>OX421359.1:55876565-58376565 GCA_949126925.1 Cheilosia vernalis
ATTTAAAATTTGCTAAAAACTGTGCATGCGACCACGTACTGAGAAAATTTAAAGAAATGAGAGAGAAATCCATTTCCGCTCTTTTCATTTTTTCGTAATTTTCTACTCCCCGAATTTCTCATTTGGTCCGCCTCGTCAAGCGGCTGCGCGTTTTGCGGCTACCATCGCGCGGTCGCGTGGCCGCCCGAACTTAATTTAAGAACTTCGCAATCTGGAACCTAAGACATTGAAACTTTCCAATTCATTCACTTCTTTTAAGATTGCACTGAAACGCTACTAAGCGAAAACCCGCTAACTTATATACTGATTACGCGTGTGATCGCACGTGCTACATCAATGCTCTTGAAACTTAATGGCAAAACAACATAAAAACTAAGCCAAACAATGCAGCTTTATGGTGCTTTTTTTCTAAAAGAAAATGTTTGCCGTATTTTCCTTTTTAATTTGGAAAATAGACCAAAAACTTTTCTGGTGTTTTTTTCAAAATATTTTTCTTGGGCTTTTTTTCCATTTTCCTTTAATGGAAAAAATGCCCAAAACATTTATGGAAAAATAAGCCAAATTTCGCGGCACTTGCGCCAAAATATTTGGGCGTTTTTTCCTAGGAAAAACCACCACAACTTTGTATGGAGATTTTTGGGCTTTTTTTTCCATTTTCATTTTTTGGCGTAATTTCCTTTGGCGTAATTTCAGGGAGCCATTCAATGCCTGTAATTTGTTTTCCAATATATTTAGCGTATATGGTAGCATTTCTACCACTGGGCTAATAAATAACTATTTTTTTTACGAAAGTTTTGAATGTCGCATATTTGAATAAACAAAAAAGAAAACTTTATAGAATTTAAGATAAGCAAAATTCGCTTGACAACAAAATCTAGACATCAATCAAAATATTTAGAAAAAAAATCGCAAGACTGTCCTCGCCTTTTCAAGCGGTTGGAGTCTTTTATCTTGGAATTAAGTAATTTTGACATATCTTTTGCGTTAATTTACCGATTGAAATCACACCGCCTTGGTTGAATGTCATTCTCTGAATAACTAACCATGTTTAGTGTTCAACTTAATTTTATTGCAGTCTAATGAACAGGCGAAAATTGATGGACGCACTTAATAATTACATTATTATTATTATTTGCTTAGCATAAAACTAAATTTCTAGCTAATAAATAAAAAGCGAGCTAGCTTCAGAGGCCATAAGCTCTTGGTTATATTTTTATAAAAAAAAAACATTTCACAAATTTGATTGACATACTAATTTTAATAAATAATAATAAACAACATTTTAAACTGTATCCCACAAGTCTCATTAAGCACATTACTTTTTTAAATCTAACAACAAACAAGTTACTTAAAAGTAAAATTATTTTTTCTTGAGCACAACCGACACTGATGAGTGTCAAGTGTCAAGTGTCAACTCCCAGATAAAGTTACAAGGGATTGAAAGGCGGTTTATTAAAATTGAAAAGATTCACTGTGGAACAGTTTACCCTGCATTATTTATGGACAATACAACTTTTTTGAGGACATATTGAGGGCAGATCACATAAGACAAAATTGTATTTGAAATGTTGACTATCGTAAGTTTTCAGTACATTTGTGAATTAAGCTCGTAATTTTTGCTAGTTTTGGAGGTCATCACTTCACACCTTAGACCAACAAAACATTACAAAACGCCCATGAATTTTAATCCTTCAATCATCTCCGCATGTCAGAATGTACCATATCTGAATAGGACTAAAAATCAAACTGTCGTAATTTTTTATTATTTTTCCATTACAGCAATCTACTCGTATCTGCGAACACTTTACCTCTCTAAATAAACACTTTTCTTAATTTGTCAGCATTAAACTAATTCATCGTCAGATGAATGAAATAGTAGAGAATTGCAGAAATTGGACTTTGGAGTTGTGGGCACTTTAATGTTCAAAAGAATAACGATTGATTTTTTTTCACGGCTTGAAAATTTCGATGAACGATTTAAAAAAATATTTTAGGGAAGAAAAAGAATTTTGAACTGGAACCGAATATTTCAGCTGTTTAATTTATTACAGTATGGCCGCTATCGGGTAGTACAAATAACGAATTTCAGTTGCAATATTTAAATGTTAAGTCGAATCAGAAAAAAAAACTATGTTATGCCAACAATTTTCATTTGTTAAAATAAACCCAAAAATCAAAATTGTTGACTAAAGCTTGTAAGTGTTGGTAGTGATGCCAGAAAATAAATTTTCAAAACTAAAATAAAAATGTCTCAACCATTAGAGCCATTAGTTGTTGCGCCAAAAATAAATTGTTAGTAAAAGCCAACAATTTGTGTTCTTACTTCAACAACTAAAAATGTCAGACTTTTAAGAGCAATATATTGTTACCCCAAAAATAAATTGGTTACAATTTGAAAAGAGTATTGTTGCATCAACAAGAGGAAGTGTTAAAGTTTTTAGAACTTAAATTAAATTCTTCTTCCAAGTTAACGGCAACTTTAGGCTTCTAGCTCGATCAACAAATAGTTGATATTTCTCTTGCTTTTCCAGTGCAAGAATACATTGTTGGGCGTAGAAAAAATAGTTGGGTTTATTTTGAAGTACCTACCAACAAAATAAATACTTGTAAATAATTGTTGCCGTAAGAATTTATTGTTGAATATCCAAGCTTGATTCGTGAAAGGAAAATAAAATGTAAAAATAATTAGGCCAACAAAGCTATTCTTGCATTTTTAATTACGTGCAAGACGCAGAAAACATTATTTTCTCGAAAACTTAAAACGTGTTCTTGTTTAAAAAAATAATAAGGCAAGAATTTTTAGATTACAATTTTTATTCTTCGCTTAGCAATTTTTTATTTTCTGAGTACTATGATCCGAACGAAAGTCTCTTTGTTCATCCGTTATTATGGGTATATTTCACTCAAATCCGACCATGGGCAATCTCTTTCACCGAACTTGAATGAGTCTTAGTTTACCTACTGCGGAAATCAGTTGTGGGATCGTTAAAATTCGTCTTTAAGTTAGAATTTAAAAATATTGCTCGGTTATGAGTATAATGGAAATAATAAGTGAAATTATTTTTTTGAGGAACTCTACAAACCCAGCGTCACGTCCGATATGGTGTATGATATTTCAGTTGTCTTCATATAGTGATATGTTCAGATTCATGTTTTTCTATAAATCTAAAACACAGCGTCATAATTTAGTGACATGCCATCGTATCTCAGCCTATTGATCAGTTGAACGCTTTTTTTTCTATTTTTGCAACAACTAGGGCGCAGTTGCTCAGAGGTTCGTGTGCTGGACCACTGAGCGAGGTTCGATCCCGGGAAAAACACAAATATCTTCTTAAGGTTTGTTCCTTTGAGCCATCTTTCGCTGACAATCATAAACGATTATAACGGTCATGAAAGAGCTTCTCAAATCAATTGTTCGGAGTCGACAAATCGTACCAAAAATAAAAACTCGCATAAACGACAGGTTTTGAGAAGAAAGCCCTGGGGTTTGTGTACCCTGTTGCACCAACTAACTTAACTATTTATATATTTTTAACAAACAAATCACCTTTAACCAAGGTTTGTCATTACTGATGACGTTGAGTGATGACTAAATAAAACCATTGGACAAAACTGCATATTATATTTTGAAGCTTCGAATAAAAATCGATATTCCTGATGGGATATGGAAAACCAATTTTTGTACATCCAAGGAAAATTTGTTTTAATTCCATTACTTCATTTCGTTGTATTAATAAAGTCCCGATGAGTCTTACACAGTGAGGGTATAGTTTTCTTGAAAAATATTGTGTTATCTGAATTTGGATATTTTATAAACCGTGGATGCAATTTTATTTCTAGGTACAGACCTTAGGTCTTATTTCTTCGCTTACATTATTATGATTGTGTTTACAACAATATTCTAGAAATTAAGCTATACCAAAGGGTTTAAGAAAAATAGACGTTGAACTTTTTTGTTTTTCGGAACCGCCGATTGAAGAAGCGTTCTTATGAATGTTTTAGATTTGAATATTTACCGCTGGAAATTGTAAATCATTTCCCAAATAGAGGAACGCCTAGAGTTACAACGGCAGTGCAAAAAAGTGAACTTTGTTTTTGTTCACTTTTCTTTTGCATGTGAAAGATAAACCAGTTTCTGATTAATATTGAATTAAGCATTTCATTCACCTAATTAGATTTTTTCCGATGAAATTCATTTCCCTTTATGTCTCTTTTCCTCTTTTTTCAATTTCGTGAAAAGTTAAGTAATATTGAATTGCAGGTAGGTTTCTTGTCTTCTAGCTGAAATAGTTAAAAATGTCAACTTATTTAAATGGAGTGTGAGATGCCGCTAGTCACCCAACGCATCCAATGTTTCAAAAAAAATCAAATAGACTGTCAATACACGCATAGCAACATCAAACATAGTGGCAACCCTGATACTTGCAACGACACATCTTTTGTATCGCAAAACGGGACACAATACGACCACTGACAAAGCACTAGTAAAATACCATACCATCATCCCCCTAATGTATGCATATACGTTTTCACCAAGAAAAGATCAACAGTTAATGAACTTCAAGTGAACTTAATTCATGACCTTTGAAACAATATAAACAGAGCCCACTTGGGATATTACCTTGTACGCATATTCTCGGATATCCGACGGTGACATTTTCGCGCCACTTTGCTTTCAAGCAAAAACTTGACAGGAAAACGTTAACAACGTACCTACAAGGAGGCACTGTCGAGGAATGTTTTTTTCGTGTATTTTATTGCCGTCTGCGTACCTACCTATATAATTCAAATAATAATATGTCTACCAAGGAAGGTGTTCCTTTATTTCGAATTCAAAACGCCAGCTGATACCACTTTTCAAAGCCCGTGTACTTATACTTTTCCAAATGAAACGAAAAAAAAAACCCTTCACACCAGAACAAAAGGCTAAAAAAAGGGGAAATGATTAAAACGAACGCGCGCGAAATTCAAAACCCTTCACCATAGTGTACGAGTACGTTTGCGATGCTATATTATAGGGGATGCTAAAGGTGCACCATCCGCTTTTGGTATCCCTAAAAAAGAAACCCGCGCGCCTATGGGTGTACGCACATACATCCAAGTAAATAAAACGTTTCCTGCCGAATTTAGATTATAAGATGTGCCGATGATTACGACGATGACGACGCAAAAATTACGTATCAAATCGCACACGCACACTACCGAAGGATTTCCAAATCGCATACCCATTTTTAACGAAGGGGTGCTTGCTGCGTGAACCTCTGGATTAGAGATAAACAGAAAATTGTAAAAAAGAAAAAAAAATCGGGGAAAGGTCCCTAAAGGGTATATCACGGTGCATATGTGAGAAACACACGTATGTGTGCTCAATTTCAAAGGATGCTTTTTCTGTAGTTTTTTTAAAAAATAGGGTTGCACAGACAAGTCAGCAAAAAAAAAAAAAATCCGAGAGGAGAGTTTCACACAACAAAAAATGGAAAAAACGGAAATGTGTGTTGAGTTTTCATTGTACACCGGTCCATTGACAACAACCCGTTTCTACCACTTCTACGCTGTGTAGTTCTTTATCCGCCGAAAGGTAAGGATGCTTTTTGAGATTTAGTTGAAACTCGTGCCCCTTAAAAATTGGTTCTAAAAAATAAAACAACAAACACCCAAATTCAAAAGCCAAAAAGCTGTATCCTCGTATTCCAATGCGTGCGCAGGATGTGGCAGTTCATTTTAAAATTTTTTACTATCAATTCGGTTGAGCATAAACCAGCGAGTAAAGTGAGAAATGTCTAAAACGTTGAAAGAGGGTGGCCCGCCGCCCCCTCAATCTCACATGCAGGCCACAAAGTCCAGCAAAGGAAAACGACTGTGTTGTGTGTTACTAAAAAAAAAAGTGTCGAATTGTGTGTGGATTTTGCGCATTTTAAATTTTTAAAATTCATAAATTTATTCGTGATTTGTATTAACCTCTAAAGTAAATTTAAAAAAATATTTCCCACGCTCGTAGCTGGCGAAAAAAGTGCCGACATGAAGTATTTAAAACCGTAAATGCAGCAACAAAATGGAGTACGTTGATTTTCAAAACCGGAATGAAAGTGAAAGTGCCTTTCAAAAACGCCAAGCAAGGTAAGTTTGTCCGCAGAATTGTGTAAACAATAGATTTCGCAGTTAGTTTTGGTATTTAAAGCGAATCTCGCGATTTTCGCTTGAAGTTTTGTGAAATTTTTAACTTTAAATCCATGTGCATGAGGTGTGATATATAATTTCAATGGCGGCATATAGGTACACAACCATCACATACCGGGTATATGTAACTCCCATTCATAGTTGCACAACAGCGGCCATATTTGATTTCGCGATTTGGCATTTCGGCGTTTTTTTTAGCAGCTTAAATTGCATTTAATTTGATAAAATAAACAAATTTAGTTTCAACTCATTAGCGCTGTAGAAAATCTTCACGTAGTAGTTGTGCACACGCTGATAACAAAGAGGACTGTGTAGCCGAAGGCGTTGGTGTATTTTGAGCGAAAAGAAAAATTGTGCAATGTCAGCATTGTCGAGCGAACGGACGCTGAAAGTGGGCCAGAGTGTGCAGATCCTTGGCAGGAACACACGGGGTCGTGTTGCATACGTGGGGGTGACAAACTTCGCAGCCGGGAAATGGGTGGGCGTTATACTGGACGAACCGAAGGGCAAAAACAATGGCACCATCAAGGGGTACTGCTACTTCAAGTGTTCGGACAACCACGGGGTGTTTGTGCGCCCAAGCCAGTTGATTTTGATTGCAGAGATGCCCGTAGCTGTGACAGCGGCAGCACACGTTCCATCAGTAACACCTAAGACCACCAATCTCAATCGTACTAAAAGTTTTCTCTCTTCCAGCAGTCAGAGTCTGTTGAGTTCGCCGACCAACTCGGAGCACCTTCGCAGCAAGACGACGGTGAGTCCGTCGGAGTCGTTTGGTTTCGTGGAGACGGGCTTTTTGGAGATTCTTCGACCACAGTTCACTCCAGGCCAGCCGATGCGGTCGCCGTCGTTCACCATGATAAACAACGACGAGCAGAAGGTGGTGGATGACTTGAAGGTACAGGTGCGGGATCTGTCGCAGGAGCTGGAGCTGATAAAACGCCAGCGACAGGAAGAGAAGCGAAAACTGCAGGAGTGCGACAAAGTCAAGATCCAGTGCGAGCAGCTTCTGGAGTTCAAGGTGAAAATTATGGAATCGCATGCGAATCTGCAGCGGGAACTGCAGCGAGTTCGGCAGGAGGCCAGAGAGACTGCGGAGGCGAAGAGCAGATGCATTCAGGAGTTCACGGAACTGTCAGAGAACGTGGAGCTACTGACATTGGATAAGGAAATGGCCGAGGAAAAGGCCGACACACTGCAAATGGAACTGGACATCGCATTGGAGCGCATTGAGGAGCTGACGCTGGACGTGGAGATTCTCAAAGATGAGACTCAAAATCAGCCTCCGTCTGGCGACCTTGTGCTGCCATCCACTGCCGAGTTGAAGAAGCTCCAACAGCACAATCACCGTATGAAAGAGACCGTTATACGACTGCGAGATGTGATCGCTCTGGACAAGCAGGAAGTGATAAAGGTCACCAAGGAGCTCGAGACGAAAGCATCAGAGATCTCGGAGCTGCAAAAGATCAAGGTCAAGCTGTCGATGCGCATCGACTCGATGGAGTTCCAGATCATGGATTTGCACGAACAAGTCGATGCGGCATTGGGAGCTGAATCGATGGTTGAGTCGTTGACTGAGAGCAAGCTAGAGCTGGAGGAGCGTGTGAAGCTGATGGAGGAAGAAGTCGCCGAACTGGAAGCCCTGGAGGAAATCCACGAGCAGATTATCGAAAGCAACCACGAGCTGGAAATGGATCTGCGTGAGGAAATTGACATGTTGAACTCGAGCAATAAGGCCTTGCTGCGGGACAAAGACGCAGCTCTGGAGACGATCTACGACAGGGATGTGACCATTATGAAATTCCGGGAGCTGGTAAAAATTCTAAACGACCAGCTGACCGCCCGGGAGAAGGATCTCGAGGCGGCAGCCGATGATTTTGTTGTCATACCGCTGGAGAACGAACCGAAGATCGACTTCAACAAGCTCTTCACCGAATCGAAGGCCTATAGCCGTGCCATCGATGTACAGCTCTGCCAAATGCAGCTTTGCGAGAGCAAGGATCTGGTCGATCTGTTGCTCAGCTTTATGCCGGATGACTTTAAAATGCGTGGCGGAGACTATGACGCCATACAAGTACTGCTGCTGCTTTCGCGCCTAATCTTTAAATTAGACATCATCCAGAACGAGATTCGTGAGAAATTCCCCTCGACGGTGGACTTCGACAAGGATGCCATCTTCGAGGGATTCTCAATTCACCGATTCGCCTTCAGGTCGAGGTGTCTGTACCACATGAGCAGCCTCCAGATGATTCTGCATCAGATGATCTACGGCCTGAACAACTGTGAGCACGACACCCTGATGCGGGCATCCATTTACAAATCTGAAATGCTGAACAACGAAAAACATATCGACAACATTATCGAACTGCTCAAGTCGGGACAGCTCGATGAAAACTCGCCGACCGACGATATCGAACGGTGTTTGAATTTCTTTAGCGTCATGTACTCAACGATTATCCACCTCGATGCGAACGACCTCATCAATGAGCTCCAACTCTACACGGACATTGTGGAGACCTTCGAGCGCGGATGTGATTCCATTATGACCAGTGCGGGGGTAATTCAAACCCTCATACAGGTGGGACAGGAGACCACGGAGTCGTACTGCCTTTTGCAGTTCCTCATGGAAAACCTGGCCAAATTCAAGGCCAACTTGAGGGCGCTCAAACGCAAGCTGCCCCGGGAGAATAAGTACGAGTTTTACGCCATTTCCAGGGACCAATTTAACGGAATGCAGGTGGTGAACGAGACGTTTGGCAAACTGCTGCAGATTTTACACTGCACCGCGAGACAAGCCGTACAGGAGATTTCCTCGTCAAAGTGCGAGGACTCATCAGAAGTGTCCATTCATCACGACGCTCTGTGGCAGATGTTGTGCAGCAACTGCGCGAAGATCTACCAGGAGTCTGACAAGAGCCCGGTGACCAACTTCCAGTTCGTCATCGATGTCATCAACGAAGAGATGAGCCATATCCTTCAGAATATCCAGCAAGCCGAGCACGTTAATCTGAAGAACGTCAATACCAAGTGCATCCGCTCGAATCCGGTGCTGATCCGTGCCAATCAGGTCAAGCAGCAGTTGGAGGAGACCAAGAAGCTCACCGCAGCTCTAGAGTACCGAGAAGCCGAGGTCAAACAGTTGAAAATCTCTGCCAAGAAGAAACTGAATGAGCTATCCGAGATGCAGGTGCGCAAGGACATGGCCGAGCGAAATATTGTCAAACTCCAGCACGACTTTGATGTCACCATCGAAACCCTCAAGCAGAGAATCGAAGAGACACAAGATCAGATTGAGGTTCGTGAGCGTGCCTGTGCCGATTGCATCAGCGGTCTGGAGGAAAAAATCTCCACCATGGAACGAACCACCCTTGAGCTCAAAGAACATCTAAAGACAAAGGCCTGCACAGCAACCATCGACGATATTAATTCCATGCAGGATCTGTCGCTCCTCAAGACCGTTTTCAAAGAGGAACGTCGTGAGCGCATAAAACTCCAAGCGAAAGATCTTAAGCGCACCCTTCGCAGCCTTGAACCAATTTACTTACCCCGACCGAAGGACCACCAACTCAACACCTTGGAGAGGGAAATTCGAACACTCAAACACGACTGGATTTTATCGCACATCGTAGACTGTAAGCAAACCAAGCGGAATTTGAAAACCCAATCGGAGACACTAGCCAGGGATGTGCTCAGTGAATATTTTCGAAGGAATCCGCATCGAGCGGCTGCATGTGATTTTTCCACATTTCCTAGTGTTGAAGTAACTAACGCATTTCATGTTAACTAACAGTTTTACTTTTATTTTAGATAAATTTACATATACACTCATACACATATAGGGGGTTTTTTCACAAACAATTTAATCGTATAAATAGAAACGTCATCTTCTTAGAGTATTCATTTGGTTTACCATTTATTAGAGACAAACTATAGATATTGTTTGTAAATTACAATTATATAGTAGAAATCATATATGTACTTCCAAGAGAAATAAAAAGAAAAGTAGACCTTTAATTGCAGTAGTGTGGTTGATTCATTTCTGGCCGAATCGTTCATCTAGCCGTGACAACGTATAGTTTGTGGTCCTTCCAGTAGAATATAGCATCCACCTCACAGGTGAGTACAAGTTTTATTAGCTTGGAGACATACTTTTTTAAATGGTGGTTTTATATATGTATTTAATATTTTTTGTGTTGAACGTAAATTGTTGGCTGTAGTTCGCGATGTCTGGGTCACAGCTGGTAAGGAAAGTTTCTCTAGCCAGTTCGATAACTTGCTGTTTCAGTTATTTTTCAGTGGATTTAGGCCCATTTTATTCACTGGAAGTTGAACACAACACGGGGAGTTTTCCATATAAAAATCCCAAAGTTATGTTCAACTTCGAGTGAATAAAATGGGCCTTAGTAGAAACTCTTCACATTCCCGAAACATGTCTTTGGATCGCTCTTAAATCAATTTTAACTAAAAACAGGTGATATATGTAGTCGAGGCTCCTTTACGAGGGTTTGACTCAACACTTATTTGTTCCTTTGAAGAGAGCATTACGATTGTCGTAGCTAAAAGTATCGATCGAAACAAAAGTTGCTTTTTAAATTGAGGGTTACTTTTAGTAATTGCGAATGGCAAACCATAGGAAGAACTCATTCTTCTAGATTTGTGAGTTAAGAACGTTTTTAAACTTTGTTGAAATAGGAACAGAATGAACGTAATTTTAGTTTCTCTGTTAGGCTATCGTTTTCTTCTTTCCATTCTCCAAAAACTCTTTAATCGCTATTTGCCAATAACCGACCTGAACCATTTCACGCAAACGAAATAAATGTCGAATGTTTTGGTGGGGAGTTTTAGAAATAATATAACGGTCAGTAAAATGAATATGAGCGGAACTAAACTGCGCCAAAAGATCATCGTACTTTATTTGCAATCTCTTTGAAAATAACATTCTTTTAAATGCATGAATTATTGGCAACTGTCAAGTTGTTGGTAATTTTCTAATGCAGGCAGAACTTTTTTTTATCTTGTAAATATATATAGAGTTTTTTTTCAACTCCTATAAAGTATAGCTGGGTTTTCGGTTCTGTTACCTAGTGATAACGATATTTATGTAGTTTATTTTACACTTGTCTACTTAATATTAAACCCAATTTATAGACCGCAACTTGGACAAGCTGAATTTTGAAGAGGTAAAAACTTCTACTATCTTTACCATGTTATGTCATTTGCAATAGAAAGAGTTCAGCTTTCGTTTCAAATTAAATATAGCATTTTGATTAGAAGAATTATCAAACCAAAACTAAGTCATTATCTTATCACTTATTTCGAACACCTCTTCATATAAAAACGGTGCGAAAACAAGGCGCATGCCTGGGGCACACATTAAACAGAAAATGGTAATTTTTAGTATTCAGAAAGCATTTTATTTAATTGATCTTTTGCTAGACAAATTGAAAACCACAAAATTGTTAACTCGAATGATACCATTAACTTCAAATTATAAATTGCTAGTTGATACTATAAAACTGAAATTTGGGAAAAGCTGCGACCAATAAAACTTAAATTTGTTTTGCTGGCTGCAACAAAAAATAAAGTCAACGACTTTTTCGTTGATCAACAGTTTGATTGGTTGATTTCTTATTTTACTATCAGGTAAACGGATAGGTACAGCAGGGTTGGGTGGGTAAGCATCTGAAAGAAATGATAGATAAAAGTAACGGTTCATAAAATACAGTAAAATTAATACACTAGTCGGCATAAGTATTTTGAGGAAACCATTTTCTCGTTAAATAACGGGGCGAAAATGATGCGCAAAAGAAAGAATCTGTTTTTAGCTCTTCCTGCTGATAAGAATTCATGGAGACAACAACTTTTTGCGCGGCATAAGTATTTTGACGGAACCTTTAGAGCAAAAGAATTTACATAATGTGTCGCGTCAAACTGTGCACTATCAAATTAATAAGTTTAAAAAACATAACGACATAAGTAACTTAACGAGATCAGGAGCTAAGCGCAAAACAACGCCCACTCAAGACCGAGTCCTTCTACGGGAATTTAAGAAAAACATTTTTCTGAAGCCTCAATCTGCTGCAGATCAATGGAATTTGACGGCCAAGAACCCAATCAGTGAGTGCACTGTCCGACGACGTTTGAAAAAAGGAGATTTTAAGGCAATTAAAGCTAAGGACGTGCCATATATACCGAAGGCAAACAAGCTTAAAAGACTGGCTTTCGCAAAGGAACATCTGCACAAGCCAAAGGAGTTTTGGAGAAGTGTTCTATATGGACAGATGAAAGCTCCTTTGAGTATAACTCTTCAAAAAACAAATTTTTTCTAAGATCTTACAAAAAAAGTGAGCCATGGCGGAGGCTCTGTCATGTTCTTGGGATGTGTGGCGTATAATGGACTGGGTAACTTGGTTCCTATAACCAGCTCGATGAACCAAAACTAATATTTAATGATCCTAAATGATAATGATAATGCCTTTACTTCTGGAGATAGGCTTATTGGGAAATCATTTATCCTGTAACAGGATAACGCCCCGTGCCACAAAGCGCGAAAGGTTTCTACATTTTTGAAAGATGTTGGCGTTAACACATTGAACTGGCCATCTCAAAGTCCGGATTTAAATATTGTAGAAAACGTCTGGTCTCTTTTGAAACGCAAAAGAACAGTTTCGTTAAATAAAACAAGGGAGGAGACAATTTCTGAGATCACTTCTCTTTGGGAAGAGATGTCTCCAGAGATTCTCCAAACTTTAGTGGATTCGGTACCAAGACGCCATCAAAAAATTATTGAAGCCAATAGAGGATATACATTTTACTAACATAGTCTTCATTTCTTTACTTTTGTTAAGTTTAAACAATGTTTTCTTAGTTTTACATTCTTGTCAAAATACTTATGCCAACACATGAAATTACAAATTAATTTATATCTTTTTACGTTTCTATTAAAAAATCTTGTTTTTTTTATTTTTAAGCTTGAATTAGTTATAATATAAAAAGGAAAAAAATTAGGAAGAATTTTTTACAAAGCCGTTTAAAAGTCAAACGTAAAAATTAACTTTTTTATTTTGTCAAAATACTTATGCCGACTAGTGTAGTGTCAACTAAAATAAAGAGGTCTCAGTAACAGGTAATAATTGTCCCATCTTCTAGTTAGAAGGTTATAAGCGCCTACTGTACTATTTTATGCTCTCACAGTTTATAAGATTTGTTAGTACACGGCAAAGTGTAGTCGGAGTGTTTGTTTTCTGATCTGCTAGGACATGTTTTTATTTTTGACTAGAATATTTTAGTAACGCTGGTTTTAGGTGTCTATGATTGGTGGTATGGTTCGTATTAGACCGATATCTTTACGTAGACATAGACATGCAAGATTTAAGAGGTTTGTTTTTGAATTTGCATTAGAACTTATAAACCGAATATACCGATGGAAACGTAGTGGGAATTTCTGATTGTGTAAGGCACTAAGTGGTTCGAATTATTTTAAGGTGCATATTCAGTATGGTTGAAAAAATTAAGTGATTATTACTTGCTAAAAATAAGTTATGCGTCGCTGTTATTTCATTTTTGATGGAAGTGCGGTATTGAGTTTTAAAATGATGTATAAACACAGATCGGCCTTTGTGGTAGTAATTTTTGAGAAATAATTACAAAACTTGTTTATTAGATTATTATTAGGATGTTAATTAGTGTTATTTTGTTATCCCAAATATTGCAATGTTTATTTTGAAAAATTCTATTGCGTTTCTATTAAGCTGAAAACCGATTATATAAGTTATTGTTCGGGGTGTAAGCATTACATCATTCTTTATCGAAATCGAAGATGCGGTTTTCGAGATATGAGCAGATTCTAAAATTAGCGTTTTTGATGCTTCGAATTGAAAATTAAGGACACAATAATTTTTAAAACATCAATTTGCCTCTTGGTTTGCCCATTGGCCAAAATTGTATTGCCGTTTTCAGGTAAACTAAACAAAACTAAATTTTACAAAAATTACTATTTTCAAAAATTCATTGAACGATGATATTGAGAAAAACTGAGTTATAAGTTACAAACGACCACATTACCTTAGAAATTAATTTTTGTTAGGTACAATCGTATAGACCGTTTTCGAGATATGTCGAAATTTCAAAAGTACCGTTGTTCGAAAAAACTGGGTAGGTACGCAGTCATGGTAACCTCACCTACTTAAGCTTAGATATCAATTTTGGTTGAAATCGTTGGAGCCGTTTTCGTTCAAATCAAACTGGTACGAAAATGTTATGTGGGAAAAGTACGATTCAAATTGACTCCAAATCCGAAGTTTGAACGAAATCCGGTCAGCCGCTTAGGCTGTAGGCCTGTGGAAGGCCGGACAGACAGACAGACGGACAGAATTTTGCGACTCAATTTTTCAAGTTCCTCTGTTATCGTCAAGGTATTCTATATACCTACCTTGTGTTATCGTAATGTCAGATTTGATTAACATCTCGAGCTCGAAATTTTATACGAAAACATTGTCTCTCTCTATTATTGTAAGATACTATGTATTTTAAAATGCGCTTAATGAAATATCAAAATAGTGCTTTAGCCAATACTTTGTTGAACGTATGTACCCAACGTACTATAACCAAAGCTGATACCAATTGCTAGTATAATAATCGACAGCCACACCCTTTGATGAAAATGGTAGCAATAACGCTGTTGATAGAAAGGGTACTGATGATGGCGAATTTATCAGCGATGACGATAAATAATATTCAGCCAAACATGGAAGTTGGTTAAAGATGCGCAAGTTGTGAGTCAAAGGAACACTATGGCATTTTAATAATGCTCATGGTCAATCTTTTTAATCCAATGGGGTCGTTGTTTGTTGTGACGTATAAGAGTATGGTTAGTATAGCAGTAGGTTAGGTATACTCTTTAGTCTGTATATTTTAGCGCTGTCTACGTCATTGCAAGCACAAGGGAAGTGTATGTAAGCATTTCTTGTTTAGGGGATTGTATTCCTTTGATGGGTTATAGAGGCACATTCTAAACTTGGCTTACTTTGGCGATCCGTTGCTGACAGTTTGTTATCCACGCAGTTCCTATAGGTACATGGGATATATACTCGGTTCCATAATGTGCTGACTAATAAGTCACACTAATAGTAGTTATTATTATTGCTGCTGAATATATCAAGTGTCCTGACAAATGAACACGCGCGAAAAACAGCCATCGGATGATAGATTTCGTTAGTTCCAAGAGGCATACAAACACAAAGTAAGTTATGATTGCTTGTTCTTATGGCTTATTACGAGTAGATACTGGTAGTTAAGATATCTGCTGTTGGTGCTTTACTTCTTTACCTTACCTATACAAAGTGATATGTTTCAGGTCATTTCTGTTTGCTGGCATTTAAAGTTAAGTCTTATTTAACAGTCAGTCATGGAGCGTGGTATAGTTTAAATAGTTTGCTGCGGTCGGTTTAAACAATCCATCCCAAATTTATTACGACCTTTTACGGAAAGATTTTTATTTGCAGCCTTTCAAATTACCTAAACCAGACTTACGCAAAACCCCACGAAAATAGAAAGTATATGTGGCGAGCCCTGCAAATCTTCGGTGTATGAGTTTATCCTCGAATGTTAGCAAATTTTGTCTGGGTTTGCGCTTGGAATTTAGCTTGGTCCAAAATACTTGCGGAACAAAGCAATTAGCTGGAACAGAAAAATCTGGTGACGCTTACAAAAAGATGCCTCTGAACCATTTCAATAAGTTTCTATCCAAATTATATTTCTAATGAAGAACCCAGTATTCACAGTCTTTAAAGACGGCTTTTCCCTTTCTTATCAGCAAAATCATAAATTCGAAAAAAAAAATTCGCCAACTAAAAAAAACTAAAGAATGTAAGTCCTTTTATAACAGTGCTTATAAGCAACCTTAAAATAAACATGACATAAAAATATACCTGAATCATATAAAAAGTCAAAACAAGTGAAAGCATTCAGATACACAAAATTCTTAAATAAAAGTTCGATTTGGTGTGCACATTGTCTTCTTTGGGACTATTTCGTAATAAAAACGCATTTTACTTATTACCAATTCACGTTTCACAGAGATCTTCGATATTTTCTTAATTTTTTTAAGCTTGTCCCTTGTTTCGCCCCTAGAGCCAAAATTAGCGCCTATCTCCTCAAACTGCGATAACCACAATAACATAAAAAAAAAATATGTGACTGTTAGGTGGGAAGATAAAATATTTGGAAAATAAAACTGTTCTAAAACTTGCTTTTGGTTGCACCTAATTGTACAGGGATATACGTTTTAAAATAAATTTGCAGCAATTTTAGAAATAAAAATTAGCACTAGGTACTCCGAAGAACGCAATTCGCACCTCGACGATTTTTTTATTTGGAAACTAATTATTACAAGTCTGGCAAGTATTTTTAAGAATCGCTCTTGCACTTTCTTCCTTCTCTCTTTGAATATGCTTCAACTTCGTACCTATGTATTAAGCTCAATAATCCTGCGTTGCGAAAAAGGTATTACTGATACCAACAGGAAAATCATACTAGTATCATATACTAGGATTTTTTGATGGTGAAGGTTAAACTGAAGCTGTACGAAAATCAATGTCCCTCAGCAGATGACTGCTTTTCGTTACCAAATAGTGGTGGTGTCACATTAAAAATTTTTTTTTAATACAAGTTAAGATTTTAAAATTGATATTCAAAGGTTTGTTCAACCAACTACAAATAAATGCTATACACACCTGCATATTTGCTTTTTTCTCTGAGCCATATTGTAGAAAACGAAAAAAAAAAACCAAGAAACACAATGGCCTCCTTCCACTTATTCTGCTGTACATGTAATAGTGTAATTCCTAATTCGCCTTCTATAATTCAATTGTAACCTACCAACCTAAATCTATGGCTAACTTAAGGGCCAATCAAACCAAATTCTTATAGGTTATGCAAATTGCATCCTCTAATTGAAACAGTTATCGCATTAGCATTCAACTACAGCAACAGAAAAATCCATTCATTAACCTCACTTGCGACAACTACATTGAAATGATTTTATTTTCCAAATTGCATCGACCTTTTTGTCAAACCAAGCTCCAAATGGACTCTTGAAAGTTAAACTGTGTCAATCCAAAAAGCACATTAATAATCCAACAGATAACAGTCACACGTCGAAAATTAAAATCATTCTGACACTGTCAACGACATCAACATCATCAACGCCATCAGAATTAATTTAATTACCTGCAGAAAAAAAACGACTGCAAATTGCCAACACGTCCAGAATTCCAGTGCTAAAAGCCTTGATGTATATGTACGCTCATATGCATTGTCTAACCTAATAGTGTGCTTATATCGTTTAAAGTGTGAAATTCTATTTCTAGAACGACCGGCGGTAAGGATGAGGAGGTTATACCTCCGTCTTTGCTAATTTCGTCAGTGGGTAGTTGAATGTCCTCTATCTCAGAGTGCTGTGCACTGATATGAGGATGGAATGAGACATCGGCCTTCCGCGTACACTAAAACAATCAACCCCAATTATTCAGTCAACAAGGCAATGCCATCAGCAAATGGAGAGTGTTCTTTCGTAGCTCATATATGTATATATACTTAGAGACCATTTGCCGAACTGGAATATATTTCAATTTTAATTGGAAAACAGTTACACGGAAAATGCATATACGGATTTGCATGGAAAAAGTTGTTTTATACAACGCCGAGAAGAAACGATACCAGTACCTGTGGTTGGCGTGAACATTTTATGATTTAATAAAAACCGAACTCCAGCTCAATATTTCTACGCATTAGATTCCACCTTTTTGTGAGTGGAGGAAGATTCTTCAACCTTTAAGCCATAAGCAAACTCTTTGCAAACCTTCAAGATGAAAATGAAGCTAAAACTACATAAAGTTTGTGTGTAGGGTGTTTCTTTTGTAAACTTGTAGATCTTTCAATGGGGAAATAAAATGGGTGTTTTCGGATATGCAAAAATCCTAGGTTTAATTGATGTTTTAAAAACTTTTTTTATATTTATTGGTTAAAATTAATTTAAATTTATTACTTAAAATTTAAAAATCTGCTAGAATCATAGAGATGGTTAATTCAGCCAGGAAGCTTATTATTGAAAAGCGGTTAAATATGTTGGCAATAGTCCACTATAGATTAAACTACTTTTTAGAACCAATTTTATGAAATTTTAACATCAACATCAATTCAACATCAAATTTTCAAGAGTTGCTGGTAACCATATATTCGAAAGAGTGGCTCAAAATTTGGACGGACACATCGTACGAGCGCTGTTAAAACCAAGAAAGCATACTCATACATGTCTAAAATTATTAAACTCCTATTTTAAACATGCAATAACAAATACAAGCCTCGACTTTAAATTTACGAAGGCTCACAATAGCGAAATTTGTATAGAAAATATAGCCACTTTTGAGCGACTAAAATTTAGAGTCGAAACTAAAAATGGTTATTGGTAAGGCCCAATGTCTTCATGATTATATAATCATTTAATATTAAATTCCATGACACATTCTTTATGGGAATAACGACCGCCTTTAAAAAAATCCCTTTTAAAACGAAAATAAACATTAGATATACATTTATTATACAACCGAATCTTCAAACAATTTCTGTAGAAGCTGTAGAGATGCGGAGGAGGTGAAGACTTTCGGCCTTGCCAATAATCAACTTTAGTCTGGCAGTTTACGAAAAGACTCCACATTTTCCAAAATCCCTTAGCAATAAACAAATATAGTTGCCAGACTATCGCTAACTGTAGGGTTAAATGTAAATGTTGAGAAAGCCATGTTTATCTCGGGCATTAGCTTATTGAATCCTCCCTTGATATCATTTTGAAAACAAATGTTGCCCAACCGTCCAAAATCACGGTTTTAAATTTTGTAATAGGAGAGAATTTAATACGCTGTTGTTCAGTAAAAGCGTTTACAATTATCAATTAATTTTAGTTAATAATTGTAAATGTTTTCTAATTTTATTCGTTGCAATACAACAATGCAAATGGTTTTTAAGTCTAACAAACACAAATTTGTCCAAATGTATACAAACAATTTAAAAATATTGCAATTTTGTTTTATTTCTAAACACTTGGGGAACTTTTTCTCTGTTTTATCTTGTTTAACCGCAGTTTAATTGGTTTTCCTTTTTGAATAGTTTACAAGCAACGAATGAATGCTTACGAAACAATTTATTTAATATAAGTTTAGGATATTTCCAAGACTTTCTTGAAAGAGCAAACAGAATAAAATATATTCTTACTTAAGTTTGGACGGTTATTTTTTTTTTAATTCTTAGTACCTTATGCGTCTCAGGTTGATATGTAGGTTTACTATTATCAAAATTATAGCAAAATACAAGCGAAATAACAAATTAACTTCTAAAGGAATAACAGCTAATACGAGAGTATGTGTGAATTCACAGAAGAGGAAACATGACAGCTTTCGAGCATAAAAATTCGCGCTTTATATTTTTCAGTTAGAATTTAAACTTTTGTCGGTTTCTAAGTTTCCCGAATTAAGTTACGTATAGTCCATACAATTTTTAATAGATCAAATTGTATTTATTTTGGAAGCCGGAAGCGATAAATTCTTAACACGTTTCTCAGCCTTCTACGTGAAATTTTAGATTACCAATAAGTTTTGATTTGCATCGTGAGCCTACAAATAAACGAAAGCATTCAAATAAACTGTGTTCCGTTTATTGAATAATTGAAAAGGGATTTTATTACGACACAAATGCACTCATAAAACAATCGTGAAGTTGTGTGTCCGATCGAACGATATGGCATTACTGATCTTCATGTGATATTTGACAGATCAGCGGATATTTTGTGCATTTCCGATTTTGTGTTTTGTTTTTTGCTTATAATAAGTATCAAAATAAGACTTTGAAAGATATCTGTTGGGCAAATTTAATTGCATTTTTTTTTAGAATAAAATCCTCGTTGTGAAAGTGACCATTGACTTCGAGGTTAACAAATACAAATTATGAAATTTGAATTCTGCAATGACAACAAATGTTATAGATTCTAAGAAAGCTGTCGAACTTGTAAATGTGGAGGTCTAGTTGTTTATTGGAACCGTTTCACAAATGCTGTACATTTTTACTGAAGCTGACATCCAACTAATTGTCGACATTAGTGATTGACTATTAGTAAGGCCGTTTCTGTACCTGCTCTATTTTTTTTTAGAGGAGAAAACTTTTCATGTGGTTTATCTGATTTATTGGTCTTGTTAAAACCGGCGTTAGAAGTCTTTAAGAAGCTCAAATTGGTTTTTCGAGAAAAGACATCGGACTTAAACTCAGCGTATTAAATTTTATGAACTTACTCGTTGTAGAAGTGAGTATTAGTAGTCAGCATTTATGTACAACCATTTTGTTGTTTTACTTGTATCCTCACTAACTTATGAGGGCGATAGAGAGGCGCACTGAGCGACCATAGTTCCCATATTTAGTTTAGTTTAAAAAGCTCTTTTGGAGCGCTTAAAATGTTTCATTTGTTGGGAAGAATAAACGAAATGATAATAGTCCATTTTTTTACACTTCCATCTTAAATATTGGCTAGCACGACCTAGTAACGTAGTGAGTACCGACTTGTGATACCTATTATATAGGTAATTAGCTTCAACGAAATTGTAAGACTTTGGACTAAACTAAATAATTAAAATAATGTGGTTTTGTTTTATTACTACGCATTTATAAATTATAGTGACTGAAGCGAGTGTCGTGACCCTGACCAAGATATTAGTTTGAATTTTTGGTAAGTCCGGACAGCATTTTTATTTTTCAGTAACACACTGCAAGACAAACCTATTGATGGAGTTTTGTTGTGCGATGAAATGTAAGGTCTGCATATCAAAGATAATCAGGCAACACCTAATGAGATATTATATATTTTATCAAAAAAATACAATCCTTAAGATTTAAATCCCAACACCTGTATATATCGCTGCGTATTCTATTAACGCGCAACTTTTCTAAACTAAAGTTGATAAAATCCTACTTGCAAGATCAACTAGTTTGGCCGCCATTGAAAATCAAATTGCTGAAAACCTAGATTTTGAAAGTCTTATCAAAAAATTTGCTGACAAAAAAGCTAGAAAAATAAGATTTTATTTGTTTTTATATATATATACTAGCTGGCCCGGCGAACTTCGTTCCGCAAAAATTCGTCAATGTAGTTAATGAAATTAATAATTCCGAGCTTTCGCTTCCGGTCAATTTAAATTATATATATATGTTTTTTTTTTATCCGAGGGTAGGTAAAAATCTTCCAAAGACACTATCCGCGATACCAATAATCATTTTTAGTGTCCAGGCTAAGTTTTTCGAACTTACAATGGCGAAAATTTCCATACAAAATTGCGTATTGTGACCTAGAAAATATTTAGTGTGAAGGTTAAAAATGATTATTGGTAAGGACCTATGAGAATAGCAAGCGCGTTCTCATAGTAGTGTCAGATTTTTACTGACCAAAAACACCACCCTTCTAAAGATTGTTAGATACTGCAACTAAGATAATATAACTTATGAAGCAATTTTTCTATCATTAAATAACAACTTTTGACAGGGTACTTTCCAATGAAAGATGCTGCGTGTTCCGCAAATTAGACGCGGTTAATCTTATCTTGCCAAGTCGAACGGTTTCGTTCCTTGTAGTCGGCGCAATAAATTGCTCTCGTCCAAGATTTTATCGGACTGTATTGTTGATATGTCCGATTAGTCGGTTTATATGCTTTCTCGCTAAGCTTCTAGTTTCAGCTTCGATTGTTGGAATTCCGAGATCCCTATGGATATCGTCGTTTCTAATATACCATGGTGCTTGTACAATTTCTCTAAGCACTTTATTTTGAAAAGTTTGTAGAATATTTGCATTTGTTTTCTTGGTACAACCCCAAAGTTGTATACCGTAGGTCCACACCGGCTTTAGCACTTGCTTGTATAAAAGCAGTTTGTTCTCAGTACTGAGCTATGAATGTTTTCCGAGTAACCAGTACATTTCTCTATATTTGATATCGAGTTCTTTACGTTTCATTTTCACGTGCGAACTCCATTTCAACTTTGCGTCGAGTGTCATTCCCAGGTATTTGGCCTCGTTTGCAAAGGGTATTCGGGCCAAGTTTAGAAAAATTGGCAAGTCATTAGTTTTCTTATAGGTGAAATTCACGTGAACAGACTTAGTTTCGTTGAGGGCGATCTGCCAGTTCCTTGTCCATTCATTTACCTTATTCACTGCGGTTTGCTAGGATAGGTGTGTCGTCGGCGAACGTACCAAGGGTAGTGCGATCTTCCCTTGGTATATCGCGAGTATACCTATAACAAACAGAGAAGCGGACCAAGGACGCTTCCTTGCGGTACACCGGCCGAAATTTCTTTTAGCTCCGAGTATTCGTTTCCATTTCTAACACGGAAGAGTCTATTCCCGAGATATGAAAATATTAAAAAAAAAATTGTGCGACTGTATCCAACAGTCCCGAAATATATGTGTAAAACCGTGCGTGCAGTATGTGTGTGGCTTGATCCACGTCATTGAGAAAAGAGGGAGTTGTAATAACCGTATTCTTGATATATCTATTATGAAATAACAATAATTTATTCGTTCTGTGCTAGTTTCGGTAGAATAGATACCTACAATCGGATTGTGGTAGCTGAAGTAAGATGTACATTCGAGACTGTAATCTATCTAGATTACGCTGGAAGACAGCATCGATGGTTGTTCCATATCGTGTTGTTGAAATTTTCCGGTTGGAGTTCATTTGAAGATTAAATTTAACTATCTTATTTCATTCGGCTTGCATTGCATATTGTAGAGGTGCTGGTCTACGACATTTTTGTTAGTTGTTGTCCAGCTGTGATTTCTGCATGCCTGGTAATTCACGAAAGATTTGGCACTCGCGAGAGGTTTGCCGACACGTGAGCACGCCACATACAACCGACCATGTGAGAAACATGGAACGCTATGCTGATTACGGTTGTGTTGTTGTCTATCTCGGTCTCCAGTATGGACAACTGCATGATATTCTTTCCCGGAGTTCCGACATATTCTCTCGATTGTTAATAATCCGATCTGCCTGTTCGTCCTGATTTTCTGCGGCGTGAAACGTTTGCCTTCTCACTGGCGGCATGATCAAATTTGTCTTGGAATCGCCGAATCCCACACAAACTTTCATCCCCTATATCGTCCTGTCAAAGTTTTGTTTTCGAGACATGAAGTAGCCTATGGCCTTCCTTGGGCTCAATCGAAACCATCATGTATCGAGTTAAGCGCGTAAAAACTCAAAACGCTCAACAACTCTTGTATTGTCTATCATCATCGTCATCTCAAACATTTCAACTTACTCACTCATACAAATGCAAGGATCCTGAAAATAGCTACTTGGCAAACAAAAATGATGCATTCAAACTTCATACATCAAACACATCGAAGTATCTACTCCATTTCAAAAAGCTACTTAATCGGCCCTAGCGAGGTATCCGTCGGAACGGAAAATTCTCCGATTTTATACGATTCGGAGGATTTTTGCTGCGAGGTTTTCTTCGGAACAACTGTTCGGAGAATTGTTCCGACATTTTGCAACGCATATCGGCGAATTACATTAAAGTGCGATGAAGTGCATTTTCTTGTTTAATTTTTGACAACTAGGCTCTGATATCCTCCGAGAGAAATTGGTTGCGGAATTTGTTTACGATATCCTCCGAGTACAATGAGTCGCGGAATTTATTCACGATTTGCGGTAAAGTGTTAAATAAATTAATAATAAACAATATAGCAACGAATTTGTGTGTATTTATTGACTAAATTTGTGTTTCCAGTGCAAAATCTAGCGAAAAACCAAGCACCAAACAATACGAGGATTGTGAAATCAATGTGTCATCGGTCATCGCATTTCAATTATTTTTTTCCGAGAACGGATACCTCGAATGCGATTTGCTGTTCCGACAGAGTATGCGCTGCGGAGAATTTTCCGTTCCGACGGATACCTCGCTAGGGCCGAATACTTGTGTAACATAGTAAACATAAGCAAACTTATTAGGTGTATTTCGAAAAAAAGAAATTTCAAAATTGTTGGCAACAACAATTTGCTTGCAAAATAATTAAAATAATTGACAACAACAATTGCCATTAAAATTAAAAATATTTTTTTTTATATTTGAAGTATCACTACTCGATTTCGACCCCGTTTATTTTTTTTTCAAAGTGCATTTCCCCATACAAACTTTCATAACCTTTTTCATCCCCTCAAAGTTTTGTTTTCGCGACAAAAAGTAGCCTATAACCTTCCTTGGTCCAAAACGAAACCGTCAAGCCCAAAATCGTTGAAATCCAACAATCCGTTATTGAGTTATGCGCGCACACACGGACTTCATTGCCTTTTATATATATAGATATATATATATTTTTTTTTTTTTTTTCATTAAATGTTTCGTGACTAACTGACACACAATATAGGCACCTTTTTATTACCTTAATAATAAACATGGTACACAATTCAAAATAAGTGTTTTTTTTTTTACTATAATGAAATAGGTATAATAGGGCGCGAAATGCATGACTCGCCCGGGGCCGCCTAGATCGTTAAGGCCGGTCGGATTTTTGAACCATAACTGTGTGCTTGCGTTTAGCTGAGGACTTTTCGAATAATCATTTTAAAATGCAAACTGTAATATTCTATAGTTAACAATTGATAATCTTAAAACGAAAATGTACCTATGAGAATGAGTACCAAAAGCGTATATGTATTACAAACGCGTATGGCTAAAAAAAATGTGCCCAATTTAAGAGCCTTACTGCCAAATAGGTATATGGAGCAGGAATAAATAGTAGGTAGGTACCTATTACTTTGATTGAATTTGCATGCTAAACATTACGAAAACAGGCTTATTGTAAAATGTCAAGGATAAGTATCTGTCGGTGTCAATGACATGTATTGACATTGACAGAGTTAGTACTACAGATTCCTTTAGCGTTAAAATTATTGCACTAATTGAATTTAAGAAAAAAACATTTCTACCTGCCTTGCCACTGCCTTTCAAACAAAATAGAGTCCGAATGCAAGCAAGCTATTCGAAATATCTACACATATTATGTTAAGCACAAACATTGATGTATAAAATACAAACTACAAGTATTTAAGTAGGTAAAGGAGAACCAAGGTAACGTGCATGCACCCTTGCATTAAAATTCAATCTCTCCACATAAATAAAATGTAACACCAACTCACGACTCACCCTAACTAACCTACTAAAATAAAATACGATACCAACTCACCAATGAAATGTTATAGAGGGTTGCAACTGTAGCTATGTACATGTCATTCAATTGGTCAGTGGTCGTCACTATACCTCTGTTAGCGAGTAAATAAATGACCCTCTAAAGGACAAAAGAATAATGGTATTTTTTCGAACACCTTCTTGACCAACCAAGTGATCGCTTACCGATCGATTGTTTGGTCGATTTTTTTTCAATGTAGATACATAAGTGGAGGTCAGTGGAATACGCATGTACAGTGAGTGTTAAAAAAATAAAGACACATCATTTAATTCAAGTGAGTTTTAATTTGTATGGATTCAACTGTGTAATAAGAATGTGATTATCGACATTTTGAATTTGTATCCCACTGTAACCCTAAGAACCTTGTTTGATATTCAGGATACTAGCTACTAGGGCACAAGTTCCGAAATCTCAAGCTCACTTTCCTTGGAAGAAACAAGATTAAATATTAAGCACGGCCTGAAACCAAATTGGAAGATAAATTATTTAGAACGTTATTTTCTTTTCAAAAATGTCCAAAGCTTTAAGCTAAAAACCCGAGCAACCCGGATGACTAAAAACTTAAAATCTTGGATAATACCCCCTCTCAACAAAATTAAGCAAAAGCAATGTCGATTGGACCGATTTTCATACCAGCCTAAGCCTATATGTGAAAATTTTATATAACAGTTCCGATTCATGATGGGTTGTTTGCAGCGACATGTCTATCACTGTCAAAATGCAAGCATGCTACAAACCCCCCAAATTTTACATATTACTCAACAACCCATATATTTGTCATCCCTTTTAACAATGTCGGTACAGAGGTATCTATTACTACGACCCCTTTTATCTGGTATAATATAAGCATCGAAAATATGTGTCAACATGAGTCCTAACCTTTGATGAGACATTAAAAATTAACGAACATGATTATATTCTTTAAATTCAACACCGTTGTCAACTCCAATAAACTGTCAGTGGCAGGTTGACAGTGAGAAAAGTGGCACTTTCCAAATAAAATAAAAGGTTGACACATCGTTGAGAGCTTCGATTATATTTAATGGACTTAAACTCCTATCCCAATCGCAATACGTTCGCCTAGATCAACGAACTACGACCTACGAGTAGCGTGTAGAAATCCTAACTGCAATATCTTAATTGTTTTGCCATGCATTTGTAATATTATTTTCAAATCTACGAACAACTGTCAAAGTGTTGCTTAAGAATTTCATTCTCATGCAGTTGGGAAGTGGCAAATGGCAGTTGCGATACCAGTGCAAAAGGAAACAGAAATCCATTTGTTTTCTTGTTTCATTTGGAGTGTGAGGGACGAAAGGGAATCGTGCAATATGCGAAGCAAAAATCTCACGAAAATGGATTCCATTCCCCAAAGGGGGGCGAGCTTGCCGACTTAACTAATGTAGACATCAATCGCAAGCGACATTGTAGAATTCAGTGTGCGGCAGTACGGCAGAAACACGCTAAAGATTTACCTATCCCATGTTATCCATTATTGTGGAAACAGAAGCCAGAGATAAGCCGTACCAACGATTTCCTACAATTTGACAATTGATGTTATTTATTATTTATGTGGTTAAAACTTTTCCTCGCATTCGAGTCTGAAGGATGGAATTTGGCTTAAATTGGTAAACAAGTTTGTTGTATAGTGCCAAATGCACATGCGGTTGAACCCGTTTGACGTTTTTCTTCGAGCAGTTGTCTGTGCTCTGTTAAAAGTGCACTGTGATGGGGTTTGGCTTGACGTGTAAATTTTAATTGTCATCGGTTCATTAAAGCATCTCTATTGAAAAGTTGAAATTAAAGGAGATTGCAATACTGTTTGTTTATTTAAGCTGCCACTGTCAATTATCGGGTGCTTATCGCTTTGAATTCAGGAGGCGTAACCTGTTATTTAGGAAATAAATAAAGAACTTATATTTGGTTTTATTTCCATGTCAGCATTAGGCAGGAGAAGGATAAATCGCTAAAAGAAGCCGATCGAAGTTTAAGGAACTGTTCCCATAAATAGGTAATAGCGAACGAATCCTTTTCGAAATAAAATTTGGAAATATAATTAAAATTTGAAGATATCAGTAAAACCATAATTGCAACTTATTTAAGTAGGTTTTTTTTTTTTTTTTTTTATCCGAGGGTAGGTGAAAATCTTCCAAAGACACTATGAGAATAGCAAGCGCGTTCTCATAGTAGTGTCAAATTTTTACTGACTAAAAACACCACCCTTCAAAAGATTGTTAGATACTGCAACTAAGATATAACTTATCAAGCAATTTTTCTATCATTAAATAACAACTTTTGACAGGCTACTTTCCAATGAAAGATCCTGCATGTTCCGCAAATTAGACGCGGTTAATCTTATCTTGCCAAGTCGAACGGTTTCGTTCTTTTTAGTCGGACTGTATTGTTGATATGTCCGATTAGTCGGTTTCTATGCTTTCTCGCGAAGCTTCTAGTTTCAGCTTCGATTGTTGGAATTCCGAGATCCCTATGGATATCGTCGTTTCTAATATACCATGGTGCTTGTACAATTTCTCTTAGAACTTTATTTTGAAAAGTTTGTAGAATATTGACATCTGTTTTCTTGGTACAACCCCAAAGTTGTACACCGTAGGTCCACACCGGCTTTAGCACTTGCTTGTATAAAAGCAGTTTGTTCTCAGTACTGAGCTGGGAATGTTTTCCGAGTAACCAGTACATTTCTCTATATTTGATATCGAGTTCTTTACGTTTCATTTTCACGTGCGAACTCCATTTCAGCTTTGCGTCGAGTGTCATTCCCAGATATTTGGCCTCGATTGCAAAGGGTATTCGGGCCATATTTAGGAAAATTGCCAAGTCATTGGTTTTCTTATACGTGAAATTCACATGTACAGATTTAGTTTCATTTAAGGCGATCCGCCAGTTCCTTGTCCATTCATTTATCTTATTCACTGCGGTTTGCAGTTTTGTAGTCGTTTCTTCGATTGTATTACCTACTGCTAGGATAGCTGTGTCGTCGGCGAACGTAGCAAGGGTAGTGCCATCTTCCGTTGGAATATCGCGAGTATATAACAAATAGAGAAGCGGACCAAGGACGCTTCCCTGCGGTACCCCGGCCGAAATTTCTTTTAGCTCCGAGTATTCGTTTCCATTTCTAACACGGAAGAGTCTATTCCCGAGATATGATTCTAGAATATCATATAGGCTTGCGGGGAGAACTTGTCGTAATTTAAATTTCAAGCCGTCGTGCCACACCTTATCAAAGGCTTGTGAGACATCAAGGAACACGCTTGAGCAAATCTTTTTTTCTTCAAATGATTTCTCGATTACGTCAGTAGTTCTATGTACTTGGTCAATCGTCGAATGCTTGGTTCTGAACCCAAACTGGTGGTCAGGGATAAGATTATTGTCTTCAATGACCGGCTGTAGGCGCCTAAGCAATATTCTCTCGAAGACTTTGGAAATGACTGGTAGAAGGGAAATCGGTCTATACGATTTTACTTCATTTGGCGGTTTTCCTGGTTTTAAAACCATTATGACCTCCGCGACTTTAAGTAGGTAACATCTCTTTCCTTTGGGGCTCCCCCTGTCCCACCTTTCCGTACCTAATTGAATGGCTTTCTACTAAATGTGCCAACATTTGACAAAAATATTCGAACTCATTATCGTTCGAGATCTACTCCATGCATTAATTTTAATGTTAATATTCTAGTCAGAAACAGAAGTGCTTAGTAACTAATTTTCGTTTTCCTCTAACGAACTTAGGCCGATTTTATTCACATTGGCGACGAGGAGAAAAAAAAAATATAAAAAAAAACAACAAGAAGATAATAAAAAAAAAACCGGCCAAGTGCGAGTGTCACTCGCGCACCGAAGGTTCCGTATTTGGCTAAAGTCCAACACATCAGATATTATTTGAAATCTATATCATTCAATCTTTCCCCTCTTCATGAATTCATCACAATTTAGTTTAATTTAATTACTTAATATTTTTACTCTCAAAAATTACTCGCACATGAATCTCATTTTCTAATTATTACCTAGTACCCAACCCACGCCAATTTTCCATTCTGTATGCGACCTGTCCCAATTAAAAAATATTGACAAAAAATATATTACTTTTATTTTGTTCTGTACTCCCCAAAAAAATGTATTATACTCCCCAACGAAATTAGCAAGCGGTAACCCTGGTGGTCTTCTGTCTTTGATGGGGTCAATTGTGCACAACTGCGTAGTAGAGATTAAAACTTATGAGAGCAACGTATTTTACATGGTAAAATTATCTTTTTTGAAAATATCTTGTAAACTATTAACTTTTCGGCAAAACAGTATTCTGCACATATATAAATAAGAACATAATCTACAAAAAAGGAATTTATGTATTTTTTTGTGAATCAAAAAATAAACCTTTTTTTGGGCGAATGAAAATATTTTTTTCACCAGATTATTAATTACTCGAAAACCAATCGACATATCGCTTCCATTATTTGTCGTTTAACTAGAGGTTATACCGGATGTTGTGTTTAAATTTTAGCCTCCTATGTCAATCGGTTCTTGAGATAGACCTGGTAACAAAATTGGCTTAGTGTTTTCGGACAGACAGACAGACAGACAGACGAAGAGACATCCGAGCGAAACTAATAAGGTTACGTTTTTTCCCTTTGGGTACGGAACCTTAAAAAGCAACAGGACAAATATGAATCTTAACAATTCAAATGGTAAGGAAAAACAGTTTTAAGTACCTACTTTCGTGCATAAGAAGTGTAAAAATGTAATTTCGTTTTGTATATTTATATATATAAAGAAAAAAATGACTTGTACGGGCAAGCTGATTTTGTTCGAGAAATCGACAAATGGTTTTCGGTATTTGCTTCAATGCGAATAAAATGTTAAATTACTTGCTTGGCAAGCTGATAGTAAATGGAACGAAAAGTATAGTTTAGTTTCTTTGTTTAAGACATGATGGGGCCAGTGCGATTGAATCGCTTTAATTACACTGATGGTGATGATAGTGGACAGCTTTGGCAAAGATGGTTCCGTTCATTCAAATACATGTTGCAAGCAAGCAACATTGAGGAAGGCGAAATAAAATACAAAATGCTGTTGCATTACATGGGTGTTAAAGCACAAGAAGTATACGAAGGACTTTTTGATCCACCAGAAATCGAAAATTGTAGACCGTTACTGTCAGTCGACCAATATACACGACATCGAACAAAATATGAAACAGCAGTGGAAAAGCTTAATGTAGACTTTGCGCCGAAGCAAAACAAAAGCTATGAGCGCCACATACTAAGATTAATGAAGCAAGAGGAAGGTGAAAATATTGCTACTTTTGCGATTAAATTAGAAGTTCAAGCGGCGCGATGTGATTTTGGTGCTGAAAAAAACAATCAAGTCAAAGACCAAATTATCGCAGAATGCCGATCGTCGGCACTGTGCCACGAATTACTGAAACTTGAAGAGGCCAATTTGAATTCTAAAGGTTGCCAAAGTGTTCGAGACTGTCGCCAAACAAGAAAAGGCTTTCAACAATAATGCAAAACCAAAGTTCATAACCGAGGAGGTTGGCCGAATTGAGACCAAATCATTATCATCCGGTGCAAATCTATTCAAAAATCATATTCGTCAAAATGATCGAAACCGATTTGCAAATCGAAATCGATTCGCCAACGACAAAAGTGCTGGATGCAAAAGATGTGGACATCAGAATCACGAGGCCTCCTACGAGAAATGCCCATCAGCTAAAGGAAAAACATGTTTTAATTGTGGCGGTCGTGATCATTACAGCCAAAACTGTCGATCGAAGAAACGCATACGTTTGAAGATACAATGATTCAACCTGAGTCAAAAAAAAAAAAAAAAAAGAAAGTGATGTAGTATCGACAAAATATCTACTGTACTAATATAAAATGAGTATGATCAATATTGTAGAATATAAATAATATGTTTGACATTATTACAATAAATTCACTGGACTGCAGACAAGCAAACAACATAGACGTGTCTAATATTAAACTCTACACCATGGTTTAAATTTAGATGTATAATTTGACAGCTTGTTGACATTGGAGTATATGGAAACTTATATAATGTCGGTTTCCATAGGGATTTTCAGATTTTGCTCTCAGATTTCAGATTAATCGCGACCAATGGAACATAAACCGAAATTTTTCTTTCTTTTTTTGCAGTGGTGCGGTGTTTTAAAAGCAAGCTGTTCTTAAATTGTTATTTGTGTTTAAAAAAATTCATTCAATTTATGGTGATATCCTTTGCAGGGGCTAAATGTAATCTTTTCTCTATTTTTCAAAGAATTGTCATCTAAAATAACACACTTGAAAGTTTGACAAATGAAAAACGTTTTAGTGTAACTGAAGTATAGGTGAAATCTCGCTCATTCATCGAGATTCGCAAAATGACCCCAATGGAAAACGACAGATGTTCTTTATTATAAAATGGCGTATCTTTGCAGAAATTGGAAGACGTATTCAGCACCCTAAGACCGATGGAGGGTCAGTTTTTAGCGTGAGCGATTGCGACAAGAATGGAAGAACACGGAATTAAAAACTATTTTGAATGAAAGCAAGTCCTACAAAAAATTGTAGTAAATGTGAGAAATAATGTAGTTGATTGTTTAAAAAACAACACTCCTGTTAGTATAGCTTCCGTAAACAAGGTTTCTGTCCGATTGTTTGTTTACCAATCCGAATAGGTACACATAATTTACGCAAATTTCCAATAACACCAAGGTATAATTCGTTTATCGTCATCTGTGGTATCTTGTTTCGCTGTCATAAGATACCTGCATCCCATTTAAATCAGCCCAACTTTAAATAAGTTTCCTTGGAACTCAAGGATCAAAATAAGGGTATATTTTAAGCATAACTTCAATGCAAAGTCTACTTCTCCGGATACCTATATTTATTCAGAATGTCAAAATACATTCTGTCACAGACGTACCAATTTTGTAAGCCAAAAACTATCAAGATGCGCGACGACGACCCGACCACACGATTTAGTTCACTGCAATTGCATTGCCTGTTTGAGCGCATGACTGTCTAAGAGAGTTCTTCTATCTAAACAGAAATCACGACGAACAACACATAATTTATATTATAAACATACCCACTAATAGCTAATCAATGGCAATAAAATTATACTTAAACTTTCACATTCCAACACACCTTTAGAAGCTCCTATCTTTTTTGTCAAAACCGCTTTCTGCCTATTGTATTTAAAAACGAGCTTCTTCAGCAATAAATTCTACAGGTTCCATATAGCATCAGCCAATGAAAACAAAAACATGTTCAAACAACGGCAAGCTTATTGGTCCATAAAAGGCTTTGTATATCATCCCATCGAAGTATTGCCACAACCATACAATTGTTATATAATAAGATTTTAATGACTATACGGAAGTGCATTACGCTAAATATGTTGCCCGATTATTGGTCAATCTGAAAATTTATACCGCAAAAAAGCTTCACTTTATCCGCAGGTGATGGTAAGCTTATTCCTTAATATGTTCGTTACAATATGCGCGAGGGATGCATTTACCTTTACAAATTCAAATTTTACCAAACGGAATAAACGGAGGGGTTGCAAACTGTATTTACTTCCTCTGCACACATTGTCGCACACAGCATTATCCTGTGTATCCATTGGAGGACACAAATAACATCAAATAATATATTCGAATGGCAAACGGATGTGCGGTGGGATAAAGCTCTATTGAAGCTATCCACTCTTGAAGTTTTGTCATGATCGCAGGATATCTGTTCAGTCCGAGTTTCGTTTGCAGTGCAAAGTGAGTTCTCACACCGTGCAGACATCTCAAATTTGCTTGGTCCTTCCAATCAGTGTTAACATATTTTTTTACATTCTTAAATAATACCGTTGTTTTATATTTTTTTCCAAGTTGTGATTGAGTTGTGCTATCTTATGTGAAGTGGAAAGGTAACGTTTCGAAAATGTAATACACAAGGGATGGTCAACCCATTTTAATTACAATCACAGGGATACGCTAAATATTTGCTAGATTTGTTGTAATGCAATTTAAAAAGCAAACAATCACAGGCATAGACGCCATATGTGCGACAGGAATCAGAACGACAATGAAGAGGACCCATCGATGCGGACTTTTGGTAAATATTAATATTACAATGAAAACGAAATTGACCATGTATGTAGCTCATTGAAATTAGGAGGAATTGGTACTGTGAAATTTGTTTAAATAAACTTGACACTTGTATCCTTTTGATTGTTGCTCAGAAAGCCCTTTTAATTGAGTTGGCTTTCGGGCAATAATTAAAATCAAACAAGTTGTCATCGCATCGAACTAAAATTATCTTACCGATATTTAATTCCTACACATTCCCATACAACTCGAAATTAACATAATGATTCCGATTCCGTACGTACAATATATAAAAACATTTGAATAGATTCTGTCCCCGTTACCGATTTTTTTCTTTTCTTGTAGCCAGTTGAAAAGTTCGTGTTTATTATTACTGCCGTAATTGCATAACACTGTTATAAAATAATATTAAAGTAGACTTAATGTTATTATGTTATAAATACGTTTTTTTTTTTTTTTGGTTTAGATTTAGCCATTTTTGTAGCACTCTCTCACACTACTGAAAAAAAAAAGAACAGAAACAAACCAATCAAATAAAGCTGAATAAAATGTCAAAAGAACATGGGCGGTTGTAAGATAGGATATAGGATAGAATACAACATTTGCGATCTATCTTCACATACAAAATAGTCATGTAGCTAAATTGAGCTTGAACATAAAAAAAAACGAAACATGACACATCCTATTGATAAAAAATTGAATCGGGCAATTGAAAATTCGAACGTTTTTCTTTGAAAAAAATACAGAGATTATAAATACTCAAACTTTATGTTAGAAGTCAGCAAAATAGGTTTGCATATAATAATGACATAATTACTAACATTATTGCACTCGTCACCTAATGGAAGCACATTTTCCATGAAAGAATAATTTGACAGTTGATGTCTTATAGTCCGTCCAAAAGGAGTTGAAGCTTCTGACATTTATATCGTTTTCCATTGGGTCCAAAAATCAATCTTTTTTTCGATTCGGATCACTTTTTGCAAATCTTTATATTTTTTGACAGATCTATACACACTGGCACAATACCAATATACTTCACACAGCTGTTTTACATCATTTTAAGAAGTTTTCTTAAGACAAATGGGAGAAGTTCGTGAAAACCAAAATAATGAAATACATTAACAGCCGTGGATATAATTTAGGAGGAACATTATCTCCACAGTTTTTCTCGTCATCTGAAGACTACGAAACACCAAAAATAGTCCATTTGTGTGTGCAATAGGGGAAACATTTTTCAAGTCGATATTCATTTGTTATTGCTGATATTGCTGTCAAATAACGCACTAATCCATTTACAAAAGCAGATCAATTTCGTTGCATGTTCCATTTGAACCTGATGATGATTCTCTTGAAGATAATGAAGAACAAGAAAATACCGAAGAAGTAGAAGAAAGATTTCATACGTCAAAAACGTACAACATCTGTAGTTAGATTCCTCCAACCGAAAGTGTTCCGAAGACCGATACTTTACTTATAAAATAAAATTCGTTGTTTTAAATACCTGTGGAAGCAGTGGCTTAGTGGTTAGTGTGTTGGACTACTAAGCGAGAGGTCCCATGTTCGAATCCTGCAAAAACCCTAATTTTTTTCACTGCGCCACCTCTCGCGAACGTCTGACAAACATCCGAGAGTATTACTGGCTTGAAAGTAAAGCACTCAATCGGCCGTTTGGAATCGGCATAAAATTGTAGATCCCTTCCATTTGTTCCAAAAATTAAAAACTCACACAAAACGAATGGTTGCGAGAAGCTAGGCCCAGGGTCCCTACAGACCTTTTGCGCCAACTATTATTATTATTATTATTAAATACCTACAAGTTTTTTAACTGTTATTATTTTCTCAGTTATTGTCAGACACGGAATTCCTTTATAAAGGGAGAGATACACAGGCATTTAGATGATTGTGTAGTACAAAAGACAATTTATTATTATTTTTTTTTAAAGCTAATGAACACAAATTTTATTTTGTCTTGTTGAATATTAGCCACCCTGTACGTTTTTATTTTCTTATTGAATATGATTGCCATTTATGTGCCAACATAGGTATTAAGAACTGCAATACAATGTCCATTTTGCTTATTCTAGTTATTAAGTCAGTTAGCTTGTAATCGTATAGCATGTATGTAAGTTCATATAGCAATAAATAAATATTAAAAAGAAAGAAGAAGGCAACTCATTTTTTCAACAGGTCTACCATTTTTTTTTTCTTGCTTCATATATTCTATTATTTTTTTTTTGCAGTCTAGCATTTTCCATTTTGAAATTCTTTCAACACTGTGTCTGAGTCTGAACGATTAAATTTCATTCGATAGTCCGAGTGAATGATTTTCGGTTTTAACTGAAGTTTTGCGTTTTGCGTGCAATGAAAGTAGTACCTAGGGGGATTGTGGGAATATTTCTTCTGTTTATTTCTATTATATTTATGTTGCGACTTCTTTAATTTTTTATTGTACGTTTTATTAAATATCTTTACAAAAAAATTTATTCTTTTTGGTCTAATTTCAGTATTTTTCTTATTGTATATTCTAGAATTTTGTGTTGTTTTCGGGTTGGGTTTCCGCTTAACTTTACCAACGGTGTTATCTTTATATCTACATCAAAAAGACAGTCAACAGGCCAAACCACTAATCGTAGATTCGCGAAATTTTCGCGTATATTCCAATAAATTTGTAGCAGTAAGAAGCAGTATAATATGTAGAATAGACCATTCTCTCATTTGCCCGTTATAGTGGTAAACTATTAAAATTACGTGGGTAGGTATTTTAGAAACAACTGTAGGCGTGTTTTTTACCTTCGATCGCAGCAAAGCAAAGTAAAGTAGGATTTTCAGCACGCAATTACAACAACTACGCTCTACTTGACACGGAATAGTGGTTGTAGCTGCGTGCTGAAAATCTTACTTTACTTTGCTTTGCTGAGATCGAAACTCAAAAAAACCCTAACATTATCCTAAGCTATTTATTACTATAGCCAGCTGCTACATTACACCCTAACAGGCGTAACAGGGGATAGAAAATAATTGGACGAGCTTTTACCATGTCCAGTTCCATTTTTTTAAAAGCTATTTTTGTGTTTACATACGTATTAATTCAACATTTTCATTTTGTTGCTCTTCAAATTTTGGACTTACCTACATATACATAGAATGGAATTACTTTAGGTAAAAAAAATATGTAAATTCAAACCGCGTTTAAAAAAAAAATATTTGTATAAATTTGAGATGGCTGTAACGAACCAACTAGTTTATTTAAAAAAAAATCTCAATAAATTTCAATAACTGAATGAATAATAATCATTCATGTCGTTTTCCATTGGGATTTTCAGATTTTGCTCTCAGATTTAAGATTTTTCGTGCCCAATGGAACATAAAACGAGATTTTTCTTCCTTCGCATACAGACTTGTCTTGTAAATACGTAATTAATAACACACTTCAAAGTTTGACAAAAGACAAATGTTTTGGTGTTAGTGTAAGTAGGTGTGCATCTCGCTCAGATATCGAGAAATTCGCAAAACTGCTCTGACTTTTTTGCGGCCAATGGAATATGAAATCAGCTTTTTCGGACCCAATGGAAAACGACATCAGTTATCAACTATCGATAGGCGAATTCATTCGATAGTGCCCATCACTACTTAATATACCTATTCACACCGAGCCGAAGACGAGGTTTGTAACTATTTTGGTAACAAATATCGATCGCATTATTTAACAAATAAAATTAATTCATATTGTGGCGTGGAAGGTATCGTGTAACTTAAGTGGTGAAACAAGCCCTTAGTCACGGTTTGGTGAAACCAGGCCTTAGACAGTTTGGTGAAACCAGGCCTTAAAGTCACAAAACAAGTTCCACTCAAGTGTCACTTCCAATTGGAGACTGGAATCTGTCACCACTGGACCTTGTTCTAGAACCACTTAGAATTAGCTAGAAAGTTCTCGTCAGATGGCGGAGCGGGTATAAAAGGACAGCTTTTAGAAGAGGGCGAGACAGTTGATTTATAACAGTGATTGGTTAAAGTTCGAGATAGTAATAGTTTGTGAAGATAAATAAGTGAAAAGTAATAGAGTAAATTAAGTGATTGGTTTGAACCGTTGAAGAATTGTTTAAGTAATAGTGTTCTGGTACTTAATAAGTGAAATATTAGAATAGTCGATAAAAGTTTAATAAAAGTGAATTTTATTAGAGAAGTTAAACGGAATAGTGTTTTATCTTTACGAATCCCAGCCTGAATGTAACATTGGTGTCAGAAGTGGGATAAAACTTATTCTGTGCTAAGTGTCTAAGTGTAGTTAAAAAAAAAAAAAAAAAAAAAAAAAAAAAAAAAGTGAATTTGTGATTTTTTTGAAATTACAAGAGACAAACAAAATGGGTCGTGTATTGCTACATCTAAGCATACCCCAATTGAAAAGTGAACTAGAAAAGCGGAATCTCTCCACAGCTGGAGGGAAAAGTGACCTCATACTTCGTCTGCAGGAAGCTGTCCAAAACGAGGGAGAAGATCCAAAAACCATGCTATTCGACGTGTCAGAAGAACAAGTAAGTACAGGCGTTGACATTAGCTCCATGATGGAATTACTTCTTGCGAAGATGGAAGAACAGAAATATTCTATGGAATCTAAGTTCGCAGAACAGAAAAATTCTATGGAATCTAAGTTCGCAGAACAAAAGAATTCTCTAGAACAACAGAAAAATTCTATGGAATTGAAGTTCGAAGAGCAGAAGAATTCCATGGAATTGAAGTTCGCAGAACAGAAGAATTCTCTAGAAGAACAGAAAAATTCTCTTGAAGATCAGACAAATTCCATTGTCGCCGCACAAAAAGATGCAGTGGAAGAATTTAAGAATGTTCTAGATGTAAAAATCGACGCGATTGATGAAAAATTAAACGAGCATGAAACAAAGTTTGAGGAAATTAACAAAACGTTTCAAAAACACGAGACAAACATCGAGAACATAGCTAAAGAGCTCGGAGCAAACATCAAGAATATAACTAAAGAGCTCGAAATAGTCAAGAAACAGAAGGCTCGGGAATATTCTGCTGACTGCCCAAGAAAGAAGGAGATGCAGCCACCCGTTTTTGATGGTCAAACATCATGGCCGATTTATCGCAGACAGTTCGAAGCAGCTGCAACGACCAATGGATGGGACGACGAGGATAAGTCGATTGCATTAACGCTCGCATTACGAGGTACAGCTGCAGAATTGCTTCAAACTATCTCCGAAGAAAAACAACGCGACTACGAGACTTTGGTGAAGGCTATTGAGATGCGATTTGGTGACGACCACATGCAGCAAGTGTATAGGGTGCAACTGCGCAGTAGAATCCAGAAGAGGGGAGAAACACTCCAGCAACTGCAAGCTGATATCGAACGGCTAGCGCACTTGTCTTATCCCAATGCCGGCGAGGATGTCATCAATGAAATGGCTATTGAGGCATTTACACAAGCCATAGAGGACAGACAACTGCAGATGGCTCTACGAATGGCTGGAAAGAGAACTCTTCCTGAGGCACTGGCATTTGCTTTAACCATGAGAGCTGCTGACCAAGCATCTCAAGGATTTCACCGCGTGAGAGAAATGACATCCGTTGAATGCTCGTGCCAGAGAACAGAAGTAGTCGACCGTAACAGTTCTCGAAGGGGACCGATCCGTTGCTGGAACTGCAACAAAATTGGACATCTACAACGACAGTGCAGAGCCGAACGTAGACAGGGCAGTTGTCTACATTGCAGAGCTAGGAACGAGGAGGCGTTTGAGCGTTCGGCGGATGGAACATCACAAAGCCATCAGTCGGGAAACGAGTAAGAACCAACTTCGCGGGGCAGAAGCTGGTTTCTGGAATCGACGCCCCCAGGACCACAATTCAGGTTTCCCAGACCAAACGATGTAATAGGAGCCTGACAGTGGAAGCCCATATCGGCCAGAAAAAGTATGTGGCTACAATCGATACAGGTGCCACCGCTTCCATAATCAGAAGGGACATCGTTCGCCAATCATGGCTGCACACCACCAGCAGCTACTGTCTGAAAACAGCAACTGGAGCAACAGCAAAGGTGTATGGTGAGGTACTCTTGACGATAAACCTTGCAGGAATAGTCTTCTCCCATGCATTCTTAGTGGCTGATATATGTGACGAATGCATCATCGGAATCGACTTCATGAAGACGCATGATATAGTACTCGACATCGGTTTGCAAGTTATAAAGTACAAGAACGTCGAGATTCCGATGGTTTACGGGAACGAGAACGTCGCAGCTCTACGGACAGTTGTAAGTGAGGACGAAATATTACCACCTTCGTCAGAGACAGTTATTTGGACGAAGCTGGAAGGTGATCCTGGGAGCCACCGATTCTACCTAGTCGAGTCACATCCTGAAAATTATTATCAGAGCTATATTGTCGGAAAGATGCTGGTTGAACCCAAAAACAACATGGTTCCCGTTCGTGTCCTCAATGTGGAACACAAAAGCGTGAAACTAAAGCAAGGAGAAGTGATTGGAAAGTGCGTACCAATTACTGCGGTCACAAAGTTGTCCAATGCAAGTGATGTGAAACCGGTTAGACCAACGGAGATATCGGAAATGAAAAAGAATATACTCGGAGAGTGCGAGCTGGATCAGGAGCAGCGGTCCATGGCAGGTAGTTTAATCAACGAGTTCGCTGATATATTTGCTTCGCAGAACAGCGAGTATGGCCGAACACATCTCGTACAACACCGAATCGACACCGGAGATGCGAGACCGATTCGTCAGCCTCCCCGACGACTACCATTGGCTAAGCAGACGGAGGTTGCAGAAATGGTGTCGACGATGGAAAAGGAAGGACTGATTGAAAGCTCAAAAAGTCCGTGGGCATCGCCGGTCGTCCTGGTCAAGAAGAAAGATGGAAGTACGAGATTCTGCGTGGACTATCGTCAACTCAACAACGTCACCAAGAAGGATAGCTACCCCCTTCCAAGAATTGACGACACCCTGGACACACTATCTGGAGCCAAATGGTTTTCGACTCTCGATTTGAAGAGTGGCTACTGGCAAGTGCAGATCCATCCAGAAGACCGCGAGAAAACAGCATTCACAGCAGGAAACGGGCTTTGGCAGTTTACAGTAATGCCATTTGGACTGTGCAATGCTCCAGCTACCTTTGAACGTCTAATGGAGCGCGTTCTGCTGGGACTAACGTGGAAAACCTGCTTGGTCTACCTGGACGATGTCATCGTAGTAGGAAAAACATTTAACGAACATCGAGATAACCTTAAGGAGGTGTTCCAAAGACTACGAAGTGCGCAACTAAAACTTAACCCGAAGAAGTGTTCCTTATTTAGACCAGAAGTGAAGTACCTCGGGCACATCATCTCTTCCAAAGGAGTCAAGACTGATCCGGAGAAGGTCGATGCAGTGAGAAACTGGCCGGTACCCAAAGACAAACATCAACTGAGAAGCTTCCTGGGACTTGCGACCTATTACAGACGATTTGTAAAGGACTTTGCCAGGATCGCGAAGAGCTTGCATCAACTGACAGAAAAAGGCAAACAATTCAAATGGTCAGGTGAGTGCGAAAACAGCTTCAAGGAACTTAAGCAACAGTTGTGCAACGCCCCCATACTAGCGTACCCCACCCCTGGGAAAACATTTATTGTGGATGCAGACGCTAGTAATGTGGGAGTTGGAGCCGTCCTTTCCCAGGTGCATGATGGCCAAGAGAAAGTAATTTCCTACTTTAGCAAAGTTCTCTCAAAGCCAGAAAGGAACTACTGTGTTACCAGGCGCGAGCTCCTTGCTTTGGTACTGGCAACAAAACATTTCCATAAGTACCTTTATGGGCGAAAATTCATCCTCCGCACAGACCATGCGTCTTTAAAGTGGCTACTACACTTTAAGAATCCTGAAGGCCAAGTCGCAAGGTGGATCGAACGGCTGCAGATGTACGACTACGAAATACAACATCGAAAGGGAAGTCTTCACTCTAATGCAGACGCTCTCTCCCGTCGACCGTGCAAAGCAAATTGCAAACATTGCTTACGACACGAGGAAAAAGATGTCGCGTCCGTTCAAAGGGTGAGAGCTATGCCCATTGGTGGCTGGAGTGCGCGGGAAATACGGGAGGCTCAAATGGAAGATCCGGATATCGAACCGATTATCGCCTGGAAGGAGCATGAGGGAAAACCAGACTGGCAGGAGATATCCAATAGGAGCCCTGAGCTGAAGGCATACTGGGCGCAGTGGGACTCCCTTCACGTACAAGACGGCATTCTAAAAAGAAGATGGGAAAGCCCGGATGGAAAGTCGTTCGTAATTCAGCTTGTTGTACCCAGGTCAAAGGTTATGGAAGTGCTCAGGGAATTGCATGATGGAGTTTCTGGAGGCCACTTGGGAATCAATAAAACGCTCGAAAAAGTGCGGGAACGCTTTTACTGGATTCATTCAAGGGAGGACGTTGAAACTTGGTGCAGGAAATGCGTTACATGTGCGGCCAGCAAAGGTCCTAGACTGAAAGTCCGTGGCAAAATGCATCAATACAATGTTGGAGCCCCTTTCGAAAGGATAGCAGTTGATATTGTGGGACCGTTTCCTGAAACAAACAATGGAAATCGTTACATCCTCGTTGTTATGGACTATTTCAGTAAGTGGCCTGAAGCATTTGCTATCCCAAATCAAGAAGCTAAAACCGTGGTGGAGCAAATCGTCAATAACTGGGTAAGCAGATTCGGTGTACCAATGGAACTGCATTCAGACCAAGGACGGAACTTCGAGTCGAAGATTTTCCAAGGAGTGTGCCAGTTACTCGGGATTCACAAGACAAGGACAACCCCGCTTCATCCACAATCAGATGGGATGGTGGAGCGCTTCAACAGGACTCTGAATGAACACCTCTCTAAGGTCGTTGGCGAAGACCAGAGAGACTGGGATAAGCAGATTCCCATGTTTTTGTTGGCTTATCGAGGAGCAGTGCATAACACCACAGGACATACTCCATCTGAAATCTTATTTGGTCGAACAGTCCGCCTACCTAGCGAGTTGATGTTTGGATATCCATGCGAAGAGCCCAAGAATGAGGAGGACTACGTTACAGACCTCAGGGATATCATCAGGGACGTGCATCGAGACACTAGGGATAAGATTAAGATAGCCAGTGACCGCATGAAAACGAGGTACGATACTAAAACGACAACTACAGGATTCCGGGAAGGAGATCTGGTATGGCTATATAACCCTCATCGAAGGAAAGGTTTATCGCCTAAGTTGCAACAAGACTGGGAAGGGCCCTATACAATCGTAAAGCGCATCAACGACGTTGTCTATCGCATCCAACGAGGAAGAGGCAAGCTGAAAGTCGTTCATGTGGATCGTCTTCATCGTTATAATGGTGAAAATGTTAACGAGTTTGTTCGGGACGAACAAGTTTAAGAGGGGGATATTGTGGCGTGGAAGGTATCGTGTAACTTAAGTGGTGAAACAAGCCCTTAGTCACGGTTTGGTGAAACCAGGCCTTAGACAGTTTGGTGAAACCAGGCCTTAAAGTCACAAAACAAGTTCCACTCAAGTGTCACTTCCAATTGGAGACTGGAATCTGTCACCACTGGACCTTGTTCTAGAACCACTTAGAATTAGCTAGAAAGTTCTCGTCAGATGGCGGAGCGGGTATAAAAGGACAGCTTTTAGAAGAGGGCGAGACAGTTGATTTATAACAGTGATTGGTTAAAGTTCGAGATAGTAATAGTTTGTGAAGATAAATAAGTGAAAAGTAATAGAGTAAATTAAGTGATTGGTTTGAACCGTTGAAGAATTGTTTAAGTAATAGTGTTCTGGTACTTAATAAGTGAAATATTAGAATAGTCGATAAAAGTTTAATAAAAGTGAATTTTATTAGAGAAGTTAAACGGAATAGTGTTTTATCTTTACGAATCCCAGCCTGAATGTAACAATATCATTTAAAAATAATATTAGCCCATCAATTAAGTGTGCAAAATTATTTCAAGTTGTGAGTTTCGACATTTGTTCGGTCAGCTGTTCTGTTAAATTTGCTGAATATTCCAAAAGGATTGTTTGCTTCAACAATCCAACGATTGAAGTGTGTTTTCACGAAAAACCCGGTTTTCGGCTCGGTGTGAATAGGGTATATAACCAGTTTTTTTGAATCTGCGCCATATATGCGTTATTGTACAACCGAAGCTAAGATTTTTTCCGAAGTTTTATTATTTTTTAAATATTGTTTACTGATTAACGATTATATTTTTTTCTATTCAAGGCATTTGAGATGTCTTTAAAATGTTGACTTCAAAACGTAATTATATATCAATCGATAACAACAAATGCGTCAACGGGAACAGATGCGACATAAACGTACAAACCATTGTAGTTGTTAATTTTTAAACTTATATCCTAATATATGTATTGAAAAAACACTGCCGTACCAGAAGGAGTCGCTCTCACTGTGTTACTCTGCTTCTGCTTTTTCAAAATAAAATACACTGAAAACGAATAGCGGTTCGAAATCCTATACTCTTGTTAACCTGTAAAGTAGGTACAGCTTCATTGAACAGGGAAATCCCTCCTGCTCAAAGGTGTCGTAGTATTAGTAGGACTGCACAATGCAGCTCGTCAAGTGAGTTAGACGTATTGAGTTAAGATCGCAGTTCGTATCTGACTTTCAAGGGCGCTTGACGAGTTCGCGCAGTGCTACATAAATGTTGTTCACACTCTCATATTGCATCCGTAGTACAGAAACAGATCCCTTTTGTGTTTCTCCCACTCAATTCAGGCTCGTCATGTTTTTAAAATTTAAATCACGAGAACTCCAAAAAATAGGAATATTAATAAATGTGTGTGACATCGAGTCTTGAAGATATTCACCCCCTCTATCATCAGAATATTCATTATCGCCATTATTTTTTTGCATTTTATTAGTCAATTATTTATTATATTTAGATTTAGATGCCGTAAATATCATTAAGAAGGAGAAGCAAAAAACGGAAGAAGATAAGGACATCCTGGTAAGGCGTGGACTTCCGCTCTTTATGCTTACCTTCGATAGGTCTGATAATATCGAAGATATCTACCGAATTAAAACTATAGTTAATATTGTGGTAAAAATCGAGCCCATGCGCAGAAATTTGAAAACAATTCCACAGTGCAAACGTTGCCAAGAATTCAATCATACGCAAATGTATTGCAAAAAAGAGCCGCGATGTGTAAAATGCGCCGGAAGTCATTTCTCCCAAGACTGTGGAGCAAACAAACAATCCTCCGCTACCTGTGCTAACTGTAAGGGAAAGCACCCGGCAAATTATAGAGGCTGTGAAGTAGCTAAGGAGTTGCAAAAACGGAGAGATGCGCTACTCAAAACCCAAAATAAAAAAAAAAGCCGCTTACCAAGATAAAGCGTAGGACCGCCCAGGAGGTAGTAGGCAATATAAAACCTCCGGTTCAAAAGCGTAGCATTGTCAGAGAAAGAGAGACAACAGAGGTCGACTGTTGTCAAAAGAAACGCTACTGAATAGTTACCACCAGGAAAGCTATCGAATATAGTGGCCCTCGGACAGCCAGAGAACAGACCTACGCTCAAGCCGCGGAATTCGAAGGAGCGAAAAACGTTAAAACATCGCCGGACCCTGTTTCTTATGTTTTCTCAGTTATTCTCGAGAAACTTGAAGAACAAAGCAAAATAAATAACATTATTCTCGATCGCTTGGTTAAGCTCGAAAATAATTCACTGAAAACGCGTGCTTCAAAAATAACATGAATGAAAAACCAATGTTAAAAATATGCACTTGGAATGCAAACGGGCTTTTACAAAAACTCGGCGAATTGGAAATATTCATATGCGAGAAAGATATTGACATTTGCTTGATTTCTCAAAACTCACGTGATTTCCACGCTTGTCACCCATCGGGGAACGCCAGAGGTGGATCATCATTGCTTATTAAAGACTGCATTGAACAATACGAAGACCTGAAGATAGAGCTTGAAACTATGCAACTGTGCACGATTCGAGTTAAAAATAGTCAGCGTACTCTTAGAATTTCATCTATCTACTGTCCACCGCGTTCCGCGCTTGAAAAAAGTGATTTCACTAACCTGCTTAAATCGCTCAAACCAAACTTCATTATTGGCGGCGATTTTAATGCGAAGCATACGTTCTGGTGCTCCAGATACATCTAGCGAAAAGGTAGAATGCTCTATGGGGCAGGTATGGAATACAGTTGCGATTTCCTCTCGACGGGCAAACCGACCTACTGGCCAACTGATACCTCAAAACTACCTGACCTGATAGATTTTTTCGTTGTGAAAGGAATACCTACCAACCACATTAAAGTTGAAGAGAGCTTTGATCTATCATCTGATCTATCATCTGATCACCAGCGAGATTAACTGGTAGAAAAACTAACTGGGAAGGCTTTAGGAACGAAATAGAAGAGAATGTTGAACTGAGTGTTCCACTTACGACACCCTATGAACTTGAGGTTGAAGTTGATAGCTTCGTCGAGATCGTACAGATCGCCTCCTGGAATAATACGCCTAATCCAAGGAAAACGCCGGCCAAATACGGGCTACGATATCCTCCCGAAATAAAAGAATTGGTCAACGAAAAAAGGAAGGCGCGTAAGAAATGGCAACAGAGTCGAGCTCCGCAACATAAATTAGGGGGAAAGCGGGAGACTTGAGCCACTTTTTGTTAGATCGTTAATAAAAATTTGTTTATCAATCACAGCCACCTGTTAAATGGATTTTTTTATAGCTACATTTATCTATTTTAAGAACGTTCTCTTAAACTTATAACAAACGCAAGAAATTTTTGGCAAATGCCAAATGTTTGAAAACAGATTTTCGGCTCAAGTCTCCCCACCGGGAGACTTGAACACCCCTTCGGGGAGAGTTGAACATACTCAAATCCTACGAGAAAAAGAATAAAACGAATAATTTATCCACTTCCAATGTGATTATAATTTATTTTTATTGTTTTAGTGGTTTAGGTACTTCAGTTTCTTAGCATATACAAAATAAAAAAAGGGAAACAAAAACTAAACTTCAGAAACATAACGAAAATAAATCAATACCTTAAATAACCAATTACAAGGATTATTTCTTTGAGTTTTTTCATTAAATTATTTTTTTTTATTATTAAAATTAAATACAAGGCTTTAAAACACTTACATAACATTTCATCAGAGCAAATGGCGATTTGAGCCACTGATCAACTCTCCCTTTATAAACTGTCTCAAGTCTCCCGTTCGCATTTTTTAACAAATTTATATTCATAATTTTTGTTATATACAAACTAGAATGGTATCATACTAATATTTACAATGTAGAATATCAATATTGTTAGGTAACATCAAATTGATTTATTTAACGCTTTACATTTCAATTTTATAGAGAAAAAAGAAAACAAAAATTTTTTTACTATTGGCATTGCAAAAAACCTTTTCTCTTCCACCAACCAGAGACAGCTGATGATTTAGAATTCTTTTTGTATGCAATTAGCTCGTCACTGTCTGCATCGCATACACTCTTACACTTGTTAGATTTCAATGGAATTTGAGCAAATTATTGAGAGTGGCTCAAGTCTCCCATATGTTCAAGTCTCCCGCTTTCCCCCTACATTTGAATTATTTGTGCAATTTGATGAAGACAGTTATTATTCTTACCTTGAAAGTTTAACAGCGAAAAAAGATTCCAATTATTCACTTTGGAAAGCTGTAAAAGGCACCCAAAGGCCCAAAATTCCAGCGCCGCCAATTAGAATAAATCGAAATGAATGGGCAAGGGAAGATAAGCAAAAAGCGCACCTTTAAGCCGTACGATTTACGACAATACTAATAGGACGGAATTATAATCTGACGATTCAACACTCACAAGTGCAACGCTAAGGGAACTAAAACGTGAAATCGAATCCCTAAAACCTAAAGCTCCTGGTTATGATTTGGTCACCGGAGAAGTTCTCAAAGCTCTACCAAGGAAAGCAGCTCAGACTAAAACACGTGCCGAGTCAATGGAAAGTCGCGGAGGTTATAATGGTTTTAAAACCAGGAAAACCGCCAAATGAAGTAAAATCGTATAGACCGATTTCCCTTCTTCCAGTCATATCCAAAGTCTTCGAGAGAATATTGCTTAGGCGCCTACAACCGGTTATTGAAGACCATAATCTTATCCCTGACCACCAGTTTGGGTTCAGAACCAAGCATTCGGAGATTGACCAAGTACATATAGGTAGAACTACTGACGTAATCGAGAAAGCATTTGAAGAAAAAAAGATTTGCTCAAGCGTATTCCTTGACGTCTCACAAGCCTTTGATAAGGTGTGGCACGACGGCTTGAAATTTAAATTACGACAAGTTCTCCCCGCAAGCCTATATGATATTCTAGAATCATATCTCGGGAACAGACTCTTCCGGGTTAGAAAATAAATTTCGGCCGGGGTACCGCAAGGAAGCGTCCTTGGTCCGCTTCTCGATGTGTTATATACTCGCGATATACCAAGGGAAGATGGCACTACCCTTGCTACGTTCGCCGACGACACAGCTATCCTAGCTGTAGGTAATACAATCGAAGAAGCGACTACAAAACTGCAAGCCGCAGTGAATAAGGTAAATGAATGGACATGGAACTGGCGGATCGCCCTCAACGAAACTAAATCTGTTCACGTGAATTTCACTTATAAGAAAACTAATGACTTGCCAATTTTTCTAAACTTGGCCCGAATACCCTTTGCAAACGAGGCCAAATACCTGGGAATGACACTCGACGCAAAGCTGAAATGGAGTTCGCACGTGAAAATGAAACGTAAAGAACTCGATATCAAACATAGAGAAATGTACTGGTTACTCGGAAAACATTCCCATCTCAGTACTGAGAACAAACTGCTTTTATACAAGCAAGTGCTAAAGCCGGTGTGGACCTACGGTATACAACTTTGGGGTTGTACCAAGAAAACAAACGTCAATATTCTACAAACTTTTCAAAATAAAGTTCTTAGAGAAATTGTACAAGCACCATGGTATATTAGAAACGACGATATCCATAGGGATCTCGGAATTCCAACAATAGAAGCTGAAACTAGAAGCTTCGCGAGAAAGCACAGAAACCGACTAATCGGACATATCAACAATACAGTCCGACAAATCTTGGACGAGAGCAATTTATTGCGCCGACTACAAAGAACGAAACCGGCAGGATCTTTCATTAGAAAGTAACCTGTCAAAAGTTGTTTTTTCATGATAGAAAAATTGCTTGATAAGTTATATCTTAGTTGCAAAAGGTATCTAACAATCTTTAGAAGGGTGGTGTTTTTAGTCAGTAAAAATCTGACACTACTATGAGAACGCGCTTGCTATTCTCATACGGCCTTACTAATAATCAATCACTAATGTCGACAACTAGTTAGATGTCAGCTTTAGTAAAAATGTACAGCTTTTGTGAAATGGTACCAATAAACAATTAGACCTCCACATTTACTAGTCCTACAACTTTCTTAGAATCTATTACATTTGTTGTCATTGCAGAATTCAAATTTCATAATTTGTTTTCGTGAAAAACAAGGTCAATGGTCTCTTTCACAAGGAGGATTTTATTCTAAAAGAAGGAATACATAAATTGCAATTAAATTTGCCCAACACATATCTTTCCAATGCTCTTTGAGACTTATTATAAGCAAAAAACAAAACACAAAATAGGAAATGCACAAAATATCCGCTGATCTGTCAAATATCATATGCAAATCAGTAATGCCCTATCGTTCGATCGGACACAATTTTCAGTACTTTTATGGTACGCTTTCCATTGTTTTATAATACTACCTCGCGATTTCTTTATGAGTGCATTTGTGTCGTAATAAAATCCCTTTCAAATTATTCAATAAACGGAGCACAGTTTATTCGAATGGTTTCATTTATTCGTAGGCTGACGATGCAAATCAAAACTTATTAGTGGTCTAAACATCACAATTGCATCGTTAGCAAGAGAATATTTTTGAAAATAGAAATATTATCCGGCTCATTCATTTCAGAATGAATAACAATCGCACGTAGGAAGCGTGTTAAGAACTTATCGCTTCCGGGTTTGGAAATAAATACAATTTAACCTATAAAAAATTGTATGGCTTATATATTACTTAATTCGGGAAACTTAGAATCCGACAAAAGTTGAAACTCGAACTGAAAAATATAAAACGCATATTCTCGTACTACCTGTTAGGCTGTACTTGCACCCCCAGAAGTTAATAAACTTGTTATTTTGCATGTATTTTGCTGAGTTCTGATAATTCTATTTTTATAACTATATTTTCCGCGAAGGGAACCTTTTCACGCCAACCATTGTCTCATTAGAGATCCTCATTCTCGGTAAACAAACTCCTTTTGCAAAAGGGTTTGGTTGCAACAAAATATCTACCTGTGTCGCCTAAGGTACTGAGAATTGTTGCAAAAAGGTACCTATAAGCCGTCCAAACTTTGGTAAGAAGATATTTTATTCTGTTTGCGACGACTGTCAAGAAAGTCTTGGAATTATCCCAAACTTATATAAAATTTATTTTTTATTAAGCAACTAACTAGGAAAACCAATCAAAAAGCAACAGAAAGAAAAACACAGAAATATATGCTTCACGTGTTTAGAAATAAAACAAAAACGCAATATTTTTCAATATTTTGCATACATTTGTATAAATTTGTGTGTGATAAACTTAGAAACCATTTGCATTGTTGTATTACAACGAATAAAATTAGAAAGCATTCACAATTTACTAAAATTAATTAATAATTGTAAACGCTCAGGCTGAACAACATCGTATTAAATTCTCTCCTATTTCGAAATTTAATACCGCGATTTTGGATGGTTGGGCAACACTTGTCTTCAAAATGACATAAGGGAGGATTTATTTAGCTAATGTCCGAGATAAACATGGCTTTCTCAACACTAACATTTAACCCTACAGTTAGCGATAGTCTGGCAACTATATTTGTTTATTGGTAAATGGATTTTGGAAAGTGTGGAGTCTTTTCGTAAAGTGCCATTGGTAAGGCCGATAGTGTCTTTGGAAGATTTTCACCTACCGTCGGATAAAAAAAAAATATTTAGATTTTATTCAAGTAACAAACTAAGTAATTGCCGGCCATCGTTCATAAGTGAAATAGTCAATCTTATGACAATTCCTACCGTCAAGATTTCTTTTGATTGTTCTAATTTAGAGTTCCGGATTGTTCTGGAAAAGTGTTTGATTAATTTACGTATTAGTTTATCGCTTTTGTTTAAAATGGAAAATAAAGAAATAAAAGTGCGCAATATTTAGCTACCGTATCGATGAGCATTTTTATTCATTTCCAATACTTATCACAGACTCCCTTATGGAGAACAACTTACATAATTTGGGAAAATTGTGTAGAATCTGGATTTCGAAAAATCCATTTTTCACAGACTTGTCTAAATCCGTAATTAATAACACACTTTAAAGTTTGACAAACGAAAAGTGTTTTGGTGTTATATGCTTTTCACACCGAGCCCAAAATCGGGTTTTCGCCAAAACACGAAAACTTCATCGAAAACAGAAGTTTTCCCATACATACCTATTTCAGTTTTCAAAACGAGTCGTTTGCACTCGTTTTCCACGAAAACGACTTCCAATCGTTGGGTTGTTGGAACAAACACACCTTGGCAATATTCAGCAAAATAGCTGACCGAACAAATGTCACAACTCACAAATTAAAATCATTTTCCACAATTAATACCATGTTCCCACCGACGTGATTTAGCATACCTCTCAGTTCATGGCATAATATGTTAAAATTTGCCAGGGACATACGAAAATTTTCTTTGAAAAATGCATCATCATTTTCCGGTACATCTTTTTCCCAGAAAGATCTTGAGCGTATCTGCAAATAACGCCTTCAGGCTCGTAAGTTCATTACGTGCAAATTTAAACTACACTCACCTTAGTCCAGACTCTTCTCGGTTTTTTGCATGCAAGCATTTTGTGCGATATGACCAAGTGATTATGTAGGAGATCCATTAGTTTGAGAATTTTTTTTTTGTGTTTGTTGCGGAGAACATTTCTTCTAGCGGAAATTGCAGATAGTAAAATGCTAAAATCATTTTTGGCTTTTTCCTGATTGATGGAAATGATTTCAAAAGCCTTTAAACTCATTTTAACTTTTAGTTTATTGTAAATAATTTTCTTTTTGCACTTTTGCAGCTACTTTATTGGAAGTTGGACACCTAATGTCAAAGTTGACGTAAACGTCAAACTAAAACACGAAAAGTTCGGTGGAGACGCCTTTCGTGATTTATAAATCACATGAGCTAAATCACGTTGGTGGGAACATGGTATAACTGATGGGCTAATACCATGTTCCCAACAACGTGATTTAGCTAAATCTACTTGATTTAGGTAAATCATCTCATAAATTACGTGATTTACCATACATTTCCGTGATTACTAATTACATGATTTATATTTTAATTACGTAAATGTCATCGCAAATCCACACAAAATAAAATCGAACATACCTGTTATTGTTTCAATAACAATAATAAAAATGTCAAAAAAAGGATTTTAAATCCAATATTCTTCGTGTTTCGGTGAGTTTTGGTATTTTTATTAAGTACCTACATACAATCATAAATTGTTTTATTTGTGGTAGGTATGAGAACAAAACAAAAACAACACAAAAAAAAACTACCTGGTTCGAAGGGGATGAACTCTTTCTCCTGGACGTCGAACTAAAACACGTAAAGTTCGGTGGAGACGCCTTTCGTGATTTATAAATCACATGAGCTAAATCACATCGGTGGGAACATGGTATAATATTGTTTTTAAATGCACTAAGTTCATTTTGTTTGTTAATTAATGCGTTCGAAATTTGTAAGCAATTTGCACTGAAGTTGAACGACTAGTGTCTCACAGCTAATTGAAATGTCAAACAAAAACGAGTTGGTGGTCGTTGTGAATGCATCGACAAGCTTTCGAGGAAAACACAGTTTTGGGCTTGGTGTGAAAAGCATATAAATAGGTGTGAATCTCGCTCAGATATCGAGATTCGCAAAACTGTTCTGACTCTGAAAAAAGTGTTTTTTTTTTTTGCGGCTAATGGAACATAGTTGTCGCATAGTGGTCGCATTGGCTTAGTGGTTAGTGTGTTGGACTACTAAGCGAGGGGTCCAGGTTCGAATCCCGCAAAAATCCAAATTCCAACTCAGGGGTTTTTTTTTCACTGCGCCACCTCTCGCGAACGTCTGACAAACATCCGAGAGTATAACTGTCATGAAAGAGCTTCTCAATCGGCCCGTTTGGAACCGGCATAAAATTGTATAGATCCCTTCCATTCGTTCCAAAAATTAAAAACTCACACAAAACGAATGGTTGCGAGAAGCTAGGCCCTGGGTCCCTACAGACCTGTTGCGCCAACTATTATTATTATTATTATTAATGGAACATAAAATCTGACAGCCAGCTGATTTTGAGAACAGAAAAACTGTTTTTTCTGTCCCAATGGAAAACAATATAAGACAATTAAAAACCTCTCTCACTCAGTAGCCAGTCGAACACTACTACTGTACCAAAAGGGAATTAATTTCTAAATCTGTTGCAAAGAGTTTTTGTACGCAAAAGTAAAAACATAAGAACTTCATTTCCGTATAGAAAAGAGCTATGGAATAATAATTATTGGTTCCCATTATAATTTCCATTTTTTCATTTCAGCTGAATTTACAATGAAAAACCACAGTAGATCTAGGTTATAAAAAGAAAACCAGCTGCATAACTTTCATTTTCATTGTAGGTATAGGTACCTACCTACCTACATTATAATTATTATTTACCTATATAAGAACATGGATGACGTCACTTACAAAACTTATACTCCATTATAGAACATACCCAGTCAATGGGATTTTATATTTGAACTCTATCCACAGGAGTCACTGACACGAACTAAAACGAACAACCCCAATACAATGAAATGTCAACTATAAACGTCATTTGAAAGAAATTTTACCAAGCAAATAAAATATAATTTGTTTCTTTCTGGTTTGTGTTTTCATTTAAAAGCTTTAATTGTACAAACACATATAATTAATATTTACAGACTTACTGGAACCGAGATCAAATCAATTTCACCATGATAGAGTCACCGATTGTGTTAATAGCATCTGAAGGAAAGGTTAGCCCGTTAGAAATAATCAACAGTAAGAAATACAACCGAGTGAATCATGTAAAATAAATCCAATTGTCTTGCACCTCTTTTTGTGTAGAAATTCGTAAAATTGATGAAAAAGAAGATCATGTGTCCATTGACGTTGGTACTCCCCTTAATTACAAGGCGTACAAATACAGTTTAACAACGAAGTACTACAAGACGAATTTGTTACTACTGCCGCTCGAAACCGAACTTGATTTAGTGCCTGCGGAAATAATTGAAAGCGTCGAAGCCTTCCTGATTTATTTCGATTCTGGAAATGTATGCATCGCAATAGATCTGTTAAAGTTGTATTATAGAGAATTTTCTTTTTAGCGTGGTTTTTCAAAGAGGTTTAGCTTCTACGCGGACTTTGTAAAATCTCACCAAATCGAACTGGGTATTCTGCTTTGTGATCGGCTGTATGACGACTCCAACGAGGGCATTACGTACAAAGAAGCCAAACAAGGTTGCAATTTATTGTTCGATGTGATAGAATTGGAGCGAACAAGAGAAGAAGACGAAGAAGATGATCCAAACGATCCACTTGGCTATGATGAGGTACAACAGGCTTTGAGAAGTTTTGTTTGGTCTAACATTGATGTCAGCTCTGGTGGTAAGATTGATTTGGCTCGAACTGGGTGCATTAAATGTTTTTTTGTTGTTTGTCTTGATTTAGCCAACAAAAACTTTTTAAAAACAATTGGTTTATCATCGCCCAGCAATGCTGAGCCAAGTTCAGACGAGAATTCCGTTGAAGCGCAATTGGAAATATTTGAAAACCTACTCTCCCAAGTGCAATCGTTTGGTGCAGAGACGGCAACATGGTCGCGGGATCAGGTGTTGGACCATGCAGAGAAACTGGCCGAAGAATTCATTCGAATGATGAATGAGGATGGTGGTGTCGATGACGACGATGATGACAACGAGGATGATGGTGTGGCGGTCAGCAACATAGTGAATGGGAGCAGCAAATAGTTTAAGTTTGGAGTAATGGCTTTGAATTTTTAGGTACAGTTAAATTATATGTTAAACATAGCTTAGAGAATATAGAATAAATATTCCAAGACAAAATATACATGAGAAGTACGTTTATAAAGTGATGCATTGATGTTTTCATTTAGTGTTTGCCACTGATAGTTTTTATTTCGTTGTTATGAAGTGGAAGAAGTCTGAGGTTGATGAGGGATGCTTTTTGCCAAAAAAAATGTCTGAAATAATACGGACAACTTAAAAACACTTAAATACGGATGCAAAAACGTTTCTAATGTACGTTATTTTAATATTATTAACACTAACATGAATATATAATTCTACTGCAGGACTAAAAGAAGTTTTGACCGATCAATGTATTGTGAAGGGCATTTAACACTGTTTAGTTTCTGATTCGGAAAGGTTCTCCCAATCCTCTCGGGCGCCAATTTGTAAAAAAAAAATTATACGGAATTATTAGTCGATGACACATCGGTCAAAGATATTTTAAAAGAAGTTGAATGAAGGAAAGCTGGGACAGAACTTGATTTTACACAGCTTGATTTTACAAGAGAACAAATTTTCTACCGATTCAGCTGTTGCAATCAAATAACAAAGAAATTCTATTCAATAGACAAAACAGCACAAGTAATGTTAATGTTACCGGAAACATTGTTTAGAGTTGTTTTTTTTTATTTAAAAATAATTCTTAGAAAATAAAAACTAGCAAACTGAATATACATCTGATTTTAAGCCTAGTACTTTGTTTGAATGCTAGGGAATAACTGGCTATTCGTATTCTAATTGACGATTGGATGTTCCAAATGGAGGGTCAAATCATGTTCAGACTCTGCAGTGCAAAATAGTTTATTCGTTCAAGACGAAGAATATTCTATTTAAGTAACTGCTAAGGAGAGGATACGATTCTCAAACAATACTGAAGGTTGAAGTCTTAACTTATCCGCAAATAGTCAGTTTTTTTTAGATTCTCCACATCATAGACATACTAAATATGGACTGGTAGGGAAATGTCACAAGCGCTACTGTTTTACACCGGATTAGCAAAGAAGCACATGCCACCGTCAGGCTTAAATTTCCATAGTAATGTAAACAAAGAAGCGTAATTTTTTTTAAAAAAGTTTGTTTCCATAGAAACAAAAGTTAACAAAAGAGCGCCATCTGTGTAAAGCTTCAAAGAGTGATTTCAAATTAATTCTGGAATGTTTATAATTTTAAGAAACAAAACGAAACTACATAAAACACTGTATGTGCTTCCTTATAGCCATTTTATCCATCATGAGATAGCAGTTCATGAGAAACGGTTCGATATCCTGATATTCCTTTTGAGCCTCCCGGATTCCAGTCCCAGTGAGTGAATTGGCAGAACATCAAAAAGTGGTTGGGTAGAGCAGGTTCCGATTTTCCAGCCAGTGCTCTATAAAAAACAACGCTAGCAGTACTTTGGAATTTTAGTTCTATAATATTTTGAATGCGCTCAAGGTTGTTTGAACCACTTATACGAAATATATGATAGCTAAATTGTTTGGGTGGGTAACGTTCTAAATAAGGGAGGTCGAAGAAATAAAATCTGTTGGCCACCTTCTTTACGAAAATCAGCCCTATTACTAGATTAGATGATATGGGAGAGCCTTCAAGAGGGTCTGGCACTGTTACGTTTCTCAAGGAGCTTATTGTACCCTCCCTGGAGAAGTCATAGAGTCATCTTTTCACTTCGTAGGCAGAAAGAAAAACAAAGGATCGTCTCTGGGTGTTTCTGTTTCTGAGACGAAAGAGAGCCGGACATTCCATGGATGATTATATGAGAAGGGAAATGGCCACTCTCAAGAGCCCTTAAAAACAACAGATCGAGGATCTTTAACATCTATTGGATACTTCTTCGACGAGCTCGAGGATCTGAAAAATGTGGATCTAAAAGCAGAGTTATACTCAAATCTAAGTGGTTATACTAGATAAACGTTCTCCATTTCCCTCGTTAATCCTAGGTTAGGATTAGGATCCGAAGTCTCTCGTTGACAGAGTTGGCAAGCAAACGGCTTCACGCCCTCGTCGTTAGTGGTCTTTCTTCTCTTGGTCCGCGTGCGTTTTTGTTTTTAATATTGGATCCAGCGAGTTTAAGCTTACTTTTGGCTCTATCCACTCATTCCTTTTCCGTGAAGGACTTAGAATGACGCTTCTTCAGTTGGACGAGTGGCATTAACGTCTTCTGTTACGTCGCGGTGTGTAAGGCTACGTCCCTAGCCTTATTTTGCGTAGCGGCTAGAGGGGTCAAGCCCTGAGCTCCTCTACCAGTACTACCTTATTTCGCGTAACTATACCGTAGACTTTCTGGTGTCTACCGGGCTTCTGTCACCTTCCAGGGTGAATCTCTGGTCCGCTTCAGTCTATAGAGAGCGGGTTTCTAACTCCGGGTCCACTGACCCGTCCACCTTGGATCCCGACTGGCGAAGGCTTGTCATGGATTTAGGTGGTCCCATCAGAGTGCCATCACATGAGTTATCAACAACGGCTGAGCCTGCCATGGTGCAGGCCATTGGCGAGGACAGCTGCCGAAGATAAGCTCTTGCGTTGTAGAGCCTCTGACACTGTCATTTTCGGACAACTCCTCCCACTTCTTCGTACCCAGTCTCTTAATGGTGAGTTTGCAGTTTTTCGACCGCTTCAGCTAGTTGAATAGTGAGAGAGGGATGCGAACTGGCGATGGAGCAAGTGTCGCTCGATTCTAAAAGAAGCTTTTCTAGATTAGCATCTAGATTCTAGACCGTTCGGACGTGTTTTACTTTTGCTCCCGCTTCGCGAGTTTAAATAAATTCCAATTCCAATTTATTTATTTGCATACTTGCAATCTTTCGCAATTCTTTTTTTTCCCTGTTGGCTTTTGATCGCGAAACATTAACTGTTCGCACTCTTTGCTTCTATAAAAATTGAAATTGTTTGTAAATTTTTGTTAATTTTAGGTCCCACGAATAAGGTACATAAAAGAGACCTAAAATAAGATGTCCGCCTGCTCTCAGCCCCTGGTTTGGGGAGTTAGATTTAAACTGCAGGTACCCATGTATCCAGAGTTTGCGCTATCGACTGAGTACCCAACCAGCCACGCTGGCCTCGACGTGTCCTATCTTGTATTGGAATCTCCTGTACAAAGAAAAAACCCCTTAAAAAAACTTTTACACGGGAAAACATCGGTCTGAAACGCAGAACATTACTGTAGTTTGCTCTCTCAGCAAGTGGTAGGGCGGGCCCTTCTAAGAGAAAAGTTTTTGGTTTGCTCTGCGATAGCGCTTTCACAGCAATGTTATGACCCTAAAACCTCGGATGACGAACGTATCATACCGATGTCCCCCTATCCGCTAAATGGAGTCGCGCCTCCTAGGGAACCGCCCCAGGTTAATCCTACGACAAACAGAGGAAAGAACTCTTGAGATTTAGGTAAAATTTAAGTGGTTCAAATGGGAAAAGCTGAATTTCGTTCCGTTTGATTTTGTTTTTCCAGCGGGTGTTTCACGGATAGTTCCTGTAACTCACCTGTTACTTTATGTGAAGCTGTGGCAGTTGCCACACGAGCACCCATTTCACTTAGCTTCCTATTTTATTAACATAGTTTCACAATTGTTTGTATTTAAAACATTTATTTATTAATACAAAATATATCAGATAAGTGATACAGAGTTACAAATTACAATATATTTGTTTTTTTTTTCATCATTTCTTTATTTCTCTTCTTTTTTTTGTCGTTTGTTAAATATTTGTTTAATTTCTTTTTTGTTTTCTTTATCATATATTTATTTTGTATATTTATTATTTTCGAGATTTTGAAAAGTATAAAATATGTATTTGTGAACAGAAACTATAGTTGCAAACAAAAACAAAATAAATATCAAGGGAAAGTGAATAAACTAAATTGGCGTTGAGATGTTCCCAAACTGTTATATAATTGCTTCAAGGTGGGATTTTTATGGGTGCATTCTTTTAGTTAGTAAGTTGTAATTGTAACAAACTGTTTGTATAACGGCTACGAAATGTGTCGTACAATATTGTATATCAAATTTATCAGTTTTTGGCTTAACACGAATTTAAAATGAAATTATGGACAACATAGCTGATGAAGGCAACTTGTCTAAGTAACTCTAAAACTACGATCAAAGTTCAAATTTACAACTGTGCTCCAATTAAATATGAATAAAGATGGATTTGTTCTTAATTTAAATTATTGTCTGACGATCGGGGTGAATACAAGTAAAAAAAAATCAAAGTTGTCAGTTCAATGTGAGGTACAATTAAGAAAATTGGAGTGATGAGATTAAGATTTTTTTTTTCTGTTTCGTAGTAGCGCCAGATTACAGCTTTAATAAACGCTTTTGGTAATAAGCTGTGACATTAAATAATTTTTTATTTGTTGGAGAGGCACACATTTATTTTGTATAACCTCTTTCACAACCTACAGCAAATATGCCAAGTTTTTATAAATAAGAAAAGCAAAATTGTGTTGTTTTCAACACGCAAATTAACTGGGATTTTTTTCACCATTTCATTTTAAGTAAGTAAAGGTTTTTCAGTAATAGGTCAGGTTGCTACTTGGAGAGGAAGGCGACTGAAAAGGGTCAATAGCAGTTCTCACATACCGTCGTATGTTACGAGCGTTGAAAGAAGACATAGCCCTTCATGTTAAATGCAGTGTTGTCAGAGAATCTTCCCGGTCATGTAAAAAAAATAACTATTTATGATGGGGGCTACATAAAATCTTGGGTTGGTCTCCAAGTGGTGAGCGCCATTATAACGAATCCCAGCTAATAAACCAGCTAATAAATTTCGCAGCTGCTTGTAATGTCGTTACGCTAAGTTTAAAAGGAAGATCATTCAGCAGGCTTAGCTCTTTCCAGGCTGTGAAGACGCCTAAGAAATTCGACCATAATGATAATTGTATTTTGAATGTATCAAACATCTTCGAAATGCACAATGTCAAATGAGAAATGTCGATTCTAACTGCTGCTAAATAGTACAGGGGTCAGATTCTGGAAGGCAAAACGAACAAACGTTTTCGTGCGTACGAATGATTGCCTTATGATTCACACGTAAATTTCTTCGTGCACACGAAAACGTTTCAACGTTTCGTCTTACAGTATCTGACACCAGACTTCGACAAAAAAATGTGAACTAGGCTAAAGTATGAGACTCTACGAGTATAAAGACTGTCTATGTGAAAAAACTCTTTACTGAGCATTTACTCACCACAGACGCCAACAACCAGTACCGTGAAGTCATAGGTATAGCCGTAACCGCCCAGCTAGTAGATAACGAAACGATAATGATGGTAGAGTATACGGTGCAAATAGGTGGCAGGCGATGCATGTATTATGGCCACTGCATCGTAAAAAGGTTGACCCTTAAGGCGCTCGCAAAACCCAACTGATTAGGTCTGTTCCCTTACTTTCTGGTTCAATTTTGGAAAAATGTCACATTTCTCTCATTGCGAGAGAATTCGCTCACCGAAATGAAATATAAAGAAAAAGAAAAGGAACGCGTTGAACCACAAATTTGAAAAATGTGAATTTATTCTAGGCGGGAATATTTAAATAACAGTAGAACAAACCACAAATTTATATTTAAGACCAATATGTGTATGGCTTTTATTGTAGAAACTAAAACCTTCAGTTCATTTGCTTCTTACATCTATTTTAATGCTATACAAGCACAAAATATAAATGAAAACAAATAAGAAGTCAGTTAGAAATGAGCATTTCAACGATTTGACAACCTTCTGTCAACAATAACCAACTAGCCCAAAGAAATTTCTTGGGCTAATATTTGTAGGTTTTTTATGGAGGGGAAATGTTTTGTTCTCTCTTTCTGGCTCTCTTCTGCCCAACTTTTGCGTAAGGGAACGAAGTTTGACTAAATTTTGCGAATGTGTTTGAATGCATTATCGTAAGGGAACAGACCTATTATTTTCGCTATCGTGTAAAGAGGCATGGTGTCTGCAACAATAATGAGATATTTTTAGGCCTTTCTCAGCAAATGCACACGACAAACGACATTTCTATTTGGCAGATATAAGGCGTCAGTTTGTATTAGCGGTGAGATTTATATTTCAAGTTAAATGTAAGAGTTTTTGTAATCATTGACATGAGTCTGGTTATTTTAATATTACAACACTATCTACCAAAATGCTAAATTTCAAGTCTTCATTGGTATATTGGTAAACTGAGACGCTAGCTTACAGTGAATATAATTACAAAGCACTTAACTAATTCCCAGTATAGAAAAAGTGATCGAAAATTATAGAACATACATATTTAGAAGCAAGCTTGAAATGGAAGAACCCTCTTTCTAATCGAGTTGGCCCCCAATCACGTAACTTTTCAGACAATTACCGCCGAAACGGAGGTTTATGCAGCAAAAACTGCAGTTTGAGAGAAGGACTTGGTTCAAAGAAGTTGGCTCAACAAGTACCTACTTATAGACCCTGTGAATAATTTCTCTCAATCAATCGTTTGTGAGCCTTTTTTTCTATTTGTGGAATGAAACGGATCAATTGAAATGTTTTCTTAAGCGAGTTATATTAATAAATGTTTGTCATATGTTCGCAAGAGGATGGGGATCTGAAGAAAGTGTTGGGTTGAACCGAGAAAAGACCTCGCTTCGAATACACAAACCACTGAACCACAGTGCCTACCAGTTCTACCTCAACAAAAATACCATAGAATCTGCCGGCCAACGACACAAATTCATTACGGTCGTTCGAATGTTGACAGCGACATCTGTCAGAAAAAAAACCATAACTGCGTTTGCTATGTACAATGTTCGCCAACACCAACTAAAAAAAAAAACAAAACAACAAAACTTCTTTCAGTAATGATAACTATAATGTGTATATAGACTAGATTATTTATTTCTAAGAAAAAAAATTATAATAATAATTATAAGCTTCATGCTGTGTATATATATACATCTATAGATCTTTGTTTTTCTTACTTTCTCTCACTTCACATTGATGGAACCATTTGAACGATTTTATGCAAAGCAAATGTACAAAAATTTGTAGTAAAATCTATTTTGTGTATAAAAATCTATTTCCTGTACTTAGTATGAGAATAATAAATGAATTGAAAAAAAAACAACACTCTGTTTCTGACTTCAATCATATTACAATTTCGCTAAAATAAAACATACATTATATAAATAGAGTTACAAAAAAAAAAAAAAAAAACACGAGTTAGTTAGAAAACAAAGGAAAAAAAAAACACCTTACTGCTGCAGATATTTGATTTAATCTCACATTCTTTTTCAATTACATTTATGTTCTATTTTTAGTTAATATTTTGTGCAATACTTTGACGTTCTTCGCGCGCGCTTAGTTTTCCCCTTCTCTTCCGTTTTTCCATAGAACTAACAAAACAAACTAAAATACTTGAGAGCTAGAGCAATTTATTCGATTTATTATTATTATTTATGAGATTAACTTATAGTTATAAGTAATGCAAACTAATTACGACTAATGCAGCAATATAGTTTAATGTTTGTTTCTTTCTCTCTTACGTTTATATATATATATATATAAATATGGCTTCACTTTTGTTTATTTCTTTTCTTTGTATTGTATAAAAAAAAAATTGAGTAGAAAAAAAAAAACAACAATTCGCGTATATAAATATTTATAAATACCTTACAGTAAGATATATAAAAAACAACTAAAAAAAAAAAACATTTGTTTGCTAAAACAAGTAAATATTCAGTTGTATGTGTGTATGGTCAGAGTTGGTTTGTATATTGTGTTTCCTTTTATTTACTTTCTTAATTTACATTGATAATATTTATATATAATTTTGTTTTTATATGTTTTTGTCCTTTGGTAGCTTATTCTAGATACAATTAATTTTTTTATTTTTACTCAGCAAACACATTTTTATTAATTTTCCGTCGTTCGCATGGGTTTTTGTTATTTTTTTTTATTATCTTTTGAACATAAAATGACAACTTATTGGTTAGGCGATAAAAAACAAATGATAAATTAAATATTTTAGATACGTCAAGTCTTGCGTATGAATAGAGTACTTTATACAATTATTGGGTTTACTTTTTTGTTCACTTTTAACCGTTTGACACCATTGCCATGTGGTGTTTTACTTTTTCCTTTTTTTTTTGTTATCACAAATAGATTTTGTGCAACAAAATAAAATTTAAATAAAAACGTACACAGTTGAAATACACATTTTATAAACATAGGTTAAATGAAAAGCGGCGATTTGTTAGAGAAATAAACTATTAACAGTCAGATGGAGACTCTGTGGAGAGCTTATGCAAATCAGCGTAGTTTGCAATCGCACGATGTAGGAACTCGTACTGCGCCTGTAAGAAGTATGTCGGTATGTAGTTGTAAAAAAAATCATTCAAAGCAAAGCTGTATAAAAAAAGGAACATTTTTCTTCGTATTTTCAACGATTATAGACAAACTTTTTGTTTCTCATGCTTAGAAAGGAAATTGTGGTTAGGATCTTCCCTTGAATTGGAATCTAGGTGAAGGGCTTTTCAATAAGGACGGGTCGATGTGTGCAGCCTGTGGGTGCCACATGTTGTCATAGTGGTGCTTGTCTCATCTAGTATTTATTAAGTCACTGATGCCAAATCAATATGGCAAGTTACACGATTGAGCGAGCAGTTCGTCAAATGATAAAACTTTATTACCCAAATTTGTTGCGCACTTTGCGACCATTTCAGGCAGTCGTCGTGGCGCATCAAAGTCGGCTCTCCAATGTTCTCGGTCCATAAAAGTTTTCAGGTCAACCCGAGACAGACAATTCCCCGCCGTGCCTACTAGTGTGACTGTCCGCTCTATGATGATACCAGGGATCTCCCAACTGGGGGTCTAAAGGGCCCAGACCATAGAATCAGTTGCTCCCCTCTCAATATTACCACCAATGAAAGTGCTTCCTCTCACGCTGGGCCAACTGTCAAAGGGTGCAACGGACTGAAAAGTATAAAGTAAACCTACTTCATCCGTCACATCCAGCACATATGTTACTTATAGGCCACCTTACATAAGCTCCTGTGTATTCTACCAACCTGTCAGTCGAAAACGTTGCCGTAGCAGACGTGACGTTGGTTGGTCCCTTGACACTTGTGAAGCAGGTTTTAAATTCTAGGGAATGTCATTAACGCCTTTTTTCACCCCTACTGTGGGAAGGCCCCCGTGCTATTGAGCTGTCAGGTACACGTTAAGCCTTCCATTTCTGACCCAGAATCTTATAGTCAATGAACTGACTGGGCTTCGGATTGTTAGGAAGAGTATCAATTTTGGACGAAAAAACCATCTTTAGCAATGAGGCGCAATTTTGGATGAATTGCAATGTCAAATCAAATTGGCGGTGTATAGGCCACTCCACACGAACTTCACCAGGTGCCAATGTAGCAAAGGCGCGGCTTCTTCATTGGTCCGTCCTTTTTTTTAAAATTGATACTGGTGAGGTCATCAATCAGAAGGCGAGCGCTACAGAACGATGCCAACTGATTTCTTTGCCCCCAAATGGAACGATATGGAGGAAGATGACATATGGTTCTAGCAGGGCGGAGCTACATGCCACACAGCAGGACGCCACGATGGACATTTAAAATATTTGAGAGTAGTTAGTTATCTGTAAGAAGTGAGATGAATTGGCCACCAAGATCGTGCGATTTCACCCTGCTAGCGTTTTTCTTGTGCGGGATTTCCTGAAGTCGCAGGTCTGTGCCAAAAAGTCGCAATCAACCGATGGCCTTAAATCGCTCAAATTCAATCGGTTCTATGCAGCAGAGTTATTAAAAATTGGGCCACTCGGATCCGTGCCACCGTGAGAAGCTCCGGCGTACATTTGAACGATGTTATATTCCATACACAATGAGTTTTTTATTGCATAGACGCGTTCTCATTAAAAAAAAAAACCTTTAACTTTCAATTGATAGAGCTGGGTGAAGTATGTTGAGTGAGAGACTTCGTCGTCGGGAAAGTGCGGTGGTTCGGCCGCAGAGATGCACAAAATCAATTTAAGTGACAATTCGCTTTCAACAGAATGACCACGGTAAGACCATGCTACCAACGATTGATTCAACAAGTTCCAAAACATATGGACTATGTCAAAGAGACACACTTAGAAGGACAGATTAATAGGTCCTTTGTGATACCACATGTGTTAGGGAAAGGGAAGATGACCAGAGGAGTTTCGAGAGCGGTGATACTATTGAGAGCCTTGTTGCTGTGGCTATGCTTGGTGACGATTGGTCCTCTGGTAGACGAAGTGTGACACATACAGTCTACCTCGCCGATAATCCTCCCACATCTCGTCAAAAGAAGAAACTGGGTTTGGGCAGAAGCAAGAATTGCAACAATCAACCCATCTGCTACATACGCTACATATTGAGTTGGTCAATGTGAAGGTGACCATTTGACAATTTTTGTTACGGTAGGCGAGAATTTCGGTTCTTTCTCCGATTCATCGTCAATAGGTCGGAGAATAAATACGGAAGAGTAGCAGCGACTGGAGCAACCAACCCTACTGCTAATAATAATAATAGTTGGCGCAACAGGTCTGTAGGGACCCAGGGCCTAGCTTCTCGCAACCATTCGTTTTGTGTGAGTTTTTAATTTTTGGAACGAATGGAAGTAATCTACAATTTTATGCCGGTTCCAAACGGGCCGATTGAGAAGCTCTTTCATGACAGTTATAATCTCGGATGTTTGTCAGTAATAAGTTGCTCAAAAGGTGGATGTGACCGGGTGATTCTGTATTGGAGACCCAATCAGTCTACCCCCCGATTATACCCGATGCCCGAAGACACCTTCCTCGTTAGGTGCGCTGACGACATCGCGGCAGTGATAACGGCAAGCGACTCTGAAAACGAAAACGAACAATCCTCTGGATGGATGAGCCGGTCTCAGTTTGGCAACAGAGAAAACTGAGATAGTCCTTCTGACGAAGAAGACAATCCCCACGCAAATCGACTTCCAAATTGGCTCTGAATTCATTAAGAACAAGGATGCGGTGAGGTGTCTGGGATTGTGGTTCGAAACAAAACTAACTTTCTGGCAGCAGATAAAGTTCGCAGCGTTACAACATCGCTCAGCAGAGATTAATGGAGAACATAGGTGGTCTAAGGCACCGGTTCCAAAGTCCATCTTTGAACAATATTTGTAGATGGGTATTGATTTTCTTTTTGTGGGTTCATTTGTGTTCCATTCTACCCTACTCGGAAAGGAGCAAGTGAATGGTCTCTCGAATTCCAGACGGGGAGACATATAGTCAGAAGTGACAACGTTTCCCATGTATTTACCTAGTATCTGCGCATGACCAAAATTGCAAGGTTTCCAATTATTAGTTTGGATGATCGTTGAAGCACTTTTGGCAGCAGATTCTTCCATGTATAGGTCTAGAGGTGTCAGATAAAGAATTGACTCTACTCAAGCTGTAGGTGGGGTTCTCATAGCGCTGGTTGTCCCTATGCATGCTATTCTTTGTACTTTAGTCATCGATTAAAGATTGGTCGCTTTGCTGGCGGCTTGCCACCGGACTACACTGCCATATGTCAGTATTGGTCGCACGATCGCAGTATACATCCAGAGGATAAATCTTAGGTTTGGTCCCCAACTTCTACCAAAGATGCGGTTGCATGCGTAGAAAGCATTCGCTGCTTTCTTGACTCTTTCATTGACATTTGGCTTCCAATAAAGGATAATACCCAAGTATTCCGCATTATCAGTTACCCTTAAGGGTATTCCCTCCAGAGTTGGTGGATCGAATCGCGGTATTATTTTTTTATTCGTGAACAAGACAAGCTCGGTTTTCTGCGGATTGACCCCAAGGCCGCATTGTTTTGTCCACGTACTTAACTCCCTAAGGCCCATTTTATTCACTGAAAGTTGAACACAACTCGGGGAGTTTTCCATATAAAAATCTCCAAGTGGTGTTCAACTTCGAGTGAATAAAATGGGCCTAAGTGAGTTTTCTAACAGGTCGTTTATGGTCGGTAAAAACTTATCTTTAGTAATTGTAACTACATCATCTGCATATGCAGTTACCTTGACTCCCATGTTGTTAAATTTCATAAGTATTTCATTAATGACAAGGACCCAGAGTAGAGGGGAGATGCCTCCTCCCTGTGTAGTGCCTCTCGAAGCAGTTACCCTGAGGTCAGTGTCACCTAAATTCGCGTTGATATTCCTTTCACCGAGAAAGCTCACGATTACATTTGTAAACTTGTCTTACGAATTTGCCAATTATGTTGGCAGTTCTCAACGCCTCAACTTTAAAAGTTCCGTTCCTCAGAAAAAGTAAATAAAAACTAAATTCACTTACATATGTGTCCAAAAGCATAGGTCGCTGTGATCGCAATTTCCTCGCAGTTGTGCAAATATCAATCTTTTTCTCAGTCCTCAGTTGCTGCACTAATATACACATGGCCACAAATATTGAACTTCGATCCGTTCCCAGACTACAATGAGAAGAAAAAGCAAACAACTCATCAGCACGCGGCTTTACGATAGATAAACACGGCTATGCGTACCTGCAGTGCATCGCAATTGGCGTCGATGTTGAGAAATTATTTTCGGCAGCATGATGTTTCTGCGCCTGATCAACCAACTCAATAATACCTCGACACACCTCGGGCACCTCGCCCTCCACCGTTGGCCAGCCATTGTATTGGAATTGTGTGACCTTAATCGTATCGTCAATTTTACAATTGGTCACATTAAACTCCCTTCGAGTGTAATAAGGACAACTTTCGCTGTGCACGTACTTGACCACAATATGATCGTATTGAATCTCGTCGTCTGCCCAGTACCTTGGACACTTTGTTGGACCATCACCAATCTGTCGAGTGGAAGAAATTTTAATAGTCACGCATTCGTTACTGTAAGACACACTTACCTCTGATATCATTACAAGAGTGGTTATGCTTTGCTCGGAAACCATTCGCCAGAAGTCGCCTATAGTGTTTTCCAGGGGATCTTGCGTTATGATGAAGGACTCGGAATTATCATAACCTTCGATAAAGGACGCATTAATATAAGTCGAATGTTCTCGTGTTGGAATCGGATTCAATATGACCTGCAAGGGAGACCTTATAATGGGTAAGGATTTCTTTTTTTACCACAGTAAGCAACTTACCCGATTGCGATCGTATGGTATAACTAATTCACTACGATTCTTATTCATATTCTCATCGCCACTGCCAACTGAACAACTCTTGTTTGTTTCATCGGCAATCGCCTTGATTTTCTAAAACAAAACAACCGAATTAGTAAGATATCATCAACCCCTGCTAATATCAACCCTACTTCGAACTCATACTCGAGCTTGCACTTCTCCTTGCTGTCATTTGGTTTCTGTTTAAGATTCTCGATTGTTAAACTTAAGCCTCTGGCTAGAATCTCTGTGTTGCCATACTGAGCAATGTCCAGCAGAGCTCTATACAGAAATATGTATTGTTTCTGAGAAAAAAAAGAAAAAAATCTATAACAATTCGTTTCAAAGAAACTTTCCAAAGTTGCCAACTCACCAAGGACTGCACCAAGAAGTTACGCTGATGACGGAGATCGCACACGGTGTTGAAAATCGACACTTGATCCTCTTCTTCCAGCTGCTGTATGAGCGAATCAAGTGCAACTAACGTACCCGTTCGACCAACACCAGCACTGCAATGTACCAAGATCGGACCACGTTGCACCGAGTACACCGAGTTGATTTGACGTATAAACTTAATAATGCCGTGGGGATGTTCAGGTGCCATAAAGTCCTTCCACACCAGATAGTGATACTGTGTGATTTGTCGTCGTTCCTCTTCGTCTTCATTGCTGGCACTGCGCTTAAATACGTCCAAATTACGTACTAAAAAGTCAGAGAATCTCTGCTCGGAGGCAAATATGACGGTAATGTCACCGAACTGCTTCGAATCGGAGACTTTTTCCGGCCAATACTTGGCACACTTGGCCTTGTTGTACTCCTCGAGGTTGGTGAGCATGACAATGATTTCCAGATGCTGTTCCCAGATCATGCGCCAGAAATCACTGATGGTGCTTTCCATAGGACCCTGTGCACAAATGAATTTCTTTCTCTCCTTGTAGCCAATGACAAAGTTGGCGTTTATATAATCCGAGCCTTGCATTCCGTTCAGCTGGGAGAGTTTCACTCTTGTCTGGTCGTAGGCTTTGATGTCGGGATAGCGATTTTTGTGGGAATTCTCTTTGATGTCCGAGTTTTTGGTTGTCCGATCGTTAAAGCGACTTGGAAGCATTTCATATTCTCGTAGGAAGCCATAGTCGGTATCTTTGTGACGATTTCTGTACGATTGTGGTAGATCCATTTTAGCAATGGGCCCAATGTCGGCAGGCTTGGCCAATGCGGAGCCAATTAGGTGGCGGTGGTTGCTGGTGCGACCTCCGCACAGAGCGCGACTGTAGAAATAGAACAAAAATATAGGAAATTTGAATTGAGATTGAAATTATTAGTGAAAAAATCACCAACGAACAGAGAACATTCTTCGGCATAAAGCGATTTGTTAAAGAAAAAGGGTGCCGGAAAATGTGGTGTGTCTCAAAGAAACGCGCAGTTAGAAGGGTGCACCGTCTCTTAATGATGGGCACCGTTCTAATTATAACCTAAAAAACGCTACAAGTGCTAAGGAGAACGGAGGCACTTACGCTTCTGAGACTCATATTATCTTATGTATAAATAGGCGGGGGGGAAAGAGTTAAGAAGCACTTGCACTGCCAAACACAACATATTCGCTTGACTTTCTTTTTTGGGAAGATTGTGCAGAGAAGCAATGCTGTGCGTTATTTGTTTTTCAATACTTTAGGTAGCAGCGAGGTTACTACGAGTATAATGGTAGAATTTCCATCGCTGGGCGAACTCTAGTCTTTGTAAAATCGCCAAGAGGACACACAGTCTCAAGTGGTCTACCTACGACTGTATTTTTTTACTAAACCTGCACATCATGTGATGCTGATAAAGGGAACTTATTAGAATAGTTGTATGGAGTTAGGTTCGATGATGCATAATCGCCCTCGCAGCCTTTGCATACTCATCGATTTGAAAAGGATCCGGAGGAAAGTACGCAACAGCAAGAACGAAAATTCGTACTTACTTTCGCGTACTTACACACTAGCCGCGTTCCTTGACATTGAAGGAGCATTCAATAATGTTAAGACGTGTGCTGTGAAGAGAGCCTTACTCAATAACAACGTAGACCAAACGCTTACCAATGTGATTGAGAGTTTGCTCAATGAAAGAAATATTAACGCAGAATTAGGTGGCATTGAACTTAGAGTGACAGCCTCAAGAGGTACACCACCCTACCCGCCCTACTCTGGGTCCTTGTCATAAATGAAATATTACTAAAGTTCGAAAACAGAGGGGTCAAAGTAACTGCGTATGCAGACGATGTAGTGATACTTGCTACAGGCAAATTCCTACCGACCAGAAGCGAACTACTAGAAAACGCATTACGAAAACTTAGTTTGTGGGCAAACCAATGCGGTTTTGGAATCAATCCACAGAAGACTGAACTAGTCTTGTTCAGTAATAAAAGGGTGATTCCAAACTTCGATCCTCCAACTATTGAGGCTATACCCCTTAGGGTTGCTGAGATTGCCAAATATCTGGGTATAATCTTAGATAGGAAGCTTAATTGGAAACTAAACGTCAATGAAAGAGTGAAAAAAGCTGCAAATGCTTTTTACGCATGCAACCGAATCTTCGGCAAAAGGTGGGGACCAAAATAATTCTGGATGTATACCGCTGTTGTGCGTCCAATACTCACATACGGTAGCTTAGTCTGGTGGCAAGCCACAAACAAAGCTTCGAATCTTAAATTAATGACCAAAATACAAAGACTAGCATGTATAGGTACAACCGGCGCAATAAGGACAACACCTACTGCTGGAATGGATGCTATCCTCAACTTGTTACCTCTAGATCTATACAAGAAAGAATCTGTAGCCAAAAGTGCCCTTAGGATCAGCCAAACAAAAAGCTGGAAACCCTACATAACGGGACACACACAGATTCTGAATAAATATGTGGGAGATGCGGTCATCTCTGACTACTTGTCTCCCCATCTTGACTTCGACATACCATTCTCCTGCTATTTCCCTAGCAGGGAGGAATGGAACACAGATGAACCCACAAAAGGAAAATCGATATCCATCTACACAGATGGCTCTAAGATGGACCGTGGAACAGGTGCTGGAATCTTCTCTGAAGAGTTAAATATACACCACTCAATCAGACTACCTGATTACAGTAGTGTCTTTCAGGCGGAGGTTCTGGCAATCGCCGAAGCTGCCCATATCGACAGCCAGGCGGCTATAAAAGCAGTATCTGCTATCGAAATAAAATCAAAGCTAATTCACCGCTGCCGTGAAGAGCTTAAGGTTCTCTGCTCGCAGCACACCACGCGTCTCTGCTGGGTCCCTGGACACAGTGACAAAACCGGCAATGAGATGGCTGATGAATTGGCAAGAACTGGTTCTGCTATGGACCAAGATCGGGCGATTAATTCAATCAAACCACCACTCTGTAATCTCAGAGAGAGGATGGAAAATAAGACCCGGATGAAAGCCAACAACAGGTGGAAAGAACTAACTACCTGCGAAATATCACGGAAGTAATGGCCGGAATACAATCCAAGTCGGACTATCAAGTTTTTGCGATTTGATAGAACGTCGATGTATAAACTGGTAGGAGCCCTAACGGGTCACAACTTCCTAAGATACAACACAATGAAACTTAAACTCAAGAATGACGATATATGCAGGGGTTGCGGCGACGAGGAGGTACACGAGGACACACCTCACTTCCTCTGTCAATGCCCAAGTCTCTGTCACTTGAGGAATAGAACACTTGGAAGATACTTCTTCCATGACATACATGAACTTTCAGATATATCTTTATCTAATCTTTACAAGTTCATAAATGCATCAGGATGGCTGGACAAGGTCGAGTAACCAAGAGGAAACACTATAGCCAACAACACCGGCTAACCCCCCAATAAGGGCATCACAATGGGTCCACATGGACCTAAGTGGGGTGCGGCAGAACCCGTTCTGACGCACCCACCCATAAATCTAACCTATCCTACTTTCGTAGTTCGTAGTTCCATCCTAAAAAATAATCATGTACAATGGCCGTTTAATCGATAAAAACAACAACTGTTGTCTGTAGATTTTAGCGCGTTGCCATAAGAGCAAGAAAACATGTCGGAGATGAAATGAGGCGATATATCCATCATTGAAGGATCGAGAACAAAAATCAAGAAGAGAACAACCTCCAAGGAGGAGTGGCATCATCATAAGAAAAAGAAAAGGCAGTCATCAGAATTTATTATGATGTCTCCCCTCCGTGAATGCGTTGGATGGATAATACAATTAGATTCGGAGAACAAGCATGCGTAGTGAGTGGGATTAATGTGAAAAGATAAATATAGAGCTGCCATAAGATTCCAAGAGAACCAGAATACAGAGAACTATCCAAATAAAGATGGAGGAGTCAAATTTGCATACTGTACATCCAGCAACGGATACCTTTCGCAATGTAACAAACTAATAAACAACAAAAATGAGTTTTCCTCTACACCAGCAGAATTGTTACAGCTATGATAGAGGGGGAGATGATACCGCATACCGCCGGTTCTTCTATATTGTGTAGGCAGATACCTGGTTTAATGGATTGATATCAATTAAAAAGACAAGAGCTAAGAAGCTTTACCAACACACCGGAACAAACCAATCGCGTTAGCGAATGAAAAGTGACGGCAAATGAAATGGAGCCCGTGTATGCGGTGTACGCAATATGGCAGTACCTCCTTAAAGCCAACAGCTACGCCATTTATGTATTTCTGAGACTAATGGCAACCGGCGCTCTCGAAGAAACAAAACGCTAATTAGGGACTACACTCAAGAGCGTGCTCAGCAAACAACCAAAGCATAATTAAAATTGTTTTCGAATTTTAAGATTACTTGCAGTGGGCGTAATTCTAAGCTTATATTTCCGGAAGTCTTTAAGGAAAAGGGCGGTTGGCCCAAGAAGTCTTTTGTTATAAAGGGATAAAGATTGAGATGCAAAGCGTGCTACACAAGGCTGTGTACTATCAACCGTGCCCGGTTATGTTTTGGGATCGTAATGATAAGTACAAAAGTGAAAAATTGTGCCCATTGAAGACTGTACTCATTCAGGGCCCAGATTCTGTAAGACGAAACGATAAAACGTTTTTGTGCGCACGAATTATTTGCCCTATGTTACACATGCAAATTTCTTCGTGCAAACGAAAACGTTTTAACGTTTCGCCTTACAGAATCTGGACCCAGGGTTATTTGTACGTAAGAAAATTTGGTTGTTGGCTGACAATAAGTTAAAACTATTTCACGAGGTTCTTTCAACTCATCGGCCTTTGATTAGGGAGACGATTTGAAATGATACAAGCATCTGTCCAGTTTTCCAGTTTTCAAGAAAACTTTAAACGGTGTTAGTCCCAGTTCTGTTGCGCCAAATATTTTGAAACGGTCTTGTCATGAAAGATAAGATACAAAGAGGGCTCAAACGAATCAGAAGACTTGTCTGCAAATCACTCATATGAACACTTTGTTAACATGGAATAATGGTTCAGAACAATCCAACGCTTACCTCAGTGAATCCCGCAAACTAATCACTTCATCGCCCTGTCCAGTGTTCTTCGTATAGTATCGATGCATGAGGCAAAGTGCAATAAGCAGCAACAGCACCAATCCGATTAACACGCATAAAACTTGCACAACAATATTTAGCACTAGCGACACATCATCGCCATTGTCAAAGACCTCGGCCACAGTTTGCGGATTGATCGTTTCAAAATAATTACTGTACGCAATCAGAGGCTTGCTGGCGCCCGGTGGGCTATCCTCTTCGCGAACTACAAAGTGAATTTATACATTATCAACTGGCGAAAGTCCGCACTTTTATGCATGCTTACCGATGACTTCCACAAACCCAGTGTAGTTGCTGTTCATGTCAATCTCGCCATCGAACACCTCATCGAGCACTTCGTGGAGCGAAACAGATGCCATAACTGTAGTCGTTTCGACAGCGTCTCCTAGATTTTGTATATTCTGTCCAACAGCGTGCTTGGGATTCCTGCGACGACGACGCTTGTTGTCCAGAATTTTCGACGCTGCTTGTGTGAGATTCCCAGCTCGGTTTAACTGCTCGCGTTGGCTCAGCTCTGGAATGATGGGAATGTGATGTTCTAAACAGAAAACAATGTGAGGCATTTTGGGAGAAATACTTTTTGAAACAGACACTCACCATCTGGTTTTGGAGTTGTTGACGTTGTCGTTGTTCTCGCCACGGGAGCGTGATAGATCCTGCGAAAGGGAACTCCATCGAGACACTTGCGGCAGTGATTGTCGCCTATATTCTGGCTAACTTCGTCTGGATACATTCGTTTGCCGTCGCCGAGGAATATCTCCGAACGGTAGGCCGCACCGGGGAACATCTCAGCTATGTACGCTCCACCGTGAGTATTGTTGGCATTGTGGATCTCATGGTAGGTGGACACATTTAGGTTGTCCGGAACGGGAAGATCCCGATTGTACTCTTGCATGCGTACCAAGTAGATACGATAACAGCAAATGGGACCGTTGCGCTCACTAACTCGCGGCATGAATAGTTTTAGTACGCACTTGTCGTCGGATGCCTTAACTTTTGTCCAGATAATACGGCCAATGGAGTCGGGCAGCGCAACCGGCATAGTACACACTGCAGTGGCGGGCTCTCCAGTCTTTTTACGACGTGTCAGAGCCGACACTGTCACCGTGTAGTTTGTATTCGGATTGACGCCTTCGTAGACGGTTTTATGGTTTGGCTCATCGACTCGACGTTCCTTTGGACCCCATGTTGCGTTCAACAGACGTCCTTCCATTTTGTAGCTGGCCGTACCCACCAGCTTAATCGAATACGAGACGACCTTTCCGTTTGGTATTTTCGGAACATTCCATGCGACACTCACCGCACTTTGGCGCGAGATATTGCACACCACATGCAGATCGGTCGGCTGACTGGCTACTCCATCCATTGTCGTGCCATTAACGACCTCCGACCAGGGTCCACACTGCTTTGTAAGATCGCTGCATGAGCGCACCTTAAATTCGTAATCAGTGGCAGTTTTCAAATTGTCGAACATGTATGGAAGGTTGCGACTGTTTTGATGGTAAATGGCTTCCTCCACAATGCGAGGACTCTCACCCGGTTCCGACACAACCAACTCATAGTACTGTATGTATTCCAGCAACTCGGGCGATGGCGGGGCCCAACCAATTGTTATCGTCGACTCTGTATTTCCAGTGGCCTCCACTTTGGGCACAAACACTGGATCTTTTTCCAGTGTACGCACTGGCTGATGATACTGATGATGTATCCCGTCGCCTATGCTGTTCTTCGCTGAGATTCGCAGTAAATAGCTTGTGTTCGGCAGAAAGTTATCCAAAACATACGACGTGTTCTTCCCCCCAATGACATGATTGTAGTACGTAAAGGTTGGGGCACCCTCCTGCATGAACTGCACGAAATACTTTTGAATCGGATCGTTGCCGTCATTAAGTGTCCAGTTGAGAAATATTTTATTCGCCCCTACTGCCTTCACATAGTCAATGCTCACTTGCGGCACATCCATGACAAGCAGAGCCATCTCTTTGCGCACCAACTCATCGCCTGACGGGGAGAGTACAACGCATCCATAGGTACCGTTCTCCTTCTTATAAACTTCAGTCAACTCAAGGGTTACATTCACATGGGTGCCATTGATCAGTGTTACATTTGTGCTGCTGTCGAGAAAACTAAACGAAATCTCATCCTTCAGCCATTTTATGTGGCTCCGAATCGGCTCCAGGGGATATACCTCAATTAGGCAATACAGCGACACGGCTTGTCCGATTTTTCGTTTAATTTTATTCGGGCTACTGGCTGTGACTTTCGGACGAATGATTGGCTGTATAAAAAATACACTTTCGTTGGGCTGATCGGGGTCAGCGCTGCCGCCAGTGCCGGTACTGTGGCATGTGTAGTTGCCTTCGTCGGAGATTTTCACACGATGGATGCTTAAATTGTGAACAAAAGCCGTGGCCACGGCTGCATTCGTTGTTTCCACGAGCAGGGCGTTTTCATCGATATCGTTAACCGATTCAGTGGAGAGATGGTATCTGAGAGGGAGAGAGTTATAATGAATTGCAATAGTTGTTTCTTTATATTGATTTTGTTAAGTAGACAGAGATGGTTGGAGCAACTCTAAAAGAATACAGTTCGCCGGAGCATGGTTACCTATGTATCTTCAAAACCTTTTGGCCACTAAATGATGTAAACGTATGCTACTATGGTTGTACCCCAAGTTGCACTCACCGCATCACTCCCGTGTCACGTTCGTACCGTCTTTTATGTATGAGTTTTAGTTAAGCTTTTATTGAGGAGATATGTGACAGGTATTTATTTAAAATTCTGCATGGATCAAGGAAATACTCCATGCAAAAGCGCAAGTTACTCTTTTTATAAGCATTCCAGTAAGTAAGAAGCGTAATACGCATAAAAGACCTTGCACATAATTTCCCACTTTGGCTTAGACTAATCAAACGATAAATGGCTTACCCCTACATATGTCTTAGCAAATGAAAGTCCACTCAGTGAATTGTTCTGAATAATTATTGTCGCACAGTCAGAGTGTGTGCACTGTTTAAAGAACTCAAACTACAAATAAACTGATTTTAAATTACAATATTGCAGGAATACGGTGCATGCAATTGTGTCGTCTCTGTCAAGCATATTCCGAGGTTTTACACTGGATTTAACGGAGGAGACCAGGCGCAATGGACAAACGATGTAAATATTATCATTCACTACCAGAGAAGACGAATATTGCATTCGTATTACAAAACATAAACTGCATGGACAACACACTAGAAGATAGACCACTGGTGAAGGATTACTTAAACTGTCAAACACTTCTTCCAAGTAAGGTTAACAAGGTTAACACCTTTCACAAGGGACTTCGTTTACGTCCTGTCCTACCTCTTTTGGGATTTATGTAGCTTGTACCGAAATCTTACAGATTGAAGGATTTCTTTGATTCTACCAATGTGTATAAGCTGGGACAAATTTTCCTACATCATTAATATTACAATTGCTGGGAGGGCATTATCTGACAAATTGAGGTTCACGGAGTTCCCAAAACGGCAAAAAGTTGAAATGCCAATACTTACTGGCTGCAGTTTGGGTCGATGACCTGACCATTGTGACTTTTAATTCCTGTAATGCGCTTCCCTTTCGGGCGGTAAGTTGCCTCACCACCCTGTGCGTCGAACACACCCACTACTTGTTCTGATAAGACAGATGTAATTGCATCGATACATGTATTTTCCTGCAGGATTTGTTGCGTTTTCGTAACTCAAGATTCCAGCTTGAAAAGCGCAGTCGGAATAAACAAAAATTACTCACCGGATGTGAAGCCTACGAACATTGAAGTACAATCAACGATTTGTGGAATGCATTGACTGAGTTGTGGCCAATCTTTTGAACCGCGAGTAATATTAAGATGATAAAATCAGCTACCTACTAGAGTTTACATCATTTAAAAGACCTAATTCCACACTTTTGGGACAGAGAACATGGACGAAATAGATCAGTAAGAAATGAGCGGTTTTTTTTTTATTAGAGTACCATTAGGAATCTGTTTGTGCTTACCTTTTTTCCTGGGTGGTGATGTTCTTATCTTGGAACGTCCACCGAACATGATTGCTGGACGATGTACACTGTACAGTGATGTTTTTTCCGAGCTCCACATTAATCTCTTCTGGAAAACGAACACAAAACACAGAACTTATTTGTTTAATTTGTTGAGTCAAAGTGCAAACTAGCTACTCGTTCAAACTATAATTCAATTAAAAATTCCTGTCGACGATTATAATTAATCAAGACGAACACATATTAGTTCATTAAGAAAAACCAAAAATAGGATTATCACAGCGGCACTAGTAATCAGTGGTAGGAAGAGGTGGAGTCAGTGGTCACCGCAGTGCCAATTGTAAAACCCACAAGCTGGGCCTTAGTGTAGAATAAAAATACTTTATTTTCTTTTGTATACGACAAATATCGCTCCACCGCCGCTTTTGCTCCAACACAGTAATTTCGTGGTCGTGTACTATCATCCAAGTTGCATGCAATAGGAAAAAGGGTAGACGACGAAGACGACAACGAGGAGGATGTGAATGTGATGTATGCGATATTTATATGGGGGTGGGGTGGAGGATATGAAAATTCTAAACCTTTTCCGCAAACACGCAAACTAATTATAAAGTGCAGTTCCGCTGATGAAAAAGTGCATGCAGTTAAATGAAATTAACTCACCCTGGCCGTCGGAGACTTGAATTTGTTGGAAAATGCAGAAAATAGTAATTAGAATCGCCGAGAAAAATAATAAACACCGCCGCCCTTGTGCAGCTTGCGTTTGCTGGAACATGGCGAGGCTGTGCTCTCTGCTGCTACACTTTCGGCACACTATACTTTAGCACTTCAATTTCTTTTTTTTAGTCGGCACTTTTAACTTATTTCACACGAACAAAACACCGAAACGTTTAGTGAAATCGAAAGTTTATCATTTTATTTAAATTTTGCAAAAGAATTTTGTCACTTTAATTCGGTTTTTCTACAGTTTTCACGCAATTTTTCCGGGACTTCGAACAAGTGTTGGGCAAAACAAAGATCTCACTCAGTTCGGTGCCTCTGTATTCGATGGAGATTTTGTACGCACAAACACACCTCCAAACGAATTCTAGTTTATGAGAAGTTGTGTACGGACGGAAAAAATTGACATGCCCTGAATGACTGTGTTCAGTGGGATTTTCGGAACAAACTCGTGCCGGTCTTGGTGTGGCGACATCTGCTGGAAGATAGCAGCATAGATTGTCTGGCACTGACAAAACAAATAAACAATTCAGTGGAGCGGCAGATTTTTTTCATTTCGCAGGCAGGAGGCTCCTGTGCAAAAAAAAAATTATTTTCCTTAAAGCAGTAGGTATGCTTAATTTTCTTTCTTTCTGCTGCGGAAATGTTGTTTACTTTTGTGTGAATTTAATTGTTTTTGTGATAGCTATTAATTAGATTTGTGTTCATTGTTTGAATCAGCGACAAACAATACTGAGACAACCAACTCGCAATCCTTTTCCCGCTGGCCACCAACATTTTTTTTTTTTCAAATTCACAATTTTGTTTTCCTATCGGTTTAATGCCAATTTATAGAACCCGTGTGACATGCAAAAATATAAAATAAGTGCTGCCAATCTTGGGCGAATGTGATAGAGTTCGGGATTCCACATTTAAACATTTTTGAATACTATTGGTTAGTTAATTTATAATTTTAAAAGGCGAATAATACAATTGGTTTGGTAAGTAAAACTACCTTAATAACATCATTAACTTTGATTTCATATTTCGATTTTTCTGTAATAATTGAACAATAATTGTTCAAAATGTTTACTGTTATATTTGTGGCAGGCATGGGAACAAAACAAAAACTACCTGGTCCGAAGGGGATGAAATCTTTCTCCTGGATGTCAAATTAAAACACGTAAAGTTCGGTGGAGACGCCTTTCCTGATTTATAAATCACATGAGCTAAATCAAGTTGGTGGGAACATGGTATTAATTTGACATCCAGGAGAAAGAGTTTTTGTTTTTTGAATAAAATTGATTTGAAATGAAATAATAACAGGTATGTTCGATTTTATTTCGTGTGGATTTGTGATGACAGATACCTAATTCAAATTTAAACACATATAAATCACGTTATTAGTAATCACGAAAATGTATGGTAAACCACGTAATTTATGATATGATTTAGCTCAAGTGGATTTAGCTAAATCACGGTCGTGGGATTGTGGGACATGGTATAAAACGTCAACTAGATTTGTCGGGACTATGAATCCGAACGCGTTGACTAAGCAACTAGAATATGTTTTTGTCATTGACATACTATACATGGACGGCTACTGAAATGTCAATTCCATATAATCTCAGCCCAGAAAATGACGCCAACATAACTAGCGCTCGTGGTTCCATGCGAAAAATAAGTGAAACAAAATGACAACCATCTTGGATTTCTCCATAGAATACTAGAGCCACCTATTGGGCGTGAGTAGATTTGCCAAGTGAAACGGTTGCAATTCAAATTGTTGCGGCATTGTTTGCACTAGACGTCCTCTCGAAATTGTTCTAGTTCAAATAATTAATAATAGATGGAACCAACAAAATTTAAATAAAAAATCGTTTTTCATTGTCCCATAAATTGCACAATTTTCGTATATTTATTGCGAATCAGTTTTTTATGTTGTTTTTCATTTGTCTTTTTGGAAATATAATGTAATATCACTTTGGCGTATATTTCAATCACATTTCGGATTAATAAATACTTATGATTGTCAAGAATATCACATTCAAGTACATGAGAATTTAATTCTTCATATAAACTACTTACATCTATATTTCTTAAAGTACTAATAATTATCAGGCTATAAATCTTATTGCACCCTAATTTATTTTGTAATTCATACAAAGACACAGTTTTCTGGACTATTTTACAAATTTTGATTGTGTCCTTATGTGGGTTTCTCAGGAAACCTTTAGATTTTATATTAATAAAATTAGATTTTTCCGTTGCACAAGAAATTAAAAATTGTTTACATTTCGTACATTTGATTGTTTCAATTATTTTGTCAAATGAAAACAGAAATCTCAAAAAATTGCGAGTTTCCAATTTATTCCGCTCTGAACCACGAGCGCTAGCGCTAATGTTGGAACCAACGCGAAGTTGTCTACTACCAGTCCATATATAATAAGTCAATGGTTTTTGTATTCTCGCGGTCAGCGTTACCTTTGTTTGATTTTGGAATTTTTTATTTGGAAAAGGCCCTTCATAAATTAGTATGTACCTATATGTGAGTTCATGAATAGGACTTAAGAATTCGATATTCTCTAATGTGTACATATTTCACTATTTGTTTTCAGTTCAACACCTCCACATAAACCAAACAAATTGAAACCGAAACACAAAACATTTAAACACCGCTATGCTCATAAAGCCAAGATGATTCGGTGTCGGCCATTAGCAACATGCATTTTTGTTAATAATAATAATAATAGTTGGCGCAACAGGTCTGTAGGGACCCTGGGCTTAGCTTCTCGCAACCATTCATTTTGTGTGAGTTTTTCATTTTTGGAACGAATGGAAGCGATCTACAATTTTATGCCGATTCCAAACGGCTAATTGAGGGAGGAGGGTGTACCCTAGCGGCTATAATTTGAACCCTACTAGACATACAAGTTTGACAGATCAGCGAAAAAATATACGTAAAAGAAGGTAAGCGAGATTAAATATTTAAATGTTGTGGCAAATAAATACATTTGTTAAATTAAAACATACAAATAAATTTCTAAATAGTTTACAGTGTTGGAAAATAAAAAAAAAGTGTTGGATCGAGTGTCTCATTGTGGTGTACCCCAGTGCAACTCATATACAGAACATGGTATACCTAACCATGTAACCATGTACAAAAATACAAACGAACTTTAAAACACGATTCCTTGTAAAAAAAAAAGTGGTAAATTGTTCTTCGCATGGGAAAATAATTTCCTTAGTTCTTTAAAGTATGTAGTTTACATTTTAAAGAAGGCGATATATTAAAGCCAATTGCAAGAGATAATAAAACATACTGCATGCGTTTGCTCGAAGTAGCATTTCCCAGCAGAAACCTTCCAAAATTATTATATCGAGAAAGTCTGTGATAAATCTCGGCTAGTTGCGTCAGCTGCACAATAATAGAAACCTAATGCTGCACAATAAATAGAATATTAACAACAATTTAAAGAACTTTAAACAGTTAAAAAAGAGTATAATCCAAAAATAAACAAATTGTTTAAACGAGACCAACACAAATTGTTCATTCCACTTTTAAACGATTCAAACATAATTTATTGAGCCGGGGTTATTTTATTTTTCATAAACAATACTTGGATTTTAGACTGACAAAGCGTTTATATCAATTAAAATAGTTTTTCATTTATAAAATAAACTAGCTGACCCCGCGAACTTCGTTCCGCCCAAATTCGTTAATGTAATGAAAGTAATAATTTCGAGCATGCACAATGCACATGCTATTTTATGTAGACGCTTAAATACTAATGGCAAGCCGTTCTGATTAAGCGGAATCCGCTGAGGTTTGCAAAGTGCTTTATTTGGACAATGTCCATTATTTGAATGGGAGGTGTCACAAATCGTTTTCCTATACCTTATCCTTTTCCTTATGTTTTGCAAAGTACCACCTATAGTGTGGTATCCTATCATTCAGCACCACCTATCGGGTCCAGAACTCAAGAAGAAATTGATGGTTATAGTGTAAGCGCTGTTCCTACATTTCGGACATATTTCCGTAACAGTAACAGTGTGTATAATGTATTTGGGAATGAGCACGTTCAAGTATCTAGTTTAGTAAGTCTGACAGCTCTCTGACTAGATCTATCTCGATTTTTATTGGTCCAGAAGGGTCGCGTGCTTAGTTTTGGCAGTTGACGTTTATGGAGGGGTAGCCGACGAATCTAGTCAAGAAATTCCTGACTGAGTACTAATGTCGTTTTCCATTGGTTTCACTCGGGGATCCACTCATTCTGTAGTCCAATGGAACAAGAAAACTGCTTCTGATTGAATCCACAAGAGTATTGGTGAAATGCCAAAAAATAATCTACGGCAGCCGTCAGTTGACGTGTATAAATTACACAAACTACACTTGTGTGAGTGCTTCTTGAGTGGATTCCGACTTCAAATCCAGAAGCGAAATTCTCTCCTCAGAATCACCAGAAGAGTATTTTTTGTGCCAATGGAACGGTTTCAGAAGTGATTTTTTCGATTCCGGACTCTCCCGGACGCTTCTTTTTGCCCAATGGAAAACGACATAAGTTGACGTCTATTTTGCTGTCATCGTGAGCAAAGAGTAAGGTCTCTCTCGCTCTTTTTTTTTTCCTGTCTGTGAATACATGGAACTTTTTCAAAAGAAAACAATTTGTAATTGAATTTATAACAATAAATGAAAAGGGAATACATGTTGTATATGCTTTTCTAGATAGCTTTACTTGTTCTGTATCCATTTTAGATCCCAAAAAGTATTCATCCATTCACATTTCAGTTTTTTTTTTAGTTTTCTTTACAAGAAAAATATTTTTTACAGCAGAATTCATGCAATTACATTTGGGAGTTTGTTCAAAAAATAGGTTAATACCATGTGAGTTAAGCCCATGTGTTCACTAGGCAAGTGATTTTTTTTATAAATATTCCTGAACTTTGCATAAATTTCCATTAATTGGTGGGTGTTTTCAACTTGGATTTTTTAGCGCCATATCTGTTCAAAATCAAAATATGATTGGGAATTCTATTAATTTTAATAAGAGTCAACAGTTTTGATGTTACTTAGGAATACTAAAAATGCAAGTTTTTTTCATATAAAAACAAGTGGTAATTCTCGAAACGTAAATTCGTAAAAATGAGTACATATGATTGAACTCCTAACAAAAAGAAAATATAATGTGCTATATACCTAATGTAATTCTGCGATTTGATCCGATTTCAGATTTTGCATATTTAATCGAACAGGAATCCAAATTGTTTTGTTATTTATTGTTCGCTTGTTCTATTTCGTTTTCTATAGATACTTTCTTTAGCAAATTTAATAACATTTAATTTTGAAATGCCCACTGATATTTTTATAAAAGCCTCTCTAAATTATAAGTTAACAATAGCCGTGTTTTTTGAGCTTCTATCTCGGCAAAGCAAAGTAAAGTAGGATTTTCGGCACGCAAATACAACAACTATTGCGAGTCTCGAAGTGTCAAGTTAGTATATCGTAATTGTTGTACTTAGCGTGCTGAAAATCATACTTTACTTTGCTTTGCTGAGTTCTAAGCTCAAAAAAACAGGCCTAATAATAAGTGAACTTATTGCGTGCTAAAAATCCTATTTTGCTTTGCTGACATCGAAGCCAAACAAAAAGAGGCCTATTATGGGATTTACCAGAAAATGGAAAAAAATATCGAATTTAACAAATGCATACTTGTATACATTATTGTTCAAGTATGCACTTTACGTACCATTTACAGATTATAAATGTTATAAATTATGTTAATAGAAAAATATCTTTTTCTCCACAGCATGAAAAACACGGTTTCCCCAAACTGTGTTAAAATACCTATTTGGTTTCAAAATGACTTCGAAATAAAAGCTTGAAGTTACAAAATATCTTAAGTGCAGAGACCGTTTAAGTTCATTTTATAATGAGATGGATTTTTGCTAGATGATTTTACTAAGGTATTTGGTATTGTGACGAAATTATATCAGCAATTCCATTTTACAATAATTTCATAACCTATTAAAACTTTCAAACTGAACTGCGATGTGAACGTCGTGTAACTAATGGGCACCTAATTGCCGAACACAGTCGCTCTACTTAAACCCCACGTCAAAAAGTGACGTTCCCGACCAATCTAGTTAGTTTTTGCGTTCAGGTTATTTCTTATCCAGACCAATCTAGTCGACTTAAGTCAACTAGATACTTGAATGCGGCCAATGACTTGTAACCGAAATGAGATCGAACTGTGAGCTGTTAAATTGGTTTTCACATCATGCAGGTCTGGATCGGTTTCGGGATCTGGAACCTCGGCACATAACATGTCATCAACTTGGTCTGGTTGCATTCTTTCTACTAACCAAATGAGAATGTGCGCATGAGGCAAGCATCTTTTTTGCCATTCAATCGAATACATCCAACATCGACTATAACCAAAGACACGATGCTTAACAATATAGTCCATCAGCGACCGACGAAATATTTGTAACTTTAACAGCCAAGAAGAAAACTAACCGCACCTATCAACTTGGTTGGTAAGCTTTTTCCCATCTCTCTCTACACCGGTACCGAAGGTGTTATGGTAGCTTTGAGTTGCCCTCCTCATAACCCTACTCACTAATGAGCAGAATACCACGATTGTTACTCGCTCATTTTTCGTAACAACCCCTACGTGCAAACTCAAAACGCTCCACAACTCCTGTTGCCTGTCATCATTGTCTACGTCATCTCAATTATCCCTACATTTCCACTTACTCACACATACTTATGCAATGATCCTGAAAAAACATGTCAAACAAAAATGATGGATTCAAAAGCCATGAAATAAATCAAAGTATCAACTCCATTTCAAAAAGATACTTAATGTAACATAGTAAACATAAACAAACTTATTAGGTCGGTTTTATTTAGAAAAAAATTTTAAAATTGTTGACAACAACAATTTGATGATAGAGGAACTCAAAAAAGTGGGTCGCAAAATTCTGTCCGGTCTGTCCGTCTGTCCGTCCTTCCACGGGCCTACAGTCTAAACGGCTTCCCGGATTACGTTCAAACCTCGGGTTTGGAGTTTTTGGGCTTACAGTTCGGGAGGTGTTTTTTTTTTTTTTCAATGTAACCTCAATATTAATGGTACTTCCCATACAACATTTTCGTACCAGTTTGATTTGATCGAAAACGGCTCTAACGATTTCAACCAAAATCGATATTTAAGCTTAAGTAGGTGAGGTTACCATGACTGCGTACCCAGTTTTTGGCTAAAAATTCGAACAACGGAACTTTTGAAATTTCGACATATCTCGAAAACGGTCTATAGGTACGGTTGTAGCAAAAATTAATTTCTAAGGTTCTAATGTGGTCATTTATAACTTAATAGCAACCTCAGTTTTTCTCTATATTATCGTACAATGGATTTATGAAGAGTAATTTTTGAAAAATATAGTTTTGTCTAGTTAACTTAAAACGGCAATAACGATTTTGACCAAAATGCAAACATAGAGTCCAATTGATGTTTTCAAAACTATTGTGCCCTTAATTTTCAATTCGAAGCACCGAAAACGCTAATTTTAGAAACTGCTCATATCTCGAAAACCCCATCTTCGATTTCGATAAAATGTCAAAAACGAAGTATTTCTATAATCCGGAACAATATCATACAGTCAGGTGTATTTTTCCAAATAAACATTGCAATATTTGCAACTGTTATGCCTGGATAGTTTTACAAAAACAAAAACCTCATTTGCACCGCACACACGAGCATCGGGATATTCAATTTATAGCTACTAATGCAAATTCACAAATGCCTGAATTATTACAAATTATTACATATCTAAAGATATCGGTCTATCACGAGCAATACTTCCAATAACTGAAAACTTAAATTCTATTCCAATCAAAGTTAAAAACATATCCTTTGGTCAAAAACAGAAACTACTACTAGGTACACTTGTCCTGTACTCAAAAATCAAGTGAGGAGTAAGACCTTATAAAATAGTAGAGTAGACGCTTGCGACATTGCCAGTTACTGAGAGCTTTAACCTTTAAAAACTTGTATTGTTATTTTATATAACTGCCATATGAGATGAATACCGAAAAGAGAATTTTGTTTTCTTTTGTCTAGTATCGAGAAAGTTTCAAAGTTTATTTCAAAGTGCATTTCCCCATGAAAAACAAAATGTGTGCGTTCAACGCCACCTGTTGAGAATTTTCCGACTTTTCTTTTTTCCTAAACCTTCGTGGAGCAATTACGAACAAATCCGCAGAAGGAAGTATTCAATTTGGTCCAGTCGTTTTCGAGTTTTAATCATCCGAACAAACCAAGATCCATTTTTATATATATAATAAGATAAATTACTTTTGCAAAAATACACGTACCGCTTATCGATGACAGATTCCTGTATGTCTGATAGGGTTATTTTCTTTGCCACCAGATTTCGCAGGCCAACTTGTACATTTGTCAATTGAGAAGCTCTTTCAAGAGAGTTATACTTTCGGATGTTTGTCAGACGTTCGCGAGAGGTGGCGCAGTGAAAAAAAACCTGAGTTGGAATTTGGGTTTTTGCTTAGTAGTCCAACACACTAACCACTAAGCCACTGCGCCTACATGCTTTTTTGTTGATCACACGTATTCACAGACGGGGGCTAAAATTACAAAAACAACAATGTAAACAAGTGGGTTTTGGGGGGATAGAATTACGAAGGATAACCATCTCTTTCATTCATTCATTGTGAAACACACATTATAGAATAACAAATTCTTGCATTAAAGCCCAATTCATTAACTCTCATATATTTAGTAGAATCGAAATGAGCAGGTGTGTGTGACTTCAAGAATTTTTCTGAAAAACAGCCTGTAGGCAGCCGACCTTCCACTGGAAAGTTATATATCTCTGTATTCCAGAGATCTATATATAGTGAAGTCTCACTTATATGAACTAATGATTGTTGGGCTAGTTCATATAACCGAAAAGTTCATATATTGGAACTTTGTAGCAAAAAATATATTTTATTGAAACGGTTAATGAAATGAAATTAAATTACATACCTACCTATTACAATACAGAAAATAATTCGTTTTAATTTTGTTGAGCTAAACTATAACGTTAGTAGGTACCTACCTATTTTTTACACAAAAAAAAAAAAAAAAACAAATCACCACCGAACCGATGTTGCTTCTTCGAAAATGAGCACGAACTGACTTGCACGTCCAAATACAAATAGGTAAAATAAAACTAGACAAAATAACTGTTTTTACTTCAGAAAAATTTCAAAATAAATTCACTTATATGACACAGCAGTACATTTATAAGAGTATCAGTTCATATAACTGAATTCCAGTACAAAAATTCTGTGGTTCATATATTGGAATAATTCATATAACTGACAGTTCATATAAGTGAGACTTCACTGTATATATGAGAGCGATATTTTTCGTTCATGAGTTCGTTGTGTCACTTTTGTATGGGATTTTTCGTTCCGGAACAGCTACTAAATAGTATACCTACATTTATAAACCCCCGAAACTTTTTTTCCATTAAGAAACCCCCCACACATTTTTTCACCCTAAATTTAAGGGGAAGCCCCAAAGATGAGTCACAGTGAAGTGCGTATCGGTATGTCATAATAGGTTTGGTCACTTACTTTCTGGTTTAGTAGGTATTATGGTAATAGGCAAATAGCAATATGTCATCGTTCTTTCATAAAGCCTAGTATGCTGTTCCAGGAAAGCTAAAATTAAGCACCTCTCCAATGTTTCTCTAATATCGTTTTCCATTGGGACAGAAAAAGCACTTTTTTTGAGAGCCAGAGCAGTTTTTCTGCTCTCTGACTGTCAGATTTCATGTTCCATTGGCCGCAAAAAAGCACCTTTTTTCAGAGTCAGAGCAGTTTTGCGAATCTCGATATCTGAGCGAGATTCACACCTACTTACACTAACACCAAAACATTTGTCTTTTGTCAATCTTTCAAGTGTAATTATGTATTTGAAGACAAGTCGGTGAAAAATAGAGAAAAAATTACATTTGGCTGTCGCAATGTATATCAACATAAATTGATTGGATTTCTATAAGCATAAATTACAATTAAAGAACAGCTGAGTTTTCAAACACGCACTACCACAAATGCGAAGGAAGAAAAATCTCGTTTTATGTTCCATTGGGCACGAAAAATCTGAAATCTGAGAGCAAAATCCGAAAATCCCAATGGAAAACGACATAAACCACTTCGCTTAATTTTGACAGTGTAAGTTCCGTCAAAAAAAATATAAAACTGTGTTGGCACAGCTGATTGACTTGCTTGTCACTTGGTACTTGTCTAGTAACTTGGTACTTTCTAAATTCTAAAAGAAATTAAATTATTTAACAACAACGAATTTATTTGTGTTGAACTAACCATATTCTCCATCGGCTTTACTAATAATCAATCACTAATGTCGACAACTAGTTAGATGTCAGCTTTAGTAAAAATGTACAGCTTTTGTGAAATGGTACCAATAAACAATTAGACCTCCACATTTACTAGTCCTACAACTTTCTTAGAATCTATTACATTTGTTGTCATTGCAGAATTCAAATTTCATAATTTGTTTTCTTGAAAAACGAGGTCAATGGTCACTTTCACAAGGAGGATTTTATTCTAAATGAAGGAATACATAAATTGCAATTAAATTTGCCCAACACATATCTTTCCAATGCTCTTTGAGACTTATTATAAGCAAAAAACAAAACACAAAATAGGAAATGCACAAAATATCCGCTGATCTGTCAAATATCATATGCAAATCAGTAATGCCCTATCGTTCGATCGGACACAATTTTCAGTACTTTTATGGTACGCTTTCCATTGTTTTATAATACTACCTCGCGATTTCTTTATGAGTGCATTTGTGTCGTAATAAAATCCCTTTCAAATTATTCAATAAACAAACCACAGTTTATTTGAATGGTTTCATTTATTCGTAGGCTGACGATGCAAATCTACACTTATTAGTGGTCTATATATCACAATTGCGTCGTTAGCAAGTGAATATTTTTGAAAATAGAAATAATAGCTGGCTCATTCGTTTTAGAATAAATTACAATAGGACGTAGGATGCGTGTTAAGAACTTATCACTTCCGGGTTTGAAAATAAATACAATTTAACCTATAACAAATTGTACGGCTTATATATTACTTAATTCGGGAAACTTAGAAACCGACAAAAGTTGAAATTCGAACTGAAAAATATAAAACGCATATTCTCGTACTACCTGTTAGGCTGTAGTTAATAAACTTGTTATTTTGCATGTATTTTGCTGAGTTCTGATAATTCTATTTTTATAACTATATTTTCCGCGAAGGGAACCTTTTCACGCCAACCATTGTCTCATTAGAGATCCTCATTCTCGGTAAACAAACTCCTTTTGCAAAGGGTTTGAAAAGGGTTTGGTTGCAACAAAATATCTACCTGTGTCGCCTAAGGTACTGAGAATTGTTGCAAAAAGGGACCTATAAGCCGTCCAAACTTTGGTAAGAAGATATTTTATTCTGTTTGCGACGACTGTCAAGAAAGTCTTGGAATTATCCCAAACTTATATAAAATTTATTTTTTATTAAGCAACTAACTAGGAAAACCAATCAAAAAGCAACAGAAAGAAAAACACAGAAATATATTATTATGCTTCACGTGTTTAGAAATAAAACAAAAACGCAATATTTTTCAATATTTTGCATACATTTGTACAAATTTGTGTGTGATAGACTTAAAACCATTTGCATTGTTGTATTACAACGAATAAAATTAGAAAACATTCACAATTTACTAAAATTAATTAATAATTGTAAACGCTCAGGCTGAACAACATCGTATTAAATTCTCTCCTATTTCGAAATTTAATACCGCGATTTTGGATGGTTGGGCAACACTTGTCTTCAAAATGACATAGGGAGGATTTATTAGCTAATGTCCGAGATAAACATGGCTTTCTCAACACTAACATTTAACCCTACAGTTAGCGATAGTCTGGAAACTATATTTGTTTATTGGTAAAGGGATTTTGGAAAGTGTGGAGTCTTTTTGACAGATCAGAGAAATATCGGTATTCGCAACAAAATTTCAAACGAAAGCAAATTAACACTACTCATGCGGCCTTACCAATAATCAACTTTAGTCTGGCACTTTACGCCAGACTAAAGTTGATTATTGGTAAGGCCGCATGAGTAGTGTTAATTTGCTTTCGTTTGAAATTTTGTTGCGAATACCGATATTTCTCTGATCTGTCAAAGTTTAGCTGTGGTAAAATGTATTTTGCATTAATACGCTTACTTAAATTCTGTAGAGAGTTTTCGTACAGCTAACGAACTTAGCTTGAACTGTGTACTGCTTGGCTTAACTGCTTTGCTTACACGGTGTCTCCACCTGCAAATTTTCTTTCATGAAATCTGTCAAATTTAGTCGCGTTGAAAGAACGACAATATGAAATGAAATGTAGGGTGGGCATTTCATATCATGAAATTTCATTCGTTGAAATGTCGTTGAGCAGAGCACATCGTTGCGTTCTCGCATTAAAGGCCATGAAGGAATTAGAAGAATTGCGGAAACGAGCTGAGAAAAGAAAACGAAGGTTTTGGGTAAATCCATTTCTGGAAAAAAGGGAAATGCACAATTTAGAGGAACTTTTGTTGAAAGATGTTCTGTGGGAAGATGACGAGTTTCGGAATTTTTGCAGAATGCATATTGACAAGTTTCTTCTACAAGGAACTGTGAATGTTTACGATCCATCTTAATTACTCTTTGTTTCGTCATTTGTGTTCTTCCGTTTATGATACTTTTAAAAGGATCTATAAATGTTTATGATCCTTTCTAATCCCTTTTCGTTGTAGCTATGCATATTTTCCATTTTCTGTTTTATGATGCTTGTAAAACTATGTGGAAATGTTTATTTCCTTGTTTAAATTTTCGCACATCTGGCAATCGTCTAAACATAGCTTTAAAAAAAATTGGTAAAAGGTTCGATGACCCAAAAATAAACTCATACAACACGAATAATTGTGAGAAATTTATATTATATTTATTTGTTTAGATACCATATAAAATGTTTTCAAAGTTAAAAATCATCAGCGTCGAACTGGATGTCAGCATCAGCTAAGGCTGAGCAATGCATTTTGCAAATGAAGAATAAACGTTTGGTTCTTCTTCACCTTTTGCAAATTGGACAATTGCGTCAATTGCACTATCAACTTGTTACTTGAACTGCATCTTCTTTTAGCTTTCCCCGATTTCGATATTGATGTTGACGTCGATGGTGATGGTGATGGTGATGCCGCCGACAAACAGGGGCTTGATTGGAACGTAGGTAGAGCGGGTGGTTGTTCCACTAAAGATTCATCTAGGCAAAGGGAATCATTGAGATCCGTCTCCACTGCTTCCGTAGCACACTCTACACTGTTGTCCTGTAAAAATATAATAAATACATGTATATGAGTATTACGTACAGAAATAATAATTGTTTTCTTTATTTTACATACCAGGTAATTGCTTTTTGTTTTTCTTAAATCAATCACTGTATCCAGAAATCGGAGGTCATCATAATAAAAAAGATGCTGATGATGCACTGTCTCGGCCGAGGTACCAGATTTTTTTGTCTCGTTTTGTTTTTCCACAACGTAGGTTGTTCGAAGGTTTCTCTTTTTTATTTTAGCTCTTCGGTGTCCTTGCCACTTTCCTTGGATAATTGCAACCATGCATCTCTTTTAAGGTCCAACCTTTTGTAGTCTCTACTTTTATAGTTCCATAAACACTCGAATTTTCATAATTGTTTATAAATTTGAGCACATCTTCTACTCGCCACTCAGCCATCGCGGGAAAAAACAAGAAATAATAACCAACTATTTCCAAGAGCAAATAAGATCTGTCGTGATCGACATGCAAAACTATAATGCCCATGTGACTACATCCTACATCCATTCTCTGTTCCCATTTACCATAATCCTTGTAATGACTATACTTGTCTCGTTTTTATTCAAATATCTAGTTTCAGCGCTACAACCTACAAGCGACCATTCGCCACTCAGCCATCGTGAAAATGAAAAACAAGTGTCAAACTGCACAGAAATTTCAGCCCCTTTCACACGGTGTCTCCACCTGCAAATTTTCTTTCATGAATTCTCTCACATTTGGTCGCGTTGAAAGAACGACAATATGAAATGAAATGAAGGGTGGGCATTTCATATCATGAAATTTCATTCGTTGAAATGTCGTTGAGCAGAGCACATCGTTGCGTTCTCGCATTAAAGGCCATGAAGGAATTAGAAGAATTGCGGAAACGAGCTGGGAAAAGAAAACGAAGGTTTTGGGTAAATCCATTTCTGGAAAAAGGGAAATGCACAATTTAGAGGAACATTTGTTGAAAGATATTCTGTGGGAAGATGACGAGTTTCGGAATTTTTGCAGAATGCATATTGACAAGTTTCTTCTACAAGGAACTGTGAATGTTTACGATCCATCTTAATTACTCTTTGTTTCGTCATTTGTGTTTTTCTATAAGGATCTATAAATGTTTATGATCCTTTCTTATCCCTTTTCGTTGTAGCTATGCATATTTCCCATTTTCTGTTTTATGATGCTTGTAAAACTATCTGGAAATGTTTTTTTCCTTGTTTAAATTTTCGCACATCTGGCAATCGTGTAAACATAGCTTTAAAAAAATTGGTAAAAGGTTCGATGACCAAAAATAAACTCATACAACACGAACTCATTCCCACTCAGCCATCGCTGGAAAAAAAACAAGAAATAATAACCACCTATTTCCAAGAGCAAATAAGATCTGTCTTGATCGACATGCAAAACTATAATGCCCATGTGACTACATCCTACCTACATCCATTCTCTATTCCCATTTACCATATCCTTGTAATGACTATACTTGTCTCGTTTTTATTCAAATACCTAGTTTCAGCGCTACAACCTACAAGCGACCATTCGCCACTCAGCCATCGTGAAAATGAAAAACAAGTGTCAAACTGCACAGAAATTTCAGTCCCTCTCATGAAATCAATACCATGAAAGGAGCTGTGAAATACTTTTCATGAAACTGGTTTTTTCATGAAATTTGTGGTCTCCACGTGCAATCTGTCCTCTCATGAAAATTTTCATGCTAAGAAAATTGCAGGTGGAGACACCGTGTCATGAAATCAATACCATGAAAGGAGCTCTGAAATACTTTTCATGAAATTGTTTTTTTTCATGAAATTTGTGGTCTCCACGTGCAATCTGTCATTTCATGAAAATTTTCATGCTAAGAAAATTGCAGGTGGAGACACCGTGTTAGTTTCATCTTTGGAGACATTTTTGTATGGCGGCTTAATTTAAGTCCGAGCAGAATACTATAGGCTTAAAGCTTAGTACGCTGCTCGAATTAAACAACTTTTCTCTCCAAACATCAGCTAAAGTCCCAGCTCAATTTTGACATATAGAGCGCTGTGGATTAATGTCACAAACAGCTGTTCTTTGAAAAATAACTTACTTCAAAAATTCAAATCTCTCTAATTTAAACCATTTCCGATTCGAGGTACTCCTCGTCGAGGTATTTATTAAAAAAAAACTCATTCTTGCTTACCTCTACCGTTCTCCGCAAAACAAAAACGCAACAGAAAAAACAATACAACGATCTGTCAAAATTTAGCTTGAGAAAATGTGCCGACCCAATAAATGGGCTTGATTGATTTTTTAGCTCGAACAGCGTTCGCTTAAATTTAGCTCAGCTAAATTTTGGAAAGAATTTTGTATGGGAGAGTATATTTAGCTCGTGCTCGAGCTAAAATGAAAAAAAATAACGAGAAAGAAAAGGAACGCGTTGAACTACAAATTTAAAAAAATTAGATTTTTCTAGGCGGAAATATTCAAATATTAGGAGAACAAAGAACAAATTTATATTTAAGACCAAGAAGGGAAATATTTTGTTCTCTCTTTTTTGTTTTCTTCTTCCCAACTTTTGCGTAAAGTAACGCAGTTTGACTGCATTTGACTTAAGTAATGCCTCGAATGCATTATCCTTAGTAAATAGACCTAATAAATTTTTGCAATATTTTGGAAGACTGGATTTTATTGAAGTTGGTTTCACTTCAAAACTTTATACGGCAAAGCTTTTAATGAATTGAAATATTTAATATAATAATTATTTTTCTGACTTGGTCCAAAATACTTATTTTAACTTTTGACCGAATGTAAAATACAAAAAAAGGTCACTCTATTAGATTTGACTGGATTCACTTTTTTGTAGTGCCAAAACTGCTGCTTACAGCGGCTTCTCGTATTCTGCGTGAATTATGTAACTGAAAAGGATTTATATAGGTTTAAAATTCAAGACAGAATTATACATTTCCTGTAGCTTTGACCTTTTTTACATTTTCACCATTTGTATTTAGGTACTGGTAATAGAAGGAACTGAGGTGTTAAATAAAGCATAGACAAAACATATTCCTTTAAGTAGGTATGTAGTTTATAATAACTTTTTTTAATAATATCAAAATACACGTGGGTAAATAATAAAATCTAAGTACCGCAAGTATATCCTCAAAAATTATACAGTGGGGTCAAGTACTTTGCCAGCAAATATAATATTACTTGTTGCCTCGTCCATGATCAAAAATACAAACGGGCGATTAACGTTGAACTCTTCTACAACATCACCACCAAACTTGTTGACAATTTCTACGTCTGTAATGGAAACAAAATTTCAGTATTCCCACAACTATTAGACATTTTTTTTAGTATCCTTACCAGTTGCGGCGAATGCTGTAGTTCCAGTCTCATGAACCTCGATTCCTGCTTTTTGAATAACATCAGTGACCTTCAGTTTTCTGTCGAACGATGATCCTTGTACAATACCGCTTAATGCAGCAGTATCTGAGAAGATTTCACTTATACCCAGCTGTGGAGGAGAGTTTTCAAATTAATATAAACGTTACTTGGTGTTTTAAGTTAAATTTACCTCCTGGAGATGCTCCTTCATCTGTGAGGTAAAATCAAATTTGAATTTTGGCATTGTAACCTTAACTGTTTGTTCGGTCATCAGCCATTGAATTCGCCTTAGTGAGTCACCTTCCATATCTCGAATGAGTGATTCGATTCCACCTTTGGCGTCAGGTAAAATGACTGTCATCGAGAACTTCTTACCCTAAAATGACACATGAATTGATATTAGGTTTATTGAAAAGACTTTAGCAAAAGGCGAAAATTTCTAGCGGTAAGTCGTAGGTTGAGTGTTCTTAAAGGCCTTAGAAAAGCTAGTTGTAGGTTTGTAATAAACGGGTGTAATTATGTAAGACGAACGTTTGAACGTTTGAACGTTTTCATCGTACAGAATGCCGACTCTAGCTTAAACATTTTTTTCTTTTAGTTTAATTCAAATATAAGGTAATACTCCAAATGGGATGCCAGATACAAAAAAAAAAACACTAATAAAAATTATTATAAACTTACCTGATATGGCAGTCTCAAAACCTTAGCGCTCCACATAGTTGACTGGAAGTACCAGAACTTATCCTCAATTGTCATGTATTTTGCCCGAATTTTTTCAGTTGGTTGCCTGAAGAACACACTCTCGAAGCTTTCGGTAAATGGCGTCCTCCATTTTCCATCGAAATACACAGCGTTTATCAGCAGCATTACTGAATTTTGTATGTTATCTACAAAATTGATTTTTTTTATACGGCTTACCAAACCATTTTCATTAAAAAATTCTCAGACTCACCACTGGTTACTAAATTCTGCAAGTGTCCTTCTGTTATATTACTACACCATTTATTGATAATGTTAGCAGATTCTTGGGCTTCCGAGAAATCCAAAGGTTGGACATCTGTTTGGAAGCTGTTCTGCAGGGTTTTCTGGTACTGCTCTCTCACTCTTAACTGACTGCGGATGTATAATTTAGTTCCAATATTGAGAGTATATTTGTCACTGGGTTCCTATCAAATTGTAAAAGCTACTGGATTAATTACGGTCGTTAATGGACATCTTGTTAAAAAGTTACAAACCTTAAGAGAAGTCAACAATTTCTTGTAATGTTCCCGCAATGCAAAAGGAGATGTTGATTTGTTGTGGAATATGGAAGACAATTGATGCTGTGTTACTGATTCCGCATCAGCAGCCTCAGACAAGAGTGCGAGAACCAATTTAACCGAAAATGGCGATATAACGACATTGGTGCTTTTCTTGGTGAATATTTCCTAAAATGGTGGAAAATAAATTGTTTTAATGCTTCTTTGCATGATAAAAAGGTTCAAGATAAACTGCAAGTGCAGACCAATGCGTAAAAATTATAAATGAGTCCATATAAATATGTACGTTGTTCGACAGTTTTAGGGGGGCTTACGAAGGATCAGGGAAAGAAACATGAAAAAAATGTACTAACAAAACTAATATCTGAATATAAACGTGTTTTTTTTTTTTTTAAACCTTCTGACTATGCCTAAGCATTAAAGGCACGTCGACCAATAAGATCTATTGTGCCATAGGACCAGAATATTGTTCAGTCTAGCATGCTCTCCACTTTTCTGATAAAGTTAATTAAGCTGCTAGCAGATGACTTCTTCATCTCTTCAGGGCTGAGAAGCTCCCTGTAGAAGATAGTTCTTCTGATTCCACATAAGGCTGGACATACACATATGTATTATGTGCTCAGCTGTTTCGTCTTCTTCAAGACATAACCGACAGAGTGAGGAGTCAGTTAAATTTATTTTATTTAGGTGATATCGTAGGTGGTGATGTCCTGTGAGGAAACCAGTGAGATTTTTGATATCATGCCTGTTTAGATTTAAAATTTTATTGGCATCTTTATTGAACGGCTGTATAGCACGCTTGGCCTGTCTTAGACCTGGGATGCTCTCCCAGTATGAAATACATTTTGGGTGTTCCCATCTTTTGATGGCTAGATTTATAGACGATTTGGGAGCATAACAGAAGGGTTCAGGTCCTGTGAAAGGAGTTGCAGAGCCCAATCTGGCCATTTCGTCGGCTTTCTCGTTTCCCTCAAAACCCTCATGGCCCGGAATCCACCATAATTTGGTTTTATTCCTGAGGCCAAGCGTTCGAAGGGCGTTGAAACAGCTTAGTACCGATTTGGAGTCAATAATATGCGAGCTTAGAGCGTTAATAGCTGCTTGACTGTCCGTGAATAAATGGATGTGTATGCCTTTAATACCAGTGTTGTATATGTGACTAGCACACTCTTGGATAGCTTGAAGCTCAGCCTGGAATACGCTTGGATTAGCCCCAATCGGTTTTGAGACATTATGGTTAGGTCCGTGGAACCCAGCTCCCACTCCTGTTTCCATTTTGGAACCATCCGTATTACCACTTTAGGCCATTTTGGCAAGTAGGTGGGCTATTACTCGCCCATGCTTCTCTACTTGGGATCTCTGTAGAGAACCGCTTATCGAAACATAAGGTCTTTGGGAGGCGGTCTGGTACCGCGCAGATCATGTCAAGTTCTGGAATTTCAGAGAACAATTCGTTAAACTCAGGACGTTCACTGAGGCTTGTTTCTTTCATTTGGATCAAACTTGCCGAACTGCGGATCGCCACTTTGTTTATAAACCTTCTTTGGTACGCCAGTCTAGGACTATCTCAAGGGCACTTTGCATACTTCTTGTAATTTTGTTTTCATCTTTGCCCGTAATGATAATGACTAAGTCATCGGCGTAACCTATTGTGTCAAAGCCTAAGTTGCTTAATTTGTAAGGCAGTTCGTCAATGACAAGTGACCACAAATGGGGTGACAGAACACCTCCTTGTGGGCAGCTGATACTGATACTGAGATTGGTCCTGACGAAGCAGTTATTTTGCGACCTTCTAGCATCGCTCTGACCCATTTGATGGTAGGTTGGTCTATGTTCCTATGGTACAGAGCATTTGATATTGAGTCATATCCAGTGTTGTCAAAAGCACCCTCAATGTCCAGGAAGGCGCACAGTGCGATTTCTTTGCCTTTGTGGGCATTATTAATCCGCGTTGTTAAATTGGAATATAAACGTTAGTTGAAGGTTTGAGAGCAATGGACCGAGATAGGTTTTCCTACGTTTGTTTTTGCTAATACAACATTCATGTTCAAATGTAGATTTACAAACACTACAAAGCAGAATGTCAATGCGCGATATTCATAATCGTATTTAACGTCCAGCCAGGGTAGATTTAACGAGCTCACAATGACAAAATTATCCTTATAAAATTAAACAATAAATAAAACAAGCGAAGGTTAGAAATGATTAGTACGGCCCAATTTATTTAATCTGGAGATGAAGTAACTCTCGATGGGATGTAATGCCAACGCCAGATGAACAAAAGCGACATCTGGTTGCGATTCAGTTTCTTTTCCCTCCGAAAGTAAACAGATTTCGAATGAGAAATTTTACTTTAAATCTTAAACTAAATCAAATTGGTCACTTTTAATAGAATTTATTGATAGCTTACGGCAACGCGGTTTATATTAAATCCTGTAGATTTACAAATTTTACTACTACCTTTAGTAGGCTTGAGTATGCCTCATACCTACCTATTATATAGTTAGGAAGTCATAGCAGGACTATATAACATTTTAAACAGCCATCGCTTAAAGTCGCACATTTATTAAATCGTAACTCATTAGTTCGTAGCTTACAAAGTGCATAAAAATTACTCCTAAAATTATTTCCGCACACTTTCATCAGTCGACCAAGGAACATCCGAAATGATTCATCAATTTTGAGCACGTGACGTATGGATAAGTCTCTGAGGTTCAAAGTAGCAATCAGATTTCTCTTTTAATGACAACAATAAATATTTGGGCCGCTGAAAAGATACAGAAATGCGCTGCTGCTAATTTAAGCCCACTCATCTCGTTTATAGCAGCAAAAGGGAATACAAATCACACATTTACATTATCTGCATGTGTAGGTAAGTATGTACGTAGGTATAAATATGTATCTTTGCTGAAAGCGGGTTATTTTAATTTTTCCCTGTTAGGTTAGTGGCACAACTTGACAGCAAAAGTCGAAAGAAATTGCATAAATTTATTTTTAGACATTTTGTCCCTGTTTCGCAAAGATGAATACGAGACATAGGTTATGCTGTCAAGTGTCAATGAACTATGGCAGAGTGAAGGTGTCAAAACACATTGGTCAATGCTATTCATTTATTGCATTATTCACCCAGCTCTTAAATTGACGCTGAACAACGAATATGGTAGGTAGTAAAAATAAATGAAGCCACAAGAAGTTATTCCCAAATCGTATATATTCCATTGTCATTCTTTACGTTGTTTATATAGACAGGTTTTCAATAAATTTGAGACTAATGGTTTTGCGGCGACAGAATGTTTGTTTCTTTTTGTTTAATTATTTTGTGAAGTGTTGCCATCCAAACGTAGGTGGGTACAAATAGGAAGTGTTTAGGAAAGTCTCTTAGAACAAAAATCAACACAACAAAGGGCAAACAAGAATGATGTCGCTATGACGTTACGCGCTGTCAAAATTAAAAATGCGAAGATGTTTTTTTTTAATGACACTACGCTACATCTTGGTCAACTTGGAGGAATGCGACAACTCTGAGATGCGCAAAGTGTAGCAACCATTGGTGTTAAGTGTACTACATTTTGACAGCCCGACAAATAATATTAACAATTCGATCGTAAGTTCGTAAATCAACAATTTATTTGTAATATTGATTGCGAAGCCAAAAGTTTGAAATTTGTGTTAGTCATCTACTGATAGGTAGGTACTATTTGTACATACATATAAGTAGACTCCTCTCAATCCATGACATGTGCAGTACAATAGTGATTTCTGGTCATTAGGATCGGGTTGGCACTAGGCCAACCGCATTTTATCGCATCTATCGCTCCAACCCTTTCGATTATTTTACTGGGCTTTTCATCCGAGATCCGACGTGCAATCGCACACTAACACTATGCTATAGATAATAGCAACTATTGATAATACTTCAGTTTGTTTTTCGATGTGCATAAAATAGGTCCATTAAAATTTATATGTCTGCGCCAAACCAGCCAACTAAGAGACATCGCCACTGGTGCAATAGAAATTTAGAAAGTGGTTGCACTTTGAGGTACGAAAATGTTCCGTGCAATTTGTTGTAGGTAGCTACTTGAAAATCGCAAAAAGCCAAATTCACTCGCCTCATTACATTAGGTTTGTTCCTTTACTTTAGTGGTAAGAATGGAAAAGACTGTCAAAATGGCAGTGGCGGGGATAGATTCTCTCACAGAGAGAGACACTTACGAAAAAGTTAGGGAACGCTTTTGTAGTAATCTATGAGAAATGGCAGATACACAATTCAAAAAAGTGGTACGAAAAGTCGTTAAAATATTTGATAAGCTCAAAGAATTTGCTAATTTACTAACAAAATTAGCTATGAAAGTGATTCGGAAATAATCGAACTTCTTTTTGATGAATCCGAGTATGTGGAAAATGTTGTACTGTTTAAACTACCTACAAGCACTCAAGAAGAGGAAAATGCGACACTGCATTAAAAATGACATGGAGCAGATTGTCTCTTTTTGCAGCAAGGAAGAATTTCGTTGCCACTATCGAAATGCCGCCATTTAATACTCAAAAAATCAAAACAAATGCACTCATATGCCGAATATGGGATATTGAATTTCAAGTCAGCTGTTGATTGTAAGGTGTCTAACAGCTTTACCACTTCTTACTAGTGCTGCCACTAAAAAAATGTGAATCCGGCCAAATCTGACCGAATGACCGATTTATATGTTTTTTAATTCGGTCAGAAAATCCGGTCATAATTTAAAATACCTACGATTTTTTGACCAGAAATTCGGTCAAATATAGAATATAGTAGATAATAATTTTAATAAAAAAATAACAAAAATAAATAATATTATATTAGGTAGATATTTATGCAGTTTATTTATTTTTCCAAAATTTTAAACCTAATGAAAAAAAAAAAAAATAAACAATTCATTGAAATAAGGAACTTTCTATCTAATTCAGTCTACCGAAATGTTGCTAAACACATATAATAAAAAAAACGACATTTATAAATTCATAGTCATAGTTCACAACACATATATGCGATATAGTGACAAAACCAAACTCCACAGAAAAAAATTGCAAAAACATATTCAGACTAACTTCCTATAAATATTGCATGGTTCCTATTTCTATACTCACTTTACTTCAGTCTTGTTTGAATGCACAATAAACTGGTTTCTGTATGAAATTGTGAGCGTTTTCCTCAAGTAGGACCAAGTTGTATTCAAATGATAGAAATATGAACAATATTATTTTTCCGGTCAAAAAAGGTTTTCCCGGTTAAATATTCTTTTCGTTCGGGTTAAAAATCGGTTGACCGGATTTCAAAATTTTCTCCGGTCAAAGTGAGGAGATTTCGGTCAGATATGACCGGAGCCGGTCAGAATGGCAACACTGCTTTCTTACACCAAGAAATTTGTTGAATAAAACTTCGTAACAGCGTTGCCAGGTGGTTGAAATATTTCCCCCCAGACAAATCTGAAAAACCCCCAGATTTAGCTATTTTCAAGAAAAAAACCCCCAATTTTTTTTTTTCAAATAATTTATTTAAAAGAATTAAATTCAAATTCAATAAAAACAATTTTTTTTGTAATTTGTGTAGGGCATTAAAAAGACACGAATTTCAAGAATTAATATGATTTTTTTTAATGTATATGTCATCATGCGTTGAAATGGAATTGGGATTTACTCGAACACACATTTATTTGGTTTGTTGGTGGTGCAGTGGCTTTATAGCTTTGAATGTTTATAGCGACAAAAAAAAAAAAAAAATTGAATGTAGTAACAAAATAAAACCCCCAGATTTCCCCCTAAACAATTTCTCCCCCCAGATTTCCCCCCGTCGGTCAGAAAAACCCCCAAATCTGGGGGGAAAACCCCCAAACTGGCAACGCTGCTTCGTAAGATTATCAGTGGAGGGATAATATCTTGCTCTCTCGATGACGCTCTCTTTTACGAATTTTTCGAGTTAGGGAACGACAATTCATTTTCATTCAACCTTTATTTACGAATTGGCTCTTTGAAAGTTTTTCTTATAATGCTCCAAAGGTATATTGGAAATCAATTTTATCGAAATCAATTTTAAGAAAACCTATTCCACAAACAATTAAATAATTTAGTTCTTGGGTTCTTAGATGTGTAGTTTTTAGTATTGAATCGCATATTATATTATGAATGCTGTCACACAATCGCACCTAGAGGAACTTTAGCATTTTGTTGTGAACACATTCTTTCACTGTGTAGAAAAATGTATTTTCCGTTCAAGGATTGTACGGGGAAATCGTTTGCAAAATTTCTACCTTTTTATTAGAAGTTTGTGGCTTGCATTAGAAATCTTTAATGACAGGCTCTTAACTGCCCCTGAACACAACACAACTTCCGCTGCATACAAAACTGGAACTGAACACATTAAAAAATAACCAACTTTTCAGCGAGTTAAGCTTGAATTGGATACTTACTCAGCAACTTGTAACTTCGAAATAATTACACAAAAGTTTCAGCTGGATTACCCTCAAGTCTAAAACTTTTTTGGTTTTCCGGTTGCTTTTTGGGTTCAAATGTGGTTCACACAAGAATGCCTGGCAGAAGATAGGCAAAGTAGCTAACACTTAAAAAAAAAACTAAATAATCTTACGAGTAGCTATGCGAGATGATGGGTCAATTCATGATCTGTGATAACAAATGTATCATTTCAGTTTCGACGTCTGTTTTTTTTTATTTTATTACCTACTTCAAATGTGTACTAAAATGTACTAAATAATAGATCCCGTCATCTATATGCCATTTGTGCGCTTTCTGTGTTAAATTTAATTTGTTTGTGCGAGCATATACATATATAAGGTCTGTTCCCTTACTTTCTGTTTCAATATTGGTAATATGTCACATTTCTATCAAGAGAATTCGCTCACCGAAATAGGTATAACCAAAAAGAAAAGGAACATTAAAAAAATTGTTTTTTTTTTTCTAGGCGGTAGGTAATATTCAAATATCAGTAGAAGAAAATCAAATTTATATTTAAGACCAAGATTTGAATTGTTTTTTTTTTTAGCAGAAATTAAAAAATATATCGATTCTTTTGCTTTTTACCCGACTGGACACAGGGAGGGTTATGTGTTTCGCGTGTATCTTAGGTACGTTCCTACGGGACACCCTGTAGACCAGACGACTTAACCGATTTTGAAGATTGAGGTGTCATTAGATTCGTATTCTTCCCCGGAGTGTCATAGGCTAAAAAAATAAAAATTAAAAAAAGTTAATTTAAAAAAAAACAAAAAAACCCGACTGACTAAAGAAAAAAAAATAAAAAAATAATAACCAGACACTATACCTAACTATTTGGCAGTCGGAGGGTACTCAGATTTTTGTTTATCTGATGTGTAGGTATAGTCTCCGATTGTCAATTAGTTAGGTATAGTGTCTGGTTAATATTTTTTTCTTTAGTCAGTCGGGTTTTTTGGTTTTTTTTAAATTAACTTTTTTTTACTACATCTATTTTAATGCACAAAATATAAATGAAAACAAATAAAAAGCCCGTATCATTTGAACCATTTAACATCTGTCAGTAACAAATGTCTTGGGTTGATATTTGCAGGTTTTTTTTATGGAAATGTTTTGTTCTCTTTTTGTCTTTCTTCTGCCCAACTTTTGCGTAAGGGAACGAAGTTTGACTGAATTTGGCTAGGCAATGTGTTCGAATGCATTACCGTCAGGGAACAGACCTATTAAATCAGGCTCAATATTGAACAGTTGTGATTTATCAATTCGTTGTTTTGTTTTCAACAAAAATAACGTGTTATTTTTTTTTTTAAATAAACTGCCGATTTAAATTATTGTTATAACACAATTTCAGAAATTTCTTTTTATTATTTCATAAATTGATAATCGAATTAAGCGTGAACTTCTGAAAACAGTTTTCACTTCATAGTATTTGAACGAGAATTGACATAATGGTGTTTTTTTTAAAGAGATAATTATGAAGTAACAAAAAAATAAATAGATTGAGATGCACCTGCGGGCTCTGAAAGTCTAAAAGTCATATTCTACTTCTATTGCTGAAGGATAGTAGAGTATAGCCCAGTTTATATAATTTATTTATATAGTTACTGTTAATGGTATATCGAACGCAGTAGGGCTAATTCAGCGCCTGCTCGTCCGCCCTAGGGTCTACGTCAAACAGATTAAACTTAACGTCGCGTCGATCCAAATTAATTTTACAACGGGAACTCTGCAAATTATTCCAAAACGTTGACATCAGTCGTTTTATGAATAACAATATTAGTAGTACGTAGCAACAGAAATAGCTTACAGTTTAAACTTATTTTGAGAAGAAACGCGAAGTGACATGACGTGTATAGTATACGTCGAGCTTTTCAACTGCTCACTTCCGTCAAAATGTCCGCTTCCTTAGTACAGTACTCCCCGGATATAAGCAACCCATTTAATAGCAACAAATTATTCAGTGTTGTCGCGTTGGGATTCACAAACGCTATCATATATGCATGACAGGGATCCCCGCTTAATAGAAACTTTAATGGAAACCCGGCAATGAGGGGGGAGTAGGTACTGTACACCATAAATCATAATACACAAACTATTTTTTAATTGTGTTGCTTATACAATTCATCTTCATCCTCTATTTTCTCTTTTTCCTTTGCGATTCACACATTTTACACATCCTCCGCATAAAGAAGGTGCACACTACAAGTGGTACACGTACACCATATTTAGAATTTTTTAGTTGGTAGGTACCTAGGTATAGGTACGTCAAGCGTGATTCCTTCCCTACCTTTTCATTTGTTCCGTCAAAATAATAACTATCAGTCACCAGCTATATGTGCTGGACCACGAACATTATCTTTTGTTTACTGTTTCGGTATGGGTTCGTGCATAAATTTCTACACAATTTACGACCACTAAAAATCATGAATTCCAAAATCACTCACTTGCATCGCAAAACTTAGGCAAAGTCGCACAACACAATACACAAAACAATGTTCCATCACATTTTGGTCAATGTCAGGCTCTTATCAGTATTTAAAGTCAGTTGTTGGGTTGGGAATTTGTAAATTTAGTATTCAATAATTAATATTGGGTACTCACTTCTAGTAGCCTCCAATCAAAATAGTCGCGGTTATCAATTTTATACGGCTGAAAGTCATCATTGTCCCAATAATCTTTGTCATTTATCTGCATTGATGTGGCAGTTGGAATACTGTTCGGAATGCTCGGGATTGTCGCAGAATCCATTCTTACACTTCGAGAAGACGGTACATCAGGTATATATTGCGAACCCCAAATAGGGCTTTCCATACCTCTTTTTTGGCAATCTGCAGCTGGCCATAACGCAAAGACGATCACGCCAACAGCAACGAAAACTATCGCAAACAATAAAACAAACAAAAAATTTAACATTCCAATCTTTAACATACATGCGTTACATGCGTTGATCTCACCGATTTGTGGTAACATTTTTATGAAGCAAAGAAAATTCACAAGAGGTTTTCTTCAGAGAAAAGCGGCTAACAAGAGCGTGCGTCACTGTTTAATTGCGATTACTTTCTGAGGGGCAGACAAGTTTGGTTTTTATTTTTATTTGTTGTTAGTCCAAGTTCAACACGAATAACTTGAACCTAAGTACATAAATGCGATGTGTAGAACGAGTACTATTACGGGCTAGCGGATGAGCACCGGAACGCGGCTGAGTGCGACTTTATACTGATGTATGCTTGAGTGCTACGCTCAGACTGATGCTATGCAGTCAGAAATCAGAATCTTGTTTTGAGTCGTTCTTGGTTTATTATTATCTCTGTTTGTCGGGTATTCCCAGTAGGGTTACCATACCCAATGTAATTTAATTTTAAATTTGTGACCTTTTTTGACCGCTGGCGCTGGTAGTTATTTGATGGGTTTTGTTCATTGTTCTGCACATTAAGAATCAAGATTAATAAAAAGCTTGGGAAGGTTTTTTATTCGCATACCTATACTAATCATGCATATTTTCAGATTCGAACGAATAGTGAATTCTAACGAATGTCTCGTATTTTAAAATTCGAACGAATAAAATTCATTATCGAGAATGTCATACATAAAAAACATGGAAATTGTCCAAGTACGTTTAATCTTCTTACTATTTTCATTTTTTTTAAATATTTGTTAGGAATTTTCGCCTCAACAAAAATCCATTTAAATATGTTCTAGATGACTTAGTAATAGAATTTCAAGGAAGGACAATATTATCTATTCCTTATATTATCTATCTCAATGCTAACGAACACCTTAAGATTTGTAGCAGAAGGTGGCTACCAATTAGGAGTATGGAAAGATGCAAATGTGAAATTGTCTCAATCATCCTTATCAAAGTGCACACCAATTGTAACAAACGCATTGGAAGCTAAACTTTACCCCAAATGGGTACAAAACATATCCAAGGTATTGTGGAAGAAAAGGACGAGATAAAATAACATTTTTGCAAATTTTACCCGCCAAGAATATGGACAAAGTCAAAGCAGTCGTTATTTAAGCGATAGGAAATTGCACACGAATAAAAAAATTACATTTATTGCGAACGATTGATAGGATGAACTTCTTATCTGTTCGAATGTCAAAATACAGATTCTTCGAAATCGAGACACTTCGAAAGAAATCGAATCTCAAAATAAGCGTGAATATTTGTGGCTCATCATATACTCTTCATACCCTGGCCTGGGTCGGTGTTTTGAAAGCGTTTAAACTACCAGCTTTTGACACATTTATATAAAGTTAGCAATGTAGTTTTAAATTGAAATTTAGAGACACAAAGAAACGGAAGCGAAATGAAATGGTTAGCTTTTGCGGCGGAGTAGTTAAACGTCTGTAATCCTTCATACATTTTGACAGAACACAAACAGCCAACAAAAAATTAAGTAAAATTTCCGTACGGGATCAAGCTAAACATTATCTATGACAGCGTTACAGATAACTTCTGATGGATTCCGAATTGATGGTGTTATACTCATCTACACTGAAAACTATTTGAATGTGTTAAGGGAGAGTGTGGAAACTTCTCGATGAAAAAAAAAATATTCACCACCATGTCTTCTGAGTTCTCTTATTTCTCGTATTTAAGCTGGCGATGCGATAGACTGTGGCGGGTGAACCTGGGTCTCTAGTGGCCACATTCCGCTTGATGGGCGACACCTATGGCGAGGTATACTAATGTATTGCACTACCCCTTTGAATTGAAGTCGAAAACATCGTATACGTCTGACTCGCACTATTCGTGGTCGATGTCATCATATAAAATTTTAAGATTTTGCAACTCCATATCCCTTCAACAATAGATAATACTGAAAGCGCCAACTTCGGACGATTTTCCGTTACTTGCCCACAAGCTAGATGTATACAGAGTGACACATATGCACCTAATATTGAAGTATGGAAAATCGTTTTGACAAATGTCACGCACCAATTCGCTCCGACATAATATGTGTCACTTCCGCTTCGGGCAAAGCTGTTGCAGTGTTCACAGAATTTTATCCGTTAATTTTAAAATTATTGGTACCATGTTTGGTCTCTGCAGACTGTTAACGGCGATGAGAAATTAAATTCCGCTGTCAGGCAGAAGGAACCATTCAACCTGTACAATGAAGATCAACAATACCTAGACGAATTGAAGACAGTTATAAATGTAAGTTTCAGATTGGGTTTGGCGGACAATAAGGACAAGACAAAATATATGCTGTCAACTTAAAAGGACTGAAAACACCTACGTCTCGGAAAGCACGTCACCATGGACAGGACAATATATGTAACAAATGACATTCAGTAATGCTGAAATGTGGTATTCCCGAACTCTATCACATTCCCCCACAGTTGCCAGCATTTTCTAAATTGTTTCTATGTTTTTGCATGTCAAAGTAAAACAAAACGGAGAAATTTGAAAAAAATTAATTTTGGAACCAGCGACAAGAGGATTGCGAATCGGGGGTCTTACGTCTCAGTATGATGGTTTGTCTATCCCGTAAACGAACTGACAATCACTTGAAGAATTTTGACACCCAACAACCAAGGATATCTTTTCAGACTTCGCTTAAGAGGGATAATGTGGACTCTTTATAGTGTTTCCTCAAAACAATTTTTTGCCTAATTGGCTTCTTTGTTCAAGTAAGCAGCGATTGACAAGCAAAAACATAGTTCTAAGCTTTATTTGTAATATGATAATAATTAGAGTACAGATATATCGGAGTTGATGTAGATTAAGTCCTTAACTACCTCACACTTACAGCGCAATTTATTCTGATATTTCGATATTGTGAATGACATGATAGCGTATCACGTTGTTTAAATACTTTTGTTGACGTAAAATGCCTCGGTGAGTGTTTTCACGACCTTAAATGAGCAGCGAGCGTTAATTATTAACACAGTCTGATAATTATATTGACAGTCTCCATCCATCCTTTTAGTTAAATGCTTTGCTAGAAATAGCAATTGAAATCAATAATCATTCTTCGAAACTATGAAACGTTTTGCGAAACCACTTGTAATTCTGCAAGTATATAGAAAATTTTTGTAAGCCACTGAGCCCAAGTTTTGCCATGGTATATTTAAACAAGTAGCTTATTGTAACCCATATCTGGCTATATCCGTTTGTACTTGAAATTGTTTTGTTAAGATTAAGTGAATTTAGTTGAATACGAAATGGTACACATTTAAGTCGCACAAACCTACCACGTGAGATATTTATCAATACCAAAATTAAACTGACATTACTAACATGTTTCGACTGCCAAAATTTTGCGAAAAGCCCAAGATTATAAGCACAATCCTTAAATAAATCGAAAAAATTTGCATTTACATATTTGGAAATATGTTTAAATTACCTACGTAAATGTCATTGCCGCCACTAACCTCAGTACATAATGCAATTTGGCACAAGCAACAAATAGAGCACCCAGCAGTTTTAACTACTAAATAAAATTGGGCGAAAGAGATAGTAAATGGTGACTGACACATTCGTGGGAAATATTGAAAGCTTATATCAATTCAAAAGTTGGTCTCCTTTTGTAGTCAGAAGAATTGAAAAGACTGTGAAAATTACAGTGGAGGGACAAATTCTCTCACAGAGAGAGACACTTATATACAATTCAAAAAGTGGTTCAAAACGTCGTTAAAATGTCTAATAAACTTCGAAGAGTTGGCTAAGTTTAATGTATTAACAATATTAGTTGATTCATCTAGCGATAAAAGTGATTCGGAATTAATGGAACTTCTCCGAAAGCGCTTGTATGCATACCGATATGGTTTCCTAAAATGCTAAAAGCTAATTACATGTTTGTTTGGTACACGTCGACTCCTGATGTCGACAGTCTAAACGGCCAGAAGCATTTGTTTCAAACTTCGGGCTCAGAGTTTGTGGGCATACAGTTCGGGGCTACTTTTTTGTTTGAATGGTATCCCCAATCGCGAATTGCAAAGAAGAACAGAAGAACAACAAGGTTGTTGACCATGCAACGGGACTCATTTACTTTATCGGATTTAAATGCGTTGGCTTTGAAGCTTCCGAAGAATCTTCTCAAGTTTAACAAGCCAACGTGCACGATGACCAAGAATTCGGCGACAGTGAAATTGATGCGAGAATGCAAATAAATTATCATTTGAGATGAATGCACGATGGCGTATAAACGATCTTTGGAGGCAGTTGACCGAACGATGAAGGATCTACGAGGTGATTCGAGACAATTCGTTGGGGCTATGATACTGCTGCCGATGAACTTAATGCACGCCTGAAATCACCACCAAAGTGTTCGCTGCACAAAATTATAAAAATCTCGGTTGGATTAGTGAACGTGCAATACTATCAGCGAAGAATAACGACGAGGATGAAGCCACCAACTATCCGTGACGATCATCATTATGCAAATTCACAAAAAAGGGGAAATTCTTATTCCCACGAACTCCAATTATTCCGTCTGATTTTCCGTTCTAATTCAAGCGGATACAGTTCCCCGTTCGAATGGCCTTTGCAAGGCCAATCGTTGGAAGTCTGCGGGATAAACCTCGAATTTCCCCTTTTTCGCACGGTAAGCTATACGTTGCCAGTTCATGTTGGCAAACCGTCTTCGTTGCTTGTTTTTGCGACGGAAAACGAATCGAAAAACATTTTTTATCATATCGTTCTCGGCTGATTTCGATTCCATTGAAATAAATCACATTGAAAATTCAACTATGTGTTTGATTATCACTCTGGAGTTTATCTGAAGATGTTAAATTGGGGTGAGACGAAGTTGGTTTCGCTATAGTGTAAATACATTTTTTGAAAAATGTTGTTTGTAATAATTTCCGTGAAAATGGTTTAAATGATTTCAACCAAAATAAATATTTGAGTTTTTATAGATGCGTTTAACATGGCTGCATAACCAGTTTTTCGTTAAAAGTTCGAATAACGGTTATTTTGAAAATCGACTTTATATCAAAAACAGTCAATTGGATTGTAACCAAAAATGCATTCATTTTTAGCTCGATAAAATTAAATTATAAAAATTAATTATAAAATATTTTTTTTTAGTTTAGTTGAAAACGCACTTATCGATTTCAACCAAAATGCAAATTTGAAGTAAATCGAGGTTTACAAAATGGGAGCGGGTCGAAATTCTGCTTTCAAAATTTGGTTCGTAAAATTCGTGCCTTTTAACTAAAAAATTTTGTTTTTCAAAATTCTGTTTTTTTTTTCTGTTCTGTCTAGCAAAATTCTGCTTTTTAAAATTCTGACAGGCAATATTTTAAACAAATAAATTCTGCTAATTCTGTTTTTTCCCAATTTACGAATTTAAAGAAAACAAATATTTTTCAACTTTGCCAACAAATTACAATACATATATTTTATATATTGAAGTACACAGGTGGGTACCAGGAACACACAAAAAAAAAAAACAGCCAAAAATTACCATATATTTTACTTTATTGGATTTAATTACATAATATTTATTTTCACTCACAAAGGTAGGTATACTAACAGAATAATTGTCTAAACCAAGAGAGCAAACTTAAAACCAATAACAGAACTCCTTTTACCTCTTCTTCTATAACAAATGAGTTGGTAGGTATGTATAATGTTTTACATAAAAAATAAAAAAAAAACAGGTTTAACTTTTTTTTATTTATTTTGTAAAGCAGAATTTTGGTAAGCAGTATTTTGAAAAGCAGAATTTTGAAAGCAGAATTTTCTAAAACAGAATTTTGAAAAAAGAATTTTGACCTCGCCAGAATTTCGACCCCAACCCTTGCAAAATGACTGCGTCGTACAATTTCCGTTTGAATAACGAAAAGCGATCCTTTTAAAAATTGTTAAAAAATATTGCTTTTCTAAGCTAGTTACGTTGTCCATTTTTTCAAACTTTTGTTCTGTAATACAGGGTGTCCGCCAGGAAGGTATACTACTTCGTTTGTTTATAATTTTTGATTAAATAAAAGAAAATGGATCTTATAATGATCAATGTTTTATTTAATGTCGGTAATTATGTATGGAATACAATATCAGGTAAATGTCCGCCTCTGTTGGTCTCACAAATGCGAGCCCTTTTGAGCACATTTTTCATTACATTCTCACACATATCACGCGGTGGCGTTAAAAAGTTTTCAATCATATCGCCAAAGTTGTTCTTTGAAGACCAAGCTCCTGAGCACGGCGTCGAATTGAGGGTGATGGATTGTTTTGAACATTTCCTTGAGCAGCAGTAATATTTTTTTTATTTATTTTCGTTTATAATTTACAATTTGTTATAGCACAATTTACATAGTTTAAATACAGAGATATGACAAATTTATACTGGAAAAGGTTTACAAGTGACAACAAATAAATAAAATTAGAAATAAAGTTTATTTTGAGGAAAAACAACCTCAATTTAAGGGCGAGCAGCAGTAATGTTTTCAGCCGATCTTGCAGTACGTTGTGGTCCATGCTTGGGCGTATCACCTACAGACCCTCTTTTTTCGAAATCATTCACTTCACTACACGATAAATAGTGCGTTTTGTTGGCACGTTGTTTCTCCCAAAAATTTCACGTAACTTTCATATCGTCACAGTAATCGATGATTGATTTTGATAAAATGTTTTAACGATTGAAACACGTTGGTTTATCTAATATTTTTCCATAATAAATATGACAAATATGAACTATCAAGAATAATGTTTACCAAAACGGCGGCAAAAGAAAGTAGTATACCTTCCCAGCGGACACCATGTACCAGTACCTATTAGTGATGGAAATTAATGCTATTTTCTTTTAATTTAATTAGCATGCGATTTTTTCATACTTAGCATGTGAAATGCTAATGCTAAATTAATACGAAATATCATCAAAAGTCCGAGAAGCCATTGCGCTTTATTTATGATAAATCCTTTTTTTTGAAAAGGGAAACGAAAACACAATAATTATAGAAGCTTCTTTGAATTAAACACAAATTTTAACTTACGATTACGAGCAATCTCTAAATCATGGAAGAGTATTCAAACAAAATTCACAAAACAACCAGAAAAATCCCTTCTTACACCTACAAACAATTAGCAGACTAATTATTATAGCATTACGTGAATCGCAAAGTTTTACGCAGATAATGCTATTTCACTTCACACTGTCGTCAATTTGTATTTGCTATGCTAGTGCTATGCTAAATTGCTAATGTGAACAAAAGCTTGCTTTTTCGTTATTCATTCAATACATTGGAATGCAAATGAGCCCAGGCCGGAACAGTCAAACAACTTCAAATGAAAATAAACATAAGGTGTGAGTGTATACACAATACGCAACGCAACATTCAATACATTTCCGTTTTGTACAAGCCTGCTTAGTTCTCTTCTCCTTTTTTTTACTCTGTGCTTTGCGTGCATATCACACAACAATTCGAAGGGAACGGTGTCGTTTTATTTTGCATCTTCCTCTTCTCTTTCTCACTCTCTGTGCATCCAACACAATGCAGAAAAAAAAGCTTAGCATTTCATCAAATTTAGCAACTGCTTTTCATACTGCTAATGCTAAAACAATTTTCATCGTGAATTAATTTTGCTAATGCTAATTATTCCATCACTAGTACCTATATCATTTGATGATGCAAACTTTTTGCTTATGTTGTTGAGAAAATAAATCAGAAAGAGTAATACCACGTTTCCACCAATGTGATGTATAAATCACGAAATCCGTCTCCACCGAACTTTACGTGTCTTAGTTTGACATCCAGGAGAAAGAGTTGTTTTTGTTTTGTTCCCATACCTTACCACAAATAAAACCATTTATGATTGTATGTACTTAATAAAAATACCATAACCCACCGAAACACGAAGAATATTGGATTTAAAAGATTTTTTTTTGACATTTGTTTTTTTTTTTTGTTCGTTGAATAAAATTTAATTGAATTGAAACAATAACAGGTATGTTCGATTTTATTTTGCTTGGATTTGCGATGACATATACGTAATTAAAATCTAAACACGTATAAATCATGTATTTAGTAATTACGAAAGTGTTTGGTAAATCACGTAATTTATGAGATGATTTACCTAAATCAAGTGGATTTAGCTAAAACACGTTGGTGGGAACATGGTATAACTCAAAAAGAGCCGCTATTTTTTGGAAAAATGCAGTTTTATCTTGCGTTTTGTCTATTCAAGACACAAATATTGAAATGGGAACTAAAAGCTATTGGGATTAAATAAAACAGGTTTTTCTAAAATCCTTTTTTATTGGTTAATTTTAGTAGTGGGTACTGCCGCCTTTATTCGTAATTAGCTTCGTAATAGCCCAAAACCGCGTTCCCCTCAAAAAAATGTTCGATGCATTCAAACCGACCACCAAATCGTTTTCGTTTGACGTTTCAATCAGCTGTGAGACCATAGTCGTTAAACGTATTTGGTTACAATATTATACAATTTAAAAACAATATTAGCCCATCAATTGACTGTGGAAAATGATTTTAATTTGTGAGTTTGCTGATTATGCTGGATATTGCAAAAGGTGTGTTTGTTCCAACAACCCAACGATTGGAAGTCGTTTTCGTGGTGTTTTCGTGGAAAACGAAAACTCGTACAGCCTCTTTATGTAGTCCAGCTAAATTTCCTGCCTGCAATAAGGGATTCTCCGTCCTCAAACTGGCAGCCAGACACCAGACTCATAAGCTTTTTGGACTAACCATCCCCAAACGTTTTCTATAAGGTTCAGGTCCGGTGAGTACGGCCATTGAAGCAATTCCATATTCTGCTCCTCTATCCAATTTTTTACTATGCGCTGTGTTGATGGGGGTGTTGTCATGCTTAAGTCCAGTTTATGGGTCAAACAATGCCTGAAAATTTATAGGATTTTTTTTCCAAAATTCGTTTCTAACTTAATGCAGTCTTTTTTGAGGTTTGAAACTTAGGGGCAATGGTGCCAAAGTCGCTAACTGCTCCCCATACCATAACACCCACCTTCCCGACTATGATGCCGTGCTAAAAATCGTTCTTCTTTCTTTTTTAAACCCAGGGCCATCAAAATTAAACTCTCATCCACATCATTAGATGTTTGGCACTATTGATAACCCTTCTCCCTGTTGAAACGCTTGCAGTAACACCGGCCTTCTGCTTTATTTTTGCCGCAGAGTCTCAGGGTTTGGAAGCACATCTTAAAATTTCTCTTCAATCAACTGCTGTTGTTGCCATTTTTTGACCTCCTATCATTTATTTTACGTACGAATCTTTGCTTCTTAAAGAAGAACAGACCACACTAAAACTTCGTCCAATTTTTTCGGCTATAGACCGCCCGTTTAGTCCTTTAATAACTATTTTAGTTCTTCTTTCTTATTCATTTTCTCAACACCATAAGCAACCAGTCAGCATAAACAAAATGATAAATTACGGCACAAGATTTCGAAAAAGTGGACAACGAATGTTAAACAATTTTTGTGCTTATTCAGTTGAAGCGAAGTGTACCTATACGGTTTAGTTTATTTCAATGTCTGGTTAAAAACGAAATTACAATATCAACTACTCAAACATTTTTAGTTAACTATTGTCCACTTCTCCTCTTATTCTAAACATACAGCATAAAAAATAATCAGCAACCACCTACAACTTACACGATTGAAAACACGGCCTGCTTACATGAGATTAAAAAAAAAAAATTAAAAATGTTACATAAAGGTTTTGGTAGGTATATCTTGAATCCCATACTTAACCATAGGCATGAAAATCAGAACCACTAATCTTTTCCAATCAAAAACAAGAACTTGCCTTAGCAGATGAAAAACTCCTGCTACACTAGTCCTATACTCAAGTATCGTACAAGGTGTAAGAGCCTATGAACAGAACTTGCTTTTTACTGAGAGCTCAAGCCTCACATTATTATTTGATGCAATACTATCTGAAATAGATATGTTGAAGCTAAAAGTGCACTTTATTTAAGTACAGCTACTCTTATGTTTTCTTCACGGTTTGTTTATCTACATTTTAGAATTTCTCTGAGTTTATCTATATTTTAGAATTGCTTCTAAGTTTTTTTCCTATACCTAGAAAAACAAAAAGCAATCAACCAAACTGTTAATATGAAAGGGAAAGTTTCGTGTCACCTCGTCGTTCACTTTTTTTTTATCATAGTCAGAAAATGTAAAGCACGGGTGAAAGTGTTGACATCTCATTACTGAAGGCATGCATGGGAAAAACTGTGTTTTTTTTATTTAAATTGAAGTGGTAGGTAACCCTGATAGATTCAGGTTAAGTTCATCACAAAAAACGCCTACGTGCCAACGCAAATAAGAAGTGATAAGCGGGTTTGAAATAAATAACAAAATAAAATAACCAATCTGGGTATTTCCATAATACACATTGTCCACACGTTTACTGGATCTTCAGAGTTAGGGGTGGGAATTTCAGGGAATATCTACTCAATAAAGTAATTGACTGGGTTTGTTGCTACAGCAGACCTTATAAAGTTTACTAGTAGGTAGCTGCCTGTAAGGTATAGCGGTCAAGGAAGTTCTTTATAAAATTCCTAAATGTTTATATCTATAGAAAATTTTGTAAATTTTATAATGTAACTTTAAAGGGAGTACAGCACTTACATGTTATATGCTTGTTAAATCTCTTTATATTAGGCTTATTGAGAAAGACTGAAAGGAAAGCGGCTTACAACGTCACCTCATAAAAACGAACATCAAAGACTACATTTTGATTCATTATTTATGGTAGGTGATTCTGAGGAGGGAATTTCGCTACTCAATTTGAAGTCAGAATCCACTCAAGAAGCACTAACACAAGTGTAGTTTGTGTATTTTATACAAGTCAGCTGACAGCTGCCGTAGGTTATTTTTTTGCCGTTTCACCAATACTTTTTGTGCGGATTCAATTAGAAGTAGTTTCCTTGTTCCATTGGATTACAGAATGAGTGCATGCCCGAGTGAATCCAATGGATAAAGACATTAGTACGCGAAAAGTTGACATTAAGTAGCTACTACACTCACTGCTTTGATTGGGATCTTCGGAATAATAATTCGGGCGGTTGTCAGGCCATAGGGTATGTACTTATTAAAATGCTTTACTTTATTCAGTAGGTAGGTATTTCGAGGTCACAATTCTTGGATTTTATAAACAAGTACGAAATAGTAACGTACAATTTGTTGTCCGAGTGACAAGAGTCGAATGCATCAAGCCATCTGCGCTAATAATTTCCTAAAAATTGTTGTATTGTGTTTTCGAAATGGGCTATAAGGAAGGTTATAAAACGGTTGAGTATTTAAGGAAGTCACATCTTTGGGCAAGCCGAATCACTAAAAACAAAAATGCGCCATGGCTTACGCTGTTGACATTACTCAATCTAAAACCCTTTTCACACCGAGCCGAAAACCGGGTTTTCGCGAAAACACTCAAAAACTTCATCGAAAACAGAAGTTTTCCCATACATATTTCAGTTTTCAAAACAATTCGTTTTAATACCATGTTCCCAGCAAACGAAACAACGAGGTTTCGTAAATTTTTTTCCAAACCTCCGAGGTTTTGCTATATATTTTGATGTGTCGAAACCTCGGGATTTCAGCGAAATCAAACCGAACTAGCCTTTAGTGAACTTTGGTTTATTTTGTGTTCATTTGTGAATGTAAAAATATTAAACGCCACAGCAATCAAAAAAAAAAATCTTGATTTCTTCCGATTTTGAGCTTTTTTCCGTTTTCTTATTAGATGTAATAGTGTAAGAACTTGTACATTTAGCATTGTGAATTGATTTCTTTGTACTGCGAAATCACCTATAAATGTTGCAATTATTTAAGAAATCATTTTTGGTATTATTATTTTGCGTCAACAAACATCTGTTTGGACAGACACTTTAAATTTGACAGTTTATGACTTTTGAACTCACTTCATCTCGGTGGGAAGGACTTACAAGGTTACGGTAAAAAATCATCGAAGCCTCGCGATTTCAGTACATGGTATTTAGGCCCATTTTATTCACTCGAAGTTGAACACAACTTGGGGAGTTTTCCATATAAAAATCCCCAACTCCCTTATGGCCTTAGTCGTTTTCCACGCAAACACCATGAAAACGACTTCCGATCACAGTGTTGAAACAAACACACCTTTCGCAATATTCACCGAATTCAGCAGAATATCTGACGGAACAAATGTCAAACTCACAACTTAATTTAATTTTATTTGCTAATTAATGTCATCGAAATTTGTAACCAAAATAGTTTGCACCGAAGTTTAGCGACTAGAGTTTCGCAGCTGATTGAAACGTCAAACGAAAACGGTTTTCGGTTCGGTGTGAAAAGGCTATAACGGTATTAAACAAATGCATGTATACGAGTGTTTCATAACAAGATAGGAAACCGTTCATTTGAAAGAAGATAACCGACACTTTTAGTGGTTCATAAACGTGTACTTATAGATGTACTTGTAGACTTAAATCCCCAGCCCCAGCGGGTATATTAACACGTACAGCTAATACAGTTAATTCCTTTTTTTTTTTTTGGGGTTTTTTTCCCCGATATTCGGAAATATTATATGAGTCATATGAACACAGCTGTGGAATGTTAAAAAATAATAACGTAGGCAAAGACGTCATTAGAACATTTTTGTCCAACGATAAATTAACAGAGACACTCATCGAAAATTATATGAATCGTTGGTCATCATAAGACAATCTTTTGAGGTCTCATCTGTCTTGTTTGAATGTTTACCCAATGATACTGGGCGATCTTTATCGCTAAAACCGATTCAACTCAAAACAAGCCGATGGTGATTCATTTCAAGTCAAACTCAACTTGAGCCGATTACTTCGTTAGTTCATAATCGATTCTTAATCGAACTATAAATCTTGCATTAATTAACGAGCGCAAAGTTTCATAATGAATGGAAGTTGCAGGCACTTGACATGGGCACCTCTATGTCTACGCCACAAACATTTTTGCTACTGTCATCATGGGAAATATTTTTTCACTCACATGAATAATTTTTCATACGAAATTGAATGGAATAAGCATATTGATTTATTAATAAAATTAGTTCTTGAAATTTACGGATACTTCAAAGAAGGGGTTTTTCGCCAAGCAAATCAGCGGGAGTATTAAATTTCCATTAACGAAAACATTTACTATGGGATGTTAGGTTGATGAAGTAGGGATTTCTTGGAGACATCCGTTTAAAAATGTGACAGAAAGTTTGTGAGTTTCATTTAACTTGGAGCGAGGCTCCTCTTAGTGACGCGAAGAATTATAATTTCCTATGGATTTACATATAGGTAATTCAGTTCACAAATCGCACATATAAAATCTTAGCATTGCTAACTATTGTTTTTACAACTTCGTATTTGTTTTTAATTTCAGTTGACGTTTTTTGCGTTTCTGAAACATGGCTTGTGGATGGGTTAAGGGATGAGACCTGCTCCTTGAGAGGCTATCGTGTTATTCGTTCGGATAAGTAAGTGCGTGTCGTGTGGTCAACACGTACTTTGTGCTGTGCTCTCAGTTCTTTAATTGTTTTCCATAAAAGTTAACTATTAAATAAAGCAAAATGCCTTGTGTTTGCAAACAAAAAGTTTAACGCAGTATCTAGGGGTGCTGGTTGATTGGAAGATGGGTTGGTCTGCTCCTACTGAGGCAATCAAAAAGTATCTTAGGGCCGCTACAAGGCAAATGTTCTTTTAAAATTTTATTGCTCACGAGATCTTCTTAATAATAATAATAGTTGGCACAACAGGTCTGTAGGGACCCAGAGCCTAGCTTCACAACCATCCGTTTTGTGTGAGTTTTTAATTTTTGGAACGAATGGAAAGGATCTACAATTTTATGCCGGTTCCAAACTGGCCGATTGAGAAGCTCTTTCATGACAGTTATACTCTCGGATGTTTGTCAGACGTTCGCGAGAGGTGGCGCAGTGAAAAAAAAAAACCCTGAGTTGGAATTTGGGTTTTTGCGGGATTCGAACCTGGACCCCTCGCTTAGTAGTCCAACACACTAACCACTAAGCCACTGCGACGAGAGATCTTCTTACTTGTATTTATTATGGTTTAGTGCACTCTAAGCTTGAATATGGCATATAGTTTCATGGGGTGGTACTTATGCAATAAAATTAATCCACTTCTAATTTCCCAAAACCATGTTATTCGTCTTGTTTGTAATAAAAGTCGTCGACATGATAGTTTAATATCTACTTTTCAAATGCATTAAAGTCCCACCTCTGAAGCATTTGTATTTTTATAAGGTATTAAAGATTTTTTTCTTCAGATCTGGCTATTTATTTAACCGTTGCTCTTTCTAGCTATTACCTTAGAGCTTAGAGTATACGACCAACATCTTGCTGTAGTGCCACATCACAATTTGCATTTTTTTTTTAATTTTTATACGTCAGTTGCTCAAAGACTTTTTAATAATCTACCTAGTAGCATTAGAATTATCTTTATTTTCGCGCTAAATTTTTTTATCACTATTTAATTGTAAAAATATAAATAACTCTAAATTTGTAACAAATATACTGTACAATTCTTGTCGTAACCCCACCTCACTATACTTTTAAATTAATGTTGTATTGTTATTTTAATTTTATTCTAGCTGCTTTCGCCTCTAGTTCCTTATGAACTATTTCATGCAGTTTCTTTATTAAATCATTTTGTTAATTTGTATTATATTGTATTGTATTATTTGTATTTGTAAGTTTATTATTTGTTTAAATGTATGAAAACATTATGTATTAGTAAAGATAATAAACTTTAAAACTAACTAAAAACAAATCGTCGGGGTGGTGGGGTAGCGTAGTATATCAAGAAAACAATTAAGTTTAAGCAGCAGGGCTCTTGTCTTCAGGTTTCAGCAATGGTATTCAATATGTTTTTATTGACTTAATTGGTGACAATGATAAAATTCTTATTGGCGTAATTTATAGGCCTAATAAAAATATTGACTTATTTCCACTCTTTGAACTATTGGAAGAAATAACACTGAACTGTTCGAATATTATATTATGTGGTGATTTTAATAGCAATCTGATATGTGAAAATGCTCTTACTGATCACATGAGCACCCTTAATATAGGTAGATGAGTGCTGTTAATGTAGGTAATAACTCCTACACACTTTTACGAAGGTGCTCCGACGCTTCTTGATTTGTTCTTAGTCAGCGATACTAACAATCGGCCTTACCAATAATCAACTTTAGTCTGGCACTTTACGAAAAGACTCCACACTTTCCAAAATCCATTTACCAATAAACAAATATAGTTGCCAGACTATCGCTAACTGTAGGGTTAAATGTTAGTGTTGAGAAAGCCATGTTTATCTCGGACAATAGCTAAATAAATCCTCCCTTATGTCATTTTGAAGACAAGTGTTGCCCAACCATCCAAAATCGCGGTATTAAATTTCGAAATAGGAGAGAATTTAATACGATGTTGTTCAGCCTGAGCGTTTACAATTATTAATTAATTTTAGTAAATTGTGAATGCTTTCTAATTCTATTCGTTGTAATACAACAATGCAAATGGTTTCTAAGTTTATCACACACAAATTTCTACAAATGTATGCAAAATATTGAAAAATATTGCGTTTTTGTTTTATTTCTAAACACGTGAAGCATATATTTCTGTGTTTTTCTTTCTTTTTGATTGGTTTTCCTAGTTAGTTGCTTAATAAAAAATAAATTTTATATAAGTTTGGGATAATTCCAAGACTTTCTTGACAGTCGTCGCAAACAGAATAAAATATCTTCTTACCAAAGTTTGGACGGCTTATAGGTACCTTTTTGCAACAATTCTCAGTACCTTAGGCGACACAGGTAGATATTTTGTTGCAACCAAACCCTTTTGCAAAAGGAGTTTGTTTACTCAGCAAAATACATGCAAAATAACAAGTTTATTAACTTCTGGGGGTGCAAGTACAGCCTAACAGGTAGTACGAGAATATGCGTTTTATATTTTTCAGTTCGAATTTCAACTTTTGTCGGATTCTAAGTTTCCCGAATTAAGTAATATATAAGCCATACAATTTTTTATAGGTTAAATTGTATTTATTTTCAAACCCGGAAGCGATAAGTTCTTAACACGCTTCCTACGTGCGATTGTTATTCATTCTGAAATGAATGAGCCGGATAATATTTCTATTTTCAAAAATATTCTCTTGATAACGATGCAATTGTGATGTTTAGACCACTAATAAGTTTTGATTTGCATCGTCAGCCTACGAATAAATGAAACCATTCGAATAAACTGTGCTTTGTTTATTGAATAATTTGAAAGGGATTTTATTACGACACAAATGCACTCATAAAGAAATCGCGAGGTAGTATTATAAAACAATGGAAAGCGTACCATAAAAGTACTGAAAATTGTGTCCGATCGAACGATAGGGCATTACTGATTTGCATATGATATTTGACAGATCAGCGGATATTTTGTGCATTTCCTATTTTGTGTTTTGTTTTTTGCTTATAATAAGTCTCAAAGAGCATTGGAAAGATATGTGTTGGGCAAATTTAATTGCAATTTATGTATTCCTTCTTTTAGAATAAAATCCTCCTTGTGAAAGAGACCATTGACCTTGTTTTTCACGAAAACAAATTATGAAATTTGAATTCTGCAATGACAACAAATGTAATACTAGATTCTAAGAAAGTTGTAGGACTAGTAAATGTGGAGGTCTAATTGTTTATTGGTACCATTTCACAAAAGCTGTACATTTTTACTAAAGCTGACATCTAACTAGTTGTCGACATTAGTGATTGATTATTAGTAAGGCCGAATGTGTTGCTATAATGATCAGAATTCTGCGCCTGGTTTCTTAAAACAAGATCTAATTTTTCTGATTTTCAGCTTTGAGTTCACCCATGTAGTTTCCACGTAACGATATAACTCTTTGCACATACGTCACAATTAAAAAAATAAGTGCAGTACAATATGAGTTCCCAATTAACATAATATTTTGTTGGCTACAAAGTGTCACATTTGTTAATGTCGGCAAACTATGTACCTACAAATTAAAAATAAGGACTCTGTGCAAAAGGTATAAGTATCACAATTGGTTGTTAACAAACTTTTTTATATCGTCACTTACCAAATCTTATCTTCTTCGTTACCACATTGGCGCCCTCTCATCGAAATCTCAAATTTGTTAGTCGGTTTTAAAATAAAACAAACTTGTGTAAATGTGTTTGGCATTTTTAAATATATTTTTTTTTTATTTTGTCTAAAGTATATACTTTAAAGTTAGATTCTCCTCTCACAATTATTTATAAAATTATATTAAAATAATATAAAACCAACATGAAGTCTGTGGTCCCAGATTTGATTAGTTATATACTGTTTAGTACTTTTCAGTTTGTTTTGTTTTTTTTTTTGCTAAAAATATATCAAAATCCCATTGTTATTATAAAGTAGAATATGTAGTAGTGTGTAGGAAAGCTGAAGGACCTAGAGAGGGTACAGAAAAAGTTGTGCAATTAGAAGAAGAATGAAAATCGCGGCCAGAAGTTGGAGTTTGTACAGACAATCTCCTACAATTTAAGCTCTCCGCAAGAACGATGAACTACACTGTGACAGTACACTTACACATCACCCTTCTTGGTGATGCAAATTTGTAAGCGAAATCTAAATGGAAAAGCAAAAACAATACCACAACCGGTAATTTGTTGCTTTTGCGTTCTTATTTTCATTAGGTTTCCTTGGTTGATAATCAAAGACGCGCTGAATACTCGTATTTGACGATCCATCGAAACAAACCTGATAACATCTTAAACATCAATACAATTAGATATATTAGAACCGTCAAGACAATATAATGCTTAGCATATGTAAGTTATATTTATCATAAGATTTTCTTTCATATTTTTGTTTGTTTTGTTTCTTATAGTAAAGAATTTATGCTGATAAAGTTAATGTATTTGTATATTTATTATGTTACACATACAATAAACTTACTATTAGTTGAGTAATCTAACGAATAATGCACAAATGTATGCAAATATAATTTGGCTATTTATGTATAATAATATTTATCATATTTAAACCTATGCGTTTATTTATAATAATATGTGTGAACTGAATGTGGCCAATCTAATGTAAAAAACTAATTTTACCTCCTTATTGGATGGCATCAAAATGTGACGGTGCTGAATTACATTTCTACATAATAGGTACATAAATATTGTTTCTTTTTTTATTTCGAGTTTTTTTTTTCTATTTAAAATATATTCACATACAAATCATATACAGCTATTTATAGTGAGTGATATATATATATATAGAAGTTTTGTTTATTATATATAAATGTTTACGGTGTAACATCACAGTTAATGAAAAGGCAATCAAATTATTCACAAAATATAGCTTGGTATTTGATTAGTTTTAAAAATAGGTACCTAATAAAACAATTGCGACCATAATGCGAACAAAATAGGAAGCAACGAACGGAAAACAAAAGGTACGTAAGTGTTCTGAATTCGTCATGAACCACTTAAAATTTATATCCTCTCACAAAAAATAAATAAATAAATATAAATCTGATCGCTGGTCTCTTCGAACGTCAAAGACCGGATTTGTGTGAAAAAACCAAAATACTTGGTAAACAGTCATTTTGTTTCTACATTTACATAGATAAGTTCAACAATGTGCGACGTTTAACTATAACATTATGGCGTCTTTCTCCTTACTAGAATTGCTCTTTTCAATGAAATTATTCGTTGAAGCACTTTGGTAGACACTAGACACCACAATAGGTTTGTTTGACGTGGGCCCTAATGTGTTCGATAGAGCACTCAACTCGCTGTGGTACTAAAACCTTTATTTGACATGACTTCTAGGGCATCCTAGTTGTGCCATGAACTGACCCCAGTTAATTTGTCGGTGCAGGAATTCAATGTTGAGTTTTGCTGTCCTTTCGCTTACTGTCATTCGTTTGTTGAGATATGGTGATAAAGATAAATTCAATAAATTTGATATTCAAAAGGGAATTGTTTGAGAACAACAATGTTTATTAACTAAGACTTTATATTATAGGTAAATGGAATGAAAAAATCTGGAATTAAAGCTGAATACATTTTTAAATGTATCGCCTATATTGCAAACAGGTTTATCAACTTATTTGCATTATGGCAAGCACAAGATCAGAATTGAGTTCACTATAATTTTTAATAATAAACAGAAAAAAGTATTATCATCTACATCTTTCGTTCACCAAGAGGTAAGTATTTTTCAATTTCAAAAACCGACAGACTTCAGGTCAGCATATTTTGCGTTCGATATGATAGCCGAATTTTCAGAGTTGTGCAGGGTTTTTGACAGGCGTGAGAATTAGCTGACACTTCTCAGTGCGCACTAGTGGGCACTACTGCTACCCACGTCAAACAAACCTTATGAAAAATCCAATGGTGATGTTCAAACGGTGCCGTGACATAAGGCCATGCGACATAAGGCCATATTTCAATATATGGCGTTATGACACTTTCACAAAGCGACATAAGGCCATATTCGAACATATGGCCTTTTGTCGCTTTGCTAATGCGTTATTATTAATCCGTTATTAGCACTCTCTTTTTATTTTTCCAAAGAAGCGTGTTAATTTTTCGATTTTTACCGAACTCCCCTCGATGGTTTTATGAAAAAATCTTACTTAAAGTTAAATTTGTATTCTTTTGAACGAAAATCACATTAAATTAACTTTCAGCATGAATAACGCATTTTCTTAATATTGTAATGACTATTTTTTAGTAGTAGACATTAGGCGTTTTAAATGATCTCTTTTTTATGGACTTAGTGCGTTGATATTATGGTGAATATTATGATTCTTATACATATGTATAGTGAAAAGTAGATGAATTTGAGTTTATAGCTTGAAGGTTTTTTTTTCAAATCATTTATATTCCAACCTTTTTGATGCTTTTCTCCTTTTTCGCACCACCTAAGGTTTTTCGGAAATCGAAATTCGTACAAAATGGTAGAAATCTCACGATGAGGGAACACTGCTGAGTGTCAGTATTTTATTACACCTCCCTTTACACATATTATTTGTCAATCCCCTGCAACAATAAGACTTCTTACTAGTGAAAAGTATATGTATTTGAAAAATTATGTAGGTACAGCTTGTACAACAAAACTGCATTAACACCATCGCGCACGCGTATTTTTGCACGGTTTTTTCGCTAATAAAGACGTAAGAATGAGATCACAAGTCAGACGAATAATAAAATTATAGTTACGTCAAACGGAAATAATCCAATGTTACGGCCACGTAAAAAAGATGGCCGACCAAAATACGTGTTACGTTTTTTTTTGCTTGTTAGGTAATGCTGTCTCTTTTAGTCGCACGGCTATTTAGATTTAGCATCCCTTGAATCTTCCGTGCTAGGAATGTGTGATCGTGTAAATGCGGTATAAACCCCATATAAATTTGCATACAACTTCAACGCGTCGTTCTTGTTCGCATTAAGTTCTTGGGCGTGACTCCGTTTGTGGCGAGACCACCAGGAGTTCGTGCGAGAATCGCAGGCGATACATGTTTCACGCGATAACGCGTAAAAATCTCTGGTTTATTCTAATAGCAACAAGTTCTTCATTCTTTAAGCTAAAGTTTTGTTTCCGTTTTTGGTTTTATTCTATTGGCAACTTCTTTCAAAGCTATTACTTGGCGTTAATACCGTCAATGTATAGCTTGCGAGTAAAATTGTCCAACTTTCGCTCAATGTCACAAATCAAAGGACTGACTTTATGCGACTTAAGCAATCATTTTTCGCCTTGTTTTTGTATCTATCTCCAATGAGACCACTTTTTCAAAATTGTCCAGATTTGTCCCATTTGTGGACAGATTAGTTTATCCTATTGTTTTTGTGACTTTTTCAAAATCTTCGAAGCCCAGCCCCGGTGCTGCCAATTGCCAGGGTATATTTCATAGTATGCATTATTTAAAAGCAAATAAAGCTTTCGTTTCCAAACATTACGAAGCTGGTGGTCTTACGAAATGTCTGAATAAGTGACTAACAACTCACTGGCGGTTTGCATTTGAACTGTTACGTGTAGGTACGTGGCAATATGCTGCACTTATTTTATTTTATTTTAGTTTAGCCTTTAGTTGACATGGCAAGCTTCCAGGTAAGCTTCCCTTCCAGAGCTCAGTGGAAGAGGAACGAAGTAGCGCAGGGTTTTGACACGGTCATATACACTGCCGGATCTAAGACGAACTGTGGTGTGGGGGCCGGGATCTACTCAGAATCATCGACTATATCATACCGTTTGCCAGATTTTGCCAGCGTTTTCCAGGCTGAATTACTGGCTATCCGAGAAGCCTGCGCGCTTTTAGGGCATGAAACAACGCACAAACTTATTGATACCCAACCCACCATCAATTCGGCTACCATTCCAAGCTGGTGCAGGAGTGCCGGAACGAGCTTGCCCGCCTACGGCGAACGTTTCAGTGTCACACTTCTCTGGGTACCGGGGCATAGTGGCATAATAGGCAACCAGCGCGCAGATGAACTGGCCAGGCGGGGGTCAGCTCTACACAGCTCACACGCGGCAAGGGTCCACGTTCCACTAGGAGTGGTCAAGGGACAAATTCATTCACATTTCCTGCAGAAAGCCAATCTCCAATGGAGGGGGTTGACCAACTGCGTCATATTAAGACCTGATATGGAAAGAATGCGAGAGACGTGAAGTTTTGCCAATGCTTCAAGAGCGGCGACTTATCTACTAATCGGGAAAATATATGAAATCATATGGTTTAAGCCAGACTATTGTCCTTCCTCTAACGTTGTCGAGTTCAAAATGGTCTAGACTTATTTTATTTTGACAGAATTTAAATGTATGTTAATTTCAGTGAGTGATTCAATATTCCAAATCTTCTGACGTTTCTGTCTACTCATCTTAAACTCGATATTTCTTTCAATTGAGAGATATTCCAAGCCGATCTTCAGTTGACCTTATTCGTACGTCAGTCAGACAAAAAGTCAATTGAAAAACGAAACTGTGCCAGAAAACGATCATTTTAATATTTGACATGTGAAAAGTTTATAGAATGCAGTTCTAACATAATAAGGCGAATGATAAAGTAGAAACAATTCCAAATTATAAATAAAATTAAGGAATAGGAAACCATGTGTAATTTACATAGAGTACTTCTGTATACACATTACATTTATATTTAATTACATACATCAATAGTTTAAATAACACGACACCTGTAGCAATATATCTACAATATAAACCATACACTAAAAGTTTTTAAGTATAAAAATGTTTAGTTTAGTCTTCATCATCGCTTTGTTGAGAATTTAAATGCTTCATTCTGTAGAAAATTTAAGAATTTTTTTTTGTTTCTTGTATAACTATATAATAACTCATTATTTATAATAGGTATATTAATATTTTAAAATATTTTCTGTTTCCTTTGGCAAAATATCTTAATTCGAACAAACATTCAGTTCCAATCAACAATATGGGTATAACTTTAAAAATAGAAAAAGTTCTGTCTCATTTTTGTTTTTAAAACGCAGCGTTTCACTCACCACTGACAGTGTTTGTAAGCCGTCTTCGAGGATGCACCTTTCCGCTGACTAAACGAATTATGCTTCTGATCATAATTCATGTACGTCCCTCTTGTTCCAATAATGGTGGCTATTACCAGCACGCTGTGGGCTGGTGTACGAGTACATATTATAGCCGGGTATGATGTGCACCCTAACGTCGGCAGAAGGTCGACATCCGTCAGTTCGTTGTCGTCGCGCCACAGATACGGTAGTCTTGCAACAGCAGTAATGGAATAGATTAACATATGCATTGCGGAAGTGTCGATTTGTCAGGCAGTAGATGACATTGTGGAAACACGATTTACTCAGCCCGATCCAGAAGGTGTTGTAGAAGACTCTATTGGGTATGGCAGCCACCCAACCATATGCCAAGACGATGCCAAAGGGAAGCCAAAATGCCACAAAGATGATGTAGCTGTAGAAGTTGGTTTTGGCCAAATATATGTCGGATGAGTACAACATGCTGGGCTTGAAGTTTTGCGATTTCACAAAGCTCTTGGCATCGACAATGATCTTCATGTGGGTGTAGAACGCCATCAGGATCGGAATGAGCATGATTAGGGCTATTACTGCCGCCGAATAGGGTAGCGGTTGATTTTTTCTCTTCTTGCAGAAATCGAAGCTGTCCTCGAAGAGGAATTGGCCACCAGATACTGTCACTCCGATGAACCAGACGAACAGGAGGATAGCTGTGGTGCGCTTACGATTGAACCACGGTCGTAGGTCCTGTGGGGTGCACAGCCTGTTGTAGTTCTCAATCGCAGTCATCTAAAAGAAGAAATGAAAAATATATTTAGCTTGCGTAGGTGGAGGACGGTTTTCGTTAGCCGTCATTAGCTGTGGTGAGTTGAGGAAGAGGAGGTACTACATTCTACATAGAAACATCAAATCTACAATACTTTTTGGCAAAATTCTTATCAGATCTAGAAATAAACAAAGAGCTTTGGCAAGCTGAACATCGAAAACGACACCAAGGTACATAGTAACTACAAAGGCAATTCAAATCTAAGTTTTAATTATTTAGACACATAGAAAGGTGTATAGTTTTTGACTACAGTTGCATTGAATTGGTGGGCCACAATAGGATTATGTGCGGCCTTATGCAAGTATTAAATGGCAATGGAAGTCCACATTAATTTCATCTTATTCTTAAGTTATTTTGTTTCGTATCGAAATTTTAGTAAAATTGGATATTGGCTTAAGCTGAATTAACCCCATGTAATCCTCACATGGTTATCTCCTAACAATCGGCAATCAAACATGCCGATTATAACAAATTGTCTGTTATTTGCTTTTGCCTTCTATAAACATAGCTACACGTTCATTCCCCTAAATGTCATATCAATCGAGAAATGTAGGTTCATTTTGTGTAAGTAAAAAAGACAGCCGTAGATTGCACCGAACATGTACCGAAAAGCCACTTTAAAAAGTAATTCTCTCATGGGCTTCATGATATAATTTTAATTTTATATTTTTCGTCTGCTTGGACTTGCTATAGAAAATGCTTGAGTTTTGGACTTTACTATTCCGTCTCTGTTAAAATAGGTTCGGTTACTTTTTTGCAAAATTTTCTAAGAAACTGTGCGAATGCGAAAATTGAAAAAAATTAGGAAGAGATCCATTTACCCTCTTTAATTTTTTTTCGTAATTTACTACTCGCCCAATTTCGACTGAATATTGAAAACTGAAAACTGACCACTAAGTGACAGCTCAAAAGCGCATTAAAAATGGTAGATGCTGCACTTTAAGAGAACCTTGTCAAATATCGAAATGACCTACAATTTCAGTTTTCAAAAGGAGTCGCTTAAAGTAATTTTTCACGAAATCGACTTCCAATCGTTGGATTGTTGAAACAAACACACTTTTTGCAATATTCAGCCAGCTCAGCAGATCAGTTGAACGAACAAATGTCACATCTTAGATCTTACAACTTAAAATTATTTTCTACACTACCTAAATTCATGAGCTAATATTATTTTTTTAATGCACTGCACTGACTTAATTGTCTTTGTAAATTAGTTCGATCGAAATTTGTAACCAAAATAGTTTACACAGAAGTTTCACGACTAGTGTCTTACAGCTGATAGAGATGTCAAACGAAAACTGTTTGCTGTTGTTCAGTGTGAATAGGTCTAAATCTGAGAAAAAAATCCAGAATCCAAAAGTGATCTAAAATCAGAAAAACATATTTCTTTTTTTTTGTGGGCTAGTACAATCGTTTTTCTTCTTTCTTGCATTACAAACTTATTCTGCAGAACTTGTTCAGGTCTGTTTAATTACATTTTCAAGTAGTCACTGAATGTTCATAAACATCTGATGAAAATCAGAAAAGGCCGCGAAAGAATTTGTGGGAAAACTATTCTTTTATTAATTAATTATAGTTTTCACCACTTCCAAACCACAGTTTCTTCATCCATTGAAAAAGTTGGATTTGATTTCCCAACATAGCTCGATTCAGTTAGCCCAGCATATTGCCAATAAAACGTTTTCAAAAAATATGGATGCACAATCTGCTGATGACATTTATGACGTTAATGAACGTATTCTGTAATTCATCTGGCTTTGTTCGATCAAAAATCTGATTTTATGAACACGTCTCACTCCAGGTCTTAGTTAGGCGGACTGTTAACCAGAGAGAGACCACCAACTCACAATCCTTTTGCCGCTGGCCCCCTAAGGCCCATTTTATTCACTCGAAGTTGAACACAACTTGGGGATTTTTATATGGAAAACTCCCCGATTTGTGTTCAACTTCCAGTGAATAAAATGGGCCTACATTTTTTTTTTCAACTTCGATATTTTGTTTCCTATCGGTATGACGGCAATGGGGACGTTCGGATTCCTATTTTATTAAGTCTGACAGCTGTCTGACTAGATGGTAGATGTGTTTCAGTTTTTACTGGCCCAGAGTGGTCACGTGTATGGTTTTTGTAGTTGACGTTTATGGAGGGGAAGACGACAAATCTAATCAAGAAAATCAAGCCTGTGTACTCAGTTGACATTTCGAAGAGTTAAATTTAAAATAAAAAGACTACAGAGTGGCCGCTGCAGAATTCTGAAGAGTCGAAAAAGGCCCTTTGAGAGAAAAAGGTGTCATTTCTACCAGAGTAGCCTGGTAATTTAGAATTTTCGCTCGATATTTAACAATCATTAGTTCGTATAGAACTATAAAAATGTTGTGAAAGGCAGCCGTGTTACATTCAAATGTACTTATTTGAAGATAACAATTTTTGGAAAATTTATAAGGGCCCTTTTCCCAATAAAAAGGGGCAAAACCAAACAAAGGTAACGCTGACCGCGAGAATACAAAAACAATTCAAGTTGCTTAGTCAACGCGTTCGGTCATAGCCCTGACAAATATAGTTGACGTTTTACATAAACTAGGTATCCGAACGTCCCCACTCCCCAATTTAGAATCCTTGTGACATGCAAAAACATACAAAAAATATAAAATAAATGCTGCCAACCTCTGCCAACTATGGGGGAATGTGATAGAGTTCGGGAATACCACATTTTTACCGTGAATACTATTGGTTAGTTACTATTTTTTTTTAAAGGCGACTTATATGAGGGAAATGTTTGGTTAAATGAGATATTTTATGTGCCAGAAACATATTAGAACAAACATGGGTGTGTATTTTCCGCTTTTGAATATTATCAACTTCGATTTCATGAGTACCTACATTTTTCTTAAATAACTGAAGGAAGATTGCTCAAACTGTTTTTATTTTCCCTCAAACAATCTGCATTGTTATTATTTCATAAATATTTAAAAAAAAAGTACACTTAATCCAAAAAAAAATACTATCCACAAGTAACGAATAATTTAAAATTTAACGCATCAAATTATATGAACGCTGCCAGCAACTTTGTCGACAGCGGAAGTGGTTCATATTTTTTGAGGGTATGTTGGTGAGCCGGAATATTTGAAGTTTCGTGACATTTGTCAATACGAATTTCTATGTATCAATACTAGCGCAAAAAAATGGGACAATTACATAGAATTATAGCTTGTAGGCAAGTAACGGGAAATCGGCCGAAATTGGGGGTCTTACTATTGTCTCTACTGTTAACAATGCAATTTGAAAATGGATAGCCTCCGAATTATCAAAAAGAAAAAAGCAGACGGGGCATAAACTTTGTACAGAAGTGTTTCTCAACCTAAAGGGTTTTATGAACGTAGTTTATGATGACTATAATGTTATTGAAGTGAAGTATTTTAATTTCTTCAGGAATTTATATCGTGTTTCACCCAATTGAAGTAATAAATGAACCCGATAAACACCGTCAAATGCCTGATGTTTTTAAACGATAATCTAGTAATCCCAAAGTCAAGAAAACGAGGCATATAGCATTTACAACGTTCTTATAATATATATGTTTTTATGATTCTTAACCACATTTACGGAGCATATACTGCTTTCTATATTTTCGACCCTCAAATACTATTTACAACCACTAAAATTTGTCGGCTTGATATGCATCAGTAATCAAATTTTATCAAAAACGGTCCACGGACAAAATGCATAATTCGCATTTATAAAATCTGTCAGGGTAAGTCGTACGAACTTTGCAAAATCTGCGATTTTTTACATGCATTTTTTGACATGAATTATTCCAGAAATAAAGTTCCCTGCAATATTATTTCTTATTTCATTCTGCCTATTCGAATAATTCTACTTAATGTTTCATTTTTTTTTCTCTCAGGTGGAAATGGCACACAAAACTTGATAGTTGGATAATATTTACGACCCTTTCGTCCTTACCCATCAGATGAGGTTAGATTCATAGATCATGCTTTGCATAATGATCCCACTTTTGACAGCGCCTCGTCCTCGATTTCGACTGGGACTGTGTTAACGCAGTAAATCTACTATATAGATTGCATTCAGAATAATGCACATCAAGGAATTCTTAGCCCTTTAGAAATAATAATTCTTAGATATCTGAATGCATGACTGTCCTTTCGGACGTAATTTGATTATGTGTCAGGAAGAGATAATTTTCTCCGTACGATCAATGCGTTTTCTAGCCGGAAAAAACAGAGAGCAAACATTAACACCCATAAAGGATCTTCTTTTTTGTAAGAGCTAAATTATCAAGTCCAAGTACCTATCCACCTTTCAGCTGAATGAAAATCAACTTCGAGTTCGAATAAAAACTTTTGTTATTAAACGAAACAGAATACTAAGCAAAAAGTTCATGTAGAAAACGTCAAGAATGTCAGACATTGAAATTGTTTTCAGAATTCATGCAATATATTGTCCATTAATATTACATTTCCTTTTATTTTAAAAATCTTAGAATGTTCGCCTTGTTGTAAATTATTATGTCCATAGTCCATTATCCACCACACAAATTCATTCGTTTGACAAATTGTAGTTAGTTTGCTGAATTCAGTTTGAAGTACCTTCCAAGTATATATCAGGATCCAGGAAAGCATTATATCACAATCATAATTGGCTCGAATTTTGTTTTACAAAATCGAGGTGCACGATACCCAGAACACACCGCTTTCTTTGTAGCTTACCTACCATTGATCATATTACGCAACCAGTGCCCATGTTCTGTAACTCATGCGATAAATTTTCACATCAGAAACATAGTAACATGTTTTTCAATTTGTATCGTTTTAGTGATAAATATATCGATGTGATAATTACAGAACATGGGCCCAGCATAGAAACCCCTTCACTTGTACTCTATTTTCGACTCCTTCAACGGAGATTGGCGGTATTTTGACTAATTGCCTCAATTAAAACTTGCACGACATCGTGCAATTATTTCTTAATCGTCACCAACTACATACAAATAGTATGACAACACTACAAATTGAACACACATTTAAACATACACTCATAACGTCATAACTAGCTGACATTTATAGGTAGGTAATTTTTAAACAAAAAAACTAACAGATATAAATAGGCAAAATAATTATTACAGTGTATTGCAATGTATAAATAAACATATGACAAACCAAACACACGTATACACACTCTTGACACGACAGTGAGATATTTGTTTTTTTGTTTTATTTCGTTTGACCCAACAACAAAATTGAAATTGTTTATTTACTTACTGCCAAAGATAATATACTGACTAAGAATGCACAAGTAGCAAGAAACCACTGTACTTTACACACTGTCATAGTGTCTTCAATGTCAGCTAATAGGACAATCGTGGAAGCCGGAATCAGAATACTCGTAACTAATAAATCAGCTAGAGCTATGTTACCTATAAATGCATTTCCTGAAATAAAATTTTGTTTTTTGTTGTATAGGTTATGTTCCATGTTTTGAATTTTTACTCTTCGCTTGAAGTGTGTAAATCATAAAAATCAGAAATGTTTCCAAATTTTAGTAATACAAAAATAACGCCTACAAATTTCAAAATCAACGAACAAATTAAAAACATAATTAATTTGAATATATTTAAGCTGATTACATGAGTTGTCAACTATATTATATTGCACTATTTGCTTTTAAATACAATTTGCTTTACAAAATCAAATGTAACATAGATAGATATCGAATTGGTTAGGTACTTAACTTCCAAATTTTTGTATAAACTACAGTAAAACTGTTTAAACAAAATAAATAGTTCTCCCATAATTAACTGATAAACCAAAGGTTAAAAATTAATGCAAGAAAATATTCACCTGCTCGCTTTAGATGATCTTCAATCATGATCGATGATATCATGAATATATTGCCAACACTGCCAATTAAGGATATACATGACAGTATCAGCAAACGTGTCATCCGCGGCCATTCCGGTGCTAATGTGACAGGAGAGAAATCATGCTTGTGTTTGTAATGATGGTGATGACTGATGGCGGCGAGAGCTTCGGCGAAAAAGGGAACAGCTTCTGTCGTCGTGTTACTGTCGCCATACTTTGGCACAAACGATGTCGTGTTCATTGAACTAAAAAGCTGGAAAAATAAAAATTATTATTATTATTATTATTTATTAACCAATAATTACAAATATACAGGTTAATCTTAAAAGGTGACACTAACAGCACTAGATACAGGGCTTACGGCTGGGGAAAAATAAATAAATAAAACTAAGAAACCTGTTGGTTTTTAACTATGAAAATTTGGAAAATTATACGAACATGAAAACACCATTGGAGTAATGTAGCAGGTGGCTTATTTAAAACACAGCTGCGTCAATTGTTAAATTTTGAATTCGGAATATTTATTTTCAGTACACACTTCTTAATGAATATGCTTTATACGAGATCTTATGTGGTTCGATTGTTTTCACAATTTTGACAACAATTAACTTATGCATTAGCAGAGGTTATAAATCACATTAAGAATCGACAGCTAATTTGTCAAGCATCTGTCGGTTGACGGAAATATCTCGGAATTTAATTGGGAGAAGGGCTCTGTATAAAGTTTATAGCATTTTGTTGTAGTTGAGATAAAATTTTATGACAATTGTTGTAGCTAATTTAAATTTTCTTGAATACGAACCGTACTACTTAGGCTAGGAGCGCACATGCGATTTAAATCGCACGACTGCTTAGTCGCAAAAAATGTAACACACACATTTCAATGTGAATGCGCGCACTTAACATCGCGCCACCAAAATAAATAAACCATATCAACTTCAAGCAATACCCACAAACTTGCGATTTATATCGTTGGGATTAAAAAATCGTTGTCGCCACCAGATGTTGGTATGCACACACCTGCGGTTTTCTATCGCATCATAATTTAGTCGCAAAATATGAGACCTATTGTTTTATATATAAATGCACACATATTTAACTAAATAACCGCAGCGATTAAAAAAATGCAGCAAGATCCATTTTAAGAAACGACTTTTTTGCCGTAGCGAATATTTGGTCGCATAGGTATGTGTTTGACATTTACAGCAGTATGTTCTATTTTTTTGCGACTAAATAATCGTGCGACAGAACACCACAAGTGCGTGCGTGGTAATTTTTTTTTGCGACTACGATTTTTCTATCGGTGCGACAAAAAATCGCATGTGCGCTCCTAGCCTTAGGTAGGTAGGTAGGAATTGGCGGTTTAACTAAAAAAAAAACGACGTACGACTTAGGAATGCGTCAAGTTGAATTGTACATTTAAATTTTTAACTTGAATTCCAAAATTATTCGCTCTTTAATTTTTACATCAAAAATTCTTAAATTAATTACTTTTGCTGTCACAAATCTCACTCTTAATCGGAACGAATGGAAAGTTTTCAATGTAGGTTTATCAAGGCAGTCATAGGTATGTGTGTGGTTGTACGTGCTTACAACACTGCTTTATCTGTCCAATCCGAATGATTATTTGTTAAAATAGTTAACAACGAGGACTTGATACATTCCCTAGAAGATCTTTATTTAAGATTCGAAACATCAACTGAACATTTATTTCAGAGCCTACTGTCCCCAATATTTGCCTGCAATTTAAATAAAATACACGACTGGATCGAACGAAACTTTCTCGATACAAGTTAAAAGAAAACAAAAATTTTGGATATACATCTCATACGGCAGTTATATCAAATAACAATATAAGTTTTTAAAAGTTAAAGCTCTCAGTAACAGGCAATTGTCGCAAGTTTTGACTAGAGAGTTATAAGCGCCTACTGTACTATTTTATAAGGTCTTACACCTCATAAAATTTTTGAGAAGGTACAGGACAGGCGTACCTAGTGGGATTTTCTGTTTTTGATCTACTGGGATATGTTTTCATTAGTGACTGGAATTTGATTGAAGTTTTTTTTTAAGTTTTCAATAATTGAAAGTATTGGTCTATATCTTTACATAGATTTACCTATATCTAAGAATTAAGACATTTGTGAAATTGCATAAGGAGTTATAAATTGAAGTTTGATTTTTTTGATTGTTTGAGCCCCAAATGTTTGGCATTATTTTAAGATGTACCTACTATTCGATATTGTTGAAAAAAGAAGTGGGTTGTATTTGCTAAAAATACGTTTTTGCTTAGCTATGGGGCACTAAGCCTATTACAAAAATATACCGTAAATATTTTAAAATACATAGATCGTGATCTCTGTATTATTTTTTTGAGAAATAATTAAAAAAAATGAGGTCTTCGAATTTTTGGAGGAAAACGAAGTACGGAATCTTATTTGGAATAGGTACTTATCTTCTTTTCAATATGTATTTTGGTCCAAATTGTTAGAGAGGTTTTTGTAAGATTATGGCAAATATTGCAATGTTTATAGTTTGAAAAATACCATTGCGTAACTATTAAGCTGAAAACTGAGTGTATAATACTGTTCGGGGTAAAAGCAGTACTTTGTTTTGAATGTTTTATCGAAATCGAAGATGGGGTTTTTGTGATATGAGCAGTTTTCAAAATTGGCGTTTTCAGTGCTTCGAATTGAAAATGAAGGACACAATCATTGTGGAAACATCAATTGGGCTCTAAGTTTGCATTTGGGACAAAATCGTAATTGCCGTTTTTAGGTAAACCAAACAAAACAATTTTTTTTTTTAAATGACTGTTTTCAAAAATCGATTATACGATAATATAGGGCGCAGGGACATAAGTCCACGAGACATAAGTTCATAATGGACTTGTGTCCCACTTCGGTGGGACATAATTCCACTTTTTGATTATGGACTTATGTCTCATCGAAGCGGGACATAAGTCCCAAGCAAAAATGTTGGGCCTTATGTCCCACCCAACAATTTTAAAATTCAAAAAAAATATAAGTAAAATACCTCGCACCCACCCTGTAATCCAACAGTAAACCCAAGCAGGGGGGTTGCAGGGGGGCAGCATGCCCCCCCTTACACATTTCATAATACAATGGTAGCAACTGGCGTGCGCCTAATTTTAAGTATTCGATGCCTATTGGAGATCCACGACGTTTTGCTAATTATTATCTATGGTAAAATTTGGGACTAATGTCCCATCTTCGACAAAACAATTTCGGAACTTATGTCCCGCTTCGATGAGACATAAGTCCATAATGAAAAAGTGGACTTATGTCCCACCGAAGTGGGACGTTAGTCCATTATGGACTTATGTCTCGTGGACTTATGTCCCTGCGCCTAATATAGCGAAAAACTGAGCTTGCTATTAAGCTATAAATGACCACATTACATAAAAAAATTTTTTTTTTGCAATCGTGGGACCGTTTTCGAGATATGTCGAAATTTGAAAAAGTACCGTTATTCGATATTTTACCCAAAAACTGGGTATGCGGGGATGGTAACCTCACATTACTTAAGCTTAAATAAGTATAAGTTTTGGTTGAAATCGTTGGAGACTTTTTCGATCAAATCAAAGTTGTACGAAATTTTGGTAAGTACGATTAATATTGAAGTTACATTCCAAAAAAAAAAATCGAGCTGTCGTGGGACGGCCGAATGAAGCGAAGCATTGGACGTAAAGTATTGGCCCGTGTTACGTGGCGGCCTATTTGAAATTCATTTTAATTTTTCATAGTGCCAGTTAATTTAGATTACTCTCTCTGTTCCTCTTTCGCTCTCTACACACATATATACATATAAATACATACATATTATATATATCTTCTGTTAATTACATTATCTATATTATAGAGAGAAAAGATATATACGCTACCGCTTTCACCTTTTCTCGGTTCATAGTGCCAGTTAGTTTAGATTACTCTCTCTGTTCCTCTTTCGCTCTTTACACACATATATTTGAGAATTTTCCGACTTTTCTTTTTTCCTGAACCATCCCTGAATCAAGACGAACAACACAAAACAAAAATCATCCAAATCGGTGGAGCCGTTCTCGAGTTTTCATCTTCCAAGTGCGCCATGGAGGGGGAAGTTAACGCTACGGTGACGATTTTTTTCGGTTTACTCCCCATCTTTTTGAATAATTTATATGCGTGACCCACCGACCGTCCGTAAAAAAGCTATATTCGCTTCAAAAAAACACTCCCGAACTGTAAGCTCACAAACTCCAAATCCGAAGTTTGAACGAAGTCCGGGCTGCCGTTTAGACTGTAGGCCTTGGAAGGACGGATAGACGGACAGAATTTTGCGACCCACTTCTTTGAGTTCCTCTATCATCGTAATGTCAAAATTGATTAACATCTCGAGTTCGAAGTTTTGTACGAAAACAATATCTTTCTCTTACTACGTTATGGAGAAAGTTAAAAAAGACGGAAGTCATTCGGGATCACAAATATCGGTGCTTCTGTGTTTGTTTTTGTTTTTTTTTAATATTTGGATTGTTTTTTTTTTTTTTTGTTTAAGTGCAAAAGGTTCCTTCACCCGCTAAATTTGTTCTACAGATTTTTAAACAATTTTTTTATTTTACAAAATAATTATTTTACAAAATTATGGGAGCCGAATTGAATCAAGAATCATTCAACCAATTTTCTCATTGGCACTCTGGTTCACATAAGATCATTAGCTCATAGATGGGACATGTCCATAGTGTATGACCTTATTTCGACAGCAGGAACTGTCAGAAATAATGTTTTCCTCAGAAGTGAATCGAGTGTGGAACAGTTCTCTCTCATGCAATTTTCCTTTGGCATTTTTCGTCCACACTTACCAATAAGTAACAGAGCAGATGAAACCCAATAGGCGCAAATTTGTTCGCATGTATGGAAGTGTGGGGAAAAATCAATAAAACTCACCTCTGACCCAACGACAACTAATTACACTTGTAGTCATTCACCTTTGTGACTGTGCCAATAAAGCCTCTATAATCCACACGTAAAGAATGCTCTGCGAAATATTCGTTGTGTAGTATCCGAATAGGATGGGGAACACCAAAGTAAACTGACACACCTATCTATTTGGCAGTTCAAAGGACGTCGGCCGTGTGCGGTTTATTTTTTTGGTTTTTAGTTCTATAGCCCCAATATCTTCAGCTTATATTATTCGCAACAAAACGACCCGCTCATTCTACCAACTGCGCAGTCAATGTTAGTACATGCACGTGTTGAATATAGGGAGCGTCGAGATACCTTGTACATCGTTTTCCTTTCGTTTATTTCGATGGGTTTGGTTGCAGGGGTGGTGATGGTATAAGCCAAAATATCAACACTGCCGGGCCGAAAGGACGTACCCATTAATGAATATTGTACCATTGGATGTGCTTCAATAATACGTATGTATGTAGAACAGGACAATTAAGAGGTAGTTTGCAAACCGGCTAAACGATGTAGACGGCAGCAGCAACAAAGTTATATTTTATACGTTTAATTTTTCAAATAAGGGTTAAATTGGGAGTATTTTGCAGAAATTGTCATATTCCTCGTAATGAATATAGGTATTAATAAAGGTTCTGTTTAGGTGAGTTAAACTCCCTGTAGGGAGTAGGGACCCTGGACCTGGTTTTGTGTGAGTTTTTCATTTTTGGAACAAATTTGGATCTACAATTTTATGCCGATTCCAAACGGCTAATTGAGAAGCTCTTTCAAGACAGTTATACTCTCGGATGTTAGTCAGACGTTCGCGAGAGGTGGCGCAGTGAAAAAAACCCTGAGTTGGAATTTGGGTTTTTGCGGGATTCGAACCTGCGGGACCCCTCGCTTAGTCCAACACACTAAGCCACTGCGCCTACATGAATTCAAATTGCAGTTGGTAAATTACTGGCCTTTGATGGTATAAATTATACACACGACACGAAGTTCTTTACACAATAAATCTATAGACTACGTTTTATGATTGCATTATTATGAGAAAGTGAAAACATGTAGGGAAAGTAAAATTTTAAGGGATTTTGATACCGAAATGGATGAGTTCGTTGAATTAAGCCCAATACGATGCAATACACATACAAAAAAATCTACAATCCTCGAAGGCTAAAATTTGTACACCCTCTTTGAGTAGCATTTTTTAGCGTACAGTTTATTTCTAGCCATTGTATGAAACTCTGTCCTTAATCTAGCCAATATAAATAAAACCAAGCGTTTTAGCCTCAGCTTGGAGCTCAGATTTCATGTGTCTAATCAAATATAAAAACTTTACTTGCTCTTTTTTGTGTTGTTATTCGAATATGTGTATTGTGTATATAGCCTTCGACACTTTTCAAAGCATTTTTCATTCACTGGTTAAATTTTATTTATTAATACACTCGAATTTTGCGTTCCGATTGATTTGTAAATATTTATGCCTAAATAATTTACAAAAATAGATTCACCAGATGCAATGCATTTCTTTGCTGTAAAAAAAAATTACGAAAACCTATAATCAAACTCCACCAGTTGTCAAACTCAAACGTACTTGTATTGTTAGATCGAGATTCGCAAAAGTGCTCTGAAATCACTAAAGTGGTAGAATTTCTATACCACTGGGCGAAATCTAGTTGTTGTTATTTAACTATTTCTATGCTTTGTAAATATCGGCAAATATTAAAGACAAGCTTTTCTACTAAATACTACAACAAACAGTGGTTTTCAGGTTTTATCCAAAATGCTTTCGGAAGTCAAAAAAGTAATTCAACGTTTGGGGACTGCTTGTATACTATTTAGTATCTTACTTAAAAATGTTGAGCAAAGGATCCAAATTTTTAAACAGGGCAGTACGAACCTTTAACAGACTATGGACAATATTTTCTTTGGTCTAACTAAATTTTGACCTATGACATAGGTTTGGTATATTTGAACTGATTATTTTTAGGCTTCATCGAGTTTTTCTTTCCGCTAAATTTTGAGATCAGTTTTTTAGAGCAGCGTCGAGGTAGTAAGATATAAGTAAGATTTAGTGAGATTCCGTTAGATCGAAGCGGGACAGTTACAGAGAAGGTGGGAAAGACGTTTGAGGGTACACGTAGCCTGTTTGCGTGTTTTCTTATCAGGCAGTCTCCAATGATGACATCTATTACGCGCTAATGTGCTGCGACTATTAACTTCCATAAGCTGCTGTGTATTCTATCAACCTGTCAGTTTAAAACGTTGCCGCACTATTATGTTATGACCATTCGTATACTTTTGCCGAACCTTCTATATTAATATATTGGTGCCTTACAGCGCATATCGTATTTTCATGGTAACTTAACGATAAACTGTTGCTACAAGATGCTGCCAACTACAGTAGAAATTGAACTCTCGCCTATTTTATTGTTTTCTAGCCTAATTAATTTATACCAACATTTCCTTTTACGAATTTTCATTGCTTCTCGCAAACAATTAGTTTTGTGTGAGTTTTTCATTTTTCGGACTAATGGAAGGGATCTAAACTTTTATGCCGAGTCCAAACGGCTAATTGATAAACTCTCTCATGACAGCTATGTTTGTCAGACGATTGCGAGAAGTGGCGCAGTGGAAAAAAACAATTTGGGCGTTTCGGGAAAAGAAAAACAAGAAAAGAAACAAAAAATTGCCAGCAGCAGACATATTTTTGTTGTTTGGATTTTTCTGCATCTGTCATCTGGCTGTTTGCTTCACGTAGTACCTACCTACTATTTTATATTGTGATGACCATGTATGAATAACAAATTATACGCCGCAATTAGACAATTATCTTCATTTTCAAAATCTGTTAAATTTTTTCATCGAAATCAAAGCTAAAATGTAATCAAACGAAACACAATTTGATAGAATAGGCGGCAACCATGTTTTTGTGGATTTTGTTCATTTCAGTTTCTTTTTCTGATCTTTGTCACTTGGTGCCTTTACAGAAACAGAATCCCATACATTTGAAACAGAAACAGAATCATGTACAGAACTTTATTTTTCAGCAATAGAATTAGCAACACAAGATAGGCTGTTTAACGACAGAACGTAAACAAGTCTATATTGATTGTTTCTGTTGCTGCGAGCAACAGCAGAAAAGTTTTTTTGTTCGTATTTTTCTGCATCTGTCATCTGGCTGTTTTTTTTATTACAGATCGAAAAAACTTTCTGTTCCGTTTCGGTTTCTGTTCCTGTTTCTGTTCTTTGTCACTTGTTGCCTTAACCACTGCGCCTACCATTGTCAATTTCATTACCAAGTTTCAGTAAATACCAAGGGAAAGTGAGTAGGTTTGGGGTTTGGAAACTCTCCATTCCTACGTCAAAAAGTGCAGCTATGAGAACATAGGAATATTTTACTACCGCAAAATTCTGTAGACCAATAGAATTCCCCTAAATGTAAGACAGAGATTGTTTGCTATTCACTGTATCTATGTCAATAGCATAGAAAATTAAATGTAAACTGTGCACTTTTTTAACTAGATTTGTCTGCCCACTTGAAATCCAATCAATGCAAACTTATTAAGCACATATTAGATTACTTACTTGAGAATAAAAAAGCGTAAGTGTGTTTGAACATTTCTAGCTCACAAACAATAATACTAATGCATTACAACGCTGCCTATGAAGGAACCCTTAAAGGACATTCAATTAGAAAATGTGCCCGACAATTCATCGTTTAAAAATTTACCACCCCCAAGGCGTTATTAGTTATTAAAGGACACTAATGCAATTGACCCAGTTAATGGCACACGAAAAAACCCTCCAACGTTCCGTTAGAACACATTTTCGTCCTCAATTTGTTCATGGCACTTTCCACTTTGCATATTGGAAAAAAAAACACACACACTAACACACAAACTGCAATCCCATTATCCCTTTTGCGTCGCTTTCATTTAATTCAGCACTTATGACGTCCTTAAGTTGACAACTTAAAAACGATTTCAATCCCCCACGGTCGATAGTGTTCAGAAGGACCAAAGTGTCCCCATTTAGCTGCTATTTTCAAGTAGGATACTCCTATTAAACCGTCAAAATGCCTTTCGATGAGTTGAACAAACATTTAATGACGTCGTGTCCACTCGGGCGTATGCGTTACATAAAAAAATAATGCACAACATACCCACACTGAAAGTTGTCCTTTGTTAGGGCGTGGTAGTTCCACACAAAATTAAACGACACAAATCAATGCATTTGGTTAAAATCTACTTTTTCTCGTAATCCATCATATCATTCGGCCACCCACCATAAGTCTACACACCCACATATAAAGATTAACAAGGGTACACATCGCATACACAGACACACCGCCATTGTCACTGCCGTCGTCGCGAAGAATCCTCGCCTTTGCCATATTAGAAGTTCAGCAAATAATTGCGCTGGCGGCACTCGGGTGCAAATCAGTAGGACGATGTGATGATTTCATAGTGTATCCCCCTAGATAAGTACCACCACCCACTGGGAACAATGACAAAATACCGATTCGACTACTACCCACACGTATTTAACGACTTCCATCCAAGGTGGGTATGGGCACTCGTGATGGGAATGCCCAACTGCGGTGAATAGTTTATTCATTCATGTTGAAAGCCGACCAACCGATTGTCAAGAAGTTTATCAACTAAACAGCTGGAAATTTCCTTAATCGATTCTTTTAAAATCACACAGGATCTTCTGAGAGACAATGTAGTTTGTATACCTAACCTAATATGAACGGATACTACAACTCACCCTTTCTTTCTCTGCGGTGTGGTGGATTCTGGTTGAAAATGTGCCCAGCGCTTTGCTTTCCTTGATTTATTATGATTTCACACTTTTTACTGATGAATATTATTGTAATTTTTTTTTTTGCTTGAACTCCGAAGAGGTCACAAGTCACAACTTACTGCACCGAACTGTGTGAAATGAATGGATGACGAAGGACAATGATTTTCATTGATATACACCAGCAGAAGGAGTAGACAAAGCTTTTTTCCCCAATGCTCCAAATGCTTCTTCTTGTTTTCTTTATTTTCTTGTTCCCTGTCTATCCACGAGAAAAAAACAACTTCAACAGGATAAAGGGAATTCTTGCCTTCGAAGAGGAAAAATCAATTTCCCAAATGCTATTTTTATAACCATTTACTAAACAAGTTAACAGTTTGAAAGATTTTACCCCGATAATAGGTCGCTTTAAATAGACTTCTTTGGCGAGTTATCGAGTCACTGGTGTTGGTGTTGATTTTTGATTTATTAACTTCGTGGGCAATGAGCCGAATACGTATGGTTTGTCACACTATCTATAGTTTATGGATACTCATGTGGCTTGTGGTCTGCTTTTTTCGTAGCGAAAGAATGCGCTTCGACCGGCTTTTCCATTCCACCCTTAGTATGTAACTAATGAAAGAGATGAGCAAATTACGTTGTTAGACTGAGTGCAGAAAGTTGAACTCAGTATTCAAAGGACAAAGCTTTCGGAACTCTATTTCGAAATTAAGTTTTCTCATAGAACTATAGCGCCTCTTTGGTGACACAGGACTCCGTTGAAACATTTAAAATGGCTGTTTGATGACTCATTTATAGCCGAACTATTTATGTACTTGTTTTGAATATTTTGTTGTGGTCTTTTATTGGCTGTGGAGCTGTGGAGCTGCATATTCATCACAATAATTTGATGGGCTCCACCCGGAGATTTAGGCCCATTTTATTTACTGGAAGTTGGGGATTTTTATATGGAAAACTCCCCAAGTTGTGTTCAACTTCGAGTGAATAAAATGGGCCTTACCGTATTCAGCATAAATAAAAATAAAAGCAGCAAAAATTTGCATCATCTTATGGACAATTATTGACAGATAGCTACTATGAATGATATAGAAATGATTTCAACAGCAAATGTAACACCGTCTTGATCGAAGGCAGACTTTATTCCAATACTTCGATTTGTCGAAAAAAATATATTCAATTGAAACGGAATTTCGAAATTTTCGAACTCACTTATTTGTGCTCGAACTGGTGACTGTCTCCCCCCATCCCACAGCTTCACTTTCTTTATACTTTACACTGGTGTGATGCTTTGTATGTTGGCCTAGTCCCTAGTATCACAAAACGTTGCGTTATAATATTAATTCTAGTAAGTATAGGTACGCATCCACTGATCGATCCCCATTTCAGAGAAAGTTAAACTTTCAGAGAAAATGTTCACAATAGGTTCGTTCCGGTACTTTTTTGCAAACGTAAAATTATTTTAAATTTGCTAAGAAACTGTGCAAATGCACCACGTATACTGGGAAAATTAAAAAAAAAAAATGAGAGTGAAATCCATTTCCCCTCTTTGCATTTTTTCGTATTTCTCTACTCGCCGAATTTCGACTTACTGAAAAATTAAAAATAAAAACTGACTGTGACAGCTGAAAAGTTTGACAAGTAAAACTCTATTCATTTTCATCTTCAACGATGTCAGAGGAACAAGTTATAATTGAAAGTTCTCCTAGAACATAATCAGCGCATTCAAAATGGAAAGTTTAATATATATTTAGCTTGTAAAAAGATGCTGCATTTTACGATAATGTCAAAATGACATTTCTTCAACTTTTTGTAAGAAAACCGGTCAGGTACTACTCTTAAAGTTGAGAGACTTCTCTCTTGATTTTAGAGATGTTACATTTTTCATTGCTGTAAGTATATACACGAACGGACCTAATATCGAACTTAGTAATGTCGTTTTCGATTTGGCAAAAGATCAATTTTTTATTTGATCGAGATTGCTTTTCATGTTCGATTTGCCACAAAAATCAATCTTTTTTTTGATCTCAGATCACTTTTGTGAAATCTCAATTTTTCTTCAGATTTTACACATACTTTCACTAACACCAATGTTTATGACACAAGCGTCGGTTACGAATTGTTTATCGTTGGAAGGGGTTGCTTTTTTAACTGAATTATTTATTTTACGCATAATGGGATCGAGTTTTTAGGTATATTAAATTATTTCGAAATGCAGTACTATAAATGTGTGAAAATCAATTGAAATGGATTTCGAGTGCAAGTGCAAAAATGTTTTATTTTGCCGCCAACTCAATACACACACATACCAATATAATTCAGATTTCATGTTCGATTTGGCAGCAGAAATCTGAAATCTCAGATCAAAATCTGAAAAGCCAAATCGAAAACGACATAAGTTTATATTTCTTTTTTTTTTTTTGCAATTTTATGCCCAAAACACATGTGCAGAACTCACTGCGCAGCAAGATTAGAATACACATGTTGATATGGTTATAGACACACGTAAATTCTGCACTCACTGCAGTACTGCAACATGTCTCTATTTCTAAATTTGCTGCAAAACTCAAACATACCACAACACAAAAGAAAATAAATTGCAATTTCAAGTATTTGGCATCATCGGCTTTTGACATTTCGGTTGTGTTTGTTTTTGTTTTGGTTGTAAACACATCAGCTGCTTAGTCGGCGAAAGACAGTTGCCATATTAGCCGATGCAATGGAAGTCAAACAATTTTCTGCACATCTGTTTTACTTGCAGCACTGCACTCTGCGCTGCGTACAGAATTTCTGCACATGTGTTTTGGGCATTACTGACGTTCACTACATTCTTCTGGCATAGGTTAGTCTACCTAACTAATTCGCTAGAGTTGTAGGTGTTCGTATCATTTGTGTGTGCCGTATACATTGGCTGCTGTCATGCATATTTCAATTTTATTATTTCTATTCTAAAGATTATACTTTATACAAGCAAGGTCTCAATTGTAATACAATCTGACTGAAAGACACAATTAATTGAGAAGGAAATTTTGTAAAGAAAAGAATTATTCAATGAATGTCGTGAATATGACTTAGGTTTGAGGATTATGCTTGCAATCTTGTATCATCCGCCGTGGATATCAGTTCGCTTACGCGAAATGTCTGCTGTCGTACGATCAGTTATAATAGTGTTCGCTTTGATTGTAATTCTGTCGGTTGTGAGATCAAAACAAGCCAATTCATGGTACATACGAAATTTAAAACGTTTACCTACCTTTTAAGTATTGTATTTTTGTTTTAGTTCAGATTGCTTAGATTCAACGAGTGTGGTTGGATTGATATTGGCTCGAGGTGGATCCAAAGGAATTCATAAAAAGAATCTGATGTCTGTTAATGGTGTGTCTTTGCTAGGACGAACAATTGAAACTTTGAATGCGTCGAAGTTATTTCCAGAGATATGGGTATCAACCGATGATGAAAAGATTAAAGAGGAAGCTATTAAATGTAAGTGTGGATTTATAATCTTAACCCCGTTTGAATGTCGTACTTTTGTAATATATATATATTCCGTTTACGATTAAGGCCGTGTGTCAATTGCGCTAAATAATTATCCTCGGCTAATATTCTGACACTATCGTGGTGGAAAACGAATTCTTCAGCTGTCAAAAAATTATCCTGCTCCGGGAGCAGGATAATAATTTATCTTCATAGGATAAATTTTTTACGTTCGAGTTTTTTATTTCAAATGGCAGCAAATCAACGAAAGAAAAAAAAAAAAATAACAAACTGTACTACCTACAACATGTATCTAAATAATGAAGGAAAATTAATAAAGTTTTTAATAGAATTTGCTTAATTTATAGGGACGCATGATGACAAAAAAAAGTGATTCGGTTACGGAGTTTGAATTCATGGCGATTGAATATAAAATTACACTTCTCTTGTTCGTCTTCTGCGTGGGGGCAAGTAATCGTGGCTTATAAGGCTTTGATACCGCAGCAATATCATTGACATCAAGGGGAATTAATACATCGAATTTATGATCCATATTATCAGTTATTGTTATTGAATTAATTGTGTGTCTGTTCTTTGTGTTGAGATTCGTATTGTGTTGCGCTATCGTCAAAAGTCTTCTGAGAAATCTCAAAAATTTAGCCCAATCGACACAGCCAAATTTCACAAAAGCTAAATTTTTATTCAACACACACAGAATTGTCAAAAAATTATCCGAGGATAATTATTTAGCGCAATTGACACACGGCCTAAGACTGAAATAAAAATTGCGTTAAATATTTTTCACAAGATTTCACAAACAAACCTAATACCTAAACATGCAAAATTCATAAGCAGGACAAGCTCTTGATCATTAGAAATGATAGTTTAAATTGTGTTGGAATATCTTTACTTTATGTGTAATATGCTTTTCACACCAAGCCGAAACCCGGGTTTTCACCAAAACACACGAAAACTTCATCGCAAACAGAAGTTTTCCCATACCTACATATTTCAGTTTTCAAAACGAGTCGTTGCACTCTTTTTCTAGGAAAACACCACGAAAAGGACTTCCAATCGTTGGGTTGTTGAAACAAACACACCTTTTGCAATATTCAGCAAAATGGCTGACCGAACAAATGTCGCAACTCACAATTTAAAATCATTTCCCACAATTGATTGATGGGCTAATATTATTTTGGAATGCACTAAGTTCATTTTGTTTGTTAATTAATGCGATCGAAATCTGTAACCAAAAAAGCTTGCACCGGAGTTTAACGACTAATGTCTCACAGCTTATTGAAACGTCAAACGAAAACTAGTTGGTGGTCGGTGTGAATGCATCGACGATAATAACCAATTCCACAGGTACCTACCTACCTAAATTCTTTGCAAACTATACCACAACCTTGTGTGTAACGTATTCGTAGATTCTCAATGGAACACACCTAATATTTCTAAATCCCGCAAACAGATCTAGAACTGACAAGATAAATTTGACATTTCATTTCCCACAATTAGAAACTTCAAACAGATTGTTTCCGGAAGGCAAAATCAAAATTTCTATTCACTATTGCACTTTTGGAAGATATCAAATAAAATAAATTTATTACAATGGAAATAACATTAGCTTTAATAAAACCACATGTTGTGAAAAATTCAGTGGCCTTGCAACACATCACCAACATCATTAGCAAGCATTTCAAAGTGCTCCAAACAAGAGAAGTTACAATTACGAAACAACTAGCAAGCCGATTCTATGAGGAGCATCAAGGTCGATTCTTCTACGATCGCCTGGTCACCTTCATGGGGAGGTAAAGTTGAGTCTAGTCAATCCCTTAATATAGAGTTCAGGAAGTTTGTAATTTCAGTGGTCCGTCGGTAGCATTCGTACTGTCATCTAAAGGTAGCATTGCGAAGTGGAGAACAATGCTAGGCCCAACCAAAGTATACCAAGCAATTTATTCTAGCCCGGATTCAATACGAGCTTTGTATGGTTTGTCTGATACCAGAAATGCCTGTCACGGTTCGGATAGTATAGAATCGGCATCTCGAGAGATTTCAATAATTTTTCCGGACTTTGATTTAGATGAGGCACTGCGAAAAGAATGTGATTCTGCGCAAAAGGAACCCATTTAGTGAATGGCATTATAAAGGTCATAATTTAGATTTAATCGAATTGATACAATTACGCTGAATAGTTGACATCTAGTCTAAGTCTTTAGTACAATAAAGTGTTTGTGATTGGTTTTGATGGTGAATAATGAGGCTTAACTGATTGTCTGTGCCGGAAAAGTACTGTTAAAATGTATAGTGGGAACATGCCATCAAAGCATTAAGAAGCGGGATTCTTCTTTTCGGATTCGATTGACTTTTGCCTAAGAAGTGATTAACATTGCAGCGGTGGTTTTATTGCGTTTGTAAGGAGTAGCTTTTCATTCCTAGTTACGATCATTTTCGTTAAGTTGTCATTCAACACTTAATTATACCTGTGCATATTTTATATTGTACTACTCCGAATGACATGGTCGCTAGTGTGAACGACCCAAATCGATTTGGTAAACAAAGCAATAACGAATTCCGTCACGTCGTGCAACTCGATTCGGTCTCAGCCTTCATTAACTTGCCCAGCATCACTTCCATTAAATTCTTCTTTTCTTTTCTGTTATTTAGATGGAGCACTTGTTCATATCCGTCCGGATAGTGTTGCCAAAGATGGCACTACCTCAATTGCCTCGGTTCGAGAATTCATGGACAAGCACAAGACGATTAAAAAGTTGGCGCTCTTTCAATGCACTTCGGTGTTCCTGAAGCTGGACTATGTCATAAAAGCTTTCGAACTGTTCAAAACGTCTGAATGCGTTTTCGCAACCACAAGGTAATGGTCGGCTCTGAATATTTGGACGTATTTCCTATATTTACAACAAATTTAAACATTTTAAGTTTTAATTATTTTCTTTAATTGTATAATAGAACCTTCAAGCTACGATGGTCACTTAACGCTGACGGCAGTCTTGTCCCATTGAATTTCGATCCGAAAAATCGGCCAAGACGCCAAGATTGGTCCGGAGAGCTGGTGGAAACTGGAATGTTTTACTTTGCAACTAGAGAGCTCATTGAGCAGAATGTTTTTCAAAGTGATAGGTAATATTAACGAAAACACTTTTCTGACGTTAAGATCTTGTTATATTACTCTATATTTCCTACAGATGCAGCAATGTGGTCGTGTCGTCCAAAGACGCTCTTGAAATTGACACAATGAACGATTTGAACGTCGCACGGTGTATCGTGGAAAAGGAAAATCTGCCTCCAAATAAAAATTAAGTACTATAATGAAAGTTATGGAAGTGGTTGCCCATTTATACGTAAATTATGTGAATATTAGATTAAAAAATGTTCGATTATAAAACTGTGTAAGTAGAAGTTTGGTGTAGGGAATGTGTTAGAATAAAAAAAGTGCCACTAATCGAAGAGGCAATCTTTGGTATGGTGACATATATTTCTGGTGGCAGTTCGATGGCATTGGCAACTTTCGGGCCACAATTTTCATTAAAATTACTCAAATCTATTGACTAGTTAATGGAATTACAGTTATATAACTTTAAGTGGAAAGGCGGCTGCCTACAGAAAAAAAACTTCGTCATTTCTTTTCTAGTACGTAAGTGAGTTCATGAATTGGACTTTAATGCAATAATTCTTTGTTCTGTAATGTGGATTTTACCTTTTTTGTATTTTTAATGTATTGAAATTACTACAACAACAATGTTAACAAATGGGTTTTGGGGGGATAGACGTACGAAAAATATCCGTCTATTTAAATTAATTCATCTCTGCAAGGTGAAAAGTAACTTTTAAGGATATATATATGTATATATCGCATGACTTACAGAACATGGGCACAGGAGTATAGTGTTTCCTTCGTTTCAATGGGGAGTATTACGTTTCCGCGTTACTCAATTAACTTACATCTTTGATTATGGACTTGAATATTAATTTAGTTAGCATCTGTTGTTCGCTTTGTAATTTTTGTATTTGTGACCTTCGCTTTTTAAACTCTAGACTCTAGACAGAGTCTAGACAAACTTTTTTCGCGACTTTACCTTTGACCATCGGTAGGTAATTCTCTGTGAGGATCGATGTAGGTTTTCGTAATTTTTAATTTTTTTCTTTGCACCATTTTCACTCTACGATACGTTAAAATCGAAGACAACTACTCACTTCACTACCTATGGCTATGCAGCTATGCTCTATAAAAAATGGTCTAAATCGTAGATACGTTCTTAATTCTGGACACAAACCAATAAGACATTTTGTCTTCCAAAGATTTCTACCATTATTGACAGCTAGATGACACTGTAAATATGAGACGGTGGGTGTATAGACTTTGAAGGAGTAATGGTCGAATACGATAAAACCACGTCAAGAACCAATTCGTTTATCGAGGCGGCGATGTTTTTTTTTCAAAACTCTTTTGTGGGGTGTCATCGGAACTCATCCCCCGAAGATGTAGATGGCGCTAGGTGGCAAATTTGGCAGGGTATAAATCGTCTGGGTATGTGTTGCACCCGACCCTTTTGTTGGGACCGAAAAATAAGTTAGAAGTCCGCAAATATCAAATGCCGGTCGACCGAAAAAGGTTAAAGTAAACCTAACATTGTTTCGTATGAATAAAAACGAGCGTTTGCTTTGAGCAAAGGGTTGCAGCAAAGTTAAAGTTTTTAGCAATTGCTTTGAATCGGTATGATTAAAAATCGACTTTGCTTAGGTAGGTAGGTATACCTAAGATCGAAATTAGCATTTCTTTCGCTTTACGTGTACCTACTTGCCTTGCAGTTCCTGTCAAACCTGACATGTAAATTTGATTTTTTTAATTTTCCTAAAATTCAAACGTCTTTTGTGGAAATGGAAATTAAAAAAAAATAAAATCCAGAAATATAAATGCAATCTTTAGCTTCAATCGCACCTGGAAATATGAATTTTGTTTGCCAAGCTTGTTGATGCTTCATTTCTTCTTCAGGTGCCGGGAATTGTATCCGATTTTGTTGGAAATATTTATTTGCTAACACACTATACAATTAGTTCAAGCAGAACTATGAATTACCGAGAGGTTTTTGAACGTCGACCTAGAAGCCCGGATCTCCGCTATAAACCTACCTTACAAATCATTCTGCCTAAATATTTCCATTTGAAAGAAATATTAGCCAAATAGCTAGTCCCTAGTGCTAGTCCATACTTCGCGTGAAACGACACAATTGTTGCATTTTCCAAATTGTATATTGTTTTATGTTAAAAACAAAAACAAAAGGTCTGAGTCAACTAAAAAGCAGACTCAGAATTTGCATAGCATTTGCTTTGTCTAATAAGTTTTATTCATACCGATCTGAGCAAAAGGTCAGTGCCGCCGCTTTCGAACATGTCAAAAGTTGGAACTAACTCAAACTGGTTTTTGTTCATACGAAACGTAGTAACTGCTTCGATTGTGACATTTCTCCTGAGTAAAAGCAAATGCTAGTCTATTTCTAGTTTGTCTAACCTGAGTGCCACTGGTAATATCCCGCTCTACTTGACACTTCGAGACTCGCAATAGTTCTTGTAATTGCGTGCTGAAATTTCTATAGTTTACTTTGCTTTGCTGAGATCGAAGCCTAAAAAAAAACAGGCCTAATATGGCTTAGGCACTTGATTTTAGATTGCAAAAGGGCAAATGTCGAGTCTAATCCTATTATGTTTACTAAAACAACCAGTTGACTTGAGACCGCGAATGACTACCTTAGAGGCCTCTCAACTGTCATCTTGATATTTCCTAAATCACAGCAAAACTTAGCATGGAACAAGGTCCATAGCTCGTCTTTTAAAAGGACTACCTAAGTGGTATGTGTTCAGAAAAGTACCTACGTCATTCGAATTCTGATGTTCCTTTTACAGTCCTTGTGAGCCTTTAATCTAGTTCTTTCGGTCAGTACCGGATTTTATGAACGTATAGGTTAGAATATAAATAACAACAGTCAGCCAAAAGATGGTACCTATAAATAAAGTGCCCTTCCTATAGATCGATGCCTTATGCAATATGTATTCTCCCATAAAGTAACTCCCATAACGATTTGTAGGCAACGTAAGTCCGTCTTATTGCTGCAATTTCGACTTAAAACAATTTATCGACATTAGACATGACCGGAATTTGGTACTTAAGTGTGATGCATCAAGTAGATACAGTAGGCCTTACCAATAATCATTTTTTAACCTTCACACTCAATATTTCCTAGGTCACAATCAGTGTTGTTATGGATAGGAATTGTTTGAGAATCGTAAATTTTCTTGGTTCAAAATGGTATTTGTCGTATTTTCTAATTTTACGGGTACAAAAAATGCGTTTAAGAGCGTAGAGGTCATAATTGCACTAAGTTTGAATGATATTTTGTAATGCTTTTGAGAAACAGTTTGAGAGACAATTTTAACTTCAATATTATACATTTTCCATTATTAGTTTTGTAACTATTTCTAAGTTTCAAGCAAATTTAACCTCAAAAATATTAGCTGTCTTACCAATAATATTTATACCTTCTATGGGTTCCCACCGTTAAGAGGCTTCTACCCAGAAATGGAGAAAAAGTGCAAAAAAATACTTTTTGTTTCTCTGACTGATCAATTATTACTAGAGCGATTGAATTGAAACTGAATATGGATTTGAAAGAACAGAATGTCCTCTTCAAAAACGTTTGGAGGAGATTTTTAAGAAAACATCTCAGTTATATTTTATTTAAAGAATTCCCAAAGGTGTTTTCGAAAATTGGCATAAAATGATTCAATCTTGGACAAACGATGATAAGACCAAGACGGGGTACGTTCTATCTCAGATCATTAGCTCAGCTAAAGGGTAATATCCAAAACACCAATAGCGTCTAGACAGATCTTGAAATTTTACACTGGATTGTAAAACTAAGGTGTTTAAAAACAAACAATATGTATTTTGAAATATTGAACTGTGTTTTTCATGTGAATATTGATGCACGTATGTTTCAATTTTTACTCAGAACAACAAAGTATCATATCAGCAAACAGAACCAATAAAAACTTTTATTTATTTACGTGTATTTTGTCACAAAAACCGAGTTCAAATTACATATTTTTAAAAAAAAATATACTGTACGTTAAATGTATTCAGTTTCAATTCAATCGCTCCAGTAATAATTTATTAGTCATAGAAAAAAAATTCCTTATTTTTTTTGATCGACTTCTGGGTAAAGGCCGCTTAAACAAGTTATTGGGCTAAGACTGACATCTATTGAGTCTATTGAGATATTTATTTTTTATAAATATTGCACTACTATTAGGTACCTTGTAGAACAGGACATATCTATGATAAGTGGCTAAAAATTTATATCCCTTAAGAAAAGTAAATGCTTTTAAAAAATTGTATTTATCAACCAATCTGCAATTTTTAAAACTAAAGCAACCAAAGGGTATTTTAGAATATCAAAAAAGCTGTAATAACAATACAAAACAAAATAAAAATTATTATTCGTTTCATATCAGTATTTCAGCTTAATTTAATAAGCAAATTTAACGTAATATCTACAAGTTAGCATTTAAAGCAACCGCCGAAAAAGATGGAACAGTATTAAAATTAGTTTTTTTATTCTTACGACAAAAAAATCTGTCAAAAATATGTTCCTTTTCGAAAACAATTACAACAAACCAAGTACCACTGATCGGATTCCATCAACACCTGAGGGATGGAACAGTAAAGAAATGAAATATTTCAGTGGAATAATTTGTTCTTTTTTTGTGGAATTGACTGAGAAGTTATTTTTAAAGTTTTTTTTTGTTGCAAACTTACTTTTAGAAATATTCATAAGCAACATTTTAAAGGCAAGTGGTCAAAGCGAGCAAACGCAAATTTGTATTGTTCCGTTTTACGTATGGCTTGGCTATAACTAGGGCCTAAGGCAAAAAACACAGGAGTACCTTGCTTTATTGCAAAGGAGTTGGCAAGGTAAAGTCATATTAAAAGCCTTTGTACATTTTTTTAGGTTCTGTTTTTGAAACTGGTTGGATTTATCTATCGACTCGTATGTCGGTTTACCCATCGTATTTATGTTTGTACAATTTACAATATCGGAAAAAATCGTTAAATTATTTACGAAATCGTAGAAATTAGGGCGAAAAAGAACAAAAATCTGAACGTCGTATTAGCCTTCGGAAATCGTCACTTTTACGATAAATACGATCACATAACAACGCTGGTCGCAATATGCAATTTTGTATGGAAATTTTCGCCATTGTGCGATCGAAAAATTTAGCCTTGACACTAAAAATGATTATTAGTACCGCGGAGTATATATATGTAGGTACAGACATTGTATATAATATAGAGACTACTATACAATGGCACAGATGGCGTCTGCATACGCAGTAACATGCTTACCAAACCAAATTGTATTAGCCGCTGTACACCGCAAAGTCGTTTAATTAAAACACCAAGCCCCATTTTTGAACTAATTAAAAACGTCATCATTACAGCCGAAAACATTAATAACTCAAGTCAGCAAGTATTTATACTACGAGTACCCCACCTCTCAGCTATAAGCAATCACCGCTGCATTTCGATTAATTAAACATAATAATTGCACCGCTAGAGATCTTGTTGGCGGACTGTGTTGCACCGCACCGCCATACCATCGACCCTTGACAACACTGAAGTGGTGTTGAGGTTTCACCTCCAGAGATTTGCAATTCGCTCGTTAGGTACCTACTTCGACGAAAATTCTGCCCACTAATTAATTTGCAAATTGCCATTTTCATGGGAAATTATATCCTCTGGGGCAGATTAATTTAATGATTTATTTAGATGACGCGCTGTGATGGTTTCTCTATTGCATTTCCATCCACCACCATAAACCAGCACCACACTTGGCTGCTATCAATTACATTTCCGCCACTTATTTGCGCATCCTGCTGTGCTACGATAAGCATCATTCGGCTGAAACCTGAATCGAGTAAAAAGAGGGCGGGGCGCTGAAGTGTAAACTTTAGCATAAGGAAACAAGTTGGGATTGTCATTAAAGTACTACTTACTTTTATTAATAATATTTTGTTTTTGTTTTTTTAATATTGTTTTTTTTTTACAATTTTCTTATCTATATATAGATTCTGTGTACATGAATTAATCTCATAATTTAGTTCGGTCCTTTTATGGAAATTATTGAAAATAATTTAGACTCGAGTTCTATTGTGGTTTATTTTATTTTCTACATTATATGATTTTGTTGTTTTATTTCAATGGAAGTTTGAAAAAATGCAATAAATCAGGTGAGTACTTGTTAATTTAAAAAATATTATAAATTTGTTCTCTTATTTAATACTGAAGTTGTTTTATTTATCTAAAATAATGTCTAGAGAAATTAGACAGAAATCTCATAAATTGCACTTTTCAAGTGGGGGGAAAACAATGCCGATTTTTTTGTTTAAACAATTATTGCACCTTAGCCTAAGATTTATTTTGAGACGAGCTGTACCTGTTCAACAATTTAAATAAATTTTATTATTAGATGGACGTACAGTGGTCTTAAAACGAACGAAAGTAGGGAAAATATAAAAAGGATTTTTGCATTAAAATTATAAACAATGTGAAGTAAAAATTGATCATATCACAAAAGATGCAAGACAATTGAAATTCATTTTATTAGGAGCTGGATAATTAGAAAAATATGTCCTCTGCCTCAAGGTAAGATTTTCCGAAACGGTGTTGACGTAGTCTGATTAGACGTTCACAATGGCACAGTATTTGTTCTGCTGATTCTATGTCCTCGTTGCATAGTCTGCAAGTATTATCTTGTTTTGAAAGTCCAGAGAGGAACCCTGTAACCATACAAATCTGACTTATATTCAGCTCTAGGCCCTGTTTTGTTCGTGTAAGTGAGATAATTGTCTGTTATACCTTCAGTGTTGGTCCAGTAATGATTGGTTTTGTTTTTCAGCCAGGACTTAATGTAAGATTTAGCAGTGCTAATGGGTAGTCCACTATTAGAAATAACACAATGCACCAGGCGATATTTCTCACAGAAGATTGGGCCGCATACGAGACTACAAGTCAAATAGGTATTCCACAACAAAATACATTAATGTCGTTTTCCATTGGGCAAAAAGAAGCGTCCGGGAGAGTCCGGAATCGAAAAAATCACTTCTGAAACCGTTCCATTGGCACAAAAAATACTCTTCTGATGGTGATTCTGAGAAGAGAATTTCGCTTCTGGATTTTAAGTCAGAATCCACTCAAGAAGCACTAATACAAGTGTAGTTTGTGTATTTTATACAAGTCGACTGACAGCTGCCGTAGATTATTTTTTGGCATTTCACCAATACTTTTGTGGATGCAATCAGAAGCAGTTTTCTTGTTCCATTGGACTACAGAATGAGTGGATCCCCGAGTGAAACCAATGGAAAACGACATAATTCAGAATTGTAGAGGAGTTGGTGTGTCCAAACATACATATTCACCCCCTATCGAGGTATCCGTTCGGAAAAAAATTCGATACGAAAGTCAAATCTGATCGGAACTCAAATTGCTATCGAAGTAACCGTTTCGGAACAAAATAAACAAAGCATTTAAACGCGTTCATTTCACAGTTAAATATTCCGCAACAGCTAGTTGTCGGAGAGCTTCGGAAAAAATAAGCCATGTAGCTGTCAAAAGTAAGTGGTAGGTATAACGCAGTTCCACGCAATGCAACAAGATGCGCTATATGTAATCGGAGAATTTTCCCGAAAGTCGTAGAAATTTAAGATTTGTAGTCGGGCGTAGATGAACGTATAAAAATATAAAAAGCAAAAATAACTCATTTAGGAAAACCACCAAAACAGCACTTCTTATTTAACTGACATCTTGTTGAAGGTTTTGTTTAAAAAAGACATATACTAATAATTATTTTTAGCCTTCAGGTACACTAAATATTTTGAAAAATATTTGTTGATTAATAGCATACAATTTGTTTAAACAATACGATTGCGATTTCTCAACGGAACTACGCTTTGTTGTCTTCAGTGACTTTTTGAATTTTTTCCTCAGTATCTAACTGTAAATTTGTATTCTACTATCGTCAACTGTCATCTCTTATTAGACTTTTGAGTAGCCGGCGTCATTTGTTTTGTGTTTGAAAGCTATTTAAAACAATAAACCTCTACAATTTTAATAAAAATGGAAAGAAGTGAATTTCGCGTGCTGATTAAGCATTTTTTTTACGTAAAAAAAACATCACCGAAACCAAGAAAAGGCTAGATAAATACTATGGGGTATCTGCACCATCAATTTCAAAGGTTAAAAAGTGGTTTACTGAGTTCCGTTGTGGTCGTACCAACACAAATGACGCCGAACGTTCAGGACACCCCAAAAAGGTCGTTACGCTCGAAATCGTCGATAAAATCCATGGAATGATATTGGACGATCGGAGAATTAAAATTCGTGAGATGCCTGGGGCATCAGGCATCTCAAATGAGCGGGTAAATCATATTTTACATGAATATTTTAACATGAGAAAGCTATCCGCGCGATGGGTGCCGCGATTGCTCACAATCGACCATAAACGCAACCGATTGACCAAAGGATTATCAGCTTGCCAAAATTCCACAAATTACACTATGAACTGCTACCGGTCCAGCATATTTTCCAGATTTGGTCCCTTGCGACTATTTCCTGTTTCCAAACCTAAAAAATTGGCTGGGCGGTAAGTGATTTAGGTCTAATGATTTATGGCAAAAAAAAAATATGTAGATATTATTCAAAAAAGTCACTGACTTATCAAACAAACCTCGTATTTACTTTGTCATGCTGAGAGGACAAATTTTTAGTGCGATTTAATCTTCGCATATCTTGGAATTTTTAATTAGGGCTTACAAATTTCGTCATCCCAAAAAGACTGCATCTTCGAAGAGTTCGATTAAATTAAAAAAAATTCTGTGGTCACACTTTTTAATAGTAATTTGCAACCGATGTTTAGGTTTGTAAAGGCTGACAGTTGGTAGTAGGTAATAATGCAATATTTAATTTGTTTGAATATTTTCGAAATTAGGGATTTAAGGTAGGTAAGGAATGTTCGAAACACAGGACATTGAGCGTGGGAAATGATTGCTTTTGTCAACAATACAATCACTGTCAAGAATTCGGGAAGTTAAAAATTTGCAAGTTTAAAAAATAATTGTTGCCGAACAATTACTGATGGAATAATCATATTCTGTGAAAAGGAGTTCAGTTAATATATGTCCAAGCAATTTAATTTTTGAAAATGTTTAACTCTCTTGGAGTGGTCTGAAATATTTAACGTCTTAGAAGAATGTTGTGAATAGAAAACATCTTCTCCCTATTGCAGGTACTCCAACCCCTTTCACAATGACTAAGAGCAAAGGCTTACCAGCGTGTTGGCAACAGAGGGCTATTGAATTTGCTGACAATAGGTACATTAAATTTGGTGACAAAGCCATAAATTGCGTTGCCATTATCACTAATCAGAATCAAACGAATGCAACGAATTCGTCAAGTTTGAAATAGCTTTGCAAAAATTTGGTTCTAAGTATTTTCGAATTAACAAAAATTCAATGTCAGGAATACTCTACAGTGAATTAAAAAAAAAAATCAAAAGGGAAGTAAAATTCGACCAGAAAAATACCAAATGCAATCGACTCCAATACTGTGTTCTTAAATGTGCTGCATATCTGCCCATTGGTCACTACACACCACTAAATACACAAAGAACCTTCCAACTGACAATTTGTGAAAATGCCTTCTTCTATCCCAATAATTTTTTAGTTCCATTTAAGCCAGTGCTTCTACCCAGGTCGATGACTGATTCAATACCATGTTCTCTTAATAAGAATGCCATAATATGTTAGCAACTGCAGTTTAATAATGGTGAGTTAGAAATAAATAAAACTGTAAACATTACTTTACGTTAACAAATTTCAAAAAGTAACACTCATCCACATCGTTCAAATTAACCTTGTATTAAATACAATATTAGATCAGTCTGCTTATAAAAAAAGGATTTTACTCAACAATTTAATTTTTTTTAAATAAACTCTCTTTCGCTACTAACGGCAACTGAACGGCAATTTCTCTTTGACGTGTAATAACTGAAAACTCAACATTTTACAATTTTAATACTTATATACGCATAATACTAGAATCATATTTACTATGCCATATTGACAGGCATGAATATCATTTTATTAATTGTGAAATTTTTCTGGTCAAAAGATAACCGTTAGCGGTCTCCGAAAATCGCCCCCTCCTCCACCGCCTCCGGCACCGGCAGAACCTACAACACCAGCTGCTGCCTGAGCATACTGTGAATAGCCCGAATAGTCAATCTGACTGTCATTGGGTGAATTAAGTTGTGACTTGTCACCGGTACTGTCCAGATGGGGGGTTGGCTCCCTGTCATCTAAACTGTTGTTATTGGGATTATTGTTGTTATTATTGCCAGCACCGCCGCCGCCACCAATGCTAAGACCGTTTAACAAATGTTGATGCTGTTGTTGCTGCTGATGGGCAACGGCGGCATGCTGTTGCTGTTGGGCACCGTAGATTTTCGAAATGTCAAAGGCATAGTTGGCTGCACGATCCTGGTACATCTTCGAATCGAAGTATGCCTTTGTGAGGACGGTCGGATCTAAGTACGCGCTGTAGGCGGCGCTAGCCTGTGCGGCCTTTGACGAGTCATACAAACTGCCAGCCGCTGCCGCTGAACTTAGGTACGAGCTGCGATCCAAGGCGAATTTCGGAACATCCATTTGGCTGCCCATTGATGTCTGTAATGAGAAAAATAATTCATTTGTCATTTGTCAACCAACCATACAAACAAACACAGAAGTTGGTGCAATCTATAATAACAAGTGACCCTTCTCGAATGCGTCAATGTAAACAATCCAACAGGCGTAACACAAACTTCAAATCATCGTCCCTAACATCCTGTAATTGGATCGTGTTATTGGGTGTTGAAATAGTTTTTGAAAACCTGCTAGTGGTTGGAACATTTGTTAAGGATAATTGAGGACAGAATGCAATTAGGTGACTTGGCGTATTTTGATTGTTTGAATCGAAGTAGGGGTTCTTCTGAATGCTGGGCTGTCAGATAAAACACCCCGTTCGAATTGTAGTGAAGGTAGTTAGACTTACCTACTTGCGAAGCAATGCGACGTGCAATTTGAAAACGGTTGGCCAATATTTTCTAACTCGGCTACATTTGTACACGTATTTGGAAGTGTTTTTTGTCTTTTTTAGACGTCTTCTTTAAACGTTTTGGAAGAGTTTTTCGACACGTAATTCGAAGCGTTTTTTGATTCGGTTTCTTAAACGTTTTCTGACACGATTTTCGACACGTTTTGGACTCGATTTCGAGCGCTATTTAGACGAGCTTTTTACACATTTTGGTGCTATTTTTTGTACACTCTTTTCCTGTTTTTTTTAACGCTATTTAGAACCCTTTTTTGAAGCGTTCCTTGAGGAGTTTTTGGGCGCACAGAGAGTTGTTTGGAAGCAGAGTAGTTTTGTGGACGTTTTCTCACTTCTGCACTGAGGTCTAGATCTAATACGAGCGGAGGCAAACATGTTGGTGAGACGCAATGCATTCAAAACTTTTGAGTTGCAAGTAGAACTTTGAATGTTTCATTTCCTCTGACAAAGACTCATTTTAGACGTTCTAAATCGGAGCACCGGTTCCCTATAGGTACTTGAGTACCTATTTTCTTCGCCCCAACCAACGGTACAAGAACGTTCAATTCTACCTGGAAATGACGTCTAAATTAATCAATGAAACCTTTTTTCCATAATCACTCGTTTTAAACGTTTTATGGCGAACATAATGACTCAATCCTTTCTCAAACCAAAGTGATTCAAATTCAATCAAATTTAATTACAGCTCTGCGCATAAATTACACACATGTACAAAGACGAATGCTGGGCAAAAGCAAACAGCAGAAGCAACCGCAGAATGGTGGGTGCAACCCGCAATACAAATAACACCTCACTTCGAACTGAAAGTGCCAGTTGAACACTTGCAGATTCCTCCCTTAATTATACAGTATTTCTGTATTTATGTGGATCAAACGTTTCAACACGTTCTACCTATTTATTATCGCACCTTTGAACGTTGTGCGGAGGTGGATAGATGAGCTGTCAGTGGGTTCCAGTTTTGCCTTCAAAGCGTGTAATTAATGGGGATGCACCAGCACGCATGTACCGCATTTGAAATGAGCTGTCAGATGTTTTGTTTGGTACCGTTTGTTTTTTATTATTGCCTGAATGCGTACCTATTCACAGTGTGATTTGTGTGGAATATTTTCCAAATGGACTGTCACCGATTTATTACGCGCACAAAACTAGGTCCCAAAAAGCGGATGTGAACACTGAACAACCACCTTTCGATAGGCATGAGGTTGCACTTTCAACTTACCGAATTCCCACAATCCTTTCCATGTAATTGGAAAATTACACGGTACCTTCAAATGGGGTGTTTCCTTCAAATCAATCGATAACCATCAAAAACGATGTTCTATCGAATTAAATGCCCAAAACAAACACAACATTCTGAAGTCCTCCTGTTAACCGCTTCTCGCCGACCACTTTGTACCATTGTATATGTGCAGGTGCTCCAGAAACCATTCCCCAGATGCAATTATTGCTCTTTTTCCGAGGCAAACGGACGCACAAAACGCGCCAGAACAAACAAGGTGTTGAAATGATGATGGAAACGTTTTAAAATAATTGACGAGCGACCAAGATAACACAAGAGGGCGGCGCGGCCGGCGGCTACTGCTACTGTCTTGGCTATGCCATTCGAATAATGAAATTACCAATTCATCTGGCAATTGAGAGGAAGATGAAATAAAATTCCTTTCGCATTTTGAGGAATTATTTTTTAATCTGTTGCCGCACACCTTTTATCGGGGATGATGTTGTTTTGCCTTTATCCTCCTTAGGGTGGTTATTATAATGCGTTCGAGACGGGAAGGTCTTGTGTATGATTATTACATTTTGATTGAATACTTGGGGCTTACCTGTGATGTTGGTGGATTCGACTGCGAGAGATGACTTCCTAAGTGATATGCTGCTGGTCCCGGTGCAAAGTAACCCGGTGTAATACCTGTAAGTGGATGAAGACCATATTGAGTAAATAATTGTTGGCTCGTTTTTATGGCGGCTACATTTTTTTTCTACAACTATAGGTACTTAATATTGGAGGAGGTGCTGACGGATTGTGTGCAGTCATGTCCCCGCATTTAACATGAAAAATTGCCAATTCGGGGGTCATGCAAATTTAGTAGGTCAGAATGTTATAAAAGGCCTTGAGGGCAATAACCTGCAAAACAATTTTTGATGGTAAATATCAATTCTTATAAAAATCAACTATCCCAATGGGGTCTATTGAAATAGAGATTGCACTTACCAGCTCCTCAAATGCATACAAAATTGACTTTAGAATCAATTTTCAATTTAGTTTTTAGCTTTGGCGAGGGCAAAAAAAAGCATCATCTATTTGGCTTATTACAAGCTATAAAAGTGTTAACCTAAGCCTACTTCTTATATCTAGGACTAATAACTAGGGCTTGGAGCTTAGGACGGTGAAGGAGGTCAATCTTAAGTTAGGTACTACTGCGGGTGAAGTCAGAAACAGTAAGGTTTGAATTAAACTTCCGCAGCATTCGGGAGATTAGTTCGGTGCGGTGGGGTGAATTGGTATAGAAAAGACTGGGACAACGAAGATTCCCAGGGTAAGTGCTAAAGGGGATAGAGTTGTAAAGGGACATACAGTCGATGGAGCCTGGAAGCAGACGGTGAATGAAGAGAATGTCTGTTACGTCCCTGCAAGTCCCTCAAGGGAATTGAGGTTAATGAGTTTGAGTTTCAAATGGGAAGGGCTACCACAACAGTGGGCAACTAGTCCAGAACTTCAACGAAGAATATCAGCGAGTCCAATAAGACTAGTTCCTACTCCCACTTCGTCTGTGTTGAAAGTTATTTTCTCGCAAAACGAGTGAGCTTAGTTAGTTCAAATATTAGCACTTTAGAAATAAGTTTCAGTGTTACAAAGATAAACGTAGCCGTGGTACGTTTGCAACCTCAATTCTGATCCTCACATTGAACATGCACTCATACTTCCTTTGATTAATCTTGATCACATTCCGATGTGTAAATGTAGGCTACGACTACTTAGCGTATGTAACAAGAAGAAACAGCAAAACGCCCAGAAAAAGGAAATTTAAGTCGTATGCTTTAGCACGCTAGGTTAGGGTATAGACAGAGTCTAAGTAGAACCCTGGCCCTGGGCCCAAGTAAGAAACTCTTCACTGTGTAATTATCTGCCGCAGACACCACCAATAATCATAAATGTAACCGAAACGACAGTCAACCCCATCACAATGAAAGAGCCCAAACTTTATTATTCTAAAAGTGTCCACCAAAAAAAGATGACAAAATGTACCTACTAATGTTTGGCGTGGTAGAGGAATTAAGCAAGAAGTATGAAAAGGAAGATCTTAAATAGAATATCCCTGCTCAAAGTCCGGGACTCTGTGCTCTAAACAACACTTAAATATTTTAAAATGAAGCCGGTCCAACAAAAACTCTAGTATTAAAGCCAAATAGTTCATGGGCCAACTGCCATCTCTAAATCCATTATGAATTACTTGAAGATCGTCTAATACTTATTCACACCGAACCGAAAACCAGCTTTGAAACCCATTGTATCCAAGAGGCAAATGGAACGGTATGACGAGGGAAGGCCTGGAGGCCTGCTTTTCTTGGGAAGAAGCACCAATCTTTGCAGTTTCCAGTGGTCAGGAAAAGTTCCCTCCTTTAGGCAGCTCTGTATTACCCTCATAAAGATATCAGGTCTGCAACTAATTGCTGTTTTCAGTGCTTTGTTTGGTATTCCGTCGGGGCCTGGTGTTTTGTTGTCGTCAATTTTTGTACACGCCAGCAGCAGTTCCTCTTGTGTAACTGTTGGGATATCGGAGTTGGGAGTATCCGTTACTTCAGGGAAGTAGGTCGGAGGCCGCTGTGGAAAAAGTGTAGTGACGATATCTCTTAGCATGATCGGGCACCTAAGTTGGGGTGATCGGTGACCTCTCACTTTCGTCATGACGATCCTGTAGGCAGTTCCCCAGGAATTGATGTCTGCTTCGTCCAGCAGCTTCTTGAAACTTTTACTTTTGCTATACTTGATGGCAACTTTCAGTAATTTTCTAGCGACCTTGAAAGTTTCGAGCCTCTGGCTGAAATCCGGTCGTACCCTTGAGCGTTGAACTTTTCGCCTTGCTCTCAGACAAATTGATCGAAGGGATTTGATTTCGTCGTTCCACCAGTAGCAGGGAGAGCCGCGTGTGCTGGGTTTTCTTCTTGGCATAGAAGCGTCACATGCAGAGGACACCAGATGTGTCAGTTGTAGAGCTAGGTTATCTGCTGTTCCCGGTCTTAGTTGGATAGTGCTCATTATATCCTTGAACACTTCTTTCTCGAATGCAGTATCTTTCCACCTGGGGCCAGTGGCTTTGCTGCATTCTCGGCGCTTTTTTTTTTGTTAAACTGGAAAATAACAGCCTGATGGTCGCTTTGTGTATAACTTGCAAAAGTGATATCGATGATTGAGCCCACGCCTGCCTTCCGGAAGGTATTTTTTGTGCCTCTATTGAGTAGAACGAGGTCTAATGCTGCAAATATTTCGAGGAGTGCTCGTCAGTCATCCTGCTGCCCCATTCTATGGCCATCGCGTTAAAGTTTCCTCCTATTACTATTGGGTGTTTTCCTCTCGTTTCTGTTACGAGATCATCTAACAGATTCTGGTACTGCTCGAAGCTCAGACTTGGAGGTGCGTATAGCAGCTGTAGAAATATATGCCATTTATTTTTGCGCTGGCAAAACCGTTCGCCGCTTCGCCGGTTTTTTTGGAAGGCATGGTTTCTGCAGCTCCATATAGCCGCTTTTTTAGTTGCATCGTTTATCCAGTTGCATCCATTTACAGCTTTGTATGGTTCGCTGATTAGGGAGACGTCAATTTGCTTCTCTTTTGTCATCTGAGTTAGGAGAGCTTGTGCTGCCTCGCAGTGGTTCAGGTAAATCTGGGCAATCTTCTGGACATTTGTTGCTGCCCGCAACATGTTTGGCGTTGTCCGGGTTATCCTTCTTGCAGAAAAAGCACAATGGATCATTTCCGCAATTCTTGGATATGTGGCCCTCTTCTCCACATTTTCTACACTGCTTGGAGCGGTCAACTTTACTTTTACAGTGGCGTGCTGTGTGACCAAAATCCATACACCTGAAGCATTTGGTAAGTGTTTTACGCTCGCTCGTAAGTGTTTTATTCTGCCTGACTCCACCATTTTTTGTGCGCTGTTGGCGGGCAAGCTTATTGTGGCGATTTGGGTGTGCCCATAGGCATTTCTAAGGTTTGATATATCTGAGACACCGATGTCGTGCAGGAGATATTGCTTCTTGACTGCCTCACAGATATCCTCCTTTGTTGTAGCCTCATCAATGTCCTTTACTTCTATATGAATGCGATGTGTTATCGACCGAATTTCAGCCTCCTTGGCCGAGAGTTTCGCCAATGATGATCTTAAGTTGCTCCGTTTTTTCCCCAGACTGGGTTTTGAGTTGGAAAAGGAGATCATCTTTATGGGTCTTCTAATTTTTGTGACAGTGTTGCTTAAGCTCCCAACTTTGGGCTCCATCTTCACGCGCCTAAGGATTTCTGCATAAGAGAGTCCTCCTGTTGTATAGCAACAACTATTGCATCCGGTCTCGTCTTGGTTGTTTTTGGTCCCCTTTGTTTTTGTGTTTCCTTTCTCCTAGGGGCTATATCTGAACACTTTTCGCTGTTGATTACCTCTACTGGCTTTTTGGTTTTTTCACCTGCTTGAGGTTTGGCTATTTATCCTTGTCTCCGCGTTTGTCTCCACCTTTTTGAGCTACCTTTACTTCATTACGCAAGGGAAGCTTCTGCCGACGTTTGGAACTTGGAGTTTCGCTGTTCGGTTCATGCCTTCTCTTGGGGTCTGGTGCAACTTTGAGCCATGGAGAAGTCTGGGAAGCATTATTCTTTCTTATTACTTCTTTTGCTTTATCATCATGGGTCTCTATAGCAGAAAGCTCGTAAAGTGCTTTTATGCTTTCAATTGCATCTCTCATCGGTTGATGTATGGATCGCCTTTTTCCATCCTCAAGCATATCGACCAGGATTTTAATTTGCTCTCCAAGTCTATGAAAAACAGTCGGTATCATTTCCTGCTCTCTAGCTACGCTGCTGGTAGGAGCGGGAGAATCTTGTATTTGTGTATCCACTTGCGAATTTGTTGCCACTTCGCTTGGTGATCTCATCGTCCTCGAGCTGCTTTGGAAGGGGTTCCTTTCAGCATCTCCATTTACTTCTCCTCCGTGTTGTTTGTTGTTTGCTTGTGTAACATAGGGCAAATCATTCGTGCGCACGAAAACGCTTGATCGTTTCGCCTTAGAGAATCTGACGCCCGACCTTCATTAAATATTTTTGAGTCATAGGTAGGTAGGTAATTTTAGGTAAATTTCCTTTCAAATGCCTTCTGATATTTTTCTAGAAAAGTTACTTTTCAACAATATAGGTAGTGGCCACATTTCCTGCAAATGAATAATATTTCACATTGCACAACTATAGGTACACAAACAACGCACAGTATAAGTTTCCTAATCTTACATTTCCTAATTACATTCACCAGGCATCAAATTACTGCGCTGGTGCCTGTCACATACATATATTTAAATAGGCAAATTTATCATCTCGCTCCACGGAGCCGAAAAAATGCCAACCACATCCTTTCAATTCCCCAATCATGGACATGTATATTACAACAGAAAAAGCCCATTCTCATACTAAAACTTTAACTAAACCAGTAACGGTTCGGTATAGTTCGTCGTATAATATCCATAACGACGACGGAAGCGCATATTCGCCAAAGACGAATGGTTCCGTATCACGACACAATGGACTTGACAGAAAAGTGCACCCAACCAACCAACCAACCAACAACTTCTGTTCCTACTTTCACAATGAAAACCTTGTGTAATGTATTCCTTGTGGGGATCACCCCTGTTTGTATATGTACCATACACATTATACTTTATACATGGAGCGAGGATTAGAATTATCATTCGTCATTTCTCTGCATAACATCCTGGAAACAATATCAACAACAAAACCCGCAGAACTTCCATGGGATAAGCAACACGAAAAACCGAAAATCGGGTATTAAGTATATGCGCCTTACAAGTTACAGCCCCCTTCCCTCTGGGGGGCAGGCGTATTGCTGCCTTAAAATTCCTTCCATTTGCATAATTGCGTATAGTTGCGGAAAATAAGGATACGACTATAATATTATGGTGGCACTACTTTCGGTATATGAATAAATTTAGATTTTAGTAGACCTACCTGCTCGCAGCGCCTCCACTGGCACTGATGGATATGGCATTGGATATGGATAGCCGTCACGACGCAATGCCTTTGGCTTTCGTCTGGGACGATATTTATAATCGGGATGCTCCTTCATATGCATAGCTCTGTTGATTGAAATAAAAGTCTGCGTTCAATAAATCAGCGCACAAATGTCGAAATACAAATCTTAAGGGAGTTGGGTTAGCGTCACTTACCGAAGTCGCTTAGCTTCATCGATAAATGGCCGCTTTTCGTCTTCGGTTAGTAGCTTCCATTCGGCACCTAAATGAAGAAAGAGGAGTGTCAATTAGATTGTTGTTGAGTGGTGCGATATAAATAAGAAAATTCAATTAGTGAGCTCTTTGTTTCATTTTTGACAGGCACACTTTGTGCTAAATAAAGTTGAAAGTAAATCCCAAAATTGTTGTAACGGGTTATTTGACAGATTGATAAATTGAGTACCAATGTCATGTCTTTTTCTTGAAATTTACTTAGCGACTGTATATTTTATTTCATGTCATTAGTACTCTTAGTAAATATGTTCAGCTATAACCTTTCACTCACAGCTACTTTCAACAAGAATGTCACATGAAAAGGAACAAACAACTACAGTGACTCAAAAGAACTTTAATTGGATTAACAATATTGCGAAAAGGGAATTCTAATCAGAAACCTTCAGCAATCAGAGTAGAATATATTCTTAATTAAAGAACAGCGCTTTTTGTAGGTGAAGCTTTGAACCAAACTCATGTTTACAAAATAGAGGCATATTTTTATCATACATATTTAAATACAAAAATTCTGATTCGTTTTCTTGAAATATTTTTAAGAAAATTTTATGTTATTTAGCTGAGAAATTTCTAAACTTCCCACTCTCCAAACCCGCTCTAAGGACGAACGCCCTCGAAGATTGAAATACAGCTCAATGCAGGAAATGTTATAGGATACAAGTTCCAATTATGCGTTCGCAAACGAGCTCGCTATCAAGATCTGTGACAGATCAGTGCCAAGTTACTCTAAAAACCATCACATCTGAAATGCCCCTGATCTTCCCCAGTCGTGACAGAAAAGGGCTTATTTTAAACGTCTGTGCAACTGCTAGATCATCAAAGAAAAGAGCCAGCAGATAGCTTTTATTTCGAGTGTTTTATCAGATCAGTGATCGTGGGCATCAATTAATACAAATTTCTGTGGCAAGAAAGATTAATCGGTGAAGATTTACTTACTTATTAGTTACTTCCGGTTCATCCATCGAAAAAATTTACACACCCTAATTTTGTTCGACTACACATATACAAACGTTTGACAAACATCCAAGAACAAGCGGCCATTTATTTCCTGTTTTGCCAAATATTTCCTTTGAAACGATATAAGATCGGTTTAGTTGGTCCTTATCAGTAGGTACCGCTTATAATTTCTGCGGAAAGAAAACCCAGAACCGCTTTGGGTCATTCAATAAACAGGAATAGGTTAACCATCTATTGACCCAACAGTTTCTGTTAGTTTCATCGGCCGTGGCTCAATGATCAGTCTGCTCGTCGACTATGGGGACTGGGCATGGGCAATGCGTTTCAAATTAAGCCACAGGAAAAACACAAATTACACCTTAAGGTTGAATTCCACTGTCCAAACTCTCGCGAGCGTATAAGGCTATACAAATGTCCTGGTCCTGGCGAAGCTTCACACAATCCACATGTTTTGACTTAAGGTTAATAAATTCACAGCTAATAAATAAATAACCTCTCGAAAGTGTAATCGTGGCAAAATTTTGATATGGTCACGTCACAAAGATTCGGCCATTCGGTGGTTAGAGTGTGCTGCAACAGCCCGCGTGACCAAACGCTTGACGCTTTCGTCTTAATGACGTCGGCATGTCAAAATTCGATAGGAAAAGTGGCGTGTGTAATCGTAACTTAAGTAGAGTGTATAGTTCTGACAAAGTTATGCATGTCGGAATTCACCTACGAATATTCATCTCCAATTTGTTCCATATTTTATGAAAACCGGTTTTGAACGTGTAGCCTAACCTACAACTCGCAAATAGAGAGTTTCGCGAAGCCCATATCCTTTCACAGATGGGCTATCTTTTTTGTTCAAAACTCAAAAAACAAATGTTGGATCAAAAAGGTGGATAATAATGGCCAGAGTAGCGTTTCGTTTAAATGTTCTTAAAAAGCTCACAATTTCCATTGCTTTAACTTCTCATAGTCAGCTATTACAAAAGTAGGTACGTTCGATAAACATAATTTTTAACTTTCTCCATTACGTAGGACAAAAACCGTGGGGGAATGTGATAGAGTTTGGGAATACCACATTTTTTTATTATTGAATGCTATTTGGTTAATTATTATATAACGGGTGATTTTTTAAGAGGTTTAGAACTTTTTTAAAAAAAAAACACAAAAAATTCGAAAAAATGAATGAAATATTTATTTGAATCGATAGTTTGAACCTTGCAATTTAATGTTTAAAGATAATTTCATGCAAATGTTGACCGCGGCTGCGTCTCAGGTAGCCCATCCGCTGAGTCCAATTTTGGCATACTCTTTCACACATATCGGCCGGTATCTCACGAATGAATGCATGGATGTTGGCTTCCAGTGCGTCAATGGAAGCGGGCTTGTCCCTATACACATTAGCCTTGACATACCCCCACAAAAAATAATCTAATGGTGTCAAATCGCACGATCTAGGCGGCCAATTGACCGGCCCGAAACGTGAAATTAACTGTTCACCAAACTCGCCTCGCAATTGCGCCATTGTTTCGCGTGCTGTGTGGCATGTGACACCGTCTTGTTGAAACCACATATCATGCAAGTCAAGAACTTCCATTTCGGGCAAAAAAAAGTTTGTTATCATCGCTCGGTAGCGTTCACCATTGACAGTAACGCTGCGATTCGCGCCGAATCGACATTTCGCGGTCTTCTGTCACACTAGCTGATACGGCCGCAATATTTTCTTCACTACGCACAGTACGTAAACGTGTTGGTGGTTTAATGTCCAACAAAGTAAATTTGGTGCGAAAGTTGGTCACAATCTTCCGAATAGACTGCTCAGAAGGTCGAGAATGCCGATCATAAAATGGAAGCAGCGCGCGATGAACATTTCGAACCGAGCACGAATTTTGATAGTAAAATTCAATAATTTGCAAGCGTTGTTCATTTGTAAGACGATCCATGGTTAAATTGCAAACCAAACTGAAGCTGTTTGACAGTGACACAAGGTACTAAACACACGTCAGCTGTCAAAACCAGTGTTGATAAAACCAAATCAGCTAAAAAATCACCCGTTATTAAATACATATATTGTTAAAAGGCGAATAGTACGATTTTTTTGGTAAATAAAACTATCTTCAGGAGATGTTTTGTATATTTGAAACATATTATTACAAACGTGGTTATGTATGTACCACTTTTCGATATCATTAGCCTTGATTTTGTGTGTAGATTTGTTCTTAAATAACTTGTTCAATCGACGGGGAAGTTTTTTGTTTACTTCCTGCTTCTAGCATGTGAAAATGCTGAAACGTATTTCTTTGCTTGGATGTACGAGGATTAAAATGTTCAAGCATTCATTGACAAGAACAGGTGCAAAAATGTCGTCTAGAAACTTTGTATAATGTCTCGGTTTCTTCATTTAGGCAATTTGTCGATTGGTTATCGAAGGTTGAAGCCACATTTTGTCCCAAGTCAGTAGATGTCACAATGTTTCATCTCGCTGTGTAACGTGTCGACTGGAAACTGCATTGAAACCGCCTCAATGGTCGTCCTAGATTTGTCTTACCTACATTAAATCCAATGTATACGGCACACTCCAAGTACATGTACGAATTAGCTGAATAAATGCAATGTCACATTCAATTGCACTTAAAATAGTAATTTCCCAATAAGATCTCTCAGTGTCACCGCCATTCCGTTTACAACTCTCCTAGCAAATGGCCAACCACCTACGCACAGACACATCAAACATTAACAATCGATTAGCAAAGTGGCCAAGTAAGTAGTCCTAGTTATGAGGTCCTTTCGAGTGTCGCTCTAAAGAGCTATACTTCGAGTAAACACAAACCTCCAGCTGCCGGCACTTGTCCTCGTATATTTCCAACTTCTATTTAACTATTTATGCTGGCACTTCCTAAGGATAACATCGAAAGGTGTTATACAACCACACAGAAGCTGTCGCCCCAGCACAAAGGAAGTTCTCCCACTGTCGGGCCTCGGGCACCTGGCCCACTCTAGACAACTGGCTGTCATAACTATAATCCTTAAAACGGTGTGTGTGCATTTATGCTGTGTGCGGTTACTGCAATCTGCAATCTATCAAAGTAAACACACACCGTCACTACACAGAGCCAGAGGAAGTGTCCTTTCGCCCCCGCATTACCAGAGATTCCTTGCTGATGAACGAAAGACAAGTGGCGAAGACGTCCTTTTGTTTGTGGCTCGATTCAACACGAGTGCGGTGGTGGGCGTATGTTTGTCCCCGATGTCTGCGATTGAGCTACTCAAAAATTTGATATTGTTACAGGTTGCCACTGGCAAGGATATGAGTGGTAATTTATTATACATTTACGGGAACGATAGTGTGGCTGGTGGAGTTGTAGGTCTTGCCTATTGTGGTGAGTTCCACGTAACGAAAGACGACCATTTTTGAAATTTTCAAATTATTTTCTCATTATGCTGGGGGCTCAGTGAAGCATTTCTGTGCGTGGTTTGGGGTAGTACATCCGTTTCTGAAGGGTAGTTATACTTGTCAGCGAAAAAGACAACATAGCACAATGGAAAATGACAAAATGGCTACAAAGAGTAGAAAAGTTTCATATATAGGGGGAAACGGGAAAGCCAACGGCAAATAAGGAAACTGGCATTTCTTTAGAGTCACATTTATTTTATGTAAATTCTATGGAACAATGTGGACTGTGAAACGAGAAGCTATTCGTTGGAGAATGAGTATCTGAACTGTAGAATTTTCAGCGAAAAGAAATAAAGGTCTTTAATGGGCAAGAGTTTTTTAAATGCAGGTTTTGTATAACGTCACTTGAAGAGCTATTGATGTAAATTTACCTGTCCACAATGAATTATAATTGTTTGAAGTTGTTTTCTGGGCAAATTTAATATTTGAATTCAATAACTAAAGTTTTTGACACGTCTTAAATATTCACCTATGTATCTTACTATTGTTAACCTGTAAAGTAGGTACAGCTTCATTGAACAGGGAAATCCCTCCTGCTCAAAGGTGTCGTAGTATTAGTATAGGACTGCACAATGCAGCTCGTCAAGTGAGTTAGACGTATTGAGTTAAGATCGCAGTTCGTATCTGACTTTCAAGGGCGCTTGACGAGTTCGCGCAGTGCAACATAAATGTTGTTCATATTTTCAGAAGTGGGATTGCCCATTGGTCCTTCTTTTGTGTAGTAAAAAAAAAAAAAAAAAATGTGTAAAGTGTACAATGTCTGGTGTAGTGGAATGATAGTGAAAGACAAAAAAAAAAACAAAAAAAAAAAAAGGGTATGAAAGATACCCAGTAGAGAGTTCTTCCGCGAGTTGAGATGCCTAAGGTCTGTTGCCGACCGATTGGCAATAAAACAGAAGAACGTGCACTGAACCAAATTCAGTAGTCATATTGATAAAAAAGCATGTAGATTTGAAGAAACGGTGATCAATATAAGGTCAACAGCTCCTGTCCGTTGTTTTGAAGAAAATTTGTACGGTATAAGAAATATTGTCATTTTGATGAAATGAATAATATGTTTCATTGTGGTGTTAAATCCACAAAAAATTTTCCAATTGAATAATTATTTCGTCAATTTCGACGGAATCCATTCTTCAAGTTAACATAAAATATTCCTTATTTTCAAAAATATTTTTCAAATTGAAAAAAGAAATCTTCATTTTTACGTAAACATTTCTTCAAATTGAAAAAAAATCTTCAATTCTACGGATAGTACTCTTTAATTTAATGAAAGCTTTTTCAATATAACGTAATGTTTTCTTCAAATTGAAGAAAATCTTCTTCGTCTTTATTCAAGCTGAATAATTTTTCATCAATTTTACGCATCTTTTTCTTCAATATGAAGCATAGTTTTCTTTAAATTAACTATTATTCTTCGGTTTCGTGCTAATTTTTTTTGTCAATCTGACAAATATTTCTTAAATTGAAGAAATTTTTTGTTTTTAATTCCATTATTCAAGCCACATTAGAGAAATAAAATACGAATAAATATTTTTAATATAAAAATATTTTTTATTAGCTATTTATATTTAATAGATTTATAATAATAGTAAGATAATTGTAATAATCATAAATAATTATGAAATTTAAAGCTCACAATACAGATATAAGATATCAATAAATAATTTGTTATTTAAAGTTTTTAAATCAATTTGATAATAATAATAAGAATTAATAATAATAAAGTGATTAATCTAAGTAAGCCGTTAGCCGGTGGTCGTTCCGCGCAGCACTATCTGAAATAAAAGAAAATCATTAGATATTGCATACATATGTATAGGTATATAATATATTGTATTTATTCCTATACGTTACCTAGTACGATACTTGGCCGCGGTCCAATGTGTTTCCGAACAATCAGTCGTTTTTTAATTTATTAATTTAAAAGGTATGGTTTAACACGAACACGATAGGTACTATCCTCACTGCACCACTTCACTTACAAGAATAAAAGCTATCACTTCTAGGACAACAATAAACAAATACATTTTAATAAAACTTTTTCAAATTGAATAATTTTTTGCAATTTGAAGAAAACGTTTTCCTTCAGTTAAAGAAAATTATTCAAGTTGAAGAAAAAATTCCCATCATATAATGATATTTATTCAATTTAAAGATATTAGATACTGTTACATTCAGGCTGGGATTCGTAAAGATAAAACACTATTCCGTTTAACTTCTCTAATAAAATTCACTTTTATTACACTTTTATCGACTATTCTAATATTTCACTTATAAAGTACCAGAACACTATTACTTAAACAATTCTTCAACGTTTCAAACCAATCACTTAATTTACTCTATTACTTTTCACTTATTTATCTTCACAAACTATTACTATCTCGAACTTTAACCAATCACTGTTATAAATCAACTGTCTCGCCCTCTTCTAAAAGCTGTCCTTTTATACCCGCTCCGCCATCTGACGAGAACTTTCTAGCTAATTCTAAGTGGTTCTAGAACAAGGTCAGTGGTGAAATACATTTACTTGACAGGTTCCAGTCTCCAATTGGAAGTGACACTTGGGTGGAACTTGTTTGGTGACTAAGGGGTTGTTTTCACTTCACCATTTTAGGTTACACGATACATTCCACACCACAATGTCCCCCTCTTAAACTTGTTCGTCCCGAACAAACTCGTTAACATTTTCACCATTATAACGATGAAGACGATCCACATGAACGACTTTCAGCTTGCCTCTTCCTCGTTGGATGCGATAGACAACGTCGTTGATGCGCTTTACGATTGTATAGGGCCCTTCCCAGTCTTGTTGCAACTTAGGTGATAAACCTTTCCTTCGATGAGGGTTATACAGCCATACCAGATCTCCTTCCTGGAATCCTGTAGTTGTCGTTTTAGTATCGTACCTCGTTTTCATGCGGTCACTGGCTATCTTAATCTTATCCCTAGTGTCTCGATGCACGTCCCTGATGATATCCCTGAGGTCTGCAACGTATTCCTCATCATTCTTGGATTCTTCGTATGGATATCCAAACATCAACTCGCTAGGTAGGCGGACTGTTCGACCAAATAAGATTTCAGATGGAGTATGTCCTGTGGTGTTATGCACTGCTCCTCGATAAGCCAATAAAAACATGGGAATCTGCTTATCCCAGTCTCTCTGGTCTTCGCCAACGACCTTAGAGAGGTGTTCATTCAGTGTCCTGTTGAAGCGCTCCACCATCCCATCTGATTGTGGATGAAGCGGGGTTGTCCTTGTCTTGTGAATCCCGAGTAACTGGCACACTCCTTGGAAAATCTTCGACTCGAAGTTCCGCCCTTGGTCTGAATGCAGTTCCATTGGTACACCGAATCTGCTTACCCAGTTATTGACGATTTGCTCCACCACGGTTTTAGCTTCTTGATTTGGGATAGCAAATGCTTCAGGCCACTTACTGAAATAGTCCATAACAACGAGGATGTAACGATTTCCATTGTTTGTTTCAGGAAACGGTCCCGCAATATCAACTGCTATCCTTTCGAAAGGGGCTCCAACATTGTATTGATGCATTTTGCCACGGACTTTCAATCTCGGACCTTTGCTGGCCGCACATGTAACGCATTTCCTGCACCAAGTTTCAACGTCCTCCCTTGAATGAATCCAGTAAAAGCGTTCCCGCACTTTTTCGAGCGTTTTATTGATTCCCAAGTGGCCTCCAGACACTCCATCATGCAATTCCCTGAGCACTTCCATAACCTTTGACCTGGGTACAACAAGCTGCATTACGAACGACTTTCCATCCGGGCTTTCCCATCTTCTTTTTAGAATGCCGTCTTGTATGTGAAGGGAGTCCCACTGCGCCCAGTATGCCTTTAGCTCGGGGCTCCTATTGGATATCTCCTGCCAGTCTGGTTTTCCCTCATGCTCCTTCCAGGCAATAATAGGTTCGATATCCGGATCTTCCCTTTGAGCCTCCCGTATTTCCCGCGCACTCCAGCCACCAATGGGCATAGCTCTCACCCTTTGAACGGACGCGACATCTTTTTCCTCGTGTCGTAAGCAATGTTTGCAATTTGCTTTGCACGGTCGACGGGAGAGAGCGTCTGCATTAGAGTGAAGACTTCCCTTTCGATGTTGTATTTCGTAGTCGTACATCTGCAGCCGTTCGATCCACCTTGCGACTTGGCCTTCAGGATTCTTAAAGTGCAGCAGCCACTTTAAAGATGCATGATCTGTGCGGAGGATGAATTTCCGCCCATAAAGGTACTTATGGAAATGTTTTGTCGCCAATACCAAAGCAAGGAGTTCGCGCCTGGTAACACAGTAGTTCTTTTCTGGCTTTGAGAGAACTTTGCTGAAGTAGGAAACTACTTTCTCTTGGCCATCGTGCACCTGGGAAAGGACGGCTCCAATTCCGACATTACTAGCGTCTGCATCCACAATAAATGTTTTCCCAGGGGTGGGGTACGCTAGTATGGGGGCGTTGCACAACTGTTGTTTAAGTTCCTTGAAGCTCTTTTCGCACTCACCTGACCATTTGAATTGTTTGCCTTTTTCTGTCAGTTGATGCAAGCTCTTTGCGATCCTGGCAAAGTCCTTTACAAATCGTCTGTAATAGGTCGCAAGTCCCAGGAAGCTTCTCAGTTGATGTTTGTCTTTGGGTACCGGCCAGTTTCTCACTGCATCGACCTTCTCTGGATCAGTCTTGACTCCTTTGGAAGAGATGATGTGCCCGAGGTACTTCACTTCTGGTCTAAATAAGGAACACTTCTTCGGGTTAAGTTTTAGTTGCGCACTTCGTAGTCTTTGGAACACCTCCTTAAGGTTATCTCGATGTTCGTTAAATGTTTTTCCTACTACGATGACATCGTCCAGGTAGACTAAGCAGGTTTTCCACGTTAGTCCCAGCAGAACGCGCTCCATTAGACGTTCAAAGGTAGCTGGAGCATTGCACAGTCCAAATGGCATTACTGTAAACTGCCAAAGGCCGTTTCCTGCTGTGAATGCTGTTTTCTCGCGGTCTTCTGGGTGGATCTGCACTTGCCAGTAGCCACTCTTCAGATCGAGAGTCGAAAACCATTTGGCTCCAGATAGTGTGTCCAGGGTGTCGTCAATTCTTGGAAGGGGGTAGCTATCCTTCTTGGTGACGTTGTTGAGTTGGCGATAGTCCACGCAGAATCTCGTACTTCCGTCTTTCTTCTTGACCAGGACGACCGGCGATGCCCACGGACTTTTTGAGCTTTCAATCAGTCCTTCCTTTTCCATCGTCGATACCATTTCTGCAACCTCCGTCTGCTTAGCCAATGGTAGTCGTCGGGGAGGCTGACGAATCGGTCTCGCATCTCCGGTGTCGATTCGGTGTTGTACGAGATGTGTTCGGCCATACTCGCCGTTCTGTGAAGCAAATATATCAGCAAACTCATTGATTAGACTCCCTGCCATGGATCGCTGCTCCTGATCCAGCTCGCACTCTCCGAGTATATTCTTTTTCATTTCCGATATCTCCGTAGGTCTAACCGCTTTCACATCACTTGCATTGGACAACTTTGTGACCGCAGTAATCGGTACGCACTTTCCAATCACTTCTCCTTGCTTTAGTTTCACGCTTTTGTGTTCCACATTGAGGACACGAACGGGAACCATGTTGTTTTTGGGTTCAACCAGCATCTTTCCGACAATATAGCTCTGATAATAATTTTCTGGATCTGACTCGACTAGGTAGAATCGGTGGCTCCCAGGATCACCTTCCAGCTTTGTCCAAATAACTGTCTCTGACGAAGGTGGTAATATTTCGTCCTCACTTACAACTGTCCTTAGAGCTGCGACGTTCTCGTTCCCGTAAACCATCGGAATCTCGACGTTCTTGTACTTTATAACTTGCGAACCGATGTCGAGCACTATATCATGCGTCTTCATAAAGTCGATTCCGATGATGCATTCGTCACATATATCAGCCACTAAGAATGCATGGGAGAAGACTATTCCTGCAAGGTTTATCGTCAAGAGTACCTCACCATACACCTTTGCTGTTGCTCCAGTTGCTGTTTTCAGACAGTAGCTGCTGGTGTTGTGCAGCCATGATTGGCGAACGATGTCCCTTCTGATTATGGAAGCGGTGGCACCTGTATCGATTGTAGCCACATACTTTTTCTGGCCGATATGGGCTTCCACTGTCAGGCTCCTATTACATCGTTTGGTCTGGGAAACCTGAATTGTGGTCCTGGGGGCGTCGATTCCAGAAACCAGCTTCTGCCCCGCGAAGTTGGTTCTTACTCGTTTCCCGACTGATGGCTTTGTGATGTTCCATCCGCCGAACGCTCAAACGCCTCCTCGTTCCTAGCTCTGCAATGTGGACAACTGCCCTGTCTACGTTCGGCTCTGCACTGTCGTTGTAGATGTCCAATTTTGTTGCAGTTCCAGCAACGGATCGGTCCCCTTCGAGAACTGTTACGGTCGACTACTTCTGTTCTCTGGCACGAGCATTCAACGGATGTCATTTCTCTCACGCGGTGAAATCCTTGAGATGCTTGGTCAGCAGCTCTCATGGTTAAAGCAAATGCCAGTGCCTCAGGAAGAGTTCTCTTTCCAGCCAATCGTAGAGCCATCTGCAGTTGTCTGTCCTCTATGGCTTGTGTAAATGCCTCAATAGCCATTTCATTGATGACATCCTCGCCGGCATTGGGATAAGACAAGTGCGCTAGCCGTTCGATATCAGCTTGCAGTTGCTGGAGTGTTTCTCCCCTCTTCTGGATTCGACTGCGAAGTTGCACTCTATATACTTGCTGCATATGGTCGTCACCGAATCGCATCTCAATAGCCTTCACCAATGCATCGTAGTCGCGTTGTTTTTCTGCTGAGACAGTTTGAAGCAATTCTGCAGCTGTACCTCGTAATGCGAGTGTTAATGCAATCGACTTTTCCTCGTCGTCCCATCCATTGGTCGTTGCAGCTGCTTCGAACTGTCTCTTATAAATTGGCCATGATGTTTGACCATCAAAAACGGGTGGTTGCATCTCCTTCCTTCTTGGGCAGTCAGCAGAATATTCCCGAGCCTTTTGCTTCTTGACTTTTTCCAGTTCTTTAGCTATGTTCTCGATGTTTGTTCCTTGTTTATGAAACATTTCATTAATTTTCTCAAACTTTGTTTCATGCTCGTTTAATTTTTCATCAATTTCGTCGATTTTTACTTCTAGAACATTCTTAAATTCTTCCACGGCGTCTTTTTGTGCGGCGACAATGGAATTTTTCTGTTCTTCTAAAGAATTCTTTTGTTCTTCTAGAGAATTTTTCTGTTCTTCTAGCGAATTCTTCTGTTCTGCGAACTTCAATTCCATAGAATTTTTCTGTTCTTCTAGAGAATTCTTCTGTTCTGCGAACTTCAATTCCATGGAATTTTTCTGTTGTTCTAGAGAATTCTTCTGTTCTGCGAACTTTGATTCCATAGAATATTTCTGTTCTTCCATCTTCGCAAGAAGTAATTCCATCATAGAGCTAATGTCAACGCCTGTACTTACTTGTTCTTCTGACACGTCGAATAGCATGGTTTTTGGATCTTCTCCGTCGTTTTGGACAGCTTCCTGTAGACGAAGGATGAGGTCACTTTTTCCTCCAGCTGTGGATAGATTCCGTTTTTCTAGTTCACTTTTTAATTGGGGTATGCTTAGTTGCAGCAATATACGACCCATTTTGTTTGTCTCTTGTAATTTAGAAATTCACACAAATTCACTTTTTTTTTTTTTTTTCTTTTTTTTTTTTTTTTTTTTTTAAACTACACTTAGACACTTAGCACAGAATAAGTTTTATCCCACTTCTGACACCAATGTTACATTCAGGCTGGGATTCGTAAAGATAAAACACTATTCCGTTTAACTTCTCTAATAAAATTCACTTTTATTACACTTTTATCGACTATTCTAATATTTCACTTATAAAGTACCAGAACACTATTACTTAAACAATTCTTCAACGTTTCAAACCAATCACTTAATTTACTCTATTACTTTTCACTTATTTATCTTCACAAACTATTACTATCTCGAACTTTAACCAATCACTGTTATAAATCAACTGTCTCGCCCTCTTCTAAAAGCTGTCCTTTTATACCCGCTCCGCCATCTGACGAGAACTTTCTAGCTAATTCTAAGTGGTTCTAGAACAAGGTCAGTGGTGAAATACATTTACTTGACAGGTTCCAGTCTCCAATTGGAAGTGACACTTGGGTGGAACTTGTTTGGTGACTAAGGGGTTGTTTTCACTTCACCATTTTAGGTTACACGATACATTCCACACCACAATACGAACAAATTTTTTTTTAGATTGCAACGGTTTAATGTGTATTTCCCGGAGTGAGGGATAAAGTCGGTCATAACATATTGAAGAAACTTCTTCAAGTTGACCAATTTCGTCAATGTGAAGAACACTTTAAAGCATTTCAACAAATTTATTCAATTTGAAAAAAGTAAGATGTGGTAATAATACAAATTTGCTGGCAATTTAGGGAAATGTGGAGCTAGATTCAACTAGATAGAGTTTGTAAAACTCAAATTCTGTGAATACTTCGTTCGACAAAAATAGTGGTAGGTAGGTACGTGTGCAGAACAGCGATGAGTTTTTAAAACGTGATGTTTTTGCGGTTCTTAAGCACCGATACTGATACGAGGTGATGTGCATTGGTTGTCTTTATTGTAGGGCGTTTCGCTTATTGTTATTACCTATGGAATAGATATATGTTGGCGGTTAGTCTTCTGAGGGCGAACAGTTTTAGATTTAGCGTAGAACTTCCTGTTAGTCGAACTGTTTTGTAGGTAAAGGGAATAAGTTTAGGCCAAGCTCCATATATAAATGTGATGTTTGAGTCCTGATCCAACCTCCACATTATAGAAAAAGATTAGTCGCTTTTAGTTTTGTTATGAAGGTAATCGTCATTAGTGTATCTTATACCATGTTCCCACCAACGTGATTTAGCTAAATCCACTTGATTTAGGTAAATTATCTTATAAATTACGTGATTTACCATACATTTTCGTGATTACTAATTACGTGATTTAGACGTGTTTAATTTTTAATTACGTATCTGTCATCGCAAATCCACACAAAATAAAATCGAACATACCTGCAGCGCTTTCAATTCAATTCAATGTTATTCAACAAACAAAAAAAAAAAAAAAACACAAATGTCAAAAATATTATCCAAAATTCAATTTTCCTCGTGTTTCGGTGTATTTTGGTATTTTTATTAAGTACAACAATCATAAATTGTTTTGTTTTTGGCAGAGGTGTGATAACAAAAGAAAATCAACGAAAAAAAAAACTACCCTCTCCGAAGTGGACGAATTCTTTCTGCTGGATGTCAAACTAAATCACGTAAAATTCGGTGGAGACGCCTTTCGTGATTTATAAATCACATGAGCTAAATCATGTTGGTGGGAACATGGTATTATGCGCATTAATTGCAATCAACATTTCTTTTTATAATATAATGTAATTAAAATAAAAAAATATTTATTACAGAAGTTGAAGAAAAGCTTCTTTTTTTTTGAAAATGGCTTCAATGATATCAACTGATATAAGAATAAGCGATGTATTGTCTTTCTTATAGAATCCCTCTATAATATTCTTCAGGAAGTGTAAAGGTTTTCGCATACAACTATATTAATTTTTTTTAAATCTCCACTTTCTCAAAACTGCTCAACTGTTTTAAACTATTTCTAAATTTAAGAACTGTTTGTTTGATTTCTTATAAACCTTGTGTAAAGTCCTACCTACATCTTAAAAAAACCTAAGAGCTTGAAAAACAAAGTAAGAAATACCATGCTCGATTCTGGCTACGAGTAAGATTTTTATTTGAGCAATCATAAACATTTGCATTAATTGTAAACTGGTATAAGTGCAACAAAGAAAAAATTAACTTGTGTTTTTGAAAAAAAAACGTCCCCACTCCCCCTTTTTTTAATTTAAATAAAACAAAATCCGATGCGGGAAAAAGGCTTTTGAAGAAATTTCATTTATCTTGAATATGTACCTAATCTTCAATTAGACGAAATATTTGATGAAAAATTGTCAATTTGAATTGTTGAGGATTTTGTCAATATGAAAATAAATTCATTCACTTGAATAATATAATAAATAGTGTAGCATTTGATGAAACTTTACTGATTCTGAATATTTAATTTTCAATATGAAGAAACATTTTATGGAAAATTGTTAATTTGAATAAATGACTCTTCTAAAAATTATCAACAAATTTTTGTCAATATCACATACAGGATACCGGTTTGTTAACGACTTCAGTTTGTCAATATGACAAAATTTCATTGGTTTGAATAAAATATGAAATCGGACAGCAGTTGAAGATATGTTATTTATTTTGAATATTATATCTTCAATAAGACGAAAAATTTGACGAAAAATTGTCGATCCGAATAATAAGTTCTTCAAAGATTAACAAAATATTTCCGTCAATATGAATACGCGATTTGGTTCAGTGTGTGTGTAAACAGGATGAACGTGTGTGTATGAGAAATTTTGGGAAAACCGTACATAGGTATAGATATCTGAGTGAGCTAAACCTCGGATTGGGTAAGCAATAATTTAAGTTACTAAAATCACGGCTGACGAAAGATACCAGCGAAAGATTTTCTTCTATGGAGTACGGTATGCACTATACACGGGGTACCTAGTTTGGGATATGTGAACGCATAAAAAAAACTAGCAGAAGGCGGCAAAACGGGATTGCTTCTGGTATTTTTTTTGTTTTCCGTGCACACTGCATGCACATTGCACATGGCGTGCTGGGGTTGATTTTCGTTTCAGTGAAAAAAAAAAAACAGGTATAATACGTAGATATGTAGATCATTCTTACAAAATTTTCTGTCAGGCTTGGTGGGCGTCCGTAGATGTTCATTTCGTTTTGTATAGGTATTCTTTTGCAAATTTGAGTACGTATTTTGAAAATGTGCACTGATTTTTTTTCTGTGAATAACGCTCGTTTGGGTAAATTCATTCATTCAATACCGTCGAGTATATGAAGAATACGTGAACATTCAATGTTTCCGTACATTTTGAACGGTATCTAGTATGGAATGAGGAGAATGAGACTTGTATCATTCGAACTCGAAGGGTGATGTGCAATAGAGGTACACAACCAAATAAAGAGCACGACTGGCTCGAACGAAACTTTCTCGTTGGGAGTGTCCATATGGACATAGAACCCCTTATTTCTGAGTACGTTTAGCAGTTGGTTTAATACGATGGACAATAGCAGGGCCATAGAACACCCCTCTGGGGGCAACTTTTGAGTTTTAACAGATCATATTAAGAATACTTATATGCATATAGCTGGTGTTTGGTGTGAGTGCATCGGCGGATTTTCGACGTGAACATGGTTTTCGGTTCGGATGTTAGGTATATCTTACATGTGTTTTGGTCAAAATCGTTGGAGCGGTTTTTGCAAAATTTGCCAGCTAAAACACGTGTTAGAGAGCGGATAGCGTTTTTTTATTAATGCGGGGGAATACCGACTACCGCCTACGAGTAAAAGTACCGATACCAACATCGATTTTAAGGAAAAGTGAAAGGTTGCGTTCTGTTTAAGATACCAAAGTACTTGGTTCAGTTGTTCAAACAGGGATGGAGTTGTTCCGTGAGTAAACATGATCGTTTAAATGAATTCACAAGGGGACTTGTTGCACATCATGTGCGCAGTCGAAATAGATTGTTTGGTGAAGTTGAGTTGTACTGATATGAGTTGAGCAAATCTAAAAGAAACGAGAACATTGGAAGTTGCCAGTCCTGTTTCACTACAAAAGCAGGTTTTCAAGCGACGTATTAATAACGTTTAACGCTTATTGTCAAAGGGTTTTTTATATTACATATATACCTATTATGTTGTTTTTCCGTTATTTTCAATTAACTTATATTCGATCAAGAGAAAATAGCGTGAACAAGAAATGACATTTGCGACACAAAATTAAGTTCACGGAATGAAATAAAAGGTCTCAATTTCAAGAGAGGTACGTGACCGCTTTTCTTGCAAAAGAGTTTTGCTTGTCAAACGTCTGAGCTGTCACTTAGTTGTCAGTTTTCGTTTTCATTTTTCAGTAAGTCGAAATTCGGCGAGTAGAAAGTTGCGAAGGAATGAGGAGAGGGTAAATGGATTTCTTCTCATATTTTTTGCGATTTTCTCAGTACGTGTTCGCATTTGTACAATTTCTTAGCAAACTTTAAATATTAACGTTGCCAAAAAGTAAAACCAAAAAAAAAAAAAAAAAAAAAAGGCTAATTGCCACGGCTGAGTGCGAAAAAAAAAGGCTAATTGCCACGGCTGTGTGCGAAAAAAAAAAAAAAGGCTAATTGCCACGGCTGAGTGCGAAAAAAAAAAAAAGGCTGAGTGCCACGGCTGGGTGCGAAACAAAAAAAAAGGGCTAATTGCCACGGCTGAGTGCGAAAAAAAAAAAGGCTAATTGCCACGGCTGTGTGCGAAAAAAAAAGGCTAATTGCCACGGCTGAGTGCGAAAAAAAAAAAAAGGGCTGAGTGCCACGGCTGAGTGCGAAACAAAGGCTAATTGCCACGGCTGAGTGCGAAAAAAAAGGGCTGTGTGCCACGGCTGAGTGCGGAAAAAAAAGGCTAATTGCCACGGCTGTGTGCGAAAAAAAAAGGCTAATTGCCACGGCTGTGTGCGAAAAAAAAAGGCTGAGTGCCACGGCTGAGTGCGAAACAAAGGCTAATTGCCACGGCTGAGTGCGAAAAAAAAGGCTAATTGCCCCGGCTGTGTGCGAAAAAAAAAAGGCTGAGTGCCACGGCTGAGTGCGAAACAAAGGCTAATTGCCACGGCTGAGTGCGAAAAAAAAAAGGCTAATTGCCACGGCTGAGTGCGAAAAAAAAAAAAAAGGCTAATTGCCACGGCTGTGTGCGAAAAAAAGGCTAATTGCCACGGCTGAGTGCGAAAAAAAAAAAAAAAAAAAAAGAATAGTTAGCTAGGTGCACTGAGGACAGTGCAATACAGGATGGCCGAGTTGTTAACCTGTAAAGTAGGTACAGCTTCATTGAACAGGGAAATCCCTCCTGCTCAAAGGTGTCGTAGTATTAGTATAGGACTGCACAATGCAGCTCGTCAAGTGAGTTAGACGTATTGAGTTAAGATCGCAGTTCGTATGTGACTTTCAAGGGCGCTTGACGAGTTCGCGCAGTGCAACATAAATGTTGTTCATACTATATATATAGAGATACATAGGAATATCAAAAGACAGCATTTATTTTAACACATTTTTTTACAATTGCTCGTAATTGCCCAATCTAATATAGGTAATATGGCAAGACTGGTTTGTTTGATATGTCTGCCGCATACAGGTATATATTTTTATATAGAGGATTATTAGCACACTAGCCTTTCGATGTGAACTTTTCCACGGCGTTTTACAATTGTTGCCCTTAATTGATTCATACAAACGTCAACTTTGAAACAGTCTTTATGACACTGTTTTTTGTTTGTTTTTGTAATACCCCTTAATCAAAAATGACTGACTGACGAAATTCTCTCTATGTTTAGGAAACAGATTATGTAGCCACCCTTACCCGGTGTTTCCACGAGCAATTTTCATATCTTGCAATCTGTCAAATTTGATAGTAGGTAATAAAGAACGATAGAACCTATGCAATAATAGCCCTTTTTTATTATCAGCCATGATCTATATAGATCATCGATTTACATGCACTTACAATTACAGCATATGATCCTGCTTCTCATCGAGATCATAAACCATGATCTGAAAATTATTTCTAATATTGCTCGCAGCGCTGTTTGGCGTTGTTTGTTTCATTCTTGAATGTTGGTGTGCCACACAGCCAGACTAAAAAATTCAATACTCTTCATAGCACAAAAAATCAATCAGCATTTTTTTACATCCAAAAAATTTTCCGTCCTTGGAGATTTTGCTTTTTAATTTTGTAAAGGTATGACAAGCCCAGCGAAATATTCCATAATTTGTTAAGTACCTAAATGTTTAACAACCAATTTTATATGAAATGTGTCGCAGTTCGTAAATAATAATTGTTTCACAAGTTTTCCGGCAGAAAGGTGAGAGTTGTTTTTTGTTTTTACATAAAGTACAAATCAGGTACAAATGTCCAGAAAATCTCGGAATATCTAATGAAAAATGTAAACTAGCAGGCTGCATAAATTTAAACTATTTTTAATTGCAACTATTTTCGCCGAGTTTTTTTGGACAAATAGCTTTAAACTTACGTAAAGTGACGATTTTATTTTAACAATCAAACGTATTTTGTGTGTGTGCAGAGAGAGAACTATGGTATTATTATGAAGAGTATAATGCTTTGTCTAAGAATTATTCCAATCTAAGCGGACCAGATGTGTATAAACTGCGGTTTTCATTATATTTCGAACTGATTTTAAACACTTTAAATAAGTTCTTAAAAAACTCTCACCTTCAAAAATAAAAATTATTAATTTGATTGATATGGCAACACCCCCGACAAGCAACTGAAATATCGTTGTACAGAATATTTGCAATATGGCTGGTGGCATGGTCGTCTTTTGAAAGCAACTGTTGCCACAACTCGTCTATGATCCGTATTGTTTTATTTTCGTGATCTGATTCGGATCAGATCACGCTGATAATAAAATACGGCTAAAAAGACTAAAAACGGAAATTCTATTTTGAGCTGTGAAACATTTGATTGTCACTTGTTTGTAAAATATTTCTAGGTTCATACAAATTTATTTGAACATCAATAAATACTCTACATTTATATGGGAAGAAGAAAAGTGCTGTTTTTAGGGGTTTACCGGCAATTTATACCTACCCTGAACTTTTGCAAACATTCCAAGACCAAAATTAGCCTAATCGGGTTAGCCATTCTCGAGTTTTAGCGAGACTAACGCACTGCATTTATTGATTTTTATGTATATTTCTAAGGTTGTGTAATTATAATTAAAATTATTAATGGACATTGTCAAAATGGAGCACTTTGCGAAATGTAATCAAGACTTAATACGAAAGGCACGGGCAAAATCCGGGAGGGTACAGCTGCTTATAAAAGGAACTGACGTCCGTATGTGCACTCATAACTCTGGAACGGATCGCTCGATTTTTATTATTTTTGGTTTAAATTAGCATTGGTCTAAGGAAGGGCATAAATGCTACTTTTTGTCGTAAAAACAAAACCTTTTAAGGATCAGATTGGAGATAAAAGTGTGTATGGAGAACCGAATTTTGAAAAAAAAAATTGACTGGATAGAAAAACGGGAAGTGTCAGTTCCAATAGGTAGGGTAGGGCGGGGCTAGTTGGACCACTTTTTTTTTGACGCTTCATAACTTCCAATCTGTTCATAATTAAGCTATGAAACTAAAGTAAATAGATACATTGAAACTTCGACTTTTTAATGTTATTAACAATAAAACAATTTATCTTACAGTTAAATAATTATTTTGACTCAAATACACCAAGTCCAAGTGGTCCAACTTACCTCACCAGCGGGGCAAGTTGGACCAGTGAGTGGGGTAAGTTGGTCCGAAACCTAAAAAACTGAAAAGTAATTTTTACAACATACGAAAACGCTATAATTTCTTTCTAAAATGTATTTAAAATGAAAACTTAATGAAAAAACACAACATAAACTTCAAAAAACGAAAATAAAAAACCGCTTTATGACGTTCTATAAAATAAATTTAGATAAGAATAAAAATATTATTTTATAGATTATGAATCGTATAATCGTTACTGCAATTTATGCAAATAAAGATGCTTCCTTGACATATTTTGGAACATTTTGAATGGGCCCACTTTCGGCAAGTGTGACACTGCACCCACTCCTCCCCAGGTAAACTTTTTGAATATGCTTCCATACACATAAGACAAAACCAATCAAGATGTTTTTCTTCCTCACCACTGGCGGTCCAACTTACCCCGCACTGACTTTGTTGAACATTTTGTTTCACAAAGAAACAACTACACCAAACACTTCAATTCCACACTCGAAAAAATAAAATACAATAACGGGACACATGAAAAATGTTTACCTTATTCTGATATTTGCACCGCTTCACAAAAAAAGAAAGAAAAGAAATAATTTTTTTTTTAGTTTTTACACTTAAAAATACAAATTTTAAACGACGCGCCCCTTTGAAAGTAAAAATGCAATTTCAACTAGTTTGGATTGTGGCCGTAAGTCACACACTTCGATTGTGCGTCATCGTTGTCATGTAGTACTTTTAGTTTCTGAGTTATTCGAGTGGGCCTACTTGCCCCGTGGCCCAACTAGCCCCGCCCTACCCTACAACAGAAATTTTGTAAGATTTTAAATTTTTGAATTCTTTGGATGTTCCCTGCCGCTATACAATTTGAAATTGAAAGTCGGCCCTGTTATACCTAATTGTGTTGTGAAACCTCAATGAACCGAAAGTTTTGCAACGAAATGCCATTGATTTGATTGTGAAGAATCTCAAATCAAATATCATGCAGGATTTTGAGGGGAAAATTCAAGGACAAACATTCTTATTATGTGGCGTGCTCACTGCTCAGGTGTGTGTAAACCTTCCGATTTGTACGTCGTGTGCCATAACGCACTTTAGTTGCGGTTTGATTGAAACACATCGACATTGCTATTGAAAGAGTATAAGATGCGCTTCGGAATTATTATACATTAACGAACTTGGGCGGAACGAGGTTCGCCGGGTCTGCCAGTAATTAAATAAACAACAAATTATTCCTATTCGTCCTCTTAATCGTCCATGTAGATATTTTATATGAGTAGATAATTTTTGTATCGTTTGTAGGAAGTCTGACTTCCAATGATTCAGTATTCCGCGCTTATAAAGGATCTCTATTATGTATAGAGATTTGCATTCTCTTGTTGAATCAACTTAGTTGTGGCATGACTGCCCAAGTAGAAATTGTCGGTTATAGATATAGTGTAAGCTGTAAGTGCTATATTTTAGTAATGTTTCCGTAACATGGAGAGCTTAACTGTCGTTATCTACTAATCACTTAGAATTTCCCTATGGCCAGGCCTGACGACAAACACTTAGAACCCATATGTATCAGGGACTTAATAATGTAGCTTTCAAGGCGATCATCACTGGAATTAATAAACGCAAAGATTTGAACCAACCAGTCACTTCCACTTCCACACTTCCAGTAGGCGCAGTGGCTTAGTGGTTAGTGTGTTGGACTACTAAGCGAGGGGTCAAGGTTCGAATCCCGCAAAAAACCCAAATTCCAACTCAGGTTTTTTCACTGCGCCACCTCTCGCGAACGTCTGACAAACATCCGAGAGTATAACTGTCTTGAAAGAGCTTCTCAATTAGCCGTTTGGAATCGGCATAAAATTGTAGATCCCTTCCATTCGTTCCAAAAATGAAATCTCACACAAAACGAATGGTTGTGAGAAGCTAGGCCTAGGGTCCCTACGGACCTGTTGCGCCAAAAATTATTATTATTATTAGTCACTTCCACAGTTCGAAGTCGTAACATGAAACCATTATTAATCCAGCCTATTATGGTGATCATTGTTTCGAAAAGTTCAGGCCATTTTCGTCATACGTGATTTTCCTAGGAGTATTTCGAAATAGCTCTCTGTAAAGATTATAAATGAAGGTCTTTATAAAACTGATTTTTTTAAATCTCTGTTAAACATAACTTGGTGTTAAAAGGTATATCATAAGCCATGAATCTTAAAAGGAAATATATTGACTTATTGACACCCATGACATATATGTAATTGATCAGTATTGCTATATCTCTAAATGGCAATATTATGAGAGCCTTCATATAAGCGTACATTTTGTAGTTCGTGTCCAACACATTTCATATAAGGCTACACACATAACCCTCAAATCTACTCCTTTTAACGTAAATAAGTCTTGTCATAGGTATTAATTGCGTCAAATTGCTCCGTCTTAACGCACTGATGCTGTTGACAGCATAAGACCCAGAAAAGTAGAAGAAGAAAAAATGATTCGATGCGCGCTTAAGAATTATTTGAACGAACTCTAAAAAAATACTTAATAGAGCCCTTTACACCAGACACAATCGATTAGAAATTTGTCCGACGTTTTTTGTTTTTTTGGGTGTCTTTTTGACTAATGGGAATAGCAGCAACTTAAACTTAGCTCTTCATGAACGCCGATCATAAAGTTTTCTATAACTACTCTTCGTCGTCATTTAATAATAATAATTTGACACAATGATCCCACTTGAAATAACAATCGACTAGTGTGAAGAGTCAATGCAATAGGTTTGCATCCAGACATTTGATCCACGATTTCCTGAACTTGAGTAGGTATAAGTGAGTCATAATTTTAGGACATCACATAGAATGTCTCTAAAGGCCAAGTGATAAAATGTCCATTGACAAAGTATACGTAGATGAATTGTACCAGTAGATAGTACCTACTTCCAGAGGCAGCAATGATTTGTTCTGCTTCTTTCTTTTATTATCTAAGCAAATATCTTCATATTCACGGTTCCATTTAAATAAATAGAACACTACACCCCTTATCCTTGATCCTTTTCTTCAACAATACGCAGTAGAGGGAAGCAAGAAAAAATATAATATAAAAAGCTCACATAGAAGATCCCCCAGCAACAAAAGAAAAAGAAAAACCAAAATGAAAGAAAAATAAAAAAAATCCTTTCATTGAATTCACTGTTTTATAAATAAGAAAAATAAGAAAATTCAAACCAAAAGGATTGTCATGTACCCCAACAATAAAATGCGAAGAAGAGTTTCGAGAAAATTAATGAAAGAATTGCACACCGACCCAGCCCATATTCCATTTGCGCGCACTCATTCCCTATCCCTATTCAGTGTTTGCAACACAGAATAATTACAATCACTCCTACAAGCCGATGCGATGACAAGGACAACACAACCCTCTGTACACACAAAGCCACCTACATTTTATTTTATTTCATTTTTAGAAAATAGGGAAAATCTTAAAATCGCACAACGACTTAAAAGCGCCATCTATTGAGCAGATTTTCTGTAGGAAATGTTTTATTTCCTACATTTGTGCACGAAGAAAGCATGTTCGTCTTATGCAATTGTTCTCGATAAACTCATACACATGCGGGTCTATAGATGTCGTTCATCCACTGTCATCGTGCCATTGTGTCTCATCCCAACTCCCCATTCATTGTGACAAGAAGAATAATCCTTTTACTGGGGCCTTCTGTTACCGCCTCACCACCCCATCCTCTATACTCTTGTTGCTGTATTCGCATATCCTTTTCATTCATTCATTCCATTCACATTCACACACAGAGTGCAGAGAAGAAGAGAAGAGTACGTCAAGTATTGTTGCCTTTCTTGTTTCTCGTCGACAACAAGGACATGTATAAATACACAATGGCAGCGAGGATAAAGGTGAAAAAGAGACGCAAAACACGGAATGTTCGGAGTCGAACAATTCCAAGGATTAACAACAACAAAAACTAGAACGAAAAAGATTTATTCTCTGGCATTGGTCCTGCTGTTCCTGTGCTGTGTGACAGACTATACAGGCGCAGGGCGTTCTCTTTCTTCCAAAGTCTTCCATCGGTACGGTATACATACAATATACCCTGAGTATTGTACACCGTTTGTAACTATATATCAGTAACGACGACGGGGGGACTGGTGGGTGGGTGGTTTTACCAAAAGGATTTTCACGAAATACAAAATGAAAAGCTTTTCACAACATTGTCAAATGATGTTCAGTCATTCTATGTAAGACAATAAAAATTCTATACAGAGGTAGGGATGTATACGGAGGCCCCTTTGTCCCGCTGTACATATGGGTACCTTTGTAACCGGTGATGTTGAGGAAACTCATGACAACCTAACGAAATAAATGACGACATCATTCAAAAACACCCATATGCAGCGGCATAATGAGAAGTTTCCTTGAAATGAATGCACAACATTATAAAGGATATGTTATGTACCCACATACATACCTGCATGTGTTGGGGAAGGGAATATTGCAAATATATGTTCACCTGCGTGTTTTACGTATAAGGAACGTGATATACATTGAATGGAGAGCTCCATTGTATGGGGACAATCTGTTAAGAGGAAAGTTACACAATCATTTGAAAGGATTTTGGATACATTTATCGAAAGACGAAAAGGGGAGGGATACACTGGTTTCGCATGCCAGTTTTCAGAGTTAATTCACAGGGGCTTGAGATGCGGCTTAAATTTAAATTCCAATTAATGTCAATAGGTTTATGGGAAGAAAGAAATGCTACTTTTTGTGGATCGCAAGGAAAAAACTTTGTAACTACATCCTATGCACTTGTTCGTTTGTGTACCTTGAATGCAGGACTATTTGAAGCCATTTTTGTTTCTGCTCTTGAACGTATTACAAGAGCTTAGGTACATAATATTGCTTAATTGTTAGCTAAAAACTGAGTACCTATAAGATATTGCTCTAGATTTAAGCATTAGGTACTTGGTTTTTAAAGTTTTACTCGTATTCAAGTCGAAAATAGCGTTTTGAGCTGTTTCTAAAAATATCGTTTTCGGTGATCCGAATTGAAAATTAAGTAGATACGCCAAAACTTTGAAAGCATTAGTTACAAACTATGAATTTTGGTAAAAATCCTGCTTACAGTTTTCGGGTAAACTAAAGAAAATCGAAGTTTTCGAAAATGCCTTTTTTCAAAAATCCATTTTACGATAATATGAAAAACAATTTGATTCGCTTTTAAGTTATAAATTATCATATTACCTTAGGAATGAATTTATGTTCCAATCGTACCTATATAACGTTTTCGAGATATACATATGTCGAAATTTCTAAGTTACCGTTATTCGATTTTTTTTTTGCCAAAAACTGAATATATTATAGTCTCGTTAATTTTACCTACATAAGCACAAATATCAACTTTGGTGGAAATCATAAGAACCGTTTTCGAACAAATCAAACTGGTACCAACATTTTATATCGTTAGTACCTACCATTAACATTGTGGTTACCTTGCAAAGAAAAAACCGCCCCGAACTGTAAGCCGACGAACTCCAAATCCGAAGTTTGAACTAAATCCGGGCAGGCGTTTAGGCTGTAGGCCTGTGGAAGTGCGGACAAACAGATGGACAGACCGGGCAGAATTTTGCGACCCACTTTTTTGAGTTCCTCTATCATCGTAATGTCAGAATTGGATAACATCTCGAGTTCGACATTTTATACGAAAACAATATCTTTCTCTTACTACGCAATGGAGCAAGTTAAAAAGCACTTCAAACACTGAATCCGAAAATCCGAATCAATATCGTGTGGGTTTTTCCAACAACGGCATAAACAAAAATTGTATTTTTGATAATTCTCGTGGGCTAGTCCGAAAAGTCCGGCATCACTGGCACAATTGCATCCAAGTTGGGTTGTTTTCCACTCATTTACCTCATGAGGTCCCCTCAACGACCTTGAATAAATCAGAGATGATGTCTGTTCGCTGTTTCATTTGGCTTTAATCGATACCACTTGTTCACTTGTACAGGTCAAACAGTCGTCTGTTACAGCACTTATAGTTTCTTAATAACCCATCACTGCAAACGAAACCGACTCTCTTATGAAGAATTTGTCTTTCGAAATGACCAATGATGAATGTAATCCGCTTGATAAGGATCCCATCAGATTCATGGAGCTGGATTGAACTTCTAAAGGTCGTTTATTTATATATAGCTGCCTTCTAAGTATTATTTCAGCCAAAGTAATGCCTGGAACCTATGCAGAAATTCCAGAAAAAAACGTGAGGAACGTGAGGAACGTGAGGAACGTGAGGAAGGCGAGGAACTTCTGACTACAAATCTCTCCTTCTCAACTTTGACAGATCATTCTCCTGCTCTTTTCCGAGTAGAGATGAATGGGGCACAGATGAACATACAAAGCGGAAATCGGTATCCATCTACACAGATGGATCAAAGATGGACTGTGGAACCGGTGCCTGTATATTCTGTGAGGAATTGAATATACATTGCTCCATCAGGCTTCCTGATAGCAGTAGTGTCTTCCAAGCAAAGGTTCTTGCAATCGCCTAAGCGGCCTGAATGGTGTCATTGTTGGCAATACCACGTAATGATATTACCATTTTCATTGATAGCCAGGCGGCTATAAAAGCAATTTCTAATCCAAGCTAGTTCAATGCCGTTGTGAAGAGCTTAAGGTTCTTTGCTCGCAGCACTCCACGAATCTCTGCTGGGTCCCTGGATACAGTGACAAAGTCGGCAATGAGATGGCTGATGAACTTGATAGAGCACTACAGTCGATCAAGCCTCCACTCTGTAATTTCAGAGAACGAGTGTAGAACAAGATTTGTATAAAAACCAATAACAGTGGAAAGCACAAACTAGCTGTGAAGTATGGCCTGTATATGAGAGAGGCCGAACCATCAAAACTGTATAGTTTGACAGGTCATCGCTGTCTAAACTAGTATTGGCTCTAACGGGTCATAACTTCTTAAGAAACCACACGACGAAACTAAATCTCAAAGATGACGACGAGGTTCATGAGGACACACCTCACTTAATCTGTCACTGCCCGAGCCTCTGTCACTTGAGGAACAGACCGCTTGGAAGCTATTACTTCTATGACTTACGAGAACTTTCTGATGTTACACTTTCAGATCTTTACAGGTTTTTAAGGACAAGAAGGAAAGACAAGAAAGACTAACCATCACCAACACCCACAAGTTAACCCCCAAAAAAGGGCATCACAAAGGGTCCACAAGGACGTAAGTGTGGTATAGTAGGGTTTAAACTTCTCTTCCAGCCCGTAAACCTAACCTAACGTAAACATTGTTTCGATTTCTAATGAAAATAAATCAAAGGCTTTACTGAGAATTGTGTCCATCATGCCTCGTGTTTGGCTTCCTTTCAAACAATGAAGATATTCAATTCATTGCGCAAAGATCCCCAGGTTCTTAAAAATCTCGTAGGTAGCAGCTGTGACACTCAGGCGCCAGTTGGTTATTACCTTGGTTATTGCCATTGCTAATTTGGTGTGATGTGTGTGCGAAAGATTCGTTTTCCATAGTCGTAATTAAATGACGCTTCTTGCTTAACTATACTATTATGGTCGTTTTCGCCCCTGTAGCCTTTAGAAATGTTAATTTTTCAAGATCCTTATACTTCCACAAGGTTACACTAGTCATTTCTTTCCTTACGAGATTTAATACCTTGGCTTTGGTCAAACTGGAGTGCATTGTCCTCAATTTCTCAAGAGCTCGCTAGATATTCTAACATTTTCTAGTGTACCCCGCAGAAAAGCCCAATTCTATTACAAGAATGGAGTTTAGGTTGCCCTTTCCAACTGTCCTCCTAAAGATGGTCCTCTTTTTTATTTTGAAGTCTAAATCGAAAGAAATCATGTTTAAAGAAAAGCTCATTGGTTTGGTTAAGAATGTTGTTGAAGCTATGTTTGAAAGCTTTATCCTTATCGTCAAAAGTTATTCATGATGTAAAATAAAACCTTATTAGCTTTTTTAAATAATCTTAACGCGAGTCTAAGAATCAGGAGCGGATTTAGCTTTTTTGGAGCCCGGCACAGATGTTTGAAATAAGGCAAGATAAGAAACTTCTAAAAGGCAAAGCAAACTATCCCAATCATTTACCTACGATGAACCTTAATTTGAGCAAAATTAACCTCTGTACCCTAACGTGTTTCATAGCGAGTCAGTGTAGACTCTTAGACTCTTGGACTTTTGGAGTCTACTCTTGAAAAGGTCTCTTCAGGTTTTGCCATGAGTGCAGTCAGCATTGACCACAAAAGACTGAAATATGTCGTAGAGTACCTACCTATATTATCAGATAAGCAAATAGTGTCAACTCTTGTCTATGGATTTCTTAAAGTGAGTTTGAGGGCACTGTATGACCAATTTCTTTCGACAAGGCGAAATATTAGTACGGGACATTTAAAATGATGCGAAAGTCTTCATGTGATGGAAATGAACATTCTTCTATAAGATTTAAGTAAAGGATGTACAATAGCCCAAAAGATCACAGTTTAAAATACCCCTTCCTCGAATTAGAATTTAAGCACCTACAAAAGACTTAAGCCTGTAGAGAAAAGTATCAAAAGATACTCATGAGGTGTGTTTTTTTTTAAACTGCAACCGTCACCCTTATCATATAGCGTAAATCCCCGCATATAAATAAGCAAATTGATATAATCATCAAACCCATTGTCACTCCATTTCACGAAAGGAGCTTATCCGTTTTACAAATCTCCAGCCCAGCCCAGCCCTTAATTGACAAATACTATGGTCGCACAACCGCATTGCAACCCACAAAGTGTCAATTGTCATATCGCTGTCACATTGTGTTTAGTGTAACCCAAATGGAATGACGAAAAATTTAAACTGTAACCAGCCATCGGTTTTTGTGTGACATTCATTTTGAATCTCTGTTCGTTTATTGTCTGTCAACTGTTTCCTGCTCTTCTGATAACGCACTCTTTGGCTGGTGTAGTGTTCCTTAAACATCGATAGTTTAATATTTCGATAGTATCGATAGTTTCGGAGTAAAACTATCGATAGTATCGATACTATCGATAGTTTTATATACATACGTTTTCTAACGACGGGGTTGTAAATTTGTCCATAATTTATTAATAAGAAACATCCTCAGACTCAGGCAAACCATCTTGATCATGAGAAGTTCTAGGAAGAACTTCCGACTGATGCTTACGCTTTAAGTGATCGGATAGATTACTCGTGTTACCATAGTGCTTGTACTCCTTTTGGCAAAAAGTAAACTTAACAATATTATTGTCACCTTCAACATATTTAAAAAATGTCCACACAACCGATTTTTTACTTTGATTCATTTAGGTATCACTAGAATTTTTAACTTTAAATTTGAAGAAATAACTTTACTATTTTATTGTAATTAGTCAACTAGTCAACAAACTTGAGCTTAACCGTAAGAACAGCCTGCTTCAAGTGAATTGCATCTACAAAGTTTGAAAACATGCAGCACTTGCGGCACTATCTGCGATTGTAAATGCTACAAGGATATGCAACGATTGTTTCTTTGCTGACACAAGAAAAAACAAAATACAGTCAAACTTCCCTAACTCGAATCACCACTACAAGGTAAAAGTTCGACTTTCTTATAGAGACTTCGACTTACAGAAATTATATTTTTTTATGGTTGTTAAATCAAACTGCAATTGAGTATACTTGTATATTTATTTTAAACCAATCCAGGACAGCCTTGTCAACATTTTGAAACATTGATATTTTCGCTCTTTTGCTGCATCCAGAAAAAGTTCCCGATTCAATTGACGTGGTTGTTGATTCTTTATTTTTTAAGATTTTGGAAACCGCACTCACTGGGATACCGAATTTCTTAGCTTCATCTTTTTTTTTAGTCCACTTTCAATTTCTTTGATATGTTTAAATTTTTCTTCTAGTGATAAACATTTTACCCCACGTTTTGACGCCATAGGATATAAACTTACATTGGCTTTACATTGATTATGCGCGACTGACACAAAAGAATTAAAAACAAAAGGAGAACATAAAACAATCATTTTCGGGATATCCCCGAACAGTAAAATACTTAAAACAAGACAAACAAATTGAAACAGAATGAAAAATAACCAAGCATTATCGGGGGTTTCCCCTAAAAATTCGACTTATGGAATGGTCGTGCCATAATTTTTATTCGAGTTATGGAGAAATTCGAGTTATAGAAGTTCGAGTTACGGAAGCAGAATTGTATGCAATTTGCCACCTAAATGCTGTTGACACTCGATTTAGTTCGAGCTATAGAAAATTCGAGTTATAGAAGTTCGAGTTATGGAAGTTTGACTGTATGTACAAAAAATTCGAAATCACTTTCACCAGCGCCAACAGCCACATTGCGCACATATTCGCGCAAACGTAATTTGTAGTAAAGAGGACGCCTTTCTTTTGCCAGAGTTTTGATATTGTTTGTTGTTTTCTTATTACAGCACCATAAACCAGATGCATATCTAGACAAGACCGATGTCTATATACACTAAAAAATATTAGAATACCGAAGCAGCTGATGTCAAGAAATGTTTTAAAAGAACTATCTTTTTTTCAGTATAAAAGAAGTACTTCTTTATACGTAGAAAAGTAGTACTCCTACTAACGAATTACTTCTTTTACGTACATTTTTCGCATGTTTTATGAGTACTTCTACGTTTGCTTTGAATACGCTCATATATATGCGTTTCGATAGTATCGATAGTTTTTTTGAACAATCGATAGTATCGATAGTCAAAAACTATCGATACTATCGATAGACTATCGATGTTTAAGGAACACTAGGCTGGTGTTTGGATGAGCTGAAGCACATGTCGGACGCGCGAGGTTTGTTTTATTTTGTGTATCCCCCTTGCGTGTGTCGCACATCTTTTCATGTCGCATTGTTGTCAAAACTTTGAAAGGAACAGACACGCACCACCACAATTGGATTTAAATTAGAAAACTTTTGCCATAAAAAAAAATTGTCGGTTCACCCCCTAATAAGGCTAATATTTAAATTTCATTTCATACTGCCCCCAGCCTCAGCTTCGTCCTAATTGCGCGAACTTTTCTCTGTTTTATTGGAGTTGGTTGTTTTTTTGTCTTCTCTCTTTTTGTCTGAAGGACTCTCGAGTGGCATACAGACAGTAATTAATGACAGTTGCAGAGTGAAGTAGGCATGCCGCCGCCGCCGCCGCTACCACCACCGCCTTGCTAAATCACATTTGGCATATGGCAAATGAATCGTCAAGTGCAAAGTTCGACATAATGGAACCATTGTTTAAGGATTCATTTCAGTTTTTTGTTCTCCGTTTTGATATGGTAGCTGTGTGTGTATATACACTGTGTAGACTGGTACACCTTCCCCCGGGAGTGAGTTCTTATTTCCACGCGCAGTATATTGACGAATGTGATGAAGGCAGGGATTCACTTTTAACAAAACAACAACAGCGCGAGAACGCCTCACTATAATGCCCATCGAAAAATGTTATAAAGGAAGCTTTGTTTTTTTTTTTTTTTTTTGTTTTTCTTCTCCTTTCCGAAGGAAGATTACTTAATTTTGCGAAAGAGCCAAAAGTGGGTGGGGAAAATGGGAAAACAATCTATCGATAATTAAGATCGGCCTATTGTTGGTACATGTCCCGGAGACTGGGTGGTGTATCTCATCTGACTGTAAAGGGGGTTTCGTGTACAAGATTGAGTGGAAAAAAAAAGGTTGAATTGGTATCGTGTGCTTGCTCTACATGCCATTGAGGATTTTATTAGAGAACAATCAAATTGATTAGTTCGGTTCGTGCACTGTGCAATTGACAGGTGTTTGTTTACGCCCCGTGCTATTCGAGGGTTTTTCGTTTCTTTTGTTGGATTTACTTATATACGGTAAAGGGGGTTATGTCGCATTCTTCTTGAGAATAATCATTACGGGTTTTTAGTACTGTACAATAATTTCTCTGAATGGTTGACACAATAATGATGGACTGGTTAATGGCACACCCTTAAGGATCTAATCACGATATGGGTGTTTTGCCTGGGGTTTATCATTTATTCAAATAGTGTTTGAGAATGGGCCGATTTTGTCATCAAATTTTATGTGTATACTATTATAACCTACAGGTCGATGAATCGTAAAAATGTGGGTTTGCGAGGTTAGTTCGAAGTAACAGGTGGTGTCCACCAGGGCTGTGTGCTATGTGTGGGCTCGGCACTATTCACAAAATGATTCTTAAAACTATGTTCTGTAATCCTGTCTAGCATTCTCTTCTGCAATGTTGTTCCTATACTCCAGTCAGCAGAAGAATCAAGAAAAGCAGACTCCGATAAAGAAAGCTATTACGGCAATGGATTGTTGGTAACCCTATACCTAGTAAGATCATTTATTACCTTCGGCGGTGTGCCTTTTTTAGCAGAATAAAATATTTCAAATTAAGAAACCTTTTATTTGTAACAGGATAAAATTCTCTTGGGATCACTGGAAATTCATCACAGCGACATGTAGTACATGGTGGATCATAAATATTATGTGGATCTATAAAAATGTAAAACTTTTGAACAGTAAGCAACATTTTTCAATATTTATTTTTTGCCCACTAGACTACGGCGTATTTTTTAAGTTTTAGAAAATGGAGCAAAAGATTTCTGATTGTGTTATACGTTCCCACCAAACGAAACCCCGAGGTTTCGTAAAATTTTTCCAAACCTTCGAGGTTTTGTTCATCCATCCGTGAGAGGTTATCAAACCGAACAAGCCTTAATAGTGAACTTTGGTTTATTTTGTGTTCATTTGTGGATGTCAAAATATTAAACGCCACAGCAATCAAACTAATTTTCTTGATTTCTTCGGATTTTGACCTTTTTTCCGTATTAGATGTAAGAGTTTAAGAACTTGTACATTTAGCATTGTAATGAATTGATTTCTTTGTACTGCGAAATCACATATAAATGCTGCCATTATTTCCTTGTTCAGAACTCATTTTTGGTATAATTATTTTGCGTCAACAAACAGCAGTTTTGACAGCCACTTTAAATTTGACAGTAATGACTTTTGAACTCACTTTAACTCGGTGGGAGTGACTTACAAGGTTTCGGTAAAAGTTCATCGAAACCTCGTGATTTCCATTTCAGGTGGTAACATGGTATATAAGCCCCAAATGGTTGGCATTATTTTATAGATATGTGAAAATACATAGATCGTGATATCTGTAGTATTTTTGTAGTACTTAATAATTAAAAAAACTGACGTCTTCGAATTTTAGGATTAAAACTAAGTATTGAATCTTATTTAGAATTACATCGATTACATGTCATTGTTCGGATGTAGATAAGCATTACCTACTTCGCTTTTAACGTTTTATCGAAATCAAAAAAAAAAAAACTTCAAAAATCCATTGTACGACATTATAGAGAAGAACTAAGTTTGCTATTAAGTTATAAATGACCACATTAAATTAGAAATAAATTTTTGTTACAATCGTATGGACCGTTTTCGAGATATGTCGAAATTTCAAAAATACCGTTATTCGAACTTTTAGCTAAAAACTAGGTATGCAGTCATGGTAACCTCACCTGCTACTTAAGCTTATATTAATTTTGATTGAAACCGTTAGAGACGTTTTCGATCAAATCAAACTGGTACGAACATTTTATATGGGAAGTACCATTAATATTGATGTTAAATTGCAATAAAAACACCCTCGAACTGTAAGCCCACAAACTCCAAATCCGAAGTTGGAACGAAATCCGGGCAGCCATTTAGCCATGTAGGCGTGTGGAATTGATGAACATCTCATGTTCGTAATTTTGTACGAAAACAATATCTTTCTCTTTCTACGTAATGGAGAAAGTTAAAAAACGGTTGCAATAATTTTATCCAAAATTCATGAAAATTGTATATATACATATTTAAAAGTATGTATTCCCTACTTTTAAATAGGTAGGTACTTTAAGCAACTGCTCGTATCTCGAAAACCACATTTTCGATTTTGATAAAAATGATTGATTTCTGAACAATACGTTGCGCTTTTTCAATTTTTAACTTAGTTGAAGGCAGCAAATGAACATAATCCGAAAGTAGAAGTTCATAAGAATTATAACATATAAGAAATTCATAAATTTTATTTTGTATATTTTATCCAATTGAAGTGACATTAATTCTACACTATTTTATCCATGGACCTATATAAATACTGAATGTCACCAACTTTTCTTATACTTTTTATTCGTTGATTTAGTATTATGTATCATCTTTTTTTATGTATCTTGAAGGTATAAGAATAAATCTATCTATCTAATCTATCTAGTTTTACAGTGTGATCAGATGATATTGGTAGACAATTGGATGGTCTTTTTTCGATAGCTTATGTAGTAGCTATATTTCTCTAACGATAATAGCGAATGATGTGTACATGTGGAATTGTGGATGCCTGAACCTCTGTTAAGTTAATACGAATGTAATAAAAGGAAAATGGTTAACGACCCAAAAAATACAATTATCAATCGTAGTGCAAACGACAATCGTTTGAATCGACAATTCTAGAACCAATCCGATCGTGTAAGACAAAGGTACCTACACGAAAAAGAAAAAAAGGAAAAGCAATTTCGTCTAGCATTTTTTACCAGTTATTTATTTTAAATAAATAGTTATAACAACCTAACTAACAACCATTGCGTGCGAAGTTGAAATCTCCGCTATATTTAGCAAATGAGAAAATACAATAGCGCCGCACTTACGCTGGATATTAATATCAGTAAAACTCACACGATAGTCTGAAATTCCAAAATTGCATGCAACAAATTATCGCGGAAGAAATTAGTAATTTATCGGTCATTTTGAAGAGATCATTGCTTATATGTGTCCCGAAAAAAACTAGATATAACTGCCATCCACATGTCAAAAAAAAAAAAAAAACCCACCAACATTTTCGCAATTTCTTTTCACAATATACAATCCATTCGTTATTAATTATAAAAACATTACTTTCCGTAATTAAAAGCTATTAATAAAGTCGTCGTCTAGGTTTAACCCCTTGACACCAACACGGTATGTGCCCTTTCAACCCCTTGTAGCTTGTAGCTCTGCGCTGTATTTTTTCTTTTCATAATGAACCAGTGAACAATACTGCCAAACAAAAGGGCGAACAAAAAACTTTCAGTCAACAAGACTGGAGAAAGGGAGTCTGGAACAGAACGAAAAGTATTTATTCCCGACTGCCTTGCTTTGTGATGCGTATATATATATGTAATATACCTATATATCTGCATGCCTGCCCGGGCGGCTGATGATCCGACGTCCTCCTGCCTTTTTGACTTTTCAATTATTCAACTAAGTATTCATTTCATTTATAGAAATAAAGCAGAATAGCTTCAGGAATTTTCGCATTGTTTTAAATGGACGCATTGTTCAAGTTGCTCTCTATCTCTCTTTCTCTCTCTCTCTCTCTGGTGTTGTCTGTCGAAAGTCACTGGCACGGTTGCCACTTGAAAATAAAATTTGTGTCCAAAATTGGAAATAAAAATGACCAACTGTAGCTAAAAATTACCAAAACAATTTAACCCTCTGCTGCATGCATTATGATTCAGTGGAGAAAAAAATATTTTTTTTATTTTTTTTTATTTTAAAAAATTTGTTTCCATATAGGTAATAATCGACATAATATTTGACATTTCCAAAAACGCATTGTACATTGAAATGCACATGGATAACTGGGAAACATTATTCAAACATTTTACTTACAAATATCTAATATTGTAAAAAAAAAAGAAATCTCAATAATTATAGCCACCAACAATAGAAAATAAATGTTTATTTTTTATTTTTTGATATTTCCCGACGAATGCGCGCGTTGGAACGTACCTAGAACTTGACTGCGAAAATATGTTGGCTTGTGTGAAAAAGAAGAAAAAAGAAGAAACCAAATTCACTCTACACATCCACAACGTTAACGGTGTCTTTCCCGTAAATATTGTGTGGTTCTTCCAATCGACTCTGGAAAATTAAAATTTGTACACACGGAACAATCAATTCATCTTAATTATTTAAACATATTCTTCATGTACCTACACAGATCACATATTATTTTTTTAAATATCTATTAATAATTTTTCATTTCGTAAAAAAATGACCAAATTGAATAATAAAGGACCATGTGACCACGAGAAAAATTTATGACCAGATTTGGTCACAAATGACCAATGTGGCAACCGTGGTCACTGGATATCTAGCTAGCATGTGCAACCATATCATTTGAATGAAGTCGTCGCTCGTTGCAAATGGAGGAAGACCTCATCGGGACATGATGGTATGGTAGTAGGGATCATTTGGGTAGAAAGTTTTTCTATTTTTCAATTCTACATGTGCAGTCTGCAGTGAGATGGAACGCGGAGCTAAAATCAGAGATAGGTGTGTGTTGTGTTCCTGTATAGGTATCGGTATCTCCCTTGCAGAATGAGCATAGATAAGGCCGGATTGTTTGATGCCACAACTACCTTCTTATAGTACCAAGTGTTACGGTTCAGTGATCATTGCCATAAAATTTGGAAAAAAGCTTGAGCGGCCCATACACGTGACACATTTAGCATCAGAACGATTCTTTTACAGACGAATGTTTTAGATATGACATGTGCTTCAGTTGAGTTTTATAAATCTGAATCTGATGAACATTTGAGAATTCGAAACTCAAGCAAATTTAACAGTTTTCAAAACTCATGAGAACTCCCCAGAACCTCAGGAGACGATTTCAAGTTCAGTTCCTCGAGAACTTTTCAAAACTCATGAGAATAGTTTTGACGTTGACGCCTTAACCCTTTTAACGATTTTTTGATCAGTTTTTCTATCAGATTTTAAAACTCATGAGAACTTCATTTCTTACTTTTGCATTCTGTGTTTTTTTTTTTTTTTTTTGTCCTGAATTCACGGATACTTGCCCAAAAACTCCAGTCGCAAGTTGAGCGCATACACAGACACACTACACAGCCCGTAGGAAACTATTTTTCAAAAATTGCTTTCATGGAAAACTTTACTGCTTTCCTTCCCAGACCCCGGAAATCTGTTTATAGTAACCCCAACGTCTATAGGACCGGAAAAAGTTGAAGTTTTCCGCAAGTTAAACTTAAAATTTGCAACCTCACTAGCTGTCAGTTAATCACAGAATTCATCGGATTGACATGTTTACCAAACTCGGCACGTTGCGCCACACTTAAATCACTTTAAGTCGTTAGCACACACTTATTGTCCTTGTTGGCGGGTGAATAACACTAACAACAACAACAACGAACTAATCTGCTATTCGTTTAACTCCCCAGAAGCCAACAATGAAATTATTTGCAAGGGTTTTCATTGTTCGTCTAAGCTCGTACACAACGCCCTGTCTCGCAGTTGATATGTGTTGTGACGGGCATAACCAGCATCATATAGATGGATGTCGGAAAAAAAAAGAAATCGCCTACTCATCTTCTCGTGCACATCACCCCAATCCACCGCCGACTGACAAAGACGTGTGTCTTCACTCAATTCCAATCACATTTAGACGCCACGTGCCGCAAATCATATTCATCCTCGCGCCCCATGTACGCATATACTTATATAGCCAGTCTGCCATCTGAAACGGAAAATCTCTAATAAACTCCTTCATACACCGACTTGATCCTGAAAACACAAGGATTTCGACATTTAAACTCAAAGCCAAGTGGAGGGTGTAAAGCTGTCGACTGTCCTGTCAAAATAAAGATAGTTTCTCAAATATCTTCCAACAGAGCGAAGGCAACACACCACAGATAGAGGCATAAGCTGAATTCCAATCATCAGGACACCCCCTCGCTTTGCGAGATGCGGCTTGTAACGGCAGATTAAAATTATTTAATTTCCTAATCAGAATCGAACCGATACGAGGATATGGAACTGAAGGAAAAGTTACACACCTTCATCTGGTATATTGTGTGAGCCAAACCACCCCCCAAGTCGAATACCCACCCGCCATTCAACTGAATTCAATTTAAAGTTTTAGATATTCTCTTGGCTCTATTGTGCTGGCGTAAGGAGTTCTATGATGAGTTTTTTTTTTTCTGGGAGCTACCTATTTTGGATTTTTTTCTTTCGTTTGTTCCGTTCGTATGCCTTCATCATTCGCAGCTGAAATTGAGGGAAATATTCTTTACTCCCATGTATACTGTACGTCGTTTTGCTGGACGGGCATGGATGAGTACAAAAGGACTTGTGGATTGACATTTCTTTGGTGAATGGAAATTTTGAAAAATAGAAAGGAGAAAGAGAAGAGAACAAAACTTTGTATTGAGAAAATCCATTATGGGAATTGACAGGATAATATTTGCTGTCAGTTTCAGTTTGTTGTTATTCGACCTGGGTATATTATGGTCGTAGGTTTAGAGAACTAGCTATTGGTTAAAGGGATATTTTCGTTATTATTTTTAAATTTCAATGGGGGTTTGATATAGTTAGTTTTCTTTTTTTAGTTCAACTGGATTGGAGTTGCTAGAAGTCTTCAATTTGACCATGTGCACAGTGGGCAAGGATCTGTAAAACGCACTTTGTTAGGTGAATGTAATCGCTTGGTTGAATTTAACACACATTTCTGTGGAGGATTAGTAGTTTTTGCATCTACATTTCGTTGCCCAAATTATGTTGCGCTTTCGACGATTAGATAGTTATACTAGATTTGCAAGGTCGAAAATTCTTGGTGATCTTTAATATGAAATATACTTTTCCAGCCAGATCCATATTATGACATTTTTTCTAAAGTTGTATCGAAGAGTTTTTTTTTCACTCGAACTATATCCCTTATAAAGTATCTACCATTCTTCCCACAAAACCCAAAGTTCTTATTTTATAAAACTAAAGTTTGCACAGCTCTTTTGTTTCTTAAAAAAATTCCACGACGTTCAAACTTCACAGCTAAAAAAAGGCAAATTTATTTCCAATTTCAACCGTTTTAGCAGGTTGATAAAATAAATGTGTTCTCATCTACAAGTCGGTCAAATAGGGAGAGGTCAATTTACTGACCAAAATTTTAGACAATGCATGTTGATAATCGGGTGACTCGTTCTACAATCAAAACTTTTTTATGATTCTTAGAAACCAAAGCTCGCGCAGTAACTCTTTTTGGAAGAAAAGAAAAGTCTGTCTTAATTTTTCTGCTTCAAATGTCGTTTTTGCAATTGTTTGCCGAAAATCTTCTTCTTCATTCGAAGCAGATTGGACGCGCTATAAAATTGTAGGTTCCTTCTCAGATGAAAAATTTTGAAATCTTGTTTTTCCGATTTAAATCTTTTTTTTTTTTCAAGATTTTGTTGGAAATTTAAAAGGAGGGATAGGTATATAACACGATTTCTTTTTTTTTCTTTTTTCGACAAAATTATCGTAGTTAAACTATATACATACTTACATAAATATCCATAAAAAATAATATTTTTTTTAAGGTATGGTGGGTCCCAGTTTGAAGGATAGGATACTTTTGGACCCGATAGTTGGCACTTTGCAAAAGAAAAGCGGGATATAAAAACGGGTTGTGGAACCTCCCATTCAAAAACAAAAAAACGTCAAGCACTCATAACTCGGGAATGGTTCTTTCGATTTTGGGCCCGGTGGATTCGTACAAAAGAAAACTTTAAGGGTATGAGATTGGGAATAGAAGTTTGTATGGATAATAGACTGGACAGAAAACGGTAGAGTCACTTCCAATACAACAGTAATTATTCAAAAATTTATAACTTATTACTTCTTTGTGTGTTTTGGTCTTACCGCTACACATTTTGAAATTGAAAGTCGGCACAGTTAATATTTTGATGAGCAACGTCAATCCATCCAAACTTTGTAAAGGATTGCGTTTTATTTGATTGATATTGAAGGGAATATTGCAAGGCAAACATTCTCATTTCGCGGATTTCACTTATTCAGAAGGATTTGCCATTGGTATTTAAGCGTCTTCAATTACCAATGCGTCTCGTTTTCACTGTGAATAATACGACTTTTGTCAAAAATATTAACTCTTAGTCTAAATAAGAAGAAATGTATTTGACTTTAATTAAGGAAATAAGTAGTTAGATTGGGGTCACCGCCAGTGAAGCCAACACAGACTAAAGCTCTTATGCCTAGTCCCGAAGAAAATTGTGCATTTTTCAAAAAAATGTTGCCTTTCTTGTTGAAAAAAGGATAAAAATTGCATATCTTGCAAGGGAACTGCAACTAACCTACAAAGTGATTAAAATTTGTTAACAGAATGTTGGTCGATCGATTGTATCTAATTCTATCTTTTTCGATCTCTGTAATCCAAAATGTTGGTTTGATGAGTAAGTCAACTAGAGAATTGGAAAATAGCATGCATGACGCACAGTTGTTAATAAAAATTGGTGATGCGACTTTTATCAAAGAATGTACCCGATTTACCAAATTCAAAATGTGTTTGTATGAATTGGTAAAAAAGTAATTCACAAAAAATTATGCCTATGTTGGCATCACTGGTCACCGCTGACTTAGTCAAACCTGTCAAATAAGACAAGTCATAACGTTTTTTCTTCTTTTTTTTTAGAATCCGCTTGCTTTATCTGTCAAATCATAACAATTATTTTTATTTACATATATATATAGTTCACGTCAACGGCAACTTGAAGCCTAAAGGAGCATGTGCATTGTTTAGTCGGAACTATTATTTTCATAACAGGAACGAATTTTGCGGAACGAAGTTTGTCAAGTTAAATATGCGAAATTACTGTCTGCTGTTTTTTACTCCAAAAACTTTTTTCTAAAAACATTACTAACATCATTAGAGCTCTAAAATATTTAATAACAAAAAATAAAATCTTGTAATCTTTCATTACTGGTCCCTTCTATTCCTTTCAAGAAATAAAAGCTCACTCAAGACGAATGGTTACAAGAAACTAGCCCCAGGGCCTATTAGTGTCGTCAAAATAATGCTCAAATGCTAATCAGAAATAACTTGAAAACGAAACGACAAAGGTTATAATATAGTGTATAACAGAATAGAAAAGAAACTGGAAATGCTAATTGAATTAAATCTGCTGCGTTTACATAAAGAAGGCAGCTTGTAACTACAAGCGCTGGGAAAAAGATAAAGCACTAAAAAAAATGTTTGACAAATTTTCCTTATTATTTTCGGAGTGTGAAATTGTAATTCAAAGTACAACATTATGTGAAATTGTAATACAAAGTGAAAAATGAATCATTATGTAAGAGCTGGCTCAGCTCACTCTTTGGAAAAACAGAGCGTGAAATATGAGATGCCATTTTGACAGCTATTAGAAGCGTTGGGTACAAGTAGGTGTACATTTTAAAACGAAATAGGTACATTTTCATTTATGTATAAAACTTACACAAAAACAGTTCAAATTACGTTTCGTTTTTGTTTTGCTATTTATAGCTACAAAAACGAAAGATATTATTATCGTATCTTGCGAAACGAAAGCTTGTTTGTTAAACTATTCTATATTCTTCTATTAGTCTTACCGTTCAAACCCCACCTGTGCCTGTGCCTTTCATACTCAACCAGTCTTAACGAATAAGGGACCTGAAACGAATCTCAATATAAAAAAAACTAATTTTCGTCAATATGACAGTGCGGATGCTGACTTGTTGACTGACTAACATTCAAGGTTATGTTAAGTCAATAAATAAGAAGAGAGCCAGAAAAGCTATATTCAGTTCAAGTTCAAATACAAAATTAAACTGTGAAAATTGGCACTAATTCGAAAAAATCAAAATTACACTGTTCCTCAAATGTTTTCAAATAAAATAAATAAATAGTTGATAGATGTTTGTCAGACTTTCGCGAGAATAAAACCTTGAGCTGTAATATGTATTTTCCGGGAAACCGAATCAGGAACCCCTCGCGTAGCAGTCCAACACACTAACCACTAAGGCACTGCGTTTAAAATTAGTACAAATGGGAAAAATAAAGCGAAAGTAGTTCTGGGAAGCAAATTTTCGTTTTCACATCACTTTGTTCGTTTTCTAGAAAGCGAAAGTTTCCTTTTAATTTTCTACTGAAACCTAACGCTTATTTTATCATAATACTCTTTTGGAAAAGGAAACATAGTTTAAGTGGCCAATATAATTCAACGGATCAAACTTCATAAAAAGCAAGAAAGCTGTCCAAAAGTTTGATATAGGTATATGAGAACGACTGTTTATCTAGTCTAGATAATCAAATCGTTCTTTGTGACCATACACTTCTATTTCAGAGTATTGCTTTGTGGCTTCTTATAGAAGTCATCTTCCCGTTATCAGATTGTATATTGCTTACCTTACGACTATTTATTTACAAGCTTCTTAATTAATAAAAGCCCCTCCTAAATTGTGTGTATCCTGGAAACTTCGCTTAAAAAACTGAAGTAAGTTCTAGTAAAAATTTGGCCCGGGAGTTACTTCTTGATTCCCGAAGATTTGACTTAAAACCGCGTTTTTAATTGCCGTGCCTAAGAATCTTTTGAACACTTCATGACCTGTTTTGAAAGTCCTCATATCAACAAGTCTCCTCGGAGACTCTAATCTAGCAGTCCTCATCCTGCGAACAAAGTGGACGGCTAGTCTATCCCAATCGGTCTTTGACTTATGATTTCTTGATTCGTATGAAAGAAGCTCAATTAACACTCCCGCGACTCTGAGTTTAACGAAATTTTACTCCTTAAAGCCATTAACTACTCCAGAAATTTGCTGGCGACTATAATTTCGAAGAAGAGTTTACCTTATACCCCACCCGTTGGCTAGGCTACAACAATGCTGCAACCGACACTATCCACACACATTTTAAAATCCAATCCTTTGTTTACCAGCAACAAACATCAATTACGCCCCATTAGAGCGTATACAGAAAATTCCAATCCGGTCCTCGTCCTCAGCCACCAGATAATTCCTGGAAAACCTCACATTGAGAACGCGCCGTTGCTACCCCAATATTCAATTCGTTTCGCCACCACCCTCCGGCTAGGGTCAAATATTTAATCTACCCTTAAATAGAATGTAATTTTTGGAATAACATCAAGTGCATATTTGCACGCTCAATTGTTCTGCAAACACAATGTCTGCACGTACGAGTATGTGCGGGGTGGAAATTAAACAGGGGAGTGAATCGCAATCGACATATGTTGGCATTTCACAGACATCTCTAATAAATTTAAAGTGACATTTAAACGGACTCACCTAGTCTCTTGGATATCTCCGAGTTGTGCATCTTGGGATTGTCCTGGGCGATTTTGCGCCGCTGCAAGCGTGACCACACCATGAAGGCGTTCATCGGGCGCTTGATGTGCTCCTCCGCCTGCCGCTTCGTTGTGTTTTGTATCATCAAACTAAAAAATACATCACTAGAACAAAACGGTTTGGTTGTTGGTTGGTTTGCTTTTGTTTTGTTGTTCAAAGTTATTTTCAATGCCATACACGGTATATGAGAACAAAATGGGACTCTATGGTGTGTTTGAGGGAGCAAGCAGGACTCTCTATATACAGTTCAAACTTTAAACTCTAACGCAATGCAATAGCAAATAGAAAATGACTTAATGCGGATGTGGTGGGCGCATATAGAGAACACAAATCGATGCCGGCATGTGACAACACTGACAAACTATTACTGGAGGAGATGGCATAATTACCTGGCGCTACTTCCGCTGTTCATCAGGCTCCCCATGTTCTGGTGTAAATTTGTCATCGGCGATGATTGCGAATTGTGATGTGTCGCAGCAGAGTGCGGATGATGCGGGTGCGGGTGGTGATTCGAGTGCGGATGATGATGAGAGTGGTTGACTTGATGGGATGCAGCCGAACTCTGATGGTGGAGGGGATGATGATGGGTTGTGGTGTGATGGTGGAGCGAAGATGATGACGAACTCGTTGGCGGTGATATTGACAGCGATGCCACCGATGAGGAGGGTGTCACCGATGAGGACGCTGACGAGCAGGCGGCGGCTGCTGCTGCCGCTGATGCGTGCAAGCTAAGCGAATTCAATGCCAACTGATGGTTGTGGTGTGAGGTGCTGTGATGATGCGAAGACAATTGACCGGCCGACGAGGATGAAGACGATGCGGGCCCGGAAGAGAGGTGGTTTTGCAGCGACTGACCCGTCGATATTGACAGTGGATGCGCTAAGGATATCCCCGACAGAGATAGAGATGGTATTCGGTCCATCATTTTGTCCACTTTCTGGAAAGAGAAATGGAAATTGGTATGAGAATGAGGTTAGGAATGAATTAAAATTGTTAAGAGCCTGGAAAAGTTCTTATTCCGAGATAAGTAAGCTATGCGGGCATTGCTGCCGGATGGTCTGGACTTTTAAGAATTTCGAAATAATCTTTCAGTCAATCTTTCGCTGTTGGGATTTTTGGTATTTGAACAAGATAAGAAGTTTGTAGGGCTATTTCAACTTGTCAAAAAGAACAATCGCGACCCTGCGTGTGACAGCTGTATAGAATTTTGGAAAGTAGGACGTCATGAAATTAGATTTGAAAAAATTAATTTGTCCCTAATACAATTTATTGCACTGGTGTAACTCAAGTAGGCTTTAGATTTCCATCTAACTAGAGCTGTGAAATATTATTTTTTTAGGTTAGAATAGTTAGGGAATTTAAGCATTCAGCTGGACATCTTTTATATAAGTTAATTACGTTATTTTTAATTTTCAAGATCACAGTTTTGTGATGAACTATTTTGTTAAAATTGTTAATATAGCTGTGTATCTCTAAGTGATGTCTCCAGATGGAACCTACAGTTTCTAAACCTTGCAAAAATTTATAGAATAGGAGCTATAAGTTGCACAAAAATATACAGATGTGGAAGAAGTTTTAACTTAATCCAAAGTTCATAATGGATCCGAAGTTGAAAGTAACGAACAGAGTTAAATTTACGTGGATTAGTATATCTAGAGATATATAAGGTGGGCCAAAGAGATTACCCTATTGGAAGATGCTCTAATTTTTGCAAATGGCCGCCAACAGTGGACGGTGCGCGCTATAGGGCCATGTTAACCAAATTTTTTCTGCCGCAATTGGACGAATTAGGACTGGGGGACATGTGGTTCCAACAGGGCGGAGCTACGGCACACACTGCGCGAGCCACAACCGATATTCTGAAGGCGGCGTTCCCGGGTCTCGTTTTGGCGATTTGGGCCCGCAAGATCGCCCGATTTAACCGTTCCATACCTTTTTTGTGGGGTTTTTTGAAGTCCCGTGTTTATGTGAACAAGCCCAATCCCCCTCGAAGTCCTCAAGGACAACATTTGACTCGAGTGCGAGAATCTGTCGCCCGAAGTTCTCGCCGAAGTGTTGAAAAATGCCATAAAACGAGCCCGTATGGCAATCAATTGTGACGGCGCCCATCATCTTCTCGGCGCAGGGTCATAAGTCCACAGGCCAAAAGTCCACAATGGACTTTTTACCCACTTAGGTCCACAATAGATTTGTGGACTTATAACCCACCCAGGTGAGCCAAAATTTCACACAAAATTCTTGTGAATTTTTGACTCACTGATTGTGGTCTTATGGCTCACGGATGAAGAAGGTGAAGAAGAGGACAACGAGCTTGAAAGCGAAGCTAAAAATTCTAGTAATGACCTCCAAAACCCACAAGACACACTTCTCCAGCATTGCAATCATTTTAAGATTGCGCTTTCAAACTATGAATTCTGTAATTCCTAAGCAACCCCCCTGCTTATGTTTACTGATGGATTGCGGGGTGGGTGCAAGGTTCTTCTTATTACTCAAATTTTGTTGGCGTTATTGCAGTTTGTGGGAGTGAAATAAGACCAACTGTTGGAAGTTATCCTTATTACACTATTTAAGAGCGAAATAAGGTACATTTTTAGAAGTTGGTCTTATTTCACGGCATCGATCAAACATTCCCATACTTTTTGAGTTGTTAAAACAACTCTTTTTGTCATATGGATAATTGTGGACTTATGGCCTACTTCCATTTTAAAATTGTGAACCTATGGCCCAAATTATTGTGAACTTTTGGCTCATCTGGGTGGGTCATAAGTCCACAATTGATTTGTGGACTTATAACCCACAAAGATGGGTCAAAAGTCCATTGTGGACTTTTGGCCTGTGGACTTATGACCCTGCGCCCATCTTCTCGACTTGACCACTAAAATTCTAAAGGTTCAAATAAACATAATAAAAAAACAGAATCGAAATTTTTAATTTAGAAAAAAAAATTAAAGCCTTGTATAAATGTATATACCTAAGCGAGGATATCCATTTTTGCTACAGGCTTAAATCTGATGAACAATGAAAATCCTTCCAAACTGTCGGCAGACAAAAATAGCTAGTCAAAGATCATGAGTGGAGTTAAATCATCCAAGTGAAGTTTCCGCAAAGCGTCTGACTTAAGAAGTTTATCAGGCTTGTGAGTGTTTGTCGTTGAGACTTAAGGTTTTTGAGTTTAAGGCAATTTATATACTGAGAATCAAGCTTCTAACGTTGTCATTTAACGAAGAGCTGCCTTCTTTCTTGCTAATAAGCTTTTCACACCAAGCAAAAAACCGTGTTTTCCTCAAAAGCTCGTCGATGTATTCACAACCGACCACCAACTATTTTTCGTTTGACGTTTCAATCAGCTGTGAGGCAATAGTCGTTAAACTTCGGTGCTAATTTTTGTGGTAAGAAATTTCGATCGCATTTATTAACAAACAAAATTAATTTAGTGCATTTAAAAACAATATTAGCCCATCAATTAACTGTGGAAAATGATTTTAAGTTGTGAGTTGTAACATTTGTTCGGTCAGCCATTTTGCTGAATATTTCAAAAGGCGTGTTGGTTTCAACAGCCCATAGATTGGAACTCGTTTTAGTGTTTTTTTTCGGGGGAAACGAGTTTAAACGACTCGTTTTAAAAACTGAAATATGTATGGGAAAACTTCTGTTTTCATATAAATGTTTGATAGTTTTCGGCTCGGTGTGAAAAGCCAATAAAACCTTAGAATTGGGTCCTTAAAAATAATTAAGGAACACTTTTGAATTTAGCCAAAGGTATTTTAGGAATCCCTAAAATTTTAAAAGGAAGGAGTATTTATCTTTAAAGGTGAAATAGAAGAATTTTCAAAAATTCTAAAATCGACCATTTGGGTATTAGCTTTGACAGGATGGTGCGACGTGCCACCTATAGAAGAAAACAAGAAGATATTCCAAGCGAAGGTTTCACGAAGATCGGGTTATTTGGCCACCTTAGATTTTTTCTTCGGAATGACAACATCTGGTCTTTTCCAGTAAGTCAGCACCACTTTAAAATTATTAAAAAATTGAAATTGTTTCAATTCAAATGAGTAAAAATTGCAAATGCAATCAAAAAATTCGCCGACAACAACCACGTCGTCACCTTGCACTATCTAACCTTGTAATCTTCCTTACAGTACTTATCTTGTCCTAATGGCTCAAGTAGACCCTTTAACAAAGCGCAACAACTATCGAACTCATGCCTCGGATTAAAACAATAAGCCAACATAGCGTCGTACTGTATTTATGACAGTTAATTCCCAAACTGTCAATAAATCATAATCACTGATATACCTTCTCCTGTACCAACTTCTACTGCGGAGAGGTAAACCAACAACTAAAAAGAAAAAAAACAGCCATCGACGGAGATGGCTCACACATACACACTTGAGAGTGCTAAGACGACTTTATGCCAGGCACGTACAACCACAACAGCCCTATACCGAACGTGCGGTCAACTAATTGGGTGATGATCAATAGTGGACAGATATCTCGTCGAGAGGTGTTCATGTTCATTCATCGACATTAATTGTAATAAATTATCGTAAATACACCACAGAGTCCATTTGTAATACCTGATTAAGTAAGAGATTTGTTCTCTGCCATTGTGCTGGATTGTAATTAATTCATTCTGAGCGCTAACGCTGCTGGCGGTCATACGTAGGTACTATCTTACTGGCCGTTCTTTAACATGGATCATGTTACTGAAAAATTAACCACAACAACAAGTGGATGTGCACAGACCTGTGCCCGGAGATGTAAATTTTGACGGATGTACTCCTCGATTTGGAGTGCAGTCAGGAAGGGGTCTTCCTCTAATCCATCTTATGAATGGGCATTTACGATTTCATTCATAAAATTAAGAAACGCAGTTAGAAGGATTTTTTCTTACGACACCTGAATAGGTATGTTTTGGTTCAGCAGTTAATGAGGTCCACTTTGTCGAGATTGGAGGGATTCTAATAAGATTATGATACATTTAGTTGATCCATCTTTCCAAACAAACCGCCTTTGTTGTGAGTTTGCCGTCTGAAGTAGAAGTTGGGAGAGATGATATAAATAGAAAACCACAGTTCGCTGCTGAGCTCTTTTGTTTTAATTAAGTTACTGAACAGTTGCCAGCAAGATATTGAAATGAACACGATCTGTGAATAGTTAAGACTAATTAGGGGATAATTGTGTGCTAAATGAAGCTCTCAACAGCACTAAGGCAGTTTTGAGTCTCACAAAACTACTTCTCGGACACAGATTTTCAATCGCACGACCCGGACGTGACCTGAGTCACTTTATTTTAGAATTGTCTTACCAGGGAATTGAATATTTGCGTTTTAGAGAAGGGGAGAAGAACTATCTTGCAAGGTTATTCTACTTGCAGATGTTACGTTATGTTAGACATTTAATTTAGTAAAAGATATTTAGCACCCTCCCGGCGATGTGCTCTTATAGTGGTTTGGTAGTTTTGGTGGGGTGGCATTCAATAAGTGACTTTAACATTTCTTCCCCTGTGAAGCACTAAGGGAATCACTATCGATAGTTAAAACGGCAAGTTTTAAATTTGGACTTCGCATCACTGTACTGGCCACTTAGGACGTCGCAATCGCAACAGTTGTGGAAGATATTCAATAGGTTAGGTTAGGTAAAAAGGTACGTAGAGCAGGGTGATCCCTCTAATACCTCAGTTAGGTCCTCGCGGACCCATTCTATTGCCCTTTATTTGGGGTTAATTGTTGGTGTTCCACCGGTGGTCTCCATCCTCCTCCTTTCGTGGTTACCTGACGCTGTCTAGCCATCCCGATGTTCTCAGAAACCAGTAAAGATCATATACAGAGAGACATCAGAAAGTTCATGTACGTCATGAAAGTAATAACTTCCAAGTGTTCTGTCCTCAAGTGACAGAGACTCGGGCAATAACAAAGGTAGTGAGGTGTGTCCTTATGTAGCTCATCGTCTTCGCAGGTTCTACATCTCGTCATCTTTGAGATTTAGTTTCATTAAGTGGTTTAGGAAGTTATGACCAGTCAGAGCTCCCAATAACTTAGATAGCGATGAACTATCAAACTGTAGAAGTTTGTTGGTCCGACTTTTGCTATATTCTTGCCAAAGCTTTCGTGATATTTCGCAAGTCGTGAGTTCTATCCACCTGTTGTTGGTTTTCATTCCAATTTTGTTCTCCAATCGCTCTCGGAGATTGAAGTGATCTAGCAGGATTCATTACGGACCCCTTTCTCGCCAGTTCATCCGCCCTCTCATTGCCGGTTTTGTCTTTTTGTCCAGGAACCCAGCCATGTATAGGTCTAGGTGTCAGATTAAGAATTGACTCTACTCAAGCTGTAGGTGCGGTTCTCATAGCGCTGGTTGTCCCTATGTATGTTATTCTTTGTATTTTATTCATCGATTTAAGATTGGTCGCTTTGCTGGCGGCTTGCCACCGGACTACACTGCCATATGTCAGTATTGGTCGCACTTGATTGATCGCTGTATACATACAGAGGCGATAATTCTGGGGTTTGGTCCCCAACTTCTACCAAAGATGCGGTTGCATGCGTAGAAAGTATTCGCTGCTTTCTTGACTCTTTCATAGACATTCGGCTTGCAATTAAGATATTCAACAACCCTTCTTTTCCAGAAGCGGCCCTTTAGGCTTTGCTTTCGCAAGCAAATTTGGGTGTCTACTGGATGTTGAGTTTGTGTTGATGCCTTTGCAATGCTCCCAACACCCACTGGAACTTGGATTTACAGGACAATTAAAAATCCAATCAATATTGTTGTTTGTGGCCACTTCGATTATGCAATACAGCGCTCGGACTGTTCTAACTCCCTCTGAGCTTCAGAATCTTTTCGGTGTTCCTCGACGATTAACAAAATTTTGCAAACAAATTATAAATGCATCAGTTGACAAGTTCTCAGCAAGCTACAAAGTGAACGGCCCAAATTGTCGAACAGGTAAAAATCACTGTCAGTTTTTTTTCTTGCGGCGTCAGATGGAAACGTTAAAGGGACCAAATGGATCTTCTTCCGTATATGTGCAAAGGTCAGTGTACGGAGTAACGCGATGATCCGGTAGTTGTCCCTTTTATGGTGGTCAAGGCTTGTTCCTATAAATTTGGCATTCTAGACAATTATGGTGAACAGTTTTAAGAACTGTTTTAAGAACTGACTTTATATATGTGGGATCCAAAATGTTTGACGGATCTCATTTATTGTGTTTTGTTGTTGGAAATTTTCATGAATGTAGCGTGGGTCGGGGGATGAGTTCCGTAACAATGTGCTTTTGCGGTAGTAGTAGAAGCCACATCCATTCGACCATGTACCATCAGGAGACAATATTCATCTAAATAGGGTGTGAGAGCATGCAGCAGGCTACGTTCAGAAAAGAGCGGTTAATTTTCCAAGGCGAATATCTCATCAACAAATATATTTCTTTATACTTTTAGGCAAACAGCCTCGATTTTTATAGCCCCAGTACATGTGCAACTATACTATAGTGGTCAATGTACATAGAGTGATGTTAAAAGGAGACGAAACGCACGACTTTTTCGAGTATTCTCTGTGCTAATGCAGAAATATGTTTGGAGGACCGCAACTTTTGTTGAGTTGCCTATTGGGAATGCTTTTTTAGCTAAAGAACTATATATGTCTTTTCGCTACGACTGGGTGCCAAAATCCGATGAGAAATATATGAAAAATAATTGATGAGAAAGTATGTATACTTTAAATAATAAAAGGCGTGACCTAAAATGATGAAACATACAGCAGCATTCAAGGCTCTTTGTAAATATATTCGGCTTTCTGAACTTGATGCTAGAACCGAATACCTACTTAAATCGTTACTCTAGACTTGGAATAATCCCATTACGAACGTTCCCCATAATGCAAACAAAAAATCTTACCAAGAAACCCAAAACTGGTGTTCAAATTTAAAAACGGTTTTATTCCCCAAGTCTACAGCTATTTCAGCATATAATCCTTCCAACTGAAAACGATATCCCAATCGATATAGCACTACTATACCACCATCTACCGACTACCGCTGATTGTGTAATAAATTTATTTAATCCACTCCTGAATTCCATTCCCTTAATCATTAAAATTGATATTTTCAAGAAGACACAGGGAACACGAAAAAATAAAAATAAACTACCAACACCCACTAAAAAAAAATGCCGATCTGAACATCCGAATTTGTACCATAGGCAGGTATCCTTTGGTTACTGCTGCTGGCACAGCGACCGACAGCGGAAAAAATGGAAGCATTTCATTTTTATTCCATTCGGTACACTGTTTCTATTGTTCACGCGAAGAAGAATGACAAAACATCCGTGCAGAGAGAAGCGATATACGCCAAAGGAAGAAAAAAAAATAAAGAATATGAAAAGAAATATTATCACGCGACCAATTCAAAAACAGCAGGACATTTCTTACAGCAGAAGCAGAAGCGCACAGTGAAGCCATGTTGCGACCATGGTCACGATGCGCGCTGTTGTCGCCCGGTTAACTTGGCCGTTCGCAGATATAAGAGAGAGAAACGGTGTGGATGTGACAAACGAACAAATGGGAAAATTGCCAATTTTTATTATGCGCTTCATAAAAGTGGAAACTCCATTCAATAAGGATTAACCCAGTGGTTAGTCTACGTAGCCGTGAGTTTCGATATTAACCACACATCCTCGTGTATTCTATAGTGGACGGAGAACTTTGGCAGAGTATACGGCAACTGTATTGGTGTGTCAATGATGACGATATGCTCTGCCCCCTGGGAATATAGACGGATTAAAAAAGAAAAAAAAAAATTCGCAAAGGATTTTAATTCAATGACACATAAGCTTCAGCCGCGGTGCATCTGTATCATGACGAGAAATTAGGTAATGGCCCACTTGAGCTGGAAATCGGAAAGAACCCAGTATTTACTCGAAATCGTCATGATTTGTGTAGCCTAGGACATATGTATACCTACCTAATTAAATTTATTTACCTATATTATAATGAACGGAGGGGATGGGACACAGCTGCATATACTTTTAACTCACTTGAACAAAAAAAAAAAAAAAATCCGCAACTGAAAAGAATATCGGTTAAGAGTTTTCTATCTCCGAAGTTTTTCAAAAGTCTTTCTTGTTTCTCTCAGGAATCTTTTTCTTGGAGGAAACAAAATTCTTTGGAAATCGTAGCTACCTTATTTTTTGTTTGTTTGAAAATTAGCTTTATTCTTTGCGTTACTTGAATAGGGTTACAAGCTCAAGAGTTTCTCAAGAATATATCCCTTTGCGTTTCCGCCGAGTTTAAGGGCACCTTCAATACTGTTACAGAGTCTTGCGTCGGACCGTTCTAAGTCCAAAGAATCTTTGCGAACTTAGTGATGAAAGGTCCATCCCCTTTTGTCAGAAAACTAAAACCTTTTGGCAAATCTAAACGAAAACTTTTCTCAACAGAAAAATAGGAATCGTCGTTGCTTCCTGCAAATCGTATGTTGCTTGACGCTTCTGTGAAAGTCTCGCCGATTATGCCCTCTTTTTTGTATTTTGATGCAAGAATTTAAAGCTCTGACGAATAGGTCTTGTGCTATTTCTGGCTTTCTAAAGTATTGCGCTTTACATTTTACAGCTTCTATCCTTAGGTCACATAATTGTTCAAAGAAGGTTGTATAAGCATTTAAACTTATCTTTAAGGTATCTAATTTATGCTGAATTTCCCGAAAGTCAGACATGAAATAAAGCTGTGAAGAGTTCAAGTGAATATCTAATAGAAAAAGCTTTTTCTTTCAACAAACATATTGTACCCTAATTTTGAGACTTTTTTTTGAGATACAACATTTTGCCTTTTTATAAACGCAGTATGACGATTCCCTATATTAATTATTATGATCTTAAAATGAAAAAAGATATTTTGTTCACAAACATGCTATTTCCTACTGTAAATTAAACATGAGTTACCTGCTTTGAAAAGCTTAAAGTAGAAGCTTTACATTTTAAAAATGATGAACATATTTGCTACAAACCCTCCTTTTTAATGTAGTTTATAAATTTTTTTTTTAAGTTTTTTTTAATCAATTTCTGCCAAAAATGGAAGCTTTCAGTAAGAAAACATACAGTGATGCAAACCGACTTTTCTGAATTTTAATAAAAACTGAAAATAAATACTACTGAAACGTACAAAACATCTTACGGCTTCCAGACCACTTTAGCGTTTTTTCAGGCTGAAATGATGGCTATACGAGAGGCAGACTTGTCTTGTCTGCGATAGACGGGAAAGCTATCGACATCTACATAGCCAGGCAGGCAGCCATAAAAGCCCTGAATACACCAACAATCAAATCAAAGTTGGTAAAACAATGCAGGTAATCTCTTAACGTGATTGCGGAATGTTCAGTAACCCTATGCTGGGTTCCAGATCACAGGGACATTCCGGACAAGCGGCCTTCACCCAACCAACAACAGTTAACCGTCGCTCTTATGCAATCGATCAAATTCTCCTTAATCAAAGAGGCAATAATGGAGCAAATAATAGGTTTAACAGCATAAATACCTGCGTCACATCCAGACAATTCTGGCCAAAATTAGATGCAAATAGGACTCAGAGACTTTCTCTATAAGTTAAAACAGAATCATCTCCGTAGTGGGTACATTAACAGGACACTTTTTGATTGGTGTTCACGCTTGCAGATTGCCATTGGGAACACCCTACAATGAAAAAGAAGAAACCGTTCTTCATCTACTTTGTACATACCCAGTTCTTGCAAAGTTGCGAAAAACCAATTTAGTGGAATACTTCTTCGAGGACCTCAGTGACTTGTATCGTACATACGCTGTATCTGCAAATACATAACAAAGACCTAATGGCTTGAATGATCTTCAATAAGTACTCAGCGTCAGTTGGCCACTGGCCGCACCACCCGCATCTCTTAGACGGGCACTTTTGTAACTTATAATCGAGGGGTAGACTGTTTCGGTCACCCTTCGTATATCCAAAACAAAGCGTTACTCGGTCAAACTCACCAAGTTGAAACACCCCGCAAAATATGCGTACTAAACAGGTCGATTGTTCCAATCACCACTATTACTACGCTTTTTGCAACATCCGCCCTATTTTGATAAGTTGCCAGGCAAAAGCGGGAGGGTCTAACTGATACCACCCGCATATCCGAAGACATACTGTCGACTGGTCATCCCCTTGACCAACCTTATTAAGAATCTAGTACGGTACATAACGTAAGGGCCGATCTATAATTATCACCAATGGCGTATATCGGTTCACGTCATTTCGACGAGATGTCGGATCATTATAAGCGAAGGGCACACTGTTTCGGTCACCCGTCGTACATCCGAAGACATATCGCCCAATGGTCATCGCCAGTCTCACTTCTTCAAGGAGTTATCTGAGGATTACTGGTGGGGGGGAAGACTGTCGGTCACCCTTCCCCTATCCGAGGATTAACTGTCCCCCGATTCACTCTACGAGACGTAGGAGGACAGACGAAGTCAAAAGGCACGCTGACAAGACAGCAATAATGCCCACTAGCATGCCCGGCCTAGATAACACTCGGGCCTTCCCCCCCCCCCCCCCCCCCCCCCCCCCCCCCCCCTCCCTACACGTAACTCATATGGTATCACAAAGGACCTAAACTAATTTGGTCTGGGTGTATCTTTCTAGACAGCCTTCTTACCTAACCTAACCTAACCTACAAAATAAAACATAATTTTTTTAAATGCCATAACATAAATATTTTATTGAATCTAACGGCCATGTTATTCACTCCGAGTGTAAACTAGTTTTATGTTAATTTTACACCCTAATCCGGATTTAAAAAAGAAACACGATGATTTAAGTTTACATTTACAATGTTCACTCAAGATGCATTTAAACGCGGAGTTTCACAGTTTTAGTTAGATTTAAACCTACGTTATGTTAAATTTATTTTTTGTTGTTTGTCACTTTTTGATTTGATTTGCTGTGTGCATAATTTCATTTGTATCATATTTGAATTTAGCTTCCATATGTCTCCTTTTAAGAAGGAAATACTTCCGAAAATCCACGACACCGTAATCATTGACTTAAGAAGCCCCACCCTGCTTGTGCATTCGATATAGGGTTTGTTTTTTTGAGCATCGATCTCAGCAAAGCAAAGTAAAGTAGGACTTTCAGCACTCAATTACAACAACTTCGCTCTACTTGAAACTTCGAGGCAGCGTTGCCATTAAAAAAATTCAAAAAGCGGACTTAAGAGGGGCCCGAGCCGAAAAAAGGGGCCTCCACATAAAATACTAATATAGCAACCAAACGAAAAAAACCGGCCAAGTGCGATTGTCACTCGCGCACCGAAGGTTCCGTATTTGGCTAAAGTCCAACACATCAGATATTATTTGAAATCTATATCATTCAATCTTTCCCCTCTTCATGAATTCATCACAATTTAGTTTAATTTAATTACTTAATATTTTTACTCTCAAAAATTACTCGCACATGAATCTCATTTTCTAATTATTACCTAGTACCCAACCCACGCCAATTTTCCATTCTGTATGCGACCTGTCCCAATTAAAAACTATTGACTAAAAATATATTACTTTTATTTTGTTCTGTACTCCCCAAAAAAATGTATTATACTCCCCAACGAAATTAGCAAGCGGGAACCCTCGTGGTATACCGCCAGTGACTCTCTTCTGTCTTTGATGGGGTCAATTGTGCACAACTGCGTAGTAGAGATTAAAACTTATGAGAGCAACGTATTTTACATGGTAAAATTATCTTTTTTGAAAATATCTTGTAAACTATTAACTTTTCGGCAAAACAGTATTCAGCACATATATAGATAAGAACATGATCTCCAAAAAAGGAATTTATGTATTTTTTTGTGAATCAAGAAATAAACCGTTTTTTGGGCGAATGAAAATATTTTTTTCACCAGATTACTAATTAATCCAAAACCAATCGATGTATTCCTTCCATTGGTAATTGTCGTTTAACTAGAGGTTATACCGGATGTTGTGTGTAAATTTTAGCCTCCTATGTCAATCGGTTGTTGAGATAGACCTGGTAACAAAATTGGCCTAGTGAGTTCGGACAGACAGACAGACAGACAGACAGACAGACAGACAGACAGACAGACAGACAGACGGAGAGACATCCGAGCGAAACTAATAAGGTTACGTTTTTTCCCTTTGGGTACGGAACCTTAAAAAGAAAACTGAGCTTTTAGAAATTTATTTTTAGCGAAAAAAATATTTTTATCATTCCGGAACACTTTTTAAACTGAAAAAGGTGACATTTTGATCTTTGATTTTAAAATATAACGAAGTTGCCTATCAAAACACTAATATAGTGTTTAGCGAGGAAATGCCTAATAAATTTAGTTCCGAAATACTAAATGTGCAGAATACCTTCAGAAAATGCCCTTTTTTCCTCATTGGCCCTTTTTCTTGCAACTTTTCATAGTTCTGCAGCCTGTCACGCTGAATCTGGATAGAGTGTGGTGTCGGTGTGTGGATGAGTATGAGATGAATAGAGTGGAGTAGGTAGGCTTTGAAAGTTCCAAATTCTAATGGGAATCAATTAAGAGAACACATCATTAACGAATAAACGTAGGTAGGTACTTTATTAATTGACAGTTTTTTTTTGTAAATATTTATCTCACAAAATATTAACTTTCCACAAAACAGTCTTCACAGCACATACATATTATATAACTACGAGCATAATATACAAAAATGCATCAATTGTTTTGCAAATCAAGAAATAAACAGATTTTTGTGCGAATGAAAATATTTTTTTCACCAAATTACTAATTATAATTACTATAAAACCAGTCGATGTATCACTACCATTGGTATTTGTAATAAAATAGCGATGTTGTGTGCAAATTTCAGCCTTCTACGTCAATTAGTTTCTGAGACAGACCTACGAACAAAATTAGTCTAGTGGGTTCGGACAGACAGAAAGACGGACAGATAGACGTTTTTCCATTTTTTTCCTTTGAGTTGGAAGCTTAAATTCTCAGCTGTTCGGATTTAATGACTTAATATTATGGGCTAGGGCTGCATTTTTGGAGTGAAAATATGGAATAAGTGAAATAATCTCATATGTTATGTTTGATTTATTTCAAAAATAAATAGTACAAATAGTACTCAAAATTGAAAGTGGAAAAGGCAAATAGTACAGAAATCAGTACAATAGTAAGCATTTTTTCAACAGTGATACCCAATTATTGAGAAACTATAAACTTATACGGACTTTCTAGTATTATTTCTGTTAGCACATAAGGTCTCCTTAAAAGCGGAAATGGTTTTGTCTTATGATCATGCGGAAGATTGCTTATTTCTTCAAGAAGATCTTAACAGTCTAGCTAGATGGTGTCAACGAAACCTTCTAGACTCAAATGTAGCAAAATGCTTTAGCCTTATTTGTTCAAGATGCTTAAATTTAATACCTTTCATTTATCAAATAACATAATATGTAGTGTTAGAAAATGTGCATGTAAAAACGGACATTGGAATCATATAGGATTCACGTCTCACTTTTAAATGTCATATTGACTAGGCTGTCAATAATGCATTTAGAATGATAGGTTTTATTGAGCGCAATACAAAATAATTTTCTGATCCTTATGCACTGAAAGAGCTATATTTTGCATTGGTATTGCACCCGTATTACCAAACCACTCCAATAGGATAGAAAGGGTTCAAAAATGTTTTACCATGTTTGTTTTTAAAAAAATAACTAAGGTGGAATATTGAAACTCCACCCTAATAAACTAGATGCCTGTAAACTCTTGAAAAAAGACGCAAATATTTTAGTATAATATTTAAAAGAGATAATAAATAACCACATTAAATGCCCTATTTTACTCAGTCAGATTAACTTTTATTTTCCCACTAGAATCCTGCGTATGAGATTTCATCTTTATGTTCACTTTCATAGAACAGACTACGGAAGTAATGAAACAATTGAATGTTGTAGCAATGAAAGAAATTCTGTGATTGATAATATTGATGTTTTTGAAAATTGTTCAAGAAATTCTTTTAAAAATCAATTAATATCTGTGTGAATCGGAGTAATTAATTAATCTATATTATAATAATAGTTTTAGGTATATATTAAAATATTTTCGTTTTAAAGTTTGTCTAAAAGAGCTGTGTAGCTCAAATTGACATTAATAAATAAAGTATATCTATTTTTTCCACAAAACATTTTTCTAAACGTAGCATGAAAGCATTTTATACAAAGAAACTTCTTTAAGTTGACAATGCAAAGCTTAACAACGCCTGTGAATTTAATGCATTTTTTTTACAAAAATCTAATTTGAAAGTGTAACCCGCAAAAGGTTTTGTAAAAAGCTTATATTTTAACAAAGTATATGTACAGCATTGCTTTCACAACATAGATAGTATTTGACATCTTGATACAGTGAATTTAGGATTTTCCAAATCTGCCCATCAGGTTTGGGGTGACAATGGAGCACGGTCGAACTTGGGTGGTAAAGCGATTCAATCTGAACTACTAAAATAATTGTGCGATATGTGTTGCTGATATTAAAAACAGTTGGTACCCAGACGTACTCCACATATTAATCATCAACAGATCAGACTCTCGTGATTGCTTGCCTCATAGTTAATTTCCTGTTTTAAGGACTCTATATTCGTTATTTGTCGAATATCCAAGTCTTCCATTTCGCCTCGAAGACAATTAAGCAATCGCCATGCACTTTTGCCCACTGAACGATGATCTCTAGGCCACCGAGTACGGAATACAATAGGGAGACGTAAATGTCTTGCTCACAGTAGAATGAAGTTGCAATTGCAGTAAATATTTCTGATCGGTGGACATTCCAAGCCCTCCCATGCTCAAGGTGCGTTTATGTGGGAAACTCGCTCCATTGTTCCTCGCGAACAAAGAAAAAGTGACTACTTTCTTGAATGCGATGATATACTTAGCTTCCGGTCCATTTGCACTGCTTCCTTATTTACAACATCTTTATATCGGCCAACTAAATCTGAGCCCTGCTTCTGTGAATATCACCTACGCGCTACACCTATAGCCACCTCTCTTTTGTGCTACTGCGATGCAACTTTCCATTTACTGAAAATAAAATTTCAATAACCATCCGTACGGTTATATTTCTCCCAAGAGACCAATAGTCCCATAAGGCACACCTATCTTCACATATAATTGATAGATACCTACCATTCGATGCCAATTTGAAGGCTTGCCCTGGTTGTAATAAATTCCGGCAAATGCCTACCACACTTCCACTTTGTCCGATATGCTAATCACCAATTTAAAGATGTTCATCAAAAACATATATATGCGGCCTACTAAATTGTCCACGAAATACAGTTCCCATTTATAAATGCAAATGTCTGTCCTATACACGCATGTATCTGGACAAAAGGAAACCTCTATCGGTTCCCAAATGTCTGGACCGGCCGTTCTCTTACTGTGCTCTGTCGTGGTCTTCCCTTCTAATGACAATATTTTTTTTATGGCCACCGCCATCAATACAGAATACACTATGTGGGCTGCATTCGAAAAAAACAGCAACAACTCACAAACACATTTGTAGATGGAACATTCAATTCATTAAAAGGGATTAAAGAATCTCGTTATTATTCTTGTCTCTGGGTGTCGTTTCATTTTTCTCTTTCATTAACTTTTATCCGCACACAACCGAAATTCCATAAAGACAGATCGTAAAATTATGATCACCTACACCACCTGCTGTGCGCTTCAGTATCGGTCTCTGGCTATTGATCCCGATTTCGGACAGAAGACAAAAAAAAAAAAAGTGTACCCAGCCGATCTGCGAGGTCCCGCGATGGACATTACACACATTTTTATATCCACATATGACTGCGCGTCGCGTCGCGTGGTGAACTAACTAAATTGTGAACAGTCGGCCAAAATGCCCCCTGGTGGTCATAATTAAATACTTTCACACTCGAGAACAATCGCAAGAGCACGACTTCCTTCAGAAGTGTTTAGTTTTTTTAATTAAAAAAAAAGACAGTTAAAAATGAAACCCCACCAGGAGAATGAAGAAGCTGGCTTCCTCCTCTCTATACCGCTGCAGGACAGACTACATTCTGGTGCCTGTGGATCGAAAAATGAAGACGAAAAAAACCAGCAGCAATTCGGGAAGGACAACTCTTGGAAGCCCTGTGGAACTCTGTGAAATATCAGTGAAACAGTTGTGTGCGATGGGAACAATGATGTGCGCGTTTCCAGAAGCCTACACAAGAATGCGATTCTGTTCGCAACAGCAGCAGGAGGAGGATCATCACTCTATATGGATGGTGGAGGAAACAGGTTGTTGTGTGGTTAGTGTGTGATTAGACCTGTCGCGGGCACAGGTCTTTAATAAGTTATGCGTTATTATGTATTCAAGTCAGTATACATAGTGGACATTTTTATAAGGGCGTTGGGCTTCTCAGTGAAGGTCTGCGGGTGTAAGTTCTAGACTTGTCACAGACCCGGTTCTCGTTGGCAGGCAGTGTTGACATTTTGGCACGCACGACGAGGAAGGCGAAACACTGCTATACCCAGAACACGGTTGCCTCACCTCAATTTTTATAAAAAAAACATGGCTGTCACCAGATTAAAAAGGAGTTGGCCAAATTCCGAAATCCGGGATGTAGGTACGCCTAATTCGAACAGCGATTTAGAAGCAGTTGATTTCATTGACCATTATACTCCAGGGAATTGTTAACAGTAGGGAGAATATCTGGGCAACTAACTCTTTCTCACCGTATAAATTAACAGGCATTGATGACATCCTTCCAAAGGTGCTACAAAAATGCGAAAGGCTAATACATTCACATATTTTAGGCATATTTGTTTGTAGCTTACATCTAGGGTATGTTCCATTGACGTGTAGTGAAGGAGGTCTTCATACCCAAGGCTGGAAAAACCAGTCATACAACCGCCAAAGACTTTAGACCCATAAGCGTTACCTCATTGGTTCTAAAAACACTTGAAAGACTTATTGATGTCCACATCCGAAATCATTTAAGACCGAATGATATATCTCAGGCTCAACGCCCTTTTATAAAAGCGTAGAAACAGCACTCCATGTAGTCAGCATAGTGGAGGAAGGAAGATCGCAGCTTTTCTGGACATTGAAGGATTAGATCAGACGCAATTCAAAGAGTTCTAGCAAACCTTAAAGTCAACAACACTATTAACAATTGGATAATGTGCATGCTGAAAAACAGGCTAATCAGCTCGGAACTGGGATATATCCAAACTCAGTCTTCAGCATCCAGAGGCACTCCCCAAGGTGGGGTTCTTTCCGCACTTCTCTGATGGGTTTTTGTGGTAAACGAGATCCTGATTAAGCTAGAATTAAGTGGAGTCAAGCCAGTCGCTTATATGCTTGCAACTGAAAACTTTCTCTCCACTATCAGTGACCAACTATAACTGGAGCTCTATCCACACTAAGCAGATGGACAAAAACTGCGGACTGGCAGTAAGCCCGCAAGAGACCGAACTAATTCTCTTTACTAACAAAAAGGCAGTTCCTGGATTTAGCCTGCCTAAAATTTAATGGATCCGCTAATAATTTCCCAAGTACCTTGGCAGATTGTATTGGAATCTTAACACAAAGAAACGGCAAAGAAGGTTATGGTATCATTTTATGGCTGCAATAGCATATATTTGGCCGTACCTGTAAAAGGGGCCCTAGTTCTGAAATTATAATCTGGCTTTATACTATGAAAACTGTGACTAGGATCCAAAGAATGGATTGTATTGGTACTAGGGGGGTAATGGGAACCAATCCCACAGCGGGACTTGATGCTATATTCAATGTTAAGTTCAATGTTAAGTCATTTGACCTTTTCGTACAACAATCTACTGCAAATAGCGCCCTTCGACTAAGCCAGACTAAGAGACTAACATAGCCAAACGGGTTATGCACAGATTCTCAACAAGTATTCGGAGATAGTAGAGAAGAATGGTAAACGATTCAATAATACAGTTCTTAACCAATGGTTCCAGGATGGATGTCGGCGTTGAAACAGGATTCTATTCTGAAATACTTGGTCTAATCAATCAGACTTCCTGACTACAGCAGCGTGTGTTCCAGGCTGAGGTTGTGGCAGTGACAACAACTGCAAAGCAAGTTGCAACAAAGGCGGTACTTCATGCTGATATCACTGATGAAGAATTACAACAAAACCTATCTCTCTCGTTGAAATAAAATCTAAACTTGCAAGTCGCTGTCGCGAAGAGCTAAGGGTTCTTGGCTCAGCACAATGAAAGAATCTGCTAGTTCTCCGGACACAAAGGAGTGTCCGGTAATAAAAAGCAAATGAGCTGGCAAGAAAGGATTCTTAACTTGAACTTAACCAAGCTACAATCTAAACAAACTGCCAGATGGCGTACCTATATAACCCCAGCCTCTCGACCACCCTTGTAAGTAAGATAATATATATGAAACAGACACAAAAAGACACCCGTTCGAGCAATAAATACCTGCTATCAAAAGATCATTGGTTTGAAATTTGACCTAAGGTTAAAGGAACTAAAGGTGGCAACCAAAACAAAGAGCCTATAGAAATGAGCAAGAAAACCTTGTACATATATGAGTCCTAGTCGGTACTGAGAACGGAAAAAAATCTGATGATAGGAGAAAAGAATTCCATTTATCCGATCAAAATGAAGTGAGGATCTTAACAAAAGGCTAACAAAACTGTTGAAAGAGCTAAAACCTGCAGGTACTATTAAAGGCAGCGGTATCCGACTAAGTCGCATCCACATCCACATCCAAGAGCATCCACAAACTCATCCTCAAGTATTGGTCCAACGAAAGTATGCCTGATGAATATGGAGATCAAGCATCGAAATAAGAACATCTAAACAGCCTTATCTATAGTAGCATCAGCCTTCTTGACAAGATCATATGTGCCGTACTGAGTGCGTCCTTAAACTATTCGTCAATGGCCTTTTTGGGCCCTACCGGTACGGTTACTCGTTTTCTACAAAACGATCTTAAGGTTGTATATAATGACAGCATCTATAGAGACGACAGACGAGCTATACAGAGCCATGTCTAGTTATATGGCACCTCGGCCAAACTAGTCTTTGAGAATTATCGCTGCTCCGTAAAATTAGTACTACCGGATCAATTTGCGAAATCGACCGTCGATATGACACGAATATAATCTGCTATACCCAATACCCATCCAGTCAAGGATGTGCAAGACTTATTATACGTATATACGTATTTCAAGGCAGCTTCCAGCTTAACTGGAGCAGTTGGATCGCAAATTAATCCATAAAGAACTCATCCATGGAAACCTCATTGCCAAAAACAAATTTTTAGTACGAAGTGAGTGACTTATACGGACAACTCATCCACGAAAGTGCATTATTTTATCGGGTTGGGTTGACCGCCAGAAAAAGTAGTCCCTTCGGTTATTTATTTAATGCTGTAAGAGAAGTAACTCATCAACAAGGCTAGTTATGTACAACTTATCGACTGATATCTAATCAATTGATTTATGATCCCTGAAGTTTGGGTATGCCTCGAGTGAGGAAAACCAAAAGCCACGTGCAAATCTATCGTGAATGAAGTGTCCATTAAAGTGGTTGCTTAATAATTCAGTTGTTACGATAAGTTGTACGTATACCTATACATATTATACATGCATTAAACGTAGTTGTACGACAAATTCATATGCAGAAAAACGGGTCCTGTTTCTTGAGTCATGATTTGAACCTTTCGTTCAAAATTTCCTTCCATCTACATCACAACCATGGTCACATTTCTCATCACTCGAATTTCACTTTAGGAACAAAAAACAAACCAATTAGTCTGGCAGACTTGGCACTGTGGCACGTGCCCTACAATGTAACTCTATACCCCATTGTTGTCACAACAGCAGTTTGCTTTAATTTTTAATTCACTCGCGAGCAAAGCAAGACCAAGACCGTAAGAACTCCCGCGAGTACACAAGTTCCACTCTATCAATTAATTATACGCCTCTTATGACGACAGAGTTCTTTGTATGTGCGCCTTTTGTCCGCCACTGCGGCCACTTACAGAACGAATTTCACCTAATTAAAATAATTCATCCGATTTTGATTCACTTTCTGTGCAGCGCTCGTTATTCTGCTTCGCCTATAGTGGCAGGTCCTTTAAAAAAAAAAAATGTCCGCATAAACTGATTGAAGTTGAAACTTTGTACAAACATTTTCGAATGGTTCCCCATTCACTTTTGCAAATGACGTGGAGAGAGATGAGGATTTAAGTGCGGACTGCGGACACACATCACTTATGTGCTTATACATTCCAACCGGTGTCCTACTAAGATGTCCAGGAGTGTGTCCGAAACCCTTTTCCCAAAAAAATGGCAAAAGTATTTAAACACAGCCCACCCTCATCAGCAACAAAAGCCTATTGCACCCCCCAGGGGGCACCAACCAACACCAACCGAACGTATGTTTTCGGCATGACGAAGGAGAATATTGTCCTGCAGGAGGACCGCATTAAAATAAACATTTCAAGTGCTTTCCGGATAATGAATTTTCGTCCCAATTCGTTTCGGTGTGTCCCAGGAATTATAACACCCCATCGTCGTCGTCATTACGACAGCTATTAACTGGGACACCAGAAGCAGAACCGAACGATAGTCATCAGGCAGGACCCCTTGATGGAAAGTTGTTTTTCTTTTTTCTACATGGGTGCTGTGTGTATTTATTGTGTTCTTTATATTTGGTGCCCTTTAGCCGGTTTCTCCTCTTTTCGGTTTTGTTTTATGACGGCCATTGTTGTATGCAGATTTTAGACTGCCGACGACGACGATGAGGACAGTTTGGGACTTTTTCTGAAGGACTTTTAATATTCTCAATCAATTAGCTAATTGGCATTCGACAAAATCTGCCTTTGGCTGGGGAACAAAAATGCGTTTACTACTTTTACACTCCGTTTTGTTGAAGAGCACTTAAATATCAAAGGATTGCCATCGGGAGGGATTATTTTGCGGTTGCGTTTGGGGGGTTTTACGAATTATAATGGTTTGTTTGACGCAGAAAATTCAGCTGTAATCGGATGAGAATGAGACTTAACGGGTCGGTTGGGAGATGCTGTTGTGATGGCTTGTTGAGTGGCTTAAAATTGTTTACATATACAAAATTGTTTGCTTATTAGTTAATTCGTAAATTGACTTTACTTTGTTTGGAGTCAATCTGGTTGGAGTTTGAAACTGAGCGGCCGAAAGTTTATGGATGGGGACCTCTGTCACTTTCGGTTTTGGGTGTTGATTGCATATTTTGGGATTGACGTGGAGTTCAACTTAAAGGGCAGTAGTATTTCCTTGAAACTTTGAGGTTAGGACCATAAATTATAGCTGCCCCCAATTGGTACCCTTTAGACCTATTGTGGCGATCTCAAGGCAAAAGTTCGACTGGCTGGAATCACTATTTTGAACCTCCGGCCGAAGCAACAAGTTGCTGTGCACGATCATTTCGTTTTTCGACATGATGAAAGATGAAACAATATCCTCGTTGACGAATGTGTAACTAAATATGAGCAAATATTTTTTAAATTAAGCTCAATTTCCCTTCAAACATATGTATTTGGTGACTTTAAGTGAACTGGAAGTAGGTACCTAAGTGAAGCTCTTTTGTAAATAATGAATGAATAATGAAATATTAAATTTTTATTTTCAAATACATTAATCTATCTTAATATTTATTTAAATGAATAAAATTATCTTTTTACTATGGCAAAACTATTTTCACAAATAAGTTTTACTTAAAAAAATGTATTTTTAAATTAAAAAAACCGGCCAAGTGCGAGTGTCACTCGCGCACCGAAGGTTCCGTATTTGGCTAAAGTCCAACACATCAGATATTATTTGAAATCTATAATATCATTCAATCTTTCCCCTCTTCATGATTTCATCACAATTTAGTTTAATTTAATTACTTAATATTTTTACTCTATTGACTAAAAATATATTACTTTTATTTTGTTCTGTACTCCCCAAAAAAGTGTATTATACCCTCCAACGAAATTAGCAAGCGGGAATCCTGGTGGTATACCACCAGTGACTCTCTTCTGTCCTTGATGGGGTCAATTGTGCACAACTGCGTAGTAGAGATTAAAACTTATGAGAGCAACATATTTTATGTACATGGTAAAATTATCTTATTTGAAAATATCTTGTAAACTATTAACATTTCGGCAAAACAGTATTCAGCACATAATATAAATAAGAACATGATCTACAAAATGGGAATTTATGTACTTTTTTGTGAATCAAGAAATAAACCGTTTTTTGGGCGAATGAAAATATTTTTTTCACCAGATTACTAATTAATCGAAAACCAATCGATGTATTCCTTCCATTGGTATTTGTCGTTTAACTAGAGGTTATACCGGATGTTGTGTGTAAATTTTAGCCTCCTATGTCAATCGGTTCTTGAGATAGACCTGGTAACAAAATTGGCTTAGTGGGTTCGGACAGACAGACAGACAGACAGACAGACAGACAGACAGACAGACGGAGAGACATCCGAGCGAAACTAATAAGGTTACGTTTTTTCCCTTTGGGTACGGAACCTTAAAAAGGAACAAAATGAAAACATTTTATAAAAAAAATTAACTGAAATCGCAAGACTTCGATGAACTTTTACCGAAACCTTGTAAGTTGTTCCCACCGAGTTGAAGTGAGTTGAAAAATCATAAACTGTCAAATTTAAAGTGGCTATCGAAAACAGCTGTTTGTTGACGCAAAATAATAATACCAAAAACGAGTTCTGAACAAATAAAGGAAATAATTGCAGCATTTATAGTTGATTTCGCAGTACAAAGAAATTAATTCATTACAATGCTATATTTACAAGTTCTTAAACTCTTACATATAAGGAAAAAATCTTAAAATCGGAAGAAATAAAGAAAATTTTTTTGATTGCTGCAGCGTTTAATATTTTGACAAATGAACACAAAATAAATAAAAATTCACTGTAAGGGCTTGTTCGGTTTGATAACCTCTCACGGATGGATGAAATCAGAGAGGTTTCAAATAGGTTTCGTTTGGTGGGAACATGGTATAGCTCCAAAAACTCTGTGTCAGAAAAGTAACAGTTGTTTTTCCTGCAAGCTGCAACATCATACATATTCAATAACTGGAGAGACCAGTTGTGTGTTTCTGGTTCAATATCCTGTAAAAATCATTATTGGGCTTTTGTGACAATTATCGGTATATTGGAGAATGACTGCCAGATGGAAATGCGTAATTGTTTAAAATTTGTTCTGGATCATCGTTCCATCGATTAAAACCAAATCTGCACAACCGTTGGACGGTATACAACCCTTAAACCATGCCATGCTTACTGTACTGGTCTGAATGACTGGTGCGTTTTTTTCACAAACAAATCTTGTTTACGGTGATCCATGAGACTCAAATGAACCCTCTTTCTTTCATAAAAGCCGGTTCCACGCTTTATGGGTTAATTTTTTAGCTCTTGGGCGAATTGTAGCCTCTTTATTTAATTTTTTTCGTAGTTATATGCAGTACTTATCTTACAGGATATGTAGGTAGGTATCCAAATCGAGTTTAGCAAGGCGCCTCTGAATTACAATTTCGATGATCGGGTTTTCAGGATAATTTTTTATTTTAAGCCTATCAAGAATTTTAGCACATTTCGATTTTTAATAAACTTCCCCAAAATATATCTTCCATCCTTTTACCGTCTTCGGTACAACTTTATCCTTTTTTACCCATGGGAAGTAAATTTCGCACATAGATAATTCTTTCCAATTTATTTAAAAAGGAACACCACAAACACAATCGTCTTTTGCAACAAAAGCTACTAGATCTTCCATATTCAACTATTCCGCTTTCCCCGTATTTTAATCAAAATGGACCTTACACAATTTTCTCCAAGCAAACCTTGAAAAATTAGGCGCAGGGTCATAAGTCCACAGACCAAAAGTACACAATGGACTTTTTACCCACTTAGGTGGGTTATAAGTCCACAAATCAATTGTGAGTAAAAGTGAGCCAAAAGTTCACACAAAATTCTTGTGAATTTTTGACTCACTGATTGTGGTCTTATGGCTCACGGATGAAGAAGGTGAAGAAGAGGACAACGAGCTTGAAAGCGAAGCTAAAAATTCTAGTAATGACCTCATTTGCGGTGTTTGCCTCAAAAACCCACAAGACACACTAACTTCTCGAGCATTGCAATTATTTTAAGATTGCGCTTTCAAACTATGAATTCTATATGGAATCCACCTGCTTAGGTTTACTGATGGATTACGGGGTGGGTGCAAGGTTCTTCTTATTACTCAAATTTTGTTGGCGTTAATGCACTTTGTGGGAGCGAAATAAGACCAACTGTTCGAAGTTATCCTTATTACACTTTTTAAGAGCGAAATAAGGTACATTTTTAGAAGTTGGTCTTATTTCACGGCATCTATCAAACATTCCCACACTTGTTGGGTTGTTAAAACAACTCTTTTTGTCATATGGATAATTATTGTGGACTTATGGCCTACTTCCATTTTAAAATTGTGAACCTATGGCCTAAATTATTGTGAACTTTTGGCTCATCTGAGTGGGTTATAAGTCCACAATTGATTTGTGGACTTATAACCCACATAGATGGGTCAAAAGTCCATTGTGGACTTTTGGCCTATTGACTTATGACCCTGCGCCGAAAAATTAATTTGTCAAAATACTTTTGCCAAACAAAAAAAATTACTTTAGCCACAAATAGGCCTGAGCTGTCCAGTCACGCAAACATAGCTCAAACCATACTAAGTGAAAACTGTAGACATCAGCTAATCTGTAGGTATCCTTTTTCTTATCCGCTTGAAAAGCGACTTGCATTTCTGTCAAAATACTTTTGCCGACTAGTGTAATTAGTTTCAATATGAGGCAATGGGCCCTGGAAAAATATCACTTTCGGGGCGCCCGAATAACCAGAACGGCACTGGCGTATATTACTTTATTTTTCCAGTAATTTTAGAATGAAAAATTACAGAGGAGGAAGCAACATAGCCTTAGTTATGCTTATGCAACTCTCGAGGGAGATTTTGGCGAACTGGGGTTCGTTATAACTAAAGAATTAGTATGATGGTTCAGTACCTCTCTTTGATATAACTCCAAATATGGACTGATATCCAGTATCATAAAAAACACCTTCCAAATATATGAAGGCATAATCTAACGCGACTTTGCAGCATCCTATTATGAGAGAAGGATATTTCGGCCGTTTTTAAATATGCAAATAACCTTAGCAGGAAATATTCTCATAAATTTTTAAATTGAGATTTGTTTTGTATACAATTAATATTTTGGCTTTTCAACAAACTTTAACTTTAAAATAAATGCTGATAGTTCAAAGGTTGTGGAGAAATAAATGTTTTTGAGGCTTTGACCATTTTTGGTCAAACCTTAGTAAGACTCAGGGAGTCAAAAATTGGGACTTAGGCCTATGCCCTCCAAAACGTATGGAAGAAGTAAATTCGAGATCCACTAACAGAAACAAAATGGAAACCTATCTAAATGCTGATTCATTGTACTAATGGGTATAATTTTGGTCAAACTATTGTGTTACAAAACAGATTGGACGTTAGTTAAATCACTTACTCTCTGTAAATTACTGAAAGTACCTCTACGTGTATCTTTCCCTTTGTTTTATGTACCTTTTACACGACTAAAAGAAAAGCTGAGTGGTATTTTTGGTTGGCGTCCATCATCTGCTTCAAAAACGTGCTTCAAAAACCGTATCGAAGAGGAGTTGGTTATATAAAAAGATAGGCTTCTTATAAGGACTTTATGTTTCCACTGACAGCAGCGGTAAATAGATCTGCTCCAGCTCGGTAAATACCGATTAAACCCAATCAAAAATTGGGAAGCAGAATAATTGTGCGGTATGCTGTGGCTCCATCTGCTAGTGAATTCGGCATAATATAGTGGATTATAGAACTTAACACTTCATTCACATAAATTTCTAGACTGTTGGTCATTGAACGACTTGGAAAAGGGTGATCTAACCTTTAAAATGGAGTGCACAACTGAAGCCAGCTGGCTGCATTGAGAACTTGGTCCTATGAAGCTGTATTTGCTACATATTTTCAATCCGGCAAAGAGACTGGGAGGCTGTATTTTAGTACTTCCATTTTACAACAATTTTTTGTGTACGATCTTGAAGATACAAATGAATTTAGTCACCTTCAGACTCTCTGCACAAATCCTCCAGTCAGTTTTCAAATAAAACAAATGTCCACCCGAATGGTAGAGCAGCCAACCTAATCTATAATCAAAACTACCTTCCCTGGTAAACATTAGCCTGCCACAGCCGCCATTATAATTGTTGCAACTCAACCATAAACAAGTGAATACGTGATGAGCACAACCCCTATAGCAAATAAGACAAAAGCCAACCCAAAAGGTGTCTCTGGCCAGACCTGCTGTCTCAACAAACAAAAAATGAACGACACCACACAATGTCCCCTTTTCTGTTAAAAATTCACATTCTATATCAAACCGCGGCCATGTTTGGCTTCCTGCTGATTGCAGGGGTTGTACTGTGCAAGTGTATGCCTCTCCACCCAGCGAGAACTTCTTTGTATTCCATTTGTATCTATGCAGCTCCATCAAGCCAACAAAAAGAATTCCCCGATCACAACACCTGCGCATTGTCTAGTGTCTCTTCCGCGATGTGTCCTTATTTTTATTCCTACACACACACACACACCACATGACCGGGTGCATTCGTTTAGCCACAAAAATGAGCACAAAAGACTGACAGAAAAAAGAAAATACTCCGAAAGATGATAATTAATTCATATCCGCAAATGTTGAAAGGAATTTTGAGTTTAAAAATTAAATTGCACAATAGCCAGCCGCCATTGTTCATTACCAAGCCTTATATTCTAATTAGAAACAGACATAATGCAGTGGTTTTTGGAAACGATGCGCTCTATTAAATTTTGAATTTTAATGCAGATGCACCAACCCATTCAGCATATTAATTCCAATTTGTTGAGTTTTGACTTTTGAGTGGGCATATCAAATTCTATTGCCCATCTTTATTTCTCTCGTAAATCTAATTAAATTTAGAGCCGTACGAAATTTACACCAACAAAACCTTGCTGGACATATTTTACGGCCCGAAATTGAAATGTAACTTCCCGGAAAATCTTATAACAAATTGCAAAACAACTTGAATGTTATTATTTAAATCCGACGGTCGTAAAAAGTACTCGCTGGATTCGTTAACATTGTGCAACACAATGAAATGGGTTTATTCAGATTTTCTAGCTGGTAAATAAAATGATAAATAAAAAATATAAATTAATTCGAAAACGTTTCAATTGAATATTTAGCCCCCATAGATGGAGCTTGTATCGCACGTTAGCTGGGTAATTTATTATTTTGCACAAGTTTGCGTACGCACGTTGTATACTCGTAATTATTGTGGGCTTTACAAAATTGATTTATATGCGACGTTTATTAGTCGCTGCAGCTATAGTGGTTGAATTCAAAATAAATAATATCCATTCGCTGTCTGTTAACGGTAGTAAAGTTAAATTATTTACCATCATGGTGTATGGTTTTATGGATAATAAATTAATTATTCGCGTCTACGAATGCTTTCCGAAAATATGTTTACCGAGGTAGATGGCGTAACAATAAATTAGATTTTCTATTGGAATACCAGAAAACTCGGTCGGAGTTTTATTTTATTTAACGACTTTTTAAATCAAGCTCCCACAGCAAATTCAACAAAAAAAAGTAGAAGGAAAGCGTGTTTCTAAAATTAATTAAGCAGGCATAATAATTGCAAGAAAAGAGTTTTTTTAATTTCGTCAACGTTAAAAATACACGTTATAGTTATTCATTACTCAACATTGACTACAGTTTTTATACACAGGGCTATAAAGGGTATTGGTTATCTTATGGTTGTGCTAAATCTAGAAAAGGTTATACTGACGTGACTAGCCTATTGGTACTACCTCAAGATTTTTTTTCTTTCCTGAACTTAGTTGTATGGCATTGCTATAGTATATTTCTTAATGAAATAATGTCCAGACGTAGAAAGTAAAGAATTTCGTGCCACTAACGTAGCCTTTGTTCAGAGGCGGTTACCATCCAACAATGCTGAACTGACTTGTCAATCTAATTGTTCGTTGTAATGTCAAACATATGTTGGGTTGCAAGTCCTGTGTTCGGAACCAATCATCCTGTTAACAAAAGCTTTAAGATATACGAATTTCCACACTCTTCGTACTAAAGCCAAAGTCGCAGACGTCTGGCACCGTTCGTAGTTGGAATTATATGAGTGGAATGCTGTACAAAGGACCATGACCATACCTGTCGGTCCAAGAGAATTGTTTACTGCGAGTAATCCATGGGATATCGAAAAGTGTTGAGGATATACTTGCCGCCTGTTGCAGAGGTGCTAATAATAATAATAATAGTTGGCGCAACAGTTCTGTAGGAACCCAGGGCCTAGCTTCTTGCAACCATTCGTTTTGTGTGAGTTTTTCATTTTTGGAACGAATGGATTTGATTAATCAATATCACATGACTTGTATATTGTCGTGTAGACTTAAATAATGATATCGGTGATCAAGAATGGCTATTGTCAAAAATAGGAACAAAATAAATTTGTTGTTTCGAATTTCCGGGCTAATAAACGGTTCTTTAGTCGTATCTCAATGTGGAAAATTTTAATTAGTCAAACAAATAAGTTCGTGCTTTAACGAATATCATTTTGACAAGAATGGCAATATGGCAGGTTTGAAACTCAGAGAACGATGTAGGTAAGTTGCATCAGAAGATTATTCGCAAGTCTCTGGAAATGTGATCAAACCTGTGGAGGCCAAAGACAACATTTGAGGCTAATTCCGGTTAAAGTAGCGAAGTTTACTATAATTATGTCGGAAAAACTGTCAAGACTCTAACAAGGAAGCTGTATACTCAATGCTTTCGCAAGTCTTGTTTACACCCCTAAACATAGGAAGTGCCAAGTTGTGGGAATACTGAAGCGAACCATCTTTATAATTATCCGATCCGATTGGGTAATTGGGAGGGAAATCTGCAAAACGTGGGGCCTGATTCTGTAAGGCGAAACGATCAAACGTTTTCGTGCGCACGAATGATTGGCCATATGTTACACAAGCAAATTTCTTAGTGCACACGAAAACGTTTTATCGTTTCGCCTTACAGAATCTGCCCCCTGGTTTGTGCCCTGCAAACGCTTTAGGCATTTTATTTTAAAAGGATTTATCAGAAATATTTAAGAATATACTTAAACCCAGTGCAATTCAAATATATAAAAAAGAAAATCGTCACCATAAATGTCTTTCAAAGCAGATGACAGTTCGCTCTTAGTTCGGCTAAAAGCAAAGGTCCAAGAATAGATTCTTGTAGTACCTGCACAACTTGAAAGGGGGAACAATTTATTTAAATGCAAATAGTTTTGTTGCGCTACTTGCCAAATCTTTTGACATGAAAAAGTCGACCTTCAATTCAGCTGTGAGCAGATCTAAGCCCAGATGGAACAGAAGCCAATCAACTATAGTCAACATGTACCTCGCTTTGTTTTACTGTCAATTATTTTCGAAATTGCTATATCGAAGACTGATTGATATTTATCCACGCAGCTCTTCGGTATCGGAATTTTATCAACACGTTTCCTTACAGTCGGATAAACGAAGGAATAGCCCTTTGATATGCAATTGGAAGAAAATACTTAGAATGTATTGGAGTAGGTATTTCTGGAATCCAAATATGTCAAGACTCTGGGTGCCCAACATATTTATTTTGACTTAAACTTTGGACGCAGTATCAAAGTGGGTTAATAGTTCTCCTCCTGTCCAAACTTATCATTTAGTGCTGCCTATGGTTTTCAGTTACCTGACAGATTTGTTTGTTATTCCCATCATATATACCTATACATGTAATTAGAAATGTTTTCAAAGCTTATGTAAGACTTTATTGATTACCACTTTAAAGTCTGCAAAAAAGGCCTAACACGTTTGCTTTTAATAGACTTTGGTAATTGAGATTGCTGATAGGCAGAAGTAGGACCTGTCAATTATTCTTAAAGAATATTGTTTTTCTTTGACCCAAATATGTGTAGGATGAAATCCACTACTTTACCCATTGGGCATTACCAACAATCATTTAAACCTTCACACTAAATATTTCCTCGGTCACAACATGGAATTTTGTATGGCAAATTTCGCCATTGTGAGTTCGAAAAACTTAGCCTGGACATTAAAAATTATTATTGGTATCACGGACTATGTTTTGCAATTCACAAAAGGTGCCATACACCGATAATTAGGTCAAAATTAATGGTAGAACCCGGAAAAAGAGTTAAACACACGATGAAGCGAACACTTTTGAAAATGTTGAATATTTAGAAGACGATCCTGGAGATAAGAAGGAAGATCACAATGGACCAAATGCTGACAAAGACGCCCTATCAGCGGATGAAATATTTGCCATTTTATGCGCACAACGAAGTACATAAGATGGTTTCTTGTTACTTCTTCATTTAACTACTGTACCTTCATGAAAATTAATTTTTTTTGTTCCTGATATGAAAGACTTAAGGCGAAATGTGTACCCTAAATAGTTTTAGATTTATTGGGACTTTCTAATAACCATTTTTAACCTTCACAATAAGTACCTTTTTACTAGGTCACAATAAGCAAATTTGGAAGGAAAATTTTGCCATTTTGAGCTCGAAAAATTTAGTCTGGACACTAAATATGATTATAAGTACCGTGGATTGTAACTTATTTATTACATTTTAATAAAATTAAACGGTTAAAAAGCCTTATCCAAACTTCTTTTTCATTTCAATGATATTAGGCTCACTAGGCTGTCAAAGTAAGACCTAGGGCCGGTAAACATTGACAACCCAGTTTTTAGCCAAAAACTACCCCCCAATATATAGTATTTATTTTAATTGTGCATATCCAATATACATAATTTGGAAAACTGTGGCATCGTTTAAAATTTGAGGTCGGTCAATGTTTGCCAAGTTGACGCTGTCTCCTTTTCCAAAAAGATAGAGGCTCTCCTGGCATTTAATAAATTTCTTTGATTCACTTGTATCACAGTCTATACATTCCATCGCAAGTCGCACTCATCAACAAGTGTAAACAAGCTCGATCTTCTAATCCAAACCAGCCAACAAACTGCGACCAACTAGAAACTTGAAAGATCTCGTGTTCTAAACGAGTCGTTCATATAATCCGTCAATAAAAGAAAAGATTCGCCATTACCTTAGCTAGGTATATATACCTATTTCACTTGCGTAAACGTGTGATATAACAAACAAACAAAACAAATCGACCGCATTATCACGTCTATTGTGTTCCCAAAAAGATCCGATTTGAAATTCTCTTAACTTGAAGTCAAAATAGAAAAAAAAAACCCTCTCCACAGCTTACGTCTCGAATCGGATTTATTGCTACTCACCTTGACCGTTGTGTCATTTCCTGAACTCGATTATCGATGATTATGGGCTTTTAATTTGTGCTGTTGCTGTTGTCTCCCTTCTTCTTTTTTTTGTAGGTATAAACTGCGTAAGATCACTTAAAACACACAAAATCAAAATCACACACAATTAAGCTTCGTTAATTCACGTTCTTCTTTTTTTCACATTCAGACGCGATCACAATTAGCTGGATGATGATTATTATTATTAATTTTATCCTATAACAAGTTGGTAACAAGTTAATAGATGGTGCACCATATTATGTTTCAATTTAAAAAAATGCGATTTACCGTCGGCTAAGAGAAAGACAATAATTAGACACTTTAAATTCGCAAAAGGAATTTTCGGTGAAAATCGGAATAATTCGCGTTTATTATTTTTTTGTTTCTCTCCAACAATGACACTTCTAAGTTCTAACTTCCAAGCTTAAGTTATGCGTGCGGGCGTGAAAGACAGTTGCGATTTTGTTGCCAATAATAGCGCGCGCGTTTGTTGTGTGGAATTTTTCCCACAAGCTCACAACTAAACTTGCAAAAACCTTCAACTAAACTGACATTTCTATTTGTTTCTTCAATTCACATTTAAGGAATTATTACTTTTTTGAATAATATTTGTTGTTGTGTTTTTATTTTTATTTTTCTCTCATTTTTTTCTTTTCTGTTATTTTTAGTAGATACCATTCCTTAACTGTATGAGTGTGTGTTGGCTGGTCTTTCTGGTATTCTCAGGGAAAAATAAAAAAGGAAAAAACCCGTTTTGATGTTGTATGGGGGAATTTGTATTTGGAGTTTTGGAATTTTTTTTCTTCTCTCTTATGGATACCACTGCCGACGCCGAGTGGAGTACGTAACGAAACTAACCAACCAGACTAGGGAGGGCAGCTAAAAAGCAGCAATCTGGCTAACAAATACACGTGTGCAGTGTCTCGGGCCTGGAGAAGGATTTTATTTTGCACGCGCCGCATGGGTATTCCGTATTCGTATGGGTGTATTGTGTATGGTAAATGGTAGTTGTGTGGAGGATGTACCCCCAGATGGGAGTCGGTGTTTGTGAGTGCGCATAGTTGTGTGAGAGTTGGTGTCGTTTGGGGTGAGGGTGGAGTTGTTGCCAGTTTGTTATGACCACCTATTCGCGGTGGTCTAATGTTAACAGTATTTTTGATTCAAATTTGGCTGCGAAATGACATACGTCTGGGAGTTGGAGCGAATGGGAGTTTTTTTTTTTTTTTTGTATGCATGGGGTTGGTTTTTTTCGGGGGTTATTCACATTTAACTGGATGGAATATATGGGCTATGAGGTGCCTAGTTTTAATCGATTATTTGACAATTGAATTTGTGAGGAAATATTCGCTGCAAAAAAATTGTGAGCTGGACAGTAAGTAAAATACATGGAAATAGGTGGATTGAAAATGTAGTTAGGTACAATATTATCATACGCAGTAGGTAGGAGACGTTCAGTAGGTAGCTACTTAGATGTGACGATAAGTACCTATACCTAGATATTAAATTGATTTGACTTCGAAAATAAGTACTTTTGATGGTTGGCCTTACTGTGTTATAATAGGCGCATTTAAAAAAAAAACTCTACATAAAAATCAAAATGTCGATTAAAATCCAAGTTTGTAAGGAAAATGGCGCCCAACGCCACCAATCCATCAATGCGACAGCCTATTTCGCTTAAAAACCATTTCTGAGAGCGACTTATGTGGCTAAATCTGGGCTATCAAGAGAAAAGTCCCTTGAATTATAAAGACTTCAGGCCTGTCTATATTAAAGCAATTAATTTTTGTTTGAGTATTTTCTTAGAGGAATGTTAGGTACCTACCTATAGCGACCTGCAGTTTTATTATGATAGGTAGGTACCTAGTTATATAAGTCTATCTTATGTTTGCTATAGGAACAATTTAAAGAGCCCAAAAAGCTGCCGTCGTTCGTTTTGCGTGAGTTTTTAATTTTTGCTCTTCCTATACCTACCTACCTACTTGTTGATATCTTTCAGATTTCGTAAGAGGCGGCGCAGTGGAAGAATATTTTAAGATACATTTTTTTTCGGGAACCGAATCTGGCTAAGTTGTCCAACACATTAGGAACAATGTACAATGTAGTAAAAACAAAACCTATAGGTACTAGAACTAGAACGTTTTTTTTCGGGGGTTGCCACTTTTCTGTCAGAAATCCAGCATACACCAATGGTTCCAAGTGCAACTGTAATACAAATTGCATAATAATGGCTCAGTGGTTTTAGTAGGTGAGCGAGTGGTTGAAAAAAAAAAGTTGATGACACCAGTACAGTAGTCAGCCTTTTAACTTTTTATTTGTTTGATTGAGCTTTAAAAAAAAACATGATTAACTATTTTATCAATGTTAATCTGATTGGAAATAATAACCTTATTAATAGTACACTAGCTACCTACCAAGTGCAAACTATTTACAAAATTAGTGAAGTAGATTTGATTTTGGAGTAGTCGGCCCGCTTAATTAGAGAGTAGTCGGCCTTGCAAATATTCAATAGTTAAGTCAGCCCAATTTTTATAAGAAGGGGGGGGGGGCTGACAACTGGAGAGCGTTTCATATAGTCAGCTCCCCTTTCTCTAGAAAATGTACCTACAGGGGAGCAGACTTTTGAAAAACAAAGATAATTGATCGAAATTTTTGTGAGAATCGAGGCAGATACCTAGCAGTTACCATTCATTTTGCATACCTACTCCACTCGGTTATGGGGAAGAAACAAAAATTAGCGAAGTGTTCAGTAGTCAACCGGAGGGTTTTGAGCCTTATCCCAAAATGTTTATCCATAAAAATAATGTCTCACTAGGTCAGCACGGTGACGAAAAGAGACACGTCAATGGTGGTCTGATTCGAATACCTATCTCTCGAAAAATATATATATAGGTCAGCACGGAGAACGCTTATTTTTTGTTTCATTCAGGCTCGGAAGGAACATTTGAAAGTTCTTCTTTTTATTACTCATATTGAGTACCTACCTATAGCTACGATGATGGTGCTAGAACCTACTGCAATTTGCTCACTTATTTGTTTATAAGTAACCTTTCTATTGGTACCTTCAAATACTAGGTATACCTAAGGCTAGCAACTTTTTCTTTATTTTCGTATCAGTCGAAAAATCTTTTGATAAAAGTTATCACCTTTCTAAGGATATTTAACAATAATTCCTTAAAATCGTCTACCTTCGTATGCATAGTGTTCATAGACATTGTGAAAGCGTTGAGTGGATTTTAAATATTCCAACTTAAAAAGCAGGATCGAATTTTTACTGGTCCATTATTGTAATGAAAAGCAAGAATTTCACGGTTAGCTGTAAAAACGATTTAATAAATAAAACATGGGAGCCTCAGGCTTGCCATATTCATATAGGTACGTTTTAATGTTTTAAAAGAAAAATAGTATATATTAGAATGTATGTTTCCTGTTTTCAGATAATGTCAACAACTATATTGCCACAAACTTTCCGAAATTAACGAGGAACATGCAAAAAATCTCCAAATCCGCATTTACGCTCGAAGTTAAAGACGCCAGCCACATCAACATTTTAAATACAAAATGGGGGGAATAGTTATAGTAAATGGTGAGAAATTTCACTTAACATGTTTTACGTTACTTTTGAAAATTTTAAATTATGTTACATTAAAAGATACCTATCTTAGATTTTTATTTCAATTTTCTTTACTGAAACTGGTAAAAAACTCGTTCCATACCTTAGTTTCTAGGCTAAATTAGCATACAAATTACCTAATTTAGAACAAGAAATAATGTAAGTCTATCTTGTCGAATTTGGCAAAGTAAGGTAAGATTACACATTCCTAAGGTAACAATTAAGGGTAAATTCACCCTAGGTTTAAGGTAAAATGCCCTAGGCATGCTTGTATACCATTACCAAAAACTAGGCTGATTTAACACATGCTTAAGGAATTTGGATTACCTAAGGAGTTTAAGGCAAGCTACCTTAGAACTTACCAAGTACAAAACGGCCTTTAGGACTAAGCTAACTTATACCGCGATTTAGGCCAATTTTACACAAGTTTTTCTCTGGGTGTAATAATTCAAGAGCAACATGGTTTGGTATGTGGTATCTCGACTGAAAGACTCAAGGACCCAGACATACGTATATGCAAATAGCGCAATGATCCGCAGCTCGGTTACCTACATTATATGTTTGAGCTGCCTATATGTGGTTTCAACTAGATGACCTAACATGCGCATACAGCTAAACATACGATAAATACCTACCTATGGTTCGAAGAGTTCTAAATCCTAAGCCAAATGTTCTCATGTTACATCCGTAGATTGGGTTCTACCAAGTTATTGGAAAGAATAGTTTTGATATCTATTCTTGAAGCCCTTAAAATCGAGTAGTCTTCCTCATTGTATGTACACTGTAGATGCAACCGTGCTCCTAGCTAAAGAAATCTATGTGCGGCAAGCAAATGTGCGTTTTCTGATTCTAATTGAGATCCATTATCAAAAAGAAAAGGAAAAAATAGTCCCTGTGAAAATAATAGCTTATGGAAAGAAATTTGAATATCATAAATAGTTACTCAATATTTCTTGAGCGTGTGGGATTTTGCCACTATACAACTTGAACTTATTGATTTGTGTTAAGACTAATTTTCGTTTGAATATTTTGCACTCGTGTACGAAGATATGCAATTATTATCAAATTCGCATAATACCTAAGTAGGTATAAACTGGATTATCATTTTTTATGACATTTTGTTTGTTTAGGTACTTTAGCATCCCCATTAGGTAAAGAGGGAAGGTTTGTTTACGTTTTATATTGGTTTCAGTATTTCTATTTCACATTTTCTGTTTCTTGCAAACCAACTACAAACACATGAAAACAAATTTGACAGCTCACAAAAATTTGATTACATTTCGGTTACAAGTCATACCCAAACTACCAATTTGTGTGTTTCCCGAAGTAGTAATTTTATGGGCTAAAACTTATTTCCCACTTTGGTCAACGTTGAATCTTGCACTGGAAACAATATACCTACGCTCTTTGATGCACTGTACGTATTACAGTGTACACACTATTACAGTTACGGAAACATGTCTGAAATGTATAAGAATAAGAACAGCGCTTACACTATAACCAACATGCACACAATCGATTAGCAAAAGTCTTAGACTTAGAAATAATTTCAGACTTAGTTGTTGATTAAAAATGAAATCCATTCTTGTATAGGGGTATTAGTTGCAAAGAGGTAGACACGATTGCGATCAGTATGGGCTCCTGAAGATGGTAAAATAGCTCAGGAGGCTTGTAGGTGTAAACCTTGATTCAGGGACTTACATTAACATCTACGAAATACCACGAAAGAGATGCTGAAGGTTAGCTTATAATAAGTTTAGTTATTATAAAGTGCGTAGATTAGAACCAGATTCTCCATCATAACACTCGGGCCATCGGGTTTTTATCAGGTTTCGGATATATGTCATTTAATTGATTTTGCATCTAAAACAAAAACAAATTTCGTTGGACGGACGACGCGATTTGGCTCCAGGTTATCTGCAAGTAACTGGAACAGTGTGAAGTGTTTTCATTTCCGAAGAGATTTTACCAACTTTGTTAGGTCATTATAGCTATTACCTACCTATATCATGTTTTTTTAAATGTTGCGGACTCATAAGCTGTTTTATGAGACTACAAAACAGCACTGTTCGAGTAGTTATCTAATTTTGTAACTTTTTGAGATAGCTTACCCCCACAAAACAGAGCTGGAACATTTGCTATGACTATTGTAGGTAGATCTACAGTTTCCCGAGTCTTAATGCTAACACAAAGATCCACAATATGTAAATAGGTATAAAAGTCACATCATATAGCTAGTTCCAATTGAACAAACTTCCTATACGTTGCATATAACGTCCTAAACGTTAGGAAGGTCAATGGGGTACACAGGCTGCGACGATTGGGTAGCTGGCAAACAGCGCAAAACATAAAGCTTAAGCTGGACATCGGACAGCATAATAGCCTCAAGTGTCCTTCGTCGTGCTGAGTAAGTATACAACTATTATTTATCCTCGCAGTAAGTGGTGGAAAAGGAAGTTAAACATCATATACTTTCAGCGTGACCGCACTGTGAATCACGTGAAAGACGGAGTTGTCAGAGGTCTTTGGACTTTGGTACCTACATATTCAATATAGCTATTCTCAGTAAAATATGTTAAATAGACAAACCTCTATAGCTCTATAGGGAGCCAACCTACATGTCCTTCGCGTTCCAGAACACAATATATCTTTTCTGGTCGCAGTGTACATACCTATTACTTACAATTACAAGTCGAGTTCGAGGAAACGATGAACACCCTTTTTAGGTCCAGTATGTATAGTGGACCACCATCATTCCATATCCGCAACCCTTGTAAAGGAACGTGCTATACCTATGAAAACACGCAACTGCATGGAGTAGGAAATCTGTTACTCTATTCCTAATTGAGGAGCTCATATCAACTTTCCCAAACAATGGCTGCAGCGATATCAACTATAAGAATGGGCAAATATTTCGATACCGACGGTTGGTACGTATAGTACATATAGTTAACAACAACTCTGCAAGAGTACGTCTCTGGTTAAATCGCATTTATCGCAAAAATAAATAGGCACCATAGGTATAACGGCACCAATAGTCAGCAGTCTAACTTATTTTTTGCGTTATGGGTCTTTAAAAATCTATTTTTCAACTAGGTACTACCCGTCAATTGAATAAGCTAATGAGGACAGGAGATGTACTCAAGGATGTATTTTTTACGCGCTAAGCAGCACCAGGATTGTTGGACGTTTTTGGACTGAGACAGAAGAGATGTTAGCCAAGGGAAAGGGAGTAATATTGTTCGCTTGGAAGAAAGACCAAAGAATTAACTAATGCGCTGTACTTTGTATTGCAGACGCTGACTACTGGAGGCGGCTGAACTTACATGCCATTTGCCATCACCCTACTAATCGTATCTGGAATACCTAACATTTTTTAAAATTATTTTGCTTATATTTATTTGTACAAAAAATATCCAAACACAGGAATGATTGTAAGCGAAATTGAGCGTAGGTATATGAACTTTAATTTTTTTAATTTTGCACGTGCCAGAATTGTAAAGGGGTTAAAAAAATCGGGACAGAGAGGGAGGCAAATGCCAAATGACCCATTTCATTATTTTGAACTGTCAAAAATAAGTAGGTATGCAAATCTGTGATAAATCGATCCTTGGACCGAACACATCGAAAAACTAAATCTTTGTTTACAGCACAACTACCTACCTAGGTATCAGATTATAGCAAGTAGGTAGGTAAATATAGGTTCATATTTCTGTTTTCAACCAAACATTTACCATTCATTTGCGACACCAATAGGAAATCCATAAAAAAACATTTGCCATCATTTTACATGCAATATACCTACCTAGGTAGGTAGGTACACTGAAAATCAAATAATAAACAAAATCAGATGTCATGCAACTAATCCTCAAGACTCAAGAGCCGGTCGATATAATATTAGCACACGATATCACCGACGCGCATAGTACGCAGTTATCCATAAATTTATAGGAAAATCACTTCACACAAGCACACACAGAGCCACTGCGAGGCGAGATTATAGAAACAATCTCTGAACAATACTACAGCAGTACCTAACACCGTTCTGATTCTCCACTGTATCCGGCACCCAAATTCCGAGCTGCTGTTGCAGATGAATACCGCACAAAACCGTTTTAGCTTCCTTTTGCCATAATTTCCTCATTGTTGTCTGATTGGTTCACTATATTCGATTTGTGATTGGTATTGTCTTAGGGCGAAGCTAGAAAATTCCTTAACACCACACGACAGAATGAAAAGAGTAGTCACACGGACCGACAAGGAGTGTGCTCCCCCATACACATGGTATACACTGATAGGGCAAGGAATGGAACGCGCCAAGTCAAAATGTATTCGCACTGCTATCTGCCAGATCCATTCGGTTTTGTGTGAGACACACGTCACACGTGTACGACTGCGAGTGTGTTTTTGGGGGAGAACTCCTCCAATACACTCGAATGGATGTGTGGACAGCTAACAGCTAACAGCACAGCAGCCTCCTGTAGTGGTGGTGAAGAGAAGACCGGTTCGACGGCATGGTGTCGGCATCGGCAGAGTAACCAGTTTGTGAAGAGCGGCGCGCACAAGTGCACAGCAGGTGGTTGGTGTCTGCCCTCACGGAAGGCGTTTCCAATTGGATTTGCCACTGTGTGGATGGATTTTGAGGAGGAACCTTGGCGTACGCACCCACCCTCTATATACCAAGGGTCGCCAGCATCCCCTATAGCACAGATCTGGGGAAATTTCTCTCTAACACATTAGATTTCAGTTTGGAGAAAAATGTGTACCGCATGTGCGTAATGGTGTTTTTTTTTTCTCGGCTGTTTTCCTGCGCCGTTTGTCATCGCTGATAAGGTCTACTCAGGGAGTGGGTTGGAATTGAAAAGAAAATTCTAATTGGACACAAAGAAAATCTCCAATTGTCGGTGAAAGAGAGACGCAAGGGCAGAAGAAAGTAAAGCACAAGTATACGAGGACGAGTACCTACGAGTTCGAGTACCTACTCAAATGCACAACAGAAGAAAGTACGACTAGTCATGGGTATAGGTATATACAATATACCGCTACCCATCTGTATACCTATGAGGAAGAAGCAGAGAAAAGAATAAGTTTTTCAATGCAGAGAATGGATAAAAGACGTATAAAAGCCAAACGTAAGGCGTGCGAAAACTTTCGCAATTCAATCGAGAATAACAGATGAGAACTCGTAAGGTTTGGCTTTCATATATACCAAGGTAGTTTAACCCATCCCATTGATGGATTGCATTATGAGATGCGAGTCGAAATGGTTCCCGATTAAACGAGTGGCTATAAGTGAATGCATACGTTAGGTGCCTTGTACCGCTATACGTACCTATAATCTATAGGTATCTGTAACTGAACTGAAGTGGACTACCTATGTAGGTCTAGGTGGGTAGTGAATACTTTGATGAGTGAAGAGTGCTACTTTTTGGTAATTTATACCTAACTAGGTATAAGAATGATGGGGTAAACTAACTAAATTAGAAACAAAAATTGATATAATTGAAAATAGTGTTTTATTTAAAAAAAACATGAGAAAAGTAGGTAAATAGATACGTAGGTAGGTACGTGCACCCCTTAATCATGTGATAAGCTTGACGAAGAATCAGCGGAAAATAGGTAGGTACCTATCTAGCTTTTATTGAGTTTGTTGCAACAATCGAGTTAAAAAATTTAAGGGAACAGTAAAACGAAAGTGTCTCAACCTGGTAAACGTACTAAAATCGATAATTCATATCAAAAATAAAATAAATCAAATTTGAATTGTTTTAAAAAAAATTGAGGTGATGGCCCCTAAGTTCAGCCCCCTCCAGTAGTCAGCCGCTGACATACAAATCACAGCGCAATAGTAAATGGTTTTGCCTTTCTTCCAAACAAAAAAAATATTACTCTCATGGGTAACACTTCTCCTCGCTGTGTGCAAAAAATTAAGACAATACACTTGTTACTTCGAGCGTAACAAATATAAGTCTGCGTACAGTTTTCATAAGTGCAGGATACGAGTGGTTTACAAAAAAAAAAAAAAATAGTTGAAGTGACTTTGTAAAAGTGATATAATTACGAATATGTTGAAGGCATGTGCAGTTTATGATTATTATTATGATATTAACACTTTATTTATCTTTTTTCTTAACTTAAAATGTTAAAAATATTTTCGGTTAAATAATTAAGAGGGGGGCTGACCTTATGAGACATTATTTGTATGATTATCCTAAGCTCAGCCCCCCCGGCTGACTATACTGGAGACTACCTTAATTTATTATTTTTCATAGCTGAGTATGCAAAATGAATGGAAACTTCAATCAGTATTGATTCTCGCAAAAATTTCGATAAAATTTCTTTGATTTCCAGTAGTCAGCCCCCCTGTACATTTACTTGAGAAATGGGGGCTGACTATGAGAGACACGGTTCTTTTAAACGTTCTCCAGTCGTCAGCCCCCCTTCTTATGAAAATTTGTAAATTACATTGGGGCTGACTACTGGATACTTGCGTGGCCGACTACTGGAGCTGAGGGGGCTGACCACTCGCAACTCATACCTTTTTCACTTATTTTGCAAATAGTTTGCATTAGGTAGTTCATATCCCTAATAAGCTTAATATTTTCCAATCCACAGACTTCAAACATTCGGAAAAGCCAAATACTTGATTAAATAGTTGAAAAATAGATTTTTAAGGACCAATCAAACTAAAAAAAAAAGTTAAGGGGCTCACTACTGGTGCCATCACTATATTTGATTGCGTGTCTTGTTGGACGCAGAATTATTTTCAATAGCAGCTGACTCTAGTAAATTTTGCAAAGCTAAAAAAAGCGAATCATCATTTCCTTCAGCCCATCGAAGGCAAATCCTTGATGCTTGAAAAAAACACTAAATAAGAGTTCATGAAACAATAATTGCTTTTATCGAGTCACCTTTTTTTTTTGAGGAGTTGCAATTACCGAGTCAACAATGGTAAGTTTTAAGGTGTTGCTTTTGTCGAGGAGTTGAGTGGATCGTATATGTGATAGAGTTTCTATAGTCTACCTATTATTTTGTTAGATTAAGTAGAACGATTTCGAAGTTATTGTTTTAGAAATAACTTCTGTACGTCCTTTGGGAAGCATAAACACAATCTTCATGGAGGGATATCAAATTTAAATTATCGGTAAGATCTCTATTAGACTTCTAAAAATGCGCGAAACTCTAAAATAATGTAATCAAGTAGTTAAGATTAACCACTGCTTCAGCATTATGACTATAATCAGTCTAGAGGTAGTGTATTGGACTACTACGCGACAGGCCCGGCACGAGTACCTACGTTGGTGCCAAAAAATCATTATTTATAATGGGAGGGGGTTTATATCGCTCCTTTTGCATGGGAGGAGTAAAACAAATTTAAAAAAAAAAACACAAAATGATAGAAAATATATAAAAAACAAAGCAACACTCACAATAAAATAATTTAGTATTTTTGGAAGCCAAATTTAAACACAAAAAAGAAAATTTTATTAGTAATTTTTCCCAAATTGCGACCAAAGAAACCAAATTTAGGTTCCAATAAGCAAAAATGTAATTATTTGAGACTTACATTTTTCACAAATAATATGCGTAGGTCATTGCAATCAGCCCACCAGTGAAGTGCGGACCATCCACGTTTATCAAACAAACTTTTTTTCTTCTCTCTTCTTTCTTTGGACTATGTATCTACCTATTGTAGGTTTATAATGTAATTATTTGTTTTTTATTTGTCATATGTTTTATTACTAGGTAAAGGTATTATTAATATTTATTAATAAGTAAAATTAACTTCCAATATCAATACAAATTTACAGCACTAGCTTCAGGGGCTTTCGGTTGGTATTTGTCTTATATTTATTTAAGACATAGGTAGGTATATAAGATAAGTAGTGTCTGGTTAACATTTTTTTTGTTTTTTTTTCTACAGTCTTTACAGTCAGAAGGGCTTTTTGGTTTTTAAATTAACTTTTTGTTTTATTTCTATTTTTATGCACCTTTTGTGCTCTGTGTTGCTCTCCTTTTTAAATTGAACTGGAGTATTATAAATACCTAGTAGATTGAACGTGGCCCGGTTGCTATTTCAAAGTAAAATTTGTGTCCAAAATTGAAAATAAAAATGTACCTAAAAATTACCAAAATAATTTAAGTCCGAAATATTTGTAAACACAGAACAATCTGACGAAAAGAAAAGCGCTTTAAGTTGCATAAAAATTAAAGCCGATTGTCTTTTTTCATTTCGTAAAACTAAGTTGTTGTTTCCTCTGTTTGAGGAAATTGAAATTTGAGAAGTGGAACTCTGGAACTCTCAGCTGGTATTTATTAATATCTACGATAGAAAAATTATAAGAAATTCAAAAATTTAAGAATAAATATTTTTATTTTTATATTTTGAGTTTCTAGGTATAAAGTTTCAGTAATGCCCTTTGTTTCCATTAGCAGGTAGTATTGCGACAGTGGAGATAGCCTCAATAGCACCTTACCGAAGTAAAATTGTTTCTTGGGATGCCAACCATCTTCGTCTCTTAGGTTAGCCTTTCATTGGGACAGTAGATAGTGTGTACGTGGAAATCTCTTATAGCGAACAGCTCGCTAAGGTGAACAGCTACCTTACACGGATATAGATAGATTAGATTGTTTTTTTTTGACTATTTTAGATAGCTGCCAAACTTCCATGCTTAGGGGATCCAGTCTCGAAACTGTTTTCAAACAATAAGCATTTCGAGGCTTGCCCACTTTTCTATAGCTTCTTTAAGTTTCAATCTTCTACGAAATTGGCAAATAGATAAGGCCATGTTTTAGTTCCTTATCCTAAGCCCTTTACCTTGAAGCCCGTGGGTAGGTAAAGTGGTGTAGACTTAGGTATTACTCGCTGATTCGGATGCGTTCCCGATGAAATGCTTATACTTTGAATAAAGGATCGAAGTTTCTTTTCCAATCCACTTAAACAATCTAAAAGGGTTAACGACTGAAAACCACATCAGCAATTATTAAGTCGTTTTGTCTATTCTAAGCGTACAAAAAACGGTCCAGAACAGCGATACGTGTTTCTCGGAGAGCCCATTTAAATAAGAAGCAGAGAGCACAGTTCCTGTGTGGCACAAAACAGCCAATTGAATATAAGTGTGACACCAAAAGCCCCGTGAACCCTAAGATAATATATAAGTGCTCTCCAGGTGTGGCAGAAGTTGGCTCAATTGAAAGCTTCCGTAAGCTGGTGAAAAAGTTAGTTCTTCAAATTTTGTTTTTGGGTTGTGTGGAAAGTGAAAGTGAACCCCTACGACTAAGCGTTCACGCACTTGTGCGACAATTAGAAACGTTTCTAAAGACTATGTAACTTAATATCGGCTCACCATCAAAATTTCTTTCATTTCATATCATTTTTAAAATTCGGCGAACTAAAGGCAGCAGTTTAATAAGAATGCCTTGTCGCTTAGCCCTATCTCTATATCTTTTGTAGCCCACCTCTGCTAAGGGAATTTTTAAGATCTCTAGAACTGCAAGTTGGCAGTGGAACCATCATTTAGTGTTTTTGTAAGTTGTAAATATAAAGCCTTAGAAGAGTGGTATTCATACAGACAATGAAGAAAATACAAAATAGTTGGCACAGGGTTGAGCTTATTTTTTTCGGACGAAGAAAACTGCCCGCAATTGTATGCCAAAATTGCAGAGAGACAGAAACCTTGTGAGACCTTGCTTCAGACATCCGCCAAAAGCATCTCAGCCGGTAAGACTTTATGATGTAATTTATATTTTTCCGGGTACCTTTAAATCAAAAGGCATATACCCAGATGGCTCTGCTCTATAATTGTCTATAACGATGACTGCTCATAGTCTCAAGGAGTTGGTCTAAAGGTCTAAGGATGGTCGACGAGATCAAAGTAATTTCGCCAACAACGAAGTTCGCAAGATTTTCGGGGTCGTACTAATATACCTATACATTAAAAAGGTCCATGCCATTTTCATGGTCATCCAAAAGTTTCGCCTTTTTATAAGTTACCTAAGCTTGACTGCGGGTTCGAATCCCGCAAAAACCCAAATTCCAACTCAGGGTTTTTTTTTCACTGCGCCACCTCTCGCGAACGTTTGACAAACATCCGATTGAAGGAGTCTCTATAACAGCCTGGGGAAACTGTAATTTGGTAGCAGACATTGGAATAAACTGTTAGTCTCAGTTAAATAAATTTCTAATGTGCTTCTACCTCACAGCTTAAGCCTGGTGTCTTAACTCAATAGGAACCTAATGCACTCAACCGGAAAATTAAGAAAAAAATGGTTTTGCCTTCTGTTGGGCGCCATTTCGTTTCAATCACTTGCCAAGTTTTAACATTTCCTTTTCAACCCAACTCTAAACCTTATCTCTAACCACCGCCCATTTGTAAAATTCGCACATTTATAACCATTACAAATTGATTTCACACGTTTTCACGGAACAGTGTCAACCTCGTGCACACGATGAATTTTTGAACTATTTTCCAATTGTCACACAATGACAAAGAAACATTATTTTTTCGATCACTGGAACTGTTGAGTTGCTTCGACCACGTTTTGAAATTTCTTGAAAAAAAATAACAATAGACTAAAAGGTTGCAATTGACACCCCTTTCACAGCAGCGTTACTAAAAAATAAAAACTGACATCATTTGGCACTTAACCGCAACTCTTTGCTGTTTGATTTTATCATCACCACCGCCACACTTCGAGGACAGGAAGCCAACAAAAGTCGGAGAAAGGTCATTTGCAATGCGAAGACAGCGATTAAAAGGAGAAACCCAACCGGGCTCCGCCCGAAGGCGCAGTAAATCAAAAAGTTAATGAACTTATTAGATTCCATTCACAGGACTGCACATTGATCCTGTTTATATCGATGACGGTTGAGTGTTCTCGTAACCCTTTCAACTACCCCCCGGGCCAGTTGGGATTTTCCTCTATTTGTTAAATTTCAATTGTGCGCCATACAGCAAGGCGACTCACAAAGGGGTGGTGTTATCACATTTGCCCACTGCAGATACTGGAGGTTGCAATTTTTTTTCAAATGGTGTGCGAGTTCGTGTGCGAGTTACGCCCCAAATTGAAATAACGATTTAAATAATATATGGTTTTTTAAAATTCAATCGATTTTTATCGACACTTTGTCATATATCCCCGAAGGAAGGGGTGAATGTGTCTATAGGGTGAGCCGATTGAGAGACAAGCCAAATGACTCAATTATGCCCAATTGGCCGTGTATACGCAAGGGACATAGGCTCAGGCGCACAGGCGATCATCTGCCACCCGAGGAAGCAATAAATTTAATTCTAATTTACAAATTTGAATGTGTATCCGTTGTTCGGCGGGCGGTTTCCGCTTTTCGTTTTCGCAAACTACAGCAGATTCGGTATGAATGACAATGGAAACTTTTCACCCAGGCCTGTATCCGAAATGGATCAAATTTAATGACCGTTGCAAAATTTCGCAAATAGATGCTGAATATTGAAACTATTAAAACATCTGCGCGCAAAATGGTGTGTCGCATTGGAATGGATGCGATTTTGGGCTGTTAATCAGAAACGGTATGAGCACAGGACATATATTTACATATGGTGGCACAGGACACGCTAGAAAATTTGCAAGTTGTATTTCGTGGAACGTTAATCGATGGTGCTTAGGTGAGATATTGAATGGAGAATGAGGTAAGCAACCTGCTATCAAGTGCACAAGAGCTATGTACCTCATATGCATCTGCAGTCAGTATCTACCTATTGCTATTACCTACTAAACAGCTGAAAGAACACTCAGAAAAAAAGCGTTGTAGTGCCAAGAATTTATATATTAAGTATATGGCAACAATTTTCGTTGGTGAAAATTAACCCAAATATAAAAATTGATACCTATCAAAAATAATAGTTAAATCAGGAAATTTTAGTTTATGGAATTTTTTAAAAACTAAAATTTTTTTGCTTAACATTTTTTTTGAAGTGATTACTTCTTTAGTCGCATGGGGCACTTTTGAGATGGGAAGAAACCAATAAACTCGCAACACCGCTGTTTACTTTATATAAGTAAGAAAAAGAAAAAGAAAAATACATTTAAATGACGCACTTTCCATTGCGAGAATCGAATAAGAGTTCAGTATAGAGGAGCAAATGAGAGCTTACTCTTTTTATTAATAGTGGGGTGGGGACAGGGGCCTGTGGTATGGTCGTACGGCACGGTCACGGTTGCCACTTGAAAATAAAGTTTGTGTCCAAAATTGGAAATAAAATAAAAATCAACTGTAGCTAAAAATTACCACAATAAGTCCAAAATATATAAATAACAACAGAACAATCAATTCCTCTTATTTATTTCAACATATTATGCTTCATGTACATAGATCACATATTATTTTTTTAATTACCTAATTAATAATATTTCATTTCGTAAGAAAAAGACCAAATGGAATAAAAAATGACAATGACAAAGAGAAAAAGTAATGACCAAATTTGGTCACAAATGACTAATGTCGCAACAAAATTTTAACCTAATGTTTTACTGTTAACAAAGTTCAATATAATAGTTTTCAACTGACTTTAAGAAACTTTCTTTCTCGTTTTCAATAGAACTTTCAAAAAGGTCGTCAAATACCAATCCCTAATATATCTCATCAGGGGGTTTTAGACAGAACAGTTGGAATTCAACTTCACTAATATTATTTAGAGTTCTTCAGTTATCAGCTTCCAAATGTTATTTTTAAAATGCAAATACAACAATTGTATTCTTGGTGCTTCACTTTGAAAACTTTGATTTAAATCAGTTATTATTTTTAAAACATAATTAAGATTATTGTTAAGAACTAGGTATATATAGCATGATGTTAAATCTTCAGAAATTAAAATTTGGCAGCCATTTCTAATTGGCCGGGGCAAATGGCCAAAATAAAAAACAGGGGGCCAAAAGGCCCAATCGGGCACTTTGTGGCAACGCTGATCCATGAATACCTACGTGTGAAGCACAAAAAAAAAAAAAAAATTAATTCTAAATGGAGGCGATTATAATGAAATACTGACACTTAGCAGTCATCCCAAATCGTGGTACGAGTATTTCTAGCCTTTTGTAGAAATTATGACGCCCGAAAAACCATCCATATGCAAGCCAGAAATAGAAGCTTCAAAATTTAGGAAATATCAGGAATATGATGAAAAAACCTTCGAGCTACATTTCTACACACTAAATGTTCATAAAAAAAGGGATATAACTTTTAGTAAAAAGTTTCCAGTACCAAGAATAAACATTATCATGGTAAAAACTGCGATTTTTATGCTGCAGGTTGATTAAATGTGAATTTCTTTCCTAATAATACAAATTTTACTTTGAAAGGGACGATTTTTTCATTAACGAATCGAATTAATTTGAGTTTGCTAAAAGCACTGACAAAGTAGGGTATTTTTTGTTGTATTCCTGTCAGCTGATGGATCATGGATGCGTTCCTACAGTTTAAATTTGTTTTTTATTTCACCACAAAAACATGTATTTTGCAAATGGTTAGTTACTAATGCAATCAACATAAAAAGGAGGAAATAAATTACGACATTTTTGTTCCTACAATTATTGTGTCTGTTTTCGTTTACTGTTTTTGGCGAAAATTTATTTCGCTCGACAGAAAAAAGTCAACGAATTCAAAGGGAAGAATTGATGAGGATCATTAAAATTTTAAGTATCTTGGGGTTCAGTCGTGAGATATGAACATTTCTGAGTGGGTAACATTTTTGAGTTATAATCTTTTCATGAATTTCCCGTGTAATAACAGAAAACAAAAAGAAATTAAATTTAAATTAAAATCTACTATTAATAGAATTTTAAAATAGAAAATTTGATTTAATGATGACCAATGATCGCAATCTTAGCACAGCGAGATATAAAAATAAAATTGATGCGGGTGCGTGAACTTGGCACCCCAATGCCGGTGGCTAAGCAAGAGTTCTAGGGTTCTTGCTAAGAATTTTGCAAAGTTCTGTTTGTTTACTTTTTTTTTTTAAATTTTTTTAATTGTGGGTAGCTAAATTCACGGAGCACCCCATTTTTGAAAATATTAATTTGTTCTTTTTACTTCGCATAGGAACAACATCGTTCTAGTTTCAAAAAATACGAACAGAACTTTTGAAAATTGAAATTGAATTGAGTTCAACTTTCATATTTGGGTGCCAAGTTCACGCACCCAAGTGATGCAGTCCTTACACGATATTTAAATAGATTCGAATCAAAATTGTTTGTTTCCTATTTTAGTCACCATAAACCTACAGTACCAGTTTTGGAACATATAATGATAAAGATGATGATGATGATAATAATGATGATGGAATGGTTGATGAAATTGTGGATGAAAATTCATAAGTTTCATTTGTATTCATTTCAAAGAATACCAATTAATTAAATTTAATATTTCATGTAGCTATTTGTAAATTTACGTTTTAACAGAAAGTTTGCAATAATATGCATTATTTTTCAAGTACATCATTATGAAAATGAATATTGTAGTATAATTTTTGTAGTATTTAAACATGAAAAAAAAAAACACTTAATTTAAAATTATTTTAATTATAAAATATTTCTTGACGATTCGAAAAAGTTTTCACTTCTGTCGGCACTCCCGAAGTGTCACTGATTTTTTTTTTCTGTGTGGATAACTTGATGAGAAGAATAGTAAACTTTGTACCTGTAATGGAGAAATAATTGTTGGTCCACATTTTTAAGCATTGCAATTTTGAACCGAAAGAAGAATACTGAATACCTTAGACATATCGGAGGGATAGGTATGCCTGTGCTGGTGAATACTTAAAGACGACTGCACTCCGGCTGACAGAAAGCAACTACGCAGTCTTTCTATTACATAGCTTAGCGAAGACATATTCAATTATTTTTACTTTAAAAGTTTTGCACAATTTATCCGTGGTATAGATACCGTTGCAACCGTTCGTTTGTTAAAACACTGAGGCCACATCATCTTCTTTAGAAAGAGGAAAATTTCAAACCGGCGCGGCGATCGATCTCTAAGATGAGCGACACTTAACCTCTTGAAAGGTTATCAAATTACTTTCAACAGATCGTGGGTAACTAGCAATTCAATCATTGTATTCCTCAGAGTGATACAAGCTCAAAAACTAAAAGGAGCCTTCCCAAACTCCAACCACTACACCATGACGAAAATTGAAATTAATATCGCGGATCTTCAGTGTCGGTGAATATGCAAGCCTCCTCACCAAATTCATAAGCAAATTTCCCCTCCATCTAATAATATTTATGGAACTTATCTCTCGGATTACTACCTCTTAACTCGTTGACTGCAAGTCATCCGCCGAAATAAAAACAAACCTTAAGCAATCCACTTGGCCAGATGGGGAGAGACTTGTTGAGTTTATTCAGGCGGCTGAGCATCGTACTGTCGTCCAAAGGGTCAGAAAAACCAAAGTCCCCGAAAGGGATGAATAAAATCCTTCACCTCAATCTTCCTTTGTTCGCATACTCCTCTCTGCATTCAGTTTGTCAAAGCCGCACAAATACCACGGAAAACAAAGCTCTTTGGTAGGTATATAGCTATAGCAGCAACTAAACCATCAACGCCTTGTGATTTTGAGTTAATTAGTATCGCCGGCGATTGTTTCCGTCAGCACTATGCGCTCGGCAAAGAGTGTGATGCAACGGCAATGAGTGTGATGTTAATTAAAATACACAAAATACAAGAACAAGCGTCGTATCCGCACGTTTGACAGAAGACCTTCGACACCTCGATTTGAAAGGGGCTTTGTTTAGCCAGAAACACACAGACGTATAGGTTAGCTATAACCACCTTGGAGGTGAGCTCTCGCTCAATGATCATTTTAATTGAAAATGACGATTGTTCCAATATTGAATGGCATCCGTCGTGTATAGAGGTAACCATGGTGCGCGCTGGCAAATGGAATTTGACTGAGGAAAGGAATTAAATTGCATTTCCCCAAACACACATAAATGTATATAGATGTGAAAGGGCAACCTGTCGTGGTTAACAAACCGAAATTTTCACGCCAACGCCGCATTTATTGTTTGCAAGGTGAATCAAAGCACAAGCACATAGTCGCACTTCATCGTAATTCACCATATATAGCGAGGACTACCTACCAACATGCAGAAGTGCATAATGAGTGCCGGAATGATGCTTATGAGCATTATAGCTGTGAGTAGCGAGGCGAATATGTGAAGCTTTGAAGGTTGAATGCGTATTAACTTTGGGTGCTGTGGGAGGTAGTACTGTGTAGTTACAGGGTGTTCAAAAATGTCCTTAAATCTATAAAAGGCCCATTGGTAGGGGGTAAAGGTTTATTGCAGATTACGGGAAAACCTGCCCATTTGCTAAGTAAAACATTCATTTACTGTGTGGACCCCGGTAGATCTGAGCCACTTCCAGTTTAGACAGTGAAAATGGGGCTCAAACCTCTTTGAAATATATCTCTGGAATTTTTTGCTTCACATTTCGACTTTCAGTCGTCCCTACGAAAACTAGTTTTGACCGGTTGAGAACATCTGCAACCACATAATGAGTGTTTCATAAAATCCGAATGTAAAAACGTCTGGTTGTCAAAGAGACATCCTGCATACACGCAGAAATTTTAACCTTAACCGAGTGGAATTTTTGCAAAATGTGTTAAAATCAACTAAGTCTCTGCAGAAAATAAACGAGTATTTGTTGTTGAAAACTAGCGAGTTTAAAAGGTATCACTGTTAAAAATAACACACTTTATCAGTTGGTATCAACCATGTCACCCTGTTGTTATTTATTAGTAAGTTTGTTATTTACGACCGAGAAAATTTGGAGAGGAAATTGATAAATCGGTTATTTTTAACCGAGTTTCGTTAAACAAGTTGACTCGGTTATTTTTAATCCACTAACTCTGTAAGAGCTATATTAACAATATCACTTGGTAGTTTTTAACCGAAAGTTGGTTGATTTTAAATAAGTGATTTTTCTGCGTGTAGGCTGACCATACGTCCTCTTTTAAGATGACATATCCTCTTTTTATCGCAAAAAATGTCCGGTTCGTTTTTAAAAAAATATACAATTTGTCTTCTTTTTGAAATTTTTCGGAATTTACGGAACTTTTGGACACCACACAACAGCAAGAAAAGTTTTTTTCAACACTAATTTAAAAATTATCTTCATCTTTCTGGTGTGTGAACACGACCTAAAATATATTTATACCCCAAGAATGATAGAATACAAGATTACGCCGATATGTCAAAAGAAAGTTGGCATAAAATAGTGTGACGTCAGTCAAACCACGGACGTTTGTGTGTTTTGTTCTTACTTCCGAATTACGGGTTGAAATGTTCTTGGTTCTTATGAAACATAAAAGTAAATTTTAAATGATATTTGTTAATAATATTATGTGCGTATATAATAGCGAGGTTTCTGATTCATTTATTTCGATAAATTTTAGTACATATAATTAGGCCTACCTATTTTGGTTCTGTCATGATATCTGAAAATGTAAAATATCTGTAGTCTAAAAATTAGCAAACAATATAAAAATAAAGAATTCAAAGTGTAATTGTGCATTTAGAATTTGTTTCAATGAATTATTTTATTAAATTTTCTTTTTCTTTGGATTGCATTTGCAGCAATTTCCCTGTTTAACTTTCTTATCCTAAAAAAACATTCGCGCTCTGAAAAATAAAGTTTTTACTTTTTCGTCGCAATTAATATTTGACGCTAATACGGATATAAACAAGCAAATAACTAGAACTTTAAAAAAGAAAACAGATCTTAGCCATGCCTAGGTATCGGTTTTCTTAAGAGATAATTAAAACATTCTGACAACCATATCTATTAATTTTATTGCTGATTAGTGATTTAAGTGTTTCGTGACCGAAAATAAAGGTGCTTTGTGTTCGGACTTCAGAAATCTCATATCGAAGTGAATGAAAAAAAAAAGGCGGAGTAAAACAACAATTTCCGTAGTAGATTTTCAGTTTTATATTAAATGAACAAAAAAAACATTTTTTTTTTAAATAAGTGTATTTAAGAAACAAAATAAATAAACGTAACATAAATTGCACATTCAGTTTGCAAATCACAAGAACCTTACCATGTGAATTGTATACCTACATAAAGTATGTATCAAAACAAGTCAATAATTTTAATAAAAAACAGTACAGAGTATAAAGGCCCAAATGTGTAGCCAAAATACATAGTTTTTTATAAACACATTTGGGGGTTTTGTACTGTTTTTTATTAAAATTATCGACTGCCATTTTAAATTAAAAAGCGAAGTAAATTTTGAAAAAGAAGGAGTGGTGGAGTAGATTTTAAAATATTGCAAAAGGCGAAGCAGATCTACTCCTTTCGGAGTAAAGTCCGATCACTGCTTGTCGCTTTGTGGACTCTTCGTCCTAGAACTTGAATCTCTACATAACTCTCTCCATCAATTTTAGTAGAGTCAAAGAGTTAGACTCCAAAATCTATAGTGGAGTACCACAGGACTGTACTCGGTCGCAGGTTTCTTCTGTTGGTGATACATGATATGTTTCGACGAGATCTAAGAAATTGGGTAGGCTCTTCGAGTTCGACAATAAAATTCCAAGTAGTGCCGCTTAATTCTTCCACCTCTAGCCAACATTTCTTCAATTGGTGATAATCGATACTCGTCGCTGATTAAAAATCAAGGTGAACTTCTAAAGCCAAAATTTCTAATTCTTAGTTAGTCTAGTCCCGCCGTCACAATTGTTTCAATTTATCCAAAGATTTGTTCTTTCAAGTGCGAAGTAAAGTCCAACAAGGCTTAAATCTGTCGCCATTGCGAAATAGGGATCCGCCTCGACGAACTAAAACTAAGAAACTCGGTGGACTCTTAGTGTTAGAATGTCGTAATTTCGTAAATGGGGTATCACAGGTCTGTATTCTGTCGCCAGAATTCCTTAACGACTGATAGCGACGGTACTCGAGTGGTCTCATTAGAATGATGTTGATATCCAAAATGGAGTCTCACAGGGGTGTATTCAGCTGTCACTATTTGATTTGTTGGCTCATAGCTGACTGAGAAAAAAAGGAATTAGCTAGAACATGGAGAAATGACAGCTATCTTCATGCATCTAGTGGCGCTGTTGAAGCGTTATTTGTTCAATCTTCCAGCGAGAAGCATTTTAAAAGAAAAATGCATGCGACTCTGCAAAAAAAACATTATATGCTCAATCCTCCGGTAAACGTTGAAACTAAATTTCAAACCAAAAATAGGCGAAAATATAATAAATAGGCCTTTGTTAAGTACTTTTGACAGATATGTGTCAATACCTTCATGGATGGACTGGTATAGAAATGTACAATTGTGCATAGCGCAAAAACAGTTTTTTCTTGTAGATACCTACACGCCCGTATTTGCGCTGTAAATCCTCTAAAGACTTTGCTTAAACATTTGGGTGGAATTGCTGAAATAATTTAGACAAAAAACTGCAGTAAGTATGCGAATCTTTCGACAACTTTTAACAGCAAGCGAGCCACTTTTATGAATTCTTCGGTCTTACCTGGTGATAAAAAACTGGACTTGGCCTCAGCCAAGCTCCAAGATCCAGGTACGGTCTTTGACTAGCTGCCAACAGCTTTGTACTCGGGTCACATTCCACTCACACCAACTAAGATAACCTATTAGTTGAATTCGAATACACAGACTGCGCCAACTTAGTCGTATATGGCATTACTAACAAAGCTGAAGGTCGCTACGTTATGTAGACCGCCAATCTATCAGCAGCAAGGGCTTCAAATCTAATAGAGATGACTTCACGTTCGGCGTATGTAATTGAAAGCAGTTATAGCTTTTTTTGTTTTTTTTTGCGATGGAAGGTGGAAACCTTGCACGAGGCACCAATGATCCGACGTTCATTGGTAGTGCCGGATTTTTACCGGCTAAAACCACCTCCCTTCCTGAACAGACCGATATTTGTCCCCCGCGGAACCGCCGTAAGGCATTACTTCTCGGGGGTCGGTATAAAGCCATATTAGATCACTCTATTATTTGAGCTATTCACTTTTCGTTGGCGTTCTAAACCACGTTGCTTACGATAGTCCAATTTTCGTCTTTAAGCAACATGTAATTTACGATGTTGTCAGGAGTGGGCCATTCCCCAAATTGATGCCGTAAGACAATCCTCTCGGTTTCGTACCATGGGCAATGAAAGAACACGTGTTTCGCATTTTCAGAAACGGTCTCGCAATGTGGACAGTTTGGGATGGATTCATGGCCGCGTTTAAAGAGATATTCCCTGTAACAGCCATGACCCGTCAAGAACTGGGTCAGATAGAAATTTGTTTCGCCATGAGTTCGTTTAATCCATGCATCAATCACTGGTATGAGACGATGTGTCCATCTTCCCTTCAACGATTCGTTCCATTGTTGTTGCCAGGTTGCGATACTGCGATTTCTTTCGTAACTTATTTTATCGTCGTCTATCCGGCCATTTCGAACTCGCTCGGTTCTTACCGTTTTCGTTTCTTCAGCGAGTAAATCGATGGGTAGCATTGAAGATACGACGAGTATAGCATCGTTTGAAACAGTTCTGAATGCACAGGCTACTTTTAGTGCGCTAAGACTGTAGACGGATTTAGTTCCGCGTACATAAGACTTAACTTTCGTGGCACTTGACCATATTTCGGCTGCGTACATGAGTGTTGAACCGACAGCTCCTGCAAGAAGTAGTCTTTTATTCTGTTTCGGGCCTCCGATGTTACTCATCAACCTCGAAAGTGCACTAACAATTTTTGCAGACTTTTCGCATACCTACATGTTCTAGATGATATTTAAAGCTTAGCCGAGCATCAATAACAACTCCTAGGTATTTAATGAATGGTTGAGAGACTACTTCATGCCCTCCCACGCTAAACGTTATCGTTTCTCGAACTTTCCTACTCGTAATAAGCACTGCCTCCGTTTTATGATCTGCGAGTTGCAAACCGGCATTAGCTAGCCAACTACGTACAGATGCAACTGTCTCGTTGCAGTGTAGTTCGACCTTTTCTATAGTTTTTGCCACAATCACCACGGTAATGTCATCCGCAAACCCGATGATTGACGCTTCTCTTGGAATCGGTAGGCGCAGAATTTCGTCATACATGACGTTCCACAGCAAGGGACCTAGGACCGATCCTTGTGGAACGCCGCCAGTTACTTCATACTCCTTTATTCCCTCATAAGAATCATAGAACAGGACTCTGTTCGCAAAATAACTCTTTACCATTTTACGGAGATAATCTGGTATTTCAATCCGGTAACAGCTTATGATACGCCCCCAACTTGATGAATTAAAAGCAGTTATAGCTATATTGAGCATACTGGTCTCTTGATGTCTATATTTGAGTGCAGTCGCAACTGTTTGCCTAACAAAAAAATTCAAAGGGGTCACTAAGCTGAGTAGGTTAGCATGGTAGGTCTGGCTTCGTTTGGTTTCCCTAAAATACTGCACATATATTGCCTATTTCCATTTCTATTTAAATTTCTTATCATAAGAAGAGTCCGCTATTTAAATTCCTCTAGCGCTCATTCTGGATAAGCATTTAACGTTACATCGCACCTCTATACTCTATACGTGGTGTAAGTCTGAAAGTTTGTATCGTGGTTGAGTCAAGATGACCACCCTTCCAGTGAGAAAGAGTGTAAGCATACCTATGACTATAAGCAAGTCAGCGGCACCATTTTACGAATAGGCAGTACAAGAGCCAGCCTTACACTGTGAAAAAGATACGTCAGTCAGGTTAGATTCAAATTTAAAAAGTGTCAAAAACTTTTCTTTTGTACAGTGTTCAATTATGAGACGTTTTGGGAAACCTTTGGGAGACATACTTTGGGCGATCATATTGCCGCGACCAATTTGGGAGTTTTAGTTTTCACTTTTAACTGAAAGAACTTGATTAATATGTTGGCCACTTCAAATCGTAATGGAATTTGGGAAACAAATCGCCCCAACAGACTAAGTCCGACGTGACTCACTTTCCCTCTCAGCCGTCCAGATAACTACACGTATACCAGATGGCATAAATCCGAACTCACTTATGTAGGTGAAAAAAAAAGAAGAATTGAATGAGATTATAGTGCCAAATCATATTTTGACCAAAAAGGATACATGAGCAAGAACAACTCTCCGTCTCCATGCCACAAAGATGCTGCAACAATACCCTTGCATGACATGAGTGTATTTATTTCAAGATTCATTTGATATCCGTCCGCAGTCCACTTAACTTGACCCTCACACGATATAGCGTAGCATCAATCAATCAAGAAATGTACATTTTATTGATCATTCAGCATGACTATGCAAGACCGAGTCAAGCACCAGCATTCCAATCGCCTTACTCACCCGAGTTTGCATACTCGTACGCAGGCTACCGGGGCGTCTTTCTGTCTGGCATAACCACATGTGTGTGTTTTTTCCCTTCTCTAAGCAAGGCTTATCGACAATAGGGTTTCGCATTATCTTAAGGACACACTTGACGATAAGGCCTGAAATGTAAAAAGAGATGACATCTTGTACATTTGCAACCGCACAGAAAAGGGATAAGTATCTGCTTTCATTTTTTTTTACTATTTGCACAAACAATTGCAAGAGGAATTAGCAATCTTTTAGGAATTTGTGTTTTTTTTTTTGTTGCTCGACCTCATCTTAACGGAAAACCAATTGATACTCTTGAGATCAATCGCTAGATTGCCATCAACAACGAAATGCATGCACATTTTTTGTGCTGCGGGAAACACTCAGCCGAACGTGTATGCGAGCAGAATTGCAAAACAACAAAAGAAGGATAAAGATGACAATTCCAGAATGGCATCCTTATTACTGCCAAACCAATCGAACAAGGACAAAGAGATGAGATAAAATTTAATACCATCGTTTGCTTATCCTGGAGTCTATACTGCCTATGGTGGACCAATTTCCTTTCACTCTTTGTGGCCCGTTCTGTCTGTCCGAGGCATCAATCGAAATGGCAGTCCATCTGACAGTTGTATCTTTCAGGTTCAATGGAATTCGAGTTCGATGGGATCGATCACATTGTCGAATTTGAACTCGATTCGAATGGCGCTCAACAAAGGCGGCTATACTCTTTGTGGCCATAATGGATTATGTCCTTTTGCGATGAGGTCTTTCTGTTGCAAAACAAACATGGGAGTTTATGTGCGCGTTTGTCTTGGGCGAATTAGAATATTCTGCATACGAAAATAGGTGAATTGTGCAATTGTTACGTGATTAAGGATGAAATTCAATTGGAATTTGGGACTTTTCGGATTTGGGAATCGGCGCAATTGTCAAGCGATAATAATGGACCGGTACCGAGGGTGTATTGAAGAAGTGATTTGTTTCGCCAAGTCAATTGCATTGTTGAGCGGCTGCAGGGCTGGCTAAGGAATAGTTTTCTTCAATGCTGCTTTGTATTTGTTAAATGGAAAGGTTTGTAAATACGCCGAAAATTTGATCAAACGGTATGGATCTTGCAACCGAAATAGCAGTTGTTTAATTTGGATGTTTGGTCGATAACCCATATTAAGCACTGCTCCTGTCCAATATGCTATTTTCTCTACAGAGATAATATGAATTTCCAATTGCCAGGAGTGAGGACAAGTCCGTGTTACCAAACAGCATGAGCACATGTGGTGTAATAATTTAATTAAATGCAACAAAATGTTGCTGGTTAATGCTTTATCAATATATTCTAAAAGGCGTCTTGAACAAGAATTCCCCACAGTTTATTAGGCATTACAGCTGACTAAATTTTGACAATCCAGCCAACACGTAGGTCTACCAGTGATGATACGTTAAAAACAAATATACAAAAATACAAATCTGCTTGCCTAGATAACCTTTGGAAAAATTAAAAGAGAAGTGTTCAAATATTTATTTAATTTAATTTTTATTTTATTTAAAGAAGTTCGTTTCGCATATAAAATTATTATTATAAGAAAGGGAAGTAATATTTGCTAATAGGAAGACAAAACAATAAATTAGTAGGTTATTTATAGAAACTATTAAAAGTAGAAACGCAAAAGAATTTGTTATGTTTATATTTATTAAATTAATTAAGTTTATTCCGACGGAGGTACCTATATAATTTACATAATTTTGTTAGGCAAAATAACCGATAGAAATTTCCGGATTCGCCAATCTAAAGCCAAATATTTAACACAATACACCATTTCTGAAAAGGGATAAAGAGGAGACAAAAAGGCACAAGCGAATGTCTTTTGACAATATAATTTAAATATATTGTGAATTCGGGATAAGAAGTATGTAGCAGAATCTCAAATAAAAAAAGCATAAGTATATACACGTTCTTGCTTATCAGGCATTTTTAATAAAATATAAAAGAATACCTACCTTTACAGCAAACCAACTGTTTTAAATATTAAGAATCTGTCCTTTTGCCCAATTTTTCGGAGCAATTTCTTAGTCGAAAACACCTATATGTAGGGATTTTTCCCTACGTGTAGCATCACCGAGGTCTACCATCGAATCAGTTCTACCCCCTTCGGGTAGGGGTTAGAATTTACCCGAGGTAGGCATGCCTGTCGTAAGAGGCGACTAAAATCCAACCTCCGTATACCGAGCGTGTAGTGTATACAAAAAATGCAATGAACAAAACGAAAAGATTAATTACCCCAGGTGGCAGTCCAGCTTTACTGGAAAATCCACCCTCTTCGGAGGTCGGCTCTACGGATTCTGGGGAGAGCCGCTTATTGCAGTCCATTAACCCTTTTATTAAAAGTTCAAGGGTATCTCGATCGCCTCCATCACGATCGAACAACCCCGGGAAAAGAAGTCCGCCGGGAGCGCCAGCGCGTGAAAAACGGGACTCAGTGAAAGATATAAGCTCTGAGGAAGAAATTAAAACACTCCGAATCAAGCTTAAGGAAATGGATCTACTATATCAAACTCTGAAGAAAGAGATAGAACTGTTAAAAGAAGAAAATAATGTTCTAAGGAACACAAATTCTCAGAAAGAACGCGAATGTACTCCACCACGCTTGCCTAGTCAGGAATACCACACTGACGAAGAAGAGCTAGCACGCGAAACGAATCGGGTCCCTAAGAAAAGACCTAGTAAGAAAAGGAGAGCCGGTTCTTCGCCTGAAGTCGAGCCTCTAAGAGAACAAACGCGTAAAGTACCGCAAGAAAAACAACTCCGAGGGCAAATTCGTCCACCACCTCCAATAAACGTCGTTGGGGTAACGGATTATAATAAGTTATACAGCCTCCTTAAAGGAACGATAATATCGGAATTTAAGGTAACATCTTTGAGGAATAATGCGTGGAAAATTAACGTCCTTAACCACGAAGACTACCGGGTAATGTGTAGTGTCCCAAAAGCTAAACACCGAGAAGATCCAGTGGTATACTTTTGAAATAAAGTCAGAAAGGCCACATCGTGTTGTAGCGAGGGGACTCCACCCCTCATGCACCAAAGATGAGGTTATAAATGACCTCCGTTCCAAAGGGTTTAAAATTCTTGATGCCGTAAATATCATCAAGAAAGAGAAGCAAAAACGGAAGAAGATAAGGACATCCTGGTAAGGCGTGGTCTTCCGCTCTTTATGCTTACATTCGATAGGTCTGATAATATCGAAGATATCTACCGAATTAAAACCATACTTAATATTGTGGTAAAAATCGAGCCCATGCGCAGAAATTTGAAAACAATTCCACAGTGCAAACGTTGCCAAGAATTCAATCATACGCAAATGTATTGCAAAAAAGAGCCGCGATGTGTCAAATGCGCCGGAAGTCACTTCTCCCAAGACTGTGGAGCAAATAAACAATCCTCCGCTACCTGTGCTAATTGTAAGGGAAAGCACCCGGCGAATTATAGAGGCTGTGAAGTAGCTAAGGAGTTGCAAAAACGGAAAGATGCGCTACTCAAAAGCCAAAATAAAAAAACAAAGCCGCTTACCAAGGTAAAGCGTAGGACCGCCCAGGAGGTAGTAGGCAATATAAAACCTCCGGTTCAAAAGCGTAGCATTGTCAGAGAAAGAGAGACAATAGAAAGGCCCTCGACCTCTGTTGTCAAAAGAAACGCTACTGAAAAGTTACCATCAGGAAAGCCATCGAATAGTGGCCCTCGGACAGCCAGAGTGCAGACCTACGCTCAGGCCGCGGCATTCGAAGTAGCGAAAAACGTTGAAACTTCGCCGGACCCTGTTTCTCATGTTTTCTCCATTATTCTCGAGAAACTTGAAGAACAAAGCAAAATAAATAAAATTATTCTCGATCGCTTGGTTAAGCTCGAAAATAATTCACGGAAAACGCGTGCTTCAAAAATAACATGAATGAAAGACCAATGTTAAAAATATGCACTTGGAATGCAAACGGGCTTTTACAAAAACTCGGCGAATTGGAAATATTCATACGCGAGAAAGATATTGACATTTGCTTAATTTCTGAAACTCACGTGAAAAAGGGATCGAATTTAAAAATAAAAGGATATAATGATTTCCACGCTTGTCACCCATCGGGGAACGCCAGAGGTGGATCATCATTGCTTATTAAAGCCTGCATTGAACAATACGAAGACCTGAAGATAGAGCTCGAAACTATGCAACTGTGCACGATTCGAGTTAAAAATAGTCAGCGTACTCTTAGAATTTCATCTATCTACTGTCCACCGCGTTCCGCGCTTGAAAAAAGTGATTTTACTAACCTGCTTAAATCGCTCAAACCAAATTTCATTATTGGCGGCGATTTTAATGCGAAGCACACGTTCTGGGGCTCCAGATACATCTCGCGAAAAGGTAGAATGCTCTATGGGGCAGGTATGGAATACAGTTGCGATTTCCTCTCGACGGGCAAACCGACCTACTGGCCAACTGATACTTCAAAACTACCTGATCTGATAGATTTCTTCGTCGTGAAAGGAATACCTACCAACCACATTTAAGTTGAAGAGAGCTTTGATCTATCATCTGACCACTCACCGGTTATTCTAACATTGAGTGTAAAATTAGCCAATAACCTAGAGCCAGCGAGATTAACTGGTAGAAACACTAACTGGGAAGGCTTTAGGAACGAAATAGAAGAGAATGTTGAACTGAGTGTTCCACTTACGACACCCTATGAACTTGAAGTTGAAGTTGATCGCTTCGTCGAGATCGTACAGCTCGCCTCCTGGAATAATACGCCTAATCCAAGGAAAACGCCGGCCAAATACGGGCTACGATATCCTCCCGAAATAAAAGAATTGGTCAACGAAAAAAGGAAGGCGCGTAAGAAATGGCAACAGAGTCGCGCTCCGCAACATAAAGCACATTTGAATTATTTGTGCAATTTGTTGAAGACAGCCATTAAGGATTTTAAAAATCGTGCGATAGGTTCTTACCTTGAAAGTTTAACAGCGAAAAAAGATTCCAATTATTCACTTTGGAAAGCTGTAAAAGGCACCAAAAGGCCCAAAATCCCCGCGCCGCCAATTAGAATAAATCAAAATGAATGGGCAAGGGAAGATAAGCAAAAAGCGGACGTTTCTGCCGCTCATCTAGAAGAAACCTTTAAACCGTACGATGGCCAAGCGATTTACGACAATACTAATAGGACGGAATTACAACCTGACGACTCAACACTCACAAGAGCAACGCTAAGGGAACTTAAACGTGAAATCGAATCCCTAAAACCTAAGAAAGCTCCTGGTTATGATTTGATCACCGGAGAAGTTCTCAAAGCTCTTCCAAGGAAAGCATTAATTAAGCTCCTTCATATTATAAATGCTGCGCTCAGACTAAAACACGTGCCGAGTCAATGGAAAGTCGCGGAGGTCATAATGGTTTTAAAACCAGGAAAACCGCCAAATGAAGTAAAATCGTATAGACCGATTTCCCTTCTTCCGGTCATTTCCAAAGTCTTCGAGAGAATATTGCTTAGGCGCCTACAGCCGGTTATTGAAGACAATAATCTTATCCCTGACCACCAGTTTGGGTTCAGAACCAAGCATTCGACGATTGACCAAGTACATAGAACTACTGACGTAATCGAGAAAGCATTTGAAGAAAAAAAGATTTGCTCAAGCGTATTCCTTGACGTCTCACAAGCCTTTTATAAGGTGTGGCACGACGACGGCTTGAAATTTAAATTACGACAAGTTCTCCCCGCAAGCCTATATGATATTCTAGAATCATATCTCGGGAACAGACTCTTCCGGGTTAGAAATGGAAACGAATACTCGGAGCTAAAAGAAATTTCGGCCGGGGTACCGCAAGGAAGCGTCCTTGGTCCGCTTCTCTATGTGTTATATACTCGCGATATACCAAGGGAAGATGGCACTACCCTTGCTACGTTCGCCGACGACACAGCTATCCTAGCTGTAGGTAATACAATCGAAGAAGCGACTACAAAACTGCAAGCCGCAGTGAATAAGGTAAATGAATGGACAAGGAACTGGCGGATCGCCCTCAACGAAACTAAATCTGTTCACGTGAATTTCACTTATAAGAAAACTAATGACTTGCCAATTTTTCTAAACTTGGCCCGAATACCCTTTGCAAACGAGGCCAAATACCTGGGAATGACACTCGACGCAAAGCTGAAATGGAATTCGCACGTGAAAATGAAACATAAAGAACTCGATATCAAATATAGAGAAATGTACTGGTTACTCGGAAAACATTCCCAGCTCAGTACTGAGAACAAACTGCTTTTATACAAGCAAGGTGCTAAAGCCGGTGTGGACCTACGGTATACAACTTTGGGGTTGTACCAAGAAAACAAATGCCAATATTCTACAAACTTTTCAAAATAAAGTTCTTAGAGAAATTGTAACTACAAGCACCATGGTATATTAGAAACGACGATATCCATAGGGATCTCGGAATTCCAACAATCGATGCTGAAACTAGAAGCTTCGCGAGAAAGCACAGAAACCTACTAATCGGACATATCAACAATACAGTCCGACAAATCTTGGACGAGAGCAATTTATTGCGCCGACTACAAAGAACGAAACCGTTCGACTTGGCCAGATAAGATTAACCGCGTCTAATTTGCGGAACAAGCAGGATCTTTCACTGGAAAGTAACCTGTCAAAAGTTGTTATTTCATGAAAGAAAAATTGCTTGATAAGTTATATCTTAGTTGCAGTATCTAACAATCTTTAGAAGGGTGGTGTTTTTAGTCAGTAAAAATCTGACACTACTATGAGAACGCGCTTGCTATTCTCATAGTGTCTTTGGAAGATTTTCACCTACCCTCGGAAAAAAAAAAAAAAAAAAAAAAAAAATTCATCTAAAACCTATGAAAAGTTGAACCAACACTTCGAAAGTCTACAACTTGTGTCACAATATTAGGACCGTGTTGGGCAAACTTGAGCTGTGTAGAAACTAGCAAGCCTATAGTTCTCTATCAAAATGACTGCCTGAATAATTCTAAGAAGCCTTTAATACCTACCCCGTTAGAATGAGAATACACTTAAAATAATGAACTGAATTACATTGAAGCAACAGTTTTATATACAGGCAATATGACGAGAAAGCATAAATAAGCTACTCCAAAATTTATAGAGTCAAGGTTATAGTGAACTTAAGTTCAGCTGAAACAGAGATGGTGGCAGTTGAATCTTGTGCAGGGGCTAATAACTGTTCTCATACAGTGAATACACTTGAATAGCGTATACCGCCATTGTAACTCGAATCTCTGAATATGGAATATCTGTTATAACTTATAACTCTCTCTCTGTGTGCAATTTCATGCATTGAAATTGTTCGGTTAGTTAGTTTTTGCTATGTTGTTTCAAATTACTGGGAAAAACATACCTAGCTTACTTTGGTTTACTTGAAGAGCACCACGGTTTTAATATTATTACTTTCATGTTGGCGCAAGTCAAGGAGGAACATCAACTAGGATGGGATGGCTTGCTCAGAAAATGTGTGAATCAAGGAAGCAATACTTCAATAAGGAGGAACTGATAACATTTCGCTTGATTGTTGATTACATCAAGAAATTAAATGAATCCCTACTTAACAGGATGTATTAGGCTATTTATAACTAGGCTTGCCATATTTTTAAACCAAAGCCAAATTGGTTCTGTTTTCCTGCCATTCGAGATCCGTACCAAATCAACCTGCCTTTATGTACCTACAGCGTTTTAGTCCTTAAGCTGACTTTCGCGACCATAAGGTCTATAGCCTCCAGTATCGAAAGCATGTGATACAACAATAATTATCTCACGCACATTGTTTGCAAAGCTCTGTGAAAATTTATATTTGAATGGCGCCCATGACGTTTGTGTCATTAAGTAAGCCTTACATACAATCCTCTATACCCTCCCATTGTAGAGCGTCGCTTGAACGAAAAACCCCCCATCGACTAGAGGGAAATCTGTATAGCGTGCGCGCTGACAAAAACGCCTTTAATTGTTACTTAGCTGAATGGACGGGCGCAAAATGAGGACAATCACATTCAGGCCGAACACAGCCAGAGACAGAGACCATTCAATTCCATTCCAATTGTCATCTATTGCATTCTTTCCAATACACCTAGCGCGCTGCTATATATACCCATACGCCTTTATGCTCCTTTATTTTCATTACCATCGTTTTAATCAGTGTACCCATACACCATGCACTTCTCCCCGTATACAGGTGCACAATGCGGCCCCAACAAAGCCATTTCATCCCACACATACCCTCTGTACGAGTATCTATGGACGCTTTCAGTATCTATTCTTTAAAATGATTTTTTTTTCTTTCACTTCATCATTCATTAATGAAAAGCGCACGTAAAAAAATAAAAAAAATCCAAACGATGATGAGTTTCGCATATTAGTGAAAGGCGACTTTTTTTTGTTGGAGGAAGATCCTTCCACCCACACGACTATAGAACGCCAGAGAAAGGTCTCTACACTGGGTATATATATAATATTCCAAATGAATTCATTTCATGAGAGAGGGTGCACACAACACGAACGTGTGTGAAGTACGACTTGCATTTTATTTCGCTCGATTGACGCAGACAATGGGCCATTCTTCGCCCCCGCATCACACTGGAGCGCACTATTAAGCTGTGCGCTGGCTCTAAAGTGAAATTGTAGCCTTTCTAAATTGTAGGATATAATCATTGCATTAAAATTATTATCAACTGAATGAGGACGGATTGGGAGGATGGAGAGGAGGGGCGCACCCCAACACCGCCGGCGATAATTGTTGAAAATTTACAAAAGTTTTGAAACGACGGGCGTGAATTCAACATGCATCGCATTATGCGAGTGTTGCGAGCGATGCATTGCTGTAGATATTTTTTTTGTTCGTTCTATTTCTCTTGCTATTTTCAATTTTAAAAGCGCGCGTATTGTGGAACATGTGACAAAAGTTTTGCATTTGCCACTAGTTTATTTCAAGGCGTTACAGTGCGAACAATTGCTTGCAGTTTTGCGAGAAGAAAGCGATAGTAAAGTTGTACTGAGGGAGGACTGATATATGTTATGGATGGGAGTATAGTATTGCCTGTGAATAGCATATGGAATCTTGGAGTAAATAGAAAATGTGGGTGGCGCCCAACGAGGGGACTTTTGGTGATCTCACACTTAACTGAGTTTCTACTTTTGAAGGTTGCTTGGACATGGTATGCAACCGAAACAGGTCGTTTCTGAAAGAAATTAACTTCTGATAGCTCCATCTGGCGGCAACATCTTTCAACTCGACTATTTACACCGACTATTTCCAAACGTATTGGGGCTCAATTACAAGTAGGTATGATGGACAGGTGGCTGGGGACCACCTTTTTTTTTTGGAGACAAAGAGACAAATTAAGACTTAGTTACAGGTTACACAGGCACGGTTGTTGTGTGCTCTTCTTAAGGGTTTTGATATCGAATTATAACACTCAGAGACAGCTGGTTGAAAGCCTCGCTGTTTTCAGAAGATACATAATAAGAGAGTCATATAACTAATGAAAGCAAAACTAGACTCATGCCATTGCCAATGATCAGCCACATGGTGCGGCAGGATTATAGCCTTCTTCGCAACAAAGCAGACTCTAAACCGACTTTCCACGAAAGTGTTTTGCATTGTGGTCATTGAAGACATCTGTCTATCATTTACGGCCCTTTCTACTGCGAGACTGATAAAGAGCTGAAGACTTGCTGCAGACACCGCGGTATATGTCTAAGCTCGCACTTCGTCAATGAGACTCCTAAGTGCCGAGGCAGGCAAGATCAGTAGGCTTTAAAAAAATCTTTTAAATTCGTCAATAAATTCATTGGGTAGGTACATGATCCCGCAGCTGTTTTAAAGCAGGTATTCTTGCGCTTGGGAAGATCAAAAGCTAAGACAGAGGTTTATAGGAAAAATCCTATTGATGTCTATTCCGATTGTAGCCGTCCGTATGTCCAATAGGGTGTAAAAAATGTATAGGAATTTGAGAACGGCTGGGCCGAGGGTGCAATTGTTTCGGAATAGCTTTTCGAATAGAAAAATAGAAAATTCTAGTAGAAAACTCGGGAAAAACGCGAAAAATAAAATTTTGGAATGGTAGAGAGGATTTGACAGGTAGAAGGAATTGACATCAGCACTTTTATGAAAAACTAAGACCTTTGGCAGCGCTTCAAATGATGAGAAAACGGAGCTATTAACGATTGGTTTGAGTGATAAAAAAACAATCACTGTGGCCTAGGAGAAGTGGACGTCTTTTTTATTTTTGTGCCCATTTCATCTATTTTTTATTTTTTAAGCAAAGCAATCCAACTGTAATATTTTAATTATGTAGTTTTTGAAATTGAAAGTGCATATTAATTCGTTTTAAAATCACTAATAAACAATAGTTTATCCTGAGCACCAGTACAAACGTTTTTTTTTTTATTAGTCCCAAAAGTACTAAAAAAGGAGGATTTGACATCTGTGCTGAAGGAGAAATTGACAAAGTTTCAAATCCTAATTTATGAGTCAAAATAAGAATTATGTTATAAAACAACTTCTTACTCTTTTTTAGAATGTAGAAATGCCAAATATTTTCAAGAACGAAAATCCCCATTGCAACATCGATGAAACAAGAGTGTTGAGAGTGCCATTCAGGACATTAAAAAAATTAAAATAAAAACAGAGTCGATAAGCAGTGCTGCCCAAAAAACGAATATTAAACGTACCATTTAAATATTCAGACTCCAAAAAACAGGAAGTTTAACAAATTAACGGTCAATTCAATTTAAAATATACGTCCTTAGGCAGATGGCAAATCCTTCTTTATGGTATTAGGAAATGACACTTTGTAAGGTTTTGGAAGAAAAATTGGAACTCAGTTAAAAGTATTTATATCGATTAATCATTAAAGCTTTCATATTGCTAAAATGATATTGTAACTTATGCAAATTTGGAACTTTTAAATTGTATTTGGATTTTAAGGTGGAAAATTCATTGTGAAGCTTGGAAAATTTCGTCCATAAACATGTATCGAAGCTTCTTGAGTCAGCGAAGCAGTGTATGCAGTTTAAAAAATCCAATATTTAACGCCCAGCGAAGCAGGCTGGGGTCTGCTAGTATTATATAATTCCTGAAAGATGTGGTTGTTGGCTCCATATTGTTGGATATCTTAATTTTTTCTGCAACGATATTTAATGGCCTGTTGTTTGTTTACCATTTTTCGCTCTAAACTGTTCGGATTTGGTTTTTGGACCCATTATTAAGTTTTTTTTTTTTGACAAACATTGAACCGATATTTTGTACTCATGTTAACGCATTTTTCTTATGTGTTCTTGGACTCCATTTTGACTAGCCCATTAGTCCCATATTTAACGCATCGGGTGTGTTTTTTGCACACGTTTTCCGACGCTTGGCTCTTTCGACTAAACTTTTAAAGCGTTTTTGGACGCGTTATTTTCAGGTTTCTTGACACATTTTAAAAATGATTAAGCAAATTTTCTGTATACAGGGTTTTACTTCCACAGCCTAATCGGCGTCTAATCAGCAAAAAACAATTTGGCAGCACTTACAAATAACTGCCGTTTGGCGACCAAGAAAACCTAACAACTCCAACTTGTAACATCCCACACACTTTAAAGAATGATGATATCTTCCTATCCAGCCAACAGCCTGTAGGAGTTATTATAAAATAAATGTTGCAATAGGACCCTAAGCCTTGCTTCTGACAGTCATATATTTTTTTTTACTTATACCCATCTATACAAAACACGATAAGATCGCGGTATTTGAAAAAGGATTGACAGTTGGCACTGCTTCTCACGATATTCGAGCACAGGGAAGTAAAGACGATACTTTTTGAGGACAAAAACACTTCTTTTGTCCCAGAATAAGAAAAAAAATAGCATCCTTTTACATGGTTACATCGGCGAACAGATGCATATCCCTCTTGCAAGGGTTGATGCGCGTTGTAACACTCAAATCAAATTGAGACAAAAGGTGGAAAATAATAGAGATTCAGAGGCGTAACTGATTCCTATTGAATGTAGATCAAGGAGGATATTTCGTTTGCATCGAAAGGAAAGGGGAAAAACGTCTTTTGGTGATACGAACATTATAGCTGACAAGATTGCTTGTTTTGCGACAGCAAAGCACCGTGTAATTCCAGCCTTTATCAGCGCCAATTGTCAGTCGAAAGGATATACACAATCACGTTGCTGATTAAAAATTCGTAACGGCTAAAGTGCTCTTGTTACATGCCTATCAGAGCGCATGCAAATCAGAATCCTTTCTGTTACATTGTATCGAAAAGTCATATATCACAAATGCAAATCCTCCAAGGACACTATTCACTGGAAGATCTTTGAGGTTTGAATGCCAAATGCCCTTGCAGAAAAGCGATCGTCACATTGTGCTCGCCTTTTGAGATGGAAAAATACATGGCTCCTTATGCTTTTCAATGTCCTTGCACACACATGTTTCGCGTGTAATCGATACTTTATTGGACAATCTGAACGCTCGTTCGCAATTGACTTCTTCGTTTGCATATATCCGCTATACACTTATTCAGAAACGAACAATCGATGATTTATATGCATGCGCGCTGTCCTTGAAAAGGATTCATCTCGCATAATCGTTGAGATGCATCTTTTGAATAAATTACTTTTCTGCTTGGCATTGTCTCCTGTATATGTAGGGAAGATGACACGCATGTGTGTCTCGCCACAATGGGAATCCTTAAAAGGTGCACACGCACTTCAAACGATTGGACAAGGACTTTTTAATAGTTTCTCACTATTATCTCCGCCGTATGTGGCCATCGATGAATGACAAAATGGAAATCCTACCTATCCTTTGAGGGGATTTTCAAATTCGTAATGGTTTGATGGCTGTTCAAACATCGCATCGACTGGGACCGAAGAATTGAATGAACCAGCGGGTGGACTAAGTATGTCCATTGTGGGACTTCCTGAACCCAGTCAAATATCATTTGGTGTGGAGAATAAAAAAGGATTTGTCAATGAGTTGAACAAATGCATGAATGGAATGGCATGAACGAATCAATGCGGTTATGTGTACCTACTTGACAGGCGAGTCCTTTCATCGGACACGACACACTGACGTTTTCTATGGTTTCAGTGATTTCGCCCTTTGTTGGGGTGGTATTATCAATTAAGGAATTCTATGTAAGGAATAAAGCTGAAGCGCATGGTTTGTGTTGTCACCTAGAAACATACCTTTGCCAGGTTGATGACACAGTAAAATTGTCGTGTTGTGAGTATGTATATGGATGGAACATGATGAAAGCCGTTGTGCTGGCTAAGAAAATTGGTATAGGGATATAGTTTCGAGGGAAAGTTAAATTTCATTATGCAGATACTGATGGATCCAAGACTAGTGAGGGTTTGAAATATACTCCAGCTAGTGGTCCTAGGTTCTGAGCTTACTGCAACAATTGAGGGCATACGAATAAAAAGCGCACATCAACCGGGAGAATTGTTAAAGAGCCAGCTCTTGCTATCCACCCCATAAATTGTTATAGTTCTCAAATCGGTGTCACTCTTCATATTGAACGTTTTTCCATCAGTTGTATCCACACCAATGGAGAGCACATGGCTTAGATTCTTTGACTGCATCAATCCATGATATCAACATTTTACAGGGTAGGTGAAAAAACACCTCCGTTTTAAATCGATATTATATTGCTCTTGTGTTCAATATATTTTACAAACACCTTAGCAACCAAAGCTTCATCTCTCCCTTCGCTGTACGTATGACTAGCTACAGCTCCATTTATGCAGACATGTCTGATCAGCAGGCCTTGCAGTCCACTATTCAAAAGGTAAATCTTTGTGTAGCCTACCACCGCCCTCCCTATCGCTCTTAACAATAAATAGGTATAGTTTTGGCTAACCGGTCTGAAGAAACTTTGTTGATCTTATAGGAAACACATCTCTGTTCCAACACTTGTTCCCTCGAAAAATTTTCGCGCACGATCATGGACTGCCTCGGATAGTTCATCACTTATTGTGAAATTCAAATCAGCTGCTGACAGAGTTTCCCTGCTCAAATCAATTCATCTCCACTGGAAAACAACAAAACAAAAAAAAATTGTTTAGTTGATGTTGGTCTGCTTTCTAAATTTATTGTCACTACTGTTCAGTGTGTGTAAATAAACAATCTTCCAAGGGCAGTCACAAACCCTGCGATTCATATGTATGCTGACGATGCCCAAATCCGCCATAGCTGCAAGCTTGGAATGATAGAGGATGCGGCTCTGAAACTCAATAGTGACCTTAAGGGCATTACTCACTGGTCCGAAGAAAATAAACTCTTATTAAACCCTAAAAAATCCCAATGCTTAATCTATACATATAATAAAACTGTAGCCATTTTCATATGTTCGCGGTTGGCGTGAAAACTACTGCACAGATTTCGATAAAACTTTTTTTGAAATGTTAGTTAAGAATCTGGGAAGGGCATTACTTTCATTGTCATGCTTATTTTTTGGGAGCGTTTTTGACCAAAAAGTGTTTTGCCTTTTCTGACTTTACTGCCTTTAACTCTCCATTACTCAAACAATTCTTAATCAATGCAAACAAAATAAAATACTTAGGAGAGCCAACACTTTCATAGGTATTTCAAGCCATCAATCAGCTTTCTATGTCCTCTAGAAGCTGAACTACAACCTAAAATCTAACATGAAAAAAATAAATTTATTTTCTCAAATCGAACATTATCAACAGCCGCGGTTCTTGATCGTTGTTCTGCTTTGGGGTGGTTGGGTGGCGCACATCGCACAAGCACGTTCATGTAAAAAAAAAATGCGTGGTGTTTTCTCCGAATTAAGTGAAACGAAAGAGCAGTATGCGAAAAATCGACAATGTGTTTCTGAGGAAATGCGCAGGTGGCTGATGACGTGCGGTGATGGACGTACATGGTGTACATAGAAATTGAGTTCAAAGTTGTTGTTTTAACGGTTGTTATAGTACCTATGGTGTTTTTTTTTTTTTTTATAGGTTAATACCTACAGTAAGGAAGTGGAACTTTAGTATAGTTAGGCTGTTGAAATTAGGTAAATAGATTTGTTTGATTAATTGTTTCACATTGGCAATGTTCACCGCTTTGTTTTAGCTAGACTGTTGATTTTAAACAATTATAGTCGAGAAAACGGTCAAATCAGAAGGGATTTTTATTACACCAACGAAATTAATTATGCCGAATTTGCTGGTATCGGTGGTATGACTCAGGGCTGTGACGTTATGCACCGCGGGTGTAGACTATAGACCTCATCAACGACTGTTTCTCGCACGGTCAATTATACGTGTCTCTTTTCTGAGTCAGCGAAAGTAAAAATGCATATACTACGTGTATGCTTCAGGCAGCAGAACCTCAAATATTGTATTTCAAGAAACTTTGTAAAAAAATGTTCATAAAAAATATAATTACCTATCTCATGTATTGAAACTTAAATATTATTATCTCTTTTATTCGAAATTACACAGTCTCACGCCGGCACAGCTAGTTATTTATAAAACTATACTCGACATAAGTTATTTTCCTGTCTTGTATCTCGGTAATTCCGTTCTACAATCTTGTTTAACACTACCCTTTAGCTGGGGGCGCAGGGACATAAGTCCACGAGACATAAGTTCACAATGGACTTGTGTCCCACTTCGGTGGGACATAATTCCACTTTTTGATTATGGACTTATGTCTCATCGAAGCGGGACATAAGTCCCAAGCAAAAATGTTGTGCCTTATGTCCCACCCAACAACTTTTATATTCAACAAAAAATATAAGTAAAATACCTCGCACCCACCCCGTAATCCAACAGTAAACCCAAGCTGGGGGGTTGCACATTTCATAATACAATGGTAGCAAGTCGCGTGCGCCTAATTTGAAGTATTCGATGCCTATTGGAGATCCACGACGTTTTTCTCTATATAATATTAAGGTAAAATTTGGGACTATTGACCCATCTTCGACAAAACAATTTCGGAACTTATGTCCCGCTTCGATGAGACATAAGTCCGTAATGAAAAAGTGGAATTATGTCCCACCGAAGTGGGACGCAATTTAAGAGGGCGACATTTAGATATTTGGCTGATAAATAAATAAATTATTCTTAAGTAGATCTCATTTAAATTTGAAAGCTTTTCTTTCGTTCAATCAAAATATAATGTGAGTTTTTAGGGCGTATTCTCAAATTGAATTGTTGTATTATTCTAACTTTTACAATTTTAAAGGCTTAAAGTTTATAATATGTAAAAGATGTCAAATCAATAAATGATTTGAAATGAAAAATGACATGAAATAATGTAAGTGGAAACACAAGGAACTTCTACCTTGGCCTAAGAACATCCTAACTAACCGGCCATAGTCTCTAGAACTCTTGCCGAACTTTCGAATGCCACAACCCTTTTCACTTTCACTTTCCCTAGAACAAACAAAAAATGCTAAGTTTTCTTTAAAAAAAAGTCGCATAATAGCAACCATACCTCAAAGAAACTGTTCTTGGACCCAAATATTGTCACAAATCCCAAACAAAAGAGGCAGCAACTAATGACCTCAACAATACGTAGGTATATTCCGTCAATCGTCAGTCCCGCTAACAAAGCTGCGAATATAAAATTGAAACCGTTTTCTAAATCTCACTATATATCACCGTTGTTGTGCTGAAAACAGTTTTCTTCTCACCAAACTGGGTCACCTATAATCATTTTCGCAATAGTACTCATAAGCCACTTGGACAATTGCCTCATGTCACATAATTGGATAATTACGTAAAATTGCAGTTAACAGCTGCGCCGTTTCCCGCCCAGAGAGAAACTACCAATAAACCGCACAATTACCATTATTCACTTGTTTTCGCCAGTGGTCCTACAATATCGTGCAATAATCGGATTTGTTCAATCGGCCATCTAACAATCGCATACCAACGGCCGACTCTGAGAAAAACATTCGAAAACATTTTGTTAGAGCACTTTCGGTGGACAATTGCGACAATTAAAATAAAAATAGAATCAGACAAAGAGTCAAAGTAACCAACAATACACGCAAGTAGCCCGTGCACAGTTACGACCAAAAAAAAAAAGGTAACCGCCTCAAGAAAGCTGATTTTGTATTTGTATTTACTAGAGAGATATACCGCGATAATGACTTCAGTGTGTGATTATTGTCATTATGATTGCTTCTGACATCTAGTGGACACCTCGGCAACGGTACTCGAAGAACTCGTGGAAATAAAGCCTTCTGACGGCCTGCTGCTAAGTGCAGCACAGTTGTGTCTGTATTATGCGGCTCATTGGATTGTAACTGCCGTTTTTGGATAGGCGGCCCCCGGCCCCCTCGCACCGCCGCCGCATTGTGGACTCACTGAATTAACGTACAGTAGGTTGATTAGGTAAAATCCAATTGTCCGGTTAGTGGCCAAGTAAAAGGTGTGTAACAAGAAAAATGCGGTGCGTCCCTTCGCGCCGCATACCACCTTGCATTTGGCCGGATAGTACCTATGGTGCGGTGCTTATAATTGAATTGGATGATTCGACAGTTTCTGACATGAGTGGACTTTTGTTAAACAAAAATGTGGATAGTGTTTCTGTTTGGGACACAGGTCGAATGCGAATGCGAGTACAAGAAAACGAAAACACCCGCGAGAGTGGAGGGGAGGAGACAAAAAAAAAACTCCTTTGTTTGACTGCGTTGGCCAACAGTGTTTTTGGCAGACCGCCAAAAAGGCTGACAAACAGCTACCATTTTGTGGAAGTGCTGCGTACTCCAGCGGTGGATATTGTATTGGCTATAGCGAAAAGGAAAAGTTAATAGTTACAAAGTAGATTGTCAGTAGATACCCAAATAATTGTGCTATTGAGTCCGCGGGGAATTAAGGTAATCGAAGTTATTATTCGGATACAATGAAGACGGCTCATAATGGTAACTGACAGTGATTGGTTAATGTTGCCAAATTGTTTATTGTTAATTGGGCGCCTTGACAGAAAATGGAAGAATTGCGACGTCTTATAGTTTTAATGGTGGATACTGGATACATTTGCAAAGTGATTACTTTTCACCAGGGCCGAAGTTAGAGGTCTGGAGGACCTAGGCCAACAAAGGGCAGTGGGCCCTAATAATTTTTCAAATAAAATGGACAATTTTTTTACAGTCGAGTTTTTTACTAAATAATTTATTGTGAAACGAAGTAAATTCTTTTAATAAACATAAATATACACAAAAACAAGAATTATGCGAAATTAAATTTTAGCGTTAACAAACCGAACTTTCGTAGCTTTTTTAGACGATACACGATCAAGATGGGTGGTTACTGGTTAATGGCAACTGCATATCAGAGTCATTTGTTATACAAGTATTGATATTTAACTGATTTTAGCGATCAAACATGGATAAATTATTTTTTTAATATTTAAGCACTATGTATAATCATGTTTGTACAAAGTATCTACTCTAATAAAACAAATAAATAAAATTATCGAAGGGAAATTAAAATTTTTTTTTAAAGTCTATTGTGGAGGTCCGTCTTTTATATAGGAACCGTTGCCCTGGATGCCCTCCCCTAAATCCAGCAATACTTTTAACACACGATCATGATTTCAATTCCAAAGGGCGGTTTTAGGTTTTTTTTCGGTTCTGTACCAAGGCCGTGACTGCAAATGAATTATTATTGGAATCCAAAAGGAAGCAAAAAATCGCCCAAAACGAAGTCCGTTACGCATCGAAAAACGTGTTTGAAACCAGTCTTAAATGGTGTTTTAAATCGCTTCCGGAAACTGGTCGCAAGCCTACAAAAAAAAAACCTGAAAAGACATTCCAAAAATTTATCAAAAATCAAAAACACTTCAACATATCGCTAGAAGGAACATGTGTAAAAACGCGGATAGGAATTATTCTTAAATTGGGCTAAAAACGCCGAAAAAATAAAAAAAAAAAAACGTCTGAAAATGCGTCCAATAATCTGTGCAAAGCCTATCCTAAAATGCGTCCTAAAACTCACCAAAACAGCTACATAAATGAGTTAAATACCTTGTCTAAAACGAGCCAAACATTTCATCAAAAACGCTTCAAAAATCCATATAAAAACACCCCAAATTTGTGTCAAACCCTACAGGAAAAACACGTCAAAAACCCATACCAAACAAAAGCAAAAAAAAAAGTCACGAAAAGGGATCCCAAAAGGCGTCGAAAACGGTGCCGTGAAATAACGCCGAGAGAAATAACGCCGAATTGGAAAACTCGGCGTTATTGCGCTTTCACAAAGTGAAATAACGCCGAACATTGTTTGTGAAATAAAGCCGAAGCAAATGGGGATCATGACGTAATCTCGAATGACAAAAATCTCGAAAAAAAATATAAGTAGAAAACCTCGCACCCACCCCGTAATCCAACAGTAAACCCAAGCAGGGGGGTTGCAGGGGGGCAGCATGCCCCCCCATAAACATTTCATAATTTGCGCAAATTACCATTGTCTCAAAAATTAATATTAATTTAAGAATGTATTTATAAATGCAAAGTGAAATTTAGAATTTTAGAATTCGGCGTTATTTCGCTCGGCGTTATTTCACGGCACCATCGAAAACCTGTCTAAAAAGGAACAAATAGAGTTTTAAAGCTCTTCAAAAAACTATTGGAAAAAAACGCATCCAAAAAATTGTTCAAAAAATTTTCGCTGACCATTGTACACACTGAAACACCGTTTTGGAGCAGATCTCCGCTTTCCCACTACAGCTGTTAGGTATGTCATTTATTCGATAACGAGAATTGAATTCGTCATATAAATGTAGTGAGTGGAGAATATTTCTCCATTTCTGACATAATATTCTCAAAATCAAAAACCAGTTCCTCCGCAGATGTTGAAGAAGATCGCTTCTCACTTCCTGGTCCTCTCAGATGGACATGAGAAAATAGTTTCTCTCGTTTCTTTATTTCCAATCGAAAGATGATCTTCAAAAGGATACTGTGTGTTTTGTCTGTGTGTTTTTTTTTTTTTTTTTTTCTTTTCATCTCCGATTTCCGAAAATCCGCTGACCCTCATTTTGATCTACAATCAAGTTCCACTGTTCAAAGAAAATAATTCATAAGTACCTACACTCACGGACGGCGGATAAACAAAAGCGCTGCTATCTGTCAAAAACAATCACAGATAGGCACATCAAAATCTCACATCCATCAAAAATCGAGATCACCAAAGGACTCGAAGCATCTCTACCTGTATTATAGCTGCGCCGCATTGAATAACTCAAATGAGCAGACAATGCACAATTATACTGACCCCTGTTCCGTGTGATGTCAGATTTAATTTACATCGACATGAAGAAGATCCTGTTTTCCCTCTAGGCGCGCGAAATCGATGTCACTCTTTGATGTTGATGATGAACTTGTGTACCGAGTGGACTTGTGACTTTGATTTGATTGCGTTTACCTTTGTCAAGGAATTAAGCCCGGAGGTGAGCACCTCCTGTCCCATTTAGGATTCATGTCCTTCCGCGTTCACAAGCGGGAACACACATATACCAACCAAAAAAAAAAGGGACAAACACTTTGTGAACCGGAACAGCGACGCAGTCTCATTGCTGCGCTAGATCATCAACTCGATGAAGATGAACTCTTTTGATGGAGGGCGCGCTGCTGCGTCCCAGCTAATTCACGAAACCGTTAAGGATCCCGAAAGTAGACCATAAGGCGGTAGAAATTTTTTTACGCTTGTCCTTGTTCTAAGCAACCATAAAGAGGCAGCAGCAGCAAAACTAATCAAAAGGGTTGCATCGCGTCGTCTGCTTTTGATTAGATGCGAACAAGAGGACATCTTAGCATCCTTTTCCGTCCCTTGTAGTATTTCCATTCTACCCTAGAGCTTCTCATATTTTTTTCGCCACTTCTCGCTACCTTTTTCTTGTCCTTCTGTTGGGTTCTTTCGGCTAAGATTTATTTAATTTTGTTTCAGAGTTCCCATTGTCTTGGTATGACCAGCGTTCGCTACGTTTATCACACAAATTGCCTGAAGGGGTCAAATCAGGATTCCCATTCACTGTTGAATCGTCGCATTGTTCGACCTGGAGGGTATTTCATTTATTAGCCTTGTATTACAATCTAATGTCGCACCAAAGGGCCAATCTTCGGCGAATCTTCTTCTTGAGGTCGTCCTCACCTCCTTTCGGTGATTTAGTGTGTTACACGAAATTAGGCAATTGCACAAAAACGTGGCGAAATTTATTGGATCGCTATATGCGTATTCGTTTTTTTTATCGTTTATCCTCGTTTCGGGGTTTTCGGAAAATTTCCCTCGTGATTTACGAGTGGGATCGTGATGTTGTTTTTGTGCGACGATCCAAATTTTGTCACAAGACACGTATTGTGTCTAATTGTGTTCATAAATTGTTGATGCGCTATAGGAATGGTGCTTCCCATGGAATTTGGCGCGATTTTTGTAGAAGGCTCTGTCTTATTTTGGTGGAAGTACCTATAGTTCTGGGCGGCATCTAGAAGATGCACAAATGGCGATTGGGGTAGCAATGTCGTAGAAATGGTTTTCGGGGTAAGTTTACTCGGAATTAAAATGTTTTTAATGGTGTAGCATATTGGTGATCGAAAGGTTCAAAACATATATACCAAAAAGTTGTCCAAACATTCTGTAAAAACTCCTCGATCCGCGAAAAAAAACAAGTTCTATCTTAGGTCTTAGGTACCAGTTATTACAACAAATCAAAAACCACTAATTGGACTCCATAGAAAAAAATTCCAGATGGAACAGAACAGTAACGAAATGAAATATTGCAGTGGAATACTTTGGTTTTTTCCTATGGAATTGACTGAGAAGTAGATCGGAAAAAAAAAATTTTTCTAGAAAATTTTAAGATTATTTGCCTGACGTCTAACAAACATCCGAGAGTACAATTGTCATAAAAGATCTTCTCAATTAGCCCCTTAAAAATCAGATAAAATTTTCAATCACTTATATTCGTCCCAAAAATCAAAAAAAAAACCTTAATTGCAAATCGAGGTAGTGTTGAAGTTGGACTAAACCAGAGAGCTAACTATTGGTGAGATTGAGACCAGAATAAAATTATCTTATCCTGTTCGCCACCCACCTCATAGGAAAAGTGTGGCGAATAGAGAAAAGTGGCTTAAAGTCTTTCGAAGAGACAGTATGGTTTTTTTTTAGCAGATGCTATGGGCGCAAGCAAATACTGTATTTAAAAAAGTGTGTAGGTAAATGAAAACGAGTATACGATGGCAGTAGGCTGAAGCACTAAGCTACGTATTCAAGGAATTCGAATTAGTTTAGGAATGCGGAGAAACAGCTTAACGGGACAGAATTATTACCCGCATCAGGATGGACTGCAGGAGGTTATATCCAAACTTTAAGATGGGAAGGCACCATCCAGAAAGAATTATGACGAAGTTCTATAAACACGGAACAGATAAACTCTTCAAAGTGCAATTATTATTATTATTATTTTTAAACAATTAATTTAAAATACCTACTCTGCTAATTTTGAAAACAGGGTTTTCGAGATATGAGCGGTTTTTAATTTTTGTCGATGATTTGAATTCAAAATATATAGTTTTGTTAACATCAATTATAAACCAAGTATGCATTTTGGTGAAAATCGTTAAGGTCCTTTTAATGTAAACTAAAGAAATCCAATTAAAAAAACCTTGAAAACAGAGATATACAATTGCACTTAGGAAAAAAATCCATTCGAACATTAATTCCAAGCAAAGTATTTTGAGGAAACAAGGTGATACCTGACTGTCTTTTTTGATTATCAACTATTCCTGGGTTTGTGTAAGGCGATCACTAAAAATGTTGGGTTCTTGGAAGCACTTATACAATTCTAACAAAAAGAAAGGTCATTTCGGTCAGCTGGTGGTAGGTTTCGTTTGTGTAAATTGTTTGCAATTGTTTGTGTCCCTAAAGCTTTATTTCCTGTAGGGAATCTAAGTTTATGGAGAAGTAATAAAATCTTTATACAAATATTTAAATTAATATTTTTTTAAAGGTCACACGCAACAAAAGAACAAATTACCAAACTCCAGAGTATGTGCTTTATTTCATAAGTGAATTTTGACCAATCGTAATTATTTGTCATATTTTTCCTCATTTCTCAATGTGGCGTTGAATAATTCCATTGAAGTAAAGATTGCTGTAAAATTTATTATTCTTTTTTAATATCTTTAAAACTTAAAATTTTTTTATACAACTTGTATGAAAAAGCGGTGACAAAAATGCGATAGTCAATGTGATTTTTACATTTTTGTTGAAGAGCAAGGCAGTGGGACTTTATGGCAAAGTTTTCATAAATTAATAACAAAAAAAAAATGTGGTAAGTTCAATCTTAAGAAGGACCTATGCCAAGGATGTATATAATCTTATTTTTGTCAATTACTGTATTTGAACAGAAAGTCCAAGTTTGTAAAAAAATAGTTTTGCATTTTATGCCGCATATATAATGATCCTCTTTCAGTTTCAGTTCATAATAATGTAAATAATCGGATATAGTTTGGCTTTGCTACCAAAAGCTAGTATCCAAACCATATTAACAATTCTATAGAACACTGAAATATTCTTCCCACTCACCAATTTCATCTGAGTCTGAATATGAAAACACTTTATAAACTTAGGAGCTATTTATTGCCTACGAAGTAAAAATAAAGTGCCAGACTGGGTCGCACGAAACTTTCTCGTTTAGTGCGAGTCTGACTGACTTTCAGAATCTTCAGCAAATCGAAAATTGAGGACACAATAGTTCTGAAAACATCCATTTAACTTTAAGTTTGCATTTTGGTCAAAATCGTTATCGCCGTTTTCCGGTAAATGAAAAAAAAACTAAATTTAAAAAAAAATACTTTTTTCAAAAATCCATTGTACTAAATATAATAAAAACTGAGTTTGGTATTAAGTTATAAATGACCACATTACCTTAGAAATTAACTATTGTTACAATCGTATAGACCGTTTTCGAGATATGTATGTCGAAATTTCAAAAGTAACGTTAATCGAATTTTTAGCCAAAAACTGGGTAAGCAGTCATGGTTAACTCACCTACTTTAGCTTAAATATCAATTTTAGTTGAAATTGTTTAGAGCCGTTTTCGATTAAATCAAACTGGTACGAACATTTTATATGGGATACCATTAATATTGAGGTTGCCTTGGAAAAAAAAGCAGCCCCCCACTGTAAGCCCACAAACTATAAATCCGAAGTTTGAACGAAATCCGGGCAGCTGCTTATGCTTAGGCTGTAGGCCTGTGGAAGGACGGTCAAACAGACAGACGGACCGAATTTTGCGACCTACTTTTTTGAGTTCCCTATCATCGTAGAGTCAGGACTCGAGTTCGAAATTTTGTACGGAAACAATATTATTTATCTTACTACGTATGCGATAAAGTCAAAAATAAATCGAAATCTATCTACATATTTATCTATTTATCCCTCCTGCAACCATGATGAAAGCGGGATCTAGTCCAAGGGAAAAAATGGATTTCTTGATGTCCACAGGAAACCTTAAGTGATAAAATCGAAATTGTGTGAAATTGTATGACTGCGATGGATTTTTTTTAAGCAAATGTTTGCATTCAAATGGCAGCGAGCTTTGTTCCTTTAAATGGGGCCAACAGTCGCAAGCTCTGAATGAGTTTCCAAAAAATTTATTAAATATTGTTCCCAAATGCTAGTAAATGCTGCGCCTAAGTTATCAATGGGTTACATATTAGCTATGTACATTTTTTGCGCCACTTGAAGTCTGCTAGCAAAACTAAATATATGTAGGCCACTACAATGGATTTCCGCAGTTCGAATTAGATGCACTACCTCTGTAAAAGCACATTGCCGTGATTTTCGGGCCCATTCAGTTTCCATCGGCAGTACCGCTAATAGAAGACTATATCTATTCCACCAAATCGCTGTTCAAAGATGCATCCCATCACCAGTCTCATTCTTTCCTGGCTACCTAATTTAAAATCTGAGTCTGTGACCAACACACCAACTGCTGCTATGGACCAAATCAGCGTCATTTATATCCAAACCATTGTAACCATCACATAATACAAACAGTCATGTGTATATGCAAGCATGTTGGATGTATCGGGGCATCAGTTTGGAGATTCTTCTCGCGTGCACGTTGCATTCTTGTTTTTGTCTCATTTCTCTTGGCTCGTTTGGGCCTCGTTTACCTTTTGTTATTCCATGTCAAAGTACATTATGGCCCATTGTTGAGCGGAACGTTTTTATGAATTACCATGGTGATAAATCATCTTATTTATTGTTGATCTGCCATTTCGTTCGTTTTACTTAACTCGTCTGAAGACTGAAGAGTGACCACAACGACAACGACGACGACGATGATCGTTCTCAACCAGGCCTCTGCGAGCCGCACAATGGTGGGTGGAGAGGGTATGTTGGTAGACCTCTAGCCCCCCCTGCCTCACTCTGACTAAATTATCATTTTGTGTATTCCTCGCGCGCAATTGTTGAGCTGGTGTGATATTTCATTTTAAGTAGTTTTTTCCTCACACTCGCAGATACTCCTGATGCTTTTGATTTTGATGCCCTCTGTGATGTTTGTTTTGTTTCGTATAGTGTAGTTGTGGGTACAGCTCCATACTCTCTTGTACAACAATTCTTTCTTCGATTTTATTTAATAAATATATGCGCCGTGTATAGATTGTTTAGGGCCAGCAGATAACACACGATTTTTGTTTTGGTACCACTGAAAGTAAAGAGAAGAGAAAACCCCATGGCACAATGGCAGCAACAAATAATGATAACAATGACGAAGAATGCGGTATGTAGCTTTTTAGTGTCAAGGTGGAACAATGCGGGTTTGAGGTGTTTCAAGTCACTTATTAGAGGCGCAGGGAGAGGATGGAACGTGCGTCCATCCATCAGATTGCCGTTCTTCACCAGGGCGGTGTTATTATTTTTGTAGTTTTGGGTTTTTTTTTTTTTTGTAACCCCGCTGATGGGTGCTGGATTATGACGGATTAATTAATGCCTTATTGTCGATGACAGTAGTTTTCAATCTGCTGCTGGAGATATAGCAATTAAGTTGTGAAGCTGCCGACGGAGGTAGGTACATACTCGTACAGAGTTGAGTTTCGTTTTAACAGGTGGGCGGTTAATTATTCATCAAGGAGGTTGAATTTTTCAAAGTGTCGGTCGTCAGTCTTTTGTGGTTCCCAACCGATCACGGTATTTGAAGTTAGGTCAGCAGTGAAGTTAAAATAAATTAAAGGCTATTGATTTACTAATGTTGCGTTCTACAAGTTGAATATAGTAATGGCCTATTTAATGGTCTAATTATATGAACAATGTACATATACGATGAGGCGATATCAAATATACTGCCACAGATTTCGATATCCGAGAAATCGTCAAGATTTAGTTCCCTAAGCCTTTTTATCCCGCACTCACTGGGCCTTACCAATAATCATTTTTAACCTTCCCACTAAATATTTTCTATGTCACAATATGCAATTTGTTTGGAAATTTTCGCCATTGTGAGCTCGAAAAATTTAGCCTGGACACTAAAAATGATTATTAGTACCGCGGACTAAATTTTATCTCATATACAAATATATGTCTACAAAGATAAAATTTAGCGAGGCAGTTTAGCAAGGCAGTATCCTGTTCGCACTCTAAATTTTTAACTTCATATAGACGGGCCGATCGCCGATGAAAATTGTCAACTCATTTAGCTCGCGAATTAAATGTCCGATACATTAAATCAAGGATTTGACAAAAGAAACGGATTAAAATGTTTGTGTTGTGTTTGCTATAATTTTTTTGGAGGGGAAAACGCAGAAAACATTTGCGTAGCAAATAAAAGAAAACGCTACGCCAAAAAACAGAGCCAAAACAAAGATATTGTTTTGCGTGATATCGAGATATTTTTAATTATTTATACATACTCTATCAGAATGGCGACTTGTGCTTTCATTTGGCTTCGAATGTCCTTTGGGTTACATAACAATTGTTCCACCATGGTAAAGACATGTTGGAAAGTTTCAGGACTCACATGGAAGTTCTCTTTATAATAATTTTACAATTATTATTATTTATATTTTATTTTATTTATATTTTATTTATATTTTATTTTATAATCTTAAAATATACAGGTTAATTTTAAAAAGACAAAATTAACTGCACTAGCTACAGGGCTTACGGCTGGTCTCATTATAATTTCTAGGGTTGCCTACCAAATCCAAGAATTATAAATACATAATGTTATTCTTAGGTCTCTTGGAAGTCATTCTTTCGTTTTTCTTTTTTGCAAATAGGGATTTCCCCGACACGAAGGAAAGTTTCGTCTGCTACGTGCTACTACAGAAAATATTTTGGCTGCCGCAGCAATGAAGAGATCTTCTTACATTTTTCTTGTATGCACTGTTATGCAGATATTTAAATATTTGATGTTTAAAATCATGTCATGAACATTTATGGTTTTTGTCCAATCCATACCATATTTAAAAATTTAGCGACCATTTATCTTTGCAGTAGAGAGACAAAGTGGAGACTAGGGACGCTAAAATTTAGCGCTAGCAACATACTAGGCTCTAGGATTTAAATTTATTCTGGTTGATATAAGAACACACCACCGAATCGTTCAAATTAACTATTTTCAAATGATCGATCACTGCGATTTACTGAAAAATAGTTTGGAAAAATAACAGCATCGGAAAAGCTGTTATCCAATCCAGTTTCTGTTATGAGTATGATATCAGATGATCAGATTGCTGTAGACATTTACCTAACTGTAATTTCGTATACCTATACATTTTGTCCTCAGCCCTCTCACATTTTGATAGAAGAAGACAAGCTCGGTAAGTTTCTTGGATTCCTGTTAGAGTTGTTAGGGCGATGTGTATACGCCTCAACAATCATATTTTTCGGCCACAAATTAGGGTTTACTTAAACCTTTCCGATATCTGTGAGAGCGAGCATCTTAAATAAAGTTGGTATTCGGTCCGGCAGAGTTAAGGATCGCTGTCAATGCCGTTGCTACTTATAAAGTTGATAATGTCAACAGGTTTTAAGTCATTCTCGGACAGAGTTCTGCTAGATAGGGAGAATACTTTTTCCTGAAAAAGATAGCCATGTTTAATATATGAGTTCCCGTTAATTGCAGATTTTACATAAGCGTTTTTTTTTTAGGTTACAAAACCTACATGGACAACTTGGTTGTGATCGTAATGACAATTTATCAGCTTAGATGTGACATAGTGCAATAAAGTGATTTGTAACATCCAACAACTTAACCTTTTGGACCTTAAAAGGGCATTTGAAACAGTCGATCGGAGAATACTGCTAAAGAAGCTGGAGAGTTATGGTGTGAGAGCAGTTGAAAATCAATGGTTTGAATCATATCTACACAACAGACAACAGGTAGTTAGATTTAATAACGAAATATCTGAACCACTACAAATAGACTTGGGAGTACCTCAGGGATCTATTCTGGGACCAATTTTATTTTTGCTGTACCTATATAAATGATTTGAAAAATGTTCTAAAATATTGTGAAATTGTCTTATTTGCTGATGATGGTTTTTTTTATGTTAGTGATGATAATTCATGTAATTGTAAAAGAAAATTAATCGAAGACTTAAAAAAGGTCAAAAGATATCTTAACATGAATAAGCTAAAATTAAATGCGGAAAAAACCAAAGTAATGTTTATAAACGAAAATAATGCAGGCTTTACATTTGAAGAATTTGAATGCGTTGATGAAATAAAATACTTAGGAATAACTGTAGACAGCAAGCCAAAGTTTGAGAACCATTTTAATTTCCTAAAAAAGTAGCTAGTAAAATCGGTTTCTTTCGAAGAATAAGAAAGAAAATTAGTATTTCAATGGCTATAAAAATATATAATACCATAATTAGACCCCATTTAGAGTATTGCCCAACAATACTCTTACTTGGATCTGTTGGTATTCATGAAAAATTGCAAAAATTACAAAATAGAGCTATGCGGTCTATACTTCAATGTAATATATATATACTCCTATTATTTATATGTTGCAGACGCTAAATTGGCTTAATGTTAAACAGCGTATAATCATGAACTGTTTTTTATTTATGTATAGAAAAAAAAATAATTTAATGCCTGACTGCCTAAACGAAAAATTGTCAATTAGAAGAGATGTCCAGCCGTATAATTTAAGGGATAATTTGAATTTCAATCTTAAACTGTTTAAGAATAAAAAAAACTCAAAACATGCTTTTTTATAAAGGGTTAAACTTATATAATAATCTCCCGAATGCTATTAGAAATGAGAGGAACTTTATACAATTTAAAAGAGAATTAACAATGTATATTAAAAGGAATTATTAATGAATTGTCTGTAGATAATACAAAGCGGCTAAACTTAAAAATGTAATGTGAAACACAACAATTGTACAATTAGCTTTAATTATGCTAAATAAAACATTTAACTAACTAACTAACTAACTAACTTACAAGTAGATATTCTTGTTTTAAATTAGCTGAGCATATTTGGAAATGCCAGCACTTTCATTGCCCTCTTCCAAGCGTCATAAATACGATAAAGAAATAGATCTATCTTTTTACCATATGCCAAAAACTTAATACAGTGTTTATACTATGTTCACGAAATGACAAAACTATTGTATGTCCTTGAGTTTGCTAGTGCACTTCGATAGCAGAATGAACTATTTTGCCTCACCATTCCTAAGTTGAAAAGAACTTATATCAATTTCCTTGGTTAGTACTCGATGTTTCTTTCCTTTCTTCCTTTTGACGACTTTATTGTATTGTGCTATCTAACTTTTACCATGATCCCTATACGCAATAAAAAACCAATTTCCCCGTAAAAGGGACATGAAAGATCGTAAAAACGTGTGCGTCCTAAAACCATACAACCATAATATCACATGCGACTCCATTACCATTTGAATTGCACTTATGGCATATAGAGAACAAGGATATAGTTGAAAAAAAAATTTGCATATTTACCTGACTGTCATTACATATCCTTTATCCACATGCAAACATTTACACCGAACCGATGCGCAACAGGCCTAATAAACATCAATACACAATTGATTTGCATATTTTAACCCGAAAACCAAACAAAGGACGACAGCCAAGGATATACCTGGCTATAATGCGCGTCACCGGTGACAATTGTGTTTGATAATAATTGCGCACATACGCTCGACGTGTGCTGTTGTCTGCATACTAATAAGACACATCCTGCTCCGGTAAGTATCCAATTAACTCAGAAACACCCTCCGCAACAATCAATATTTCTCTGTATGATATGTGAATGGCGAGGGCCCCACAAATGGCTACTTACTCAATTATTCAATAATCCACACAACTTGTGTATGCGCACTACTTATCGATTGCCCCCCTAATAAGGAATCATAATCACGTCCTTTATCCCTCATAAAACCCGGATTTATGTTTTTCCAATTCCAAGTCCCCAGCCCCTTGCCCCCATTATCCAATGTGTGTTTATTAGTAACGCACTAAGCTGACCACAACACAAAAGTGATGTCGTCCCCCCAGTTGGTTGGGCTATTTGCTATTTGCTTGAGGAAATCCACTCGTCGAAGATTCCCTGATTTACTTCGAGTGCCCAAATTGTCCATTTAAGGATCTAAGAAGATTGAGCACAAAAAAAAAACCTACACAGGGAGCAGAAAAAAAATTGTTTGCAAAGAAAGGTCCTTTTCTGTCGGTGAATGTGGCTCGCTCAAAGGGACGACTTTTTGATGCGTGAAATGGTCACCAAGTAATCCGATTATGTGGCGACTCTTTCAGATAAATTCAATTAAAGTCACCAACCCTGTGTAGTGGTGCGTGGATGTTAAATTTTCGGGAAGAAGTCTGCCGACTTCAGGGAGTTTTTGAATTCCAACCATTACCATCCATATAACCATCGGTTAAACAGAAAGACTCCTAACAAAAGACAGAAGCGCAGAACAATTACATTCCTGAGACACAACCGATAGCCAATTGATCATCTCGAGCTTTATGAACCATCAATGACCCCAATCAGAGAGAGTGGCCGAGAAGAATAACAATTCTCCTCGCCGCATGAGGCTTCAAAGTGTCTGGAATGTCCGAGACCTAATGGCGTCCACTTGTATGTATATGCCGAACAGCATACAAAACAGAACAAGAACCCATAATGACATGTGCACGTCGTATATGCTCCTTGTTGGGATGCATTCGAATCTGAAAAGGGTACAGCCATTTGAATTGGACCACGAACGGCTTGTCATTGATAAAACACAAGAAGTGTAATTCACCCTGAAGGGGGGCCTCCACTTGGAATGATATTCCTGGCGTACCGTCGATGATGGAGTTCTTGAGAATCACTTAGGGAGAAGCAAGTATATATCCTCTTTGGGAATTTTACCAGCGAGTGCATTCAAAAGATGTTCATGAAAAGTTTCATGGCGGATCGAAAGAAGGGGTATTTATGTTGATGCGATCATATATTTGACGCAAGTTGCTGGACTCAAATTTGTTAATAGGATTATCTACACCAGCTCTTCACTTTCTTTTGAGATGAGCATTACTCGCTAAAATCCAGACCCATCAGATTGGTTCATCCTTAACCAAAACCAAATTCGTTATTCAACTCAATGAATTGCTTGATTGGCTTGAAATGGCAAATTTGTTGATTGTGGGTAGCCCTAGTCTGAAGTTTTTTTTTTATGGAAGAGGTGAAAAACCTTTAAACAAACCACCATTATTCCTACAAATGGAAGTTTTCTAAGAAACCGCCGTAAAGCACTAAAATTGACGCTTCTCTTGAAATCGTAGCTAGTAAACAAATGAGTCGCTTTGTCTTACACTCTTTTCTTCTATAGGCATAGTAGGGCTATGGTCTTTAGGCTTGAAGGTTTGCAAAAAATTCCCGTAAGAAGAGACCTGTTATATATTTCTTCCAAACAAGTTGGACCATCCTGTCCCGTAGCCTTTGTATGGCATAAATTCCAACATCAAAATAGATATAGATATAGATATAGATATAGATATTTGGCGCAAAGGTAGGTAGGTTTGAGACAACTCGTGTCGTAGGCCCAGCTTTTTACAACCTTTCCTTTGTCGGATTTACTTCTTGTTTCAGAGACGAATGAAAGTTACCTGTACCTTTATGCCTTTTAGCTGAACTAGCAAGCTGTATTCTCGAATTTTTGTCAAACGTCGCGTAGTTGAAAGAGCCTTTCAATGTAACCGGTGGCTCTTTGTTAAACGGTCCATTGTCACCATCTTATACGCGACACGCCTTAAATATTTCTTTCAGACTTTGTGTACTTTGACTGACCACCAATATTCATCCAAAAAGAATATATAGCCCCAACCTCAACTATTTTTCGTGGATAACTTTTAGCCTCATCGACAGGTCTTGGAAATGATTACTCCAGAAGGCGTTACTAAGTTAAGACGGTTGAATTGAGTTAATTTGTCTTCGCTTCCGTAAGTGTATTGTTGGCAAGCTTTTGAGCTTGCAATTTTTCGTCAGCGACATACCCACTCAGTTAGAACTGAGGAGTTTTTCGCGTTCTGTGACAAACCGGTTTCACTTATACAGGGGATGTAATAATGCAGTGACCAAAACAACTAACAAGCCCCTCTACGCACACCAAGTTACGCACACCAAGTTGGTTGAGGTCGTACTGCAATAATTGTGCGCGCCACCTAAGGTGGGGTCTAGGGTCTTCCTCTGCTGCGTTGTCCCTCAGAGCAGGTGGATTCGAAGACTCGTCGGGCTGGTGCATTGTTGTCCATACGCTCCACGTGTCCCAGCCATCACTCGAAGAATCTTTCTCTCAAAGCATCCGAGAAGGTTTTCATCCGCTTTTGACAATGCTTGCAAAAGCGCCAATGACAGCTCGCCGCCTTCTCCCAATAATGTCAATGTCATCAGCAAAGGCAAGTAGTTGAGCGGACTTTTGAAAAATTGTACCTCTGGTGTTGGCTTGCGAGTTTCGTACAATTGCTTCAAGAACGATGTTAAAGAAAGTACATGATAGCGCGTCGCCTTGTCTTAGACCTTTTTCGACATCAAATGAATCGGTGGTGTTTTTGCCGATTTTGACGGAGCAGCGAGATTTCTCCATCGTCATCCTGCACAAACGGACGATTTTGGCGGGGATGCCAAAACTTGACATGGCTTTGTATAGTTCGTCCCTATATACGCTATCATAGGCGACTTTAAAGTCGATAAATAGATAGTGTGTATCGATCTGAAATTCCTGAGTTTTTTCTAAGATCTGTGGGAGTGTGAAAATTTGGTCAATGGTTGACTTTCCTGGCCCTAAACCACCCTGATACCGACTGTGAATCTACTATACTGTATTCCCATGCTCATCTCTGCAGGTTTCTGTTCGGGCCTTGTATCCTTGGGTGGATCGTTTTACCCTTTGGTAGAACTTTCAAACATTGCCTCTGCAGTATTGTCCCTAAATTGATTCGACCGCTCGCTTCTCGTGCTCTCTCTTTTTCCTAGTTAGAAGACGGTGTTCCTCCCTTCTTTTTTGCCCGTAGAGCTTGCGGGCAGCTCTCTCAGCCGCTCTGGTTCTTGTCTGTAGGCCTCTTTCTTGGCTGCATGTGCCTGGCGGCATTCCTCATCGAACCAAGGGTTCGTAGGCACTTCTCTATTTTAAATCATCTGAAATGTTTCAAAAGCAATGTAAGTATGCACGGTTAAAAATATGGGGGCGTTTTTTAATACCTCCGCAGTATTACGGGTCTATGCAATACAAGAAAAATTTGTTTTTAATATTTCAAATTTATTAAACTTTTTCTGTAATATTCTCATATTAAAATTTAATAATTTGTTCATTAAAATGATCATTTCAATACGAATTTTCTGAATTTTAATATCGACAGATTGAAATCCAATATTTTTGCTCTGCAATCTAATCCGGTCTATATTAAAATAATATTTCAATCAAGAATTTATTGCAATTAAGCTATAGTAGACCTGAAATATAAGATCTACTCTGATTACATTTTAATACGAACTCATTAAAGCCATCAACTTCAATACATTTGTATTTGGTTCTAAGACAAGATCTGATTAGATTTAAATATATCGGTATTATTTTTGAACCCAAATATACTACTTTTTCGCTTGGTTAAGAATTTAGAGTTAGTTTGCGCGTGCTACTCAATGAAGTGAATCATTCGGACAAAGTTTTTGTAAAAGAAAAATGTTTGACAAATACAAACGAGTGAAAGTAATAATTAAAAAGGGAGTTACATTGGATATCCAATGAGAATATTATTCTTACAAGTAAGTAGATTAAAATTCAAAATATTCTTGTAAGAGGTTATAATATTTGCCTTTTGTCTTTAAGTTGTGAAGCGCCAGAGATGTTCCCAGTGGGTTCCAGGTCATTGCCTCAGAAAAATAGCTATTTCTTTCCAAAAAGTAAGTAATTGACTAAATAATTAATCAGATAACTCGAGCATTTATTAGTTCTTGTTTATTTAAAGGTCTAGAAAAATAAACCCACTAAAAGAAGCACAGCGGCACTTTATAGGATTGTTTTCAAAGATGATAAAAATACACGGGAATTTGCCTACGCTGAACAGTTTTGTATATGTAGATATTGTAATATTTGTCAAAAACAATTAGTATTAAAATAAAATATTTTTGGTGTTGAAATGTAGCCCATTGATATTTAAATGAAATATAAAAAAGTTTTAAATAAAATAAGATTGTATTATAATTTAATATTCTATGGGTTATGGAAGTATTGAATTTGAGGTTAAAGTATTAAATTTTAATCTGCAGTTTATTGAATTCGAATACAAATGTATTTAAATCCGTTCTTATCAATATAAATAAGGGTTTAATTTAAATAGTTTTGCATTAAAACCCGTCTCCATCTATATATTAAAATTTAATATTTCAGACATATTTTGCAATAGCAGACATTACTTAATATTAATAAATCTTGTATTAGTTCTTTAATTTGAATATATGCAAAATATTAAATTTTAATATTTTTTCGGTGTGGACTTATATACAACCCCAAAAATATTAAATTTAACGCCAGGATTTTTAACCGTGTGAATAAGCAAGGTAGATGTAAATACCATCTAGGTACCTTATAGCCCGTGAGAAAGGTCAAAAATACCTCCGCGGACTCCTTCCTTTTTTAACAAATTCTGCCAGTCGGTAGGCCAGTTTTATGTCACTCTTCTATACAAGAGAAGGTCTTAGACAGATTTACAATAGAAGCGATCTGTTAAATATTTTTTTTTTAAATTATTTCTAGCACTTTTACGAGTTGGGGACTTCCTTTTACCTTTTACAAACTCTGACTGCAACTGGCAAGAGGTTTTCCCGCTCTTGGTAGCCTTCAAATATTTTCCTACCCTGATTGTAACCTTGCGTATTTTAAGTCCCATAGGTCTTGAGTTTATTTTCGATTTTTGTCAGTTTTTAAGTGCTCATCTCCGAAATGTTTTCCATCATTCCAATACTGACCAAATCCACATAAAACCCTTGAATCGTGGGTGACAATTAACTAATTTTCAATAGGTTTTCTTATTCTGCCATATGCCTACCTACTCCTGGGTAACATTTCAACCCACACTGCGCACTCAGCCTCAGCATCAATCCCTCACAGCCCGTGTTGTATATCCAATCTTCGCAAAAACGAAACCCATGGCAACATTCCGAACGCATGATTGCTCATTTGCATATTAAGCGATTCCAACAAAGGCTTCCAGCTTAGGCCGCACAAAGGCACGCACAATACACCGAAATCGAAATAGACGGCAAGGAATATAAAAATATGATTGATCTATGAAATTCCCTAATTCGGATAAGAAGACACAACAACGCGTGAAAGTCCTTAAAGTATTCTCCTGTTGGAAAAAAATAAATATTCAAAAGCAAGAGCCCAGGGATTTCTGTGCACGCTACCAAGGATACGTGAACCTTTTGTCGAAAAGAAAGTCCCCAACAACGATCTGGATCTCCTTTTGGCAGGATTTGTGGCCGCTTTTGCTCGCTTTGATGGCTGGTTTTTGTTGGGTAAAAGTTTCATCTTCAAAGGCTGCGTCTTTAAACTGTCGCCCGAGTAAATCCACACGTTGCTGGAAAAATTCCCCGAACGACATTGTGACTGCAACAATGCGGTCGCCCATGGTTTCATTGATGAGCAATATGAGCATAGTATAGTCTTGTGTGCAGAAACTGAATCACTATCACACTGCCAATTGGCATGAATGGCTGGAATGAATGATTTTCTATTCGCCCTGCTGGCACTTTGTTTCACTCATTGTAACCCATTACGCAGGTTATTGTCTGCCAAGGCGAGCCTCACCCATGAATGATGGTGTTAGCAGGAAGAAAATGTCCGCGTCGCCTTGGAACGGCCCACACCTTTTAAATAGGTAGCCATACTGTCGACAAAAAAAAAAAAAAAAAAAATACATATCTACGCAATGAACACTCAGGTGTTGGATAGTCCTTTCAAATGCGACTTTGTTTGGCGATACTTCTTATCGAGTACGAGTATGTGACTTCGACTCGCTGGCCGTTCTTTGACTTCGACTTTGAGAGTTCGACTGCGACTTCGATTCCCTTGGGTGATTTCAATGCCTCAGCATGGGGCATCGGTGTTTTGTTTTCTCCTTTTGTGTGTATACCAGAGCTGGTGCATGATTTATAAGTGCATTTTCGTTTTTTGTTTGTCCTGTTTATTGGTGCCTGGTAAGAAAGACTGTGCGCTGGTAGGTAAATGGAGGTTGATAAAAAGGAATAAAATAAGTGGAATCGAAACTGGAATGTGTCACCACTACTAACTGCGCACTTGTCCAGGGGAACCTTGCTGACCATTGCAGCGATGAAATGGCGGCGGCTGTGGTATGCGATAGGCGGAGTTAATTTCGGGAACGCACTATTTACTTGGGACGAAGGAACAAATTCGTTCTGTCTGGAAAATCGAGTCATCTGCGCAAATTATTGTTTTGGTGGAGTTGTCAAGGGGATCTTTGGGTAGAGGACACTATGGGGAGTGACACGCGTCTATTTGTTTTCAGTCTGCACAAAAGTATTCGCTTATTCATATTTCAACTGTATGTATATGAAAGTATTAAAGAAATTAACAAATGAGTATAGTATTCACTGCAACACTAACTCTAAATGAAACCTTCAAAACAATACCAAATAAATAAATAGCAATAAGAATACAAAAGTCACCTTTCGCCGTAGATTCTGCTTATTTTTTCTCGAAAATTACCGCAAGAACTCTTAAAAATGGGAACGTGTAACGCATAAGTATATAGTATTGATATTAATACTGCGTAGCTTAACACGGGCATGGTGTTAAAAAGGTTGGGAACCACAGCTGTAGAACATTAATCATGAAATGATATGCCTATGCATTGTCAAAAAGCTTTATTTTGCCCAGATAAAATTATGCATACCTATTTTTGCCCAGATGCCATAACGGCCTATCCTACATAAATATTTGAATTTCCTCGAATGTTTTTTGGCCTAAGCGGCTTAGGTCATTTTAGCTTCGAAGCTTTTTTGAATTTCTTATAGGGAAGAAAAAGTTTTCCGCAATATCAGCAATACAGTCCCGACTACGGGATAGGCCATTTTTGTATGTTATAAATTTTAAAATTTGAATTCAAATGTGGCTTAGGCTGTTTTGGCGCTGTGTGCCTCATATATGGGCGAGCTTGGTTAAAAATTAAAATGAAAAACAGCTTACCTAGGTATGTCGAAATTTGGCTGAACTGTGCTTCTTGTAAATGTTGCAACAGTTACGGAAAAAATTAGTTTGATTAGGTATACTATGTGGCTAGGTATAACTAGGTATATCAGGCCTATTCGACAAAATCTTTTATCTATTTTTTCTGTTATGAAATTCCATACAAAAATTAGAGCTGTCTATTACCGGGCTCTAGAATTGGAATTCTGTGCGGAAAAATCTTTTATGAATTCTGTTAAGAATCATAACAGAATAAAAGATTGAATTTTGAGACTTTTATTACCTATAAAAGATTTTTATTAAATATGAAGTTTTGGATTGAAATGGATCTCTATATATAATTCTTCGTCAACGAAATGCTTACAAATGGAGACAAATGCATTAAATTTGCTTAAAAAAGTATAATAATTTGAAGAAATGAATAAATTAATTTTTATTTTTGTTTGGCCGAAAACACCCATCACTTTTTCTGGAACTAAGAATTAATAGTAAGCCAGCCATTTGCTCTTCCTGATGTGCGTAATAATTCAAAACATGCTCTTATCAGCCGGCGTTTTAATGTTTTATGGAAACATTTTACCGTGTCCACTCACTATTTACAAGTAAATAAAAACAAAGCGGCTTGTTTTAAAAGGTTCGTAGCAGATGTTATTTTTCGAAGTTTCATAACAGAGTTCCATAAAAGTTCGAAACCCAGAATACGATTTATGAAAGATCTTTTTTGGTTGAAACCATTAATGATTCATAACAGAAAAATCATACATAATAGAATAAAAGATTTTGCTGAATAGGCCCAATATACGCTGTAAAGGAGAATGAAACTCACTAAATAACGAATCGACAGAAATTCATAATTTTGAGGTGGTTACGCCCAGAGAAAAAAATAACGTAAAATAAAAGAAAACCCGCTAGATGAGCAGCGGCATGACAAACTCCATATAAAAATTGGCATTTCACCATTTGAGCTGGACGTCTACCACATTTTGTGAAATATACCTTTCAGGGAAATTTCCCAATCTAGCGCAAAACTACCCGCTGGATTGAGAGAAAAAAGCAAAAAAAAAAAAAAACGACCTATCAAAGGAAATTACAAATTACAAAAAATACGAAGTAAAATAGCAATCAGATTGTTTTTAAATTTGTATTAATATTGTAAGTTAATTTTACTTATTAATAAATAATAATAACAATAAAGCTGTACCCCCCGGCTTCGCCCGTGCAAAATGTGGTTTCAGAACAGTTGATGGAAAAAAGATATAAGAAATTTGCTGTCTTGTAGGGGGCCTTTTTATTTGCAAAAAATATATATTCTCATAACGCTTGAGTTGGCCAATAACAGGATATTTCTTCCCACTGCATAAAATAATTTGTCTTATTTTAACAGGTACTCGTTTCAAATGTTAAATCATTTTCTTTCAGTCCCGTATACATTTCGCACCCTATCTCTTTCAATCCCACGCCCCACACGCCACATTCTTGCACGCCAAAAGCGGATACAATTGTATCAGTTAATATAATTATGGTCAATGAAGTATTGAAACTAAGAATTTGTTAAGAAACGCATATCATAATTTTAAAATTGAAAGCTTTCTTTTACAAAAGAACTCAAAAATAATAGTGATAAGGCGCACTAATAAGCCCAAATCCTGAGGTAAGACTCAACTACTATTGTTATTATTTTATCCTTTGAAAGTCAGAATTCCTTTGTTTTCAAAAACAATGTATTTTTTATTATGGTCATATATTATGTCACCAATAATGTTTTCAAAATATCGACTTAAGGGAGGAGGGAACATATTTTTTTTTAAATCATGAGCTTAGTAAATATTTAGTAAACTCACCCATGTGAAAATCGTAGAAATGTCTCAAATTTCGCCTAGTATTTATTTAAAGTACCAAGTTATTAAAATTAAAAAAAACAAAAAAGGAAGAATCCCTATTAGGGACCTCTTCTGAGGAGGATCTTCTGGCTTCTAGCCAGGAGACAGTAGTTTCCCCCTCAAGCCGAAGGAGCACCAGCCATAGTACTCCTTCCGGCAGTCAACCATCAACGTCATCCAAATCTTCAACAACAGTAGGGGCTGAGGATACCAGTCATAGTATCCAAAAGCCTCATAACAAAACTGGCAACGCCACTGGGAGCACCAGCCATAGTGCACCCAAATCCAAGAAATCCTCCGGCTGTCTCTTGAAGTCGAGATATAACAGGGCTGTCTTCATTCTTGCAAAGATTGCAAAGAATGAGGAGACTGGTATGACTCATGACAGGGACAAGGAGGATAAGGCAAAATATCAGAAGGTGGTCGACGAGTACGTTAACTACCAAAACAAACCGAAGCAACCGCAACAGAAAAAAGAGAGCGTGAAAAGGATCAGGTCTCAAGACGAGACCTCTCATGCCTCCAAAAAGTCGAAGATTGCTCCGAGACTCACCGACCTCCAGCGCCCATCCACTTCCCATGCAACCAAAACCTTCACGGAGGTAGTGAGGGATCACCTCCAAGTTGCCGTTATAGACGAGCTGTCTAAAAGTGGCAATTCAATCATGACACACTGGAGTAGAATTGAAGCCAAACTGTCCGAGATGGTTGTGGAACACGTTCTTTCTGGTGTTGATAGCAGACAACCTGGATTTGACTGCGCGGAAATTGTTCGGGGGTACCGGGTGATCAAGTGTGTAGACCAGTACTCCAAGGATTTTCTTGGTTCATGCATCGCCAAGATTGGCGAAGCTTGGGATGGCTTAAAGCTTAAGCTCATCCCAGCCAAGGATATCCCCACGAGACCCAGGGCACGCATTTGGTTACCCGTCATGAAGATAGACTCTGGGAGTCTTCTGAAGTGCCTCAAGATGCAAAACCCGCAGATACCCATGGACGACTGGGCTGTCATTAAGGCAGAAGCTCCCCAGAAAAACAGCTTGTCCTACCTGCTGCTCATTAATGAAGAGTGCCTAGGGGCACTTGAAGCGGCTGACTTTAAGCTAAGGTTTGGCATAAGGCTCGCCAAGCTAAAGATTTTCCGATCGACAGGACCTGAAGACGACACGGACGACGTCGTCGCTGCCAACAAACTGTTGGAGGACCTGGCGATCGCCAACACTCAATAACTATTATGCTGAAAGTCATCCAAACGAATCTCCAGCACTCGAAATGTGCATCGGAGAATCTTTTGGTCTTCCTCAGGGAGGAAGACATTGACATCGGCATAATACAGGAGCCCTGGGTCAAGAAGTCGACCATCCTGGGTCTCTCAGACAACACCTACAACCTTTATTACAAAAGAGACGTCGGTAAGCCTAGAACATGCATTTTAGCAAAAAAATACATTAACGCTTTCCTTTGTCCCAATTTTAGTTCGGGTGACTTAACCGTTGTTAAGGTAGAACTCACCCAGGGTCATACAACCTTTTTATCATCCGCCTATATGGCACATGACAGGCCATCCCCGCCAGAGGAAGTACAGCAGCTGACTGCAGCGATACAGGCGAGGCATGGTAACCTGCTCATTGGCTGTGATGCTAACGCTAGACATCATCTCTGGGGCAGCAAGGAAATCAATGAACGAGGTGAGTCTTTATTTGATTTCCTTTTAACTTCTGATCTATGTGTATGTAACGTGGGTAACACCCCTACCTTTAAATTTCCAAGTACGGAAAATTATAACGGTTGGGAAGAGGTGTTAGACATTACTCTCAAAACAAACAGCGACAACTTTAGGGTTGAGAATTGGAGAGTCTCCAACTTAAAGTCCTTCTCGGACCACGAGTGGATACTCTTCAATCTTTGTATCAAGGTAGATACTCCAGTCCTATATAGAAACCCAAAGAGAATTGACTGGAAGAAATTTGGTCAGGTCTTAAAATCTAAACTCCCCAGTATCCCACACCTAGAAATTAACTCAGGTGAGGAACTGGACACAATTTCACTCGCTCTAGAAAGGGCGATGAATACAGCCTTTAAGGTATCGTGTCCCGTTAAACACAGCAAAAAAACCTTACCGCCGTGGTGGAATGAAGACCTATCCATTCTGAGAAGGATGACTAGGGACATTTTCAATATCTGCTACAGGCATAAGTTCTGGCAACCTTATAAAGACTGCCTAAAATTCTACAAAAAGTCCATTAGATCAGCTAAGATGCAAGCATGGTCAGAATACTGTCAATCTATCGATACTCTTAAGGAATCTGCAAGACTCAGTAAGATTCTATCCAAAGAACGCTCTAGTCCATCTTTCATTAAGAAAACGGACGGAACCTGGACAGAATCAACCGACGAATCCTTAGAGCTTCTACTCAGCACCCACTTTCCTGGTTGTAAAGACCACTGCGTTACCCCATCTTATTCGCTGGGGAATTTTCCCTCACACCGGGAAGAAATAGAGCGCATTATAACCAAGGAAAAAATCTCATGGGCCATTCAAAGTTTTGCTCCGTATAAATCACCTGGGCAGGACGGCATTCTCCCCATCATGCTGCAAAAGCATGAGGGGATAGTGCTGCCCCTTCTCGTGAAAATGTACAGAAGCAGTATCCTACTAAATCATGTACCTCAGTCATGGAGACATGTCCGTGTAGTTTTCATACCGAAAGTCGGCAAAAGAGGTCACGAATCCGCGAAGGACTTCCGACCTATCAGCTTAACCTCCTTCATTCTTAAAACTTTAGAGCGTATACTCGACCTTCACATAAGAACAAGCCTTGAAAGGTCCCCCTTATGTAACTCACAACACGCATACCTCAAGGGCAGGTCGACTGAGACAGCTCTTCATGAAGTAGTGCGTACAGTTGAGTGGTCACTCTCCCATCACCAATTTACCTTAGCTACCTTCTTAGATATAGAGGGCGCTTTTAACAACGTCCACACTGAATCGATCCAGGAATCTCTCTTAGAACTAGGTGTAGAGGATTACGTCACTTCGTGGATCATTTCCATGCTCAAAACAAGGATCATTCAAGCTAAACTTGGTAACACCCATCTAACCAAATCAGTTAGCAGAGGAACACCTCAAGGTGGGGTGATCTCGCCTCTCTTATGGATTATGGTACTTAACAAAATCCTTTCAAAACTCGACAGGGAAGGTATAAAAGTCGTTGCGTATGCGGATGACGTGGTCGTTCTAGTGTCAGGAATGTTTCCGACCGTGATAAGTGAAATCATGGAAAGGGCCCTGGGTAAGATTAGCGGTTGGGCTACAAGTTGTGGTCTTAGCGTTAACCCAAGTAAAACTGAACTGATGCTTTTCACCACCAAAACCAAAATACCAACCTTCTCACTTCCCCGCTTAAACAACCAAATCCTTCCTTTATCCACCAGCGCTAAATACCTTGGGGTCATGCTTGACCCCAAACTCAACTGGAAGTACAATATCGAACATCGAGTGCGGAAGGCAAGCATAGCTTTCTACACTTGCAGTAAAACCTTCGGCAAGAAGTGGGGGCTTCAACCAAAGATGGTTCGCTGGATGTACACAGCGGTGGTACGTCCCATCCTCACCTACGGATCACTGGTATGGTGGCCCGCTTTAAGCAAAGCCTATAACGTCCTTAAATTAAGTAGAGTCCAAAGAACAGCTGGAATTGGAATCACAGGAGCCCTGCGATCAAGTCCGACCGCTGCCCTCAATGTCATTCTCAATTTCCTGCCAGTGGATCTGCATATAAAAAACATAGCAGCGTGTAGCGCTGTTAGACTGAAGGAATCTAAGTGTTGGTCCGAAAGGCCTTATGGCCATTCCAGCATCCTTCTTTCCCTTCCTGACGGCATAGGTCATATGTCTACAGACTACATAGTACCCAAACACGACTTCCATAAAAACTTCTCTGTTAGATTCCCCTCTAGATTAGAATGGGAGGAGAATGCGGTCGTTAATGAATTCGACATACCTATCTTCACAGATGGTTCCAGGATGGACTGTGGAGTAGGAGCAGGCATTTTCTCTACAGAATTAAACATCTCAAAAAGTCTTCGCCTACCCAACGTAGCCAGCGTTTTTCAAGCAGAAGTACTTGCAATTAAGGAGGCGTGCAGACTGCTCCACAATATTGCAACACCCAGAAAAAAAATAGGCATCTTCGTCGATAGTCAGGCCGCGATTAAGGCTGTTGGTTCAACTAAGTCAACGTCCAAGCTTGTTGTGGAATGCAGGGAGACACTGACCAGGGCTTGTTATCGGTTTGATATCACTCTCGTCTGGGTTCCCGGCCATAGGAACATTGAAGGGAATGAGAAAGCCGATGAACTTGCCAGAATTGGCTCAGCTCTGTGCGTGTCTCACGCGGAGGAAGTCTTCCCTCCGCTGGGATATGTAAAGAGAGAAATCCTCCTGCACTTCACCTCATGTGCTGAGACTAGTTGGATGAACCTGACGAACTGTGTCATTTCCAGGAAGATCTGGCCAACCTACGATAATGCCCGAACAAACAACCTATTATCCAGATCGCGTGTAGATGTTGCCAGACTAACGGCAATTAGTACGGGTCATTGGCCTTTAGGAACCCACGCAGCCAAGCTTGGCATCCCCCACAATACCCACTGCCGTAGCTGTGATGACACAAGTAAGAGTGAAACAGTGTTCCATTTGTTTTGTGAGTGTCCGGCCCTAGCCAAAACCAGACGCAGTGCACTGGGTCAACCATTTTTTGATGACCTTTTGGCCATCCAAGGCATCCATTTCCACAGGATTATCAAATTTCTCAACTCCACAGGCTGGTTTTGAGCTCTTTTAACTTCCTTCACCTCCTTTTCATATCAGGTTCCGTTAGTTGTGGTTTCAAAACGGCGCTCAATGCGCTACTTGTGTTTTTCCCTCGTCGGGAAATACAGCCACCTAAACCAACCAACCAACCAACCAAGTTATCGAGTTTTTGGATATCCTATGTTGTACCTGCAGATGTCCTCTATAAGGTGGCATTTACTATATTTATTTTCGAACTCAAAGCGTGACAAAGAAAAAAGCGAAACGAAAAAATAAATTACTCTTGTCCATTTTTTTCCGGAATTTATAGAGATATAGATGTTGAAACAAATTGGAGATTGTGGGCCTAGGTATAATCTATAGGCCTGTGAAAAATGCACCAAAATATTAAGAAGTTTCTAAGATTTTTGCATTTAAAGGCAGGCAGTCAAATGCATTCTAAGACGAACAGAACTACACCAATTTCTTTACAATATTATCAATTTTAATTTATAAAAACTCACAAAATCGCAATGAAGAAATCCGAATCTGTAATGCGCAATGGCCGGCAAAAACACGAATTCGCAAATTACAATATGGACGCTGAAACAGCAAAGAATGAAGAAACTGCGCAACTGAATCAAATGGCACAGTCAACGTGGACAGCGCCACCACACATGAAACAAAATTGGCTTCTCGATTGATCGATAATAGATGGCGTTACTGTCTATCTGACAGTTCAATTGTGATACGATATGTTACATTCAAATTTGATTCTTTTCTGGTTATTGCCAAAATAAATAAATACAGAATGAAAAAAAAAAAAAAATTGAAAAAAACCTGTCGTAACACGCTGGGTGGTCAAAATAAGACATTTTGAAATTTTTAAAATTTTCTTTCTTTTAAAACCCGTGCTTAGAAAATACCTTTCCAACAAAGTATAAATCATCAAAATCGGTTTGGCCAATCTCGAGTTATGGGATAACATCGCTTCGGACACTTTCTTTTATATATAGACTAGGTAATCGTTTCTTTTTAATGGTAGTGTGGAAATAATTTTCCGGCACGATATTATTTATGAAGAAATGATTAGAAAAATAGTGACAAAGCGTTCCTTCAAATGGGATATTTTGTGCTAGACTAGTTTAAAAAGAATATACTTACCTTAGTGTGATGTGGAATAATTCTTAAATCAAAATCGCATATCTTTAAAACAATGTTTATAAATTTCAATCCAAAAGTAATGTATATCGTAGATTTAAATACATTCTAATTTTAAAATACTATGCTTTAACTTCAATTTGACGTTAAACACAATACAAACACATTTTGAAGTAATAACTATGCATTGTGTATTCAAACGAATCCAACTTTGAAAATACTTTGTGTAGAGTTCATGATAGGACACGTCTTTATTATTCAAAGTCCAGTCAGTTTATTCCAGCAATATGTCAAATACATTATTCATATACCATTTTGAATAAGCATTTTTTAAATTTATAGCATAGCCTCTTAATACTTCGAAAATATCACGTTTATTATTTGATACATTGATCTTTCTTCTTTTTTTTTAATAAAAAAAAATATACAAAAATTATTTTTTTTTTAAAAATGTTATTTTCAATTAAATTAAATTATATATTAAACTATTTATACACAAAGTTTGTTTTTACCTTAGCCTACTTTTTCTCATTATTTACTTTTTATAGATGTAAAGATGTTGTGGACTCTCTGGGACTGCTAATCAATTTGGTTTAAAATTCTTTTTCTGCCAATTCAGGACATTTGAGCTAAGGAATTTTGAAAACTATAATGGGCCTTACCAATAATCATTTTTAACCTTCACACTAAATATTTCCTAGGTCACAATATGCAATTTTGTATGGAAAATTTCGTCATTGTGAGTTCGAAAAATTTAGTCTGGACACTAAAAATGATTATTGGTATGGCGGATTGAATTTGATATAAAATCCGGTTATAATTTTATTTTTGTTAATAATAATTATTCATACCTCTGTTTTTCTCCACTTAAATAATTTACCGCTGAGTTTAGTTCTCTGTCCATTTGTTAAATGAAGCCTCCAGCTTTGTCAAAGTTTCCTGTAATCCTGATCTACACAGATATCGCACTGCTCATCCTATAAGCTCTGTGGGACACTATTCAGGACAGCCATGAAGGTACACCCATCTCCTGAATTGCAGTCTCTGTAAAATAAATAAAATAAATAAATAAACTCAAAGAATCTGTCCCGTTTCTTATAAACTCTTATACGATCGTCAATATTTCCCACAAGATTATGCATTTGAAATTCCGTCCATGCAAAATCTTATCGCCATTTCTATATCAATCCGTCAGCTCAAAAAGTGTATATACTAATTCGTCTCGTCAATTTTCTCATAAGGATCAGCGGCGATCAATCCAACAAAATTCACTGAATCGTTCCCTTGATCATTCCTCGATCAGAAACTAGATTTCAGGAGAAACCCTCATCAGGTATCACCCCAATTATGACATTTGCAAATTTTAATCCCATAACGAAAATTGATGCGCCCGAAGGCATATGTGGATTCCATCTCCATTTTTGTAATATTTGCTAATCCTTCAACTTGATTTCATAGCAGCAACAAAAAAAATCTCAGTCTGCTTTTGTTTGTGCTACCTGAGCGATCAGGAAATAATATTTTTGATCAAATCAAAATGTTGACACTCTTTCGAGGAGAGTTGCTGGCCAACAAAATAAGACCAACCAAAGGGTTTTGCGCAATTTTAACGCACCCTGTTGTGCGTGTGTTTGTATATCTAAGGGATTTTGGTTAGACTCTTGTTTTATTGATGCATAACACACCTAAGAAAAACAACAACCACAAAAGAGAAACAGAAAATGTACAAACAAAACTGGAACAACAACTTCGGGCTATATGGCTACCTTTTTGGGGCGAATTATTTATTATTCAGTCGGTTGGTCTTATTTCCACATTCGTTTACTTAATCCGACACTTAGGAACCGGATTAAACAATGAGTCAAATTTTTCCCAAAGGAAATTTAAAGCAAGTTGTATGTGAATCATATTTTTTGCGAGGTGTCAGGAGTAGGTATATACCTACTCGTATATTGCGAGAGCAAGGAACTTTATATTTCAATAGTATTGTGTGTGAGGCTTTTGAAGATTGAAGGTGGCTCAAAAGGTGCAGACCAATATGGAGGAGTGATGCGCTACCGAACTGAGACCTATAACTTACTGCTAGATGTCTTTTCAATCACTTTTTAGATATCTATCTGAGAATAAGGCAAATATGTAATGTCGGGCTCAGTGTATAAACTCAGTACACTACACAGGAAGAAATTCCAGAAATTCCTAAGATCCGCAATAGCACACATTAAGAGCAAATGGAAACTTACCTTTGGAGTCTACACTTTCCCCACTTGAGTAAAATTTTTCTCAAAGTCCTTGCACTTAGCATCCATTAGGCACCAACTTGCCACTTTGTCTGGTTCTATTTTCTAAGGCTTTCTGATGATTACTACCGCCTTGTTGTTAAATTTGTAGGCTTGAACCATCATCGATACTTTTAGATAACAAGTACCTACCTCCCACCACTTATAATCAATTTCAAAATATTGAACCACATTGTCTCATTCAGTTGCCACTTGCCACATTGGCCACATCATTAGCATCAACAAATCCGTCTATTTCCGTACCGCATCCATGAGCCATGAAGGGATTGCCATTTAGGTACCGAGGAGATTTGCGTACACACATGGTTTCATGACGGTTAAAGCCCCCCCATGTCCATAAATTCAGATTGGTGTAGTTGCCGCTTTTTGCCTTTGCCTCGAATCCATTTAAGGGACTCCGTTCACGTTGTCAATGGAGATGGAGTCTGGTTGGAAGGACCACTAACGTGTTTCATTCAGTACCTTCACACAAATGAGGATTAAAATGAAGACCGATGGTATATCGTGTTCGCATATCGTCCCATCCATCGTGCAGAATAGTATGGCCAACCTCTCCCCAGTGAAATTCCGTGCGATTAACTAACTCGTTCACGAAGGACATGTACAGACAGAGACATACCAACAAGTTTCCATCTTACTGTTTCTGCGAACAGTGTGCCATTGGACTAATTTCGGGCAAGGTCCTTTAAATTGATCCAGTATACAATTCCATCGGATAAACGACGTAATTTACCACTCTAAGCCAAGTAAGGCCTCGACATACCATCTTCCTTTGCAACTGCAACCGATGTTCATAAATATTTGGCAACATGTTGTACATGCGATTTTCTGACATTTCCATGACGCAACCCTTTCCCATTAGCAAAGGCACAATCGAATCGAATCGCACAAAAAATAATTAAAATTAAACAGCGAAACCCTTTTCACCTTTCGAGGTCCTTTTGTCGTGAGTTATTGTGTACATGCTGACGCTGCACACAGCCAGACACAAGGTAATCAGTGTTTATTGTTATTTGTGAGTTTCCATTCGGTGCGGTAGTCACATTCGACAACGTCTTGCAAGAACTGCAACACATCCCCTCTGATTATTTGCGGAAATTCATTAAATTTCCTTGCCATTGCCGGTGTCAACATGAAGATCGAAAAAACGCAATCGAGCTGAAAAAAGGGGCAAACCCCTTACGATCGGGAATCGAGAAATTCCTTGACATTGCGCAAATTGCTTGTTCCTATGCCCCGAGTGTGTGTGTATGTGTCAAGTTGGTGAATTGTCACACATTGTCTAATGAATATCCTTACAGCGAGTTCCTATATTCGATCGATATAATTGATCATTGATCATGGTGAATGGTAAAAGGGTCGTTCGGGTGAGCCAAGATGTCACCGAAAAGGATTCCTTTTGTCTGTCAAAGAAAAGGGTTGCGAAAAAATTTAATTTTCGCTCTGATTATGAGAAAACTAGATATTTATGCTTGTGTGAATTTTGTCAGAGCGAAAAGGACATTCGGATTTTTGCAGCAAAGGGTTGCCTGATCTGTTTTTGTAGTTTTCCTATGCGAACCTCGGTTTGTCTGGGTATTTTTGAATAAATTGAATAAATCAATAATCAATTGAAGTCTTTTCAGGATACGATTATGCGGTGGTTGTGTGGATGAAATTGATATTTTTATAACTGACTTTGATTTTTGTGAGAAATTTTATTAAAAATATTTTAGCGACTGTGGGAAATTTGCGATTTGCCAAAAGGAGGAACGTTGCGCAAAGGGTTTGTGGAATAGTTAAGTATCCACAAAAATGTACATTGATTCTGTTTGTTAGCCACTTGTAATGATCAAATCAATTATCTTTAATGCCTCGACCTTATAGCGACCAATGACATTTCCATTTGAGACTTAATTTCACAGGGGAATGGAGCGCGTTTTTTCAGGATAAGTCCTAGCCTAAAGTCTTCACTGATCAAAGTTACTGATATTGGCAAGGAACTAAACGACATTTGAACAAGACAACCATCTAACAGAACATGCAAATAGGTATGAGAAGGCCGTAAATTCTGTCAACCTCTCGTTAGTTTCCAAAGTGTGTATACAATTGAAGTTAGTGATGAACCAAGGCTCGGCTGTCCTATTTGACACCCATGCCAATTAAGCTATGTGATTAGGAAGTAGTTGTAAGGTTGCGACAGAAATGAAAATAATGCTTTACGTGAACACCTGCCTTGACGGCTTAATTTCACGGTGGGCATACCCAGACCCACATTATAGAGTCATGAGAAAGACGTTGACAATACGCCTCAGGCCAGTACAAGTACTGACTCTGGTGCAATTCTTTGGCTGTTCGGCTAGGCAACAGTCAAACACAATTGGTATGAGCGAGGCCCATCCAGACACCTCTTCGTTAAAGAACGCAATTCGCCTCCGCATTCGGAATAAACCACAGCCCCCACGAATCCAACCGCAATGATGGGGCTGCACCAAATTTGGTACAGGGGCTGACCCCATCTCCCGTGGTACCATTATATAGCTAATGGTCGAGCTTTCGCAACCCGAAGGTCACTACCAATTTTGACTTCCATAACCCAATCCGAGGAAAGGTGGACCTCAATGTCAGGTGAATAGAGCATCTTAACTTCCATATTACTAGCAAAAGCAATATAACTCACACCTATTTCATTTGGCACTGTTTAATTTGGTGAAGCCCCAATAAAGGCAACACCAAATTGGGGCAGTGTGCCAAGGTTGCGACAGGTAGAACAAAAACCTATAACATATTTATCTAACAACTACTTCTTAAAGACGAGTTACTGATGTCAATTAGCTAGGTATAAAAAGCCAAACACACCTGTGGATTGAATCAATATGATGTGTCGATTTTTTTGATGAGATTCACTCAAGAGTTGCAAAGATCTAAGGGAGAGGCAACTGCCAGAAGTTTGAAAAACACCCAGCTTTTCCAAGCTAGACAGCGCGTCTAGGTTATGGAAGACGAATCTCCCAAGTAATTTGTTCATGTAACGTTGAAGGCCTGGGCCTTCGTTGCCTTACATATTAATACCTTGGATTATGTTGGCGGAGATGTAGGTACTCGTCTTTTGAAGATTGCTACTGAAAACTTGTACTTGAGTGCTTTTAAGGGTCTTAGCAAGCTGGCGACATTTGAAAAAGACCATCAAACCCATACTTATTCTAGATTCTACAGAAAAACGTATTGAGGAAAATATGCCGAAAACATCGTCGACATCTCTGTTATCCATTATTTCGTGATATGAGAATTCTTCCAGTCCGTCATTTGTATTGTTTCAAAGTACCTACTAAAAACGTTTTTCATGAGATCGGGAAATCTTAATTGCAGACTAATTTCTGACTATAATTTACGTAGAAACTTTTCGAATGTTGTATCTATACCCGCTTTTCGTACTACTGCTTTTCGTAATTCTTATATGATTTCATCTTACCGCCTATTTAATAAGCTGCCGCAATCAATAAGGTTATTGACTATTTCTGGAAAGTTTGTTAAATCCGTAAGAGCTTGGCTTTTTGATTTTGATTATGATAGCTTAGAATCCATATTTTTTGACATTCTGGTGTAACTAAAGTTTCTTTTTGATATCTTTTTATTTTTTTAAATTTGCTAGTATGTATTGTATTTTTTTGTTTTATCTTTCTTTGTGATTATGTATATTTGTTATTTATTTACCTTTTGTTGAAGGGTCACCCCACCCATAAAAAAAAAAAATCTTATGTTGTAAAGCACATTGAAGTGGCATTTGACACTATAATATAAAATGTCATTTAAGTTATTTCTTAAATCTATACTTAACCTACTTATATGTATAAATAATGTAATAATGTTATGAGCTTATTATGTGCATGGATTTATTCGAAATAAATTTTGTATCTATATATCTATCAGTCCTTATTTTTCAGTCTTATTGGCGATGTCAATTGGCAGTATTGAAGCTACGTTTAGATCCGTTTGGACTTTTTTTGTTGAGTACTCGTTAAGATGAATGTTACGCGGACAATCGAGAAACGATTTAGTACTTAAAAGCGAAAATCGTCCGAGCCATTTGTGGAGACAGAACCAGAATCGGTTACAGGCTATAAGATCCACAACCTATTTGCATTAATTTCAGTTGCGTATATGCCCACCCAAGGTGGAATTGCTGCCATCATTGTAGGCGGAAAGTGTCATCAGAATATTTTCCAAACAAAGCCGATGCAATCGACAAACTCTGAGCCAACTGTCCACATAAATGGTTCCCAAAATACTTCTTCTATAGCAACATACTGGCAGCCGGACCAATTTTTAATAAAAAGTCCCACTCCCCGAATGAAACCTCATTCCACAATATCTCATTTTACTGACCAATAAAAAAACACAATCAATCGCAAATTGAATAGGCTCCACTGAAAATATATTCAAAAGTTAACTGCCACTTCGGGGGCCGACTATATACAGATCTTCATAGCCCATAGCGACCCTAGACCGCTCAAAGCTTAATTTTCCATGTTGCCACCAAAGGAGTTGGTCCCGGCAACAAAAGCCCGCAGGAGAATGCATTCATTTCTAGAGAATATTCGTGGCCAGCGTTCATTTCCATTCTGAACAACCATAAAACCTCGAGATCGAGATCCGCCTTTGAAAATTTTTATTTCTTTTATTGACTTTCGAAGAAAAATATGAAGAAAAAATTCCTGCCACGCACACAGGTAAGGCATGCCACCAACTCGCTATTGTGTATATGAAAAGACCAATAAATCTGCAGCAATTAATACTGAAACAAAATTGCTTCACACAGCCCACCTACATGCGGCACATGTGGCACATAATACAAAACAAAAGAGTTCAACGACAAACTGAAGTTTTTTCCTCAATTTATTACAACCGCACGCACGTCGTCGGCACGGATTCCATTCAATTCGGCTGACATCCGAGAAAACACATTCATTTCCAATTGAATTTTCCCATTCAGGGTATTGCAACAATATTTGGACCGTGTATGTGTGTGGAGTGTGTGGAGCCGCCCGTACCACCATCCACCACTCGATGGACTCCAAGCCGAATCGGGGCCTTTCATAAATTATAATTTATGACGTGCGCGTTAGTGCCACCTCTATTGGCCGTCCATAAATTCAGTTAGCTTTACTATTTGTGACACTTTACTATATAGCGCTTGACACAATGGCCGAAAGGGAGAAAGGTAAAACAGCCGACCAGGACACACACATACGCGGCCCACCTCGGCCCTATAAATAGACAGCGATCGCGCGTATTCAATTCGAATTATTATTGGCAAAATGTTGGCTGGAAACAGAGAGCTATCCTAACGTGCAGTCACAGTCTTCTTCGCGCGGTTGTTTATGTCCTTTTTTGTTGTTGATGCATGACAAAGCCTCCACTACACATTAATTGTCTGATTGGTGTGTACTTTTTTTTTTTTTTTGTGTGGTTTTGGTAATATTTTGATCAGATGCGATCATCAGGGAGAGGGCTCAGTCGACAAATCCAATATGCAAGCCGAGATACAGCACAGGGATTTGTGGTCGTCCCGCTCCGCGGCCGCTGCTGGCGCATATTTTGTTCAACAGAATGTGTCTCGTATACAAAGCGCTAATGCTAATTTATTGCTGCATCCATGTGAGTAGGATACCTACATGCACTCGGCTTTGGTGCGATCTGCAGTGTAGGACTGGCTGTGGCTGATGGAGAGGGAACGTGCTCTGCTTTGGGAAAATGTCTCATTGTGCGGATGTCAAGTGCTTTTACCGTCATTTGGATTCGTTTTGGCAGTTGGATATGCATATGGATTGGGAAAATTACCATCGCGTTGGTGAATATATTTCACAGCCAGACACTGGGCCGTGTAAAGTTGCAAATGACATTTGTTTGGCACATGCGATTTATAATCAAGAAATTGAAAATTATCTATCTACTGCTGCTGGTGGTGTAGTGTGATGCTGATGCCGTTTTTGATTTTAAGGACACGCATGTGTTTAATTATATTTGAAACAGGAACAGATTTTTTCCTTTAGAAACTTACGAAGCAAATCACCGAAAAAGCAGAACTTTAATTCACCAGGTTGAAAATGTGTTTACTTAGCGTTAAAATTGATGACCATGAAGCAAGTTTGTTGCTTATTACATAAATTGTAAGATTGTGATCCAGGGTCACCATGTCACTTGTAAAGCAAGAGTTGAAGAATTTAAGGCACACAGTTAAATTTGAAAAATGCCCTTAGACACTCTATGAACAAGAAATCGACGAAACTCAATCACGCATGACCTATTGATAGGTTTAAGAAATCCCTGGCAGTAACATGCCAGCAGAGATTAAATTAAGAATAGCTCTTGCCAATCGCTGTTTTTTTGGGCTGAAAAGGCAATTGGGCAATTGCGTAATGCTCAATCCCTAAGAAAGCTCTGCATAACATATTGAACGTCCCGATCCCGCTTTCTTTCCGCCAAGGCTTTGACTATACCTTATAAGCATGAAGACATTTCGTCGGTTGCTTTAAGGAAAATATTGTTCGAAAAATGTTGCTATCATTTGAGGTGTCATAATATTAGTTGAATGTTTGCCATTTATGATAATGGATCGCTTAACAATCGAGCAACGCGTTAAAATTATTAAAACTTACTGCAAAAGTGGTGATTCAAACGTAGCCACTTTTCGCAATGATTAGTGAAGTAATGGTTACATTTTTTTAACAAGTAAGTTATAGCAATCATTGAAAAGTTGCTGTCAGTGGAAGGACCTGTCAGTGAAATTAAACAGAGAAACTCGAAAAATTTGAAAGTAAGTAGAACTGTTTAACAATCGGAATTATGGGATTTCATTATTAATTACTATTTTTATTTTTATTGTATTTAATTATTAGAAATAATAATTAAAGTGGATTTGAAGAAAAGTTTTCAACAGAATTAAGTTATTTTTTTCGTAAAAAAATCCACAATTGATTAGCATTATTTTGATACCAACTAAAGCCAATACCTACTGTTTGATTAATCGTCTTAAAATCGTAAATAAAAATGTTCAATGATGCACTTAAATGAAAGCTATAACTGGGGCCTAAGATCATATGACTTGGACGATATGTGGTTCCAACAAGACGGGGCAACAAGCGACAAAACACAACCAATTATGGCTTAATCACGTGAGGAGTTTCATGGTAGCGTAATTTCACGCTTTGGCGACGTCAATTGGCCACCCAGATCATGCGATTTGACACCGTAAGATTTTTTTCTTTGGGGCTACGCAAAAATACTCATTAAAAACCAACACTACTCAAGCTATGGCCGAGATACCACTCCCGAAATATTCGAAAAAGTATGGTTAAAAATTACCTCAAAAGAATCGCCTGTTGCGAATCTTCGCGATTTGAATGATAATGTTTTTAATACTTAATGACAAAGTCCAAACATTATAATGAAATAAAATTTATCAAAATGTAGGTATAGCTGTGTGAGCTTTATTTAGGTTTACTTTCAAAACCGAAAATTACTTTTTGTATTTACGGGATTTGGGAACGGTTATCCAATGATGAATACAAATTGCTCAGCGACATCCATGTATTTAAAAAAAACTGCGCATTAGTCGCCTGAGATGGCAGGGACATGAAGAGTAGATGGAACCAAATACCCCCTCCCAGTATAGAGTTTTTGAGCGTAACAACGCAGAAAAGAAAATCCTCACTAACCTAATTCATTTAAGAAGTTTATGAGTTCACTTTTTTGTAAACTTTTTAGATGTAAAAATAAATAAATATACCATTTTAAAATCCTCATCTTAGATGGTGCACTGATGCCACGTATCAAGATATTTTCTACTCAAAGACAGCAATAATACCGCAAAAAACATTTTTTTTTTTTTTATCCGAGGGTAGGTGAAAATCTTCCAAAGACACTTTGAGAATAGCAAGCGCGTTTTCATAGTAGTGTAAGATTTTTATTGACTAAAAACACCACCCTTCTAAAGATTGTTAGATACTGCAACTAAGATATAACTTATCAAGCAATTTTTCTATCATGAAATAACAACTTTTGACAGGTTACTTTCCGCAAATTAAACGCGGTTAATCTTATCTTGCCAAGTCGAACGGTTTCGTTCTTTGTAGTCGGCGCAATAAATTGCTCTCGTCCAAGATTTGTCGGACTGTATTGTTGATATGTCCGATTAGTCGGTGTCTATGCTTTCTCGCGAAGCTTCTAGTTTCAGCTTCGATTGTTGGTATTCCGAGATCCCTATGGATATCGTCGTTTCTAATATACCAAATTGCTTGTACAATTTCTCTAAGCACTTTATTTTGAAAAGTTTGTAGAATATTGGCATTTGTTTTCTTGGTACAACCCCAAAGTTGTATACCGTAGGTCCACACCGGCTTTAGCACTTGCTTGTATAAAAGCAGTTTGTTCTCAGTACTGAGCTGGGAATGTTTTCCGAGTAACCAGTACCTACATTTCTCTATATTTGATATCGAGTTCTTTACGTTTCATTTTCACATGCGAATTCCATTTCAGCATTGCGTCGAGTGTCATTCCCAGGTATTTGGCCTCGTTTGCAAAGGGTATTCGGGCCAAGTTTAGAAAAATTGGCAAGTTATTAGTTATCTTATAGGTGAAATTCACGTGAACAGATTTAGTTTCGTTGAGGGCGATCCGCCAGTTCCTTGTAAATTAATTTACCTTGTTCACTGAGGTTTGCAGTTTTGTAGTCGCTTCTTCGATTGTATTACCTACAGCTAGGATAGCTGTGTCGTCGGCGAACGTAGCAAGGGTAGTGCCATCTTCCCTTGGAATATCACGGGTATATTACAAATATAGAAGCGGACCAAGGACGCTTCCTTGCGGTACACCGGCCGAAATTTCTTTTAGCTCCGAGTATTCGTTTCCATTTCTAACACGGAAGAGTCTATTCCCGAGATATGATTCTAGAATATCATATAGGCTTGCGGGGAGAACTTGCTTAATTTAAATTTCAAGCCGTCGTGCCACACCTTATCAAAGGCTTGTGAGACATCAAGGAATACGCTTGAGCAAATCTTTTTTTCTTCAGTAGTTCTATGTACTTGGTCAATCGTCGAATGCTTGGTTCTGAACCCAAACTGGTGGTCAGGAATAAGATTATTGTCTTCAATAACCGGTTGTAGGCGCCTAAGCAATATTCTCTCGAAGACTTTGGATATGACTGGAAGAAGGGAAATCGGTCTATACGATTTTACTTCATTTGGCGGTTTTCCTGGTTTTAAAATCATTATGACCTCCGCGACTTTCCATTGACTCGGCACGTGTTTTAGTCTGAGCGCGCATTTATAATATGAAGAAGCTTAATTAATGCTTTCCTTGGTAGAACTTTCAGAACTTCTCCGGTGATCAAATCATAACCAGGAGCTTTCTTAGGTTTTAGGGATTCGATTTCACGTTTTAGTTTACTTAGCGTTGCACTAGCGAGTGTTGAATCGTCAGATTGTGATTTCGCCCTATTAGTATTGTCGTGGATCGCTTGGCCATCGTACGGTTTAAAAGTTTCTTCCAGATGAGTGGCAAAAACGTCCGCTTTTTCCTTATCTTCCCTTGCCCATTCATTTCGATTTATTCTAATTGTCGGCGCTGGGATTTTGGGCCTTTTGGTGCCCTTTACAGCTTTCCAAAGTGAATAATTGGAATCTTTTTTCGCTGTTAAGCTTTCAAGGTAAGAACCTATCGCACGATTTTTAAAATCCTTAATAACTGTCTTCAACAAATTGCATAAATAATTCAAATGTGCTTTATGTTGCGGAGCGCGACTCTGTTGCCATTTCTTACGCGCCTTCCTTTTTTCGTTGACCAATTCTTTTATTTCGGGAGGATATCGTAGCCCGTATTTGGCCGGCGTTTTCCTTGGATTAGGCGTATTATTCCAGGAGGCGAGCTGTACTATCTCGACGAAGCGATCAACTTCAACTTCAAGTTCATAGGGTGTCGTAAGTGGAACACTCAGTTCAACTTCAAAATCTTCAATCCCAAGCTATTTATAGGAACGGATTAAAAGGTTGAGCAAGGTTTAAAGGCTTTGTGACTGTAGCTATATATTGCATTGCATAGATCTTCGCTTAAGTTACAGAGACATCCTTGCCTATCAAGTAGCGAGGTTTAGCGTTCTCGTAAATGTCTTTCAAACTGAGAGTGGCTTGTATGCAAAAAGCAGTCGCATACTTATGCTACGTATGTAAAGCGTGTTATTTTTAGAGGTATAGAATTTTGAAAAAGATGATTTTTTTAAATTGACATGGAATTTACTTACAACATTTGTGGCCGTATATCGGCAATAACACCCAAAATGTTGTCCTCCAAGTGGTCAATCGTTTCGGGCTTATCGGCGTAGACTAGATACTTCATATATCCCCACAGAAAATAGTCACGCGATTTTAAATCGCACGATCTTGGAGGCCAATTCACGGGTCCACAAAGTCAAACTATGCGGTTACCAAACGTGGCCTTCAATATATCAATTGTGGCACGAGCTGTGTGACATGTTGCGCCGTCTTGTTGAAATAACAGCTCCTGCACATCATGGCTGTTTAATTGATGAACGAAAAAGTCGGTAATCTTGGCTCTATAGCGGTCACCATTCACTGTAACATTCTGGCCAGCATCGTTTTTAAAGAAGTACGGACCAATTATTCCACCAACCCATAAAGCACACCAAACGGTCAGTTTTTGTGGATGTAACGGTGTCTCAACATACACTTGAGGATTATCATCACTCGAAATATGGCAGTTTTGTTTATTGCCGTTCAACCAGTGAGCTTCGTCTCTAAACAAAATTCGCTTGGTAAAATTGGCGTAGTGCGCGATACGTATTTCGAACAGAAACACGATTTTCAAAATAAATTAGCACAATTTGGAAGCGTTGTTCAGGCGTCAGTCTATTCATGTTGAAATGCCAAACCAAACTAAAAATATATCACTTGACAACTGAGAAAATGGCCGCCAGTTAAAATAGTGTTACCAACTTAAAGTTCTATACCTACCTCTAAAAAAACACCCTTTATAAGCTAGATACCTTCTGACAAAAGCTATAATAATCCAAATGACCAAGAACCCTTACGCTGCCAACTGAGAGCGCCCTGGATGACTTCGACTTGACATGCTTTACAAAAGATGTGTCTTATTTAAGATCCCAATTATATTAGTTTATTGAAGATTTCACTTATAACTCCCCTTTTTCGAATGCCATCAAGGCAATGAGGGTCGAAAACCCACCGACCTTTGCTAAAGTCAAAGCTTCTGCGCAATGTAGATGATGATGGACTAGTGTAGAGTCTGGTTGGTTTTTCGCTTCAATTATGATAAGATATCGTTTTCAGGTGCTGTTGTAGATTATATCTATGTCAACGTAATCTCTTACTATCTACTTCGAAGTATTGCAGCTGTCTGTTGCCGATTTTGTTGTTGGGTGTATCCTCTCATTGTGAGTATGTAAGTACCCACTTGGTTTCGCCCTTGTTAACAGCTTCACCCACTTTAGGAGCCCCTGTTTCCAATCTGTTTGATAGCTGGCTGTATTTTAGGAAGTTTTCCAATATCACCGGCGTGTGCCAGTAAAAGAACAAATTTTTTAACGATCGTACCCGCATTGTTACTCTGGGTCAGTTTTTCAACACCATATGCGCTGTTTTAATCCAAGTCTATCATAAAAGGTATTGGATCCTGAAGACTCCATTGACATCTGAACCTGAGCAGCTTATGACATTTAATAAACCTCAATCAGTAAGTTTCGTGAGACTTAGTCTTTTACATTGTTTAGCATGGTTTCCAATATGCCCCTAAAACTATCTCTTTAAGCCACCTGACGCAGCTGCAAGTGCGACATTCCGTTTCAACTTTCATCAGCCTCTACAAAGAACGGCAATAAACCAGAAGCCTCCTGCGCAGAAACACCGCCATTATTCTCATTCATACTAAAATTCGAGTCCAATTTTCCACCGGTTTATCCAGCACAACAATGCGCCAAACCGTCCAGGACAATAACACACACGCACCCAACCAATTACATAAATTTATTTCAACAAAAGCAATTATATGACCGCCTTCATTGCGCCTGATGCCGTGAGATGCTTGCATTCACTTAGAAGATTTCATCTGTAGAAAAAAAAAGGCGCGCATGCCCACCTTACTAACCGCGCAATTGCATACATTTATGCATCAAGCGTCAAACACCATGTAGGCAGACGGTAGACAGTTTAATCATACACAAAAGGACATAGGCGCGATAAAAATCATCCGCTTGTACATTATTCTGCGTAATTGTGTGTCAACGATTTTCTACCTCATTGTGGGAAACTTTATTTCCTGGGCTACGAGTATGTGTGTGAACATGTATGATGTGGTGGTCCATCAAGAGATTTTCGTCGTCTCTTCGAAAAATTAAGGTGCTACCGCATCGCAATTGTAATTTCTATGTTAATTTTGTCGGAAGGAGGCTTGTTATTCGGTGAGATGGTATCGGCGTATACCTTCGATGGAAAGTGAATGCGGAAGTTCATGTAAAGGGGCACACATGAGTACATGACATAGGTTGAACGCGACTGGGTGTGAAGTCTGTCCTTTTGCATTCGCAAACCTTTGCCTTGTGAATTCCTATTAAATCCGCGATTCGGCGAACGTGGTCCACTCTGAAGCCACCCCTCCGACAGGCTGAATGTCAGCCTTATTGCCACTTCATTGAAGCAACATAACCATCAATGAAGGGCTTTCTTTCATAGGCCCTTTTGTGTAATCACTGCCACTCTCGCTCTCTCTTTCTCTGTGCATCTAGAGACACTGAGACAAAAACCAATAAAGAATACTTAAGGCAACATCATCGGTCCACTTATCCAGCATCCATACTCTAGAGCTCGTCTCTAATTCGAATTAATGGCCTCCTCCTCAAAGGTATTACACATTTGAATAACTGAACCAGAGGGGAGACCGCCAAAGCAACAGAATGACATCTTGATTGTCCAAGCGAGATATTGTGATACACCTGAAGGCATTTATCTCATTTATCAAACTCCATTGTTCATCTGCACGTCATTAGAATGCCTTGGTGGCTTTTATGCTCGAGAGTGAGACATTGAGTTGGAGTGGCATGGGGTCGTATCGCGCTTTGAAATTCTTAAGAACCAACAATAAAAAAAAATATATATTCCTACAATATTGTGTATATATCCCACACGCTCCTTGAGGAAGTGATCATCGTTAGGGACTTGTATGTATACCTGGATGTGAGACGTTTATTTATTTTGAGGTAGTCGAGAGGATCACCTTTTTTCTTGGTTGGTATTCAACGTTTTTATTGAGGCTCTCGCTCTAAGTGATCCTGTTTTCATCGTGAGTGTGTATCTATTTGGATTAACAGCGAGAGTATATGAGGTACCCCCCGGGGGAAGCGAAGCTGGCACTGGATTGCGTTCGGAATTATACGAGATTAATAGTTTAACACTGACGGAAGAATGCATCTCATCACACCTCGGCCATTGTGGAGGTGGCTATAAAAACAACAGCAGACGGTTGAGGGTTTGGTTTTCGGTTCTGACGCAGCCAAAGTGTCTGCGATCATGCGAGACATTGTGGCACCAAAAGAATGTAGGTACGTACACTTCTTACCATATGTATGTCGATGGGATCGCTTTGAAGGCTGATCTGAAGCGTGCGGCGCGGTAGTGTTGCTTTTTTTGACTGGTATAAGAATGTACTTATGACGGATTTGGGAAAGTAAGCAGCTGAGAAGTGTTTGCTGTTAAAATGGTCTTTGCTAACTTTGGCGGACCAAAGAATGTGGAAATAAAAGTATTTTTTGGCTCCCAATAAAATGGAAATTGCTATTTAAATAATTTTTAACACAGTTCAAAAACTGTTTCTTACAATCCCGCTTTTTTATGAGCTCACTTTTTATAATCCTCTTTCTTATAAGTCCATTTCTTTTACTCACTTTTTTTAATAATCAGCTTTCGAAATTGTATTTAGATGATTTATTTAAAAAAAAAAATAATCGCGATTAATTATTAAAAAAATCGGGAACGAAAGAAACGAACTTATAAGTAAAAACAAATTGAAATAAGTGAAATAAAACAAAGCTTTGCCATGATGTAATATTTTATTAATAAACAATATAAAATATAAATAAATCAATAAAATGCACCTACCTACCTACTGAAAAATTTAATGTGCTTTGAAATATTAATGAAATAAACGAATTTCTTTTCTACTGTTGAACTAATTGTATATTATGAGGAATGCGACGCAAATGATTTCCTATTTTTTTTTTCTATTTGTCATAATTTTCTGTATAATCCCTGATCTTACAACATTAAGTTTTTTATATAATTTTTCTTGTCCATTTTTAATTTGTATAAGCCACAACTTTTTCTTCCAACTAAAACTTTAAGTCTGCGATGCCAAGCCTCCACATTGTTCGGAGTTCAAGGAAATTGATTTTACTGCAGTATAGGTATATACACAGATCAAGTGCCGGGAGAATATTGCGCACCGTCCTACTTCCATTACTCTGCAAAACTAAACGATGTTTCATCGTCCTTAAAACTATTTTCCATCTGGTCACAATAGAAAGAGACTTCTTCGGGTGGTACAAAAGCCTTTAATCATGGGAATTTTAAGTGACGTATGGTGGCAAACCCGTTCTTGCACTCGTCGCAAGATAGACAGTGTGGAGAAGCAAACAGTAGTGTCGGCGGGTCTACAATTAGACCGGCAGAAACCAATTTGATTTAACAGGTAAGAAAATTTGCCTACGCAACAGATGCAGATAAGTCAACAGGACTGCGGCAGCCAACCGTATAGGCCATATGTATGCAAATGGTTGAAACGAGAATTTTCCTCAAGCCCAGATCTTTGTTAAAATTCTGTGAGAGGTGGAAAAATCTTATTTGTATTCGTCAAGTGACTGAACCAAACTTAGTAGTCCAACTCACAAATAAAAAAGAAAACATTGCCCAACCAACTAAAACGTTTCCGCTTTGAAGACTCGACAGCATCTATGGAGTTTCCCACATCTTAAGATATTAATTAATTTGGTCCAAGAAATGGTTTAATGGGCTCTAATTATTAGGTTAAACTGTGGCCTGGATCTTCCCATTGGAATTTTAATAAAAGGTACGATGCTATTATATTTTATGACTACCAAAGTCGGGTGCGGGTCACAGAAAAGTGGCTCCGTAAGGCACTATTATACGACAAAAAGGAATATGACAAAGAGTGGTTCCAGAAGGCTTCTAGAAGGCTCGTCGAAGGTACACACATTGTGATGTTTTAAGAAAACGGCCCACAATGAAACGTTGTCCTTTCGTAGCTGGAAGTGTCTCATCGGGGTCACCAAAAAAGTTCTATGCAAAAAGTGAGTGTGAATTGCATGGACGAATACAAAATATTTCTATGTTACTATGACGGATATTTTCGGTATCCAGCAGCGTATCAATGCTTTAGTTGTTCACTGTGCACTATGAGCAATTCAATATGATGGTGTAGCCATTAACCTATAAAACTTTTTCTCGAGAATTGTATTGGCGCTTTTGGTAAGCTAAGAGTTAAAATAGCAATAAGTTGTTAAAGGATAGTTTACTATCCCTATGGGATCCATTAATATTTTCCGTCTCCGTCATCACATTATATTGACCAATTTTGAAAAACATTTCAACGGACATTTTCTTACCATAAGTGGACTAGGAACAAGACGTCTTCTAAAAAACTGAATAACTTTCAAATTAAATGTATGAATGATTTTTAAGCTGTCGGAGTTATAAAGCCTGACCAAAATGGTTGTAAGAAATAAGATCCTAAGTCTATGGTCCTTCTTTTTTTATTTTTTTTTATTGTAAGATCGAAGCTGTTTTCGACTTGAAAATAATCACAGGATTATATATGGTCAGTTCAACTGAGGCGCCAGAGTCATAGGGGCGCCTTTTCCGCTTATTCTGAAAACGCCAAAACAACATTTATACATTTTCTTCGAACGTCATTGCCAAGGGCACTTAGCTCAATCTCGTGTGTTGGTGATGTTTCTTTCTATCGGTCACTGTCACATCACAGCATTTAGTTGTGAAGAAAGAAACGATATAATCGAGTCGGTAGCGCCAAAGCCTTGCGTGACGGATATCGACTAGATTTGTCTTTTAGGTACATAAATAGAAGCTTAGCTCTCATCAGATGTACTTGCAGTATTTAATTTTTGCCAATTTCCAATTTGTCCTTAATTTCCTATCCACAAGTGGAACGTATGTGAGGGACAAGAGAATAAGTCATATTGCGTTCACTAAATGTTATCCGAAAATATCTTGTAACTACAAGTACATTCTTGACGTTTGGTGATAGATGCTTCAATAAGAGCAATTACCTTTATAGCCAAAAGCAACGCAGTCAAAAATGTTTGCAAGCGTTTTTTAAGGCTCATGGACAAAAAGATGTTCTTGAAGTATGCGATCTTACTTTTTACTAGTGCCCTTCTTTTCAGAGAAACACTTTAAGAAGTATAGGCTCTGTTATATACAAATCTTTTTCTACAAAAACATACTAGTAGGTACTATTCACATAGCAAACAGAGGGCGGTTAGGAAAATGCGGCGCCCGAAAAAAACTAAGTCCACCACTAAAATCTGCAATACACGATCCATAAAGCTGGATCTATCACCAAATGGCCAACTTGCAGTATTCACTATAACTTCAGAAAATCCTAGCTCTATAAGAATCAAAACACTATAAGAACATGTCCCGCATTCAAACAATCACAGCCAATCAATACTTCATTACATGCGATTTGAAAAATGTCCAACCGATGAACACGAATGCAAATCCACTCAAAGAGGGCATGTTTTTTGTACACCATTGCTAACATCTAATCAAATTCAAATTGCATTCGCTTCACTACCACCATTGTTGTCCGTTCGATGCCATGATATCCATATGCAAAATACAATATCGATCATTCCTTTTGACACTGACATCTGTGAAATTGCAATAACACAAATGAACCTCACACCGGCATATAGGTTATGCGATTTTGAGAAATGCAAAATTAAAAATCTTCTCATCGTCTGACAAATGCAAAATAAAGGATCTGGGCGAGGATAAAGAAACTATAACAACATCCAAAGGTGACTTCGTTTCCATGCCAAAGGATTCAAATTGATTTTGCACAATATCGAGGAAATATTGTATTTTCTTTGATATTGTGCAGAATAACAATCGAACAAAAGGAAACCCAAAAGGGATCAGTCGACAATAGGAAAACAGTTCCCATCGCTGGCGCTGGATGCATCGATCGCGAAAGAGATCCTAGCCAATATCGTGATTGTGACATTTTTTATACTGCGCGTGCAAATTAGGGCGCTCGTCTTGTCTTCGTTATAAAGTTGCGCATCGAAATTTTCTCTCTATGCAATAGAAGGAGATTGTGTCCTTGCTCGAGTTTTGGTTATTTATGCGAATTAAATTGACGGTAAGGAAATGTTGTCTCGGTATAGGGTTGAGCCTGCATGAATATTTTTATAATTCAATCGGAAAGAGTGCGTATCCTGTATGAAGATTCAATTAAAAATAATCCTTCGTGTTATCCCATCGGTTTATTGAGTGTAAGGGAAGAAATACGCACGCATAATTGTTTTCTTAGAGAGGGTACGGATACGGAGTCGGGTGTTGAACTCTCCAATGGTCTCGAATAATGTTCGAATTTTTCTAAACACCCTGCAACTAGGAAACTGAAAATTTAATGCACCAAATTTAGTTTTGTCTTAGAACTTGCAACTCTTCTCAAAAATTTACAGGATCCTACAGTCACTTTGAAGCTTGTTCTGTCGAAGTTATAGACGCTTATAGTAGATTCTCCGCTTCCACCTTTTACAGATAATTCGAATATTTAACACTACCTAACTCAAACGAGTCTAAGGAGTCGTTGGAAAATTGCATCATGTTCAAACTGCAAGGCTTTTAGGCTGACCGATGACAATTCGTTGTGTTTAACTTTTTTTGTAAGATTTGCTTTGGAATATGGGAGATTGTAATTTTAAGTGCTGGCTTATATTATATAGCTCTCCCTTGGCTTAAATTTAATACTAGTACATACGACAGACGATAAAATGTGATTCAGATCCCAAATCACTGACACAATGCTTTCTTAAAAAAAAAAGTAGACCAATATATACAAATATCCATTCCATTTGGTCTCAAGCCTTCCTTCATTGTCTACTAAAAAAAGGTTAAAGAGCATGCGCTCTGTTCCATTCTAGACAATGCTAGGCTTTCGACAAATCGCTAATGTCAAAGCCAAAGTAACTACTTTTCGTTATCGAGCAAAAGAACTACGTCTGCCAAATTGGACTAAGATTTGCAACAATTCAGCATTTGAAAGATGTCATCGAGGAAGCGAGTTACTGTCACCTTCAGCGCACGAAAAGAAAACTGATAGCATTCTACATATAGATTGGCTGTGAGACTGAAACCAGGGCAGGATTTTTTTTTTCAAAAGAATTGGATAAATACCTACTGCTCAATTAGAATACCTTTTCCGAGTCTTTGGTAATTGCGAACTTACTAAGTGACGGTACGCCTGGGCAATGAATATCTATTGACATCAAGACGGCCATAAGAAAGATGTAATTTTTGGTACTAAGATTAAAGCCAAGGTTTCCTTACAGTTGCAGCATATTGCGTATCTCTGCTGGGACAGAGCCGCTGGCTAACTGGCAGTCTTCTGGTGCTGTAAAAGGTCATTTGCCGAACACTCTAGTCCGCCAAAAGCTTAAAAGCTGTTAAGAAATCAAAAAAATCACCATATGAATATTCAGTAAGCCTGATCTTATTTGATGATCTAAAGCCTTCCTCCAAAGAGCAATAAAGACAGCAATTCATGGTATAATCACCCGCTAAAACCAAATGTGTAACCGTCAAATATTCATAAAAAAATAATTACTTTTAGTATGCTAAATAAAAGAAAAAACAAACTTTGAATTATGACACGATAAATAAGAATTAAATAAATTTAATAATTAGAAAGAACAAAGTGAAGGAGATTATATTTTGGGCAAACAAAACAGGCCAGGGATAAGCTACCGGTCCGAAAGCGAATTAATAATTAATTATGCTAAGCTTTGATCTGGATTTATTGTGTCGTTCAGACTAGGGAATAAGTTAAAAATAAGATAAGAATGCAAGGTCAGTGCAGTTGATGAGTGGTATTTATAATTTGTATACGTTTAGAGGATATAGAGTTTTTCGATGCAGAACGGTCTATTAAAAAAAAAATAAACAGAAAATACGCACTGATATTACTTACTTACTTACTTAGGTGGCGCTACAGTTCGGGGTGAACCAGGGCCTCAACCAACAAGCCTCTCCAGCTGGCCCGGTCCTTAGCCAACTGCCTCCAGTTGCGCACTCCAAGTTGGTTGAGGTCGTTTTCTACTTGTGCGCGCCACCTTAGGCGAGGTCTTCCTCTACTGCGTTGACCCTCTGGGTTGGAGTCGAAAACTCTGCGGGCCGGAGCGTTGATGTCCATTCGCTCTACATGTCCTAGCCATCTCAAACGTCCAATGCGCAGTTTTTTGACTAGGTCGATGTCGCTGTACAGCTCGTATATTTCGTCGTTGAATCGTCTCCTCCAAAACCCGTCAACGCATACGGGACCGAATATCTTACGAAGAATTTTTCTCTCGAATCGACCAAGGATATCTTCATCCGCCTTGGAAATAGTCCATGCTTCAGATCCGTACAGCAGGACTGGGATGATGAGGGTCTTATAAAGAGTCTCCTTAGTCTTTCGGGAGAGGGCCTTACTACACAGTTGCCTTCTCAGCCCAAAGAAACAGCGGTTGGCAAGAGTTATTCTCCGTTTGATTTCTGATGAGATGTCATTTTCAGATGTTATAGCAGAGCCAAGGTAGACAAAGTCCCTTACTACCTCAAAGTTATAGCTATCTATTGTGACGTTCTGCCCGATTCGTCGATGTTGGGTGCCCCTTCTTGTTGACAGCATATACTTTGTTTTGCCCTCGTTAACCGCTAAGCCCATTTTAGCCGCTTCTGTGTCTATACTTGCAAACGCGCCAGTGACAGCTCGCTGTGTTCGTCCAATTATGTCAATATCGTCCGCATATGCAAGTAATTGTACAGACTTTTGAAAGATCGTACCTCGTATGTTAGCTTGTGAGTTTCGCACAATTCGTTCAAGTATGATGTTAAAGAAGTCACATGACAGCGCATCGCCTTGTCTAAATCCTTTTTTGACATCAAAGGTCTCGGTTAGGTCATTGGTTAGGTCATTGCCGACCTTGATGCAGCAGCGAGATTTCGCACTGATATTGACCAAACTTTATAGACCAAGAGCCCACAGCAACTTTGGGGACGAAGATATATAAACAAAATATTGCTACATGAGTTTGAAGCACTGCACAAGACAATGTCTGGCATGATTTTCTCACAGTTAAGGTAAATCCTTCCTCCGGGTTGAAATCGAGGACTTCGTTTGTTTGCCTTTTGCGAGGTAGCTTATTTTCCCTTTTAGTTTGGCAGGATAGGATCGCATGGCACCGGTGCGACCAGCCTTTGAAACCTTTTAAATGATTTTTGAGTTGAGGTTTGATTGGGCCTATTACCGAGGAACAAGTGATCACTATAGCATGACGATAGTGACTTAGGTTCAATAAATCATTTTGAAGCTTAATGAAAATATTTTTTTTCTGTGAACAGAGACTTGACACTAGGGACCCGTTAGAGTTGTTTCGTCGCTGACCTCAGCTAAAATATTTGTATGAGTAATGAGCGATGGTTACTATATTTTGAAGGCAGTCTTTAATTACAGAGGCTGGGAAATAATTTAAGGGAGCGACTCCATTTCGTTTCCATAGCTTGTGGCGAATGATCAGTCAGACTTTTTGATAAGTTGTTCATACAATAACGAGTATATAAACCGTTTTTGACAGCAATGGAAAGAGGTAGATCTTTAATGTTTTCATAAAGGTCCCTCCAAGCCTTACCTTTTGACAAGACACAAGAGCTAACTGTTAAACGATGTCTGGTGGGTTTGCTCCGATTGCAGAGCTTGCCTGCTTCTTTTGTATTCTTTTATTATTCATCCACTTCCACCTTGGCTTTTTCCTGCTGACATATGTCTATATGTAAGGATCTAATACAGCACTCCCATCTCTTATTATAATGACCTATTCTGTATTATGATGATGAGAGATGTCGCCCTACACCGTTAAGAAAATAATTATGTCTTTATGTGGGTAGGTAGAATGCCTAGAATCGAGTGAGGAAATAATGTGTCCTTAAAAATCTAAACTCAGTGCGCCGTACTAATAATAAATTTAAGTATAGACTTTAAAATTGCGGAAGCTCATAATTACGAAATTTATGTTGAAAATATAGCCACTGTGCTACTACTAAAATTTAAAGTCGAAACTAAAAATGTATATTGATAAGGCCCAGTGTGTTTACTAAAATTGCCGGACATTTGAAAGGTGCACGGTTTTCAATTTAACCACGGATGACTAGATTTTTTTTTAAGGAATGAGTCATAGAACAAACATTAAGGCTCACCTGCTCGAGATAAAAGCCACAAGATCCACTGAATTCCTATTATAATCACGACATCTGCAATGAAAAGATATGGCCACGAGACTAATGCCACGAGCTTGCAATATTTCATGACGGAGTTTTACAAGCCCTTAAAGTGCATGATAGATATCCAATACCATGTGACCAATTAAATACACAATGTCGAGGCTTCATTAATAGTTGTGTCAAAAATGTATATCCTCATATAATGGCGGGATATGCTCACCTTGCCATGCGCCTACGTTTACGTACCAAACCATATCTCTGTACGCTCTGATATCGTTCTTCCCGGTGAGACTGTCGTTGGGTAATACTTCGCGGAGCTGTGTTAGCAAACACTCTGCGCGATTTTTGAAGAAAGATGCATTGCGTGAACCATTGGCGGGGGTTTAGGTTGTCCCCCAGACTTTGTACAATAAAGCTTTGCTACCATATGTCATAGACAAATTCTTAAAGGGAAACCATCATTTTTAAAAAAAACGCATACTCAAACCGCAATTTCACCACCGGTATAGGACTGCTGAACTTTTGCGTTCCAATAGGTGTTCTTACCTTAACCACTCTCCGTATGGTTACAAACAGAATTGGTGCATCAATCTACTGATCTTGCTAATGATCGCTTCCTCAAACCCGCCAACACATGCATCAAACGCGACTACAATTTAAATTCACATTATACGCACCTACACAGCGGGTATCGGTTTGTGTTGCCCTTTGAAAAGGTCCATCTCAAATGGATGAACAAATTTGCCCAGTCATTAAATCCACAAAAGTCGGAAAAAGACACCCAATTGAAAATAAATTATTGTCAAACGACTTCGAACCAAGAGTACATTTTTCGAACATTTTTCGATCAACACAAACAAAGTCCTATTCGTCTCACCCATTTTTTTGAATGAAACAGTCTGTCAGGCAATGCCCTCGAATTGGAAAAAAATTCATTCAACTAAATGACTTCAACGTAGAATCGATCCATTGATCTATTGTGTCCATCCAACAGGATTAGTTCCCTACCCCGAAAACCGATTGTTTCGTGAATTATTTATTTTTGACAGGAAAATACAATATTTTTGATTTCATTGTCATTGTCATTGTCATTTTTACTAGGACATGATCGCATGAAGTGGTGTGGGATTGAAAATCTCCCATATATAGACAAACACAATGAAGAAGAAGAGAATTGGTATCTAAACCATTAGAGAGTCGTCCTGTTGTCTACCTGAACATGGGATACGATTCCTGCCGCCCGACTGTCTCGTCGGACTCGAATGCGGGAGTTTGTGGCGACATACTGTCTGGAAAGTCAGCCGCTATTCATTGAAAATCCTTAGGCCCTGTCGGGCACCCGCATTTCAAATTCTTTGTATATATAATATGTATATGTGTTGGGTGAAATTGGAAAAGAAAGGAAAACGCATAAAGTTGCACTCGAGAGGTATTGTCGATCTCAATAGAAATTTGGAACGTGAAGGTGGATTTGGTCATTCATTGGCAATCGGTTTGGAAGTATAGTCGAAGAGAATACCCTCTTGTTCGGTGGCACAATGCGGGGTAGTTTTGTTGCATTATTTGTCTTTGATATGTGTGGCATTTATTAGGGAAGGATCGATCACCATTAGGTCGGTTTTAAAATCCGCAAAAGGATTTGTTTTCTTAAGCAAATATAAATTTTCACAGTTGCTTTTGGAAGTGGTATTTGTAAGGAAGAGGTTTTCGAATATAAATGGTTTTTGTTTGTGGTGCGCGTTTTTCAACTGCAAATTAAACTATAGCTTTAAAGAGTTGCTAATACCGAACACGATCAAGATACCTTGGCAATCATTTTCATTGGGACATGTAAACTAGTTTATTTATTAAAATATGGTTGTTAAAGCTAGCATATGAAGGAGTCTGATTATGGACTAATAAGTTCGAAAAAGCTACAATTCACACAGAAAGAAGTGTGCCATTGATGGTCTACCTTGTTGCAAAGGTACGATTTGTTTTTGCGAGAACCAATTCTTGAAAATATTCTACTGAACTGATTCTTCAATAGTTTTAAGCAGTCCAATGAATTCGAAAAAATCTTATGCCAAATTATCAGTGGGTAGGGATATAAAGAATTTCATTGACAGCATTCTTAAATCAGCGCTATATCATGGGAGATCTGCCAAATGCTGGATCCAAACACTTGCGTGACTTTTTAAGAGTTCCATGTTGGGGCCACTTAAATTACACATTCTTTTGGTCATCGAAGCTAATTTTAAAGGCATTACAGCAATTGCATTTTTATTGGCATTGAAACATTCGAAGTGCATCTGTGTCATTCACCGCAACTTGTTACCTACCTCCGAATGTTGTTTCGGTCAAGCGAATCTTCGATCTCCTTAAGCTGTGATGGGAGACTGCCATGTTTCTTGTTCTTCTCCCATATCTTCTGGAAATATGCTTGTCTCGCTGCTTATGTACACCTGCACTGCAGCATCGTAACTCTTAACACGTTCATCTTCAGAAAATGCTTCCTCTGGTTAAACAGAAAGTAATCATCATGACTCGGGTTTTTTCAGTTTGGGCTCTGGGAGTTGTTTCTCCTAAATGACATCGGCGTACTGGGAATACAATGAATGACTGTTTGTTGGAGAATTTATCGGTCTGTATACCATTACTACTGCAGCCTTTAAATGCAATTCTGCAGACTTTACAAGTAGCTGCAATTCTGTTAAGACTTAAAAAATTTTGTACGGCAATAGCGGTGCTAAGCGACTCCTCTCAACATATAACCAGGAACAATATTCTTTCTAAACATTAATTCCTTTTAAACCGTATATTGACCCATTCATACTCTGGCTAAATGTGATCTTCCAAAGATTATTTCGAGCACATTCCCAAGTTATATGGTTGGAGGTTAGTAAGGTTCTTATACCCAAGGCGGTGAAAAGTTCTCATGTCGACTCCAAAGATCTAAATAAGCCAATAAGACAATAGCTATATACGCTGCAGGTTTCATCCTTATCTAATGCAGTCCCTCTCGAGTCTCGGGATAACTAGATATAGTAAAGGAAAATCGGTAATTTGAAATGATCCTTCAGGTTCATCAAGTCAAGGAAGAGCGAAGGCTATTCTGGAGGGTTCTGAGGAGGTTTATACACCACAACACAATCAGGTGCGTGATCTCTCCGGTACTCTTCTGCGGAACCTATAGTGAGAACGGTTAAACCGTTCAAGGTAATTATCAATGTAGATGATGTTGCTGAAAATATGTGTCTATGAGAGGTTAATCTCCACACAACCAACATTGTTCCTCCAATAATAAACGGCACACTACATTGATTCTCTCTATACTAGTACTTCAGCCTCGTTAAAGCTACACGCAGAAATTTTAACCTTAACCGAGTGCAATTTTTGCTCGGTTAAAAAAAATGTGTTAAAATCAACTAAGTCTCAGTAGAAAATAAACGAGTATTTGTTGGTGAAAACTAGCGAGTTTAAAAGGTTAAATCATACCGTTAAAAACAACACACTTTATCAGTTGGAATAAACCATGTTACTCTGTTGTTATTAGTTAGTTTGTTATTTTCGACCGAGAAAATATGGAGAGGAAATCGATAAATCGGTTATTTTTAACCGAGTTTCGTTAAACAAGTTGACTCGGCTATTTTTAATCCATTAACTCTGTACGAGCTATATTAACAGTATCACTTGGTAGTTTTTAACCGAAAGTTGGTTGATTTCAAATAAGTGATTTTTCTGCGTGTAGAATTTGGACTGGAAACATACCAACCTGGAGTCAGATAAGGAAGCCAACACGGCCCTGGTGGTGGCGTCAAGGCTCTTGGCAGTAAGTTAGGTAAAGAGGTAAGTAGAACAGAGTGGGAAGCATTAATTAAGCTTCTTCATATTATAAATGCCGCGCTCAGACTAAAACACGTGCCGAGTTAATGGAAAGTCGCGGAGGTCATAATGGTTTTAAAACCAGGAAAACCGCCAAATGAAGTAAAATCGTATAGACCGATTTCCCCTCTTCCAGTCATTTCCAAAGTCTTCGAGAGAATATTGCTTAGGCGCTTACAAACGGTTATTGAAGACAATAATCTTATTCCTGACCACCAGTTTGGGTTCAGAACCAAGCATTCGACGATTGACCAAGTACATAGAACTACTGACGTAATCGAGAAAGCATTTGAAGAAAAAAAGATTTGCTCAAGCGTATTCCTTGACATCTCACAAGCCTTTGATAAGGTGCGGCACGACGGCTTGAAATTTAAATTACGACAAGTTCTCCCCGCAAGCCTATATGATATTCTAGAATCATATCTCGGGAATAGACTCTTCCGTGTTAGAAATGGAAACGAATACTCGGAGCTAAAAGAAATTTCGGCGGGTGTACCGCAAGGAAGCGTCCTTGGCCCGCTTCTCTATTTGTTATATACTCTCGATATACCAAGGGAAGATGGCACTACCCTTGCTACGTTCGCCGACGACACAGCTTCATAGCAGTAGGTAATACAATCGAAGAAGCGACTACAAAACTGCAAACCGCAGTGAATAAGGTAAATGAAGGGACAAGGAACTCACTTATAAGAAAACTAATGACTTGCCAATTTTTCTAAACTTAGCCCGAATACCCTTTGCAAACGAGGCCAAATACCTGGGAATGACACTCGACGCAAAGCTGAAATGGAGTTCGCACGTGACAATGAAATGAAATGAAAGAACTCGATATCAAATATAGAGAAATGTACTAGTTACTCGGAAAACATTCCCATCTCAGTACTGAGAACAAACTGTTTTTATACAAGCAAGTGCTAAAGCCGGTGTGGACCTACGGTGTACAACTTTGGGATTGTACCAAGAAAACAAATGCCAATATTCTACAAACTTTTCAAAATAAAGTGCTTAGAGAAATTGTTCAAGCACCATGGTATATTAGAAACGACGATATCCACAGAGATCTCGGAATTCCAACAATCGAAGCTGAAACTAGAAAAAAAATAGAATGCACAATAAAAGGACATCCACCCTGATTCAAACTTCAAATCCTATTTATGAGCTTTAGGACTGACTAGACTATGGGTGTGCGTGATATACTATCTCATCTGCTAAAACAGACGGGTTCAAAACGCAAACAGGAGTGCGAAGTCATATTTTCTCCCAAGATCTAAATTGCAACATCTTCATTCATCTTTTTACGTCCTTCGCAGATGGACTTATAATCTCTGCCTGGATGGGACGGATTCCAAACGATTCTCGCACTTCCGGAATTTGTCTGAAGATCACCTTGCAATCTCCACATAAGATCCATCTATAGAAGGTTAAGGCCTATCTCCAAGCGACGAGAGAGCTTAAGAGACGGCACATTATCGGTAAACAAAGGGCAGTAAGTCGCTGCAAGAAATATCACAAGCCAAGAAATGAGCTTGCAAGAAACGTACTTACATCTCTGGCCCTATAATCAGTAAGAATTCCGCTGAGCACGATTGCAAGGAAGATTGACGTTGAATCCTTAAGTAGAACTAACCTACGCTGGACCAATCTCACTATCTGCAGCCTGCAGGCACACAAAAGAACTGTGGAAAGATGCATGATCGGACTAAGGCCCATTTTATTCACTCGAAGTTGAACACAACTTGGGGATTTTTTTTTTTATATAATTTTTTCTTTTATATAAAAATCCCCAAGTTGTGTTCAACTTCGAGTGAATAAAATGGGCCTTAGTCCGATCATGCATCTTTCCACAGTTCAATAAAACGGGCCTAAGCCGCAAAGATACTCGCATACTCACGGGGGTAATTACCGGACACTGTGCGATAGGCGTATATGCGGAACGGCTGGGAATATTACGTAATGACTTTTGCAGAAGCTGTAGGGACGTTGAAGAAATAGAATCTGTTCGCCATAGGATTCTCAACAGTTACTCTACGATGACCTAGACGATTTGAAGAATTGATCTCAATGCACTCCTGAGATTCATACTCAAATCTGGGTGGTTCTATAGTAGATAAACAGACTTCATATCATTAGCTACTCGTAGGACGAACTTAAGGATGATGTTACAACGGAGCTTTAGGAAACCATATGAGATTCATACCAATCTATGTGGTTCCAATATGAAAAGCGGTTTATTTCATGTCTTTTAACAGGTCAAACTGGATGGTTCCCGTAACTGGACACAATGGACCCAACTGATGGTCCATTATGGAAAACTCCCCAAGTTGTGTTCAACTTCGGGTGAATAAAATGGGCCTAGGTGAAGCTGTGGCAAATTGCGACAATACCACCCATTTACCTACCTACATAATTCCTAACTCATCCTCTTCTGTAAGGATCTCTAAAACCGAATCTTATTTAGAATACGAGATTGGGGCTAGGTAGCTTATATAGTCTTTCTCTTATTCGCCGTGTTCCATGCCTGCCAATACCTCCGATATGAGGAAGCACAAACATCCAGTTGAACCATCTCCAAATATGCATATAAAAATAAACCAACTCGAACATAGACAACTGCCTACAATTTCCCTTCAGCCGTTAATGAAGTGCTCTTCTCAAAAATGAAAACAACAAATATTTACTCTTCAAATCCTTGTACGCGCACACTAAAGACCAAACTGATACACAACTTGTTAAATAAACTGAAAAATTATTTTTCCTCGGTTAATGGTAGAACAATACTGTGAAATATTTCACATGTCCACCTGGACATTGACAGACAAACAAACAGACAGACAGCGAGACAGAGAGAGATAGAGGCAAAGTGATTCCTCTTGGCGGGATACTAATAATCTCTAGATAGATCGATATACCTGTTCGAAAGGATCTTCTATATTGACCGATGGGCAGGGGAAACAATAACAATAAAAAAAAAATGAAAAGTCAGTCTACAGCAGAGAACAATGAACGGAAACATCCTACGCACTCATGAGGAATTCTCACAAGCTAGACAATGGAATTAGGCAAACAATGTTATGTCTGTGCTTAGTTTTTCACATACCGGTGTGCTGCTGCTGCAGCGGCGACAGACTGTCTGGTCTTGTTATATATTGAAATGGGTTTTTCCTTATAGGCACATAAAGGACAGGTGCTATGTTCACCGATGCGATGTTTGATTTCGTGTAGGAATTTAAGGACGTATCAATTCGGTTGCACATGGGTGAGTATTTTTCTCTCTGTTGATAAATTGCGGGATATTTATTTGTTGTTGGTGTGTTAGCGTTTCATTAGGACTTTGACAGATTACATAACAGCTCTAGAGGCATTTTTGGATAGATACTCCTTGAAGGAACAAAAATTGTTTTATTAAATAAAAAAAATTAAAGGGGGTACCTACTTTCAACATCAGTTGTGGTCTGGAGAGACCTTCATCTGAATCCACTATTTGTAGTCACCAGTTCGGCCGGCTTTCCATATCCATTTCGACCGTTAAAAGAAGTTGTTAAAAAATGCTGCCGGCAAAACATTTCCCATAAGCCTGCCTTACCATTTTCGCACTCTATGGAGAATACTGTATCGTCATCCACAGAAAACTGAGTTTAAGAGTGTTGAAAGGAATCTCCCAAGGTTAAGATTTGTGATTTACAATTGCAAGCATGACTTTTGCGTGTTTCTAATATATACATAAAATGTGAAAATAAAAACACACCTTTGTCTGTTTACCAGATGACGTGAAAACTTTTCACCCGATTGCGATGAAAACTTTTTAGAAATGTTTCTTCGGATCTCAAAAAAGACTATAGACAATGGGCCTTACTAATAATCATTTTTAACCTTCACACTAAATATTTCATGGGTCACAATATGCAATTTTGTATGGAAAATTTCGCCACTATGAGTTCGAAAAATTTTGCCTGGACACTAAAAATGATTATTAGTACCGCGGAATGTCGCCTATTTTTCTAGATAATTTTTGACTAAAATCATTTTTTTTTTTTCAGACTCTCCTACTACCTTTAATTTGTAATTTTCATAATAATTCTTTCCGCAGTACTAATAATCATATTTAGTGTCCAGGCTAAATTTTTCGAACTCACAATGGCGAAAATTCCACGCAAAATTGTATATTGTGACCTAGAAAATATTTAGTGTGAAGGTTAAAAATGATTATTAGTAAGGCCCTTGGTCTATACAGAAAAAAGGCTAAAGATAGTATAGATAGCCGGTACTCTCATAAATATTTTAAGCTTTCAACCTGCTTTTGCTTTCTACTGAAGCTGAGCTACAGCTCAAATTTTGTTACATAAAATATTCCAGCAACTACATACTGGTACACCATACTTGGCATTTGCCTATTCGAGATGAGCTGATTCATTTAAAAATTTGAAAATGAAACCAGCTCGAATTTAATCGCCTTTTAGAACTTCATTCGACAACCTTTATATACATATCTAAGCCGACTATGATGGCAGCTCGCTTAGTCCCGCAAGACTCGATGGTGAAGATTTTGTAGATGCTTTGCCTTGAATGATAATGATAGATTCACTAAATTGCTGTTGCCGTTTGTAACCCATTTATACAACTGATGAGTCATCTCAATTCCCAAGAGAATGGAAAAAAGCCAACATTATTCTGCAATTTTGGAGAAAAGAATTTGAACTTCGGTTGACTAACTTTACTGTCGAAAGCATTTGAGAAACGACTCTTAAGGCAGGTTCAGTATTTTCTCCTTAGCACTTCTCTCCGTCCATATGCTTGGACTAATCGGCAGTTGTATAAGACTGCAAGCCGTAGAACACCTCTTTAATTTTTCGAAAGCGTTTGACACAGTTGATTACTTGATACTTTGTTTGAAACTTAACACAACCTGGTTTTCCTGTCATCAGCTACAAAACTATTTTTGTCGGGAGAGCAGTGCATCAGTGCGTGGTCATCAAAGATAAGACCTATGTCTACTTCTAATTCATGGTGAAACTACCAGGGCTCAATTTGGGGCCATGTTTTCTTCGTTTGTTATAGCTAGTCCTAGTCGTTCATTTAATGTTTTCATCATTTTGATAAGATCCCACTTTCAGATACCTATCACACTTCAGACTTCAGATCTAGCAGCAAAAAACTGAACTTGACCTCAATGAATAAAACGCGAAGCTCTGATGGCTATCCGCAGAACTACTCATAGTAGAAGTATCTCGCTTGCTTGAAAAAGAAATAGCGAGCTACCTGCTAGCTATAATATTATGATTTAATACATAGTAGCAAAGCTGGTTCTAGTTATCAACGCTGTTACCAATACGATATATTCTGCGTGGTGTCGTAAATATTCAAGAGACTAATTACAATGCTTCACTTCTACAGAAACATTTTTCTATAAATCTATCTAGTCCCATACATCTGCAATTTCTTTCCTTTCGCTAACAGCATGTTTTCCCATCTGCTCGGTATGAGCAACGCAACTTGGCAAACAAATGAACGTTTGACGAATCTTTATCGAGTTGTTCAACTGTGTTCTTAGTGTAGTAGCAAATGGATTTGTGGACAAGTACATGCACACTAGATCCAGTATTAGATGTTGAAAGCACTCGGTACATGACGCTTAGTAGATATGACTGAGGTATCAGCATCAAACAGGCGCAGTAGAAAGCTAACTAGGAATAAAGGTGAAAACGTTGCCGAAAGCACAGCACAGCTACTTCCAACAAACAGACGAATTCGTAGCAATAAACTCCAGTCAGTTCGTAGTCGTTAGTTGAAGTGAGTTAAAGCCTAGTTTACGCAGCTGTTTCGGAACGAAATTTTTCGGTGGTCTCTAAATCGACAGCGAAACGTCTGCGAAAAGGAAGCGGTAAATAAAATTGTCGAGAGTTCCATCAGCTGATTCACAAGTAGCAGTGTTACCAGCACTCGATTTGGATACTCGAACTATTCACTAGCTCCTTGAAATTGTTAACTATCCTAATCTAGACTTTAAAGGTTATCGAATTTTAGACTCCTTAGGTATTTATAAAAAACAATGCACTTCAATTTCGATAGCACTCTTTTCCTAAAGCTAAAGCTTTATACTGTTAATCGTAAATGAGCTAACTCCATTTTTATACAGTCTTTGAGCAGACTCTACGTCTCAGCAGTAAAATCATTTCTTAAAAAAAGCATAAATATGAAAACACACTGTCCAAGTATGAAGGTATGCGGTACGTTTATGCCCCCTTTCAGCAACATTGGAAAATGAAAACTATAGAAAAGTCTCTCAATAACGAGTTTGTGTTGTTTTTTTTATATGTACCTATAAAACTGGTGTAAAAACTGTATGGTAATTCATCAATTGAGAACGGCTGGGCCGATTTTTCAGTGGTTCGTAATTATAAGGAGAAGGTCTTTACGAAAGAAAATTTTGGAAAAACTATCCGGAAAAGTCGGGAAATTGGAAAAAACGAAAATTGATTTTTTGTATTGAGTTTTGTGTGCATTTGTTACAGAATGGCTTTTCGAATTGAAAAGATAGAAAATTCTTAGTGGAATACTCGGAAAAATTCTAAAAAATTTCGACATAATTTCGCATATTATCGCAGAATTTGATGTAAAGCTTAAATTCGTTTCGGAGCTTGGAAAACTTCGGATAAACTGTGAAATTCGTTTTGATAAAAGACGTCTTGCGACCATAAACATTTATCGAAGCTCCTCGACTCAACGAAGCAAAATATGTAGTTTGACAAAAATGTAATTTTAACGCCTAGCAAGGCAGGCTGGGATCCGCTAGTTTAATATATTGTCGTCTTTAAAAACAATTATTTTTGATACCTATTCATATTTGAGTTTGGGTATATTTGGCTCCAAAATTTTTCAATTTGGTGCCATACCTCTTTTAAAAGGTGGCAACACCGCAGTTCAAATGTAAAATATTTGAAGGCAATTTAAGTCTCGGACAATAAACATGTGTGAATATACCAAGCAATCGTCTGCAATTACCCACTTTTCCGGTTCGTACTGCAAAACGTAAAGGAGAGCGATATATTTCGTTCATGATTTGGTTGTGTCACTTTTGTATGTGCTTTTCGTTACGGAACAGCTGCGTACCAGGCTTAAGACTTGAAAGCTTTGCACACACCAGAATTGAGTCCATAGACTTTGAAACTAGATAAATCGTAGCATATACTTACCCTCTGAACGCAAAAGAGTTCTGCGAACTGTCAATTTCTGAATAATGCTAGCACAACGATTGGATTTTGACAAGTTGGCCGATTTTTAATACATGATGAGTCCAGATTCCATTGTGTTCAGGCTGGGACCTATTTGCTAAGCCCCTTCGTACAAAAGTAAGGGTTGCCTTGCACTCAAAACATATCTCCGAACACTTGGTCACAGTCCCTCATCCTCAGTGGTAACTCTTCATAACTCTATATTTAGTCAACCAAATCAATAACTAAGGCCGTCCATTGACCGTGTGGTATGCAGTACACCCCGCAGTCTTCACCGTAAATATTTAATCTATCACTCGACACGAACAATCCACGTCCAACAAAGGACCCTCAACCGATGCACTATATAGTCGTCCAAACAATAGGTACACACTCGATTTCGACCCAACAAAACAGCTCAAACAATCTGCAACAATTGCAGTTACACAAATGCAAACGACCGTAAAACGCTAATCTGTGTCATGAATTTTAAAATAGTCAACCCAAGGGGATCTGTATTGCTGTACTCGTACTCGCACCAGCATCCCTCTGCGAGAGCCTATATCTCTTCACGGTGATCCGCAAAAGTGCTTATACGGTGCGACCCGACCCCCCTTGTGCGATGTGTACAGCACTCAAGGATCAAGGATTTCGGTCGATTTTTTCCACACACACACAGCACCGGGCATATGTAACACGCGCATCAGTTTCCCCCTATAGAATCACGCAGCAGCTATCCAGAGCTACAAGGTAAAAACAACGCCAAAGGATATATCCTTAATTCGAATTTATTGTTTGTTTGTTGCAAATAAATTTACCATTTATCATTCCACCAGTTTGTTTGATCCTCTCCACGGCCTCACTGTGTGAACAGAGGGATTGTGCGTGCTCGTTTGTTTTTTCCAAATTCGTTTCGCATTCATGTGTGTGTTTTGTTGGTCCCTTGTATTGGGTGGAAGCTATTTAGCGGAAAATGCGTTCAAATTTAAATCCTGAAATTGGAAATCAAAATGAAATTCAAATGTCGGATTAAATTCCCTTACAGAGGAGATGACGACACACCGAGGCGAAGGATCTAGTGAACGTTTTGAAATATGATCCGGGAGGGTGTGAAATTTCATCGGAATTCACATCTGTCAGTGACTGAGTGTCCCACGCGAACTGACATCATTTCTGTGTCCCTCTCTCTCTCTCTCTGTATTGAATGGGTTTCGTTCTTAAACACGGTAATTACAATAAAACAATAAACTACAGGGATAATACACTCTAATGCTAATTACTGTTCCCAGGAACTACTAGTATCCCTTGCACAAACAAAACAAAATTCTTAAGATTCGACGAGCGGGAATTCCCCGAGCGACAGACCGAGTGCGGGACTGTCTTTAAAGGGATTATATGAATTTGCAAAACAATAAAGGATTTATCCAGTTTGGGAGTTGGATGTGTGTATTTCTGACCAGGCGACAGGCTGTCTGGCGAGAGCGTTTGACCTTCTTTGAGGATAAAAATTAATACAAACCATATGGTGGATACTCGTGTGTTGTGGGGGAAAAACCCTCTGTTTACCGAAAGGATGTGTTCAACTGCTTGTCTTGAAATGTACTTAACGCATAACAATGGCATGGGCTCACTCCTTTTTGTGTTTACGGTTGTGTTTTCCATTGTACCATTGGAATTTGTCATTTTACAGCAATTTACAGATAAAGGACGATAATATTCGCATTTTTATTGTCATTTGACAATTGTTTAGATCGGGCATCAGCACCAGTAGAGATAAGATCGGATTTCCTTACACAGGGTAGCATATGGAAAGCAGTGTCTGTCTCTGTGTCCATCTGGTGACCTGAATTGGATATGGTTTGTTCTTTTGTGTGCGGAAAATTTTACTATTCCATTGTTTTGATTGCATTGTTCGTTGCGATTTGGATTATTTTTTGTGTCAATATATAGACGAGGCAACTCCTTCTACTCGGCTCTGTTCGACGAATGAAGTTACTCTACATTGTCAATAGCTTTTGAAGCAACCATTTTGAAAATGTTCTTTTCTTACGGTTTTTCAATCTACACACCAAAGAAAAGTACCCACTTTCAGACATTGGAACGATTTAAGCTTCAAAAACCGTGGTACCATGCCGCGTAAAAAATGGGGAATAGGCTTTCAATTTATATATGTCATGGTATAGGTAAAGACCATGGTAGTGATTTTTAAGGAATCATTTTAAGTCATTACACGACTTCGAATACACAGTCTTATTAGAAGAAACCGCTTGGCACCATCTGTTGGCCTAAATTTCGACTAGCCTATCTAGAAACTGAGTCCTTAGTTCTTGGACTACTAAATGAGGGGTAACAGGTTCCATCTCCAAAAAGAGCACAAATTCCAGCTTTTGTTTTTTTTTTTTTTTCACTGCGGGTAGCCATTATTTCCAAAAATGCATTTCTACGCATTTCTAAAAAGCAATACGAACACAATAAAACAAGAGTCATGAATCTCGGTCCAGCGGTTTTCGAGTTATAACGTCATCATTGTTAAATAGCAAGCCGAAGTAAGCACAAATCAACTGTCAACTATTATTATTGGATGTGGCTGGGAAAGGTTGCCAACTCGCAAAACAAACCTGTAAAAGAAACTTATTTAATAGCCGTAACATATATGCTCCGCACACTTCAGTTTCTTTGTAAAACGCCGAGTCTATTACCAATGGGTGCTCAAGCTACTCAATACTTAAATCAATCTGGAAACACTTTGGACATGAAGTTGTCAGTTTCTCAGAGATTGTCAATAAAAAATATATGAGGTGGAACATTCTTCTTTTAAATCAGTTGCAGGTTGCAGCGTTATGAAACACTTCACATTTTGTCCTTAATATCTACAACAATTCCTGGAGACGTCAATATAAGAAAGATTTAACCTCCTGTCATAATGTTCTCTTAAGGCATGATCATAATAAAACTTTACAACTCTTTAAAGCTCTCTCTATGAAATAGTTAAGGTTGTAGTTGTAGGTATAAGGAGTGCATGGATGAGTTATACCTGAGTTCAGTCATCTCTCAGTTGTCTCTCGGAATGAAATTTCCATAGATAACGTGGTTGTGGATGACACCGTGGACACCTAATCAGGCGAAGTTAAGCTATGACTAAAATAAATAATGTTTTTCAAGGTCTAAAGAAGTCGAACTTCTAAAATAGGAGGTTGATTGCCTGATATTTGACAATATTTTGCTGGCTTTTCTTGTCTTCCAATTCGTTATAAATAATTGTTGGTAGTGACATTAAATAACCATAGACACTATTGCTTGGTATCAAATTTACGGACAGTTAAATGAACCTTTCGCAAGGATACAAATACCTTGTATCCAAATTGTTCTTTGATTTCATGGACGTGTTTAACTGATCTATACCATATGTAGCCGACTTTTTCTAAATAAATTATCACGTACCTACATTTTGAAGCAATATCTGTACACTGCATTGAACAGGTATAATGGATAAGTAGGTACGAATCGACCAACAGAGGTCTATTCAAAACCAAGATCAAGTTTCATAAGTTGCTGATACTAATTTAAACTTGTTGGGCTCATAGACAATAAAATGGTACAATTTTTTATTGAATAGCAAAGCTAATTTCTGTGGATGATAATATATCAAAGGACAAAGGTGAATCCCATGTGAAATTGCCGTAACGCAGAGTTTTCCTAGTAGCCTTTAATACGACCACCATCATTTATACATAATAATTTTTTTGCGCAACAGGTCCGTAGGGACCCTAGGCCTAGCTTCTCGCAACCATTCGTTTTGTGTGAGTTTTCATTTTTGGAACGAATGGAAGGGATCTACAATTTTATGCCGATTCCAAACGGCTAATTGAGAAGCTCTTTCATGACAGTTATACTCTCGGATGTTTGTCAGACGTTCGCGAGAGGTGGCGCAGTGAAAAAACCCTGAGTTGGAAATTGGGTTTTTGCGGGATTCGAACCTGAACCCCTCGCTTAGTAGTCCAACACACTAACCACTAAGCCACTGCGACCGACACTTATACAAGGTGGTGCAAAATTAATCTCCCTATCGAAAGATGCTATAATTTTTGCAAATGGTGTCTTACGTGAATCATATTTTGACATTTATGAACTAGACAGCTGCAGTATAAAACAGACAAGCAATGGTGCGCTATACTCTGCAAGACCGTGGAATAATCTCAATAACGAAGAGTACGATTTTGTGTCGAAAATTATCATGAGCGAAAAGGCGCATTTCCACTTAAACGTTTAAGTCGATAGGCAAAATTTATATTTTTGGGGCACTGAAAATCCGTATGAAATGAACGAAGTGCTATTATATCCACTAAAAACCAATTTGCGATTGGGCTTTCACGTGGGAGGAGTGATTGCGCCGTATTGAGGACGACATAGGCAATATGGTCACTTTTACTGGCGGAAGCTACAGGGCCATGAGAAACGACTTCTTACTGCCGGAATTAGATGAACGGAGTGAACGGTTTCATCCAAGACGGTGAAACCGAACACACAGCACGAGCCACAATGGATATTATGAAGGAAGCGTCTCCTGGTAGCGTAATCTTCCGTTTTGGTGATTTGGCATGGCCAACAAGATCGCATGGTTTAACCATCCCAGACTTCTTCTTTTGGGGCTACTTGAAGTCGCCAGAAAGCCTCAGACAATCGCAGCCCATAAGGAGAATAGTCGACAGGAATGCGAACAGTTATCACCGGAAAGTCATGGAAACTGCGTTATAAGACGGGCACAAATGTGTATCAACACTTGCGGCAGCCACTAGGCGGTTATCATATTTTCCAAAAAATAGAACAAATTGTAAAGGTCCAAAATAAGGATTTCCATCATTCAAAACATTTTTTTTATATTTAGTAAAAAAGTAATTCAAAAACAAAATTGCATGATTAATTTTGCACCACCCTCTCTATAAACTTTGTTCGGATTCCGGTTTTTATTTTATAGTGTACTTTTTGTTAAATTTCATGACTGGGCTGGTTGTAACATGAAGTGCAGAATGTATCATTTGTCTCAAAGCATGAAAGGCTTTACTCAAATGCGGGTTTCGCCGAGAGTAAGAAAAACTGGGGTTTAATTACCGCATCCGCAACTTGACCACTTCTATGTTACAGCTAACTCGTATATAGCAGGAGTAAGTTGGAACAGTCCCCCTTTTGTAAAAACAGCAAAATTTTGGCATCTTCTGACCTGACTTTATTTGACTTTTTTGTTGAATTTTGTAGCTCAAGAATTACTTACTTACTTACTTAGGTGGCGCTACAGTCCGGGGTGGACCTGGGCATCAACCAATACGCCTCTCCAGTTAGCGCGATCTTTGGCTAACTGCCTCCAGTTGCGCACTCCAAGTTGGTTGAGGTCCCCTTCCACTTGCGCGCGCCCCCTAAGGCGAGGTCTTCCTCTACTGCGTTGTCCCTCCGGGTTGGAGTCGAAGACTCTTCGGGCCGGAGCGTTGGTGTCCATTCGCTCTACATGTCCTAGCCATATCTTAGTCGACTGATGCGTACTTTTCTGACCAGGTCGATGTCGCTGTACAGTTCGTAGAGTTCGCTGTTAAATTTCCTCCTCCAAAACCCGACAACGCGAACGGGACCGAAAATCAATCGAAGAATTTTGTGTTCAAAACGACCTTAGCTCAAGAATTGGTTCTTAAAAATTAGTCGAAAGTATTACTTCTGGCACCGCTTTCCCGTACGTTTCTAAGAACATAATGTCTCAATGTCATATTTCCGGCACACTATCGTAGGTTAACCATAGGTTAACTTCGAAACTTTGATTTCAACCAGTTTTGTCCATATAATTTCAGATCTTTACAAAGTTCTGTCACCACAAATAACTCGTCAAGGTGGGCGTTAGCCTAGGGCGATATCGTTGAACAAAAGCCCTACATCCCTCTTTTATCTGATGATACGAGTACGACCAAGGAAGGACATAGTCTACTTTTACGGAGTAGAAATCGAGTAGTAATACTTCAAGTAAAAAAAAAAATATTTTTAATTTTAAAAGCAATTTTTGTTGTCAATTTTTTAATTATTTTCCAAGCAAATTGTTGTTGTCAACAATTTTGAAATTTCTTTTTTTTAAAATACGAAAGATGACAACCTTGTGGTACCCCGGACTTAGCTATTCGCTTTGGTCTACCATCAGACCATGCATTAGTTGGAATGGAAGGTCTTTTGAAGATTGAAGTTTGTAGCGAAATCTAGATGGTCCATATCAAAACGACTTCCCTGTTACAAACTAGAACTCATCGATCGATCTTCTCACAGTTCCATGGCGCTTTTGTTCAGTACAGGTTTTTCAAAATTATTTATGTTTTAAATAATTCCTACTAATCTGGCGACATAAATGAAATAGGTCCACATTGTAAAGCACTCCATTCCATTTCCTCCAAAAGCGCGTCCCAAGCACCTACATACATATAGGTATGCTACCAACGTACCACAGAACATTCCAACATTCAGATTCGATTGATTGGATGATTTGAATAAAGGAAATTTTATCCTTTTCCAACCAACTTCTCTGCGAATTTGCGTTTTTAATTCACTCAACGACTCAGTATACCCCAGGGAGACCCCTCTTCAAATCATACTGTAAGCCATAATAACTAATGACTCTCTGCAAAAACATTTCACAACCATTTTTCCACTTCTGAGTTCAATTTGTGGAAAATCATAAAAGAAATACAGCAAAACAGACTGAGGAAAAACAACATTTCCAAAGTGCTCTCCCATCATCGATGCAACCACAGGACTCTGCGGAGAAGACTGAGAAAAATCATTTAGCACAAGTGAAACACTGAAACGTTTTCGAGTGGAAAACAATTTTTCCACATGACTTCTGTCCGATTGCATCAGAGAAAAGGACCAAGAAAAACCCACGCGCAAAACGCCCTTACAAAACTGTTCACTGGCAAAAAAATAAAACTTATTAAGTGCTAAAGTGGAAAACGCTGGCGTATTTCCCTTCTGTATAGGCATTCGCGAAAAAAAAAAAACACAATCAACTAAATCGCAATTAACTTTAGTCCTTGCCGTATGCGCTGTGCGGGGATATGGTGATGGTGATTAATTAAAATGGCAAAACTTGCACCGCATACCGATTGACATGATACAATTATTTCCTATCAAATGCGTTCCGTTTTGCAGGAGAACTGTTATTCATTCATTCATTTCATTCATTTCATTTATTTATTTTATTTTCTATTTCTTTAACAGTTGGAAAATTTAAAAATGTAATAACTTAACAAATTTATATATATTAATATAATTCATTTAATAATAATGTTATTTACAATATAAACATTAAATTTGTTTCTTAAGTGTTTTTCATTAAAGAGAAATTACGAGAGAAAAGAAAAAGCACTTTCTATTGTCTATTGACAAGTGACGAAAGTACCAAAAGAAAATTTGTAAATCCATAATATTAATATTAAAGCATATTTAATCAACAGGTGTTGTGGGGTAAGATGTCGAGAAAATACATTCCAAATTTTTTTTTTTTTTTTTTTTTTTTTATGTAATTGGATGGAACTGATTTAATTTAATACAAGTTTAAACTAATATCTTGATAATGTTTGCGACTGCATCAAAATCGAAGTTAAAAAGCCATTTTTTAATTTGTTTATTGAATGAATGCGTAGAGCGAATGCTCCGTATTTCAATAGGTAAAATATTAAACAATCTAGGTGCTACTGATGTATAAAAGTTAAGAAAGCTATTAGTGTTATGCATAGGAATGATAGCAAGATTACTGTCACTACTGCGTAATGTGTAAGCTGGCGTATTGTGGCTTGAAAGATAACCACTTCTGCAGAAAAATATTTTTAGTACCTACCTTATAAAAATAGAGGTGTTTAAGCGGGAGAATACCCGAGCTGACAAACAACGCAAAACTGTGATCAAACCTATTCTTCCTCCAGATGGTTCTTAGGATATGCTTTTGGGTAACTAACAGAGGTTGTAGATTGTTTTTGTAAGTACCACCCCAACATATTATTCCATATTGTAATTTCGACTGAACCAGTCCGTAATAAATGGTCTCCATAAGTTCCTTGCAACAAAGATTTCTCAAGTGAAACATAACATATGTGGTTGACAACAAATATTTTTTTAAAGATAATGTGTGCACTTTCCAGTTCATTTTATTGTCAATTACTAAGCCAAGATATTTATATTCACTAACTGGTTCGATATGAAAACACTTAGGTGAACAAACAACATCCGCAACATTTGTTGATCCACTATTAGAGACGCAACAAGATAAACTACTAAGCAAGAATTTTTTACAACCAATGCTATGCTGAGTTAGAATTGGCGGACTCAAATCTAAAGCGTTTAGATTGAAAAACATAACTCTTGTTTTTTCACTAATGACCAGCTTATGAATGCCGAACCAATGTCTGAATAACTCCAAGTCAAAATTGATATCCGAGACCAGATCTAACAATGTGGTACTAGAATACACACAAGCTAAATCATCAGCAAACCCACATACTTTACCTTTTAAGTTTAGACTAAAAACACTATTGATATAAATAAGGAACAAAATTGGACCTAAAACTGAGCCTTGAGGAACTCCAATATTAATACATCTGGTTTCACTGAAGTTACCACCTATAGTTACCCTTTGCTTCCTGTTTTTAAGGTAGGAAGAAAACCAATCTAGCATAAACCCTCTGAAGCCAGCTTTTTCTAATTTTCTTAAAAGAATGGCATGATCTACTGTATCGAAGGCCTTTTTAATATCAATGTAAAGAGCAGCAGTGTACTTTTTTTGGTCTATACTTTCATAGATATGACCACAATGTGCTAAAAGTGCATCTTCAGTTGATTTACCAGCTCTAAATCCGTATTGTTTTGAACTGAAAAATGAGATATTGTCAAGATAGCTTACAACTCTACATTTGATGACTTTTTCGAAAATTTTTGAAAATACTGGTAATAAAGATATAGGCCTATAATTATTGAGACAATTCTTATCACCTTTCTTGTAAATTGGAATAACTGCCGCAACTTTTAAGCTTTGCGGGAATTGACCGTGAATAATACTTTTGTTAAATATATGAGTTAATATATCCACAACATTTAGACTAATCTTTTTGAGAAAGTCATTGGAAAAACTGTTTGACGTAGAAGAATATGAATTATCCAAGGATTGAATTACTTTATAGACTTCAAAAGATGATATAGTCTCAAAGAAAAAACTATTTGATTGAAAATATTCATTAAAACAATATTCTGGACAATAAACAGAAGAATTATTTATTCCTGCATCAGAAATAGTATTTAGGGCTATTTGAGTAAAGAATTCATTAAAGATTGAAGCCATTTCAGACTGATCAACAACATTCAAAGCTCCTAAGGTAAGATTTAAGGGAATACTAGAAGTTGTTTTTTTGTTGAATATTTCATTGACTATGTCCCATTCTTTTTTCAAGTCTCCTTTGGCTTTTTGGAACTTGTCCATATAAAAATTTTCTTTGCAAATGGGAATTTCAAGACTAATCTCTTTACATAAAACTTTATAGTTTTCACGTAGTGATACTTTATTTGGGTGTTTCTTACACTTTAACCTCAATAGATTTTTAGAATGAATTTTGTTTAATAAATAGTTAGACATCCATGGTTTAAGCTTTTTTAATTTTCCTTTTCTGCTCTCAAATACTTTTGAGCTTTGGTCAGTATAGCCATTTAAAATTAACTCAAAATTGTCAAAAGCAGTTGAGGGATCAGAGTCGGTATAAACTGTTGACCAGTTTTCGAAAACCAAATAGGAATTCAACAGTACGAAGTTAGTTCTGGTCATTTGCTTATGGAGAACCTGTTTCCTGGGTTTAATTATACTGTTTTCTTTAAAGTCAAAACATAAACATGTCATACAATGATCTGAAATTTTAAAATCAGATATTATGCTGGTTAGGGTTAAATTGCTTTTCAAATCAATTCTAGCTAAGATGTGATCAATACATGTTTTGGATGTTGGAGTTATTCGTGTTGGTTCATTAATGCAAGATATAAGACCATATGCTGAGAATAACGACTTGTAATTTTCAACTGTTAACGAGTCAGACAACAGATCTATATTAATATCGCCAACTATAAACAAGTGCTTAGAGTTGTTGTTAATCAGCAGTGAGTTGAGCTCCTCAATAAAAACCTCTTCATTTACATTATGAAATCTGTAAAAACACATAAAAACTAATTTTACAGACTTTAAAACCACCGAAATCTCAAGCATATCAGAGCTTTTAAGATTCCTGCTAAAAAAATTACAGATCAGGTGTGACAATAGTTGATGGCTGTAGCAGAGAAGAGTTTACTTGCTGTTGATGCAGTTGTTGTTCATGGCAAGTAAATTGAACAGCTGATTGCTGTGAAGAGACTGTAGGTGGCGGAGGTGGTGGTGATGATGGCAGTGTATGTGACTGAGATGAAACTGTTGGTGGCGGCGGTGGTGATGATGGTGGTAGTGTATGTGACTGCGGTGTTAGTGACTGAGATGTATGATTAATATATTTTTGTTGTTGTTTTATTGTTTGCATAACAGAAGAAGAAGCAGATTCAGGTGTTGTATGGGTATTTTTCAATGTGGTTGGGGAGAATCGTAACGAATCTCTTCTTTGCTTTGAACACAGTGGACAACGAAATTCAATGTGGTTTTTTTTCATGTAGTCCTTATCACTAGGTTTTAAGTTAACACATTTCAAATGAAAATGACTATTACAGTGATTACATAGAATTTTCGCAACATTGCGGTCTACTTTTGCTCCACATATGCAAGACATTTTAATATTTACGCAAGTAAAGAAATAAAAATTCTCGACACGAGTGTACCCCACAACGTAACGATGAGAACTGTTATTCGATTGGCCAAAGGATTTCTTCCTGATTAAGTGGAAAATTACTTTCGAAACAGGTTTCCTTTCAAAACCGAGACAATTAGGCGAAATTCACAGTCAAACAATGAATCCACAAGAACCCGCCCGTTTGTGCGATTGTCCGCATGGAGTAAAGTCGGTGATTGTTTACTCCCTGTGTGTCACAAGAGATTTGCCAACCACCATTATGATGCGGAGGATAATTCGACGAACAACAGTTGCACACACGTTCTCGGCCAGATGTCCGAAATAGAGCAGTTCTCGGGCTACGCAAGTATGTCAATACTAATCAGGGCTTACCTTTGAGTATGAAAAGGACCTCCCAAAATGACTTGGAACAAAGGATCTGTGTTCGCTTTTTGTCTTTATTTTCCACGAAATGACAAAAAGATTGAATAATGCGAACAATTCCCAGGCAATTGTTTATGAGGGTGAATAGATGTTATGACCATTGTTGCTAGTGTCCTTTTATAGATAGAAGAAAGGCAATACAGTCTTTGGTGAGCCAATTATAGGTAGTGAAATGGGATATTTGATACAACCACTAAATCCGTTTGAGTGCAGGAAATAATTAGGCCAAAGCAAAGCAAGCAAACTCTACTTGCAGGTCTTGGAAAAAGGTCATATATTTCGACCCGAGCGGAGCAGATTCGAGCTCCTGAAGTGAATATTATGAGCAAACTCTTCACGATTTTTTTCGTAGTAGCTATTATCGACACAAATCTTACTCAGTGCTCCTGGAATTGGTATCCTCTTCAAAAGAAATAACAGTATTTTTTGCTGCGAGCAATAGATTACTCCGAAAAGTGATCCGGTTCGACCCCCAAAAACCACAAAAATCCCACCATGAGCAGCTATAAAGCAATTTTTCCCACTGCTTATCCTTTCGACAGTGTCTGGCAAACGTCTGAGAGTATACGTAGCCTGAAAAAGCTTTTCAATTTGTCAGTTCATACGCTACGAAGTTCTAGGTCACTTCAATGGTTAAGACAAGTCACACGAACGAATGCTTGTGTCGGGAACTTGACCCACGATTCCATATCGACCTGTTGCACTAATTACTTATTTTTTAACAGTATCTCGGTCACACAGCGAGCTGTCACTGGTGCGTATTGCGAGTACGGAAACAGAAGCGGCTTAAATGGGTTTAACTGTTAACAAGGCCAAAATCAAGTAAGTACTGTAAAAAAGAAGGGACACCCAACATCGACGAATTGGACAGAACGTCACAATAGACTCCTATAAGTTTGAGGTAGTACGGGACTTCATCTACCTCGGCTCTGCTATCACATCTGAAAAATCTCATCAGAAATCATCATCAGAAACGAAGAATTTCTCTAGCCAACCGCTGATTCTTTGGGCTGAGGAGGCATCTTTGTATAGTAAGGCCCTCTTCGGATCAACTAAGGAGACTGTATAAGACCTTAATAGTCCCATAGTCCTTTTATTCGGATCGGCAGTATGGAATCTTTCAAAAACGGATGAAGTTAACCTTGGTCGTATCAAGAGAAAAATTCTTCGTAAGATTTTCGGTTCCGTTTGCTTTGATGGGTTTTGGATGAGACGGTTCAACGACGAACTGTACGAGCTGTACAGCGACATTGATTTAGTCAACAAACTGCGCATTAGACGTCCGAGATAGCTAGGACATGTAGAGCGAATGGGCAACAACGCTCATCCCTGCAGAGTCTTCGAATCCAACCCTGAGGGTAGAGGTAGACCTCGCCTAAGGTGGTGCGCAAAAGTAGAAAATGAACTCAGCCAATTTGAATAGCGCAACTGGTGGCAGCTAGCTGAGGACCGGGCTAGCTCTAGAGGCTTGTTGGTCGAGGTCCTTTTTCACCCCGAACTTTAGCGTCACCTAAGTAAGTAAGTATCTCGGTCTTATTTTGTTTTCAAATCATATGGGGAAATGTCTTATAACTTATAATAACTTAGTCCTTACAGTACACTACTAAAGAAGCAAGAGCCTCGTCTCTATTGAATGCTTCCCTTTAATTGATTTATCGTTTTTACGTTTGTTAAACCAAGTATATGTTGTAAACAAGCAGGGACACCCAACGCCGATGAGTCCAACAGAACGTCACAATGGACAACTTCGAGGTGGTACTGGACATTTTCTGCTTTGGTTTTTTATATTATGTCAATAACATCGGCAGAAATTGAACTGACGACAATTCTTGCGAATCGCTGTTTCTTTGGGCTGAAAAGGCAATTGAATAGAAGAGCTTTATCCCAAATATGAAGGCGATTCTTTGGAAAACCTTGATCATCCTAAGCGCTGAGACTTGAACTTTATCTAAAACTTATCAATTTACATCCTCGCTTGCTTTGACTCTTCATAAAATGTCCGGAGAACACACGGAGAAAGACCGAAAAAAGATAAGTAGAAGAAGACTACAACCGATTTGGAAAAACGTTATAGCTAAGGACTGGGCTCATGGGAAAGGCTTGTTAGTTGAGGCCAAGTTTGACACCGGACTTTAGAGCCGGTAAGTAAGTACGTTTGATAAGAACACGTTAAGCTGACTGTTTCTAAAAGAATATTGTCGCAGTTATAGCTATTCTTGATAAAAATAGACAACAGACCTAAAAGTGCCAGCAAGTAGCAAAAATTATTGGAAACAGCGTTAGTCCACAGAGCTGTCCCACAGTAAGTGATTTAGTCCATTTGTCTTTTAAACTCTCTTTTCATAGCACCATCGCTTCATATAAGAATTTTCAAAAATAAAACACAGCTTGCGGTATAGCGTAGCGACCTGACCAACAACAACTGCATCGGTATCGGTGAGCGCCTCCCCACTGTGATAGGAATTTACAGGGCATAAATAAAAATCCACTTTAACAGAATCTTCGTAGACCTAAAGACGACGAAGAAGCGGCGTTGGTACAGTAAGCAGCACAAAAAAAATCGTTTCATTAAATGAACCATGCAGCCGAGACAAGGCATCGACAAGGCAACACCTCCTACTCCTACAACACACTATGCACACAATCAAGCAAAACACTCACCGAACACGGATCGCAGATCGCAGGTGAGGCTTGCAGTTGGAGTGCCGCTGCCCGAGACCAGCAATAAATATGTCAAAAGCGTTCGACTTAAGCACCCGCGTTCAGTCACACAGACATAAAGACGCTCTTTAGCCCTGACCTAATCCATGATTTAGTTTTGTTTTAATGCGTTCATCTCTTAGTGGTTGCGAGTGGCTTGATTTGATGGCGGTACGCCCCCGGCTCTCCAGCACTCCCAACTCCAATAGATTATGAACCTAATTCTAACTGAACTGAAGCTGAACGTTGCCGGCTGGCCGGCTGGTTGTTTCAGAGCGTCTAAATTTTGTTTCGCTTTTGTGTGTGTGGTGATCGTTTAGTCACGCTTTTGGGATCGTTATAAAGGGTGAATTGTTTGTGCCTGTCATCCCATATCATAATTTTGTTATTCTTTTCGATTTTTCTTCAACTGGATTTTTTGTTCTTTTCTTCTTTTTTTTGTGTAATCAGTTATCGATATCGATTCGTGTCTACTTTTAAGCACTCTATTTCCTTGTAATTAATTAAGCCCTAGTTCGAGATTTTCTTGAATCTAAATCAGAGAGATTAAACTGTTTAAGTCTATACCATTCAGTACCTAAACGACTATTTTACTAAAGCTCGTCAAAAGGATGAGGGATTTTGGATTTTTTTCCAACCGAAAATATATAAATCGGTAAAAGCACCAACATGGTTTCTAAGGAAGGCAGCTTAGTTGTTGGAGGGGACTGGATAAATTTAAGAGCTGACATCGTAGCTCGAGTCCTTAACTTCCCCGAAAGTGAAAGAGTTGAAACGTGATATGGGTTTCTTTGATATAGTTAAAACCCAGGTCAAGTTAGTTTTATACAGGACGATATTACAGATGTAAGGATTGCGTTGGTTGAGTCCAAATTAATGGTCACTCTCTGAAGTGTGTTTTACCACACACTTGGCTATGGGGTTGGCCACTTCTCTATTTAAAAAATACCTATTTAAGCAAACTAATGATGCTTGGAAGCTTCTAGCAACCGTACGAGAGATCTCTTTCATGGCAACTAAACTGTCTTTTCAAATATTTGTCACTGGTTCTCAAAATCAGTAGATGGAGTTGTAAAACAAGATACAGATGGCTTTTGAAGCATGAATAATTTCAGTTGTCCTCGAATATCGCTCCCTAATGGAGCTCAATCCCAAAAATTCGCACTATTCCTTTTAATGCAATTGACATTTTATGTCCTCTGACATATCCATTAAATTTCTAAGCTTGCAGGCGACTGCGACAGACTTCGCAGGCGGTGGTCCTACAGCAGCATGGCAGTGGATAAGTTAGAGAACTATAGTTGCCCCGCTAATCTAAATATCTATATTAAGGACTTTCCAATTCATACTGGATGTATTCAATGCTAACTAAACTAAACAAGTGGGCCAAAGCCTCCCAGAAAACTGTGAGAAAGCTCCTCGATAGGGTAAAGGAGGATATAAGAGTTACAGGTACAATAGGTACAACACCAACATGCACATTTTGAAGTGATATTGGGGATCTGACAACTAGCAAAGATGCCTCTGTGGCCCAAGCGACACTTCGTTTGCATCGAAATGCCAAATGGTACAATCGTAGTATACCATCTATGGACATAGGAAGATCCTGGAACTTGTCAAAAACGAGATTATTAAGTTGAACATGCCTTAACGTCGAGCTCATTACTTCCAGAAAAAAAGAAATAGTGAAATAGTGATTTTCACGGATGGATCCATGATAGAAGTCGGAGCGAGCGCAGGTATCTATTTAAACGAGCTGAATCTAGGCCGTCACATTAGCCTCGGGAGGTATACTTTACTACACCAGCCTGAGATGATTGCTTTGCTGGATGCGTTGGACTACTTGCTTTGAGACACAGGTGGAAGAAGGAAATATCCTTATCAAACATCTCAACATCATTAACACAATCGTGTGTACTCAAGCTCAATAAGCATTCTTTTAAAAATTAAGTAACACTGATTAAGGTACGAGGACACATAGGGATCGAAGGTAACGAAAAGTCCGACTCACTTACAATTTCCAAAACAAGGGTCAACTGAAAAGTTTCTGGGACCAGAACCATATTCTCTTCATTTCATTCTAATTTTTTATTCATTTTTATTAACACTTGGTTTATTTTACGTAGGGGAAGGTCATGTACCTTGGTCCGGATTTCAGTTTTTTGCCGATATTTGATGTAACGTTTTATCATTTCTTTTTTTTTTTTTTTGTTTTTTTAGTTATTACCTGAAGTCTTATCTATGATAATGCGGAACAACCAAAAGGATATTGCTTACCATTCTAAAGTAAACTTATCTTTTATATGCTAGCCTCAAACGGTCCAAGGTACAAGACGTGATTGTACCTTGGTCCACAGAGGATTGTACCTTGGACCGAAAATATTATTGAAGGTTTTCCTATAGTTTAAAGGTGAAAATTTTATTTTCTTTCAATAAATAGTAAAAATGGTAATATTCTTATTTTATTTCAAGAAAGCAGCAAGAAACAAACCATTGTCTTAAAGTTAGTGTGTTTGACAATTTTTTTCTTATTTCAAATAATAGTTTTAAATAAAAAATACCTACTCTCATTAACTAAAAAAATGCTTAACAAAGGACTTTAATATTATTTACCTAATTTGCTTCTTGCCATATTTTCCTGAAACATACAAAACTAATTTTGCTAAAAAAAATCTAATAACGTGTAACTTTGACCGGACCAAGGAACAAGCGCTATGATAGGTCCAAGGTACACGAACACCACTTTAACAAAAAAAAATTGTTTGACATAGTATTTAAAGCACATGCGTACAAATATTTGTTCCTACCAAAAGATAATCAATATACTTACCGAAATCGATAAAAGTATAGGAAAATAGACATAAAATTATGGACTACACAACTTCAGATAATAGATAGAAAAAATACTTTTTTCACTGAAAACTAGGTATGTTTTTTTTTTTTTTTTTTGCCGACAAGTACAGCTGTGTAAGTTCAAAAAGAAACTGAAAAGAAAAATGAATAGAAGAGTAACATTTCACAGAAGAACCGGTTTTTGCTTTTGGTTTGTACTTTTCTGAAAATTGGCACTCGGAATAAGGTACACGACCTTCCCCTACTTGACAAAAACGATTAAATCTAATTTAAAACTAACATTTATCTTATTCTAGCTTACTGGTTCTCAGCGAGCACTCTAAACTTATAAATATTGCCTTTCGGCCTTAAATCTATCTATACGTAACTGCGATTTGTGTTGTTTTTTTTGAATTTTCAAGAAACTTAACTTGAATTCTTTATTATTTGTTTTGCTTGCAACTACTTAAAATTACCTGAGCTACTTAACTTATCAGTGCCCCGGCGTGAGGTATGCGACTTTCCTATGGCTGAGCTACTAGTTCCGTGGTAATTTTGCTTTATGTCCCTGATCGTTCAGTTGCAGTTCTACATCATAGTCTCACTTATACCTTTGCGGTCTATGTTCCATATGACGTTTAAATTAATCCCAGAACAGACCCTTCAGGAATTCTCGAATGCCTTGCTTTGATTGATCTCTTGAGTGAAATTCTTACATTCGAATGTATCTGCTATTGAAAAACGGCAGATGAACCGCCCATCTCCCATAAGTGGAATGTCGGATCCTCCCTCTCTACCGGTCAAAACTTCATCTCCACCCGAAGACCTCCAACATAGTAAGTCGTCGGCAATTTCCGATAATTAAGACCACCATGACCAGCCAACAAAGCCCTCTCATATCCACATACCTAGTTGAATACACCACTCAAAGCCCATTCGCTGCGTGACACGCGAAACAAATCCGTAACAGCATTCTTAAGCTACACTCGTCCATTGACTGTGTCAGACCTTTCTGTCACTCGCTCAATGACATGATTAATCCGCCACTTAAATTCATAGGTAAAAATTAAATGGACGCACAAAGGCGCGCACGTTCAATTCGGACCGCAGGGCACACACTGAACGGGAACGGTGACCAGTGTCCATGTCCATGTCGCATGTCCCCTGTCCCGCCGTTTAGTAATTACAACACATTAAACTCCTACTGGCATTGTTCTTGACTCCTTTCATCCATTAAACATGCATAATGTCCGGCTGTCGGATTGTCTGACACAATCGCTTTCATACGCTGGACGCACATCAGCTACACACACTCCGAGTGTCTCAGAAGTCCGAACTCTCAGATAAGAACAAGACTCCTCTTGTATGGAGAGCGTGCTGCGGTGGAATCTCGAAAGCAAGTAGCTGCTACTGATTTCCTCGTGTTCGTTGATCGTGTTCACTTTCAGTTGAGTTGCGAGTATTTGGAGAATTTTGTGACACTTATCGGCCCCCGGCCATCGCTGGCTGGGTCTCCCCCCAGACAAGATATACCTGTCGGATTATCGATCGAATGGCTGTGTGTATGCAGATCGTTTCTCATAAAAATTATTGGATGCATACACCAAGCCAGTTGGTGTCGGCATAAATTAAGGTGTGGTTATGGAGGTGGTTGTAAATTTGAAAAAAAAAAAAAATGTGTCATATTCGCTAAAGGAAATTAATTTATTTTCAAAATGTAGCAATAAACTGGCGATCTTCGTCTTTGTCTGCCCGTGGTGGCGGAGGATTATCGGCGGATCAAACAAAGGCGAACAAATTAAGTTTGCAGCTCGTTTTGTCGCATTTAGAGCAGCGCAGCGGTGCGGTGTTGGGCGATTGCTCAAAAGGATACTCATTTGCTACTTTGCTGCTTTTGACGTTCGGTGCTTTTGTATCGGCTCATTAGGGGCGATGAATAAATTTATAAAGAGAATAGAGTTCTTTTAACGGTTATCTAGATTAATAGCATATTGACAGGAGTTTCAATGGGGTCTATGGTAATAATATGGGTTCATTTTATTTAAAGTTGCCAAGGAGACTATATCCAAAGGTGGAGTTGTCTTAACTATAGGAGCAAGAGGTGTCCTTGTTAATGCTGAAGTATTCGACGTTTTGAATGCCTTCGAAGGTTTGAAACGGGAAACGAATGCAGCCACTTTTGTTGACCTTAAGCGCTGTCCTTTTATAATTGATCAAATTTTGCTTCGAAGAAGACCGTCATCCACTTCAAAAAAGACCTTCGTTCTTTCCATACTACAGTGTGTGAGGAATGGTCTTGAATTTTCAAACCTGTATGGTAGACTCTATTGCGTTGGACTACAAGGCAAGGGTTCCAGGTTCGACTCCAGAAAAAAAAAAAACAAATACCAACTTAAGGTATTTTTTTCATTGCGCGACCTCTCGCGAACGTCTGATAAATATTCGACAGTATAACTGTCATGAAAGAGCTTCTCAATTAGCCGTTCGGACTCGGCATAAAATTGTATATTCCTTTCATTCGTCCCCAGATTAAAAAACTCTAACAAAACGAATATGGTTGTGAGAAGCTAGGCCTGCGGTCCCTCGCTACAAAAAAAAAAAAAAAAATAGTTGTTTCACACGCGAAGTGGTAAGCAGCAAGTTTGTTAGTGATCTAATAACGGGTGATTTTTTAGCTGGTTTGGTTTTGGCAACACTGGTTTTGACAGCTGACGTGTGTTTAGTACCTTGTGTCACTGTCAAACAGCTTCAGTTTGGTTTGCAATTTAACCATGGATCGTCTTACAAATGAACAACGCTTGCAAATTATTGAATTTTACTATCAAAATTCGTGCTCGGTTCGAAATGTTCATCGCGCGCTGCTTCCATTTTATGATCGGCATTCTCGACCTTCTGAGCAGTCTATTCTGAAGATTGTGACCAAATTTCGCACCAAATTTACTTTGTTGGACATTAAACCACAAACACGTTTACGTACTGTGCGTAGTGAAGAAAATATTGCGGCCGTATCAGCTAGTGTGACAGAAGACCGCGAAATGTCGATTCGGCGCCGTTCCCAGCAGTTAGGCCTTTGTTACAGCACTACGTGGAAAATTTTGCGGAAGGATTTGGGCGTAAAGCCTTTTAAGATACAGCTGGTGCAAGAACTAAAGCCAGCCGACCTACCACAACGCCGAATTTTTGGTGAATGGGCTCTTGGAAAGCTGGGCGAGTTTGGTGAACAGTTAATTTCACGTTTCGGGCCGGTCAATTGGCCGCCTAGATCGTGCGATTTGACACCATTAGAAGCCCGCTTCGATTGACGCACTGGAAGCCAACATCCATGCATTCATTCGTGAGATACCGGCCGATATGTGTGAAAGAGTAGATATGCCAAAATTGGACTCAGCGGATGGGCTACCTGAGACGCAGCCGCGGTCAACATTTGCATGAAATTATCTTTAAAAATTAAATTGCAAGGTTCAAACTATCGATTCAAATAAATTTTTTGTGTTTTTTTTTTAAAAAAAGTTCTAAACCTCTTAAAAAATCACCCGTTATAACAGGCAAAAGTGCAGCAAAAAACATTTTAAAACTAGGTAAATTAATGGGGACCTAATTAAAGAGCTAAACCTTTCTTCAATAATAGTAAGCTTCGTATGGAAATATTGAAAAGGTAAGTGAAAGAAGATAGTGCTATAATATGTAGGTATGTGTATATTGGAGACGAAACAGCCGCACTTACAGCCAAGCAAAGGATGACCTGCAAAGCAAGACCAAGCTGTTCACAAAAAATAGGTACGATTATATTTAAGCAAATAAGATTGTGCAAGTGCACATCCTATAGGCTCGCTCGGCTGTAGGTAGGTACTCTGGGCTATTTTTTCTTGTCTGTCAGTACAGTTATTCGCTACGCACAAGACATTTTAGTTTATCTTGTCATAGAGCCTTTTTTTGTGCTATTAATCCTTTTGTATAATTGAAGTTCCGATGTTAAATAAAGTACTTGCCTAAAAAAAAGACATTAGCAAATACCTATACAAAACATTAAAATATATGTATATGTGCTTCTTAACTGAAAGTGCAATCATCTTAGTTTCCTACGTATACACCAAATAAAAATTGTGAATATTTTTTCCAATTGAGAAATCGATCAGGAAGCTCTCGCATAACGACAAAACATTTTGACTTGTTTTTTTTTTTTTTTTTGATAACTTTGCTTATTATTTTTATATTTTGTATTAAATTAAATAAATATTCCGTATTTAATTTAATTTGTATAATTGCGGTCTTAAGAAATCTAATTATTAATCTTATTTATTTTGCGTATCATTTCTTAATATCGAAATAATCTTACAAGGGTATTGAAGATATAGTAAGGAAGTTATTGCACATACCTTGGTCCGGATTACAGTTTTTTACCAACATTGAATGGAACGTTTTTTCATTAGTTTTTTATTGTTTTTTTAGTTATTACCTGAAGTCTTATCTATGATATGGCGGCGAAACTACCAAAAGGATATTGTTTACGTTACTTTTATATGCTACCCTCAAACGGTCCAATCCACAAGACGTGATTGTACCTTGGTCCACGGTGTATTGTCCCTTGGACCGAAAATATTATTGAGTGTTTTCCTAAAGTTTAAAGTTCTTTCAAAAAATGGTACCATTATTATTTAATTTCAAGAAATCAGCAAAAAAAAAAAAAAACCATTATCTTAAGGTTTGTGTAGGTACTTGATAATTTTTTTTTTTATATCAATACCTAATAGTTTTAAATAAAAAAAAAACTCTCGTTAACTAAAAAAATACTTAACAAAGAACTTCAATATTATTTACCTAATTTTCTTCCTGGCATACAAAACCAATTTTGTTTAAAAAAATTAGTAACGTGTCACTTTACCGAAATCGATTAAAGTATCGGAAACAAGACAGAAAATTAAGCACTGTACAGCTTCAGAAAAGAGATTTAAATTTACTTTTTTTCACTGAAAAATATGTTTATTTTTTTCCGCCGATAAGTTCAAAAAGAAACTGAAAAGAGAAATGAACAGAAAAGCAAAATTTCACAGAAAAAACGGTTTTTGTGTGCTTTGTATTTTTCTCAAAATTGGCACTACAGGTAACCTTAGCCTATTTTGGACATAATTTCTTTATTAAGATAAATACTTCTTTCATACCTTCAACATTAAGTAAAAGGACAACTGCAAGCAAGTATTAATCATATCGACAACATATTCAATTTAATTCAACAGAACAATATTATAATAAAGAATTGACATATATTATTTCTATGCACTGAATCAACAAATTAAAATGCTGGTGCTGACAGAATGACCAACAATCTGTTTGTAGATTCTACAAAACACATCACTGAAAATGATTACTGTACAATCAACAATATTGTCTGTTCATTTTACAAAATTAAAAAAAATACTGAATTGACAAACTACTTCGATACAACAATATCTTTTGTTAATTTGAAGACCAAATCGATAAATTTCTTTGCAAAAGCTGCAGTACCTACCTAAATAGTTGAATTAACAAAACAGCAATATTTGTATTTTGTAAAAATTGCAACATTTTGATAAATTTAACAAATTTGTTTATATATGCACAAGAAACAATTTTTAATAACCCAACAATTTTCTTACAATGAAAACAAAGTTTTAAGACAAGTTAAGACTTAGGTACTAATAGTTGGTCAATCTGATGGAACCATTTAGTTGGACGTATATTGACTTAAAAATTGTTGGATGAAGACTCATTTTTATCAAATAGTCTAATCTTAGACTCATTTTGTATGCTTGGTATGTTTGGTTTATGTATACGCTAAAGAAAGAATCGTACGAGGGCGGGAGGGAAGTAGTGTTGAGGCTGTTATTGGTGAAGTTTAAAAAGGCTGACTCATTTAACAGATATTTCTTTCATAGCTTGAGTTCGGCTTAAAGCAATACTAATTTTTTAATCATTTATAGTTGACATTTTCTGCCAGATAGGTTAGAAGTATTCGTACAGAGTTGTGATGATGTGACATACAAATTATAGGTATGCAGAAGATAATTGAAAAGAACTGATGATAACATAACTTTTTATCAAGTGTCATTGAGTATTGCTTAAATTTATGCCTACTTGTGCCCCCAGGACCGAGCGTTGGACTCTAGTTGCCTTCTATATTTTCCATGTGACAGCTTATAACGTAGGTATGCTATGGCACTTTGGAGTTGCAGTTCCTAATTATTCGTATGAATGCACAGTTGGACAGCCCTGTAAATATATGGACTCCATTCCTTCTGGGTTATTTATAGAATTTAATAACCTTGAATTAGAAGAAAAAAAACGAGTCATTGGCATTATTATTTTTAAAGACATTAAACTTCAATCACACAGTAGAGGGGGGGTTCTATTCAAGTGAGCGGCTCTGTACCGCTTAAGTCAATTACCAGTAGGACCTAAAAATATATCACACCAAAGTCAAGCCTGCGGAAAGTAATAATTAATTCCAATTACAGCTATATGCACTTCACAATCGCTCGTAATGACCCTTGGGTTTATTTTTTATTTTCCAAACCGTTTGGTAATCGTTTTAGCAACAAACCCCGAAATCAAGTATATGTAGCTACATACATACATCCTCTCTGTAAAATAAATTCATTAATGCGAGTTGAATGGCCCAACAATAGCTACACTCAACACCAAGTCCAAAAGGACTTTGCATTTATTAACAATTAAATTCGATAGCGTATATTTTACCAGGTACCTACTAAATACCTATGTAGAAAATAGCAACACAATGGCGAAAATAAACCCCCAAAAGGAGAACACACAAGTTAAATGCAAAAACCAACACTTCAATTATACAAAGATGACGAATAAAGCACACAAAAAACGCGAGGCTCTACCTCTAAGCCTTTCATTTGCAGTATTCCTTGGTACACTGCGCAAATTGTTTTGCATTATTGCATTTCGTCAGTTTCTCGTCTCGAAATGTATGCCAGAAAGGAAAAGTCCTCGACCAGACCATTCATACCTTTATAGGCGGAAAAATATTCCCGCAGAAAGGCAAAATAATTGTAATTGCCGTCCGTCCAACATTTCGACAGGCACTCCATCGGCCATTGAAAAATTGTGCAAAATGTACACCTCATTTAATTGGAGAGGCTCGACACAGAACTCACACAAACACACATACAGTCAGTCGTCCTTTGGTTAAATGCGAATAAAAAGGATTTGTGCCCAGAAACTTGTTAAAGAAATGTATACACGATTGAAAGGAGGAAATATCCTTCAATGTGATAGAGTCACAATCGGCCGGGAGACGAAAAGAGTGCTGCCGCACAGTTTACCCATTTACCACTTGCATACAGTGTAGAACAGGGGCCCTTACTCGTTGCAAAAAGGCTCATTCAATAAATTGGCAGTAGTGGGTAGCAGCAGCCATTCTCTGGCCCACTCAAATGTTCCATATAATAGAGTGGCTGTGGCTGCTGTGCCGAGCGCCGCGCGCCGTCACTACTCTACTAGTATACTGGCTTTCTGTGTGCTCGTGCTCGGTCCAATACACAAAATTTACATTATAACTGTATTTTTAAATGCCATGAAACCCTCTTGACATTTCGTAATTGTTTTCAAGTATGGCAAAGGATTTTTTTTTCTCTGCCATTCATCGTGTAGCATGGTTGCTATGCTGTTGCCTCCAAATGCCCCACTATGTGGTGGTGGTTGTGGTCGGTTCTTTGGGATAACTCAGCAATCTGCATGTGAAAAGGACCTTTTTTGTGTCGAATGAAAAACACAACTTGGGTTGCTTTCCTGGAAGAGCACTCTCTTGAGGTGCGGCTACACTCTTCGTCAACCGCATTTGAATGCGGTTTGTGTGTATGAGTGCATGTGTGTATGCGCTTTTATTGCAAAAGTTAATAAATGCACTGAAAGGACTTTTTCAAAATGAGAAGCGAACAAACTTGCCATTCTATGAAATGTCACTCGAAAAATTGACTTTTGCAATAGGTATGCGCATAGGGTGAGGTTTTTTCACGAGTGGCATATGCTTTTGTTCCTGTAGGTACGGTTGGTACTTCTGATAGGCTTGTAGTAATATACATGATTGATGGGATGAGAAGGTGATGCTGACCCTAAAAAGCAAGGCCGTACAACGCCGAAAGTGCGATATTATTTGTTTCGAAATATTGGGATCGTTCCAAAAACTGATGCGCAGATTTTATTTCATTGCTCTCGCTCCAGTTGGATATGTGAAGCCGCTCGATCTTGAATGGCATAACAGCTGAAGGCATGTAGGTACTTTTATTTAATACGAAAGTCCAAGTCTAACTCTGAATACCCAGCTAGTTAACTAGTTAACGAAAATGTTGTCGACAACGACATCTTACGACAAATAAAAGAAACCAAATGCTAAAAACGACTTCGCGGCTGAAGGTGGTCATTTGAGGAAGAAGAAAAGACGTAAAACAATGGATACTCTGGATATGGTGCAATGCGATTCGTGTGACCTATGGTTTCACTTTGCATGTGTTGCAGTAGACGAAAGTATAGAGGATCGCGAATGGATGTGTGACGACTGCACCAAGGCTCCAGCAATTGATAACAAATCAGTGAGTTCCAAGTCAACATCACAACATTCAGTAGCTGGAACGACTCGTTCGAAACGTTTTCGCCAAAAGGAACTTTAACTTCGTCTCTTAGAAGAGGAGCGAACATTAGCAGAGCAGCGAGAAAAGGAGGCACAGGTACGGCAACAGGTCAGAGATGCAAAGTATCTGAAGCAACGATTTGAATTGCTGATGAGTAATGATTCAGAAGAAGAGGAACAGGATGATAAAGAAGAATCCGTCAGTACTATACGGAAGCATTGCTTAAATAATTGGCTTCAGGCACAGTCTAACGAGGCGGGCAAGCGACATGACAGTAAGGCAATTGATTTGCCAAGCAATAGTCAAACTGCAACCCGTCCATACAAAGACAACGCCACCTTGTATGTGCAACAGACGAAACTTCAACCTGTATTAAACATTGTACCATTAGCTTCAGCACATGTATCCGCTTCCAACTTCTACCCTGAAACAAAAGCTCTTCCCATTGCTCCTGTTACAAAAGATCTTGATCATCATGCCGACCTGAACCAACAATCAACATCCTGTGCAGCAGTACCCTATGAGAATAAGCCCAACAAATGGCAGGACGATCTGCAGTCTCGAAGTTTGACGTCTGTTCACGTTGCAGCAAGACAAGCATTTTCGAAAGAGCTACCAACATTCAGCGGACGACCAGAGGATTGGCCTATCTTTATTAGCAGTTTTGAAGGCACGACATCAGCCTGTGGATTTTCAAACGTTGAAAATCTCATTCGTTTACAAAGGTGTCTGAGAGGTCGAGCATTGGAAGACGTTCGTAGTAGACTTCTGCTCCCAGGAAATGTACCAGGAATTATAGAAACGCTAAAAATGAGGTATGGACGTCCCGAGTTAATAATAAAAACACTATTGCAGAAAGTTAAGGACGAGCGCAATCCAAAATCTGAAAAACTGGAATCTATTGTCGCATTTGCGTTAGCTGTTGAAAATTTGTGTACGACTATGGAGGTATGTGGCATGTCTTCTCACTTAAATAATCCAATTCTATTACAGGAGCTAATTGAAAAGCTGCCGCCTCAAATAAAGCTGAATTGGGCAACACACTCATACTCCTGTGTGGATGCAGATGTTAACCTGTCTACCTTCAGCAAGTGGCTGATGCAGTTAGCCAATACTGTTAGTAGTGTCACCTACACCGTTCCTCAGATGTACACCAAAGCTGGCAAACCTTTGTTTGGTGAAAAAGGTCATGTAGGTGTTCACGAGGAAAACCGCAATTTAAGAGAGAAGCCGTGTTGCATTTGCGGCCAAAGCTGTAATAAGGTTGAAAACTGCTGGAAATTTGATTACTTTAACTTAATGGAACGATGGGACGCTGTTAAGCAGAACAAACTTTGCCGATTGTGCCTGTTTTCTCATCTTCGTTCTCGGTGCAGACTAAACTCAAGGTGCGGAATCAACGGTTGCACATACAAACACCATCCTCTGTTACATAACTCCGAAGCAGACAACATTGTAATGGAGCCATGCAACAGTCACGACAACATCGGCCAACCGGTACTCTTTCGCATCCTGCCCGTCACAGTCTATGGAAAGAAGGGTCCGGTGAATGTTTTCGCCTCTCTTGATGAAGGATCTTCGCTTTCTTTGATGGACGAATCTCTAGCCAAAAGCTGCAGCCACAGGGACAGCCTGTGCCATTATGTTTGAAGTGGACAGGCGATACCCATCGTATGGAAAATCTCTCCCAAGTAGTATCACTGCAACCCCAGTTCCGTGGTTGCACCTTCAAACCTGGCTGGCTCGCCTTTACGTGCAAAGATCAAACGACAAGCGACTGGCTGGAAATGATAGTACCAACCCTGGTACCGTGGAAAGATGCCAAACTTAGGGCTGTGAAAGAGGAAGAAGTTCCTCGGCCACAAATCTTCGTCGGCTACTTTCCTGGGGAGGAAACCCCAACTAATAAAATACTTGGCCTAGTGAAAGGCCAAAACAATGGTCTGAGAGTAGACGACTGGAGGGTACTCAACCGGGTGCAAAGGCCCCAAATGACGGAGCTCACCTTAGCTCTGGACCCAATGTCGGCTAACACCCTTAATACCCTGAAGGGCAGCATTAGCTACGGTTTCGGTGAGGTACACCTTCGGCCAAGAAATAGGGACATCCCGAGACCAACGGCTGAAAAAAAGGAGACTGCAGCAACAAGTCCGGGGACTACCAAAGACCCCATTGCCAAAACATCTGCCCAATATCCCCAAAAGAATGCGGCAAATGCACCGAGGGCCGCAATGGATGCTACCCCCAGCTGCTCATATAGACGCCCAACAACTAAGGCGGGAAAAATTAGCACTGATACCACTGCAAGCCGGGAAAAACAGAGGCAACGTGTCTCTGGCAGACCCCGCAAATATGAGAGGCGAGACCCAGAAGAGGCGGCCTTATTAAATAGCAGCAGGGGTAGAAAGGTGGCACAGAGGGGCCACCAAAGAAAATAAATATGCGACGTCCATCCGCAAACAACACCAGGAGGCAACTTAAGTGCCTTCAAATAAATCTCCATCATGCTAAGGCAGCTTCTAGTGTCCTAAGCAGGAGGTTTATTAAAGAAGATCTGGATCTAGCCATGATTCAGGAACCATGGACCTTATCAGGAGCCATAAAAGGGCTCCCAAACGAGGAAACTTGTAAGTTAATTTACGATAAACAGCATGTCCGACCAAGGGCAGCTTTAATGATAAATAAAAACTTAATTAAAACAACTTTTCCAATTTCAGAATTTATTCAAGGAGATCTGGTGGCGGCACTAATCGCAATACCAAAAGCCGGTCAAAAGGGAGGGGATTTGAAGGTCGTCTTCGCCTCTGCCTACCTCCCTGGAGACACTTCTGAAGCACCAACCTCAGAAGTAGCGGCTTTGATAAGGTATTGCGAAGAAAGGAGACTACAGTGGATCCTCAGCTGTGACGCCAATGCCCACCACACGGTGTGGGGGAGCACCAACATAAACAAAAGGGTTGAGTCACTTTTTGAATATATTTGTGCTAATAATTTGGTGGTGGTAAATAGAGGTGTAGAACCAACCTTCATAAATGTGATTCGGCAAGAGGTTCTTGATCTCACATTGGCAAGTCCATTTATCTATCATATCATCACAAACTGGCATGTTTCTGGAGAAGCATCCATGTCGGACCACAATCACATCAGATTCGACCTGGAAGCTTACTCCGTAAGAAACACAGTTTACAGGAACCCAAAATCCTCTGACTGGGATACCTATAAGTTAGTCCTTGAATCAGAAACAAATCGTTCTTTAGTTCCACTATGGACCGTTCCGGAGTTGGAAATTGAATCCGAACAGCTCCAAAAAGACATAATCTTCCAGACTTGATGCCCTTAGGAGCACTGCAAGAAAGCTTTTCAATAGAGCTAAAAACAATGGCAACTGATGCCAATACAGAACAGCTCTTACTGAATACAACACAGAATTGAGAAAATCCAAAAGAGTGACTTGGAGGAAACACTGTGAGAGCATTGAAAATCTCCCTGCAGCTACACGACTCCAAAAAGTCCTTGCTCGCGATCACTCAAACGGTATCTGCTCTCTTAAAAAGCACAATGGCGAATTTACAGATACTCCTGAAGAAACCTGTCAACTTCTTCTGGATACACATTTCCCGGAATGCATCTGCATAGACAACCCAATCGTACCGATGGGGCACCAGGATCTCACGGTATCAAAATGGGATTACAGTCTATCCGGGAAAATATTTCAGCGAGACAGGGTTAAATGGGCGATCTCGTCGTTTAAGCCTTTCAAATCACCAGGAACTGATGGCATCTACCCCTGCCTACTACAACAGGGTATGGATCTATTGGTTCCTCAACTAATTAGAGTCTTCAGATCCAGTCTATCTCTAAGCCACGTACCATTGAGCTGGACTAAGGTCAAGGTGGTCTTCATACCAAAGGCAGGTGGGAAATCTGAACAACTAGCGAAATCATATCGCCCCATCAGCCTCAGCTCCTTCCTCCTAAAAACCATGGAGAAAGTCCTAGATCAATACATAAGGGATCAGTTCCTTAAAGGTAACCCACTTCATGCCAGCCAGTTCGCATATCAAGCTGGCAAGTCTACCGAAACTGCCATACATAGCCTCACAATGACGATTGAAAAGGCTCTCGCAGTAAAGGAAACGGCTCTCTGTGCCTTCATTGACATCCAGGGAGCGTTTGACAATACCTCCTTCGATGCCATTAAGAAAGCTATGATAAGGAAAGGCATTGCCCCACTAATCATAAAATGGGTTCTGAATATGCTAGAAAGCAGAATCATTAACCTGACGTATGGAGGCTCACAAAAGACTGTCAAAGCCACTAGAGGCTGTCCTCAAGGAGGAGTACTTTCTCCTCTCCTCTGGACACTAGTCATAGATGAACTCCTAGATCACCTCACACAATCGGGGTATACAATACAAGGTTATGCAGATGATGTAGTAATCACTGTTATGGGCAAGCATGACTCCACAATATCGGAAATCATGCAAAGGGCCCTAAACTTAACCTACAGATGGTGTCAGAACAAAGGATTGACCATAAATCCCTCAAAAACGGTCCTGATACCATTCTCTAGAAAGAGAAAACTAGAACTAAAACCGATCAAGCTGAATAACGCAATCATCGACGTATCAGGAGAGGTAAAATATCTAGGAGTAATCCTAGACAAGACCCTCACCTGGAATTCACATCTTGATCAAGTCACAAAGAAGGCGACAAAGGCAATTTATATGTGCCAGCGTCTTTACGGCAAAACCTGGGGCTTAAAACCAAAAATGATCTATTGGTCATACAACACGATCATCAAACCAATGATCACCTATGCAGCGATATCATGGTGGCCAAAAACCGAACAAACAACGGCCCAACAAAAACTAAACAAGATATATCGCTTAGCATGTGTTGGTATAACGGGGGCAATGAAAACTTGTCCAACTGCAGCCATAGGGGCAATGCTCAGCCTGTTGCCTTTACATATTTCTGTAAAGAAGGAAGCAGGTCTTAGTGCCCTAAGGCTCCCTGATATATCAAATCTTAAAGCAGGAAACCTCACAGGACACCTTCGGGTATTACAAATGCTTCAAGATGATCCTGTGGTCAAGGTATCAGACAACATGCTTAAAAGGCTTCGCTTCACCAGAAAATTCAAGATAATCATATCTGACAGGAATATCTGGAGAACCAACCAATTCGTAATACCATCGGGATCACAAATCTGGTACACCGACGGCTCAAAGATGGAAGATGATGCGACCGGTGCTGGGGTCTATGGGCCCAGGTTCCAACGAGCCATAGCACTGGGAAAATCACCAGACATCTTTCAGGCGGAGGTACATGCCATAGAGATATGTGTCCGAGAATGCTTACGAAGGCGCACTAAAGGTGCCCGCATCTTCATCCTCTCAGACAGCCAGGCAGCTCTTAAAGCCCTGAGATCGTACTCGATCAGATCAAAGCTAGTTTGGGAATGTTTTAACCTCCTCGAAGACTTGGCCAAGGACAACACAGTCACCGTCGCGTGGATACCAGGCCATGAGGGATTCGAAGGAAATGAAAGAGCGGATTGTCTAGCGAGAAGAGGCGCATCACGCCTGCTCACTGGTCCTGAGCCCTTTTTCGGGTTACCTTTGAGTTACGTACACTCAAAATTCAGGAAATGGGAAGATGATCACCTTGCCGAACACTGGACAAAATCCAAAGGACAGAGGCAGGCAAAAAGACTCATAATCCCAGCTCGTAGTAAAACAAAAAAGTTACTTGAGCTAAGCAAAGAAGATCTAAGGATCCTAACGGGTTATCTTACTGGTCACTGGCCACTAAGATACCACCTCAAAAAAATGGGACTATCCGACGACGACTCCTGTCGACTCTGCGGAGAAGAGGAGGAGACAACGGAACACATACTCTGCGAATGCCCTGCTGTGGCAAAGAGCAGAATGTTCCACATGCAAGGGGCATTTATAAGTCCTGCAGATATAGGAAACATGGAACCAAGAAGGGTACTGAGGTTTATAAAGAGCCTCAACAGCTCCCTGGGTTAAATAATAAAGGCCAACACAATAGATCTCCTCTGGTCGCAGTGTACAGGGCCTATAACTTACAATTACAATTACAATCACTGCAAGTATCGAAGGTATGCAATAACAACAAAAGATTCTCGATGTCCAACGTTCGCACTGTTTCTTCTTTGAAACTTCCTGTTCAATCAATCTGTATGAAGGAAATGGTTTATCACTACCCGTATCTGAAAGGTATTCCAATCAGTTCCTATGAAAGGGCATCTCCTCGCATTTTGATTGGCCTGAACAATTGGAGGCTGGGAATCCAACTTAATTTTAAGGAGGGCGGTAAGGACGAACCAATTGCATCCAAGACACGTCTGGGTTGCACGCTTTTCGGTCCATGTCGGCAACAAATTAAACAGATAACTCATACACATGTCTTTCATAGTCTTCATCACTGCGAATGTCAACAGCAGTCCAATACTAAACTGGACGATATGATGAAGGAGTACTTTTCTTTGGATAGTCTTGGAGTTGCTGCCATTTCTTCCGAGTCAATGATGTCACCAGAAGATCAAAGATCGTATCAGATGCTGGAAGCGGAAACTTTTCGAATGGCTGATCGTTTTGAGACTTGCCTTTTGTGGAAGTTTGATGAAGTTCAGCTACCTGATAGTCTTCCCATGGCTCTACGACGGTTTCAATGCTTGCAATCAAGACTGGACCGAGATCCTTACCTAAAAGAAAATCTGAAAAAACTAATCAAAGACTACGAAACCAAAAACTACATTCGTAAGCTGACGCAAGCAGAATTGGAACAAAGTCATCCACGTACTTGGTACTTACTAATATTTCCAGTCGTTAATTTAAACAAGCCCGGTAAGACAAGGATAGTATGGGATGCTGCCGCCAAAGTTAAGGGAATTTCCTTAAATTCCGTTCTCATGAAGGGTCCCGATCAGTTGACATCACTGCTAGGCGTGCTACATAGGTTCCGAGAAAAAAGAATAGCAGTATGCGGAGATATATGCGAGATGTATCATCAAGTGCGAATCAAAAAGGAGGATCAACATTCGCAACGCTTTTTGTGGAAACAAGACGACTGGAAAGGGAATCCTGATGTATATATAATGCAGGTGATGACTTTCGGGGCTACATGTTCGCCAAGCTGCGCACAGTTCGTAAAAAATAAAAACGCGCATGACTTCGTAGATAAATATCCCAGAGCTGTTAAATGCATAGTAGAAAACCACTACGTGGACGACTTGTTGGATTCCGTGGATACTGAAGAGGAGGCTATACAGTTGTGCAAAGAGGTGAGGTGGATTCATCAACGCGGTGGATTCGATATTGGAAAATGGATCTCCAACTCATCCAACGTAGTTAGCGTTCTCGGTGGCGATTTAGCAAAACAAAAATGCAGTCTCAACAAGGGTTCCAATATCGAGGCAGATAAGGTGTTAGGAATGTGGTGGTGCACCGCTGCAGATTGTTTTACATACGTCGTGGGACGAAATAATAACAATAAAGAGGTCCTATCTGGAAAGATGAAGCCAACAAAGAGAGAAGTCTTACGCATTCTCAGGAGTATATTTGACCCGCTAGGGCTCATTGCACACATTTTGATTAACTTGAAGATCTTACTCCAAGACCTGTGGAAAGATCAGATAAGTTATGATGACCAAATTAATGAAGAACAGTTTACTCGTTGGTGCCAGTGGATCCGATTACTAGATAGGGTCAAAGAAATAGCAGTTCCGAGATGTTACCTGACTGAATTGAAGTTTGACGGTGATACTACTACCGAGCTACACATCTTCGTGGACGCAAGCAAAAGTGCATTTGCAGCAGTAGCTTATACTTCCGTTGCAGTCTGGACAAAAAAGTTGAGTGTAGGAAACCCTTTCTTCGAGGCAACCGGCCGTTGGTTTACTGGCCCAAGTTTTTTGTTGCTGCCAGAAACTGAGTGGCCTGCCGACACTGCAGGAAATACAACAACCGAAGAACAAATAGGCACCCATCTTTTCGTCCATGCGTTCAAATCCGAAGCTATTAATGACATCACGCGCTTCTCAAAATGGATGCGTCTGCTTCGTTCACAGGTATTCGTTTTCCGTTTCATTTTTAATATTTGCGCTTCCAGTAAAGGGCTGCCACGACGTTCGGGCTTCGTCACTAAGGAAGAATATCAAGAAGCTGAGATCTATCTCTATCGTCAAGCTCAACTCGATGTCTACGTCAAGGAAATATTAAGTCTTACCGAGCAGAAGGAGAGAACGGGCAAACAACCAACACTGGATAGGAGTAGTTCCATCTACAAGCTTTCGCCTTACTTGGACGAAAAGGGTGTCTTAAGGTGCTACGGACGAATCGATGCAGCTCCTGAAGTAGATCATGATGTAAAGCGGCCGATCTTACTACCTCGTGGCCATTCAATCTGTCGTCTTATTATACAAAGCGTGCATGAGCAACTACACCATCTACAAAATGAAACTGTCGTCAACGAACTCAGGCAAAGGTTCTGGATACCGAATATGCGTGCGGCTGTTAAGGCAACAATAAAAAACTGTCAGCATTGCAAAAATCATCGTGCTCTTCCCCAGCCACCTCAAATGGAAGGTCTTCCAGCAGCCAGACTGGCAACATTAGGCGTTTTTCTTTTTTAGTTCAGAGCTGAGCACTGAACAGAGTTCGAGCATTATGAGCGCGCTCTGAACCATTCGTGCTCAGAGCGTTCAGAGGATGTTTTGTTTTTCCTGTTTTTTTTTTGTCCATTAAATGTGACTGGAAGTGTGCATGTACATGTGTGCTCAGCTTTTTACTCAGGATGCTCAGTCAATTTATTCTGAGCTCATAGAGCGCGCTCTGATCATGCTCTGAGCGAAAAAAGAAACACAAATTCGAGCTCTGAAGTGTCTGAGCTAAAAAAGAAACACGAACTTTTTGTATAACAGTTCAGGTTGTGCTCTGAACTAAAAAAGAAAAACGCCTATTTTGTCGTCCCTTCTCATACACTGGGGTGGATTACTTCTATTAACAGAAAAGCGATGGGGAGTGTTATTTACTTGTATGACTACTCGTGCAATCCACATCGAAATAGCGACAAGCTAAACTAGCGACTCTTGTATTCTGGCAATAAAAAGGTTCATGGCTCGCCGGGGTATTCCGCTGCAGTTCCATATCGATAACGGCACGAATTTTCACGGTGCTAAGAATGAAATTCAGCAAACTATGCAGCAGCAGTCCGAAATCGCCGAAAAATTTTCTGGTCCTGCTACGGAATGGTGTTTCAATCCGCCATCTTCGCCTCATATGGGAGGTACTTGGGAGCGAATGATCCAAACGGTGAAGAAAGTTCTTAAGGAGATATGCTGACGCGAAACCCATCCGATGAATTGCTCCATAGTATGATGCTGGAAGTTGAGAAAACAATTAACTGTCATCCTTTAACTTATATACCTCTGGAAAAAGAAACTGACGAGGCGCCAACACCAAATCATTTCCTCTTGGGGACGTCCGACGGACACAAACCAGACGTCGTTCAAACAACCGATACAGCCTTATTAAGAAAGGACTGGATGAAGTCTCAACAGTATGCCAACCTATTTTGGAAGAGATGGTTGAAAGAGTACCTACCAACTCTCACAAGAAGGGGTAAATGGTGGGCTCCCGTAAAACCGATTGAAATTGGAGATATTGTCATCATTGTTGACGATTCAAATCCTCGAAATCTGTAGCCCAAAGGAAAAATATTAGACCGCACACTCGGCAATGATGGTCAAGTCAGAAAGGTCACAGTGCAGACTACCAGCGGGATATACGTGCGCCCAGCAGTGAAGATAGCCGTTCTCGACGTCCAAGGCGGTAAGCCGATCCCAACCGTCGTACCGGGGGGGACTGTTGTCGACAACGACATCTTACGACAAATAAAAGAAACCAAATGCTAAAAACGACTTCGCGGCTGAAGCTGGTCATTTGAGGAAGAAGAAAAGACGAGAGAAGAAAAACACGAAATTTTTGAGTACGACGAAATAATTATTAATTTTAATATTAAATTACTTTCATACGATATTGAATAAAAATAACTACTACAAAAGGCGTGTATTCATTCAACCTTGTCACATATTCGTGACAGAAAACGTCTGAAAAACCTTCGGGACTATGACTATTCTAGGAAAAGTTCTTAATTCAGTTAAATAAAATTATGTATCCCATCCATTGCTCCCAACAATTAAAAGAAAAAAAAACCTACAAGCTCTATAGAGTACAAAGTCAGGCTTAAGCTTTTTTTGTATGGGCCACGCCCCTTTGCCCAATTTTGACCAATCTTCACATGAACACTCCTGGGCCAATACCTATAATTGTGTGTAAATTTGATCTCAATCGATCCGGTGGCTTTCGAAATATAAGATTTTCTATGTTTTTTCTATGTCAAATTTTAACCAATCGTACTAACTCAGAAAATTTCGTGGACTCATGCATAACAACTTTGTTAAAGATCATCACATGATCAAATGTATAGTTTACGGTTCTATAAAGGACATACAGAACAGACAAACATTAATTTTTATGTGGATAGATTATGTTAGAATTAACGGATTTATATTTGAAATTGCATGAAAACTCAGTTCTAAATTGAATATGCCGATGGACGTGTGTGGTTCGCAAATGAAGTGTCAGTAGTTTCTAAATGTGTAAACTCCAAGTGGTCGGAATAATTTTGCATTTTCAATTTGGTTAAAAAAAAAAACAGTGGGAAAAATTTTTGTTAAAAATAAGTCTTCGTAGTTGTAATTGCTTTTTTATTGGCAGTACCTACCTACGGTATTGAGTTTTACAGATCGGGAATTGGGAAGACATTTTTGAGAAATAATTAAAGACCAGAAATTTTCGCATTTTTCGAGAAAAACGAAGTATGGGATCTTAATTGTTATTATTTTGGTATCCTAAATATGTATTTTGATCGAAATGGTTAGAGCAGATTTTGTAAAATAGTAATATAAGTATATTCCAATATTTAGAATTAGTACAATACGTATGAAAAATACTATTGCTGAAATACTTACCTGAACATCACTTGATTTTAAAAGTTTTATCCAGTTTGAAAATTTGGTTTTCAGATATGAACAGTTTCTAAAACTATCGTGTTCGGTGTTTCGAATTAAAAATTAAGGAAGCAATAATTTTGGAAACATATGTTTTATTCTAAGTATGTATTTTGGTCAAAATCGTTTGTGCCGTTTTTCGGTAACCTAAGGAAGAAAAGATAAATACTTTTTTCAAAAATCTATTGTACCTATTATAATATATAGAAAAAAAACTAGTTTGGTATTCTTACTAATGAGTACCTAATGGACATATTACTTTAGAAATGAAATTTTGTTGCAATCGTATTTACCATTTTCGAGATACCTATGTCCAGATTTTAAAACTACCGATTTTCTTTAGCCAATAAAAAGGGTATTTCATCATGGTAAGCCCACCATAAAAGCTAAATTATTTTGGTTTAAATAGTTAGAGCCATTTTCGAACAAATCGCACTGGCATATGAACCTACCAAGGTATTTTCGTTACATACCATACCAAGGCGTGCCTCTCAGGCACATTGCATCTGAGTGTAGGATCTAGTTGATTGTTAAGCACATGTATAAACAATGAGTTATATTATACATTTTATTCATTTTAACTTTTATTGAACATATCCATTTACCCATTTATTTAATTTTTTTTTCTTTGCAGTTTCTGCAATTTAATGTTTTCTCCGAATACTCAATACAGACTGCTGGATTACATAGGGGTAGAGGCTGGCACCCTGTTTGTTTATAAAGATATCTAAAATTCAGTAAATATATTCACTTTTATTTTAGTTGTTTTCTGTGTCAAAAAGCAATTGTTTAGAATACTAAAAGTCACAGTTCGATTAAAATTGTATGTAGAGAAATGTTGCGCTTTTTAGAATGGAATGTGCCTCCGAGGCACACCTTGGTAGGATTAGGGTTAATATTGAGTTTAATTTCCGTGTCTTTGGTGATGGCGTTTGAGTAGTATACCTGATGAAGAGAACCTCAGCATTGTTTGCCCTATCCTCGAGAATGGAGACCATTTGAACTGCGCCAATAACATTGGTATCAGTCTTCTTAACATCGCCTACAAAATCTTATCTGCAGTATTGTGTGAACGCTTGAAGCTTTCATTACTATAACGCGCGAAAAACTTGTCGTTGAGGCACGATGTCATGTCGTAATGAACACCATCTTGATTAAGTAGAACCATAAAAGTACTGACCTACGAGTGAGTTAGCTTAAACTGCAGTGCAACTGCATCAAAATGCTATGTCATGGCCACAATAGAAATAGTGACCCATTCCAAGTGCTTATGGTTCAACTTAAGTGATTTTTTTTATCCATTTCTGAAATAACATAAACAGTTGACCCTAAATAAGAATTCGGAAAGCTACCTTAGCAGTCACAATTCCCTGTACTCCATGTGTCACTATGCAAGTCTGTCTCCATCTGGATTTACACATACGCCCCTATCCTGATGATCCCTAAATACATTTTAGTCCATTAGCACCTACCGACAGGCACTTATGCGCAAACACGTCACATAAATCAAATCAAATTCCAACATTATGCATCCATTTTTGCTCATCAATACCAGGATATGTGCTGCACATCCCGGATGATAGCTAATTCACATTAATGGTCGCACAGACATTACGAATTGTACCCTTCTTTGAAGAATAATTTACGACACTCGCCGACATAGTAATTTTCGTGTTCTCTCATACAATGGCATAACAATGCTGCTGAGTGCGGACCATCTTTCAAACATTGCCATCCCCTATTCGCTGGTCAGTGATGTGTTAGTAACTAACGGTAAACAGTAAACAATAAAATGTGATCCTGATCACTAATGATCGCTGTGAAAAATAAATGATGCTCGGCTCAGACCGAAACAACCGAATCGAATGTCGAGTTGCATCAGCACACGTAAATCGCTCTACACCATTAATGACGCGTCACGCTTGCTTACGACAAATCACAAAGAGGCATCGATTTAACACAATATCTATGAGCAACACCCGACCAAACAATGCAACAACAACCAACAACACAACAGTAGTATTCCCGAAGATGTGTGTAAAAATATTTTCGGGAAAACTCGGTAAAACCTGATCATTTTCAGCCTCGATACGAAACAGCAAAATCAAACAAATGAAGCAATTACCGCGGGTTTGTTTGTATTCAATACAAAGCGACTCCGCAAAATATGAAATGAAAATGAAACCCACCGCGATTTTGTTGTGATACATAGTGGTAGTCACAGCTAGCTCCCAGCAGCGAATCCATGCTGTGGATGTCCTTCGAGCTGTCAGAGTGAATTAGGCAATTTTTGCTTGTGAACTTCGCATTCGCACCCCATTCTCGGCATAAATGGGGTTGTTTATATTTTCTTCTCTCATGCGAGAGGATGTGCAGCTCAACTAATTTCTTGTTGAGATGAGATACATTCGACGGACGACGAAGACTTTGATTAGCGTGCTTTAGGGTGTAGGGGACTGCTGTCGAAAGGGCGGTTTGTTTTAACAAGCTCAACAGTCTGGAAAAAATTTTATTAACCGGATTACGTTTATATAGTTAGCTAGTGTAACGTCGAAGATTTTCTCAGAACGATAAGAGCGGCAATTTTAAAGGGGAAGTGCGTATAAATGAGGTTAGGAACTGTCATTTATGGGTTGATGTTGGATATGGACTTCGAGACTGATAAAATGCATTACTGGTACCAGTACAGCTCAACAAACTGCGGTCTTGTCTTTTTACTTAAAAATACTATTTGAAAACACAGTCGATCCTTTTACGTAATAATACTATTTGAAGACAGTCGATTGGCTTGCAGAAGATCAAGCTTCTGATTTTGGTCTATTTATGATGTTCTTTTCGAGGACGTTTAAAGGGGCAAAATTATGCATGGTCCTTCTGCCCTATAGGTAAATGTGGACCTTCACTAATCAGTCAAAAGTATTGATCTTTAATATAAGTCTAACAACCTTGGACTAAAAGTTTTGAAAGAAAAGGTAAACATCTGACGGTCAATGAGCGAAGTCACTAAACTAACTTAAACACTTCAGGATAACTCGAAGTAGTAGAAATTTTTGTTGGCGTTGGTGGTATCGGTATTTATGTTGTTTTTGAGGCTACGGCTTCACTTGCGTTTGGCATCAGCCCAAGCTTCATTGGGACCTCAGTTTTAATCTGTGAATTTTTTATCAAATGAATTGGAACTACGGTAGACTAAATCCTAGCAGCAATGAAATCAGCGGCTTGAACGTTGGTGAAAATTTGTCGGGTTTTAGACATCTTCCGGTTTTGATATAGTGGTTCACATTCAAAACTACGGCATTTTTGGAAGTTCTGTAGTCTTTCCTCAATATCTGTCAATATTTTCTTCGAATACTGTATCCAGCAGGCATCGCCTGTACTCACTAATAGAATAAAGCTGCGGAAGGAGTTCAAAAACCAGAAGTCTCCAAACAAGATAATCACAAAAGAAGCCGCCTATACCATTCCTACAAACTATATTACAAACTCAAACTCAAAGAGCTCTTTACCTCCCCTCCCTGTTTGATTTACCAATGCGCTTCGACTCAGACTCAATTGGGCATTGTTTTCTGTACGTCCTAAAAGTGGCCGCCATTAATTAAACCAAACAAAAGTGACTTCTTCTCTATAGAATATAGGTACAGATGCCCCACAAAAATACTACGGTGTTGCTTTATTCCATTTTGCAGGCCCTATTCGCTGCGCTTTCCCGGCCGGCAACACTCTAAAACTTTTTCCATTATTATTGTGTTTCAATTCAATACAATTAAATGTCATAATTATCGCGCGCTTTTATGAATTCCATTATATCTCGGGTCGGGTACCTATAATACAATCAGTAACAGAACCCCAATAGTATATACCCACCGGCAGAGGCTGAAAAACTTTTTCGAAATATTCTGCACGGGAGTCCGCAAAAAAACAAACGAACAACAACCAAACCAGTTAAATTAATATTTCTCTCGCTTGCCATTATCCGCGTATATGTAGGTACAGCAAGGGGAGATGAAAAAGTTAACAATTATAGCCTAACCCCGACCCACCCCTTTATGGACATAAAGTTGAAACAAACAAAACTCTAGCCATATTCTGTTGTAATGGAGACTGCGGTATACAAACCACTGACTGGTGGGGCTATAAGGTGGTAGGTTAATACTTGGTGACCACGAGCAACCAAACGGGATAACAAAGGATAAAGGCACTGTTTTGCATTTTATTGTGCATATTGTTGGTATTGATGAAAGTGCGATAGGACTCAGGTGTATAGTTGGAATGGGTGCATTAATTTTCCTGTAGGCCAATGAAAGTTTTTCTTTTCATTTTCGGGGCACTAGAAGTTTTTGAAAGCGCACTAGGAACCCATTATGGCCGCAAAATAAAAGTTCATCACTACGATGAATGGGAAAACAACGGCCAGTCTGGGTTTTGTTAATTGGAAATATTTTTTTGGAAAATATATTTAAAACAACCTGTAAGGTTAGTATACCCATGAATGATATATAATATATGTTGTTCCTTTGTGATATTGGGATCCCAACTTGTGGAAGGTATAGATGCTATTCGTTAAATATAAGGCGTACATACCTAGTGAAGCTTCTAACTATGTGAACTTGTATTCCAAATAGGCAGTGCAAAAGAATTAATATTCGAGCGTCATAGAGACGTCCTTACCCTCATTATCACTAGAAGAGTGGATTAAAATCGGTTCCAAAATGTTTGTCTTTGACATTGAGACAGTGTAGTTTGGATGGGTTTGTTCTGGCGCATTAGGGTGGAGGTTCTGAGGACGATCGGTTGGTTATAAGATAAAGAAAATTAAGCCGAATTATTTGAATTTAAAAATGAACGAACGTGAATATATTATCATGAATATTGAAAAAATATGTTTTATGAAAATAAATGAATAGCTAGTAATTTATCAGTTGAGAACGGCTGGGCCGATTTGGCTCAAATTTCTTTCTGTTGTTCGTACTTGTAAGAAGGTTCTTACGAAAGAAAATTTTGAGAAAACTATCCTAAACTAAAACTAATTGATTTTGTATGAAAAATGTTGAAAAAGAATAACATGATGTAAGTGTGGAAAATTCGTTGTGAAGCTCTTAAAATTTCGCCCATAAACATTTATTGAAAATTCACGACTCAACGAAGCAAAATATGTACTTTTAAACAAATAAAATTGTAACGCCTAGCAAAGCAGCCTGGTTTCGGCTAGTAGTATAGATATAGATAAACGGAAAGAAAATAATCACGAATTCATATAGGTAATTCGTATGTTGCTTGATGGCTGTTACAATTATTACAATATGTATATATTTATATTCGACAAGTACTAACAACGATTGCAAAGCGGTTTATTGAGAAGAAAAAGGAACTGTTATTATATTCGACAAGTAGGTACTACATAACAACAAATATTAGTTTCAAATTTAAATTTAGGGAAGCTCACAACTGAACAATTTTTATGGAAAATATAGCTATTTTGAATTACCAGAATTTACCGTTGAAACCAAAAATGTTTATTGGTAAGGCAAAATGCTAAAATGTGTTTTAAAAACCATTTAGATCATTTTTCAGACTTTTAAAATGAAACCAGAGCAGTAGGTACGAAAAATTACTACGAAATTTCCAGATAGGAGTGAGTGCACCAGTAGAGATGTCAAAAACAATACATTGAAAATGTATTAAATTTACATTTTTGACATTTTTGCATTAAATTGTATTTGCCTCCCGCAGTGATCTCAGTTTGGGGGAAAGTCGGCAATTTTGTCGATTTTTTCTAACAAAATGGGAAAAAAGGGGAAGGTTTTTTGGGAGAAAACAATATAATTTTTATTATTTTTGCTTAGTTCTAAGATATTTAAATAAAACATTAAATGTTAAAATAAATTTTAAAGGAGGATTTTTGTTTTTGGGGAAAAAAAATATTTTTTTAATTGAAAAAGGGGAAAAAAAATCGTTTTCGTGTTAAAAGTACCTACGATTTTTTTTTCTTTCTGGGATCCCTGAAAATTTGTGGTTGCTTTGCAAACAATTGTTACCCCTTTCATAATACACCTATTGTCTCTTTTACACGAAGCTGACATTTCAACATGATTTAAAATTTAAAGTGGTAAAAATGAGGAAAAAACGAGAGAAAAATGTAGTGTCATGCGGGCTTTAGGCAGACTCGCACGAAGTGGCAGAACAGTGTGGTCTATATTAAAGAGACAATTATTGAAATACCTATCGGAAACATTCCAAGCCAAACTGACAATCAGCAAATCAGTTCTCGAAAATATATGAACATCTGATGTGGACAGGGGACACCTGGAAAATTAATAAAAAAAAGGGTGACTGTTGAAATTTAAAATAAGTCGATGTCACAAAAATAGTCAAATGCCCATCGAACACAAAGCGAGGAAGTGGCGGGACTATGTGCTCCATAAGTATAGAATATATATATGTACAAAAGTAGCTACTGGAGCTATTGATGATCTCCGTTGTCGTAATCGGGTGTTTTTTTTTTTGTCGAAGTGTATCTTCCTTGAAGGTATCAATGAAAGGCAAACCATACCGACTTGATAAGACAATCTCACTTAGGCTGCCTGAAATCCCATGTTTCCTTGAAGCGCCCAACTCTTTTGCTCATCATTATAGAAACAAGCCTCTTCCAATAGTTACAAATCCAATTACCGTGACTCGCATAGCAAGAGCAGCACCTCAAATATTTCCTGGAACTGTCCCCTAACTGTAGTCCAACATCTCTTCTAACAAGAGGCTATATCCAAACATTGTCTGCGTCAACACAAGACACAACGTCCGTCTTCTATATGTTTCGTTCACTGTCCAACCGGTAGCACAATTCTGGCCTTCAAAAAAAAAGGAATCATGAACAGCTAGATACCTTCTCCAGAAAAAAAAACTGTGTATTTCCTTATGTTATTAACAAGATTTAAGGGCTCGTGTTTCAAGCTTTAGAGACACACACATCCCGGCTAACAGTCGTTGCTGGCATATATACCATTTCTGGGAAGAATTCCACATAATCTTCAGCACCGAAAAAACGAAAGTGTGAATGAATACCTCAAACAAAAGGTAACTGGAGCCGTTTGTATCTACAAAATCAAAATTTCCACATTTTCAATTTTTTTTTCATCATATTTGTTCAACACAATTGGCACCACTCAAAGGACAATAGCTTGAATGGTGTGTGCGGATCTTTAATGTCATCCCCTGTGTGTGAATTCAATTGCCCGCCGTTTTATAGCCGATTTACTATTGTAGTCCTGTCAGCCAGATAGGCGCAACAACAATAGATGTTGTGTACATAGCGTGTTGAAAATTTGGGGATGAAGTTCTTGTTTTATTTTTTTTTCCCTCTCTTTCTCTTTTTTTTTGCGCAACAATAGGTGAAAAATAAAACTTTTCTGCGATTGTTTTCGAGGAAGTACAAAAGGGATCGTATTTCGTAGATATATCTCGCGACGATCGGCATGGAAAATTGCTCGCTCTCACCTTGCGTAACTTAGGGTGTCTGGTGTTTCTGCTGTAGGTACTGGAATGGAAATAGAGCGCATGCGCAAGTACTAGTGTATCTCTTGCAGAGACAATCGGATGTTGTTATCGTACATCTACGCGGGACAAATAGTGTGGAACAATGAATTGTTCTTTGACACGACTTTGGGTAAGTAGGTAAGTAACAAAATGTTGAGCGCTTTCGAGTTTTAAAAGTCCTCTGTCCTTGCAAAGAGTTAGACATAAAAAAAAAAATTATAAAGACCGCTCTAGGATATTGTTTGACTTTGAAGAAACTTTTGACGGTGACTGCCAGGGGTGAACCTTTTAAAATGAAAAAAAAAAAAAAAATTCTTAAATTTTGCAAGGCATTTGCGAAAAATGGGGAATTGTGTATTCCATACCACTATACCCCGCTTAACTAAAGCGACGATCTATTGAAGTCTTTAACTTCGGCTTTGGACGTGCATCCTATAACGACAAATTTGGTCGACTTGGGTATAGTTTGATTCGTCAACCAGTTTCTGTTTGAAATCACTTAAGACTATTTTCGGAAACCATAGCCCGATTCGGCTACATTTGATTAAATCGATAATCCATATTTTACCAGCTTTTTGGTCAATAAAAGGATTGTGTCTCGAGTCAAAAAGCTCCTATTTCTGGTAGAAGCGAATGCAAGTTTTCTGATCTTATCATCACTTCCAACGTGCCCTATCAGCATGAAACCTTGCAACCTAATGTATCACCATCACTGACAGTCCAACACTAAAAAATATCACCTTCAGGCAACAAACACATATCGAAAAAAAAAACTGTAACACTTCGGTCGTATTAATTTTAAAATTTATGTGTCCCTACCACAAGGCCTTTGAAAGTTTCGACATAAATTCCCAGTTTATAGTGACGAGACCACTTCATTTGGCGCGCAACCGTGCGAAATGGCTAGAGGCGGCAAAATGACCAAATAACAGCTTCGAACTGGCCCATGCCCCAGGCAAACATTTTACTATCGACAGATAATACCAAAGCCATCATAACCATCATCTCGCTGATCGTAAAGAGGGTGCCATCGTTTGCAGCATGTGTTATGCCACGTCGAAGGATCATCTACATATCGCTTGGTGGCACTCTTTGTGTGCTAAATGTTGAAGCTGACAAAAAACCCCCCGATGTATTCACCTTTTGTTGCTGGGGTCGTAAACGGATCGTGAGCAGGCTTAAATGTTCGTATACACACATTAGAATGCGTAGGATCGTAAAGGACATAAAACCGTGAAATTCATCTGCTGTCGAAGGAGAGTATTTGTGTGCTAACAAGACGTTCTGTTCGCAGTTGTTGTGCGCCTAATTCATTGCGTATATAACTTGTATTTGCTTCGCGCAAAGTGTCCAAATCCCTGTCTGACCTTTGGCCTGGTGATTTTTACTTCCAGTCTCTTTCCAACAGCAAATTGAAATGGATTCCTTTGGATGGGTCTCATCTCATGGTCAGTGTGTGTTAGGGTAAACGTTTGCTTTGCTCTTTATAAAGCTTCTGAATGTTTTCCTTTTTTCTTTCGGCGAGGGTTCAGCGGATTCATAGAGAACGGCTTCTGGTTTCTTAGAGTATGTATACGCATGAATGGAATCGCAGAAGATGGACAATGGGCAGCCGTAAGGAAGACGAGCAAAAAATCGTAGCACACCATAAAGCAGATGCACAATGTCCGTTTTGTATATGGAAATACTGTTGCTATTCTTTTGCAATGTTTTTGCCCATTTTTTTCGTTTTGTTGTTTGGGAATAATAGCGTGCGAACAATGAGACCTTAATATCGGTGTAGTGTGTCGTATGAGTGATACAAGTTTGCGATGCAAAGTCCTTTGTTGGTTTTTCTCTTTTTGTTTAAGCGAATTTATTTAATGTTCGTGAAATGTTGGTGGTCGGATTTACTGGTGGCTTTTATTTCACTATTTGCAGGGACCTATGAACTTTTGAACACAAACACATTTGTAATGTTTCAGTTATTTATCTTACATTAAAAAGGAAGAGAAGGCACAGGCTCTGAAGGGGCTCTAAATCAGGTATTAGTGGTTTAACTGTGTGATTTAGTCTAGTGGATACTTATAGTGTTCCAATTTCAGACGAATCATTAAATTGCACTGTCCAGTTGAGGGCGCAGACAAGAATTGAGAATATAAAGAGCATCCCTTTGAGGAGAGTCTGAAACTAGTCAGTCATCTGCAGGAAAAGTGGAAAAGAGCAACTCAACAAAGCTTGGTGATATTTTAAATAAAGTGCGTGACTGGGGCGCACGAAACTTTCTTTTAGTGCGAGTCTGACTGACTTTCAAAGTCTTTAGCAAATCGAAATTTGACTCTAAGTTTGCATTTTGGTCAAAATCGTTATCGCCGTTTTCCGGAAAACTGAAAAAAAAATAAATTAAAAAAAAAAATCCTTTTTTCAAAATCCATTGTACGATAATATAGAGAAAAACTAAGTTTTCTATTAAGTTATAAATGACCACATTACCTTAGAAATTAATTTTTGTTATAAACGTTTAGACCGTTTTCGAGATATGTCGAAATTTCAAAAGTACCGTCGGTCGAATGTTTAGCCAAAAACTGGGTACGCAGTCCTGGCAACCGCACCTACTTAAGCTTTAATATCAATTTTGGTTGAAATCGTTATAGCCGTTTTCGATCAAATCAAACTGGTACGAAAATGTTGTATAGGAAGTACCATTAATATTGAGGATACCTTGCAAAAAAAAACACCTCCCGAACTGTAAGCCCAAAAACTCCAAATCCGATATTTGAACGTCGTAATGCGGGAAGCCGTTCAGGCTGTGGGCCCGAAGGACGGAGGGAAGGACGAACAGACGGACAGAATTTTGCGACCCACTTTTTTGAGTTCGTCTATCATCGCAATATCAGAATTGATTAATATCTCGAGTTCGAAAATTTTGTACGAAAACAATATCTTTCTCTTACTACGTAGTGGAGAACGTTAAAAATAACGGAAGCCTCTTTGTAGAACAGAAAGGGTTCCCTATCGACCAGCTTATTTTGTCTACCTTTGACATTTCTTTTATCACAGGAATAAGACCTACATAAACAGTTCTGTTTAGAGGCAGTTTTTGGACTAGACCCGTTAAACCTGCCTTTCGTCACCTCATGATCCGTTTGCACACAATTTTGCTTTTTAATCTTGACTCAGAAGAGTATGATTGAATATAGTTTTTGACGCCCATTTTTACGCCTCATTTAGTGTAGATCAATGTGGAAGGTAGTCTGCTTAAAAACATATCACAAAGGTCATCTACTTTCAGAGGGTTATTGACTAGTTTTTGGCATACTTGTAACTTGTCATCCCAATTTGTAGCTTATTGATTGATTTCCTAAAATTCTTAAAATATATTTAATCACTTAATTCACGCTTTTAAAATTCTTAAAATATATTTAATCACTTAATTCACGCTTTTAGAATGAAACAATTCCACAACGACGGTACTGAGAGAAAAAATTCCGTCACCAAATTTGTAATAATAGGTAGATACTAGGGTATTGTTCGAGTTTTTGGCTAGTTTTCAGAATCTTGTTTTGATAACATTTTGAAGACAACAAAAAAAAACCGGCCAAGTGCGAGTGTCACTCGCGCACCGAAGGTTCCGTATTTGGCTAAAGTCCAACACATCAGATATTATTTGAAATCTATAATATCATTCAAACTTCCCCTCTTCATGAATTCATCACAATTTAGTTTAATTTAATTACTTAATATTTTTACTCTCAAAAATTACTCGCACATGAATCTCATTTTCTAATTATTACCTAGTACCCAACCCACGCCAATTTTCCATTCTGTATGCGACTGCGACCTGTCCCAATTAAAAACTATTGACTAAAAATATATTACTTTTATTTTGTTCTGTACTCCCCAACAAAAATGTATTATACTCCCCAACGAAATTAGCAAGCGGTAACCCAGTGACTCTCTTCTGTCTTTGATGGGGTCAATTGTGCACAACTGCGTAGTAGAGATTAAAACTTATGAGAGCAACGTATTTTACATGGTAAAATTATCTTTTTTGAAAATATCTTGTAAACTATTAACTTTTCGGCAAAACAGTATTCAGCACATATATAGATAAGAACATGATCTACAAAAAAGGAATTTATGTATTTTTTTGTGAATCAAGAAATAAACCGTTTTTTGGGCGAATGAAAATATTTTTTTCACCAGATTACTAATTAATCCAAAACCAATCGATGTATTCCTTCCATTGGTATTTGTCGTTTAACTAGAGGTTATACCGGATGTTGTGTGTAAATTTTAGCCTCCTATGTCAATCGGTTCTTGAGATAGACCTGGTAACAAAATTGGCTTAGTGGGTTCGGACAGACGGAGAGACATCCGAGCGAAACTAATAAGGTTACGTTTTTTCCCTTTGGGTACGGAACCTTAAAAAACGACAAAGAAACACTTTTGACCATATTTTTTTGGCAATATTTTACACGTTTTTCTACGTCTTCCTGCTTCAATGTAAGACACTATTTTTGACCGCATTTTAAGTGTAGTTTTAAGGATGTTTTTTTCGAAAGCTAGTCAAGGCATGGCTAAGTAGATATTACCAGCTATACAAATCAAAAACATCTTCGGAATAGCAGTCGAGAAGTTTTTGGAACAAAAAAAAATTGGAGTTTCATGAAGTAAACGCTAGACTTCATGAACGTGATACCAGCCTTATTGTGGAGCATCTTATGATAGAGACTTAATACGCTTCTTGAACGAAATATTCAGTGTGAAGTTCTACGACTATGTCTCCATAAAGAGTCCAGTACAAAAGTTGCTTAAATCCTCGGTTCACCCGTCTCAACACTCTTGTTTTATTGGTTCGTCTTAAGTTTTGGAAATCGCTCAGCAGGCAATTAGGCAGTGTTTAATTGTGTTAGACTCAGATATCGTCCAAAACCATTGGAACAAGTAATTACTTAACGAGGAGGGGGTCTATTTTTATTTACCGTGTGGATAGCTTTTTATTGACTGAATTTAAGCAAGCATTGTTGTTTTCGCATGCTTTTCGCTCACGGCTCACTTAAGAGCCCTATACGACCTTTTTTTGTTCAAAAGGTCTACCTATTGCTATATATTGCAAACACGACCAAACTAATAGGATAGCTGTCAAAGAGCTCTTCTGACAAATACTGTCAACAGTTGACGTCAGCCAGCTTCAATATAGTGACAAAGAGGCATGACCAATCCGAAACCTGTCTATCCATACACGCGAACCTTGTAAATTGTAATACCATAACAATGACTTTTGAAAAAATCATCAACAGTATTCCGAATGGATAATTTTTAAAAAAACAGCGAGATTTCCGATTTGCAAAATGGCAACCAAACTTTCTTCAAAGGTTGAGTTGATAGTTGACGGATTTTAAAAAGCTCTTCTCCAAGTTTTGTATTTTTCCAATATATTTTCAAAAAAATTTTTAAAGATTTTTTGAAAAGCACATATTAATACAACAAAATAAATGTTCTTAAGGCTTAAAATTATTTTCCAATATTATAACTACTCTTCTCGGCGAATTGGAAATGGCAAAATGTGCAAAAATGATCGGCAAACGCCGAATTGGATAAAGTGTTACCAATTTAAAAAAAAAAACTTACAAAAATGTGGTTCCACTTGTTTTGGGTGTTTTTTTAACACTGTCCCTGCGAGATTTTATAGATTTTAAGCTATTTAATCCTCATGGAATTCAACGCTAGTAATCCTAGCTAGAATTTTTTTTTTAACATTTTTGTTTTGCTGAAGTTAATGCGAAAAACGGGGGTCTTCCAATTCACATGGAGGAAGGTTAAGCATGAGCTGTATTTATAGTTTCCTAGACAAGGTAAAATATCTCATTTTGTATGGTTTTAGTACCTATATTTAAGACTGGATTTGACTGACTTTGTCTTGCCAGTATTCGATCGACAGATATTCAGCGACACAATGAATGTTTAAAAATTGTCGATTTATTTTCATAAGACGCCCAGATTATGACTTCAGTGGTAAACGACGGACACTGTGAATCGACTTTGCAGAATTCCGAAGAAGTTTGATTATTTTCAGCTTTTTAAACCGAACTTAGCCGATTTATGATTTTTCTTCAATAATTGCTTTCAACACACGCCATAGGGCGATGCATACGTACCACGACAAATAGGTACTCTCACTCAACTCAATACCTATCTACATTCTTTTCAATAGAACAATCCCATAGCAAAACCGTTGACCCCGTTTCACATCAAGCCAGCCTGCCTGCACCTCTATAGAGGCACGCTCCATTTGAACTCCCCCAGTCCAACAATTGATTTGGGTTATTCAAATAGATTTTTCTGTTACGTAATTGTTATTATCGACAAAAAAAAAAAAGCAATCAATGAAAACAACGAAAAAAAAAAAAAACAACCGGACATTAGTGTCAGCATCGACAACAATGCAGATGACCGAAAGCGGGAGGCAGACTAAGCTACTCTGTCATTTCTTTGTGCGCCGTCTATTGAATGAAACCCCATTTCAATTCAAATGCGAATACTCGTTCGTCGTTTTAGTCGCACTAGTAGCTACACTCATCTATCATTGACCACTGAACCGGATTGAATGTTTTCGACAAACAGCACAAAAAACAGCCGTCCAAATCGATAAATGTGTTCAATGTTTTCAGAATGCGGCTGTCATGTTCGGTGGGTCTCGGTGGCAGAACGACCCACCGACCGATTGAACGTGCAAAACAATAGAACCTGTCTATTCAGCAGAATAACATTAATTTCGATAGAAAATCCAATTCATGGTGCGGCTGTAATGGCATGTGATCGGGCAAAGTGTATACTCGTACATGGGCAAGGGTTTGGCGTTGTTCATGCATCCAAACCGGAAGAGTGTATGGCAGCGATTCACACGAGAATGTGTCGTGTGATCGGCTTTCGAGAAGAGCGGGTTATCACTTAATGGTTTTCCGTTTGTAAACATGGTCCGAATAGGATCCCCGCATATGTGCGTGTACTACCATCGGACAATGGCCATCAATTAGCCGCAGGAATTACTATACAGAAAAAAAAGAGTCGCCGTCGCCGGTACTCGTTCTTTTTTAAAGCCGAAAGTGGCATCTGCGGCCATCGTCATCATAATCGGTTTCAAAGTACCTATCTGTATCGGTATATAGCTTTGTAAACAATCCGGGATTGTTTTTGTGCACGGTCATACAAAGCAAATCCCATCATGGCATCGGCACGATATGGTTACACTGTATTATTGGCGGGACTGGGACTCACAATTTTTGTTGTCGCATAATAATCTCACCTCCCTGAGAAATGAGTTGACGAAAACAATCAGCAGGACCGGTCGTTTGTTGTCGCTCAAAGTGAGATAAATTGAGAATTGACACCCAATCAAGCCGAGGAGAGTGCGGCACTTACTTCATGGCTCACATACGAGTATATGTTCGCAGATCATAAATCATATAGCAAGTCTGGAGGTAGGAATCATTAGGCGAATCTTTGACGGAACAACAAACGATGCGGAATTTGAGAATGGGTGGTGTTTTGGGTCTCTCTCTTTTTAGATTTGGACATTTATACCGGTTCGGGAATCATTAGTCGCAATTACGAGGAGCCTGCTGGTGAGTTCATGCTGTGGTTTGTCGCCCATCATTTTGTTTCGGTAATTGTCGTGGTAAACTTGTAGAGACAAGACGAACCATACGAAAAGGGAGCCGTTTTGGTGCAATGGCTCTGCGCGCTAAAAGCTGAAAGTCATAACGATATACGTGACGTTGTTCTGCGGGATTGTCCATAGCACGGAGCTTTATCATCTTGCACTAAAAAGCTTGTCTTCAGTTGGAAGATGGGATCTTATGCTGAGTGCCTACAGTTGTGCACCGCCTTTTTACGAAGGTAATCGCAAAAAGTAGGCGGTTAGTAAAAGGGAGATGCTTTGATGGTGGATCAAGTTTGGGCTTAAAGGCAAATGCCAAAACCGTAGTTTGCACGCTCAAATCAAGTTTGAAAAGATGACTCTTCGGTTAAAAAACGGGGCACAGAATTTTTGACGTAACACTCACTTGATCCTGCGAGACTCCGACTTCGTTCGTATATATGTCGACTATTTGGGCTAAGCCCCCTCACATTCTTCAATTATTGAAGTCATTTTGCGTACGAAACAAAGTCAGATCCAGTCAATTTCGACCTACGTCTACGTTAACACTGATGCTTCTGCGCCGTATGGTCAAAGTCAAGTTATAAGGGTCTTACCTACATAAAACCTTCTCAGTATTTTTTCTTCGAATACGATGTTATCCTCAAACTGCGGAGTCAGTAAAAACCATTTCAGGAACTATACTAGGAACCTTTCTCGCATCGAGTCAAACGAGATCAGGCAAAGAATACTGGCAGAGCTGCACCAGCAAATTTTTCCCTAAATTCTCCCCAAGAAAATCGCTCTCCCTGATTAATTTGGACAAAAATAACCTGAGGATTCTAACAGGAAAAATCAGTAGCCAAAGTCTCGTGAAAAAAACATCTCCACCGCATCGGCGTCTCACCGGACCCTATATGCAGACTCTGTCTTGAGCGTGACGAATCGTCTTCATATACTGACAGATTGTCCGGCTTTATGTCGCTTTAGGAGAAATATCCTTGGGGATGAAATCGTCAATTCAGCAACCCTTGCTGACATACACCCAGAGAAGATCCTTGTCTTCCTAACTGCCTCTAGAGTGAAAAGAAGGCTCTAGGAAGATACCAGGGGAGGCACAATAGGCTCCTTTAAGAAGATGCATTGCCTGAACCCCTTGCAGGCGCTCCTGCTTCCTTATGTAATCCAATCATTCCTCTTACTACCTTATCGTAAGCACTGTCTGGTATTCTGTTCTGCCTGGCCTTGACAATTTTCCATTTTCTTCCATCTCTATGTCCCAGTAGTGCATAACCACCAGTGACATCTCGATAGTAATGTCAAAGTTAACATTAAAGCTAAGAATTTCCCCTATCTACATTATACCTAATACCACTTGAGTAGGCTGTCAGATACTTCCTTAGAGCTTAGCTAAATGGTGTTGGGGTATTCCGAGCTATTAGGCGGTTACACAGAATGTTTTCTGCTGATTCTTTGTCCTCGTTGCTAAGTCTACAGTCTACAAGTGTTGACTTGGGCTACGCCCATAGTCATGAAGTGTTTAGTTTTACTTTTCAATCCTGTGACTATACTAATCTAAGTTCAAGATAGATTTAGTTGCTTTTTTCAGTTATGGTAAATAAGTTTAGACAAGTCATAACATAAAAGTCTCCCAACCAGCGTTGCCAGACGTCCCGAATTTGGCGTTACGTCCCGATTTGTAGTACAAAATTGAATGTCCCGCTTTCAATACGTTTGTCATTTTCAAACTTCATTCCACTTGAAAATAAAATTTGTGTCAAAAATTGGAAATAAAAATGACCAACTGTATCTATAAATGACCAAAGTAATTTAAGTCCGAAATATTTGCAAACACAGATCAAAGAAATACGGTTTAGATTGTATAAAAATTAAAGTCAAGTGTCTTTTTTTATTTCGTTAAAAAATGACCAAATGGAATAAAAAATGACAGTGTGATCAAAAGGAAAAATAATGACAAAATTTGGTTACAAATGAGCAATGTGGCAATAGTAGTGGTTGGTTGGTTGGTTTAAGTGGCTGTATTCCCGTTACCGACGAGAGACACAAAAAGGCGCATTGAGTGCCGTTTGGTGGCACAAACAAAGCATCGAATCATCTCAAACCACTCACCAAAATACAAAGACTAGCGTGCATAGGTACAACCGACGCAATAAGAATAACCCCTACTGCTGGAATGGAGGCTATCCTCAACCTGGTACCATTAGACCTACACATGCAAGAATCTGCAGCATAAAGTGCCTCGAGAATCAGCCAAGCCGCCGCGAAGAGTTCAAGGTTCTCATTTCTCTCCAGGGACAAAACCGTCAATGAGAAGGCTGATAAACTGCCTAGAAACGGATCTGCAATGGATAAAGATCGAGCGATTAAGTCGATCCAACCACCACTCCGTAATGAGAGAGAGAGAGTGGAAAATAAGATCCGTATGAAAGCCAACAACAGGTGGAAAGAATTAACTACATGCGAAATATAACGGAAGCACTGCGCCACCTCTCGCGAACGTCTGACAAATATCCGAGAGCATAACTGTCTTGAAAGAGCTTCTCAATCGGCCGTTTGGATTTTGGAATCGGCATAAAATTGTAGATCCCTTGCATTCGTTCCAAAAATTACAAAAACTCACACAAAATGAATGGTTGCGAGAAGCTAGGCCCCAGGGTCCCTACAGACCTGTTGCGCAAACTATTATTATTATTATGGCCAGAATATAATCCAAGTCGGACTAGCAAGCTTATGCGGTTTGGTAGATCGTCGCTATATAAACTGATAGGAAACCACACAATGAAATTGAAACTCAGGAATGACGACATACGTAGGGGTTGCGAACGTGAGGAGGTACACGAGGACATACTTCACTTCCTCTGTCACTGCACAGGTCTCTGTCACCTGAGAAACAGAACTTGGAAGATATTACTTCCATGACATAATGGAACTTGCGGATGTCTCTTTATCTAATCTTTACAGGTTCATAAATACATCTGGATGGCTGGACAAGGTCGAGTAACCGAGAGGGAATAAACACCATCGCCAAACATCGGATTACCCTCCAACCAAGGGCATCACAATGGGTCCATATGGACTTAAGTGTGGTATTGCAGGGCTCGCTCTGCCGTATCCACCCATAAACCTAACCTAACCTTAGGCTATGTACTAAAACTAGCAAATGTTACCAGCTACATGGCAACTAAGTGAGTTCAAATGGTACCACCGTTTAAGTTCATATTATTGTACGTCTTACAATGCGGCATTTAACTCTCTGTGACCATGGTGTAGTGGTTAATGCACTTGCTAGTGGCCCGATGTGTGATTAGTTCGCGTCCCAGTGGAAAAATGCCAACGAAAATCAGCAAATAGAGATTCTCTATGCTATATCCATACGATAGGGGTCTCTGCCTGGTAGTGCATTGGGTCGTAGTTCGTTGGTGGATGTACTCCAGAATTTAAATGCGTATATAACTTGCGAAATGGTTCGAAACATTCGCAATATCCAGGCCAATAAAAATGTGTGGATAAATACCCTTTAACAAATCTTTACATGCACGATTCCAAACTACATCCATCTATTTAAAAACGCACAATCAACCTCCGACAGGACGAACGTTTACACTTTCCCACCACCCTCAACTCTTTTTGTTCGCATACGCAGATTCTGAATCTGATCAGCTTCTGGATCAATTACAATTACCTATACGCTTATCGACTTATTCAAAACACACCACCACCATATTGCCTGCCTTATGGACGAACTTTCCAATTGCCAACAGTATTGTATCAAAGATACAATCATAACGCTGATTGTGAGGTTGCCGGAAATAGTCCTTGTTAATTCATTCAGCGTATTGTTGAGTGTTTTTTTGTGTTTGTATATATTATAGCCCATAGCCCAACCCCCTCTTCAAGCATACATTACGGCTCGCATTATGTGGCAATATGTGTTTCATTCAATTGCTCTCGAGGATAAACACAGTTTTCAAAAGCACCACTTAAAAGACCACGAGGATATAGTTTCCCGCATTCATCCAGCAAAAACAGGGGATGGGGCGGCAAAACTCATCATAATTCCAACGCGCATAAAAATTGTTTCACCATAACTACGCGCGTAAGGTAAAAACGAAAAAAAAAAAAAAAAAAAAAATACAAATCCACCCCTCCTCGTCGTAAAATCCGGATATTCACTATAAACAGGATCAAAGCAACAACAACATCAAAATGAAAGAGATGAGATAAGAATTAGAATTAAAGTATCCTCAATTTGAAATGTTACAGTGAAGAGATTCTGTTTTTTTTTTTTTTTTTGTTGGTCGATCTTGATCATGGTCTGTTGGATGAGGATAACGAAGAGGATAAGGATGTCCTAGATAAAATTTTTTAACCGGCTTTTGTTACACTCAACGTTACGCAAGGAGATTTCTGTTCTCTCATGACTCGAGGGCAGGGAAGTTGTACACTTTCGCGCATGATTGCCGGTGTGTGTACAGCGCGAGATATTATATCGGATACATATCCTGTATCTGTGTGTACATCTGTAGAAACAATTGCGTTGAAGAAGAGCTCTGCACCATATAGGGTAGGGATGATGATAAGATTCCTTTTGATTAGAATTGCGTATGCGGCACAATGGATTTGGTAAATGAAAGGCTGCTCGGTTGATTTAACCATTAAAAAAAAAAATATCAGACAGAGGACAACTAAACAGAATTGGGATTTGTTTGGTTCTGTCGGATTGGTTTGAGTAAGCCGGAGATTTAGGCAAGTGATCATGAAAGGAGGACTGAATATAGACGCCGGTGGATACAAGGTAATAATGTGTTAAATCGATATGGGATCATGTGGACCGTCTGTGAAATAAAAATCATCTTGAATTAGGATTATCCACTTGAATTGATAACCGAACGGAAGGAAGTGCGCGAGCAAGCTGTTCGCAATAGGTAGGTATGTGCCGTCAGTTGAAATGAAACTATGAGAGAAAACTGGGTCAAGTGATTGGAAAGGTATCATACTCATATATCAGATTTGGGGTTTTGTAGCCGGAGATATCCAACGTCGGGCGATATTTTATGGACAGACCGCATTTGGTGTTTTTTTCTTTCAATAAAATTTAGATATTGATCGTAGATGGTATACCATACACAGTTTAGTTACCGCAACAGGACTCCCTTGACAAATCTTCTTTTAATCAATGCTATGCTCCGAGATGACCTGTGACTCAAAAGGGAAGATTTTTCTCTGTAAACTAGAATCTTCAGCACGCAACTACAACGACCATACCTTACTGACACTTTTGAGATTCTACGAATGTATACTAGCACATAGTTAAGTTACATGAACTACACTAGGTATAGGTAGGAGTATACAGTCTCAGAAGAGTCAAGCTTTAGTTTTTGTAACTGCGGGCTGAAGATGGATGCTAAACGCTAAAGGGGAAAATGTAGTTCATCTAGGTATATAGGATTATGTGCTCGTGGTGCTGCAGATAAACTGCTTTAGCGCTATTCACTCTCAGCAAACCCGTTTTTAGAGGAACGTTGAAGAAATCAAAAAGTCCAGAACTGGAAAACGGGCAGAGTTTATAGCACTTTGTCGCAAATGCTTGCATACCTAAAGGCTGATTCGGAGGAAGTCACTCTCTACATCTTTAAGTTTATTTACGTGGGTTAAATCGATGTTCACTAAAAAAAAAAACATTATATGTAGGAATAAAGTTCGATGTAGATTTTTTACAGAGCTCCTCACATCTGCGGTCCATGGAGGAAAGGCAGCCTTCGAAGAAGGGGGATCTGCAAGCACAAGTTACAAGAGCGATGGCCAGTGATAATAACCTGATCTCAAGGGCTTACTACCCCAATTTATTGTACCACGAGAGTACGCTTCGGTGTGGCTTAATCCCGCCTGAGGCATTTCTTCATGTAGTCATGAAAAGGTTCACCGAATTTTGGTGGCTTTATAAACAGGTGAGGGCGGTTACGCTCTCCCGGGCCGGTGCGCTACTTACGTAGCATCCTTCTTAGTTTTAAGCTAGATATTAAGTTTATAGGTTTAGGCTTAGAGTGGGGGGTCTTTGGGAGGGACTGGGCTAGCCAACATGTAATAGTGCTACCGAGACTTGACCGACGCTTATGGCCTCGCTCTCGTCGGCACGGGTGAACCCGAAAGGCAATAATTTTAAGGATTTTGATTAGTTTAGAGCGCTTGCTCAGAGCCAGTAAGTTGCAATAAGATAAATGTTAGTTTTAAATTAGATTTATTCGTTTTTGTCTAGTAGGTAAGTTAAAGAAAGAAGCAATAAAAATTAATATCAAATGAAAAAAAAAACCGAGCCGAAAACCGGATTTTCGCCAAAACAATCGAAAAATCGACAACAGAAATTTTCCCATACATATTTCAGTTTTCAAAACGAGTCGTTTCAAGTTATTTTCCACAAAGACGACTTCCAGTCGTTGGGTTGTTGAAAGAAACAAATCTTTCGCAATATTTTCGCTAAATTCTCAAATCAACTGACCGAGCAAATCACTTAATGGATGGGCTAATATTTTTTTTAAATGCTCTGAAATTTGTAACCAAAATAGTTTTCGGATAGAAACGTCAAACGAAAACTAGTTGGTGTTCGGTGTGAATGCATGGACTAGTTTTTGACGGAAACACGGCTCTCGGCTCGGTGTGAATACTGTATTAAGGCATAAGAGCAAGAAGTATTTAGGGTAAGCTATATCAACAGCGAGTCCGTTTTATTGCTAGGTTACAACTTCGCTGATTAAATTATTAGGCAAACTCCTTAGGTCTCCTTATGTTAATGAGGCACCTTATATTGTTTTCTTTCTATATTGTGTTGCTAATACATTTCGTCAGGATCAGAAAATAGGGCCCTCACAGTTTTAGTTGTACCACTTACATTGTACAGGTTCTCAAACCTTATATGCGACGTTAACGTATTCAAGAATATTTTTAAGTCTCTTCCGCTCTTCACACTCTTCTGCTGAGTGTAGTGATTCCTAGAACTTTTAGTACAGTTGGTCCAAGTGCCAAGGGTGAGGAATAGTCCCACTTAGTGGCTCGTTGAAAAACCTTCCCCTACCACTTGGCATGAGCCAAGGCCGAATTTAAGTAAATTATTCTCTTCGAAAATAGCATCTACCCACTCTAGGAGCTGTAAATTTATGAACGGCAGCACTAAACCTGTAAATAACCACTCGCACAAACAAAATATGCAATTCCTCTTACCTCGAAGCCACACACAGGACTGTGCAAAGCCTTTCTTTTGAAGCTAACTCCTTGTCTTTGGCAATGCAATACTTTACACTTCGAGCATTATTCTCCACATTTGGAACAGCTCGTATATATATCAAAGGGCATGCATACCCTTGCTGCTCTCCTGTATGCCACAAGGTGTTGGCGAATCAAAGCGCACAGTCTTGTGCTGCCGCGCACCTTGAATACGAAGCCTCCTAATGCTCAAGCAGCATGCAAATTAACGCACATTAGCCTCAAAGCCTTTGACGACTTGCCATGGCACAGACTACAGGCGCATATAGTCCAAAATGTCGATGCCAGTGGAGATTATACATATACGATGACGACTGACGCCGCCACACGCTCTTATCTTTGTTTGTGCACAAAGGAGCTCCCGCAACTCAAGATCCTTGCTGAATCCGAATGTTGGTGCGGCAAATTGGTGCTTTTGAGAGTCTTTTGCCAGGTGAGCCTCCTCTAAGAAAAAAAATACGTTGTGGAACAGATCAAAGTAAAACAAACGCACAAGGACATGCAAGCAAAGCTACTTTGGATATACTTATAGAGTTAAGAAACCGCATCGTTTCAAGGAATCTCTTCCATATCCACAAGGTCAGCTGGGCCTCCTCTACGTCGTTAATCATAATTTCGATATCCGTATGCATTCAAGCGTGAGTTTTGGTGCCTTTCACAACAAACAAGGACACGGCACATCCCTTAAATCAGTGTAATGGAAACTCATAAAGATGTCATTTAGACAATATTCGATGTGGCATTTTGGATTAGTTCTCAGAGCCTTTCTCGAGAGTTTCTCTTGTTCGCCGTTTCATAATTTCATAATTTTGGACAGCAGAGGGGGTTTGTTTTTATTTTTCTTTCATTTTTTTTTCGCGTGGTAAAGGATAATGCGGTACTTCATACCGTGTGGCACACTCACACCCATTAGAGAGAAATTATAAATAAATATTATTTATCCTTCAAGTTGGTGGAATGATTTTTTTTTTTTTTGGCTGTCTATGATTTATTTGAGCAAGCGAAAAAAAGGACACTCGTGAGACTGTGTGACGGCTGGGACTTTATTTTTTTACTCCAGCAAATGTTTTGACAAAAAATGCCGGGGAAAATTGCGCATAAGTGCTCTCGAGACGCGAGAGTGGAAAATTAAGTTGGTTCCTAACAGGAGTGAGTTATATGTCGTTATCGTTAGTTATTCTTTTGCGGGATAAACATTATCATTTGAATGAGCATCGCCCACCAGGGGTGCGTAGTTTTCTGGTGAACGCGCGACTTGCCAAATTGGCATCTAATTGAAAGTAGTTGACAATTTGGGTGAATGTGTGGTGGATGTTTTTTGTATTATTTTTTTTTTGTGACAATTAGCCATGTGTTGTCGATGTTGATGTTTCGTTGTCGCTATTTATGTTGCACTTGGGAAAAACTGAACAAGAGCAGCGTTAACTGGAGCCCCTATAAAGTAAAATTGAACTGGAATAATAACACTAAGATCCAGAGTGAGGTTGAAATACTACCACCAAAGGCACCTACAACATGTAGATGCCGTCATTCACTTTTTGTCGATGATAATATTAGCAAGTTAGAATTTCATCAAGTTCAACAGTCGAATAAGGCCGGAGTCGGTGCAGCCACGGTTCTATCGGACGTTCAATCGATTTGAAACCATTGATCGGTGAAAAATATAAAACGACCTTTCTAAAATTGATTTCTCTCAAACGTGACACAAATTATTTTAAGACGCCCTATAGAATAGAATAGAATAGAAGTCACGATTGTCATCTTTTGAAAGTTTTTTTTAACAGACAAAATGAAAAGCGCTTGAAAAATGGCAACAAACCCCTTATGCCCAAAACACATGTTGAGAATTCATTATACGCAGCAAGATTAGAATACACATGTTGATATGATTATAGACACACGTAAATTCTGCACTCATTGCAGTACTGCAACATGTCTCTATTTCTAAATTTGCTGCAAAATTCAAACATTTAATATCACTTCACAACACAAAAGAAAATAAATTGCAATTTCAAGTATTTGGCATCATTGGCTTTTGACATTTGCTGATTGTGTTTGTTTTTGTTTTGGCTTAAAGATGGAAGAAAAGTTGATCGAATTTGTTTGTGAAAATGAATTTCTTAATAATAAAAGAAGTTGTCACCACAAAAATGTATACCTGCGGGATAAAAAATTCGAAGAACCGTAAACAAAAATAGGTTTTCCAGGTAAATACACATTCAGTTAACAATAAATTTGTAATTGATAATGCAAATATTTTTCTTCATTTCAGCCAAGAAACTGAAGGACAGATGGAGAACGCTGAAGGATAAGTTTTATAGGGAAATAAAAACTTATAAATATCCTTCTGGAAGTGGGGCAACCTCTCCTAAAAAAAAGATGTTTTTAAGGACAACGACGAAATATTACCTCCGCAGAAGTCAAAAAAAAAAAAACAACAACACAACTGAGGAATTGTTGAAAGAAGCCAAACAGGAAATGTCGGAAATGGTTACTTTGGCAAAAGATGCATTTCAAGTACAGGAGCCTAAAAAAACGATGGCTCAGCATTTCTTTGAAGGGCTCGCAAGGCAAACCGATGAAGCCAATTTGTCTGTGCAAGAGTTTGCTCCTCTTCAAATCAAAATGTTAGAGTGATTTAACTCAATTTTGTACCCGTAGTGCATTTATCTTCTTTTTTTTTTTTTGTTTAAGCTAATTTAATGTTTTGTTTTTAGAATGTAAATATCAATACCTGTGAGTAATAAAATGAAGTATGCATATTTGTTTGAAATTATTTATTGTTTTAATGAAACTTATATAAAAAGAACATGGTATAGGTAGGTACCTACTCTCAATTAGTTTATTGAAGAATTCATTGAAGAATCCATGAAGTTGTTTTTCATTTTCAGTATAAATGAACCGAGTCCATACGCGACTTCTTTTCTTCATTTCAGCTATACAGGTACAAAAACTTCCAGTACGATTGGTAAACCGATAAAAGCAATTCAATTTTGCGAAATTTATTGCATTTCTCCAATTTCATTTTCAACGAATTTAATAGAACACAAATTTCCAAAAATACATCAGCTGCTTAGACGGCGAATGACAGTAGCCATATTAGCCGATGCAATGGATGTCAAACAATTTCCTGCACATCTGTTTTACTTGCAGCACTGCACTCTGCGCTGCGTACAGAATTTCTGCACATGTGTTTTGGGCATTACCTTGCTATTAAGTTGGAAGTTGCAGATGTTCTGTTTAGCTACGGCTCTGTGGAACCTAACAAAAGACATCTTGCGAATCACTCATTCAAACCAAACGTTCCAATCCAAATTCATCCCATGCTCCCCCTAAAGACATACGGCTAGATAAGACAGACCACTGGACAATTATCGGCAAAAAAGGACGGTGCAAGTTACCTAATTGTTCAGGACAAACAAAAATGTACTGTTCTAAATGTGAGGTAAACTTATGTTTAACGACAGAAAAAAACTGTTTTTATACTTATCATAACTCATAAATGTTCCTATAGCTAACTTGTTGGGTTTTTGTGTTTAACGTAGATCGTTCCCCTTCATATCATTTTTAATTTGTTAATTTACTAAATTAATCCATTTGTTATAACTTATACTCTTTACTAATCTTTTTATTTTAATCACAGAAATCTATATCTAAATTTACAAAATGATTATATTTACTGAAGAAATTCTTGGTTGCATGTGTTTTTTTTCTTTATTTTATAATATTTTTTTTTTTAATAAATAATAATTAATAATAACATTCCTTTAATGTTATTTTCTGTATGTATGTATATAAAAATGTTTTAAACAAAAACGGTGCAATAATACCTAATTCTGTAGAATTCCCCGTTTATCTAATAAACTAAAAAAAATTTATATGCATTCTTTATAATTTTCTTTCCTAATAGCTGTGGGGGTTAATGCCCAGTGTATCTTTAAAGATCCAACCACTTTTTTGTGAATAACTTCGCAAAAAAAAAAAAAAAATTAAAAACGCATTTGTTGTTTTTGTTTCCGTTTACATATAATATATTTTTTTCATCAAAATCGGTTCCCTTGGGCATTTAAGGGTTAAAGATTAAAAAAAAAACAGTCGTCTGGTATGGTATAGACAGCTATTAGGTTATATTAGAGCTATAATAGATTCTATTTGTTTGTCGAATCCAAACACCGATTTACCAAATGGACCATATATGTGCACCTTAGACAAGGAACACGAAAGAGCTACCCCGTAATGCCAGCTCTCCGAATAAGGTGTTCTCTCTTCTGACAGACAATCCGTCGAATTAAGCAGATATATAAGGCAATTGCCTAGGTAGGTAGGGTAGGTTTGCTTTCTACAAGCCCCTATACCACACTGTGATATTGACATGATCTTTTCACTACAACTTTCTTATCGACGTCGCCTACTTTTGATAGTAATACTTTTTTTTGGAGCTTCTTGGATATCTTGCTTCTAACAAGAAACTGAATATGTTCCAATGTTGGCCGCTCAGAATTTTATTGGCCATCCAGAACACTATGCACGTTAATGTGATCTACCTTGCTTGATTAGTTCGAAAAGAGCTACGTTCTCTTATGAATATTGTTACGTGAAAGCATCTTGCTTACTGCATTTCGCCCCGCAGCAAAATAATCAACTGGCCTAAGCCTATATTACAATCCCATATGGTATCAATTGTTCAACCAAAGATGTTCTTTTTTTTTATTCTCACGTAATATAATTTTCACATCACGTTTTAGACATAGGTACTGGTAGACAAGATTGAGAAGGAGTAAAACCAGTCTTCGGTTGTGTCGGCCGTGCGTCAGACATTAGACTTATGCTTATTTCGGTAAATTAAGTCTTGATTCAGAAGACTCAATACTTTTTGGTCAAATCTGCCACGTATGCTAAATCAGGACCTGCGTTGGGTCTGTCCTCACCTTCGGTTAGGTCATTCATTGATACCTGGGTTTCTCGTGAACATGAGTGTCGGTGACGTAACTGTTTTGGGCGTAGACAGACCAAACGACATCTGCAAAAAGTCCGCGTCTTTCCTTCTGTCTTTCAGGAGAATCGACTGCAGACAGCTTGTGTGCGTCCATGCGGGCCACCAAGCTTGTGCCAAACACTTGAATGTATTGAGCTTCAGCGACACTACCATCTGTCCTGCCTGTGGAGAGGACGACGATACAGCGGAACACTCCCTCTGTAGCTGTCCTGCCTTCAGCAGAACAAACGACAACATTTTGACAAACAATGATTTAGTTTTACATTTTGCCTCACGTAGGTATGAACAAATTCATCTCAAGACGCATTGAGGAAATCCTTAAGCATCATAGTGTCTTTAACAGGATAAACCAAATGACTTTTAATACAAAAATCACCTTAAAGAAGAATATCTCTTTGTAACCCGCTTCATTAAAGTAGTTATAATGTTGATTTCTGAAACAATAGCCATTTTTCTCATCAGCAAAGTTGTTGGAACAGTAGACCTGAAATCAAATTGATTTGTTAAGGAACTTTTGCAGAGAAGACAGTTTGGCAGTAGCCTTAGAATTTCCATTTTGAAGACATGACAGCAAACTCTTCTGGGCTCTGATAAGTTCAATGAATAAGTTTGAAATTTTGAGAATATTAGACAAGTATACTTGGATCATCCACACTTCACAGTTTTTATCTATAAATTTAAGTACTAGTTTGGAGGTATTACACGATTGAAATTTCAGTCAGTCATATAGCTATATTCTCGTTATATCACACCAATATAATTCGTTGTCGACAAATAGATCAAGAAAGACTACTGAAAAATAGTCGCAGAAGAATTTGAACGGTTCGTCTCTGACTCATTAGATTGGTATTTTAACTATAAAAAAATTGTTTTCGTACCTACCGATTACGTTGTTATTTCGAAGACGATTTTAATAAAATACGGACCTAGTGAAAGTTAACTACCCCCAAGGTGAATTCCCGCACGAACAAATTATTAAATCTTTTTACAAGTTCTTGATGTGGACCTTCTTCTACCCGACTGGCTACTGGACCCAGAAGAAGGGTAATATTTTTTTTGAGCGTATATATGATGCGACCCCTGAAACCTACACCCTACACAACTTGACCGATTGAGAAAATTGTCAGTTGAATGTGTCTTTTTTACATCTTGTCAGTTTTTCGGTCAGTTTGATCTTTTAAATACACTTTTCATTCATCCATAAAACAGGTTGTTTTGGGAAAAATTGTTTTTTTTTTCGTTCAAGGTCAACGAATACAATTATATATACAGTCATAACTATAAGTTGCATCCACATTCCTCTGGATCAGATTACATTACCCATCAAACGTCGAAGCCCTTCCCTGCGTGTCGTACAAAAGTTTTCATATTCAACTAATTATAGGCACATTCGGATGATTGTAACCGCACTTTTACTGTAGAATTAGTTCCAGAATTGCTTGTGTGACACAAAACAAACGGAAATAATTACCCACCACTTCATATCGGAATTCAAATGTAAATAATTTAAAAAGCATTGCAACTGCAAATCTATATCTGCAATCTGCGACAGTTGAAACTTGGAATCCATACGCTCCTAGGTAATAAAGTCAAAACAAATGGAAACGTTTTTTGAAATAATAGAAACAAAGGATTCATCATTAATTGATTGACATGCACTGTGCACGCTTTCGCAATGCAATGGTTGATGTGTGGACTCTGGAGGTATCTGATTTATTTAACAATTGAAACAAACAAATGAATTGCAATGTCACGCCATCTGGCCATTGACTACACTAAAAACAAATTGCAATTTTGAATGAGGAAATTATTGTTTAAATTTAATAATTCAACAGTCACAATGGACAGTCGTGTGATGAGTTGTATAGACGGACTTTCCGACCATAGCAAGTCTAATTAGTACTTTTCCTTTTGTTGGAACGAGGTTATCTGGGAGAGCAGACAACATTTTAATTTTTGGAAATATCTCCATCGGTTGCTGGTTAATTGTGCATGATGATGATTTTGAACTGCTGGTGGATGTTTCGAAAAAGTCGATCTTGAAATTCAGCCGACCATCTATCTTATCCTGGGTGCACGTAAAGCCTGCATTCCACTAATTTATGGCTTGAAAAACTAATAGCTTTACCAAGGCTTAGCATTCCAATCTAATTCAAGAATCACGCATGAAAAAAGGTAGGTACTGCTACCAACACTCCGAGTTTTGCATTTTTTTTTTTTTTTTGGCAACGGTCCTGAAATCCTACCTCAGCATTTGAGAAAGATCAAACATCACAGCTGATTGTTACAGTATTTTAATAACTATAGTCAAGTTGAGATTCATATTCTTACTGATAAATTCCTAATTTTTAGAATATTTACAATTAAAATGTAAGCATGAATTTGCCGTCTGCTTGGTTGAAAAAAAAGAAGAGTAAACCATGGTTTTAATGTAAGTTAATAAAATTTACGCCGAAAATTACAAAAAAATATTTTTCGGGACAGATTGCCCTGACCTTTATTGTATGAAATATCGATTAAGACTAAACTGAACCTAAAGAAATTCTTACAAGTAAAATTATTGAAGCTTGCACTTTTTATTTCCCAACGTGAATTTCCATGGAAATTCGTTTCTCGCCCCAGACGCTAGGTCAGCATTTCCGCTGCGCGTGCGAGTGGTTGACGAAGTTAACTCTTCCCCCTTTAAATGCGATGGTCCTCAATCGCCTAAAAGTAAGGAAGGTTGTTGAACTGTGTTTGTTGGATTCTTCCTTTTGGTAAACTTTCAGTGTGTGGTGGAGCTTCGATGTTCTTAATTTCTTGTTGCTGGACTATGACTCTATAGATGGTGATAATTACTAGGATGATCCCGATGAGACTTATTGTTCCGCAGCTGATGAATGCGTAAGTTTCGTTTTCGCTTTTGAGCAGCTCGATACTTTTGGTATTGTTGATGTGGAGTTCGCCCATCATTTCGAGCGACAATAGTCGATGGAATCTGTTCTCTATGGGTGTTGGCTGCAGTATGGCTGGAAGAACGGTGTGTGTAGAAGCTTCGTATGCCGCAAATACTCTATTGTTTATTGTTATGTTGGTTTTCTCGTATTTAATAAGGAAGGTACCAGTAAGGTTCCGAGGTGTGGATTCGACTTGGAGAGTTCCGTTAAAGTCGTTAAGCAGGATCATTCCATTTGTTATTTCCTCGATCGACGGGATATGCTGACTATTCACTTTATTACATGTTGCTATTTTACTATTTAATAGGTTGGGAATACATGCTGAGTTAACAATATTTATAAGATCTCTTTTATTACAAATTGAAACACTATTTATTACTTTACAATCATTAGTTACGCCAAATATTTCGTTTTTGTTTCTTACAACTTCTTTATAGTCTATTTCTATGGCTACTCCATTTCTCTTCACAGGTTTTAATAATATTCGTTCATATGTGGAAGGATCGGTAGTAGGTATATTAACAATATAAAGTATGGAAACTGTGTTTGTTATTATCTTTATTTCAGCAAAATTAAGAGCTTCTTCTATGGTAGTGAAAGGGACATTCTCTTGATTTAGTGTTTTTACAGCTAGGCTTATTTCTTCTTTTGATAAAATCATTGAATTAACAATTCCTAGTTTCGCCCAATGTATGGCCAAATTAATGTTAACTAATTCTTCTTTTAAAATTTTAAACTTGTATTGAATATTTAATATTACATCTCTATTGAAATTTTTATTGGTTTTTAGCATTGATTCAATCTCATTCGTAATCTTGGTTATGTTATTAATTCTTTCATTATGCAATTTATTTATTACGACTTGATCGTTAGAGTTAATAAGTAGATTATTCATCTTTCTTTTGATAGTAATGAAGTCGTTGTGGTCGGGATTACCAGCAATCCACTTCCACTTCGAACCTATAAAATCTAGAGATCTTCTTACCTTTTTTGGTTTTAGGTTAGATATCAAATTTTTTATTTGCTCATGCTCATGGGAAAGGTATAGGAAAAGGGAATCGTTCGTGGTTTCGTTAAGTTTAAGCATTGGAGAAATTTTGGTCAAGAGTTGTTCGTATTGGTCGAGGTCAATGTCATGGATTAATTTGAAATTTCCGTTCTGTATCTTTGTTTGTCCAGTGTGTATTGAAACAAATTGAGAATTAGAGAAATCCAAAATTTGGATTTCCGCTTCCGCGATGCATAATGCATGTCTGAAAAGAGAGATGTGAAATTTATTGTTCAGTTCCTAATATTGCTTTTGTGGATCGTTTTGCCGGATTCCGTCACGACAGTTGTATTTTTGTTTTCCTTAACTACTTCCTTTTTATATCGGACGGTGAGTTTAGAACCAATTCTTTTGTTATGTTTTATGTAAATGACGTCTCCAGGATGGTAAATCTTACATGGTTTCCTGGTTTGGTTATGATAGCTTAAATCTTGTTCTTGTTTCTGGATAATTTTATCTATGTTATTCTGCCTAGTTTTATCAAGTTCTTCGGGGGTTATTTGTGGAGATCGACCAAAGAAGAGTTCGACCGGTTTTTTTCCTGTTGTGGAGTGAATTGTAAAATTATATTCGTTAGTGGCTCTTTCGAGCAGTTCCTCGAAGGATCGGGATACCTTTTCAGCTTTGAGGCATCTCATGATCTCTGAGAGAGTTGAGTGGAACCGCTCAATCTGCCCGTTTACTTCGGATTTGTAGGGTGGTGTTCTGTGAATGCGAATGCCCAACTCGTCTTCCATCATGGATAATATGGATACTGAATTAAGGGCTTTTTCGTTGTCTATGACAACGCTCTCGGGAATGCAGAAAGAGAATAAGATTTCTCGAAGAGGTTGCCTGAGGTCGGTTATTGCTCTTGACTTGATAATTTTAGTCTTGGCGAACTTGGTGAGCTTGCATATGGCGGTTAATACCAGTTTTTTTTCCGTTGAATAAATATCTAAATGCAGAGTGTGGCCAGGATAATTAGGGATTGGAGTTGGTTCAAGGATAGGTTTATTTGGGTGTCGTTCATATTTGTTTTCTTTGCAAATTCTACATATTTTTACTAGTCTTTTGATTTTCGATGCCATTTTCGGAAAATAAAAATGTTGAAGAAGTTGTATGCGGTTTTCTTCTGGATTACGGTGTGCCCTGCGATGGATACTTAATATTTTTTCTTCTTGTTCCGTTTCGTTGCCCAGATCTTCAACCATGGTTTGAGTGTACCTAACTTTGTATTTGGAAAAATGTTCGGGATAAATGTTTTGTATTTGGCCCATTATTTCTTCTTTTGTTTGCAAGCCATTTATTACACTGGGATTTAAATATTTTTTAAAAATTGAAATGATATCTGAGTTGCTATAACTGGGTTGTACAAAAACGTGTCTGTGGTACGTGGGGAATGGAATTAAGAATTGATGGCTAGTTGTGTCCCCGATTTCTAAAATCAGCTGATTTCGGAAAACGTTAATGGGTACTTCAACTGCTGGTATCAGGTTATGTGAAGAACTCTCATCACTATGTTGCGTCATGGTCATTGAATTTATTTGTGTTTTTTGTGGCAGTCGAGATAAAGCATCGGCAACTACGTTTTCCTTTCCTGGTTTGTACTTGAGTTCGTAGTTGTACTCCTCCAGGATTGCTTTCCATCGCTTCATCTTGTGGTTTGTGTTTCTATTACTCAGCGCATATGTTAATGGCTGGTGGTCCGTATAAATATTTACTTTTTTTGATCCGTAAAGGAAATTCCTAAGCGAGTTTAGAGACCAGATGATGGCGAGCATCTCTTTCTCGTTAGTGGCGTAGCTTTCTTCTGTCTTTGTCAGTGTCCTTGAGAGAAATGTTATGGGTTTTCTGTCCTGAGATAGGACAGCACCAATTGCATAGTCGGATGCGTCCGTCGTGAGTTCGAAGTCTTTGTTAAAGTTCGGATGAGTGAGAGTTACTTCTTTTGAGGTTAAGGAGTCTTTAATTTGGTTAAATGAGTAAATGCAGTTTTCGTCAAGATCTATCGTTTTATTCTTGGAGATATGTCTGGACACTCGTCCGTCTTCCCCTCTTAAAAGGGATGTCAGGGGTTTCGCTATTTTCGCATAATCTTTGATAAATCGGCGATAATACCCTGACATAGGTACCTAGAAAAGATCTCAGGTCTTTGAGCGTTTTTGGGGGTGGTAGCTCTGTAATGGCATGAACCTTTTTAGGGTTAGTCTTAATGCCATCAGTGCTAATTACGAATCCCAAGAATTCGATTTCGGATTTAAAAAATTCGCATTTATCCAACTGGATTTTCATGTTGGCTCGTTCTAGAGTATCAAAGACGGCTTCGAGGTTTTTAAAATGTTCAGCTTTGTCTTTTCCAAAGATGACGATGTCATCAATGTAGACATAGCATCGTTTTCCGATGTGCTCTCTAAGGATGTCGTCGAGAGCTCTTTGGAAAATCGCCGGAGCATTTTTTAACCCAAAGGGAAGACGAGTGAACTCGAATTTCCCGTTATTGATGGAGAACGCCGTTTTCTCAATATCGGATTCTCTGAGCTTGATTTGGTGAAATCCGCTCTTCAAATCTACGACAGAAAACCATCTATTGTCGCCGAGGTTAGCTAGGACCTCATTGATTTCCGGAATGGGGTATCTGTCGGCAATGGTGACCGAGTTGAGCTTTCGGTAATCGATCACCATTCGATATTTTTTTTCGCCTGAAGCGTCCATTTTTTTGTTGACGATCCAGACTGGCGAATTATATGGAGATTTCGATGGCCTGATAATATTATCATTTAGAAGTTGGTTGATTTGCTTTTCAACTTCTTCTTTAAGTCCTCTTGGATAGGGATAGGATTTGGAGTAGACTGGTTCGTTACATATTGTACGAATTTCTCCTTTCACGGTTGTCGCATAAGTAAGTTTTTTGTCAGGATCGGAGAAGAGTTTCGGAAAAAAACCAATAACCTTTTTGAGATAGTTAGAGTCTTCGTCATTCAGATGGGATGTTCGGATATTTACGCTATTTACGGTTTCGGTTAGATGCTGTTTAAGTTGGATAATAGTGTTCTGGTTAACTTTCATATAGTTATCTTTTAAGTGAATAACCGCGTTCAGACTTTTGAGGGTATCGTTCCCTATAATGCCATCGAATGATATAAGGGTAGGAAGTATAAAAAATTGTAAAGGGCCTATTTCAGTACCAAGAAGAGGAATAAGACTATGGTGGGTTATTCTAATGTTTCCCCCCACGGAATTAGCATAAAAAATCTTTTGGTTGGGGAGAGGATTGCGAATATGTCGTGGTTGAATATAATTTTTGTTCGAGCCTGTGTCAATTAGAAATTTATACACCTGTCCACTCTTTGCAACGTGCTCGAAATAAGGAAGCGAAGAGTGTTTTAATCTAAAAAATATATGTCATCAACCTGTTGCGGTGGATCAAAATATTGTTCATCTGTTTGGTAGTCACTGTATTCCGTAAGTGTTTGCTCGTGGTTTTGATCTTCTCGGTTCATCGTGTCTTCGTATTGTTCTATTTCTTGTTCTTCGGCGACGGATTCTCCAGTATGGTAGACTCGTTGCATTTTATAGGGTTGATGAACTTGTTGTGAGTGCTCTCGCTTCTGTGCAGTAGGTTGGTTTCTTGGTCTATTTGAGTAATCTACCCTCTGAGTTCTAATAGAATGATCTATGTCCATAGGCTTGGGAGGAAGTTCACGTTGGTTTGGTGGAAACCGTTGCGGTTGGCCTTGTTGGAAAGACCTTGAATGATATTGTGGTTCCCTGTGGAATTGGGGTTGCTGAGGTTGACGAGGGTTATGAAGCAATTGTGGAAAGAACTCTCGCCTTGGGGCTGGAACAGGAACTGGGTGTGGAGGATTGAATCTTCTAGGAGGAACCGGTGGAGGTGTTTGCTGGAAGGTTTTCCGAGCTGTTGATTGGGAATTATTGGCGTGTTGAGTTCTGAAGTCAACATTTTGGAGTTTGAGACAAAGATGCAGAGCCTGCGGCAAATCTGCGGGTTCCCTTATACTGAGTAATCTGGGAAGGTCACCCTTCAACCCTCTAACGAAAGTATCAAGTGCCTTATCTCTATAACATTGAGTCATGTTGTTTAGCGATTCATGGCTCATATCAATACAACCGAGTTTGTTAAGAATCAGGGATAAATGATGATAAACTGCTTGATAGAATTCGGGTATTGTATTGTTACCCTGTACCAGAGTCGTCATCTGATACTCGAGGGTTCCCAGGTCTCTCTTATCTGCATAATGCAGAGTCAAACATTTAGAAATCTTTTCCCAATTTAAAGGGGTGTTGTAAGATTCGAGCGCTATGTCGGCATGGCCTGTTATCTTATTTCTAATAACGGACAAGATGCCATAATATTTTGGAGTACCCTTAAGGTGCTCGTAGATCTTAAGTATTCTTTCAACACTTTTTTTCCACGAGTTGAACTCCTGAGCTTCACCTGAAAATTCGCGCAAACTCTTAACCACATCTGGAACTTTGTCCATGTCCGAAAGATTCTGATCAGTGGTGTTAATCGGTTGATCAATATCATTATTAATATCTGAGGCTGGATTCATAATTGAATTAAATATCTGTCGTCCCTGAATGTGTAGTGTTTCGGTTACGAGTCTGGTTATGAGATGTACTAAGTTATCGTCTACTTGGTTTGTAAAGGAGGGGGCAGGAGGAGCAGGAGGAGCAGCATTTTCTCCTGGTATTTCTAAGCGGGCTGGTCTGATTAAATTACTTGGATTCGACATTTTGAAGTTTTGTGATCGAAATTAAGTCAATGAATGTGGGAACCGAGATTCGCAATTGAAATTGAGTCAAAAATAATTGAAATAGGTCTTAATCTAGACGAGTCTTAAGTTGCTACACAGATAATTACTAATTACAAAAGCAAAAAATATTCTTACAGAAATTAAAAATTAAAGAATTAAAGATCTTATTCTAGATGAGTCTTAGGTTGTTACAAAATCGATTAAAAATTACAAAGGAAAAATATTCTTACAGAAATATAACGGCTTCAATTCTCATAACGTATAGATGGGTTCTGGACCGTGGCTGTTGGTTGGGGCGGCTGTTCGCTATTCCGGAACTCCTTTTTATCCCTGTTTTACAGGATTACTTGGGGGCCTCTTTTCCCCTACACAATTACTAATCAGTCTCGTGGCCTGGTGTCCACGTTACGAAACTTGTGGCTTGGTGTCCACCTTGTTTTTACACGCACTATCAATAATTTCGTGGCTTGGTGTCCACTTTACACAACTTGCGGCTTGGTGTCCACTTTTGTTGATTACACGCACTATAGTGAAAATTTCGCGGCTTGGTGTCCACTATGAAACTTGCGGCTTGGTGTCCACTGTTTTGTTTCACGCACTAGCGATGATTTCGCGGCTTGGTGTCCACTTTATTTTTCTCACTAGCACTATTTCCACGATTAGTTTAGTTTATAAGTGCGTTTATTATTCGTACGCGTATTGACTGTTTAGTAAAACCGCACGGTCCCTGCTCGGGCGCCAGTTAATAAAATTTACGCCGAAAATTACAAAAAAATATTTTTCGGGACAGATTGCCCTGACCTTTATTGTATGAAATATCGATTAAGACTAAACTGAACCTAAAGAAATTCTTACAAGTAAAATTATTGAAGCTTGCACTTTTTATTTCCCAACGTGAATTTCCATGGAAATTCGTTTCTCGCCCCAGACGCTAGGTCAGCATTTCCGCTGCGCGTGCGAGTGGTTGACGAAGTTAACTTGTATATACGGTGTTTGTATGTGTTTTGGTTCATGAGTTATAGGCATAGTAAGCATACGTTTTTTTTTTTGGGCCAATAGGGTGTATTATGGCGTTGTCGATCTCTGCAACGACTCAACCGATGTCATTACATTTTTGGAATGGTTATGGTAGGTTACAGTTTGAAGTATAAGATAGATTGGACCCCATATATTCTTTCAATTTTTGATGTGAATACTTCTATGGGCAAAATGGAGTTGGGGAGTGAACTCGTGAGTCTGTTACGGGAAATGTGATATGGTGAGGCAACGGAAGTGAATCCTTTTTTTTACTTTTCAGATTATTTTTATTCAAAGCTTTTATCAATTCATACATAAGAAAATAAACAAAAACATACCCGTCTTTTTACACGACTGGACACAGGGAGGGTTATGTGTTTCGCGCGTACCCTATATGGACGTTCCTACGTGGCGCGGCGCCCTATAGCCATTAGATTCGTGTTCTTCCCCGGAGGGTCATAGGTTAAAAAATAAATATAAAAAAAGTTAATTTAACAATCCAAAAAAAACCGATAGACTCTAAAGAAAATAAAGTGCACGACTGGGTCGAACGAAACTTTCTCGATACTAGACAAAAGAAAACAAAATCCTCTTTTGGATATTCATCTCATATGCTAGTAAGGTATATAAAATAACAATATAAGTTTTTATATCACTTGATTTCACTTGATTTTTGAGTACAGGACAAGCGTACCTAGTAGCAGTTTCTGTTTTTGACCTAAGGATATGTTTTTAATTTTGACTAGCAAACTCGGCGAACTCCGTTTCGCCACCAGATGGCTTCGTTTTTTGTAACATTTCGTTTGAGGATTAAAAGATGAAGAAAAATTATTATATTTTTCTTGTATTTGAAAATGGAAAATTTTATTTCATTTCACAACAGTAATGAATTCATTTCGATTACAAAAATTAAGTGTAATTTAGTTGAACTTCTCTAAGTAATAAATGAAAGTGAATCCAAAGTAAATACTGAATCGATGCGTTATAGGTACGTGTCCCCAAATTATCCGTTTCATTGAAGTGCTCTTTGGTAAGCCCCATTTTTAGTTTTTTGGTCTGACGTTAACACAAACAAAGCGGATGGTTTCCCAACTCGTGAATACGCAACGTATAGCTGCCCATGTGAAAAACAATGATTTTCTTAATGAAAAATTGCTTGCAACTGTTCAATAATTCGTCTCTTTAACTGTTGAATTCCCTCTATATTGCACCGCACATTCAGCTGATCCACCATCGACGAAATGAAATATATTAGCAGAAATTGATGCGGTTCATCTGGTGTTGGCTGACCTGGTGAACTTCGTACCACCTAATTTTTATCTATTTGAAGCTTTTTTTTTCGATTTAAACTTAGTTTGGTGATTAAATAAATTTTGTTAGTAATTCAAATTAATTCAATGCCTTTTATTTTCCTGTAAAATAGATGATATTAACATTCAATGCAAAGATTTGTAGTAAAAAATTGCAGTCGTTTGAATTCGAATGGTAAGTCCGTTGGAATCATCGGGATGCGTGGAATCAACACATCTTCTCCTCTATATGCTGCGGTATGCCCGGAAAAACACTTCGAATGAGCTCTTCCTTAGAATCGGTCATGTGGCAGAAATCAGTGGGCAAAGTGATAAGTCCGGTCGAGATATCAACTGCAATCTTTTCATTACCAATGTCCAACAATTGCTTCGAAAACACATCTGCAGTTTGAACTCGTCAATCGGAGTGTCTTGACATGAAGGCACAAATTTGATGCTTTCAAGCACGCATTTAGTTCGTCAGCTGCAATTGATCGTGGGAATAACTGGAAGAGACTCCCGAAAATCACCGGATAATACAACCATGGCTATTCAAAAAATGTTTTGATTGACACGAAGATCTTTCAACGTCCTGTCCACCGCCACCATTGACCTTTTGTGGGCCCATCGTACATTCGACCCAATCGATCAATTTGCATCATTGTAAAATCTTCGCATTTTTTCTTCGATTTTTCAAAAATGTGTCTGGTTGATTTGCATGTTCAGTGGCAATATCAATGCTGAATGTGCAGCTCGGTAGCCTTCTAACAAAGTTGCTGTTATTCCAGATGAAGCCAATGCCAGGGCAACTCATGCTGCGATCAAATCCGTGCCAAAAGCAATGAAATTAAGAACGTTTTGGCAGTACCTGCGGGAGCACCCAGAAAGTAAATGCTACCAGTTCTTTTGTTCACAGCTTCCATCAAAGAGTCATACGCAATCATTTGTTGTCGATTCAATTGCAGAACATTTTTACGAACTGCTTCGGCTATTGCTGCAGTACCTATCGTATTGTTTTGTTGTTCTCTTTGCAATTCGTGGTTGAATGCATCGTGTATTGGACGATTAGGTGATATCATGCCCAACTGCGCACTTTATTCGCCATCAATAAACACTAACTCTAAAAGAAATATTTGTAACTTTCACAGCCTAGAAGAAAACTAACCACACCTATCAACTTGGTTGGTAAGCCTTCTCCCTTCACTCTCCACACCGGTACCGAAGGTGTTATGGTAGCTTTGAGCTGCCCTCCCCATAATCCTACTCACGAATGAGCATAGTACCATGATTGTTACTCATTCATTTTTCGTAACAACACCTTCGTGAACACTCAAAACGCTCAGCAACTCCTGTTGCCTGTCATCATTGTCCTCGTCATCTCAATCACCCCTCCATTTGAACTTACCCACCTATTCAAATGCAAGGATATCGAAAATAGGTACCTACTTCCCAAACAAAAATGATGGATACAAACAATAATCAAAGTATCTACTTTTTCAAAAAGATACTTCATGTAACATAGTAAACATAAACAAACTTATTTAGGTAGCTAGCTATATCGTATATTAAAAAATAAATTTCAAAATTTTTGACAACAACAATTTGCTTAGAAAATCATTAAAATAATTGACAACAACAATATTGCTTTTAAAATTTAAAATATTTTTTTTTTTTGTATTTGAAACTACTCGACTTCTATCCAGTTTATATTTTTTTCAAAGTGCATTTCCCCATGAAAAACGAAATATGTGCCTACAACGCCAACTGTTGAGAATTTTCTGACTTTTCTTTTTTCATAAACCATCCCTGATTTAAGACGAACAAAACAAAATAAAAATCATTCAAATCGGTTGAGCCGTTCTGGAGTTATATCGTCAGGAAGGAAAACCCGACTTATTTTTATATAGTAGAAGATTGGAATATGATTTAAGTTTTCAATTATTGGAAGTATTGCTCGTGATAGACCGATATCTTTAGATAGATTATGTAATAATTCAGGCATTTGTGAATTTGCATTAGTAGTCATAAATTGAATATCCCGATGCTCGTGTGCGCGGTGCAAATGAAGTTTTTGTTTTTGTAAAATTATCCACTATTGCGTAACTATTTAGCTGAAAACTGACTGTATGATATTGTTCCGGATAAAAGAAATACTTCGTTTTTGACATTTTATCGAAATCGAAGATGGGGTTTTTGAGATATGAGGTGCTTCGAATTGAAAATTAAGGACAAAATAGTTTTGAAAACATTTTGACTCTAGGTCAAAATCGTTATTGTCGTTTTAAGTTAACTAGACAAAACTTTATTTTAAAAAAAAATACTATTTTCATAAATCCATTGTACGATAATATAGACAAAAACTGAGCTTGCTATTAAGTTATAAATGACCACATAACCTTAGAAATTTATTTTTGCTACAATGGTAGGTATAGACCGTTTTCGAGATATGTCGAAATTTCAAAAGTATCGTTGTTCGATTTTTGAGCCAAAAACTGGGTACGCAGTCATGGTAATCTCACCTACTTAAGCTTAAATGTCAATTTCGGTTAAAATCGTTAAAGCCGTTTTCGATCAAATCAAACTGGTACGAAAATGTTGTATGAGAAGTACCATTAATATTGAGATTACCTTGAAAAAAAAAACACCTCCCGAATTGTAATCCCAAAAACTCCAAATCCGAGGTTTGAACGTAATCCGGGAAGCCGTTTAGGCTGTAGGCCCGTGGAAGGACGGACAGACGGGCAGACCGGACAGAATTTTGCGACCCACTTTTTTGAGTTCCTCTATCATCGTAATATCAAAATTTATTAAAATCTCGAGTTCGAAATTTTGTACGAAACCAATATCTTTCTCTTACTACGTAATGGAGAAAGTTAAAAAAGAAAAAATATGAACACGACACTAACTATTTGGCAGTGGGAGGTAACTCAGACTTTTGTTTAGCTGATGTGTAGGTATAGCTAGTCTCCGATTGTAATTTGGTTAGTGTCTTAAATATTTTTTCTTGTTTTTCTTTAGAGTTTTTTTGGTTTTTTAAACTAACTTTTTTTATGTAAATCACACAAGTTTACAAACAAACAGTCTTATAAAGTTTACAACATTGAAAATCATCACTGTTCAAGTTCTTCATATGCGGCCGTGTGTGAGTTTTATCAATAGGAGTTTTTCTTTTTTAGTTCAGAGCAGAACCTGATCTGTTATACAAATAGTTCGTGTTTCTTTTTTAGCTCAAACTCCTCAGAGTTCGAGTTTGTGTTTCTTTCTTTCATTCGGAGCATACGACTGCGCTCCATGAGCTCAGAATAAATTGACTGAGCAGGCTGAGTAAATGTTAGGTTAGGTTAGGCTAGCCGACACACTTATAGACCTTAATAAGGTCCCTTGTGATACCACACGAATCTAAAAAGTGGCTTTTTTAACTCTTTTTTGGATGTTCGGCTTCCAGCGTAACTTTCTATCAAAAATAAGGCCCAAGTATTTAGCTTCACTTGAAAATGTCAAACTAGTGTCATATGGATGCTCAATGTGGGGAATCTTGTATTTCCTTAAAAAGAGGACAAGTTCAGTTTTGTGAGAATTAAAACCCAACCGACATCTGTTTGCCCATTTTATTAGCTTATTAAGAGCGTGTTGTAGGAGCTCTTTTTATAGTATTTAGGTACTTTCCTGACACAGCAATAGTAACAGTAGATATTTAACGGAGCATTTGATTTATAATGCTTTTATTTCCCGGTCCATATCTCCTTAACCGCTGGAACCACAAAAAAAATACATGACAGGAAACGACTTACCTATGCTATTAGTCCTTGTGTCCAGATATAAGACACAAAAATAGACTTTGGCTAGGAATCTTAATATTTTCCGACTAAATTACTTACCTGTTGGAACTTGGCCTTAATTGGCAGTCATCTTAACCATTCATTTGTGAAGTAACCGCAGCCACTTGGCCTTCACTACTCCATACCATACCCAGGAATCATATGCTACCCGACGTATATGATGCGGAACAAATCCATTCTTAGTCGTAGGACATATGACCTGATGGAACCACGTCATGTCATTAATGATCTAAGGTTTCGCTTATTACCGCGTTTTTCCACTGAAGCCAAAACTTGCATAATCATCAACATCACCTTGACTGCACCAAATAGAACCAAATTTAGCAATGCAAACATCAATTCACAAATCACACACAAATACATACCCATAGTGATCTAATTCTTCGTCCCGCACTACTTACATAAAAAAGCTAATAATGGTCCACTTTTCAGGGACGGTTTCTTACACTCTATTGTAAGACGCTCAACTACGACTCAAAATTTGATTAACAGCTCTATATGTGCTCTCTGGTATTTCGATAATCTTGCATAATTCCCACAACAAGCCACCGCGCACTCTCTACTCCACAAAAGGTGTTAAAACTCGCCAAAGCAACGAAAGTCCCCACACAAAAAGCCCCTCTAAAACAGGCGAAAAAAAAGACAAGCTATCCGCTGCTAAGCCCCCATTGTCCATTGTCACGTATTATTGTGAAAATAATACGAAAATAAGAGTTTACTTTGGCAAATATTGATGTGGAACATAATAATAATGTGTGTGTATGGCCAGTCCAGACCGTTCATCTCGGACTCTTTACACCCGGCCACAAAGGCGTATTTTGTTCCGAATTTGAACACCAATGTGCCCAAACAATTAACTGAATCAATTTTCTAAATGGTAAACCATGCGGATAAGAGTCACCACTAATTCCATCCACAAACAGGGCCTCTTCTCGTCATTAACACTCGGCCATATTGAAATCGATGTGGAGTACTATACCTACTGTCAGTTAAGTACCTGCATAGCTAGATGCAAACAAAAAGACGCAGTAGTCGTGGCGTGGACATTGGACGACAGTGGACGGATAATGCAAACACCAGTGACGCCCCAAACAAACTGACTTTCAAATGTTTGTACACGCCAACGACAATGACCAGACAGACGCACAACAAACAAACATGGTAGTAGACCAAAGGAAAGGGAATGTCACTGCGCGTGTAATGAGCGATGCAAATATTAGGCGATCTTGTTAGGTTCTAAAATCCTTCCTATAACGTGTGCGTGCATGTATGTGACGACTGTCCTGTGAATGTGCTCCCTTTGTGATGGATGCATAACAATCGAGACGACGGTGTGATGGGGACAGAAAGTGCAGTGGCATTTTGGTATGTCTTTAGGAAGGCCCCTCTAATTGGAACTGTAAAGTCTTGTCGCATATTTCTATGAGTATATAGATACGTGCATCTTTAAAGAACAAAAATGCTCGGATAATAATTTGAGAGTCGAAAAAGTTTACGTTTTCGGTTTTGGGTGATTTGGGTGCCATGTGATAATTTGTACAGACAATCCAGAGCACAAAATGCAGTCAACGGTCATTAGTCAGCGTCTTGGGATGCGCAGCTAAAACAATATTTGCCAACGAGTGATGGTTGCTTCTGGGAAATGGCATAAATGATGAGATGAGGTTTTCAGTTGTATCACCAGGTGTGGGGCTTTGTGGACACATCGCACGGTTGGAATCTTGGATGCCAAATCACTGGCAACCTATAATATAAATATTTGATGCAAACTGGACTTGTCAGAAGATCCTCGTGGCCACCTTACGAGTATACTTATTTGCACTGCTACTCCAAGGAGGCAGATATGTCTCTTATTTTGCAGAAGCAATGTGGTCAGCACAAGATTTCAGTTGCATTAACAAGTTATTGGCAGTCAGAGTCAATCAGACGTTTAGAGCTTGGGATTCTTTTTGGAGTGTGTGCCAAACCAGTGCTAGTGGAGTAGGGACATTCAATGCATATAAGACCAAGTTCCCATGCCCAGTTGGCTGACACTGCGACCGGAAAGATATATAGTATCAATGGGGAAAGGTTAATCTAAGATATGTGCGACCTCCATAATGAAGTTCAATAAGTCTTTAGTAGCAGAGTGTGCTATATTTGCTGGTGTGCGAGTCCCTATATTAAAGACACGTTTTCTTAACCAATGAGAGGCCGGGCAGTCACAGAAGATGTGTTCAAAGGATTCGACATCTTCCAGACAGAATCAGCATTCTATTTCCGGACAGAGGTTCATTTTTTTGAGGTGATATCTAAGGCCACAATGACCCGTGAGGAAGCCCGCTAGCTTTCTTATATTAAGGATTTCCTTGTAGTAAGGCTTAATTAATCGTTTTGATTGTCTTAGACCAAGGACATGTTCCCAGTATTCAAGACGAAGTTGTTTTCCCCAATCGTTAATTTGACTTAACGCAGTAGTTTAATTGACTGTTCAATAGGGTTCTGGTCCACATAAAAAAGATTTGGAACCTGCATGTTCGTTGCCTGCAATACCCTGATGACACGGAACCCAGCCAAGCCTTACCTTGTTGTGTTTGGCTAGGGCATCGTCATAGCACTTCTACAAATATATAACATTTTTTTTCTTTTCATTTCGTCAAATTTGTCTGGAAGTACATCACCTTTGGCACCATCTTCCATCAAAAGTGAATAGCCTGCCGCATATACTAAGCTAACTACTCCACCCTCAATCACAGTCTCTCCAAAACACAGTATAGGATTTAAGGAAGTCACTTGGAACTCGCAAGATACACCAATGCCAAGAGAATGTTTTCTATTGACAGCAGTAAGATGTAAGAGGGTTCACTTTTGCAGAATTATATGAACTTAAGCTTTACTTAATTACCTACTAAACTAAGGTGGCGCTATATAGTCCGGGGTAGAACTGAACATCTACCAATAATCATCTCCGGTTAGCGTACTCTGTTACTATACTTTTTGGTAAATAGGATATACTGCTCCGATCTCATGTTTCTGCTTAACATCAGGAAACCTGCCAAAGGTTACAGGCGGAGGCTTCCTTTTTGTGGCAGTATTTCACCCGGAGCCTAAAGTTTGTGTACAAAATATTCCAATTAAGTAAGTTCAGTAAAACACTTGAACTGTGCGTTACTAGTTACGGTACTTAATTTCATTCAATTTTATGGTTTTTCGTTAAGTTTCTTTTCCTTATCCGAGAGTTATCCTTCCTCCAGACAGGTGTATTATGCCATCGGTAGATACATTCACAGCTGTCACATACAACTGTCATAGTGACAGTCGACAGATCTTCGCAATTTTCATTCACACCTGTTTTACTCGTTAACAAAACACTTTGGCAGTTAATATGTAGCAGATGTTAGCAGATTCTATTCTACCCTTTTTAAGCCCCGTATAAAGTACGCAAACTTTAATTTTAATCACAGCTCATAGTGTGTAACAAAAAAGCTGAATATTGTAGAGTTTGTAACTTCTCTGCAACGATCATTGAAAAGTTCGTCAGCTGGTTTGACTACCCGTCTCTATTGTCAACCGCTGTATACACTTTCTATAGTTAAAGGCCGTCATACTGTCCTTATCCAGTTCAGCAAATAATGGTAGATGGAGCTTATTGAACGAGTCAAAAGAAATTTGAAATATTTGTCAACAGTTTTGTTATCAGATTGGCCAATTTTTGCCGCCAATCAGGGTCCGTACATGCATCTTATATAGAAGATATCTATCCCTGTTCGGGATTCCACAACGAACTTTATTATAGGTTACTGTTTAAGAGTGGCCAGAAGTTGGTTACCTATTAATAGTTGTTCACCAGATTGGCCAAAGTTGTACAACATCAAGGCCAGTTGGGGAAGAAAAACATAACCTTAGTCAAGACGTTTAAAAAGAACCACCGTTGTTCCCAATCCATGTCAGCATTTGAAAATTATCTGAGGTAACCTACAATACTTTTCTTTTGACGTTTGCTTTAATGGAGGGAGATAAATGTCCCGAATGGCTTTCAGCGAGGCTTCTTTCTCATCCAGTGCCGGATCAACTTGAGTGATTTATGTATGTACCTTCAAACTTAAAGATCACTATCCGGTAGGAATAAATTGAGCGTATGCTACTTCAGATATGTAGCAACTGCAACTGCATAGATAATTGGGTTTTGCTAATGAATTGAGAAGTTTTGTTTTGGGTGCCATGAAATACCGCCAAATTAAATAAGGCCAACTTTTAAAAATAGGCCTTATTTCGCTATGCAAAAGTGTAATAAAGACAACTTTCAACAGTTTTTCTTATTTCACTCCGACAAAGTGCAATAACGCCAAATTGGTGTTATTGCGCTTTCAAACTATGAAATGTCTATGGGGGGGCATGCTGCCCCCCTGCAGCCTGCAAGGTTGGTCTTGTCACTCAAAATTTGTTGGCGTTATTCAGGGCTGCCAAAATTTTGTTCGCTTTAAGCGCCCAAACATTATAAAATGTAGCCCAATAGCGTTGCCCATCAGAAAGAAGCCCAAAATTCGTTTAAAATATGTGCGCGTTTTTTCGATCTTCTGCAATTGACATTTGTGGCTTCTTAAAGGGCCTGTTCGATGATTGTTAGAAAAGGTTAATTAGCAAATAATTATTTTTTTTGTTTTGTGAAAAAAGTAAAACAAACGAAATTAACACACAATTTGTAAAACGATATATAGCGCAAAATTGTGTTGGGCGCTCATGGAAGAAATTTCGATCTGGCAGCACTGGCGTTATTGCGCTTTGTCGGACTGAAATAAGACCAACTAATGGAAGTTAACCTTATTATACTATTTAAAAGCGAAATAAGGCCAATTTTTAGAAGTTGATCTTATTTCACTTGGCCTTATTTCCTGGCACCTTTGTTTTGTGTTACGCATCCATTTAAAGTCTAAGGTCCCTCGCTCACTGAAGTGATCAAAAAAAATTATGTCAAACCACTGCCAGGATATATTTGATTGATGGAGAATGGCGAAATATATTTCAAAATATTTCGTGTGAAAGTAGATGCCAAATCAGCACCGCTTATGTGAAACTATACATATTCTGTCTGCTTCAGTCTCTGGTGGGAATTTAAGTTAAGCTGTTTTAGAGGCATATATAGCTACAGCGGAGATTACCGCTATTATTGCTCAATTTCAGAGCTTTGTTATGTGACGGATGTAAATTTCGAAGGCACCGCTTCCGTTGAAGAGTGATTTGATAGCGATATATGATCAGTAACCAGGTGTAAAAAAACCATTATCTCCAATTTAACCAAATGGTATTATGAACTAATCAAAATGTAAATGCGTTCATTTTCGATAACAGCCATGTTGCATATCACACCAGTTAGCTTTGGCTTTACAAGCCGCTACTGATGTGACATATACCTACATAACTTCTACAATGGGCAACACTTTTACCCACTAATTCCAACAACATTTATGAATTGAAATCATCATTAGGATGGCAACTATACCGTGTACACTTGACGAAAACAAAGTTTACCCGCATCTAATTGGAGTGCGCCAAACTCCGATGCGACACTTTTCGCCATTCAACTAGATTCGCTAATGATACACAATTTTCGTGCGCACAAATAAATTCGAAAACTAACACTAATTATGAATATCGCATGCATTTTCTATCATGGATGCCGATTTCATTTCCATTTCCAATTGGCACCGGTCTCTGTCCCATGTCCCATCGTCGCATCATCATCAGATTCCTGTTGGCATTCATGCGGATGCACAGGGGATTAATTAAATTTTCATCAAATGCGAATTAAATTGCCGTGATTTATGGATTTATACGCTTCGTGTGCAACTGCACAAATTTGTCAAACATACACATCACCACTGACAGCGTCGTAGTCGTCGTCGTCATCATCTTGATGCGACGGTATATACACATAGTCGCGGTTAACATCATCATCTGGTGTCTGTTCTCTGCTCACCCGGTGTTTTTGGTTCCTTGTGTTGTCGAACATCATCATTAACAACCACTCGCGGGAACTTTGCATATACTAATACTAACCCCCCGCAACCGGGTGAGTGCTACCAATTTGTCAAAAAGCACCCCGACTTTTGACAATGAACGCGAATGGTTGCACAGTTGGCTTGCAGGCCATCGTCAACAGCGAGAACACTTGAAAGGGATTAACCCCCCGTGTTGCGGCTTTTTAATTTTATTCAATTTATAAATACACGGCAAATGTTTTTAGTCCTGCATGCAAATACACGTGCTCTAGGGATGTAGAGTAGAGATTCGATGTTTAACCAGGTGAAACTGTCGCACTGTTGTCGGGGTGTTAATCTCCGACGACATACAAATACAATATCGCTTTCAAGTGTTGCTGAGGATTTTATTTTTAATTTTTTTTTTTTGCAGGATCTGTTCTCTTCCTTAACGCGAATGATTTATGGTTCTTTCCTGACTCTTTACTATGTGCGCGCAGTTATTATCCTGTTTGTTAGAATTTGATTTGTAGCTCTATCCATGGGGGAGGTTTAACCACCCATTCTTCTATGCGTGCGTTTGCGCGTCCTTTTTATCCCTATAGATGGTATGTGGGAAAAAAAAACCAACAATTGTTTATATTTTTATTTATTGCAATTTGCTGGGTGTCCATCTGACTGCTTGGATGTAGATGGACCATCCCATTCATGTGCACTTTGTCTGGGTGTAATTTATCTCTTCCTGTTGAAGGAAAATGAATTATTTGCTGTAAAATTAGGACTACTTAGAGGGACGATTAGTGCGGATACATTTGCATAAATTTGTCATAATTTCATTTGAATTTTATTGGTTTTGTTAAGGTTTTTCTATTTGCTGCGGGTAATTTGTGTGTGGACATGGGGTGCGGTGTTCTCTCATTATGAAGACTGGAGAAGGAGGTTGTTGTTTTTTGAATGCAAGTGATGGGGTGGGCCTGGGGTTGGAATTAGACGGGAAATCTTATTTTGGGTTAATTCTTCGTTAAAAGTGATTAAATCGCGCCACAGGTATATAAATTAATCCTAGACCGAACCTACCTTTTCGTAACCATGCTTTAGTCTCAATTTGTATTCCTGGGACCAACGAAAGTCTTAGTTAGGTTGGGCTCATGGACCATCTCAGTATAACAAGAGAGTTCATAAAAATTGCCTTCATTGCAGAGTATAATGCAAATTGCATTTGTCACACACCCTTGACAACGGATTGAATGGTAAATCTTTAAAAGCTGTAAATCGCTTCCTAAAAAAAATATATCGTTACAACTTTTAACAATAACACATTTTATTACAACATATTTCTACACCGTAGTTACTTGGGAAGTTTTCCAGCACCTTGAGAACGTAATCCCTCGTTCGTTAAATGTATGACCAGACCAGTCATTCCAGACCTTCAATCTTTAGCAATCTTCTATACCTACCTATGGTTATGATTCTTGGTTGGTTTAGGGATGGTGCCCCTTAAAATGGGACACTCTATGACACTGTGATGGGCAGGTGGGTCACACTTTTCGTTCCTGAAAGCAATTGCTATATTTTTTATGAAGCTGCTTGGGGAACTAGTGAGATCCGGGTAAGTAAGTAAGAAGTGCGCTAGTGTCGCGTTGCCTTCCTTATCGCTGCAGCTTCCGTAGATTATGATTTATGAATTTTTTTAACAATGCTTTACCTTTCTTGTGTTTTATAAGTCCGGTCAACCTTTCACGGTCTAGGTTTTAGCTTAGAGATGCGCTTTGATGCAGGATAGCCCATCTGTGGTTGGCCTCTTCAAGTTTTTTTTATGGAGAATAAAGTATTTCGTAATCAACTTTGGTGCTGCAATGTTAGGTGCATTCTCAAATCTCCAGGTGCTATGTATGTTTGTTCTAAGTTTAGGTGAAAACTGCTGAAGATATTTCAATAAAACCCTATTAATAAGTCTTCGAGAACCATATATTCAATTTTGTCCTTTGACACACCTTCTTTTTATGGCAGATTTTGACAAAAACATATTTTTTTTCTGACCTCAATTCACAAAAACTCAAGTAATTCTTAATCATAACAGGTTATGACTCTATATCAAATGCTTTGCTTCAAAGAAATGTGGATGAACCGACCATCAAATGGGTCAGGACCAGCCAAAGCATCTGTTGCAGCCCAAAAGGCTATCATAGTTCCCTTCACCAGGAGAAGACATTTAAACCTGAATCAAATTTCAATCAATGACACACTCATTATTGAGTATTCCGATGAAGTTAAATACCTTGGAGTTATTCTAGATAAACGACTGAACTGGAACTCCCACGTAAAGAGTAAAACTACCAAAGCTACTAATGCTTTATGGCCCTGTCGTCGTATGTGCGGTAGAACCTGGGGGAGTACACCGAAAATCATACACTGGATCTACACAGTCAGGATCAGATCCATTATAGAATATCCATCTATAGTATGGTGGAACAAAGTTATCCAAAAGAACACCATTGCGAAGCTGAACGAGTTACAACGCCTCGCATGCCTGGGCGTTTCCGGCGCAATGCAAACTTGTCCTACAGCTGCTATAGGAGCTTTAATAGGATTAACACCCATTAGACCCACATGCGCAGCTCAGCAAGCCTGGTACAAGGAAAAGAGATAAGCTTTAGTGACCATCCGGAACTAATGACCCTTATCTCAGAACTCCCGGAACTTGACATGATCTGCGCGGTAACCGACCGACTCCCAAAAACTTTATGCTTCAACAGGAAATTCTCCACGGTGATCACTAAAAGGAAAGCATGGGTAAGCAATACCCTAGCAATAACCCCACAAACTGCCAAAACGGCCTATAAGGTTCAGTCATGCACTGCTTCAATACCCTCCACTCCAACCTCTTGGCTCCAGAAACAAAACCAAAATATGGTCGGTTCCGGGACACGATAGGGTATTGAAGGAAACGTAAAAGCTGACGAACTTGCTACGAAAGGGTCAGAGACCCCCCTTTTATAGGGCTAGAACCTTTCTGCGCCGTCACCAAATCAGCAACTAACTCCACTATAAAAAGCTGGGAACACAAATGTGTATCAAACAGTGGGAAGAAATCCCAGCCTCAGGCAGGCCAGAAAGGCAATCCTTAAAAATACTGTCAAAAAAATTCTAAACCTCAGAAGGCACGATATTAAAAACCTTGTAGGCTACCTATCAGGTCACCACGGTTTGCGATACCACCTACACAAATGTATAGGTATAGTCTACTCATCGGAGTGCCGGCTATGTCTCGAAGAAGACGAAACAGCTGAGCACATCATATGCGAATGGCCAGGCTCTATCCAGTAGGAAGGAAGTTCTTCTTCCGTGAATTACTAATTCCTGAAGAACTGAAGAAGTCCTCTGCTCAAAACATTATCAGCTACATTAGGGAAGTGGAAACTCTTCTAACCTAAACTATTTGCTGGTAATTTTCGCCGGAATATATCTTTTAGGTCATACTCGACAAGGTTAAAAAAAGTTACAAAAAAAAAAAAACAAATTCTTAATCAATGCGATAAAAGAGAAGACTGCTTATTTCACTCTCACAATTATGATTCAAAGCTATTGATGAGGTCCCTGCTGCATCTATAGAGATAAGCTCTGCCGCTATTGTCGTAAAGGCCCTATCTAGAAAATTTTCAATTTCGATATTAATGCATATTTGGAGTTAGGGCTTTGTCTCCGGTTTAATTATATTTATTTCAAAATGCTGGAGCTTCAAATGCGATAGAAAATTCAAATTTCTAGAAGCCCTAAGTACAAAACATATACATCAATATTTAAAAAAAGCCCTAACTGAGATATAGGGCCTTTTATAACAAATTGAATAGATATTTTTTTAATATAATATATATTTTTATAAGATATTTTCAAAAGCTTAAAAGCCCTATCTACCTTATTTCCCGAACACCTAACAATCGTTCTTTTGTAACTACTTCAAAAAATAAAGCACACATGGTTTTATCTTCAGGTTGCGGAACTAAATTTAGCATTTTCCTCTATATCTCGAAAGTGTGAAAATGTTAGTTAGCGCCTTTACGAAAATACGGGCAGAGCTACAGACCAAAGTCTAGCTTGGACAAATTTTTCACTCGGAACTTGATCGAGGTGGTCTTGTTGTGAGATGTTCTCTTAGACCTCAGCGCTAAATACCCACCACAATTTTTCATTTTATACAGGGATTTCAATGTGTGGATTGCTGTTGTTCAAGTCAAGACAGTGACTTGAGTTTTGTCTGCTTTAGATATAAAGACCGAAGCTTTACATCAGATCAGGCCCTATAGTTCTTAACCAATGTCAGGGAGCCCTTCAGAATTAGGGACATATTCCATCTTATAATACTGAACGACTCCGTAGTTGGGAACGAGGGCTTGGAAGACTGGCAACTGTCCACCGCAAGTCGAACTAACATCTGCTCCAAATGGGGATCTGAAACGTTTGCAAATGTCCAATTATCGCTGATAAGATAGGGAGAGGTCAGTCTGTGGTACTCTGTTAAAGGTCATTGGCCGGAAATATGAGCGAAGTTAGCGGTTTTCTGCTCATGTTCCACCTGAATTCATTAGAAAAGGTATTATTACTGTGTATTTTTGAGAGCGTTTGTTTTAAGCCTAGACGCTGGATACGTATATCCTCTTTCCTCTAGCGAAAGTTGCGCAAAAATCAGCGAGTACAGCTCTCTTTGATCAAATCATAATTAAAAATCTACCAACAAAAACACCACTCATCCTATTTCTCGACTTACATCGAAATGGCTCCCTATATAGCTGATGGTCCCTCTATGTTGCCTAGTCTTTTGTGACGATCTCAGAACTCTACACAACCTAAACTATAACCTAGCCTTGACCGGATCCCGCACAATTTGCTCACCTCCCTTGCAACACACACTGTTCGCAACTTGATCAAACGTTCAGACCATCTTTCTAAATCCAAACCGCACGCTAAATTGGAAAATAATAGCAATCCGCTGTATCTCACCTTGTATCCATTTGCCACCTTGTAAATATTAATTATCGCTAAGAAGAGGAAAGATGACGACAACGAAGCAGTAGGGACCGGCATGAACGGCACCTATACCAAAAGAAAGCTTCCGCATCTCGTCTGCCTTTTGCTCTGTACTGTAAGTAGGCAAAACGCTGATATATACCTTCAAACTGTTTGGACACATGCGGTTTTTTGTAATTGAGAAAATAGAAGTCGAAAAAACGACAGCGTTTGCCAAACGCCGCATGAGATCGCTTCGTGAATGGAATTGAATTTCACGCTCTCGTTGTATTGAGTCGTATACTAGTTAGTTGCGACTATACGGTACACGGTAGCCACTCGTCAAGTAGCATATGTAGGTAATATGACGTTGTTCTGTAAATTAATTAAGAATCTAGAAGTTGAGGCTGCTTTAAGGTCTAGTGGAAACCATGTGGATGGTGTTGTGTCTTTTTGCCATTAATAAATGGGTTATCGTCTAAAAACAATCGTTAAGCTCTGAGATAGTGACCGCACAACTCTGTCTATGAGGGAACATGTCATCCGACATTGTCCTGCTGCAGTCGTCACCTGTGTGGATCGATAGTCATATTGCATTTCATAATTTATTCATGACCATTGTCCCACAGCCGAGAATTCTATCTATCTGTGTTTGTATAGGTAGGTACCTTTCACCGGGCGATGTCATTATCCGTCAGAGCGATTTTAATTCAACTCTGTGCTGGCAATTGTTGCCAAAAAACAAGCGATATCAACCCTTGTCGTTAGTTGTCTGTATGTGGAGGTGGACGAACAATATGGTTTGTGAATAAAATATTTAATATCAATTATTTGACATTACTGGCAGTGTGCTGTCAGAAAGAATGTACACATACACACAGCTTTAGAGTTAGGGTGGCGGATTGTATATGCACGCATCACAACGAACATTGTGTGTGCCCTCAACAATATGCTAATGAATTTATGAGAGTCGGTGGCCAAGTTGAAAATGGTCGAACAACCCCCATGTTGGGTGCATATGCACCCTATATGCGCTCAATGGCATGTTATATCATGCGGTACAGTGATTTCTCGTCAAAACTTATGTTCGAGTGTTGAGGGTGTAAATTGGGTGATTACGGGGTCGAAATATCCTCATAGAGGGTTATTCGATGGCAGCCCAATTCATGTGCTGAAAAGGGGTGTCCGCTGTGTCCTCGGGCAGGGATGATTATAACGTGGGATGGCACTGGTGGTGGTTTGTAATGTTTTGCAATAAAGTGGTGTTAAATAAAATTTAATAGGCGAATATGTAGTCAGTGGTGCAAATGGGATTAGCTTGGCTTACGACTTATTTTTCTGTTAAAATTTGTTTTGAAGAGAGTTTCGGACATGGATTATACCACGTGATTGGAAGAAGGCTGCTTGCGGGACTGGGAATCAATCTACCTATACATACGGATGGGATTGTTCGAGGTGCAGCAATTTATTTTTTGGGTATTCCGGTTGAGTTAGTTTAAAGCCGACTGATCGGTGCAATTAAGAAGGGGATTGAGGAAGAACTAAAGCGCCAACGGGATGTAGATCCACTTAATATATTCGTATGGACGTTGCGCAAGAAATGTCAATGGGAAAACTTTTTGAATACACCGAGACACAGAAAGTATGGGATGGATCAAGTGCATTTGGTCGACTTTACCATGTGTAGATACAGTGGACTTGTGGACAAGGTAGTTATGCGAAATATGGTTAAAATCATAGAAAGATATTTCCTCACTTTTTGGAACAAGAATATGCGACACCTTTTCCACACGACTATAGCTCATTTCTAAGTCTATCAGAGGAAACAAGCTTTTTTGGACACGCGGTGGCATTGGTACCTCACGAGTTCCTGGAGTATGCATCTGGCCATATGAACTTACTATGATTGTGAACCAGAACTTACAAGACAACCACTCTGTTCTTAAGCCACGAAGACGGATTTGAAATTCCAGCGCTGATGCAAGGACGTTTACATGAAATTCAAGTCTGCATTGGGGGATAAAAAGGATAAAAAATGAAAGTAATTGTACAGGAACCGGAGTAGATATTAAGCGATTCCTTTATGTGTATAAATGACTCATACAAACTACCCAATGATTGCAGTGGCTTCCAAGCTGTAATAGCCATTGCCGAAGCAGCATGTAATAGGTAAAAGTAATAATCATAAATAATTGACGCAACAGGTCAATAGGGAGCCTATAGGTATAGGTAGGCCTATAGTTGCAACTTGGCTTAGCTCCTTATAACCATTCGTTTTGTGTGAGCTTTTCATTTTTGCGACGAATGAAGGATCTATGATTTTATGCCGACTCTAAAGGGCCAATCGGGAAGTTACACTTTCGGATATTTGACAGACGTCCGCGACGGTATTGCATGTAATAGGTAGGTAAGCAAATAACCTTGAACATTCTAAGATTACAATCTTTGTAGACAGTCAAGCAACTGTTAAAGCACTTGACAGCAAAACTGTAAATGCGCAAAGACCGGCATGAGCTATTCTGCTATTGTAAGAAAACAGCGGTAACTCTTCAATTTGTACTTTATCAACTGTAACGTCTTCTATATGAATTTTTTTGTATATAGGTATAGGTATACTCTTACTCATGTTTTTATATACATTTTCGAGACATTTCACATATGCGATCTGTTAGCCAGTAAGTCGCGTGACATACGAGTCAGTTCGATTTAAGCTGTGATTAAGTGAAGTCTTGTGGTAAATAAAGGCTGTAAAAAGATTGAAATTGTGATCTTTTTTATTTCTGACCGTCCCTACACTATCAAGTTTTGTGGAACGAAAAAGATAAGAGATCAGTGGACCAAAGACCCCGTAAAATAACTATTGAACCATGCCAAAGAACTTTTTTCTTGGAAGCAAGCCAGTCGGTGTAAAGTCAGCTGGTAGTCAACTGCCTATGAGTTAGACTTCAAGAGAGACAAGAGAAAGCCAAACAGACCTTTCTTACCACAAAGTTAAAGTGGTGAAGTTGATATTACATGAAAAGGAAGAGTTCTAGTGTGATTTTTTACCTTCAATATTTGTAACTTGTGTATATAGTCTTAAGATTATTTGATTGTTAGTTTTATGCGCTTGTATTAAGCAATTAAATTATATTAAATTAAATTAGATTAAATTAAAATTAAACAAGCAATCTAAAAGAAGATATTCAAAGCTATAAGTCGAATCAATTATAACAATCAATAATAATTATAATCCGTTACCTACCAGTTGATCGTTGGACGACTAAAATTGCAATTGGCACTCCTTTCGAAAGCCTGCAATAATTTTTTTTGCTAGCTTGGCACTTTTTTTGCTGATGGAAAAAGCGCTTCGCGATTTACTCAAATGCTGCTACTTCCAAATAAATACCATTAAAAAGTAACTCAATAAATTGCCTATCGCAACACTATAGTGTTTAACGAGCCAGTGATTGTTAAATGTCGTTTGAAAAATATAAATTTTCAAAATTCACTTTTTGTATTTATGACTGCCTACCAGTAAAGCTTGAGGGAGGCTAAGGCCAGGTTGCCTATTTATGACTGTTATATTTTACATTAAAGACGAGTAATTTTAGTTTTAATAATTCAAAGTATATTCTTAGAGATTAGGTTAAATGAAATATACAATTATAGCATCCGCTACTGGTGCACGAGGTTACGAGACTGCCGCAAGAGTTCACTTTACAATGCCTCATAACTTCGTACATAAGCAGGTATATAATAGAATCGGATGACAACTTAGGTACTAGGCGTATAGTTAACAGTTTTAATTTAGCAATGTTAAAGGGTGATCCGTGAGAATACAACAATGACATAACGAGAAGTAAATACGAATGGTATTTAAAATACCCAAAGCAGATTAACAAGGCGACACTTCAGCAAAGGGCTATAGTCATTTAAATGGATTCTCGATATTCTTATAAAAGCTTATGTTGCAAAGAAATATTTGGAGTTTTATGCAAAGCTCAGTTCAGAGTATATCAATGGGAATTCCTCTTCATGAAATAGTCGGGAAATAAGAAAAGAGCCGGCAATATAACTCTTTACCTACTTGGACAAGAAAGGGGCTTATTAAAACTTTGCAGTGGAAGCAATTAAACAAACCCTCGAAAAGATAAATGTCGAGCCTACCAATTGACCCTGCAGACGTTGTGGAGAGCTTCTTAACCATAAGGTCAAAAGCAGTGGGCAATGATGGCATACACCCAAAGTTCATCACGGCCATTCTGCTATTTTACTGCCTTGTATAACACACATTTTTAATACAATTCTGACAACAAGTGTTTATGTAATGACTTCAGGAACATTTCAGTACTACCAATTGTTCAGAAGCAGAATTGTTTTCTTCAAGGGAACGATATTTTATCACCGAAGCAACCTGTCACTTATAAATATTATTGAATAAGACATAAGAGAAACTTTAGATGATGGAAATGTCACATTTTTAGTAATGCTCGATTTTGCAAAAGCTTTTGAAATATTTGACCATGAAAATCTTTGTTAAAAGCTGTCAATGCAGTTCAACCTTTCGAATTCCGCCACAGAATTGATGAATTCATACCAAATTGGCAGAAAGCAAGCTGTCATGGTATATGGAACTCTTTCCAATTTCCTTTCTACCTTTAGAGGCGTTCCACAAGACTCAATTCTTGGTCCGCTTTTGTTATTTTCATATACGTAAATGAATTACCTGAAACGGTTTAGGATACCTCTATTCAAATGTATGCAGATGATATGATGCCCAAAATTACAAAAGTTGCCCTATTGGACTAATGTGAAGATGTGTCTTATTAATGAGAACTTAAGTAAAATTTGGTTTTACGCCCAAGGTAAGGTTTCTATTTAAACCCAAATAAATCCGGACTCCAAATGTTTTATTATTTCCAAAAAGCATACTTTCCAGCAATCATACTCGACGGTGCTGCACTAGATTATGTTGAGACTGCAAAGAATGGTGTTTAACCGGAATCTTACTTGGAGCACGCACATTAATTCAGTCTCGTTATGAGATTTCAGTTCCATTCTCAGCCATAGCTCAGTAAGAAAATCATTTATCAGAGGAAATACCCAGCAGCATTGCCGTTTGGCAATTTTTGAGTTTCACGTCCCGTGGCCCCACGAGCACCTTTCTATTCCCCTTTTTGAAAATTCTCAGCTGCAACGCTGGTACCCAGGGGTTATAACTCCTATTCTGAGGAAGTTTATAGCTTAGTCGAACATGGAAAGTCATATTGTTTCCAAGGTAGATCGAGCAAAATCTGGAGGTTTCATAAAATCAATATTAAAAACAGCGATAGTAATAGTATGGTAATCAGTGGGGATTGGTTTTAAACCATAAGGATCTATGTCAGCATGTAGGTATTGTGATGGTTTAGAAGTCGCATAGGTTATTTCCCACCTACTTTGTGAAATTCATTCCATTTAGCTGTAGAAGGTCAAGGTACTTACTCAGCAATTTAAAGGATGTTTGTTTCCCGAGCCAAATTGAGGATATAAGGGTTCTGTTGGACAATCAAGTGTTTTCGTCAATCGGGCTAGGTCTATGACCGTGAAGATGAAGATTCCTATTATAAACTGAGAAAGCGATATCAGTAAGTGAACCATGAGCCGTGAATTGACGAAGTGCCCTCCATTTTGCTGCTTGATCGATTGACAAAGGGCCGCCAATTACTCAATACAACAGAGAGCATGACAGCGGCAGTGCATTCCATGTTCCTTTAAAGTTTTTGCGGTCCCTCGAGTTCTTCTCTTTCTTTGTAAAAGTTTCATGTCAATTGTGACAATAGCGTGGCATCGCTAGAATTATGCGATTAATCGACGGAAACCTTGTTCGATAGGCGTAAACTTATATAGTCACTTAATCTGTATAAGGCAACGTTTTGCAATTTATGCCGCTTTGATCTTTTTCATAAGTGGCGTTCTTTAGCCCAAAAAAAACAAATAGCATCAGTAAATCTAAGGACCTTGACATTAATTTTGACAGCCAACACTGTCTGCTATTCCTCTTTGTCGACACACTGTTTATATTGTCTTTCCAACTTCACATCATTAATTCAAACATCAGACCGAAGATTGGTAGTCAATCACCCGCGCTGAGTTATTGTGACCGGAAACTTTTGTTCCCGCGCCCAGCACCTGGGTGTGTTGTCTGTCGGATCTAATCTCAACACTAACGATTTATACACACCCACACACTAATTCAGTGGGCAACCAGAAAACGTTTTCAAAACCAATACACTATAATCAAAGGATCTGCAACTGCGCATACTCAGTGTGTTGAGTGAAAAATTTATTTCAATGCCTCTCCGGCACTTAAATGCTAAAACCGCATTCGATTTCAATATATTCCAAGTCACGAAGTGCACGCTATACAGACGCACCGAAGTTGCACAAGAATCTCGCATATAGGACACATGCAGTGATGTAAATTGCTACTGGGAAATTGAAAATCATCTGGTACGGTGCTGGGACCAATGATCTAGTGCCACGGCACGCAAGGTGATTGGCCCATGTACTACTTTATATGTCAGTTTGAAATTGTTATGCATTTGAATAGTGGTATAACTGCGACGGGTTTGACTTACGCCAGAAAATATCAAAATATCCGAATCCGAAGACTAGGCTTATTTATGCGCGTTATGAATCAAGGTGCTGAAGTTCATAAGGCCGGACTCGATTGCAAATAAAATCAAAATCCAATATCCCTGAGAAGTGGCGATTAATCCATCAAACGCACGATCCACTATTTCGAATATGAAACTCATAACAAGGCAGTTAGAGGATTAAGGTCGTTTACTATTAAATGAGCCGATGTTGCACTCCTTTCATGTCGTCATGCATGACTGTTGAGAGTAATCGCCGCAAAGAATGGATGCTTCCGCACAAAATTGGAACACGCCAGGATTATTGCCTGCCGAGGAAACAAATGTCAGGGACACCGATCAAAGCCAAATGGTGCGCGTGTTCCTTCCAGGTGGTTGGTTAGGTTTGTTTGCTAAACGAAATGGATTAGTAGGATTTCATGTTTTGCAGGTGGTTGCTATTTGTGATGCAATTGGAATGTATTTTTTTATGAAGGCGATTCAAAGGAGTACAAGTTTGTTTTTTGTTTTTTTTTTGCAGTGAAAACGTCTTAAGCGATTTAAGCCTTTTCTTCGGCGTAGATAGATTTGCTCCTAATCTGCTGTGGAGCTGTTTCGACAGCAGATTGTCAGACAGCAGCTGCTTCAATACTATTCCTGGATGTTACATCGTAAACATGGTATAGATTTGGCCTTACAGTTATCATCCTACACAGGACCGGCATAACTGCAAAGAACTGAATCAAACAATGGGAATAAAGATTAAAATTTATCATTCAGCTAATGACAGAAAGTGTCCCGTATTTCAAAGAAAAATAAAAGTGTAGAAAGAAAGAACTGAATATAGTAGCAACCAACCCAATTGAGCTATTGGTGTGTAGATTTTAATATTGATTTATTTAATGTAAACTACTCATACACGATCTGAAACAAGTTGGATCCAAACCAACAAGAATAATGGAAGTAAAACAAGTTTTGATGCTCCACAAGGAAAACTACTAGGACCTTATTGTTCTTAATTTAAATCCACAATATCTGTAACGTCTTACAAGTGTGTCAAATAACTCTTTTTGGTGGTGGTGCTCTCATCCTTACAAATGGTAGATTGTGCAGTGAACTTATTGATTTCATGAAAGAGGTCCTGATATACATATTATGCACATGGCTGCAGGCACACCAATAAAATGAAAATAAATGTAAACAAAACTAAACCTATGGTTGTCAATAGTTGTCAGCCAATAAATTTTATTGTTGAGGGGATGAAAATTGAGCAAGTGACCGAAATCAAATATTTAGTTGTGATATTAGACAATAAAATTGATTTTAGTACCTATACATATGATAAACGTAGCAAAAAAAAATATCACAGAAACTAGGCTTCCTAAAAATATTACGCAAATATAATAACAATGTGTTCCGTCAAAGTATGTAATACTATTGTGAAACCTCAACTATTTTATTTATTGGTAGCAATGAACACATAAATGAGCTTACCGTGCTGTACTTAAATGCAGTTTTCATACGCCTGTGTACACGGAAAGAATTGAAAATCACCAATTGCAACATTTTGCAATATTTATTCCCATCATATATTTTTCGCAAATCACAACGATTTTTTCTTGAATTGATGTAAAAATTTGTAATTTGTCAATGAAAACGGCGAAAAATATCAAATTTTGTGTGTTGCATTTTGCGATTAAAAGTAGATATCAATTCGAGCTTCTTTTATTTGTAGTGATTTGCAAATTTGTTTGGCGCAATTTATCACTTCAATAGGCAAATTTCTTAAACACCACTTTGCAATCTCAAATTGCGAAAAATATTTGGTGATTTACCACCTCTGAATGATGAATCAATAAAATCTTATAATAATTTAACACATTTAAATCGAAAACGTAAATTGATGTAGAGAAGTCGTAAATTGCAAAATATTTTTTGTAATTTCCATGGAAACTAACTACATAACGTGTGAAATTTTTTTATGCACAGGTAGTCGACAGTAACGATATAGTCCATGGGTCGAAATCCTTTCTTTATATGGATCAATATTTTTTTTTTTTTTTTGCTAAACTATCTGCAGTGGCTCAACATCAAACAAACGAATAATGTCCAACGTATTACTGTTCGTGTTCAAAATGAAGCCCAATATGGTGCATGAGTTTATATCGTCAACCCTGATCTCCATAGGAGAATCACAGTTGTACAACTTACGTTCGAATTCTGGTTTTAGACATAAGACAAATATTCAATAGTTTTCAATTTATTAGATACCTATTTAAAAATATGTATAATTTGTAGACTTGTGTTTAGATAACTTGCATTGTTGTTTTCCAAAGATTAAAATCAGATAACTCTTACAATTTACTAAAATTAATTTATAATTGTAAACGCTCAAGCTGAACAACAGGCTAAATTCGCTCCTATTACGAAATTCAACAAAATGGCATAAGGGAGGATTTATTTAGCCAATACCCGAGATATACATGGCTTTCTCAACATTAATATTTGAACCTATACGTATACAGTTATCGACATTCGGGAAGTCATATTTGTTTATTGGTAAAGGGAAAGGGATTCTGGAAAGTATGGAATCTTTGCGTAAGCTGACAGACTATCGTTGATTATTGATAGGGCCGAAAGTGTTTACAGACGAATTGCTATATGCAACTGATGGATAAAAAGCTCAGAAAAAAATTGTTTGTCTTGATACATACATAATATATAGCATAGCCTACCATAAGTTTTTGACATCGTGACTAGATCTCAATTTTTATTGGCATTATTGTTGAATGGAATGGGTCTTTGGCTTATCTCACTCTTCCTGATACTAATAATCATTTTTAGTGTTCACGCTAATTTTTCCAAACTCACAGTAACGAAATTTTCCATACAGAATTGCATATAATGAGACCTAGAAAATATTTAGTGTGGAGGCTAAGAATGGTTATTAGTAAGGCCTCTACGTTTCCAGTTTTGTTTTAAGAATCTGAACTTACAGCTGCTTCGTGAACTGCGCAGAATTCTTCTGTATGTAGAAATATGTGCCGAAGATCTTTTGGGTCAAGTTCCATATAATTTTGTTTTTGTTTTAGGAAAGTAATAAGGTTCTCTTAAGATCTTAGCACTTTAGCCTTGAAAAAGCAACATCCTATGGCTGCACAGCAACCGAAATTGGTGCAACTGCCTTGCACTTTGGATGAAGTTGCTGCCCGAAACGGCTGTCTTACAAAATCTTATCCAAACTAAGTCAATAATAGCCTAGCGCTTTAACTATGGGTGCATTTCACTGGATACAAGAGCAGCGAGGTGATTCCCCAAATCCCTCTATATATTCTCGTCTATATTATCATCCATCGAAAAGACATTCTCATCCAGCCCCAGCCTCATGCACAAGTTGTACCTATCTGCATATTGTACCTACTGCCAAAACATCTGTTTCTATTTCTGTTTCTGTTTCTTTACACATTGTTGGTCTAAATTTTTTTTTTTTTTTTCTTTCTTACACCTGTGTGTCAATTTTTTCTTTTTATTTGTTCAGATAGACGATACTATACGAGAGCAGATAGAGACAACGCTCGTCAACAAATGCGGGAATTATGTATGTGGAATGGAAATTGTTTTAAGCGAATAAACAATAGCGCCATTGTGCATATTGTTTGTCTCGAACAAAACACTTGGCATTTTTATGAATACTAAATTAATTATCCGCCTTTGTGCGCTAATCAATTTAAACAAGCTATTCAGAGAGATTGGAAAGGCGACAAAATATCTGTTGTCTTCTTCTTTTCTTTCTTTTTTTTGTTGAATATTTCCATTGTCATTCTAATGGGGGACTAGTATATCTACGACTTTGCGGATTTATGCGAATTTAATTTGATTTTTTGATTGGGAATCTTGTAAAGCTGATGATCGCGTTGGCGAGTGACAGATGCGCCTTGTCCTCCAATGCCCCCCATGAGGACTTGATTAACCTCACACCTCACTGAAACGATCAGAGACTCAATAGGCGGGCTGTTTTCTTGTTTTAACTCGGTAGTCCTATTTGCACAATTGGCGTGACACTCCATTGTGTGTGAGATTGCTGTTCGATATGTGGAAAAACAATTAAGTCGAGGTTAATTTTTTTTTTTTTTTTTTTTTGTGATGTATAAATGTAAAGAAGATGATCATCTCTTAGTCAAGCGGAATCTTGGAGCGGCCATAAATTGGGATTAAGCCATCGGAGGCACATCCGACTCCACACTAATTAAACTGATTGATTGGCATATTCGTGTGCTCTCGAGGTGTGTGCGTATTGTGTTACCCGATGTTTACAAATGTTGACAAATTGTCAAATAGAGATGTGACTTATGCGGAATTGTTAGCGTGTGACAGAATTTGAATATGAATAGGTACACGGCTAAAGAGAGACGAGCCATTCGTATGGAAAGTGCCGGGCAAATTGAATTTTTTCGTCGTTTATCATGTTTAAACGAATTTTTATTTTCACAATTAAAATGTTTTCTGCTGTACGCCAGTGTGACTGGAGTTGTCAATGAAGTGGGTATATTTTTAGAAATGTTTTATGCCATTTGAATAGAGGTACTTACCTATGGAAAGGATTGGAGTATTTTGGTGGAGAGAAGAGTTCAGATGATGACTTATTGCCACAATTTGAGGCAATTTGTATTTTTGGAATGAAACGGTTGGAGTTGGACCTATATAACAGAGTTAGAGGCTTTTCTCCAATGTGAACAGATAAATTGAGCAGGTGGCTCTGGTTTTTCTTTAGTTTTCTATAGAATCTTTGACTTTTTCTACGCAATTGAAAACAGTGGCATATCCACTGCTAAAGGTACTTTTGAAGATATTTCTGCAGTAACGCACACAGGATTTTTTCGGGACGGCTGAGATCAGTTGCGTAACGTGGGTTGGGGCCGCCCGGGGCAGACCCAATTTATGCCGCCCCTAGTAGTTTTTTTCACACAAAGGCTTTGTCTACGGTATCATACAGTTTTACATAAATGTATGTCAATAAACTTTGTAAAATTTCTAGATAATTTCTAGATAGATTTTGCCAAGTTTCTACTAAATAGATTTTTCCACTGATAAGCTTTTTTAAATAACAGGAAGGGCCCAGGTGAAAACGTAGATACCTATTAATTGTTTCTTATTTGGAAGGTGTTTCAAAAAATCGGGTAATTTTTGGTAATGCATATCTACATTATTTAAATTAGATATTCTATGAACGGCACGTCGCTTTCGCACAACACGAGATAACTGCTTATTTTCTAATTTCATAAGGACGTTTAAAATCAAGTCTTAAAACTTCTTATTTTACTTTGTATTTGATACCTACGAGTAGTACAAATCAAAAACTAACGCGAACCTAATCGGAAAGGGTTAACTAAGAAAATACTGCCAGCTTAGAGAAGAACCACATTTTTGCAAACTACATAGATACTCGTACACAAAAGATAATGGACATGGACAAGTGTACTGTTCAAATTAAACACATATGTATCAATTTTTTGTTATTATTATACGTACTACCGACTGAGACGTTTGCAAGCTTCACTTCCTATAAACAAAACAAAAGTTCACTGTTCAGTGTTCACACAAATATCAGCAGTTTGGCTATGCCACAAATGTTAACTGTTCGTACCTACATTAGATCTGTTCCTTTACTTTTGATGAAATAGTGGAAAAGACTGTCAAAATGGAAGTGGTGAGGATAAATTCTCTCGCAGAGAAAGAAACTTACAAAAAAGTTCTGATAAACTCGAGGAATTTGCTAATACCTATACTAAAAACATTAGTATTTGGAAGAGTTTGACTGATTGAACTACAAGCATTCGAGAAGAGGAAAAGCTACACTGCATTAAGGCCTAAGAATTACATGGGCCTAAGAATTACATGGGCCTAAGAATTACATGGTGGAGTTTCTTCCTTGCTACAGCGAGGAAGAATTTTCGTTGCCACTTTCGAAAATAATCTTGAGGAGAACTTTCAGTCTTATTTTACCGCCTGTTGTGACAATTTTAATACTCAAAAAATCAAAACAAAATCACGCATTTATGCTAAACAGGGCAAAAATTTGTAAAATTTAAAAGTAAAGAAACAAACTTTTGTGAGAAAACGTTGAAGATTTTTTTTCTTCTTAGCTAATAATAATTATTGGCGAAACAGGTCCGTAGGGACCCTAGGCCTAGCTTCTCACAACCATTCGTTTTGTGTGAGATTTAATTTTTGGAACGAATGGAAGGGATCTACAATTTTATGCCAATTCCAAACGGCTAATTGAGAAGCTCTTTCAAGACAGTTATAGTCTCGGATGTTTGTCAGACGTTCGCGAGAGGTGGCGCAGTGAAAAAAACCCTGAGTTGGAATTTGGGTTTTTGCGGGACTCGAACCTGAACACACACACTAACCACTAAGCCACTGCGCCTAGCTTCTTAGATACCTCGGTAATTAATTTTCAATAATAAAGATCACGGCGACAAGACAAGACGGCAACTTTGATTGCCAACTAGAATGTTTGCGTATATGTTTTCAAACTTCACTTCGTTTGAGAAAAATAAAACAAAATTGCACGAACTCAACAGAAAGTATATCTGCATTGTTATAAAATGTAGTTGCCTACTATAGGGATTTTGTTGCCATAAGCATTACAAGGATCATCTCATTACTTACTGTGAAGCAGTGTTAATGCTGTTAAACGTTGTAAATAAATTCGTTGAACAGGAATAGGAATCCGTTTCCTAGATTTTATATATTTAAAAACCGTAGCAGCTCCAAATTGCCGTAAAATATCTAATGCAAAGACACCTGTGTGTGAAAACTTCAATTAAGTTTGGACTTAGTTATTATATTAGATTGAAAGCTCGGCTGGAATTAATCTGCTCTCTATCCGAAGCAATATCTAAATAGGGTGGAGAGGCAACTTCATCACCCAAGTCTCAATTGTCGTCTAACTATCTTAAAGTTAGTCTACAATGGCTTATTGAAATCAAAACTACGGTATGAACAGTGCTGGATTTACGCCTAGGCCCGTAAGGCCCGGGCCTAGGGCGGCATGATTTTAGGGGCGGCAAAATTTTGATAACCCTGAAAATCAAGAACCGTAAAATGTTAGAATACAGTCAAAATTCGATAACTCAAACTACTATTATCCACAATAAAAGCTCGACTTATCAAGACTTCGATTTATCCAAATTGTTGCTCAAAATTAAAACAATCAAACAATTGTAAATGTATCTGAAATACATATGCACACACATTTTGTGCTTTTATTAAGTCTAACACATTTTACATTAATGTAGTAGGTACATAAGTATTTACAGCATACATAAAATTATTGCCTGTATGTACATATATGTATGTCCATACCAGCAACGAAACATGTCGGTAATAAAAAAGTCAAATTTCTTAAACCTACATATTATTTTTATGTGTATGTAGGTAAGTATCTCGTTTTCTTTTCAAATGAAAATTCGCTTCAAAAATTCGAATTTAAAATGTCCAGGTTGTCCAAGTTTGACTGTAATTTGAAGTTGATAATTTTTGTGGATTAATTTACCTTTATATCTATGAAAAATTTTGAATATATCAACAATTTTTTTTAGATCAATATTATTGGCCGTTGAAAATAATAAATAGGTACATTAAAAAATCGGCAGTGAATTTCTCAGTTTTATTCAGTGAAGTGATTGCGGAATGCAAAATTTTTGTTCATCAGTTTAAAACAAATTCAAAATTGTCGCAATTCTGATATAAATTTTTAATCAAATATGAGTGCATATCGAAATAAACTCAGTGGTGCTGGTAAGTTCTGCGAAAAATATATGCAATATATTGCATTCACAAAATCTTTGTGATGTTTACTTAGATATTGCTCTACGAATTTTTTTGAGCATCCCAGCAACAAATTGTTCTGGAGAAAGATCTTTTTCAACTCTGAAAAGAGTAAAAAATTATTTACGTGCAAGTATAGGCCAAGACCGACTTAATGCCCTTGCATTATTATCTATTGAAGCTCAGTTGGTACAAGAACTGGATTACGATGATATAATTGACGTTTTCGCACGAACTAAAGCCAGAAAGAAGAAAATGTGAACTCAAAAAACCTATATTCAAATTAATAATTTATATTTAAGACTTTATTCGAAAAGTTATACCTATGTTAACTAATTAAATGTTGTATTGAAGTTAATAAATTTGAATTCATAATAGTTTAAAAATTTAATTTTTAATGTTAATAATTTTTTCTCCATACAGCAAAAAGGGCGCCATATCTCACGGGGCCTAGGGCGACATCGAACATAAATCCGCCACTGGGTATGAAATATCCTGGAGCGGTACTGGAGCGGTACGTATTGCAATGAAATAAAGTCTCTAAACTAACAAAAACATATAATTCAAATAATGTGTAGAATAAATCGTAGAACTCAATTGCGTTGTATATACAGCTGACAGGGCTAGAAAATGTCAATTGCAGATGCCACAATAGGGAAAATTTTAAAATATACAATATAAGAGTCAATTTGCACTCTTGTTTTCATAAGAAAACTTAAAAAACTGCAACTGTTTTTATTAAAACAAGCATATATCACAAAAAATACACAAATAGTTATAAATGGGGTGAAAACTGTATAATAATTCATTAATTGAGAACGACTGGGCCGATTTGGCTGAAATTTTTTTTCTGTTGTTCGTAATTGTCAGGAGAAGGTTCTTTGGGAAAACCTTCCGGAAAAGTCAAAAATTGATTTTTTGTATGGAAAATGCAGAACATTTTGTGTGCAATTGTTCCGGAATAACTTTTCGAATGGAAAAATAGAAAATTCTTAGCGGAAAATTCGGGAAGTTCCGAAAAAAACGAATAATTAAAAATTTCGTCCATCAACATTTATTCCTCGACTCAACGGAGCAAAATATAAATGTTAATTAAAATGTTCACGCCTAGCAAAGCTGGCTGAGGTCCGCCAGTTATACAATACTTTCCTGTTCTACTAAACATATGTTACCTATATCAAACAAAACGAGTGAATGGATTCACATTCAAATGCACAAAAAGTCCTAATTAGACGTTCAGTGGGCTGTTTTCTTTCATATTTAATAAGTTCGTTTTAAACATTTTACAAAGGCTAGCCACCGCAAAATTTACAGTACAGAGATATGATATAGGAGTACATTTATATCTTTCAGCTGAAACATTTTCTAAGGATTTAATACATATTATTGAATTAAATTTAATTTTATTTGAAGGAAAACAACATAAAAAAAACCTCCATTTGAAAAAAATAATAATATTAAATAAATAAAAAAGAGAATAGTAGGTAAAAAACTTGTATAATTTATGGTAAATAATGTTCAACTCATTTATTAGATAAATGTAATTAAATAATGTAAGAGATTTATATGTATTTGAATTGAAATGTGGAATCGCATTATTTTATATTTTATTTATGGTCACCCTGTCTGTGCACTTACACTTTTCTCCTATATAGGCTATATTATATTTAAGATAATCCAATTTATATAAAAGTATTCTTTATAAATATATACAGTAGAACTGTATGATCGTATGATCTGCGGCACTGTTTGAAATGTAAAACGTTAATTTATGTACATACAAGTCTTTTGTTCTCGCATTGTTCTTTCTATGTACAAGGTACAATAAGTTATTCGATGATTGTTAAGAGTTAGTGTTAATAAAGCGTTCAAAGTTGACTGATCATTCGTTTTATTCTTATGTGACAAATTGTGTCGGAAAAATATAAAGTCTCTTACAATAAATAAATATACAGATAAATAAATAAATAAATAAATAAGTAAAATAAAATAAATAAATAAAAATAAACAAATAACATAAGTAAAAACAAAAGAAATAAGTAAAAAAGAAAAAATTTCTGTATAATCTTTGGTAAATAATATTCAACTCATTTATTAGTGGATTATCAAGAAGTTCCATCAAGTCAAAAAAATTTCGTTAAGTTTCCTGATTCTATCGGAGATCAGTGCAACATTAGCTCGGTTATGCAAATCTAGGGTTGGGTAGTACCAAGGAAGGTTCAGCATCATTTTTAAAAGTTTGTTTTGCTGTATTTGTTATTTTTTTAATGTGACAGTCTGCACATTTACCCCGCATACTTGTCAGCCATATAATACAATTGCCTGATGAAAGATGACTTTGTGCATAAGTATTTTATTCTCATTTGAAAATAAAGAAATTCTGTTTATAAAAGGATATAGCATCTTAATAGCTATACTTGTCTTATGTAGTGTCCTTGCAGTATGTTACCTGAAGTTTAATTTTTTATCTAAATAAACTCCTAAATATTTAACAAATGGTTCCCAATTTATATGGTGGCGATTTATCATCAACTGATTAGATTAGATTAGACTAGAAACAATTATTTCCTTTCCTTGTAAAAAAGGAAATCTTGTCGGTAACTTATATTTTCCATTTGTTATAAAATTTAACTAAAATTTCAGCCGCATTTTGAAGATTGGTCTCAATGTTGAGACCAACTACATGCAAGGAAAATACAGCAGTATCGTCTGCCTACGCAGCAATTTCGCACTCCAGTAAATTCGGGATATCTGCTATACCTATACCAAGTTGCTTAATATTGGCCCAAGGACTGAGCCCTGCGGAACACCTGCGCTGATGTGCAATAAGTTGGACAAACTACCATTAACGTACACTCTGTAACAACGACTTGACAATAAACTTTGCACAATTTTACAATGAAATACTGGGAAATTAAATTCTAGCATTTTAAATAATGAACAATTTATTAATTTTTTTAATTTTTTTAGTTTTTTTTCGTAATGAAAATACGCGTTTATTTTGTTTTTAACCATTTTACGTTTCACAGAGATTTTGTATGTTTCCCCTTTTTTAAAGTGTAATCACTTTCACCCCTCTTTCATTCAAAGAGCGCCAAAATTGGCGATGTTTCCCTCAATCTGAGACCACTAAATGCACTATTCCCACCAGGGAGATATAACTATTCGTCTTTGATCCAGCACCCCTGGACATAATTTGTGGCTCTATGTGTGCTTAAATAAATGTTGTGCCGCTGCTGTTGGATGTTCTGATGGTGCTTGACTCTATTGGAGTAGATTCAATTTTGCGATCAGAAAGTTCCAGACCTGTTCCACGGAGCCATAAATCATACGTCTTCTGAAGCCTTTCCTGCCATTGTTGGCAGTGAGAACGGACCAGCAGTGTATCTAATTGTATGTGTAGTACACTTTCCGTCCATATTCGTAGCACTCCATCTCGATCTATCTTCAAATTGCTTATCTGTTTGTACCATATAAAAATATTTGTTTTAATTAAAATTACCCACTCAATTCATATTGACTTCTTACACCTGACACATTGCTTGATGGAGCAACATTTTGTTCTCATTCCATCGCAATTAGCCAGCTCCTTCAGAAAATGAATTTAAAATTTTCTTAGGGAGGACAGATGTCGTTGTCGGTCCTAAAGGATTTTTCAATTGTTTTGGTGGGCGTCTAATCTGGTTTTTGTTATTCAGTGCAAACGTTGCACTCATTTTACGGCAGACGCGCAATTGTCCGTCCAATTTAATTTGGCTCGACAGCGTTTGGGTGTCGAAAAACAGGTTCGGTGAACATTCAGCCAACAACCGCCCGTTAAAGGAACGACAAACCGGCCGAGAACATTCCCGCTGTCTATTTAAGAGTTAATCCTATTCCCATTGTCGTTTGTAAATTTCTTTACAAAACCCGTCGGCAATGCAGACTCTCCACCTCAAAGGCTAGCAGACCTACTTAGGGCAGGCCCACGTCTTAATTCTAAATCACTGCAAATAACAAAATCTCCAAAACTGCGGATTACCATTTTCGACTTAAAGCGTCGATTTATCTGTCAGCTGTCAGCCAACGCTTCCATCCACATAATCTGAAAACAAACGTCCATCGGTAACAAAACCAAACGCACAATTTTCTTTTATCAATAAAAAACAAAGGAAACTTTATTTACAATCTTTCAGGTGTTTTTTGCTTCTTTTCTTTTTTTTTGTCTACTAATTTAATATATAGCTAATTAATATTTTTGTTGTTGTTGATTTAATAATAAATATCTCTGCCATCTTAGAAATAAATCAGTTTATATGTTCGCTTCTATATACAATTCGTGACAAAGATGAAAATTTCTTATTAAACTATAAGTCTTACACTAAAAAAAATATATAATTTCCAATAACAAACAAATTAGTAATAGATTTCAATTACAATATTCAATAGTGTAATTTGTGTTCATTTGGATTCGTAACAAACATAAAGTCACCCTACAACTAGCTTCAATAGGTATTTTACAATTTAAAATGTTTTTCGCGTTCTTAATTTTTACAATTTGTTTATGAAACTACAATCTACTACATTTTACACAAAACAAACATAGCTAGGTATATGAGACTTTTTGCGTAATGCAAATAAATAAAAATTAATAGAAGAAAAAAATACTGTTGCTCGCTGGACAATCACTTGTTAAGAATATTTGTTGCTCTTGCACACAGGGAGGGGTGTGTGCGTGCAGAGTCCTTTGAAGTTGTACTAAGTCTGACCGATTTCGCAGTTTAGAGAGAGATCCTAGTAGAGCACCGGTACCGGCCGCCGGAGCGCACTGTCCATGGAGTCGACCATGTTGTTGGGGGTGTGGGTGCCCGGACTGGATCCGGGGGAGGATGTCGACGAGGTGTTGTAGAGTCCGTTGGAGTGCGCCGCATACAATGACGGCGCTGACATACCACTGTAAATGCCAGAGTAGAACGAGCTGAGCGTGGTGGGTGGCAGTTGAGGGGCCTTCTGCGCCTCGTGGTGGTGGTGGTGCTGTGACTGATTGGAGGCGGCTGCCGCGGCAGCAGCTTGTGTCTGGTGGAGTTTGGATAGCGCCAGCGGGTCGAATCCTCCGAAATAGGGCACTGGGTAGGGTTGATCCAGGTGGTGTGACGGTGCAAAGTAAGGCGGCAATTGATGGAAGGGATTGTACGAAGCGGGCGAGCCGCCGCTCATTTGCTGTTTACCATTGCCGGCGGCACCCATCTGGAGACCCTGTGGACCTGCGTGCAGGGGATTCTTTGGCTTCCGACGTGGTCGGTACTTGTAGTCGGGGTGCTCCTTCATGTGGAGCGCCCGCAGGCGCTTAGCCTCGTCGATGAAAGGGCGCTTCTCGGACTCTGCCAGAAGCTTCCATTCGGCACCGAGGCGCTTGGAAATCTCCGAGTTGTGCATCTTTGGGTTATCTTTGGCGATTTGCCGTCGCTGCAGGCGCGACCACACCATGAACGCGTTCATAGGGCGCTTGATGTGTCCATCCTGGCCCGGTGAGGTGGGATGGTGGCCGCCGCTGACACTGCCGCCGCTCGAATTCGGTGAGTGGTTCTGCTGGCCATGCGACATGGGATGGTTGCCCATGCTGGCGGTGCCCATGATGGGGTTGCCGTTGCTGGCGCTGTGTCCGCCGACGGGTGAGCCGCCCATTGCAGCGGATATCGCCGCCAGGCCGCCGCTCTGCGAGAAATGCATCACGCGCTTGATATCCATGTCGGACGGGCTGAGCGTCGATTGGGGAGCGTAGTCGCCGGGTGTGGGCATGTCCATACCGCCGCCCGACAGATGGAAGCCATACTGTGGGTGCGACGATAAGGTTGCCATTCTCGATAAATAAATTTTGCCTGAGTTCGAAGCGACCGGGTTTATTATTTCAAAAATTCGCTATTTGCGTTTATCTATATACGAATGTAATTCACTTCACTTTGAGCACTTGTTTTGGTTCGAATCTGTTCTAATCGATACAGTTTATCATCACGCACTAAAAGTATCTTTTTATCTGGAGTAACAACGTTCTAGATACAACACAGAGATTGATTTTGTTTTTATTTTTTTCTTATTTGTTATGCGGTTAATTATGAACAAAAACAGAGAAAAGGAGAACTGAACTCGACAAATGTATCTCAGTGACTGACTTGACTGTGAAATAATTGATTCTGACACGATCACTGATTCTGCCTGAATGCCGTCGACTTGTGTACCGTATGAATAGATATAATACTCGTTTCTTTTTTTTGTGTGCCTGCAAACACAGTCACAGTTGCTGGCTGTCTCTCTCTGGTCTGGCGCATGTGTTCTAGGTGCGACTGAGAGGCCCGTTGGGCTGGGTTTACCCAGGCGAAGTTCTCCTCACGATGGATGGCGACAGAGCGATAGTGCGCTCTCGGTCGCTCGCAGGTAAGAATTGGATAAGTGTGCGTGGTGGCTTTGTGCTGCTGGAGAGCGATTCTCTTGCAAGAATGCCTTCTTAAATGGCCTACCACTGTTCGGGGATTGTTTCTGTTGTACGCTGTGCTGGTTGGGCATTGTTCGAGTGAAAGAGAAAAAAGGAAACAACACAGGGGTGTGTTCCTGTGTTTCGCTGTGTTCCATTCATATGCCTCGCGCACGCACATATATCCATTCTATTTTAGAGCATTAGAGCTACCTATGTACAATGCCAAGTTTCGAATTGTGAATTCGGATTCGGTGACCAATCACAATTGTTCTTCGGTGTGAATTGCCATTATATGCACGGGATGTGGTTATTGTTCAGTGTTGCTCTCAGCGAGAGGGGGGCAAGCAATCTCTACCAAACTTGGTGTTTGTTTTCTTTTTCTGCTGTGTTTACAGTGGGGACTGGGGAACTCTATTCCAATAGATGATTTTTGTGATGAAGTTTGCACTTTTTCGAGTGTGTGTTTTTTTTTGCGGGAGGGGGCTACCGGGACCGTATTTGTTGGTCTGTATATGGGTTGGTTGAAAATGGATTTTTGTATCTTTGCAATTGACAAATGACAAGTGATTGGAGTGGATTGAGTTATTTCTGGGTTTTTGTTGTTTATGTAACACTTTATTCACGGAATGGTGCATTATCTGCATTCGATAGCAGTTAGGTACGGGTACACACTTCATTTTCGTTCGAATTGTGATTTGTTTTCGTTTTGTTTATATTTTTGGATGTTGTTTTGAGAGAAACTCAGGGCTTAGTTTGCTAGAAGGGGGATGCTATTTTAATTGAATAGGTGGGTGGAATTTACATCCACCTATCGGAAATTGAATTTGAACATTGTGAATAGGTGGGTGTGGGTGGTGTACCTGGTAGGTACCAATTGTATTGGGGCTGCTGAATGGATGGAACGTAGCTTAGCTTAAATAGGACTTGGACTTACTGAGTAGGGAGCTAGGTATATTTTTTAAATGAATCTATAGGTAGGTCAATTCCATTTTCAATCTCAGGTTTTTTTTACAATCTGCCACCTTCTGCAAACGTCTGAAAAACTTGAGAGTATGACCGTCATATGAAAAGGCTTCTCTATGGCTCTTTTGACTCTGCAAAAACTAACAACTCACAAAAATTCAATAGCTGTGAGAAGCTATGCCTAAGATCTCCACGAACCTTTTGTGCCAAGTATTTTTTTAGGTACCTACAGGGCCCGATCTAGGGGGGGGGCAAGCTGGGCAATTGCCCAGAGCGGCAAAAATGAGGGGCGGCAAATTTGCTACTTCTGAATTGGTAGCACTCTTCGTTTCACATAATGTACGTTTCACGGGGGTTCCCCAGAATGACGACTGCAGGCTGGCTTACTCTGAACGTATGACAATTTTCTTTACTTATGCTTGACACGCAGTGGCTTAGTGGTTAGTGTGTTGGACTACTAAGCGAGGGGCTCAGGTTCGAATCCCGCGAAAACCCAAATTCCAACTTAGGGTTTTTTTCCGCTGCGCCACCTCTCGCGAACGTCTGACAAACATCCGAGAGTATAACTGTCTTGAAAAAGCTTCTCAATTAGCCGTTTGGAATCGGCATAAAATTGTAGATCCCTTCCATTCGTTCCAAAAATGAAAACTCACACAAAACGAATGGTTGTGAGAAGCTAGGCCCAGGGTCCCTACGACCTGTAGCGCCAACTATTTATTTTTTTTTTTTTTTATGCTTGACACCAGCTGTCGCCCTGTCGCATCCGTTTGCACATCCAGTAGGTACTCCGAATGTTTGACTTATACTGTTATACAGGTGTCGCTTTTCAAATTTTACATTAAAATTGACTCCGAATATAAAGCATATTTTGGGGAATACCCTTTTATCCTGAAACTCGACGTAAGAATGCCCCCACCCCCAATCATTTCAGTCACATTACCAAAGAGGATCTATAACTAGAGAGCCAACTGAGAGCAGAAACGGTACATTTGCCTACAAGCTGTTGTTTGGCTGCTGTCCTGCATAGGAATTTCTAAGTATTAGTGCCTGTACAAATCAAAGGAGCGCCATTGCTGCCGCACGCATACTTAGGAAATCCTATGAAGGGACTTTATGTCATTCGGGCGGCCATTATTATGGCGTGGGCGACTGTGTTCGGCATTTTTGGTGCCCATTAGTTACACGACGTTCACATCTCAGTTCAGTTTAAAAGTTTTTAAGTTTTATGAAATTGATTTTACCAAATTTAATTTCTGATATAATTTTGTCAAAATGCCAAATACCTCAATAAAATCATGTTTTTTTTTTTTCGATATCTATCAGAAATCGATCTCATGACATTAATCAGAGAAAAATCAACTCAAACGATTTTAGCACTCTTATTAAAAGAGACTTATTTGTAACTTCAAGCATTTCGTTGATTTTAATGCTTTTCATATTGAAACAAAATAGGTATTTTAACACAGTTTAGGGAAAGCGTTTGATTTATGTTGTGGGGAAAAAGGTATTTTAGTATCAGCAACATTTTAAATCTGTAAATGGTACATAAAATGGATAAATAATTCTTGTTTTTATCCGTTTATAATACCTACCTATACCTGATTTATACTATATGCGCATTTAATTTTTTCGGGTAAATTCCATAAAAAAAAAATCCTATGTAGATCGCCTTTTATTTATGTGAAGTAGGGCGTGTTTTTTTTTTTTGGGTTCGAACTCAGCAAAGAAAAGTAAAGTAATATTTTCAGCACGTAAATACAACAACTACGCTCTACTTGACACTTCGAGAACTCGCAGTAATTGTTGTAATTTCGAGCTGAAAAACCTACTTTGATGAGTTTGAAGCTCAAAAAAACACGCCTATACTTAGAACAACATTTTTTTTTTATATTTAAGAAAACCTACCTACATGCTCCATGAGTCTAAATATACCTTTAACTATAATTACTTTATGTTTGCTTTAACGTCTTTTTAATCATATTAAAAAATAAATGTTTAAATGAATATAATTGAATTAAATTGAAAAAATAAACAATTGATGTTTTTCATTGAGCGGAAGGAGAAATAAAAGGTAAATACCTAAACATTAAAAAATTCTGAAGGTATTGTTTATGTTACATTAATCTTAACCACATGTTTTTTTAGTTGGTTTACCTATAATCTTTTTTCTTTTTATAACTACTTGTAAGTTATGACTTACAGCCGCGGCTTAAGGGCGGCAAAAACTATTTTTGCCCAGAGCGGCGAAATAGCTAGGTCGGGCCCTGGGTACCTACCTAGGTATTTACTTTTATAGATACCTAGATGATATACCTAGGTAACCACATACCCACTAAATATACAGCCGTATTAATAAAAAACCCGTAACTAATCTCTAACTCGTATATTACCTAGCACCTAGCAGCCGTATTATAATAAAAAAAACCCGTAACTAATCTCTAACTCGTATATTACCTAGCACCTAGTTAAATAAATAACACATGAGTTAAATATTCTTATTAATAAAAGAAAATAACTCATCCTAATAACTAGCTGTTGTTTTCTCTAAAATAGCTGGTATCACCTAGCCAAATTGTACTGAAAACAGCTGAAAACTACTACATATTGGCTATCATCACGGCTGGCTAGTGAATTTCAGTTGTGACAAATGAAATAGAAAAAAAAAAAAACAACAGAAAATAAAGCAAAACAACAGAAAATTTTTATTTATTTTTGAATATTTTATTTGTCAATAGGGTTTTTTCTTTTTTGGTACACTTTTTTCGATTTGGGGCGATAGTATAACCGAATCCTCCCCTAAAATATTCACCAAATATTTGCACTATTTAAAAACACTGAAAACCGGTCAGCCATTGTTCTACAATTTTCCAAATTTGAATTTAATTTATTTGTCACTTTGACGGGAAAGATTTTTTCATGTCGTTAGTTAGTTATATGAAAGTTACGAAGCGTTAGTTAAAATAAATAAAATAAATAGTTGGCGCTACAGGTCGTAGGGACCCTGGGCCAGTAGTTAGGCCTAACACGTAGTTAAGCGACTATTATTAATAGGGCTGATAGATTTTATACCTAACAGACAGTTTTTTACATAAGTAGGTGAGGTAGGCCTGGGTATGGGTAACATATGGTTGAATCAAGACCGACATCGCTATATCTTTTCTCTAAATGGGTATAGGTATCTCCAAATTTGGGGCCTTCCTTTGATTGTTTTAGACTAGATTCAAAAGGTAAAAAGGCAAGAGTTATATAAGTTCCACACTAGCATCCTACACCCGTCACCCTTGTAATCGATAGACAGAATGTTGGGAAATAGTGATGTTACCTACCTACCTATACGTCTGAGTTAATTGACTTAGAGCCGAAGCTTTTTTTAGTCGAAGAGCCATTGGCACGTGAACCTATTTCAGTGTAGATTGCGATAGGTTCGGTTGATGGGTATCGTATATAGGTAGATAGTTCAGCAGAGTGAGTCCAGTAGTACCCCACTTATGGGTCCATTTTGGACCTACTATGATGCATTTGTGGGAGATTGGCAGTTGTTGATGGCAAGTGACATATGTGTTCCCTCTTGTGGTTACCTACCTACTCGATCTTGTCCATGCATCCTGATGTTTTTATATGACACATCTAAAAGTTCCTGTATGTCATGGAAGTAGTACCTAGGTAGGTAATTTACATAATATATGTTCTATTCCCCAAGTGACAGACTTGGGCATTGACATATATAATCTCCGCTGAGTCTGCATATGTAGGTTATCTAAATATGGTCCAGTAAGCTAAAATGGGCATAACCGATATAAGTAAAATTTATTATATAATTTTTATGTTGATGTGTGTGGCCACCTAATTTCTATTCAAAATACCATGAACATTTCAATTTGGAGCATCGTATTGATTCTCGCAGTTGACGAAGGTACACAATAATCATTTGAATAACTGCAGCTTTATAATTATTAAATATGCTTCGCTAGACGAACACAGCATATGCCGACAGTCATATGTAGCAAAGAACAAGGCCTACCGAAGTAATTCTGCAGACGCAGACCAGAGTGGACTGAGGCTCTAGACCAGTAAAGATCAAATTTTCGCACTCCGAAAGATCTTAGAAAAAACACATGAATTTCAGATCGATATCTACACACCACCCTTTTACCGACTTTAAAGTCGCCTATATGATAGCATATGTATACATCAGGAATGAGCTTATACAAAGCCATGTCGCGTTTCAGCATTTCTGCCGAACTCGTTCGTCTGTGGAGGGTGACAATTTAGAAATCGTGCCGCTCCGTCAAAATCGCCAAAGACATCACCGAGCCCTTTGGTGTCCAACAAAATGTCAAATTTTAACGTTCTGTCGAAACCGGTCATCCATTAACTTTCGTTAGAAAATAAATGGTATATTTCTTTCTAATGTACCTAGCTTTTAAAAAAGACCTTGGGGTACCTAATTTTTGACAAGAAATTGGATTTCATAAATCAGACTTTTTAGTTGCCAAAGGCAATTCAATGTTGGAATTTATCCTGCGCAATTCAAAGGATTTGTGATCCGCATACTTTGAAATGTTTGTTTTTTTTTGCGTTTGTTAGGTCCACTCTTGAGTATTGTATTAGGTACTGTTTGGAATCCCTTGTATGAGGTAAATTCTCTTAGAATCGAGAGAATACAAAAACGTTTTACGAGAGTTCTAGTGAAAAGGCTCCACTGGGACATAGATATGCCTTCCTATGCTACAAGGTGCAAATTATTTGGAATCTTGCCACTCAACATTCGAAGAAGTTCTCTGAGGTTATGTTCATTCGTGACGTAGGTACTGGAAAATCATATTGATTGTTCTGATATCCTGTTCTTAATCAACTTCAATATTCCTGCGAAAATGCTAAGAAACCGGTTGTTTTTTTAAATTCCTTATCACAGAACAAATTACGCTGCCAACGAACCATTGTCTAGGTGTTTATTAGTAACCCATATACTGGTTGCGATATGATCGACTTTAGTTTAAGTAGACCTTCATTTAAAAATAATTTGCTATTAATTTTTAGTAACCTTAATGGTGACTACTTTAGATTTTTTTTTCTTTCTTTTTTTTCCACTTTTTAATTTTTATTTTACTTTTTGCATTTATTTTTAATATTATTATCTAGTACCTAATCACTAAAGTATTGTAACTTTGTTTAATGGAATAAATAAATAAATAAAAAAAAGGTTTTAAGACAAGGCGATGCGGCAGAGATCAAACTCTTGTTAATCGTTGGTTCGTGTTTAGAGCGACTCCGGTTTGAGCGACTAACCCGCTTTAAACGACGTACCTAATTTACCGATAAATCGTTCGGTTAGAGTTACATGCTACTAGTGGTTGTTGTTAAAAAAAAAAACAATCTTGGTATGCCACTCTTTTGGAATTTTTTCTTCTCTACCTATGAAATAGCAGTACCTATAGCCAGTATTTACTGTACTAATTAGCGCGACCGGCGACAGTTTTTACGCGACAAGTTTTTTGTTTTATTTTATTTGGTTTTCATTGACATTACTTCCTTACCTAAAGGTATGTTAATAGGTATACCTACGGTACATGCATAAGAAATCTTCAGTAAGTTTTGTGCGTCGTTCGGTTAGAACTACTTAATGTCGGATTCTACTGTTTATCTAAGAAGTAAAGCCCTCTCTCATAGAACCGAGGAGAGTCTTTATAAGACCCTATACATCCCGGACCTGCTGTATATGGTATAGTATGCATGGACTCTATCTAAAACTACGAACAGAGCTGGCCGAAACACCTTGGTGGCTTAGACCGTGGCCCATCACGGACTGTAAGTGTTACCGATCATCGAAAACAAAGCTGTTATGATTTACCTAAGCATTATTTTAATCCTTTATGTTGTTTTTTGTTTAAAAAATTTTTTAAAACAGTCTTTAATGATCCTAAAAAGAAAACCCCAAAATATAAGCGGGATTTATATTACAAAATAAATAAATAGATACTGTAATCCCCGTATTGTTGCGTCAGGGAGAATGTACACTTTTAAATGCATTTATAGCCTCAATTAGGTACCAAAATTCCGCTTGAGTGCAAAAAGGAAAACCCCGCCCCGGTTTATTGCGTTTTTATTAGCATGTCCATAAATATATGCGGAAAAATCACGAAACTTTGTTTATTTTTGCGCACTCCAAGCATACCTATGTCATGTCAATTTGACAGTTGTTTTAAGAACTGTCCTTGATTTTATTGCAGCCATATGCGCAAAAAGTATTCACTTTTGTTAGATGCATTTAACCGAGAAATTTTGTGCGAAGTTTTACGAGGAGCTTTACTTTTAGTATCGCAAATAAACACGTTACGCATTTAAGCGGTACCTACGCACTTAAACGGGAAAAGTTCTGACCATTTCCTATCAAATGCCTTATTTGCTCAGTTTTTGGATGAATTCAAAGATGAACGCAATTAAGCGGGGGTCCCTTGCCCGGGGATCACTGTTCTGTAAATAGATGGCGCAACAGGTCGGTAAGGGCCCTAGGGCTAGCTTTTCACAACCATTCGTTTTTGTGAGTTTTTCATTTTTGGAACGAATGGAAGGGATCTTCAATTTGATGCTGAGTCCAAACGGCTAATTAATATGCTCTTTCAAGACTGTAATATACTGTCGGATGTTTGTCAGACGTTCGCGAGGGGAACATAACCTTAGCTGGAATTTTGGGTTTTTTTTCAGGATTCGAACCAAGACCCCTCGCACACTAACCACGGCTTGAAATAAAGAATATGAAAAATTCAATTATTTTTTTTAGTACATCTTTAGACAAAGCGGTCAGAATGGTCGTCCGTTGATATGGAAAAGGCCTTGAAGTCAATCCAACTTTTGTCACAATATGAGGCTTCAGGGCGCTATAAAATTTCAAAAAGAACCTAGAGGAACCATACCTATAAAGAGCGGTTCGTCCATCGCATCCGAACAAGAACAGGATCCGTCCAGAAGGATCAATAGACTCGCTGAAAACTGAAAATATTGCGACAAAACAATATAACACGAACTTTTACAATAACAACTTTGCAGTGGGTAGGAATTACTTATGTTTGTTTTTAGAGACACCCAGAAACCATTATTTTTGTAAGTAGCAAATAAATAAATCCAGAAAGAGCCCAAAAGCTTAACAAACACATTTTCTTTGATCCCGTTAATATGACTTATTTTAGCAGGAAAACTAAAGTAATTGACCTAATTTATATTATGGGCTTTATATCGGAACATTTTCAAAAACACTCAAAAAATATATTTTCACTTGGTTTTTAACAAAAAAAAAATGTATTTTAATAAATGGATAACGTGGACAACGATTTATGTCACAAAATTCCTTTCAGGAGCTTACAAGTAGGTAATTAAAAAAACACTTGACTTATTATCTGTCTGACCCTTTTGAAACAATAGGTAGACGACAATTCGCCTTAGGTACGAGCAAAAGCCAGTCGCATCCCCAAAAATAAAGTTACTAGCACTAGATCGGTGGAGAATTAGAAACTAGCTTTAAGAGGGTAATAATCGTCATCGGGCACTACCAGGGGGAATTCTTACAAATCCATGTGAACAAGGTCACATCCTTACAACTAGATCATACACAAACTATGGGCAAAAGTAATCAAAATTCCCATCCCCAACCAGCTTCTGTATACGTCATTCAATTTCCAAATAATTTCTTCCTAACTCTTGCTAGGTAAAAAAAACCAAACATCCCAAAAAAAAAATCAACTTTTATTTAAAAATATGTACACCCCTGGAAGGACCTTCGCTCGTCTATTTAAAACAAACCTTATCCCGCACCATAAATCAATAAGGCGACAAAAACTTTTATGCTTGGACTTAAAAACTAAAAACAAACCCAAAGCCATTAGAATAAATACTCGAGGACTACTGCAATAAAGATTAGAAAACACACGCACATCTCAATGTCTCGCATAATTTATTGGCCCGTCAATAAAGCGCACAAAACTCACGCCCTAAAAAGAAAGTACGAAACACACAACATAATACCTGAGGATATTATAGCGGGCAGTCTTCATCCGTCACAGGTATGTAGATGAACATAAGAAGCACTTTCTGAAGAATTAACTGATTAAAACTAAATCGACGCTAATTAGACCGCTCCGCCCGAATGTAAAGTCCAGGCATTGATAAACCTACATCTTAACTAAACACTCATTCAATGATCCGTCCATGACCGGTCATTTATCATAGGTATCAGCATAATAGCCCCGGCGGCTGAGTATCCCCAAAGGACCTTCCTTAGGCCGATGATGCTTATCAAGAAACATACAGTCCGACAGCGTTTTCGTTGAGTCATTCCCAAATCAGAATTGAAAATCTCTATCGTATTCAAATCAACACGTACGTTACGCGTAACCCACATATATACAATGTCCTTCAATAATGGAAGCCCATAGAGTTACATCAGCAGATTGATGGGACACGAAATGGAAAATGTTCAATGTCATTGTAGGATAATCGAAATCGAGTCCCAACAACGAATATTATGTATATTCGCAACAAAGGACTACACAACAAATCGAGAGAATTATTTTGAGCTCACAAAAAATGAATGCGCTGTGTGTAGGTGGATCAGAATCCTGAATCAATTTACAGGATTCCAGTTAATGCAGGATGACCGGTGAGAAAGTTCTATTCATGGGACAGAGGTTGCATATTATTACCTCTTCGTCATGGGATATTGTGCGGGGAAAGCGGAAACACCATCTTCATCTTCACATTCTACTTCCGATTCAATTATGGTTCCTTTTTGGGGATATCAATAGTGTGAGATAATGGTTTGTGCATGTGGTCAGCAGCAGGTCGTTTTGGACGAAAAGGTGAATAAGAATGAGAACTGTAAGCCGATGGATGGACATGGACTGGATAATAGGATTTGTTCGGGGGCGGGATGTTTCTTTTCTTTTGAAATGATTGTGTGCGTATGTAGAGTTTCCTTGAAGCGATAGCCGAGATTGTATGATTGCAAATGTTCAATGGATGGGAATGACAAGGATTCTATAGTCGTGGGAATGATCTTACTTCCGAATGTTTGTTTTTTTTTTGCGTCTGCTTTAGGGCAACCGTAGGTTAACTGGAAGGACATGCCACATGCGTTTATGGATCGATTGATGTACAGAAGATGTGTTTACTTTATGGGACAATGGACAAGCAATTGGTTGACTTAACTACGGCTTACAATGGGCTTGGTGACACACACCTGCTGATGGTCGTTCTGTGGCACATTTTGTGTTATACTGAAATGTCAGCCCATCATTACAGTCGGCATTGAACAAACCAAAAGAAGCAAGTTCCATTTTTTGTTCAGCATGAAAAGAAGGTCGAAATGTGGTTCTGAAGATTCAATGTGTGAATGACTGTTGATCTTATCAAAAATACATTTCAAACAGCATTTTAAAAAAACAATTTTTAGAGAACTTTGGATATGTTCCAACTTTTTCAACTCTCCATGTGCCCGTGCGCCCCTCTATTTATCCGTCTATCAGTCAGCATCAGTTCTACTGAAAACTATAACAGTGAGAACAAGATTTGCATTCGGAAGGCTTATACTCCATTAGTTCATTAAGTAAGAGGAGCTTATCTCAATCCATCAGTCCACGACATGTCCAATTGTACATGGGTCCATCAGTCCATAAGTTCATCAGACCAGCAATCCACCAGTCCATCAGTTCATCAGTCTATCAGTCCATCAGTCCATCAGTCCATCAGTCCATCAGTCCATCAGGCCATCAGGCCACCAGTCCAGTCTCGTACCCGCTTTGTCATCTTTTTTTCCGTCTCGAACCTTTACTGGTATAGGAGGATCCCTTGGTTGTGGTTCGTTAAGGTCGGGTTCGTTCGGCGCAGGGTCATAAGTCCACAGGCCAAAAGTCCACAATGGACTTTTGACCCACTTAGGTGGGTTATAAGTCCACAAATCAATTGTGGACTTATAACCCACCCAGGTGAGCCAAAAGTTCACACAAAATTCTTGTGAATTTTTGACTCACTGATTGTGGTCTTATGTCTCACGGATGAAGAAGGTAAAGAAGAGGACAACGAGCTTGAAAGCGAAGCTAAAAATTCTAGTAATGACCTCATTTGCGGTGTTTGCCTTCAAAACCCACAAGACACACTTCTTCAGCTTTCAAACTATGAATTCTGTATGGGGGGGCATGCTGCCCCCCTGCAACCCCCCTGCTTAGGTTTACTGATGGATTACGGGGTGGGTGCAAGGTTCTTCTTATTACTCAAATTTTGTTGGCGTTATTGCACTTTGTGGGAGTGAAATAAGACCAACTGTTGGAAGTTATCCTTATTACACTATTTAAGAGCGAAACATTAAACATTGTACATTTTTAGAAGTTGGTCTTATTTCACGGCATCTATCAAACATTCCCATATTTTTTGAGTTGTTAAAACAACTCTTTTTGTCATATGGATAATTGTGGACTTATGGCCTGCTTCCATTTTAAAATTGTGAACCTATGGCCCAAATTATTGTGAACTTTTGGCTCATCTGGGTGGGTTATAAGTCCACAAATCAATTGTGGATGGGTCAAAAGTCCATTGTGGACTTTTGGCCTGTGGACTTATGACCCTGCGCCGTATCGTTCTCCATTAGGATCAGACCCATAAACTCGTCGGACTGGTGCCATATGAAGTGGACTTTCAAAAAAAAATTTCTGCTAAGCAAACATCTCGTCCTCTGAATCAGGAGACAAGTTGCATATTTGATGAGGATTGTTCTTCCCCTGAAAATGATGATGTCATTTGTAATTTTGAAGTAGGTACCTCGAGCCCAGAAGTTGCTGAAGGTTTTACAGATCGGTCGTTATTCTCTTTCTCTAGGTAGGCTCGGTAACCTATTGTATCTTCGGCAGCACCTCTATTCCTTAGCAGAAACACTGAGATGTAAAGGTTGTTGGTTTTATTGGATATGTTGAAGTTCTAAGTTTTGTAGCTTCTTGAAAAAACTTGATACTTTTGCGACTTGTCCCAACTCAAGTTCGATGCACCTAAAGAAGCTTTCAAATTTTGGTGACAACTTTTTCCGACTTATTTTCTGCATTTTGTGTAGGTTTAGGTATACTTACTTATTCGTCCAGTCGGATTGCCACCGCTGGTTTGAAACTGTCGAAGACAGAACTAAAAGTTGGTTTCCACTTGTTTTCTACATCGAATTTACCGAAGACTTTAAACGGGCAGTAGATTTAGATCGTTACCTTCTCCATGTACGTCTTCTTTTCCATAGTGTAGACGTCCTTATTCATATTCGTGTCGTTATTATAGCTTCTTCTAGGTTTCAATTTGTCAATAGAGGCTTTAGAATAATCGGGCGGTAGGGAGCGTTGCTTTTTTTAAAAATAAGTCGAAACTTAGGCGTATATAGCTGGAATCGATATGCCCCTTCATAAAGGTTTTAACCAAGGATTACATTTTTTGGGGTGTAAAATAGGCACAATGAACGGGCTACAATGCTACATACGTTCACAAATGCGGGGAATTGACTCCACGAGTAAAGGTTCCCCCGCAATAGCATTATGCGGGCTTAAGCTAGTGTCCTAAAATTTCCTAAGACTCAGTAGAGCTCAGCCGAACAATATTATTTTTATTAGTCACTATATGGTATCCATTACAGAGGTTGTGTCTCATAGGTCACGTTCTAGAGCAAGGAGCCTTTATTATACCCATCCTGGAATCATTTGTAAGGAAGCTGTTTTGGCAGACAGTTCTTTACCTGTACTTAGCCCTAAGGAGTTTTGTCGAGGTCTTAAAGTATGATCGAGCAAAGTCAGGTACCTCATATTATACATAGCTTTGGCATAGAAAATTATCGAAGTCATCAAATTAAAAAGAGGTTTCATTAGGTAATCGGTAGAAACGATTCTATATCCGTTGCAGATATTACATCAAACCTTATCCCCAAATTAGCTTCCCTAATCGCCCTCATGCTCATAGTAGTTGACTACTAGAAGAAGAAGATCTCACAGCTTAGATCTTGGGATAGAGCAACTTCAGCTCAGTCCTGCTGTTGTTTTGCACGATTCGTCTGTGTAAAAAAAGACAGATCTCTTCCGAGACCCTATACTTACTTTTTAAGTCAGTCCTGGAGGGTATATAGACTTCTTTTAGTTGCTGTTGAATTAAAGGTGGTGGAGGGTGTAATCAGGAATATAATTCTACTATAAACTGGTTTATAATTAAACATTCACAATCGGGTCTGAAGTCTTTCATAGTGTGGTCTCGTCATATATCGCTGGAGGTCTGGTACTGTATAATCTCTTTTCGGTAGGACAGTATCCAAAGTAATCTTTTTTGACAGTGCAACACTAGACTCCCTTCCAGCGACTGTCTTTAGACTGTCACGTTACTTCAATATGTCCCGCCATATGTCTGAATAAATAATAGCCTTCCTAGATCCCGTTGAAAAGCCGACCATAAAGCCCCAATTGACTTAATCGCCAGACCGTATATGTGCCGCAATTTTCATTCTATTCGCGACAAGTCAAGGCTGTCTCCGACTCTGACGAACCGTTTTCACCGTCTGGCAAATATTTAATCAGTTTATCGTAAAAATTTTGTTGGCAAAAACATGAATCCCTCTCGATAATTGCAGTCAACCATTGTTCAATTCTAAGCCGTACAACAATTTACAATGAGCCCGCCTTTCTTTATTATATCCATGACAGCGAGGCACAACCAAACCAAATACACCCTTGCAAGCAGGTCTACATTCGTAATAATCTTTGGAATCCGCGCTTCTAGGAGCAGCCCAGTAAAAATCCCAAGTGAATGCCGCGCAATAAAATGCAATTAAATTTTACAATTAGTGCGGGTCTTTATAGGCATATACACGGTGTACGTTGTGTCCATTAGCAGGCGCGTTTATAAAGAAAACGACCAAGAAAAGGTCCTTTTCATCCTTTCAACACACATTTACTATGGTAAACAGTTCGCTGTAATACCGAACACTATATACATAAACAATGATTTTACGACTCGAGAGGAGGCCTGATAATGTGTGTCCTTTCTATGTGCCGTGGAATGCCTTTTTAAACGCATTGTTAGCGAAAATTGCTTAATTGTTTTCGAAAACTAAGACTTCTGACGCATAGTTTGTAACCTCTATGATGTCCTTGCTTTTTAGAGTAGATTCGGTATAAATATGGATATGGGTATAGGGCGGGTTTCGCGTTGCAATAAAATCATTTGAGACTCTTGTTTACGGTTGCGTTTAACTGTTTTATTGTTTTAAAGGGAAAATGGGATTTGGTTTATCCTAATTTCGAGGGAATATTTTCGTATATTTTGGGCGCGCTTTCCTGGAAGTTGTTGTTGATTTAGAAAATTTCTACACGCTGACGCATGGCGATGAGTAATGACTTGTTTTAGTTCTAATCAGTTGGAAAAGTTGTAGATGTGTCGGAGTAGGTATATTTCAATATCCCTAAAAAATAATTTCGTCTTCCTTCATTTTTCAGAGTCTTAATCTATTTTACCACTTAATCTAGTTCAAGCCTGGGCAGTGAATTTATAAGTTCATCCGAATTGTTAAGGTATTTAGTTCAACATACAGAAGACAGTCGCTTCTATCTATAATTAAATATTGACAACTAGGAGGCTGTGGAATGTGATTCTGTAAAAATACAAACTTTCGCTGCTAAAGTCAGCATCGCCATACCAATTGAATTTTGAAGAACTTCAGCTGTTTTTAGCTGCAAGTGGCATGACTCTTTCTTTTGACAGCTTTAAACGTTAAAAGTTTTAGTTTTTTCCCTTGTATGCGAATCGAAAATGTCTTTCGTTTTTGAAAATATTCGACGCAATAAAAACGAAAAAGTCAAATATCTTGTAATTTTTTTTTAACTTTCTCCATTACGTAGTAAGAGAAAGATATTGTTTTCGTACAAAATTTCGAACTCGAGATTTTAATCAACTCTGATATTACGATGATAGATAGAGGAACTCAAAAAAGTGGGTCGCAAAATTCTGTCCGGTCAGTCCGTCTGTCCGTCATTCCACAGGCCTACAGCCTAAACGGCTTCCCGGATTACGTTCAAACCTCGGATTTGGAGTTTTTGGGCTTACAGTTCGGGGGGTGTTTTTTTTTTCAAGGTAACCTCAGTATTAATGGTACTTCCCATATAAAATTTTCGTACCAGTTTGATTTGATCGAAAACGGCTCTAACGATTTCAACCAAAATTGATATGTAAGCTTAAGTAGGTGAGGTTACCAGGACTGCGTACCCAGTTTTTGGCTAAAAATTCCAACAACGGTACTTTTGAAATTTCGACATATCTCGAAAACGCTCTATACAAAAAATTATTTCTAAGGTAATGTGGTCATTTATAACTTAATAGCAAACTCAGTTTTTCTCTATATTATCGTACAATGGATTTTTGAAAAAAGGAATTCTTTAAAATTTATTTTTTTTTTAGTTTACCGGAAAACGGCAATAACGATTTTGACCAAAATGCAAACTTAGAGTCAAATGGATGTTTTCAAAACTATTGTGTCCTCAATTTTCGATTTGCTGAACACTCTTAAAGTCAGTCAGACTCGCATTAAACGAGAAAGTTTCGTGCGACGCAGTCGTGCACTTTATTTTTGATGTGTCCATGAAAATTATTTTCGATTCCAAGGTTACTAAGGAAACCATTCATGCAACCAAAAACGATTAAACGATTTCTTTTGGCAGAATTCCATACCTGATTTCTTACACACAAGCTTATGTTTGTTTGTCAAGACTTTACTGCCAGACAGAGTTACTTCAGTCGATATTCAGATATGGTTGGTGAACTATGAGTCTGCCCAATCTAGAATTCTAGAGATTCTCGCTATCCGTGCTCATATATATGAAGTTTGCAGCCGGGGTCGGTAGGCTCTCTGTTACCGCGATACCTAGTAGAGTAACCTTGTAGGGATTCATATGCTGCAAACGGCTGTATCATCAGTACATATATAGGTTCACCCAGAAACCGAATCTTCAGACATTTGGTGCAAGAATTGTTATGACTTGAATAAGCCATGAGGTAGGTAGTAGGTTGCACAAAAGCGCAAGCTTGCAAAACAATTAAAAAGCGCTTTCATCTCACGACTTTGCATACTAGAAAACCTGCCAAAAGCTTCGATAGCAAGAAAGAAATGCAAGATCCAAATGCATAGGAAGGCAAGCTCAAAGCCTGTTCCTTTTCTGTCAATATAACTGGATATATCCAAACCGCTTGTGTTCAAGAAGAAGATTCAAAGAACAGGTTTACCTTTGAAAAGTCATACTTCAGCTTAAAAGAGAAGCATAATAGGGGTCTTGACTGCTTATACCTAAACCTAACGAGGGAATGGTCTTAAATCCGACAGATGGTGAAGAAGCATCGGTTACAAGACTGCGAAAAAGGGTCATAAAGCAGTCATAAAGCAGAACTGTCAAGAACCTGCAATAAGGGCCAAGGGTAAGCATGCAAAAAGTTATGGTATCGTGATTGACCCAAGCTAGGCTTTTAAATATTCGTAGTTGATCTAAAACAGCCCGATGGCACAGCGTCCATGTCCAGCTTCAGTCGGAGAAGTCAGTTCTCTCGTACTCAAATACCTGAAGTTCCATATACGATGTCTGTGAGTCACACCAGCAAAACAACGAAGGAGCTTGTAGCTTGTACTCGCGATCCTATTTTTAACAAAAATAACGATGGGAGCGCAAGTTTAAAATTCTAAGGATTGTGTACCTGCGCAAAAAAAAAACAAGAACTGCACTAAAGATATGAGGCAGCGGTTCACGGGACGAGGGGCCTCGGGTTAACACTCTGACTAACATGGCCGCTCATATGCATCCGAAGAAAAAGGACCACTCAAACTAACGTTTTTGAGAAGCTCGACGAATTGTTGTGTATGTGTCAGTTGGGTCAGGTATTTTTTTGTTTCCTGGACCCAAATTAAGCAGATGTCAAGTGTTGGTCTAACATTTCGCAGTGGGATATGAACCATCGCGTTCCAATTTTATTTCAACGGAGCACTAGTCTGGAAAGTCCAAAATGGAAGTATTTTTGCCTTAAATATGGATTTTGCTCCATGGTGATAGTGGTAGTATGAAAGAACTGAACAGATATTGCGTATCAATCAAGGATCCCTTGACGTTATAATGACGCAGAGACAATTTCTGAAGACAAGCTTGGAATCGGAACTCGTCGCCTTCTACAGGGTGCATGGGAAAAAGGACTGCTCTGGAAAATAAATCCAAACAAGTTCCTGGTTGTTTTGTATAATGATAAACAATAGTACTTCTCATTACACAATATAATACATCCCCCACCGGCTGTCAATTATTTAACACAAACCACACCAGCAAACAGTGTGTAGGATTCAATTGAAAACGAATGAAATTACGATTTCTTATTTTAGCACCCTCGTGCGGCGTGGCTGACAACCCTCCAAAATTATACGCTCTCTTCCCTCACGCAATTCAAGTTTAATTATGTGATTCTAGCCTTACAGGTGTGAATTTAATTGAATTTTCCTCGAGATGTAGATTAGAAATTCTCCAACCAAACACACAACCGAAGGAGCTTATTTCCCTTTACCGACATTACAACGCGACGTACTCTGGAAAATAAATAAAAATGTTTTCGAAATACCTGCGTTTGTCAACATGATCATAGAGAGAGAACCACGACCATGGGAATAGGAAGAATTTGTCGCCTTTGTCCTTTGAACAAATATTAATACACACAGAGCGGGAGTTTATTTTTTTTTTCTATATCGGTACGGTACCTTAGCTAACGCTGGCTGTGAAATGAAAAATTCAAAAGCAATCTATTTGCACTGTCATTCTATTTGATTGTGTGCATAGGTATATCGCTATACTCATTCGCGGCATAAGGACGGACGGTTGCATTCGTATACACTGAACCTATAGTGGTTGCGAAAAAGTGTGTGTACAAAGACGCGCACTCTGTGAAGTGGGTGAGATTCATTTGATTCGTTAAATAAACGTTTGACGCCCAATGGCTGTTGTATAATGGGGGAAACGAACTTGCTTCAGTCGTGGAAATTTAAATGTCAATATAAATGTTTGCCAAATCAAAGGACACTCCAACAATGCTGTGTAACATTTTGTTTGTGATTGTTGCTCAGCATAAATGAGCTAAGGGTGCAACGGGCTGTGGTTCAGATTAATCACTTGTAAAATATGAATCACCCGATTGAAAAGGGCTGGGAATAGATCAGAAATTAATTAATTTAAGAAAGAAGTCAAAGGAAGTCAACCCTAACTTACACTTTGTAGTGGCAGTGGCGGTGTTTGGTCTTCGGTCACATGAAAAGATTCTTTCTTCTGATCAGACTTCTTTCACTGCACACAGACAGCGATTGTTGGCATTTACTCGCAAGATATTTCAAAGGATATCAAAGGGTTTTGTGTGGGGACTTTACAATTTCCTTGATTGAAGTTCAATTGTTTGGAGCGTTTACTTGTGGTTGGTAAGGGCATTAATGTGTCGAAAGAATCGGTAGAAGATCAATGGGTTATGTTGAGTGGTTTATGTTACATTACAAGTCCAAGATGGCTTAATGGAAACTCAAACCCACATAAAATAGTCTACATAGACCCTCCACGTGAAACTGTAGGGTGCAAGGAGGGTGGGAGGTGTTCTGTAAACCAGTAGATGGAGTGCTTTCCCTTGTCCTGAAATGACAGTAAATAATATCAAATAGTTCTCAAGACATCTTTTAAGGGAGATAAAGTATAAGGTTTGAGCTTAATCTATAGATTAAGTCAGTGCGCAGTGAATATAAAGGCGTACGAACTAATCTCCATCATACCAAACCTGTGTAACCCTCTAAACAAGCGAACAAATAGATTCGCCGACAACACAAACCCCACAGTGGCTACCCCTTATCCCCTGTCCTTTCACACGTAGAAATATAAACAGACATCACAACTGTAGAAACAAGGGGGAACCACAGCGGGCGCATGAGAGGGCCCACTGTAGAGCGGAAAGCTCACCCTCACCAACCAACCACCTCCATCAGCCCCGACGATTGACCTTCCTCAACGATGAAGCTGCATCCGGTTGGACACAGCTGTTAGTGGCATAATTTGGTATACCGTATAGTGAACTTGCTCAATTTGTTGCTCAACCAACACCACCATTCAATGGAATATGCAACTTCAACAGCGTTCTTTAGACAGAACGTTTGAGCATATACTTTATTTGTCCCTAGTACGAAAAAAAACGTCTGAGAACGGACTAAAGCTAATCGACTTTGCGGCGGCACGTAACGTCACTATCACAAGCACCCGGTTTCCCCATTTCAATATCCACAAAGGAACTTGGCGGCACCCAAACGGAAGAACGGTCAATTAAGTCGACCACTTTGCGATCGACGCTAGACACGCCTCCAGTATTCTTTATGTTCGTACCTTCCGAGCGGCCAACATTGACTCGGACCATTACCTTGTTGCAGCCAGGGTACGAATGCGAATATCCCCAACCCTACAACAACGGGGAACTACTATGAGGAAGTATAACGTCGGAAGACTGCAATAGCAGGAGACCGCCAGAGCCTATGCCGATCGAATATCCCGCAACATCTCCAGAAGCAGAATGCAGGCAAGCTCATGCAGCAAAACAAACGGCATACAAAGCGGCCGGCGTTACAACGAAGGACGAGAGCTGCTCGTGAGCTCTACGAACAAAAAAGGCGCTAAGAACATCGGCTTCTCCAAAAGAAGAAAAGAGAGCATGAGAAGCGCGCGATCGAAGACATTGAGAGATGTTAAACCAGGAAGAGTGTGCGGAAGTTTTACCAGAAGGTAAAAAGAACGTGTCAAGGCAATAAAACCCGCACAGAAGCCTGTAGAAATAAAGACGGAAACCTCGTGGAAGAGTCACAGTCAGTGCTGAGGATATGGAAGGACCACTTCTGCATACTGCGTAACGGCGAAGACGTCCAGAATCCCGCTGTCAGGCAGAATGAACCGTTCAACCTGGACGATGATTGCCAACAATCGCGTCCACCTGACCTAAATGAAGTAAGGATAGCAATATTCATGCTTAAAAACAACAAGGCTACTGGCCCTGATGGCCTACCCGCCGAGCTATTCAAAGCAGCTGGAGAAGAGCCGGTAAAGTGCATTCACCAACTCATCTCAAAGACCTCGTCAGATGAAAGTATGCCCGATGAATGGAACCTCAGCATTGTTTGCCCGATCCACAAGAAAGGAGACCCTCTTAATTGCGCCAACTATAGAGGAATTAGTCTTCTTAACATCGCGTATACAAGATCTTATCTGCCGTAATATGTGAACGCCTGAAACCTTTCGTCAACAACCTGATTGGCCCCTATCAGAGCGGTTTCAGGACCGGAAAGTCCACTCTCGACCAAATATTTACAGTGCGGCAGATCCTGGAAGCTACCCAAGAATTTCAGATCGATACTCACCACATTAATTGATTTTAAGGCCGCGTACGATAGCATTTATAGAGACGAACTATACAAAGCTATGTCTCTTTTTGGCATCCCCACAAAGCTCGTCCGTCTGTGCAGGATGACGATGGAAAACTCTCGCTGCTCCGTCAAGGTTGGTACCGACCTCACATAAGTTTTCGATGTCAAAAAAGGATTCTTGGAACTTGGAGTGCGCAACTGGAGGCAGCTACCTATGGACCGGGCTAGTTGGAGAGGCATGTGGATTGAGGCCCAGGTTCACCCCGAACTGTAGCGCCATCTAAGTAAGTAAGCAACACAGCTTAACAAAGGGGTCCTAAGCTTTACCCAGAGGACTAAAATTTATTCTTGTTCAATTTAAACCTCTGGAAGTCTTTGCAACTCGTCCATTGACAACTCAACTACAAAATAACTGTAGCACAGTTCATCGATGATCCAACTTTATATGATGAACATGTTGTGTCCCTAACGCAGAGGCCAATGAAAAATTCCAAAGCAGCAACCCTACATGGATTTGAAATCGTTTCTCAAGTCGATGTAAAAATATGTCCAACACGAGGTCAGACCACCAAACCAGACCAGATCTACTACCATTTTTGACGCTTCGGCAGTGCTGCCAGATTCAAAGATTTATCGTATTTTTACGATTTTAGAGTCTAAAATTTATTCCAAGATTTTTGAGCTAAAAAATCATGAAATTCCAAGATTTTTCAAATTTATCAAATACAAAAAAGTCATTCTCAATTTTCCAAATACCATCTAAAAAATGTAAGGTGAAGTAATATGAATACCTACTGTTTTTTTTTTGTAATTGTACGTGTAGTGTAGGTACAGTATGTACAGTACACTGTACGTGTGCAGTCGTGGAATAATCATTGGAATTTAAACTGTATTTCAACGCATTCGGCCATATTGTCTGATGTTTTATTTTGCTTTACCATTTTAGTTCTGTTGAATTAATTTAATTCAAGTATGTATGTGTAAGGATGTAGACTGTAGTAGATTACAGTAGTAAAAACATGTATACAATAAACATATAAGTTTTTTTCTTATTTAATAAATATTAAATGTTACGTTTCGCGAAAAATGTTATTTCATAGGTACAAAATAATTTATGTTGTGATAAATTGAAGTATAGAGTAAAGTCGGGTAATATGAACCACTCGGCTATTATGGGCAATGGAACTGAAGTGAATATTGCTTACGATTGTGCGCGACCTCCTAAAACTTACTTTAGTGTAGATCCAGCAGTCAGAAGGAATGCGTTTCGGAACTGTGATAAATAAAAGAAAATCCAAGTCAGTGTAAATTTTTTTTCGTAAATGATTTTCCTTTTTTCATTAGTTGTATATATTTTTTTCCATTCCATTATAAATATAAGAAGTAAATATGTGTTTTAAAGTTCGTATTAACAAAATTATTGTAACAAATCACGTTATGTTGCAAAGTAGCTTTCCTTTCTATGGACCACGATAGGGGAGTACATGGGCTAGTGGTCATATTACCCGTCGTTTTATTAAAATGCGTCTTAGTCTGCGAAAAAGCACTATTTATTTGTGAATCTTGTTCCTAATAAACAAATAATCTTATGTTCCTTTTATTGTTGCTTTTCATTTTTACCGATTTTTAGTTACTTTAGTTTTTAATTTTTGTGAATTTTGTATGAAGTGAATTAATGTTTTTGTTGCTAATTTTTAAATGTTCCTTTTTAATAAAAATTACACCATTTGTTTTATTAGCAAAAATTTCAATGGTGGACAATATTACCCTACTTTACTCTAATAACGTTCTTCGACATAGGTTGAACCTAACTATCTCGACCCAAATTAGTTTCTCCAGATCCGTATTGAGATCAAAAAATGATCGTCTGCACCATTTTCGAACTTTCATTGAGCATTATTTCAGTTATTCTCTTACATTTCTAGAGAGACTGTATTGAAAACTGCTTTCAAGCTCTTTCCTTAACCACTCGAGTTGTGAGTTGTGAGAGCCTATAAGGACCCCTGGTCTCTTTCCATTAGTTTTGGAAATGCACAACCAACACTTTTGGGTACAATAATTATGACAACCAGTTGGAGATAATATAAGCATTCGGAACTAATTTCCAATATTTACGACCTCCTTTCGAAAACAACCCAACCAAACCACTGGCCAATACTAGGAGTATACCTCGACCTTAATGAATATCATCCCACAAAAGGAAACAAATGCGGGTATGGAAAAAGATCAGATAATTGCATTATTAATATCTCTGTTTACATCATCCTGATGCCGAAATGATTCTGAAACGTATTGAAGTTCGGCGCGTAATTGTTACTAAATGCAATGCCAACAATGTGCAGGACCTCTGTGCGAGAGTTTGTCGGTGTATATCCCATATGCGAGAGAGATACTTGAACTATTCCATAAATTACATTCGCATCGCACAATGGATGAATATGCGTATCGATTCCATTGTGCGTGTTTGTTTGTGAAATTCTCGGTGTATCCATCGATTCGTCCCTCTATCGGTCCTTGATGCATTGATATCACAGAGCTCGGATAGATAAAAAGTGTACAACCTATGAATGAAACGAATGTTATGTGTTGTCGTGGATGCATTGCAATTCACCTGACATGGAGGATGTTGTATAGTTGTAGGTGAAAAGTGTGTGCATCACCCTTGTACAAAAAACCGGATATTCTGTTTGAATTCTGTACGGACTCTTTTGTTGGCCCTTTGTGTTGGAATCCATTGATCCTTTTGTTATGTTGAAGAATTTCACACGTCCTTTTATGGGTGAGTTTTTTTATGTTGTTGTTGCTTTTAGTCTTCACCTCCTGCGGTAGGACAATGCAATGAAAGGTGTGCGTGGTCTTAATGAGAAGTATAGATGCACGTGTGAATGAAAATATTTTATTTACTAATTGGTTGTAATATATGGTTTTTGGAACTGCAACTGAATGCTGAAACATAATGATGCAAGGAAGTATTAAGAACAATGAAGGTTTGGGTAGTGTACTTTTTGCTGCATACTATGAACTCGTCTCGATAAGCTGTGAGTTTTCATCAAGCACAATGTCAATTATAGTAAGTAAACTGGGAGAGAGAAATAAAATTGCTCCTGAGCTTCTCAGCAAAAAGGGATAAGGCACAAGAAGAAACAAAGAAAATTATGAATTATGTAAGTAGGGAATCATGTAACTTTCAGTCCTGAGAATAGATATGTCAAAACTATTTTCTGCTCATCAAGCTATTAGGTAGATAAGATTAGCCACTGCGGTTTATCGAATGTTCACTCCAAGACAGGTTCTAGAAAAAGTCCATGAATTCCAAATCTATACTCAGCAATTTTTTCATGAAAGCCGCCTATGACAGAATCTACAGAGACGAGCTTTACAGAGTCAGGTCTAGTTTTGGCCACATTGCAAAACTCACCCACCCCTAGATACCTATATGATGACAATGAAGATAGTTCGCTGCTGCGTCACGGTCGGTAGAGACTTAACCGAGACGCCAAAATATATATAGACAAGACGAAGCGCTATTGTGTGGCTTTTTATACTTCCTAATAGCTAAAAGAAAGAAGGTTCGACCTTTCATGTTGAATACCTCGAATTTATTGCAATGGAACAGAAAATTCTGATTTACTTAAACGGTTAACAGTGGTAGCACTAAGTACATGCTGTCAACGAGAAGGACACCCAAATACATAGGGGAGACCGGGGGCAAAAGTAATATTTTTTTACTTTTTGGGTTCCTGCTCCTGCGATTTTTTGAATAACAAAAATCAAAATATGCCATCTAAGAGATAGGTTATTTATCTAGAAAAGGATGCTGTTAAGTTTTAATAAATTGATGAATTCACACAGCTGTGATCATTTTTCTAAGAGTCTGTCCTTCATTTTCAAAGACAGTTGTGACACATGTAAAAAGCATCACCCCTTGTGCAAGCTTCATGGGCCCAACCATTACATTCATGACATTGGACCCATTGTTGAGCTCCACAACTTGTACTAAACCACTGTAAAAATACCAGTAACATGTTACGTTCGGGGCCAACGTCTAGTTTTACTTTTGTCCACCTGCCCTGATTTTTCGGAAAAACCTAAATGATTCACTCAGATTCTTAAATTTATTTAAAATATTGAGCAGGGATCGATAAACAATATGTTAAATAACACCTGAGAAAAAACTTACCTTAAAATATGAAGATCAAGATAATAACATTTTTCCAAACGAACAATTTGGTTTCCGGAACTCCGACAGCACTACTCACCAGACATTAAGATTAGTCAAACATGTTAAAGATGAACGTTCTCAAAAAAAATCAACAGGCATGGTTATGCTTGATATAGAAAAAGCTTTCGACTCTATGTGGCATAACGGCCTTGTTTTCAAAATGATTGGTTTTCCTTTCCCGTACTTTTTGTGTAAAATAATCCAAAGTTTCCTCGGTAAACGTTATTTTAGTGTGTCTGTTAATAATATTCAGTCTGATATAAATACTTCAACACTGGGGTTCCACAAGGTTCTGTTCTTGGACCTATGTTGTATACAATGTATTTACATTAGATATTCCTAGTCCCCCTTTTTGCGGTATTGCTATATCTACGCGGATGACACTGTTGTAATTATATCGCATGAATATCCTCTTATTATCGAGAGGAACATTTCTAATGCGTTAGATATACTTTTAAGCTATTTCACTAAGTGGAAAATAAAGCTAAATATGGAAAAAATTCAAACTAGGTATCTTTGTCCCTCGAAAAAGAAAAGCATGTTACAATTGTTACATCCTCCAATCACCCACAAGTGGCTAACATGTCAATCAAATGGAGCTCTTCCGTAAAATACTTAGGAATTCATCTTGATTCAAAGCTATTATTTAATAAACATGTGCGCGAAACGCTGAACAAAATAAATATAAGTATAAGACTTTTATATCCCTTTATATGCAGGGAGTCATTGTTATCAACTGAAAACAAAATGATATTACACATAGTTATATTTCAAGCAATAATTCTGTATGGATGCCAGGTTTGGGGTGATTGCGCAAAGTGCCATATAGCGAAGTTACAAATAGCACAAAATAAACTTTTAAAAATGATGTTAGATCTTCCATGGTATTTCTCTACAAGGGTTTTACACAAAAGAGCGAATGTTGAACTGATCTCTGAAAGAATTAACTCCCTTACGGAAAAATTTAAGGCCCGCTGCGGTCACTCTGACAACACCCTAGTAAAAAATCTTTTTTCCTAGTCGTACTTGTTCATTTTATTTATTTATTTCTTGATTTACTATATATTCATTTATTTGTTATACATACATATTAATTAATTTATTTATTTATTTATTTATGTATATTTATTTATTTCTTTATTTATTTATTTATTTATCCATTTATTTATTTATTTACTCATTTAGAAGTTTTATATATTTATTTATTTACCCATATTTTCATTTATTTACTTAAATTTTTTAATTTAATTTAATTATTTATTTATTTGTTGTATATATATTTATTTCTGCTTAAATGAGGTTTTTCTTAATTGTTTTTTTTTCTCAATTTATGATGAAACATATATTTAATCTATCTTGTTAACCACAAATATTAAATTATTTCAGTAGAAAGATGCGATTAGGTATCAAATCTCTGTGTAAGGCAATGTGCGGTAACTCAGATCATGTAAACTTATAAATTATCTGAATAAAAAATCTATCTATCTATCTAACCGACAAGCAAACAAATTTCAAATGATGGACTTTTTTCTTTTTTTTTATGTGGCACGTGCTCATCACACTACCGCTCAAGAACAATTGATTAGTTGAGAGAAGAGTTGAATTATTTACAAAACTGCGTACAAAGAATTTCACTAAGACGTTCAAGCTCATTCACGCTGTAAATGTGCTTGTTACTTTCATGACGTGTTACTTTCGTCCCCTAACTATGATAATATTGCAACGACAAATTAAATGTCACTAAATTAAATGTCACTTAAAATTTGAAAATCTCGAAATTTTTTTTTTAATCTCGAATACAAAAATCTCGAATGTACAAAAATCTCGAATGTATAAAAATCTCGAAAATCTCGAAACTAAGAAGTAAATTCGAGATTTTTTTTTTATCCCAGGAAAAAATGTTGGGCCTTATGTCCCACCCAACAATTTGAAAATTCAACAAAAAATATAAGTAAAAAACCTCGCACCCACCCCGTAATCCAACATTAAACCCAAGCAGGGGGGTTGCAGGGAGGCAGCATGCCCCCCCCCCCCATACACATTTCATAATTTGCGCAAATTGTTACCATTGTCTCAAAATTTAATATTATTTCGAGATTTTTTAATTCGATATTTTTTTTTCGAGATTTTTACATTCGAGATTTTTGCTTTCGATATATCGTGGTAAACCCTCTACTTTTTCATACTTAATTATATACCTACATGTAAAATCTGAACCTTAAAATTTGTATGTTTATTCTGTTTTCGTAGAAGTTTTCGCGAAAGCCCGGTTTTCGGCTCGGTTCACACCGAGCGTAGCTATTATGAAAATTAAAAACTTTTTTCAAACCAATCAATTTTCAATACAACGTCTAAAATAGAAATGAGTAGGTACTTTTGGGGGAACATTAATTAAAAGATAAATATATAACTACATGACAAAATTTCTAAATCACTTTCCCGAATCTTTTAAGATATTCATTATTCACCGCTAAACCATTCACGATTTAAAAGTGATGAATGTGTTGTGTGGAAGTACACCTATTAAATTAAATTAACAATCTGTACATCGAAGAAAACTTGACAAGAAATTCATCAATATAATTATTCCATTCATCAATATGATGAATATAACAGTGAATCTATTTTTTTCATCAATCAGTTCATCTATACCATGAACGCTTACATCAACATATTCTCCTTAGTAAAAATGTAAGTCGGTTTCTTGATAAATGCGATCATCAATATAATGAAAGGCGTCGTCAATAAAATGAATATGATGAAAATTTAAAGCTTGCCAATCGTACTTGAATACGATGATTCCTTTCATCAATATAAGATGAGTAAATCATCAACTGGATGATGATCAAATAATTGTTTTGTAGTAAAAAATATTGATGAAATCTTATGATGAACCTATAGTTCGTTAGGAACCAAATTCTTATCAGAATCCAGCCAACAAAATTGATGGATGCACTTTCTTCGTATCGAAAAACGGTTCATCAATTGTCAAAAAGTTTTCATGAATTTGTTCATCATATTGGTGAAAACTACGTCATATCAATGAATATCATGTTGATGAACGTCATTATGACGACGTCTTTTTGTTCAGTGATATATACCTCGCCGCAATAACTGATGTGAGTAGTATACCTTTACATACAGTCCTTTCTCGAGCAATTGTAAAAAGCTTTATTGAACCTAATTGTCGCAAAAAGGATGAAAACCTCTTGGGGCCAGTTTGCATCTATATGGAACGTGTGGACGACGTGTGCCTTCTCAAAATGATACAACGTAAAAGATGGCTAGGTCATGTTGGGCGTAGATATAGGGACTAACTTGACGAATCTTTGAGTTCACATCTGAGGAATAACGAAGCAGAAAAATACCTATAATATCTTGAAGTGCGTAGCTGCAAGCAAACAGCTTCTGACCAAGCCAGCAGGAAGGATTTATTAGTTGAAACTTATGGATTATATGAGAACCATCGAAATTGAAGCCAAGTAAAGACTGCGTCCATCTATTGCAGTAAAATTTTACGGCAATAGAATTTCCGTACCAAGTGCACGTCTAAGGCTATATACAAAAAGATATCATAGGACTCATGATTAGGAAAATTTTTCCCATTTTCTCTTTGCCGTACCTACTAAATTTCTCAAAAACACGACACTTCGACATGGATTTAAGTTTAAAAACAATTCTAAATTCTTAAATTCATTTTTGGAACTTCATTAAATTTAACTGCGCTTTGACACCAGACTGTTCATGGGACTCTTATAGCTACATATGGGACCCTACTTCAGCGATTATGGTGAAGTTGTAGTTTGTCCTTAAAATGACGATTGAGACATTTCAAACGTCTTATTGAAATACGTGAATGACTTACTCCATATTCAGCTAAAAAAAAATAAACAGTTTTCACCTCTGATCTCCAGATGAAATCGCGTTCCCACTCTCCCTGGTCCAATTAAATATTTCGTACACCTTTAAAAATTGTATAAAAAATTCCTCCTTCCAATTCACTGATCTGAAAATGACACATTGCTCCCTTCAAATTCACATCGCCATTCGTGGGCGTTTGAAAAAAAAAATTACAATAACGAAACTCTCCCCCAACTAAGCTAAACATGTTATTTTGACGCAAAACACCGTTTTTCCCAGCGGGACACATACTCGCACCGCAATTCTGTTATACTCGTACCTAATGTTCCCGTTCCTTGTTGACAGTGTCAATTTTCAAATTGATCCAACCGCACAGCAAATCAAAGAATAATTATTTCGCCCGAGGCGATTTCCCGCCACTAGCAGATGGATGATACGATGTCCTTCCCAAAAGTGGGTGGATATGCAGATGATTGTGGAAAAAAACTTTTATCCACCACTGTATACAGTTCACACTCTCTGCTAATTGCCCCGGTCAGACGCGCACACAAATCTATCACCAGGCAACCAAAATATGCCAACTACTGTTCTGTGGCCATACACAAACCGTGGGATCCTCTCAACAAATCAACCGCGAAACCTTACTTATCGATTTAAGTGGCCACTTCTGTAGGTTAGGTATACGAGTATTTGAAAGGACGACGACGTATAACCACTTGATGTTAAACGTGTATGAAATCCGTTTAAGTGGTTTCAGCGAGGGAATTCCTCTGCCAAGATCCTAGTGTTTTACTGGTGGGCTTTTCTTACGAAGGACCCCTCAAGGAAGTGCTGAAATATGTGAAGGATTTCGATTAAGTTTGGACCGTGTATATTTAGTTAGCGAGATCAACCCCTAAGTGGTTAAATGCATTTTTGATTTGACTAAACGGAATTTGCATTGTTTATCGCTTTGCAAGGATAAAGGGGAAGCTCATTTTTTTTTTTATTATTAAATTGCCATCGTCGATTGCAGAAGAGCACTTGACTGATTGCGCTGTTTTGTTTGGGAAGGAAAAGTCCGTATACCTTGTGGGAAAATGCCAGGACTACAAGTGATGAAAAGTGTTAAAACGCATGCGGATTTATGACACGTTAAAGAGAATAAGAAATCATTTTCTCAGGACTAGGTTGGAGGTAGTGCAATGTCTTGAAAGTCCGCTCATGCATGTGCTTACAATGCATTTCGCACAGGAGATAAATTACTGGTATCGCCTCTGGCGAATTTCGAATCCAGTAGAGTCCTTTTGGCGAATAAGAGAAAGAGTATACGTAGGTAAGGTACCTACTTGAGTTGTGAATTGAACAATCATCATTGCGGTATAGCGTCCCCTGGCAGAGAAGTCTCTCTTCTAAATCTGCGACACAGAGTAGTGTCCTTTCTTCGTGAATCATGTGATCTGTCAATATTTAAGTTTCTTTAGAGGTTTCTCTATTTTTTCTGTCCACAAAAATAAGACGAACAAAATACCCACAAATACGGCTGAGTGAACCTGAAAAGTGTGCAAGATAAAAACATCCTTTTGAGGATGATGAATGGATAATTGAGCTCGCGGAATATACGTTTTTAATAGAGCACAGCATTTAGCTAGGAGGGACATCTGTCAGAGTCCTTGAATGATTGCTTAAAAATATGCTTCTTTGTACTCTTTCATGGATGTCCTCAATGTCATGTTCGATTTTTGGTTTCATGAGTAATAATTGAACTCAGGGGGGACATGCGGTTATTGTGGAAGTAATTTCCTTTTGTGTGTTGATTGGTCTTAACCCAGTAGAGTGAAGTGTTGCTGTCACTATGGATGGCGATAATAAAATAGATTTATCCACGAGGTTTATTCTTAAGAGTGTCGCCAACGTGTTTCATATATAATTGAGGTGAGATGTCAGTGTTTAGAAGAATCCTTTCCACGGATTTTCCAGCAGCTGATTGCCTATATTAAAGGCATCGCCACATCAAGGTGGTTATAGCAGATCAAAAACTGTTGAAAAATTCCCATCGCATCCCTAACTCGTCGCCGCTACCACTGAGAACTCTTTCCACCCGAAACAGTCATGGACTGGTTAAATTGAATTCTCCCCACGTGATGACTGTTTAGCTTAATATGCGGTACAACAATGGAACCGCAGCGGCGATAATGATAGTTTCGCACTATTCCTATCCCGGAGTGGACCCAATCATAATACAATTTCTGGACTTGAGCGGTTCCACACACTGTAGTCTGTACCTTGAACTCATGCTCTCGCCATATCGATCGTACAAAAGGATAATTACACACCGTTACCATCTATTAAACGGGTGTGTATGCACATAGTACCAAAAGTATATGTACACACAATCAACACCCAGCAGTATGATTATAGACCTCAAATTGCGATCATTGTTTGGCCATAGTGTAGCAAAACGTTTATGAAAGCGGGAGTTCCTGCAACAAAAAAAAAAAAGAAGAAGTGGATGGAAATTAAGTTCAAACACTCGTATTGCTGGATGAAAACGCCCACTTCCTTCTGGCATGCATTTGTTCCCGATCAAGGACATTGAAAAACTCTTTTCTTTTCCTTATTCCCATTCGCACCTATTTTTTTATTAATCCTATTGTTCGGCATTGTTTTGTGTTTGAAATTTCGTCACCTTTGTGTCCATTGTGTGTTGGAAGTTGGAATATTTAAGTTCCCACTCAATGTTGTAGTCATTTTTGGATTGAGTTGCAGGATGGGTGGGAAAAAAAGTAAAATATCTTAGGCGTTGGGATTTGTTTAAATATCGAGCGCGTAACAAGTTGAAGTATTTTTCGCTAGCACTGATCAGGGGCCCTATTCTGTAAGGCGAAACGATCAAACGTTTTCGTGCGCACGAATGATTGGCCATAGGTATGTTACACAAGCAAATTTCTTCGTGCACACGAAAACGTTAGAACGTTTCGCCTTACAGAATGCCGACCCAGACTTTCAGTTAGCGGATCTCCAACAGTTCGTAAATGGTTCCCAGACTGGCCAGTAACTTGAAGGGTGTTATCGTCGACCAGGGGTCGAATTATACCGCATCTGTAAGTGAGCAATACGTCAGAAGATTTTACAAGCAAAAACAATAACAAATTAAGTCACATAGTAGTAGTACCTACCCGATCACGGATGCGGTAATTGCCAGCATTTTTCTATTCTCTTTGCACGCAATCAGGGCTTTCGTTTTACCCAGACTTGCATCTATATCGTCAATTTTTAGAAACATCCGACAATATTTTAGTCACATACGGCCATCTCTAACAAATATCACCGAAAAAAGTAATTCCTTCCAACTCTGTGGAGAATGTTGCTTTCCACATGGAAAATCAATTTCGAAAGCGGGCCAAATATAACCAAGAAAGAAAAGAAATCAGAATGTAGGCGTTTTCATTGCCAAAAATCCACCAGATAAACTATAACTCACTTTGGCTTTCCTTTTTAATAACACGAACCTGCTGTCACTAAATTTGACGGTTGGGTGAGAACAAATGAAATTGTAGTAATGGAAAGTGGTGCTGCGTTCCTGTAAAAGAAAAACACTTTAACCGATTTTTCATTTGGGAGAGCGGAGAAGTTGTACCCACGAAGTACATATTTCAGCCGTACCAACACGTAGTGGATGTAGTAAAAGAAGCCAAAACCCGACTACAATAACTCGACCACATCAAGCGATAACATAATATTAGTACGACAATATTTATCATTGAACACCCGCTTAATGTACGATCTGAATTACCGTTTGAACAAATGAACCTTCGCGAATATAAAAGTCATTTATATTTCTGTTGCATTTTATAATGGAAACATTCTACACTTCAAATATTTGTAGTGCAAGTGAAAATCTGGTGGTGTAATGCAGTTTGGTAGCACAAAACTAAAAGTCGGGCGGTTACACAGCAAGTTCTAAAGATCCTTAGAATGTGGATAGAATTATCCATGTATATTTTTTTAGAAATCATGGTATTAATCTAAATATTCATCTTTGCAGCTTTGTGTCACGGAAGTACATTTCGCCCGTTGAAATTTACTTTAACCATACAAAGTATTTTTAAAACGCACATTGTTTTAGGGCTTCAACTATACGGATGCTGTTTTGGACCAAAAGTATGTACCTATGCAGAATTATACCTGTAGGTAGGGTTTTCTATGGGCCAATACTACTTTTGTTTTTGTAGCTCTATACAAGAATTCCATAAAGGTAGCTACATGCATTTGTAGTTTATATGACACAAAATGTATTCTTTCTTTCTCAACGTCAACCGAGAAGTCTCTCTTTAGTCAAACGCCTTAAAGTTGGTCAAAATGTAATTTTACTTTTTCGCGCTACTTAAGGAGCAAATCTGCTGTCCTTCGAACATAAAGCTACAAATGCGTAGCTGCGGCAGAAGTATTTATTTAAAAATACTTTTCATAACTTAGGGGCACAGTACTGACAGTTGGCCAAGACTACATACAAATTTGGAACTCTTCAAAACTTGCTTGTAAGCTTAGTATTCAAATTGTCGCTTTGTGTTTCAGACCTAAACTACAAATTTTTGTAGCTTTCTGTTTCAAAGGGTCCCTAGCTCGGTGCATACAAAGTTAATAAAAGTAATACACAACTCGCTTAGTACTACAAGAGCTGTACACAGTGCACCACATGCCGGAATAGAAATGCTACTTAATTTTCTTCCCCTTAGCATGTTCATTAAACGCACCGCATCAAAGGGAGCTCTCAGACTAATAGAGTCCTCCCTGCTAGAACGGGCGAATCATGGACATGTTACTTTATTAAAGAATGTCGAAGAACTAGGAATGAAACATGGTTTCGATAGCCTCAAAGCCACAACAGACTACATCATTCCCTACAAAGATTCAAACTCTCTTCAGAAGTAGAGAGGAATGGGAGACGAACAAAATATTAAGCGATCACGATATAGCTATTTACAACGACGGATCCAAGATGGAGATAGGGACTGGAGCAGGTATTTATTCAGAAACAATGTAAATAAAAAAGTCCTGGAGACTACCCGACTTTTGCAGCGTTTTTCAAGTAATAGCAACATTCCATCCTCGAACATAACTATTTTCGAAGACATTCAAGCCGCTCTTAAATCGATTATGGCCAACACAGTAAAATAAAATGTTGTAAAGAACTGTCGAAACTCATTAAGCCAGCATCACCAACCACAATACTAAGCTCTACTGGGTTCCTGGACATAGTAATATCGAAGGGAATGAAAAGGCGGATGAGCTCGCAAGATTGGGGTCAGCGATGAACGCAAACGAGGCAGACATCTCAATACAGCCACCGATTGGTATACTATACGGCATTATTAACGCTACTATCAAAAAGAGACCAACAAAACCTGGTCCACAAAAATAGACTGCAAAACTGCACGAGCCCTATTACGAGCAGAACTGAACGAAAAAAGAACAAAATATCTAATTTCCCTAGACAAAAACTCAACTCGCATGATCACAGGTATAATCACTGCGTAACCAAATCCATACTCTGGAAATGGAATCGAGAAGCCAACGACCTATGCAGAAGCTGTGGAGACGAGGAGAACTGAGACAATCCAACATTTCCTGTTCCAATTTTCCGCTCTCCAAGAACGGCTACTCCGATCCCGGGGGTCCAGGTTCTTCGAAAATCTCTCGGAATTGGCCGGAGCCAGAGATACCGGATCTTCTCAAATTCGCAAGGAGCACCAACTGGTTTAAACAATCAGAAAGATGAAGAGTCCAACAAATGGTGCTTGTGCACCAAACACCCTTCCCTAACCTAACCTAAGATGCAACTAATGCGCGGCAAAACCCTCGTCCAAGTTTATCGTAACAGCTCGTCTTAATTGTGAGGATTTGTACTTCCAGCTACTCTTGAAAAGAAACAAATGCGCCGCTTTAGGCCAGACAAAGCGTTGTTATATCCAGTTACAAAATTGTTCAAGTCTTTCACACTTTTCTTGAAGAAAGAAAACTTGTCTCAAGCAACCAAGTATTCATTCGCAACTCTTTCCAAAGTCCCAGCTGATGTCTCTTATCCCTTCTTGAGGAAAACCACACATTTACACATCAGGGTCAAACAGAAATATAAATACCTTCCCTAATGCAAATCGATTCATTGAAGGGAAACTTTGTTTGCCAAAGAAATCAAAAGATCGATCTGATATCCTTTTTCAATGAAAACGCGTAAATAATGAAGTTAAAAACGCTTTCAACCCTCAGGAGCTATACATCTTCATGTTCTTCTCATTATTATTTTCCTCGAATTCGATGACAATTTATACGACTGTGTATTTATACAACAATCCTTGCTGTTTGCATGCAAATTTTTTTTTCTATTCCCCAGTCTCGTTTAAATTGTCACAATCATTCAAGTTTTGATCCCATTGTGGATATGTTTCCATGGAAGAGTACCTAAGGAAAAAAAAAAGGGAACACCAAAGTAAAAGAAGGAAAATAACGAAAATCAAAAATTGTGTCCATTCATGTTCGCATGGAGAAGTTATAAACGAACTCGCTAACAGTTGTACTGGTGAATAAATTGTTTTGTCCTATAATTTACAAGTTCTTGCGCCTTTGGAAAGGACACCCAGATTTACCCAAGGGAATGTGTTGTAAGGGCCAAGAAAAAGTGGAAAAAAGGAGCTTTGCATAATGCTGCGGCGCGGGCACAAATCGACTTAAAGTTTCCGATAAGGAAGAAATATGATTATTTGTTGTGTTTATTTGGTTAACCCACGCGGTGATAGACCTTTGAGAGTTCCTGAGAGTTCCTGCCCCATTGAAGGGGGTGATGGTTGGAAATGATTTCCATACACAATCGGGCTGAGGTTAATGATTGAACTGGGCGATTATCTTGTGCTTGGAACTAGGTGGCCTCACAATGACAAAGTGACTCAAGTTGGCAGCTACATTTAAAAAGGAATTTGAACTTCTTTCCAAACCTTCTTGGCATAGAATTTCTCCAACGAAAGACTGTTTCATCATAGAAAAATTGTCAGTGGAGGAATTTTTTTTTTAGTTTAAAGAATGTGCAAACCAACGGTATCAGACTCGCGTCAAACTGCCATAACCCAAGATAAAGATGACTTCGTCATATAGAAGGCTTTAAACGAACTCCTCGTGACTTAAAACTCGAGTAGGTCGGTTTAACATACGACAGTTGACAAACACAGAAAAACCGTCGCTGGTTTCTGAAACCGATTTAATGGTCGGCCTTGGTCGGGCCTCAGAGCTACAAGGCTGTAACTAGTGTCCCAACTTAAGGACGAAAATATACAGAAAATTTTGCGGAAGTTCAGAACTTCAAACTTTAGCCATCTCTAACACTGCAATCAGTGGGACACATTCAATCACAAATCAAAGAAACCTTGCAGTTCTACGATGAATGTCGCCAAGGATAGCAGAACATAGTATTGTGGTATGGAATGTAGCGCGGAACCTAAAATGGTGAACCCATTAGTCACCTAGAATTTGTCAAATAAGTGTAACGCTCCACTAAGCTAACTCGAGAACCATCTGGAATAAATACGTAGGGAGAGCTTCGTCACTGACTATATGTCTCCCCGACTAGACTTTGACAGGCCATTCACCTGCTCCTTTTCGAGTAGGGAAGAATGGAACACAAATGAACCCACAAAAAGGAAATCAATATCCATCAAGATGGACTGTGGAACTGGTGCCGGCATATTCTCTGTTGAACTAAATATACATTGCTATACATCTGACTTCCTGATAGCAGTAGTGTCTTCCAAGCGGAGGTTCTGGCAATCGCAGAAGCGGCCCGTAGGGCGTCAATATTGGCAATACCAGGTAGCGATATTACCATCTTCATTGACAGTCAGGCGGCAATAAAAGCAGTTTCTGCCAATGAAATAAAATCCAAATTAGTCCACCGCTGCCGCGAGGAGCTCAAAGTTCTTTGCTCGCAGCATACCACCAATCTCTGCTGGGTCCCTGGACACAGTGACAAAACCGGCAATGAAAGGGCGGATGAACTGGCGAGACAGGGTTCCGAAATGGATCTTGACAGAGCACTTCAATCGATCAAGCCGCCACTTTGCAATCTCAGAGAGCGAGTAGAGAACTAAATTCGAATGAAAACTAATAACAGGTTGAAAGAACTCACTACCTGTGAAATATCAAGGAAGCTTTGGCCAGAATACAATAGAGGTCGGACCAATAAACTTCTACAGTTTGATAGGTCATCGCTATCTAAGCTAGTGGGAGCTCTGACTGGCCATAACTACCTAAGAAACCACTTAATAAAACTAAATCTCAAAGATGACGATATAATGTAGAGGCTGAGAAGACGAGGAGGTCCACGAGGACACACCTCACTTCCTTTGTCACTGCCCGTCTCTCTGTCACTTGAGGAACAGAACACTTGGAAGTTATTACTTCCATGACTTACATGAACTTTCTGATGTCTCACTGTCTGAGCTTTGCAGGTTTCGGAGGAAATCGGGATGGCTAGACAGCGTCAGATAACCACAAAGGAGGAGGATGGAGACCACCGATATTACACCAACGGTTAACCCCTAAAGAAGGAAGGGCATCACAATAGGTCCACGAGGACCTAAGTGAGGTATCGCAGGGCTCATCCTGCTCTAGCTACCCGTTTACCTAACCTAATCTATCTACGAACCAACTTATAGGCTTATAGGAAAAGTCAACATGCTATCTGCCGTCGCATTATTTTCGTGGTAGTTTTGCTGGAATTACTTGTTAGAGCCTCTGAGTAGTATTATTCTGGAAATTAGCCAGAAGCTCTAAGACCCAATTTTTTGATTGTCATCATACCTAAGTCTATGAAAAAATTCAAGGAGCACCGCAATGTCTATTTGGATGAATTGGCCAATAGTTCCTGTTTTTAGTATACCTGAATGAGGTGGATAGTTGTGTAAATTAACGTCTTCCGCGAGATTCAAGTTAGTATAAACAGAGGCATTGGAAGTCCTATCAACTATAAGGCGTCAGATTAGTAAAAAACATATTTCTGAAAAGTGGTTCAATTATAGGTTATGTTCAATGAGCTGATTCTAAAAAATGTATACCTAAACAGCTGCTCCTACCAAAGGAATATCAGTTTTATCAACACAAGGTATGTTATGAGACTTTCGTTACTTTACTTAACTTTACAGTTGACTATTATAGGGTAAAACTATACAAAACGCCCCACTTGACAAAACGCCCCATGAGTTTGGGTCGTACATCAGTGTGGTTATATGACTCACGCTAAGCTTGTTCGAACCAGTTTCATTCATTGATGAATTGCGGTAGTGTGCGGTTGTGTTTTTGTTGTCACTTTACGAAATATTTTGTGAAAACAATTTTCCGCGCCCAAACATATTGCGGTACGTACAATACAAATTGTATTTCTTCAGAAACAAAAAACGTTGCACCCAGCGATGCCAGATGTGGGGATTTTTCCCCATTTTGGGGAATTTTTGACTCAATGGGGAAAATGGGGAAAAGTGCTCTTAAAATGGGGAAAAACGGAAATCCATGCATATTTATTAATTTTGCATAATTTAAAAATAAAACTCGTGTAGTTGACTTTCAAATATCTCCCGAACATAAAAACATCACCGCGTTTATAGAATCTAAGCGACTTAGCTCGAAGCTGAAACACTTTACGGAATTTTACAGACGAAATTATGCTGCAAAAATGATCAAAAAGTTGCTTTGATCTTTGCATCGATAAAAATGCTTGGTTTTGCACAGTAAAAATATGTACCAGTCTAATGACGATTAGTGTACCTATCGTTATATAATAACTTGTATTAATATAATTTATATTTTTTATTTATAATTTTTTGTATTTATGTACCTTTCAAAATTATAATTTACTTTCAACCTGCCTCGTTATTTGTGAATTTTTTTTTTTGCTTTTAATTTTACTTATTTTGTATTAGTTTAAACTGCACGACTTTGAATATTATTTGTTTTTTTTTTTTTTTTTTTTTTTTTTTTTGTAACACATTTTTTAAAAAATGGCTACAAAAAAGAAAAACAAATTTTTATTATATTAAAAATGCGTCTTTACTTCAATGAATTGAAATGGGGAAAAAAGTGGGGAAAAAACGGATATGAAATGGGGAAAATTTTCCCAAAATTCCCCAAAAATGGGGAATTGAAGCAAAAAAAATCTGGCATCACTGTTGCACCAAAGTTCTTTATCTTCGTATTAAGTAAGTTAAATTACCGTTTCAATACAGTTTCGCTTGTCTCTTAGAAAGGGATGGGATGTCCATAAATTTAGTGGGGTGTTTTGCATTGCGAAATTTACAAAATGCCCTAGTGGAGTAAGTCTAAAACGCCTCACACAATATTTTGATAAACATACATATTAGAGCTTCTTTCCGTAGGTATACTTATTTTTAATGGAAATGAAGTGGAATAACAAAAGGGCTATACACTGCGGGCATCATGGTCTGAAAAACACAACCATAAGACGAAATTTCAGACGAAGATTGTAAAAGGTGTATCGAGAGTATATGGAAAATTATTACAAGACAGCTTCTTTAGAAGATTGGATTCAGTGTATATTGTGTCAGGGCTGGTTACATGAATTTTGACGAAAAGATGGACCATTCAACTTTATTATTTATTTTTCATAGTTTTTCTTAAGGGCGTTCTGTCAATAAAATGGGGCTTTTTACCCAACAACCTATTTACAAAACGCCCCACCTAAACCATTTTTTAAAAAAATAAAAATTAATAATAATTAAACAATTTTATAAAAATTTCAAATGCCAAAGTCAAGAAAAAAGAGTATTTTATTTGTTTGCAATAAAATATTCATGATTTTCTTTTATTTTTTGTCTTTTATTGATGATCTCCTGAAAGTGGGGCGTATTGTATAGTTTTACTAGGTCCAGCCTCTTCAGCCTGCTCGGTCCGTAGCAGCGTTGTCCTGAAGTAGTAAATGGTTCGCATTTGTCCCAAAAGAATAGCTGGATAAAACCACCCATCATTTTTGCATTTATTTTAACAACAACATATTTTTCGTTTTCATTTAAATAATGTGGCTCAAATGTGTTTGAAATAGCTTAGAGAATGGTTAAACATAGCTAAAGTTGGATGAGCTGGCTCATCCATTGTACGCCTAACGGGCTGGCTTTAAGTCTTTATCCCGTATAGGGGTGAAATCGAAGACTAATCTGAGCTAGATATCACCTTGTTCTTAAAGCTTTTTGACCAACATCACTGCATAGCCTGGGAAGGTCGTCGATATCTATCCATCAATGCAAGACCGTATAATATCATTTGAAGAAGCTTTTTCTACCCATTTTAGGTATGGTCCAAGCTTCAGCGCCATACAACAGAAGCAGAATGATTAGGGTCTTGTGCAACATTTTCTACTTTAATTGTGAGAGCATCCTATAGGATCCTAGTCTCCCTTGTCCACCAACGTCGTGGAACTAAAAAATCTTAATCTAAACTTTGTTTTGTCGAGAGGATTTAAATTTTGACTTCATCGTCCACACTACCTATCAGCAGATTATTGGCTACAGTCTGTTCTTTCATTAGGAATCATTAGGAAGGACTATGACTGTATTTAGTGAGCTTGGCACTGATGGCCAAACAGACAGATTCCGGTCTTCTTTGTACATTGACTGTCTTTGAAGGAAAATATTCTTGATAGTCAACCAGATCAATTGAAGCCAGAGCCAAATTAACACATTTTTGAGCATCACATATGGTTTAGGGTAGGGCATGAAATTGGCATCAGCGAACTGCTGCTCAGACTTTACGACTTTTTCCTACACTGTAGGCAAATTAACTACACCAAATTACCTACAGTAGGAAATGGGCTCAGTTAGGAGGGTCTGCAATTTGTTTTTATTGTTAAAATACCTTCGTCTTACTCTGACAGTTGGATCTCGTTTGTTATCAATATTCAACAGTTTGCCTGCCAACTTTTTGACAGCGACTTGTATTCTTTTACAGCATTTCCGTTTTCAGAGGCTGCAGAGCTGCAGTAAATTTGTCATGACCTGTTATCTTTTCGTAGGATTTTCAGAGCTCATTACTGGTATAAGTTCCGAAAAACTTTTCTCTGTCAACAAAGCTCGCGATGATCCTTCTTTTGACAACAACTTGTGTTCTTATCCTTTTACCTCAGGAGGTACCTATAATTGTCGAAAGCAACTCTTCATCTTTAGGTCCCGTAAATATTGTTCTACGAAGGGTATTCCTCAAGTTCCATATCTCACTTATTAAGTATGAAAATATAAATACATATTTCGAAAACCTCACGAGTTACGGTCGCAAAACCATATAGCGAGGTAAAGGCTCTTAAAGGTTTCCGTTAAAAATGAAAAATCCTTGTTAGCAGCCTGCATGGCTACATATGTTCCCTAGGTACATAAGCTGTGAGGTCGCTCTACTAAACATACGCACCCTTACAATCCACACAGAACAGGACATGACAAAACACTTTTGCGTCGGCATCAGCATCATCCAATATATGGATGAGCAGACAAACTGTTTACATTTAATAAATGTTAATAAACAACATTCCAAAGTCGCGCACACATCCAATGCTGTCTGCTCTCAAGGATATGGACAATTAGTCGTTTCCGGTTGCGAATGTTATGTATATTTAAGTCGCCGCCTGCTCCCAACAACAACAGCAACAACAGCGACAGCGACAAAATCAATTTCCCAACGCAATCGTCAGAATCTCATAAAAATGTCACCGCATAATGGGACATAACGGAAAATATTATAATTTTATTACTACGACTGAGAGAACAGAAAGACCATAAATGGGAGACCTTAAAAAAGGATCGTCTATAATTTATTAACTCATTCCCCACGTGAACTCGCTCCGAACTAGCCTTGTACAGACGATTGGGTGGGGGGATATCTTATTCGAATCCTGCGCCTGCACCTCGAAAAGTAGGTATATCCACCCAACGATGATGTGGGCTCGGTTTCTTTCCTGGGGTGTCCTTTGGTTTTTGGCATTTTTTTGAATTAGTGCCCTTATTTGTGGATTGTTATGATAATTCAAATTGGTCTCTTCCACTTTCCGCACACAAGTCAACAATGCGCGATAGTGACATTGCCGATTGTCAGTTATATACATCGTATGTCCGTCCATACGCTGGGAGTGATGCCAAGGGGAGAACTGCGAACAAAAAAGGGGGCGGCACACACCAGTCTACACAACTTAATAATAATAAGGATAATAATGCCATTAAGAGCATCGTTTCTACGGTTTAATGTCTCAATTTGATTGTTTGTTTGCGGATTTATTCGAATGGAGTCGTTCAGTCGGGTGGATGTGTTTATCCTGCTAAAATGTGGGGCTGGAGGATGTCAGATTGAATATGTCCCCTGGCTATTGGCTTGGCTGACTCGCCCTTCTTATTCTTTGATTTTTGGGCCATTTAAGGTTAAGTAAATGTATTGTTAGGCGAAAAGAAGAACAAGAAGTCCGAATGTGTTTGAACGCATTGTTGAGAAATGGTGACGGATAATAGCTGCTGCATTAGTTCGCAAGGGGTGGTAGGTCTACCTACCGACCGAGATTAAGTTAATTTTCACCACTTTGTAATGGATAGTTATAGTTTTCAATTATAGTTGTTATTAGAAATCTGTAATGTTACTGACACGAATGGTTTTCGAACAGTTCACAAAGTGTTCCCGAATCCATGGACCTTATACTTATTTTAGGTAACCATTTTCGCTGTGACTTTACATTAAAGGAGATTACATTTATTTTCTTGACTTGCCAGGGATTGGACCTTTTACTATTCTTTGATAGCGAACTAGAGTTCTTTGACAGCACATCGAAAACAATGCAAGACCTTCATTCGAAAGTTGCTCCACAAACAATGGTCCTTACCAATATAAGCATTTCTAGTCTCGACTTTAAATTTTAGTAGTTCACAGCGGCAATATTTGCAATACAAATTTCGCAATTTTGAGCTTTCGTAAATTTTAAGTCGAGACTAAAATTTGTTATTAGTACTTATTCCTTAACTTAACGAACTATTCACCAATGCAAACGCATCAGAAGTTAAACGACTATTGAAATAAACTACGATATAGGCAAAGGTTCATTTATGAGCTAGGATTTGTACACACAAAATTTATTGCACCCTATACATGAACCCGAGTACATTTTACGACAAACGATGAAACCAGTACAAGAACCAACACAATATTCGTTCAGTTATGTGGTTTGTTAAGATTATGTCGATGGTTTATTACAATTTTGTACGGAAAGTGTATGACGAAAGTATAATGGTCAGAGATGAATTTTATTTAATTATACGTCATAATCTTATATCTAAATAGGGGGTCGGGTGCAACTCATACCCAGACGATTCATCCCCTGCCAAATTTGCCACCCAGCGCCATCTACATCGCAACTTTACAACTAACAACCAATAATCTCATCACTCACCTTTAGAATATGGTGTTACCATATCAATCGTGAATTATGTTGAGTGCTTGGTTAAAGTTTCTTTAATAATTATATTTGTGGAATTTGGAAATATATGTGGGAAAAAAGTAGGTAAAGAATGTATGTGTAATGTTAAGTAGAAGGTATAAGGGTGGGAAATGTTTTATGTGTGTTGTAAATGAAATGGAGTTATACGATTCCAAGACGGTTAATATTATAAATTTATTTCTATTGTTACATTCGGGCTGGGATTCGTAAAGATAAAACACTATTCCGTTTAACTTCTCTAATAAAATTCACTTTTATTCCACTTTTATCGACTATTCTAATATTTCACTTATTAAGTACCAGAACACTATTACTTAAACAATTCTTCAACGTTTCAAACCAATCACTTTATTTACTCTATTACTTTTCACTTATTTATCTTCACAAACTATTACTATCTCGAACTTTAACCAATCACTGTTATAAATCAACTGTCTCGCCCTCTTCTAAAAGCTGTCCTTTTATACCCGCTCCGCCATCTGACGAGAACTTTCTAGCTAATTCTAAGTGGTTCTAGAACAAGGTTCAGTGGTGACAGATTCCAGTCTCCAATTGGAAGTGACACTTGAGTGGAACTTGTTTTGTGACTTTAAGGCCTGGTTTCATCAAACTGTCTAAGGCCTGGTTTCACCAAACCGTGACTAAGGGCTTGTTTCACCACTTAAGTTACACGATACCTTCCACGCCACAATATCCCCCTCTTAAACTTGTTCGTCCCGAACAAACTCGTTAACATTTTCACCATTATAACGATGAAGACGATCCACATGAACGACTTTCAGCTTGCCTCTTCCTCGTTGGATGCGATAGACAACGTCGTTGATGCGCTTTACGATTGTATAGGGCCCTTCCCAGTCTTGTTGCAACTTAGGCGATAAACCTTTCCTTCGATGAGGGTTATATAGCCATACCAGATCTCCTTCCTGGAATCCTGTAGTTGTCGTTTTAGTATCGTACCTCGTTTTCATGCGGTCACTGGCTATCTTAATCTTATCCCTAGTGTCTCGATGCACGTCCCTGATGATATCCCTGAGGTCTGTAACGTATTCCTCCTCATTCTTGGGCTCTTCGCATGGATATCCAAACATCAACTCGCTAGGTAGGCGGACTGTTCGACCAAATAATATTTCAGATGGAGTATGTCCTGTGGTGTTATGCACTGCTCCTCGATAAGCCAATAAGAACATGGGAATCTGCTTATCCCAGTCTCTCTGGTCTTCGCCAACGACCTTAGAGAGGTGTTCATTCAGTGTCCTGTTGAAGTGCTCCACCATCCCATCTGATTGTGGATGAAGCGGGGTTGTCCTTGTCTTGTGAATCCCGAGTAACTGGCACACTCCTTGGAAAATCTTCGACTCGAAGTTCCGTCCTTGGTCTGAATGCAGTTCCATTGGTACACCGAATCTGCTTACCCAGTTATTGACGATTTGCTCCACCACGGTTTTAGCTTCTTGATTTGGGATAGCAAATGCTTCAGGCCACTTACTGAAATAGTCCATAACAACGAGGATGTACCGATTTCCATTGTTTGTTTCAGGAAACGGTCCCGCAATATCAACTGCTATCCTTTCGAAAGGGGCTCCAACATTGTATTGATGCATTTTGCCACGGACTTTCAGTCTCGGACCTTTGCTGGCCGCACATGTAACGCATTTCCTGCACCAAGTTTCAACGTCCTCCCTTGAATGAATCCAGTAAAAGCGTTCCCGCACTTTTTCGAGCGTTTTATTGATTCCCAAGTGGCCTCCAGACACTCCATCATGCAATTCCCTGAGCACTTCCTTAACCTTTGACCTGGGTACAACAAGCTGCATTACGAACGACTTTCCATCCGGGCTTTCCCATCTTCTTTTTAGAATGCCGTCTTGTACGTGAAGGGAGTCCCACTGCGCCCAGTATGCCTTCAGCTCGGGGCTCCTATTGGATATCTCCTGCCAGTCTGGTTTTCCCTCATGCTCCTTCCAGGCGATAATCGGTTCGATATCCGGATCTTCCCTTTGAGCCTCCCGTATTTCCCGCGCACTCCAGCCACCAATGGGCATAGCTCTCACCCTTTGAACGGACGCGACTTCTTTTTCCTCGTGTCGTAAGCAATGTTTGCAATTTGCTTTGCACGGTCGACGGGAGAGAGCGTCTGCATTAGAGTGAAGACTTCCCTTTCGATGTTGTATTTCGTAGTCGTACATCTGCAGCCGTTCGATCCACCTTGCGACTTGGCCTTCAGGATTCTTAAAGTGCAGCAGCCACTTTAAAGATGCATGATCTGTGCGGAGGATGAATTTCCGCCCATAAAGGTACTTATGGAAATGTTTTGTCGCCAATACCAAAGCAAGGAGTTCGCGCCTGGTAACACAGTAGTTCCTTTCTGGCTTTGAGAGAACTTTGCTGAAGTAGGAAACTACTTTCTCTTGGCCATCGTGCACCTGGGAAAGGACGGCTCCAATTCCCACATTACTAGCGTCTGCATCCACAATAAATGTTTTCCCAGGGGTGGGGTACGCTAGTATGGGGGCGTTGCACAACTGTTGTTTAAGTTCCTTGAAGCTCTTTTCGCACTCACCTGACCATTTGAATTGTTTGCCTTTTTCTGTCAGTTGATGCAAGCTCTTTGCGATCCTGGCAAAGTCCTTTACAAATCGTCTGTAATAGGTCGCAAGTCCCAGGAAGCTTCTCAGTTGATGTTTGTCTTTGGGTACCGGCCAGTTTTTCACTGCATCGACCTTCTCCGGATCAGTCTTGACTCCTTTGGAAGAGATGATGTGCCCGAGGTACTTCACTTCTGGTCTAAATAAGGAACACTTCTTCGGGTTAAGTTTTAGTTGCGCACTTCGTAGCCTTTGGAACACCTCCTTAAGGTTATCTCGATGTTCGTTAAATGTTTTTCCTACTACGATGACATCGTCCAGGTAGACCAAGCAGGTTTTCCACGTTAGTCCCAGCAAAACGCGCTCCATTAGACGCTCAAAGGTTGCTGGAGCATTGCACAGTCCAAATGGCATTACTGTAAACTGCCAAAGCCCGTTTCCTGCTGTGAATGCTGTTTTCTCGCGGTCTTCTGGATGGATCTGCACTTGCCAGTAGCCACTCTTCAGATCAAGAGTCGAAAACCATTTGGCTCCGGATAGTGTGTCCAGGGTGTCGTCAATTCTTGGCAGGGGGTAGCTATCCTTCTTAGTGACGTTGTTGAGTTGGCGATAGTCCACGCAGAATCTCGTACTTCCGTCTTTCTTCTTGACCAGGACGACCGGCGATGCCCACGGACTTTTTGAGCTTTCAATCAGTCCTTCCTTTTCCATCGTCGACACCATTTCTGCAACCTCCGTCTGCTTAGCCAATGGTAGTCGTCGGGGAGGCTGACGAATCGGTCTCGCATCTCCGGTGTCGATTCGGTGTTGTACGAGATGTGTTCGGCCATACTCGCCGTTCTGTGAAGCAAATATATCAGCAAACTCATTGATTAGACTCCCTGCCATGGATCGCTGCTCCTGATCCAGCTCGCACTCTCCGAGTATATTCTTTTTCATTTCCGATATCTCCATAGGTCTTACCGGTTTCACATCACTTGCATTGGACAACTTTGTGACCGCAGTAATCGGTACGCACTTTCCAATCACTTCTCCTTGCTTTAGTTTCACGCTTTTGTGTTCCACATTGAGGACACGAACGGGAACCATGTTGTTTCTGGGTTCAACCAGCATCTTTCCGACAATATAGCTCTGATAATAATTTTCTGGATTTGGCTCGACTAGGTAGAATCGGTGGCTCCCAGGATCAGCTTCCAGCTTTGTCCAAATAATTGTCTCTGACGAAGGTGGTAATATTTCGTCCTCACTTACAACTGTCCTTAGAGCTGCGACGTTCTCGTTCCCGTAAACCATCGGAATCTCGACGTTCTTGTACTTTATAACTTGCGAACCGATGTCGAGCACTATATCATGCGTCTTCATAAAGTCGATTCCGATGATGCATTCGTCACATATATCAGCCACTAAGAATGCATGGGAGAAGACTATTCCTGCAAGGTTTATCGTCAAGAGTACCTCACCATACACCTTTGCTGTTGCTCCAGTTGCTGTTTTCAGACAGTAGCTGCTGGTGTTGTGCAGCCATGATTGGCGAACGATGTCCCTTCTGATTATGGAAGCGGTGGCACCTGTATCGATTGTAGCCACATACTTTTTCTGGCCGATATGGGCTTCCACTGTCAGGCTCCTATTACATCGTTTGGTCTGGGAAACCTGAATTGTGGTCCTGGGGGCGTCGATTCCAGAAACCAGCTTCTGCCCCGCGAAGTTGGTTCTTACTCGTTTCCCGACTGATGGCTTTGTGATGTTCCATCCGCCGAACGCTCAAACGCCTCCTCGTTCCTAGCTCTGCAATGTGGACAACTGCCCTGTCTACGTTCGGCTCTGCACTGTCGTTGTAGATGTCCAATTTTGTTGCAGTTCCAGCAACGGATCGGTCCCCTTCGAGAACTGTTACGGTAGACTACTTCTGTTCTCTGGCACGAGCATTCAACGGATGTCATTTCTCTCACGCGGTGAAATCCTTGAGATGCTTGGTCAGCAGCTCTCATGGTTAAAGCAAATGCCAGTGCCTCAGGAAGAGTTCTCTTTCCAGCCATTCGTAGAGCCATCTGCAGTTGTCTGTCCTCTATGGCTTGTGTAAATGCCTCAATAGCCATTTCATTGATGACATCCTCGCCGGCATTGGGATAAGACAAGTGCGCTAGCCGTTCGATATCAGCTTGCAGTTGCTGGAGTGTTTCTCCCCTCTTCTGGATTCGACTGCGAAGTTGCACTCTATATACTTGCTGCATATGGTCGTCACCGAATCGCATCTCAATAGCCTTCACCAATGCATCGTAGTCGCGTTGTTTTTCTGCTGAGACAGTTTGAAGCAATTCTGCAGCTGTACCTCGTAATGCGAGTGTTAATGCAATCGACTTTTCCTCGTCGTCCCATCCATTGGTCGTTGCAGCTGCTTCGAACTGTCTCTTATAAATTGGCCATGATGTTTGACCATCAAAAACGGGTGGTTGCATCTCCTTCCTTCTTGGGCAGTCAGCAGAATATTCCCGAGCCTTCTGTTTCTTGACTATTTCGAGCTCTTTAGTTATATTCTTGATGTTTGTTCCGAGCTCTTTAGCTATGTTCTCGATGTTTGTCTCGTGTTTTTGAAACGTTTTGTTAATTTCCTCAAACTTTGTTTCATGCTCGTTTAATTTTTCATCAATCGCGTCGATTTTTACATCTAGAACATTCTTAAATTCTTCCACTGCATCTTTTTGTGCGGCGACAATGGAATTTGTCTGATCTTCAAGAGAATTTTTCTGTTCTTCTAGAGAATTTTTCTGTTCTGCGAACTTTAATTCCATGGAATTCTTCTGCTCTTCGAACTTCAATTCCATAGAATTTTTCTGTTGTTCAAGAGAATTCTTTTGTTCTGCGAACTTAGATTCCATAGAGTTTTTCTGTTCTGCGAACTTAGATTCCATAGAATTTTTCTGTTCAGCGAACTTAGATTCCATAGAATTTTTCTGTTCTTCTATCTTGACAAGAAGCAATTCCATCATAGCGCTAATATCAACGCTTGTACTTACTTGTTCTTCTGCCACGTCGAATAGCATAGATTTTGGATCTTCTCCGTCGTTTTGGACAGCTTCCTGTAGACGAAGGATGAGGTCACTTTTTCCTCCAGCTGTGGATAGATTCCGTTTTTCTAGTTCACTTTTTAATTGGGGTATGCTTAGTTGCAGCAATATACGACCCATTTTGTTTGTCTCTTGTAATTTAGAAATTCACACAAATTCCCTTTTTTTTTTTTTTTTTTTTTTTTTTTTTTTTAAACTACACTCAGACACTTAGCACAGAATACGTTTTATCCCACTTCTGACACCAATGTTACATTCGGGCTGGGATTCGTAAAGATAAAACACTATTCCGTTTAACTTCTCTAATAAAATTCACTTTTATTCCACTTTTATCGACTATTCTAATATTTCACTTATTAAGTACCAGAACACTATTACTTAAACAATTCTTCAACGTTTCAAACCAATCACTTTATTTACTCTATTACTTTTCACTTATTTATCTTCACAAACTATTACTATCTCGAACTTTAACCAATCACTGTTATAAATCAACTGTCTCGCCCTCTTCTAAAAGCTGTCCTTTTATACCCGCTCCGCCATCTGACGAGAACTTTCTAGCTAATTCTAAGTGGTTCTAGAACAAGGTTCAGTGGTGACAGATTCCAGTCTCCAATTGGAAGTGACACTTGAGTGGAACTTGTTTTGTGACTTTAAGGCCTGGTTTCATCAAACTGTCTAAGGCCTGGTTTCACCAAACCGTGACTAAGGGCTTGTTTCACCACTTAAGTTACACGATACCTTCCACGCCACACTATCAACCTAAAAAAAAATTTTTTGAGAAAAGAAATTGACTTTTAGCTTCAGAGAATTTGAGAAAATAAAAGTTAAAAATTCGCGCTAAAAGTCAATTTCTTTTCTCAAAAACTTATTATTTTAACTTTAGAAAATATGAGAAAGTAAACGACAAATATTCGCAAAAATATTCATCGATACAAGTGTGTCCGTATTCATAAGTGAATATAACCTGCCTACTCTATTTCACAAAATGATTCACAAGCCACCACCAAACTTCGAAAAAATATTGATTTGCAATATGGTAACACTTATTTTTGACACTAAATGCCATAAACTACAACTCGAACGATAAGGGTGAGTAGTAAGAAGGTAAGTGTCCAGTTGTAATGTTGGGATGTAGATGTCGCTAGGTGCGGGGTATGAGTAGTCGGGGTAGGTATGAGTTGCGATGACACCCTAAATAGGAGATGGGAAATACCTAGTTAACTGTTAACAACAATTTTACCTGGTTTAACGCCATTATCTTGTGTATAAGCCAGGCCGATATAATCCTAGAATTTCTACCACCGGGCGAACTCTAGTTAATTTAAAGAAATGGATACTTCCGTACGTCTCTATCTATTAATGTACCTAGCGTAATCCAAAACCCGTTTGCTTTTGTTTTCCAATCCCTGTCTGCGAAATGTGAATACGTGAGAGGTACAAAAAAAACATTGTTCTGAGGGCCTGGCACCAATCATTTTGCTTTTATGGGCATCGCCTTGTTTAATTGTTTTGTGTTTCGTGTAGAATTAGTTTGATTAAATTGAAAAAAATAGTGAAATAGGTACACATTACAAAATATCGAGTTCTTGTAGGTATTAAAGGGTAATTCATAAACAGCTTGTTGGAAGCTGGAAAGTTATAAATCCTTCATTCTATTGTCTTTGGAAATGGTTCTTAGTGTTTTAAATTTCAAGAGAATCTGTCACTTATTTCTGTATTCAACTGCTGACAATTAAGCTAAGATTAGACTGTATGCCAATTATGCATATATGAATTCCAAAAGGTAAATGACCAGATTAGCTGTCAAATGAACAAAATGGCATATTTACCAAAACTGTATACCTATAAGACCGATACTAGCAATATAGTCATATCTGCCTTGATGGTCATTTAAGGCGTTTGTTACTTATTACCCAATGTTGTAGAAGGGCAATGCTGGAAAAACAAAGCAAAAGAGTTGAAGTTGGAAATTTTCTAGTGGTAAAATAATAGGTTATTAACAAAAATACAAATAACTACCTAGCACAAAACAAATATAGATAGCTATAACAATTTCTACACAAACAAGATTTCGCAAGAGGAAAAAGTACACAACCACAATTGCTGGAAAATTACCAGACATCTAATTAAAGTTAAATAAATTACAAAGAAAAGACAATTAAATAATTTAGACAAATAATAGATTCAAAAATCAAAAAAAAAAGAAAGAGAAAAAACATAAAAATAAATCCCAATTCTACGAACTTATCAACACCGATGATAACAAAATAAATGTTGTTCCAACAAAAATGCCAGCTATGCCATAATGAGATTTCAATAAAGTGCATGTGGGCATATGGGGCTTCGTGCTTATTGTCCGATTACACTATACGCTAACTGAGCATTCCTATCTGTCAAAATCATCCTGGTCATATGTGGCATTCAGGTCATTAGAGCATAAATGAGATATGCCCATTACATTGTATGACCATATTTTGACAGGAGAAATGTCAGAAATTGGCATTTTATGACCACTTGGCATACAGTCTAATCTTACATTTAGTGTTATTGGCCGTGATTTATTTCAATGCGGCAGGTAGTTTTGCGCTAGATTGATAAATTTCCCTGAAAGTGATAATTCACAAAAAGTACTAGACTTCTAGCACAAATGGTGAAATGTTAATTTATTTTTATGCAATTTGACATGCCGCTAGTCATCTAGGTTGCAGTGCAACGCTGCCACTACCTTAATTTAGGCCCTAGTTATAGTCATACGTAAAACGAAACCGTAAACAATTTCTTTTGCTTTCTTTGACCACTTAGACCTAATGGTTGAAATCAATCATTGTCTCAAAATGTTCCAAGAATTATAAAGTTAGTTTATCAAAAAATTACCAAATGATCTTTAAATTTTCTAGGAAAATAATTTATTAATTTTTCAAAACTTTTTCTGATCGATAAATAGACACCCAACTTCACGTGGGTTCAGACAAAGCAAACAAGTTGTTTAGGTATATTCAACTGCAGTAGTTCTTGGTTGACGTTTGTGAATTGAATAAGACAGTTATAAGGTGAAATAATATAGCTAAGTATCTTGGTATCTATAACCTGTTGTGGTTAAGAAACAATGGGCTTACACTTTCAGTGTCGTTGGACCGAACGAACAACTTCTGTTGTTGACCACCTGTTTTTCTCCAAGTTTAGTATGAAGCTGCGAGGATTCTGACTGATAATCAATTTAGTTGCAAAAGCAGTGCTGCCGTCTTAACAATTTTGTTTGTAAAAACAGTATCTTATGGCCATATACCTGCCTGGGTGATCCGTGATCGTGTAATGCGCGTAACTGAATTTGTTATTGTTCTGCTTGTAAAATCCACAAAATTCAGTGACATATGGCTCGCCCACGGATGCGGTAATTCGGCCCCAGAGTTGGCGCCTCCAAACGTCATCCTTTTCAACATTTTGTTGAACTGTAATTTTTGTCGAAAAATACAGTAAGATTATATGTAGTTGGTGACATTGTCAGCGTCAATTCAGAAGGAAAAAAACAAGTGACAGCTTAAAAACTTGTACGGAAAGAAAGCAGATTTGTTGTGCCATGAACAAAGTTTTGTTAAGCAAATGCTGCCAATTTCTTAATACACTTTAAGTCTCTTTTACACGCAGCTGACTTTTCAACATTATTTAATTAAAAATGCGGCAAATGAGGCAGAATGTAGTGTCATACGGGCTTAAGGCTGAAATCTGTTTTGTTTTTCTAATTTTTTTTACATTTAACGTTAATATAATATTTCTCTGTGCATTCGCATTTAATTTTTCCGCGTGGGTTTTTAGAAAAATCGCCACCCAGCCTATGATTTTGCCTATTCACAATCGGGATGAAATGAAAATCTATCTGGGAGGAGTGTGAATTATGTTAAAAATTCATTATAACTTATCGCAGTTAAGTAATCTAGGTATGTTGAATAAATAAAATAGGTCTCGCAAACATAGGAGAGTATAAATGTCATGAAAGAGCTTCTCAATTGGCTTTTTGGTCTCATAAAATTGTAAATCCCTTCCATTTGTCCTAAAATAAAAGAGAAAAAAAAAACACACACACACACAAAACTAATGGTTGTGACTTGTGAGAAGCCAAGGGTCGCTACGAACCTGTTGCACCAACTATCTCTCTTCTTTTTTTGATTGTTCATATAGATAACTCAGAAAAGTGCGTTTCTGAGTTAAAAAATCTTCGCTTAAAAAAAAACAATAATGTACAGAAATACACACTTCGTGTCATGGGATCTAGGGTCGAATGTGTGGTTCAAAGATGAAACTAAACTCCTCACGAGATGCTTAGTTTCATGCTTTGCATCACAACAATGTCTGGGTCTCCGACACATTGCTGCACTTTCAATTACGAGAAGATGTCACTACCAGTTGCAAAATAGTGCCTGGCCTGATTATTATTTATAACCATAAGTACACCAGGCAAACCACATAACAGTGTATTCCACTCATGCATATAGGCTGATCAAAACAACTATTTAGCATCATGGTCTTATCGCATGCCGCATTCTCATCTGTTATCAATTTTTAAAGCACTACCGCTTTCTATAGTTCGCATTCACATCTCTTGTGGAAATAATGAATTCTCCTCTTCCATATAAATAGCTATCGATACCACAGAAGCGATGATAACCCCGCACTGCATTGTCCAATTTCCGTGGGTGACCATCCACATACTGCCAGATAGAGGATTCAGTTTATAATATATAGCGCTCGCTTCGGGATGTCTTTTTTACTGCGACTTGGGTTAATAGCTTTCGCGTTTCTCTTGTGCTACGCATCCGCGGCGAATGAGGATGATTATATGTACGAAAATTACGATGATGTGCCAGCTTTAACACCGCCTCCGACACAAAATCTTTACCAACCCCTACATGTCCCCGTGTCCGGGTCGAGTGTTGTCTCCATACCAAAGAGACACGTTATTCACGGAAAGGAACTGCACACCGCCTGGACGGGTAAAGCGTTCACTGCGTTCTTGGGCCTTCGATATGGTAGTGTGGGCCGCGGATTAGCAAGGTTTCAGGTGAGTTGGACAACGTTTCATCAAGGAATATGATCCTACTTGACTTGATTTCATATATAGAGAGCTCTACCAACGCCAATTCCGGAGGGGGTCACAGATGCTACAGTTGAACCCTTAGCCTGTCCATCGTTCCCAGACTTGTTGAAAGTTCAAACTGCCGAGCGGCAGGGTATCAATGTCGCCGACTGCCTTACACTGTCGGTCTTCACGCCAAATGTAAGGCCAATTTGGAAGGTTTATGTGCTTGTGTAAAATAAAATTATCCCATAGGTCCACCAAGCGTATCCAGTCATGATCTATGTCCACGGTGAGATGTTGTTCGACGGCAGTGCTGAGGAAGCAAAACCGGAGTACCTGCTCGAGAAAGATGTTGTTTTGGTCAGTGTGAACTACCGTCTGGCGCCATTTGGCTTCCTGTCTACGCAGACGGATGACATTCCTGGAAATGTTGCACTTTCGGATCTTGAGATGGCCATTAGGTGGGTGCACGAGAACATTGCCGAATTTGGTGGTCATCCGAATAGCATTACGGTCTTTGGGCAGGCCGGTGGAGCTACCTTGATTCATGCCTTAAGCTTGAGCGAAGTGGTAAGGACTCGAAAGGCCAAAGCTGGCTTTTACTGACTGCATCGCTTCTCTTAGATAAACCCGATGATATTCGATAGATTGATTCTCCAATCTGGAACCGCTCTGAACCCTCTTTTCTTAGACGAGGATCCACTGTACAGTGCACGAGCCATTGGCAGAGAAGCCCATTGTCCGTACCAAGCGATCCAGTCGCCGTACGATCTGAGTCAGTGCCTGGGACGATTAAATACATCAGAACTGCTCACCGCCTTTGTCGAACACTGCGTAAGTTGAGGGCCAAATCGAAAGCTCAATAATAACATATAATTAAGTGGGCTTAAGCTAATGTCATCAGAAATAGACGAACGTGTAGAGAAGTTCAGAACGCGGGATACATGGAGATTCATTGGTTAATCTGACTTAATCCCACGTAATCTGTCTTCCTTTCAGACTCACAACGAGAACCGTGGGATCTACTCCTACGGTGGATTTAAACTCGCTGTCGGTGACAGGCTTGGCTACATTCCCGTCCACCCAGTGCTAATGCTGAAGAACTTCAAGTATCCCCTCCTGGCTGGCCTAACCAAGGATGCTGGAGCGTTCATTCTTACAAGTGATTATAGCGACATCTTTAAGGCTCCTTTTAAGCCCTTTCTATTTCAGGGAAGTACGACGAACTCCTCCGCCTAAACAACAGGAATATAACCGACTACATCAATGTCATACTCAAATACACAACAGTTCCCAAGTACTATCCAATCTGGAGGAGCTGGGCTTTGGAGTACATCTTCAGTCCTCAGGACATTCAAATGCCGGTTCTGAACAATTTGGCTAGTGGATTATTAGAGGTAAGGATCTGTATTCCTTCCATGTTATTGTGATTGATTACATTTGTATGTGTTTCCTTGCAGCTGATCAACCTCATCCTTTATAAGGCACCGCTAATGGAATCCATCAAGTCATCCTGGCGCAGTAACGCCACATACTTGTACAGCTTCGATTATCGTGGACACTTCCACAGATTCCCAAGGCGCCGTACTCACTTCCCATATGAAATCGATGCGAATTTGAGCGACGACAATATGTACTTGTTTCCGTTTCCCGAGGAAGTCAGCCGGTTGAATAGTCAAGATCGAGTTGTCGCCCAGTCAATGGTGACAATGTGGACGAATTTCGCTGCCATGGAAAAGCCCGACGAGAAATGGCCTCAGGTGAATAATGAATACGGACCGTTTGTGCGGATAATCAAAAGCGGCTTGGAATTGGATTACCACTTTGGGGAAGGTGTTCCACCGCCGGATCTGTACAGACCACTGCGAATGATGAATTCAACCATGAACGGCAATGGCAGGCGCCTCAACCCTCGTTAGTAAGCGGGGTTATTATTTTTCATAGCCTTATAGTGGTAATTAAAAAATAAAATGTTACTCCAATTCGAATTGGTTTTAGGTTTTTTATTTAATGTCAAGCACGTCATCCGTCATTGGTGTCGACAAATTCTTTGGGAAACTGACAACATAGTGTTTAATTCTATCAATACGCATTAGATTTAGAATTGACTCCAGTCCGGAGTGTTTACTTCATACTGTCAGTTTGTAATCTGGAATACATGTCTCCAGTTGACCTTTTTACAAAAATAACTTGATTTTTTCCCGGTGCCCAAAGAACAACTTAAACCAGTGGCTTTGCGATAAACATCTGAAAAGAGAGCAAAGGTGTCTCGCAATCTTGGAGGCCAGTTGACAGGTCTGAAGATAGTGCTGTTGTTGAAATAATTTTCTTTGCTGTATCGTCCGTGGTATCAAAAGTAGAGCAATCAGAGACAGAGGTAGTTGTTCTCAAGCGTCTTTCGGCCTACTTCAATGGGTATTAAGTCTGTTTTTATTTGCGGTCAGTTATAATGTAATCTTTATCTTATACTACATCTCGCTTCTATACAAAAAAATGTGAAAAGTAAAAATGTCAGTTTCAAAATTGAGGGGTTTTTCAAAAGTTTATTTATGGGACTAAAAGTGAAAAGCAGAGAAAATACTGAGACCCCCAACTTCGGCAGATATTCCGTTACTTGCCTACAAGCTATATTTTTATTAGAAATTTGTATTGACAAATATCACGTTACTTCAATAATTTCGGCTCACCAACACACTGGCACCTTGCATATGTCGTCATCGGCAAAGTTGCTCGCAGCGTTCACTTTTTTTTTTTTTTTTTTTTGTTGGTTGCGCCTGGAGGTGAGTAATCTTCACAAGATACCAATGGCCCGTACCATTGGTTATGCCCGATTCAGATATATGTAGTCTGCCTACGGGCTAAACCTCACCCCTCAGAGAGGCACTATGAGATCCGGTCGCGCGCGCTCATACTCATAGTAGTAAGAAATTTGTTCCTCTAATTTTTTTATTTTAGTTATGACTACGATTAAGGCCCATTTTATTCGCTCGAAGTTGAACACAACTTGGGGATTTTTATATGGGAAACTTCCCAAGTTGTGTTCAACTTCGAGTGAATAAAATGGGCCTAAGTTACCTTAACAAGTAGTTTACGCTTCTGAAGTGTTAATCGCGTTTGGTAGTCGCGAACGGTCTTGTTCTTTGTAGTCGGCGCTCAAGGTATGTTACGTCCAGAGTACGAATTATTTCATTATTGCAATGACCATGAATGCGAGTACGAAGTTTGCGAGCAAAATTTGTTACTTCGTTACTCACGGTAGCAATTCCTAGATCTCTGTGAATATCACTATTCCTTATATACCATGGAGCATTCACGATTGCTCTTAGCGTTTTGTTTTGGAATGTTTGTATTATAGCCATATTGCTTGGTTTGGTACAACCCCAAAGTTGTATACCATATGTCCAAGAAGGTTTCAGCACTTGCTTATACAGGAGCAGTTTGTTGTATACGCTTAGCTTCGAAAATTTCCCGAGTAGTCAATACATTTCTCTAAGTCTGATTGCGAGCGCGCTTTTTCTTAACGTGTGGCTTTCACTTAAGTTTTGCGTCTAGGGTCATTCCTAGATACTTCGCCTCGTTGGCGTATGGTATTTGTACCGAGTTAACAAAAACAGGTAAGTTGTTTATCCTTTTGTACGTGAAATTGACATGCGTCGACTTGATCTCTTTAAGGGCAATTCGCCAGGTCTTTGTCCACTCGCATACTTGATTAAGAGCCCGTTGGAGTTTTCCAGTTGATGATTCGACTGACTCATCCATTGCGAGGATAGCCGTATCGTCTGCGAACGTTGCTACGATGGTCCCTTCATCTTGTGGTATATCTCTTGTGTAGAGCAGGAATAATAATGGGCCGAGAACGCTTCCCTGCGGAACGCCGGCATGGATTTCCTTGAATTCCGAGAATTCGGTCTCATGTCTAACACGAAAGAGTCTGTTTTCAAGGTAGGATTTCAATATTTTGTATAATTTTTCCAGTAGAATTGTGCTAAGCTTATACATTAGGCCTTCATGCCATACCTTGTCGAAGGCTTGTGATACGTTGAGAAAAGCGTTAGAGCAAATCTTTTTGCATTCAAGGGCTTTTTCAATTTCATTTGTTATTCGATACACCTGATCGATTGTGGAATGTTTGACCCGGAAGCCAAATTGATGATCTGTGCCTTGATTTTGTGCGGTTTTTTCCGCAATGGCGGTGTCGGAAAGGGTTCACGTATAGGCGGATTCTATAAATGTGTGAGTGATGTCGCGAACTGACAACTTCCAATATTTCCCTGTTCTTATATCGCTTTGTTCCTGCAAATTCCAGGCGAGCTTTCCCACACGCGACCTTTTTAGGTAGCGAGAAGGATGTCGGATGAAAAGAAATGACAACAGCGTGACTGTTGTGCGACAATTTGGTACCTTTTTCGAGGACACTAATACAATTTTTTGTTCCTTTGTTCCTTTTTATTATTTGTAAAATACACATTTTTGGACTATTCGCATGAGAGCCAATGGCGAACGAACTGCGAACAAGCGAATTTTTTTACACTTCAATTACTTCAATCATTGTTTAATGTTAAATTCGATAGAATTTTTTCATTCGTGGGTTTGTGGATCCACGAATGTCTTATGTAGGATTGTGAATAAAGTGTGACAGTTCGCCGCAAGAATTTTCAATTGCTGTAATAATTGTAAATTGAGCTATTTAAATCGATTGAGAGTCCGATTTTTTTTTAGATTAGACTTAAGATTAATTTAATTTAAGGCTTTGGTGGTAAATAGTATAAAAATCAATTTTCAATTCATAAATACAATTAAATTCATTTGTTCGCAATTCGCGCTCATGTGAATAGTACTTAAAAAAGTTTTCAAAAACTGTGATTTCAAAATGAATATCTATGTTAAAAAAATAACGCGTAAATAGTGTAAATACTACAAAATACTAAATTTATGTAACAGCGTCAGAAAAAGGCACACTTTTCTTTCATCGCCCCTTTTATATGGACTTTTTAAAACTAAATTGAAGGAGATTTCAAAAGTAGATATTGATATAATTTATAAACAAAATTCAATTAATTTTTTATATATTTATAAATAAAAATCAAAGATAAAAGGTTTTCATTTTAAAATTTGTCATTTGAAAACGAATTGCATCTAAAGTACTGTCTAGCTTACCCGCAGAACAGCCTTAAAGACATCTAATTCTAATGTTATTTGGTTGTTTTGGCTTTATTTATAAAAGAAACGTTGTGAGAGAGTGATCTTTTTACAGTCTATATTGTATTGTGAAACTAAAACTAAAATTTATAACCTTTCTCTAACAGTCCGGGAGATTGTTGCGAAATTCTGAAAAGTAACAAATAAAAAAAAGAAAAAAGTGTCATTTCTAAAGCTATTCTGCAATTTAAGAATTTTCGCACAATATTTAACAATTGTTGGCTCTCCTAACACTATAATCGCGTTCTGATACACAGCAGCGTTATATTTTATAGAAATTCATTTGGAAATCACTGCGTTTCTAAAATTTCCAAAGTGAATTTTCATACTAAAAAAAGGGAAAAAGTAGCAACAAATAGTATGAGGGTCCTCGAAAAAGTGCCAAATTATTGCACTACGGTCTCGTTGGTCACAGCGCGCGGCTCACTCACACACTCAAATCCGATTCGGAACGTTCCGTAGCGACATCGCCTCAAAAACCGCACAAAATCAAGGCACTGGTATCAGGCGTCTTTCTTCAATTACTGGTTGTAATCGTTTTAGCAGAAGTTTCTCATAAACCTTAGATATTATCGGCAGTAGGGAAATAGGTATATATGATTTCTTATCATTTGTATTCTTCCCTGGCTTCGGAACCATAATGACTTCGGCTACTTTCCATTGTCTAGGAACATATGAAAGTCTCAGAGAAGCATTTATAATGTACATCAGCTTAACTAGTGCTCTTTTCGGTAGCTTCTTCAGAACTTCGCCGGTGATTAGATCGTATCCTGGAGCTTTGTTATTTTTCAACTTTCTTATTGTCATTCGAAGCTCAGAGAGAGAAACGGCTTTTACTTTATAGTTGTCGGATCGCGTATTATCATTCGGTTCTTCGTTTAAAGGTCGTCCATCGAACGGCCTGAATGTTTCTTCAAGATGCTCGGCAAATAAATCCGCTTTCTATTTGTCTCCTTTTGCCCATTCGCCGTTATCTTTTCTTATTGGTGGCGAGTGCATTTTTGGTTTCTTTATGGACTTCAAGGCTTTCCAAAGTGAGTAGTTTGAGCTCTTTTCAGCAGTCAATTCTTCTAGGTAAGTTGAAGTTTCGAGATTTCTTAGATCCTGTAGCTCATTTTTAAGTTTGTTGCAAAGATGGTTCAGAACGCTCGCAGCGTTCATAGAATTGTATCCGTTAAATTTGAAATTATAAGTTACTTGTGGATTGTATTTTTCTTATGGAATAAGTGTAGGTACTTTTGCTTAAAATACTTAAATAATTAAAATTAACAATAGATTGGTTGAGAGAAATTAAACACATTTTGATTAATTTTTCTTCAGTTATCTAATAAAAATTTCCTCATGAAATCGAAGTTAATGATATTCAAAAGCGAATATATACATAACCATCTTTGTCCTAATATATTTCTAGTATATAAAACATCTCATTTAGCTAGATTTATTAATCAAACAAATTATATTATTCGTCTTTTAAAAATATATAATAATTAACCAATCGCACTCAGTAATGCTACCTACCTATAGACCTGGCCGCCTACCTACCACGAACTGGCTAATATTCGTAGATTCTGACACTTCATTTACATGAAAACTTTTTTTAGTCGCAGGTATCCGCGAATCATTTGTATTGTTGAAGGTTAAGTTCGAGCGAATTTTTCATTCGCAGGTTTGTGGATCGCGACTGTTTTATGTGGATTGTGAATAAAGTGTGACAGTTTGCGCCTTTGCGGCAAGAATTTTCAATTCGCGGGAGAATTGCTGTAGGTAATTGTAAATTTCGTTATTTTAATCAAGCATCGTTTTTTAGATAAGGTGTTATATTAATTTAATTTAATGCTTTTGTGGTAAAACAAATAGCAATTTTCAATTCATAAATACGGATAAATTGATTTGTTCGCAGTTCGCCTATTCGCAGTTCGCGCTCATGTGAATGGTGCTTTTTTTTTGTAAAAAGCTGCTTTTCAGGTTGACTCTCTACTTTTCTGTCCATAGCAGATAGCACTTTCATTGGTATGGATAGAGAATGAAACAATCTGTCCTGCGACGGATTATATGGACTGTTCGTTGCGTTGAATACGTCAATATTGACGGATCCGTCACCGTGACGAAAGCAACGCATTCTATACTGACTGGGCTTAAGGTTTGCATTACCAGAAATTTCGCTGCGTCTGAATTGTTGTCAATTAATAATTTTTTAAAGAATAGCACATAATTTTCGAATGATCTATATATTTGTGCCAAATAAAAAAATGCAGATTAAAAATAACGATTTTTGCCAGGCAAATTCCAAAACCGTGGGAAATACGCCTTTCAATAGTAACAAACTCTCTTTAAAAGTCAAAATTGATATGACTTCTTTACTGTCCCGTAAAATAAAGATGCAATGTATAATCAGTTTACAATTTATTTCCTATATACCCTTCACAGCACTTTTGTTAACAATTTTATACCAGAGACCTTACAGAATACCAAACACCCTTTTCATTAACCCATTTGGTTTTCCTGAAGTAACCCCATAGAACAGATTAGTAAATCCACGAACCCACTTCGCAAAATTCAAAATCACATTTTCTAAAAACCTAGGCGTGTATTCCATCTGATAAATATATGTAATACTTAACTTCAAGTAATCGGTTTGTTTACGCGAAAAATCACTTATGCTTGTAATACGCCTCCCTTATCAGTTTGATACCGTATTCCTCGTCTTTTGTAGTTGCGGAAAATTCATTAAAATAATTTCCAGCGATAGTAAGCGTTTCATCGATTTTCAAATACGGTCCATACAATGTGGTCATCGGTGGCCAATATCCTCCCCGATTCGATGCCATTGGGTTGCCGTTGATAACAAATGACGTCCACAGCTCAACCATTAGTTTGGCAATCGCTTCATCAGTTGGACTAAGCGAAGCAGCATGCTTTGGATAGGGAAACAGATAGAGCGCTTCATCGGTCAATGAAACGCCAGCCTTAAATGGACTCTGATTGTTGGTTTCTTCATCTATGTCAGCGTACCGATTGAATTCGCCGCGATAATCAAACGAGTAGAGGAATGTGTTATCCGGCAGGTGCTTTCCATTCATATTCAACGCAAGGAGAACGGGTAACTTGTGCAAGAGCGTTCCGGACATCTGCAAGAAAAACAGTGTTTAAAGTGGTGGCGTTTTAAATGTTTTGTTTGCATAGCTGTGTTCCCGCCTCAAAAAAACCCTAACCATAATAAAATTCGATTAATCCTACTTAAGTCAATATTCGATTACATTTAAATATGCTTGTGACCAAAATAGTTTCATTTCATTACCCATTTCCATTTCATTTCATTCACTTCATGCGTTAAAACTTAAAATGAAATGTTGCTCATTTCCCAGCATCTTATCGTTGGCCCTAAAGCTTATTATATTGACAGCCATGTTTTGTTACTTACATCGATTAATCGTGGTATCAGTGTATGGAAAGTTCCATTCTCCAGCAGCATACGATTGAAGAAGTCATGCGTCGCAAAACTAGTCACCAGCATGTTTGAGTCCATGCCAATAATTTGAAGCATCACATGGTTTATGTAGTCGAAGGGACTGTATTCATCATCCGGAATTTTTTTCCGAAAATCGTTTTCGAAAATTTCTAAACACAAAAATGACTTGGCATTTTTTTCAGATTTCGCCGCTACTACTCACCGCTTAACAACCGCGATCCAACATTTTTCGGGCAACCACCCATGGCTGGGTATGTAAAGTTCGACGCCTTGGACATCAAAATCGTCGGATGCACTGGCAGCACTGGACTTGGGCCACCAATAGTGAACTGAACGCCTCCGGTGCTGCCGGTACCATTTAGAGCGCCTGCTACCTATAAGGATTTAAAATATGAATTCAAATAGTCATACGGCAGATGTAGTTCAACTCACAGAATGCTGTATAAATCCCATCAATAACTGTTTTGTACTCAAGCTCATGAGGCACTCGTTTAGATCGCGTAATGCGCGCATTTTACATCCAGCTCGAGCGGCTATATTGCGAGCGTGCCTTCGAGGATTTTCATCCAAAAAGACGGGCATTATCGCCGATCCGGAGTGATAGATAACTTGTTGGAAGAGTCCGGGTTCCACCTTCAAAAAATAAGTTAGGGGAAAGTGGTCACCCTTCGTACACTTTTTGAATTTTTATTATTTAGTCAAAAATTAACTCACCTTTGTATGAAGTTAATGCATTTATATGTTCTATATATATCGTAGCTTATAACAAAAAAAAAAAAAATCGAGCTGTCGTGGGACGGCCGAAAGAAGCGAATCATTGGCTTAAAGTATTGGCCCGTGTTACGTGGCGGCCTATTTAAAATTCATTTTAATTTTTCATAGTGCCAGTTAGTTTAGATTACTCTCTCTGTTCCTCTTTCGCTCTCTACACACATATATTTAAGAATTTTTCGACTTTTCTTTTTTCCTAAACCATCCCTGAATCAAGACGAACAACACAAAACAAAAATCATCCAAATCGGTGGAGCCGTTCAATTCATTTTAATTTTTCATAGTGCCAGTTAGTTTAGATTACTCTCTCTGTTCCTCTTTCGCTCTCTACACACATATATTTAAGAATTTTTCGACTTTTCTTTTTTCCTAAACCATCCCTGAATCAAGACGAACAACACAAAACAAAAATCATCCAAATCGGTGGAGCCGTTCTAGAGTTTTCATCTTCCAAGTGCGCCATGGAGGGGGAAGTTAACGCTACGGTGACGATTTTTTTCGGTTTACTCCCCATCTTTTTGAATAATTTATATGCGTGACCCACCGACCGTCCGTAAAAAAGCTATATTTGCTTCAAAAAGTATGAAACCATTATGTCAAAGATTTACAGAGTTATAGAAAATATTCTAGGATTAGATTTTTGTACGAATGCACACCACCTGTGGAGTACTTTCGTACAGCAGATGGGGTACTTTCGTACGACATGGGGAAGACTCATACAGGGTATTTAAAAAGTTTATTTAACTTGCTAATTTTTATAAACAGCAAAAAAAAAACTTATTAAATATCAAAATAACTAAATAATATTCAAATTGACTTAAAGTTCACTTAAAATCTTATTCCCATTTCGCTGGATACTTTAAATTCAATGCTTTTGCGTATTCACTGAGAATACTATATGGGTACCAAACCCGAAAATTTGTTTCCTATACCCAATGTTGCTATAAGTGCAGATTGGTCTGCGTTTTGCAGATTTCCAACGGAGCTGCTGACTTTTTACAATCAGATTTCTCCATAAATCTGCACTTCTGATTTTGTCTGCATTTAAAATAATATACTTTGGTCCTTAAAAAAACATGTCAATATTTTTTGTACACTTGCTTTCGCTGTATGCTGTCATTTTCCTATTCAACTTTTTTTTTTGTGTTGTTATTTAAATAAAAAAAAAGTCTGCATTTCAGATTTATTTTTTGTCATAACTGCAGATTTATCCAAATATTTTTATGGCAACACTGCCTATACCCCTAACTTGGCAAACTTAACCATATCTTGGATGTCCATAGTTACATAGTCCATAGTTAATAAACCTCAAAGAATGCGTAAAACAAGTTTTAAAAAGTCTATATAATTTTGTTTCATTAAAATCGATATTATTGATCTTTTGCTTGTAATTTTCGTAAATAAAATTTGAAGGGGAGCATTCGTATGCGTACGAATGTGCCCCCTGTATTACTGTCCGAATGTACCCCAGGCTATGCACAAAATAAAAATTACAACTTTTTAATAAATTAAAATTTAGTGGGGAAATATTAGTAATTTAAAAACAAAATAAACATTGTAAACAAAAATTCGTCATCCCTATTTTGCAAGAAATGTAAAAAACTTACTCGCAATGCGATCGCGAACTTCGGTAAAAAAATTACTCACAGCGCTCGAAAACACGTTACGCTTGTCAGCTATCATACCTTTTGCCCGACTGTTCCGAAGTTCGTTGAGCGAAATGCTACCTGGTATGTCTATGCACACGAGCAAACACGTGTTTTAGCGAAGCTTAGTTTTTCTTTTATACTTACTGTATGAATGTGCCCCATGTACGAAGGGTGACCACTTTCCCCTACATTAGATCATTAAGCTGATGCTAGATGGATCCTCGTCAGATTTAAAATATTTCACAGAGCTCAAGTGAATTTGATACCAACTTATCTCAAATAAATATCTCTTAACTCTAAGGACAAATTACCATTGGCGACAATGTCAACACATGAGCAATAGCGGCACCGCCAACCTGTCCGGCTAAAGTAACTTTTTTCGGATCACCACCAAATTTCGAAATGAAGATTCTCACAAATTGTAAAGCCAAGAATATGTCCATAACGCCCGCATTTCCAGGGATTTCTTCGGTTTTCGTCGAAAGGAAACCAAATGGCCCGAGACGATATTGGGGCACAACTAAGACGATGTCTTTCTCCAGCAGGTAGTCGGGCGGGGCTTCGGAGTTGCTGCCTTCGTACAAGTATTCACCATGAATGTACACCAAGACGGGATATTTCCCTGTGATCTGAAAGTGATATTGTCAACTTAATACTAAAATGTGCTCTAAGTTAAATAACACCAGTTGTCATACATTTGGAGTAGTGATTGTCATAGTAAGGCAGTCTTCCAGGTCCGTCTCGTTATTTTTATCCTCCATTGATCTCAGTGTTAAAACTGACGGGCAACCAATTTTTTCTGTAGTTGCATCGTAAATATCCTCCCATGGTCCTACTGGGAGAGGAGGCTATGGAATAAAGGAAACGGAATTTTTTTGTTCTTGTTAAGTAATGGGTTGAAAGTTTGTTTGATAGAGCTAAAGTTAAACGTAAGTGAGGCACATCTTCCCAAAGACAATGGCGACTGGGATCTGTTTGTGCCTACAAGCTACACAAAATACACAAAACCACATAAATGGAATAAGCAAATAATGGCCCTTAGCTTGTTGTGACATTTTTTTAACGTTAGGATTGTGGATGGATATTCTGTATCCATTGTAATCATTTTAATAACCTCGTTACTTTTCTTTCATATTGCCTGAAATAAGAAATGTATGTAAAAACTGAACAAACAACACAGCAGGTCTATTCGCGTACTTTCCCGAGCCAAGCACTAAAAATAAACACGCGCCAAAGAGGTTGTGACTACTCTTATGGCTTATGGTGTAGTTTGAAGTACACAGCGCGGGCGTCATACTAAATATTTCCTATAGGTCGCAATATGGAATTTTGTATGGAGATTTTCGCCATTGTGAGCTCGAAAAATGTATAGCCTGGACACTAAAAATGATTATTAGTATCGCGGAAACACACAAAAAAGCTGCACATTTTCCATAAAGTACGCGGATAGACTTCGAGCTAATTTGAGCCGCATTCATCTTTGCCATCTAATTCATGTCGCAAATAAATATATAACTTTAATGAAACGTTCTAGGAAAACATTGGACCACCTTAGTTCCTTGCAATTAATTTGTAAGACAGGTTTCTAGTCAACATTTTGCATTTGACATATTTATCAGTACCTATACCTACTTGCCGGTTGAAATTCTCTGAGCTGTTTTGAGCCAAGAGAGAAAGTACTCGTTGTTTTGCTAATTTTCTCTTTTTCTGTCATTTTTGATGAGAACGTGTATGGAATTTGTGCTATTGCGTTCGATTTAAACAGCGTACGCGAATGAACCTATTGATTTAAATGAGCTGTTATTGTTTATTTAGAATTGATTCGAATCATAATTTGGCCACTCTGATGGGAGCGGGTCGAAATTCTGCCTTTTAACCCAAAAATTCTGCTTTTTTATGTTCTGTCCTTCTGCTTTTCAAAATTCTGATAGGCAATATTTTAATCAAATAAATTCTGCTAATTCTGTTTTTTTTACCAATTTACGAATTTAAAGAAAACTAATATTTTTCAACTTTGTCAATAATTTACAATATATTTCATATAAAGAAGGTACACAGGTGGGTACCAGGAACACACAAAAAAAAACACACACAAAAAATTACCTTATATTTTCCTTTATTGGGTTTAATTACAGATACCTATATTTATTTTCACTCACTAACTAACAAAATATTTGTCTAAGCCAAGGGAGCAAACTTAAAACCAATAACAAAACTACTTTTACCTTCTTCTATAACAAGTCAGTTGGTAGGTATAATGTTTTAAATAAAAAATAAAATTTATTTATTTATTTATTAAATTTATTTGCAGAATTTTGTAAAGCAGAATTTTGTAAGTCAGAATTTTGCAAAGCGGAATTTTGTAAAGCAGAATTTTGTAAAACACAATTTTGAAAGCAGAATTTTGAAAAAAGAATTTTGACCTCGCCAGAATTTCGACCCCAACCCCACTCTGATACATAATAGAAGAATAATTATGTCAACTAGACTTGTCTGGACGAGGCTTACGAACGGCCCAACTTGACCCCTGAACTTCAAATGTCAACCAAGGCTTATTGATTATTTAGTTACTTGACACCCAAATAGTTACTTCAATGTGGATGAGTTTTAGTCAAATCCATTTTTAACTTTCATGCGCGGCTGTTTGACGGATAGGAATAGCGTTTGCAATGCGCTCAAGCAAAATATAAAATTGTTTACTAACGCGGTATTCGCGTTTGCTGCTCACAAATAATTTTAAAACTACCTATATAAAAAATGAAGCGGAATGCAGAGGAACATAATTTGTTGATTACATGTCAAAAAACGCACGACGTTGGCTTGAGTTGCCATGAGTTTGAGTTCGAAAATCTCTTTTTGACAGATTTGTTGATCTAGATCGATTTACCGATGAAAGCAATATTCGAAGTTTGAAATACTTGACTCAAAGTACAAATACATGAAAGTTCTTCGTAAATTGACAGTTTATCTTGTATATAACTGTGTCTAGCGAAATGCATCAGCCAAAAAATCTCTATTCTATTCTTCTCAGTAATTCAGTCTTTGGAACACAAAAACAAATTCCTAACACACTGAGATTGCACATTAGGTACTCACTATAGCTGCTTTGTATTCGTATGTATTTTTTGTGTCATTTTTATTCGCTTATTAAACAGTGACACAAATAATTATGGAACGAAAATAAAGTGCAGTGGAATTGAAATTTGTAGACACCTGCACTTCTCGTAATTTCTAAAAGTTAGCATTAGCTACAATTTGTTTCATCGATGAAAAATGATTTAATTTCAATTCAATGTTATTCACCGAAGTATTTTTTGTTTGAAATTATTGCCGACGATAATGCAGTCGATGAGTTTGTTCATTTAACATACTCGTTCGGGATAGTTATTATGTGTAAATATGAATGAACGAAGTTTCCAATCTTTTTACTAATTTCACTTAAATAACTCATCTTGATACAGCAATTAGAAAAATTTAGTAACTTTCAAGAGCCCAGCAGTTAAAACAACAAATGTGCACTTATGGGCATTTAAGTGCAACAGTAATTTAATCCTGATATTTGATCCATTACTTGTAAGTGCATATACATAATTTTAATTAATTTAATTAATTTAATAATTAATCTTTTTCACTTTGATGCTTATTTATGTGTTTATTATATATACACAAAATATTTTTTATCCGATCAGCGATTGCCAAATTATTCAAATTTACAGCCCATTCACAACGATTACCATAAATATGTATAATATTCACTTAATAATGTCACATTAAACACACCTTAAACCGCTTAGCACCTGTCGGAGATTCTGCGTATTTTATATCGACAAACTGATAGACTTCGCGATTTGTCCATGCCGTTTCGATAATCCTACCTTGGATGGAACCCAATTTGGGTAGCTCCACAATTGTATTATCGTCATACGCAGAGGACACAGAGATCAATGCAAGTATCCACGAAACTGCAAGCGCTTGATATGTCGCCATTTCGCTATACCACAAATAGTTTGAGAACAGTCCTAGAACGAGTCGGATCAGAGACTAACTTTGGGTCATTAATATTTGCACTTAAGAAATCTCTTATTCGAAAAGTTTTATATATATATTTACCTATTGGTATCGTGCCAAAGTATATAAAATTATCTAATAAGAAACTAAAATATGCAAAGCTGGGTGCCCATTTTTGTGCTGATTGTAATCAGAAAGGTATTATAGGTCAACAGACTGCCTTCAGGCAGGTCATTCTCTTGCAAGAACAACAGTAAATAAATTGATATGACATTTTATGCGAGGATCTCATATATCAAAATTAGATGAATTCGGAAATGCTAACTAGAATCTCGTATAGCTTAGAGTTGAATATTATGCGAAGTCAGTTAAAGATCAATGACTTAGCTCTGATCAGGAGGAGTTATTGAATAATAAATTTTGCTTTGTTTCCTAAACAAAGTCGAACTTATACCTATTGACATAGGACTACATATTCAATTTCAGTTACATGGTTATATATTATACTAGCTGATCCGGCGAACTTCGTTCCGCCCAACATCGTTAGGTAATGTAATGAAAGTAATAATTTCCAGCATGCACAAAGCACATGCTACTTTATGTAGACGCTTAAATACCTCTTTCGTTGGGACAAATTGCAAAAATTCCGCGACAACGAAATCAATCCATTCGATGCGTCGACAGGAACATGACCATTACCAATACTTAGCAGTTGATTGGAGAACACTTCGGCAGATGGATCATTTAGCAAACATGCGATGTCGTCAGCTGAAGTTTCTTCAAAGCATTGATCTCATCGACAGCGGTCGATCGTGGTATTACTGATAGCGTTTGCCGGAAATCGCTTGAGAGTAAAATCAATGCACCCCCAAAACGTCTTGCGTCATTATACAGATCTTTCATATTGCGATTCAGAGCTTCTAACGCACGCTTATGCGACATTGTGCATTCGTCCCAGATAATAATTTTGCTTGCTACCAAAACTTTGGCCATTGCTGAATGTTTCGCTATGTTACATATTAGTTCTTCAACCGCTTGAATGTTTAATGGCAATTTCAATGCCGAATGAGCGGTTCGGTAACCTTCCAGCAGCGTAGCCGCTATTCCAGAAGATACCATCGTTTCCAGTGATGGTCTCATTAGTCAAATTTCGTGGATAACGCTTGGAACACTTGCCGTCGACCATGCACGGTGCGGTGATTGTATGTTAATGGCGCCACACGGTCCATGAATCATGTTTGTAATTATGACATCATGCAGGTCTGGATCGGTTTCGGGACCTGGAATCTCGGCACATATCTTTCGACTAACCAAATGAAAATGTGCGCCTCTTTTTTGCCATTCAATCGAATACATCCAACATCGAGTATAACCAAAGACACGATGCTTAACAAAATAGTCCATCAGCGACCGACGAAATATTTGTAACTTTAACAGCCAAGAAGAAAACTAACCGCACCTATCAACTTGGTTGGTAAATTGTAAGCCTTTTCCCTTCTCTCTCTACACCGGTACCGAAGGTGTTATGGTACCTTTGAGTTGCCCTCCCCAAAACCCTACTCACGAATGAGCAGAATACAACGATTGTTACTCGCTCATGTTTCGTAACAACCCCTACGTGCAAACTCAAAACGCTCCACAACTCCTGTTGCCTGTCATTATTGTCCATGTCATCTCAATCACCCCTACATTTCAACTTACTCACACATACTTATGCAAGGATCCTGAAAATATATGTCAAACGAAAATGATGGATTCAATAACCATGAAATAAATCAAATCTACTCCATTTCAAAAACTTACTTAATGTAACATAGTAAACATAAATAAACGTATTAGGTAGGTTACGACCTACATTTAAAAAAAAAATTCAAAATTGTTGACAACAACAATTTGCTTGGAAAATAATTAAAATAATTGACAACAACAATTGCTTTGAAAATATAAAATATATTTTTTTTGTATTTGAAGTGTCACTACTCGATTTCTACCCATTTTATTTTTTTTCAAAGTGCTTTTCCTCATGAAAAACGAAGTTTGTGCCTTCAACGCCACTGGTGTTGAGGATTTTCCGACTTTTATTTTTTCATAAACCATCCCTGATTGAAGACGAATAAAACACAACAAAAATCATTGAAATCGGTTGAGCCCTTCGTGAGTTATAAAGTCACAACGCACTTGCAACAATTTTATATATATAGAAGAAGATTCCTATTATATTCATAAGAAACGGAGTAAAGAAAAGTATTTTTTTTTTTAATTTTAGTTTACTTGGTCAGTGATGATTGATTTTATAGTCACGAAAATCGACCCTTCCTTTCATAAGTATGTAATATGTACTAATACTAAAAAACGGAACACAATATTCAATATTTGTTTTATAAACGAAAAAGCCCTTTGAAAATGAGTCTTGCTCATGATTTACATTTTTAGGTTTGAACGTTTTTTTTTTCATTGAATTATACTAGCCGCAGGCATTTAGTGTTAGTTTCATTCTCTTTCGTCTTTTTGCTATAAATAACTACTAACAACAAAAAGTGTACGGGAACATACGTGTGGAAGTTTTTTTTGGAGCAACAGCAATTTGTGAATCTTTTTCGTGTTTTATAAAAAGGGAAACCCAGAACCAACCTATTGAAGTAAAAGGCTTTTTTTCGATTGACTTATAAAAATTATTTCTGCAGGTAATTTAAAAGGTTATAGGCAGCTTGAGGCTTAGTAACATTCACTAAAGAAATTTCAATTAAACATTGACATTGGGTGATTTTATATTGTTAAAAATATAATTTATACATATATACACTCCTCGCCACTTGAATGGGACACCCTGTATTTAGTTATCTTTTTTTCACACGGACACATATTTTTCGTTGATTAAACTTGTTTGTTAATTTCGACTATTTAATTTAACACAAAAATGTAAAATGGGTCGACAAGGACGCTGGCCTATCTATTGCTAAAATAGCTGAAAAAAAAATCGAGAGGAACCGACAGGTTATATGCACAATTTTAAATAATGAGAATCGAAAGAACATGAAAGGCCTCACACACAGTGTTCTTACTAATGCGGAAAGGGAAAATTAAGCAAGTCTCACAACTATGCGTCGTGTTATTTCCAATGCCAAGCACATAATAAGACTAAAAAATCAAGAAGAAGCCACCCCTTAAGCCAGTTCGAAAAGCGCAACGCCTCAGTTTTTGTCGCACACATGTGACACGGATTTCTTGGCATCGCTTAGTTTTCTCGGAGAGAAAATTGTATTTGGAAGGCACCGATGGCTACTATTTCCATGACCTCCGCAAAGAAACTCATCATTTGGACCGGCTGTATAGTAGAGCTAAAGGTTTTATGATGTGGGGGTCCATTTCTTATTATGGCACCTGCAAATCACACTTTGTGTCAACCACAATGAATGCGATGTCTTATTTCCATGCTTTCATCACCTTTTTGGACCTCTGCTTTGGATTTACCAACATGATAATGCGCCCATACATACAGCCCGAGTTGTTAAAACGTATATAAAGAGCCACAATGTTTAGCTATTACGATGGCGGCCCTATTCACCAGATTTGAATATTATTCAAAAAGGACAGCATGGAGCTCGATTTCGCTAAGCTATTTGGCCAATTTGTATGCATCTCTTCCAAACCGGATGTTTGAAGTTTTGGAGCAGAAAGGTGGCTCAACGCACTATTAAACTTTTTTTTAAATTTAAAATACTCCAATTACCTGAAATTAAATAGATGTTAGTGTTCAAAAGAATCGGAATTCCCTGAAACGTTTTTTTCATTAAAGTGCCCTATTCAAGAGGCGCCAAATTACGATCACGTATTTTGTAATATTTTTTATTATTAATATTTTGTTAATACTTAAAGCTTTAGTATTAAATCTTCTTTGTGGTCAAATTATAACTATTAAATAAACTCTAAACTTTAAAAAAAAAAGTCTCTAGGATGCTTGGTTCGGGAGTAGTGGGCGATAGAAAAACAGAAATAATGAATGTTCTACTCAAGAGGCGAAGAGATCATTTCATTAATTATAATATAAAGGGAGTTTGTAAGTTGAATGAAAATTATCTCACAAGGCATAATTATATCGATAATAGGATTGAATGGAAGTAATTCATTTAAAGCCAAGTAGTATAGTTAATTTTCATCTATTTGCGTCACTAGAATAAGCCCACTTAATATTTGAATGGTTGACAAATGTGGCATAAAGTACAGAAGGTTTATTTAATTTCGAAAGAAAAATAATTTAATATCTACTATCCCTTTTGAATTCCCTTGAGATTGCAACGATATTATATGTCGCTTATCAACTCAAAAATTGAAGACGAACTAGAGGTAGAGGTTAGATAAAGTTAAAAGTGGCGATTCCTGGTCTTAAGCATTGGGTTAGCTACGCTAAAAAAAAAACTCATTTTTTTTAAATTATTTATAGTTATTAATTTTCACATCCAGCTAACCATTCGTAAAGGGAAAACTGATTTTCATTAAAGTTTCTAGTATACTCTCTATTGCGGTCCTTGTGCGTTGATCTTAAACCTGATAGTTTTGGGCACCGGCGTTCGTTCAATCTCATTCCAATTGGTTTCTCTTATAGATCTTCATTTATGGATTTTGTGCATAGTTATTGTTGGAGATACCATTTTACCTCCTACCAAAATAAAAATCCTGTTATTTATCTTAATGAATAAAAATTTAGCATTTGTTTGGAAATACATATGAAAAAGCAGTTTACCCTTATTTATCGATGAAAAATGTTTATGGAACGAAACAAAACGAATTCCTATCTTACAATATAACTGTAGGAAACTTTCTATAAACAGATTCCAGCAATGTGAGGATGAAATACTCAGAGAGTTCATTTAACAATTAAAAAATAGATCCACGTTAGACGATGCTACCGCCACGGCTTTTTGCACAATAAAGTTATGAAAATTTCACTTACTTATTCAAAATTTGTTGTTAGCCCTGCATTACTTCCATCTCACTTCTCGCGAATAAAAACGAAAACAAAACAAGAGCGCTGTCTTATATTCCAAAGCACCACGTCCACAACCCATAATCCACAAATAATATTATTTACTCACATTTATAATCCACGCAAATATAAAACAATAAATTAAAAAAAATTACAATACTTTTTGGATTCGATAGCACTTAATCAAATAACGATACAAGTAAGCACAAGGACAAGCACACGCATTCTCTTACTGCAATTTCACTAGTAGGTAAGAGAAACATACGAAACTACAAAAAAAAGAGAACGTATAATTAACCCCATTTTTAAGTTTTAGCGCATTTATTTGCGCTTACCCTTTTGTTCATTTAACAGGGCTTTTCTTACGAGCTACGTACGACACTCTTATATAGATTGTATGAAATTTGGTAGCGCAATATTTTACGCTAAATGCGGGATGAGGGAGACTTGTTATGAGAGTTTTGGATTACGTGTGTGCAATGTGCAGGCAAGGAATTTAGTATCGCAAATTTGAACGCTAAAGAATATTTCAAGGGAAACTTTTTGTACCTATGGGATGATTGTGTTGTGTGTTTGTGCAGCAAAGTAGGTATGATTTGTAAATATGTAATTTTGTTATTTAGCATGTCATTGATTATTGCAATTATTAACCTCGTCATTTGTATTTCAAAGATTTTTTCTTGGTTTACCGCCGCTAAACTAGCTAACTGAGAGGAATCGCCCCTGAAGTTAATAGATCCAATTCGTGCCTGGTAGTCGATGTATATCTGCGATAGCATAACTTGAGTACTGCTAATTAAATCCATCTTGTGAAATCAAGTCAAATCATAATATATCATTGAATATGACATTTTTAGAGATAGTGTTCGAGAATGATTTGGCTTTTTTATGATGACTAGTCTTGACACATTCCAAACATTCATAGGGGTAGTCAAAGTCAAGCATAAATTTCGCTTTCGCTAGTATTTTTCCAACCAAGGCAATGATTCTAAAATCAAATTTCATGCTTAAAAGCATGGGTGCCAAAATCCCAATGTCCTATACTAATTCAGATCGCCTTCGAAGGAGTTCACTTTACTAGATTTATGTTCCCGAAATAATGTAGGTATATCTAAGTTTAGTCGTTTGTCCAAGTAGACTACATCTACACAACTATGCCTAGGCGAAATAAAGATAAAGGAAGACTATAGCCCCAGAAAAGACCAGATCTTACTTCCATCCTTTAACCCTGAGTGTAAAACGACATAGCGACACACGCATGAAGATAATACTACCTATTCGAATAGAAAACCGACCGAATGAGTGGCAATAAAATTTTAAAAAAAATTACAATTTGTCGCTTTCGCCGAGTCCCTCAAATGGAATATGATCTCGATAAAGTTAGGCTTGCCAAAGACTTTTGAATTACCTAATTTAATATTGCAAATAAACTGTGTTACCGAGACCGACACCAGTTTTTTTTTTTTTTTTTTGTTACGGAAACAGCGACTTTTGTTTCCAACGATTTTTCAGTTAATGAGTTGAGTGCTTCACTATAACCGGACCGCCAATTTTACACTTCAGTAGACTCCTGATTATAAAAAAAAGGAAGAACAATAACAAAATAAATTTTAATTTATGCAGTCCAAATAAGACTAATAAATTAAATATATTCCGCAAATATCCCCGTTTGCAATAGAGCGTATATCGCGTCAATTTATATCCTTTTTTCGGTATTAATTGGCCTCAACTAGAAGTTAAGTCAAAATAAATTGATCTCCATCAAATGCGTTGAAATTATGAAACACCTCACTGATCTTACTACATACTTTCTTCAATTAATTTGCATACTATTTGATGTAAATACGTTAACTAGTCAGCACGTGACACTTTGCCTTTATACATTTTAGTCACCGCTTCTACAATAAAGCTTAGGCTTAGATTTGAAAATATGTCATAAATATTTATGAGGCCTTACCCTACCCTATCCAATACAAGTATGAGGCATATTTGACATTCAATATTTACGCTTAAGCCCGCCGGCGGAGAAGTCAGACACTCAATCAAATCAAGCTGAATATACACACGCCACACACTTGACCGAATGAGAATACGAAAATCGATTGCCAATATTTTGTGGGTCAAAGAACCGAACCAGCTATAGATAGTCTCCATTATTTACATTTGCTCTCCAAATCTGATTCAAATAGTCTCAACAATAGTCTCATACCTATACCTATAATCGTCATCATAGGCTCCAGCCGCTTAGACCCGGTTTCAATATGAGTGCCTCGTTGAGAGACGCGGACAGATGATTGACCCCTTTAGAAGAACGATGCAAAAAAACAAATTTTCCCCATCTGAAGAACTTCTCGATAAACCTTTAACATCATTTCGTGTTACAGATCGAATTGGAAGATTTCTTTGTTGGCAAATCGCCACCTAGAGATTTAGTTTGATTTAAGCTTCGGTGGCATATACTCGTGTAGGTATGGCATCGCTGAAATTAACGTCAGCCATTCTGATGGCGATTCTGGCCACAATTGTGTGCGATGGAAAACAGCCGGAGCCAAGGCAGTTTAATCCATTGAAAGCCGCCGTCAATCGATATATTACTATGGAAATACCGAAAGTCGGACGGCTGAGGGGACGTGTTGCACAAACTCACTGGAGCCGAAAGACTTTGTATCAGTTTGTTGACATTAAATACGGTAAATCACCCTCCGGTGAGAGAAGATTTAAGGTGAGAATCGGACAGAAACTATATTCACAAGCGATTCTAAAGTGTCAACCTGTATAGCCTTCATTACCGGCGAGCCCATGGAGAGACGTGCGGAACGCTTTCACACCGCGAAGAGGATGCCCCTCCCTGCAGGACATGTCCTACGTGAAGGCAGCTGAAAAGAAAAACAAGAACGTCGAGGACTGCCTCTTCCTATCTGTCCACACGAAGTCGGTGAGTATACATCACCTGGAGCTAAGCTCAACTTCCTGATTCTATGCTCGCTTTCAAAGTTCGAAGGGAAATCTCCGGTGATGGTTTATGTTCACGGTGATTTCTTGTACGAAGGTAGCTCTTCAGAAGCTTCACCAGGCTATCTTCTGGAGGAGGATGTTGTCCTAGTGTCCATAAGGTACCGCCTCGGGCCGTTTGGTTTCCTCTCTTCGATGACCGAGGATATACCTGGAAATGCTGCAGTAACTGATGTCATCTTGGCCCTGAAATGGATTCAAAGCCATATCGAAAGGTTTGGTGGTGATCCCTCCAGAGTGACCCTGTTCGGACAGGTTGGTGGAGCTGCTATGATAAACGTCCTCACCATGAGCCCTGCTGTGCCTGCGGGGCTTTTCCATCGTGTCATCTACCAGTCTGGTTCGGCACTGTCACCGGCCTTCATCACTGATGATCCGTTGGGCGCCACAAAGGATATGGCTAAATATTCTGGGTGTAAGAATGTTCAAAAGGTCGATTCAGTCAACAAGTGTTTGCGAAACGTGACTGCCAGTAAGCTATTAGATGCGTTCAGCATTCATAGCAATGTCCATGCCAATCAAGGCATTGGCAGTTACGGTGGTATTCAGTTTGTTATCGGGGGTCCAAGCGGGATTTTGCCAGAGCATCCTGGCAAGCTGTTAGCCTCGGAGAATTTTAAGAACTATCCAACAATGGGAGGTAGTGTAAAGAACGCTGGAACGTTCATTTTGAAAGGTAGGTTTGCCTGTGCATACACGCATGAGTTATGGTCCATTTATTTATTCGTTCCAGATATATTCGTTGACAACTTTAATGAAACTGTGCCGGATGACATCTACAATGGCACAGGATACATTAACTACATTATCGCTCAAACAAATGGCGCCGATCCTACCAAGGCTTGGAGGAAGTTCGCTGAGGCTGAGTTCTTTACCAGTGAGGATATCAAAAATGGAAGCTTCCACCGCATGATACCTGGATTAATTGATGTAAGTTTTGACAGGCGTAGCTAGCTAGCTAGGCTCTTGGAGTTCACGCAGTCCACTTGTGTGCTTTTATATAAAACTTTTATTATAAAACTTTTTCAAATTCTCTCCTTCCAGATGTGCGGTACGATTCCGTTTAAGAACCCCGTTCTTCTAGCTATGCAAGCCAACGCAAAGAATCTCGCCAACAGCACCTATCTGTACAGCTTCGACTATGTAGGCGAATCAAACCGCTACGACATTCAGGATGACGAGGAGCCCGAAGTAATGCCATTCGATCTCGGAGTCTCGCTAACCGATGACAACTTATATCTTTTTCCCTGGCCATGGTATGCAATGATCTCGAATAACCGTGATCGTAAAGTGGCCAAACGAATGGTGGCACTGTGGACATCTTTTGCCACAACTGGCATACCAAAAGCACCGGGTGTGATCGATTGGCCACCAATGACAGATGAAACGGGTCCTTATTTGAAGATTGGCAGAACCGTGAGTGTAGGAGAGAACTTCTTGGATGAGTATTCGATTACCGTGAAGGAGGCCAAGATGAGCTACAGTCTGGTGAATGAGGAGTTCTTCGACGACTTGGAGGTTATTGATCCTGCAGCTGTTGATAAGGAGGATCAAGAAAGTCAGGAAGTGACTGATGAAGATGTGGATGCCGTTGAAGAAGAAGAAGGAAATGTAGAAGATGAAGAGGAAAGTGAGCGACCACCGAAGGGAGAGAAAAATTCAAACAAGAACAAGAAATCGGAATCTGAAACCGAAGCAGATTAATGGTTCATTTGTTGATTTGTGAGCCTTGAAGAGCTTAAAAGACATGTGATTTCATTTGAGTAATAAATAATTGAAATTAAATTGTTGTTAAATATGAACTATTTTGGCGACGGGATATAACAAATATCGAAGCCTCGAAGACTTTTGCACCAAATGGCTGTGGAATATCTAAATTTTATATTCCGTAGTCCAATTATACTGTTGAACAACCTAATAGAGGAAGTTCTTTGTCTTAATGTCTTAATGGAGTTGGATTACTAAGCCAAAAATGGCCTAACAAGTTTAAATTTTCATGTCCATTATGCCCCAAATGGAAATTATCCATAGAGCAATTCATTTCCATCATCTAAATCGTCTTCGTTTTCCGTTTCTATATCTCCTTCTGTGATTGTTGTTTTGTATTTGTCCTTTGAAGCAATTCCGTTTTTTTTAGAAAATAACGCATATATACTGTTAAATTTAGGATGGGATTCGAAAAGATAAAACACAAATCTGGTGCACTTTTCTAATAAAATCACTTTTATTAAGTATCAAAACAATATCATTTAAAACAACTTTTAAATGATTCAAACCAATCACGTAATTCACTGTATTACTTTACAATATCTTAAGTTACATTATGTTGATTAGAATCGCCTCCAATGTTTCCACTTCTAACCGAGTTTTGCATTAAGTCCGAATTTTGTAAACTGCAAAAAAGATTCGTTCCACTGATGCTAAAGTTTCCTGGCAAGTATTAAATGTACATACCTACTCAACGGTTGTAGCCATTTCTTTGTATTCGTTAGTCGCAATCGGCATTTTACTAAGATGGTTGAATATTTCTACCCAGCGATTTACAATCGAAACATGGTAATTTCTTGATTTTGTCGCTCATTCTTCGTATGTCTGAATTGCGTGTGCAAATTCGCCGCGTTTTAACTGGCATTGTGCGAATTGCATTCGCACTCAACTTGCTCATTTATCATTAGTATTACCGTTTCGACATCTTTCCATTTCGGTGTTTTTATCAAAGTTATCCATGCAAAAAGTTTCAGCGGCTCAAATAGAGCTGTCCGTGTCCATAGATGGAAGTATAAGGGTACAGCGACTCCGAAATTAGATTAAATTACTATCAAAGGATTTTTCAATTTTACAAAAGTAGCCAAAATTACGGAAAAAATTGGGTTGGGTACGATTAATCGCTTTGAAAAATACCGATTGTAAAAAATCGATCAACAAATTATCGAAAAAAATGTCGTTCAAGAAAAATGTCGACTGTTCAAAATATCGACCGGGAATATGTTGATTTTTAAAATGTCGATTTTAAAATGTCGACAAGAGTTAAGTCAATGATGTTGACAGGTGCGAGCTGCATGTGCAACCCCCCTGCACTTTGTCGGAGTGAAATGACACCAAATTTGTCGATAATTTGACCGACATTTGAAAAATAAAGTCGATATTTGAAGTGTCGAGATTTTAATCTTTCGATATTTTTAAAAGTCGATAAAAACTTTGTCGAGATTTTAATGAATGGCAAAATCGACATTATTAGTACCTAGTCGATTTTTTTTTTCTCGGTAATTCGTACGTCTCCCAATCCCGACAGCTTTACCACTTCTTACACCAAGAAATTTGTTGAGTAAAAATTCGTAAGATTCTCAGTGGAGAGGTAATTATCTTGCTCTCTGGATGACGCTCAATTTTACGAATTTTTCAAGTTAGGGAACGGCAATGAGTAAAAATTCGTAACATTTAAAAGTAAAGGAACAGATCTATTGTTCCACAATACATTTGATAGCTTGTCCGAGAGGCAAAATTTGTGTTTTTGGTTTTTGCATATCCAAGCAGTTTTAAGGTGGAAATGATACATATTTTAACAATAGCATATTCTACCTTCTACGTCGAACGGCATTTCGTCGACAGGCAAATTTCAATACGTTGTGTGTTATGTGTGCGACACAGCCGATGCCAATCAAATGCGGAAGTAACTGTTGCAATCATTACGAAAACATTGTTCTGACCACCTCGAGTTTTCCCACCAAAATTCACTTTTGTTTTATAGTCGCAGAAGCAGACGATTATCTCCTTGAGCTTGTAGTTACTGGCGGCAGATTCTATAGATCGGATATCATTATTGAATTTTCACCAGCTTCGTCGGGTAAATTCAAAATTTTTACAAGTAGTTACACCGGCTAATGGGAATGAAATACCGAACGAGCACGGGAAAAAGTTTAATATTTCCATGGTGACTATTGATTGACATTTCCTTTTCGAACTCGTAAAATTTTGCATTTTAAAACACGATATTTTTTGCACGAACGGACTTGAAGCTTTGATTAGAATATACATGATATGCCCACACTCTAGTGATGCGCGATATATATCGAATCACTCGATTCATCGATATTTTCGTAAAAAAATATCGATATTTTCACTCGATAATTTAATTTCGATATTATCGATGCATCGATTATTTACCACCGATTTTTTTGCACTCAACAATACCACAATACTGTGACAAAGCAAAAACATTTTCACACTCCACCAATTCCTTATCTACGTCGCATCTGCCCGCCGTTGCCTGATGGATTTGTAGGTGTGTGCTACATTTTCATAGAGTCCTGTATGTTATGCACTGAAGAGCACATGCAAAACAAGTTCAACGAAAACCATTTTTTTTTTGGAATTAAGGGTCCAATTAATACTAGATTGGGGGGAAAGTCGTTAATTTTATCGATTTTTTCTAACAAAGGGGGAAAAAGGTGGAAGGAATTTTTGGGGGGAAAACAATCTAAAGACGAACAAAAACATTAAAAATTTTATTTAAATAAAGTCCTCGAAAGACTACACCATTTTTAAATTATACAAAAATACGAAACAAATTGTCTACTTCTACTTTGGCTGGATTTTGTACACAAACAATCTATTAAAAAAAATTATTACGACTTTGTGGTAGAAAAAAGCTGCTTAAGACTTCACAATACATAGCACAATGTACAAACTTTAAGGTGGGTACATTATATATTTAAATATAATTCCTATAATTTTTTTTTATTTGTTAGTTCTAAGATATTAAAATAAAACATAAAATGTTAAAATAAAACTTAAATAAGGGCACTCATTCCGTAACTCTGAGAACGATAATCGTTTCAGCGATAGTAGTCAACGATCTCGTCACCAATTTGCTTTCCGTAACTCTATCACTATCGTCTCGTTTATCGTTTATTTTACACAGATCGTGAGAGCGTTGAGAGCATTGAGAGTCTTTCAGAGACCCTCAAACTATATGAAAATTCCAATCAGACGTCGTTGAGGTTTTTGGCAAACAATTTTGTATTTGATCCGGAAAAACATGAAAATTGCAAAGTGGAATTATTTCAAATTTGTTCCATAGTTAATTAATAATAATAAATAACATCGAAAATATGTATTATTGATAGGTCAGCTTCATGGAAGTCGGGATACCTATGTCGAAAGGTTCCACTTCGTATTCTTCGATTGCTTTACTATCACTATCAATACAAATGTTATGGAGGGCAGCACAGACATTTGCAAAATCTACTTTTCCGTTTTAATTATAATTCTAACTCAACATGAGTATTATGAAAATATCTAATTTAATGTTTAACTTTATTACCTTTGCAAACAGCAATACACCCTTCCACAATATTTCTTACTTTTGCATGAGGTTCATAAGTCTAAAATGTACATAAGTCGTTATTTATATATTTAGTAGCATTTGAAAAATATCTAAAGTCAAGTATTCATCTTAAAATTCAATAAAAACTCTTCAGTTGTTTGCAAAACATACAAATCAATGCAAAACGATACCTCATTAGGTATCGCTCAAATTGTATCGTCTTATTATTGATTTACGTGAAGCAAATGTTCAATCGTCAAAACGATATCGTCTGGACGACAGACGATTATTGAAGTTACGTGAAGCAAAGCTATCGTCGAAACGCTATCGTCTGGCGATAATCGACAATCGACATACGGAATGAGTGCCAAGGGTTTTTGGTTTTGGGGGGAACAAAATAATTTTTATTTTGGAAAAGGGGGAAAAAATATCGTTTTGGTGTAAAAAAAAAAAGGATCTAAGGGCCCAGCCCATACTTGTAATTGTGTGCCGAAAATCCTAATTTACTTTGCTTTGCTGAGATCGAAGCACAAAAAAACAGACCTTTTAATGCATTTTTATGTTTTATTTGGCTGCCATTGGCTTATTTCATATAGCTCAATATAACAACAGTTTATAGATACTTTTAGCTATAAATTCTTGCAATTATCAGCATGTAATGCCTTCCTATACTCCCTACAACGATACGAATTGTTCTATATCTAGATGTTGAATCGTATAGAACCTTTCCAAGTGCTAGTATCTATCGTAATGAGAAGGAAAATCTAGATTATATACAAAAATCAAAATTATTCATAAAAAATCGATATTATCGATATTATCGATTTTTTCGGGCCGATTTTTTGTTTGCATCGATATTTTCATTTCGATATTAAAGTATCGATGTATCGATACGATCCTGAATTATCGCGCATCACTACCACACTCCTTCCATTGCCGCTAAATGTGTATCCATATCCGATTGAAAATGTGACTTTATAGCCTGGCTGGTAGAAGTGGCAAATTTCAGAATTGTGATGTTTTTCTTTTTTTTTATATGACGAAAAATATTTTCAGTTGGCACCAGCCGCAATCGGAAATATACCGCTGCGTTTTTTGCATAAAAAATCACTTTAATTTTTTGTTTCCAACTTCAACATAACTTCAGTATTAAGTTATGTTTATGCTGCAGCACATTCGCTTGGATGTTAGTTCTAGGAATAGGAATTGGTTGCCCTTTGGCTATCGCACTTTCGGTTTTCAAACATCCGGTTGTCCTTTCGCAGTAAATGCTAATGATAAAGACAACTTTTTATGTTTTAACACTTGCATACCTACACATGAACCATTTTACAGTTCAAGTAGATATGCCTTTTACGAGACTTTTTCCAATAATTTATCGACTTCGTAGCGTTGATCAAACACGGTAAAACAATAAATAAAACAAAAAAAAAATTATTTTTCGTCGACCGTGACAGGACTCGAACCTGCAATCTTCGGATCCGAAGTCCGACGCCTTATCCATTAGGCCACACGGTCATGTGAAACGAATCAACAAGCAAGTATTTTTTGTAATGCTGATGACATCATATTTTCGAAAAATAGAAATAAGTTTCGAAGCTGAAAATGGTTGCAATATGTACTAGAAACTAGATCTTTTAAAAAGAATATCCGATAATGTAGACCAGTTCCAAGATAGTCAAAATATTTCCCCGAAGGTAACTCAGAAAAACCCCCATATTAGGCTACTATTTAAAAAAAAAACTCAACCTTTTATAATTTTTTTTTACTGTCATGTTTTTGTACGACTTATAAAAGAAGGAATTTCGAATTTGAAACGCAAGACATGTAAGTTTGGTTTTACGTTTGGCAACATCCACGATTCTATTTTTGCGTCGATTTCAATCAAGTAATGTGGTATTCGTTTGGGCTTCTTCAGATTTGCCCTCAGATTCCAGATTTCGTGTGGCTAATCGAACATAAAACTTGCTCTTGCTCTTTTTTGTGTTGATATTCGTGCGATTTGAATATGTGTAGTCTTCGACACTTTTCTAAGCGATTTCCATTCACTGGTTAAATTTTGTATTAAAACATTAGAAATATTTGTCCCGATTGATTTCTAAATATTTATATATAAATAATTTACAAAAATAGATTCACTCGATGCAATGCCTTTCTTTGCTGGAGAAAAAATGCACTAGAAAAGTAAACAAACTCCATCAGTTGTCAAACTCAAACGCACTTGTATTGGTAAATCTGAGAAAATATCTAGATTCGCAAAAGTGCTCTGAAATCTGAAAAAGATTGCTTTTTCCTGTACCAAACGAACATAAAAATTGCTCTGAGAGCAAAAAAAGTGCTCTGAGAGCGCCCAATCGATTACCACATAAGTATGGTAACTAAAACTTCAGAATCGAGTTTGGTTCGCTGGATTTCACACTTTAAGCCTACCACTTATTGAAACTCCATTGAAAGACTATATCTTAGTCCAATAATGCGGTTGATGTAGTCTGAATACTGAAACACGTTTCAAATAACCACATAAATTTCAAAGCGTTATATTTTTGCAAATTGTTTAACACATTAGGCTCCCCTTGTCGAAATGAATAAAATTATAGTCACGTCTATCACGGAATCCGTCGTATTCGGAATTTTGTTACGAACGCCGAAAGAACTATCATAGAATCCGTCGCAGGGGAAAATGTTTGCTACGAATTTGGAAATTCCAGCAAACATTTCCTCTACGACGGATTCTATGATTCTTTCGGGGTTCGTAACAAAATTCCCAATATATTTACTACAGGCGTCGTTGGATGAGCCATATCACGTGGACTAAGTTTTAAGATTGACCGTATTGGAAACGATAGGGCCCGATTCTTCCCCAGTCGGCACTATTTATAAAAATAAACACTTGCCAAAGTGCGATCTCCCTTGCGCCTTGAGGTCTGACAGATCTGGCAGCAGCACAAGACAATAAACTGAATAAAAACTCGTTTCATATAAGATCTTTAAAATTTATTGACATTTCAATAATTCTGGTCAAATGTGAAATCGTTTAAATATTTTAAAAGACATTATTTATTTCATAGAAACGACTAAACAAAAGAAAGATAAATCAACTTTAAAAAGCAACATAAGGACCCCAGTAATTGTTGTACAATGACAAGGGATTAATCTTTGTCCCTAGGACTACTGATTAATTCTTACGAGTGATGCACCACACAAATGCTACTGATACACTAGGAAGTTCTCCATTTTGGTGACACCTTTGGCAAACTTCTTGCCTTCTTCAGTGGGCGCGCTAAAGGCGATTTTGTCCAAGGGAATCTCCTCGGAGAAGATGGTATATAATTGCACGGCTCGAATTAGTTTTGATGCGATATGGAATCGCCGATGGAGTGGTGAGACCCATATTCTTGATATTCCGCATCTGAAGAAGAGCAAAAGACGGTCCGTTTAAAATCAACTGTGAATGACAGTCTCTTGACTTACTTGGCTTCAAAGGTCTCCTCGGTGCAGCAGTCAACACCGTTAATAGACATGTATCGATGGGCATTTGTCAACGGCTGTGCCAGACAGACCCCCACGATTTGGCTTTGTCGCACTGCAAAGTATGCCTGCAAGTGGAGTGATTTACAAGTGAAGTTATTTTAATGCAAACGACAATCAGGTCAGATACAACACAAGAACACAACCAAAAAACCATCTACTCACCTTGAAACAAGTCGGCAATATGTAGGAAGAGAATCCCAATTCCTTATCGACAAGTTTGAGGACATCTTTCAAACGCTCCTGGCGTTTCACATGTGACTTCTCCGATATCCGTAGTATTCTCCCATCGGCTCCCCATTCCGGATATATTTGCACGATATCCTCATCGATCCATGACTTAAACTTGAGTATATACAGCGAAGCGTGGAACTCCTTGTGCAACTTCTCCTCCTCCGGCTCGTGAACAGTGTAAACCAGTCCACATTGTTTGCACTGTCTGGCACCGAACTGCTTCTGTCCCGCATCGATTTGATACTGATTAGCACCCATGCCCGCGTTCCACGTCCTGCAAGGTTTTCTGGTTGATGTCTCCTGCACAATAGGCTGGCAATGTCCCGGGTAGAAAATCGGAAATAGTTTCTCAGTCGACGACTGCAATGCTTTTTGGTTCTGCTTGTTCTGATCGGGAATTTCCACTTCCATACATTCAGCAGATAGCTTGTTGAATTTGTGTAGCTCCCGCTCTAGATCTTCAGCGCTGATGTTGTGTGTGGTGGCGACAATTTCTGTAATTATGCGATCGGCTTCTTCGTGCCTATTCGCATAGTCGGCTATGAATATTTGAAAGTTCTCTTCGTTGCAGAGGTTATTCTCGATAAGGAATTCAAGAAAATTTCTCTGCCGATCGATTTCCAAGGGATCTGTGGTGTTGTAGGGTATCCGTTCGCGGTAGTCATCTGCATTCTCACCAAGGACAACCAGTTCATCGACAATTTTTTGAGCCTCTTCCTTGTGATTCTCGGGGTCGCCAATGAACACTGCAAAGTTTTGCTCGGTACAAATTTTATTTGTTATCAAAAAGTCCAAAAGGATGTGTTGTTGTTCAATTAATTCTGGATCGCTGGTGTTGTACGGTAAACGGCGACGAAATTCATGGTACTCACTGTCCTCTTCGGAGCCCGACATACGCATCTCTTCCTCAAAGGTGCCGTTGTCTTCAGTTGAGAAAGTGCCAGTTGAGCGGACTGATTCAATTTGATTGATTTGATTCACTGGTAGCTCTACTGTGTCCTCTTCAATGGGCGCCGTTGCCGATATGTCAAAGTTCTTTAAGATTTCATCGACTTTGGCTTGCTCCGAGGAGAATTCGTTAACTAAAATGGAAAAGCATGAGTGTTAGTGGGCGGTAAAGACAATTCCAACCTTAAAAACAACTCACCGACAGTGCTCCTCCTCTTGGTTTTCCTCTTAATTTTCTTCGTGTCGTGCATGATGGAGAATTTGCCATTGCACACGGATGCTTTAATGTTGTCCGTTACTTTGAATTCTTTCTTAGTCGTGGAGCTGCCGGATTTAAAGAATTTCCTTCCCGCCACTGGAGTTGGCGGCCGAACCTCTGGTGAAGCAATTACCTCAATGACATCCTGCTGTGTAGCTGCATCTTCGAGCTCTGTATCGGAATCACTGCTGCAGTCAATGTCAGAGAACCCTAACGACGTTTCTCCAACTTCATTCATGTAACACCTTTTCGATGCAACCGGCTTATTGGCGTTGTTATTATTGCCATCGTTATTCGGATCACCAGAACTGCTATAAGTGCTGCAAATCGAGCTTAATGGTTTCGCCATTGCGATGGGATTCTTTGCAGATTTTAGTATTCGATGAACGTTCTCGATTTGATCCTTTTCCTGCCGTTTATCAGTCAGCAGCTTGCGCAACTTCTCATTCCGTATCGTACTCAGAATTTCCATTACATTTGCTTGGGTTGCCGTCACTGAAGTGTACAGTTTCTTCTTCCGGCGAATATTGTGGTGAACACCTTTGTTTATCATCAATCCCAGATTTCGCTTGTGATCGGACCGTTTGTGCCTCTGTGAGCGTTTCACAACAACAGTTGTTGGAGGGCTCCTCAACGTAGGTGAAGTTTTTGCACGCGAGTAGAAGCTCTTTGTCGATATAGAACATCGTTCAGGTTTGTCTAACCGCCTGACTTTCGCCATTGGACTGCGCGCAGTGCCACCTGACTCTGCATGAATACGTTTTTTGGCCAATGGAGGAGGTATATCGTTATGTTCATCTTCGGAGGAGGATTCCTCAATGACTTCCTCCTCGTTGGGTTGCTTGCTTCTGTTCAAATTCATTGAACTCGTGAATAGAGCAGGCAGTTCGTCACTAAACGCCTTCTGCGTTGGTGTTCCCGGAATATTCTCCTTACCATTGATAACTTTCGATGTCGACGGACTAGAAGTCGAGGTAGGTGATCCATTTTTTGGCTTCAAACTCAATCGCCTACTGCGACGCAATGGCGATGTGATTGCAGCTTCCCTCGAAGCAGGGGGACTTTCAGGTAACTTCTCAAATACATCATCGTCTATACGCTCCGGAGAGTAGTGATTGTTATTGGAGAGAAAACTAATTCGCTGAGGTGTTTTACATAGAAGAACCTTTACCGAATGCATCTTTGTGTCGGTGTTCTTGGTTTTGTCATTGTTGTTGTTCAGAGGAACTACCCCCTCAAAGGAACAATTCTCCTGTTCAGAGTCTGAATTGATTTCAATTACCTCACTATCTGTGGCAAATAAACTTTTCTTGCGTTCGGAGAGTCTTGGTGTCGGGTTTCTAGGGGGACGTTGCCGCAGATTCCGGGGGGTCTCCATTTTTTCAACACGCATTGGTTAACCACACAACTCTGTAAGGTAAATTTATGTTTTTCAGAGCACTAACAGCAGTCATTTATTGAACTTACTTCAACTATTCCGTTTTATTTGTACAATTAGTCAGAAAAAATTCAATTAATTACCGCGAAATGCACAAAGTTTACTGGAGAATTTGACATTTGTGCGTAGAATGGCGGGAAATCGTAAACACACGACGTATCAACACATGTCGGTATGGTAGGCCGATGGGCAGTGTCATATTGATAAGAAAATTGAAATCATATGGTGAAGGGATATTTGTATTCTAGTGAGACATTTTCTTCAGTCAGATATTTATTTAGAATAGATGTACAAACGCATTGTTTCGAAATCTCTGGTGATTTCATTAATTTACATAAATTGTATGCAACTGCTTATAAAACAGTACAGATATGTTTTTAATTCTTCTTTTACACATTTAAAAAGGGAATTATTTTGTAGGTATTTCAAACAATTTAGGAAGGAGTGGTGGACTGTGAAATTTATTTTGAACTCGAGTATGTATTGAAATGGTAACAACGACAGAAGATACCACTAGCTGATGACCTGTAAACCAAAGTTGAAAATACATAATAAAAGTGATAAACGTGTACTGTGAATGTTATTTTTGAAAACGTTTACTGCGTGTTTGTGTTTCTTGTATATGGTTTTGTTAATCCAGTGTTGAAAAGTGAACAATAAAGCAATACATAAAGTCATTTCCGGTTCCTCTGGAATTTAAAATCAATTGTCGCCATTTTGATAGTTAAAACCACAAAAGGAAATGCGATTGTTTGAATTGGTATTGCAAAATGTCCCACCACATGTGAGCAATTATTTTTATACCTACCTACCTACAAATCAAATTAAATATATTTTATAATATAAGGATAAGGAATAGCCATAGCCACCGCTCACTGAGCGAACATAAAGTCATTCAATGGCGACTATGGTTGTATTTTATTTTTTAACTCTGAGTCTGAGCCAGTAGCATAGGCATACCCAAGTAGCAACTTCCGTAAGTCTTTTGCAAAGCATATAAATGACACAGGATTTATAGAGTGGCATGAAGTTATTTGTCTATGTAATTATTTGTGCCTCGAAGTGTTTTTGGGAAGCGTCTTAAGACACTTCAGACACACACTGGAGCCATCTTTTGGCAATTAGCTGCAGTTTAGGCGGTCAGCAACTGTCAATATTTGAATTTTATAGTTTTCCGGCTTTATTCGTTTTCAGGTTTCCTCACTCTGCGGAATATATTACTAACAACTAGCTGACCCGTGCTCGCCTTGCTTCGCCAGAGTTCCACTTCTTAAATTTAAAACAAAATAATAAGAGCTATACAAACCCGCTCCGGTGCTGTAAGTGACGTGTTGCAAGAAACAAAGGAAACAATGACTTAGTTTTATAATAGTAGGGACTTTTGAATTATGTAGTTTTTTTTTTTTTAAATATAACATAGACTTAAGTGGAATCCAGCCACTCTTACCCAAAAAAGAAAAGAAAAACTGTCAGTAAAACAACCCAAACAAATAGTTAGCCTCTTCTATTATTCCCTCACAATCTCATTTATGTAGTATTCGATTCGGCTTCTTTGCTCTCAGATTTCCGATTCCGTGTGCCTAGTCAAACATAAAAACGTCACCTGCTCTTTTTTGTGTTGATACCTATTCGTGCGATTTGAATATGTACAGTCTTCGACACTTTTCTAAGCAATTTCCATTCACTGGTTAAATTTTGTATTAAAACATTAGAAATATCCGTCCCGATTGATTAGTAAATATTTATACATAAATAATTTACAAAAATTGATTCACTCGATGCAATGCCTTTCTTTGCTGGAGAAAAAAATCACTAAAATGTAAACAAACTCTACCAGTTGTCAAATTCAAACGCACTTGGATTGGTTAATCTAAGAAAATCTCTTGATTGATTGATGCAAAAGTGCTCTGAAATCTGTAAAAGATTGCTTTATTTGTTCCAAACGAACATATAAAATATGAATTGCTCTGAGAGACAAAAAGTGCTCTCAGAGCGCCCAATCGAATACCACATTACATTCCAATTATTATATTTCCCTAGCGAACACCTATCGGGTCCAAAACTATCCTATCTTTCTAGCTACATACAACCATGCACACAAACAAAGTTTCATTGAGATCGGTTGAGTTTCTCAAAAAAATCGACAACAGCTGCATACAACCACGCACACAAACAAAGTTTCATTGGGATCGGTTGAGTTTCTCAGAAAACGGACAACAGCGCCACCTATCGGGTCCAAAACTAACCTATCTTTCTAGCTGCATACAACCACGCACACATACAAAGTTTCATTGAGATCGGTTGAGTTTCTCAAAAAAATCGACAACAGCGCCACCTATCGGGTCCAAAACTAACTGATCTTTCTAGCTGCATACAACCATGCTCACAAACAAAGTTTCATTGAGATCGGTTGAGTTTCTCAGAAAACGGACAACAGCGCCACCTATCGGGTTCAAAACTAACCTATCTTTCTAGCTGCATACAACCACGCACACAAACAAAGTTTCATTGGGATCGGTTGAGTTTCTCAGAAAACGAACAACAGCGCCACCTATCGGGTCCAAAACTATCCTGTCTTTCTAGCTGCATACAAACATGCACACATACAAAGTTTCATTGAGATCGGTTGAGTTTCTCAAAAAAATCGACACCAGCGCCACCTATCGGGTGTCGGTTTCTCCTTGACGATGACGCGGTGTCGTTTTAAAGGTAACGCGAATTCATTAATTTCTTCCCATCTAAAAGTGCCCAATGCGCCTAAAGAAGTAATAACATACGAAAAAAATTTATATATATTTACCTTCAGGATAACGTACGAAGATGATTTTAAAAAATAGATGAAAAAAACAATACCGAGCACAAAAGGGATTCGTTCGTGGCATGCATGCACATGAATCACAAATCAGATGACAATCAATATAGCGCATTTTAAATCACAATTGAGTGTGACTCCCTCCCAATCTCAATTACATTACATAACCTGACCTATCTCCCTCCCACAAATGCACCACATTACTCCACCAACAACTCCACTCTCTCCACTATCACCTCACAAATTCAATTCAATTTCAATAGATGAAAAAAAACAACACAAAGCACAAAAGGTGTATAAAGAAAAAGAAACAAAAAGCATACAGCAGAAAAGGTACAGAGAGAGAAACAGGTTTTGCCGCACACACACACAAAATTTCCTTCACTGAATGCCGGGCAAATCCAACGATCTAGCTTCAATCGAACATTTTACTTTTTTGAATTGTATAAAATTTATAGTTTAATGCTTATTGTTCAGCTTCAGGACTACGTACAAAGATGATTTATATCTTAAAATCTTTGTACATAATTGAACTTTATATTAAAAAAAATCCTATTTCATTCGGTTGAGTCATTCCAAAGCTAGGAGCTAGAAGGCATTCGAGAATTACAACTTTTGTTAGATATCAGCTTAAATCTCCGCTTCCGGACAGCGGACAATGATTAAACATATCCTAAGTTCTAATATCGACAATTTCCAATGCAATTGTGAAAACCGAAATCAATTTCGTGCAGTACTTTTTGAGCCCGTTGCACACAAACTATTTACAGCCGGAAAAAAGTTACAGTTTTATTATAGTAATAATAATAATAATAATAATAATAATAATAATAAGGATAAGGATAAGGATTCTGTGGCAATTGGTTGAAGTAGCTTATGTCGACATACGCCATATTAACTTTTTTTACACTACAAAGTTCTCGTTTTCCTTAGCTTTCTTTTAGTCCAGGTCCCATCACTCTACAACAATTAAGAATCATTAAAGATGAAGAAAACTGAACAGCTTTAATTTACTTCGAGTATGTAATAGGTACAATAGATTTGAAAACCTTAATATAAATTTCTTTTGTTCACATTGAAAAATTACCGAAATTGACATAAGCTATTTTAATTTTAACGCTTATTACCACAGAATTATTCAGGTAAAAATGTTAAACTTTTGTTTCACAGCATTATTTTTTTTATAGTGATGTGCTATTGAGCTGAATTTTAGTTATTACGAACTTAGTTATTCGTTATATATCCGGTGATTCGTAAGAACATCCTTTTTTTATTTGATTGTATCGTTTTAATATTTTATTTTTATGTTGGATTCTTCAAAATTCTTCCTTGTTTTATCTCGGTCTTTAACAATGGTTGTTGGAGCCGATACAGAAAACTCTGGAGCCAAGCTTTTATTGGAAATACCAGCTTCGAGCCTTGAAATTATTAGACATAGATTTTTCTTCAATTGTAAGAACTCTGCGTTTTGAGCCCATTTTCATTTTTTGATCTTATATAATATACGATTAAAAATCCTCTAAAATCTACCATTTCGCTTCTTTTATTCGACTGGGCTGAAGAAGGTTAAAGCTTCTGACCAGATAGGCATTATATAAACAACTGCCATGTAGTCAACCGCTTACGATTGGAAGCGGTATAGAAGCAGCAAAAATGAATTTCATATGAAATGAATCACAGCTGTCTAATTTGCCGAGGTTTTGACTGCAAAGGTTTCAGAGTTCCTCCTTAGTTGCCATAGATGTTTTTTGCTTCAGCGTATGCCGCTTCTATTCCTACTTCCGCTCTCTTCTCATATACCTACATATATGAGCTTTCTATCCAGTGTTACCAGATTGGGCGCTTTGTCGTATTTTGGGCTATCTTTTTACTTAAAAAACGATAGAAATTTCTTTCATGAGCGCCGAACACAATTTTTTAAGGTTTGGGCGCTTAAAGCGAACTAAATTCTGGCAGCCCTGTGTCACTCCTGCAAGCCTGCAACGACAAGAGCGGCTGGTTCTGATACAGTGCGGTAAGAGGGTACCGCGTCGCTGCACTGCTGCCATCAGTTTACTGTACTTCTCCTGTTTTATTGCGTCTGCTCATATTTCGCATCCATACAAAAGTATCGCGTGCGTAATTGTCATGGGCACTTGGGCAGCCTTCGTTGGTTTCTAAGCTAAGGAACTCTAACAGCGCGCTCGGAAGCGGATGTAATCACCCTTATTCCGCGTGTCGTTTATATTAAACGACAATTGGCGTTTTTTGAAATCGGTATTACATGTGGCGTGTTTCTAGGCGTTTTATGTCGTTTAACGACTTGTGGCGTTTAAGTAGTGTGGAACACAAGTTCTACAAACGTCAAAACAGTTTTTCGCATTCTGAAAGTCGTTTTTGTTGCGCAAAACGACTCGAAAAACGTCGATTATTGTCGTCTACAAATTCTTGAACGACTAGGAGGCAAATTTAAATAAAAACATGTGAGTTTTGGTAATTGTTTATATTTTATGCATTGATTTCATAATTCTCTTATGATTAAGGGTGAAAGTGCCAAAATGCGTATGTGAGTACCATCCACACATCCTATGACTCCTGGAATTCCAGCCTTTTGGTAAAACATCATTTTTGCACAATTCCTTTCTTCTTCCATGTAATGCATGTTTATCCATTGTGGGCATATATTTTTTTCGATAACAGTAAGCATTTCGGTAAGGATTTTGGTAAGGGTTGGTTGGGCAAGACCTAAATTAAAATCATTCCCTACACCCTTTTGGTAGCCACCTTCCGCAAGAAAACGCAATGTCGAAGCCAGTTTTGAAATGACTGGCACTGACAAAGAACTTCCCGCGGCAGGAAGTTTATCCTTCACTTCATTTAACAAATAGACAAATGCTTCTTTGCTAAGTCTAAAGTACATTTTGAATCTGGAAATTATTGGCATTATTTTCTACCTCAAACTATTTTGTATTTATATGTATTACTTACTTTGAATCTGGTAAATCCAAAAGGATTGGATTTTGACCTGATACTTCTTCTAATAATTTTCAGGTCTCTTTTTGCAGATTCATCTTCTTCGTAGCTTTCGCTTTCCAATGGTATGAACATTGCAATGCTATTCATTTTTTTTTAGTATACCACAACTCGAAATATACTTTCGATTTTAAATTTAAAACATAAACACTCCCTTAACTGTCATTAGTTTGTGTGGAACTCATGTGGAATGCAACTTGAATGAAAGTGGAGGCGTTCAAGGAATAGAATACCGATACTAAAACGACACTAAAGCGACTCGACACAAAAAACGCCAGCTGTCGTTTAATATAAACGACACGCGGAATAAGGGTGAATATGATTCCAAAAAGTGAGTTTTAATAGTTATCCCAACTGTGTTTTTGCTTGTGAAATTTTTCTGGGCCTACCTATATGGAATTCGACTTGAGTCTGGATATGTTTTATGGCAAGTAGAGCAATCGCGGTCTTTTCAGTTGCAAGACTAAGCTTCCATCCAGAAATGGGCATGTCTTATAACTTTGTTGACCTTCCTTCGTGCGTCCTCAGTGCCTCTCGCATTGTTGTACCTATGTACATGTTCAGAAGATTTTGGTGGCAGGTTTGAGCGATGGTTTTTAAGACTTCCGCTGGTATAGCGTCAGAATCTCAGCTTTGCTCTTCCATGAACTTCGGGATCTCTTTGTGTACAGGAGAAATATCTTGCCGTCTAGTAGGATGAGTTCGGATGAGTGTATCCACTATCGTCTGCACTCATGGGTGGCGTTGTCGAACTTGCGCCCAACCTGCGCATCACTACCTTATATCCCAGTCCCCAGGGATCGCTGTTTACATCTTAGCGAAGTTCCCCCCAGCCCCCACTTGTGTTGCTTACTCAAAAATATGGATCTCTTGAGCCCTGACTTTGCGCATCTGAACTCTAAAAGTGCCTCTTCCCTTATTTCAGCATGTCTCCTTCTTCTGGTGACCTTGCGTCTAAGGTGTAGGCATGGTGGCCACTTGATAATAATACATCAGTAATCTTGGTGGTTCATCAGTATACAGCTTTCCTGCGCTCGCTCCTATGGCTTGGCTGCTGCATTGAGTTGTTACCTGCCCGGTAGATAAGCCGCATTGTGGCTTCCATCTCCGTCATTTCCAGAATTTCTTCTTTCCTATATTTGCGATTGTCTACGTTAAGCATATCTTCCTTACTTCGAAATACAGTACAGTCGATAAGTGTAGGTACTCATTCATTTAAAAAGATTTCAAAGCATGATAAAATCCAAATGTTTCTATTTTTAGAATTTTCGTAGTTTAGTGTCTGCGTACGACCTAGCTTATGAATTTCACTGTCTTAGTTTATATTCCTGGTTCGAACTGGAGTTTTTTTTTAATCTTATGAATTAATATTCGGGAAAAATCACTTCCGTTGCCACATAACAATTCTCGTGACACATTTACCAGTTCACCCCATCCACAAGTCCAGCCTGCCAAGAAACAAAATCGGTTCACGCATTACAGAGAACATCAATTTTCAACACAATATAATTTATATTTATATATATAGATAGATATAGGGCCTTACCAATAAACATTTTTAATTTCGACTCTTCACAGTGGCTATATTTTCCATACAAATTTCGCAATTGTGGGCTTCCGGAAATTTAAAGTCGAGACTAAAATGTTATTAATAGGTACGGCGGATAGTGTTTTTATTAAAAAAGTATTCAATAGGATAAGTAATGATTGACATTAAACAAGAATTATTAACATTAAAACAGATGTGGTTAAAAATCTCCGATTTAATGAATTGATAAAAAAAAAAAAAAAACTTGTAATTAACACACAAAAATGTAATATCAAGTTTGCAACTGTGCCTCCTCGATACACATATCAATCAGTTGTAAGGTGCTGCCCATTCTGCTTAAAATTTCCCTCTCAGCCTCAAAGGAGCACTCCATGGTCTTGCGTGCTACCAAAGCTGAAATGGCGAGATTTACTTCAAGTCCATCTTGTACATTATCCAAGTTTTCATCAAAGATTCCAGACTCTGTTTCAACCTTTAAAAAAAAAAAAATACAAGATTCACCTAAAGGAAAACAAGAATCTCTTATACTAACTTTGTCAACAACACATTTCTCTTGAACGGTGTCATTTTTCGACTCCAGTTTACAGTTGTCCACCGCCAGAGGCAATTTGACATTAACAGTATGTTTAGCTAAACTCATTGGCGTCTCAACGTCTTTCATATGTTTTTCAGATTTTACGTCAGCTGCTTTTAGGCATGCGTTAAATTTCTCTTGAGCTTGAGTTTTTGTATACAATCCGGACTTGTACTTTCGGACGCATTGCCTGTAATTCAGGTTGACAGCTTGCATTAATGTTACCTGGGTATCGGTTTGATGTATCTCCTCATATATTTTCTGTTGTCTGTCAGTGATGACAGTTATCATGTCATTATAACTGTCCTTGACGTAAGTCATTTGAATGCTTGCGATTTGTATATCATGTTTCAGTTTTTGTTGCTCCAAGAAGACGTAATCCTCGACGTTGATATTGGCCTGTGACATACAAATGTCTGTATTAATTAAAGACTAAAAAGATATATCTAAACACTTTTTACCAGTGAACATAGTAACCTTAACAAAATAACAAAGAATGACAGCTGATATTTATTCTGCATCACTGAAACATTTGTTGAACACAATCTGTTGCGGGTAATGCCGACAATACACTGCGATAGTTGATTATTATTTATTGTGACATCGACTATCTTATCAGGAAATACAAGAAGGTAGCTTACTACAGGTATAGTCCGATCTGTCAAGAGATAGAGTACAATCGAGGTCTATCTCTACGAAGACAGATTATGAGTCTTCGACAGTACCTTCCTTATATTTTTATCATAACTTTCTTTTGTTTAATTTCATTACGTACACAATCGGTATATGACAATGCCGATTTTTTTGTTACACTGTATTTTCTGAATATGTACATTACATTCTTAACGTTCTGCCAATAATTACCGTTAACGACAAAGGAATACATACGGAAACCCTCCGGAAATAAAAGTTTCAGTTGATCCATATTCCTTAAATTCAGATTAGAAATGTAAAGAAACCCAAATAAAAACCGGTTTAAAATAATCATTAGACTTCAAATGTTTGACAGTCTCTTCTTTTGTCTTTTCAGCAAATAGCTCGAAGCATCGTTCAGGCGGTTGCCAACGCTAATGACATTTCGACAACTATAAAGCATTTCCTACATTCCATCATGGATGCCATCGGATTTAACTATTACGTTACAACGGATGAGATCTCTAAAATGGAGTTCCGGTGGCCCAAAGAAGAGGCGGGCTATTTTATATTTCACTATGAACAAACAGTTTTTGAGCGATATCGTATATTCTTAGAGAAAACTTGTAAATTAATGAATCAAGAAAGTCTTCTGGAAGAAATGGTTACGATTATCACAGCTTTCTTAAATTTGTACAACAGCATGGAGGAGTCATGGGAAGATAATTTTAGGGAACCATTTTCTTTAATAAGTAAGTACATAACATAATGTTTGTCACATTCGTTTACGAGAATTCTTCAAAAACTACGAAACAAACAGATAAAATGTAAAAGTATTTCTTTTTTAATCGTACCAGAACCGTCGTGAAGTAAATGACTAGGTTAAAGACCAATACGAGTTTAACTGTGTCGATTCAGATTCGTTCTCGAATAGTTTACTTGATTTATATTACTTATCAAGTACACTTAAGTATAATACTCAATACCTCTTTAAAGACATTGGGCACATACAAATTTAACTTAAGTCAACTATATTGATCTACTTAGACTAGATGTACCCTGATCGCGAAAACTAGATTGTTCGGTAACGTCACTTATCCTACGTTAGCCACATGCGAAATGCCAGTCACAAAATTATTGGTTAGCGTTTGTTGACTCTTCCGTACTTCTCCATAAACGTCACACTTGTCTACATCAATTGCCTATCGCATAGAATCCAATGTGTCCGTTGGGGCAATGTATTTAACTGACATAAGATAAGATATAATTCAGCTTATGGCATGGACGGTGACACACAAGCAACGTATATGCCGGCTGCGATAGATAGAGTAGGTTTAATTTCTCCTTCGATTACGATTTTCACAAATATGATATGGATCACATAAATTGTTGAAAACGACGACAGTTCTTTAAAGGAAAATTCTGTGCAACAGATAAGTATAACAAGGATTTTATGAGACTGTTGCTTCTGTTGAATACGTTAACATTGGAGAAGACACAAATACCTCCTGAGAGGTCTGTGCCTTGATTTTGTGCGGTTTTTGAGGCGATGTCGCTAGGGAACGTTCCGAATCAGATTTGAGTGTGTGAGTGAGGCCGCGCGCTGTGACCAACGTGACCGTAGTGCAATTATTTGCACTTTTTCGAGGACCCTCATACTATTTGTTGCTACTTTTTCCCTTTTTTTAGTATGAAAATTCACTTTGGAAATTTTAGAAACGCTGTGATTTCCAAATGAATTTCTATAAAATATAACGGTGCTGTCTATCAGAACACGATTAGAGTGTTAGGAGAGCCAACAATTGTTAAATATTGTGCGAAAATTCTTAAATTGCAGAGTAGCTTTAGAAATGACACTTTTTTCTTTCACCGCTTTTTTTTTTTGTTGCTTTTCAGAATTAAGCAACAATCTACCGGATTGTTAGAGAAAGGTTATAAATTTTGGTTTTAGTTTCACAATACAATAGCCCTGTTTTTTTGAGCTTCGTTCTCAGCAAAGCAAAGTAAAGTAGGATTTTCAGCACGCAATTACAACAACTACGCTCTACTTGACACTTCGACGACTCACACTAGGTATTCATTCCCAGCAAGATTCACTTGGGAGTAAATGTATACTTCTGAACACCAGGGGGAGAACATTTTTGTTGCCCTCCTTGTATAATATGAATCTGTTCACAAAGTTTCTCTATTTACAGTACATACTATTCGTTGGTTGTGATTGGTGGAAATTCATAAAGAAATGCATAAGTGAACTAATTTTCAAAATAACAAATAAATATAAGGGCTTTTATTAAAATATGCAATAAATTATTTTTTATGTAAGCTGCAAATATTGTTTTAGACAAATATACCTTATTAAACTTGTAATCGTAAGATATTGGTGTATTAATCTTTGAGATATATATTTTTATATTTTTTAAACCCCAAAATATGAGGAAGGATAAATATCCATTGGAAAATTTTATGCAAAAAAATTGTATTTCTTTGACTGAAAAAAGTTACTTCTTGTGATGTGCCCAATCATGTTGTATCATGCTACCTACTGAACAGGCCCACACAGCCACCTTTTTTGATAAAACCTACTGTTCAGAAAGCTGCTGGAAATCGTTTAAGTGCACATTTTCCTACTTTACTTTGCTTTGCTGAGATTGAAGCTCAAAAAAACAAGCCTAATATAGACTGTAAAAAGATCACTCTCTCACAACGTTTATTTTATAAATAAACCCAAAACAACCAAATAACATTAGAATTAGATGTCTTTAAGATTGTTCTGCGGGTAAGCTAGACAGTACTTTAGATGCAATTCGTTTTCAAATGACAAATTTTAAAATGAAAACCTTTTAGCTTTGATTTTTATTTATAAATATATCAAAAATTAATTCAATTTTTTTATAAATTATATCAACTCATTATTATATCTACTTTTAAGATCTCTTTCAATTTAGTTTTGTGTGCCTTTTTCTGACGCTGTTACATAAATTCAGTATTTTCTCCCAATATTTAACAAGTATTAGCCGGCTTTACACTATTTACGCGTTATTTTTTTAAACATAGATATTCATTTTGAAATCACAGTTTTGGAAAACTTTTTTAAGTACTATTCACATGAGCGCGAATTGCGAACAAATGAATTTAATTGTATTTATGAATTGAAAATTGATTTGTATACTATTTACCACCAAAGCCTTATATTAAATTAATCTTAAGTCTAATCTAAAAAAAAATCGGACTCTCAATCGATTTAAATAGCTCAATTTAAAATTATTACAGCAATTGAAAATTCTTGCAGCGAATTGTCACACTTTATTCACAATCCACATAGAACATTCGCGGATCCACAAACCCACGAATGAAAAAATTCTATCGCATTTAACATTAAACAATGATTGAAGTGATTGAAGTGTAAAAACATTCGCTTGTTCGTAGTTCGTTCGCCATTGACTCTCATGCGAATAGTCCTAAAATGTGAATTTTCCAAATAATAAAAAGGAACAAAGGAACAACAAATTGTATTAGTGTCCTCGAAAAAGGTACCAAATTGTCGCACAACGGTCACGCTGTTGTCATTTCTTCTCATCCGACATCCTTCTCGCTACCTAAAAAGGTCACGTGTGGGAAAGCTCGCCTGGAATTTGCAGGAACAAAGCGATATAAAAACAGGAAAAATTGGAAGTTGTCAGTTCGCGACATCACTCACACATTTATAGAATCCGCCTATACGTGAACCCTTTCCGACACCGCCATTGCGGAAAAAACCGCACAAAATCAAGGCACTGAGCTATTGAAAACAAACATAAAGAGCTTAACGGAATTTTTGTGTTGGGCTCTTCGACAGACAATCATGCCCTGAACAGTCTCATGAAACATGAAGTAAAACAATCAGATAGCATTTGCGGTTTGCACTGGTAAGTAACAACCTGTTGACAGACCTAATGGGTTCATTCATTTACGCGGCTTTAATCGAACGCGATCGATTTATATCGATTGGAGACGACAAAGTCTATCTCTGCTCTTGCTTATCAAAAATGACAGAAAAAGAGAAAATTAGCAAAATAACAAGTACTTTCTCTCTTGACTCGAAAAAGCTTCAACCGGCAAGTACCTACTGATAAATGTGTACGTCAAATGGACCAATTTGACAAGAAAATTTAAAAATCAAGTGCACAAACAAATAAAATCTGAGAAAATAGAGAAAATTCGGTAGTGTTCGAATGTTCTCCTAGAACGTTTCATATGCTGTAAAAAAGGCAAGTTATATATTTATTTGTTACATGGATTAGATGTCAAAGATGAAAGTGGTTCAAGCTAACTGGAAGTTTATCCACGTACATTCTTTTGAGTATATTTCCACCTCTCTGAGAGTTTCCGTGAAATACACTAAAAGAAATAATACCTATACATTATGGGCCTTAGCAATAAACATTTTTAGTCTCGACTTTAAATTTACGGAAACACACAATTGCAAAATTTGTATGGAAAATATAGCCTCTGTAAACTACTTAAATTTAGAGTCGAAACTAAAAATGTTTATTGCTAAGGCCCTATGTCTTTATTTATGTTAGGAACGAGTTTCCAACAAAGTCTGGCAAAACACTTGCTGACTTTCGTTTTCCGCTTTATTGTCATGAACCAAATAACGCACGTTGACATTTATGTAATACCTGAAACTTTTTCAGTCTATGTATTTGAGGCGATACCCGACACTAGCCGTGTTTTTTTGAGCTTCGATCTCAGCAAAGCAAAGTAAAGTAGGATTTTCAGCACGCAATTACAACATCTACGAACTCCTCGACACTTCGAGACTCGCAATATTTGTTGTAATTTGCTTTCTGAAAATCCTACTTTACTTTGCTTCTCGCTTTGCTTTCCTGAAATAGAAGTTCAAAAAATATATGGTGTTTGGTGTACCCAAATTAGACAACGTACTTAAGAGTTCTAGAACAACATGAACGTTCTACTTTAAGAGGGTCTACCCAGAAATCGAGTAAAAGTGCAAAAAAAATTACAATAATAATTTATCTGACTGATAAATTAGTACTAGAGCGATTGAATTGAAACTGAATGTATTTGAAAGAACAGCGTTTCCTCTTCAAAAACGTCGGAGGAGGATTTTATAAAAAAGACGTACCAGTTATATATGTATTTTATTTAAAGAATTCTCAAAGGTGTTTTGGAAAATTTGCATAAAACGATTGACTCTTGGCCATACCATGATAAGACTGAGTACGATACATCTGAGATCAGCTAAAAGGTAATGTCCAAAAGACCAATAGTGTCAAGACAGATCTTGAAATTGTACACTGGTTTTGAAAATACAGATGTTGAAAAACAAACAATATTTTGAAATATTGAACTGGGGTTTATATGTGAATATTGATGCTCGTATGTTTGAATTTTTACTTAAAACGACAAGGTATCATGTCAGCTAACAGATCCAATAAAAACTTATATTTATTACGTGTATTTTGTCACAAAATACCGAGTTTAAATTACATACTTTTCTCCAAAAATTATTCTGTACGTTACTTATAACTTTTCACACCGAGTCGAAAACCGGGTTCATCAGTTTTCCAATCGTTGGGTTGTTAAAACAAAAAGACTTTTTGTAATATTCAGCAAATTCAGTAAAATGGTTGACCGAACAAAAGTCACAACTCACAACTTAAAATCATTTTCCACAATTAATTGATGGGCTAATATTGTTTTGAAATGCGCTAAATTCATTTTGTTTGTTAAATAATACGATCGAAACTTGTAACCACAAGAGTTTGCACCGAAGTTAATACTAATGTCTCACAGCTGAATGAAACGTCAAAAGAAAACTAGTTGGTGGTCGGTGTGAATGCATCAGTATGAAGAGTTTACTAGTTTTTGCACTTTCGCAGAAATTCTGTTCTTCAGTCAGAGAAACAAAATATAATTTTTTGCACTTTTGCTCGATTTCTGGGTAGAGGCCAGAAAGGGCGTAAAGAAAGGGATTATGTACAATTTACTACCCAGTTCTTTTAGCTATTTCGCTGTGTAGATTTTATAAACCTTACTAACTGAAAAGACTTCCCTTAAATCTTACAGGCTATTCTCTTCTGTATTCAATGCACATGATTAGAAAAGACTTAGCTGATCCGCACCTGGTTTTGGATGATATTTGTCATAGGCTCTTTAAGAACGCTCAAAAAGGACTTGGGTATATTGAGCAACTTAATCCACTGAGAACTACAAAAATTTAAATTGCAGATATCCTGACTCTCATGAAGTAATACTGAAAGGACTTTGCCTACTGTTGGAAAAGGACTACGATTGCTTTCAGCGATTCGACGAAAACATTTTTCAGTTTTATAAAAATTGTATGGAGTACGAAGTATGTTTTATATCTATTCAAACAAACACACCTTATCCAGACGCAGCACAAAAACAACAGTTTATTGGTTTCAAAACGTGTTTGAATAAGGTGTGTTTGTTTTGTAAGCCCACTCATCTGTGGAACACCGATTTTACTTGTTTCTTTAGTTTATCGGAACAAGAGGACATCTTTTCATTTACATAAGAAATGCTCTCAACAATCGGAACATTGAAACTGGCCCAAGGGAAAGCCTAGTCCGATTTTTAACTGATCCTAATATGATAAAAGCCTATTGTGTGTTCGCTGAAAATGGAACGCGAAATTTAGTTTGCTCCTTGCTGAAGTTTCTGAATTCTTTGCTCACGTAAGTATGGACACAGCTAATTTATTATTTACACAGGCTTTGGAGTTCAATTAGGTGATTGTTGCTGGCTTAAAACTCTATTACTATAGGTACTTGCCGGTCCTAGACAGCTTCAGTCGAGAGCAGGTGCACATAATTTTCAGCCACGCCTTGCGGGAGCACACACAAAACCGATCTTTGGCAGTTCAATTCTATTTGACCTACATGAAGAAGAGCTTTGCAGATAAGCTGATTTTCAGGGACATTCTTGAATTCTTTTTGATGAAAGCTGTGAGTTTATTTCCGGTCACTAAGTCATTTCTAAATCTTAATTGTTTTAGGATAACATTGATCGCTTGGATAACTTCTTCGGATCACTGTGGGAAAAGTTTTCATACATGACTAAGTTTCACCCATACTTGAGGATTTTTAAGAAAGCGGACTACAGCGAAACTATCTTAAGTATCACTGCGCAGTTTGCTTACAGGGTGTACCAAAAGTTATATAGCGAGTGTGAAGATAATGGCAAGTGTGACATATAAAGTCGTATCCATGGTCAAGTCATGATCTGTAGGTACCTATCCCTTTTTATATAGACGGATATGCTACACGCTTGAGCAAGTTTCTTCTGGAGCTACCTTCTGTTTTGAACTTACTGGGGAACAAGTTTCAGATTCGAGGTATACTTTTGCAAATCTACTCGATTACGGATCCTGATCTGGCCATCGTCACTATTAAGGACTTTCCAATTGTAAGCTCATAGTCATACTGAGTTCATTATACCTACTTTTATTTAACTATACACAGGCAGCTGACAATTTTATAAAATACGCCTTGCAATACCTTACAAAATGCGATGGTGATCTTACACTTGCTCAAAATACCGCTTGTTGTATGCTCAAGTGGATGGAATTTCTGAACATGCAGGATGAAATGGAGTATTTCGCAAGCAGTGTGTATGGGAAGTACAAAGAACTGGTGTCTAGTTCATCGGAGGTTGGTAAAACGTCAATTGGTTTGTCTGTTCTGTCTGATTTTGTTGAACTTCATAGCTTACGGAAGATCAGGTGAACATTTTGGAACACGCTTTAGTACTACTGTCTGTTTTTTCCGACACAACATCGGCGTTAAATGAGAAAGACGTGTTCGAACTATTGTCAGATTTGCGTACGCACCTCATCGAGTCAAATATGTTTCGAGAACTATCCGCCAAACACAATTGCTGCCTACGTAAGTCTTTATGCCACAAAAAATCCAACCTCCTTTTTTATGCAGCTTTGCCCAAAATATCACAGAATCACTTGGAATAACGACGTACTCCGGTTGTCTAAATATATTATCAGTCATCTGTGCGCAGATAACTACTGACGAATCGAACACTGAATCGTCAGTGCTACTAGGGAAAGTACATTTATTTCTAAAATATCTACTTGACTGCCTTGGAGATGACAATCAGTCTGATGTCACAATTGTTTTCGCTGAAGCGGTAAGATTTTACACAACTTGATATCGCACATGAGCTTAACCAATATTTTTGTCAAGGCAATGCGAGCACTGTGCGACCTCTACATTGTCTTTAATTTCGAAATGGAACGTCAAGTCTATCACATTATGGTCAGCGCCGTCAACAAATACGTTTTCAATGCATCAGTGTCGACTACTGATTCACTACAACAGGTGGAACGGCAGCGAAACATCCTGCATTGCTTCAATCTTCTGCATAAATTTATTGAAATACCAACGGCTATTACCTGGAAGGTTATAATCCACTATGGGATAGCGGCAAACTTTGAAAACGAACTCACAGAACTTATGGACATCTTGTTCGATTATAATTCGGAGAAATTTAAGAAGCCATCCCTGTTCACCTATGTAGTTCCGGTGGCAATTTACAATTTATTTCAACGTCGCGTTCGTATAACACAATTTTGTGTAAGGATACATTTTTTTAAAAATTTTATTCAGTATTTCATCATCTCTCTCTTTCTGCTTGTCTGTAGAAAGCAATAAAAGCTTACAAGAAATACGTAGAAGGCAAAATACCCGACAGAACTCAACGTGTAATGAAGGTGCACATTGTTCTGACAATGATTGATATGATCGAAAGGGCTGTTAGGGCTGGCGGGATAAATCTTCAACCGAATCGAATTGAGTTGCTGTCAAATTTGAATATTCTTTTGACAGATGTGTACGAACAAGATCGGAATTTGATGTAAGTAGAAAGATGGTAGGAGCATATTTTGAGATGAATCTATATTTTGTTTGCAGTTTAACCCAATCAAGGCGATTGCAGAGACACACACTGTCCCGAAATGAACACGACACATTGGCCACATTTCAAGAGAGGCTTTCGCAGTAAACTGTGATTTCTTTATTATAAAAGTCGTACCGTTCAAAAATAAATATAATAAGCATTTTCGTTTAAAATGCCTGACTATTATTTCAATGAAAAAGGGGGTTGTAACGATTAATGTGGTTTTCCATTGGGACCAAAAATCAATCTTTTTTTTGATCTAAATCACTTTTCATGTTCCATTGGGACCAAAAATCAATCTTTTTTTCGATTCAGAGCACTTTTTGCAGATCTCGATATTTTTTCAGATCTACACACACTCTCACAATAGGTCTGTTCCTTTACTTTTATATCTTACGAATTTTTACGAATTCTTACGAATTTTTACTCAATGCCGTTCCTTAACTCGAAAAATTCGTAAAAGAGAGCGTCGTCGAGAGAGCAAGATATTACCCCTCCACTGAGAATCTTACGAATTTTTACTCAACAAATTTCTTGGTGTAAGAAATTTGAAGGGCTGTCAGTCAACAAACAATTAACAGCTGATTTGAAATTTCTTGTAATATTTGACAATCGATTGAATTTGTTTTGATTTCTTGCGTTCTATTAAAATAGTATCAACAGGTGGCAAAATAAATATTGAATGTTCTCCCCGAACATTCCATCGTATTGAAAGTATTCTTTGCCACTGCAATTTATGGAATTATTTATCTGTCATATCTGTCATTTTTCATAGTTTACTACAAAAGCGTTCCCTAACTTTTTCGTAAGTGTCTCTCTCTGTGAGAGAATTTATCCCCACCACTGCCATTTTAATTGTCTTTTCCATTCTTACTACAAAAGTAAGGGAACAGACCTAATACCAATCTACTTTGCACAGCTGTTTGACGTCATTTTAAGAAGTTTGCTTTTGAAGACAAATGGGGGTAGTTTCCTGAAAACCAAAATAACGAAATACATTTAATAGCCATGGATATAATTTAAGAGGAACTATTATCTTCATAGTTTTCCTCGTCATCTGAAGACTCTGAATCACAAAAAAAAAACTCTATTTGTTTGTGCAATAGGGGAAACATTTTTCAAGTCGATATCCATTTCTGATTTCTGCAAAAACAAATGCAATTTGAACAGCTGATATTGTTGTCAAATATCGCACTACTCCATTTACAAAAGCAGATCAATTTCGTTGCATGTTCCATTTGCCCAGTAAAATCTGAGATCTGAAAATGATTTGTGGTGGTCCCAATGGACATAACGACATAAGTAATGGAACAGTTTCAGAAGTTATTTATTTTTGATTCCACACTATTCCGAACGATTTTTTTTGTCCAATGGAAAACGACATAATTAACTCGATATAGGTGAGTAACATAATGCTTGCCAGAATGAAACAACAGATTAAAATTGACCTGGGTGTGTTTGAGTTTTCTTGTCTTGCAAACCGTATGAGGGACCAGATGTGAGATGATTCCTCCATGCATCTGTTGAACTCTATGTGCTGACTTAAAATACACAATTGATCCTTAAGATAAATATGACATGTAGAGAGCGAATGGAAATCAATGCTCCGGCCTGAAGTCTTTGATTCTATCCCAGGGTGCTAATGCATTAGATGTGACCCAGCCTGATGTGAGGACATGGAAAAACCATTTCTGCAGACTGTTAAACGGGAAGACCACATTAATTCCGCTGTCAGGCAGATTGAACCATTCAACCTGGACGATGAAAGCCAAGACTTCCGTCCACAACGCCCGCGCTTTGTACTTCAAACTACACCATAAGAGTAGTCATAACCTGTTTAGCGCGTGTTTATTATAAAAAAAAAAAACCTGACCTAAATGAAGTGAGGATAGCAATATCCAAGCTGAAATCCAACAAAGCTGCCGTCTCGTCTCCAAGATTTGGTTAGAGGAAAGTATGCCTGATGAATGGAACCTCTGCCCGATCCACAAGAAAGGAGACCCTCTAAACTGCGCCAACCATAGAGGCATCAGTTTCCTTAACATCGCGTATAAGATCCTTTCTGCCGTACTGTGTGATCGCCTGAAACCATATGTCAACGAACTGATTGGACCCTATCAGTGCGGCTTTAGGCCCGGTAAGTCCACCCACCACCTGTTAATCGTCTAGTTTTGACATCCCTGCCAAACTTGTCAGATTGTGCAGAATGACAATGCAGAACGCTCGCTGCTCCATAAAGGTCGGAAACAATCTCACCGAGACCTTTGATGTCAAAGAAGGATTTAGACAAGGTGACGCGCTGTCGTGTGACTTCTTCAACATCATTCTTGAGAAGATTGTGCGAAACTCACAAGCCAACACCAGAGGCACAATTTTCCAGAAGTCTGTGCAACTACTTGCATACGCTGACGACATCAACATCATTGGCAGAACACAGCGAGCTGTCTCTGCTAAAAGGCGTTTAGTGGTGAATGAGGGCAAAACAAAATATATGCTGTCCACAAGAAGGGAGACACAACACCTTGGTCGTTTTGAACGCAAAATTCTTCGAGGGATTTTTGGTCCCGTTTGCGTTGACGGGCTCTGTACAGCGACACCGACCTGGTCAGAAAAGTACTCATTAGTCGTCTAAGATGGCTAGGACATGTAGAGCGAATGGACAGCAGCGCTCCGGCCCGAAGAGTCTTCGATTCCAACCCGGAGGCACAACGCAGTAGAGGAAGACGTCGCCTTAGGTGGCGCTCGCAAGTGGAAGGGGACCTCAACCAACTTGGAGTGCGCAACTGGAGGCAGTTAGCCAATGATCGCGCTAATTGGAGAGGCGTATTGGTTGAGGCCCAGGTCCACCCCGGACTGTAGCGCCACCTACATAAGTAAGTAAGGTCATGATTCCTAGATTATTTTCATTTGCAAATGATGATTTGATGAACTTTAATAATGTTGTCTATTGGTGTGCTAGATAGCTCGTTTAGGTTATGGATGAAGTTTCTATGGAATTTGATTTGGAGACCTGGACAGTGACATAGGAAGTGGGTTGTTTCTTCTTGTCACCGCATGTGGTATCACAGGGGGCCTATTCCAGAAAGCGCGGCGGATCGCTTTTAATGGCGGATTTGATTTTTTGTATTTCCAAAAGCGATTCGCTTTCCATTCGACCATATGGAAAGCGAAAGCACTTTTGAACGCCATTTTACCATTGCATTGAAAGCGATAGGTGTTTAGGTGACGGATTGCTGGCGGATTGTTTTGCGGACCGAATAAAAATGTAAATATTCAATAAAAACAAGAAGTTTAAAATTGCTGAAACATTCATTGCGTCATATTAATTGAACTCATTTTATATTTTTTTATTAAAGGAGTCAAAAACATACTTTCGTTCAACAATTTCAATTCGCTGCACTTGTTGAATTTTTGAAAGAGAACAGTGGATTAGCGAAGGGCATTCTTAATGCTCCAGAATATAGACCCAAGGCTGTAGAACTTTGAGACGGTATCACAAATGTGTTGAATAGCTTTGGGCCTCCGATTAAAACACGTGATGGTAGGAAAAAAATAAGTGAAATATCTATTGGTTCTTATATTATTTTGTGTTTTTATTAAGAGCCGGCGTATATGCAAGAAAAAAAAAAACAACACAAACAGACGTCAAATATTTGGAAAAATAAATGGCAAATTGGAAGTGAGAATGGAAATAACTGGAAAGATAATTTACGCCCCGTTCGCATTTGAGAATAAGCAAAAGCGAACACGGGCGAAATTAAGGTATCGCTTTTGATACGATCCGCCGCGATTTTGGGAATAACCCCCCAGGGTGTTGTGCCCCATTAGGATACCAACAAGCGTAGAGACATTTCCGGTTTTCCCGCATGATTCCCTCCGTTCTGGATCTACAAAAAGGTGACCCTAACTTCCTTCTATTAGAGCACGTATCCTTGGATATCCATCGAGCGTTTGCCTCATCAGTGACCTTTTTCCCTGCTTCTAGATTTAGTGTACAGAGCGGCATGTATATAGAGGAACATATTTATCCTAGACTAGAGCATAAGACGAACATTGTCGTGCTAGTTCATTAGCTTTCTAGATAGGTAGGTAGATAAAGAATTCATTCAGACCCATAAACATCTACTTTTGCCTTTTCCTTCATCGACAATTATTATTATCCTTCTGTGTGTGTGTTTACATTGTTTAGAGTGCTGACTTTATTAAAATCACCGTTTATGATCAACAATTTGAGATGGCTTCAATTTTGTTCTCTGACTGCTTTTAAGATCGTGAACCGATTTAAGAGTTTATATTCTTATATTATGAAATCTGGGGTCGAATCGCCACTTCCGTGAACGAGCTATACGTTCACGGAATTATGTTGATTTTACATGTGAAACAAAAACAAATTCCGTCTCGTAATGATCGTTCACGGACGACGCGATTCGACCCCTGTATCCAGTCTACAAAGGACACTTTAATTGTCAAATACAACCGTCACAATTTTTTGTAAAATAACTATTCTTTCGTGTACCATATCATGTACCGGTAGAAATATCAATCTACTTCATAAAAATGCCTCCTAACTTTGCGATTTGGAGGTTACACCTTTTTATTTGAAATACATCTCCCACTGCCTAACTCATTCAGAAATAAGAAACCATCCTCACTTGTTTTATATTTATCTTTATTTTTTTATTTTATACGTACAAGAATTTAATTACGCCGTTTTTTTTATTATAAGCAAATGAGTTTTTCTTTTTATTATTATTATCATTTTGTTCGGGGGTTTGTTTTCATTCTTAATAATATTTCTTTCTGTTGCTGTTTTTTTTTTTTATTTCTAATGTCGATTGAGTTCAAAAATATGAAGAGTAAGTCATAAAAGATATGATTTTCAAAAATAAAGAAAGATTTCATATTTCCCTAAGTCAAAACAAAAAAGAAAAGAAACAGAACAACGCTTAAGAGATATTCACGTATATATTGTGTGTGTATGTGTGTGTATGCGCAGTCAAAAAATAATTCTTAAAAAAGTTTTATCATTTTGCTGTTTTAATTTTTTTTTTGTATTTTTTTTATTTATTTAATTTTTTTTATATCTTTTTCTTGTTCTTAACATTTTTTTTTAATATTTATAATAATTTTTGTTGTTTTATTTTTACTATAATGATCTTTCATGTTATTATTATTTTTAAATTTAATATCAATACACAATACGTAATTTTATTTTATTTCTATTTTTTTGTTTTTTGTTTTCCTTTTAATTAATGCTAATATTTATATTTGTTTATATTCTTTTGTGTGTATAAAAACGTAAAATTAGGTATAAAAAAGTATTTGTAAAATAAAAAAAAAAAACAAACTTGTTGTATATTATGTATGTATATGAAAAAATAAAATAATAATAACTATAAATGGGAAGTTATCTATGAATTATGTAAATGTATATTGGTATATGTATAAAATTTTGAGAATGTTTTCTTTGCTCATTTATAATTATAATAATAATAATAATAATACTTATGCTACATACATTAAATAAATATATGCATTTTCATAATTTTTCTTTTGTTGTTGTTGCCCATCGATAAGTATTAAATTACAAAATTGTGTTTCAATTTATTTTTTACCACTGAGTGTATGTAGTTGAAAGTTGTAAGGATTGTTATTTGTGTGTGTGTGTGTAGAGTCTGTTTGGTGTAACAAAAAACCCGCTGATTTCTATAAGCACCACTAACATTCCAGAAAAGAATAAAAAACTACACAAAATGTATAGTTTTACCACGAACTGGCAAACCTGACCACGAATGTTTATGTCCTTAAAGTACAAGCAGTAACTATGTGTTGTATATGTATCTATACAATTCGGTTTTGACATTATATTTATTAGTATAAAACACACTGAGCACTGAGTATAAAATTTATAAATCTATTCTGGTAAATTTCAAATAAATTGTATTTTCGAGAAGTCTGTTTCGTTTATGCTCTACCCTCTATCTTATAAAAGTGTGATGAGTGTTCCCAGACAAAATGTTGTGACGTTGTTTTTGATTGTTTTTCTATGTTCTTATGTTACTTTTATCCGTTTGTATAACTATTTTCGCTTGTATTTGGTTTTAGAAAAAAGTATCAGCTAAATACACACACGTACGTTTTTGCTTTTTTTGTATTTTTTATTTATTTTCACATTTATAATATATTTTTCTTTACAAAAATTGTTGACAAACATTTTACAATATCATCATAAAGTAATTAAAAAAATAAAATAAAAAGTAAAAACGACTTACAATGTATATACTTATATTTATATATTTACTTGTCTCAATTTACATTTAATGATATTTAAAAAAAAAAAAACGCGACGTTCTTTAGTCCTGTACTATGCATGTTAATTTTTTTTATATTCTATATAGCAAGATTTCTGTTTATATAAGCTGATGCAATTGAAAGAAACAAATAAATATATAAACAGAAAACAACAACTACATATAAATGAGAACTAAAATTTTATATGTTGAAAAAAAAAAAACATGTAAAAAAAATCTGTCATGTTGCGGTTACATTTTCTGTTTTCATTCTATTCGTTATACAATTTTCTTTTCTTTAATCTTAGTATTTGCACACAAATTCGTTTTGCCCTATAATAATAATAATACAAAAAATATAGAAAACAAAACAAAACTGCTATTACAAGCCCATGTTTTCTTTGTCAATACTCTCATATTTTCCCAGCTTTTTATATATAAATATATATTTTAATAATAATTATATAAACAAAATTAAAGAAAATTAAGAATGGTCTATAAATCAATCGTCAATTATTTTGGTTATTTAACTAACTTGCTTAATATAAATTTTGTATTTTCTTGTTTGTTCTAATACAATTTTTTTTTTGTTTCTTGTTTTTTACTTTTATATATATAAATATAAAAATGTTGTCCCTTAAATTTTGTTCTTGTTTGACTTATTTTGATCATTGTTTGTGTTTTTTTTTTATAATTTTGAATGATTAGTTTATATCTATATTTATGATTTATTTACTTCTATAAATATTTATATAAAAAAGAAGGGTGAGTTATGTTTCTCTCTGAATGTGTAATGTGGGGGGTTGATGATGAGTGTGTTTATTTAGCCTCCTCCTTTTCCTTGTTTTCTTCCGTCTTTTCCTTTTCGTCGGACTGTAAAAAAAATATTTAAAAATATTATGAATTTTAGAAAAAAAAACAAGTCAACCAAACATTTAACATTTTGTGAGATAGTGAAAGAACGAATTTATCAAAGGCTAGCCTACCTCAACCGTCAATTTGGGCAGTCTACTACTATTAATTGTGTTCGAGGGGCCCATAGGCTCGGAAAGCTAGCTAATTGCAGGCAAATTCTGTGCTAGGTATGTTTCACAAATACGGAGAAATTAACAAAAGAGATTGAATTTCGAAAGCAAGGATTTGTACTCTGGTAAAGAAATAGCCGGTATTTTCAAATTCAGAGCAGTTCTTATTGACATAATTAAATAATGAAGGAAATTTAATAAAGTTTTTAATAGAATTTGCTAATTTATAGGGACGCATGAAGACAAAAAAAAAGTTGATTCGGTTACGGAGTTTGAATTCATACCGATTGAATATAAAATTACACTTCTCTTGTTCGTCTTCTGCGAGGGGGCAAGTAATCGTGGCTTATAAGCAGGGAACGGATTTTATTGACATTGCCTTTTTTGCCTTTTTTTTGCCTTTTGTTACCCATATTGCCCTTTTTTGCCTTTTTTACCAATATGGTTTTTTTCTGCCTTTTTTGGCCATATTGAAAACTTATGTGAACTTTCTTCTTAACTACAAAATTTTAAGAAATAAAATCGCTGAAACACCACCGAAGTTTGCACGAATTACTAATCTCGCCAATAGAGTACTCTGAATGTCGCATTGTTGTTTACGAGTTACCATGGAAACAAACCTTTTTGGGCAAAATGCCTGTGTTTAGTTTGGCTTTTTGGATAAATTTCTTACCAACTACAACTGCGTTTGTGTGTGAACTTTCACTGTGTTTGTTTTCACGCGTGCAAAGATTTAATTAAATTAGAACAATTTGTGATAAAGTTCGGAAAAGATGACTTTTCCACCGATGAAATGGGATCGATAAGAAACTGCAAAAAGCAAAAGGACCAGTTGTTGAAGCTGTGGTGAAAAGGTTAAAAGCCGTCTTTTCTGCAAACGAAGGACACAACAGCATCCGAAAAATAAATTGTGTTGTAAACGGCGCTGACTCCAAACTCCCTTTAAATGATGCAGTCGATGACGTGACATCTTTTAACTGCGCTCCACTCGTCTCTGTTCATGTGGACAGGTCCTTCAGCTCTTTCAAAGCTCTTTTGAGGGACAATCGCAGACGTTTGTTGCCAGAACATTTTAAAATGTATATGGTAGTACAGTGTTATAATAATGCTTCCAATTTTTTTTTAATAAAAGGCATTTATGCCTTTTTCACAGATTAGTATTGCTTTTTTTGATTTTTTAGGTCAACAAAATCCGTTCCCTGCTTATAAGGCTTTGATACTTCAGCAATATCATTAACATCAGGGGGTAATTAATGCATGGAATATATGATCCATATTATCAGTTGTTGTAATTGTATTAGTTGCATGTTTGTTCTTTGATATTAGCCGTGTTTTTTTGAGCCAAGCAAAGTAAATTAGGATTTTGTTTTATTGTTTTTAGTAAAACTTCGTATTGTGTTGTGCTATCGTCAATAGTCTACTGATAAATATAAAAAAATTATCCGAGGATAATTATTTAGCCCAATTGCAACATGGTCTTAAAGTGTTATTACTTATGTCGTTTTCCATTGGGCAAAAAGAAGCGTTCGGGAGTCGGGACTCGAAAAAAATCAATTCTGAAACCGTTCCATTGGAACAAAATACCCGATACCCGAGAGAAACCAATGGAAAACGACATAAGAAGCGATTCTTCTTCAATAAGTGAAACTGTCGTAGTAAATTCAATATACGATATTAAGTTTTCGATTTTCAAACTTTCACTAAAAATATTCACTTGAATATTATTCATATGAGAATTCGTGAAGTTTGGTTTCTTATTTTCGTAGAAGGAGAATCGAAATTGCGGTGAAAGGGTGAAAACATTTTTAATTTAAAATTTCGATAGAAGGAGAAATGACCCCCGTGCAGAAAAATGTGCATACGTTTTCTAAGATGGCTAGGACATGGAGGACATGGTGGACGATGAGCAAATCAATGTTCTGATCCGAAGCAAACATTATTCGTTTTTATAACCCGGAACCATTATTTATCCGCATGTATGCCTCAATTAACTTGGTGCGTGCAACTGAGGTCAGCAATGTGGATGGTAGACCTATAGAAGACCGATCTTTCCAATCAGTACTACATTAAAAAATAATGGAGGGGTTTTGAATTTGTGATAGCCAAGTGACAAAGATTCTGAAGGGAAACGTTTCATTCATCTTTATGGCGCACTTATTTTAAAGCGTTAATGGTCGACGCCCAGGTCCAGCCAAGACTTTGGCACCAGTAAGTACGTTCTTTAAAAAGGATACAATAATTCATATTTGCAAGGTGATAAATGAAATCTGTCGGAAACACTCAGTTTAAAAAGGATTATGCTCATTTTCTCACAAAAATGTATCTACTTTGACTAACTCTGTACTCACCTTGTCCTTTTCTAATTCTTTTTCGATTTTCTCTGTTTCATTATCTTGCTCTGTTGACTTTTCTTGTTCACCCTCCTTGCCCTCCTTGGCTTCAGGTCTGAAATAAGAAAAATATACAAATAACTCATTAAAATACAATTCAAGATAAACAACTGAATAATAATACTTACTCTGGCTTTGGCAGATGTGCATTCAAATCTAACTTAGTGCAGATCTCATCCCAATCGGGGAAGCATCGCTCCTTCATCCGAGACACATGACCAACCAAGTTCGGGCATTTCTCAGTCATGAAATCACGCAGTGGATAGGCGATATCCTTCGATAGATAATGCAATTGTGAGAGGACGGCAAATGCAACCACATCCAGGGTAGTTGGTTCATCACCAAAGAAGAACGGTTTATACGCCAACATATCGCTGAGCACCTTCAGGTCGTTCTTGCCGAATTCCTCAATTTCCTCGGCACTGTGTACACCGATGCCATGAGCCTTCAATTTTTTGGTACCCTGGAACCACTGTACGTGAGAAGAGACGGCCACAAAAAGAATGGGGAAAGAATTGTTTGAAAATGTTTAAAAACTAAATATAAGAAATCATAAACGTAAGAGTAAACAAAATAACCGCTTGTTGTTGGCGAGCCGCGTATATACCGAACCGTATTTTTTATAAAATATTTATTGTTCCTTGTTTTTGAGGATATAGTGTCTGAGAGTCAAAGGAGAATGTGTAAAGCAGTGTGTTTGGTTTGTTTGTGTTTTATACGAATCAGCAACAGCAGCCTACTTAAATCTGATCCCTATTCTTCTTACGAGTATATTCATTACATTTCACATGGAAGAATCATATTCAACAGACGACATGGTTTGTCGCTTTATTAAAAGCGAATGGAATGGTATGTTCTTGCACTTCCTTCCCGTCTTGCCTTTTTCGACTTCATCTCACAGCAACAGCACATAATCCGCAAACGTGACCCTTTCTGTTTCGGAATTCTGATAAAGCATCAACACAAAAAGGTCACAGGATTAATTAACACATACCCGTCCAGTGTCCAAGTGTCGACTTAGTTGACCCAAACTTTCAGGATGAAACAGCAGATTTCACGATTTCTTTCATCCCATAAACATTGCTCGTATGGAGGTTTATGCTCGCAACATAGTACCCCATGTTTGGGTATAATCGTAACGCATAAATCAAGGCAATAGAGCGTGTCGTGTCGGTAGCACAAGACGGCGCTATTTTCATTTCGCGCAAAACTTTCTTTCACGACGTTGAGATGATGAGATGACGCGTTGTTCATAAAGTGTAACAAATCAGTTTTGATGCCGGTAACCCAGATAGAGGAATGAATTCGTGCAATTATGTCGTTTGCATTGGTAGCTATATGGATTTTCTTTTCATCCTCAAACTAGCAATGCGTTCGAGAAAACTGTGCACACACTGAAGCCATCAACAAAAGATGAGTGATCTAATGAAAACAACGGTGAAACACTGTTGCTTAGTTGGTCGTATACTTTGTACATCCACTCAGTACGAAAGTGAAAAACAATCTTGGATGCATAATTTGCAAATGAGGACATTTAATCAGCGGCGCGCATTGACTGGAGATGGTAGCATTTAAACCGCTGATCAGTAGTCTGTTTGTCTGATGTTCATTGTATTGAGTCGAAGGGGTCTAGTTGAAATAAAAGTAGAAACTCACACATAACGAATGTTTGCGAGAAGATAGGTTTCTATACGGACCGGTAGCGCCATCCTATTTTTGTATGTAATCGAATTAGGCCAGTTTCGGTGCGGCTTCAGGTCAAAATGAAAGTACCTGCGAGTCAGCAGAAGAGGTAGTGCATGTTTGGAAGTCTTAAAGCTCCAGTATGCATACGTATCACCTTAACCATAGTTTTGGACGTCACGTTTAACAGCGGCTAGTGTATATTTACTATCGTATAATGCCACAACGAGCAAGCATTGTGAATTAGTTAACGTCCCAAAAACTAAAGAGCCGGCTTAAAGTTCAAGTCCGATCATTTTGGAATTTTAAGAGATTTCTAGAACTTCGAGTTCTGGAATTTTGCGACAGTGGCTGTATTCAAACAGATCACAAGAGCCCCCTCGACTACAACTACAGACTAAAGTATCGGCGATAGTTGAACAGACTAAAGTATCGGCGATATTTGAACAAACTAAATTATCAGATAAGCTCAAAATTCTGGGAGATGCTGTGCAGACAACCAAAATCGAGCAAATTGATTTACACATAGTTGCTTGTTGAAGCTGGGGTTGGATTGAATAGTTTTCCTTTAGAACCGACAGAAACGAAACTCAGAAATCAATAAATTTACAATGAAGCGCTTTTGATCCACATATTATAAACGAAGAAATAATATCAACTGAATGTTTCGAGAGATATCAATATTGTGCTATGTACTTTTGTACTGAAAGCATAGCCATCTAAAGCCATCCGATAGTTGACAGGCTTTTTAAAGGGAATCAGGTCTTCACATTCAAGTACCCACACCTTCAACTGCATGTAATCAAGCAACTGTCGGGGACGATAAACGGTAGTCTTAAGGGGCTCTAATGAACAGTCGATATTTCACCAGAACTGCAATCAGTTTATGTACAAAATTGTTCTGTTCGTTTTGAAGGCATTTTACATATACACGTATGTACCAATTCGTACCATATTTTTTTGAAAAAGCCTGCAGCAATATTTGTCCTAAACAATTTTGAAATTTAATTAACATTTATGTATCCAATTTGTCGAATTTAAATCACAAAGGTGATCGAATTATTTAGCGAGATAAGGAGACTGTTCAGAAATTTTGGGAATTCAAAAAGGTGAACATTTTCATCAAATCAAGTTAAACAAAAACTTAACACAACATTTGATATCGAAATAGTCTTTAGCTTTTCTTAAAATTCGATATTTTTTCCATACCGCTGCGAATTTTTGGAAATTTCGTATTAATCGGTAGAGATCGGTTGCCAGCAGTGTTTTTATTTTTAAACTCATTCATAGAATGCACCTACGACTTTTTATAAACCCCTAGGTTTATATGATAACTGATAACGTCTTTAATGAAAGATATGTGAACTCAACACGATACTGGCGAATTAAAATATGGCAACTGTGGCGTTTTCCAAATTAAGTCATGGAATATCCTGCATTCATTAAATAAAATTCTTGCAAGTGAATGCTTGTGAGAAGCGTTTCATAGGCTTAATACTTTCTTAAGCAATAATTTACTTTCAAAGTGTTTATTAGCTGACATAAGCTTAGTGGTTAGTGTGTTGGACTACTAAGCGAGGGGTTCAGGTTCGAATGTCGCAAAAACCCAAATTCAAACTCAGGTTTTTTTTCACTGTGCCACCTCTCGCGAACGTCTGACAAACATCCGAGAGTATAACTGTCTTGAAAGAGGGGTTTCCCTTGAAAGAGCTTCTCAATTAGCCGTTTGGAATCGGGCGTAAAATTGTAGATCCCTTCCATTCGTTCCAAAAATGAAATCTCACACAAAACGAATGGTTGTGAGAAGCTAGGCCTAGGGTCCCTACGGACCTGTTGCGATAAATTATATATGTATGTAAGCTAATAACCGCAATCTATGTAAATGAGCAAATCTTCTAGTTCTTCATAGTTTTCACTATGGCGCCACTGTTTGTAAAGGTCTCTAAGAATAAGTACACGTCCGACCGACTCTTACCAAATGCTGACTCATGGTTCTAGAGGGTGAAGCGTAATAGCACTGTGTGCCAGTAATCCAGCTTACAATGTACATTGCTAATACGAGTATATGTCATGCCAACGTTCAAACCAACGCAAGCGCATATACTCCTGGAGGCTATCTAACAGCGACTTAAATCGATTTGTTCGGAGATTTATAGATTACTGATTGTTCCAGCATTCACACTGTTGCCGCTCAGGGCTTAAACGCTTCCCGATTGAAGTTTATTGCTCCTTTAAAAGAGAGCGAACCACTAAGGCAAAGAATCTGAAAAATTATACTTTTTAAGCTGGTTAAAAGGAACTGCAAAATGCTTTCAGTTTTAAGATTTATTTTAAAATGTCAACCAACTGTATGGCTAAGTTACCTTCAAGTACCTGAATTCGACATCGAAACGATTTGTCAGTAAATGCAAGTTGTGAGACGAAGAAAGTAGAAAGTAACAAAAGTAACAATCTGAATGAACGCTCTTTTCTGGTGCTGTCATATGTACTCGTGTATATTAAACGGAGCGTGCCTAAGACACAACGCTGCTTTCAGTTTCGACTTGTGTTGCCTCTGCAGAAAGGTTACATAGCTAAGGGTCTTGCTAGACTACACATCTAAATGGACTCCCTACATCTCTAAAAATAAAGATTGAACATTAAAAACCTTTGCCAGGGTGAAACCTGAAACACCTCCCTCAGTTGTCCAGCACATAAGCCGCTATACACGCCAGCGCCAATAAGTACTGTGTAGTATACCTACTTTATTTTGGATATTTTCCTGTGGCTATAGGCGACGCCTAATTTATCAGTTTGAATAAACGCATAAAAAGCTGGTTCTTTCTGAAGGAGAACTGAGCTCTATTACTTCCTGAGTGCCATTCAAATTTCCGTCACTGAAGCGGGACACAGACACAGTAGAAGACTACGAATGCTCGTTAGTTGCTTCTGCATACTGTTGGAAAAAGACTTCAATAAAATTGGTGCACAAAATCGAGGACAGCTTTTTAGGTCTCTAGTGCTGATTCATGTACACAGCCCGGTATCAACAAGAGAGTACTGAGAACCGTAATTAGCCGATTAGAAATATTCAAAAAATTAAACAATTGCTTCGAAGCAGATGGCATTCTTTTTCAAAATAGCAGTTGCACTTGAAATTGAATTTGCGCAAACAGTGGATAGTAGACAGACTTCTGTGCTTTCTCTACCACAGATCTTATGCAAACTTGATAACGTCTTCACTTTTTTGTCGTCCTTCCAATATGCATGTCGCTATGTCTCGGATATACATCATAGATCACATTCTCCAGTTGATACCGCAGACTCTGCAAAAATATTATCATTTGCGACCTTTTTTCTTAAATACAAAAAGCCCATGGAAACTTGTTTCCGTTCCAGTAATTTTATATGGCAACTCTTAACGCAATAATGAAACCAATTTCCACCGACCACAATAAATGATATCATCGGCAAAAAGATATCGATATCGTTTGCAGTCTAACACTACTATTGCTGGAACGTGATTCTCAACCAAACAAAACATAACTCAAGCTACACTCATGCTAGAGTGAGTGCGTGTAAACTAATAATCCAAAGAAGCATTTTTGAAAAGCAATCACACTATCTAAAAAATGTTGTGTTCCATGTGTGGTTTCCCTCCCAGCATTCCGAGAGGAACATTAATCTAATCTCGTAATTGTTGCAAAAGCCAAATTAAGCCCACAAACCGCTCTACAAGCAAATTGAACTAGCATATAAACAAAACTATAACCAAAACTAAGCAATAAACAAAAACAAAGGTAAAAAAATAAAAACTTTCAACATAAAAGCAATAAATTAAATTCAATATAAAGCATTACGATGATGGAACATTAATAAGAATCGCAAAACGAAATAGTACCGAGACTCGTACGAGATACAGAAAGCCGCTTACTTTTTATGATTTCTTACTTTAAGCTCTGTTTACACCTGCTGTGTGTATGGTGGTTGTATAATTTTGTTGGTTTTATGTGAAACTACTCTTAACCGTGTGTGTTCGTGTTCGAGAATAAAACAAAATTACATTTTTAGCGCAAAATAAAAACAAATTAAAATAACCCCACAAACATGTGTTTGTACAGAAACAAATTCAAAAGTGAACATAAGTAAAATGTGAGTTAATGATGATGTTTGGTATGTGAAAGGAGCAGGAGGAGCACAAACAGGAAGATGGTGATTATCAATTTTTTTTTGTTGCTATACAAACCTTGCGGCCGAATGAGATCTTAAAGAAGAAATTCAAAATCGAGTTTGGCCATCGCAGACCCAACGCATGCTGCAAATTGACTTTGTAACCCTTGAGCACATTGTCTGGGTATTTGGCACGCCAGTAAAAGATGATCCAAATTAAATGATTCTCCAACATTGTAATCATGGCATACGAGACGTTACGCTGCTCGAGTGTAAGAGCTGCGTCCAGATCCTTCTCGTACTTGGCGGAGAGTTCCTTAATGATGATGGCTGAGTCGGCAATTTCCTCACCGTTGAGCTCAATGAATGGCAGTTGTCCTTTCTTGGAGCGGAAGCGCATTTTATGATCCACATTCTGTAAAGGAAAAAACAAATAACAGAATCAATTAGTAGTTGTATTGATGAAGGGAGACGGCATGTTTTTGTAGATAGGTGCGCATTGAATGTAATGGCAGGATGTAGGAGACAGGTTTTATAACTTTTTTGGTCTTCGGATGCGGTATTTATGGACGACTAATGGAATATACGTATACTCCAATTGCGCACCTAGAATTTAGTTCAATTCAAAATGATTCGTAGACATATTTGACACTTTAAACAAATCTGAAGAATTTTTGGTACAGCCATCTCAAGAAAAAGTTGATGACTTGACAGAAAGAAAGAAGATCGCGAGCTAGTACCACTTAAAAGTGCATTGAACGATCGAATTTGTGTTGCGGTTTCGGGCCATAACAATACCGTATTCAAAATAATTGATAAATAGTATTTGTAAATTTCCGTATTTATCAAAAATGTTTGATATATTAGCCGTGTTTTTTTGAGCTTCAATCTCAGCAAAGCAAAGTAAAGTAGGCTTTACAGCAACTATTGCGAGTCCCGAAGTGTCAATTGGAATGTATTTGTTGTAATTGCGTGCTGAAAATCCTACTTTGCTTTGCTTTGCTGAGATCGAAGCTCAAAAAAACTCGGCTATTGTTCAAGATCAACTACTCATCGAATAAATAAGAAATGACTAACTCCATTGTTCCTTCACTGACTGCTAGAACCCGCTCATATGCTTTGCACGCCCAGTTGATCAATTTGACTAAACCCACTATTGATCAAAAATGTTTCAATTTGTTGATCTCTTGATCATCTAAATAAATTCAAAAACGCATTACTGCATTGACGATGCAAGTTCTAACTATCACAATCAGTATTTAGATGAGTATTATATTCAAAATAAATCTATTATATACCTAAGTAAATTGATCAATTTTTTTTTGTTAACCGATTTTACCAGAAATGCATTGTCGAACTGGGCCTTAAAAATGTGCTCACCGACAGAATTTGGTACTATATTCGAAAACCTTATGATCAATTGATCAATTGACTAATGCCTGTTGTCCACTAAGTGCGCAACTCTTCAACCATAATCTTTGATTGAGGAAAAATTTCTAGATTACAGATGTTGAACGCTTTGGGGGACCCTTACACATATAGTTGACTCACACAATTTTTGAATGACCCAGTATACTTAGTTAATAAACATGATTGATTTGATAGTTCCTTGAGTGTGTTAACTGCATTTTCGTTGTGGTTGCTGAAAAACTTCATTCATGATCAACCGTTGATCAATTCCATCTACGAATAAAGTTCATGGTGTTCAACAGGAGGACTGATCTAAACAGTCTATGGTTCATAACATTTAATTGAGCAATTGATGAAACTTATAATATTGATCGAGTGTTTAAATCCGTTCATATATAACTTGTTTATTATTTACATAAACAGACAAATTTAGAAACACATCCTATCATTGATGTTCCAAAATATATCGACCGACCAGATTCTTGTTAATAATGTTGATTAAAAGTTCCTACATTCGTCCATGATCAACTGAAAATCATAACTGCATTGATTATATACAGAACAGCCCCTGTCAATTGCTGACAAATCGCAAATTTTAAGGACTTCCAACTAAGACCACACTTTTTCGCGGATTTGTGCTGAAATATCAACGAAAATTAAATTTGTTGGTGATGTCTTTAAGCTTCTAAAAACTTTTCAGGCTTTTAGCCTTATACCATCTAGTTTATAATTATTATTGAATTAATTTGTTCCCGAATATTATATTTTTTAAGATGGATGAATAAAAGACAATACTTTACTGTCATGAAGGCTTTTGTGCTTTACCCGGACATAAACGGATTTTTGGATTTGACTGCGACTTGAACAGATTTCTGTATTGGACACAGACGAATCAAAATTTTAAACCAGGATGACAGAATTGTATTCTAACTACTATCTAAATTTTGTTTCGCAAACTTATGATTGAGTAAGCGTGGAAGAGTTGTTTGAAACGCAACTAAACCTTTTTCATAAATTCCATGCATGAGTTGATGCCTGAACTATATCAAGTGCTTTTCTGAATTTAGATACAATACTTGGGCCTAAGGCATCTTTAAGCAAAGACAGTCACTATTTTCCTACTTTCTACAAAAGTCATTCTCCCCAATAAATAGAGGACATAACGACTTTGTTTATTCGAGAACGAATTCCGTGTTCCACAATCAAGCAGAAATACCTTCGACGCAATACAACTTGAATGAAAAATCCCCAGCGAAAAATTATTTCCAATATCTCCTTCCGACAGTGATTTGAAATCCTCTAGGAGTATTATTGTCATCATTATTAACAATTTCCATACAAAAAAACCACCAACAAACCCACCCACAAAGGAATAAGTTCTGTATAGATACCAACCAACAATGAAAGACCGCACACAATTAAGAAAATTTATCATTAAAATAAATATAAAATACTCTGCCATCTAGGGATAGGATAGGGATCATCATGATTCTCCTCAGTCCGCTGTGTTTTCCCTTTACATTGACGTCACTACAGCAAGCTTCTGGTTTCCATTTTTATTTTCATCAATTTTTATTTTTTTTTATTTTCTAAAAAAGGACTGATGAACACACAACGGTACAATAAACGACAGCCCATAATCGATACTCATCCCAGACGATGGTCATATTGTTATGATGGAAAGGACCCAATAACAAGCACGTCTGCGACGGATAAACGAATTTTTCATAAATTTAATTCGGTATCTATAATTTTGTGCAAAGTGAAAAAAAAAAATTAAACCCCAATGTATCGAGGATCGAACAATGGGTTTAACCTTAGCCAAAAGTTCACGTAGAAATTAATCCTTGGAAATTCAAAACCGTTCGAGTTCGGTGAAATATTGAATTTCCTTTCCTCCCTTTTGCAGTTGCAAATTTAAATTTTCGTACCTCTACAATCTCTGCATCACCTGCGCTGTTCTACAAAAAATTGTGGTGTCACTTTTTTTTTTTTTCATTTTATTTTTGGTCGTATCCTGATTTATATTCCGTTTGTGTAGTTTAACCAAATTTGCAACTCAATGAGTTTATGATGGGCTTCCTTCCCTCATGTCAAAGTGGAAACAGGCACAGGACACAGGTATAGTAATAAATTTCGTAAAATTCTCCAAGCCAACAAAGACAAATTGTCGACCCAAATTTTACGGTTAATAATCGGGGTGTAGAGGAGAAGCCTTTTAAATAAAAAAAAAATGGCTTCGTACCTACATTCAATGGACATAAACAACGACCCAAAACCACAAGCATTACTTTTGCTTTTCCCATTTTATTTTTTTATTTAAAAAATAAAATCCTCCCCCTCAAGTGGGAAGCGTTTCTCGGTGCTTTTGCCTCCTTTATTCATCTGCGGGGTCTTGCAGAAGTTGTATATTATTTTCGAGTTTTTATTTCCTACTGTACTGTAAAAAAAATGTTTAGGCCTATTTCATATTTAATTAAATTTTAAATTTACCCAATTGAATGAAATAATTTTTTGTGTGAATCACAGAATTTTTAAATTTGTACAGCCGTTACATTGTTAAAGTAAGAGGCATACGCAGCATCAACCCCTTGGCGTGTAATGCCCAATTCGCACTTTGTACAATAGAATCCCCTAGCTGAGAACATTCCATTTCATCAATTTCAACCCCTTTTTGAGAGTTTTCGCGAGAAATATCGGTTTAGAAAATTGGGCGCTTTGTACCATGAGCATGACCTCGATGGTTGTGTTTTAAGTGCGTCGTCTCATTTCTCCGCTGTTTGGTGCGACAATAATGATTTTTTATGAAAGTTGCTGATGCGATGGGGGACCCCTTTTTGTGGCACTGAAGTGTAATCGCATTTCACCATAAGAATGGGTGTTACACTAATTTATTCACACTCTCTGTGTGCAAGGGATGGAAAATATGTGTGTATACGCTATACGCAAAAGTAGAACAATTAAATCGTTGAATTGAAAAATGATGATGAAATGCGAGCAATGGTTTTCTTTGAATTGAGGGCGGAAGTGGTGAGGTGTTGGAAGCTTTTGAGTTTGATATTGATTTGAGTTCAGTTTTAGAGGTTTTGAAATGCGTTAGGAGGTCAACTTTTAAATATAGCCACATCTGTTGGTAATATAAGATGTTGACACGAAATTGACAGTTGATGTGTACTTTCAGTTTTCCATGCCACTGATTGCTCTTCAAGTATGTATGTGCGAACCAAAGATGATGAATATTATTATGTATCATGTTTCAGGGGTTGTGGCGACACAAAACCGTCGTAGGAATAGTAACGCGAGTCCACAGAAAATTTGGTTGGCATTTTAGTTCTTGGGCGGCGAATGAACCCATCATTTGACGACATCTGTTTTTGTATGCAGATTTAAGGAAATGCCCTATTGAAATCAGAAATGTTGTACTTATTATTGTTCAAAGAGTCAAAAGTCGAGGACTTGGCACACCGCACATGCCAGTTGGTTGGCGTCGCATTTGAACGCCACGTTACTTATAGAAGAAAATCAAGAGAATTGATGTACCTACTCAAATGTACACATCATCTACGAATATTTGAATTATGGACATTTCATCCACAGATGTGGACACACATTTTAGGCATTTAAGGGAAACTTTCAGATCACGGTGAGTGATGTCCGAAATTAAAAACTGAAGTATGTGGTTTTTGTTAGCGCGGAGAGCTGAACTAGAGATAAAGCTCTTGGTGGATGAACTCACTAGTAAAGGGTTTTTCAATTGGGACAGGTCGACCATGGCAACTTGCGGCGGCCATGTTGTTTCGAGGTGTCTGTCTAGCCTGGTGTTTATTTTCAGTCACTGATGCCAAATTAAATGAGGAGCACGTCCAATGTTGAAATAATCAAAATTTGTTATCAAAATAAGTGTTTGTCAGCGCAAAAGTTACGCGCGTTGCTCCGATTTTACGGCAGATGCGGTGGCCCTTAAAAATTGAGTCTTCACCATTTGGTCGTCAAATTTGAGGCAACCAGTCCGGTAAACGAACAGCCAACACCCGTATAGGTTAAAGAGACAGCAGATCGATTGAGAACATTTCCGCGGTCCGTAAAAGTATACATCAGGAAAACTTGAGGAACAGATGGCGATGCTTTCACAAAAAGTTACTTTTTCGTGTGGATTTTGAGCCGGCAATGTCATTGGGCCGAAATTTTATGTAAATGATATTGGGAAGGCTATCACCACAGAACGATGCTAACCGATTTATTTCGGCTTTATTGATCGATGTGGAGGTAAAAAGACATGTTGCTTCAATAGGACGTGGCTATGTGCCACACAGCGACAGGAGACGCCACGATGAAGATTCTGCAGGGACGAATTGAGGGTATGGAACATACCATACAGTATGGTTATGGACAGAGGGCACAGGTGAAGTAAATTGGCCACCAAGGTCTTGAGATTTGACCCGTTAGACATTTTCTTGTGTGGTTTACTGAAGCTGCAGGTCTATGACAACAAGCAGCAATTGACCGATATCCTTAAAGCCAACATAACCAATGCCATCGCTCAAGTTCAGGCGAATTTATGCTGCGACCACCGGGAGAAGCCACAGCGATCATTTGAAACATGTTTTATTTTAAACATACATAATTCAATTAAATTAAATTAAATTAAATGACATTGACCTGTCAATAAAACAAAAAAAAGTAACGCAAATACCTTACACACAGCTTCTTTTATTCCATTTAAAGACCGACCCGTCCTTATTAAAAAAGTCTTTATTTGTTTAACAAAAAAAAAAAAAAAAACAGTTTTCCCCTGTCAGGGCTTAAATGAACTTTGATGTTTAGCCTACCGACACATTTAAGCATGAAATATACAGCTGTTATGTGGTGTGAACTGGTACAATATTATTCTGCTTGGTCTAAATAAATTGATCCTGTGCGACGCAGAATCGATTTGGGCGTGGTATGGTGCAATTACGTCATTTGGTCTTTAAAACTTCATAAAACAGCTTCACACTTAGATAGTATGTTGGGGCACTTAACTTTCCTGGTAGTATACCTACACAAAACAGCCATCTGGCCAGGATAAAGAGTTTTATATCTCAAACTATGCTATAGAAAATACGGAGATACTTTCGGCTATCATTGGCAGCCATTGGCCTGCTCTTAACAATGATCAGAGAGAGATGCTATACTCTAAAGACACAATCCTAATGCACAGAATGTTAAATGCAAATATCACATTCTCGATTCTCTTTCGGACCAACTGAATTACAACAATTCGCTACTTCGACTGTTTAGTGTATGACGACTTCCCAATAACACTGCCGCACTTAACCTTAAACATCCATTTCGTCTCCTTCCTTTTCCATCTGCGAGATAAACAACAAAATCCAATTATGTACTAATTTCCTTTACCAAGAAAGTCAAAGTGGATTTCTCGTAAAATTAATCTAATTCCTACGAGCCAGGAAATGGATATCTACCCTTACCCACCAACAAACAAAAAAAAAAAAAAAATCCCCATCTTATACATCCTAGTACCGAGTACTTTTCTGTTTCGAAAAATCGAATGTAAAGCTACTCAACTATTCAGATGCGATGAGAAGCTATGTCTATTAACACGTCCTTCCTTAGCAAACAACGCAAAGCTTCCACAAATCCTCATGTATACATATTATGTGTATCTGCAAGAAATAAAATTACTAAAAATATCTCCATCATACCTACTCCGGCACAGCACTCAAATATGAAATTTCATCTGAAAACTTTTTCTGTACATCTGACTCGACTTTTGAGTAGGTATACAAAAGGACGAACAACAAAAAATATTTTCAGTGGGACGACGCCCTTTTGCTGTCTCTGATTCGAATGCTCCGAACCGCACACTCTTCGTGAGCATCTACCATCGATTTGCAAAACATCCTGCAATACCACCGAAGGACATTGGCCGCCTGGGTGTGAGCAAAGTATTTCTCGCAATACAAATTTGATTTGCATATCTAAAAATCGTGTCCGTTATGGCGCCATCTGTTGAAGCACTCTAGATAGTGTGTGACACGTAATTTAAAGAAACGTGCCCTTGCAGGTTGTGTTCGATCGCAATTTTGCGATAGTAATACGCTCGCTGTAATTTATTGGCGGCGCCCAACAGGCTGCAACAATACGTACCTGCAAACAGAGCCTACACCATTATTGCATGCATTTGAACAATTTCCAACCCCTTGTAGGGAAATTAAATTTAATTGTTGTGTGTGCGCATATATAAGCGATATGGAAGCTCTACGACTCTCTAACAATGTTGAGCGCCCTTAGCAACAAGCTCCAATTTTCCACTACCGTACTGCCGTAGTGAGTCCAATTCGAGCGCACAATAGCCGCTGGAATTGCAAGCAATCACGAACATGCATACATGGGGGGAGTAGGCGACATTCAAAATAAGAAACAATCCTCCTCCCAAGTCCTTTGTCTTCGAAAATGTCCTAATTACAGTGCTGCTGGCTGTCCTAGCTCCCAGGCAGAAACGGAAACTAACACCATCACACTGTATAGTATAATCAACAGGATTTTCGGAAAAATAACTGGGAATCGATAAAATACCTGTTCCCTGGTATACATACACAACCGAGGCGTTGTCCTTTTTCATGTTTCGTTTCCACTGAAATCCGATAGAACAGTTTGAAATTGCGAATCGGGAAAAAGAGCGCCATGAGCTTTTTCAGGACAACACCATCAAATCCATGAATCTATCCCGTGCTTTTGTGCACGTACACGTACACGAACACGAGCCACGAGAAGGCTTTTAAGGTTATGTTGTAATTTTGCTGGCATCGTCTGGAACAGCCTTTGCTACACACTTCACATCTCCTTGGAGGACATTTCCTCGTTTTAAGCTTTTTTTTCTGCTTTAATTGCAGTGATTATAAATGCCGCGACGCTTTTGGAAGGCGGAATACCTATATTTGTACAAAAAAAAAAAAAAAAAAACAGGCTTGGCGTTGAAGTTAGCGGTGACACGTGTCGATTTTATATCACTCACACAGGGTCGTAACTTCCACTTGGGGTGGATACGCAAACCTGTTCTTGGTTAAAATTGACATAACGTGCCGAATGGTATGAAATATAAAGAACCGTATATGACCGACAAATAACATTTAAACATGTAACATTTTAGATGTTGGAAGATTGATTGATAGCGCTTCGAATGGGGTGCGAATGCTCGGGCGTAGTATACTAGTGTAGTTGTAGGTGTTTCAATGTGGCTGTACTTTTTGGCTGCATACTTCTAGGAGTTGTCGGCTTCAATAACAGTTAAAACCCGCAATTTGGACATTAATCGTGTCTCAATCAGATGTAGGTATATGTATGTGTATAAAGGATATGAAAGGATAGGTACTTCCATTGGGTTTATTGATGAATCATGACTTCAATATTAGCGCTCAAAAAGTGCACTCTCCCCATTCATACAAAATACACAAGGAAAATGGTGGCAAACGAAGGTAGATTGGAAAGAATTTGACCCCAGCGAATATGACCACATTTTGACAGTTCATAGACGTGAAATATCTTTTTTCCCGATCGAAGAAATTCGCGTATTTGAAATGTTTCCGGTCAAAAGAGTAAATTAACATTATGTGCTCCATATTGAATTACAGATATTGGACAAACGAATTAGCTCACATACAAAAAGTTTATAAGGTGACATGGCCTAAATTCAATCTTTTAAATTCTACAGTCTAGTTTTTAAATGATCTTTAGCTGAGGTTGTGTCGTTCGATGTCTTACAATACCATTTGCATTTGTTGGCTATAAGAGTTATAGTTAGAATCTCGATGACCACTGATTAGTATTTGCTTATTCAAAATCGTGTTGAGTGCATAAAACGGAATAGGGGTAGCCTAGGACCACTATTGATTCCGCCATAACCTTCAAACAGAAAGGTGTCATGTAGGTACTCCAGACAAGTTATTTGACACTAGCCTCAAATCTTCCGAATAATTGTACCTATCGTGGTCAAGGCTTTTAATAAGTAGTCTTTAAATATAAGCTAGTTTACGGAAATCTTAGCAGCCAAAAGGTCATCATAAACGGCCTTAACCTCAACGACCGGAAAAAAATACATGTTGCTGTCAATATAAGAAACGTACCAGCCCCCTTCGCTTGTAATGATTTTTATGGGAACTCCCGCAAAGCTTCTACGATTTAGAGCCAGATGAAAATGGAGTAGGCTTTTTTGAAGTATCACACTGGATCAATGAATATGTCAACGCTATAAGTACCTACTATCAAGTCTAATATGCATTTGAAAAGAATACTCGGGAGACTGTTGCTGATGCGAAAGATGCGTAGTAACCTCGTCATAAATATTTTAGAATTTTTAAGTTGCTTCTATTAATCAAAGAAGACCGTTTTTCGTTGGGGTTTAATGGCTCAAGTTCTAGCTGTAATTTAGGTTTTATTACCAGTTTATAATGCCGTCTTTTTACCAGAATAATATTGGCAAAACCGATAGACTGTACTATACGGAGTTCAATGTATTCGTTTTCGAACACCGAACCGTCGTCGATGCTACAAAACTGTAGAGGGAATTGACATGGACTTGCTTCCATGAATACCAAAGTTTCGAAAAGCGAGTTTATTTTCATATAGGTAAAGCTTTTCAGTATTCGAAGTTTTTTCAGCTGGTTAAAAAAAAAGTGGGTAGATAACCCACTGCGAGTACTACCCTCTTTTGTGAAAGAAAGCAAAAATACTTCCTATACCTATTATTAGTTAAGGAGAAGCAAGTTTACCTAACCAACCATCATAACCTTTTAAGTTCCGCCCAATCCGGTTTCCGTGCGAAAACGGAGTTGCACAACTGCACTCTTACACGTTGTCAATGACAATCGACAAGCTATCGACGCAAATTGGCCAACGTTCTTAACATTACTCGATTTTTCAAAATAACACATAATTCTTGGCAAAAGACTGTTAAATAAATCGAAATGTTCTTCCCCTACAGTCAAACTAATTCGTTCCTATTTAACGGGGCGCCAACAATGCTTGGCAGTACGAAATAAGATATCTTCTTTCCTTGGAATATCGGCAGGGGTGCCACAAGGTTCCATGCTAGGGCTGTTGTTGTTCTCTTTATATGTCAATGAACTTTCTCAAATCACAAAATATTGCAATGTACATATGTTTGCCGACGATGTCCAATTGTATTTTTGCTGCTCCATAGATAGTATAAATGAAGCTATTCAAGAGCTCAATGAAGACTTTGAGACTATTCAGCAGTGGGCGCAAGAACACAAATTGACTCTAAATCATCAGAAGACAAAAGCTATACGTACTATACAACAACCTTTCCGCCAATCACAATAGGGAAAATCCACTATAGAATACGTCCATACAACCAGAAATTTGGGCTAAGTCTTTAATAAGAATCTGGCTTGGAACTACCATAAGGCAGTCACAGCTGGAAAGGTTTACAATGCTTGTTGCTTGTGAAGGTCAACTCAAAGATGCGTACCCATCAAAACCAAAATGCTGTTAGTCAACACTTTACTCTTACCTATTTTGTCTTACGGTTGCGAAGTCTTTTGCAAAATTGACTACAACAGTCGGCACAGGTTAAATGTATTATACAACAATTTAGCAATAAATTGATAAAAGATATTTCGAGCATATTTCAAGTTACTCAAAACAGATAATGGGTCTAAGCTTTGAAAATTTTATTTCATTTAGGTCGCTAACTCTACTGCACGGAATTATACAGACATGTCTTCCAGAATATCTTTACAACAGACTAAATTTTGACAGCTCACAGAGAACAGCTGCTTTAATTCGGCCTAGGTCTAATTCCTTACAATCTGAAAGCACATTTTTCGTCCATGCCACTCTCTCATGGAACTCATTACCCGTAGCACTCAGAAGAACCGTAAACACAAGCGAATTCAAAACAATTCTCTTTAAATACTTGCCCAATGATAATAATTTATTAATGATCTTAAAGTAAAAAATAACTTTTAGGTATTCTAGGTTTATATAATTTTCTAATTTTATATCAAAATCAAATTTTATTATTTTGTTTCATTATTATGAATTCACTCGAAGCACTTAACCTAGATCTAGATCTATAAAGCAGAAGCTTGAGCAAAACATGGCGGTCCATCTTATACCTACAATAGTTCCAATAGGTAAAGAACCTTCTCTAAAAATTTGTATTGATCATTTCTTTTAGTGGTTTATGAAATAAATTGCTAGCACCTGCAAAATCATTTTAATTTTTGAAATCCTCAAAGGATGTACAAGTACAAGTTCCTACCGATTCTCGGCGCCATGAAGTAATTCTTTCTTAAAAGTTAAAATGCATGGTGCATCGCCGAACGCAGCGGAAGAAGCAACACTTCCCCCTTTCAATTCCCACCATAAAACTAATTAATTGACCGCCAACATAATTCGACATGAATACAAGGAAACAATCCATAAAAAAATAAAAACTACCGTTCTCGTATTTGCTGTTAAGAGCCTCACAATAAAAAAAAACCGTTTAATTAGCCATTTATGAATCTTTAAAACACAATTTTAAAGTATCACACCCTGTCGCTTTGGGCTAAGAAATAACTGTATAAATTGCCACGCAAACATTTTACTTCATGACCGAAACCTTGAGCACGAATATATTACTTATGCCTTTTCGATGGTATACCATCTGCATGCGGCATAATTGTTTTAAAAGTCAATTTCAAACACTAGATCCTTTTCCTTCCTCAATAGCGTGTGTAGTTTTTTTTTTCCAACTGCATTAAGGAAATACAACAAGTCGAAGGCAGACAATGGAAAGGTTTACAAAAAAAACGACAGGCAGACTTTATGGCACCTCACGCAATCCCAAGTACCCATTTGATTCGTTACAGGGCTTAGCGCGAAAAACCAACTTCTCCCCATTTGTAATCAACTTTAACTGTTGCCTTCATGTCGCCAAACAGGACGCCAAGCCGCCATTTATATGTATGTATTTGTATATAAAAAAAACAACAACCAAGAAACTAAACTGGCTATAAACATTCCATGCTAGGGGTGTAAATCTGTTTAAGGGTTGCTCAAGAGCGGGTAGAACAGCCCCGCCTAGTTGTCGCCGCCGCCGATGGTAATGGTTGAGCCTCAATGAAACTATTGTTGGTTTGTACTCTGCCTTGTTGCGTGGAGCGACACCGACAGTAATGCGCTATCACATCCCTATTGGAATTGAACGTAAAGGATTGACACGCGCCGGCTATACTTTACTTATTTGAATTGAAATCGCCTTGCCTTTGATTTAATTACCTTTAAATTGAGTTGAGCCGTTGTGTCTGTATTGAGTTTTCTTCTGAATAAATTAAGGCGTCCAACGAGTGTTGCTGTGCGCGCCGGTTAATTACACTGATATGAATCATAATATCAAAGGGTAGGGCTCTGAACTGTTGGTCGATTGTTGCCGGCTATAGGATGAGAAAGAGTGGCGACAGCGGTCAACGAAATCAATTTTAAGGGAGCGGATATCAAAAGGTGCGGTTCTTTGAACTTGATTACGAAAAGTGTGAGTCTTTCTCACACTAGTAAGGGAAGTAATATTATAAACGTGTAAATAAGTGCCCATACCGCATCACCGTAGTGGCATGGATAATGAAATGATGTGAGAGTAATTATTTGTATTTAGCAAGGGTATAAGGTGGAGTTGGTATAGTGCACAGGAGTCCGATATCATCATATTGGTAGGGCTTAGCATTTGCTAATAGCACTGCAATGGATGGGAAGCGTATGAACTACAGACTTATGAAGTCCTCGTTTAAGTTTGTGGGGTCGACTTTTTCTACTGAGGCAAATATAGTGTCAAGTCAATGTCTCTAATATTTTATATGGCCCTGGACGACAGTCCAAAGGTAGGAAGATCAATTAGTGGAACTTACAGTATACTAACCGAGGGGTCCCAGGTTCGAATATCGAAGAAAAAATTCAAATTATATCTTAAGTTATTTTTCCCACTGCGCCACCTCATGAAAGAGCTTCTCAATTCGCGTTTGGACTATGCCTAAAATTGTAGATCCCTTCCATTCGGCAGTAAAATGAAAAACACACGAAAACAGAGGTTGTGAGAAGCTAGGATTAGGATCCCTACTTTCCTGTTGCCAACTATTTTTTCTTCTTTTTTTTTTCTACATATTGCAGTTATATGCAAGTTCTCAGCGTATCTACTCCTGCTTAATGGCTGAGGAGTTAATTTGCCTGAGGCTGTAAGCCATTAACGATTGCCGCCCAACATGAGGCATTCAATTTCAAGATAGTCCAACTGTTAAACAAACCGCAGGTTTATTTCTTATTGATTCCATGCCTTATTTTATTTCTGACAAAACAAAATTGCCCGAAATGCATCGATACAGATAGTCAGCGTTAACCTTACAAAATATTCAAGACCACTCTACAGATGCTATAATTTTTCAAGGCTACGTAAACAGTAAAACCCAGAGCCTCAAAGTTGTTCAGTAAATTACGAACTAGTTTCTCAATAGCCCACAACAAAGGCACAGTCGAATACCTACAATGCTAAGATTTAGTTGAACCCCACTTCACAAAAAGTTGAGAAAGACTCCTGTCCCAACTTTAGAGAAATTCGGATGGCTACGGCTGGGAGTTTAGGTTCCATTTCAACTCATCTAAATGAATTCAATTTACTCCTCATATGCGGATTTATTAACTCGTTCAAATTATACTTCCGGTCCCCTAGCCTATATAACCACCCATTCATCAGTAAGCATAAGGCACAGGGTATAAGTGAATTTCCTACCACAACAAAATTTGCAGTGCTCCACAAAGATGGAAATACATGGACATTCAGTCATCCTTCGGAATGCAATTTCAATTTAACTACTCAAAGGGTTAAATTGAAATTGCAGTACTAACGTGTGTTGAATGAAATTTTCGTCATAACTGTGGCAAACAAATTTGATGATGTTAATGGTAGTTGGTAAGTAATAGGTAACAGTTGCGGTTTGAAGACCTTAAATTAAACTACTCTATTTGGCTAACGGTTTTCATAGACTATGCAATCAATATTTGGAATTGGATTATTTGTGCAACTGTTTGGAATTGCTATTTGCTGATGGTTTGCTATAAATCGTTCTTTTGAGATTTAGAACGTTATTGGGAAACGATTTGTATTGGGTAACAATTTTGAAAGCGAATATTCACAATATCATCATCTTTTCAGCTCAGAGATTTGTTTGCATAAAGATACCCGCTCTGGGCGATCTTACGTTAAAGGGATCCGCGGAAAAGGGTCTAATCCAAGTAAATAGTTACACAGAGTTCAAAAAGAATAAAAAATGTACCCATTAAATGTCCTTTATCTTTACCTTGACTTACGATATGGTCCGTTGATTGAGTAGTTGTTGGGCTGGCACCCAAAGCGATAATTAAATTTAAAAAATTAAATTAAAGCCGCTGTAGATATCTGTTATCAAAACATATATACTAAAGGTAAGAACGTCGTCCTTAATAGTGGGCACAATCGCTCAGAGAGATGTCTAAGGTTCGATACTGGAAAACACACTAATTACATTAGTAGTATATTTTCACAGTGCCGTTTCTCGTGAACGCCGGACAAACATTCGAGACTATCTATAAATGTCTTGCCCTCTGACAGGAGACCTGATAAGTCCTGGATAAGCTTTTCAAATCATTTGGACACGGCATCAAATTGAAAAAAAAAAAAAAAAAAAAAAAAAAAAAAACCAGAAATAATATAAAACAAACCTAAAGGTTGTAAGAAGCTAGACCAAGGGTACATACCTATTTGGACAAGTATTTATTTATGTCAACTATACGACCAAAGTTAATCCTGATATGATGGCAACCAATAAGATGTTAGGCTGCGGACTTTAAATAGTACAAGAGAAATGCCCAACTCCGCAATAGCTCGAATAGGAATTTGTTTGGGTCGACCAGAATGAGGAATGGTCCAGTTTCATTAAATTTGTCATCAGCTATGTTTAACCGCAAAATGGCGATCAGTTTTAAACTTTTTGCGCTTGAAATTGACACAGAACCCGTGAAGTGTGCAAAATGACTTCTAGGACACACATGGTCATTGCCCACATCGGGCTAAGCATAAGACTGCACTGAGAGAGAGACTCGACGTAGAATAATTATTCTGTGAGAGTTGGCATTTGCTTCTGACCAACATGTTTTTTTAAAGATTTTCCGACTCGACCTAAGAAGAAGACCGACTACCATATAGGGCGGCCCTTAAGGCCCCAGTTATAGCCATACGTAAAATGCAACAGAAAAAGTTGGAACAGTGTGGAAATGAGTTTTTTTTTTTCGTTTAGGCGGTCATAGCGAAAAGTGTGTCAGAAAAATGTTTGCCTACGAAAACAGTTGCAACAAATCCACCACCCCTGATTAAATTCCATCAGAAAAAAAAAAAATTCCTGACAGATGGAACAGTAAAGAAATAAAATATTTCAGTGGAATGATCTGGTTTTTTGGGTGTGGAATTTTGTTGATAAACTAACTACTAACTTTATAATTCAAGCAACATTTTAAAACCAAGATTGAGTTCAACCAATAAGATTAAGTGGTCTAAAAAAGCAAAAGAAAATGTTTACGGTTTCGTTTTACGTATATTGCTATAACTAGGGCCTAAGTCAGAAGGCGATTCTATACTACTGAATATGTATTGGATTATAGGGACTTTGAGGCCATACGTATGCATAAAGATCTACACATTTTCAGAATTAAGGCAAAATCGTTAATAACTATAAAGTTATCTATTGAGATCTACAAAACATTTAAGCTGAAGGAAAAATATGATTACTTGCAAGGCCCGTTTATGAAAATGATATCCAATTCTATTTCCTACCCCATTGGCACGTTCTCATTTAAATAGTTTAATCATAAATATTTCCTCAACACTCCAAGAACGATTTATCAAGGACTTAGTGCTCCCCAATGTTTTCCAGAAATTTCTTATTGAAATATCATCTACGCCTCAAAGCCACGACTAGCTTCCCAAATAACAATATATACAAGAAAAATCAATCCCATTTCCATTTAAGGATATGGGTGGTAATGACATGCCATTAGAAATAGAAAGCCCTCCCAAATATGAGGCAATAAAAATGTTCTCGCAATAGAATAATGTTCCCTTGTTCGTATTGTAGTTCCTGTCGAACTGAAGGAGCCGCTTTGCTTCTAACATCCGACAGAGCAAAATCCCTGATGGCCAATAAAACGTGGACGTCACTTTGAGCTAAGTGTGTGTACAGATATACGTGTTATACGTATATCAAATGAAACATGAAATTAATTGATTGAATTTTCATAAACCAACGAGGGTGTGGACCACCGTTGAAGTGTATACAGAGAAGGATGTGACAGTTGAGTTTCGCTCTTGCACACAATTCAATTTAAGCGTACACATTCCCTTAGGACGCCTTCCATATGTTTCTTGAAATTTCCACTTTATTCAAATTAGTCTCTACGAAACGCTTGATTGAATTATTATTTGAAGAAGCTTTATCGTTTTGATGGTTGTTTCTGTTTATCCACTTCAAGTCCCCATACGACTTGCAATGATTTGAGTTGAGAACATAAAAGAACTTGGTATTTATTTCCACAGACGGAAAAGTTATGTTCTAAGAGTACATTTTCGTCCTCGTACTTATTCTGGTTTCCAGAGGGCAGAAAATAAACACAAAGCATATAGCATTTGAAAAAAATATAAGGATGCGAGACTCGAATCCGAAGAAATACAAAAGTTTTTCACAGTGGCTGTGGTTGGGTAGTTTCTTCCCAAGTTTTTGTTCCTTTTTTTCTTGTTGTCGATGCCACAGGACATAAACCAAATTTAAGTAGATGAATATTTTAATATATTTGCTCGGGTGTACCTATAGGTTTTTTGTTGTTGTTGAGGAAAAGCTTTCAAAAGACGAAATGTTACTGAATAAGGTATGTGCATCACTCTGAGACTATTTCGGTGTTTATTTAGTTCTAGGTACAAGTCCTGAGAATTCTCTTTAGAGACGGATTAAGAATGTATGAGTTATTTTAGCGATTGCCAAATGGCAGGGGCTAAGTAAGTAGTTGCCAAGTTAGATGTAACTTATATGAACACTTGGTTTATGTAAATCCTAAATTTATATTCACGGTCTGTTTGATATAATTTACACAGGTGCTAAAGCAAAAGTAGGTACGCCTATGTATCTCCTTTTTAGGTACCTATTCAACAAATATGGAAATTTTGTATTTCTTTTAGCGTAGAGATCGTGTTGTAAAAAAAAATGACTCTTGCATTCTTGCATTCACAGTGGCACACGCACAAGTACAACCATCCACATCCCGCCCTAATGACTCAACGCCAAAGGACTGCTCATATCAATCCGCTGATGGGCTATTTTCGAAAAGATTACTATTTTCAAAAGTATGCTGGTTGTTGGTTCCGTTGTTTACAATTATCTGATTCATCTCAAGTACAAACCTAGAAAGAAAAAAAAAGATAAAAATCACATTAGACACATTGTTACAGGCAGATATGTATTATTTACTGTAAAACAAATTTATTCATCCGAGTAAATGTAAGCAATCAAGCAAAACACGCAACAGACGCCCTCGCACTCATCACGCGTGGCCAGCGAAAATCAATCGTGCTAAAAGAAACAAAATACCAACGGCCAACACTTTAAACTTCAAATCGTGCAAAACGCGTGTTGGCCCCTTGTATATGAAAAGCGTCTGTTTTTCTTCCTCGTTGTCTTTCACATTGTATGGTAGACGCCTGCGTCTACCGGAATTAGACTTTCCATAACATTCGAATATCGGGCTATAGGCCTTTCATGGGCGGGAGAACGAAAAGCAATTAAATATTCGGCGGTGTGTAGAAATGTAATTAAAATACCGTAACGTACGCTTTTCTATCTCCCACAAAGCACTCAGTATTCTGCGAAAACATAAAGCGCGTATCTTTGCGGTGAGTTTTCGCGCTAGCATATCGTTTTTTTTTTACGATTATTATGGAGGTGTAGTACCGTGCATCGATTTCCGCTCCGTTTTCAAAAATTCCTCAACATATTTGTGTGTAATACAGGGAGGCATGAATATTCTTGAGTTTTATGCCGCCTATGTCCATAAATGTTTTGGCCGTAATCTAAAAATACAAATATGTTTGAGTACGCGCGCATTTGTATTTTAGCGGACGTGTACACAAGTTATTCCATAAAAGCTGATGCTTTATTGTATATGGGCTATGCTCGTGTAATATTGAGGGCTTTGTCGAGAGAAAGAGGCTACATGATTGAGTTAAGTATTTCTTTTTTGCTAACGATTGGAATTGTTGTAGTTTTATTGGCTATTAAGTACCGTTTGGAAGATTTAGTATTTCCCTAAATACTTATAAACATTGTTAGGATTGTATATATAGGCCTTGCGGGAAGTCTTAAATTTGATTGATATGTGACGGGCAATGTTGAAAGGCTTGACTGATGAGTAGGTACTTGATTGTTTGTAATTGAAAGAGAAAACATTATCTTAGAAGGACTGCAATGAAAACGAGTATGTAGCGGAAGGCTTAGGGCTTTTGTGGGAACTCTTTCGATGTGGATGTCTGAAAAAGGTACAAGTTCATCGCTTAGGAGATTTTCATATACGTTTTAACAAGTAACTGATGAAGCCTGCCATCAAGACACTAGGACGTTTTTTTTATATAATTCACATTCACTTTTGGAAGTAAGTTCGTTGAAAATGTCCTTTAATATTAACAATATAGAAAGTATGGCTGTTCCAAACTGTTACTACTATTTTTAAAGTAGACTAGGTAACTCGTGTCTCTGACTCCATCTTCCAAATACCTGACAAGTTAAATTCCCTACATTAAGTGCCTCCACTGCAATGAGTTTTGAACTCTTATACGGCCAATTGAATAATTATTAACTAGAAGGCCCTAAACAGCCTGGACAACAACCAACATGATATTCCGGCAAGCTCGAACTATGCCTAGTGGCCTTCAGTTAATGATGATATCCTTTCCTTACTAATAATAAAACTGTAACTTTTTTCAGGCTTTAAATAGTTTGTGTGCTAAAGGCACAAGAAGTACTGCACGAAATTGATTTCGGTTTTCACAATTGCATTGGAAATTGTCGATATTAGAATTTAGGATAATGTTTAATCATTATCCGCTGTCCGGAAGCGGATATTTAAGCTGATATCTAACAAAAGTTGTAATTCTCGAATGCCTTCTAGCTCCTAGCTTTGGAATGACTCAACCGAATAAAATAGGTTTTTTTTTAATATAAAGTTCAATTATGTACAAAGATTTTAAGATATAAATCATCTTTGTACGTAGTCCTGAAGCTGTACAATAAGCATTAAACTATAAATTTTATACAGCTCAAAAAAGTAAAATGTTCGATTGAAGCTAGATCGTTGGATTTGCCCGGCATTCAGTGGAGGAAATTTTGTGTGTGTGTGCGGCAAAACCTGTTTCTCTCTCTGCTGAATGCTGTATGCTTTTTGTTTCTCTTTTTTTTCATACACCTTTTGAGCTTTGTGTTGTTTTTTTTTTCTCACTTCTTTTAAATTGAAATTGAACTGGTGAATGGTGATAGTGGAGAGAGTGGAGTTGTGGCCTTATGGGTGGAGTATTAATGTGGTGCATGGGTGGGAGGGAGATAGGTCAGGTCAGGTATGTAATGTAATTGAGATTGGGAGGGAGTCACACTCAATTGTGATTTAAAATGCGCTATATTGATTGTGATCTGATGATGCATGCCACGAACGAATCCCGTTTGTGCTCGGTATTGTTTTTTTTTCGTATGCATGCATATGCAACTGCACCTTTTCTGCCTTATGTTTTTTTGAGGTTATTATTTCTTTAGGCGCGTTGGGCACTTTTAGATAAGAAGAAATTAATGAATTTGGGTTACTTTGAAAACGAAACCGCGTCATCGACACCGAGCGACCGACACCCGATATGTGGCGCTTTTGTCGTTTTTTTTTTTTTGAGAAGCTCAACCGATTTCAATGAAACTTTGTTCGTGTGCATCTTTGTATGCAGCTAGAAAGATAGGATAGTTTTGGACCCGATAGGTGGCGCTGTTGTCGCTATTTTTGAGAAACTCAACCGATCTCAATGAAATTTTGTTTGTGTGCATGGTTGGATGCAGCTAGAAAAATAGGATAGTTTTGCACCCGATAGGTGGCGCTGTTGTCGATTTTTTTTTGAGAAACTCAACCGATCTCAATGAAACTTTGTTTGTGTGCATGGTTGGATGCAGCTAGAAAAATAGGATAGTTTTGGACCCGATAGGTGGCGCTGTTGTCGATTTTTTTTGAGAAACTCAACCGATCTCAATGAAACTTTGTTTGTGTGCGTGGTTGTGTGCCGCTAGAAAGATAGGATAGTTTTGGACCCGATAGGTGGCGCTGTTGTCGATTTTTTTGAGAAACTCAACCGATCTCAATGAAACTTTGTTTGTGTTTGTGGTTGTGTGCCGCTAGAAAGATAGGATAGTTTTGGACCCGATAGGTGGCGCTGTTGTCGATTTTTTTGAGAAACTCAACCGATCTCAATGAAACTTTGTATGTGTGCATGGTTGTATGCAGCTAGAAAGACAGGATAGTTTTGGACCCGATAGGTGGCGCTGTTGTCGATTTTTCTGAGAAATTCAACCGATCTCAATGAAACTTAGTATGTGTGCATGGTTGTATGCAGCTAGAAAGACAGGATAGTTTTGGACCCGATAGGTGGCGCTGTTGTCCGTTTTCTGAGAAACTCAACCGATCTCAATGAAACTTTGTATGTGTGCATGGTTGTATGCAGCTAGAAAGATAGGAAAGTTTTGGACCCGATAGGTGGCGCTGTTGTCGATTTTTTTGTTCGCTAGGGAAATTTAATAATTTGAATGTAATGTGGTATTCGATTGGGCGCTCTGAGAGCACTTTTTTTCTCTCAGAGCAATTTATATGTTCGCTTGGTACAAATAAAGCAATCTTTTTCAAATTTCAGAGCACTTTTGCGAACCAAGATATTTTCTCAGATTTACCAATAACAAGTGCGTTTGAATTTGACAACTGGTAGAGTTTGTTTACATTTTAGTGATTTTTTTCTCCAGCAAAGAAAGGCATTGCATCGAGTGAATCAATTTTTGTAAATTATTTATGTATAAATATTTAATAATCAATCGGGACGGATATTTCTAATGTTTTAATACAAAATTTAACCAGTGAATGGAAATCGCTTAGAAAAGTGTCGAAGACTGTACATATTCAAATCGCACGAATAGATATCAACACAAAAAAGAGCAGGTGACGTTTTTATGTGCGACAACTACATAATTAAAAAATCCCTACTATTATAAAACTAAGTCATTCTTTCCTTTGTTTCTTGCTACACGTCACTTACAGCACCGAAGTGGGTTTGTATAGCTCTTATTATTTTGTTTTAAATTTGAAAAGTGGAACTCTGGCGAAGCAAGGCGAGCACGGGTCAGCTAGTAGATGAATATGTACGTACAGAACCAAAGGACGAAATATAGATCTGTGGATTTTTCTGTACTGTACTGTGTGGTAGATTAAAGGCTTTGAGCATCTAAAATTGTCCTCATCAGGTATCGTATATATAAAGGGATCTTGCCTTGAAAATCCTTCAACAATGATTTACATAAACTCATTCTTAAATGGTTGTAGGAATGACTGACTTAGTTGGACGATTGTTCGAAAGTTAAATACCAAAAACGACAGTGGGTTAGAGTACCATCACCAGTCAATCTCTTTTCATCATTTTGTTCCATTTCCCAACTAACATATTTGTCATAAAAGTCCAACAGTCAACTTTTAGAAAGTTGTCGTAAATTGGCGAAGCAAGGTACTACCGAGCAGTAGCTGTTAAGTGCGATAGACGAATGTTTCTGACTCACTAATTTGCCTTGCTCTCGTGGGTGTGCTTTAGGTTAATAGTTGTATTTAAGGTTTGCTTTCTAGAAACTCATCCGAAACTCGCCCTCAACTAAGTCCTTAAACATAAAGGAACGTATGTACAAAAGTTCGCGGTTATTTTTTTGTTTTTTTTATTCAGTCCTCTATCGCAGATGAAAAATAGTTTTGAAACCAATTTGGTTTAGGAAGCTTAAATTTAAAACATAAGTAGATTTTATAGATTCTAATTTTATAACCTCGCAAAATTCGTTTGCCACGAGTTCCCGAAGTAGTGTTTTTTTCAACGCGACTTTAGGAATACCAGGCGATATTATGTTTGTCTGAAATGGTTGACGTCGCGATGGAGGAATCGAAGGCGATTCGCCAAAAACACAAGCGAGAGAACAGAATTTGAACATCCGCGCGAAGTTTATGCTAAGGCATGGAATATTTTTTTACTACCTATAGGGTAGGAATTAGGCTCAAGCAGACCGATTTTTTTTAACAATCAGTATATTCTATATACTTAAAAAACGAAGGATAAGTAGAAACAATAACAGTGACCTTATTAAATGTTCAATTTTAAGCTTATTAGCATTGATTTCTACAGAGGACGAAAAGTGTTCTACGTCCTATGATTTTTTCCATCTCCATTCAGATGCGAAAATTTTAACATGTTAAATAGTAAAAATACTAACGAAGAATTAACTTTAAAAATATTCAAGATTTTTTATTTAATTTTTACCTCCTTACGTGGATATAATTCTTTATTTATTTTTTATTAAATTTAATTTAATTCAAATAAAGTGGGTTATGCATTTAACAACTGAGTTCTTTTACTAGTATAAGAGATACAGAATTTAAGCTAGAACTAAAAACATAAAATTATATACAATAAAAAGAAAAGCAATAAAGAAAAACAATAAGAATTTGAATACTTGAATATGAAGTTAAAATTTGAGAGCGACAAATGTGTTTTGTTTATTTTAAAATGTATTTAATTTCATAATTATTTTTAAAATTACTGAAAAGAGAACCACTGAAACTCCTTGATCCTACCTTACGTCTAATTGCGCATGGCAACTTATTCTACAAACTAATAGCGTGAACAAAAAACAAACGGCTAGTTTCTAGGAAACGATGAATTGGGATAATCATATTTCCAGTTCTGGAAAAACTAGGAAACTTCAACTTATTTTATAAATAATTTGGTTTCTGTTGTGATATTAATTTTCCAACGAACAATCAGTTTCGTTAGAAATACTCGCAGCGAACATCCTAAAATGGACATTCTAAACATTGAAATATGATCGAACTTTCTCAAATTTTAAAGCGTTGAAAGAGAGCTCTAGCTTCCTATACGACATCGAATCGAGGTTACTGTAAATAAGACAGCTGTAGGTTAATTGAGGTATCAGCTAAGTTCTAACCAATTTCAACCGAATGCTAATCGGAGTACGTATATCCAACAGTTGTTCACAACGTACGCAGTCCAAAATATACATTTTTAACTACTATCAATGTGTTTGTTTGCAGACATGGAAGTGTTTAGTACTTTTCCAAAATATTTCACTTTATTGGAAAAAAACAATTATTTCTTTGGATAAACAGATATGTGGATATTCATCAAAAGCATTAATATTCCTGCCTATAGGTAAGCACAAAGTTTTCTTAGGTTTGAGTTGCAGATCATCATTGAAACAGCCCAATCCTGCAGGCACAATCTCCAACCAGTGATCACGGAGAAGAATTTGGTATATATTTGGACATCATCCGAATATAAATAGACAGAGGTTTGCCTACAAACAGAAGGAAGGTAATTTATAAATAAGTAACGTTCTAAGAATCGAACCTTGTGGAACACCATTTCGAGTTTCGAACATTGTGGAAACAACTCCGTTTAGAAAAACTTGCTGATATATATCGCTAAGATAATTAGCTATCAATGCAACCGCTCTCATTGCCAAACCATACCTGAAAAAGTGTGTGTTAAACGCTTTTAAAAAATCCAAAAGACAAGGCAAAGTAACCTCAGACTTGTCTAAATTTAGACGAATATAGTCAACTACCTCCAGCAACTCAGTTGTACAGCTGTGGTCTTTTCTTTACGCATATTGGTGCGGGACAATTTGGAAATTTGGGAGGCGATTTGTGCAAACTCCACCATTCAATTTGCAAATCAATCCATTAATTGTGCTTGGAATCGTATTTGAAACTATTTTCAAAATTATGTTGGAATTTTGCTAACGAAAACATTAGTAGTTTAGAGAATTTGCAAAAGTGTGATTGTAAGGTCACGCCTGTGAACAAACTTCCCTTCGAAACGATGTCTCTACCGTCCAGTATAGACACCTAAACAGATGTAGCTAATGAGTTATATTTCGCAATAAATACACAATAGCAGATCATAGGCTCCTTATATTTTGTTCATGAATTTTCCACAAAAAAATCCACAGACCAGGGTAGACATAGGCAAATACTACGTTAACCTACACTCCAGTGCGGCATTGTTTCGTTTTTTTTTTCCACACCATTAACTAATCATAATTTCTAATAATTCGATCCAAAGTTAATGGGCTCTACGAAGGTGTTTACACCAAATGAGGCGAAATTAATTGCAGCAGCATAATCGCCACCATATGAATGCAATTCAGTCAAAACTTCGTCAAGTACGCGAGGTTTCTCTTTGTGTGTGCATGATGCACATTGCACGCTGTGGCATTTCTATAGCCCATATACCAACTTCCGATTTAGCTCTTCGAATGTGCCTACCTGAGGTTGAATATATGGCTTATTTTCACTGCGCACGCCATATGGAAAATCAAATAACATGTACTAATTCATACAACAAAATAATGTTTTCCCGCCCAACATAGTTATGTATAAGTAGAGGTGCCTACCTATATAGACAAATGAAAATTTTGAATGCATTACAATAGAATTCAAAGGCTGGGCACGAAGTGTTTTGTTAAACGCGTTTGGAATATTAATTTTGTATATGGAATGGAATGCAATGCACATTTTTTTTTTCATTGAATGCTTATTGTTTTTAAATACACAAATTGTTTGCGTTTTAAATAGAAAATATTTGAAGCAGTTTTATTTACATTTTGTTTTTTCGCTGCATATTTGCACGAATTTTAATTTATTGAAAAGTTTTAATAAGCTTCGAAAATAAATAAATATTTGATGTGGTGTTTTTATGTTTAATATTTTTTTAGGAATAATGTATTGTTGTCGCTCGATGGGTCTTTTAATTTACAGTTAAATGTGCTCCTGTTTAGAGTTCTTTCTGACAACATTCGTCTAATGCTCTCCAAAATTTCTTATTTTTGAGGTTAAAAATGCTGATATGAACTGAGAAAAGTGTATAACACTGGACTGGGTTTGGGATGCATAAAACTTCTTGATTCTTTCCAATTTCGCAGCCAATCACTAGGTGAAGCATTATGAAAGTCGTGAAATTGTATTTTAAAACAAAAAGAAATCGTGGTTTGGTGCTTTCGTTCAACCTAATGAATGACTCTCATAGTTTTCGAAAAGAGATTAACAAGAAGAAACGTTATAAGTGGATACCGTATATTTTCGGCAACGCAGCCTTAAATTTGAAAAATTTAATATGTGACAGAGTAATCAAATGTGCTCCGTCGACGATGAGGAGAAATACAACGTGTGGACATAAATTTGTTGAAGGCTCTACCACAACAGAAATTTAAATTGCAGACCGTTGAGCAAATATTGCAAATGGAGCAAGTCCGTTCCAATATTGAAAATGCTTTTTCTTCTTTACCATCGGAATCATCCACGTAAATTTGCCGATTGTTTCCCAACTTGTATTCGCAAGCTTCCATTAGATGTTCGCATTTTGTTTTGTCGCGTGGATTTTGGCGAATCGCAGGCGATTCTTCCACCGACATTCGCCGTGACGTCAAGTCATTCACACCATACTTATACCAACTGGAATTCTTAGATAGTCTTGGCAAACGCAACATTCATCCGGGAACTCGAAGCGAAGAAAATGCGATTCGTATGGATTCCTCGATACCAACAGGTGTTTTCCAATAAGGTACCATGAATTCTTTAATCTATTCTGTCTAAACTCGTTTTCGATGACAAATCACTTTGTCTCATCTTATTTAACCTTTTGCGTTGCGTTGCAATACATACAAACTTTCACGGTGACCGAAGGATTGGCTTGAAAAGTGCGAGTCCTGGAAGAACGAGTTTGTACTAGGCTCCTTGAAAACGAACAATAATTCGAAAAAAAATTGAGCAACTGTCTTCGAGAAGGACAACTGAAGGAGAAGATACAATAGCTAACTCTAATATCTGCACAAAGATGTGAACGCTGTTCAAAAGGGCAACCCTTCTCGACTATCTTGGTTATGTCCAATCGAGTGAATGGACAATATTTTCCAGACTAGAGGATCTTTATATCCAAGCCACAAGATTCAATATAGTACAAGAGCGATTGAAGCTCCTTTTTAAAGACTAAACTATTGTCAGAGTTCTTGGTATTGACACTGAAAGTATTGTGCGGGAGTCTGCCGCAGAGTATAGAAAACTGCATACAGACAGGCGGGGCGGGACCCCGTGAAGATGTAAGTTTTCACAGCCTTTCGGGCTCGTAGTTAAGAACAACATGGTCTATTTTAAATCTGTCTCTATTTCGAATTTGATTCAAACGATTGTTGTTGTTAATCTTTCTCATGCGCTGTTAAAGTTGGCGTTGATATTGCTGTGTTGATGAGCTTGCTTGATACTTCAAAAACTTTGATGATGATGATGTTGATATTTTTGGAATAAATACATTGATGATTATTGGATGATCCTTTCATATATAAACCCATTCTTTTGAAGTTGCTGTTCATTTTGTCGAACAAGTTTGAAATTATAAAGCTTGTCGTTATCACTTTTAGAAAGGGACACAAATTGCTTTCGAATCAAGGTTACACACGAGGAAACGGTAGAGCGGTATAGACTAAAAGACATTGAGGGCAATTTTTGAAGCCCAATCTTATTAGACTTGTTTTGTGTTACTAAAATTCTAACTAGTCGTTCAATTCAATCTCTATCACAGGTACTTGCTGCGTTGTCTTGTGGGTGTCAAAGAAGAAATAACAAGAAACTATAAAGCGCACGCAAAACGCTCCGTAGAGGGGCGTAAGCTAGGATCACAACATTTAAACTTGAACGAGTTTTTCATATAGCTGATTGCATGAATTCTTTGGGGTGTCTGCATGTCTCCTAAAACGTTTCAGTAGGTATACGTAGGGCTCTTTTTATCTTATGATTTCTAACATAGATCCTTGGGTACAGAAACGTGCTTTTTTTGTGTTTTCCTGTTCTAAGTTCACCAGTTTCCCTGCATTTAATTAGTCGTGAAATATAGCCACTCGTTTATGAAGCGAAATGTTCAATGGTCCAATTAAATCCGAAAGTAGGTATACAGCATACAGCGGTTTCAAACACTATATCCGTAAATGTTTCCTTAAAATCACTTAAAAATCTAAAAGTCTTTTAAGCAGAAACTGATGTATAACCCGTCTCAATGGTATGCCACTACTTCGGTTACAAATCCACTTTTAAGGTTCCAATTGATTCGTACCCCATTAAAGGAAACTGCATCTTCAGTTCTCTATATTCTCCCAGACTTCCTAATTAACGTCAACTTCTCTCGACCATCAATGGATACTTTTACATAATTTATTCTCCAATTTAAAGACTAACAGCAACAACAAAAAAACGTCAATTCCAACTATTTAACTGCATCTGTCCGACACTTAAGTGTACCGTTTTTCCGTCAGTCAACTGTCATTTTTGATTGAATCAAACAAAAAATAAATATGTAAACAGAGGAAGAGAAAAACGGCTCCTTTCACTTTGAGAAAATCCTATACACCGAGCGCCGGAAGTATTGATTATATACAAGTACTCCGCCACCGCCGCCATGGTGCACGCATTGATGATGAATGAACTTTGTAACATTTCGCATTCAAGTGGTTTCAGTATTTTCTCAAATAAAATTGACACCCAATTCACGTAATTTTCTATAGCTCTATATGCTCGTGCAGTCAGCTAATGCATTCATTTTGAAATGAAAATTGTGATTAAGTGATTTCACTTGCATAATCATATGCATATGCGATATGCACATTCGTATCCATACACACACGGCAATGCGCAATTAATATAGTTAAAGGCATGAGAAGTAATCGCGAAGGAATGTGCGCGGAATGCTGCTTTTTTTAAATGTTGCAACTAATACTGACTACGCCTTGGTTTTTGAAGCTGTAATGGGGCTGGTGTGTTTTATATGCGGTGACTGCCACTTGGTATATTTCATGATGAAATATTGTTTTACATTGAGAGTAGTATACGAAACTCTATAGGTTCCAATCTGTGTTGGCTGTGAATTGAAAATAACTTCACAAGATACGGATTAAGTCCAATGTCTCAATTGTTCGCGACGATTCTTGCTGAAGTAGTGAGCTCTTTGTTGGATTGTGGAATGGGGATGAAGGATTAACAACAGCGCTCAGGTTTATGGATTTGTTTGTTTTTCATATCTGATTGGGGGAGTGTTTTACTTGTTGTTGACTCTTCGAAACAGGAATTCCATGCAAAATTAGACAGATAAGACTGGAAAATATAGGACAGAACAAAAAGTGTACAAAACATACCTAATGACAAGAAAGGGATGATGGGTTATTATGTGTAGGTACTAGAAAAACCCAGCTGTCGAAATTATACGCAGTCTGGGATTTTTTTTTATGTCCTGCAAACAAATTCTAACAGAACAAAAAGTGGGGAATTCAACTAATGAAATTATTCTGTCGTTTGCTTTTTTTTTTTCATTGAAATACGTTTTGAAATAACGCTGTCAAAAACACAGTATTTACACATCATTTCAAATATTTCCAAACAAAAGCAAAAATAACGGTACAATTTGCCTTTACCTGATCAATGTACAATGAGTTCAAAAAAGAGACAAATGCACAAATTGACAGTAATTTATAGTCAACCCACCTTGTTTCAATTTCGGTCCTCGTGGGTTTTTCTGAAAAAGGACCCGTATACAAATCTATAAACTTGCTTCAGAAATGAACAAGCGGAGTGGCTTAAAAAGCCTTCTGTGCTATCAGGTGGGGAAAGCGTGAAGTATCCGATTTTTTACTTTGTCATTGTTTTCAAAGTTACTTAAAATGTTCTTTTTGACAGAACAAAAACTTTTAAACCAAAAAGCTATTTCGCACTACATGACTTATTTATCCTTAGACGCCTTTAAGTGATTGTTATAAGAGTTGAATTCTGGGCTGGAATCGGCTAAGGTGATAGTTGATAGTTGACAATCAAAATCATAGCATTACGTCCACGTAAGGTGATTATCAAATTGACAATCGCTTTTTTGCGATCAATTTCATGTGACACCTATTTAGGTGTCGTTTTCATACATTTTAGTCATTCTCATTGGTATGCACCTCGGCTTCGACTCCAAATAAATTAAATACGTTCGTGAAAAAAGAATATGGGTACTAGGTATATTAAAAAAATTAAATTAAAATAGTGAAATTTTAAAATTCGTGAAGAGCAATGTTTACTTCATTGAAACTTTTCTACAGAAATGAAGAAAATAATTATATCAAAGTTCTGCTATTAAGCTATTAATTAAGAACAAACCTGAGAAATAAAACAAATAGGTAGGTATCTTGGAACTTCCAAACGCGAAGTAAGAATGTATTATCTATAAATATTCATTGTTGATTGGTGGCATTTATTATTGAGTATTTTAGATTTTTGGAAATCTTTCGCTTATCGAAAAAAAGCGTTTGTGTTTGTTTTGAGATTACCTGATTTACCAACTTTAGTAAGGTCAACGCATGTTCCACCCATCCTTCAATTGGCTGCAAATTTTAATCCTTTAAATCTTCTTTAGGGGTGGTGGCTATTTTAAATTTTCCCTTTAAATTTTGCAGTTAAAGGGTTGATGGAACTAATAATACCTACCTATCATGATTATAAGGCCAATGGAAAATGAAAACATATTCTTCAATCGGAAGCATACCTAAATGTGCTTCCCTAAAAAAAATAAACAAATTTATTGCACTTTGTGAACATTATTATTACTATTCTCAAATTCACTTAGGTACAATTTTCACAATAAAGAAGAAACACTTCGAATATGTAGGTATCATCTGCACGAAATGACAGCGTCGGCAAGGAAGTGACGTTTAAAACTCAAGTGCTGCCAATAATCAATCATTTTTTAGTGATCGCTTTACGCAGAGCAAAGAAGAGTTGATAATCAAAAACGACAATCAAAAATGCGACAATCAACTATCACCTTAGCCGATTCCAGCCCTGGCTCTTGAAAAGTTGTTTCTTGTCAGAAAGTGAACCACTTTGCTCTTAATTCACCGAAATTATTGAATACATCGCAATAGATGACAACGGAATGGATTTTGTATAGCTTACAAGGTGTTGGCGATTTTAGGACTCTTCTCGTTACATTTCAGATGTTTTTCGATGTAAATTGATTGAAGTTTCCATCATCACCTGAGAATCACACCAATAACAGAAATAGGAATTGCAACGGCAAATCAAAAAATGGCTTCCACTGCTCATTTGCGAAGGACACGATTTTAAATGAGTTTGCCAAATATCTATCACACTCTTCAGTAGCTCGAAGAAATATGCTCACAGCGGACATTACTCATTACTTCCAATAATTTTTAATCTTAACTTTTATGTACTCATTGGTAGGTCACAATAACAAATTTTGTACGGAATGAATTGAACTTGTAAAATTGAACTTGAACAGTAAAAAGTGATCGCCACCTTTACATATAGTTGACATAATGTAAGTTCAATTCGAAATAAGTCGCCACTTGCGTAGCTCAGCACTTTTGTGAACTACATTCTGCCATTGCTCATACTAAAAATCCTTCATTTGACTAATCGCGTCTGTCAGACAGTTTTACAACCTCTCTCACTCTCATTCCCCTGACAGAATTAATAGGTTTAACTTCTAATAGCCTGTGGATAATTCGCTAATCCGAATAAAATTCTTTCATATCCGATAATTGCGAACGGGTGCCAGTGCATATACGGGCTTGCAAGTTGTGCCCTCGCGGATATATGGTCGTCGTCTGGCGGACTGGTGACCCAAAATGTTTAATTAAACAAATTGAAAAAAATACTAATTGCGTGCAACCACTGAGTGTAACTGCATCAACTACATACTATTTGAGAACAATACAATAAAATCCATTCAAAGGCAAATTTCAAATCTCCCTCTTGTTTTCCACAACTGGACGATGCGGTACATTGAATTCAAATTGCATTTGTATTTTTTATATATACATTTTTAACGTACCTACTTTATAAATGCATGCACAACACCGTACAGTAGTCGAGAGTATAATGATTATTTATGCATAAGTATAATACATGTACTAATGGAAAGGAAGAGCACTTCTAATGAGCGGTGGTTGACAGGGAAAAATGTTTTCATTTCGGAAGACATAATATTACGCAAATGATTATTAACAGAACTACAGTTTCAATGCGAAAATGTTGATGAAATATGTGTCCTGCAATAGGAAGAGTAAGAAATATAGTTATATGAAATTTTTAAGCTTCTAATTTGATAACCTTTCCTCTCAAGTCAATTTATTTCTTAAAAAAATGGTAAAAAATTAAAAAAGGAGAAAGGCGTTAACCCCCTTAAATAAATTGCATCGTAACGAGGGAAGTTTCAACTTCTTTTCGAAGGACTATATTAGAGGCTGCGCAGGGTGTTATAGAGTGATTGTAATAGTTGGTATAATCATTGTGAATCTCTAGAGAATCTCTTCAAGAGTTTGCATATTAAAAAGAAGGCATCTATAGATAAATAGGGTGGAGTTTCAATATTCTACCTTAGTTTTTTTTTCTAAACAAACCTGGTAAAACATTTTTTCACCCTTTCTATCCTATGGGAGTGGTTTTGGTAATACGGATTCTAGATTATACTACCATAATATAAGACCGATCTTACCAATGCAAAATATAGCGCCTTAAGTGCATAGGTATAATAAAATTCTTTTGTATTGCGCCCAATAAAACCTTGCATTCTAAATGCGTTATTGATAACGTAGTCAATATGAGATTCAAAAGTGAGACGTGAATCCAATTGTGATTCCAATGTCCTTTTTACATGCACATTTTCTAACACTACATTATTTATTTGATAATTGAAAGGCATTAAAATTAAGCATCTTGAACAAATAAGGCTTTGGCTTTTGCTACACATAAGTCTACAACGTTTTGTTGACACAAACATGCAATCTTCCGCACTTTGAATAGAGTGAATGATTTTCAAGTCGTCAGCGAATAAGAGACAATTAAAATTTTTATTAAAAGTTGGAATATCATTATCAAAAAGTACGAAAAGTAGGGGACCACTGTGGCTTCCTACCCGATGTTACATAAATAGGCTCTGAAAGGCAACCACCGATTTTACCGTTTTGTCGGTCTCGTAGATACGACGATATCCAGGGGAGTCAAAACCAATACATTTTAATTTGTGGATCAACACAACATGATTTTTCCTATCAAAAGCTTTAGCAAAATCGGTAAAAATAATATCGGTCGGAAAATAGAGTTCAAAGTTTTTACAATTTTTTCGCATATGTAGTATTGCCAAGTTTGTGGCAGTCGATTTGCCTTCGACAAAGACGTGTTGAGAGTCGGATATAATTTCTTTTACAAAGAAGTTTAATTTATCACGCACAATCTTTTCAAAAATCTTTGGGATGGCTGATAGCTAACTTAGGCTTATAATTTTTAACTTCTCGCTTAGAACCAGCCTTAAAAATAGGTGATATATAAGATACTCTCCACTAGTTAAGGTAATTTCCTGTCCTAAGGGATATATTAAGGCCCATTTTATTCACTCGAAATTGAACACAACTTGGGGATTTCTATATGGGAAACTTCCCTCAACTTCGAGTGAATAAAATGGGCCTAAAAATTATACATCAAGTCATGCTGCACATTCCTTCACCCTTTTTTTCGTCTAAGTCCGTTAAAGTACAAAAAAAAACATCCGAGGGGGTTATCTGCAAAATTTCCTTTGTTAACCCGATTACAAAAGCGAACGTCTTAAAGAAAATTTGGAGAGGATGAACAATAAACGGATTAGAAGTAGTTCGAGAAAAATGTGCAAATGGTGGCGGTATGATTCTTCAAAATACCGCATACAGTTTGGGAGACCAATGGATTTTCGCTTATTATTAATAAAGGTCCAAAAAATGTTAACTATTCATTTCAATTTGAGTGTTGCTAGTGTATAAAACATGACCTTCAAACAAATATTCAAAAAAAGACAATCGGAAAAGAAATTTGTGTAACACTTTTTGTTCCATTTTGTCAAATAGTTATAACGACGAAGAGCAAGTATTTTTTTTTAACAACTTTGGTGATATTGACACAAGTTATCAGACCTGCCCAGAGGTATAGGAGAAGCCAGTGCAGCCAACGACTCCCGCTTTAAAATTAAAACGATTTCCGTTGAGGACGTTAAGCATAATTCTTCTAACTACCGACAGTGTTGATATCATCTTTATTTTATTATTAGCGCTGCAATGTCTTTCCATGATTTTCCCTTCCAGCGAACCCAACAAAAAAATATTTATTTAAAGCCTTTTGGCTTTGGGTAAAATGGGAGCCAAAGCATTCATCTTCATTAAATTCTTAATCTTGATGTCTTTAAGCTTTCATAGTGAAACGAATTTATGGCGAATACAAACAAATATGTATATTTTTTTTAAATATTTTCGCAATAATAACTCAAAATCATAAAAAAAAAAACCATTAAAAAAACAGCAATTAGTACTGAGTTTCATAATATTTTAAGGAACATTCTCTCTTTTAAAACTCATTCCTATTTTCAACTTCTAGCTAAATAAGAGATCCCTAAAAATCCCTTTGTCTATCCGTTTATCAAGTCAAATTCAATGACCCTGTTTCCAAAACAGACACAATTAATCTAAACAAAATTTGCCAGTCAAATTCTCCGTTCCAGTAAATTTGCTCCGAATTAGTTTCAATTAGTAACACTGCCCAGAGAGTATACCTTAACGCTCTTGGACTCATCAATCAAATTGGGTGTGAAAACAAAGTAATTGGATTAATTTCTCGGTCTGATTGATATGGCGGCGGAGCTATGATTGCGAAAATGTTTTGGCTATCATAGCCGTTTACAATTCACAACAGTCTCAACAAATTTGTACACAGATTTATTTGTGTAGAACACGATTATATATATTTTCCTTTTTCTTTATTTCATATTACAAACAACAACAAAAAAAAAACATCAATGAAAATGTTCGCGTCCGTGTAAAAAATGCAATTTCATGGTGATTTCCTTTTGTCAAGCCATTAATAACTCTTAGCTTAATATTACAATGGCGAGTGTAATGCCATTACATGCATTCACAGTTTGGCAATGAAAATTGTAATACAAAACAAAACAAATAACAAAGCAAAAGGGAAATAAATGCAAGGGGAACAAAATGAGGCATATCCGGTGATAAGTTCTCTTCGGAGTCCAATAAAATAGATTGGATTGTTTGGAAAATATGACCGGTATGTTTTATTCAACGAAATCGATTGCATATTCATATATGGATTAAGATAATTCAACCTTGGTCAAATTGGTAGAGAACATCCGTAGTCGAGATAGTAAAAGTGAAACAACCTCACGGCGCGAAGGTAAATAAAATCATTTAGAATTTGTTGCACGGGTGAGTAGAACTCATCCATAGCCAGTCCATACTAATACCTCATGCCCACATACCCATATCGCATCTACGAAACGAGTGACCTGCAGGCCAACTCATCTTACAGACATTTCATCCATGCCTACCTTTAAAGCTAACAACGCACTATTGTCTGCCTTGACAGTTGACGTAAACTACGCAAAGACCCTGTCTAAATTCTCGTGGTTCGTGGCATCATCATGTGGCATGATTAGGACAACTATTTTCATTTTGAAGCGCAAGCCTATGCAAGATTTTAAGATGAATAAGTCAACTTGTAGTACAGGGCTACGATTCCTTAAAAACAACGAAACGAGAACAACTAAGAAAAACGAAAGAAATCATGCGAAAGGGAAAACTTGTTTCTGGAAATCTTTTCGTTTTTGTTTTTCTTCTCGCAAACGTTTTAAATTACAATTCTAGACTTATAAACCAAGGAAGCTTCAACGGTTCCGCTAAATAGTAGACAATTCTATTTCCAGGCTTAAAGCTTACTTAAACAATAAATTGACTGACAACTCAGAGGCAACTAAGGAGCTATCGCCTACTAAGACAAAATGATCGGAGCAAACGTTTTCAAACCCGATAAAGTGTTGGTTTCAGTGATTAAGGTGCTGTACTACTGAGCGGGAGGTCTTATGTTTAAGACCCAGAAAAACACAAATAACATCTTAATACTATACAACCTTTCTCCAATGTCTGACGAAAATTCAAAAAAATAACTGACTGCTTCTCAATCAATCAACAACGCACTATTGTCTGCCTTGACAGTTGACGTAAACTACGCAAAGACCCTGTCTAAATTCTCGTGGTTCGTGGCATCATCATGTGGCATGATTAGGACAACTATTTTCATTTTGAAGCGCAAGCCTATGCAAGATTTTAAGATGAATAAGTCAACTTGTAGTACAGGGCTACGATTCCTTAAAAACAACGAAACGAGAACAACTAAGAAAAACGAAAGAAATCATGCGAAAGGGAAAACTTGTTTCTGGAAATCTTTTCGTTTTTGTTTTTCTTCTCGCAAACGTTTTAAATTACAATTCTAGACTTATAAACCAAGGAAGCTTCAACGGTTCCGCTAAATAGTAGACAATTCTATTTCCAGGCTTAAAGCTTACTTAAACAATAAATTGACTGACAACTCAGAGGCAACTAAGGAGCTATCGCCTACTAAGACAAAATGATCGGAGCAAACGTTTTCAAACCCGATAAAGTGTTGGTTTCAGTGATTAAGGTGCTGTACTACTGAGCGGGAGGTCTTATGTTTAAGACCCAGAAAAACACAAATAACATCTTAATACTATACAACCTTTCTCCAATGTCTGACGAAAATTCAAAAAAATAACTGACTGCTTCTCAATCCAGTCTTTTCGACTCGGTATAAAATTCTAGGTTATAACGGGTGATTTTTTAAGAGGTTTAGAACTTTAAAAAAAAAAAAAACACAAAAAATTCGAAAAAATGAATGAAATATTTATTTGAATCGATAGTTTGAACCTTGCAATTTAATAGATAATTTCATGTAAATGTTGACCGCGGCTGCGTCTCAGGTAGCCCATCCGCTGAGTCCAATTTTGGCATACTCTTTCACACATATCGGCCGGTATCTCACGAATGAATGCATGGATGTTGGCTTCCAGTGCGTCAATCGAAGCGGGCTTGTCCCTATACACAGTAGCCTTGACATACCCCCACAATAAATAATCTAATGGTGTCAAATCGCACGATCTAGGCGGCCAATTGACCGGCCCGAAACGTGAAATTAACTGTTCACCAAACTCGCCTCGCAATTGCGCCATTGTTTCGCGTGCTGTGTGGCATGTGGCACCGTCTTGTTGAAACCACATATCATGCAAGTCAAGAACTTCCATTTCGGGCAAAAAAAAAGTTTGTTATCATCGCTCGGTAGCGTTCACCATTGACAGTAACGCTGCGATTCGCATCATCTTTGAAGAAATATGGCCCAATAATGCCGCCGGCCCATAAACCGCACCAAACAGTGGCTTTTTCGGGATGCATTGGTAGCTGTTGCAATGCTTCTGGCTGATCTTCACTCCAAATGCGGCAATTTTGCTTATTTACGTACCCATTCAACCAAAAATGAGCCTCGTCGCTGAACACAAATTTTAATAAAAGCGGGATGAACATTTCGAACCGAGCACGAATTTTGATAGTAAAATTCAATAATTTGCAAGCGTTGTTCATTTGTAAGACGATCCATGGTTAAATTGCAAACCAAACTGAAGCTGTTTGACAGTGACACAAGGTACTAAACACACGTCAGCTGTCAAAACCAGTGTTGCCAAAACCAAACCAGCTAAAAAATCACCCGTTATTATGCCTAGTGACCTCGTATATGCACCTGCATCCTAAGTGTGTGGCTCTTTGCTGTGGTTTTTTAAGCGCCTTCATCATTGCATCAATAACCCCTTCGAAACGGGAACAATTACGTATTCGAAAAAAGACTGCAGAATTCAGCTGTTGGAAAATCAACTTAAAATAGTCTTATGACGGTGAATTGGTCCAGTATTTCGAAATAACTAATAAGTTGTTGCACACTAAAAATGACCGGCAGATGACCCAATCTGTTACCAAACATTTCCAGAATTGACTCACATGAGGCGACATTTACCAGACCTAGAAATTTACTTTGTACACGAGTATATGGCCAATCAGATTACGGAGAGGTGGCATGTGAAAGCTTTAGAAAAAAAAAAAACAAAAAAACAGAACGCCTCACCCTCCGGATCAGGACCATACTTCCAAAGCGCAGCTCAACTCAATTAGCTAATCCGACTTAATGCCAATGCAACATTAATTCCACTCAACGGTTTTCGTAATCTTTACAAATAGCCGGCATCCCTCTGCTGTTACATGTTGTGCACATTTTGTAAAAATAATTCGTGCGACTTAATAAAATTAAATGTAACAGCACAGCAATTCTTTTCAATCGAAATGGAATTTTTTAACGATCCGACAATTTGCGAAAGATGAAGATAAGCCATCGTCCAAGAGATACGTTCTTTCGCTGATAGCCCCCCTCCTCGTCGTCGTTTAAATTCTAAAGACGACGACGAACAAAAACACTGCAAACGAAGAAAAATAACAAAAAGTGATAGATAAATGGGATAAGTGCTTAATTTGTAACAAACCCTTGCATTGTGCTGTACATTATTAAATTTTATTTATTTCAACATCTTCGGTTGGTCTTGGGCTGCTTTATAAATTGATAGCGTCCATGGAGTTGAATTGCATCTGAAGATACGCAAACGGCTTCACTTGAACGTCGGTCGCGTCGTCGTCTCTCGCACTTGAAGTAATCATCAAAAGGGCGAGGCGAATGAAGTCAATCCGTCGTCATATCGTTCCAGTGAACTGTGTGTGTGGCTGTTTTTTTTTTTTTTTTTTAACGACATTTTTCTTTTAAATGTGATAATTTATAATAACCCTTTACCAGGGAAAGACGTATCTACTTTATCCCTTTTGAGATGGAGAAACCATACCAGTACCAGTGCGTCGTACATTTTATCGGACTTGCAGCAGTTGGCTTCTTCGGTTGATGCACCAACTTTGTAATTTAGGTTGTGTAGGCGTGGCGCGTTAAATTACAATCAAGTGAAAAATAGCCATGACAAGAAGTTTCTTCTTTTTTTTTTACTTTTGTATAATTGTCGTTACTGATAAAGAGAAAGGATCTTCTTGCGGTATGCGCTGGGGGTATTTATAGCTACACAAACGGATACATCAGTTCATTTATGTTATTGCGCAGTTAATAGAGAAGATTACGAGTGACGACGATGATGACAATGAATGTGCGCACAGGGTAGAAACGATGTATGGAAAAGCCAATGACTTAGGTCATGAGTGCAACAAAACTGCACTAACTTTGTGGTTATGTGTAAATATGTCGCGTTATCGTACATCTAAGATAGGGGAATACCAAGCGGTCTTATCAGCAACCAGGAGGCGTCTTGGTTGTAAATATTTGTTCGATTGGAACTCTATTGGATGTATATTTCGGTGTGTTTGCACACAATTTGTTTTTCAAATTCTTAGATAAGCAAATATACCGGCGTTATAGACAAATATTTAGATATAGGGACTTTGCGGAGGTTACGTGGGTATGTCAACTTCCAAGCAAACAATAGTGCGTTGTTGGATTTAAAGGTATACAATATACATACTTTATACAGCCATAGGTATGTTTCGCACCTTTTTTAATCATCTGCATTATTTACATCTTATGCCGGTGTCCACTGTCATGGGCACATGGGCAGGGCATGGCTTTCAGCAATTGGCTACACTCAAAACAGGGCGTCATTGGAATGAGAGAATTTTTTTTACAGAAAGGGAAACAGTGAAATAAAAAAACCAACACATTTTAGATACGTTGAAGTCGAATCGAAAATTGGTTTCAGCACTCTCTTAACGCAAATATTAAATTAAGATTATATAATCAATAGCACCACGCCAAGGTATGGAGACGAACTTGCGAACTAGAGGCTGCTTTTGAAATCAGGTACGTTCAGAATTACATAAGGTGCTAAAATTACCTCGGAAACCAAATTGGATTCAGTTCGAATTGAGTCAGGTTGCATACTTTTACGTTTTTTGGAAAATTCGGGTTAGGTTAGGTTAGGTTAGGTAAGATGGCTGTCTAGAGAGACACACTTAGACCAATTTGATTTAGGTCCTTTGTGATACCATATGAGTTAAAGGGGAAGGGGGGGGGACGGCCAGAGTTTAATCTAGACCGGACGTTCTAATGGGCATTGTTGCTGTTTTGTGCGTGTGACTTTTGTCTATGACTCCTATGTCTCGTAGAGAGAACCAGGGGCAGTTTATCCTCAGATGAGGGGAGGGTGGCCGAAGCAGCCATCCCTTCGCATGTAATCCTCAGACAACTCCTTGACAACTCCTTGAAGAAGTGAGACTGGGGATAACCATAGGACGAGATGTTTTCGGATGTGCGACGGGTGACCGAAACAGTGAACCCCTCACTTTTAATCCTCCGACAACTCGTAGAAATAAGGTGAACCGATATGTATTACCGGTAATGGTTGTATAGCCGCCCTTACGTTATGTACCTTACTATGGTCCTAATAAGGTTGGTCAAGGGTGACCGGTGGACAGTATGCCTTCGAATATGCGAATGGTGACCGTAACGGTTAGACATTCGCTTAGTCCTCTGGCAGCTTGTCAGGAAAAGGGCGGATGTTGCAAAAGAGCATGGTAGTAGTGGTGATTGTAACAATCGACCTGTTTGCTACGCATGATTGCAGGGTATTTTGACTTGGTCAAGAAAGGTGAGTTTGACCGAGTGACAGTTTGTTTTGAATGTAGTAAAGGATGACCGAAACAGTCTACCCCTCGATTGTAATTTGCAAAACAGCCCGTCTAAGAGATGGTGGTGCGGTCAGTGGTTAGCTGACGCTGAGTACTTATTGAAGATCATTCGAGCCATTTGGTCTTTGTAATGAATTTGCTTATACAGCGTATGTCCATACGAGACAAGTCACTGAGGTCCTCGAAGAAGAAATCCCCTAAGTAGATTTTTCGCAGCTTTGCAAGAGCTGGGCATGTGCAAAGTAGATGAAGAACGGTTTATTCTTCCTCCTCGTCCATGCAGCTCCTGCAGAAATCGTTGTAGGGTGCTCCCATCCTGCGTGCATGTCTGCCTATCAAACAGTGACCTGTTAGTGTACCCACTACGGAGCTGAGTCTGATTCTACTTATAGAGAGAAGTCTCTTAGTCCTTTTAGCCTCTAATTTCGGCCAGATTTTTTTGGATGTGACGCAGGTATCTATGCTGTTCCATCTGTTATTTGCGATCATTATTGCCCTTTTGAGAAGGGAGAATTTGATCGATTGCATAGGAGCGTACGGTTCACTGTTGTTGGTTGGGTGAAGGCCGCTTCCTTGTCTGGCTAGTTCGTCCGCTTTGCAGTTGCCCGGAATGTCGCTGTGACCTGGAACCCAGCACAGGGTTACTGAACATCTGTCCGCAATCTCGTTAAGAGATTCCCGGCATTGTTTTACCAACTTTGATCTAATTGTTGGTGTATTCAGGGCTTTTATGGCTGCCTGACTGTCTATGTAAATAGCGATAGCTTTCCCGTCTATCGCAGACAAGGCAAGTCTACAGGCTGCCTCTCTTATAGCCATTATTTCAGCCTGAAAAACGCTGCAGTGGTCTGGGAGGCGTAGGGCAATGTTGATTTCGGGTGATTGAGAGTATACTCCCGCTCCCGTGCCCTCCGTCATTTTAGAACCATCTGTGTAGATTTCATGTGCGTATCTACTGTCTACTGTGCCATTCTCCCATTCGGAACGTTCTGGGATTATTGCTTTGTACTTTATATTAAAGTCCTCGAAGGGAATAGTATAATCCGTTTTAGTTGGGATTGAGATAGGGAGGATACTCATATGGCCTGTCTGATAGTTAGTCCATTTCTGAGATTCCCTAAGCCTTAAGGCTGCCATAGATGCAACTAATTTCCCGTATATATCAACCGGAAGAAGATGTAGCATTGTGTCTAAGGCAGCCGAAGGTGTGGACCTGAGCGCCCCTGTGATGCATATACTGGCTGATCTTTGAATACGTTCAATAGATCTGGAATTGCATTTTTTCTCTAGTGCGGGCCACCAGACTAGGATTCCGTAAAACAGAATAGGTCTGACCACCGCAGTATAGAGCCAATTTGTTACCTTAGGCTGAAGGCCCCATCTGGGACCTAGGGCCTTCCTGCAGGTATGGATAGCTACCGCGGCCTTTCTTGTGCGGTCCTGAATATTTAGCTTCCAATTAAGCTTACTATCTAGTATTACACCTAGATATTTGACATGATTACTAAATTTTAGCTCCTTGTTCTTGAGTTTTGGAGGAACTATATCAGGAATTTTGTATCTGTTTGTAAACAAGATTAACTCTGTCTTGGATGGGTTGACATCAAGTCCAACAGTCTCCGTCCATTTGACTAATTTGTACAGAGAAGATTCCATAAGGTCTCTTATTATGTTTGGAAATTTGCCAGATATGGCAATAGCGATATCGTCTGCATAGGCTATAACTTTGCATCCCATGTTTCTCAGGATGGTGAGTGCTTCGTTAACTACTAAGATCCAAAGTAGTGGTGACAGTACTCCCCCCTGTGGTGTGCCCCTATGCACTGACCGAATGGTTTGACAGCTCCCTAGTTCGGATAAGACCACTCTACTACTAAGCATGTTTTCTATCCATACTCGTAGACAGTTGTCAACCTTCAGCTTGCGGAGTGCACAGGAGATGCCTTCTGCTTTGACATTATTGAAGGCGCCTTCAATGTCTAGGAAGGATACCATTACATACTCTTTGATTGAGAGCGATTTTTCTATGGTACCTACTAGTGAGTGTAGAGCTGTCTCCACCGAAAAACCCTTACGATAGGCGTGTTGGGAATCGGACAGGGAGTTAGCTATTAAGTTCTTTCGAATGTATGTGTCAATGAGTCTTTCCAATGTTTTTAGAAGGAAAGAGGAGAGACTGATTGGCCTAAGATCCTTAGGGGAAACATGTGAGGTCTTGCCACACTTTGGTATGAAGACTACCTTAACCTTTTTCCATGATGCAGGAGTGTAACCGAATTTTAGACATGTCCGGAAGATCACCTCGAGCCAGGGGGTTAATATATCTATAGCTTTTTGTATTTCTACTGGTATTATTTTATCTGGTCCAGGAGATTTGTACGGAAGGAAACTGTTAACGGCCCAATAGATATTACGGCTGTTGACAATCCCGACCGGTACTTCCCGAGCCATATAACAAGGTAATGTTGGTGTGACGACATCTATTGTATTACCCGGAAAGTGGGTATTTATGAGAAGATCTAGAGTCTCCTCGTTTGATGAGGTCCATTCCCCATCGGGTTTTTGAATAAAGCTAGGCATAGTTGGAGATTTGGAAATGATTTTCCTTAGCCTGCTTGAGTCGGTGCTGCTTTCTATGCTGCCACAGAAGAGTCTCCACGACTGCCTTTGGGCTTTTGTGATCTCTGCCTTATAATGTCGTAGACTGTTTTTGTATTTGTCCCAGTTTTTGTATTTGTCGGGTTAGACTTATAACAAATTTTTTGAATCCTCACAGGAGCCCATCATTTAGTAGTAGATTGAGCTAATATTTTCGGAAATTCCAGTTTTTTTAAATTTTGCGACACAACCTAAAAAAATTTTTCCCAAAGCTGGCAAATTCCTTTTAATATTGTATTGTATTTTTTTTTTTTTTTATTTAGGTAGTTTGATTAAACTTTATAATTAGATCCTATAGATATATGATTGAATTTTCAATAATACACAATACACGCTGTTCGCGTACCATGGTCAGATAATTTTCTAAAGTCCAAGCTTATTGGTTTTGTGTATCAATTACCAAAAAGACCAAGACAGCTATCATCGAATGAGTTTAGGTCCATTTTAGTTTTTTGAACTTTCAAAATTCGTTTGGCACTAAAAGTTCCCTTGAAACTAAACACCCACCCTTGTGCAAAACTATCGTCGAGGGTTGCAGTTTTTTACAAAGATATTTGCGCGTAGATCTGTTTCGATTATGTAACAATCCGTTTCGCTACTTTAAAATCTTCGTTAAAGAGCAAAGATCGAATTTTTGGCCACTAATTTATAACTATACATATACCAAGAACTAAAAGGGTTATAATCACTTTGATGGACTTTCTCTTTCTTTCCATAGCAAGTTCATGTTAACTGGTGTTAAGGCTCGACATCCTGAATAAATTTCAATCTTCTTGGTATATAAACCATAACTCGAAAATCGTCTGGAATAAGTGAAATTATTTTGGATTTTTTTCTTAAGGATTAGAAGTGTGCTAACGGGACAAGTACATATTAGGAATTGTAAAGTGTGATTATTTAATAAATAAATAAAATAAATAAGTATTTGTACTATGCATAGTGACAAATATTCAAATGTGAGTTATTTTTTCCGTGACAGGTGACAGGTCCACAGCTAACCACGCGATGCAATGGAATCCGCTTACTCAGGATGGCAGGATACGCGGCGGTCCCAGAAGTACATGGCGTAGGACAGTCGAGAAGGAAGCACGGCAACTGGAAAAGAGTTGGGGAGAGCTGAGGCACATTGCCAGAAACCGCACACGATGGCACGTAGGCGTTGTAGAGGCCCTAGGACCCACAAGGGGATATAGGACATACAGAAGTACTTTAGTATGGCGTCTACAGAATTTCATTTGCCAATATCAGAGAGCGATTCGTCCGCAAATCCGACGGGTAGGTTATTCACCATCGAACAAATTGAGCCAAAAGGCTATAATTTGTGACCCTTAAACAGACCTGTATATAGGCTGCGAAGACCAAAATTATTTATTTCAAAACTCGTGTGATATCAAACTAGAGGACAAGTGACATAACCCGCGTTTGATAACACTACATTTTGGTAGGAGGTTTGACGGGGCATGTCAAATGAATTCATTTTTGTTCAATAGAAATAGGGGCTCATACAAATCGAATTTGCTAAGTGTTGTAAGGGGAAAATTGGTATGAAACACCCCAATTAACTATAAGATGTCTTCTTCCAAACAAATAAGCTCCAATTGAACCCGCCTGCCGTCAAGGCATGAGAAACACCGCACCCATTGCACAATTGAAGTGAAACTGCATTACACTACACTCTATCACATTTACATACTCAACTTGATTAGAAACATTTGCCTTGCAGATGATACACAATAATGTGTAGCACATTTAGAATTCTGTCACTCGTTGTCAGATTTTAATTGAGCGTATAAAACATAAAATGTGGTGTACTCCAGTAAAAATTTATATGCCACGCTGTTTGTCACTTTTAATTTGCCTCGCTTGTGTGAATTTCCTTTCATTATAAGAAAGTCAAGTTCACGCTTAAAACGAGCGAAGTCATTATACATGATACTTAAAATTGCACCACAGTTGCTTGGATTAGACGTTGCAATTTTGCAAAGCGACCGACAAAAGCGTCATCGTGCAGTTTTACGACAAATTTCTCACGCTCTAATGGCAGAGATGCCAATGAGACATGAGGGTATGTAAGTCTTGTTTTAGCGCCCTCTACCTTTATTACTTGAACTGACTGTACTTATAGTCAAAACTATTGCATCAGTAGCACGATCGCCCTCAATAAAAACGTCGTCGTCTCATTAATCACACAACGCTGTCGGCTGTCATCGCGTTGACACAATATGTAACTCAGCGGAGCGTACAATGACCCCCGGATCTAATTTTTGTTTTATTATTTTTGACGTGCCGGCAAATGTGATTATTATGATTCACACTAAAACTATTTCTGTATACATGTGTTTCGCTTGATAAAAAGTGCCGCCACATTGTGTTACATGAATCGCCCGTCAAGCTGACTACACCCGCCAGACACATTATGATTCATGTTACACAAAAAATAGTGTCGCACGACACTTTCTCAACGCTTGAGCTTTTTTTTTTTGTGTTTCTTTTTGCGTGCGCTTCGTTCGGCCAGTGAACTGGGATTTTTCTTTAGCTTTTGGTTGTTTTTCATGGCTAACCTTCACCTTAGCTTTGCTTTGGGTACACATTTGTTTTTATTTTTACTTTTGTTGATGTTTCAGCGTTCAGCCGGTACCGGTAACTTGTGTGTTTTTCATTAGACGACGGTGGCGGCGACGAGTGAATTAGCTTTCACTTTCCATTCTGATTCAGTTTTACTGAGTACTGAGTTGAGTACTACTGCGCTACAGACTACACCTTCAACTTCAACTGCACTGCAACAGTGCAACACTACTCACTACTCAGACACACGTGTCTGGTTTCTGGTAAAGACTGAACGGATGACAGTATAATCGCATATCCATGACGGGATGCAATTACTGTAGTGGCGGCGCAGCCACTTGAAATTTTCGGTGCTTTTGACTTTCGAGAGCGCGCACAAATCAAATAATGTTCTCCAACCCCATTGTGATGGATGACGAACAAAACACAATTTGTAGGCTGAAGGCTGCCGACGACGACGACGACGCCGCCGCTACCGGAATCTTTTAAAAATGGACGGAGGGTGTTAATATTATATTTTTTTAGTGTATATTTGCTTTTGTCATTGTCGGCACGAATTATATTTTTTGTTGAACATATGCGGCTTTAAGAGCGAATTAGATTATTCACGCTACCACTCACACATGTGCTTTGCATGCACTTTGCGTGACATATCATTAAGTAATTAAGAAGACTTTATGTGCTTGTTATATGTCAGGATCAAAATCTTTTTAGGTATGTTATTTTCTGTGCGGCAAAGTATTGCCAATGAAGAGAAATGTGGGTAGGAAGGGTTGCTTGCATTTTGACAGAAATACTACATTTATGCACTTTTAGTAGTAAAGATGCTGTCATGTCATATGTAAAATATTTACTTCACTTTTTGCGTTTTAATTAAGTCGTGCAAATTCGTTTTATATGATTTTATCAATGTATCAATATTTTTTTAACGTCGCTTATCAAAAGGTGCGTTCAATGCACTAACTTCCTACAACTGACAGGTGGCGAAGGTCATTTTTATATGGTATTATTGGACTGGTCAAACTGAATGATTGTCACTTCAAACAGGAAATAATCCTCTAAGGCCCATTTTATTCACTCGAAGTTGAACACAACTTCGGGATTTTTATATGGAAAACTTCCCAAGTTGTGTTCAACTTCGAGTGAATAAAATGGGCCTAAGATTACGATCAAGCGGACTTAGAATGATCTGCTTATCATTCGAATTTAAACTAAATGGTCTGTTATTATAGGTTTGACATCATAAATACATTTTGTGATCTGCGTTCATTTTGCAATGGTCAATCCGATTTTTTTTTTGTATAAGAATACATTTCATACCAGTTCTATTGACACACATTTGACAGTTTGTCATTTGGAAAAATGTTTTAAATAATTCAACCGAATTATACGGTTTTTTGTACACATATTACGTCGCATTTATCAGTTCTATGTATACGATTATCTATTGCAATTTGAGGACAGCGATGTTTAATTTTTTGATCTTTGTTACTGCCTTTGTTGCCGTATGATACGCATGCCTTTGCATTTGTGATTTCTACAGCAAAAATTTGTGAAAAGACGACAAACGTCGGTGTCCGCTTTTGAGTTCTTTTTTTTTAGTAAAATATGCTGTCACAACTGTACATTTATTTAAAAACGCATAAACTTGAAATGCTACCCCGATTATGCTGGCTCGATATATGCACACGGTTTGACGTATGAATCGAAAGCGATTGATAAAAATAAATTGCAGTCGCATTAATGCTGAATACGTTCTCATCAAAAATGGCAGAAAACAAAGTAAAGAATAACAAATTTGTAGTTCTAAAAAAAAAACGTTAAATGTAAAAAGTTAACAGCTAAAATATTAAACTGGTGAAAGGTGTAAAATAAATTTACACATTTTTATTAAAAAGTTAAAAAGGGTATTAAAGGATCCCCATTTGATACATATTTTTGACTTTCTCTGTAGTTTTGTATACAAATGATGTTCTCTGTATATATATGAACTTTTAAGTACAGATTTTTAACTAATATTTTGCCCTACGGAATGTCAATGATTAGGTAGGTAGCACATTTTAATTAACATAAATAACGCAAACTTCTCCGTTTAGGTATCTGAAATCTTTTCTAAAATTGATACTCCATTCTCAACATAGCCTATCTTCATCTTTGAACAAGTGCGATCTGACAAAAGGACGGCCTTCCCAAATATCCACACACCGTGGGCTTTTAAAACTAACCGCTCATATTAAAATGTAACTAAACACTCGCAAACTCTGGGATACATTTGACAAATAGTGCCACTTTTATTAAAAAAACTAAATTAAAATTCAAAGAAAACTTAACTAAAAAAAAATAAAACCAAACTTTAAAGGAACACATTTCAACTCCCTCGATCCATCGTGCCTCCAAAAGGATCCGCACTGAATTATTCATAATTTATGTTGCCCTTTTGTGATTGCTTAATTATACAAAACTTAAACTAAATGCTCACCCCAGTGGATTTCAAAAACCATTTCGATATCGGTTGTATTTACACATACCTGTAAAGGAATACAACAAAAAAGATACATGAGTCATTTTATACACACCTTTTGAAACAAACAAAAAAATGTTGGTTTTGTTTATGAATAAAAACAGCATTTCCGGTTGCTCTATTAACATTTCCAAATGCAATACACAGCATTCCAATCGATTTCAAATAATTCACTTCCAATGTTTATCGAAGGAAATTTCCCAAACAATTTATTATGAATAATGCCCTAGCGCCAGAAGTAAACCGAAACACAACCTTTAAATCAAGTTTTCATGTGCTTGGTTACATTACGTTACATATTTGGACTAAAGTGTTCTATAAACAAAAAAAAAAAAAATGTTTACGATTGGAAACCACGTATACACAATGACTCAATTTTAAGGTATAAATAAGAAAAGATGTGCAACAAACGTTGTAGTGAATACACAGAACTAAAAATAAGGAAAAGGGGATTCATCGAAATTCTATAAGGAGTTTGTTACGTTTTTCTACCCTGTAAACATAGGAACAAAGAGTTCTTTAGAAACCATGTGGTTTTTATGCATTTTGTATATACCTAGTTTGTAAAAATGTAATGGGATCGAAAAGAAAAAACAGCCGATGCAAATGGCTTTTTAAGCTATCTAGTGGGTGTTTTTTTTTTTTTTTTTTTTTTAATAATAGAGGTAGCAATAGCGACACCTTGCAAACCTTGTTGTCGTTACTGGAAGTTCTTTACCTTGTTCAGGAATGTAACTAACATTGTTTAGCGAATTGGTCACCCAGATCGTAAGATTTGATGACACTATGAGATCATTAAAATAAGTCTTGTGATGCTGTGGTGTTCCTATGCTGATAAAAGGGAAACAATTTAAGCATTCGAAGAGGATATTCTGCGCTTTATTGGTGAGGCAGACTAATACATTTTTAAATGAGTTTTTTCTTTGTCAAGCCATCACTTGAGACCTTTTAAATTCGAAAAGGGCAGATATTCGTCAAAAAGCCAAAAGCTTCGCAAAGGGCCTTCATCTTGAGATTGTTTAAACAAGCGAGATAATTTATTTTTATTTTTAGGTGCCTAGATGTTTAGGCCGTATCCTCACAGGAATGTATACACTCGGATGTTTGTCAAACGTTAGGTGAAAGTTAAAGTAAAAGGTGTAATTTATGTTTGCCCAAGCGTTGAACCTATAATCCCTTACTCTGTAACTTCTCATCGGACTAACCACTGACAGCTCTGTAAAATGATATCTGCACCTATTCTATTGATGCAAACTGTATGTTTGTCTCAAATGCAAATTGTTTCAAAATTAATTTCTTAACAAAATCAATTGCAATCTCATTTCACAATCAGTTCGTTCGCTATTTTTACCTCACTATCATACACTTGATGGCAATATATACCAACATTTGATGGTATAAGACGCATTTGAAAATATCTCTTCCCGTCGATGATATCGCGTATTGTTGTGATCACAACGGACAACACACATAAAGACGAATTACGCCGCCTGCAGTTGTTGATCTTTGCAATGAACCTTATCTCATAAAGATGCCATTAATCATTTTTCAGGCACTCGACAACAATGCTCACAATAGCCATTGCCGCAGCAGTCCAGCCTATGTATTCAATTACAAAGACAATATAAATTTATCGGTCGAAATTAACCCCATGCGCGCGGTTTATCTCTGTTAGCGCAGTCATTCATGCTACTCAAGTAAATAGCCACACATTTGCCTGTGCTTATTTTGGGGGGGCATCCCATGGGAGAAAAGTGTATATCTATATCTAGGATGTATAAAAATGCGCTGATATGAATGAAATTATGTGTTAATTCAGATCTGAGTAATTGGGTGAAGAAACTTAATTTAATTTCTAAATATACGATGAGTGTGTCTGTGCCGCTTTAAAGGGAGCAGCGATAAGATTATGAAATTAACTAAACATTGGTTCCCACTGAGCTGACCAACGCCGACCGCCGCCTCACCCATCTGAGGCATTCCAGAACAGAGTACTATCTGATGAGCAATTAAAACAAATAATATCTTACTACATCTACATTCCACATGTCGGTTTGTTCACTGAAGACTGGAGCCATTTAAAAAAAAAAAGACACGCATATCCCGCAAACAGAAGTGAGCAACTTGGTAAATATTTGAGTATTGTGTGCTTAGTTATGAAATTCTTACGCAAAAAAAAAAACCTTTCGTGATATACTCACGGTGGTGGTAATCAACCTGATTGAAAGTGAAATTAATTTCACACCAAATTAGACAGCTGACACCTTTCATTTCGGTGTAATGTCTGTGACTTCAGTTTGTGTGTAACAGACAGAAATGATGCAATTACTTTTTTTTTTGGTTTGTTGTCTCTCCTGGTATAGGACACTGAAGTGTATCAACATAAAAATGATGCTTATTACTCTCTGTGTTGATTGTCAAATTATTGCCATGAGCGGTGTCAAACGTTACGGTTCGTGTAGGAACTATAATTATATTTGATTTGAAATTCAGTTTGCCGTTTGGTGACTTTTTCTTTAAAGATTAGGCATGATTCATTGGTTGCAGACAACCGGCATATCTTGTGAATTTCTAAGACGAATCGGTCACGAAAAGTAAACGAGATAAGGTGGGTTTGTCGGCATTAAATTTTGATTGAGTATTATTTGTACACAGGTTTGATGTATATATTGGACTGATAAATCCTACTTCGAAATGCACACACGCCAAGGGGAGTGCACCTGAAAGAGTGACCAATTTATTGACAAACATAATCGTTACTGAAATAGCTTGTTGTGCTCATGTTGATAAGGTTGACACGAATTTGTATATAATTCGTATTTTTAGTTTTGTGGTAATTTTCAATTTAGGGGAAGGCTTTGATTGTACTTTTCGGTATAATAGTAGAGTGCAGGGTGAGTAACTTATATATATAGTTTGCTTACCCAGAACTGCTTCGAACTCATGTACACATTTACACTTATAATCTGATGTAGCGCGTCGATTTTATCGACAATTTATTGATTCTGTTTGCACCTATACCTGGTGTAGAATTCTATATGTACGTACAGGTCTGGGGGCAAACAAAATAATCACCCAAGCGACAATTTTCAAATTATGAAGTTCGAAACCGGAATAAGAGTAATAGTAATAATCTGTCAAATCAAAGGAGTGAAAAAGCTGCTCATCTCACATCTGAGTGGGAAAAAAAGATTCGATGAATTACTTCTTGAAGGTTAACTGAAAATCCTCGAAGGATTCATTTCAAATGGAAATAACGAAGAAGAAGCCCAGTCTCATCGTAATAATAATAATAATTTTTGGCGCAACAGATCTGTAGGGACCCTAGGCCTAGCTTCTCACAACCATTTGTTTTGTGTGCGATTTCATTTTTGGAACAAATGGAAGGGATCTACAATTTTGTGCCGATTCCAAACGGCTAATTGAGAAGCTCTTTCATGACAGTTATACTCTCGGATGTTTGTCAGACGTTCGCGAGAGGTGGCGCAGTGAAAAAAACCCTGAGTTGGAATTTGGATTTTTGCGGGATTCGAACCTGGACCCCTCGCTTAGTAGTCCAACACACTAACCACTAAGCTACTGCGCCTACTCATCGTACTTATTATATAATCAAGCCAGGTTTTTGTGAAAAAATTCGAAAACTTCATCGAAAACAGAAGTTTTAACGTACATATTTGAGTTCTCAAAACGTGTCGTTTAATGTTGCCTTCCACGGAAACACCACGAAAACGACTAATCGTTGGGTTGTTGAAACAAACCTTTTGGAATATTCAGTAAATTCCAACAAATGCCACAACTTAAAATCATTTACCACACTTAATTGGGGCTAATATTATTCTTAAATGCTTTGAATTATTTTATTTGTTAATTAATGCAATCGAAATTTGTAACCAAAATAGTTTACACAGAAGTTTCACGACTAGTGTCTCACAGTTGATAGAAACGTCAAACGAAAACTAGTTGGTGTTCGGTGTGAATGCATCGACTAGTTTTCAACGGAAACATGGTTTTCGGCTCGATGTCAATAGGAAATTAACTTCAAAGTTAGAGATATTTTCAATAAAAATCATAATAATCGAGGACACATACTGGACCATTTTACAGCGACCCGATTTAGAAGTACAAAACGAAGCTCTCAGATTTTCGAAACAATCAGTGCGGTTAGGAGAATGTAAGTTTTAGGTACCTCAGTGATAGATGGAGCTTAAAGAGGTTCCGAATCCCAGCTGTTCAGAAACGCGCGAGTCTTTTATTTTTAGGGGAACTAACCTTCAATTTATGCGCTCTCCTAAGCTCTCTTAAGACATCTGTCCCGTACCCATGGATAAGGGCCTCCTTCTTGGTTTTTCTCATGGCATTATTACTCATTTGTCTTCTTAGGCCAAAAGTATTGACTCCAAAATATATTTCACATGGTTCTGGGACTGGGATGTTTCACCTGACGCTCTGATATATAAGTCTCTGTGCTGGTAAACCTGCACAAGCTTTTAAATACGCGATCTTTGAATAGTCAATAAAAGACTTAATTTATCAATAGGTTATTCAAAGGTTCTTAACTTTGCACCGATTGCTATAACTTAAAGCAATGTAAACTTCATTTGACTCAACGGATGTCACAGAGGTGAGAAAGAAATATATGTACCTACCTCCTCACATTTAAATACTTTTTTCTCCAATTTTCTTTACGATACTATTCCTAAACAAAGACCCCAAAGGCCGGGCCATTCCTTTACAAAATAACTCGTCATTTGCAAAGTACAGATTAAAAGTCAAAAGCCCGTCAACAATCGTAAAGAGCTCGCGGTAAATTTACATAAAAATATGCGAAAAGAGACCGGTAAACTCCAACTCCACTCTGAAACACTAGAATATTCTAGTGCGCGCGCACCTCGCAAAGGAAATACGTTCGAGGAACTAGAAAATAAAAGGAACAACTACAAAAAAAAAGGAAAACAGAACATACCGGATACCTACAACTCTTTGGTAGATATACGAGTATGTAAGTCATTTAGATTGTGGGGTTAAAGCAAAATCGGCTTTTAGCCAAAGCAGAAGTTTAATCCAATTAACAGTCATTGACAGAGCAGATCGGCGATTTTTTCCGTAAGCTGGACGACAAAACAAACCTCTAGCCAGCAATCAATTATCTCCCTCAGGAGGAGAGTCAACTGACGAGGGGATAAAATTGTGAGCGCATGTCAAATTGCCATAATGTCGGGTTAAAGTATTTTAATCCTCACCATTCGTATATGGAGTGTAACGTCATCTGGCGCATTGTCCTAGGTGTGTCCTCTATAACCCCCATTCCCGCATGGTTTTTTCAATTGAAAATTTGAATCGAAATGGTATAGAACTATAATGAGACCAAAAAATGGGTGCGGGTACCTTCGCCAACCACCAGCATTCCATGTCAATCTGTCAAACTACCACTATTTATTGTGATAAAATATTTTGATACAGCCCCCTTCGACTCTAATGCAATCATATTGTACACTTTTAATAAATTAAGGATCCCAAGTAAAAGTTCCTACTCGGACTCGTACTCGTACACCCTTGTAGTTCAAACAGCGTGCATGAATATAATGTATACTCGTATGCATGGAACGACTTCTTATATTCAAAATGGGTTTTGCCATTGTGTCATTTTGCTGTATGTGGGTTGAGGGGGTTGAAAGTCGCTGGTGGAAGTTGGAGGTTTTCGGGTGGAGGTTGATGTTCAGTTTAAATTTCACAAATGTAATTATATGTAAGTAAGCAAACGATAGTCATCGTCGTGTCGTCTTTGTGTGTGCTTGCCGTCTCCCGCGCGCACAGTCACAACTTCCCCTTTGTCGTCAACTGCCATTAAAGAAGAACCCCACCCTTATCCAGAGAAGCTAAAAAAAATGAATACAGTACAAGATCTATATACACAGATGCAGTGCCGGCATACACAGGCACACACGCACACCAACTAAGCGCACTTTTCATTTTTCCAAGTGCATTGACTTTTGGTAACACCACCGGAGACCCACCCCATGTGATAGTATCCTCCTGGCTTTATGCAACGAATTGAGATACGGAACGCTCCGCTATGATGTGATGGGGGAATTGCTCTACTCGTCGCATACACTTTTGAGAGTTTCGTCGACCCAGACCTGATTGCGTTTCATTTCGTTCCCTGTATAGCTGCATGTGCAGTGGCATGATACGACTACGACTGCCACTTGGGATTTCAATGGACAACGAGAAGGGGAATTTATCTACAGCACACTATTTCCAACCCTAGAGCTAGAGCTAGAGCATGCAACCTCACACGTTATCTTCATCACGTTCATAACACGCTGACGACGGCGACGACAGATACAAATGTGAAAGATACAAAATAAATTGCTATATTTTCTCCATCTCATTTTATTTGTGGGTGTGGAACGGAGAGTCTGTTGCCTGTTTGGGAACAGCTTTTGCCGGCTGCACAAAGTCGATGGAAAATTTTCTATACAACTATGCACAGTTCACATGCTTAAATCCAATGTAGACACTTTTGTGTTCATGGAAAAGAGAAGAACAAAAAAAAAAAAACCGGAGAGTTCCGGTGAATCTTTCCCTTTGGATGGTGGGAATTTAAGGATGCATTTTACGAGCATAGTGAATGCACATGCGCTGGCTTTGGTTTTTTTTTTCTTTTTCTTAAAGGCAACGCTCAGTTTGCAGCGTTCTGACACTTTAAAGAAACTTTTACGTTTTCGCAGCAGCTTTTGTGGAAATAGTAAAAGTTCTTCTGCCTCAGTGCAGCGTGCGATGCCATTAAACCCTTTAAATGCTAGAGGGTTTTTTTTTAAAATGATTCTACATAAATATAGGTACCTAGTACTTGTGTTAATAAAGAAGGAAAAGAGATAAAAACTTTCTAACTGCAATATTGGACAATTTATGAGGACCGACTGAAAAAAAGAGATATCTACGATGATATTTAAAATATGTAGAACTTTTCGGTAGGCCCTTATTAAAATGCATAAAAACGCTTGCAGTCAGTTACATTTAAATGGATTGGAAATACTTTCAATTGGAGACATTTTGAGGTTGCATGGTGGATAGCAATACAAAAAATGTCAAAAAAAAGTTGTCATAGTGCTCCAAGCTGTTTTGGGTTGCTGTCATGTTAAGACAAAACAAAAAAAAACTTAGTCCGGAGCTGTGGATAATAATGCACTTTAGCAGAATGTACATGTGAATTTTCTGTGTGGAATCAGAGCTGTAAAGGTCCGCCGTCTGTTGGAAGTTGGAACCACACCTTTGCCAAGCCCGATATTATGCATTTTTAGTGTCAAAAAGTTTTGAAAGTTTGCCCCTAACAGTTCTTGAAATGGAAGGTTATTTCGAAACAAACAAAAAAAGAGTGCCAATAACCTCACTTAGACCACAGACGACATAGGACATCTGATCTGACTCTCTAATCCTTTCGTTTTGATAAAAACGAATTCTTAAAAATCTTTCCCCATAAGCTGATTCATCTATGAAAATATAGATTTAGGAGCGCTTCTAGTTTCCTGTGAATGGTCATATCCAATCCTAAAGTAAAGAACGATCGTATGTATGTCCCCATTTGGTGAAACATGAAGGCAGGCGTGAATATAATATATATTACTATATATATAACAAACTAGCGATGCCACTGCAGCACCATCTGTCGGGCTGATTAATTAATCTAAACCATCCAGGGCGGCACCCAGCGTTGCCAGGTCATTTTGGAGTTGGAGCACCGTTTTCAAAATTTTCAGCGTTAATTTTTACCTCTTGGGCACCAAAACTGTATTTTTTTTAAAACAACACGAAAGTTGATAAAAAAAAATAGAAGTAAAAAAACAACAACAAAATCATATTCATATTCAGCCATAGCGAGTGCGATGTAAAATAAAAAAAATATTTCAATAAAACTTAAAAAATTATAGGCACATTTGTACATGTACATACATTAAATTTGTTTTTTAAATTGACCCTGTGCAAAAGTAGACAAAAGGGCGGCGTACAGCGGCAGCGTTAAAAACCACAAAAATATTTTTTTAAGCACTGAAAAAACGCCCAAGCGCTAAGTTTTTCGGCACTGAAATGAAATTTTGGGCACTAGATTTAACGCTGAAAGCACTGACTTGGCAACGCTGGCGCCACCCAAACGCATTCAAAAATTCATTCAAATCGGTCCAGCCGTTTAGGAGGAGTTCAGTGACATACACACGTACAATAGAATTATGTACCTATATTAAGAAGATATTGCAGCATTTGATTACTTTTGCAAATTTATTTTTTTTTCTTTAGTTTACATAAGATTTTATTGCTAATAATGATTTTGTAATATTCAAATTACGAATATGTTTGGATTGGACATGGACAGTGTGACATTTTTTTTTACAAAATCATTGCGCAATTTAAAAATATATGAAAAAATTGAAGTAAAATAGGTGGGAGAACGTAATCAAATAAAGGGGCATTATGAAGTATTTCTACAAAATTTTCTGTGCAAGTCTATAGCCTTTTAATAATATTAGCTGCACGATTTAACTGCCATCACTCTTTCTAACAATAGTACGTGTCAAGAAAATCAGGAGCCAATGTGTTGATTAAATATATATTTTTTTTTTAAATGATCCGCAATTTGTTGTAGGTTATATGACGTACATACTTTGAAACTATGTTTATTATAAATAATACAAATCGTTTAAATTTATTTACATAAAATTATTAAGAGAAAACTAAAATTCAGATTTATTTGATAAACATTCATTCTGAATCTCATCGCTAATATGGGAGTTGAAGGTTTTAGAATTTTAAATACCTATTTGGTGGAATGAATAATTCGAAAACTTCTTTTGGTAATGATCTAAGCAGTTTTCTATGTAGTTGCTTTAACTTTTTATCAGCGGGTCTAATGTAATCAACATCAAATTAAAAACATCTTCATTTCTTCATTTAATTTTCTACGGATTTCCAAGGATTGAGAAATTGTATTATGTCAAGCTATTTATCAAACTTTTACTTTAACAATTAAAACACTCCCTTAAAATTTCTCCAAAAATGTAATGTATCTATATTTTAAAAAATATTTTTTTTATATTTTATACATAAAACTAAATTGAAAATGTTAGTACATACTCGAAACTATCGATTCCAATTTAATTTGTAAGCTTTCGCGTGATTTAAAAATAAATCACAGCTACGCGAGCACACTCCAGTTGATTTACTTGTTAGCGCGTTCGTTGCGGAAGTGTAATTTTAAATTTGGACGTAAAAAATATAACACTTTTTGCAAATGATGTATTTGAAATGTATTCTAACAACTTTGTATACTCATTTCTCTCAATCATTTTTTTGAATCTATTGAGACTCCGCCATATAAGCTGCCCCACTGTGCGACGGCGCATTAGAGAATTGATGATGAAAAATTGAAGTATTCGGACAAGTCACTGCCCTGCCACTGGGAACGATAAATTGTTTCAAAGATAAAATTGATGTAACCTACGTCAAACCTATCACTCTTAATAAAACATGTAACATTTTTTCGAATAAGAAATATTTCAGGGGCAATTTTATACACGTCAACCATTAATCGGCCCTAGCGAAGTATCCGTCGGAACGGAAAATTCTCCGATTTTATACGATTCGGAGGATTTTTGGTGCGAGGTATTCTTCGGAACAACTGTTCGGAGAATTGTTCCGACATTTTGCAACGCATATCGGCGAATTACGTTGTAGTGCGATGAAGTGCATTTTCTTGTTTAATTTTTGACAGCTAGGCTCCGATATCCTCCGAGAGAAATTGGTTGCGGAATTTGTTTACGATAACCTCCGAGTACAATGAGTCGCGGAATTTATTCACGATTTGCGGTAAAGTGTTAAATAAATTAATAATAAACAATATAGCAACGAATTTGTTTGTATTTATTGACTAAATTTGTGTTTCCAGTGCAAAATCTAGCGAAAAACCAAGCACCAAACAATACGAGGATGTGAAGTCAATGCGTCATCGCATTTCATTATATTTTCCGAAAACGGATACCTCGAATGCGATTTGCTGTTCCGACAGAGTAGGTATGCGCTGCGGAGAATTTTCCGTTCCGACGGATACCTCGCTAGGGGCGAATATGTCAGAAAACTTGTTCAAAATATATTAAGTAGCAAACTCGTGGTATAAAATCCCTCGTGTCCGTATTTAACAAACCGATTGATAAAATATATGCGGTTGTATGTAAGGCGACTTATAGGCGCGAATATACTCGTGTGTCGTATGCAAAGGAAAGAGTTGGCTTGCTTTGTGAATCCGGAACATTTTGAGAATGAGAGAAACTGTCATGGTGGTTGAATTAATGAATTAAACCACATTTATTGCTCGAAACTATGAAACGCCGCTGACAAAAACAAACAAAAAATTAATACTCTGTCAAAAATATTTTATTCAACGTTGACAATTTGACATAAATTTATTTCGTTGAATATGTCAACGTTGACAACACGGTGTCTCCACATTTAGCTCATTGATCAAAATGCGCTAACTGTAAGTAAATTAGTTGTCAGCCAGATATGTAGCTTGATCTAACACTAACTATTTGTAGTATAGGGCTTAAACACATTAAATTACAAATTATGCACTTTTCACCCTTTCTGACTAGGTCACGGCATATTGCCCAAAGCCCTACTCAGAAGGAAGAGGTGTTGACTATATAGACAACGGGCCTAAGTGAACTTCGGCGTTCGACAAGCAGAGTTCAAATGCTGATGTTCGGTTCAGAAGGATTGTTTGATATAGCAACACTCAGGTGGATAACACCTCCCTTTATTTTTATTCAGTGTTGTTTAGGAAATCATTTAGACGATCAGTGTTTGCAAGATTTTAGTCGAAAATCGATCCACTTCTTTACAGTGAAGTTTTGTCCAGTAATAGGGCTCCCTTATCTGTCTCGGTTTGCAGATTAGCAAAACTGTCGCATTTGGAGCGATGAAACATCAAAGGTGATAGATCCGCTTCCGATGCACACCGAAAAATGTACTGTTTAGATCGGCATTTACGGATCGTATTTCTTCAGAAAAGTTTAACAGAGAAATCAAAATCTCATTGCCCAAAGTATTTACAGAGATTTGTTGTTTCAGAAAGTGGGTGAATATGAGAAACCGTGGTCAGTGGATTGTTAAAAGGAAGTCCGAGATATCATCATTAACTCAAGAAATATACTGCACTCGGGCTTCTTTTTTAACATCCCTGGACTTTTCTATGTGAAGGTATAAGTAATTTGTCTAAGGACTGCAAATAATTCCAGGGTTCGTATAGCTGGTCAACTATGTAACTCTATCTATCCTTTAACGCCTAAATAACCTTTAACCAGACTTTCGAAAATCGCCTTTTATTAGCCGAAAGTTTGTCGAAAGTGTGCAAATTTTCGGTCTTTTGTTTACCGAGTTAGGTAAAGCCTTCAGCATCATGAGCAAATGAGTGAATGCTCAGTGATTACGCTGACAAATCACCAAGAATACCATTGATCTAAACAATTTTCATCCTTCTCCATACAATGCATACACAAAAATCGATTACCAAAACGTCAATACCTTCCGCGCATGATAGTCAACCGAACGTGGGCAACATTCAATAGACAAACCAGTATATCCCCCAAAGCAATCAACTACACCCATCCTACAAGACTCCTTCAGAAACGAATTCCTACCAAACGTAGATACATCTCCATTTGCTACATTACAACCCCTACGCCTTCTATGTCCATGGCTCCTACAGACTCTGAGCTTTGATATATGGCAGCCTTTCACATCTAAGACATCTCAATCAGACTACAGCTCACCCAACCAAACATCTCTTCCAAGAAGGAACAATAAGGCACTCTCTCATATGTTGCATGCAAATAATATCGCACAGATGTCATAAGATTAGCAAGAAAAACGTCCAACTTATGATTTAATACGAGTATATCGCATCTCGCTCGCATTCAAATTCAACAACTGCCCATCTAATAGAAGGTACTCCACAGTCCGTTCATGCTTTAGATGCACACAATCGACAAATCTAACTACTCGCCTGGCACATACCTACAGACAATTGTTCCTAATCTATTCGAAAGTTCTGCCTTTGTAAATGTGTATATATGCACATCACTGGAAGGAAGGAGTGAAGTGGGATAGTGGAGCGGGGGCTTAAGCAGCGACCCACAGTACATTGACCTCTGCCGTCATCGTCGTCGTTGTCGTATCTCTATTCCATTGAACCAAGTTTGCATCGGAGCAGTCAGTTCAGCACACCACTCAAGAATGTGCAACACTCGTGCGAGGGAATCTAACTTGTAATGCTGAATGTTGTTGTCTTGTCATTGGTATTATATGACATAAAACATAAATCATGCAAAAAGCAAAAGAGAAAACAAAAAACAAAAATTATATATACCTTTTTTTGTCGTATTCTCGGAGCAGGGGAAGAAAAACAGAAATGTTGTTGCTTAATCAGGTTGTTGGATTTTTGTTTGTTTGTTGTTCTGTTGTTCTTAAAGAATTCAATTGAACCGGCAGCAAAGGGACGAAGAGGAGAAAGGACTGTTTTTTGTTTCTTTTCTTGGAAATATTACTACATGTGTCATGCACATGTTTCTTTGTGTACACATTTAGCGAAACAACATGCCGAGCCGAAAGCATGCTGAGCCAAGAGGTTAACTCATTTAATCTTATGGAGAACTGGAATTTTAAACTAACCTAGATCTGGCCTCTGGTCAGAGCTGTTGCTATAAATGGAAGTCCATAAGAATAGTTTCTGATGGTTGGTTTATTATACAAAAAATAAAATCCATCCAATAATAGCACAGCTCATGGCAAACCTAATCGCGCAACGAAATTTTTGCACAACAGATCCAGTTTTTGGCCTTCATTCGTGGTCTTGTGTTATGGGTTTAAGAGAAGTGCTTTTAGTATTTTTTTTTTCTGCGTTATTCCTGCAGTATGTCGGCAGGTTTTATTTTACACATTTAATTTATGTTCTCGGCGGTAGGTAGTACCTAAGTTAATTATCGAGGTAGTTAAGTTTAGAAGATAGGTTAACAGGGTGAAATGAGATCTAGAGTTGATCATTGATCAATATTAAATTGAAGATTAGATGCAAATCTATGGCAATTAAATTCAGTAATTCATGATGTACATCATGAGCGACTGGTATCGCAAGATGCTGATCAACTAACCATGGGTTGAAACTTTATAGAAACTCGTCCGTATGCACTGTAGGTCAGCATTTCCGACTTTTAATTAATGTGAGCAAATGGCATCACTTCTAAAGAAAAGTACCCACTTTATTAGAGAGTGACAATTGGTCGTGAACTAGTGGTCGAATAAAGACATTAGGGTGACACAGTCACAATTTTCCGGACACGTGACATATAAAATTGTAGTAGACTTTCACTGCTAAAATTCATTAGCAAAAATGATCCAGTTTTCTAAAACAACTTTTCCAAGAAGAACCAATGAACTTCGCTTTTACCATGTTCCCACCAACGTGATTTAGCTCATATGATTTATAAATCACGAAAGGCGTCTCCACCGAATTTTACGTGATTTAGTTTGACATCCAGCAGAAAGAATTCGTCCACTTCGGAGAGGGTTGTTTTTTTTTTTCGTTGTTTTTCTTTTGTTATCACACCTCTGCCAAAAATAAAACAATTTATGATTGTTGTATACTTAATAAAAATACCAAAATACACCGAAACACGAAGAAAATTGAATTTGGGATAATATTTTTGACATTTGTGTTGTTTTTTTTTTTGTTTGTTGAATAACATTGAATTGGATTGAAACCGCTGCAGGTATGTTCGATTTTATTTTGTGTGGATTTGCGATGGCAGATACGTAATTAAAAATTAAACACGTCTAAATCACGTAATTAGTAATCACGAAAATGTATGGTAAATCACGTAATTTATGAGATGATTTAGCTAAATCAAGTGGATTTAGCTAAATCACTTTGGTGGGAACATGGTATTTTAGTGACTAAATATCAGCAGAATATTTACAAAAATAGCAATTTAAGATGAGCTTTATTTGTCTCCCTGGATTCTCTCACGACAGTATACGAACAAAAGACGACAATGCGAAAATTAAACTGGGGGGAGTAGCGCCAAGCCCAAGCAAGTTATTCCAGCTTAAATCTATAAATATAAAAAAATCAATTGCTGTGCGTTAGTCGGGTAGAAACTCGAGAACGGCTCTACCTACTAGACTTTTTTCTATTCAGTCTAGAACTGCACCAAACGAAAAGTGGCAAGGCGCGCACCGTTGCCGACATACGGACTTCGATATTCGATGAATATTTTGTGCACCATTGCAACGCGCTGAAATTTAATGCCGAAATGATAATTGTTGAAGAATTTGAAATCAAATAACATGCAAGCGAAGATTTTGAGGGGCAAATTCAAAGGCGAAGACGTCCTTATTTCGGGGATTCCACTTATTCAGAACTATTTGCCATTCGTATTTCAGCGCCTTCAATTTCCCGTACGTCCGTTTTTGCTTTGACAATTATTAATAAGTCGCAAGGACAATCGCTGGATATTTTTGGCATCAATCTTGAATTCCTACCTACCGCTACCATAAAGCACTTTAGTAAAAAAGCAAAACGTTGGCCGACACGTTATTTCTATTGTATTATATAACTTTTCCCGGAATGATTATTTTCATTACAATAACGAATTTGGGACGAAGTTCGCCGGGTTACCTAGTCTAGAATAAATGAAAGCCTTTTGGTCGGAAGAATAGTTCTCTTAGAAATAAAATGCGAAAATCTAAATACTGGACTTTGGAAAACGCGATTTTCTAAAAGAATATAAATTAATAATATAGTTAAGTCATGGAGTTGAATCGACACATCTGGGAATGATATACGTTGAGGAAAACTGTGATATTGTGTGCGATTTTATACCAGTTCGAAACAAAGGTAAATTTCCTTACGAATAACACAATTCAGTTTTTTGAATAAAGTTTTGATCTCGTTCTTAATGGACAAAAAAAAATAACCTTACGCGTGAGCATCATACCATTTTTCTTTAGATGTCAATGGGTTACTCACATAAAAAGACAGCTTACTTCACTGCGACTTCATACCCTATTGGAACGCTTCCTAAGCCCCGAATATGATTGATCTTTGTATATACGCCACCAACAGTGGGATGCATTGTAATTCCCATTAGTTCAGTCCCTTTTGTGCACGATTCAGTGATCGTAGACACACTCCCACCAGAACTTAACGACTTTATGAAAATCAAACACCATTTCACATTCGTAGTCAGGTCGAAGAGGGTATGCCTAATGAATGAAACCTCAGCATCGTTCGCTCAATCCACAAGAAATAGGAACCACTTTACAGTAAGGCAACGATAAAGTCGTCAGTCTAATTTTAGCTTTGCATTAAAGATTCAGTTTGAACATAAACTCAGTTCGTCAACGAATTGATTGGTTTCAACCAGTGCAGTTTTGGAAGCGGTAGGTCTACGTACCCCCACTTGTTAACGCATTCACACTTCGACATCGGATTTTGGAAAAAACCCAATAAGACAAGGCCGACTCTCAACATATTTTATCGATTTTAAGGTCTGATGCTACGACAGCATTTTTAGAGACGAGCTATATACTCGTAGTCATGTCTAGTTTGACGAATGCTTTTTGAGAGCTACAAGCTCTGTAGTACAAAAATGGGACAGCAATGGATAAGTAGGAGAAAGTTACATACTGTCAGTCTTATTTATAAACTCACAGTAGAGTCAGCTTATCTCTACACACCCTCTAAAATGCCCTTACGCAGGAAATTGTGATTTATAAAGATTTTTTGGGCTTAAACGCGAAAATTTGCGTTTAGATGCTGCGTAGAGCTTACGTGTAAATGTGTTTTTGCATCAAATGTCATTTGGTCGTCGTCGAATTGTAAACAAAACCAAAAAGTGAAATTTATTTTTATTTGTTCGTTCATTTCGCATGCTTCGCAAAATTTCTGCCAAACGAATTTCGTTTTCATATGCAATTATAAGATCGAAATTATATTTAATTAATAAAAATATATAAAATATTGTGCATTTGTGATATTATTTCTTCTACTTGAGTTTTGTTGGTTGTGGGTAATGTCTTAGGACGTGTGTGAATATGTCTACAAATAGCCTGGCATTGGATTTGGCGGTGGTTGGTAGAACAGATATAGGAACATGGATATACATAGGAAGACATATAGATATATGATTGCAGTTTGATACTTCAGCAGTACCTTTGAAGACTTTTCGGAATTGTTTTAGATAATTTGACTTTTTATTGTGTAAAATGAATTCATTTACAAAGCTAACAGAGCCGATGTCGGTTTCAGGGCAAAAAGGTAATAGATTTCTTTGTTTTCTGTAATAGTTTATCGAAATTCTTACCTATTTAGACACAAACCTCGTTTAGTAAAATTACCGCGGAAAAATGTTATTAAATCACAATTTCAGAAAAGGTACGTAGAGGCTGCGAAAATCTTTACGCGATGTTTAACTAAACAACATCGTAGAGGCGTCGTAAGGGAATCTAATAAATACGGCTGTGTGTTTCTAGTTTTTGGACCACACAACTACGCACTTCTCGATTCATGGGGGTAGAACTTTGTCGAATTTGTTCTCAATAGTTTCACAGGCTACTTTCTTTATCGCTTGATAGATAAATTTAAAACTTGTTTCGACTAATTAATTCAGACATCTCTGTTAGTTACAAAAAATGCTCAGGTCCACACACAACTCTGCCAACCAGCTTCATGTAATGGCGTTACATTTGCTTTTTGAAAAGTAGCACTTCCGCCCACAGTCTATAATGATGCTCGATGTCAATTTCAATTGCCAGTCGTTGAAATTTCGACTCTCCATTATCTGTCACAATTTCAACCTACAAGGAACCTTTTGAATCTCATCTTTTTTTTTAAATTCCAACTAGTAGATAAGTGCGTGCAGCTAGTTAAACTCACAACTGGGCTAATGGGTGTCATCAAACTTTTCCCCGAGTGCATAGCGTGCCAAGTACCCTAAATAAAATGACATATGGTGAACTAAAATTTGACACCGACCTGATTTGGCCTTTTATCTAGTGTCACAAACACTTTTACTGTTCGTTTACAAGATTCTACACTTTGAGAGTAATGCTTCTTTGTCGCCGATTTATTAAGATCCGTAAGCTAACACAGAAAATTTATGTCTTTTCACTTTATTATCAGATTTGGAATCCTCCATCCTCATGCCGCATAAAATTTCGCCGTAAAAACAAACCAACAGTTAAGTATAGTCTTGTGAGTTGTGACTTTTATCTCAGTTATTTTTTTTTTTTTTACGTCTTTTACGTTTTTAAAGTTACAATGAAGCTGTTCATTTATAACAGACATACCTTGCAATGCAATATTGTTTTACTGTTAATCTCAAGTAGATACATACCTGGAATGAAAAAAGAAGAAAAATTATTCACTTTTAATAGATTAATTAAAAACAGGATCAACTACAGCTATATAAATATGTACATCTAAAACGTTAGCACAGAGTTTAACTGGAGACTTCAAAGACTGTGCTGCTATAGTTTTCCCCCTGTCACATTGGCGCACACATTTTATCTGTTTTATTTCAGTTTTCCTCTTCTGTGTTACGTTTGTGGTCATTGGTTTTTGCGGCTACCGGTTTATACGTTATGATAGACGTGAAAGTGGGTAATATACACACTCACATACGGACATAGCGTTTGCAAATATTTAAACGCACTTAATTGCAGTCTATGGGGATATTTCTAGCCGCCTTGACAAATACTCATAGTCGAGTTTTGGTGGCTTTAATTTGTCTATACTTTGTATCTATATGCGAGCAGGAACCTAAGGCTAAACATCCATTACGTGTGAGCGCGCACAAGATATTAGTTTCACACCCACGCCCTACTAAGTTATATACGTACCCTCAAGAGACTCGCACTCTTGACTATATCGCTGAAGAGTGTGTGTATGCGACTATACAAGGGGTACACAGAGAAAGCCTCCTTTTCGTTCCATTGAACCCGAAAAATATAAATCAGTGTTTTATTGAGCGGAAAGAACTACATCAAGGAGAACGAAATACGGAACAATTGATGGGCATATACCCTTTTCTTTTTGCTGTCGAGTGTTGCTGGTGATGGTGGTTGTGCTGTTGACTATCTGACAAACAAGATCACGAACCTTTTCATTCAATCACGTACGCTTAATGTTATCCAAGGACACGAAACTCTTACCTAGTGTATGTCACTCTTTTTGTGTTTCCTCCCTCCCTGTTGTATCTCATCGAGGAGCTTCTTCCCAAAACCACTGTCTATGTATACACATAAGAACGAGAACTTTTATGTGGTTAAGGGTTTTATATTTCTTGACGCAAAGTAAATAAAAACAAATTATCATTGAGGGCGCGCACAAAAGGGGAGCACAACATTGTTCTCAACTTAGCCTAACACGTTACACCCATTCCCATCCACTGAACCTTAACATCTTCTGTCATTTAAAAATCGATTTCACCTGAACGTAAAAAGCATCGATAACATCGGGGTTGTACCGCCGTCAATGGTTTGGGATACAAAGAGATGCTTTGTAGGTACATCTACTTCTTAGGTGGCATCCTTTGTTAGTAGCAAGATGTTTCGGACATCCGTTAGAGCTTCTTGCTGAACTCTGTGCCATGTGTGCCCAACCCTTGGTTGCTATCGTTACCTTGCTCATGGACTTTTTAGTGTTATAAATGGGAAAACTTTGATGTTGTTAGTTCGTGAGTTAGGGTATTCGGTTTCCATTTACCTGTTATCCCTCGGGGGAAGTACCTACCTTTCACGATGAAGGATATCGAGATGGGGCATGAGGACTAATGTGTTTTGAGGTTGTGAACTTAACGAAGGGCGACTTAACAAGACAAAAATAATCAGGCATCTAGTCAGGAAGTTTAAGCCGATGCTACATCGGAAACACACACGAGTGTGCTTTGCTTAGCGAAGGAGACATTGTTAGCATTTTAATTGGCCGAAGTTTGATAGACGAAAAACAGTCTTTGTGCGATGCGAACAGTTTTGTGCACAAAATGAATTAAGCTAACTCGTGCGCTGTAACTGTACATTTTTATTTCAACTCTTGCAGCTGTCAGTTTGTGACCTACTGAATCGAGATGTGGCTGTATTTTTTTTTTTTTTTTCTTGTGTGGAAGTTTGCCAAACCGTCCTAAGAGATATGAAGCACCAGAAAAAACCAGCTGAAGGATGAATCCAAGATCGACCCCGGACTGAGGCGCCTCCTTGGCACGTTTGTTGACGTTAAACCTAAAATCTTGAAATTTGTAAGGGGTCCGTTCATGAAATCTTCTTTGAAAATGACACCACTTATAAATGCACCGATAGATAGTGAGTAATGCTGGAACTACATACTCAAATTTTGTCGGGTGACACCTAAGAGCGTCAAGTAAATCTCTATTAAAACTGAAACAAAAAAAAAAAAAAAGCAGGAGAGCTTAATGTCAAAAGTTGTTGCACAAAATTTAAATGTCATGGTTCACTGGGGAAAGTCATACTTGGATGTCAAAAAGAAATAACCTCCTGACATATATTTTATATATCAGTTGAATGACTGACAGCTATCTGACTACAGTAAAACCCGCATAAGTGCCTCACCTTAAATGCTCCGTTTTGATAGGCACTTATGCTCGTTACATTAATATTACATTAACTAATATTTAAAGAATGAAACACAAGGAAGAGCTAAATGAAAAAAAATAACTTTTGTATTTTTTCAGCTGATTTAAAAAATGTATAAGTACTTAAAATAACATTTTCAGGTAAATTTCAATAAAAGTATACAAAATAAAAGGCAATTTAGCGGGAAAGGTAGTTAAGCGAAAGGTACTCATAAGATGAGTTTTATATTAAAAAATTCTCAGAATTTTGGTCCTCAAAAAATGTAGTCCTTAGTACTTAGGCGAGAGCCACTTATCCGGGTTTTACTATAGATGTGTTTCAGTTTTTATTGACCTATAGTGGTCACGTGTATTGTTTTTGCAGTTGACGTTTATGGGGGTGGAGCCGACAAATCTAATCAAGAAAATCCTGCCTGCATACTCATTTGACATTTCGAAGTCAAATTTAAAATAAACAGAGTTGCCGCTTCATATAGTTCTGAAGAGTCGACAAAAAAGCCGGTAAGAGAAAAAGATGTAATTTCTAAGTCTGCTCTGGTAATTTACAGTTTTTGCACGATATTTAGCAACCATTAGTTCGCATAAGACTATAAAAGTGTTGTGATAGGCAACCGTGTTATATTTTAAATGTATACTTATTTGAAAATAAGATTTTTTTTAAAAAATATGATGGGCCTTTTCCAAATAAAAAATTGCAAAATCAAACAAAAGTAACGCTGAACGCGAGAATACAAAATCAATCCAAGTTTCTAGTCAACGCGTTCGTTGACGTTTTACATAATCTAGGTATCCGAACGTACCCAATGTATCGTGGTGACACTTATGATATTAAATTTCTATTTTTCAAATGTTGGAAAATCTACAAACAATTCAAACATATCTATGTAGGTACACTACCTAACCAACTTCTTAAATACATTCGATCTTCTGTCACTAAATATCTTTGTCAGCACTACTTGTCGCTACATACAGAGAAAAACGTTTGTTTACACCCATACACAGAGTTAAGGTAAACAATATTCAACCAGAAATCGATATACCTAAAGTAACCACTTCAACTAAAATAAAAACCGTAAAAACCTGCAGACATTGCTAAAGACATTTTATTGTTCGATTATCTCAAGAATTGTGTTTCACTGTGTAAACAATTCAGTTTCACTTGTTACAACAAAAAAAAAAAAAAAAACAGTCGCTGAAAGAGCACGCACTGTGCTTATTTTACTAAATTAATAAACATCGTGGCATTGTCACATCCGGCGATGAAAAGAAATAAATTAGGTATACTCGAAAAATGTCAAACAGGAAGTTTTCAATAAATTTGTATAAATCAATTCTTCAGAACTTGGACACAATGGCATTTGTTTGTGTATCAGTAAAAATGCGACAAAGGCGTACATGTCTTATTCACAACTGACTCATCTGTGAATGAAATTTACTAAAAAAAAACAAACACTGCACCGCAAGTGCAACGTTACTCATCAGAATTATGCGGACTTTTGCGATACAACAACAAAGTAAGTCTATATTTAAAGACGCGATTGTAATTATTATAGACTCGCTATAGTAAATATGCTTAAGAATACCAGCTCAACTCGGAGATCGCTCGTCATTACTTTATCAATGTCTGGTTATCATTTTTCACTTTAACCCGAGCGACATGCACTGAATTAGTAATACTGCGTTGATTGGATGTCATTAACTGTACTTGCACTGGTACCCAAACTCAAGGACGAATATTAAACGCAGTGTCTACTGTACGCCCTATGGTGTACAATTAAGCGTACCTAATTAGTAGACGGAAAGAATTAATTGTTGAGAACACCTCTGTTTTATATGACATCCCGTCGAACTGAAAGAAGATTCTCGTTTTTGTATAGGTTTTGGTTTTATTACCTCAAATGTGCATTTTACGATGCTGACAACTAACAAGTTGTCTTTCATTACATTTTTTATTGAGTGATTTACGATTAACGGTCTAAATTTTATAGTCAATGAGTTGAGGAAATGAGTAATGTTGATAGGAGGAACTAATTTAGATAAGGTGTAGGTGCGAGATAATGTTTGGCAGTGGAATGTAAAGCGATGAATGTATTTACTTACTTTGAATAGGTTATGAATGTGACAGCGAGCATAAAATAAAATTAAGGAAACTCCTTGCACTCTACCTAATGGCTTAATGTGAGATTTTTGACGACATATTTGGAACCAGTCTACAAGCTGGATTAAGCTGGCTTAAGCTTAAGTCAAAAATGAAGAAAAAATGTAGTCAAATCCTATTATCATCATTATGCACAATTTCAGTGTAATTACACATTTGCTTAAGCTAAATTGCAGGAAATAGTGCGCTACGGCTCACTAATATTGGGCTCTTTAAGAACAGTAGGATAGGACAAAGCAGTATTTTGAAGGAATCATTCTCCGAAATACCGGAAAAGGCGGATGAAGGTCTTGTTACACTAGATTTTGACACACCGTACGATGTGTTGTACCCTGACAGAGAGGATTGGTATAGGAACTTGGTGTCGAGGGTAAATGAGACCTCGATATATACTGACGGCTCCAAAACCAGTGAGGGCACATGGTCTGGTGTAGTCTCCAATGAACTGGACTTACATCTGGCCCTGAGACTTCCGGACACATGCAGTGTGTTCCAGGCGGAGATTCTGGCAGTACTCAAAGCTGCGGAGGTACTTGAGATGAGATCGATATCCAATAAGAACATCGCCATCTACATTGATAGTCAGGCTGCGCTTAAAGCGCTAGAGTAACATACCACTAAATCTGAACTAGTAAGGAATTGCCGCACAATGCTCAAGGCATTATGTTCGCAGAACCGTGTCAGATTATGTTGGGTATCTGGGCATTGTAATATTGAAGGTAATGAAAAGGCCGACGCTCTGACCAAGGAAGGAGCGGAGCTCCCACCTAACACCATGATTGAGGGCATAAGACCACCAATGGCCGTGGCTAGAAGGGCTGTTTCCATTTAGCAGCCACAAGATGGTCACAGGGTCTCAAAGGCACTGTGGCCCATTTTAAACTGGAGAAAGTCTGAAGAATTAATCAACTTCAGTAGAACCAAACTAACGTTAACTAACGGTAGGAATACTCTCTGGACATTGCCTTCTAAGGAAGCATGCCATGAGACTAGGACTAGCTAGCTCGGACATATGCAGGTATTGTGAGGACCTACAAGTCACGGAAGACATCTTCCACATTTTATGTGAGTGCCAAGCAATCGCTCGGAGTAGAAGGAAGCACCTTGGCAGGTACTTCTTTAATCACTTAGAGGAGGTTGGTTCCTCAAACAATATTGGGACCATTATTAAATTCTGCAGGGAAATTGATTGTTTGGGCGATTTGGTTTAGGTTTTTAACCGTAACGGTTCCCTGGGGATGGCGATGGGCCCACTATGGTGCCTGGTCTTTTTGTGATGAACTCACAACCCCACTCAACCTAACCTAACCTAAGCTGGATTACTTCAATGAAATTCTGTTACGGTTCTCTTTGAGCTGCGTACATCAAATTCACAGTTGCTAAAACTAAAGTTAAGGGCTTTAAAAAAAATTTCCGAATTGCCAATTCGCAATATTATACTCGTAATTGCAATTTGATTGATTGCTTTGCGTTGACAGCGTCCCCATAAATTTTATAGACCTACCACTCAGTTACGGCTTCAAGGGTAAGGAAATTTCGGCTGGCGCTATAGGCGCCGGAGTAAGAGGGCCGCGATATCTTGTGAAAACAAAATTAGAGCCTTGTCCTCTGCGGTTTGAACATTTTGGAACCAACTTAAAATAAATGGAAACGCACTCACTTTTTCATAATTTCTTTGACAGTTCGCTCTGAGTACTACACTCTATTTACATGTATACCTTAATGCACTGAGAAACATTGAGAGTACCTATTCGATGAGATATTATTTAAAAGTCCACAAAAGTTGGCAGTTTATTCACCAGTTCTTTTTTCTGCCAAAGATTGTTTGGGCAAAGATTGTGCGGCCACATTTCTTTGCAAATTTCACGCACACCCATCCATGCATAAAATCGTTTGCATGCCAGTAAGAATATTTTACTTGACTTGACAACAAAGAGTCCCTGCCTCTATAATTTGTGCATTCAATCCCCTTTTCCCTGTCCCGGTATACCTACACAGTTCGTCCACTAAGAAGGGGAGAACATCACATTTTTGTTTGCATAAATAAATAAGAAACCAAAACACATCCGAAAAAAAACATCTAAAATATCAGTTGCAACACTCATTGCCATTCCCATGACATGGTGCATAATCTCTACAAAAGACAGTGAAAAAAAAAGTGTAAAACAAAAGAAACGTACAAATTTCAGCCATAAAACGTTTTTCCCTCCTTTGTGTGCAGAGTATCTATATATAGGTATTCATCTTTATCGTCGCGGTCATTGTATCTTTCCTTAATTGTGACACTTCAGTGAAGGGAGGTTTTTTTTTCATTAGGTATTGTAAGTGAAAATTTGGCAATCTTGCGCCAGGAAGTTTTTTGACCGTCAAACAAGAAAACCTATAATTTTCGAACACACTACTACATCCATCTGAGAAGGGAGTGTATAGAGAGAGAGGTCCAATCATAATACATCGACAAGACGTATCAACTGGAAAAGATCTCTTACCTGATTCCATGGATATTTTTAGCACCAGCGTTGCCTTGAATAATAACAAAAACACAATCTATCTCGAATTGGGATGGGATCCGGATCCTTTTTGCTTTTATCTTATTTATTACATTTTTTACTTGTTCTCTTGGCCGTGTCTGCTGTATAAGGTTTTTTTTCCGGCTTTTTGCACGCGTACACAAACACCCTGGAAGGTTAAAACTTGTTTCCTTGACTATCTCGTATCGCCTTTACATGCGACTGCTGCGGTAGCTGGTGATAGTCAAAGTCGAGTCCATGTTTTGTGTTTTTATAATTTTATTCGTTCGCAGTCGGTCAGTAAACTTTCCCTTTGTTTTATTAGAGCGGTCAATGGAGAGCAATCGTCTACGGCTTTGGTCATGCATGTTTCTGTTATTACTCTCCCTCGCCGCTGCCCCTACCCTATGCTGTGGTGGTAGGGATTCGGGATTGTATGCATTTATAAGCTGCGACAGGCAATTTGGTTGCCTATCTCACATTGAAACTAAGGTAGGTAGATGGCAGATTCAACACACAAGGAACCGACACTGAGAGACCATAAATTCAGGTAGGGCATAAATCTTTAAAGTGGCCGCAACCATTTATCATAGGAGAGAGGATTATGTGTAGTTGCCTCCATCATTTGTTTGCATGCACACTCACACAGGAGATTAAAGTGAATACTGGCATGTTGGCATGGGCAGTCTTTTGTCGTTAATTAGCTCTCCAGCCATTAGAAATTTATGAAATTCCTTTGATCCATGACGTGACATTGAAGTGATGAATTGAGAGAAAGAGACTTCAATAAATTTCGTGTTGAATGTGAACCACTCCCTATAAGGTATGGTTCATTTCAATGGATATGTAGGTATAAAGTGAAATTTGATATTTTCCAGGGGTAAATAGTTTTCGTAAATTTTTTCAGATTATGCAAATATGCAAAAGAAAAAAAAAAAAAAGAACTAGCGAAAAATTTGGGATCGCTTGTTGTCTTTTGAGGCCGGTTCTGTGAAATTCCATGTGAAAATGTACATGTACTCGTAGAATGTGGTCACTCCTTGCGGTCGGTCGTTGAAGATTGAAGACTTAGTTGACGTAAATTTGTGACCTGTCCTGTAAGTTATTGCTCAATTGCCATCAGTTGACGGTGAGCCGATGATTAAGGTTCGCTTGCGACAAATAGTGCGAGCTTTAATAAGAGAAATGCAAATGTAGATTCGACAATCAGGTTGCAACTGTTAAAAAGTTTGTTGATGAGTAAGGTAAAATTAGAAACTGCAAGCAAATTATTTTTTAAACAAGAGTTTGTCCTTGTAAACAAGCCTCAACTGGCCTCATTAAATATCCATTAACGTCACAGAGCTGTTTCTTTTTTCATATGGGCGTAAGGTCGAACGCTAAATAGTGGCATTTTAAATTTTCTTTTGACCTGTGGTAGCAAAAATTCGAGATATATATTAGGGGCTTGTAGGACTTCCAAAATTTATTTTAAGAGTGGATTAAGTTACCTACATAGTTTTGTGGATCAGATTAGGTGAGTATTTCCTAAAGATCGTCAAAAGACTGGACGCTTTCTCAAGGCACAAACGACACACCACAGCTGAAGAGTCGACAAGGTTTGTTTCACTTAGGTGCAATCGTAAACCGTGGTGTTCTAAAGAATAACCGTAATATTATGCCTTCTCTGGTTAGGGATCCTTTTGGTAATGTTATTAAACCGGTGAAAAGTTCGTTGGGCTGTCATCATAAGCCCGAGTGATTTACAGCCTATTTGTGACTTGTGAGTATTGCTACAACAGAAGGGAACTAGGTGGTTTGTAAAGGTTTTTTAACCTCATCTTGACAGTTCGTCACTTTTTTGTTTCCTCTTATGACCCCCAGCAACACACAATGAATTGGTGTTAATCCAAATCTGAGTACTTCTAGAGTACTGAAGCAGTTTTAGAAAACATTAATTTTACGAGATCAAACATCATATATATGTAAACACAAATTTACACATTGCACAAACGATTACAGCTCTAGCTAAAACTATTAGATGTACGACTAGATATGTATCTTTAAAAGAAACAATTACCAAAAGCGAACATTTTTTGTGCAGTTCTTATGTTAAGTACCTACTTGTTAATATTGGTGCCGTGAAATAAGGCCAAGCGAAATAAGGCCAAATCTGAAAATTTGGCCTTTTTTCACTTTTCAAAAGTGAAATAAGGCCATATTTCAACAGTTGGCCTTATTTCACTCCGTCAAAGTGCAATAACGCCAAATTGGTGTTATTGCGCTTTCAAACTATGAAATCTGTATGGGGGGGCATGCTGCCCCCCTGCAACCCCCCTGCTTGGGTTTATTGTTGGATTACGGGGTGGGTGCAAGTTTGGTCTTATTACTCAAATTTTGTTGGCATTATTGCACTTGGTCCGAGTGAAATAAGGCCAACTGTTGAAATATGGCCTTATTTCACTTTTGTAAAGTGAAAAAAAGCCAAATTTTCAGATTTGGCCTTATTTCGCTTGGCCTTATTTCACGGCACCGTTAATATTTAGCTGGCAGATTTTCCATGTGTCCGTTTATGTAGACTTTTAGGAGGAAATTAAATACCTACAAACAAAACCAATAGGAGAAAGTTGAGACGCATTAGTTCTGCTCCCTATAACGAAAATGCGTTCCAGCGCGTAAGCCAAATTTAGCCAAACTTACGCAAAAGTTGGGCAGAAGTGAGCCAAAAAAAGAGAACAAAAAATTTCCCCTCCATATAGGGTGATGGCCCCTAAGTTCAGCCCCCTCCAGTAGTCAGCCGCTGACATGCAAATCACAGCGCAATAGTAAATGGTTTTGCTTTTCTTCCAAACAAAAAATATTACTCTCTTGGGTAACACTTCTCCTCGCTGTGTGCAAAAAATTGACACAATACACTTGTTACTTCGAGCGTAACAAATATAAGTCTGCGTACAGTTTTCATAAGTGCAGGATACGAGTGGTTTACCAAAAAAAAAAAAAATATAATTATAAAAGATATAATTACTAATATGCTGAAGGCATGTGCAGTTTATGATTATTATTATGATATTAACACTTTATTGATCTTTTTTGTTAACTTAAAATGTTAAAAATATTTTCTGTTAAATAATTAAGAGGGGGGCTGACCTTATGAGACATTATTTGTATGATTATCCTAAGCTCAGCCCCCCGGCTGACTACTGGAGGCTACCTTAATTTCTTTTTTTTTCATAGCTGAGTATGCAAAATGTATGGAAACTTCAATCAGTATTGATTCTCGCAAAAATTTCGATAAAATGTCTTTGATTTCCAGTAGTCAGCCCCCCTGTACATTTACTTGAGAAATGGGGGCTGACTATGAGACCCACGGTTCTTTTAAACATTCTCCAGTCGTCAGCCCCCCCCCCCCCCCCCCTTCTTATGAAAATTTGTAAATTACATTGGGGCTGACTACTGGATACTTGCGTGGCCGACTACTGGAGCTGAGGGGGCTGACCACTCGCAACTCATACCCTTTTCACTTATTTTGCAAATAGTTTGCATTAGGTAGTTCATATCCCTAATAAGCTTAATATTTTCCAATCCACAGACTTCAAACATTTGGAAAAGCTAAATAATTGATTAAATTGTTGAAAAATGGATTTTTAAGGACCAATCAAACTAAAAAAAAAAGTTAAGGGGCTGACTACTGGTGCCATCACCCTATGGCTTCTCATGCATTCACTGAAATATTATACCGATTATTACCTATACGGACAATTTTTTTTTTTTTTTAAAGTAAATTTTTTTTTTAAATTTGTTGTTTTAACATCCTTTAATTTTTTTAAAATAAAAACAAACAAAAATGTTCTTGTTTTCTCCACTGAATCATAATGCATGCAGTAGAGGGTTAAGATTAGACTGCTTTACAAAATATGAATTATTGACACTTTGTTTGGCAACAGTGGCAAGAAAATCGTAATGTTTTTCGATACCTACATTGCGATATTTTTCAAACCGTTTCGCAATGGCAAGGAAATGCAGTGTGACAGGATAAAATGTTAAGACCACGTTAAAAAATATTGCAACGCAGGGCGTTTAAATAAAAAAAAAACATCAAATTAACTTCAGAAGCTAAAAGAGTTCTGACAGAGAACTGCCTGTTTGATACCCAGTTTCCATAGCAATTGCAATTATTGTTAAATAGGTAGGTAGGTGATCAACATTTTTAACTGAGAACTAGTTGCACAGCATGTCAAACTTAAGCTTCAAAACCAAGTTTCTTGGATGAATTATTGGATAATTTTTCACTCCTAATCTTACAATAATTATTATCAAAGCGATTCCCTAAAAAGGGAAAGTATTTATCATAAAATTGATTTTTCATTAGCTGTCAAACAACATCTAAAACTTTAAGTCAGTTGTCCAATTTATGTTTGAAAAAACTCTTTCAAATTTACTTTTTTTTAACAGCTGATCCAATTTCGACGACATTTTAGCCAATCCGTCTGTAGGTACCTTTGTCTGTTTAGAGTAGCGTAAACGCTGTTTTCTGCTTGAGGTAAATTTACCAAATACCAAAGTAAGAAGTACGGAAAAGGCTAGAACAAAAATTTCAGTTTCCCGTACGGGAGCACTGAAGACTGAAGATTTCGTGATCAGGAAAAAGTAAAAATTCGTACAATCATCGGTAGGTAATTGGAAGATGATGTTGGTTTCGTAGGGATACGGAAACAGATCAATTACAATGTAGTGGAGTGTCAAGATATATAAACTTTACTCAAATTTATCTCAAACATTTTAAAGTGGGTACCAACCACTAGGTCCAAACCTATCAAACATTTTAATGGCACTGACCTAAAGATTGCGCAAATTGTAATGAAAAACTTGATTAGAAAGTAAAATATTCATTCATACCTATTATCTCATTGAAATTTGGCAACAACCTGCGGAAACGTCGAACGTCCACACATATTCGGCCTTACCAATAATCAACTTTAGTCTGGCACTTTACGAAAAGACTCCACACTTTCCAAAATCCCTTTACCAATAAACAAATATAGTTGCCAGACTATCGCTAACTGTAGGGTTAAATGTTAGTGTTGAGAAAGCCATGTTTATCTCGTGCATTAGCTGAATAAATCCTCCCTTATGTCATTTTGAAGACAAGTGTTGCCCAACCATCCAAAATCGCGGTATTAAATTTCGAAATAGGAGAGAATTTAATACAATGTTGTTCAGCCTGAGCGTTTACAATTATTAATTAATTTTAGTAAATTGTGAATGTTTTCTAATTTTATTCATTGCAATACAACAATGCAAATGGTTTTTAAGTCTAACAATCACAAATTTGTACAAATGTATGCAAAATATTGAAAAATATTTCTCTTTTGTTTTATTTCTAAACACGTGAAGCATAGGTATACTTTTCTCTGTTTTATCTTATTTAACCGCTAGTTCTTGCTTTTTGATTGGTTTTCCTTTGTAAATAGTTTGCGAGCAACGAAATTAATTTAATATAAGTTTGGGATATTTCCAAGACTTTCTTGACAGTCGTCGCAAACAGAAAAAAATATCTTCTTACCTAAGTTTGGACGGCTCATAAAATTGTTCAACAATTCTCAGTACCTCAGGCGAATCAGGTAGATATATTGTTGCATGCAAACCCTATTAAAACTCTTTGCTTGTTTACCGAGAATGAGGATCTCTAATGAGACAATGGTTGGTGTGAAAAGGTTCACTTCACAAAAAATATAGTTGTAAAAATAGAACTATCAGCACTCAGCAAAATATATGCAAAATAACAAGTTTGTTAACTTATATGTGTGTGTGCATAAAAATGTGCGTTTTATATTTTTCGGTTCGAATTTCAACTTTTGTCGGTTTCTATAAGTTTCCCGAATTAAGTAATATATAAGCTATACAAATTTTTATAGGTTAAATTATATTTATTTTCAAAACCGGAAGCTTCTTAACACGAATCCTACGTGCGATTGTAATTTATTCGGAAATGAATGAGCCAGCTATTATTTCTATTTTCAAAAACATTCACTTGCTAACGACGCAATTGTTATGTTTAGACCACTAATAAGTTTTGATTTGCATCGTCAGCCTACGAATAAATGAAACCATTCAAATAAGCTGTGCTTTGTTTATTGAATAATTTGAAAGGGATTTTATTACGACACAAATGCACTCATAAAGAAATCGCGAGGTAGTATTAGAAAACAATGGAAAGCGTACCGTAAAAGTACTGAAAATTGTGTCCGATCGAACGATAGGGCATTACTGATTTGCATGTGATATTTGACAGATCGGCGGATATTTTGTGCATTTCCTATTTTGTGTTTTGTTTTTTGCTTATAATAAGTCTCAAAGAGCATTGGAAAGATATGTGTTGGGCAAATTTAATTGCAATTTATGTATTCCTTCTTTTAGAATAAAATCCTCCTTGTGAAAGAGATCATTGACCTTGTTTTTCACGAAAACAAATTATGAAATTTGAATTCTGCAATGACAACAAATGTAATAGATTCTAAGAAAGTTGCCGGAGTAGGTAGTTAATGTGGAGGTTAAATTGTTTATTGGTACCATTTTACAAATTCTGTACATTTTTACTAAAGCTGACATCTAACTAGTTGTCGACATTAGTGATTGATTATTAGTAAGGCCGATTGCATCCATATGCTGGCAGTGTACATTGCAGTCAGTCAACTCCAGTTTATGCAAAATACTAGATACCTACCTACTGTAATGTTGGGACAACTCGTCTTGCCTGCACTCCCTTGCATCGCTCTTTCAATAACCCAAACCCAAAGCCAGTTCGTTTTCGTATTTCGTATCTACTCTACATTGTCATAGATATGAGATGACAAGGTTGCAAGAAACCCAACTCATAAAAGAGGGAATTCATCGAAAACGAAACATATTGAAGCCATATGTTGGGAAAACGATTTCACAGATTTTCTTCTCATGCTCAGACATAAGTAGGTACCCATCCTTCAAGATGTCGAACAAACGCACCAGGCAAACCCAATTAAATACCTAATAAAATTAAAACCAAACCAATTTAGGATTTTCTTCCCACACATTTTCAATATAAAAAAAAAACCAAGAAGAAGTCTTATCCACTTTCCAGATTCCAAATTCCAATATGTTTTGAGAATTCCAGTCGCAGTTTTCTTTCGCTGCTACTACAATCGCCATCCCTCTCTGGCTACTGACTACTCTGATTTTCTCCATTTAAGGATAAGGAAGGAGAGGAGGATATACGACAATGCAATTGTGTATGTGTCACGGGAAAAACCAGTTGTTAGGCCGTGTAGATACGGTATACAATTATACATACAAGCTACACCACACCACTATGCCGACTCCTTCACTCTGCAGCATACACACAACATTATTTCGACTTATCCACCATCCACACAATTTTCACTCCTTTAAAAAATGATTCTTTGTGTGTTGGCGATGGAAAATTATTTAAAAAAAAAGAAAAATTAAATATGGCAGATTAATTTTCATGAACTTACCTCATATTTTAATCCAGCCAAACGCAACCAAGTTTCCACCTTTAGACAATACGGTGACAAAGATGGCAGCAGTGGGGTACGCGAAAATTGGTACAAATAGATGACATCCTTTTCGAAGTTTGTCTTGTGGACATTGTACTTTGGCGGTGCTTCGGTTTTCGTCACAGACGTATTGTTGGCGGCGTTCTCGTGGTTTTCGCCAGCACCCTCCTTCTTGGCCTCGCCATCGGCTGCTGGAGTTGTAGCGGCGTTGTCTCCAGTCGCAGCATCTCCACCCTCGCCCGCTGCAGCGGTCTTATCGTCGCTGGCAGCGTTGGCGGTAGCATCGCCGCTCGCGGTTTTGTCGGCCGCTACAGCTTCGCCGGCATTGTTGGCGACTGTTTCTTCTGTTTTATTTTCAGCGGCTGGTGGTGCAGCGGCTTTTTCGTCGGCGGTGGCGTTTTGTTGTTGGTTAGTTGCTACTTCAGCTGCCATTTTTGTTTTATTTCAAGTCAACGTATACAATGTTTAAAAAACGGTTTTGCTGTGAGATGGGTGTTGAGCACTAGGTGTTTCTTTTTTTTTATTTTACAGATTTGCACTTTAATAACGGTTTTTTTTTTTTAATTTTTTTCTCCTTTCGTTATACACTTTCCGTTAAGAGAGAGATTTTTTTAATCTAAAATATCGGCACAGGGACACTCAATAAAAAGGACCGACAAATTGTGTATATAAAATCCGTATGTGTGTGTATATGGAGTAAATCTGTACAACAGAAACAACACAGAGAACACAGTCTTGCACTTGCACTACAATTAACAGTTATGTTCGAACAACTAAGAAAGAACTGACAGCTAGGAATGCTCACACTATACTGAACAAATGTTGCGCCGCTGGAAAACTCTAACGTATTCTGCTTTTGATTTTTCTTCAATTCACCACACACAGGCTCACACACACTTCGGCAGCAATAAGAAAGCAAAGCGCAGAACAAGCGATTACAAAGTACAAATCGAACCAAACGGGGCGCAGCGCAGTGGATGTTGAGTGGAATGGTAAACGGCAATGGGTGGTGTATCTGAATGGTGTTTGGAAAGACGAAAGAGTCGTGTATACTTAGAGGTTATGTGCATTTCCCCATGCAAAGAGCATACATACAGAAGCAGATAGCATAAAAAGGGATTCTTTTCGAAATCGTTAATGCTTTATGCATTATGCTGTTTGCGCCTTTGCGGAACAGATTGGAAAATGGAATGGTGTGGCTGAGGAGAAGGACTGTGGAAGTGTGGAGACAAAAATGCACTGGCAGTGGCAGAGGAGACTGTATGAGGTGATACTTTCAGCGAGTGAGTTTTGCGGAAACTTCTCCTGTTGAGCGTGTTGAAACCACGGTTGCCACTTGCTAAAAAAATTAGCGACCAAAATTGAAAAAAAAAGTTACCATACCAAGTTAAAAGTTACCAAAAATCTCGAAATTTGAAACACACAGAAAGAGACAAAAAAGCATACCCTATCTTCTTGAGCCAATATGAATACGATTTTAGAGCTTTTTTCAGATTTACGAACTTAATACGCAAACATTTAACAGCAGTGGAAAAATGTATACACATGCTTAGATAGTTTTAAGAAAAGCGTAGAATTCACATCATTCTATTTTTATTTATAAAATACATTTTTAAAACATAAGGTTGTAATTCATTTAGGTACATTAGTCAAGTAGGAACTTTATGAGTCTTAAAGCAGTTAAACAACGGCTACTATACTCACCATCTCTCAGAAAAAGAAAATGAGTGCATTCAGTAATTGTTTGAAAAAAACAGGGCACTTATTCCGTATGTCGATTATCGCCAGACGATAGCGTTTCGACGATAGCTTTGCTTCACGTAACTTCAATAATCGTCTATCGTCCAGACGATATCGTTTTGACGATTGAACATTTGCTTCACGTAAATCAATAATCGTCGAAACGTTATCGCCTTGACGATACAATTTGAGCGATACCTAATGAGGTATCGTTTTGCATTGATTTGTATGTTTTGCAAACAACTGAAGATTTTTTATTGAATTTCAAGAAGAAAACTTGACTTCAGATATTTTTCAAATGCTATCAAATATATAAATAACTATTTATGTACATTTTAGACTTATTTTGTATGAACCTCACGCAAAAGCAAGAAATATTGTGGGAAGGTGTATTGGTGATTACAAACATTCAAAACTTATATCAGTAATTCACTATAACATTAAATTACATGTTGTCATCATCCTCATGTTGATTTGGAATTGTAATTGGAAAACGGAAAAGTGGTTTTTGCAAATGTTTGTGCTGCCCTCTATAACATTTGTATTGATAATGATAGTACAGCAATCGAAGTAGGTACCTATACGAAGTGGAACCTTTGAACTAGTTTGGACAAGTCGGGATGCTCATCCATGAAGCTGACCTATAAATAATACATATTTTCGATGTTATTTGTTATTATTAATAGACTAAGGAACAAATTTGAATTAATTCCACTTTGCAATTTTCAAGTTTGCCGGCATCAAAAACAAAATTGTTTGCCAAAAAACTAATTTATGACATTTTAAACGACGTCTTATTGGAATTTTCATGTAGTTTGAGGGTCTCTGAAAGACACTCAATGCTCTCAATGCTCTCACGATTTGTACAAAATAAACGATAGACGAGACGATAGTGATAGAGTTACGGAAAGCAAATTGGTGACGAGATCGTTGACTACTATCGCTGAAACGATTATCGTTCTCAGAGTTACGGAATGAGTGCCCAGGTTTTCATGGGTGGAGCATGTGTAATGCGTTCACTCAGAAACAGTAAAGCAGCATTTACATGTGGTGATATCGAACTCGTATCTTTGGTGCTCTTGTTCAAAAAGTTAACCCGCAAAAAAAAACGAATTTGGTAAAATATTACCAAAGTGGCAACCGTGGTTGAAACGTTGGAGTAGATGCTGCTGAATGGTAAATTTGCTGACTGCACTTGCACTCTCCACTTCTCCAGTCTCCAACGGCAACGGGAATTTGTTGTTGAGTTGAGAGAGTTGAAACCGTTGCGGAGTACCTAATTTGATTATAAGTGTTTGTACCGTGTCCGTGTGGGTGTACCCTTCTACCGAGCACCAGTGTTGCCCCCCCAACTGGTTGAAAATGTAGCGTTGGGGCCGAATTCGCCAGGGTTTTCACCATTTTCCTGGGGTGAATTTTTGAAAACTTACGTTAATCCGGAGTTTTTTATTCTTTTTTTATTTTTTATTTTTATTGGAGGCCCCGGTTTGTTCCACTTCGATCTATACAAAAATAAAGATCCCAACCGCTAAACCGACAGAAATATAAAATTCTGAATATGGTCCATTTTTGTTTGTTTTTGGGTATATAGGACTTAAAAACAAACTCCAATCAGCGAAAGGTGTGGCAACGTATGTCAACAACCTCCTCCGAGTCAGTCTGACATTATGGCATTGATCAAGTTGTTTTTTCTCTGTTTTGCTTTAATCTCAATTTGGGGAGATTTCTCGTGAAATCGTGTCCAAGGGCCCGGTTCTGGGACAAATATTCGGGTTTACTGGTGAATGCAACCTTTACGTGGTGGAAAAGTGTAGTGTAGTAGTAAAAGTGTAGTGTGGTAAGACCACACGTAAACTGTAGTTGTTGTGAAGATTCACTTCTTTACTTTGCTGAGAGATGTCCAATAAAACACGGTTAATATAAATTACTTGAAAATACGGAAAAACACTCGTGGAAGCAATTCTTTATTTACAAACTGCAGAAAAAAACGCCCGGGTGCTGTACCTAATTTAAAATGATACACAAAACACATACACCCCCCCACAACCCATGCCACTGTTTGCACTATCCAACAACTAAACTTCTTTTCTGTAGAATAGATAAGGTATAGCATAATAATTATGGAACCTGGAAGTTGAATTTGACATTGGAATTGAGGGAAGGCGTTTGCATGAAAATCAGTGCTCTTGCGCCCCAATTCGATATAAGTTTTAATTTTTCTTTTCTGAAATTTAGAAATTGTGTTTTGTGAATATTTTACGAATCGTAGTGACAAAACCGTGAACACCTTGAAGCTACCCTAGCTTAGCTGAAATATTAGTCACTACGATGATCTTCTTAAGCCTGTTTTATTGAACACCTTTATCAAAATATTAAAATTAAGTAAGGTACCTACCTAGACTTATAGGCCTAGCTATTATCGTTGGCGAGTCGAACAAAAAATCCTGCGAATGTGACTTATTTTTGTATTATGGTTAGTGAATTGAACAAAATTCATTCGCCTAAATTGTCAAACCGCCGGCGAACGTAAAGTCGCCTTATTGCGGTTGGCGAATTTGTGAAATTTCATTCGCCTTAAACGACAAATTTTAGCGAACAAAATTAGGTATTTGGTGAAACCACAGGCGAATGGAATTTATAATCCAGAAAAATGAATGGAAATTCAAGAAAAATGTATAAAACCCATTCAATTCATTTAGAATGTATACCTATATATTTAATGAAAATCGCCTCTGATAGTTTCGCAAAAAAAAAAAACAACTCCAGCCAAATCCAGAAGCTATTTGAGCTCATGGAACAAATATAGCCATTCCAATGTGTTCTTCGTCCACTAAGCCAACCACCCCAGGAAATCCAGTTTTAACGAAAAACGAGGAAAGGAGCCGATGGATTGTTTTTATTTTCGGTCATTTCTGGGTTTATCCATTTTTTTGCACCTCCGTGTTGTTTTCTTCAATTTCTTTATTTAGAATTTTTTTTTTGTGTTGACATAAATGTTTGAATTGACGTCATTTTCGTTTTTATTATATTGGTAGCACTTGATTTCTAGGCGAATGAATTAGTTCGCCTACCATAATCGTACAAGGCGAGTGTTTCGACAAGTAGGTAGGTACCTAACTCGACTTACGCGAATTGTTCGACTCGCTAACTATAATAGGCCTATTAATGCGCAGTAAGACAGTTTCCTCCCAGTCAAATCTGTGCTGTAGACTAGTACAATATTTTATTGGGTGTGTTGACTTATTTTTCTCTGGAAGCGAATGGGACATAACAGTATTAGTTATTCTTATTACCTATATTAGATATTGCTATGAAGACATTACCCGAAAGATGTGAAAATGAACTGCAATCGTCATTTTTTGTCAAGCGACTTCTGAACAGTGATTCCAACAAAGGCTTTTTCGTGAGTTATAGGCATTATTTCATTAGCTAAGGCTATTACAAACTTTAGCTTAATTTATTATAGGTACCATGCAATATCTATGTGCCTTATTTTTTTTTTTCAAAAAGGCATGTTTTTCTTATTTCAAACTAGCTGACCTGACGAAGTTTGTTCCACCCAAATTCGTTAATTTAGCTACATATTCTCTCGATTGTTAATATTCCGATCTGACTGTTCGTCTTCCATTTTCACGAACACTCGCCATAGGTACGTTGTGCGTTGCATTTTGTGTAGGTAAATTTTGTGTATTGCATGTTTTCTTTACAGTTTTATCAGTTATGTACAGTTTAGACTGCAAACAAATATCACGGAATTTTTACTTGTTTCGATTTGGCTTTTGTCAAAAAAAAGGCAAAGGCAGTCCACCATATCCGACTTCTTCAAACACCAGGTAAGTAAAATACAATTTGAACACTTGCGTATATATATATTTTTATTTTGTAAATTTTTTATGGGAAACATCGGCACGAATGCCGTGATTCTCAAACAAATAATTCCGTGACGGCAAACGCCACGACGCTGTCCTGCAATTTGAAAGATAAATAGTTTTCGACCCGATACAGCGAACCGGATAAGATCGAAAGTTCAAAAGGTCAAAAAGTTGATAGGTCAAAAGGAAAAGGTCGAAAGGTGAAAACGTCGAAAGGTCAAAAGGTCAGAAGGTCAAAAGGTCGAAAGGTCAAAAGGAAAAGGTCAAAAGGTAGATTAAAAGGTCGAAAGGTCAAACAGTCAAAAGGACGAAAGGTCGAAAGGTCAAAAGGTCGAAAGGTCAGAATGTGGAAAGATCAAAAGTTCGAGAAGTCGAAAGGTCGAAATGTCAAAAGGTCGAAAGGTCAAAAAGTTGATAGGTCAAAAGGTCAAAAGGTCGAAAGGTCAAAAGGAAAAGGTCGAAAGGTGAAAAGGCCGAAAGGTCAAAAGGTCAGAACGGCAAAAGGTCAAAAGGTCGAAAGGTCAAAAGGAAAAGGTCAAAAGGTAGATTAAAAGGTCGAAAGGTCAAAAGGTCGAAAGGTCAAAAGGTTGAAAAGTCAAAAGGTCAGAAGGTCGAAAGGTCGAAAGGTCAAAAGGTCAAAAGGTCGAAAGGTTTAAAAGTCAAAAGTTCAAAGGGTCGATAGGTCGAAAGGTCGAAAAGTCGAAAGGTCAAAAGGTCAAAAGGTCGAAAGGTCAAAAGTTCGATCGGCGTTTTTGTCCTTTTGACCGGATCGAAGTGGGTTAGCATCACTGCCGGTGACTCCAATCTGGCTACATATTTCCTAACTTAAAGCCAAATTTAATGCTTCATTTCTTCTAATTTAGACTAAGTGATAATTTGGGGATACCTACATAATACACAAGTGAAAAATCCCCAAATCCCAAAATCCCCACCTTTTGAAAAATACCCGAATTGATTATCCCCAAGAAAATCCCCAAACGTTTTGCAAACGCAAAATCCCCACAGTAGATGACGATTATTGTACATTCCGATTGTACACAGACGACGATTGTACATACATGTACAAGTTTTAGTAATAAGACCAACATTGCACCCGCCCCGTAATCCAACAGTAAACCTAAGCAGGGGGGTTGCAGGGGGGCAGCATGCCCCCCCATACAGATTTCATAGTTTGAATGATTAAGTATTTTGGATTTGGGGATTTTCTGTTTGGGGATATTGACTTGGGGATTTCAGTCTGGGGATTTTAATTTTGGAGTTTTCGTACCCAACCCGATAATTTGTTGCCAAAGTTCGTGTCTAAAATGATTTATTGCTAAGGTCCCATATAGAAATAACTGATGTCGATGTGTAGCGGTAAGTCCGAGACATCCAAAGAATTAAAAAAAATTTAATTTTAAATAAGTTTTGTTGAATTTGAAGTGGCTACCGTTTTTCTATACAGTATATTTTTTCCAGAGTGTGCTTCTCCGTACAAACTTCTATCCACCATCTCATCCCTTTAAAGTGTTCACAACAAAAAGTAGCATATATATCCTTCTATAGGCCAATACGAACCCACCGTAAAAATCAAACGATCCGTTATCTAAGGGAGAATTTCATTGAACTCGGTTGAGTGGCTTCGGGAATTGAAAACATTGCCACCTATTGGGTCCAAGAGTATCCTGTCTTTTAAGTCTTGCTAAACCTAAAATACAGCAATTCGAACAAAACAACAACACAACAAAAATGCCATGAGTTATCGAGTTATAATGTCACCGAGTTTCCCTCCGAAGGAATTATGTATAATTACTGTTATTGTTATATTATATAAGAAGATAATTAAATTTAACTAACCGCCACCTGTTGAGAATTTTCCGACATTTCTTTTTTCCTAAACTATCCCTGATTCAAGACGAACGAAACAAAACAAAAAATCATTCAAATCGGTTGAGCTGTTCTCGAGTTTTTACCCGACTAACGCACAGCAATTGATTTTTAATAGATATTTTTCAGCTTACACTTTCAGTGGGTGGATTGTAATTGGAAAGTAATTTCAAAGCTATTCGGCTGAGTTTTTTTTGTTTTCAAGAAAGAGTTTGTTGTTAAATAAAGAAATTAAGTAAATTATAAAAACTTTTTATTATTTTGTCCCTTAGAACTCTATTCAACACATTATCACTCTTGAAGGGATGAAACAGAACATATTACCATCGACGATAATAACATTCATGAATTTTGTTCCTATTAAGAATTTCTTCTATTATTTATAATTATTATTTTTTTTTTTTTGAATTAAAAATTGTTTTTGGAATTTTTTTTTATTTGTGTTTAATTTTTGATTTAATCTTCCAGTTTACCTAAAAAAATATTTTAGGTAATATTTTATTGAAAAAGGCTTTTTTTTAATTTTTTCGCCAAAATTGGTTGGCAACGCTGCTTCTAAAGTCACACTACATAGACTGTATCCTGCGTAGCTTTTTGGTTTCATTTAGTTAATATCTGCCCCACCACGAGCTCTATCAAATTCCTGTTCCTATTGCTCTTTCGTTTAATTGGAGCTCGGAGTTGCTACTAAGAAGCCATACCAAACACTTTACGGTTATTCACGAACGCTACTAGGTAGGTACTTCCCCTTTTCTGTCGCTTTTTTGTCTCATCAGATCTCAAAGTTACTACAGTGTTAATCCTCGGAACTCGAAATTTCAGCCGACGAGTCGTAGGTACATTCTGCCTTCCGCTCGAGCTGACTCGTCAAGCGTAGTACCAGTAACGCCCTCCGGTTTCCTATCGCTTTCATCGGAGTTCCGAACGATCCATATAATAATGCGGTGCCAAATTGACAAAATATTGACATTTCGCTTAGTTTTCGAGATACCTATTGACTGCAGAGAGTGACTTGAGTTTCCTTGTAGAAAACTCTGTAGGTATATACATTGAAATCACTAGAGATCGTCATATCTATAAAACGCAAGTCACCCGATTGCACCGACAGCTGCTGTGGCATAGTCTTAAATTGTGTGTACATATAAATTAAAAATATTAAAAGGGCATCCCAAATAAGACGCATTATGTAAAAGAAAACTCCCAACCAACTATATGCGGAATCCACAGATCACGTACTGTAAAAACCGATTCATTAAACTATTGATTCAGTGCGGCCCAACTCTATTGTGTATATAAGTAGACACGTCAATCGATGAATGGAATTTGAAACGAAGCCATTTTTGGGAAGCTGGGTCGCCACAGAGCACGAGGAAAGCGCGCTCACCGTCAAATACATTTCGAGTTAGATTATTTATTTATTGAAAACAAATAGCAGAGAAAAACAAAACAATGGGACCGAGTGTGTGGTGTGAATGAATTTTCTTTCTTTTTCGCCCCCTCCCCACTCACCCCGTACAAGTTCATCAAACTCATGTTCATGTACGTAATTAATATTCCATTCAACAATTATTCTATCCGTATGGTCTGTATTAGGACATGAATCTTCACCGTGGCCAAAGATAGATTTATGGCTACAAAGTAACACCAAACATTTCGAAATGTGTCCGACAAGAGATTTACTTTTTGAATTTTTCCACCCGCCATGTCTGCTCCACCTGTTACATGAATCATGTATTCGCCCTTTAAAGTATGAAGGAAAAATTAAAACCATCGAGAAAACACCCAACACAATGTATAGTCGGAAAAAGGAGTTCATCCATCCAACCATATGGAGGGAGAATCGATTTTTCGCCAACCCATGGATGTTGCAATATGCGAGCAATCCAATTCAACTATCTGAACAATCGCAGGTCATGTGCAATGTGAATATACTATATGTACGTCATTATCTGATAAAGTAGATTAGGAATTTTTATTTGCAGCTCAGTCTGGGTCTAAAACGCTTTAGAGATATTTAAAATCCGCCCGAGGCCAGATGGGGTTATGTATATTGCAGACACTAGACAGCCAGCCCGTGCAACAGCCTGCCACAGAAACGAACTATGTGCTCGTATCATGTGTACAAGTGCACATTCGAGTATGGGTATATAGACGCTTATGTATAAGGCAAGACAATAAGGGCGTTTCTTAATGCTTAATTTAGTATTTTATTTAAAATTTTAAGCAGTTTGGTCTGTCTGTCTGTCAGTTGATGGCGGACCTACACTCATACGAACTGTATAGCAAACACCAAACACCCTTGACTTTCTTTAAAGAACGACAGCGACGGAGTATTCCACTTGAAAATTGCATTGGAGACTCATCGCTTACTGCGAATGCACTTTGGCATGTTTGAGGGTGGGTTGACGGACTTAGGGGTGAGCTTGGAGCAAGTTGTTTTAAAATGTGTACTTTTGTGCGACGCATGTTTCTTTTTCATAAATTGAGTCTTACCAAGAAAATACCTACCATAAAACCTGTTACCAGGAATGTATCATCATTATCGATTGTTGTTTTAGATTGCTAGTTTTATTTGCAGTGACTTTTTTTTAAAAGGTTAATATCTCAGAACAAGATCTAAAGCAAGCAATCCGAAATAGCATTAACCCTGGATGGTTACCCTTATTTTACACACACTCAGGTTATGCTTCGTCCAATCGACGAAGTCCACTTTAAGACCTACATACTTTATACTTTACTCCGAACTTTATCTTACCTTTAACTCTAAATTTTTCAATAAAACTCTTAGGCATATTTAAACTAGATTTATTTTAGGTATCCACAATTTTTCTCATTTTAAATGTAAATTAATTATATCATTTCATTTTGCTACTTAACAGCCATTGATTTAAAAAACAAAACAAAAAACAACAATATAATAGTAGTACCTCCAAAATAAATACATAAATAAAAATTATAAATCCATATCCATAAAAGTAACAATCACGCACAAAGAAAAAAATATGATACAAAAGTTGTCCTTTGTCATATCGACGAACATACCTGTACAAAACAACAAAAAAAAAAAACTATTTCTGATGATAGCAGGAGATCATAAGTCCGCTCACTGGTACAAATGTTGTAAGAAAGAGGAATAGAATATGACGAATAGTTAAAGAGAAATCATGAAAAACAAAAGAGGTGTTCGTCGATACGACGAAGGGAAGGGTAACCATCCAGGGTTAATTAACTTTTTTTAGGGGAGAGCCTGTCCCAGTATTCACTCAACCAGTGCCCATAAATGTTCTGTATCGAAAATGTCACATTATGCGTTCTGTAACTGTATGAATCGAAAACTATATCAGATGAAACATTTCGATATGAAACCCGTGGAAATATGTGATGTATTTAGGTTCTTATAAGCCCGTATGACACTACATTTTTTTTTGCATTTATCAGACTTTTAAAATGAAACTACAGCAGGACGAAAAATTACTACGCAAATTCCCGATAGGAGTGAGTGCGTACACACCAGCCTAATTAATGTGGATATGTCAAAAAAAATTAATTGAAAATGTATTCAATTTACATTTTTTTTAAGCTGCTGGCAGCTTTTTTTTGACATTTCCACATTTGCCTCCAGCAGTGATCCCAGATTGGAGGGAAAGTCGGCAATTTTGTCGATTTTTTCTAACAAAAAGGTTTTTTTTTTGGGGGGAAAACAATATAATTCCTATTTGTATTATTTGTATAATTTTTTTGTTTGCTTAGTTCTAAGATATTTAAATAAAACTTAATAAGGGTTTTTGTTTGTGGGAAAAAAAATAATTTTTATTTTTGAAAGAGGGAAAAAAATATCGTTGTCGTGTTAAAAAAAAACTGGGATATTTTTGCTTGAATCTGGGATCCCTGGCCTCCCGTCACTTTGAAGTTTGTGGTTATAAATTCGTTTGAAAATTCGTGGTTGCTTTGAAAAACAATTGTTACCCCTTTCAAAATACACTATTTGTCTCTTTTACACGAAGCTGACATTTCAACATGATTTAATGCTATAAAAATGAGGAAAAAATGAGAGAAAAATGTAGTGTCATACGGGCTTTACTATTAGAGCGAAAAAATATTCATTTCAAATGTCTAAATTTGCCACAATACACAGAGCTTGTGATGATAAAAAAGTAGGTATAAGAAATAATATTAAAAAAAAAAAACCAACTATACATAGAAGAATGTATACGTTTTTGACGTTAACAAGATTTAAAAGCTAAATCTTGTTGAATTTATGGCTGATTGTGCAACGACTAATGCTTCAAAGACTTCTACCAAAAAGTCTGGAAGCATTACAGATGCTCTACATGGGAAAGTAGAAGGGGACCTCACCCATCGTGGAGTGCGCAACTATAGAATAGCACTTTAGAACTTATTTCGGATCAAAATTCGACAGCTTGATTTTTCTTATATATTTTATGATTTCAGAATTATTTTTCATATGATATTAAAGCTGCAATATATACATAGAACCACTTGGTCATACCCTGATATAATACTATAATCACATTTTGGGTTCCAAATCACCTTGTAGGTACAAAGATCTTCTTTTCGTGTAGATTTGCTTTTACTTTTACTTTTAAATTCATTTTTATTATCATCATTCATTAAACTTATATACTAGACAAAAATGATTAAATCTAATTTAAAACTAACAATCTTAATTCTAGCTTACTGGCTCTTATAAAAACTTGAATTCTTTATTATTCTTATTTTATTTACAAACTACTTAAAACTACCTAAGATACTTAACCTTATCCTTAAAATTATTGCCTTTCGGCCTTAAATCTATCAATATTTAGTTAGTTTTGTTTTTTTATTTTCCAAGAAACGTTACCAAATCTTGAATTCTTTATTATTCTTATTTTATTTACAAACTACTTAAAACTACCTAAGCTACTTAACCTAAATTAATTATAAGCAGGGTGGTGAGCAATCTTAAGGATTGGCGGCGTACCCGTCGTGGATGAGCCGCTTATCCCTCGCGCCGCGGAGGCTGTGGTACAATACCGGCACACCATCTTTATTCTGGACTAACCCTTTCATGTCTACATGAAGGAATGCCTCAGGCGGGATAAAGCCAGACCGAAGCGTACTCTCATGGTACATTAAATTGGGGTAGTAAGCCCCTGAGATCAGGCTATTATCACTGGCCATCGCCCTTGCAACGTGCCTCCGAATCACCTTAATAAGGAAATTGTCAACCCTATTCAGTCGAGAGATTTGCGGGTGCTGTTTTAGAAAGATGGTCGTTACTATGGTTATGCAAAATGGCCTTAACATCCAGAGGGGTTTACTGATTTATAACGGGTGAATTTTTAAGAGGTTTAGAACTTTTAAAAAAAAAAACACAAAAAATTCGAAAAATTGAATGAAATATTTATTTGAATCGATAGTTTGAACCTTGCAATTTAATGTTTAAAGATAATTTCATGCAAATGTTGACCGCGGCTGCGTCACAGGTAGCCCATCCGCTGAGTCCAATTTTGGCATACTCTTTCACACATATCGGCCGGTATCTCACGAATGAATGCATGGATGTTGGCTTCCAGTGCGTCAATCGAAGCGGGCTTGTCCCTATACACATTAGCCTTGACATACCCCCACAAAAAAATATCTAATGGTGTCAAATCGCACGATCTAGGCGGCCAATTGACCGGCCCGAAACGTGAAATTAACTGTTCACCAAACTCGCCTCGCAATTGCGCCATTGTTTCGCGTGCTGTGTGGCATGTGGCACCGTCTTGTTGAAACCACATATCATGCAAGTCAAGAACTTCCATTTCGGGCAAAAAAAAGTTTGTTATCATCGCTCGGTAGCGTTCACCATTGACAGTAACGCTGCGATTCGCATCATCTTTGAAGAAATATGGCCCAATAATGCCGCCGGCCCATAAACCGCACCAAACAGTGGCTTTTTCGGGATGCATTGGTAGCTGTTGCAATGCTTCTGGCTGATCTTCACTCCAAATGCGGCAATTTTGCTTATTTACGTACCCATTCAACCAAAAATGAGCCTCATCGCTGAACACAATTTTTCGATAAAAAAAAGCGGATCCTCGACCAGCTTTCCAAGAGCCCATTCACCAAAAATTCGGCGTTGTGGTAGATCGGCTGGCTTTAGTTCTTGCACCAGCTGTATCTTAAAAGGCTTTACGCCCAAATCCTTCCGCAAAATTTTCCACGTAGTGCTGTAACAAAGGCCTAACTGCTGGGAACGGCGCCGAATCGACATTTCGCGGTCTTCTGTCACACTAGCTGATACGGCCGCAATATTTTCTTCACTACGCACAGTACGTAAACGTGTTGGTGGTTTAATGTCAAACAAAGTAAATTTGGTGCGAAATTTAGTCACAATCTTCCGAATAGACTGCTCAGAAGGTCGAGAATGCCGATCATAAAATGGAAGCAGCGCGCGATGAACATTTCGAACCGAGCACGAATTTTGATAGTAAAATTCAATAATTTGCAAGCGTTGTTCATTTGTAAGACGATCCATGGTTAAATTGCAAACCAAACTGAAGCTGCTTGACAGTGACACAAGGTACTAAACACACGTCAGCTGTCAAAACCAGTGTTGCCAAAACCAAACCAGCTAAAAAATCACCCGTTATATGTAAAAATCACAAGAAAGTTAATTTTGTAGTGTTTGCTCATCAACCAATGGTGTAAGACACAAGTTGTCATTCTGTCACAGCTAACCACTGCCTATAATCCTTTAGCCCTCTAAGTATAAAATTCTTAACATGAATTAAACAAAATATATACGCCTGTAAAAATATTTCCATCCTTAATAGCAGCAAAATCATAAGCTCATTCCTATTTGATTGTGCTACATCATCCTTGTTATCAAGGATTAGTTTATGTTTTGTTCCTAAGTTTTCGAAGCGAAAAGTATTATCGCATGAGTTACAGAATATAAGCACGCATTTTGATTCGTCGAAGATTGTCAAAATCTCGAAATATTTGTGAAATTATAAGAACAAATTTTGACCGATAGCTGCGAGTATACTTCGATTAAAATTTTACAATTAAAGTTGAACGCCAAAGTCGCATCTGTAGTTACGGCGCCGTTGCAACCAAAAATTAAGCAGCACATTTTTGGCAAAATAATTTATTAAAATGCGCATACGGAATGAAGTGATAAGATTTAGTTCTGGAACATGATGTGCATCTTTAGGATTGTTGTATCCAGCTGTTGTAACTTGGAACGAAGCAACTACCATACAGAATAAGATATATAAATGAAGAAGGAATGAACAAAAGTTCGTCCCTTATGGAACATTGCATGGGGCCTAAAGGAACGCGGAAAGGAACAAAGACATAGTCTCCTAGGCTTCGACATTTTCCATTCTAGACAGGGTGGTGCTGTCACATGGAGCATGGTTATTTTTTTATTTACTTTATATACCAGCAAAAGTTCCTACAGACAACTATATTTTTTGTATAATGCTCCTCCTTGTGGCAGTATAGGAAACAATTTTTTTGTATCTACTATACCTACATCTGTCCGACAAAGTCCTTGTACAATGTACATGATTAAATGTGCAAATGCGTAGGTAAGGAGCAAAAAATCCAAATTATAACGAAGTAGAGAACCGTGAGAGAAATGATTTCCTAGTTAATAATCAAATAATTAAGTTAATTAAAAAAGAATTATGATGGTGCCACCGTGCGTCGTCATCGTGACACTATACAATGTGTTTGTAGTGTTGCTGTTGCTGTTATAAAGAAAGCCAGATCGTATGAGGGTATAATAGAAGTACCTACCATGATATATATGGAAATAAATTTATTGGGATAAATTAGGGGTGGTGGATAATTGCTCGTGTCTCAAGAAATAAAATCATATTCAAAGTCATTATATGAGGGCCATAGTGTGTACTACTCTAGGAAGATACATAAATGGTATTGATATTAATTGGACATACGTATTGTAAGGGATTAGATTTATTTTGTTTGCTGGCCCATTTGTATGCCCTTGAACACAATAATTTCTTCTACATTACTGGACCTTGGATGCGATTAGGTGGGGGTAATTACTACATTTTCTACACTGGGCCGTCGTTTGTTGTTCTGTCAAACTCATTCATCAACAAGTAGCCTGCCAGATAGGCCTAGTATACTCTTTGGTTTTCATTGAGAAGGATTCGATCGTGAATTCGTAGTAGTAAAAAACAAATCACGCTTAGATATACGTACATGGTTCTTAGGTCTGTTTTGCCAACAGGTGGCTAGTTTGTTACTCGATAACCGTAATTTTATGAAGGTAGTCCATAGCCTAAGCCAATATAACTACAATGAAAGTGTTTTATTATTTAATAACCATAAGGGGGTTGTTAGCCCATTTAAAATAGATTAAGGTGGGTTTTCGTCGAGTTTTGGCACAATAACTTAAGTCCAATTAATTGGTGCAATATATCCATAAAGTTTGCCCTTTAGCTCCTTATCTCTCTTATCTTATCATTTATCTCGTGTGAGTTATCTTTTTGGGGCGAAAGGGTGTGACCTTAAGTTTTACACAGTAGGTATCCGAATAGCTGAAATCGTGTATTATTTTCAGGACAATTGTACTTTTATAGGTGTTTTTCAGATGTTCGCGAAAGGTGACGCTTTCAAAAAACAATGAATCAGAGTAGGTACAAACATCCATATGGGCTCTATGGCCTATTTTGTTTAATTCGAAATAAGAACCCATTGCCACTTATACTCAAATCCCTCTCTGACATACTCATTGTGACGTTCAAGCAAGTGAAAATCAAGTCGAAATGTTGATAATATTTAGTATAGAGACATCAGGAAGTACTTCAAAGTCTAACTAAGATGAGAGAGAAAGTAAATCACGTCCCCGAGTATCTCATTCCACAATACTGATAATCATTATTAGTGTTCAGGCTTTCAAACTGACAATGACAAAATTTTACATGTAACAAAGTTGCATATTGCGAGGTGACCTACAAAATATATTAGGTGATTGTCAAAAATGAATATTAGTAGGGCCCATTATCACCGGCAGCCTCTCCATTAATGGGCTTTGGACTTGACAACTTCTTTATTTAAATTCAAAGCTAACCACGGGAGCGTATGCAGCGATCGATACGTTGAACAAAATTTTCGATGACTCGGTTAAACATTTCGACCGATATGGCCGCTTTTCTCTTTCAATATTGGCGCTGAGCTCGTATAACGTCACCGGCTTAATCTAGAGGCGATAGATCACACGATCTCGGCAATATACAGTCCGTTTCTCGAGATAACACGTGCACCGAACTGAGACTTCAATAACTTGATTGTTGCACCCGCTGTGTAGCTTGTTGGAACCAATGTCCAGTGATGTCCAATTGGGAAAACACTCCGGAAAATTGGAAAAATCTAAAATTGATATTTTGTATGGAATTTTCATAACCAGAGGCTTGAAAACAAAAACACCACCGAAGTTTGCACCTCTGGTTTGCACCTTAGACAAAGTAGATGACAGCGGTTTAAGCACGAAATTCCAGAAGAAGAAACTGAAGTTAGTTAAAACTAAAAATTCTACTTTTCATATTAATACTCATAGATGGCGTTCTCACAAGCTCTGTTCGTTGGCATAATACAGATAGTGGGCGTTCTGTTACTCTCATTAATTATTGCGTTAGAAGATGCTGAGTGTGTTCGGTTTCCCAACCATGGTTAATTTTTTTTTTTTTTTTTTTCCGAGGGTAGGTGAAAATCTTCCAAAGACACTATGAGAATAGCAAGCGCGTTCTCATAGTAGTGTCAGATTTTTACTGACTAAAAACACCACCCTTCTAAAGATTGTTAGATACTGCAACTAAGATGTAACTTATCAAGCAATTTTTCTATAATTAAATAAAAACTTATGACAGGTTACTTTCCAATGAAAGATCCTGCGTGTTCCGCAAATTAAACGCGGTTAATCTTATCTTGCCAAGTCGAACGGTTTCGTTCTTTGTAGTCGGCGCAATAAATTGCTCTCGTCCAAGATTTGTCGGACTGTATTGTTGATATGTCCGATTAGTCGGTTTCTATGCTTTCTCGCGAAGCTTCTAGATTCAGCTTCGATTGTTGGAATTCCGAGATCCCTATGGATATCGTCGTTTCTAATATACCATGGTGCTTGTAAAATTTCTCTAAGAACTTTATTTTGAAAAGTTTGTAGAATATTGACATTTGTTTTCTTGGTACAACCCCAAAGTTGTATACCGTAGGTCCATACCGGCTTTAGCACTTGCTTGTATAAAAGCAATTTGTTCTCAGTACTGAGCTGGGAATGTTTTCCGAGTAACCAGTACATTTCTCTATATTTGATATCGATTTCTTTACGTTTCATTTTCACGTGCGAACTCCATTTCAGCTTTTCGTCGAGTGTCATTCCCAGGTATTTGGCCTCGTTTGCAAAGGGTATTCGGGCCAAGTTTAGAAAAATTGGCAAGTCATTAGTTTTCTTATAAGTGAAATTCACGTGAACAGATTTAGTTTCGTTGAGGGCGATCCGCCAGTTCCTTGTCCATTCATTTACCTTATTCACTGCGGCTTGCAGTTTTGTAGTCGCTTCTTCGATTGTATTACCTACAGCTAGGATAGCTGTGTCGTCGGCGAACGTAGCAAGGGTAGTGCCATCTTCCCTTGGTATATCGCGAGTATATAACACATAGAGAAGCGGACCAAGGACGCTTCCTTGCGGTACCCCGGCCGAAATTTCTTTTAGCTCCGAGTATTCGTTTCCATTTCTAACACGGAAGAGTCTATTCCCGAGATATGATTCTAGAATATCATATAGGCTTGCGGGGAGAACTTGTCGTAATTTAAATTTCAAGCCGTCGTGCCACACCTTATCAAAGGCTTGTGAGACGTCAAGGAATACGCTTGAGCAAATCTTTTTTTCTTCAAATGCTTTCTCGATTACGTCAGTAGTTCTATGTACTTGGTCAATCGTCGAATGCTTGGTTCTGAACCCAAACTGGTGGTCAGGGATAAGATTATTGTCTTCAATAACCGGCTGTAGGCGCCTAAGCAATATTCTCTCGAAGACTTTGGAAATGACCGGAAGAAGGGAAATCGGTCTATACGATTTTACTTCATTTGGCGGTTTTCCTGGTTTTAAAACCATTATGACCTCCGCGACTTTCCATTGACTCGGCACGTGTTTTAGTCTGAGCGCAGCATTTATAATATGAAGGAGCTTAATTCATGCTTTCCTTGGAAGAGCTTTGAGAACTTCTCCGGTGATCAAATCATAACCAGGAGCTTTCTTAGGTTTTAGGGATTCGATTTCACGTTTTAGTTCCCTTAGCGTTGCTCTTGTGAGTGTTGAACCGTCAGGTTGTAATTCCGTCCTATTAGTATTGTCGTAGATCGCTTGGCCATCGTACGGTTTAAAGGTTTCTTCTAGATGAGCGGCAAAAACGTCCGCTTTTTGCTTATCTTCCCTTGCCCATTCATTTTGATTTATTCTAATTGGCGGCGCGGGGATTTTGGGCCTTTTGGTGCCTTTTACAGCTTTCCAAAGTGAATAATTGGAATCTTTTTTCGCTGTTAAACTTTCAAGGTAAGAACCTATCTCACGATTTTTAAAATCCTTAATGGCTGTCTTCAACAAATTGCACAAATAATTCAAATGTGCTTTATGTTGCGGAGCGCGACTCTGTTGCCATTTCTTACGCGCCTTCCTTTTTTCGTTGACCAATTCTTTTATTTCGGGAGGATATCGTAGCCCGTATTTGGCCGGCGTTTTCCTTGGATTAGGCGTATTATTCCAGGAGGCGAGCTGTACGATCTCGACTAAGCGATCAACTTCAACTTCAAGTTCATAGGGTGTCGTAAGTGGAACACTCAGTTGAACGTTCTCTTCTATTTCGTTCCTAAAGCCTTCCCAGTTAGTGTTTCTACCAGTTAATCTCGCTGGCTCTAGGTTATTGGCTAATTTTACACTCAATGTTAGAATAACCGGTGAGTGGTCAGATGATAGATCAAAGCTCTCTTCAACTTTAATGTGGTTGGTAGGTATTCCTTTCACGACGAAGAAATCTATCAGATCAGGTAGTTTTGAAGTATCAGTTGGCCAATAGGTCGGTTTGCCCGTCGAGAGGAAATCGCAACTGTATTCCATACCTGCCCCATAGAGCATTCTACCTTTTCGCGAGATGTATCTGGAGCCCCAGAACGTGTGCTTCGCATTAAAATCGCCGCCAATAATGAAATTTGGTTTGAGCGATTTAAGCAGGTTAGTAAAATCACTTTTTTCAAGCGCGGACCGCGGTGGACAGTAGATAGATGAAATTCTAAGAGTACGCTGACTATTTTTAACTCGAATCGTGCACAGTTGCATAGTTTCGAGCTCTATCTTCAGGTCTTCGTATTGTTCAATGCAGTCTTTAATAAGCAATGATGATCCACCTCTGGCGTTCCCCGATGGGTGACAAGCGTGGAAATCATTATATCCTTTTATTTTTAAATTCGATCCCTTTTTCACGTGAGTTTCAGAAATTAAGCAAATGTCAATATCTTTCTCGCGTATGAATATTTCCAATTCGCCGAGTTTTTGTAAAAGCCCGTTTGCATTCCAAGTGCATATTTTTAACATTGGTTTTTCATTCATGTTATTTTTGAAGCACGCGTTTTCCGTGAATTATTTTCGAGCTTAACCAAGCGATCGAGAATAATTTTATTTATTTTGCTTTGTTCTTCAAGTTTCTCGAGAATAATGGAGAAAACATGAGAAACAGGGTCCGGCGAAGTTTCAACGTTTTTCGCTACTTCGAATGCCGCGGCCTGAGCGTAGGTCTGCACTCTGGCTGTCCGAGGGCCACTATTCGATGGCTTTCCTGATGGTAACTTTTCAGTAGCGTTTCTTTTGACAACAGAGGTCGAGGGCCTTTCTATTGTCTCTCTTTCTCTGACAATGCTACGCTTTTGAACCGGAGGTTTTATATTGCCTACAACCTCCTGGGCGGTCCTACGCTTTACCTTGGTAAGCGGCTTTGTTTTTTTATTTTGGCTTTTGAGTAGCGCATCTCTCCGTTTTTGCAACTCCTTAGCTACTTCACAGCCTCTATAATTTGCCGGGTGCTTTCCTTTACAGTTAGCACAGGTAGCGGAGGATTGTTTGTTTGCTCCACAGTCTTGGGAGAAATGACTTCCGGCGCATTTTACACATCGCGGCTCTTTTTTGCAATACATTTGCGTATGATTGAATTCTTGGCAACGTTTGCACTGTGGAATAGTTTTCAAATTTCTGCGCATGGGCTCGATTTTTACCACAATATTAAGTATGGTTTTAATTCGGTAGATATCTTCGATATTATCAGACCTATCGAAGGTAAGCATAAAGAGCGGAAGTCCACGCCTTATCAGTTTGTCCTTATCTTCTTCCGTTTTTTGCTTCTCTTTCTTGATGATATTTACGGCATCAAGAATTTTAAACCCTTTGGAACGGAGGTCGTTTATAACCTCTTCTTTGGTACATGAGGGGTGGAGTCCCCTCGCTACAACACGATGTGGCCTTTCTGACTTTATTTCAAAAGTATACCACTGGATCTTCTCGGTATTTAGCTTTTGGGACACTGCCCGGTAGTCTTCGTGGTTAACGACGTTAATTTTCCACGCATTATTCCTCAAAGATGTTACCTTAAATTCCGATGTTATCGTTCCTTTAAGGAGGCTGTGAAACTTATTATACTCCGTTATCCCAACGACGTTTATTGGAGGAGGTGGACGAATTTGCCCTCGGAGTTGTTTTTCTTGCGGTACTTTACGCGTTTGTTCTCTAAGAGGCTCGACTTCAGGCGAAGAACCGGCTCTCCTTTTCTTACTAGGTCTTTTCTTAGGGACCCGATTCGTTTCGCGTGCTAGCTCTTCTTCGTCAGTGTGGTATTCCTGACTAGGCAAGCGTGGTGGAGTACATTCGCGTTCTTTCTGAGAATTAGTGTTCCTTAGAACATTATTTTCTTCTTTTAACAGTTCTATCTCTTTCTTCAGAGTTTGATAGAGTAGATCCATTTCCTTAAGCTTGATTCGGAGTGTTTTAATTTCTTCCTCAGAGCTTATATCTTTCACTGAGTCCCGTTTTTCACGCGCTGGCGCTCCCGGCGGACTTCTTTTCCCGGGGTTGTTCGATCGTGATGGAGGCGATCGAGATACCCTTGAACTTTTAATAAAAGGGTTAATGGACTGCAATAAGCGGCTCTCCCCAGAATCCGTAGAGCCGACCTGGTTAATAGCGTTGTGAAAACACCACAATTCTCTGCACACACAGGGCGTTACTAATAATCACTTTTAACCTTCACACTAAATATTTTCTAGGTCCCAATTTGTAATTTTGTATGGAAAACTTCGCCAAATTCAGTCTGATCACTAAAAATGATTTTTAGTATTGTCAAATATAAATCGTCACTTCACATAAATTTAAAGCTATTTATTTGAAAAATTCGGCGGAAACCGTTGCAATTACATTTTCTGTAATATTTTGTGACAAAAAATAAATGTGTTTCCCAATAATTAGTTTTAAAAATAATTTACATTTATGCAGTCTGCTTGTTTCCCTTTTTTATTATTCCAAGATTACCTGGACATTTGTATTTTATGTTAAAAAAAAAGAAAAACAAAAAAAAAACTCTCACCTTTCTGCAGGGAAACTCGTGAAGCAATAATTATAGGTACGAACTGTGTAACATTTCGTAAACATTTTTTTGTTAAATAAATTATTGTGAAACATTAATATTTTTAAACTTAAAATATTTCGCTGCTCTGGGCATTCATTCCTTTGTAGAATGATAAAGCAAAACCTCAAAGAACGGAAAGTTTATTCGATGTGAGAAAGATATGCTTTTTGATTGTTTTGTGGTATGAAGTGTATTCATCAGAATGAATCAAACAACGCAGCGAGAAATAGTAGAATCAATTTTCAGATCATAATTTGTGATCGCGATGAAAAGCAGGATCATATGCTGCTGTTTTAAGTGCATGTAAATCGATGATCTATGTGGATCATGGCTGATAATGAAAAACGGCAAATATCAGTGCATCAAAAATAAAGCTGCACGAAAACCCCCCGCTTCGCATAGCCTTATCTTCAGATTCATCACCACTGCGACCACTCTATAGTACAAGTCCTGCAAAGGCCCCCTGTGCACGCAGTCTTATGTGCTGACATCATCATCAATTACGTCGCCGTCGTTACAATACAATTTATCCCCATTCCCCACCCACCCAAGATTCATCTTAATACTCATTCGTTTTATAATGAACATGAAATAAAGAAAAAAGAAAAAGGAAGCCAGAAATTAAATGATTGCATTACATGGTGTGGAATTCATCTTGTTCATATCACATAGAGCCAGAGCTGGTCACTGCATTCCACAATCAGAGACGGTGGGCACAACTTGTAGCATGCGAGATACTATCATCTGGGTGTAGAATGCTCCTAATCTGCCATCTGAATGAAGGAGGGAATTATATTGTGACTCTGGTCTGGTATCCGTATCGCCTATCAAAAAGCTATGGGGTTCTAATGGGGTACGTCATTATTTGTTCGTTAAGATTAAGATTCGCCAGCCCTCGCCTGCCCTATACATTCGGAAGAAGTGTAAATCCCAGAAACCCAACTCCTCAATCTCATTCACTTTATAATGGAACAAGAACTCCGGCCAAGTAGTGTCAAACAAGTGGGGAGGCTTAAGTGAAAGAAATGTTTTCGCTTGTCCAGCATACGAGTGAATATGAATATACGAGTAGCGTTCGCAACCTCATGAGCATTATCATTCCGAACGCATTTTAGGAATCAGTATCTTCTTATTTTGGTGATGGCTATATATTCATATGCGCCCTGTGTGTCACACTGACAACAAACAACGACAGCGTTGATTCGTTTCGAGTGAAAATATATCCCTTCTTCAGGCCACTAGACAAGACAACACCAGCCTTCGCTAGTTTGGTTGTTTCCTCTTCGGGCGATTATTTCCGGCATTTGGTCAGATTAGTAATATGTCTCATTTGTATGTGTGTGCCGTAACGTTTGCTGGTGGAGTCGGAGTGGTCAGTGGATGCGATTTTCTATGTTGGCCAAATGTTTTTTTTTTTGTACATTCATCGCGAATAAATGAAAGTTCTTGTTTTGCGAGAAGTTTTGATATTGATTTTAGTAGGCCTTCTGGGGGATATCTGTTGAGTTCGAAATGGATGTGAGGTTTTTCTTTTTGGCACAGCAGAGTTCTGATTATTTTGCGTCATCCGGACGGCGTTAAGAACTTTTCAAACACCGAGTATCAGAACCCAGAATCACAGGCTGTCCATTGATGTAATAGGTGAGCGACCGTCTTACGACTGAAGGAAAAAATATGGGGCTACTTATAGAATCCTTATTCTGAAGTATGCGCTGCCTTAATTGAAATTTGCCGTTAAAATGAAAGAACACTCTTTATACTTTTGTTCTTTAATCGGCGTTTCCTTGGCTTCACGAAAAAGGCAACGAAAGTACCTACTGGAACATCATCATTTTTTAAGTTGACTTTTAAGTATGTATAATGTAGGTATCGTATTATGTAAAAAGCAAGGAAAAATTTCAGAAAAATAGTTCGATAAAATTAGAGTTATATATCTTAGCTTTAAAACAAGACCAACCACTTCGAGGTTTTGGAGCTCAGATATTACCTAAAGTCGGAAACGGAAAAGTAGCATCTACTAAATTTTCGGCATTAATAATTCAATCCATGATACAACATTAGCATGTAAATTATGTACCCTTTAATAGACTCTGCTTTAAGCACAACCAACATAAATACTCACTCTATGATTAGGGCTTAAACTGGAACCCTATGATTTTATTCGTTATACATTATTGTCCTTAAGAATGAATTGCCAAAAAACTGTTGGGGCCCGAAGCTGGTGGCGTGATCAGATTTTCTATGGAAACGTTATATAGTTTTCCTTCATTATTTAATTTTAAAAAGTTTCCATAAAGCAAACCAATCCAGAATTTTTCGTTTGCATTTTCTTTTCATGTGGTGTTAGAACTTAGATTTAATTTAATCGACTTATTCAGTAGTCTAGGGACTGTGTAAGATCTTGCTTATGAGTTTCACATTCTTAGGTTCAATTCCTGATTGAAACTGAAGTTTAGAATTTTCAGATTACAATTTTCGTAACACTTTCTCCAGTTGTCACTCACTAGCTCCAGCGTGCCCATAGAAGTAGGTATATTCACTTCAAAAACTAAGTTGTAAAAATTGGAAAAAATGTTTATAGGTATAGGGTGATGGCCCCTAAGTTCAGCCCCCTCCAGTAGTTACCCGCTGACATACAAATCACAGCGCAATAGTAAATGGTTTTGCTTTTCTTCCAAACAAAAAATATTACTCTCTTGGGTAACACTTCTCCTCGCTGTGTGCAAAAAATTGACACAATACACTTGTTACTTCGAGCGTAACAAATATAAGTCTGCGTACAGTTTTCATAAGTGCAGGATACGAGTGGTTTACCAAAAAAAAAAAAATATTTGAAGTGACTTTGTAAAAGTGATATAATTACGAATATGCTGAAGGCATGTGCAGTTTATGATTATTATTATGATATTAACACTTTATTGATCTTTTTTGTTAACTTAAAATGTTAAAAATATTTTCTGTTAAATAATTAAGAGGGGGGCTGACCTTATGGGACATTATTTGTATGATTATCCTAAGCTCAGCCCCCCCGGCTGACTACTGGAGACTACCTTAATTTATTATTTTTCATAGCTGAGTATGCAAAATGAATGGAAACTTCAATCAGTATTGATTCTCGCAAAAATTTCGATAAAATTTCTTTGATTTCCAGTAGTCAGCCCCCCTGTACATTTACTTGAGAAATGGGGGCTGACTATGAGAGACACGGTTCTTTTAAACGTTCTCCAGTCGTCAGCCCCCACTTCTTATGAAAATTTGTAAATTACATTGGGGCTGACTACTGGATACTTGCGTGGCCGACTACTGGAGCTGAGGGGGCTGACCACTCGCAACTCATACCTTTTTCACTTATTTTGCAAATAGTTTGCATTAGGTAGTTCATATCCCTAATAAGCTTAATATTTTCCAATCCACAGACTTCAAACATTCGGAAAAGCCAAATACTTGATTAAATAGTTGAAAAATGGATTTTTAAGGACCAATCAAACTCAAAAAAAAAGTTAAGGGGCTGACTACTGGTGCCATCACCCTACCTATCTCTACAACAAACCAATTCTATCTTTCAAGCTGCAACCAACAACACATATCCACAAAATTTCATTTAAATAGATTGAGAGGCTTAAGACTATCCTATCCATTAAGCTTTAACCAACCATGCACACACTAAATTTTAGTGAAATCGGTTGAGTGGTTTCAGAGATCGCAACACCATAATACACCCTGTACCTATAGGTATACCTAAGTATAACTCATGAACCAGTACGCATCCAAACACCGTAGGTATTACAAAACAACCTTGGTATTGACGTCACCTTTCATGGGAACTTTCCAGAAACAGATTCGGTTTTTGCATTACAGAAAACATCAATTTCAAACTCAATAGGTAGGTACCAATTCGACAGAAATGTTTCTTTCTACTCAACCGAAGGATCAAATTAGAGAGAGAACATTTTGGGACGAGTCTAACAATCCAGAAAACATATACCTACCTACCTACCTATCTATAGAAAATACTGCCAATAATATTTATTGGAAGGTCCTACAGTCTTAAGCAAAGCCCCATTGGTACCTACTCCAGGGACCCTCCCAGTTCGAAAAAAGCCTATTCGCACGATTTATGAACCAATGCATTATTTAACTGAAGGTTATGCACACAATACCCATCATGAGACCTTCGCCAGCTGCTGTCTCTGCCAATTTGCTGCTCTACTCCACTCTTCCCGCTCGAAAGAAACATTCGACCTGCTGTTTTGCAAACCCAATGAAAATAGAAAATACAAATCCATATCCTTTACATTTCAATTTAGCTAAAACAACGTGTAAACATCTACGGTCAACTTAACATCGCCCATGTGGCAAGATATACCTACCTACCATACCATAGGTATACCAAACATATTTAGGCCAAATAACCATTACTTCCAATTGACTTAGTTCCATTTTCAGGCATGGGCGACAACGATGTAGGTATACAGCCCTGGACATGGACACTGTGGAGAATCCAATTTTAAAGTTTCTTGTATTTGTTTGCTTTATTTTGTTGCTATATTTAGGTACCTATATCTATCTGTGCAAAAGGTTTTTTTTAAAGGACCCAGCGCTGCTAAACTCATAAAGACGTATAAACATGACCTAATCTAAAGCAAATCAGAAAATCCATTCAATGCTCACCCTATAAATATTTAAAGCCTGCCATATGATGACGGGTAGCCAGTACAATGACACGCCCTATTTCAGTTGGGAAAAAAGGATTTCTCATCTCTCTCCATATAGTCGGCCGGCGACGATGAAAACATCCCACGCAAAAAAGCCAACTTTTCCATGCGAATGCAGACGCAGAGGTGGACGTGAAGTTGGGAGGTTGAGAGATACGCCAACAAAACCGGGCAGACGGAGAGTGGAAATAAAATGTATACCACACACACACGCAGCCTAAACCAGGTCCAAAAGTCGAAGAGGAAAAGAGCCAGATGATAATAATATTTAGAAGGAATTTCCGACAGTAGTGCGGACTGCGGAAGCGGAACCAATGGTGCCGATTATGGTAACCGACTTGCATCAAAATTGTCTCCCACTTAAGATCAGTGGCAAAGAGAAAATTCCTTCGAAACGTAGGTATGCAGTGAAGAAAGGACACTTTCATAAAACAATAATGAATATGGCAATGGCAACGGCACTAGCACACACCCATATATACAACCGGTTGCCGGCCCTGTTCGTAAAAAATTATTGTGTTCGACAGCAATTAAGCCATGTCGTGCAATTTGGCAAAAATGCCGTGCGCTGAAGAGGACGAAGCAGCAAGCAGGAGATAATCACTTACCAGCGTTGTAGAAACAAGGGGGCCGACAAACATCGGCTCAAGTGGTGTACACATTTTTTTCCAGTTCTCTCATTGCCAGCTCTCCATTTTCGTATCATTTGCATTCATACGAAATTAATTCGCATTGTTCCTTGAATGTTGAATAGGAACAAATAAAATCACAGAAAGGGGGCCAGGCCAACCACAAAAAGCGAGGAGCACCAGCAAATTGTGGTGAGTTTTACATATATTTTATTTTCGTTCATAAAAAAATGACATCTGCCTGAGTGCCTGCTCCTGCATTTCCCCGCATTGGAAAAGGGAATAGGAAAAGTAGCAAAGCCAAAAATAAAAGAGAACTGCTTAACAAAAGAAGACCCAACTTGCTGTATGGGTTAACATCTCGGCGCACACCAGGACTTTAAGCGGGGGGTTAAAGCGATTGGCATAATAAAAATGAATACACATTGGAGGATAGTGGAGACTGGAGAGATGTGCGCGAGTGGGAGAGAGAAAGAGCGTCGCTTAGCAACCAGGGTGCGGTCGGTTCGGTCCTTTCCCATTGAACTTGGCTTTTTGATGGAGAATTCGCGATGCTCTTTCTTAATGTATGGTGATGGATTATTATGATGGATTAAAAGAAACGCTCAATGGCTTGAGTTCTGTAAAAGGGTAGCTCTGTCTTGGTTTAAGTTACCAGCGACATAGGTCTTTCGTTTTTGTTTGGTTTTTTTAAATTCCCAAGTAAGGGGGATTACCTATGGATGCGAGACGGCAGTGGAATTTGCCACTTTGCCAGTAGATTTGCTGTTCTGAAATGTCGAGATGGAACGTGGAAGTGGAGTACTCTAAGAGAGACGGAGACCAGACCCAGAGATCAAATTGCATTGATTTTAGAACTGCTCTGAACTCTGATACGAGAAGCGAAATACCTCCGAAAAGAGATTGTGTGGTAGGTTTCGACTCCACTTGTATAGCGAATAGCGATTGCGCCCAGCATGGTAGATCTGGAGCAGCAGACGTTGCGTATCACTTCCAGCTTCCACTTCCCCTAACAACGACAAGCCATGAAGAAGATTGTGTTAGTTTATTTTGTGTAGGCGAACAATGTGCGGAATATAATGGAACTGCTGATTTGTGGTGGAGACTGGAGAACATAATTGGTGGAGTGGTTGGTGAATGCGCGAATATTTATTGGGGGGAATGAAATAAAAAAAAAACACACTTACATTGGGGAAACATCCAGATTTGCCATTTTAGCCTGAAAAGGTAGTAGGTAAATTTTGACTTTTGAGTCCAAAATAAAATAATATTGAAATGTAGGTATATGTACTTTTACTTTGTGGGTTTGTTTGGTTTAGGTAGGTATGAAGTATGAGTAGGTAGGTACCTATACAGCTTGTTTACCTGGTAGATTCTTGTTACCATTAGGCGTTTTGTGTCTACAAGGTCGCGCAAAAGTAATCCTCCTATCAGAAAATGCTATAAATTTTGTGATTGGCCCCTAATGTCAGTTCTGTTTTGACATTTGTGTAGTAAACACATGCGTACACGTTAATAAACAATGTTACCCTACACTGCTCCAGAACGCGGAATATTGGTGACTATTTATTTGAGCAATAATCGGTCGGTGACTTTGGCACAACGTGAATTTCGTCGCAGATTTCCTAGCCGTTCGTTTCCATCTTAGCGGGTACGTAAATAAGCAAAATTTACGCTTCTGGGGCACTGAAAATCCGCGTGTAACCCACGAAGAGCCATTACACCCGCTCAAAGTCACTGTATGGTGTGCTGTTTTCGCTGGAGGAGTCATCGGACCTTTTTTCTTCGAAGACGTCGCGGGCCAAACGGTTACTGTGAATGGTGAGCGCTACAGAGCAATGATCAACGAGTTCTTTTTGCTGCAACTTGATGAATTGGGATTGGAAAACATATGCTGAAGGATGCATTTCCCGGGCGCCTAATCTCCCGTTTTGGCGATTTGCACTAGCCAGCAAGATCGCCTGATTTAACCGCTCCAGACTTCTTTTTGTGGGGCTTTTTGAAGTCGCGGGTTTATGTCAACAAGCCTCAAACTCTTGCAGCTCTTAAAGACAATATCCGTCAAGAATGTGAGGACCTATCGCCGGAAGTTTTGGCCAAAGTGATGGAAAATGCCATAAAAAGGGCTCAAATGACAATCACCTGTGGCGGCGGCCATTTACATGTCATGATATTCTCGACTTGATGTAAAAAAAATTAAAAAAACCAAATAAAAATAATCCACAAGAAGAATCAAAGTTTTTCATTTTTTTTTTTAAATTATAGCCAAAAAACATCGGAAGGTTATTTTTGGGCCACCTTGTATATTAGTTCAGACACATCAGAGCTTAGAATTTGAGTTTATTTTTGCGTCCAGAGCATGGTAAGAGCGCGCTCTATGAGCTCTGAATAAATTGACTGAGCACACTGAGTAGGTGAAAGGCTTTACACATATATGTACTTATAAACATTTAGAGGTTCATTTGACAGAAAAAAAGGAAAAAGGCGCTCGTAATGCTAGAGCTCAGTTCAGTGTTCAGCTCTGAACCAAAAAAAGTCAAATGAGTAAAATTTCTACCTGTTCATTTTGATTGAGATCGTATTACACTTACTAAAGCTAAGATAAGATTGCCAATTATGCATATGAATGCCAAAAGGCAAATGACCAGATAAGCTGTCAAATGAACAAAATGTCACAATTATCAAAGCTGTATATTAGACTTATAGTATTACCAAAATTACCAATTTGGTCATAATTTGCCTTGATGGTCATTTAAGGCATTTGTTATTTATTACCCAATGTTTTAGAAGGGTAGGTACCTAATACAAAGCAAAAAAGTTGAAGTTGGAAAATTTTTGGTAGAAAAATAATAGGTATTATTTTATCTTATTTGTTTATGGTGTTCACTGCTCGAAATTGATTGTGATATAATTTTTTATTGTAGTGAAAAATTAATATAGAGGTTTGCGCATTGGTTTTGACTTCATTAATTCATTAAACCACAAAAAAAGAGAGAGAAAATGAAAATAAATCCCAATTATACGAACTCATCAAACACCGATGACAACAAAGTAATTCTTGTTCCATCAAATTGTTTGATGCTGCCATTCGTGCTTATTGTCCGATTACACTATATGCTACTTGGGAATTTTCATCTGTCAAAATCAGCTTGGTCATATGTGGCATTCAGGTCATTAGAGCATATGAAGTATGATCCATATTTTTACAGGAGAACTGTCAAAAATTGGCATTTTATGACAACTTGGCATACAGTCTAATCTTACCTTAAAACATTCTGAATCTTGGTAGGAATGTCGGCTGATGTTTCTCAGCGCATTTAATGTCAATGGACTTAACTAATGATCATTTTTAGTATGACTTAATATTCTGTGGGTCACAATATGCAATTTTGTATGACAAATTTCGCTGCTGTGAGCTTGAAAAATTTAGCCTGGACACTTAGAATGATTATTAGTATCGCGGAATAAAATATTATTTGTTTTGTCATCTGATTCATGATTTTTTAAGCTCTCATCCAAAAATAGCGGTCACAAAGTTGGATTCAGAAAAGTTTACAAACAAAAAAAGCTATTTTTGGAAAAGCTATTACTTCCAAATCAAGTAGATTACAAGCACTACCTACACACGTGAAGACTCTAAAAAATAGTTTGCTTTGCTGAGAAAGATATGTTTAGTGTGATTAGTTTCACCTGGTAACATTTCAACTTATATAAGCTATTTTTAGATGACTTGGAACTAATTAAGCATTTTTATCATAATTCTGGTAAACTTATTCTGGTTTAAGTTAGGGTATTTACTTGTTTTTTTTTTTTTTCAAATATTAAAAGGATCAAGACCCTTTTTGGACACTGCCTTGAAACACATGCAAATGTTATTATTATAATTACATTATTTTTTTTTTAGAAAGATGCTTATAAGTCGCGATTTGGAAGCCAAATGTTTGACTTCCTTATCGACCTGGGTATCGTAAGTCAATGCTCAAAAATAAGTTGCGAAAAGGCGAATCAAAATGATCGAAAATCTTGTGTTGGCTGTCAAAGAGGTAGTCGTTCAAAACAGCTCTACCAGCGGCATTCGGAAAAAAAATTCCAATTTATAATTTTGAAAGATGTCAGAGCTAATATTGGCTTCTTAATTCTCATCAAGGCTGATTCAGATGTTGTGTACACGAACATAAGTATGCCCGATCGCTCTAATTTTTGATCGCCCAATTATCTGGGCGAAAAACATTGAGCACCAACTGATGTCGAACTTCGGTTAAACGCTGTACCTATAGCAAAACTACGAATTATGATGAACCTTAAACACCTTATAAAGTAAAAAAAATAGTTACCGAGAATTTTCTGCGCACCCGTCTTTCTATGCGATGTGCCAGCCTTCCAAACATGCAACGGCAGTCCTATTCCACTATCTAAGTAAATCTTTTAAAAACGGAACTATAGCCTTATCAGCTATCCTGGGCACATAAAGGTATCAAAATAATCACCACACCCTATAACCAATTAACGGACAATCTAAGTTGATAAAAAGTTTTGTTTCTTCTAAGTAAATGAAGTTGTCAGAAACTTAACAACCACACCCTAATCCATCCCTTACTCTATACCTACTCCATGAATTTCCATTCATATTCGTTTAGTTTTGCTTTAAGCGGGCGGAAAAGCTACCTTACAAATCTCTCTATCAGTGTGACTCAAAAGATTTCCACTTCAGAAAATTTAATAACCTATCCCAAATAGAAACAGAAAACATCCCTCGCCCGCGCCCGTCTGCCAACCACCCTTCAATTATCAAAATTGCTATGACTAACACACCAATTGACTCATTCGTATATCCCTTTAAGGACTCGACTCGACAACTCACGGCTACAACTGATCCCAGTCATCATATGCTCCTCCTCGATGGATTCGCTACCGCCAATGCAACGAAAAATCCGTAACATTGCTTGCTTTTCTTCCTTTATTCTTGAATCCATCCAGGAAGGCGGCTGCTCCCTCTTTGCCTGGCACAAACACAGAAGAAAAAAAAAATCGAATTTCATCCCTTTCTTAGTCATCAGTCCTCGTACTTGTTGCTATGTCTGGGCGGACCGCTAAGCCCCATGGCCATACCGCAGTCAGTTCTCAGTTCTGATAAGGGGGCACCCAAACGCCGTCAGGGAATTATGTTTAACGTCCGAAGCAGGATTGCAAACTTTTTCCCGGATGCGTAATGGAATTTCATCATTACACAGACGACAGCGTTCGCATCATCATATCGGCGACGACGAAGACGAAGTTGGAGTTGGAGTAGGTTTATATCCGTGAAGCAATTTACGGACATAGACTTCCTTATCCTCGTCCTTAGTCGTCCTAGTGTTGAGGTAACGTGGCTTAACCGGGTATAGGCAAACACACGTTTCGCCAATAAAACTTCTTTTTTTTTCTTTTCTTTTTTTGCGCTACCATTTTATGTCAGTTGTGCGTGAATTCATATCGTATTCTGTTTTGGTGCCATTCGACTTGACTCACACCAATAGAAATCTAGTTTGTTCTTTTCGTGGTGTTGGTCTAATAGGCGCGTAAAGATAAACGCACGAGTGCGAGGAAAATCAAAAATATATGGAGTCATGCTCGGGCCAGATTTGAGCTCGGTCATCGTCCTGTATTCATATGTGTAGCTGAATATTTCATAGATATAAATGGAGCATGACCTGACCACAATCGTTTCACGTCACGATAACTTTCAAATGAAAAATGTTCAATTGGTCCTGGCAAAATGAAATTGGTTGGAAACAACATATAAGGTGGTGTACTGCTGTGCATTTTTATTTTATTTTGCTGTGCACTTCACTGATGGGAGGACTCCGAACTGTGCAAGTGGAAAAGTTGATAAGAAGTTTTCCAACGACTGTGTGTTTAGAAAATGTTCTTCTGCTTCGTCTCGTACTCGTCCTCGCAGACCGAAAGTGTGAGTTTTATGAGTAATTTTACCTTCATCGTGGATTTTGTTATAAGCAAACTTTGATGAATGACATAAAATTATATGATTATTGGGTTTGGGTTTGATGTTATAAAATGAGATTAATTTGGTTTTTTTTACAACTCGAATGTCAATTGCACGTAGTTGAGTAGAAAGGGGACAAATAACACTGTTGTAAGGTGTCTCCAACTGGAGGTGAAGGTGGAATTCGGCAATTTAAGACGGTTGAGATTTCTTTAAGACGTCAAATAGCGACGCCTAGGCGATGAGTTTTTAGAGAAGTATGCCAGACATTCGAAACAATTTGCGAAGTAAGCATACGTTTTGTTATGTGTACAATATTTGACTAACTTTCTTAGGAATGGGTTGGAGGACTAAGTGTGTTGGATGAATGATCGAGGGGTCTTTGATGGATTGCGAGCTTCCATTTATATGGTTTTTTTTTTTTTTAAAGAGGCGTAGATCTTTGAAATTAAATAAAACTATGTAATTGAATGGTGCTGATTTTAAGATAAATACAATCATGTGCCATTGCAATGCTTAAGAATAATTTTAGATCACGTAAGCTACTCCGGTAGGTATAAATGTGGAATTTTTTCAAGAATATGGCCCAATGACTTCACGCCAAACTGTGTATTTTTCACTCCAAATGCGACATAGCAACTTTGGTCTCGATGAAATTAACACTTAGTTAAAAATCGCTTTCACTTTGAAAGTCTGTCATGCGGCGGAAAAAAAATGTCTACTCTAGGCTTAGATAAATGAGAAATATTTAGATCAGCACAGCATTTTGACAACAAGAAAAATCTAGCTGCTACAGCTTAAGGCCGCAGCTGTGCCTGCAAATAGGTATCGCTATTTATTGGAATAATTTTACTAAGAATAGTGAAATTGTCCGTCAAATTAACGTTAAAGGTCTAAGGGGTCTACTATTATAGACATATATATACAGTGTCAGTGTGTCACTTGAGCCGATGAGCAGGGAGAAGCTTTAAGACTTGTTTTGCTAAAAATTTGAAGTTTAGTAGTTCGGAAAGAAAAAATGATTGTATTTTTCAAGCAAAATCCCTTTCCCAGACAAACCTAGCTAATCCCATACAAAGTGAGGAGCTTATATCATGAAGCTAACGTATTAGGAAGGGAAACGTCCGTTCACCAAATTATTACTGCGTATTTAACCGATCGCTTTGACTGTTTTGCTATGAAAGGGTTGCTGATGTAGGCGCAGGGTCATAAGTCCACAGGCCAAAAGTCCACAATGGACTTTTGACCCACTTTGGTGGGCTATAAGTCCACAAATCAATTGTGGACTTATAACCCACCCAGGTGAGCCAAAAGTTCACACAAAATTCTTGTGAATTTTTGACTCACTGATTGTGGTCTTATGGCTCACGGATGAAGAAGGTGAAGAAGAGGACAACGAGCTTGAAAGCGAAGCTAAAAATTCTAGTAATGACCTCATTTGCGGTGTTTGCCTTCAAAACCCACAAGACACACTTCTTCAGCTTTCAAACTATGAATTCTGTATGGGGGGGCATGCTGCCCCCCTGCAACCCCCCTGCTTAGGTTTACTGATGGATTACGGGGTGGGTGCAAGGTTATTCTTATTACTCAAATTTTGTTGGCGTTATTGCACTTTGTGGGAGTGAAATAAGACCAACTGTTGGAAGTTATCCTTATTACACTATTTAAGAGCGAAATAATGTACATTTTTAGAAGTTGGTCTTATTTCACGGCATCTGTCAAACATTCCCATACTTTTTGAGTTGTTAAAACAACTCTTTTTGTCATATGGATAATTGTGGACTTATGGCCTACTTCCATTTTAAAATTGTGAACCTATGGCCCAAATTATTGTGAACTTTTGGCTCATCTGGGTGGGTTATAAGTCCACAATTGATTTGTGGACTTATAACCCACATAGATGGGTCAAAAGTCCATTGTGGACTTTTGGCCTGTGGACTTATGACCCTGCGCCGCTGATGTAGGGTGTTTATTAATTTGAAACCTCATTCTCTCGATCTTTCTAAATCATCTGACACAATCCGCATACGAGGGGTAGATGAGAGCTGTCGAAATTAGACTGACCAAGTCACCCAGGGACCTGCACCTAGCTGAAGGTTGCCTGCCTACTTATGCCATGCATAGACTATAGCAGGTCTTGGAATAAACTGAGCTTAAAGACCGACACAAGGATCGATCCGTCCAGAAAAGTACCTATAGTTACTCGATTGAGTACTTTATGTGTCTTGTGTTCCTTTTTTTCGATATTTGCAAGTCTCATATTGGCAGCTTACGATCTTATTCTCTCGGTCACTATACCTACCCAAACTCATGACTATTGGTAAGAGCTCATAAACAAATCGAACTGGGTAGCCTAGCTTTGACAGAATATTTGGTCCTGCTGTTTACAAATCGTCTTTGCTGTTGCTAAATTGAAACATTTGGACCAATAATATACTCTGTATGGCGCATGCTTTTGCACTTGTGAATAAACTTCGACAGGTCTGAGAAAATAAGATTTAAGAATATGGGTACCAAACCCGAAAATTTGCATTTAGTGGGGCTATCGTAGCTCTGTAGTTTTTTTGACTCGAATCCCTCTACCTACTTCAGTGGGACTGCCCTATATATACACTGAGTGCATTACACGGGTGCTCGCGAGATTTCAAAGCCAAATTCACAGCTTTATAACTTATAACCTTTTTGCTTTATTTAAAAGACACCAACAATAACTTGTTGATATTTGTATAACAGCCTCCCGAACAAGCCTCAAGTCTTCCGTAGTCTCGATGCCTATTCAAACTCGATGCCAGTTGCCACTATGTGCAAAATCAATCCGCCTTCGGACTCCAATAACGATCTACTGGAAAACAGATGGAAAACTCGCATAGCATAGGCTGGAGTTAAGCCTGACGAGTTGCTGAGGGAGACAATTCAACTACCCCATAGATGCACGCAAGCTGTCATCCTTCATGGCTGACTTTAAGTGCCCTTATTTGACAGACACTTCGCCAAATACTTGCCATTATCGCTTTTTCATCTTTGGGTGTGTGTTTCTTAAGATTCATGTTGTGGACAATTTTATAGTAATAATGTCTGGGCGCTTGGTTTATAAAAGTTCATAAATATAGGTACCGTGTGATTACAGGTAAATGGGAGCTCCTGTGACAATTGCAACAGATTCATTTAGTCAATTATGTCCAAAACTAGTACTGATAACAAAATGAACCAGACTGCGTATAAATAAATAAACAAAAATATAAATAAAAAAAGCTGTATCCACAGGCAAAACAATCTTGAGCATAATTAAATTTATAAACAAGTAACAAAAGCCATAATGAGTTAACATTTGATCTCAAACAAGTGATTAGGCTAATTGGATTCTGTCTATTCACCCACACCCACACATATGACTATATACCCCTATTGCTGTACTGGAATGACATGAAGACGTTTCAAAGGAAAAACAAACTTCATTAGGCCTATTCGAATAATGTAAGTCGCGTTTTGTGTGAAAATTCCGACACTTTCCCGACTAATTAAAATGTCATTTTCGAATATGTACGTAGTATCACAAAATTACGAATATAGAGAATTCCAATGTATGCGCTCGTATCGTGTGTCACGCAGAGAGTTTAATTAATTAACTTTAAAGCTCACTGCTTCTAAGGATGGTGTTGAGCATCGTTAAAGGGTTGGCAGATGGCATAAGCGTACAATTTTCTCATACGCCAAGTAGTCCAGCAAAACAAATTATATAGATGTTTGCTAGATGGTCGTCCGGTGCTAGTATACGTTTGTATCACGGCGAGCTTGGGCCATATTGAGTTGTGTCTATACTGTGATTTTTTTGGTCACCAACTTACCGGCTGTCGGCGCAGTGGCTTAGTGATTAGTTTGTTGGACTACTTAGCGAGGGGTCCCAGGTTCGACTCCCGCAAAAACCCTGTTGTGTTCGCGACCGACCAGTTGTCTCTCTCTCTACCTGTCATCGGCGGCTGACATGAGCTGTCAACTTTTCATGTCTTTTTTCTTTTTGTTCTTCACTGAACCAAATTTAGTAGTCATATTGATAAAAAAGCATGTAGATTTGAAGAAACGGTGATCAATATAAGGTCAACAGCTCCTGTCCGTTGTTTTGAAGAAAATTTGTACGGTATAAGAAATATTGTCATGTTGATGAAATGAATAATATTTTTCATTGTGGTGTTAAATCCACAAAAAATTTTCAAATTGAATAATTATTTCGTCAATTTCAACGGAATCCATTCTTCAAGTTAACATAAAATATTCCTTATTTTCAAAAATATTTTTCAAATTGAAAAAAGAAATCTTCATTTTTACGTAAACATTTCTTCAAATTGAAAAAAAATCTTCAATTCTACGGATAGTACTCTTTAATTTAATGAACGCTTTTTCAATATAACGTAATGTTTTCTTCAAATTGAAAAAAATCTTCTTGGTCTTTATTCAAGATGAATAATTTTTCATCAATTCTACGCATCTTTTTCTTCAATATGAAGCATAGTTTTCTTTAAATTAACTATTATTCTTCGGTTTCGTGCTAATTTTTTTTGTCAATCTGACAAATATTTCTTAAATTGAAGAAATTTTTTGTTTTTAATTCCATTATTCAAGCCACATTAGAGAAATAAAATACGAATAAATATTTTTAATCTAAAAATCTTTTTTATTAGCTATTTATATTTAATAGATTTATAATAATAGTAAGATAATTGTAATAATCATAAATAATTATGAAATTTAAAGCTCACAGTACAGATATAAGATATAAATAAATAATTTGTTATTTAAAGTTTTTAAATCAATTTGATAATAATAATAATAAGAATTAATAATAATAAAGTGATTAAGCTAAGTAAGCCGTTAGCCGGTGGTCGTTCCGCGCAGCACTATCTGAAATAAAAGAAAATCATTAAATATTGCATACATATGTAGGTATATATTGTATTTATTCCTATACGTTACCTAGTACGATACTTGGCCGCGGTCCAATGTGTTTCCGAACAATCAGTCGTTTTTTAATTTATTAATTTAAAAGGTATGGTTTAACACGAACACGATAGGTACTATCCTCACTGTACCACTTCACTTACAAGAATAAAAGCTATCACTTCTAGGACAACAATAAACAAATACATTTTAATAAAACTTCTTCAAATTGATTATTTTTTTGCAATTGGAAGAAAACGTTTTCCTTCAGTTAAAGAAAATTATTCAAGTTGAAGAAAAAATTCCCATCATATAATGATATTTATTCAATTTAAAGATATTACGAACAAATTTTTTTTTTAGATTGCAACGGTTTAATGTGTATTTCCCGGAGTGAGGGATAAAGTCGGTCATAACATATTGAAGAAACTTCTTCAAGTTGATCAATTTCGTCAATGTGAAGAACACTTTAAAGCATTTCAACAAATTTATTCAATTTGAAAAAAAGTAAGATGTGGTAATAATACAAATTTGCTGGCAATTTAGGGAAATGCGGAGCTAGATTCAACTAGATAGAGTTTGTAAAACTCAAATTCTGTGAATACTCCGTTCGACAAAAATAGTGGTAGGTACGTGTGCAGAACAGCGATGAGTTTTTAAAACGTGATGTTTTTGCGGTTCTTAAGCACCGATACTGATAGGAGGTGATGTGCATTGGTTGGTTGTCTTTATTGTAGGGCGTTTCGCTTATTGTTATTACCTATGGAATAGATATATGTTGGCGGTTAGTCTTCTGAGGGCGAACAGTTTTAGATTTAGCGTAGAACTTCCTGTTAGTCGAACTGTTTTGTAGGTAAAGGGAATAAGTTTAGGCCAAGCTCCATATATAGGTAAATGTGATGTTTGAGTCCTGATCTAACCTCCACATTATAGAAAAAGATTAGTCGCTTTTAGTTTTGTTATGAAGGTAATCGTCATTAGTGTATCTTATGCGCATTAATTGCAATCAACATTTCTTTTTATAATATAATGTAATTAAAAAAAAAAAATATTTATTACAGAAGTTGAAGAAAAGCTTCTTTTTTTTTTTTTTGAAAATGGCTTCAATGATATCAACTGATATAAGAATAAACGATGTATTGTCTTTCTTATAGAATCCCTCTATAATATTCTTCAGGAAGTGTAAAGGTTTTCGCATACAACTATTTTTTTTTTTAAATCTCCACTTTCTCAAAACTGCTCAACTGTTTTAAACTATTTCTAAATTTAAGAACTGTTTGTTTGATTTCTTATAAACCTTGTGTAAAGTCCTACCTACATCTTAAAAAAACCTAAGAGCTTGTAAAACAAAGTAAGAAATACCATGCTCGATTCTGGCTACGAGTAAGATTTTTATTTGAGCAATCATAAACATTTGCATTAATTGTAAACTGGTATAAGTGCAAAAAAAATTAAAACGAATTACTAAAACAAAGAAAAAAATAACTTGTGATTTTGAAAAAAAAACGTCCCCAATCTCCCCTTTTTTTAATTTAAATAAAACAAAATCCGATGCGGGAAAAAGGCTTTTGAAGAAATTTCATTTATCTTGAATATGTACCTAATCTTCAATTAGACGAAATATTTGATGAACAATTGTCAATTTGAATTGTTGAGGATTTTGTCAATATGAAAATAAATTCATTCACTTGAATAATATAATAAATAGTGTAGCATTTGATGAAACTTTACTGATTCTGAATATTTAATTTTCAATATGAAGAAACATTTTGTGGAAAATTGTTAATTTGAATAAATGACTCTTCTAAAAATTATCAACAAATTTTTGTCAATATCACATACAGGATAACGGTTTGTTAACGACTTCAGTTTGTCAATATGACAAAATTTCATTGGTTTGAATAAAATATGAAATCGGACAGCAGTTGAAGATATGTTATTTATTTTGAATATTATATCTTCAATAAGACGAAAAATTTGACGAAAAATTGTGGATCCGAATAATAAATTCTTCAAAAATTAACAAAATATTTCCGTCAATATGAATACGCGATTTGGTTCAGTGTGTCGTCGTTCTGCTTCAGACAAGAGGAACACGTGAACTCACATCCCCTTAATATTTCTTTTATAATAAAGTATTATATTAACTAATATCTATTTTATTTTCATTTCAAAATACATAGCATTTTGGCGACGAGGCTGAAACAGGAAACCAATGGACGCCGCACAGTTTGCCCAATTTCTCGAGGCAATGAGGGAGTTGATACCCCAACCTCAAAATGCTGCTGTAACTTCAACGACCGTCATCGCCGCAAATTTCGAAGTTTTTAATGCTGAGCTAGAAAGCTTCGAACAATATATCGAGAGGTTCAATAACTATTGCGCTTTAAAAAATATAACCGACGAGGCTCTTCAGAAGCGGACATTCTTAAATTCGATTGGTCCTAACCTCTACGACAAGTGCAAGTGCTTACTAGCACCGAAATCAATTGAGGAGTCGTCCTATAAGGATATCGTGAAGGCCCTGCAGGTTCACATTGCGCCTCCAGTGAATCAACTTGTGGGTCAGCATCGTCTCCTCACGAGGATACAACAGTCAAACGAAAATTGCTCAGAGTACGTTGCTGCCTTACAGAAACTTGCTGTTGACTGTAAGCTGAATTGTGTCTGCGGTAAATCTGTTGCAGATTTGTTCTTACGAGCCCAATTTATAAGAGGTCTCAAGGATAATAACATTAGGGAGCAGTTATTACAGGACGATCTATCATTCAGTGCCATCGTTCAAAAAGCGTTAGCATCAGAGACGGCGAAACTAGACGCTCATGAGGTAGCTCAATGCCCTTCCAGCTCAGTCAATCCATCGCACACATCGATTAATCGGATTTCGAGATCGAAATATCATGCAGACACTAAAAAGCCAGCAGGACGCACATTTTCACGGGGGAAAAGTGCTTCACAAGGCAGAAAGCCTAGTTTCCGTGTGGATTTCAAAGAAATCGGAATCAGCGATCTTTGCATCAGATGTGGCAAAAATAACCATGCGTCTTCAGAGTGCAGAGTCGCTCCGCACAAACTTAAGTGTTCCTCGTGTCGTAAGCAAGGCCATGTGTCAAAAGTGTGCATTTCAACTTTAGTTAAAAACAAGAATGTTACACCAACCTCAAGCCAGTCAACGTCCAGAAATATATCAAATGTGACAGATTTTCAGGATTTCCAGTCAACGTCAACCTATGATCAATACGGCATTAACAAGGTAACAATAATTGATTTATTCACTACAGACTTGGCCACAAGTAAATATGAAATTGACATTTCCATCGCAAACAAAAGTGTAAAATTTGAAGTAGATTCTGGATCCGGGTACACACTTCTCCCCAACAACGAGTTCAAACGCTTAAAGTTGAATACTAAACTCAAAAAATGTTTCGTAAAGTTCAGAACTTACGATGCAGGGTTCGTGGCACCCCTAGGAGTTGTGAATGTACCGGTGAGGTACAACGATATTAATTCGATTGAACAACTGTTCATTGTTCCTGATGGATTTTCACCTTTGCTAGGCAGGACGTGGATTCGTCATCTAAACATAAGCCTTCAAGAAATCGACAAAATCAGCCAGCCCATCAAATATGCGTCCAACACTCAAGCTGTACTTCAAGTAAAGTCAATCGATCAATTTGAGAAGCTGTTTCCAAAAATATTCGAGCAATCGGTTGGGAAAATTCCAGGCGTCAAATGCTCTTTACAATTAAGAAGTAATGCTAGACCTGTGTTTATCAAGGCACGTCCTATTCCTTTTGCGATTAGAGACAAGGTTGAACGCGAACTTCTTTTGCTGGAAAACGATGGAATAATTACACCGATCGACAAAAGCGATTGGGGTTCACCTATCGTGGCCGTGCCAAAAGCTGATGGAAATGTGAGGTTATGCTTTGACTACAAAGTTGCTGTCAACAAACAACTAACAGACGCACATTATCCTATTCCGCGGATCGACGAATTGGTAAACAATCTCAGAAACTCCAGATTCTTCTGTAAACTAGACCTATATAAAGCGTATCTGCACATAGAAGTTGACGAAATGAGTGCGATTATACAAACAATTTCAACGCACAAAGGCACATTTAAAATGAACCGTCTGAGTTTTGGCATTAAATCAGCACCAAGTGAGTTCCACAGAATACTTGATCAAGTCCTAAACGGCCTCAACGGTGTTGTTTCCTATTTTGACGACATCATCGTCCACGGAGAGTCACTAAGCGAGTGTGAAGAAAATCTATTGAGATGCTTTCGGAGACTTCAAGACAACGACCTTCATCTTAACAAAGCGAAGTGTAAGTTCTTTGCAACCAGAATATCGTACCTTGGTTATGAAATATCCTACAAAAAAATTGACAAGGACCCTAGGAAGGTTCAAGCTATACTGGAAGCACCGAGACCAACAAATGAGAAGGAAGTCAAGCAATTTCTTGGTCTCGTTACTTACTATAGTAAGTTCATCCCAAATCATTCAACACTGACAGCGCCCATTCGTGAGCTCCTCTGTTCGGACTCAATTTTTTTTTGGTCTGCAAGATGTGAAGCTGCATTCATCAGACTTAAGAACTATATTGGCAGCGAACAGACTCTAGTGCCATACGATCCTACATTACCAGTCACTGTCGCTTGTGATGCCAGCCCGGTGGGAGTAGCCGCAGTACTCTCTCACGTCATTGATGATGTCGAGAAACCAATATGTTTCGTGTCAAGGTCTCTTTCAAAGTCGGAGAAGAATTACAGCCAAATAGATCGCGAGGCCCTGGCAATCGTTTTTGCGCTTGACCGACTGTACACTTACCTGTATGGCAGGAAGTTTACCTACTCTTATTACGGACAACAAACCTTTGGCACGAATATTTCACCATCATAGTAAACTTCCTCCGATGACAGCTGCTAGATTACTAAGATATGCAGCGTACTTAGCTAATTTCAACTATGAAATAGTTCATCGAAATGGTGACCAAAATGCGAATGCCGACTATTTTTCAAGAAATCCTGTCAGTGAAGTATCTCCAGCTGACATTCACATTATTGACGAAGAGATTTTCCAGATCCAGTGTCGAACACTCAGTTTCATATCGACAGCTCAGGTAACCAGTGAAATGATCGAACAATACACACCCCAAGATCCAGCCCTGTCACAGATCATCAAAGAAGTCAACGCCGGCACGAGTCATTTGGAGGACTACACCCTTCAAGGTAATATTTTGTTTCGAGATTCCAGAGTATGCATTCCCAAAGCCCTGCAACGGAAGATATTGGAGGAACTTCATGTTACACACCCGGGCATTGTCCGAATGAAGCAGCTAGCGAGGCGATATTGCTACTGGCCGAACATCGACCGGGATATCGAGCAAGTTGTACGTTCTTGTCAATCCTGCGCAGTTCACCAGAAGTCCCCAACTAAGGCCCCCGCACACCATTGGGAAGAGCCCAAAGAAAATTTTTCAAGAGTGCATATTGATTATGCTGGTCCCAAAGACGGGAAATTTTATTTTTTATTAGTTGATGCCAAATCCAAATGGCCAGAGATCAAAGTAATTCCGAGAGCCCCGGACACATCAATAACTCTAAAGTTACTGGAAGAAATATTTTCCTTTCACGGATACCCTCAGTTCCTAGTTTCTGACAACGCAACTATTTTCAAAAATCCAGTGTTTGAGGAATTCTGCAAAGAGCGAGGGATTTTCCAAATCTTTACTGCACCAGGACATCCGTCGACTAATGGCCTTGCAGAGCGATATGTGCAAACCCTCAAGCTGAAGTTAGAGAAGATGCACAATGATCCAGGCCAGATTGAGAAAGTTCATCAGATACTGCAATTGTTTAGGGCGACACCCTTAGCTTGTGGGAAGAGTCCAGCAGAGCTGTACCTACACCGTACCATACGTATTCGCTTGGATGCTATCCGGCCTACCAAGGAGATACCAAAAGCTGTTCCACAACATGGTGTCCTACGAAGTCTCAAGGTGGGCGAACGTGTAACAGCTCGTGTTTACCGAAATAACAACTTATCATGGGAATTCGGCTCAGTCATGGACAAACTGGGGCTAATGCACTACACTATCAAGTTGGATAGCGGTCATGTATTCAAGCGACACATTGATCAACTCAGATGTGTCACTGTTCCAGCCCCTGAGCCAGCAGTCCGCAGAGTTCCAGCTCCAAAACCAGTCATCCACAACCCTCGGACAGTCACATTCGCAGATTATGACGTGATTGTAAGTCAACCAACTGGTTATGTACCCGTGACTCGAGTACCAGCAGCATCTGTAGCTGCACCTCCACTTCCCGAGATTCAAATTCCACGACGAACAGGAAGGCAAACTAGACAACCTGTTAGATTCAGAGACTATTATTTCGGCGATATTGATTGACTTATTTGGATGGAAATTTTTTTTTTTTACCAGGCGGAGAGTGTTGTGTTCGCGACCGACCAGTTGTCTCTCTCTCTACCTGTCATCGGCGGCTGACATGAGCTGTCAACTTTTCATGTCTTTTTTCTTTTTGTTCTTGTCGTCGTTCTGCTTCAGACAAGAGGAACACGTGAACTCACATCCCCTTAATATTTCTTTTATAATAAAGTATTATATTAACTAATATCTATTTTATTTTCATTTCAAAATACATAGCAAACCCAAATATCCGAGAGTACAACTGTCTTGAAATAGCTTCTCAATCGGCTGTTTGAAATCGGCATAAAATTGCAGATCCCTTCCATTCGTTCCAAAAATGAAATCTCACACAAAACGAATGGTTGTGAGAAGCTAGGCCTAGGTTACCGGTGCCGTGAAATAACGCCGAATTGCAAATCTCGGCGTTATTGCGCTTTCACATCGACGAAGTGAAATAACGCCGAACATTGTTTGTGAAATAAAGCCGAATCAAATGTTTCCACAATTCGGCATTGAATTTCGAACTATTATTTTTTCAAATTCTAAATACTGAAAAAAATAGAATGGTCGAGAATTTGTACATAATTAAAATACTGGTTAAGTTCTCGACCATTTTATTTATTTCAGTATTTAGAATTTGAAAAAATAATAGTTTCACGGCACCGAGGTTACCTACGGACCTATTGCGCCAACTTTATATAGGTATATAACTTACCAGCTATTTCATATTGAAATGCGTTTTATATGTCAGCCAACGTCACAAGGATATAACGATGAGATACTGCACCAGCATGAACTGGGGAGACTCTGATTGGGGCCTCAAAACTACGCCAACTAAGGAGGCATACTTCTAGTTAATACTGCATACAATATGCTGTCCGTCCTATAATGCGGTTTAAAGGGCCCAGCCCATAGAATCCGTCGCGTCCGTTGCGTCGACGGATTGCCGTATTTGACGGAACGAACTGTCCCATAGAATCCGTCGCATGCGCTAAGTGACAGTGTTTTAGTACTCTATACCTATTTGTCCCAAGAAACGTGGGAATGTTTCCCTTTCCAACGTAGTCAAATTCCCTTTCAAATAATTCCCTTGATAGGTATTTTTTTGTGAAAAAAATTAACTTTTAAAAGTAAAGGTTATATTATACGGATAAATAATCACATTAAATAACCTTTGGTATAAAAATCGCATTTTTTTAATATCATAATGACTTCTTTTTGGTACTAGAAAATTTTGATATTAAAAATCTTGCTGAAAGGTGATTTAAAAAAGTTATTTTTTATGTACATACATGTGTTGATTATCATGGTGAAATCTAGATACTTATTTTGATGAAATTTAGAAAAAAAAAATTTTTTTTTCAATGTTTTTTTTAGATTTTTCTTTTTCCCACTTAAGGCTTTTCGGACATCGAAATTCCCCAAAAAATAAAGAAATCCCACAATATAAGAGCACTTGTGAGAGCCGATGGCAGCCTCTCTCACGCGCTCAATATTTCGACCAATGAAAAGGAATCTTCCCACGATGTGCCAATTGTCAACGGAGGCGACGGACAGAAAAGTAGAAAGTAAACTTACTTTATCCGTCGCTCCGGCACGTGCGCTGCTTATGGGACACCCTCCATAAGAGAGTGTGTATTCTATCAACCCGTCAGTCGAAAACTTTGCCGCAACGGACGCGACGGATTCTATGGGTTGGGCCCTTAAGTCGAAACTGACTTAATTTTTATAATAGGATAAAGATAGTAAAGAAGATGTCGAGATCGATGGCTAATATTTACAGAGATGAATTAGGTAGAGCCATTGCATGTGAGAGCTTCCAACAAAATCGATACTGTCAAAAGAAGTAAGCCTCAGCAATTAGATTGTGAGCAAAATTTAAGCAAGAAACATTATTGCCGGACTTGTGGGGGCTCTATCCTAGCAGCTAACGCCTCCAGGGGTAGTCCTCAGTAAGAAGCCATTCTCGCACTATTTTGGTCATACTTGTGCAGCTTAGAAACAGCGGCGTAATAATAACTATGCTTATGCTGGTTAAATGGTGCTTACTGAATAAATAAATGGAGCACTCAAGACCATTGGCTCCTAACAGTTGAACAGGTTATTGGTTATTTTCACAATCAGAATGGCAATACCGCATCAGTTTGTCAGGACTTCTTTTGATGGTTTTGCTCTCAGAATCTCTGATAGTGATGCAAGTGATTGGGGCTTATATCTACCAAAAAATAAGCAGCAGGCAATAGTGACCTTTGCTCCTGCTGCACCATCTCTTCTGGCAGTCTTGTTTGGTGACCGACACAATGGACACAACTGATGGTCTAAGCTAAGTGAAGCTGTGGCAAACTGCCACAACAGCACCCATTTACCTACCTACCTACCTTGGTGACCGACAACCCACAATGCCACTTAACTGCGCATGCCTTGTCGCGCAGAGGCTTAGTGTGTTGGAGTACATATAAAGCAAGGGGTCGCAAGTTCGATTTCCAAAAAACCCAAATTCCATCTTAAGGATTTTTTCCACTGCGCCTCCTCTCGCCAACATTTGACAAACATCCGAGAGTATAACTGTCATAAAAGAGTTTTTCAATTAGCAGTTTGGACTCGGCATAAAATTTTAGAGCACCATTCGTCCTAAAAATAAAAAAAATAACACTAAACGAATAATGGTGGTGAGAACGTAGGCCTGCGCTCTATACGGACCGGTTGCGACAGTTATTTATTTATTTTTCTTATAGCTTCCATGGGCGTATTGAGTACAACTCCAGGGGGTGGCAATGCGTGGGTTGCATAGACTCATTGCCCCCCACACTTGGATAATTCATTTGAAAACGTCATCACATCAGAAATCGAGCGAACAGTTAACAGAACCATAGTAGATTTGCATGAAACAAATAATCCAACTTAAACCAATGTATCAGTAGGTAGGTACTCGTACATTTAAATTATACAGTCACAGTAGAACAATCAATCCTTTCAAATAAAAAATGGGGGTCCTCAAAAAACCTTGGACGCCCCATTTAGAGGCACTTTCCAAAAGATCGCTTTAGATGAGTAAGAAGCCTTTGATTTCGCGCACGGAACTCTTTCTCCTAACAAAGCAATAAAATTAGTTGCCAAGAGAGTTTCCATTTATAAAACCTAACATCCATCGCCTATTTTCTAGTATTTTGCCAAAACACTTCACAGCTTCGCAGTCGAGCATCCAACGCATATTGATTGAAAAGAAAAAAATTATTTGAGTACAAATACGTACAAATACGCGTCCTGAAAACAAAATTCCACTTATTCATATACATTCCCAGCGTTTTCCGATTAATTGCGTGTGCCCGGGATCGTGTCCTATTTAGGCTCCGCGACCTTTTGACCTAAAACCCACATGAATATGGATAAAAGAATAATAATTCTCTTTGGCTTTCTGTCACCATGGAATCTCTCCTCCTCCGGTCCGAGTCATATATTTTTAGCTGCGCTACACACCCTCGAATAATATTCCCGCATATTTGGATGTACTTCCTCTCGCGCAAATAAGAATGGACATGGACAGAGAAGCGTTTTTTTTTTGCCTTTCTTCTGATTGATGGCACAGAGTGTGTTTGATTATATTGTAGTAGGACTGCTGGATACACAATTTGGCTCCGAGAGCATATCTAATGTCAAAGGTCGTGTTTTACCGATGAAGGTCGTTCTCGTTGTATTACCTACGTATATGGGAGGACCACCACCAAAAGAGAGGACAATTATCCCTGATGATGAAATTTCAATCAGTTACTTAAGGAAGCTCCCAAAATAATTCTCTGGTCTGTGTAGAGAGATTGTGCGCCTGCATACTTGTGTTTTGTGTGCGTGACTTTTGTATATTGGATGGTGTCTGGAGGATTAGGGAAACCTTTTTCATTGCCTTTTATTGATGCCTAAGCCGCTTCTAATTGTTGCTCCCTCATTAAATGGGGGACGCAGCTAAATGAATATGACTCAATAGAGAGATATACATTCTATGCATATACGTATAGGCGGCATTGACGCGTTTGAAGTCGTCTGATGCACACTAAAAGCGTGAGACAAAATGGCTGATGGTTGATGTAGGTACTTTGCCATTCAGTGTTCTATTAGGTTACTGAGCTGGAATTACATCTGGGGGCGGGATATTAATTTTGAAAGTTCTCCAATTAGACGGATTTTGTACTCCATCAGAATGACTCATTTGATCTCAACCGAATTAATTATGTTCAAAATTCAATTAAAACCTTTTAAATGTGGATCGACATTTTGTCGCTGTTCGTAGGCTGGCTTGGAGTTTTTTCGCATTGTAGGTAGGGGGCGAATTGGTATACTGAAATACGTTCTTAGTGTGTCAACGTCAAGGGCGAAGTCGACGTATGCGTTGGCTATGACGATAGTGCTTAGTTATGTTCACATTCACTATATATACCTAGATCTACTGAACGGAAAAAATAATTTCGTGTGGAACAAAAGTTGTGAAGTGCATTACGTGAATCCAAGCCACAACAAATAGTTCCAATGAAAATGAAATAATCCATTGGCAGGAACGTGATGGTCAAGCACGTGGTTGGATAAGTCTGTTGGTAGCTAATATAGCCAGTTATATGTCACACAAGGAATTCGAAAACAGCAAAGGAAGGATGGGAGGCATTAAAAATACACCATTAAAAGGATATGTTCAGCAATAAATTCTCGTTGATTCGACGTATTTGTTCTACAAAGTTTGATGCTGCTGGAAACATTGATGCACACATTGCAGCTTTGACAAATCTTTCTCAAAAACTTACTTATGGTAGATATCACAAAGGACCTAAACTAAGTTGGTATAAGTGTGTCTTTCTAGACAGCCATATCTTCCTTAACCTAACCTCGAGGCTATGACACACTAAATACTGCATTGGAAACAAGGCAATAGACCAGGATTTGACATTAAGTGGGGAAGTACTCAAAATAGTAGGGAAGGGAATAAAATATTTCTCTTGCAAGAAAGAAAAACAGGTCAATGTACAGTGGAATTAAAAAGAAGATTTTTTGTTTATGTTTTTGGGTGGAAACCCATTTGGATGGGTTATTGACACAGAGCATGTAATGCAAAATATTTTGACTGGTGTGCTATCACCTAAATATGGCAAATGGTGCAAGAGTGAGTGGAAGTGAAAGGTAAAGACACATGCAAGATTGAGTTCATGAGCGAAAACCGAGAAATTTCGTCTGCAACGGTAACAGATGTCCTTTACGGCCCAACTATTGAGGGAAACCTTTTATCGGAAAAGAAATTATTAAACAAGGGTTTTCTATTTAATTTCACTCCAGAAAATTTTCTGTTTTCCTTTAACGAATTCATCTCGTTGTTCATGGCCTTAATCCAATCTTCTTTTTGAAGACTTCCCATAGCTTCCGCTAATGATTTTAGTTCAATTACCTCAAATGCAATGGAATTTATTTCTTCGATTAATCGTAGGCCTCGTTATCCTTTGGTTGTAAGCTGAGACACGCGCACCGCGCACCTGCTTTTGCGAGTTAGCTGCGCTTTCATCATCTTCACTTGATTGTGATGAACTCCCTTCCAGCGACTCGAAATCGGAGTTATCTTCGCATTTCGCATTACTATTTTCAGGAGCATCATCATTCAATTGTTCTGGGGTTTGAAGATGAATTTGATAAGGTATTCAGGCTTACTTCGAAATTCATTGACGCTCTGAATATGCAGCCCAATCACAGAATTCATTTGTCCAAAATCCCCGAATGAAAGCTACACTACGAGCTACGAAAAATGTATTTCACAAAATCCGAATGGAATCTACAGAAGCATTGCCTCATTAACCCCTCTCATTCTCATTTTTGAAATCAGTTGCTTTGTGTCAAACATCAGTCATTAAAATTAATTGAAATGTGGATAAACTTTTAAATAATTAAAAGTTTCTTTCTTTTTATCAATAAAATAAAAATAAATTGTAAAAAAATGGCTTCAAGTGCCTACGTAATAATTGCTGGTCAAACAGAGACCTCCAGGTGAAAGCGAAATCTGAAAACTCAGAGAAATATTTTTCGAGACGCTTGTGGTTGTGATCCCTTTAACTCAGATGAACCAACGTATGAGTAAGGTAAATTCAATTTGTTTTTTTGTTTTTTGTTTTAAAAATGAACATACAGGTTTAAACGTATTTTTCGACTCAATAAACCCGCATTCAAATAGGTAGGTAATAGAGGAGCTGGAACACGAGTTTGACCAGTGGTGTGTTTCGTGTTCAATAACTCCGGTATGTCGGCTCGTATGGCACAATCCACACTCAAAAATGTTTTAAACGTTCTGGAAAGAAGACTCTGCCCTGTGTGGATACAGATACAATTGAGCGAGCCGGAAAAAAGTCTGGCGAAAAGAGACTTCTATATGAAGGCGAGCTTTCCAGGGGTCATTGCTCCACCCAAGGAAAAAGGGTTATTACAATCGCAAAGGGAACTTTTGCCTAAATGATATGCTGGTTAAATATTTTACCAACGTTTTTGGTTTCATGTATGTTTGTACATAGGAAGATTTTGTTTAAGATTTGTGATAACAACTTAAAAATTAGATGCGTTGATGCACGCTATCCAGGTGCGAACCATGATTCCAACATATGGAATCTAACGATTCTTCAAGTCAAAATATCAGGAAGGCGAAAGGAATACTTCAATTCTTGGTTTCAATATTATTGGTCGAAATGTGTGTTATCTGTCTAACATTTAATTTATGACTCATGAAGGTGAAGCTGGTTATCCATTTGAACTTTGGCTCATGAGTCCATATCGTTGTTCTGCAGTTGGAAGTCTGAAAAGTATTTACAAGCAAAACACGCAATGTCGAGAATCAATGTCGAGAAAGAATTATAGGAATTGGAAGAACAGATTTCGGTGCATACTGGGTGCATGCCAACGCATTATAGTCCACAAAAAGCTGCACAGATCTACAAAACATGGCTCTATGCAATAGCTCCTAACGTATTAACTCCTAATGAAATAGTTCCTAATGGAACAAATTCTAACAATAAACGCAACAATTCCTAATTTTTAAAATGAAATAAGTCCTAACTCCGGATGAAATATCTTCTAACCTAAACATGAAATAAATCCTAACATTTAGGAGTTCTTTCACAATGAAACAATTCCTAGCAGTACCAAATGAAAAAAGTCCTAAAGTGCAAAATATTTCTATATATTTAAGTAAGCGTCAGTACATGTTTAATTATAAACTTGGATGTTGTCAACCACTACGGATCTGCATACAGGGCATCTAATAAATTCGTCCTCATCGGAATGTAACTTATCGAAGCATTCGGTACACAGTTTTAAATGTTTACAAGGCAACAAAAGAGTGTTTGGTCGTGTAACGCAGCAGATGATGCACAAGTACTCATCATCATCTTCTCTTTGTATCGAGTTAGAAGTGCTTGGCTTATCGTCCTCATCACTGTTGTGCTCTTCTCCATCTTCCAAGTGAACATCGAAAATATCTTCGTCCGGTTCCATTTCGACGCATATGCAATTTTTAGGAAACACCATCCTGTTGATAAACATAACTGCCGTTATTTTTCCTGCGAGCAATTCCCTACTGGCATCTTCAATTTTTTGCGCCCTTTCTACATACATCGACTTTCTTTGTTTTGAAGAACCATGAGAACCACCGCTAGAGGTAAGCAGTTCAAAATCTCTACTTTTGGAAAATTCTTCTGTTTGTAAAGATTTTACAAATTTGAAGAAATTACCATTTTTGTTTATCATCCGGCCCAAAACACCATTATAGGCTTCTACGGCTGACGTTGTCCGAGTGTGCCTCATAAAAACGGAAAATCCTTCTGGTTTGACCTGCAGAAAACGTAAGTAAGAAAAGGAAAAAACCAATTGGTTAGTATTTACCTTTTGCATCCATTGATTTTCAAAGTAGGTAAACAATTTCAAAAACCTTCCTTCAGCATCAAAGGTATTCACACTTTCCTTAATAATTTCATAAGTCGGTCTTATCTGCGTGGATGGTAACAAGGGCAAAGAAAGCAATTTATGATAAGCCTGGGAGCCCGGCTTAGATCTTCGCAAAAAGCATGCCAAATCTTTAAATTTGGTTGCTATATTTCTCCTTATTGCTTGACAGTAATGGAACCAGCAACCGTAAATTTGACCAACGCTAAAACTCTCCTTTATGGCACTCTGAAGCGCTACCTCATAGTCAGTCATCATAGTTTGACATGTCAAATTTATTATGTTTTTATGTATGTATGTGAACATAGTTGTGTAACACTTCTTTGACTTCTTATCCAAGAGGATAAACAAGAATGGAAATACCTGTGGATATATAAATCACTATATTGAAATTGACTCCCGCGCCCTCCCCGCCGGCCGAGCCGCGTCGGCGCGTCGGCCGTGAGTCGCGTCGGCGCGCCGGCCGCGAGCCGCGTCGGCGCGTCGTACGCGACCCCCCTCGGCCGATAATAGAGTTGATTTTTATGTTTGGATAAGTTACCTTATTGAAGTATTCAACATATATAACAAGTAGTTGGTTAAAACATCCAATAGGGACCACAGAAAATGTCCCATCCGCCAGGAAGTTACGGTTTGCCCGTGGAATATTCTCCTCCATTAATTTTATTATTTTCTGTGACGAAAATATACAAAAGGAAAAGTCTTCTTCCGCAATGCAGGCTTTAAAAAAGTTGTACTGTTCATCTTTGTGTAAAGCTACACCAAAATTATTCCAAATATGTTCCCTTTGGAAAGCTTCAACAACCTCAAGGGCAGATTTTGGCGAGGTAATAAAAACTTTTGCTGTTAAATTCTGCAATGTTCTTTTTAACTTGTGGAAATCCAAGTTTTTTGTTGCGCTTTGGTTACTACAATTAAAAAATGCAGCGTGCAAATCCGAAAAAAGTTTAATAAGATCAATGAACTTACTTGGAACAAATCGTCTGGAACGTATTGCGAATGCCACTCAAAGCATTAACATCGCTTAAGACACGTCCTACATCAATACACTCTGTCTTTATAGAATTTAAAGCTTTTAATTCTTTATAGAGATCCTCATTGGGAGAATGGTTATGGTCCACAAATTTCACTGGTTTTGAACATACACTATTTACAATTTCAACTTTTGCCTTGCAATTTTGGTTATAGCATACGTAATATTGCTTATTGCGAATTTTTGTTTTTTTTATATATAATTGTTTTTCACTTTTAACATATAATAATTGACTATTCTTCCTCTTTCCACTAATTATTTCGAATTCCATTGTTTTTTTTTAACGCGACCGAATGAACTTGTCAACAAGAACACTAGTTACCAATTGATTTCCTAGGGTACGACAAGTTGTTATAGTTTAACGGTTTACATAAAAAAAAAAAAATGCTGTTTGAGAAACAAAAATTAACTTAAGAAATATGATTTTAAGGAAAATGAAGTAACTCCTAACATTGATGAAATAACTCCTAACAACATTGAGTGTAACAACTCCTAATTAGGTTTTATTTCATTCACATGATTTTAGGATTTATTTCATGATGAAATAATTCCTAACACTTTAACATGCAATAAGTCCTAACTTCGATGAAAATAAATCTAACGTTTAGGAGTTCTTTCATGTGTATTAACTACTAACTTTGTATGTAAAATTTTAGGTTTTATTTCATTTTTTTTGTTAGGAGTTAATACGTTAGGAGCTATTGCATAGAGCCACAAAACATATGCAATAATTTTCGTGTACGGGACTACACGAATATTCCTCACTATGAATTTAAGGACCAAGAAGGACAACTGAATAATCAGCGAAACGCAGCAAGAGCAATGAGCAATGAACGTCTTAAACACATTTTTATAGGATATAAAAACATCACCGATTCATAACAAATTTTAATTATTACTTGTAATGGCGATTTAGTTTCTCCTAGTTTTCTACACAAAGAAATTTCGTTTCTTGAATCCAGAAACATTTAAAATTAACAAATTTTCTAAGTTTTCCTTTTTTCTTTCATTCTTAAATCATTCGCAGAAAATGTTAAAAGAAGAAATAAATGGCTTGGACCAAAACCGTACTTTATTTTCTTTTTATAAGAAACTTCTACAGTTTAGAAATTTTTTTTTCCGTGTAGTTTTATCTGAATTTTTTTTTCCAAAAGCTCTTCTTGTATTTCGTAATGCCTTTGCCTTCCTTCAATAAAAATTTTAGTCGCATTGTCAATTCCTTTGTACAATCTTTTTGTGCTCGCTGCAATATCCTGCCTAAGTAACTTGGTTTGCAGTATCATCCACTTTGTGGGAAGTTGAAGGCATATTTTGTATGTGCGTTCCGCGATCGGATCGTGGATGACATGAACTTGAACATATCTAAAGGTAAAGGGTCATATTCAGCATTTTCCGTTTCTAGCTGTTTTCTTATTTTCTCAACCGCAGCAGAGATTCTACATCCATACGAAACTGCTACATTTATTACTGATGTGGAAGTCTGAAGTCCTGGCAGCTTAATCACCCCTTCCTCCAACTTTAAGAAGGTATGTTGCCACCCAGCACTCTCCGCCACCAGTTGAATTGAGCTCTTTTTTATTTAGTACCAGTTTCCTTTTAATGTAAATACTTTCCAATCTAACCAAACCTAAGAGTACAAAGCACGACTTGAAAATAGATTCGTTTACCCAGTTTCATTTACCTTTCTCCCAACCGCACTTTCTTTTGAAGGTGGCCCCAGAGCGTTTAGATCAGTTTTAACTTGATCCCAAAACATTGTCACATCTTCTTCGATTCTTTTGTGTATACCCTTTGGCAATATCGGACTTTTCCCTTAATAATTCAAAAAGCCTGTTAATATTGTGCATTATTAGTTGTATTTTCCCTATTCAAGCCAGAAATATTAATAATTCCAAAAAATTGGTAAAGACTTTAATTTTTAAAGAAAACACAATCTATTGGCGACGAAAATTGTGTCGTAGAAAATGAGGTTAATTTTCCGTTTTATTCGGATTCAGTGATGCCAAATTTCACTAATTTCGAAATTCGTAAAAGATTTTCCACTACGAATTCATTCCATGATATATTTTTCGGGACTCGCAACGTATTTTCGATTACGACGGAATTCATGATTGGTATTCTTCTCATGATCATATCATTTTCAGTAAATTTAAGATCACGGCTTACCACCATCTTCTTTCGTAGAAAATCGTAGCGCCTGTAAGCCTTAAAGTACCTATACTCATCATATCCCATAAAAATCATTGGTTCAGCAACATTGTCGAGATCCCGTAGTATAAGACGTACTTTTATTACATAAATGAATTAAGAGGAAGTTTCAGAACATTCCAGAACAGATAGGACATATTGTGGTATTATCTTAAGCAGCAACTTTTAGAACACTGCCTCCAGAAGTGATTGCAAGAAATGGTGTCATGCAACTACAATTCCAAGAGATTCTCTCGAAATAAGAGGCATTTATGTATCAGAGGCAGACACCATCACAATTCAGAAATAAGTCACATTGCGCGATGTTAAAGACCACTTTTAAGTGGCCAACTTTAATTTGCTGAAGTTGCATGGTACACCCACTTTGATCGCACAAGTTCAAGTGTCTCTTACCCATCTTGAAGTATACATTTTCCACTTCATCATCAATTCCATACGTACATCACATTTATATATGCAAAGCTAAAATTAAAATTCCTAAATATATACATGTACAACACGCACGACTATTCGCCGAAGCCGTACGAACGTGTGAATTCCGAATTCCCAATTACATAATTTTATTGTTTTCCCTTTTAAATTGCATCGCTCGTGATCCTTTTCGTGTTTCTAAATATATACGACTACAGACAACGCTCATAAGCATGTGCACCCAAACTTACTCTCATTTCAATATAAGCAACAGGAAAAGCAGACAAGAATGTTCGTTGATTGAACAGTAGTTGTCGCTTCGTTGGTGAATTTAAATGGAATGTGCATTTCCGGTCAGTTGCATCTCTTTTTGTCAACTTCCTGTGCTAGTAGTACACTGTGTCGTTGTCGCGTCGGTCGCAAAATGCCAACTTCAGTATTAGGTCTGTAGTGCACTTTGTGTTTGTTAACATGGTTCTTCTCAAGTCGTACTCGATGGCACAAAAGGGAAACACGAACAAAACCAGAACACACTGCGCGCGATCAATTTGCAAGTGAAATTCCGAAAGTATGCATGAACAGAAAAAAAAGGAAGAAAAAAACATACAAACACTTGACAAGCTCCTCAAGAAATTGTACACATACATCCGAGGGAGGGAGTTCTCAACTTAAAGTCAATTATCGTGGGCCTTTCGCAAAGAATAGTTTGTTGTGGATAGGTTGGTCTTGGTAGATACGTAGGTATGTATGTTATGCTCGTATGCATGGGGATGGGGGATCTAAGTTCTATTGTTGGTGGAGTTGACTTTATTATTGGCAGTGCATATTAAGTGGCAGAGGAGCAGTAATTATCGAAGTCATCGTTGCAATTTATATAAAGGGAAAATTTATAGTGAAAAAGAAGAAGAAAACGTGATATGGGATTCAGTAAACTTTACTGGTATTTCTTTAAGTTGATGACTTTCAAGCTTTTCATGATCAAATTGATTTACCGACTACTGAAGGTTAGGGGGGGGGCTGACTACTGACAAATCATACCCTTTTTCTAAATAGTTTGCATTAGGTAGCTCATATACTTAATAAGTTTATAGTATTTTCCAATCTACAGACTTCAAACCAGGTCAGAAGAACCAAATACTGTATTAAATATTTGAAGACTGGATTTTTAAGGACCAATCGAACTCAAAAAAAAAAAAAAAGTTTAAGGGCTGACGACTGGTGCCATCACCCTTAGCATTGGTATTAGAAGGACAATGCAAAATTGTTAAAGTGCAAGTGTAATTTCAATTTCCAATCTTCCGCATCTACATCTGCAGGAAGAAAGAAATCTGCTTGTCATTTTCCTTAGACTTCCCAATATATCAAAACCTAACTCCACGATCTTACCAGGTAAAAGACGTATAAGCGTAAAATTTTAGTTTCTCTATAATATTCAAGAGTATCTCAAGAGTTTCAAAAGAAAAAATAATACAAACGAAAATAACAAAACATCTTTAATGCGGAGGTGCACGCTATTACGATATGTGTTTGCCAATGCCAGCGAAGACGTACTTATTGTGCCCAGATAGCAGCTCTGTAAGTCCCTAAAATATATTTGTTTCAAGCTGTTTGTTGCACCCTTGACCCTTGATTCACAATTTCTTATCTCAGTTTACCTTTGTCAGAATATGTTTCCTACCCCACATTATTTGTACTCCCAGTCCCAATACCCAATCTCCCATAAATGGCACTGGTTTTTGGTTTATTCAGATGGTGATATCTAATTTTAGAACCGCTACTTGCTATAAGAAAAATAGTGGAACGTCATGTGGATTCTATGTTTTTGTGTATAATAATTGATTCGTGCACTGAATGCATTGCTTTCAATATCCTGAGCAAGAACCACTGCGGATTGTGAATATGAATTCAAAATTGATTTGTATATTTGATAAATCGTGGTTTGTGCATACAAATAGCATGCAACGATAACGCTATTGATCTGCTTTTGTAAAGGGATTATATTGCCTTATTTAACAGCAATAATCAATATAAGCTGTTCAAATTGCATTTGCATTTGTTTTTGGAAAAATCAAAAAGTGGATATCGACTAGAAAAATGTTTCCCCTGTTGTAGATACAACTGGTACTGGAGTAGTTTTCGTGATTCATCGTAGTCTTCAAATGACGAGAAAGACGATGAAGATAACAATTCTTTTAATATTATATCCGTGGCTATTTGTGTATTTCTCTATTTCACATTTAATTTAAAACAAACTCTTAAAATTACGTAAAACAGTTTTGCAAACTATACTGGTTTTCGTGGCGTTATGTGCAAATCTAAATAAATATCGAGATCTGCAAAAAGTGATACGAATCAGGTTAGGTTAGGTTAGGTTGGTGGGCTGGTGGTGCTCCGCGCCACGCACAGGTCAAAATTGACCCGTTGTGATACCCTTCGGGGGAAGGGGTTTATTAATTACTTACTGTGTCATTGCATTAAAACCACTTTGAGGATTTGATGAAATTCATTATTCTGTCCGTTGGTGTGTTGGATAGCTCGTTCAGATTGTGGACGAAGAATTTTCGAAGAAGGAATTTGTACTTGGAGTGCTGGAGACCTGGACAGTGACACAGGAAGTTGGTTGTATCCTCAATGACTCTCTCGTCACTACAGCCTCTGCAAAGTTCTTCTTGGGTCAATCGCATTTTACTCATGTGGTATCGCAGAGTGTTATGTCCCTGTCATACAATTTTTTCGATTTATAAGTGACACCCTTTGAAATAAATGTCAAACTCTTACGATGAAGCACAATTATTTAGAGCTGGGTCGTAAACATTTGGACGCAATTGTTTTATATAGAGTCAGATTGGCTGAATTCCAAAACGTCAAAAAATGCGTATTGTGAATGCACACTGCTTTTCTGATGCCAGGTTATGAACGAATGCTTTTGTGTTGCTTTGCATTGGTTACTGCAAATTATTACAAAATATATTTTTTCACTGACGACTCCGGCGATGAATCCATTTTATTTACCGATTTAAATTGAAATGTCAAATGTCATTTCCATCATAATCATTCACGATGCTCTGTTTGCTTTTGTTTGAGCAGTTGACGCGTTCACCATGAGTTTTAGAAAAGTATACATTGAAGCATAGAAATCAGTTTGCTTTTTGGAACGCTTGATTAAGCAGTAATGCAGAGGTACCTACTGCGTTTTGGAATTTATCCAGTGTGACAACAATTTGAAGGCCGCTAGTCGGGTTGAAAGCGAGTTTATATATGTTTTTAAAACATCACCTACCATTTTTTAGTGGCAGCTATTTATTTACTCTTGTGTTTTTGTTAAAAAATATCTAAGAGGGAAAATTATGAGAACTTGAAAAATAAGCGCGTTTCTATTGTTCGAAAGCGTAGAGTGCAATTCAATAAAACACACCAATATGGTGAGTGGAAGAAACAATTGTTCAAATTGCTTAGAATTTTCAAGATCAAGATCGTTTTTTAAGGTCTTTAGAATTTGATCACCTTTTGGTCGCGATAATACCACAATAAGAAATGATGTGCTGAAATGTCAGAACGCCCCAAAAAATGGGGTAATATTAATTTCATAATGCAAAGTAGCCCATTAAATCTATGCAATATTGCCCCAAATAAATGCAGAATGGGCCCAAATTGTTAGCATAAAATATTAAAAATTACCTCTAAATAATGCATGGCAAGCAACAACAAAAACGATGACAAAATTGGGGAGTATTTTCATTGTTTTGGGGTCTTCTTGCATATTTTTGGGGCAATTTTTCATTTTCTTATTTTGATATCAAAACAAAATTCAATACAAATCGATCAGTTTAGTGACGAAAGTGCAGTGACCATAACGTGTTGACAAAAAAAATATTATTACAATGGAATGCATTAAATTTACCTGCAAAAAAAAAGAATACCTAGTGAAATTCTAGAATTATGTTATGGAACAAAAAATTATATATAGGAAAAAGTCGGTGTAGGTAGGTATAAATCAATTGGTAGGTACGAGTGCGAATTTTTAACTTTTATTTTCTCAAATTTTCTAAAGTTCAATTTAAAAGCTTTATACAATAAAAAAAAAAATTGATTGCTGGTACTATTGCATTTTTGTATAACAGATTTTTCCAGTGTTTTTTTGTTCTTATCAACAAGAAGTCTGCACAATCCTATGACAAGCTTTTAACTTACGTTAAAGAAACCCTTTTCGATAGGGCTCCGTCTGTTTGTATCACAGATTATGAAGAAACCATGAGACAGGCAGTAAAAAATGTCCATCCCAAATCAAAGAATGTTGGCTGCTGGTACACATTTAGTTTAATTCAAATGTTGCCAACATTGTTTTTTTAAATTTTTAATCTTATAGGTTTCATTATTGCAAAGCAATAAAAAGAAATATTTGTAGCAGGAAATAAAAATCCCTGTTAGAATATCTTATCAAGGGCAGCATCTGTAGCCTATCACAAACTAATGGCACTTGCACTATTGCCTCCAACTGTTATTCCCAGTGCTTACAAAGACATCAAGTCAAGTATTGTCTTAATGGATAGGAGAGGAATATTCGTTCCTTTTTTTGAAATATTTCAAAACCCAATGGATAAAAAAGGTAATTAATTTAGGTAGGTACCATCTCAATATTGAATCGGAGCTAACTTTGATTCTCATTTCATTTTTCTACAAACAAAATACAAGGACAACTTCAGCTGTAGAGGCCTATGGTGGTGTACTGGGGCGAAGTGCTACCAAAAATGCAAATTTTTTTAAATTCATTAATATCATCCGTGATGAAGAATTTTTTAAACATCAATCTTTTGCCTTGCTTGCTAGTAGCGGGGGCACGATGTGTGAAAAAAAAAATATACCGATAAGTCTTCTAAAACTCTACTTTTAGAGCAGGAAAAAATTACAGCCGCAACATTTCTTTCTAGAAAGGTATTCGAAGGGAATGGAATTTGTGGCAATATGGTTCCTAAAGGCGACGAATCCAGCGATGAAGAAATTGATGAATTTGAAATGAACAATGACGAAGAGGACGAAATTGTGTCACCAGAGGAGTCAGGACTTTTTGTAGTTTGCCGGGACTTGCGGGCAAATATTCTTTTTTTGCCTTGCAAGCACTTAAAAGTTTGCTCTGAGTACGACTTCAAATTAATGGCAGAGGCAGTAGCGGTGGATAACAGCCAAAAATACAAGTGTCCGTATTGCAGGCAAGGCATTGACAATACAATTCAAGGTTATATTTAAAATAATAAAAAATGTTAAAGACAATTTGTTTCTTTTTATTAAATACATGTTGTAATTTGGAGCTCTGGTACATTGAATTTGGGGCCATTTTTCATTACTTTGGGGTGATATTGCATCTATGGCAAACTATTTTTTCCCTTCATTTTAAAAAAAAACCCTGATAATATTACATTGGTGTATAATTTCACAAATAGAAATTAGTTTTTACCCCAAACTATCAATGACAACAGGCCCCAAAATAATGAAAAATCACCCCAATCAGACTATCAATAAATGTTGTTGCTTCCTATTATAATTTTTTGGGGCCTTATTTCATTTTTTTGAGCCATTTTTCATTGGGGCATAATTTCATGGTGCCCTCTTTGACATTGTCACTTGATATTTGACAATTTCATTTGTTAGGTCAAAATGTTCCACATTGTCGTTAGACAAATATTTACAGTTTATATCCACTCTATCATTTGAATAGTTTTCTGGCGAAATTCCAATATACTTGGTGGAATAATTTATGTCGGAAACCCAACATTTATCGTTTTGAAACCACATATCGCAAGAGCGTAAAAAAGGAAAACGAGTGGAATTGAATACGAGTGGTTCATCAGGATTTGACATTAATAGAACTACGCTCGCATGCTTCTGGAATGGAACTCCTGCAGAGACCAATTCCCTGTTTGTATACATACCTACATCCAAATATATTTACACTACTCGCTGTTGCACAAATTATAGGAGTCAAACTGATCGCCGTTTTGCATTCCCATATCATTACTCGTATAAGCAATAGTCACCACAGGATGCTGATGAGGAATTTAATAATTTTCACAAACAAAAGTCGCTCCACACCGGCAGTACCTCAGTCCCACAAGTTCGCATTAATTTGAATATCGAAGAGCTATATGTCGGCACCACCTATAGCCTTTATCACTTAACTAACTTATAGTCAAAGTCGGTATCCGATTATTGGAAGACAGTGCAGCCAGTCGATTAACCCCATACAATGATAATTTGGCTTAATAGGCAACATCTGCGATTTATTATGGCATAATAGAGAAGTTAGACTTTGTAGTAACGAAGACGGTTTTTCCTTTTAAAATAGGTAGGAAAAATTCGCTCGTGCGAACGGTTTAAATTTTAATGATCGATCCTTTATGGGACTGATGCTATAACAAAAAAGAGTTCAACGTCATCCTGCACTCTAACCTCTGATCGATGTTCGTAGAATAACCACTCCGTTGCGTTTAAAAAAAATAAATTCTCCTCATTCGTCGTCGATTATAACATAAAATTCCATTTGATCATTGCAAGCGTTTTGCACAAAACTATCCGAAGAGATTTTTATCTAACGTGGAAAGTTGTGCAACCAACAACAGCACATCTAATAGCTCTGCGAATGCACTATAATCCGCAAACGCATAAAAGACTGGTTTAGCCGTAAAATGCCGGCTAAAATTCTCTCAAGTAACATAACAATTCCCAGCGCAAAAAAGAAATACGTGCTTTCACAGCACTAATGGATGGATATACGAAATACGACTGCCACTCGCATCTAAGTGTCTGATAATTTCACTTAAGACTTGGAAATGTCCATCAATCTAGTCGGAGACTTGCAGTTTGTTGGCTCTATTCGCAGAAAACGTCATGACACACATTCTTATCAGATGCGACAGCGACTGGCAATCATTGGTCGGCTGATAGATCACTTTAAAAACCAGTTGGGCTCAGAAAATCGTCGGCAAATTAAAATGAAAACAAAATCAACATTCTTTTGGATAAAAATGCGCCACAAATCTCCGACATTTGAACGCCCAACTTGATACACATTGCACCAAGTCTGACGGGCGACGGCCACTTGCAAGTTGCAACACAGCGACAACCTATATTCAGGGAACATAAACAGTTATTTATGCACTTTTAGCACATGTATACTCGCACACATATACTCTTTCTACGTCATTGTAGGAACAGCGAAATTGCCTTAGATTGCAGTAATCACCCACAGCAGCGCATGTGCAGCAGCGTAACCGAATGCAGTATAATTCCCCCCAACATCTGTGTGTAGGTTTGTATATAGCCAGTTCTAGTAACCCGTAGGAAGAATTATGAAGAAATTACTACTGGAGCGAGTAAACTAGTTCGATGCATTTTGCTATCCACAATCTGCCCCACAGATTCGAGGAAAGAACAAGTGAATGAAAAACAATTTAAATGGCCAGACTGGTTATGCAAGATTGATGCGCTGCACCTGTACCTACACATGGATTCCGCTAAATTAATTCAATCATATAATAGCCACCTGAAATGCATTTTATGCTCCAGAAATAAACAGATTTATTTCCTCGACGAGAAGTTAGGCTGGGCAAGGCGAGATACCCACACGTCGTTGGAGCTCAGTGAAAAGCGATTTTGAAATGCGATACGCTCGGCTGAAGTCGGTGGGATCTACTAAGTGATCTTGTCATAGGCTACCGACAATTTTCATTGTAAGCGTACGTAATGAATGTTTAATGGCACTGTAGAAGCACTTAAAACTGGGTTTGCCCGCTAAGCTTGTAAATAGATAGCCTACTCAACAAACCAAAGGCCGAATATGTACCAGACATCGTTGGATTTCTTTTGGAAATAGAAAGAGACCAAAATTGATATTTCTACATTTGTTATAACCTGTAGTCTCCCTTTATAAATTTTTGGAACTTAGAAACTCGGTAATAGTAAATGGCATCTCACTCCAATACAAAAAACATATTCGGCCTTACCAATAATCAACTTTAGTCTGCCAGTTTACGAAAAGACTCCACATTTTCCAAAATCCCTTTACCAATAAACAAATGTAGTTGCCAGAATATCGCTAACAACATTAGGGTTAAACGTTTATGTTGAGAAAGCCATTGTTTATCTGAGGCATTAGCTAAATACATCCTCCCTTAATGTCATTTTGAAAACAAGTGTTGCCCAACCGTCCAAAAATCACGGTATTAAATTTCGTAATAGGAGATAATTTAATACGCTGTTATTCAGCCTGAGCTTTGATTGGTTTTTATTTTTTAATAGTTTGCAAGCATCGAAACTAATTTAATATAAGTTTGGGATATTTCCAAGACTTTCTTGACAGTCGTCGCAAACAGAATAAAATATCTTCTTACTTAAGTTTGGACGGTTCATACCTTTTTGTAACAATTCTCAGTACCTTACTCAGGTAGCTATTTTGTTGCAACCAAACAATTTTCAAACTCTTTGCAAAAGGTTGGTGTGAAAAGGTTCACTTCGCAGAAAATATAGTTATAAAAATAGAATTATCAGCACTCAGCAAAATATATGCAAAACAACAAGTTCATTTTAATATTTTTCAGTTCGAATTTCAACTTTTGTCGGTTTCTAAGTTTCCCGATATAAGGAATATATAACTTACTTACTTAACGGGCTCCCGACCCGTGCAGAGTCTCTGCCTGAGACACTGCAGCCTTCCAACCTCTACGATCCCGGGCACGCTGCTTCCAGTTGTTCAGACCAAGCGCTCTGGCATCCGCGATGGCTTGGTCTATAAAACGGAGGTTCGGTCTTCCTTGTCTTCTCGAACCTGGGGGCGGGGATTCGGAGATCCTCTTAGCTGCAGCATTATTGTCCTTTCGCTCGATGTGGCCGAGCCAATGTAGTCGATGTATTTTGGCTTTTTGGACTACGTCTACATCTTGATACAGCTCATAGAGTTCGCGGTTGTATCTTCTCCTCCATTCGCCCTCCTCGCACACAGGACCAAAAATCCGCCGAAAAATGTTTCTTCCGAAGGAACCCAGTATTAGCTCTCCCTTCGTGCTTATCGTCCAGCACTCGGCGCCGTAAAGCAGAACTGGCAGGATAATTGTTTTGAAAGCATATATTTCGTCCCTCGAGTTAGGAGTTATGAACCCAAGTATTTTGCCAAACCGAAGTAGCAGTGGTTTCCTAGGGTAATTCTCCTCCGGATCACCACTAGGATGTCATTCGTGGAGTTCATTTTTACTCCGAGGTAGATGAACTCCTTAACTACCTCGAAATTGTTGCTATCAATAGTGACGTTTTGTCCTAGGCGGTCGACAGATGTACCATAAAAGTACTGAAAATTGTGTCCGATCGAATGATAGGGCATTACTGATTTGCATAGGATATTTGACAGATCAGCGGATATTTCGTGCATTTCCTATTTTGTGTTTTGTTTTTTGCCTATATAGTAAGCCTCAAAAAGCAATTTATGTATGTATTCCTTCTTTTAAAATAAAATCCTCGTTGTGAAAGAAACCATTGACCTTGTTTTTCACGAAAACAAATTATGAAACTTGAATTCTCCAATGACAACAAATGTAATAGATTCTAAGAAAGTTGTCGGACTAGTAAATGTGGAGGTCTAATTGTTTATTGGTACCATTTCACAAAAGCTGTACATTTTTACTAAAGCTGATATCTAACTAGTTGTCAACATTAGTTATTGATTATTGGTAAGGCCGATTGAGTATTATCTACCGCTTATAATATTCGCCCTTCGTTCTCCATTAGGTACTGTATAAATGAGGAGTCATCCACAAAACAAAAAACAAAATGCAAAATGTGTGTTCCATGTTTCCGGAATTATCTTTTTTAGAGCTCACATTATCCACTATAAAATAATGTTCCCACATGCATTCGCAAATTGTTCCTCTATCGCAGTTATTCCCAAAATGGTCGACCCCTATTAATTAACACTATAGTTCTTATTTAAAACGTTCAAGATATTGTATAAGTTGTGTTACGTGTATAAACTTGTTATAAGAATTACCAATATTTAAGTAGGAAATATAATTGTTGTACTTTTAAAATAACTCAACAAGTCGATAGGCGTGCACAAGTTCGTGCAAGATAATGGGTACATTGAAGAATCTAGTCATCTTAAGTCGACTAGATTAGTCTGGATAAGATGTTACCCGAATGCGAAAACTAGATTAGTCGGGAACGTCACTTTTTCTACCTCATCCACATATCTTAGTTCTCAGTCACGAATTTCTTGACTAATGTCGTCGGCTACACCTCCATAAACGTCAGCTGAAACAGATGCTCACGTGACCGATTTTATCCAATCAAATCAAAACCGCTGTATCTCGGACAGCTGTCAGACTTACTAAAGTATTTGAACGACCCCAATGTGTTCGAGCGTACAAGTCTTTTAGACTTGCTTTATTAATTTATATTTGATCAACAGTTAACTCTGATATTTACTGAATTTTATGTCTATTTATATTTTAAAATTTTGATGAGAAAATGATGTCAAGTTTACTCATTTAACCAGCCGCAAAGTTTATAAATTGGTCAGTATTTTGTGTAAATATAGGAAAAAAACTAGAGATGTAATTTTTTGAAGTAATTTGGCTATGGAGGCCTAAGGTTTCAGTTCATTTAGGGAAAGGGTTCTCTTGCCCAAAAAAGTTTGGGAATCCCTGCTCTGTCGCATTTAATCTTTCACGATTCCTTTTGGCAAATCAATATGGTTTCTTCTACTGGTACTTGTCGTTGGTCCACCATTTCACCCGAATACCGACAGGCATTCTCAGATGAGCTCGCAGATGCTCAAAAACTTCTTCTTTGAAACTCGAAGTGAAGGAAATGCGAATTAGCTGATTTGGTTAAAAATAAGTACATATAGGAAAATTATGCACCATGAATGGAAATTTTTATGAATTTGATTACATATTGCATCACTCTTTGAGCTATAATAGAATAAGCTTCGCATTCAGTTCGTTCGCGAAATGCACATCGCTTGCGATTCTGAGATGAACTCGCCTGCGAACGAAATCTTTTTTTCAGTAAACTTCTGGCGATTGTTTTTATGGTTCTGACTGCATATTTTTGATAGAATATTGTACAATACAACCTTTTGAGGTATTCGTCGCGGCGAACGTGTTTGAAGTGTCTATAAGTCAAGAGAAAGTAACACATGTTAAAAACATGTTACATGTAACACCACAGATCAAACACACGACTTAATTTCTATAGCCTCTATAATTATTAAATTCAATTTAACCAGCAAGTTCACCCAAAGTGTCATTAGCAAAGTTAACAGAAATGAATCTACTCATCTGCAACTAGGGGCCTTCATAAACCAACATCGTTTCAGCTGTTCAACCACGCAGAGTAACGCCTTTTGTTTTGCAAATTGTTTGCATTTAAACTCCTCATCCAATAAAATGATAAATGTTCTCCGGATGACCTTTCCCACACACAAGTCAGCCAAAGTGAGCAGCATAGACTGCCAACTAAAATCATTAAACTTTTCAACAGTTACCGCCAACAGATAGCTCTAAGTAAAGACAAAGAATAATATGATTCATTGCGTTCAAGCGTGGAATTCACACTAACCCAGTGAAATACAGGTGTGTTTATACAAACACAGAGCTCCAATGAAACTCAAGACAAGATTTGTATAGTAATAATTGCGTATAGTCTTTCCGCTGAACCACTGGTAATAGAAGTAAATTAAAAATAGTTTAGTCCGATTCCACCGAGCGTCTGGGCTGCAATTATCTAACACAGTTGATAAACTCTTGAGAATGGGACCATTTGCAGGTGACTTGGGCTCATAGGTATCTAATGCTTCTTTACAACAAAACAATTAACTGGGCTAATTAACCGATCAAAGTGAGCTACAAAATATATATTCTACAGACATCGAGAACCACTCGATGACAGAAACGGCGATGAGTGTTTATAACTAATCTTTGGATCAAGCCATTCAAGGCCGCACCGCATGGAAGTCGCATTTTTGCTAAGGAGGCGAACTTGTTATTACACGCTATGATGGCTTTGGCGGATAGTTATGTAGTGCAGCTGGACATTCTTCGTAGTCTATCTGCATGTAGATGGAGGTGAATCAATACATTTCTGACGACGACAAAGTATTGATTGTGTGGCTGTTTTAAAGTAAATAGGTGTATATTGCCCGACAAATAGCTAAAACAAGTTACAAATCTCGTGCATAGATCGGGCTAAACTATTTTCACTATAAATAGCCCACATGCCTGTCGATATCTTCCACTTATATAGGTACAGTTTGTACTTCTGTTACTGATTCAAAATATTTTTACATACTCGCATAATGCTGCCATCAAACGCTCTTATGTTTCATTACACGTTTTGTTCCTTATTAAAATTTGGGCTCAGTGATTCTAACACATATTATCCGGAACTCATTCTTCGAATAGAGATTTTAATTTAAGTATCAGGTACATGGGAGTATATCAATAAATTAGACTGTCCTTTGAGTTCCTTAACGCTGAACTATTTTCACTTGCTCCTTACCTGACAATAATTGTTTCCGTGAAACATTTCTAATTTGAAGTTTCATCAGAAATTTACATTACGATGATAAAGGAATCCAAAAAGGCCACTAAAAATTTTATGTTTTCTAGTTTTGTATGGTACCTTTAAGCCCTTGCGTTTAATAACCAGCAGGCGATAAGGTTGGGTCGGATTTGCATTAAAGTTCGTTTTTTTTTACTACAATTCCACCAGTGGTTCCCATAATAACTATATAGATTATAGTAGGAATGACAAGTAATACGTGCGACCCAGTCGTGTATGTTTTAAGGATACTTTGCAGGAGAGAAGTGTTCACTAAACTATCAATGAATCTATACAGCTTATGGAAAGTCCCAGCGGCCAAATTATAACGCAATCTAGAGAAATTTTAAGTACATTGTTGAGACAATGGCCCTTACCAATTACTCAAAATTTTAGTAGGCCACCATTGTGAGATTTTCACGACAAACATATCTCCCCGACTCGAGCGGATCTGCCTGCCGACGAGAGGGGACTGAAAATTCGTAACACAAGTCTGCAACCAGAACGCCATCAGATGGACCATAACTTCCTTGAAGCCTAAAAGCAGCAGGATAAGACGGCATATTTCTGGCACTTCTGCAGAGTGGAGTTAATATACTTGCACCCATCTTTCCCAAACTATTCAGCTGTAGTCTGGCTTATGGCCACATACCGGAAACCTGGTGCAAATTTACAGTTAAATACTTACCTTAGGGAGTAATTCGGATTCAAGCCCGAAATCCTTTCGCCCCAACAGTCTCATGTCTTTCATTCATAAAAGCATGGAAAAACTAATTGAAAGACATGTAACAGATGTACCTATACCTGAAATTATTTCCGCTTAGAAAGTCTCAGCATGCCTATCAACCAGGTATATCCACCGAGTCTGTATTAAATGACTTAGTAACAAAAATTCGAATCCTCCATCAATAGTAAGGCAATCTGTCTCGTCGCTTTCCTTCATATTAAAGGAGCTTTCAACTATACGTCTTTTGAGTCCACTAACAGGGCTCTCAACATATTAACCTATCTCCTATCATAGGAAGATGGATAATGTGAATGCTGAATGGTAGAATAATTCAGACCCGCATCGGGTCTCACAACTAGAGAGTGGCCTCAGGGGGTGTCCTCAGGGGGTGTCCTCTCGCCCATTTTATGGTCCCTTGTCATTGACGACTTACTTAAGTCCTTAACTAATCAATGGATCTATGCCATAGTATATGCCGACGACGTAGCAATCGTTGTCATTGGCAAATTCGAAAGCACATTCTAACGTTGTTCAGAGATGGTTCGTTAAGAAGGTCTTTCTGTAAATCCAAAGAAGACATAACGATAGTCCCTTTTACAAAAGGGAGAAAACTAGATCTCCTTTATTCGCCCTATGTTCGGCGAAACCATTGTATTTTCTCGGGCCGCCAAATACCTTGAAATTATCGTTGACAGCTAACTAGTACGGAACCAGCGGATTGAACGTACAGAGCAACCCGATCTTTAAATATCTGTCGTCGGGTCTGTGGTAAGAACTGGGGTCTTAGACATACTGGCTTTATTCGCTCGTCCTAAGACCAACGGTTACCTATGCTGCCGTGGTCTGGTGGACGAAGACTAACGAAGTCACCACAGTCAAAAAGCTAGAAGGAGTTCAACGTATAGCCGGAAACTGCATGGACGGGCTGTTTTAGCTCAACTCCGACTATGGCAAAGCAAAATCAATATTTGTATTGTTAGGAGTTATAGGGTTAAAAATGTTGTCAAAAATCTTACCAACATTCGGAATAACATCAGCAAACTCATAATTTATGTGAAATTCCAAAATCCCATAGCACACATTTATTTAAATTTAAAATTCCCCACATTATAGGCCTTGGAGGTTTTTTTTTAAAACATCTTGGAACCGAAATTTAATTGAACCGCCTTAGAAAATTCAAACAAATTCTGCAGCGTATTACTATGCCTACGACTCTAGTCCGGTTAATGAAAGTTTTAATAAAATCGGCTCTCTCCGGCGTTAATAAATTCAGAATTGAAAAAAAAAAAAAAAAAAATAATCATAAACTTTAAAAACAGTTGCTTTCAATGAATACTAATTCAAAGTGTAAAGGCGGGACACATAAACATAACCATAGAGGTATCGACTCAAACCAAATATTTATATACACATATTTTCGTTAAGGTAGAAATACGTAAACCCCGCGAGGTAGGTTCTTCGAAATGAGAAAAAAAAAAACAATGGAAGTGACAGTCCATCTGAATTTTAATATCTCCATCGCGTTGACCACATTCGACTCAATTGAAAAGACTTACTCAATTTAAGATCTCCCAGCTCCCACTCGTCTGCAAGCCTCTCAGCTTGCTGCGCCTGCGATACGGGCCATTAACATCAAGTTCAGACTTCAGAGTAAGGCCTCTCACCACCCAACTGCGCTAGATTTTTTTTCCCCAATTCTCATTCTCTTTGACAAGCTCATGGAGGCACTCAACTAGAGGCAGAGGTGGCTTCCTCCAGCCCATGGCTAGCTGGCTGACAGGTTTAGTTTGTTACCACAACTTGTGGCTCAGCTCAAGATCACCAGCAGCACTCACCTGAGATTTGGATTCGGTTTTCAGTTGCTCAGCGGTTCTTGTCGAAGATACTACGTACAAACTCGTGTGGATACTCTGTCGCGGTGTATCTCAAGTGAAGCATCTCTCTTTCTGGGGGTTTCTCGTGTGCGCTTTCGAATTTAATTCAGACACATTCGCTACTTGCAGTTGTGTATTATAGACGAATACGATACACTCCAAGAAGATAATTTATTACTGTATCACGGACCGTTGTTGCTGGCAATATTGGTTTACACGTTTGTTTAGTTTCTCTATTTTGTATTTGTATCCATTATACGTGTGTACACGGCCATTTCATTTTGCTATTTCATGTGTCTTACCATGTGTATCTGGTTCTTTGACTAGCTAAACTATACACAGTGGTAGAGTAGCATTTCGCCGCTCGTTGGTATAGTGATCGCGCACGCCGCCGCCGTTGTTGTGTAGCCGTGTTTTGCGAACGTCGCGTCGGTCGTCATCGTCGATTCCGATATTTTAACATTGAGCTGAGCTAATACATTTCACTTGGTAGAAAGTTGTACTGGTTTTTAATTTAATTCATACTCCGACTGGTTCGTTCGGGTTGACGACGCGACGACATTGACGCGCGTGTGTACTTGCTGCTGCATCTTGTCGTACGTACGTTACATACAATGTGCTAGTTTACAGGGTGCAACTATAGTGGAAAATCTGTGTGCAAAAAAAAATTAATAAATAATTGATCGTGTTGATGAAAGATTATTATTTAACATGGTAAAATGCGATGCTACACTCAATTGGATGAATGAAAGTTTTTCTATGGCCACAGCTGTGATAACAAAGTGAAATTTTTTCTCCACATCGCACATATCGAGGAAAGTTGTTTGACTTGCATCCATACTACACATATACACAGGGGAGCGACGACATTCAATTTGGATTTTATAGAATTTGGATTAAAATCTCTAATCAAAACCGGAGTCGCCAGAGACAACAAGTTTTCATGTAAGTATTGGTAGGTACGGATTAAGTTCGATATTAGCGTGCCAACTTAAGGATTAATCTATAAGTCGTCAGGTTAGTGTTAAGGCTGAGCTGAGCGCACATATACTTAACGTAGTGTGGATAAATTATATTGCACAGCTTATCTTCGATCTCACCTAAATACGGTATGCGTGCGGTGTTGAAAGCGGCAAACCGCACCGACGATCATTGATCTTTTGGGCAGATCTCTTTAGGAATGTCGAGATACTACAGACTTCACTGTGTGGCTGCACTTGGTCGTGATTAATGGCTGACATTCATAGTTTGGATATTATGATGTAATGGGGACTGTTTTACGGTTTTGGCCGTAAAAAGCGTTCCGTGGTGGGTTTAAGTAGGTATGCAATGTCTTGTTCGCAAACCGCACAGTTTGTTTTGTTAGTGCAGTTTTGCCGAGCGAAATTGTTTCCAGTCATGTATGTTGTATTTAAAGAGAGTCTATTTTGTGCACTGCAGGGTCAGAAAACACCGACTTTAATGCAGTTTTTTTTTTTGTGTAACCCTTATACCACTCAAAATGTATAATTGTTTCGATTTCGATTCGGTTTAAATGCTCAGTCACATATGTAATTACCTGAACATTTTTGTACATTTAATTTTGAGACCGAAATTTTTAAATTAAAAAGAGGATACCAAGAATTTTTTTATAATTTGCGGGCTCGCAAGCCGATTTTCGACCAGAATACCTATAATGAAGCGCTTAGGCGACATTTTCAAACATTTGAGCGTTTTAAAGTTTTTTTTTCACTTTTTTGACAAAAAAAATAAAAGCAAAATTTAAAAGCAAAATAAAATTTCAGTGCTTTTAATATTAGTAGGAAAAGAAAGGATTTGCGAAATATTTAGAGTTTTGTGTACATAACGAACTTTGTTTATTCTTTTCTTATATAAAGGTCTTAAGCGATATTTATTATATGAAGGTCTTATGCGACATTTAGAACTCTTATAACTTTTTTCCTCAGTAGGTATCTGTTGAAATTGTATTTCAGTAGAACCATTGATGCTCTACCGGAACAAGTTTTATCTGCTATTATATATTTAAATCTCTCCCCAAGAATTTGTTGAATTTGCTCTCCCTTGGCATACAATTATGATTTTCAGTTGGACGTTTTTTAAATTTTTTTCTTAAGGTCGGATTTTTCAACATAGTTTTTGCATTTTGAAAACGCTTAAAGGAGATGGAAGGTATTTTTAGAAATAGTTTTTATCCCTTGAGCATTACAATTCCTCATCAGGAAACAGCTGAATATTTTATAGATTTTCCATAAAGGTTTTAAGTTCTCACAAACATAGCTACTTAATGAACGGAATAAAATTCAAGTATATCTTCTTTTTACCCGACTGGTTGCATATGAAGGCTTAAGCGCGTTTAACATTTTTTTTTTAACATCACATGCCCAGTTGGCTTAGGTCCTTCATCTTCTTAGTCCTTTACATCTCTTTTTTTTTATTTGAACGAGAGGAAAGTCGTTGGCCTTAGGGTCAAAATCTTTGAACCAATCACCGAAAAATGGCGTTTCTATACTCATTTACAACATTAGTTATATCAGTTTCTCTCCACAGGAATGTTTTTATTTTTTTCCAAAATCTCTAGAAAGTCTTGTCCAAAATATACTCGAGTACCTACATAAACATGTAATATCTTTTTTACAAATTAAGGATAAGTATAAATCGCCAGAAAAAAGATTGACCGACTAGGTATTTAAATTTCATACGTATGAAATTTCTCAAGCAATGAGAATGTGCACACTGCACACCTTTTCATAAATCTTGATTTGATTACCAAAACTCATATGCTTTGATCAGATTGGGCAACTTAATCGTATTGATTATTATTAATATTATTATTATGTAAAAGGGGTTGTTGTACTGCGACCTTTTGATCTATTGTATACCCCCTGCTTACGCCTCAGAGTGGTTTATTCCCTCAAAAGAGTTCCCCTCATAGTTTAATTCCTTTCGAAATCATTTTAGAGGTTCTTGTACTCTTCTTTCTCCTTGACGGAAGAAATCCGTTCTATAGCACTCTCTCCAGTCCAGTTTCCTTTAAGAATCTAAGGATGAGGGCTGGCTCCAGTGACTGTATTTCCTCATCAGATAGTTGGTAGGTACTTGCCCAAGTATTTCAGTCTTTTGTGGGTCAGAGCCCCACAAGATCCCAGCAAGTGCTCTGGGATTTCACTGGACTCACCGCAGAGTCTGCAGAGACGTTCTTCAGATATACCCAGTTTCCTGAGGCGTTCCTTGAGTCTACAGTGCCCCCTTTAGGAAGCCCATTAGGATACGAAGGTTATTTTGCTCATGCCGATGCAAGCTAGGAATCTTTTCCAGTTGTATTGTCCCCGAAGTTTCTTGGACTGCCTCATGCCCTGAGTGTTATGCCAGGTCCTTGCCCTGTTTTCTTTCTCTAGTTTCCTAAATTCTTATTTGAGGGGGTGATCCCCTATTCCGCAGAATGGTTCAGAACCTATGAAAGTTTCTGATGCTCCCTTTCTTGCTAGGGAGTCGGCCTCTGTTCCTACGCGGACACGCACCCAGCAGAGGGTTATTTTGTTTCTCCTTCCAAGTTAATTACATAAGTTTTTGTAGGCATTTCCATACAAGTTTGGATTTAATGATGTAGAAATTAAGTGCCATAATAGCAGCTTGGCTGTCTGACATTATAGCTTTATATCACAGTTGACTCTGTTTCTGTCGAGGTTAATTTGGACACACCTGTCTGTGTCTATGGCATAGATTTTAGCCTGATGCTGGTACTTTTGCCCATTGGTTCAGAATATTTGGTTCTAGGCCCATATACCCCCCCCCCCCAGTTCCCTCATCAATTCTCGACCCATCTGTGTACCACTTTGTTGTGTGAGCATTTGAGCAATCACATAAATAGATATAGATATAAGATTTTATTAAAAACAATTCAATAAAATCAACAAATTTTGTACAGTACTAAAAATCGAAATGGCATTGCGTTGCCGTCTGCCGATTGACTAACTACATTAACAGTTTAAAATAGGTATATATCTACGTACAGTTTATATTTTTAAAAGCTTTCGCTAAGACTTCTCTCTCTATATCCTAGTGCTACCTTACAATAGCTAAAATATTTTTGCTCAGTCCATGAATTGTGGATTCAATTCTTCTTATTGCTGAGCCTAGTAACAAAGTTCTTTTGCAAATCAAATCTTTTGATGATGTAGTCTCTAGGAAAGGCAAATAATGGTTGTTTTTTGAGTAGTTCGTCAAACTGTCTCAGTGTGAAGCACTTTCCTCTTCCTATTCCTTCCTTGGCCATTCTTAGAATCGTTTAACTTGCACATTCCTCAACTATAAGGTGCAATGGAGTTAGTTCCAATAGCACTTCTATAGCTGCGGTTGGTCAAGGAAGCCCTGTAATACATAGGCATGCCAGTCTTTGCACTTTATTTAGTTTCTTCCTTGTGGTGGGTTTACTGGTTCTTTTTGCCCATACAATCGCTCTATATGTGATCATTGGTCTCACAATAGCAATATACATCCATCTGAGGATGGTCGGGCTACATCACCAGAATATGGCAGCTCCGGCAAATCATTAAAGCCCGCGTTGTTTTCCTTAATATTTCTTCTGTGTTTTCCAGACGAGCTTGCTGTCTATAGGTTAAGTCCCAGATGTTTAACTTCATTGACTGATGTCAGTGTTATACCTGATAGCCTAATCGGTCTTAGTCTTTCAAGATTTCTTTTCCTCGAGTATGGTTGTTGGTTGATTGGTTTAGGTGGCTGTATTTCCCGACGAGGGAAAAACAGAAGTAGCGCATTGAGCGCCGTTTTGAAACCACAACTAACGGAACCTGAAATGAAAGGGGGTAAAGGAAGTTAAGAGAGCTCAAAACCAGCCTGTGGAGTTGAGAAATTTGATGATCTTGTGGAAGTGTATGCTTTGGATGGCCGTAAGGTCATCAAAAAAGGGACGACCTAGTGCACTGCGTCTGGTTTTGGCTAGGGCCGGACACTCACAAAAAAGATGGAACACCGTTTCACTCTTGTTAGTGTCAGCACGGGTATTGTGGGGGATGCCAAGCTTGGCTGCATGAGTTCCTAAGCGCCAATGACCCGTACTAATTGCCGTTAGTCTGGCGACATCTATACGTGTTCTGGCTAAAAGGCTGTTTGTTCTGGCATCATCGTAGGTTGGCCAGATCTTCCTTGAAATGACGCAGTTCGTCAGGTTCAACCATCTAGTCTCAGCCCATGAGGTGAAGTGCAGGAGGATCTCTCTCTTTACATATCCCAGCGGAGGGAAGACTTCCTCCGCATGAGACATGCACAGAGCTGAGCCAAATCTGGCAAGTTCATCGGCCTTCTCATTCCCTTCGATGTTCCTATGGCCGGGAACCCAGACGAGAGTGACATCAAACCGATGACAAGCCCTGGTCAGTATCTCCCTGCATTCCACAACAAGTTTGGACGTTGACTTGACTGTCGACGAAGATGCATATTTTTCTTTTGGGAGTCGCACTATTGTGGAGCAGTCTACACGCCTCCTTAATTGCAAGTACTTCTGCTTGAAATACACTAGCTACGTTGGGTAGGCGAAGACTTTTAGAGATGTTAAATTCTGTTGAGAAAATGCCTGCTCCTCCTCCACATTCCATCTTGGAACCATCTGTGAAGATAGGTATGTCGAATTCATTAACGACCGCATTTTCCTCCCATTCTGATCTAGAGGGGACTCTAACAGAGAAGTTTTTATGGAAGTCGTATTTGGGTACTATGTAGTCTGTAGACATACGACCTATGTCGTCAGGAAGGGAAAGAAGAATGCTGGTGTGGCCATAAGGCCTTTCGGACCAACACTTAGATTCCTTCAATCTAACAGCGCTACACGCTGCAATATTTTTTATATGCAGATCAACTGGCAGGAAATTTAGAATGACATTCCTCTACTACGTTGTCCCTCAGGAGTGGGCTAAACTGATTGCGTCAAATCCGAGTGCAAACCAGACAAAATTTAAACTTTTATACTTACGTGTATTTTTAGGGGATGAACCTGGAGCGCTTCGCTTAGTAGCACAACACTCAACCTCTAAGTCACTACGCCTACGAAACATAACAAATTACGAACATTAGTGCACAATACAACCATGAACCATCGCAGTTGGCACGCTAATTGAAATTTGTAGCAAAATTTGTAAATCTGGTCAGTTCATTTGCATATTCGCGACAGTACTTCCGGGCGATGTAATTGTAATTTACGTCTCTTCCCAATTGGTAAATGTTTATTCTACGAACCAAAATTAAAAAGTGTATCTGCTAGTCTTCTGAATTAACATATCCTTTAGTACTCGGCCATAAAACCAGTACTCAAGACTGCGAATGTTAATGTTGTGTTCCATACTCTCTGTTACCAAACTAAGAAGTGAAGACCTCTTCAATTAGTCTGTTTGGCCTAAAGTCAATTTGCGTTGCACTCTTTTCCTGACGTGGTTACAACTTAAGTACCATTTATGAATTTGGTATTTCCCTTCAATCGATTCCTGCTGGCGAGTGCACCAGCAGATATTCTTTTTGCAATCTCTGGAGAAAAATCTCTTGGCCAACATCACAGAGAGCGCTAAAAGAAACAAGTTTGTCTCATATACCTATACCTACCTTCGCAGAGCTTGTCTTTTATTATTATTATTACGCCAACTGCTTGAGTTGTTTTCTTTATCTCCGGAATTATGATGAAAGCAAAATGAAAGAAGAAAACCACCGAAGAGTATGGGTACCTATATAAAAATGGAAATGTTTTAAGGTCGCCTTCAATTAAATGAAAGAGCATGAAACCATTAAAGCACATTCTTGTAGGTTAATCCATAAAAACTCGAAGTATACTCTACTCCGAACCTACTCGTATAAGAACTCTATTCGTACTCGTAAAGAAAACAGCGAGTGCCACAATTGACTAGGTCATGTAGGTACAACGTTTTTGGGGGCATTAAACAATCCCATTATATTTCTTCTACAATTTCAAGACTTCCATTCAACGTGGAGGTTCATGTTCTTGATACTGATATATATAACCATTCAATCCTGTCATGTAGCTACGACTCTGTTTTGCAGATCTTGTCGATTGAACGATGTTAATTGCATCGAGTTATGCACGCAGCCTGTGGTGATGTGCGCGCTAATGCTAATGATGCCCATGCGGACTTTATACGCCTTAAGTTTATGGAGTTGTAAAATTGTTATTGCGATACTTTGGTGAAGGCATGCATTATAATAATATCTGCGTTACAACCGGAATGCGGGGCTGCTACGTAGATTGCAATTAACATGTGCAATCTGGATAAAAGGAAACAACGCGTAGATATTCATTCTGTCACTGAGCCATCGAATTTTTCAGTTATATGGTAATGTATACATGCATTTAGCATTGCGATGTGCCTACCTGTCAGTAGCGAATTTTATTTAGTGTTTTTCTCAATGACAGCACATTGACACTTTAAAGGCGGCGGACGAGTGGTTTATAGTGCACGCATTTGCATTCACCATTGAGTGTGCGTAGGTAAGGCTTTCTTGTCGCCTTAATAAATATATATTTTTTTTTGTAATAAATATAATGGACGTGTTGAGCATGATGTCGGTTAAAGACCTTCGATGGAATTAATACATTTAGGACTTTCGTTCGACCTGGCAACTGAAACTTTTGCAGCCAGCTTTGTATAAGATTGTTATAGTATTCAAAATAAGGAAGCTTCTCAATAGCAGTGTTACTAAGGGGATTTTTTTCTTTTACAAGGATCTGAATGAGAGGTAAATGGAAAATGCTTAGTAGCAAACAAAATCATGTATTAGAAAAAGTGTGCTACTTTAGTAGGTTATCAACTATTCTGCGGAATAGGAGATCGATCACACACTCAAGGAAGAATTCAGGAAAACTTAACCTAACCATAAAACAAGTCCAGAAACTTCAGGGTCAATTTAGCCGAAAATATGCCACACTCAACACATGCATCAGTCTGAGCAAAATTGGCCTGCGTGTCCTAATGGACAGACCCTCAGGAAACTATATGTCATTGAGGTGCGGTGTATTTTATAGGCTTTTCACGCTCAGCCGAAAACCGTGTTTTCGTCGAAAACTCGTCGATGCATTCACACCGACCACCAACTAGTTTTTGATGTGTAAACATTTATGCGCGCGTTATTGGATTCTGGTAGAGTAATTCCAAACATAGGACTTGATGCAACGGATATGCGTAACGGATATACTTATACATATATATATTGCGCGCTGTTGGAATCTGTTGGAGTAATTCCAAACATTTAACTTTCTGTAACGGAAATGCGCCATTGCATATATTTTATCATTGCATATGTTTTTTGCATATGTTTTTATCATTGCATACGTTTTTATAATTGCATACATTTATGAGCTGAAATAAAGCATGTTTTTGAAGTTATTACTTCTTTAGGCGCGGCGCGTTGGGCACTTTGGATGGAAAGAAACCAATAAACTCGCGTCACTGTTACCATCACCGTCACTGTTACCGTTACCGTCACCGTCACCGATCCCAATGAAACGTTGTATGTGTGCATGGTTGTATGCAACTAGAAAGACAGGATAGTTTTGGACCCGATAGGTGGCGCTGTTGTCCGTTTTCTGAGAAACTCAACCGATCTCAATGAAACTTTGTATGTGTGCATGGTTGTATGCAGCTAGAAAGATAGGATAGTTTTGGACCCGATAGGTGGCGCTGTTGTCCGTTTTCTGAGAAACTCAACCGATCTCAATGAAACTTTGTATGTGTGCATGGTTGTATGCAGCTAGAAAGATAGGATAGTTTTGGACCCGATAGGTGGCGCTGTTGTCCGTTTTCTGAGAAACTCAACCGATCTCAATGAAACTTTGTATGTGTGCATGGTTGTATGCAGCTAGAAAGACAGGATAGTTTTGGACCCGATAGGTGGCGCTGTTGTCGATTTTTCTGAGAAACTCAACCGATCTCAATAAAACTTTGTATGTGTGCATGGTTGTATGCAGCTAGAAAGACAGGATAGTTTTGGACCCGATAGGTGGCGCTGTTGTCCGTTTTCTGAGAAACTCAACCGATCTCAATGAAACTTTGTATGTGTGCATGGTTGTATGCAGCTAGAAAGATAGGATAGTTTTGGACCCGATAGGTGGCGCTGTTGTCGATTTTTCTGAGAAACTCAACCGATCTCAATGAAACTTTGTATGTGTGCATGGTTGTATGCAGCTAGAAAGATAGGATAGTTTTGGACCCGATAGGTGGCGCTGTTGTCCGTTTTCTGAGAAACTCAACCGATCTCAATGAAACTTTGTATGTGTGCATGGTTGTATGCAGCTAGAAAGACAGGATAGTTTTGGACCCGATAGGTGGCGCTGTTGTCGATTTTTCTGAGAAACTCAACCGATCTCAATAAAACTTTGTATGTGTGCATGGTTGTATGCAGCTAGAAAGACAGGATAGTTTTGGACCCGATAGGTGGCGCTGTTGTCCGTTTTCTGAGAAACTCAACCGATCTCAATGAAACTTTGTATGTGTGCATGGTTGTATGCAGCTAGAAAGATAGGATAGTTTTGGACCCGATAGGTGGCGCTGTTGTCGATTTTTCTGAGAAACTCAACCGATCTCAATGAAACTTTGTATGTGTGCATGGTTGTATGCAGCTAGAAAGATAGGATAGTTTTGGACCCGATAGGTGGCGCTGTAGTCGATTTTTCTGAGAAACTCAACCGATCTCAATGAAACTTTGTATGTGTGCATGGTTGTATGCAGCTAGAAAGATAGGATAGTTTTGGACCCGATAGGTGGCGCTGTTGTCGATTTGTTGGTATTTCATAATATATTAAGAATACGGTTATTACAATTCCCTCTTTTCTCAATGACGTGTATCAAGCCACACACATACCGCACGCACGGTGTTTACACATACATATTTCGGGACTGTTGGATACAGTCGCACAGTTTTTTTGTTTGACGTTTCAATCATCTATGAGACGAATTTAGGTATTCAAATTTCGATCGATTATTTAACAAACAAAATGAATTTAGTGCATTTTAAAATAATATTATAGCTATAAATAAATTGTGGAAAATGATTTTAATTTGTGAGTTGTGACATTTGTTCGGTCAGCCATTTTGCTGAATTTGCTGGATATTGCAAAAGGTATGTTTGTTCCAACAACCCAACGATTGGAAGTCGTTTTCGTGGAAAACAACTTTAAACGACTCGTTTTGAAAACTGAAATATGTATGGGAAAACTTCTGGTATCGTACAAGTTTTCGAGTGTTTCGGCTTGATGTGAAAAGCCTATTAAGGAAAAAGATTGTAAGTAAAAAATGCAAGTAATTTTTGCGAAAATAGGAACAATTTTTTCAGCAGCGTGTGAGTTTTTGTTATCAAAAGCAGATCAGCACTGTTTCGTCATCTTGAATGAAATAAATTCGAATTCACTATTAAAAGAATTTGAAATTCCAGGGGAAATGGCGTTAAATATTTGACAGATTCGCAACATTGACGTTAAGCTTCTGTTTGCGATGTATATGGGTTTATCACATTTCCCGTATACCTAGTAATTTGAATACAAGTGCTGTTGAGTTTCTGATGCTTCCTTGAATTGGCGTTTTAATAAAATGCGAATACAGGACTACACTGCTGTTTTGTAAAGATGACGGTCTTGTAGTTCAATACCAACCAGAAGTTAAGAAAAATCTGTCCTATGTTTTTTTTTTCTAATGCCAGACAGCACAATATATTCTGGGTTGATTTTCAGAGGTCACTACAGAACACATGGCAAAGTATCAACTAAAATATCATCAATATTCCGTTTTAAATCGCCTTAAAGTACTATTACTGTTGTAGGCAACTAAACAACCTATTATATCTATCAATTTGTGTGATATCTCATTCACAAATGCTTGACTTGTCAATGGTTTTTAATTATCACGACTGATATGATGCACGTGGATGATAAAAGAATTGCGACTATTGACATAGTGGCCAAGGAACTGTAAAAAAATGAAGACTAATTATAAACATACATTCCTGAAGATCCTCTTACACCTATTAAATATCAAAAACGTGTCTAAGGACCAACGAATCTTGCGAGACACTAAGCTCTCTTTATTTTAGGAAATTACTGAGATCGAGATGCACGAGAGGGTCTGTCAGAACTATGTTTTTGAATATAGTGTAATTTGGAATTAATTGCAAAAGCTTGCTCTTACCTCCAATCATTTATAGAGATTTCTTAAACAACTATACGAACTTCTTTTATTAGACAACATGCATTAAAGAAGGCGTTCATATAAAAGGGAATTATGCCTTTATTTTGCTTATTCTTTCACTTACCTTTTGAATATTTCCATTCGCGGCTTTCTTTTATTGAAGAAAGGTTCAGCTCATTAATTATGTCCTCATCCAGTTAACTATCTTAAAAATGTTTATTTTATTCACTTTTACCGCTGCACTAACAAACTTGCCGCTAACCTTAATGTAGTAATATTTGCTAGAGGCAAATTCCTACCGACCATAAGCAAACTATTAGAAAGCGCATTACGAACTCTTAATATGTAATCTTGGAGTGAATCCACAGAAGACTGGACTAGTCTTGTTCAGTAACAAAAGAACGATTCCAAACTTCGAATCCTCCAATTATTGATGGTATACCCTTAAGGGTAGCGGATAGTGCTAAATATCAGGGTACAATCTTGGAAAGGAAGCTTAATTAGAAATTAACCGTCAATTAAAGAGTTAAAAAACCGAATCTTCGGAAAAAGGTGGAGACCAAACTCTCAAATAATTCTGTGTATGTATATACGGCTGTTGTGCGTTCAATATTCACGTTAGGAAGCTTAGTCTGGGGTCTGGTGGCAAGCCGCAGACAAAGCATCGAATCTCAAACTAATGACCAAAATACAAAGACTAGCATGTATAGGTACAACCGGCGCAATAAGGACAACAAATACTGCTGGAATGGAGGCTATTCCCAACCTGGTATCATTAGACCTACACATACAGACAAAAGTACCCTGAGGATCAGCCAAACCAAAAGCTGGAAACCCTACTAAATGGGACACGGCACAGATTCTGAACAAATACGTGGGAGACGCTGTCACTCCTGACTACTTGTCTCCCCATTTTGACTTCGATAAACCATTCTCTTGCTATTTTCCCAGCAGGGAAGAATGAAACACAGATGATCCCACATAAAGGAAATCGATATCCATCAACACAGATGGATCTAAGATGGACTTTGGTCAGGTGCTGGAATTTTTTCCGAAGAGTTAAATATGCACCACTCGATCAGACTGCCTGGTCACAGCAGTTCTTTCAGGCGGAGGTTCTGACGATCGCCGAAGATGCTCATAGGTGTCAATGTTGGCAATACCAAATGATGATATTACCATATTTGTTGACAGCCAAGCGGCTATAAAAGCAGTGTCTACTATTGAAATAAAATCAAAGCTAGTTCGGCGCTGCCGCGAAGAGCTTAATGTTCTCTGCTCGCGGCACACCACGTTTCTCTGCCGGGACAAAACCGTCAATGAGAAGGCTGATGAACTGCCAAGAAATGGATCTGCTATGGATCAAGATCGGGCGATTAAATCGACAAAACCACCACTCTGCAATCTCAGAGAGAGAGAGAGAGATAGAGATAGTGGAAAATAAGACCCATATGAAAGCCAACAACAGGTGGAAAGAATTAACTACCACCTGGGAAATATCACGGAATCTATGGCCGGAATGTAATCCAAATAGAACTAGCAAGCTTATGCGGCTTGATAGAACGTCGCTATATAAACTAGTAGGGGCCCTAACAGCTCACAGCTTCCTTAGACACCACACAATAAAATTGAAACTCAGATTCTGCTTTTATGGATATAACCAAAAACCTTGTTAATTCAACAATAAAATTGTGCAATTGATACAATATCGATTTGTCAAACTGAAAATTGTGTTTTGTTAATCTGACAAAGTAGTTTTTTAGTAAATACTTTATCCGTTTAACAAAATATCGTTCAAATTGATAGAACTTACTTAAGTTATCATTAGCATAACAACAATTTTTGTTTAAGGTCAACAAAACAATAAAATTTTGTCAATATTACCTGGTATTTCATTTTCAGTGTATTATTGGACACGAGTTGTCTGTCTTTACAGGCGTTCAAAATCTTTCGTAATCAAGCTATGTTTCTTGTGATATTCGGAAGTAGGTATTAAAGAGAAATGATATGTCGACAATAACTCTATAGTGCGTCACCGGTTATACATTTGGTGATGGTGTAGGCTTGGCTTCTATTGGAACCGCTCGCCTCTACGCGGTACTAATAATCTTTATTAATGTCGAGGTTAGCTTTTACAAACGTAAAATGGCGAAATTTTTCGTCTACAACATATTCAAAGTCCAGCTTAAAAATAATTAGTACTAACCCCCTCACTTTCTGCATTTTTTTAATGATTCGGACAAAAAGTCTCTCAAATCTTCCATAAAATTTAAAATGAAACTGATGAAATTCGCAAATTTTCACGGCCATAATACTAATTACTATGGATGAAAATTAAAAATGTGCTAGATATCGTTCGGCTCCTAATTAAGATAACTGCTTATGTGTCCTGAAGAGATATACCTTCTGCGCCGTAAAGTTATTTCCCTTTCTCAAAAAGCACCCATACCGTTCGGTCACCCATATACGAGTAAGAAAAACTTCTTTCGAAAGACTATCTGTAGTACTTGGCCATATTTATTGCTAACCCGTTATACACAGATAAACGATTGCTCTAAACGAAACCAACACCAGACATCGCGCTTGCAAACGTCATTCAATCATTAGTTGATCTAATTTCCCATTTATATTTATAAGCCTGTGCCAGGTACAATTCTGATCCCATTCTACCATAAAAAGTAGCCAATACTTAGCATACTAGATTTATTGCGCCTGCTGCTAAGTTAAAGAATACGTTTCGAAATACATATAGTCAACGCGTACAAATATGAACAGCAACACCCAATGCACAAGCGGGCCAACAAAATACATAATATGTGCATTCAAGTTCAATCTGTAATCCCAGCTCTTGGCTTTTTCTCTAGTTTTTCCACCTTTGAAAACATTTTTATGAAGAAATTCCGAAATCCACGAAAAAGTGATCACCGAGCGTGCGATCTATTAATGAGCACACCGACCGCATCTTAAAATAGCTAAAATTAAAATAATTTGCATTTCATGAAAACGACTTTCTTTGCTTTTGCGGCACCAACCGAACGTGACCGGTCTAAGAAGCCCGCTGATCGGCGAATGCTGCCCACTTTTGCCATCGAATCTATTCATTATATTGACCGCAATGGTAGAGCCGCAATGGTCCATTACGCTTAACATGTGAGTGGTCTTGAAAAATGTAATTTTTATTTTTTCTCTTTTTTTTTAGTTAGCTTTAGTATGAACGCATTGATGTCTTATGACTATGTTTGGTAAAAATCAATTTGTCAACAAAAACGAGGAGAGAGATGGAAATTTCTTATGTCCGCGGGTGTAAAAGCGAAAGCTATGAGCGAAAGTTTCTTATGTTTCACATAATAATTATTAGCGTTCGTCTAAAGCAGAGTAGTACTGTTGTGATTTATTTTCACATGTCAATCAAGTCGATGTAAGTAGACATCTTAAAGATTAGAGGTAAGACACAATGAGCACTGCAAGCACAGATTTGGAGTGGCTGGTTGTAGTGAACGGCGGCGGTATGATGTTTGCAATGAAAATGTTCACTGTAATGTGAAAAAGATCGCTTCACTGGTTAATAAGTGCTTGATGGTGATGAGAATATGAAGCCGAAACCAACCAAGCAGATTTAGTTATTATTCGCGAAGGATATGGGTATGCTTCCGCAGTAGTTAATTTAACTTGTATTTTAATTGAACAATTTTTTTAGATTTTTTTTTAGAAATTGAAGTCATTGAAGTTTAAGTAATATTTGGCCACATGCAAGTAGAATCCTTATAGGTTCTTGTACTCAAAAGGGGATTGGTTTTTCTTTACCTGAAAAATTCTAAATGTGTAAAGATAAATACAAATAGTTCGAGTTTCGGGATCCAATGGTTATTTAGAGTTAAAAGTAATTTTAATTTAACGTGCGAGTCAATAGTCTCTGCAGCTAGTCTCGTTAAAATTATTATTATCACGTAATTTCAATTACCTGCTAATAAATAATAATAATTATAATGTGAAGTGCAATTAAAACCCTTACATTTTGCGTTCCCTATGCAAACACTCGAAAAAGGACCTCTCGAATCCGTTTTTCTGCATATGAAACTGACTACTTTTTTAAAGTTCTGTTTAAAGGCTAGTTTACGTTCGCAAGAGGCGATGGTTAGACCTTGATTCCACGTTAAAAGTATATGGCCCTCCTCGTTGCAACACTTTGAGCTTCTCACGAAGATATCTATAAAACAAAGCTCTTAGATGGAGTTTTTTATGCAAGTTAGAAGAATGAGCTTCTCGTCAACCTTATCTATACAGCTTCTGCAAAAAAATCGGTGGAGTATACGCTAAGCTTGTTGTTAACAAATCTGATCATTGAAGGTAAGTTACATACTGATCCACCGACATACAGTCCGTTTAGAAAGAATGCACTAATAGAGCGTTTCAGACATGTCGAACCACTTGCCCTTTTCAGGTTTGTTCTTCGATGTCATCTTCTTTCATCATATTAGCGAATTGGAATATCGATGGCACGTTTATCTGATGGAATATGTAGTGTAACACTGCTCCCGCATCTCGACGGCTATAGCAATCTGGGGCTGCAAACGATTTTATAGAGACGAATTGGAAATTGGTTACTGTTGTTTCGCTACCTATCCGAGAAGATGTGGTTGCTTTAAGCGGTTACTGAGTTATCCGTCAACCAAGATGAGACTTCTAATTGCCATTATTTGTGGTTTAAAAAAACGCTTTAATTATTCAGAAGGCGGAATCTGGCCATCTTTATCCTAGAATAATCTGCAATTATAATGGTCACTTCAAAAATTGTTATTTGTCAACTTGCATAGACAGTTCGAAGCTAGTCTGGAGTTGAGTTTGAATCAAGAACTGTCAGCACTCTGCTCAGTGAGTTTTATTGTTTGCCGTGTGGCCCAAGGAAGATTAGGATATTGCAGTCAGGTTTACTGATCTCTAACCCAACACTAGTTTCCATATTCCAAATGTTCATGTACCTAATTTACTGAATAGGATTCATCAAGCCTGGCACAAAAGAGTCACACACACAGACAAGTCAGGGTGGATATTTACGATGGATTTTGGAATTCAGTCGCTTGAATTAAATGGTTGGATATGATGTTTATTGATCCTGTTATGTGATCCTCCAGAGTCTAGATCATCATGATCATCATGTTTGATTTTTTTTGGAAAAAGTAAATTTTTGTAAAATTGACTGCCTTTTGGGAGTTTCATTTTCAAATTTTGCGGGGGAAGTGGGTAGGTGCGCTGACGGTCTATATATGTCGATCTACGAAACCATTCAACCGATTTCAATGAAATTAAATTAAAGATAGGATAGTTTTGGACCTGGTGGGTTTATAAAAGAGACTGACGTCTGTGTGTGCACTCATAAGTCGAGAATGGATTGTTCGATTTTTACGATTTTGGGCTTGCTAATTCGTATAAAATAAAATTTCAAGGGGATGCGAATGGGAATAGAACTTAGTATGGGAACCGCACTTTGAAGAAAATTAGAAAATTTGGATAGAAAAACGGGTAGTGCTACTTCCAATACAACAAAACTTATTTAATTTTTGAATTCTTTGGATGTTCCGAGCTCACCACTATACAATTTGAAATCGAAAGTTTGACTTGATTGTGAAGAATCTCATGGAAGCGAAGATTTTGACTTAAAAATTCAAGCAAACATTATATAATTCCGCGGACTTCGATGATTTCCCATTGGCTTTCAAGCGCCTTCAATATCCCATGCGTATCGCTTTAACTAAGAAAACTATTAAGTCGCAAGGACAATCGCTGGATATTTGTCACATCAATTCATGAATTCCCATGGTCAATCGTATGAGCAAAATCTTCCGCTTTGTTCGTCGTGTACCGTAAAGCACTTTAGTGAAAAAGTGGAAAGTTGGCTGACACGTCAATCATTGCGGTTTGATTTAAACACATCAACAATGCTATACTTCAGTTATTTCTATTTCTAGCAGCATGTGCATTGTTCATTCTCGGAATTATTATTTTCATTACATTAACAAATTTGGGCGAAACGAAGTTCGCCGGGTCAGCTAGTTATAATAAATCGGTGCACTTAATATGTTTTATGAACTGATTTTATTATGCAAATATAGCATCTCCTGTTTCATCGCTTATCGCCTATGCAGATGGTTTTATTGAAACGAACAAATGGAACAGTGGACCTAACTAGTAATCATTTCTAACCTTCACCATAAATATTTTGAAGGTTGCAATGGATGATTTTGTATCGAAAGCGAGTTCATGAAATTTGGCCTGAACACTTAAAATTATTATTAGTATCGCGCGGTCAAATGGAGGTCTTCAGCCTTAATATTTTTTATAGTTTTTATGTCTAAAATTTCGACATTGTTCCTTGACACAAAACAGATTATCTATACTAGTATCGGTCAATAATGTGTTTTCAGTGAATCGTTGATGTGATTGGTTAATCCAACATCTGTAGCAAAGCGTCGGTAATGAAGTAAGTCTGAAAATAAATTTGTATTTTGCCAGGGCTTAAATTTCATCTAGTATGAGTGTATGAATTAGGGTGATATCACACCGGATCAAACAAAACGTATGTGACTTGGAAGGACTTTTTTTTTCTTATTTTGACACATACCAAGTGAAACAGAATGCAATAAAATAAAACGTTTTGTTTTCTTGAAAAAGAGTGTTGTAAAGTGTTGGAAATATCGTGCGTTTTGCTGTTTTTTTTAATGGAAACTTCGCATTCTGTTTTTTGAGAAGAACATATATACCTAGAAAAGTGTAGACTGTTAGTAGAGTTGATCAATAGATCTTATAGGTCGACTTGCATTTCATCGCTCATCCGAAGCCAGAAGGTTTAAGAAAATAGAGTTTTTACAATTTAATACAAAATAATAATAATTTCAAGGCTCGAAGCTGGTTTTAGATACCAATAAAAGTTTGATTGCAGAATTTTCTGTGTCGGCTTCAAAAATGTCTACCATTTTTAAAGACCGATATAAAATTAAGAAGAATTTTGAAGAATCCAACATTAAAAAGTTCGATGCAATCAAATAAAAAATGTTGTGCACTTCTTAATAAAGAACAAAAAAATGGAAAATTGGTTGTAACAAAACACCGGATATAAACAACACACTCTCCATCAAATGAAGCTGAAAAGTGCAACGAAACAAGAAATAACAAAACATTCTTAATAAAAATTAAGTTTTGCAAAAAGCAAAAGCTATCGGTAGCGAAAACTTTTTATTTGATCCCGATGTGTTTTCAGCCTTAAGCAGTAAACAATTTGAGTAAACTTCCATATTTTTTAAATTTAAATTTCATGTTATTTTATTTGGAAAATTCGAACTAGAAAAGAAAAAATTGTAGTTCATAAGCCGATGTGGCAGAAGTATAAGGTTTGAACTTAAACGAAACAAAGTTTAAAATAGAAAAGACGCGGGAACATAATATTTAAAAACACAATATTAATATAATTATTAAACATTTAATATTAAGCCATCAATAAAGTACCTACCTACTAAAAATGCAAACAGCTCTTTTTGACGATTAACATTTTTAATAAAACTGAAATAATAGGTTTCATAAAGTATAACAAGCTAACAAAATTATAAGACAAATAACTTTTCGATTGACATTTATATAAGCAAATATTGAATTGTTCTGGCAAAAAGTAGGTATATTCTATAAGTGTTTTTTTGAAATTTATTTAGCTTAGGAAGAAAATATATATAGTGCAGCGATACTTATTATATTATTTACTATCCGAACTAGATTTAACGAACTTACAATGGCGAAATTTTGCCATAGAAAATTACCTATTGTGACCTACAAAATATTTAGTGTAAATATTAAAAATGATTACAAGTAAGGTTCAGTGTGTTCTGCCTTTTATGTACTCTTGATTGCTGATGTGCGTGTAAAAGTGAACCGCGAACGAATTTTGAGCAAGAATCTTGGCCTGATAAATAAATAAATACACAGTCGGCCTTACTAATAATCAATCACTAATGTCGACAACTAGTTAGATGTCAGCTTTAGTAAAAATGTACAGCTTTTGTGAAATGGTACCAATAAACAATTAGACCTCCACATTTACTAGTCCTACAACTTTCTTAGAATCTATTACATTTGTTGTCATTGCAGAATTCAAATTTCATAATTTGTTTTCGTGAAAAACAAGGTCAATGGTCTCTTTCACAAGGAGGATTTTATTCTAAAAGAAGGAATACATAAATTGCAATTAAATTTGCCCAACACATATTTTTCCAATGCTCTTTGAGACTTATTATAAGCAAAAAACAAAATACAAAATAGGAAATGCACAAAATATCCGCTGATCTGTCAAATATCATATGCAAATCAGTAATGCCCTATCGTTCGATCGGACACAATTTTCAGTACTTTTATGGTACGCTTTCCATTGTTTTCTAATACTACCTCGCGATTTCTTTATGAGTGCATTATGTGTCGTAATAAAATCCCTTTCAAATTATTCAATAAACAAAGCACAGTTTATTTGAATGGTTTCATTTATTCGTAGGCTGACGATGCAAATCAAAACTTATTAGTGGTGTAAACATCACAATTGCATCGTTAGCAAGAGAATATTTTTGAAAATAGAAATAATAGCTGGCTCATTCGTTGTAGAATAAATTACAATAGGACGTAGGATGCGTGTTAAGAACTTATCACTTCCGGGTTTGAAAATAAATACAATTTAACCTATAACAAATTGTATGGCTTATATATTACTTAATTCGGGAAACTTAGAAACCGACAAAAGTTGAAATTCGAACTGAAAAATATGAAACGCACATTTTTATGCACACATATTCTCGTACTACCTACTGTACTGTTAATAAACTTGTTATTTTGCATGTATTTTGCTGAGTGCTGATATTTCTATTTTTATAACTATATTTTCCGCGAAGTGAACCTTTTCACACCAACCATTGTCTCATTAGAGATCCTCATTCTCGGTAAACAAACTCCTTTTGCAAAGAGTTTCTACCTGATTCGCCTGAGGTACTGAGAATTGTTGAAAAATTGTATGAGCCGTCCAAACTTAGGTAAGAAGATATTTGTTTCTGTTTGCGACGACTGTCAAGAAAGTCTTGGAAATATCCCAAACTTATATTAAATTAATTTCGTTGCTCGCAAACTATTTACAAAGGAAAACCAATCTAAAAGCAAGAACTAGCGGTTAAACAAGATAAAACAGAGAAAAACAAAAAAGCAATATTTTTCAATATTTTGCATACATTTGTACAAATTTGTGATTTTTAGACTTAAAAACCATTTGCATTGTTGTATTGCAATGAATAAAATTTGAAAACGTTCACAATTTACTAAAATTAATTAATAATTGTAAACGCTCAGGCTGAACAACATCGTATTAAATTCTCTCCTATTTCGAAATTTAATACCGCGATTTTGGATGGTTGGGCAACACTTGTCTTCAAAATGACATAAGGGAGGATTTATTTAGCTAATGTCCGAGATAAACATGGCTTTCTCAACACTAACATTTAACCCTACAGTTAGCGATAGTCTGGCAACTATATTTGTTTATTGGTAAAGGGATTTTGGAAAGTGTGGAGTCTTTTCGTAAAGTGCCAGACTAAAGTTGATTATTGGTAAGGCCGAGTGTGTGCAACGTGTTCCTATTCCTGTATGACTCTAAGCCCAGGTTCACACCGCAACTATTTTATTGAATTGGTTTCATTTGTTGATGGAAAATATTTTATTATTCAAATACCCGTAAGAGGTATGGCAATAAACAAAGAACCTTAAGGTGCAACTTGTCATTTTTGGGGTATTATTGCGCCCTAATAGTTGTTGTCCAGCATTCCTACAAGAAGCTGTTAGTAAAGGTAGATACCCAAAGGCATATATCGGCGAAGAATCTTTTCTGAAAATATGGGCTGGAAATAAAATGGAAATATGTCTAGTTGTATCTTAATAGTTTATTTTTAGTCTGTAGCTTTTTAGAGTAGAATTGATGCATATTTAAGGGGAAACCTATACCAATCCACAGGAAACTTTCTAGAGAATGACCCCATACCAACCTAGAAGTTGATTTCTTGAATACAAATTTGAATCACGTCGATCTGGATGTAATGGGGTTCCATTGTTAACTGCTCTTCCCGCTGATTAAGAACAATGAATGGTCGTTCCAATTAACTTGAATAAATCTTCGCAGAAAATTCACAAACTAGTAGCACGTCTTATAACACAGAAAAACCATTCTTAGCCAAATTATTTGTCGATCCGTAACAATATTATTTGAACAAATCTACATACTTCCATTTATTGGCACTTGAAATCCATGAAAAGATCGCCAATTAAAGAGGTATCTAATATACATCTCAATTGATCAATTGATCAATCCGACTCACGACTTGAAAAGACAATAGCTGATCATAAGTGCTTAAATATTATATTATAATCTTTATACAAATTGTTGATCATTGAAAACGCTTAATCCGGCACTCGCTCAAGGTTTATTCTGCTCGAATAATTTTATTGCAGCTAATCTTCCATCCGGCTGCCTACTTATGTAGCTATGGCTTCGAAATGAGGTGTGCTCAATAATGCGAATTATTCATTTGGAATAATAATGAACTGTGTTTTGTCTTTCCAACCTATACATAGAATCTCTGGTTGGAGTTGTCGTCGTTTCTTTTTTTTGTTCACAAAATTTATAATTCAACTCGAGTTCCAGCCATTCCGCACAAATCAACACTCTTGACGTTGAGTGTTCTTCGCCGTCTTTCGAGTTCTTTTGCATTCTTTTACGGCCCAAAAGGCATTCGGTCGTTCAGTAAATCAATAGATAATACAAACACTGTGCTGGTTTAAGTTTAACACGGATGTCAATGTGTCAAAATGGGGCTTACTACCTATGTATAGAATGGAAAGCGTTTTGCTAACGAACTGGTAATAGAAGTCATATAAAACATGTCAGTCTTATGGTCATCGTATCTAATTGCACAACTTGTTTCTTGTTTGGCGGTTCTTCTGCCCTATATAGCAAGTATCTTCTTAGCTCATTATTTATCGTTTGTAGGTAGGTACATATTATGTTTATATCTACAACAATAAACAAATTGTTTGTTTTGTTTTTTGTTCGTAGGTATTTCCAACAACGAATGCGAAATGGTTGACGAGGATTACACTGGTCATTGACCACGGCCCCGAACTTCAGGTAGCAACTCACATTTTTTTGGTGTCTCGTTATGAGTTAGTAAGGTTAACAGAGATGAACTCGAATGAGTGAATTGGCATCAAGATTGAAGAGATGGCAGAATTTTTTATTAACAAATTACACGCTGCGTGATGAATTCTTAGGACCGTTTTTCGTTTAACGATTTTTAAATATTTGAGCGATTGAGTAGCTGAAGGGGTAGCTTCTGTCTTTCTTCTTCTAAATTCCTATATAAGTTGACATAGCTCCTGTGATAGAATCAGCGTTCTATACCAACCCCACGCTATATTATGATGTGTTTTTTCTCAGTTAAGCTAACCAAATAAGTTAATTCATATAAACGAAACCAAAATCCATGAATTATAATTAATTTTGCTGCGAGCCTGAGTTCCACCTGATTATGTAAAAAAAAAACTGCGCAAATGAGATCAGTCGGTTTTCTGTATATAGGTACTTATATAGGTGGCGCTACAGTTAGGGGTGGATCACGGCCTCGGTTTTGTATTTACGAAACTGAAATTAGCTGGCCTTAAGAACAGTATCGTGAGTGATAGTTTACCTCATCTAAACAAAATGTTCCTCCTGATACGGTTCTGCATAGATTTTGGATAGGAGTTTGGATAACTCTTTATCGCCAAGCCTTGCTTAGTTGAAATCATAAGTGTTCCTAACAGCGAAGATCTGCGTTCGAACTGCATTATTAGTGAACGGGAATATGTGACGAACGCAAAGCTAGTCCATATATCGATATATAGAACTTAATAAATCAACAAAGCCTTCGATTCACCCACCTTCAATGTGAAAGCCAGAATAACCCTAGAGCTATGATCTTTTACTTGACATCAAAGAGTTCGATTTAAAAGTTGCTTTTATAAAAAAACGTGTTATTTCAATTTCTTGAGTCTAGAGTGCCTTAAAGTAAATTTCCACTGCATATGAAGTCATCAAATCAGTGTTTGATCTGTAACCGCATTATATACGTTAAAACTATACTCATCCAATCCGAATGGATTTTTCAGACATAACATCGAGATTAATGGGGCAACATTCGGCCTTACCAATAATCAACTTTAGTCTGGCAGTTTACGAAAAGACTCCGCACTTTCCAAAATCCCTTTACCAATAAACACATATAGTTGCCAGAATATCGCTAACTGTAGGGTTAAATGTTAATGTTGAGAAAGCCATGTTTATCTCGGGCATTAGCTAAATAAATCCTCCCTTATGCCATTTTGAAGGCAAGTGTTGCCCAACCATCCAAAATCACGGTATTAAATTTCGTTATAGGAGAGAATTTAATACGATGTTGTTCAGCCTGAGCGTTTACAATTATTAATTAATTTTAGTAAACTGTGAATGTTTTCTAATTTTATTCGTTACAATACAACAATGCAAATGGTTTCTAAGTCTAACAAACACAAATTTGTACAAATGTATTTTGTTTTATTTCTAAACACTTAAAGCATATATTTGTGTGTTTTTCTCTGTTTTATCTTGTTTAGCCGCTAGTTCTTGCTTTTTGATTGGTTTTCCTTTTCAAATAGTTTGCAATTTATTTTATACTAGCTGGACCCCCCGGCTTCGCCCGTGCAAAATATGGTTTCAGAACAGTTGATGGAAAAAAGATCTAAGAAATTTGCTATCTTGTAGGGGGCCATTTTATTTCGCAAACAAATATTTCTTCCCACTGCATAAAATAATTTGTCTTCCTTCCGTAATTTTAACAGGTATATTCGTTTCAAATGTTAAATCATTTTCGTTCAGTCCTGTATACATTTCGCACCCTATCTCTTTCAATCCCACGCCCCACGCGCCACATTCTTACACGCCAAAAGCGGATACAATTGTATCAGTTAATACATGTTCAATGAAGTATTGAAACTAAGAATTTGTTAAGAAACGCATATCATAATTTTAAAATTGAAAGCTATTATTTGTGAGTTCTTTTGTAAAAGAAAGCTTTCAAGTAAGTAAGTAAGACTCAACTATTATTATTATTTTATCCTGAAGTCTGAATTCCTTTGTTTTCAAAAGCAATGTATTTTTTATTATGGTCATAATATTATGTCCCCAAAATTTTTTTCAAAATATCGACTTATTTTATTTAAAGGCCAAGGAGGGAACATATTTGTTTTTTTTTTAAATATGAGCTTAGTAAATATGTAGTAAACTCACCCAGGTGAAAATCGTAGAAATGTCTCAAATTTCGCCTAGTATTTTTTTTTTATTTTTATAATAAACACGCGCTAAAGAGGTTATGACTACTCTTATGGTGTAGTTTGAAGTACACAGCGCGGGCGTTAAGAAAATTGGGATAGAGAAGATAGGAGATTCCGATGCACATTGGTTTTAAATGTCTGCAAATTGCGTCGAGGGGAAAGACCGAGCTGGGCAAGGCATTCCACGTTCGTGTTGAAGGAATCTCTATATTTCAGAGTACGACCGAAAATAGTCTGAAGGGTAAACTGATGGGCATTCCTGGCTTGGCGAGTATTGCGGTTGAATTGTTGAAGGGGTGGAAGAGGTTAACCATTTAAGTTATCGAGTTATTGGATATCCTATGTTGTACCTGCAGATGTCCTATATAAGGTGGCATTTACTATATTTATATTCGAACGCAAAGTGTGACAAAGAAAAAATAAATTACTCTTGTGCATTCTTTTCCGGAATTTATTTAGTTATATATATGTTGAAACAAATTGGAGATTTTGGGCCTAGGTATCCTCTATAGGCCTGTGAAAAATGCACCTAAATATATTAAGAAGTTTCTAAGATTTTTGCATTTAAAGGCAGGCAGTCAAATGCATTCTAAGTCGAATGAATGATCAATTTTAATTTATAAAAACTCACAAAATCGCAATGAAGAAATCCGAATCTGTAATGCGCAATGGCTGGCAAACGTTATTCAATCGAACAAAACACGAATTCGCAAAGTGCAATATGGACGCTGAAACAGCAATGAATGAAGAAACTGCGCAACTGAAGCAGTCAACGTGGACAGCGCCACCACAAATGAAACAAAATTGGCTTCTTGATTGATCGATAATAGATAGCGTTACGTTGCGTGTCTATCTAACAGTTCAATTGTGATACGATATGTTACATTCAAATTTGATTCTTTTTCTGGTTGTTGCCAAAATAAATACATATACAAAATGAAAAAAAAAAAATTGAAAAAAAAAATCGAAAAAAAACCTGACGTAACACGCTGGGTGGTCAAAATAAGACATTTTGAAATTTTTTTAAATTTTTTCTTTTAAAACCCGTGCTGAGAAAATACCTTTCCAACAAAAAAAAATCAGCCAAATCGGTCAAGCCGTTTTCTTGACTATATAGATAAGTTTGCCATATTTCCAAGACTTTCTTGACAGTCGTTGAAAACAGAATAAAATATGTATCTTCTTAGGTATCTAAGTTTGGACGGATCATGCTTTTTTTTATTCCCTGTACCTTAGGCGACTCAGTGTTTTTTCACTGAGCCACCTCTCGCGAACGTCTGACAAACATCTCTTTGCAAAAGGAGTTTGATTACCGAGAATGAGGATCTCTAATGAAACAATGGTTGGTGTGAAAAGGTTCACTTCGCGGAAAATATAGTTATAATATAAGAATAGAATTATAAGAAATTATCAAAATACACGCGAAATAACAAATTTATTAACTTCTGGAGGAGTAGCAGGTAGTACGAGAATATGTGTAAATTCATAGATGAGGAAATACGACAGCTATCGTGCATAAAAATGTGCGCTTTCAAATAAACTTTGTTCCGTTTATTGAATAACTTGAAAGGGATTTTATTACGACACAAATGCACTCATAAAACAATCGTGGACTAGTATTAAAAAACAAATGAAAGTGTACTACAAAACGCACTGAAAATTGTGTCCGATCGAATGATAGGGCATTACTGATTTGCATATGATATTTGACAGATCAGCGGATATTTTGCGCATTTCCTATTTTGTGTTTTGTTTTTGCTTATAATAAGTCTCAAAAAGCTTTCGATAGATATCTGTTGGGCAAATTTAATTGCAATTTATGTATTTCTTCTTGTAAAATAAAATCCGCGTTGTGAAAGAAAGCATTGACCTTGTTTTTCACGAAAACAAATTATGAAATTTGAATTCTGCAATGACAACAACAATGTAATAGATTCTAGGAAAGTTGTTGCACTAGTAAATGTAGAGGTCTAATTTTTTATTGGTGCCGTTTCAAAAATGTTGTAGGTACATTTTTACTAAAGCTGACACGCAACTAATTGTTGAAATTAGTGATTGATTATTAGTAAGGTCGATTGAGTTTTAATATCGTCACAGTCGGGTGACTCATTGAGAAGTTAAACGACAAATAGAGTTGATATTATGGTAGTCTCATATGACTGATAAAAATTTAAGTCACTTAACTATTATAATGTTTATTTTGACGAAATGGGAAAAAAAATGCTGAAGCTAAAAGTGAATTTATTTTCTCAAACAAGTTTTTGTTTTAGCTTCAGAAAATTTAAGAAAATCGCCCCAAATAATATTTTGCTTTCCTTTGTGATCAATTTCGGTTATTCAATAGAAAAAATAGAAAAAATTTAAAAATTCACAAAATAGTCCAAGCTTAAATGAACCATCGGCCAAACTACAATGGGCGCCGCCCAATGCTTAAGAGGCAGGCATGGCAGTGGCAGCTCTGCTATTCATATTAATTAACTTAAGCAACATGTACATCATTTCTTTTAGATCAACAAATTTTAGAAGGGACATAGTTACACAAATGTTTTTAATGGACTTATGTCGCACTTCGGTAGGACATAAGAGCATAAAAATTTGTTTAACATATGTCTGGTGGGCTTATGTCCCTGCGCCACCTTATGTCTCTATCAAGTGAGTTTATATAAGCTATGCCATCAGCTGGTCAATATTAAATCAATTACCGTAGCACATTTTAAACCGAAACCGACGGTCAATTTGTTATTGCCTGCATAATAGGTAGGTGCTCCAACTTTCAGTTTCTTACACTTTCACATTGAGCGTAGAGAGATACTCTCGAATCTTTCATAGCCTATTCGGCACCGCTGGAGTATTTTGTGCGGCATAGCTGATTATCTAGAAATACAAGTCAAGTAACTATGCCATCAAGCAGTAGTAACCATCAAAGGCGCACACAATTTGCAGAATATCTCCTCGGCCGAAGAGGCTTTCAGCACAACACTCCTCAATAGCTTCATTTAACCGTGAAACTGTATACTTGCAAATTACAAACCATTATTTGGCGCTGAGCTCATGCATGCGATTGCGCAAAGATCACTCCACTGGAATGGTACCGATCGGAGGTGGTCAAGCAAAGCCTTCGATTAAATTTGATAGTAACACGGAACATAATAGCACAGCACGTCTCCTGGCGGGTAAAGAAAAAAAAAGTGAAAACTGCCCACACTATATTGTGTATGCCCTCCCGCATAACTATATTCACAGACGAGGTTCAAAGAGGGAGGCATAATTTTCTGCCCATGATAACTTTTGGCATATGAAGTCATTTCTTTGTCATTCAAAACGATGTTTTTATTTCGGTCTAGAACCAGTTTTCCCGAATGGCTAAATGGTGTCACGGGTAAGGTATGCGCACAAGAAACCGCTCAATACCCATAGACCCATTTATGTGGTTTGAAAACTAAAAATTTCTTCGACATAGAAAACACTTTGGAAATCGAATTTAATTATGAAAATCTAATCTGTCCAACCGTATGGAAAGAAGGAAATCAAATTAGCCAACTGAATGTGGGCAAAATAAAACTGTTAAAACGAACTGGAACTTGTGTGTGAGCTGTGGATGAACTCGAACACTTTCACTACAGCCAGCATAGTTAATATAATAACACAACAAAAGGAAAACAAAAACCCATACAGTGAACGAACTTGCAGCAACAGTGAACCTGAACAGCCAACAGACGCAGAGTGTGGAGTTAATTTTTAATTAATCGCATTGAATGATTGAGTTTGGTTTAATTTGTTAAGGTATTTCCTTGTTAAATTCATAATTTAAAGGAACCGTATGATTGGCTTTGGCTTATGTCACAGTCAGTAGAGATGTGTGCGCTTTATGAAACAATGTGACATTATGGTGTGAGGTTGTGTTATCTGCTTTCAGAGAAAGAGTAATATTTAAATGATTGCGTGGGTGTTACTTTTTTGCGTACGGATTAGGTATTGTTATTTTTTGTTGGGAGCGAGCATATGTTAAGTAAGGTATACACGGTGACCTTATTTTAGAATTCCAAGTATTGAACAATAGAAAAAGAAACAAATTCAAATAGGTATATGTACTTAAAACAACAATTTAAAAAGATCAAATAAAATGCAGCTTTTTTTAGATAATAGATTATACGTTTGCTCATTCAGTTGTCGCGTAACTACATGTTAGTCCTATTGCAAACAGATAAGTTAAACTCAAATTGCTATTAATAAACATTTTCAGAAGATAACTAACGCCTCATAACTAACTAACGGTAGGAGGTCTGTTAGCGAGTTAATAACTCTTCAAACACATTGTTTCCGTCAAAATGACAAATAAATTAAATTTAAAGTTTAAAAATTGTGGAACGAAATGGCTGACCGTTTTTCAGTGATTTTAATTAGTGGGAATATGTTAGGGGAGGATGTTGTTATCGTTATACTCGGACTCGGAAAAAGTGTACAAAAAAAAATAAAAAAAACCCTGAGAATGTTTAGAAATAAAACCTTCAAAAATAAACAAAAAATTTCTGTTGTTTTTTTCAGCAGTTTTTTTACAATTTGGTTAGATGATGCTATAGCTCTAAGTAGCTATTTAAGAGAAAACATCAGTTAGTTATTATATGAGTTATTTTCATTTATTAATAAGAATATTTAACTAATATGTTATTTATTTAACTAGGCATCTAGTTAATATACGAGTTGGAGATTAGTTGCGGTTTTTTTTTATTAATACGGCTGTAATTGTTTAAGCAATTGTATTTTTAAGAATTTAAATTATATACAGAACAAACAATTAACTTCATAATGAACTAATATATACCTAAATGAAATACAGAGCAAACAATGAACAACCTTAAATATAGACCAATTAAAATATTTCGGTATACAAAATAATTCATTATGAACATCGTCTTCAAATCCAGAACTTTTCATTATTATAATGAACGCGAACGGATAGTCACCGTAGACATACACTCTTTTGGACTGAAATTCTACATCACAATTTGAACGTGTAATGTGTGTGTTTTTAAGCAGGGTAGAAAACTAAGAATTTGCAGCTTAAGCTAATTTTTTGATACATAGGGGTATACTTGATTTTGCCTTTCCTAGCCGATAGATCTATTTTATCCCCTGACATAATCGCAAAAGCCCCAGTGGCAGCTTACTATGTAAATACTTCTGCGTGAGCAAGTTTGAATATTTTAAGTACCTACTTCAAGTGTTAGTTTGTGATTTTCTCGCAATTCTTCCACCTATATCATATTGAAAAAATTTACATGACAAATGGGTAGATGTAGTGTTGTGAGGAGAAACGTCACAAGACAATAGGCGTTAGGATCGCGTGGGAGAACCATCATTTAAAAAGATGATAAAGCTTCTAGGATCATTACAAAAGTTTGCGGTCTTACGATAGGTCTTGACAGGTTGTGATGAAAACCACAATATTCAAATTTAAATGTGTTGGGAATTGTTGCTTTCGATTGACTAAATAAAAGAAATACCAATATATGTATGTTTAATGAACATTTATGGGTTTTCACTGGCAATATGAACTCAGCACTTGTTCGATTGACAGATAAACGTATGCGAGAATTTTTGAGAATTGGGGTCCAGTACACTAACCGCACTGAACCACCGTGACCGCATACGTTCGGTGTCGAAAAGTTGTCATATTGAAAAACAACCGCAATGCATCAAGTGGAAGTTAATGTCGAAATTTGATATATATATGATTCGTAAGTGTCGCCCTTCGGTGGCTTAAATATTTGCGTGACCAAGGCACAGTAATACTACTTGTTCCAAAAGCTTTGCTCTCTGTATTTAGTTATTAGCAGAGTCTCATTGAATTGGGGATAATAGTGACTCGCAGCATTATTAAACATCTAGATGGGCTAAGTTTGGTCAAGATCAAGAGGTAAAAGTGCAATAGACGCAGTTTTTTTGTACACGATCACGAGTGAGCCATTTTCCGGGTATTCTTGCACTCAAAGCTATACATATCTTCCCAAAAAAAGTAAGATCGATACAAGAAGTCCCGGAAATGATCGTGATCGTGTCAAAAAGGTATATTCCGCATTCGGTCGTCTTCATATAAAGAGTTTGCCGGCCACCGTTTTGGTAAACGAGCTATTTACTGCTAGAATTGAACGGGGAATCTACAGCTCAATAGTCCATCGCGCTAACCACTGAGCGCCCAAATACACCAACTGCGCATTGGATCATTGAATATGCAATTTTCTATCGTCAGACTATTTACACATGAGCTGATGAATGTACCCTTACTAAAAGACCTCCCAATATTTCAAAATGTTAATTAATATTGAGCCAACATTTTCTTTTTCTTTTGCAGAACTCAAACTCACCACCCTTGATATGCATCTAAGCGAGAGTATACCAACCCATTAACAATGACATCCAAATACGAACGTATCAAGACTGAATGCAAAAAGAAGGCCATTCACTGGGAAGATCCCGATTTTCCTGCGGTCCAGACGTCTGTGTTCTACTATCAAACACCTCCTTTCACATTCCAATGGAAGCGGATACCAGAGATCGCGCCGACAGCATCCTTCATGAACGAAGGCGAAAACTTTGACATAATTCCCGGCAAAATGGGTGATCGTTGGCTTGTCTCCTGCCTGGGCGTCTTATATTCGCTAAAGAATCTCTTCTACCGTGTTGTGCCAGCCGATCAGAGTGTCGAAAACTCCCACGGAATGTTTCGATTTCGACTCTGGTGGTGTGGTGAATGGGTTGAGGTGCTGGTAGACGATCGACTGCCCACGATCAATGGCAAGCTTGCGTTTCTGCAGCCACAAAAGTCGAACTGCTTTTGGGCGTCGTTGCTAGAGAAGGCTGTTGCTAAGTGAGTGGAAGCCTTAATGAAATTTAAGTTTAATTTAACACACTCTCCCCAGGTTGCATGGGTCATATGAAGCTCTCAAGTACGGAACACGATCGGATGGTTTGAGTGATCTCCTAGGGGGCATTGTTGAATGTGTCCCGACTAGAATTAACAACGACCCCATTCGCCCGCTGCAGCTGCGATCGTTTTTGGACACCACGTGCATTGTGACTTGCATTGCGACGAAGATCGCCAATGGACAGCACAAAAACATCCCCGAACGGCTACCGAACGGGATTTGTGTGAATGTCAACTACAGGTTGTGTTCCTTGGATAAAGTAAGTTCGACCCCAAAATTTCGGTAACTCACGCAGCAACAGATATTTTTTTCTTTTCTAGGTGGAGACGCTTTTGGGAGATGCAGTCCAACTGGTGCGACTGAAAGACCCCATGGCCTGTGAAACTTTTGGCACCAAGTCCGGCTACAACGGCGAATGGTCTGCAATGTCACAGTCCTGGGACAGAGTTTCAATTCAAGAAAGAGACCGGCTTCTGGGCCAGCTGGATGTTGGGGAATTTTGGATCTCATTCTTGGTGTTCACGCAATCCTTCACGTTTCTGGAGAGCGTGCACCTCGACACAGACACCGCCAAGGACGAACTGTCACTGTCGGACCGGCCCAAACGGTGGCAAATGAAGATGTACCAAGGACAGTGGCGTCGTGGAGTGACAGCCGGCGGCTGCCGGAACCATGAATCGTTTCACATAAACCCCCAACTACTGCTGACCATACAGGAGCGAGAGGAAGTAGTCATAGCACTGAATCAGCATACGGCTATCGAGCCAAAAGTCATCGGTTTTACTATGTACAAACTGAACACAGGTAAGAAGGATGGGAAGAGGTCCAGCAGCAAGGCGTGTTGTTCTATCCGAAGTTGTTTTGTTCCAGTCAATAAGAATAAACTAACCGAATGCCTGCCAAAGGAATTCTTCAAGAGTCAAGTTAGCTATATCAATTCAGACTATGGCAACACGCGACACGTGAGCTACAGATGCAACTTGGACGTGGGGAAGTATCTGCTCATGGCGACAACGTACGAACCGGGCGAGGAGTCATGTTTTACTGTGAGAGTATTGGGAAATTCGTTGAGATTGTCACAGCTGGAGACACAGACTATGATGCTGTTGGATCCTTTCCCAGCACTGAATCTGAACAACGAACCCGATAGCGCCAAGGTGAAGAAGTGCCAGTATGAGCCGGTGTTTATGCAATTGGCCGATGAGAATAAGTAAGTGCGAAGTGGAGTGTACCTATAGTTAAAATGTATTTTTGTATGTCCCTTTTTAGATCGATAAACTGCTTTGAGCTACAGGAACTACTGGAAGCGTGTCTGCCCAATGACTACATAAAAGGATGCGCCAACATTGATATCTGTCGACAGGTTATCGCCTTGCAAGACGTGAGTACAAATAGTGTGAGTTAACAAGTTCTATATGTAAGGTATATTTTGTTCTATATAAATTTAATGATAAATTGGGATGGAGGTGACCGACGGCCTCCTTCGGATATTGAAGTAAACTGGCGAGGAGTTCACCCTTGTATATTAAAGTTTGAACTCTTCCTGTATAATCGTGTGGAAATTTATATAGAGATCTTCGGGAAAATGTCAAAAGTTGTAGGATTTCTAAAATTACCATGTATCTTCTGTCTGAAAGGCGTCAGTTAAGCCACTTTAAAAATGTCTGTGCAAAAGTTGACACTAACTATAGGAAAACCTAAAGTTACCGCATATTTATTTTCACTTTGAAGCAAATCTTATGAATTGTAAATATAACTTTTGTCGATCTTACAAAAAATTAAACAATCTACTTAATTTTTCTGTACCTAAATACTAAAGAAAGAGTCACGAACTTTATTTGAACTGTCAAGCTCTGTTCTGGACTGAAAAAAAACAGGTTAAAATTAATCAATTCTAGGCTTAAGACTAAAAATTAATTTGAGTTCTTACCAAAATGAGTAATTATAATGACTGCTTAATATGTTGAGTTCAGTTAAATTAGCTTAAAAATTCTAATACAGTAAAATACTAACGTAACCTCAGTTAAAAAAATCTGCAAAAATTGTGATTTCTGAATATATTCAGTTCTAAATGTATTTTACCATATTCTGATAAACTTCGTAAGGGGAATGCGACAATTTTGTTATAAAAAGCAAATGTGAATGGCCCTTTAGACGTCTACCACATAAGTACCTAATATTCGAGATGTGGTAACGTTAACTTCATGTTGATTTTTTTTAACGAACCCATCACATTTATTTTATCTTTCAAATTTGTTAACTTTTTCAATTCAATTTAATTGACAGCACAATGTGTATGTCCCTAACTATGCACTAGATAAAAACTTTTCTGAGGGAAAAATTTCACAATTTGTCCCAGAGAATGATCAAACTTACGTTTTTGGTAAATAGAGTTTGTTAAAATATTTAGACAATCTATTCGTTGCAGTAATGGCTTGATCTATAGAACTGTATTATAGAAGTGAAATAGAAATTTGTTTTTGCCTTTTAACGAATTCCATTGAACTTTTATTATACACAATCGAACCCACTGTAGCGCCATCTGCCGGGCTGATTTGTGAATCTAAACCATCCAGGGCGCAACCCACATCGGTCCAGCCGTTTAGGAGGAATCCAGAATTCATACACACGTACAGTAAAATTATATATATTAATATGTAGGTTAACGAATTTCTTCCCATCTAAAGTGGAATTTGTTGTCGATTGACAAAAATTTGTGCCTACCCCCGGTTTCGAAGACGCTTAAACATTATTTTTTTACACTTGAGTAATAATTGACTATTTTGTGGGTTACTTTTAAAATTATTGAAAACAATAAATAAATGGTTGTGTTTCCGTGGAGAGACGAATAGGTGTTTAATTTAAGCGCGATCGCTGAAAAAGTATACATTTTGGAATCCATTGTTTTGACAGCAAAAAAAACCTGCATGCTTGACATGCACCTATAAAGAAAAGCGCCTCTAAAAATTGTATAACTCATATTCGAACTATAGGTCAAAGTTAGTTAAGTCTCCTTAATGCCCAAAACACATGTGCAGAAATTCTGTACGCAGCGCAGAGTGCAGTGCTGCAAGTAAAACAGATGTACAGAAAATTGTTCGACATCCATTGCATCGGCTAATATGGCAACTGTCTTCCGCCGACTAAGCAGCTGATGTGTTTACAACCAAAACAAAAACAAACACAACCAGCAGTGTCAAAAGCCGATGATGCCAAATACTTGATATTGCAATTTATTTTCTTTTGTGTTGTGGTATGTTTGAATTTTGCAGCAAATTTAGAAATAGAGACATGTTGCAGTACTGCAGTGAGTGCAGAATTTACGTGTGTCTATAACCATATCAACCTGTGTATTCTAATCTTGCTGCGCAGTGAGTTCTGCACATGTGTTTTGGGCATAAATGTGTTCATAAAATGTACATGTTCAAACAACGTATAAGTCAAACACAAAATTCACTTTAGTATTTTATAATATCAACTCTGCTGATAAATATGTTTCCCAAATTATTTTTTATTACTATTCTTATTCATTATTATTTCTGAATTAAAAAAAAAAAAAACATTCAAGCGTTCAACTCAAGTAAGAATACAGTCCACCAGTTATCGAAACAGTACCAATAAATAGTTAAATTTTGTGTAGTTAAAGTTTCGAAAAAAATATGGTTCAGGCGATCATTGTCTTTAATGATTAAACTGAAACATTTTAAGCGACTTTTCTCCCTACTACTTCGAACTTTTACTTTCTGTTTCATGCGTAAAATCGTATTTTTTTAAAAAGTTTTGGTGCTTGTTTAATTTTAAGCGCAGGTACCTACCTAGATTTAAAATGAAATAAATATAAAGTCCGTAGTTTGATTCTTAGGTAGTATCTCTAATTGACCAAAACTTTTGTTCAATGCACACCATTATCCACTTTCGACGGCTTGTTGAAGACTTTTCAGCATACACGCTTATTTGTCTAAACAGCTCAGTTTAATAAGCAGCTTAGCGGCACATACCTACTTTTACACAAGTTTCTAAGAGGGTATTTCGGAAAAGTACTCTCGGTAGAAGAAAAGACCTAATCTTCCTCCAACTTGCTGGAAATAATCGTGTTGTATCAATTCAATCGAATTACTTATAAGTCTACTTTCAGAAATTAGTTTCCATTATAAAGGCGTGACACTTAGGTAATCTCTGCAGTCAAAATATGCCTAAGTCCATCACAACTGGCAGCCTCTTCTGAGAATCGAATTCATCTTTCTGCTTATCGTCTTCTTCAATAAATACTTTCTCTGATCTAGAACAGAGTTTCACTTAAACCATTGATCTTTATTTTTGCTTTTAGAAAACCGGAACCGGTCGAATAAACTTTGTTCAGTTCAAAACGTTTATGGTGAATCTCAAGTCGTGGCAGGGTGTATTCAAGATCTACACAAAGGAAAAGGCCGGGGTATTAAGGGCGGAACGCCTTAAAGATGCTTTATGTGATGTTGGCTTCCAATTGAATACGGAAATAATGAATGTGCTGATGCATCGATACATTCGGAAGGATGGCACTCTGCGCTTGAGTGATTTCACGTCGGCTATTCTACATCTAACAACTGCATTTGGTAAGGTTATAAAAGAGTTTTCGTTTTAAGGATGAAATAAAGTTGAAATTATTGCAGAAATCTTCCAAAAGAAAGACCATGACCAGGATAATGTAATTAAAATCGAGATGTCCGACTGGATCAAATCGGTTATGAGGTGCTAAATTTAAATCCGTACATAAGTGTTATTAAAACTTCCTTTTTTTGTGTTTAAGAATTTTTGTTAAGCTTTTACTGAGTAGTTTTGTTTTTTTGTAATTAACATTGTTATAAAATTTAAAAACTATTATGATTGTTAGAATATATATTTAACTTTACTATTACAAACCGAAATCGAAACAAATGTAAAATGTTTTTATTATATTTCTTTTAGTGAGATTTTAGTTTATTTATTAAATAAAAATTGAATTGCGTTTGTTCTAATATTGTGAAACGTTTTAATGCGGTTTCGTATAACTGAAGATGACATGACAAACCATTGATTTATAAAATTGGAGTAAAATTAGGTGCTCTAGGATATTTCCTTTTTGCTGATAGTTGTTGAGATGGAGATAATAAAGGATCATTCATTCATTTTTCGGATTCGAAAGTAAACAAAATCATTTTTGATGAAAATTTAATTTCATTATAAAGTTTGGGCTTTGCCATTAAGTGTGAAAAACAATTTCATTCCAACAAAGTATACCCGTTAATAGCAGTCAATCACAGTAACGGCAACTGTTTTATTGTACATTCGTTTACTTTATTTTGATTTGCTACCTTGCTGAAATAAGTGTACAACTATGAACAGGCCTGTTATCTCCACAGATTACGACCGAGATAAGCCTGTTTGATTTGAAATCACGTAACTTGAGAACAATTTTGATTTCAATTTTGACACAACTATATACCTATATGAAATAAATGTATATACGCCACCACAAACCAATCCAAATTTGATAAGAGTCTACACCAAGTATATTTTCGGACTTGATTTGATTCACATTCGAACCGATCGATAAGTAGGTAAGTACCTACTGTCACTCAAAATTATAAGCTCCCACAGAATGAACGAAATTTCTGCCTCGTAACTGAAGCAATACCTAGACACTTTAGTAACTCAAGAATGTTTTCTCGTCTCATCGTCTTATTCCAATCAACGACAAGAATTAGAGCGATCTTCTATATTTAAACACATTTTATTTATAAAAGTAATACATGTTACAAATACCGAACTCGCAAATATGTGCTATCGGGGGCACATTGCATGCTTTCCACCATCGATCGGCAACAAAGCACCGGTAATAAAACTCGCCGACTCACTGGCCAGAAATACAATAGCAGCTGCTACCTCTGAAACATGTCCAACTCGTCCAAATGCATTTGTACCTTTGGAACGCTCCAAGTACTCGTCGTACGTCTTTTCATCCATACCGCTGCGTTTGTGTATATCTGTGACAACCACCCCTGGGTTGACGGAATTCACACGAACATTTTTGTCTGCCACTTCCAAGGCTACACATTTTGTGAATTGGTCCAACGCCGCCTTTGATACACAATAACTCAGGGTATTCGCAAGCGAACGCAGACCAGCTAAACTAGACACATTGACAACGTTTCCCTGCGATGAGATGAGATGGGGTATCACCAACTTTGTTAGTTGAAAGACAGATCGTAGATTCGTATTCAAAATTGTGTCGAATTGGTCGAGATCAATGTCAACAATTCCTCCGACATCCAGAATGCCAGCATTATTCACCAGCACGTCGATTTTACCGAATTCCGCGAGAGTCTCATCGACGATCTTCTGTGCGTCTTTTGTGACATCAGCTTGGATGAGTAGACACTTAACAGAAGGGTTCGCTTTCGAGCAGTTAATGGCAGTTAGTTTTAGGTTTTCTAAATTTCTGCCAACAGCTGCAACCTGAGCTCCATTCGTTGCAAAATGAACGCATGTTTCCGCACCTATGCCAGAACTTGCTCCCGTGATGATGGCTACTTTTCCAATCAAGCTCATTGTGAGTTTTTTTTTTTTTTATATTTAGAACGAAACTATTCTCGACAGACCGTGTTCCGCGAGTGCTTACTTCCAACTGAGTCTGAACTCTGAATAGTGTCGGGGAAAACAGCTCTTATCGGAAACGGTGTTTTATTGTTTGTTATGGATATGATTATTTTGATAGTCAATCAGTCTGCGATCTAGCGTCATAGGTAGGTCTAGCTATATAAAAGTTTATTATTACACTCACACTTTTTTGTGAGATATGAAAAGACGAGTGTGCAGCGAGGCGAAAAAAGAATATCGATGGTGACACATCTACCTTTTCCTTGACCTGTGATCTTGAAAATGTTGCAGGGTTGGGGTCGAAATTCTGGCGAGGTCAAAATTCTTTTTTCAAAATTCTGCTTAACAAAATTCTGCAAATAAAAGAAAGGGCATGCTTTTTTAACATTTTCCAAACCTTTTTTTATTTTTTATGTAAAACATTATACCTACCAACTCACTTGTTATAGAAGAAGAGGTAAAATGAGTTTTGTAATTAGTTTTAAGTTTGCTCTCTTGGTTTAGACAAATATTCTGTTTCACAAATATATTGTAATTTGTTGACAAAGTTGAAAAATATTTGTTTTCTTTAACTTCGTAAATTGGAAAAAACAGAATTAGCAGAATTTATTTGTTTTAAATATTGCCTGTCAGAATTTTAAAAAGCTGAATTTTGTTAGACAGTACAGAAAAAAAGCTGAATTTTGAAAAGCAGAATTTTGAAAGCAGAATTTCAATAAATATTGACGGCCAAATAATTAATGTTGCAACTTAAAAGTGCTTTCAATGGGAATCTCCGTTGATTGTATTTTGGTTGAGGAAAGTTCACAAAATATGTTATGTGAGATAAGTTCGTTTTAATATCAAGTTCACAAGTCGGGAAAAAACTTTTTCGCATTCGGTTGGAATTTCTTACGAAATTTGAGTACATGAAAAGAATTTACTAAAACTAGAGTTCGCCCTGTGGTAGAAATTATACCATATAAGATCTGGCTTATACACAACAAATTGGATTCACACTTGGTATTTATCCCAAGAAGTTAAGAAGAAGTTAAATGACAGCAGCAGTTCATGTTGACACTGATGTGGTTATGAATTAAGTAAATTGTTTTCAGCCCAATTCACTTTCAGCGAGAAGTTCCCTCTCAAATTTTATCAACCTAATTTCGTTTTCGATTTGGCTTTTCGGATTTTGATCTGAGATTTTAGATTTCTGCCGGCAAATCGAACATGAAATCTGAATTTTGTTGGTTTTTGTGTGTATTTAGTTGGCGACAAAAAAAAAACATTTTTCCACTTGCACTCAAAATCCATTTCAATTGATTTTCACACATTTATAACGGGTGATTTTTTAAGAGGTTTAGAACTTAAAAAAAAAAAAAAAACACAAAAAATTCGAAAAAATGAATGAAATATTTATTTGAATCGATAGTTTGAACCTTGCAATTTAATGTTTAAAGATAATTTCATGCAAATGTTGACCGCGGCTGCGTCTCAGGTAGCCCATCCGCTGAGTCCAATTTTGGCATACTCTTTCACACATATCGGCCGGTATCTCACGAATGAATGCATGGATGTTGGCTTCCAGTGCGTCAATCGAAGCGGGCTTGTCCCTATACACATTAGCCTTGACATACCCCCACAAAAAATAATCTAATGGTGTCAAATCGCACGATCTAGGCGGCCAATTGACCGGCCCGAAACGTGAAATTAACTGTTCACCAAACTCGCCTCGCAATTGCGCCATTGTTTCGCGTGCTGTGTGGCATGTGGCACCGTCACATATCATGCAAGTCAAGAACTTCCATTTCGGGCAAAAAAAAGTTTGTTATCATCACTCGGTAGCGTTCACCATTGACAGTAACGCTGCGATTCGCATCATCTTTGAAGAAATATGGCCCAATAATGCCGCCGGCCCATAAACCGCACCAAACAGTGGTTTTTTCGGGATGCATTGGTAGCTGTTGCATTGCTGATCTTCACTCCAAATGCGGCAATTTTGCTTATTTACGTACCCATTCAACCAAAAATGAGCCTCATCGCTGAACACAATTTCTCGAAAAAAGCGCGCGATGAACATTTGGAACCGAGCACGAATTTTGATAGTAAAATTCAATAATTTGCAAGCGTTGTTCATTTGTAAGACGATCCATGGTTAAATTGCAAACCAAACTGAAGCTGTTTGACAGTGACACAAGGTACTAAACACACGTCAGCTGTCAAAACCAGTGTTACCAAAACCAAACCAGCTAAAAAATCACCCTTTAGTAATGCATTTCGAAATAATTTAATATAAAAACTCGATCCCATAGCCATACGCGTTAAATAAATAATTCAGTTAAAAAAGCAATCCTTCCAACGATAAACAATTCTTAACCGACGCTGTGTGTCATAAATATTGGTGTTAGTGAAAGTATGTGTTAAATCAGAGAAAAAATTGAGATTTCTTAAAAGTGATCTGAGATCAAAAAAAAGATTGATTTTTGTGGCAAATCGCACATGAAAAGCAATCTCGATAAAAAAAAATTATTTTTTGCCAAATAAGTCGCGACACACTACAAAATATACCGGTTTAAACCACTTGTTCACAAATGTGACTACAAACTGTTTTATTACGCATTCGTCTACTACCTATCTACTTTACTTTGCTGAGACAGGTGATAAAACAGGCCCGTTTTAACATGATATCGTGCTTGAAATGTGTCAATGCACTTATCGCTTGATTATTTTTTCGACATGAGGAGAAATAAACAACATAAAAGGTTATTTGATGTTTCAAACCTAATGAATGTTTTAAGAAACTTCCATTCCATTATGTACAAACATAATTCTTAAAAAGCTATAATACATTAAAAACGTTACACAAAACTATCACGTAAAAATAATAGGTACTTGAAAAATTAGCAACTGACAGAATTTTCTGAATTGAAGTTGTGATTGTTAGCTGTATGTAGATTGGAACTCAAGTTTTATACAAAAATGTATATCAGTTTGCACACACAAATATAACTCTGGTCTTATTTCAACTTCTTTAGCTTTATAGTTTGGTTATCATTAACACAGCTTAAAAGTTAAAGTCCCTCACGTACGTGAAAACTATTTTCCATTTTTCAAAACCAGTATAACCATAATTAGATCTAGTATAGTAATTAGCAAATTTCAAGTGTCATCCGAAACTCCGACAGAAAAATTGACATGTTTCACTATTGACATTTTGTTTCTAACATCTATTAGCGTGATAGTTACCTACGAGTTGTAAACTCCAATCGTTTAGCCATTTTAAGTGTCAAATAATTGAAATAAAACAATTGATGCGCCTAAACGGAAAAGTCGTTATATAGTAACCGGAGCAAGTTCTGGAACCGGAGCCGAAACGTGCGTTCATTTCGTGCAAGAATGAGCTTAAGTTGCGGCTGTTGGCAGGAATTGGGATAACCTAAGGCTAACAGCTAGCGCGTGTACGAAAGCCAATCCAACTGTCAAATGTTTGATGATCCAAGCTGATATTACAAACGACACAAAGAAGATCGTCGATGAAACTCTCGCAGAATTCGGTAAAATCTATGGTATGGACGACAAGTCTTATAGGGATTTCTTGGACCGTTCAAAAAGTACACACGCAATGGGAAGAGTTGGTCATGTTTCAGAGGTGGCAACTGCTATAGTGTTTCTAGCTACACGGCGAGTTTTATTACCGGAGCTATATTGTCCGTCGATGGGGGAAAGAGTGCCATGTGCCCACGATAGTGGTCAGACGAGTGAAATTGCGTTTGGATGTTTTTAAATAAAGAGTTTAAGTAATCTTTTTTAATTTTTTTTGTAATTATTGAGACCAATTTATAACAGAATTTTATGGGTAGGTGAGAGCGAGCTGAAGGTATATTTAATAGTTATGAGTTATAACAATATTTTAGACCTCACAATATCTTATATCATTTATAAAGAAGATTGTTTGTGATTGAATTGATTAGTGTCAATTATAAACTTGCTGCCGTCGATTGTATTGGAAATTAAATAGGAAAGACATTCAATTTGAGATTGACGGATAGATTGATATAGATGGCTCTGATATTAGGTCTGTTCCCTCACAATAATGCATTCGAATACATTCGAATACATTAGTCAAACTTCGTTCTTCTCTAACCAACTTTTGCGTAAGGGAACGAAGTTTGACTGATGTATTCGAATGCATTATCGTAAGGGAACAGACCTATTATAATACTTAGGAAAAAAAAAGCTGACAACAAATGTGTCATTTCGTTTCCTTCTCGTAGAATCGTTATCGTGTGCATGAGAATACCGCACAACTGACATTTTTTGAGAAACACACTTTTTGGCACCAATGTAATCTCCGGCTCAAATGCGACAGTTTGAGAAGTAATTTGTAGTGCTGACATCTATTTTTCATTGTTTAAATTGAGTTTGAAATACCACACATCTTTAACTGAGTAATTTGTTTTTGGAAATATGACACATCTGCACCTTTCGCGAGCAATAAGACTGTCAAACAGCGGACGTAGTCTTTGTTTACATATTTTGTGGTGTTAAAAACATATCAACAAACAACTTTTTATTTTATTGGTGAGTTTATTTGTTTAATACACTAATTCTTTAATTAGTTTGTGAATTAAAAGTTACGAAGTACCTCTTATATTACTCTAATGGTCGATTTGCAGATGTGCGCTTTTACATTTCAAATTTGAAGTAGTTGTGCGATTATACCGTTACCGGCTTAATATGGAAGTAGATCGTTTTTCATCAGATAGTGATCTTGATGTCCAAGATATTCTTAACCAGTTAGCTGATAAGGGAATAAAAACAAAACAAATATCTTATAATAATGATGTTGATATAGACTATCACGATTGCTCAGTTATTCCAAACGATCAGAACAAACCTGACACCTATCAATGCATTGACATAGAAATGCCTGACTTTGACAAAGATCTTCAAGGAATGCCCCAAGATGTGGAGTCTGATTCAAATTTAGAATATTTGCCATCATCATCTGAGAATGAAGCCTCATTTTCAGATGTCGAAAATATACCAGAGGAGTCAGAAAATGTGGTTTGTATAGATGTAAACAACTTTTTTTTTATGTCTAAAGGCGTTCTTACACAGGAAGTTGAAGATTGTGCCGATACCGACATGTTTGGGGAAAAAAGCCGCTCTAATGGCAGGAACAAAGTTAAAAAAAGGGAAGCAGCCAAGCAATCCAGAGAACGAGGTGAGTCGTATCTTGGGTACAGAAAGCCACAAGGATCGAAAAAAATATTTCAAGACAGTATTAAATCTGAGCGAAAGCTTGGTCCAACTTGCCAATCTAATGCGTGCTTAAAATCGCGTGCACGAGGTTGTTCTAAATTTTCTCAGACAGTTAGAAAACATATTTTTGATAAATTTTGGCAAGACATGGACTGGAAACAGCGCAAAATTTATGTTTCAAATTTGGTACAGGTGATTGACCCAAAGAGAAGGACAAGCGAAAATTCAGAAAATATCAGACAGAAGACACTTCAATGTTATTTAAAAAATGATAATGAAACATTGCAAGTGTGCAGAAATATGTTTCTCAATACCCTAGGTGTTAAATATGCAACGATTCGCGGCTGGGTAGAAAAACAAGAATATGGAATCGTTAAGCCCACTAATTTTTCCAAAAGAACTAATTGTCGCTACTCAACCTTTAAAGAACAAAAGGAGTTTTTGTCCAATTTTTTAAAAACACTTCCTACAGTTCTATCACATTATTGCAGAAAAACGACTTCTAAACAATATCTGCAACCACCAATTTCTTCTATTAGTGAAGTTTTTAACATGTATGAACAAAAATGCAATGAAGATGATGTATCCAAACTTTCTAAAAGATATTTCTATCAAGCATTTCGGGAAGAAAATATCGGTATTTTTAGTCCTAAGAAGGATCAATGCGATATTTGTGTCGCACACAAGGTAGGCAATATCCTTGATGAAGAGTATCAAGTTCATTTAAAAGCAAAGGAGAAAGCCAGAGCTTCAAAAGACGCTGATAAAAAACTTGCTCTTGAAAGGAAAATTAATCTTTTCTGTATGGACCTCCAGGCAGTCAAATTATGCCCAGCTCTCAAAGCTAGTTCACTCTACTTTAAGACAAAGCTGACTGTGCATAATTTTACAATTTACGATATGTGTTCAAAAAGAGTTAAGTGCTACTGGTTTGACGAAACCAATGCGGATTTGACGGCGTCGACCTTCGTAAGCTTAATTATTAAATTTTTTGAGGAAGTCTTGGAGTCCAATTTGTTGCCGATCATATTGTACTCGGATGGATGTACATACCAGAACAGAAATGTTGTTCTATCCAATGCCTTCCTCCACCTATCTGTCAAGTACAAGGTCCAAATAACACAAAAATATTTAGCAAAAGGACACACGCAGATGGAATGTGATAGTGTCCACAGTGTCATTGAAAACAAGCTCAAAGACAAGGAGATATTTCTGCCATCGCAGTATATTCAAATTACCAAAGAAGCAAGGACAAAACCATTCCCCTATGATGCTGAAAGCGTCGATTTCTCACAAATCCTGGATTATGCTCAAACCTCGAACTATGTTTATAAATCAATTAGGCCTGGAAACTTGGTTGGGGATGAGACAGTTACCATCAGCTTAAAAGTTATTTTATACAACCCATCTGGAACAATATTTTACAAAACAGACTACGACAACGAATTTGAAGAGCTCCCCCAAAGAAAAATCACAAAATCATCGACTTGCGACATTAAATATCCGCGGTTACACTCCGAAAGAATAAAAATTGCAGAAACAAAGTTTAAACATTTGCAAGAATTAAAGCTCGTCATACCGAAAGACTGTCATGCCTTTTACGACAGTTTACCGTATAACGTTTCCCGAAAAAAATAAGACTTTATTTTGTAAGATATTATTTAATTTCTAAAACTAAAACTGAATTTGATCTGTGTTATATTTTTTTTTTGTTGGTTTTATCAGCGTTATTATTAATTTGTTTTGTTATTAAATGAATTAAATGTTTTTTTAAGTATTGTATTTTGAATTTATACTGCCATGTTAGGTCCTTACTGCATAAAATGAAATACCGCACAAGTGCAACGATGTGCACAACAGAATAGTTGCAATACAGCACAACTGCAATTACTAGTTTTAATTGACATCATTTTGAAAATGAACTTTAATAAACTGTTATTTAATAAAAAAAATTAATGACGTGTTTTTTCTTTTAGTTCAAACTCTAAGCAACCCTTCGTAAAACAGTTTTTTGTTTCTCCTGAACAATTTGGGAAATGTCAGTTGTGCGGTATTCTCATGCACACGACGGTTTCTTTTAACGCCATAAAAATTAACTGATTTATAACATTTCCAACTGGCAAGCGTGGCGTAATCAGTCATATGACCCCAACGAAGTTTTAATGAGATATGTCAATGGGCACATTAAAAAATGTAGTTATCTTAAGTCGACTAGATTGGCCTGGATAACTTGAATGCAAAAACTAGATTGGTCGGGAACGTCACTTTTCCTACGTCTTCGTTGACTTTACAATGGAAAAGCCGCTGCCTACAGCTGTTTTCCCGAAAAATTCATGAAGTCACGCACTTTTACCTACTCATTTGTTTTTTGGTAATGTAAGTTCATGAATCGGACTTTATTGCAAGAATTCGGTGTTCTCCTATGTGTATTTCACTATTTGTTTCAATTTAATCAGAGTCCACAATAACAAAACAAATTAAATACGAAAAAAGTTTTCATATGAATGAAATGTCAGAACGTACGCATTTTCGCTTGTTAGCAATTCGCTCCCATGTGAATAGTCCTTTAGGTAGTAAAACTCATTCTTTTTAGTCCTTGTCTAGAACGGGAATACAAGAAATCGCATTCTTTTTTGTTGACGTGGATTTTGGCACACTGATGCTTACGGCCATATTATTTACTCCGGGTGTAACTCAAGTTGAAGTTAATTTTACACCCGACCATTAGTCCGCATTTTTTAAACCCGAAAATAAAACCTATGTCCATATTATTCACTGAAAAACATGCATTAAACCCGCTGGATTAAAGATGGATTTAAATGCGGATTTAGAACAGTTTAAACCGTTTTAAACATGGGTTATGCTAAAATTCATATACATAATGACATTTGTGTTTTGTTGTTTGTCATATTTTATTGGATTTTTTTTTTTGATTTGTTATGTGCCAATAGTGTTTTTTTCATTTTCCTTTTAACTAAAAGCAGGAAGACAGAAGTCGTGTTTTTTTTAGCTCCAATATCAGCATAGCAAAGCAAAGTAGGATTTTCAGCACGCAATTACAACAACTATTGCGAGTATCGATGTGAATGAGGTAATTAGCGTGCTGAAAATCCTACTTTACTTTGCTTTGCTGAGATCGAAGCTCAAAAAAACAGGCCAAGAGATGAATGATTAAAAGAGTTGGATATCTTTCGTACGTATATCCTCCCAAAACCCATTTGTTTACATTCTACATGGGTGTTTTTGTAATTTCAGCCCCCGTCTGTGAATACGCGTGACCAACAAAAAAGCATGTTGCTATTTACTTTATTTCACTTTTTATTTCATGCCTCCTGTGAGCAAAAAAATATCAAAAATGTAACCTAAACAAAAACAGTGAATATTATGATATAGAGTTTTAACCCGAGTTAAAGTACTTAAACTGGTCTCAGGAGTGCAGTTTAAATTTAATCAGATTCAACGCTGTCAAGTTTAAAAAAAACAGGGTTTATGTTTGAGTTTAACGACTGAATATTATGGACTTGGGTTTGTTTTTTTTGAGTTACTCACTTATATCCAGATGTAAACTTTAACCTGGATTAGAGTGTAAAATTGCGGTGACAAAATTAAAACTGTTTTATTTTCTAAATCTGATGCTGCATTTACATGGTCACACATTCCTATCACGCAAATTTAAAGGGATGCTAAATACTAAATAGCCGTGTGACCGAAAGGGACAGCATTACCTAACACGCAAAAAAACGTGACACGTATTTAGGTCGGCCATCTTGTTTGCGTGATAGGAATTATAGGAAAGCTCCGCATGTTGATATTTTTATAGCGATGGTTAAAGAAATTCCGCGTTCCCATAAAACAATATGGCTTCCGGAAATGATGAACGGACAATTATTTATTTTTTTCGTGTAACTGATTGATGAATTTTTGGTTTATTTTACTGAAACTAATAACCAATCTCATTTCACATGTTCCAAATCAGAAATATTAATGTTTTCAAGCCATTGCAGAAATGTTGGTGAGCGGAACCTGTGTCTATTTCCGTTTTACGTATCTATAATTATGGGTAGAGCATCCATGACACCGTAGGCGTCTGATTTGTGATCTCATTCTTACGCCATTTATAGTATTGACTGCGGATAAACGGATCTCTCTTTTCGGTTTTGTTGCAAAATTGCGCGTGCGTGGTGGTGTAAATGCGGTTTGATAACGAGCCACATTGAATTCTGCAGAGCTCGTTATAAATAAATGTTTTAATGAAATGAAATGATAAAATAAAAATAATTTCCCAATCGATGCGAACGATCCATTAAATAAACATTTCTGTGACACAAAAAGGTTGCCGGCCTCTGACAGATAAACGTCAAACAAATTAGAAGTCAGGTTACCGTCTCTGACATACAAGCGTCAAACAAATGAGAAAAGTCAAACACTGGATTTGTTTTTTGTTTAAAATAAATTATTTTGTGTGTTTTTCACAATGAACAAAGTTATCCCAAATATAAAACGGCTTGAATCGCTTCTGCTTGAGGAAGGCATAGCAGCGGAAATAGACACAGCTGAAATTGACTTTTCAAAACTCTGTCGCACCTGCCTGTGTGAAACAACCGACAACGATTTGGGTAACGAATCTCTCTGCATTATTAATGCCAATGGAAAATTGTTGCGATTGTACGATATGTTTGAAGCATCCACTGGCCTAAAGGTAAGCACACCTTATCCATACTTGTGCCATTATAAACTGCTACTCTACTCCACCCAGATAGCATCCAATGACATGTTGCCTCATCGTCTTTGCAGCGCCTGCCTCAAGCTTGTCAACAGTTCGTACACATTTCGCACACAGAGTCAACGAGCCAGTGCGATACTGCAAAGTCTTTTATGTCGAGTCAAAGAAGAAGCGGTGGATTTAATTGAGGACATTCAGATAGTGGTAGACAATCCTGACCCTGAATCGATTGATCCAGTAGAAGATATACAACTGGTAGAACTTTCTGAATATATTTCCTCAGAAGATCCCCCTGAAGAAGAATTTCCAGAAGAATACCTACCTGAAGAAGAACTGCAGGCAGAACCCCCAACAAGAGATGTTGAAGAAGTAAACCCACAGCCAGATGAAATTAAATCCAGTAGGGAGTTGAATCAAAATGAAGAAGTATCTGTGGAAGAACTGTCGTTGGATGAAATTTGGATGGAGGATGATATGATGATAATCGAGAAGCTTGAAGAGACGTCCGAACCAGACGAAGAGTACTTGTTTTCCGAACCAGAAGATAGCAACCAGAAAGTTTCCGGTTCCACCGGCAGGTTTGCATGCCAATTTTGCACAATGGTACGTTAATTTACGCTTTCCATCGCAACACATGTAAATGTTATTTTTTTCCAACAGGTTTTCTCATTGCAGCGTGATATTATCCAGCACTACAAGGACGATCATCCCAAAGAGAAGCCCTTCAAATGCGGCGATTGCTCGGCTTGCTTCTCGCACATCCAATCAATGCGGCGCCACAAAAAGACACACCAAGCAAGCTCGAAAGAGAAAATGTGTGCACTTTGCAGCAGAATGTTCCATAGATCGGATGACTTGAAACGCCATATTCGAACGCATACCCACGAGCGACCGTATTCATGTTCCAAGTGCCTGAAAGCCTTTAAGCAGCACACCGAGTTGAAGGATCATATGCTTAGTCACGCGGAAGGTAAAATGTACAAGTGTGTACCTTGTGCGAAGGAGTGGCGATCTCGCAACGGATGGTATCTGCATATGAAAGTGCATAGAGAGGGAAGTTCAGCTAGACGAAGGAAAAGAGCAAAGAAGACTAATGCTGAGACTACGGATGATATATTTGAGGCTGATGACATAAACGTTTCCACTCTTGTTGCGGTGACGTAGAGGATTTGCGTAAACCAGTGGGTACTACTACAGTTGCTGGCCAAGAGATTGAGCTGCTTGTCATTCTATATAATAGGTAGTTTTAGATGAAATAAAATTTTAGATGATACATGTTGCGTTTCCATGACATTTCTAAGATCAGCGTTCGTTGGCGAAAAGTATGTTTGTTGTACATGTTATTATAGGCGTTCAAATTAAAAGATCAACTTCTTTAGAATATTTCCTACATATATTCATGACAATTAAAAGCAATTTCGCGATAGAGCTGCATTAACTTGCTTTAACGCTTTATTCAAATGTTTTATTGTAAAACCTACTCACTTAGCTGTCTGTTTCCTTCAATTTGGTGCTGATTCATGTGCAGAAGCCAGCCCTGTTGAGTTGTCCACTGCTTAGCGCATAGCGTACAGTAGTAAGACTCGTTGATGTCATAATTTGTGTGAGTCAACATATGTTTCCTTAGCTCTGTAGCCTGTATGAACTTCTGTTCACAGTTGGGACAATGGTATTGTCGCTTGTGACTCGTCATTGTGTCAGTTTCACTGTGACTCTTTGGCTTAGCCATGCGCATACATTTCTGTTGTTGATCCTGGAGCTTGGTGAACCCCTGAATCTTTTTCTTCATTTGCGGTCTTTTAAAACATCTAGCGCGTGCCTCCGCCTGGTATCTCGGATCTGGTTCCAAATCTTCTGGACAGGTTTTATAATGTAACAAAAGTTCGATGTGATGAAGAAAAGACTAAAAGAAATGATTAAGCCAGCTTCTCTGTGTTGTTTCAAAGGAAGCGCTTACCTTCTGACAAAACATACATTCCGTTGGATCTTCATTGTCGGTACTTTTCGCTTTCAAAAACTCATCAGGATTAGAAACTTCTTTATTATTTGCACTTGGAACTATGAAAATTACAGACGATTTCAAATCGCTGCCAACTCTTTCATTTGAGATACGTTCCTTATTATTTTCCATTTTATCAAAAGCCCTTTCATACATTTGGTTTTGGGTTTCTAGATTTTTAGTTCTCAGTTCGCCCTCTACCTGAATCGTTTTCATGTTCGTTACTATATCAGCCACCGTCGGCATCGTACCAACTTCGTTTCTGACCAATCTTGCGCATTTGATAATGTCTTCAGCTCGCTGACTTTGAGTGCGAATCGTATACGTGATGTTTAGAAGCTCCAGACAGGTGTGGCAAAGACGATGAGGAAGCGTTCTATTAAAGTCGAACTTTCTAGGGAATTTAATATGTTTTATGGAAGAAATATGACCATCGTTTTACCTTATGCCCAGTGGCTAATTCAAACAATTGATATAGGGGCAGCAATTTTCCATTCGTAGTAACGACACACAGGGTCTTATTGTTCATGTCATTTGCGCTTGTCTCACAAAGGCAAGTGCGGCAGAGTTCAGACAGGTTCACTTTGTTCGCTGATATATTCACGGGTAGGGTTTCTTCTGAGAGCAAGATTGAATTCAGGTAACTTTTTGTTATGTCCAATTTAGATTTGTTTTCGCTCATTTTGATGGTATAGGTACAAAAGTAATACCTATGATTTATGCTAATCAAATTTTGTTTATGTTGTGTCAAGTTGTCTTGAGAGAAGTTGAAAGTTGAATGCAAATGAAAATGGAAGGGTCTGACGTCTGAGTTCCACAACATTATATATTCCAGTTTCCAGATAACATTTAAGGGGTTGTTTAGATTTTTGGACCGATTGACTTAAGGTAAGGTAGTTCTATATTTTAGTACAATATTTATTTAACGGGTCGTCACATTTCCTTAAGCTAAATTTGGACATATCCTTGTGTTCTGCTAATATGCTTTTTTTAATGACTGCTTCGACGAGCAGTAGTGTAGAGTTAGCTAACATTGACAGCGACGGTAGGTAACTTTGACAAAATTCTACAAACTCTTTCAAGTCGTTACAAGGGACATCGCTCATAACAGATGGTAGGTACCTATTGCTGATATTTTCTTTACCTCTACAGATCTATTCTTCCAAAGATGGCTGCGGTAGAAATTTTAAAGAGCTGTAGAAATGCAAAAGGCAAATGACCAGATTAGCTGTCAAATTAACAAAATGTCATAATTATCAAAACTGTGTACTAGACTGACCAAAAATACCAATATGGTCATATTTGCCTTGATGGTCATTTAAGGCATTTTTGTTATTAATTACCCAATGTTGTAGAAGGGTAAAGAAAAACAAAAAAAAAAAGTTGAAGTTTAAAATTTATTTTATTTTATTTACTTACCCCCGTATTAATAAACGACGAGCAGCGGCGAGTTAGCACTAACACACATGTTAGCTTCAAATTCCTATTAATAAACGTGTGTTTGGTTTCACTGACATTTAAAAACGAGCGGATAACTTAACTCACCGAATTCGGCGTATAGAGAGCGGATAACTTTTTAACTCAGAGAGGGTGAGGGACTTCATACAAAATCTCGAATCCTTTTCGGTGATACGAATACCAAAAGTTGAGGTTTTTGTTTATATTGGGTTTGCAAATTTGTGTAGATAAATTTGGGTCCACATTTTGAATAATAATTAAATATAAAATATATCCTGGGAACATAAATAATTTTCAAATGACAAGACATCAATATTCGAATGACGCGTGACATTTGAACATTATACAAGAGAGAATCTGAGAGAGAATCGGATAATTTCTGAGCGCAACAACCGCTTGAAAAACGAAATATGACAGATGTACTAGAATGTTTAGTACAATTCCGTGTAGTGCTGCCGTGCGTTAGGTGATAAAGAGCGAATAGCTAATATGTAGATGGAATATGTTTATTAATAAGAAAAGTTAACAAACGGATAGGGTTACTATCCGTCTGCCAGCTAAAACACGTGCTAGAGAGCGGATAGCGTTTTTTTTATTAATACGGGGGTTACTTATCATTTATCACTGGCACTGCTCGAAATTGATTTTGGTCATTTTATTTTACAAGTAACTAGCACAAAACAAATAGAAAGCAAAACAACAAAGTATATACACAACCAAAATTAATGGAGAAGGACAAACCAATTGAAATTCTACGAACTCTTCAAACACCGATGACAACAAAATTATACCTTTTCCATCGAAAATGCCAGCAATGCCATAGGTAACGAAATTTCAATAAAGTGCACATGGGCATATAGGGCTTTTTGCTGGCATTCGTGCTTATTGTCCCATTACACTATAGGACCAATTACATGAGCGCGAACTGCAAACTGCGAACAGGCGAATATTCGTAGGTTTTGACATGAAACATTTTTTGGTCGCAGATACCCGCGAATTTGTATTTTCGAAGGTTAAGTTCGAGCGAATTTTTCATTCGACTGTTTTATGTGGATTGTGAATAAAGTGTGACAGTTCGCGGCAAAAATTTTCAATTCGCGGGAGAATTGCTGAAATTGTAAATTTCCTTATTTTAATCAATAAAGTCTCGTTTTTTTTTTTAGATTAGGTGTTACATTAATTGAATATAACGCTTTTGTGGTAAAACAAATAGCAATTTTCAATTCATAAATACAGATAAATTGATTTGTTCGCAGTTCGCCTATTCGCTATGCTATTTGGGCATTTTTATCTGTCAAAATCGGACTGGTCATATGCGGCATTCAGGTCACTAGAGTAGGTATATGGGATATGCCAACTACATTGTATGACCATATTTTGACAGGAAAACTGTCAGAAATTGGAATTTTAGGACCACAGTCTAATCTTACTTTTAGTTATTAAATATTTTTAAAAGGCGAAAAATAAAATGTGTTTGGTTAATAAAACTACCTAAATGAAATAGTTTTATTTACAAGAAACTTATTAGAACAAACATGGTTGTGTACTTGAATATTATTAACTTCGATTTCATGAGTAGGTACATTTTTCTTAAATAACTGAAGAAAGATTGCTCAAAATGTTTTCATTTTCCCTCAAACAATATTTTATTTAACGGATAAAATTATATGAACGCTGCCAGCAGCAGTACAGCGGAAGTGGTTCACATTTTTTAAGGGTAACTTGTCGAGCTGGAATCTTTGAAGTTTCATGACATTTGTCAATACGAATTTCTATGTAACAATTCTAGCTCAAACAAACCTGACCAAACCATCTTTTTTCAATATTTTTTTTTATGCCGAACACTTTGATTAGTCCTTTTCACACAACCGGGCATTTTAGCCAAAACTATCTGAATTCTAATTTGCTCCAATTATAAATTTACTCATTTTATCGTTAAATTTTGCTGCTGCTGGTACCTTTTACATTTTTTTTTTAAATTAATGTCAGATGGTTACACCTAAAAGTGGCATTGAAGTGCGCGTGCGCTGCCAGATTTTCAGAGTAGTTTTGCTTAATGTCGTTTTTAACTTTCTCCATTACGTAGTAAGAGAAAGATATTGGTTTCGTACAAAATTTCGAACTCGAGATTTTAATCAATTCTGATATTACGATGATAGAGGAACTCAAAAAAGTGGGTCGCAAAATTCTGTCCGGTCTGTCCGTCTGTCCGTCTGTCCGTCCTTCCACGGGCCTACAGCCTAAACGGCTTTCCGGATTACGTTCAAACCTCGGATTTGGAGTTTTTGGGCTTACAGCTCGGGAGGTGTTTTTTTTTACAAGGTAACCTCAATATTAATGGTACTTCCCATACAACATTTTCGTACCAGTTTGATTTGATCGAAAACGGCTCTAACGATTTCAACCAAAATTGATATTTAAGCTTAAGTAGGTGAGGTTACCATGACTGCGTACCCAGTTTTTGGCTAAAAATTCGAGCAACGATACTTTTGAAATTTCGACATATCTCAAAAACGGTCTTTACGATTGTAGCAAAAATTAATTTCTAAGGTAATGTGGTCATTTATAACTTAATAGCAAGCTAAGTTTTTCTCTATATTATCGAAATAGTAATTTTTTAAAAATATAGTTTTGTCTAGTTAACTTAAAAGCGAAATAACGATTTTGACCAAAATGCAAACTAAGTGTCAATTGGATGTTTTCAAAACTATTGTGTCCTTAATTTTCAATTTGAAGCACCGAAAACGCTAATTTTAAAAACTGTTCATATCTCGAAAACCCCATCTTTGATTTCGATAAAATGTCAAAAAGTAAGTATTTCTTTTATCCGGAACAATATCATACAGTCAGTTTTCAGCTTAATAGTTACGCAATAGTATTTTTCCAACTAAACATTGCAATATTTGCAACTTATATTTTTATTTTATATAACTGCCATATGAGATGAATATCCAAAAGAAAATTTTGTTTTCTTTTGTCTAGTATCGAGAAAGTTTCGTTCGACCCAGTCGTGCACTTTATTTCTTTCGTACCCAAAACTTTAAATAACACACTTTAAGGTTTGACAAATGGCAAATGTTTTGGCGGTAGCAGGTGTGAATCTCGGTCGGAAATCGAGATTTAAAACTGCTCTGACTCCGTTGTTTTTTTGCGGCCAATGGAAAGGCTGCTGATTTCGAGAGCAGAAAACTGCTTTTTCTGTCACTATTACAGCTAGCTACTCCATGGCAAAATTGTTTTTATCAATAAACAATAAACATTTTCGGCAAAAAGAATACAGCCAAATATTAACTCATAGAAATGCATGAGGGCATCCCTCCAGTCTACGTTAAAGAATCGATTTCATCACCCTAAGATTATAAGGAGCAAGTATTAAAAATATACTTAAAACAGAAGGGGAGCTTTTTCAATAAAACTATATCCTCATTCCTCATTGCCTTAAAATGATGAATATACTAATAGGTATACCTATACCTACAATACTAATAGATGTCCTTCCGCCAAATGCTTTGTTGGAACACAAAGTGCACCAAAAACACCAAATAATTGATCTAAACAAACTACAATATCCTAAAAGAAACGCTTGGTAGAATAAGTACTTGCCAACATTTTATATCTTAATGAAAATCAAATCGTACGGCAAAACGTCATTTTTAAACTGAACAAGCTTGTATAATGTATATGATGACCTTGCTCTATAAAGATAAGTGAATTCAACAACCTCTACCACAACTAACCATTTAAGGGTGTCAGTTAATAAAACGCGCGAACATTCGTAACACACTTCCCTGGCACGACAATCATTCACAACTCACAAGGTGGCATGTGTGCCAAATACCCTCTGTCTGCATATACTAAACGCTCCATTGAGGTGTTTCAGAGCGTCACTATAAAGTAATATCATCATTCCCTCCACCGCTCAGGGAGAATAACAAAAAGGACCACCAACCACCTGTTAACGTTTGAACGAAGCCTAAATCAATTTCACCGTCACGAACAAAGTTACCCTTCGCACCCCGAAAATAGGAGGAATCGAAACTTTTCTTGCCTCCATCACCGGCTGCATGAAGCCATAATGAGTATACAGTTGACAAAAATACCAAAGAAAATGTTGCCCTAGCTCCTGCTCCTGGTATATAGGCAGTCTCAACCCTTACAGTACTTCGTATTGAAGGGTGTTTATCACGAAATATCCTCCAAGTAATATAGACTTGGTCACGCGATGCTTATTTTTATGGGCCGTATTCGAAAATAGATCGAATTGGAGCTTCGATTTGAAAAAAGGACCACACTATGACGAGGATAACTCAGTCGGAAGAAGTCTGCTAACAAGACAACTTGTCGCGAAACCGTGAACCATGTCCAATCAGTTATTTTTTCTAAGCTTAGCTGACATATTCTCTGTCTATCCGAAGACCTTTCGCGAGCTAATCGCGCTAGAGGATGTGAAACGAAAACTTGAGGGCAAACTGGCCAAGGATCATATCTACCTGCCGAGTGATGAGGAATGGCAGGAGCGGGTGTATTATCGTCTCCTGGAGGTGCAGAAACGGGTCAACGAGGCACTGGAGAGTGGATTGTTAGTATCCTAGCTTAGTGATCTTTTTCACATGGAAATTCAAAAAAATGATAAAACTGTTTGACAGCAAACAAATTTTGTGAATATATTTATTATGCCCTGTAGAACATTGGAGGAGATCACCAAGAAGAAGGAGAGACCAGTGTTTGATCCTTTGTTTGTTATCGAGAAATTTAGTCCGTCACAGACTCCGAATGGAAGGTTCGATGTACGGAGACGTTGTGTACCTGATCATCCGATTGAGTTCATCGATAATAATGTCCTGGGATGTTGGACGTTGGAAAATATAACAAAAGCAGCGAAATTGTTAAGGAAACCACCGCTGCCAGTCAAATTCGGCGACGAGCATGAAATGCGGAGGGTCTATTCGCTGATCTATGATGTATTTCGATGTGAGTACCTATATGTGATACGTATTATATTTGTGTTGTGATTTGAATATTATCATTCATTAATGTCGTTTTCCATTGGGCAAGAAAAAAAACGGTAGGGGGAGTCCGGAATCCATTTCATTTTGGCACAAAAAATACTCATCTAATGATTCTGAGAAGAGAACTTCACTTCTCTCGATTTGAAGTTAGAATCCACTCAAGAAGCACTAACTAACGCAAGTTAATTATGTATTTTATACAAGTCAGCTGACCATTAATTTTGTGGATTCAATCAGATGCAGTTTTATTATTCCATTGGATAACAGAATGAGTTGATCCCTGATTAAAACCAATGGAAAACGACATCAAACTGCATGAAACTGATTGAATCCACAAAAGTATTGCTGAAATGCCAAAAAATAATATACGACAGCTGCTGTCAGATGACTTGTATAAAATACACAAACTACTCTTGTGTGAGTGCTTCTTGAGTGGATTCTGACTTCAAGTCTAGAAGCGACATTCTCTTCTCAGAATCACCAGAAGAGTATTTCTTGTGCCAATGAAACGGTTTCAGAAGTTATTTTTTCGATTCCGGACTCTCCCGGGCGATTCTTTTTGCCCAATGGAAAACGATATGAGTTTCTGATTATATCTACAAAAGCATTTTTGAAATGCCAAAAAATAATCTACGGCACCTGTCAGCTGTGCAGTGCGCCAATCGGTGGCTGTATTGAGCTGTCTGCCGCCTTTGCGTTCAGCACTGACCCCAATTTTGCTGCAATTTCATCTGCCTTTTCGTTCCCTTCGATATTGCTTTGTCCAGGTTGTTGATACTGCTAAATATGTTTTGACATATTTTTGTATTTACAACCTTTGATTTTACTGTGTTGGCTATAATCGATTTAATAGCCTTTTCACACCAAGCCGAAAACCGGGTTTACGCGAAAACACACGACAACTTCATCGAAAACAGAAGTTTTCCATTACATATTTCAGTTTTCAAAACGAGTCGTTTAAAGTCGTTTTTCACGAAAATACCGTAAAAACGTTCCAATCGTTAGGTTGTTGAATTGTTTTGCAATATTAAAAATGGCTGACCCAACAAATGTCACAATTCACAACTTAAAATCATTTTCCACAATTAAATGATGGACTGATATTGTTTTTAAATGCACTAAACTAATTATGTTTGTTAAATAATGCGATCGAAATTTGTAACCTAAAGACTTTGCACCGAAGTTTAATGACTAGTGTCTCACAGCGGATTGAAACGTCAAACGAAAACTAGTTGGTGGCCGATGTGAATGCATCGACGAGTTTTCGAAGAAAACACGGTTTTCGGCTTGGTGTGAAAAGGTTATAAGGGCGGCTTGCCTACGAAAATAGTTATGTTCGAGGTTGGAATGTTGCTATTACGTATGTGTCCAACTGCCTTGTCCATGTGGGGCACTGCCCCTATTTTGTGTTGCCTTTATTGGGGCTTCACAGAATAAAGCAGTTGCCAGATGAAAAAGGTGAGAGTTATCTTGTTTTTGCTAGTAATATGAAATTCAAGATGCTCTATACACCTGACAATTTTTGAACGAATAGTCATGGTTGCCAAAGTGCTTCTAGGCTAAAAGAGGGGCAGCCCCTCGGATTGGGTAAGCAATTCAAAGGTTAGTAATCCTCGGGGCAACCCTTGGGTTATGAAAGCTCCACCATTAGCTATATAATGGTACCACGGGAGATGGGGTCGGCCCCTGTACCAAATTTGGTGCAGCCCCATCATAGCGGTCGGATTCGTGGTGGTTGTAGGTTTCATTCCAAAAGCGGAGACTAATGCGTTCTTTTAAAGAGCGAAGAGGTGTCAGATAGACCTCGCCCATGAGCAATGGGATTGACTGTGACCTTACCTAAACAGGCAAGAAAATGCACCAGGATTGGTACTTGTACCGGTCTTGGGGCGTTTTGCCAACGTCTTTCTCAGGGACACTGATGTGGGTATGCCCACCGTGAGATTAAGCCGTCAAGGTAGGTGTTCACGTAAAGCATAACTTTTCATTTTCTGCCTTGTCCATGTCTATTATCTCTGCTTGAAAAACGCTGCAAGAATCGGGTATTCTTCAGGGCTCTGTTATTTGCATTGTTTCTGAATAGATTCCTGCTCCAGCCCCTATCTCCATCTTGGAGCCGTCGGTATAAATAACAATTTCATTGTCGTTCAATATTTTGTTCTGCTTCTTGGGAAGAGAGTTTGAATTTTTGTATTTAAGTCGTTGTATAGGGAATGATGTAGTCTGTTCGCTTCCGGTCAAAACCTGGAATCTCGAAATTTCATGGTTGGTAACCTGCGGCATCTACGATTTCCTTTATCAATTGGTACTTATTGAAGTTATATTTACCGGTGTTATTTAATATTTCTGTCGTCTTAACCTCGACTGTAAAAGGAAAAGATTGAAAACTTACATCTGACAATATATGTTTCAAAACGGCCGTTGAAACATTAGGACCGTTATTTCACCATAGAAAAATGAAAAATGTCAAATCTCTAAAACCGAGAGAGAAGTCTTTCAATTTCAAGAGAAGTACCTGATCGTTTTCCTTACAAAAAGTTTAAAAAATGTCATTTTGACATAATCGTAAAATGCAGCATCTACAAAATAAGTTGGGATTGCATTTTTTACAATCTAAATACCTATTAAACTTTCAATTTGAATGCGCTGATATGTTCTAGGTTCTTGGATAACATTCAGTTATAACTTGTTCCTCTGAAGTTGTTGAAGACGAAAATAAATAGTTTTACTTGTCAAACTTTTGAACCGTCACTTATTTGGCAGTTCATTTTTCAGTAAGTCGAAATTCGGCGAGTAGAAAATTACGAAAAAATGAAAAGTGGCGAAATTCTCTCATTTTTTAAATTTTCTCAGTACGTGGTCGCATTTGCACATTTTCTTAGCAAATTTGATATAATTTTACGTTTGCAAAAAAGTATACCCGAACGAACCTATTGTAATCGATTGTCTGCCTGATTGTCTGACATCTTCCCCAAGGATATGCAAGGTTTTTTTTTCAAACAACTTATATCTGCCTAAAAAAAAATAGTCGATCATTTTCCAGACCTTGTCAATCAAATTTACTACTATACTCTGCTTTTATCACATGCCTTATTCTATTTCTATGCTTCCCTGTTATCGATTGTTAACTTTGCAACCTCAGTCAATACGATTTTAGTTTTCGTGTCCCTCAACTTATTGTTACCAATAAATCGAGACAATTCCATTGAACATGCAACTGATTACCCGCAATCCGTAATAACTTTTCCATTTCCAATATTTATTGGCGAGGGGTTTTTTTATATGTTAGGTTGCCTTTTGGCTGTACAATTACTTTTTGTATATCGATTATACCAGTCTAATAATTTCAGATAAAGTTGTCATGGGTAATGCTTTAACAGATGTATCATTTTATGCCCACTATCCTGAGGTATAGTTTTCATTTATATTTGAATAAATATTTATTGACGCCTAAGTTTCCTTTAAGTTAAAGTGTCAGGAGACCCGTATCTGGTTGATGCTTTTCGAGTTGTTCACAAGGCATTTTCTAAAAAGGAAGTCTGAAGAAATTGAACTGCAAAACAGGCTTTATCGAGAAGCCGAAGTATTTGGTAAGCTAGGCACGCAGATGCATAGGTACTGTCATTTATTTTCATCCCCAGACATAGCTGAGTCCTTGTGGATGCATCGAATTCGACTGGCAGCTTCTATATCCCGAATGCGAATAAGAAGTGGAGCTTTAGAGCTGTCGCAGCTGTTGCCATCGCATCTACAAAATGAAAAAGTCGCTATTGCTGCAGCTAATCCTATCGTCACAGGCTGGATTAATCCTTTTTTGTTGGAGTAAGCGGAATTTTTGCTTCCTCTATCAAGCATAAATATAAAGTGTTATCAAATAATCCCTAGAAATAAAATGATTGCAGAAGCGTACCTAAAATCGCTCGGCCTCACGGAGGTCGTCCAAGGCGACAATATCACTGAGCAACCGCTCCAGGAGAACCAATTTAAGTGGGATACAATTTGCCCGCTCTTTCTTTCTTTGCTGCCACACGATAGAAGTGAGTTCGCCCAAACCGATTTGATACGCAAGCATTTTCTCATTATGCAGGTAAGTCCTCGCAGCGTACATATGTGTAAGTGCCTGTTATACCCGTTTTTTTTCCGCGCAGGACCGAACATTTGCGCTTGCTCCAGCGATAATCTCACAACTGCTCGACCACTACGAGCTGGAAGGCGATGTCGTCCAGACTCACGTATCTTCGCCCCGCTCCACCGCCTACCTAGCTTCACTATTCCGATCCATAAATTGTTTGAACGAGTTCCACGCGTATGGATGCGGTTCCATGTTGGAGGAGTACAAAGCTTACATGACGACGCTGGGAATAAAGAACGTGCGCCTCTTCGCTGAGCATTTTATCTCGATTCCCCTCGAGTCTCAAAAGTTCGGCACAGTTGTTGGGGTCCTGGCTACACCACCGAACTCCTTCAGTGCAGTCGCGGATCCCATCGACCTGATATGCAGTCGTGGCGGCGATCTTAAAATGCTCCAGGTGATGACTGAATCCGAAATCGGCGACGATGGTAAAATGCGAGTTTCACAAATTCTAGAGGAACAACGGGAGACTCTGCGTTTGGCTATGTCCCGGCCACAAGTCCAGTTCGTTCTCTATCAAACCCACTCTGTGGTGGGCTGTGAGAATCAAGCCATGATCCAGTGGGCTGTTGAGAATGTCAATCGAAATGCCTTCGAGAAGCACTTGCAATACTACAAGGAGCTGAAGCGGTTGGAAGCGTTGGCCGAAGCTGAGGCGGCTGCTATTCCCTCAGCGGCAAATATGCTATCACCGCGCAAGCGCGCTGCCGGAGGAGCATCAAGTGCGGCCACAAATAAAACGGATGAAACACCGCAGTCGAAGTTGCGCATCGAAAGTCGAGAAAATTCCTTTCAATCTGAAGAGACACTGACACTTGATGGCAACGATGACTACTCGCAGCTCATAAAGGTACCCAAGACTGATGAGTTCGAGATCACAAAGATCCCGGACGTTTGCCTGAATCAAGATGGCTGTCTGAATCTCGTGACCATGGGCTGCTACATTGCCTTGGTTCAGCGGAAGCAAATAACTCGGTTGAACGCCAAGTATTTAATCAAAATGGCCGAAATTCGAGGGCTATTTGGCAAGTCCGATCGGGACAAGAGTGCCAAGTCAAGGTCGTCTAAAAAGCCGGAGAAGGTAGAGTCCAAGAAGTCGATTGAGGCAAAGGTGCCAAAGAACAGAAAGGCTGAACAGGATAATTTGGTAAGTGGTGGTGTTTGAATATCCGTTTTTAATTCTTAACGGGTATTGTCCTTAGATCCAAAGGATAAATCAGCACACTCATACAAGCTTCATCAGGTCGAACGTGCGGAAGAAGTCTGCTGTCGAGTCGAAGTTTCTGCCATTCAACTCGGCGAAACGTCGGTGCACTCGTCACTCGAAATTACACCGAGAAGGGTCTTACGAGGTACTTAAACATTGTCATCTTATAGTCTAGAAGATATGTCAAACTTTCTCCCAAATAGTCGAGTGCCTTATCAGATGATCCTAGAGCAAGGAAATGGTGGCAGATATCGGTCAAGTATATTCAAAATCTTCTAAAGCGATTTAAAAAGAAAAAAGGTAGCCACAATGAAAGGACCGATATAGCAAAGTTGATCAAGTGTTGCACATATCCACTGTACCTGCCTTGTAGGGATAGGAAATTTGTCATTCCCAAGGAGCCGTACCCTGTATCTATGAATTACTTGGATTTTGACATCTGCAGTCAGGATAACATGTACAGCAGTGAGTTTGGCAGGTAATTTCTTAACAACGTGTTTTGGTCGCATTGTAACTTGTAGTTGTATCCTTAAAGTGTATTGTCCATGACCATCCCCAAGCTCTGTGGATTTGAAAAATCAAAATTTTGTCTGCCCTTCCTGTCCTCAAGATTATATGCGAGACCGTTGGGCTTACTTTACTTAAGTTGACGAGCTGAAAAGTGTATTTGAACTTGATTGACTTCTAATAAAATCTGACTAACTGGTCGAATAGGAATAGTTGTACGAAACGTTTTCCGAGAACCCCAACAATTTGGTCAAGCTTAGATACTACTGAGGTATATATGTATGAGAAATGGGTCTTGGTTTGAAACCAACGTTTGGATCAAAAACACAGCTTAATGAGAATCAGTTTTGTAGGCCACATTGCTTCATTCTAAGGCCTATAGTATGTCCCTACGTCACCTTATGAACTTCATGGTTGGGAAACTTGTATCGAAGAACGCATTTTCAAGCACCCGGGTTATGAAGTTTTTAAAATTTGAAGAGAACAAGTCCAAGATAATCCACTTTCAACCCGTCAAAAATACAGCTTTTTAATGACTCGAAATAATTATCAGCAATGTCCCAAATATGTCTACATTAGCTCCGAAAACAGTGCCTCTTAAAAAAAAGAAGAAAGATGAATGTTTAACACACTTGCTAAGCTAGTTGTGAAAGTTTCGAAACACATTTGATATAACTTCTACAAATGTGCAGAAAAAAGCAAAACAAATTCCTGTGTTTCAAGATATAACACAAAATTCAAGTGCGAAGGACACTTCCCGTACAATAATAATTTCCATATCCAAAATGTTGGACAGGCGAGAACAAAAAGAAAAGAGCAGGACACCTGCCCTCTATAAAAATGCAGTATAATGTAAGCCCACGAAATTTCTTTGGTTTATAATGTTCAACCATCATCATTGTCTTAAAAATTGTTCAAATGACAGCTTGCAACTGACTTTTTATTTGGTTTATTTTTTGTGTTTATTTTGCATTGAGTATATTAATTTAACAAAAAAACAAAGCTACTTTTTAATTTCGGTTCAGTATTTTTTTAAAACGACATAGCATCGAATATTGTTAACCAATATAATTGTCTATCCAATCTTGATTTCATTTCAGGATTGACAACGATCGAGGCTATTGGACTACGTAACACATTTTATTAGTTTTGAATTTTAATAAAATTAGTATATTAATATAATTTCGTTTCACATACTTATTCTTTTTTTTTATATTGTGGTTCCACTTCCAATTGGAGACCAGATACAATACTGAGACCCCCAAGCCCAACTTGCAATCCTCTTGCCGCTGGCCCCCTGATTTAGAGTCCGTGTGACATGCAAAAACATACAAAAAATAAGAAACAAATGCCAACCGGGAGGTCCGGGACCAACAGTGTGGAAATGTGCTAGAATCGAGAATACCACATTTTTACATTGCTAAATGTCATTGGTTAGCTTTTATTACAGTCCCTCTAAGTCGAACCTCCTTTAACTCGAATTTCCCTCTAACTCGCATTATTTGTCGAGCCAATTTTTGCATTCCCTTCAATTTTGCGTAGAAAAGTCATCCTCTAAGTCGAAATCCCTCTAAGTCGAAAATCCCTCTAACTCGAACATATTTTTTGTTTCTTGACCTACTACAATATCCCTCTTAGTCAAATTTTTCGTCTGAAGAAAACAAAATTAAAAAAAAAAGAAACTCTGAGCTGAAGAAGAGTTTGGCGAAACCATTACTAACCATATGCCGGAAAAGAACGATATTGAAAACGTAATTGAAATATTGCAAACTGCTATTGAAATGACCAAGGATGTCCCAGAGGAGATTCACTACTGCCTATTTAAAATAGAATCATTTATTAAACAAGTGAACACTGCTACTTTCACATCCCAAACAAAAATAAATTTTTTTTTTAACTTATTTTGTTCAAAATGTACCTACTTTTCTATTTTGTAATTTAAATAAATTCGATTAAAAAAGAATTCCCTCTTACTCTAACTTTTGTTAACTCCTGTGAAAATTCGACTTAGAGGGATTCGACTGTATTGTTAAAAGGCGAATAATTTGATTTGTTTGGTTAGTAAAACTATCTAAGGGAAATGCTTGACAAAGAAGAAGCATACAAGTACAAGAACAAATAGGTATGTTTACTTATTTATGTCTATTCGATATCATTAACATCGATTTAAAGTTTACATTTTGTCTTAAAGTTTTGTCAAATTGTTTTTATTTTCATACAACCATTCTGCATTGACAATTTTTCATAAATATTTTAAGCAAATTTTATTCAAATTTAACGGATAAAATTCTTTGAACGCTGACAGCAACTTTGCCGACAGCGGAAGTGGCATATACAAGGTGCGAGTGAGTTGGTGAGGCGGAATTTTTGAAGTTACGTGGACATTTTTTGTCAATACGATTTTCTATGTACTATGATACTAGCGCACTTAGCATTTGCCAACCCATAAAAATTTAGCTTGTTGGCAAGTAACGGAAAATCGGCCGAAGTTGTGGCGTGGGTCTCAGCATTTGTCTCTGTTGGAGACTTGAATCTTTTAAATGAGTGTAAGTCTCCACTAAGCTAGTTCTAGAACTAGCCGGAGTATTCAGAATAAGCTAGAAAGTTCTCTATAGATGACGGAGCGGATATTTTCATTTCATTTTCATTTCATTTTATTCATTCCAACTTTAAGTTAAAGCTTAACAATTTAATATTAGTAATAAATAATTGAGTTCATTGAGTGGAAGAAATAATCATTCAGTAACTATTTAAAGTTAGTGTTGAATGATTCATAAAGTTTACAATTTTAAGAATTCACGGGACTGTAGTGGGGTAGAAAAATTTATATAGAAAAGAAATAAGAGAGAAAAAGCAATTAGAAAAAGATTACATCATTTAGAATAAGAATAAGAAGCTACTCGAGAAAATAATTTTAAGACACACATCGAAAAATTGATTCAATACTTATATAGTCGATATTAAATAACCATTGCCTGACCTTATTGAGAAATGAATGCAAATTGGAAGTTTGTCTTACAGCAATCGGTAGTTTATTAAAAGATTTAGGACCAGTGATGGTAAAAAAACGACAAAATTTGGTTTTATGAGCAACTGGGACATTAACTAACGCTTGATTATTTACACGTAAGTTATAACAAACGGAGTTCCTATTTATAGTGTTTCCACTTTGTTTGAAGAATTCTCTAAGAACTTTAAAAATATAGAGATGCCTTAATGGAAGAATTCTCAATTCTCTAAAAAGCGGCCAACAGTGTGCAAGGCGATTTCTACCACAAATGATTCTTATTAAAAATTTTTGAGCTTTGAATAAGGAATCAAAAGTATTCTCATAAGAACCTCCCCAAGCAGTTATTCCATACTGCAGCTTGGAGTTAGCAAGTGCGCAGTAAAACATAGATAGTACCTTACGAGAACAATACAGTCTGAGAAGGAACATTTTTCTTGCGACCAGTAACAGACCAGATTTAATTGTTTGTACATGAGAGATCCAATTCAAATTAAAATCAATTGTTACCCCCAAATATTTAAATTCCTTTACTGAATCAATATTAAAACATTTATTCGAGCATTGATAATTATCATCAAAGTTTTTGATTCCACAGGTATGTACAGGTAAACAAAATCTATCACAGTCGTGAGAATGAAAAATTATGTTAAATTCAATTAGATCACTTCCCTTCATTTTGAAAGCCATTAATTTAGTTTTCTCACTAATAATCAGCTTGTGAAAGGCAAACCATTGCCTTAGTTTCTGCAGATCTTCCTCGATTTTAACTTTGCAGTCTACCAAAGTTTTTTCATTATATGCAAAAGCTATATCATCCGCAAATGCTGTGGGTAGTCCATTGAAGGTTTGATCAAAGAGTGAGTTAATATAAATTAAAAACAAAAGTGGACCAAGGACAGAACCTTGTGGAACACCATTCAATATTGTCAGTGAACTGCTAAAATTTCCGTTGATTTTAACAATTTGCTTCCTACCTTTGAGATAATAGCAGAACCATTTATGAACATCACCTCTGAAGCCAGAGTTATACAGTTTATCTAGTAGCAAATTGTGATCTACTAAATCAAATGCTTTTGACATATCTATGAAAAGCGCCATGGTAGATTTTGAGTTATTAAACCCTTCATATAATGTGGTACATAACTTAAGTATAGCATCTTCTGTAGACTTACCAGATCGAAAGCCAAACTGATTGTTGGAGAAAAAATTCTGACCATCCAAAAACGAAATCATTCGACATTTCACAAGTTTTTCAAAAAGTTTCGAAAAAGTCGGAAGTAGAGAAATAGGTCTATAGTTTTGAACATCTTTACGATTTCCTTTTTTATATAGCGGTATAACTTCTGCACATTTTAATGCCTGTGGAAAGCATCCCTTGCTTATACAATTGTTATACAAGTAACACAGAATGTTACTTATATTGAAAGCAATTTTTTTTAAAAGCATATTTGTAACTTCATCGCTAGTACACGAACTTTTATTTTTTAAGTACATTATAAGTTTAAATATTTCTTCCGAAGTGATTGTATTAAAAACAAAACTGTTCATTGACCTGCTATCTACATTGATTGGTGAAATATTGTTGCACTGGCAAGAGTAATTAGACTCAGTAGAGGGCTTGAGGCTCTCTGAAACTTCAATGAAGTATTCGTTAAATTTTTTTGCTATGCTGCCTGAATCAGATAAAATAACTTCATCTACTTCCAAAGCATCAATTGGTTTTGGCTGTCGATTTTTTCCTAAAATATTGTCAACAATTCTCCATTCTTCCTTACTATTACCTTTGGCACAATTCATCTTATTGATATAAAAACAATCGCGTGTATCAATGATTTCTTTGTTTAAGGCCTTACACATTTTTTTATAGTATTCCTTTAGTCTCAAGTTTGAAGATTGCTTAGCGCACTGAATTCCTATTTTCTTTTTCTTTTCTATTTTTTTTTAATAAAACTGTTGTCATCCATGGTTTAATTTTTTTGAAATTTTTACCATTTGTATCAGGCATGGAAACAGAAGTGCAGTCATCGACGTGTTTCCTTAAAATAGATAAAAAAAATGTCATATGCAACCGAAGGATCGTCTTCAGAGAAGACTGGTTCCCAAAACTCATATTTTAAACACTCATTTAACATGCTATAATTTATACGAAGTCTGTCACCTAAGGATGGGGAAATATTAGCAGGTATTACTGTGCTTTCAATGTTTAGAGTAACCATATGATGATCAGTCAGTCTATAGTCATAAACATTTCCATGAAAACAAACTTGATTATTTTTATGCATTCGCATGAAAATATGATCAATGCAGGTCGTCGTTGAACTAGTTACCCGAGTTGGTTCATTGATAATACTTTTGAGACCATATGAAGCCATTAATAACAAATAGCTCTCAGTGTCTCTATCAGACTCATTTAAAATGTCAATATTAATATCACCTAGCACAATTAAGTTTTTTGCTTTTGTTTCACACAAAATTGAATTGAGTTCTTCGATGAAGACACTTTTACAATAGTCATTAAACGGTTTTGTTGTTATTTTTTTCATCTGACAGTAATCAATGTCTTTCTCGCTCACATCCAAGTTCATACCTTCGCGGAACACTTTCATGGCAATTGCGGTATCGGAGATGTTGTTTGTGTTGGGAACATTGAAAATTTCGATGTTGTTAGCAAGCAGCTGCTGCTCTAAGCGATTGACTTCGGTCTCCAGTGATGCAATTTTTTGTGCAAATTCTTTGTTTTTTATTTGCAGAGCATCAATTTGTTCTTTTTGATTTTTTTTAATTGATAAAATCTCTTCATAAATCATTTCCAAAGTAATTGGTTTTTTAGATACCTTTTCGTGAATTGCCTCCATTAAAGTGCCAACTGTAGCTGTGAAGTTTGGTGGTGTTTCAAGAGTCGAAGCAGAAGAACCATCCACGGGCAAAGTATTTTTTGTTGATGAGGAAGCAGAGAAATGCGCCGTTGAGGTTCCCGAAAGAGAACCACGGCGGCTTATCGTACAGCTAGAGCAGCGATATGTTTTGTTATTTTCCTTCATGAACTCCAAATCGCTAGGCCCCAATTTAGCACAGGAAGCGTGTGTATAAAAGTGACAATCAGAACATTTAACCTTTGTCTCCGATCTCTCTATAAGTATATATAAGTGGCAGATTTCAGAACAGGGATGTACCTACAGTTGATTTTTAACAAAAAAGAAACATTTTTTAACTGCTTTCAACGCATTCACTTTTAGAAAATTGACAATAGGGTAACTTTGAATTAGATGTAAAATGAATGAAACATTATCCAATTGGCTTGTTCGGAAAAAATTAAAAAAGTATGGAATTCTGGAGAGGAGAACCCTGATCTACTTTGGAAAATCTTAAATTTTGTGAAATTTCCTTCTGGAAATTGGATTTATTTTGGCAACATCAAATTCATAGTAGGTACCTACTCGGTTGTGAAGATAAATAAGTGTAAAGTAATACAGTGAATTAAGAAATTGGTATGAATTGTTTCAGATTTGTTTTAAGTGATATTGTTTTGGTGCTTAATACATAAGTCAATTTTTATTAGAACAGTCGATAAAAGTGTAATAAAAGTGATTTTATTAGAACAGTTCAACAGAATAGTGTTTTATCTTTTCGAATCCCAGCCTAAATGTAACAATATTTTCAAAACCACAACTTTGACAGCTACAACGCAGTCTAAAAAATTACATTAAACTTCATAAATATGTTCCAATCGGACCTTAAAGACAGTTAAATGAATTTAGTTGTAGGGTCAGTTGGGGTAAATGGAGAACAAAAATTGTTGGTACTTCCCCTAAACTTTCGAAAATTAGTAGGTATTGTTATTAAAAAACACCAAAAATTGTTCTGCTGATCATTGCACTGCTGAAATGTAACCATGAAGAGCATTAAAGTAGTGTTTACATTTTCCCCAATTTTTTTGAAAATCTAGGGGTAAATGGAATATGGAAACATTCCATTCCATTCCATTTGATTCCTGTAGACACTAGGGACTTCTGTATGGGGTGAATGCAAACAAGCAGGAATTAACTTTTTTTAACACGTTAACTTTACGACTAAAATGAAAGTCACGGCGAAAGTGCGGCGAAAATATGGCGGAAAATCAAATCGGTTTTTGGTTGTTTCATGGACTACTGCAATTTATTTTGAAAGGATAAAATAACTTCGTTTACAATTATACCGTGTTGACATTTACCCCAACTGACCCTACACAATTTTAATAATGAAATGCCTCAACGGCTAGTGCAACACCACTTCTTCTCTTCAGCTTTCTTGGAGTTTCCAGAAAGTGTAAATATTTCTTAGAATTGGATCCTTATGCAATACTGGTCGTATGAATTTTTAAGCATACTTTAACGAGTGTCATCTGCAAGCAAGTTCGAGGTTGCGCTGCTTCCATCTAAATTAATTTGTACAAACCTGATGAATAGAGCGGGTAAATTGAAAACTAAAAAGAATATTATTCAGTCGTCTCCTGTAAATTAACAGATCTTATAAACTTGAAGTAACCGCTGCTGCTTTCCATAACTTTAGGTTTGTCTTTGTCATCGGGCAATTGTAACGAAGTGTTACTGTTGTCGACAAAATTCATAAAAAAAATATCAACCGACAGTTTTAAGTTTTAAAATATACGATTTTATTAAATACATAAATAGTTTTAACAGATTTTTAAAATATTACCATTTTTGGTTACTCGAAAAATAAAATAATAACATTTGTACATACACATACATAATGTTAAGCTTAAGCATAGACTATACACAAATTACTACAACGAGATATACAATGTGTTAAAAATAATTAAATAATTTATTTAAATATAAAATTTAAAGCTTTATTTATGTGTTTTGATTCGATTTGTTTCACTGGAATTTATTTTTCTATTTTATATTATCACCTCGATACGAAGTGAGTTGCTATCTATCTGAATGGTGATATATGATATGTATCTATTTAGAATTTGAATTCAGGCAGTTGGATTGAAATTAGATGCTATATTGATTCGTTTTAAAGTGATATTTGCAATGATTTACAATTCCTATAAGACACATTTACAACTAAAAAGAGTAATAATTTAAAATTATTTATCACATGGACATTAAGTGTGTGTGCTTAAAGGATAAATTAAGCTTTGAATATACAAACTGTGGCACTGCTGCAATGAAGCAAAATTCTAAGATGTGCGCCTTTTATGGCGGTGGTTCATCATCGTCTATAAGCTCACATCCATCGGATGTATACCGTCGTCCATAGTTGAGTCATAGCGACTGCTACTACTTCCTACACCGTTGGTACCGTTTGCAAAACGTATTCGTTTCTTTGTGTGCACCGGACACGTACCATTGCCATAGATGAGACTGATATCGTCGGAGGTTGTTGCAGTGTTAATTGGAGTGCTGCTGGCCTCCAGGAACTGCGACTCAGATCTAAAGTCGTTCAAGAAACTTGAATCGTAGACCTGAGTCGCAGGTAATTGTCAATCGTCCGGATCTTTTAGTTTCACATATAGGCAGCATGAGAGGATCATCCCGATGATATGTATCAAGCAGATACCCAAACCAACGGCTCCGAGGATGGTTAGATGGTGGCGCATCTCATCCGTAAATTGATAGATGCAACCCTAGTCAAAGAAGAAATTTACTCAAAATTAAACATTTGAGTTTGAGAGAGTATGCGAAGCTTCTTACAGTGTAGGGAATGTTGCTCGGGTGATCGCGAAGTCCACAATCCGTGGTCTGGGTTATACAGCAGGAGTCGGGTACAAGTCGTCCCTTTGCCGGCCATAGCACATCGGTTCGATTGGACGACAACCAGTCACTAGTTCGCCAGTCTTCAAAACGGATGGCACCGCAGCATTTGTACTAAAAATTGAAGGATGCATCAAAATTGTAAAAGAGCTGCGGTTACAAGTATTTTTACTATTTACCTGTTGTTGCATTCGATCGATGGCGATCGTTCGGCTTTCATCAAAGCCATAGCTAGTAAGAAAGGTAGTGTTCAGGGTTCGCTTAAGTTCATCTTCGAGTTGGGTTTCGTAAAAGTACGCAAGGCCGCCAATTATCAGCTCGAGCAAGAAGACTAGAACCAACAGGAATGTATACTGAAAAGAGATGATTTTTATTTGTAGTAAGAGGAGGTTAGTTAAGTAAAAACTGAAAGTAGAAAAAAGCAGATCATCAAGGGTGGGAGATAAGTGAACCCGTCATAAGCCTTGACCTTCGGAAACTGGTTCTAAGCCATCAGGGAAAATTTCACTAAGAAGAGAGATGCCGACCTTGATTCAGAAATGTTCAGAACCACCAAAGCATGGACCGATTTGCTCAGAGTTGATTGCTGCAGTCACCTTAACTTATCAGTCACTAACTCATAAAACAGTTCAGGGATGGACGATTGTTTGCAGATCCCTCTGTAGCTTTCAATAATATTTTCTAAATATTGATCTAATTATTGGTACTATAAAATCATTTTTCCATAAGGAAAGATACCAGTCTTTAACGAGACATTGAAAATGTAGCCAGGGCCGTCTTAACCTAGGCTGGGGCCCTTGGGCACACAAGAATTTGGGGCCCTTTTGGAAAGTACAAAAAGCGAATTATCATAACATTTTGTTAATAAGTGTGACCAATTATTATAGGTAATCATTAATCAAATACAGTATAATATAATATGTCATTAATGATATTAGAATGCTGCTGGTTTTTTGGTTATGATTACGATAACGGTTTCTTTCGGGATTTCTGTTGAGCAAAATCTTCTATTATATCTTCAAAGTAAATTTTTTTAAGGATATCACTTGCTATGCACATAATTGACAAATTACTCAATCGTTCTTGTAACATTGATGTTCGCAATTCATTTTTTATTCTCATGAGCTGCTAAAATGACATCGTGTTTCAGCACGGATCGTATCGTACGCGTACCCATGCGAAGGTCTTAGTGGAAAAATCAGGTCCCTACGGACCTGTTGCGCCAAAAATTATATTTTTTATCTATATATATAAATATGGATCTTGGTATGTTCGGATGCTTAAAACTCGAAAACGACTGGACCAAATTGGATACTTCCTTCTGCGGATTTGTTCGTAATTGCTCCGCTAAGGTTTAGGAAAAAAGAAAAATTGAAAAATTCTCAACAGGTGGCGTTGCAGGCACCCATTTCGATTTTCATGGGGAAAAGCACTTTGAAAAAAAATTATCTGGATATAAATCGAGTAGTGAAACTTCCAAAACAAAAAAAAAATATTTTAAATTTTAAAAGCAATTGTTGTTGTCAATTGTTTTGATTATTTTCCAAGCAAATTGTTGTTGTCAAGAATTTTGAAATTTTTTTATTTGTTTATGTTTACTATGTTACATTCAGTGACTTTTTGAAATGGAGTAGATACGTTGATTTATTTGATGTGTGAGTAAGTTGAAATGTAGGGGTGATTGAGATGACGAGGACAATGATAACAGGCAACAGAAGTTGTTGAGCGTTTTGAGTGTTCACAATCACGGTACTCTGCTCATTCGTGAGCATGATTATGGGGAGGGCAGCTCAAAGATACCATAACACCTTCGGTACTGGTGTCGAGAGAGAAGGGAGAAGGCTTACCAACCAAGTTGACAGGTGGGGTTGGTTTTCTTCTTGGCTATTAAAGTTACAAATATTTCGTTTAGAGTTAATCCTTTCCCAATTTTCTTCCTATCCCTTTAATGCCAACAAATTTTAAAATTTTCGCATCAAAATTCAAGCATGTAAAAGTACGGTAGTCCGCAAGCCAAGCAGAAGATCCCACTCCACCGACGGGCTAAGCACAGGCTACGATTTTCAACTGGGTGAGTTTACTACATATTTACTAAGCTCATGGTTTAAAAAAACAAATAAGTTCCCTCCTTGGCCTTTAAATAAAATAAGTCGATATTTTGAAAACATTATTATGACCACAATAAAAAATACATTGTTTTTGAAAACAAAGGAATTCAGACTTTCAAAGGATAAAATAATAATAATAGTTGAGTCTTACCTCAGGATTTAGGCTTTTAGTCCGCCTTATCACCTTTATTTGTGAGTTATTTTGTAAAAGAAAGCTTTCAATTTTAAAATTATGATATGCGTCTCTTAACAAATTCTTAGTATCAATACTCCATTGAACATGTATTAACTGATACAATTGTATCCGCTTTTGGCGTGTAAGAATGTGGCGAGTGGGGCGTGGGATTGAAAGAGATAGGGTGCGAAATGTATACGGGACTGAAAGAAAATGATTTAACATTTGAAACGAATACCTGTTAAAATTACGGAAGGAAGACAAATTATTTTATGCAGTGGGAAGAAATATTCTGTTATTGGCCAACTCAAGCGTGATGAGAATATACATTTTTTGCGAAAAAAAAATGGGCCCCTACAAGATAGCAAATTTCTTAGATCTTTTTTCCATCAACTGTTCTGAAACCACATTTTGCACGGGCGAAGCCGGGGGTACAGCTAGTTTATTATAAATTTCAAGTTCGAAAGTATTTTTTTCAAAAACTATTAACAGTAATAGGTCGGTTTAAAACATTTTTTTTTTGCACTTTATACTTTTTTTTTGTATAGGTCTTATTGGTTAGTGTGTTGGACTACTAAGCGAGGGGCCCCATGTTCGAATCCCGCAAAAAAACCCAAATTCCAACTGAGGGTTTTTTTACTGCGCCACCTCTCGCGAACGTCTGACAAACATCCGAGAGTATAACTGTCTTGAAAGACCTTCTCAATCGGCCGTTTGGAATCGGCATAAAATTGTAGATCCCTTCCATTCCTTCCAAAAATTATAAACTCACACGAATGGTTGCTAGAAGCTAGCCCCAGGGTCCCTACAGACCTGTTGCGCCAACTATAGGCAAAATTAGGCACCGAATTTTTATCTTTTGCTCTCAAATAACACGTATCCACTATCAATTTCAATCACAGAATGCAGTGAAGCGATAAAGTTTACCTACCTACCATTTCGTTGTCCTTACGCATGCCGGCACGCACATATAGGCGTTCCATATCACCAAATTACATGAAAAAACTGATTTCTTATGGCATCAAGTGATTCTTAAAGATTATGCCTGCTGCTGCTACAGTATGAGAATCGCATATAGCGATATCTCTATACTTCTTCCCACTGCACCGGCTTCCATTATTCGGCAATTATATTTTGATTTGCTTTTGCTGTGTCATAAACTCACATGGTAACATGACCAACCGTAAAAGGCATAAGGCAGGAAAGCTCTTTGCCTACACAAATGAATGGAGCGAAGTGAAAGGTGCAAGAAAAAACGAGAGCCTTATTCTCAACGCTTATTTTGAAGGCTCCTTGCCTGGCAAGGAAAAAATATGAACCAATTTTTTGTACAGGAATAAGACATAGTATATTTTTATTCTCTGTGCTGAAAGTTTTATACATCATTCGAGGATTCCCCCAAACAAAAATGTTTTGAGAATAAATGTGTGAGAGAAATTGTCGGTACTTCGGGGCCCCCTGAGAATGGGGGCCCTGGGCACGGGCCCCGTGTGCCCTTATGGTAAAGACGGTATTGAATGTAGCAAAGCATGGAATGTAAAGGAAGGGCACACATTTCTGGAATACCATCGGGTCCAGGATTACAATTTAGAGCCAAATTTTTAAGTAATAGAGGAGCGTGGTCCACCTAGATAAAAAAAAATATAATTGAATAGGCGTTTGAATATACACTGATTGAAAAAAAGCTCCAAAACTATTGCAGATAATGAGGGGATCATCTATTGACTGATATTCATACGAGAAAGAAGTCGAAAAACCATCACTATTCTTTTTAAAAAATATTTTTTGGCGATGATTTGATTTTTGATTCGACATCACTAATATTAGCTGAGTAGGCATGGTATAAGAAGATTTAACCTCGGCTCCAAGCTGTCAATATAAAGTATAGTCATCTTTCGAGCCACATCTTAAAGGCTATATTTTTACGAATTTTAAGGCCACGTGTTACATTATTATCCAAAGGACAAATGTCTTTAATTTTAATTTGAACAACTGTGGTAGAACCAAAAATTAAGTTATTTAAGACGCGACAAAATGCAGAACAGAGTTCTTCTGTTCCTAGTGTTAAAAATGGACTCTAGTTGAAAATCAAACTTGTAAGAAGTATAAATATTCAATACATTATACTCTATACATATAACAAACGAGTATAATGAGGGATGATAGGTGTCGTGAGGAACCAGCGGAGTTAGACTTCTAGTAACATATATGCAGGTTTAAGAATTTTAAAGCCTCCTCGACTCCTCGTATGTGAATACCAATTAGTCGCATTAAAATCAACGCAAACTTTATCCGGAATAGAAATGATCAACAAACTTGAGCTCGTTACATTGGTCTTTTATTTTTCTTTAACTCGCAATTTTCGCCACTTCCAGAAGTTAACAAAGTCTTGTAAAATGATTTGAAAATCACGACCGACAACCTTCGAAACAAAAAAAAAAAAACAATTTCAACATCACGTACAACTTCGTGCGAATTGGACTAACAAATACGAAATTCAAATTTCAATTCAACTCGCTGATGTTTGCTATAAATTTACATGTTAAGTATTATTTTCGACCAAGCACATCACATTCGTGATATTTTACAAAAAAAAAAAAAAACAATTTACCCAAGCACCTCAACAATAATTTTATCCATTTACGTAAGCACATCGCAGTTACTTCCGTATTACTAACATCCACTTAGACAAAGTAATTCAATCATCTTTGGACCATAATTTGAAGTAATCGTTTCCAAAAGACGAGCGAGAGACTAATTCCGCTGGTGAGAGCCTCTAAGTACCTGTATATGCATATGTGGGGGAGTCTATCATTACGATGATGAAGCGGGCATTTTTCAGCGAAACGCTGCAATGCATATCTGCTAAGCGTCACGATCACCACAAATCACAATCGCACATACCAGCAGTAAGTATGCACAGAGGAGGATCGTTTGCGGCTTCTAATTTTGCCAGCACTTTGTGGACAAAAATAATCTCTGACCTTAACCCTTGGCCACGTAACATAGGTGAATACTATGGCAGCCATCATAAGATGGAACATGTGTAAAACTAGAAATATGAAAAGTCATCAGCTTCGGATGGAAACAATTGAATTATAAATAGGTGCCACTGAGCGCTGAGCTCATACAACGTGATGATGTGTGCTTCCCAGATGCTCTGACGTGGTTTATTGACAGTTAAACGCGCATTGTCGTGCATTTGTGTAGTGAATGCGATCATCTGGAAAATAGTTGACGGAGCGGGGAGAAGAATTCACGAATTTTTTTGTCCATTTTGATGTGTCAAAGAAGGGTCGACCTTTTTATAGAATAGTTTGGATTTTATGTTTGATCATGTACGTTACGGTTGAGGTTATTGTTGGTATTTTGGAGGTTTTTTTTTTTGTATTTTCATTGTTTTTTTAATTTCATATGTGAAGATGAATTCATATCAAGCGGAGCCGTTTACATGCAGCTGAGAAAATGTGAACTACAAGGAAAAGCAAGTATAAAATTGGTCGACTTCTGAATAGTTGTAGGTGTTGTTACGTTATTTTGAGGAAAAGTGTTATGGCAGACAGGTCATCTATAATACATATGGCCTTATAATTCCAATAAATATTTATGCAGCTTGTGCAGAGCTGACCAAAACCGTAAGCTAAGTATTAAATAGACTGTCAGGTTAGACAACTTAAGATAACCTGCCTACAAACTGTTTTTCGTGTTACTTAGTGAAAAAGTATACGCGCCTTTTTAAAGTAGGTAAATTAACCACAAGCATACTTGCCCATATAGTTTTCTTTTTCTTTTATGACCCTACCGCCATTTAGAATTGTCTGCTCCACATGTGCGTATTAAGAGATAAGAAATTTAAGAGAGTACATAATATCTTATTTCCAAATTTTTGCGGGGCAATCGGGCATGTGCGCTGGAGCTGAGAATCTATTTAACACCGCAGAATGTTCTTTTCATAAAAAAAATTTTGAAGCTGAATCTTATCTGGTGACGTAATTATTTTTTTTTCGTTTTGCAGATTGTGCAATATAGGTATATCAAAAAGCCGTCTCTGTATGAAACTTGCAGATCCACTTCAGGTATTAGACACATCGAAATTGTTGACAGTGGTCATGGTGTGAAGTATAGTTAGAATGCTCATTCCCCGAACAGCAATAAGGTTCAAACTCACGGGGATTAAGAGAAAAAAGAGTTTCTGATTATAGTAAAAAGAGAAAAATACAAATTGTTACAAGCTTAACTCTAAATTATTGAACAATTGGAAGCTGAAAATGTTTGATGCAAAAAGATGTTTCTCATTACCATAAATCAATTATTTAAACTTTCAAGCTGCTATCAAGTGCTTGGAATCGTCTCTACAAATTCAATAACAGCCAGACTGTCGTTCGTGTCTCAGAGCGATGGCGAAGCAATTTATTATTCACCTCTGCTGGGTGCCGGGGCACAATGACATCCTAGGTAATTGTAAGGCTGATGAACTCGCCAAACACGGAACTACACTACCTATATGCTTCCATTTAAGGATTCTATAGGTATTCCGATCGCTACTTGTAAACTCATAATAAAACTGGATGCTAATCCATAGAACAAATCTTAGGTGGACAACCGGCTCGACATGTCTAGCGACAAAACAGATTTGGCCAAAGCTGATTCTAAAACGCTCTAGATACTTGATCCCCTTTGATAGGAAGCATATCAGTGCTACAATAGGTGTCATCACAGGACGCTGTCTCATAGGCAAGCATGCAACAACGGCTTGGCGTATTTTCAAACGATTTTTGCAGAAGCAGTCTTGACGAGGAGGAGGAAGAAACCATACTCCATCTCCTCTGTACCTGCCCGGCTTTCTCACAAAGACGAAAACTCCATTTGAGAGCGTTCTAACGGGTGATTTTTTAGCTGGTTTGGTTTTGGCAACACTGGTTTTGACAGCTGACGTGTGTTTAGTACCTTGTGTCACTGTCAAACAGCTTCAGTTTGGTTTGCAATTTAACCATGGATCGTCTTACAAATGAACAACGCTTGCAAATTATTGAATTTTACTATCAAAATTCGTGCTCGGTTCGAAATGTTCATTTTCGCTTTTTTATCGAAAAATTGTGTTCAGCGATGAGGCTCATTTTTCGTTGAATGGGTACGTAAATAAGCAAAATTGCCGCATTTGGAGTGAAGATCAGCCAGAAGCATTGCAACAGCTACCAATGCATCCCAAAAAAGCCACTGTTTGGTGCGGTTTATGGGCCGGCGGCATTATTGGGCCATATTTCTTCAAAGATGATGCGAATCGCAGCGTTACTGTCAATGGTGAACGCTACCGAGCGATGATAACAAACTTTTTTTTGCCCGAAATGGAAGTTCTTGACTTGCATGATATGTGGTTTCAACAAGACGGTGCCACATGCCACACAGCACGCGATTGGCCGGTCAATTGGCCGCCTAGATCGTGCGATTTGACACCATTAGATTATTTTTTGTGGGGGTATGTCAAGGCTAATGTGTATAGGGACAAGCCCGCTTCGATTGACGCACTGGAAGCCAACATCCATGCATTCATTCGTGAGATACCGGCCGATATGTGTGAAAGAGTATGCCAAAATTGGACTCAGCGGATGGGCTACCTGAGACGCAGCCGCGGTCAACATTTGCATGAAATTATCTTTAAACATTAAATTGCAAGGTTCAAACTATCGATTCAAATAAATATTTCATTCATTTTTTCGAATTTTTTGTGTTTTTTTTTTTTAAAAAGTTCTAAGCCTCTTAAAAAATCACCCGTTACTATAATGATCTGAACGATCTAAAAAACATAGACATTCGTAATCTCCTTCGCTTCATTAGAAGCTCCAATTGGTTCAACGGGTAGGAAGAATTGAATTTCAGATTCATGTGGTATCACAAGGGACCTTATAATGTTCTAAGTGTGTCGACTATCCGACAGCCACTTTAACCTAACCTAACCTAACCTTCAATTGGAAGTTTTAAAATTATCAAACTTACAACTTGCATCAACAGAATTTGGTTGTATAAAATATTTTATATGTAAACTAGCTGACCCGGCGAACTTTGTTCCGCCCAATTTCTTTAATGTAATAAAAATTATAATTTCGAGCGTGCACAATGCTCATACTATTCGGTCAATTCAAATTATTTTTTTCAAAACTTATAGGTATGCAATAGAAATAACTGAAGCATAGCAATGTCGATGTCTTTCATTCGCAAACTTGCGGTGCATTGATGTTTCACAACAAAAATTATAACTGGGCCGACTTACAATTTCAAATTGTGTAGCGGTAAGCACGGAATATCTAAGGAATTCCAAAATTTTAAATTTTACATTCGTATTTTTTGTTGCACCTATTGGAAGTGGCACTATCAACAAAATTTTTTTCAAAATGCGATTCTCCATACTAAATTCTATCCCCATAAGGTATTGAGTTTTCTCGACAAAAAGTAGCATAACATGTTCTTTTTTAAACCAAAAATAATAAAAATCTAACGATTTATTCCCGAGTTATGAGTGCACATACGGACGTCAGTCTTTTTTATATATCTATAGCTGTACCCACCCGGCTTTGACCGTATATTTCGTTTTAAGTCTTGCTCACATTTCCTAAAGTGCTTTATTTTACCTAATTATACAACTTTATAGAAATAGCGTTTGATTTGATTTTTGAATGAAAGGTGCCACAACCCGTTTTCCGCTTATGGTTTGCAAGGTATCACCTTTAGGATGGTGTCCAATCATTCAACCGGGAACCAGCCATAAACATGCACAATATTTCATTAAAAAGAATTGTGTGGTTTCGTAGATCGACGACAGCACCACCTATCGGGTCCATAGCCCTAGTGGAAATTGTTGGTTATAGTGTAAGCGATGTTCCTACATTTCTGGCATGCTTCCGTAACAGTAGATAACAGTGTGCATAGTGTATCAGAGTGCTTATTAAAGGGTTTTTCAATAAGAGCACTACAAAAGTTTTTTTGATATAAAACAAAAACGGTTTTCGATATGATGAAATTCCTGTGAAAGCACGTTCGATCGATTGTTAATATTCCCATCTGACTGTTCATCCTGATTTTCTGCGGCGTGAAACGTTTGACCTTCGCACTGGCGGCATGATCAAATTTGTCTTGGAATCGCCGAATCCCACACAAACTTTCATCCCCTATACCATCATTTCATTTCAACTTACTCACTCTCATACTAATGCAAGGATCCTGAAAATATTTGCAAACAAAAATGATGCATTGAAACACCATCAAACAAATCGAAGTATCTACTCCATTTCAAAAAGCTACTTAATGTGACATAGTAAACATAAGCAATCTTATTAGGTGTATTTAAAAAAAAGAAATTTCAAAATTGTGTGCAACAACAATTTGCTTGCAAAATAATTGAAATAATTGACAACAACAATTGCCATTAAAATTAATTTTTTTTTTTTGTATATGAAGTATCACTACTCGATTACCGCCCCGTTTATTTTTTTTTCAAAGTGCATTTCCCCATACAAACTTTCATAACCTTTTTCATCCCCTCAAAGTTTTGTTTTCTCGACAAAAAGTAGCCTATAACCTTCCTTGGTCCAAAACGAAACCGTCAAGCCCAAAATCGTTGAAATCCAACAATCCTTTATCGAGTTATGCGCGCACACACGGACTTCATTGCCTTTTATATAAAGATTTAAATTTAAATATGATAGTATTTAGTTTCAAAATTGTGTGTCTAGGATGAAAATAGCAATTGAAATTTTTAACTTCCTCCATTACGTAGTAAGAGAAAGATATTGTTTTCGTACAAAATTTCGAACTCGAGATTTAAATCAATTCTGATATTACGATGATAGAGGAACTCAAAAAAGTTGGTCCTTCCGCAGGCCTACAGCCTAAACGGCTTCTCGGCTTACAGTTCGGGAGGTGATTTTTTTTGTAAAATAACCTCAATATTATAGTTATTAATGGTACTTCCCATATAAAACTGTAGTACCAGTTAGATTTAATCGAAAACGGCTCTAACGATTTTAACCAAAATTGATATTAAGTATCTAGGTGAGGTTACCATGACTGCGTACCCAGTTTTTGGCTGAAAATTCGAACAACGGTACTTTTGAAATTTCGACATACATATCTCGCAAACTGTCTATACGATTGTAACAAAAATTAATTTCTAAGGCAATGTGGTCCTGAATAACTTGAGTTTTCAAAACAATTTTCGATTTGCTGAAGACTCTGAAAGTCAGTCAGACTCGCATCTCGCACTAAACGAGAAAGTTTCGTGCGACCCAGTCGCAGTCGTGCACTTTATTTTTCTTACAACTGCCTCATAGTTTTTTTTTTTTTGTGAATCAATAAGTACTTCGATAAAACATCTCAAGTAGGTAAGTAATCCATCGAAGCTACAAAACAATTTTCCTAATTTGCTAATAACCGAAATCGTTTACCTACATATAGGTAGGGTAATATTGCACAAATTGCAGACTTTTGAGGAAAGTACGAGAAAAACCTCAACTTCAAAAGAATGTAAATGGATTTTGCTTTTTTATTTTACCGGATATAAGGATGAGATTCTACACGATTCTCACGAGGCACATAGTTGTTTCGATGTTCTCATCACTCAAAAAAACAAAAGCAAAACCATGATCAATAACACGGGATCATGACGTAATCTCGAATGACAAAAATCTCGAAGGCTAAAAATCTCGATTTTTTTTTTAATCTCGAATGCGAAAATCTCGAATGTACAAAAATCTCGAATGTATAAAAATCTTGAAAGATTATATCTCGAAAAAATCTCGAAACTAAAAAGTAAATTCAAGATTTTTTTTATCCCAGGAAAAAATGTTGGGCCTTATGTCCCACCCAACAATTTGAAAATTCAACAAAAATATAAGTTTAAAACCTCGCACCCACCCCATAATCCAACAGTAAGCCCAAACAGGGGGGTTGCATACACATTTCATAATTTGCGCAAATTGTTACCATTGTCTCAAAAATTAATATTAATTCGAGATTTTTGTTATTCGAGATTAAGCTTTCGAAATTTTTTTTTCGAGATTTTTACATTCGAGATTTTTGCTTTCGAGATTTTTTTTTTCGAGATATCGTGGTAAACCCCAATAACACACGTTGCTGGTTTTTATTGATTTTCAGAAATATAATTAATTTGGCCATGTTGAATTTTGATCTCCAACTCAGCTTCTGGATGAAGCAGAAATGTGATTGATAGCTTAAAATATTTATGGAAAGTACCTACTACAATTATTAGATGCATTACAAATGAAATCGGTTAAGAATTATTTGAAAACAGTTAACTCAGAAAAAAAAAAACAGATTTCTTTAAACGTTTTTAAGAACTAGCCTTGGCAACAAATCAAAAAGCCTAATAGCATTTTCTCACTTAGCCGAAAACCATGTTTTCGTCGATGCATTCACACCGACCACTAACTAGTTTTCGTTTGACGTTTCAATCAGCTGTGTAACTAGTGTAGTCGTTAAACTTCGGTGCAAACTTTTTTGGGTACAAATATCGATCGCATTAATTAGCAAATAAAGTGAATTTAGTGTATTTAAAAATAATATTAGGATTAGCCCTTTAATTAATTGTGGAAAATGATTTTAAGTTGTGACATTTGTTCGGTCAGCTATTCTGTTGAATTTGATGAATATTGCAAAAGGTCTGTTTGTTTCAACAACCCAAAGATTGGAGATCGTTTTCGTAGGAAAAAGACTTTAAACGACCCGTTTTAAAACCGAAATATGTATGGGAAAACTTCTGTTTTCGACTGTTTTCGGCTTGGTGTGAATATGGTATTTGGGGTTCTCAGTTTTAAATAAATTTACAAAAAAAGTTTCTTTCAAATCCGCTTTAGTTTTCACGTCAGCCGCTTTTAGTTTTGCTGTATGGATTCCATATCGACAAAATAAAATATTTCAAACCATTCACTAAAAGTAAGTATATTGTTGAAAAATTGGCTGTTAGTTTAATTTTACATTTTCCGTTTCCATTTGAATTCGTGTTCTTTCAAGGCAAGATGGACGTATAAAAACTAATAATAAAGCGGCTAACTTGGTAGTTGTCCATCATGTTCACCCAAGAAATATTTTTGCAAAATTCGCACAGATTCGTTTAAAGATATGAACCTGTGATCCGCGTACAATATTTGAGTTTGAAACAGCTGTCACTGCCAACGGAACCAGCAAATGGTGAACCCTTTTAGTTTTAAAGTGATGATAACACGAAACGGCCCTCTTAACCAACGATCCATCTGTATTACTACAACTTCATCTACTTTAGAGTACCTACAGTGTTGGCTATACACTATCCCTATTCTACAGTGTTCCCTAACTTTTAAAGGTCGCAATATTTTTTTTTAAATATTTTTACCGGAAAAGACAAGCACTTCAACACCGCCCGGCAAACTTGTAAATATGTCTTATGTTTACATCAGCAATTAAATGTATTAAATATAATACAGCATTTTTCTTAGCAGCGTTAAAAAAGCACCTGCCTCTCATTTACATGGCCCAATTTGTATTTGACCATATTACCTCATGACATGATACTTTCTCACCACTCATCGGGTGTTTTTCAAATCCCATAGGCAGATGTCTAGCTCATCAAATTATGTCTTCATCATGCCGTAACTCAGGTTAAATTTAATTAACCTAAAAGCCTCCGAACATTAGACTATCATAGTCATAGGACCCGGCGACAAGCCTTTAAATGCCGCTTCACAACCACGCATGTTGCGTGCTAATAACAAATTACACTTTACACCCAACTCAGCGTTTTCCTTTGCACCGTTCAACATATATATGCAAACACTTGAACTTGAGCAGCAGCGCAGTGAATATATAGAGTCAAACGAGCACAAAAGCACACACACACCCAGTCGTAGACCTCCTGTCCTCAGACTCATTACACCAAGTGTAAGTGTCTTACATAATCCGTCAAAGCAAGCACTGAGCATGGTGGTCGCCCGTGTATGTAAATGCGTAATTATACGCGATGCCTGGCACCTAATTTTGACACCTCTGCCACTACCCTCGGAGTTAATTAATTTCTTCATTGACAACACTGCGAGTATATGACACGGGTATCAATTAAAGGCGGGCTTCCGATTCGGAGTGCCTTCCATTGACCTGATGATGGCAATGGCATCAGCGAAAATTGAAGCACTCCGTCTGTATACCTTGTTCGTGACAGGGGTTCCCAAAAAGGTGCACACACCTCGTCGGCGCACTCGACGGGTGCATGAGTGCGATCAAGTCTTTGCGGGAATATCGAGTTTTTCTTTTCTTTTCAATCAATTAGTACATGTGTGATCACTTCAAAGAAATAGTAAAGCCAACCTGTCAAGGGGAACATGCACGAATAAGATGTTTGCATATGTTAATCGACCGGTAGGTAGTTGTGTCATTGGGCCTTTGTTTAAACGTTTCTGAATGAGTGGCGTTTTCCACGAACACGCTGCGCTTGATTATCATTCAATAATAATGAGTGTGTGTCATGATTAATTCGATTGAATAGCATTTACTAAATGTCAAAGTTGAGTGTGGAACGGGTTTGGAACAACTCGCATGGGCATGATCGCTGATTCGATAGATTCGTCAAAGCAGCTTCTGCGTTGGCAGTAATTCATGATTAAATTGGGTGGAATGCATCGACATGGGAATAGCGACTAACAACTTAATGAATGGGTTTTGATTTTGATCGCACGATTTGAATGCGTTGCATGAGGAACATGGGTTGTTTTTGCTCACAGAATTGTTCGCTTGAACTCCTTCTCGTTGTATGGTCTACCGAAGTGAGCCCCGGGTGTGAACGAAAACAAGAAATTGGGCTTTGACGCCTTTGGTGGGTGTTTGCCGCAAGTTGTAACCAAAGAAAGTTTTATCTAAAAAAATACACATTCAAAATTCCCATGATCGCGGACATCGGAAAGTATTTAGCTTTGGTAGCTGCATCTGCATAAGAGCATGAGGGATTGACAGAGAAAGCTCCATTGGCCGAAAAAGTAGATGTACATACATATAATATATAGTCGATGCAAACATCTTTTACAGGACATCAATACTTTAAGGGAACGGGACCAGTTATGCATTTTTATGATCAAAGGGTTAGGGTTCTCATTTACTTTTGGATTGTGATTTTGAAAGTCGCTTTAAGTATCGTGTAAACGGTGGTTCTAGAAAGATGTGGTTGTTCTTCTACTGATAATCCCTCTCTTAAGAAAGGGCTCAACGTATTCGGAGAACGGGCAACTTAAATATTCAATACTTTGATGATTATGCCTATAAGCTTGTACGTATTGTCGGAAGATATCAGTGAGAGTTGGGGCAGAGTGCAAAGATGGAACGTAATACAGTTGACAGGGTTCGATTTTAATTTAACTTTATTTTAATTAATGTAATAGTAGCAATGTTAGAATCCATTGATTATATAATTGAGAGTGGAAAGGCTCTTGCGCAAGCGTTGACAGCGAAAAAGGAAGGGAGGAAGCTGTACGTCAAACATGGTTGACAACCGGAATCTTCATACGACGCTAGATCTTCAGGTGCGTTCGAAGACTAACCCGCCTGGTCTAAAGTCATAGTAGAATCCATCCACAAGAGAAGGGAAGAGAATATAACGGGTGATTTTTTAAGAGGTTTAGAACTTTAAAAAAAAAAAAACACAAAAAATTCGAAAAAATTAATGAAATATTTATTTGAATCGATAGTTTGAACCTTGCAATTTAATGTTTAAAGATAATTTCATGCAAATGTTGACCGCGGTTGCGTCTCAGGTAGCCCATCCGCTGAGTCCAATTTTGGCATACTCTTTCACACATATCGGCCGGTATCTCACGAATGAATGCATGGATGTTGGCTTCCAGTGCGTCAATCGAAGCGGGCTTGTCCCTATACACATTAGCCTTGACATACCCCCACAAAAAATAATCTAATGGTGTCAAATCGCACGATCTAGGCGGCCAATTGACCGGCCCGAAACGTGAAATTAACTGTTCACCAAACTCGCCTAGCAATTGCGCCATTGTTTCGCGTGCTGTGTGGCATGTTGCACCGTCTTGTTGAAACCACATATCATGCAAGTCAAGAACTTCCATTTCGGGCAAAAAAAAGTTTGTTATCATCGCTCGGTAGCGTTCACCATTGACAGTAACGCTGCGATTCGCATCATCTTTGAAAAAATATGGGTCAATAATGCCGCCGGCCCATAAACCGCACCAAACAGTGGCTTTTTCGGGATGCATTGGTAGCTGTTGCAATGCTTCTGGCTGATCTTCACTCCAAATGCGGCAATTTTGCTTATTTACGTACCCATTCAACCAAAAATGAGCCTCATCGCTGAACACAATTTTTCGATAAAAAAGCGCAATGAACATTTCGAACCGAGCACGAATTTTGATAGTAAAATTCAATAATTTGCAAGCGTTGTTCATTTGTAAGACGATCCATGGTTAAATTGCAAACCAAACTGAAGCTGTTTGACAGTGACACAAGGTACTAAACACACGTCAGCTGTCAAAACCAGTGTTGCCAAAACCAAACCAGCTAAAAAATCACCCGTTACTAACCTCTCGCAATTATAAAGACCAAAACAACAGGGGAACTTAAAAGTGTAAGTGAATTATCAATACTTATCGATAGCATTCTTCGTTAATACAACAATGCATGGTACGATCTTATTTGAGGAGGTTTGCTATGGCTATGGTTAAAAAAATTGGCGATCTTGAATCCTGAGTCACAACTTTCTCAGAAGGAAATGTCAATTGAAAAGTCCTTAATCAAGCATTGCTTCGTAATTCAAAAACAAACACAAAACGTCAGTACCGCATACTTAAATATTTGGATGAAGGGGATTTGCATTATGCTAACAGCAGATTTTTGTGTATACAGAATAAGGTCTCATAAAACTGAAAATGGTTCTAATCCCTTGCCCAAAAGGCTAAAGCAGATAACACGTATGGCTGAGAGAATAGGAGGGAAGAACGTTTCTATATGCACAATTGGCAAATCCGCTGGCACAAGGCTACCACAGGAAGGTGGATACTTGGATGACTTTTTGACATACAAATCTGAATCTTTACCAAGCAGTTTCTAATGAATCATGGTGGATTCAGAATTTGTCAACGGCAATATGAAGAAAACGAAAAAGCATGTCATCTTATCCCATGCCCATAATCTTTATGTGAGAATGGAAGTCCCTAAAGGACAAACAATGTCAAAACGTGCGCAGTGAAGAGAGCACTACTCAATTCGAACGTTGACCAATCGCTTACCAATGTGATTGGAAGCTTGCTCAATGAAAGGAACATCAATGCAAAACAAGGTGACATTGACCACAGAGTGACAGCCTAAAGAGGTACACCACAAGGAGGAGTCATATATGATATCCCCCTTACTCTGGATCATTGTCATAAACGAAATACTAGTAAAATTTGAAAATAAAGGGGTCATGCAGATGATGTAGTAATACTTGCTACAGGAAAATTCCTACCTACCATAAGCGAACTACTAGAAAACGTATTTTACGAACACTCTATTGTGGGCGAAACAATGCGGTTTTAGAGTCAATAAGAAACGACGGAACTATAGTCTTGTTCAGTAACAAAAGAGTGATTCCAAACTTCGATCCTACAACGAAAGTGCTAAATATCTGGGTACAATGTTAGATAGGAAGCTTAATTGGAAATTAAATGTCAATGAAAGAGTAAAAAAAATAACAAAATAATTTTGTGGATGTATATGGCTGTTGTAAGTCCAATACTCACGTACGAAGCATAGTCTGGTGGTAAGCCACAGACAAAGCATCGAATCTCAAACTTTTGACCAAATTACAAAGGCTAGCCTCCAGCCTGTATAGGTACAACCACGCAATAAGGACAACACCTACTGCTGGAATGGAGGCTATCCTTACCTTGCTATCTTTAGGCCTATACATGCAAGAATCTGCATCCAAAAGTGTCCTAAGGAAACCTTACTTACCAGGACGCGCACAGATCCTGAATAAATATGTGGGAGATGCGGTCACTTCTGACTACTTGTCTCCCAATCTTGACTTCGACATACCACTCTTGCCATTCCCCCAGCAGGGAGGAATGGAAGACAGATGAACCCACAAAAAGGTAATCGGAACGACGATATATGCAGGGGTTGCGGTGACTAGGAGGTACACGAGGACACACCTCACTTCCTCTGCCAATGCCCAAGTCTCTGTCACTTGAGGAATAGAACACTTGGAATATATTACTTCCGTGACATACCTACATGAACTTTCAGATATTTCTTTATCTAATCTTTACAGGTTCATAAATACATCTGGATGGCTGGACAAGGTCGAGTTACAAAGAGGGAATGACACTATCGCCAACAAAATCGGCTAACCCCCAACAAGGGCATTACAACGGGTCTACATGGACCTAAGTGAAGTGCGGCAGGACTCGTTCTGACGTACCCACCCATAAACCTAACCTAACCTTAAAGATCTGTCAAATGCAAATCATATAATTGGCGAGATGATCTTGTCAGAGATAACATGATCCAGTATGACCAGTTCCCTAATTGCACTGAAGATGATATAACACAAAGAAGAGAACAGCATTAGTGGCTAGTTTAGGTTAGGTTAGAGTGGCAGACAAGTGCAAGTGCACTAACACTGAGGCCAAGGTGGGCCTGGGCACATTATGATGTCAAAGGATCTGTCGATTTTAAGAACTATACCCTTTGAACGAGCAGCAGCTTATGCTTTCGTGAAATCGTATACTAGGCTTTCAAGAAATTTCCATTATATGTATCTAGGCGTCAATTACGTCTTCGAAAGTATATCTTCATCTAGGAGGAAATAAAAAATCCCTCCAGTACTTACAAACAATATGATGGCTTTCTGCTCGTAAAAAATTCCAAAGCATCCGAGAAAACCACCAATTATGGCCAAAACTCCAGCTACCGCTAGCCCATAGGTTCCGACTTGATACGCTATAGATGCCAGCAGCGGAGCGTAGTGTAATTTCCAAAATATCGTCCACACAGCGACCCCAGATACAGCGATTCCGGACATCTGCAACGAAAAGGAAACATTCATTAGATTTATTGTCTGCCTACATTTTCAGACCCCACAAATTGGCCACATAGAAGGCCGTCGAATAAGTGCCAATTCAACATGCCCCCACAGTCTTAGGTATAATGTAAATTTTAAGCAGCAAATCAAGGAGCATTCATCTACGTCCCATAAAGCTAAACTAACCGAATGCGCATAAACGTCCATTAAGACAAACGACCCGTCCAACTATTATTCTGCGAAGCGTCCCAATAGAAAACCAACTGCACATACCTATCGTCTAACTACACGGGCACTTATAGAGCCAACAGATATCGATTAGTCAAAGCTCATCGCCGCGAGACTGGGCGAGGCCTCCTCCCATACATTTAACCTCCCCATTTTCAAAAGGTAGTAGTTATTCAGTTAACGTCCGTCACCCATTTATCACCCGTCATCAGTCACTTATGTCACGAAAGCCGGGGCAAAATAAACAAACGCACACAGATAGAGCTTCCCCCGCTTGCCTCACCGGAGCAATAAAATGCAAATCGTAAACAATTATTGTTAACATGGCCCGTGCAACACGTTCCCCACGAATGCAAATCGAAAGCAGACAATTCTACCGACTGCCGCAGTGCATTGCATACTCTGTTGAGAGACACAGTCTCTTTATGTGTTCACCTTGGTGCGCCTGCGCGTGCGCGCAGCATTCAACAACGATGTCGCGCTGATGACAGCGGCAGGTTTACACACTGATCACCACTGGACCTCTGCGTCTAGGTCTATGCTCTATGGGCAGCTATTAACTGTGTCAGATCAATAGAAGTATCAATGCATCGAAGTCGGACTCGAAGTCGGAGTTCGCAGCGTAAAGGAATTTCGACAAGTCAATTGGATACGTAAAGTGAAGTTTAGCTGACAGCGCACTGCTGTGGAAAATAAATTTTTAATGTCATCGAATTCAACTTTCACCTGATGATGCGGTGACTTTTTCAAACACCCACGACACGCACTCTGGAATTGGAATGTAAAGGTCTAGTTTATGGAATTCCAGAGGGCAATTTAAACGGGATGACTTGGAGTTCAATATCGCTGTGTGGGTATTTACGACAAAGTAATATTTAGGGCGCCATAAAATCGAATGCATTTTTTGGCCAGCGCCATTGATTGGAAAACCGACCGTGAGCTGTTGTCTGTCTCGAGATGGAACAGGTCATCCGATTTGGTGTGGAGTTTTGAGCTGATAAATGAATTCTTATCCCCGATCGTTGTGCGCCAGAGATGAAGACGAATTAAGTCATTTGACCGTAAATGGAAACCTGTGCGTTGGCTGCAATGCATTTACTGCGATCTAGTGGCGATCGTTAGGAGATTTTTATCTCCGGAACAATTTTCCCACATTAATGATGATGATGAGCCAGAGGAAGGGTTTCTACGAAGCACCCAGATGCATTTAGACGAGTGATCTTTAGTGGCATCTCACGCCTTCAAATTTAATTGTGCATTTGATGTCGATCAACAGGTGTAGCTGTTGGGGGACTTTTTAAAAGCAAACAGAAGGAGTAGTGACGGATTTGTTGTAAATACCGGTTTGCTTTTTATGGTTTCCACTACAGATCTCCACTGGAAGTATTATCAAGAGTGACGTTTTCAGCACTGACATCACTGTTAAGTGTCATTACATTATTTTTTTTTTTTTAAAGAGAGGATGTATATGTATGTTATAAGGAACTATGTTCATATCATTGTACAACTGTAAAAAAAAGTGATTTTTCATAAAGAGGGGTTAAAATATTTACCTGAAAAATGCACAATATACTACTTTTGTTGTGTTTATACTGAATAACAAATTTGACTAAGAAAGCTATTTATGAAAAGTCGAGTGTTGGTAACTCGTGGAAAATTTACCTTTTCGTCGGAATTTCCATGATTACAAACAAAAAGTTGCAGTTCAATATCAACCTAAGATCATTTCTAAAATCTTATTCAGTGCTCACCAAACAAGCCAATCTAAATAGCTAGTCATGTTATAAATCTACGTCAAAAAATGTTCCTTCCATCGGCAAAACTGGTCCTAAATTTAAACATTAAGTAACTGAGTGTCCTCCGCAACCATTATGGGATAGTCGGTGGTATTGGCAGAGTGGTTACTAGTTCTGCATACTACTATGTAACTAGAGAACGATTTTTACATATACATATTGTGCTTGTGGGTTAGTTACCTATATTTGCTGAAATCTGGAAGGGGCTATGACTGCTATGAGCAATGATCTCTATCCATGCACGCAAAAATTTTAACCTTAACCTAGTGGAATTTACGCTCGGTTATAAAAAAAATGGGTTAAATTAACTAAGTCTCTGTAGAAAATAAACCAATATTTGTTGTTGAAAACTAGCGAGTTGAAAAGGTTATACTATACTGTTAAAATTAACACACTTTATCAGTTGGTATCAACCATGTTACTTTGTTGAAGCGCCATCAAATAAAAGGATCTGTAGCATTGTCACCAAACTGGACTCTAATCTGCTATTGTGCACAAAGCTCACTTTTCGTTTGAGGTAGCATTTAAGTAAGCGTTTTGTATTTTATTGAAATTTTAAGAACACACCAGGATCGTTTGACGATCGTGAGGAATTTGCACTCTCATTAACTTTCTGTAGGTGGCAGTACAGCTAAGTTATTACTGAACAATTCAAAAGAATAATTCAATCTGGTCAGAATTCCAATTTCGTATCACAGAACGCAACCATATACGTAGTAATTTATAAAGATTAAGTGCGTTGGCACGATATAACCGAAATAGCAGGCTCAATTTCGTCCAAATATATTATGCTACTAATATTAAATTTATTTTTGGCAGAATTGTTTATAAGGGTCTAGGGCTTCAGACACAAGGGTCATTATATATCTCATTCCTTTTTACTGTCTTGAAGTGCTTGGCGATCGTTTTTAATTCCGAATAAAAATGTTCCTAAGCTGTAACAATATGGAAATGTGTCACAACGTGACTAGTCATACAAACTCCTGTTGAATTTTTCTTCAATAGGTAATATGCTGTGCGTTATAAGTTCAATGTGTGCTATGTTGCATAAATGTGCTACATTCTTAGAAAAAAATATTTCCTACGATACAGCACTGTATCAAATATGTTCTAGGAAGCGTCTTCCAAGATTTAGTAAATATGTTTTAATAAAGCAATACGGATATCAATTTGTCCAACGTTAAAAAAAATAGAAACATTAAAAAAGTCTTTCCCATGTTGAAACTTCCAAAGTCAGCTTCTTCTGCAATATTTTCCATACTCCGTTGCAAAACTATCCCTGATATTTGAGAGACATTAAAACAAAAATTAAATTATCAGATAACTAAAGCAAGGTACCTATAACTTTGAAGGAATGTATTATTATTATATAACATGCGAACGGCTTTACAACGCTATTGATGAGCACGGCAACAAATGTAGGGATCCGAATCGAAATCCGTATATGGTAATCGTAGTCAAAGACCCATTTCAAGTTAAATCAAGAGAGACCGCATTAATTCTTTTTATCGTGTGACAACTCTATATTGTCTGTATGCATTCAGTTCTCATTTTTTTCGTCTTCTCTGTACATGTAAATAAAAGACAAAGTAGAAAAGAAAGCACGTACGTGACGTTACATCACATTAAAAATGTCGTCACTAGTACTTTGCATTTCCTCTACTACGTCACAATCCCATACATTTCATGTCGGCAATCAGGCGGTTGCTGAACTGGTAGATATTTGAATTTGCATTGTTTTTCATTACGACAGCGATCGAAGAGCTGCAACAAAAAAAAAAAAAAAAAAATAAAGCAACCGTTTAGCAATTTATACTTTCCCAACTTCCAACTTTTTCAATATTTTTAAATAATTTCTTGACGAGCAGGAAGTCTTAAACACTGCGTGATGAAACTACAAATTCTACTGAATATTTAGAAACTTCGAATTAAACAAATTTGTTTTTATTTAAGACACACAAAGTATACCTACCCGAGCGAAATGAAAGTTAGGCAACAAGACAACATGGAACTGTTCTTAAAAACTTAATTGTATGTATTGAAATTAAAAATTCTACGCATGACCTGTGGCCAAACCGCCTTATCTGTGAATAAGGATTATGCTACCGAATTTATTTTCTGAAGTCGATATAATTCCGGGATTGCAAAGGCATTGTCATCAGCCAGATCGCCTAGCGTTATTAATATCAAGGATCATATGATCTTGTATTAAATTCCCTCTCTGATTTCTTTTGAATTCTGACATTTCCCATTTAGTATTTCTGGAAAATTTTGTGACATGTTTGGATTGTCAACAAGTTGGGGAATATACATAAATCTCTTCCAAACACACCCACTTTTAATAAGGGCAAACATTTTGACACTAGTTTGTTTTAAAAGTGGTTGTCGGTACGTTTGCATTAAAATTCTGCCGACATGTCTTGTTGATAGTCTTTCAAAAACGCATTTAAGCGTCGTATGATCTTACAAAGTTCTGCAGAAGTACCCTTTAACAGTAGGGGAAGGTCACGTACCTTGGCCCGGATTTCAGTTTTTTGCCGATATTTTATGTAGGTAACGTTTTTTCGTTAGTTTTTTTTTTGTTTTTTGAGTTATTACCTGAAGTCTAATCTATGATAAGGCGAAACTACCAAAATGATATTGCTTAGCATTCCATAGAAAACTTAACTTTTATATGCTAGCCTCAAACGGTCCAATGTACAAGACGTGATTGTACCTTGGCCCACAGAATATTGTACCTTGGACCGAAAATATTATTGAAGGTTTTCCTATAGTTTAAAGGTGAAAACTTTACCTTCTTTCAATAAATAGTAAAAATGGTACCATTCTTATTTTATTTCAAGAAAGCAGCAAGAAAACAAACCGTTGTCTTAAAGTTTGTGTGCTTGACAACGTTTTTTTTTGTTTCAAATAATTCACAGTTTTAAATAAAAAATGTTCTCGTTAACTAAAAAAAGGCTTAACAAACAACTTTAAAATTATTTACCTAATTTGCTTCTTGGCATATTTTCCTGAAACATACAAAACCAATTTTGTTTATAAAAATCTAATAACGTGTAACTTTAACCGGACCAAGGTACAAGCGCTATGATAGGTCCAAGGTACACGAACACCACTTTAAACAAAAAATAAGAATTTTGACGTAGTATTTAAAGCATAATGCGTACAACAAAATAGACATAAAATTAAGCACTACACAACTTCAGAAAATAGATACAAAAAATACTTTTTTCACTGAAACATATGTTTATTTTTTTTGCCGACTACTACAGCTGTATAAGTTCAAAAAGAAACTGAGAAGAGAAAGAGTAACAGAAGAGTAACATTTCACAGAAAAGCCGGATTTTGCGTGGTACTTTTCTGAAAATTGGCACTCGGACCAAGGTACACGACCTTCCCCTATTCAATAAGAACTACCTTATACAAATGAGGCTCTTTGTCAACTTTTATAAAAAACTATAAGGAAGTCACTTCAAAAATAATCGTAATCGAATAGTTCCGTCACAGCGCCAGGCATTAATTCCAACTGGTAGCTGAGTTCAGATACTCACGAGTGTGGATTCAAAACTCCACTGCACTCCACTAAACGCCGATAACAATTTAACGACTCTGCTAAACTATCTGTGTCTGCCATGCTACACAGGTATGCCACAGCTACATCTGGCGACTGAATGCGTGCAACGTTTATATGACCCTGTCCACTCTCTAGGAATGAATTATTTTTATGGCACTTTAATTGGCTGGATAGTGTCGCAGCGGCTCAACTGTTGCTGCGCGAGGGCACATTCCAAAAAGAATTCCAAATTTGTGTTCCTAAAGCGACAACATGCCACAGGTACGCTACAAGTTAGAAGTTAGATGCATGGGTGGCTCTGGCTGTATGCAAGTGGTGCGCCCGCTGCCTTACATAATTTTCCACAAAGACTTCACTAAATCGTACCAGTCACCAGAAACAAGTATTCCCTTTTAGGGATCTCTCACAGTGATAGCTAACATTCGTTTGATGCATCGGCGACAAGTTTACAAAGGTGTGGGTGAATGTGAAGTATTTTGCCATAGGCCGCAAGAATAATAAAACTCCCCGGTGCACGCTGGCGCTGTTTCGTAGGTAGTGCGCATTTTCCTCTTCCTCCTTCCAAGGCATGTATATTTATGAGACCATGTGGAGCAACAAGTGTTTGGATTAAGAAATGTGACACGTAGTTGTGCGCACACGAACGTGTTCGTTTAATAGGATGGAATTTTATGATCATCTCCTACAGTCTAGTGAATGGGTTCGAGGCAAGACATGCAAGCGACAGATAACTGAACGTGTCCATTGGTGTTTAAAAATTTCCCATCGCAACCGATCGGATTTCCTAAAAATTAAATACCTACCACGAAGTGCTCTGTGTGATTGCGATTGGTATCTGGGAAATATCTCACGTGAGGTCATCAATGAATGCGACCATTAAGAGGTATTAATGCCCTTAACATCGTCTAAGTATTTTATGAGGCAAAACATGATCTTATTGGGTCCCTATAAACAATTAAGAAAATAAAACGAAAAACCAACGAATGGGGCGGTAAAAAGGAAAATCACGATCAGTTTTTCGATCAAAGTAGACGCTTGACCCGGTGGGATGATGATTTCACAATCCTTATAGCAGCGGTGGATATTGAATTCCTTTTTATGTTCTAGGAACTTGCATTTAAGATGTAATATTTTATAGATGGATGGATCCATTCACTTTAAGTCTTGAAATTCGCTAGAGGTATGTCCAAGCAAGGTCCTTTATGACAGAATTTCGAACGCCATTTTCAAATCCATAAACATGTGACTTGGTGTTTGGAGATCTATATTTTAGGATTGGGTAATAGTGATCCACATGGTGTTGATAAGGATATTGCATGCCTTTCTTCAAACTTTTTGCGAATTCGATGGAGCTAATTAAAGCTAGTTTGAGGCCTCGGATAACCCTAAACTGTAGAAACGCCCTTAGTAAGTAAATATGGACTTCAAGCGAAATCAAGAACCCACCAGATTGAAGCTATTAGTTGTGCAACAGATCCGCCTTTTGTTCCGGCTTGCGGCTTGCGTTTTTTCACGATCAACTTGTATGCTCATGCCATCAGACAAAGAGGAAAGATACAACACGTATATAACGCTGAATTGCATCAATAATTTCGCCACACATGCTTTCCATTTTATCAGATACGTCACAATCTTTTTCGAGCCAGCTAGTTCTTCCTTAATTCTTGTCCACCACTGTGCAAACTTTCGGCTTTTTTATGCTGAAAGACTGAAGATCATTTCCATCTTTCACTTCTTCTTCGGAAAAGCTTTTGTCTTTCGCTTTTGCTTTCATTATTCAGATTTAACTGAATGCAGACGGTTAGCCGATTTTTTGGCACTGCTAATGAAATTTGTGTGAATAGCATCCAGAGTCCTGTTGTTTTTCAGCACCTCAATCGTACTAGAGATCTTTTCAGTTAAGTAGTGACGGTTGGGTCTGCTCAGTATACGTGAATAAATAAACAAATTTTACTTTCGGAGTCGGACTCCAAGTTGCGCCGAAATGTTTCAAATAGTGCTTGCTGACATCAAGATTCTCCTTCGTGATGTTACCATCCTTTGAACTGGGACATACCCGGTTGAAATAGAGCTATGTCAAAAATATGCTTATGTCTCAGAGGGTAGACTTCACTCTTCATCCGACAAAAATAAAATTTCTGAGTTCAGACTGAAAACAAAATTTTTTTTTATATTGGTATTAATTTAAATTTTTCCCTATATTACAACTCATATAAGCGCTCAAAACCTTTTGCTTCCTAAGTGAAAAACAGCATCACTCACAATTTCAAGGTAGGTGGTTTACCTATAGTGCATAACGGAGATGCAAAATTGCAGCTTCTTTTCTTGCATCAGGGACAAGGTCTTTATTAAAAATGTTGGCCACCCAAAAATATATACCACACCAACCATCAGCAAGCGCCGTTGTGGTCCACGAGTTTGGGTTAACAAAACGATCGGCGCATGCGGCGAACCAGTTCCAACTAAAACTGCAACCGCAACGATCACGGTGGCGGCCATATACGAGTATATATTTATACTCTCGAAAGGTGCAGTTCATAGTGATGATCGTGGTTACAGTAAAAGAATTCGGTGCATCATGTGCCACAAATCATGTTGCTTTCCCTCGAAGTGGGTTTTATTTCAATTTGACTTCTGTACTGTGTATACAAATATACAGTGCTACCGAAATTGTTCCAAGGAGGAACGACCAACGGGTAGGGAAGGTTAATTAAATTGTGTAGAGGTACGATGATTCTTGGTCGTGGTTTTGAGATTAATTGACCAGGAAATTGATTTTTTGTATTGCTTTGGGTTGCTGTGTGCATATTATAGCGCCTGAGGAATGTATAACGCGAGATGGTATTGATATTGGATTGGAATTGAAGAGGATGTACTGAAATCAGGGCTTTTGTAATATTATTTACCAAACATGAGAGAATCCGTACGCGACCTTTTTCTATCAGGAATATGCCAAGTTTCTAACTAATCAAGTTCGTCTATATATTTTAAATTGGAACGGGAATAGTAATCTGCAGGACTTGGTCGCTCAACACTTTCTTGTTCAACAAGTTTATCTGGAACAATTGTCAGATTTGGCTATACCGCCAAGCCAATGGCAATTGAGATTTTAATTTGGTTATCTTGAACTCGAAACCGAGGTACCCGATGTAAATGTCATTCAAAGTAACGAGAAAAAAATTATTTGAACAGTGTAGAGTTCACAATAGGACACGTCCTTATTATTCGCTTGTTCGTAGACTAGTCAGTACAGATTTTGTCGATACTACAAATAGCAACACCTAAGCACCGCTGCCGCTGAAAACTTTCAAAAGGGGGCTGAAAAGGGTCCTTCACATAAAATACTAATATAGCAAAAAACAGAGCATTTATCATTAATTTTTAACAAAATTTTATTCATTACGAAACATCTTTTTTTATGTGTTTGCATTCTTCTTCGTTCAAAAAGAATAAAATCGTACTTTAACATAAAAAGGGCAATTTTGATAATTTTTCAAAAAGTGGGGGGACCAGGGTCCTGAGGCTCAAAAAGGGGAAATTTTACCTCGGGGCCCTCGGCACCGCTGCACCTAAGGTTGGGGGCAAATCGATCAAGCAGAGGTTAGGGAGCAGTTTATTGGATGCTCCAAGAGAGTTACATAACAAAACTTGGGAATAAAATTGGAAATGGGATTGTTGATCTAATTTTGTTGTATAATTTTAAATATGGTACGTAAGAGCGTGAAAAACGTGTCGTTATCCTACACTTCTTAAAATAAAACTGGAAATTTTAATTACTAATTTATAGAAGTTCTAACCAAAGTCCCTGGAGATCTAAGGCGGAACAAAATTTTAACCAGATAAAGCTGCCTTTTCTGACCTAGTGTGCACTTCAGTCTAAAAAACTATAAATAATATTGTTATCGCCTTTTTAGAAACCTAGTACGCAGTCAATTAGCATGCATCTGAGATCTAAGTTAACTTTGGTATGAATTTACTTTAAAATCGTCAAAGCCGTTTTGGCGCAAACCTTAGAAAAGTGAATTCCAAGCAAATAAAATCGCAATGTCATGTCGTCTGTTTGCAGCTGTAGAATGAACTTGGATCTGGCTTGAAAACATCAACTTTATCATCGCATGTATGGACGAAAAGGTTCGTTCAATGGTTCAGACTTCAGAGCAAGGTCCCGAAGATCACTATATAGAATGAGCTACATCCGCTTAAGCCATAATTTGCAGGAGGATAAATAAAGTTTTTTTTCAATAAAGACGGGTCAATGTTGAAATGGAATTTAACAAGCGGTGTGTGTGGTATTAACGAACAACTTTTTGTATTTGAAAGGCCCACGTATACCATCATGTATGGAATATAACATCGGTTAAACGACCGCCGTCACTGGGGGAATTAGGATCCCCTTGTATTTTATAAGCTTAAAGCTAATTTTAAAGACTTAGGTTTTTCCCTGGTAGGTATAGAAATTGGTTATAAGGATTTCAAAACACACCTAAAACTTAAAAACACAGCTAATACACAGGTTCGTTGGTTGGTTTAATTGGTTGTATTCCCGTTACCGACGAGGGAAAAATATAAGTAGCCAATTGAGCGCCGTTTTTAAACCACAACTAACGGAACCTGAATTAAAGGGGAATGAAGGAAGTTAAGGGAGCTCGAAACCAGCCTGTGGAGTTGAGCAATCTGAAAATCTTGTTGAAATTAATGCTTTGGATGGCCGAAAGATCATCATAAAAGGGATGACCTAGTGCAATGCGTCTGGTTTGGCTAGGGCCGGACTCTCACAAAGAAGATGGAACCTTGTTTCACCCTTTTTTTTATCAGCGCAGCTACGGCAGTGGGTATTGTTGATGATGCCAAGCTTGGCTGCGTGAGTTCCTAAAGGCCAATGGCCCGTACTAATTGCCGTTGGTCTGGCGACATCGACATGCGTTCTAGAAGAGGTTGTTTGGTCTTGCAGCATCGAAGGTTGGCCAGATTTTCCTTGAAATGACCCAGTTCGTCAGGTTCGTCCATCAAGTCTCAGCCCTTGAAGTGAAGTGTAGGAAGAGCTGTGTATACTTAAACAAATTTCGTAATAGGGAGGGCTTCGTTTTTACACATCCATATACATATGTATGTTAATTTTGTCTGAACGGCTTTTATTTACCATTTTGCGATTGCTATTATCGTTTCTAAATTTAGTGAACAATATTAAATTATACCTAAGCTAAGACTTAAAAAAAAGAGCAGTTGGTACGGCCCGAAGGGTCCTTAGACCGAGCTTCTTTTATTACAACCATTAATTTTTTGTGATTGTTTTCATATATGAGACAAATGGAAGGGAACTAAAATTTTATGTCGAGTTCAAACGGCTAATTAAGAAGCTCTTTCACAACAATTATACTCTCGGGTGTTTGGCAGACCTTCGCGATATGTAGCGCAGTGGAGAATTACCTTGGGATGGAATTTGGGTTTTTTTTTCGGGGATGGAATCTAGGACATCGCGCTTAGTAGTCCAGCTTCTAAATTTGTAAATTTAGTTCACGATATAAATTATAAACTGAAACTAAATTACAATATTTTGAATGAGTAGATGAAAAATGCTTTAAGGTAGTTTCCACTGTTAATTTTTGAGGATCATATATAAAACTCAACCGTGGTGTATTCACAGAAAAGGGGCTTTCAATTCGAAAGTTTTCTAAGACCGTAACTAGACGAGGTAGATTTTGTTTCGGTTACTGAGTCATAGCAATAGCATCGTTCACAAACGCAGTTCGCTCAAAATACAGTACATTTCACGTACCCCAAGGCAAATAAATCTAATTTCGCGCTCCCCCACAAACCCCATATACAATGCATAAATTCGTTTCGATCCGCGTGGCACTTAATTTGCATTGCAACCATTTTTTCCTCATAAATATACTCATATAACATAAAAGTAAACGACTATTAATCAAGTGCACTTTAAATGAATGCAACTATAACCTCCCTGCCTCCAGGCATATATATACATTAACATAAGTCACCAAAGCAATTCCAATAAACCTGAGCTGTTTGTTTCCGCTATCCGCCAAGATAGTGCACTAACTTCCTAAGAGACAATAGTTTTGTCATTTCTAATCAATGCACACGTCGGGCTTAGCAAATCGATCAAAGCCCGTAAGCGCATTCACAACGTGTAGGTGTTGCTAACATGCTCGGACATTGCTACGGACATTAGTTTGATTTTAAGACGTCTGAACCTCGCCATCGATTGTAGGTTAGGCTGTAGGTATTATCAAGTCCAATTACACCCATTAAATAATTATTAGCTCCATTGGCGTATATTGATATTCATTGTATGTCCGAGAACAACTATTGTCCAGATAATATCCGAGGCACCACCACACGACTTAAAGTGCCACCACCAGCTGTGTGTGGTGTGATCTATGCCGCCGCAAAAGGCCCAGAGGGGCACGGCTTTTAAGTAAACAAACGCGCTGACAAAAATCTCTCAGATTTCTGCCGCTCTAGTTGGTTACTGATGGATGGCTGGTTAAATGAATTTGTTGTTCGTGTTTGATTGGAAATAATGTTTGTAATTCACATGGCGCACAAAAGAAAAATCTCTGCCCTGAGGTTGTTATTATACGGAGTGCGGTTGTTGCGATTATTTTGAGCGCTTTTCGAGCCATTCGATAGAGTCCCGCACAAAACATTGTAAACAAGGGCGGTGTACTCACTGGTATGCTAATTGTGGCCGCCATAAAATCACATTTACAGGTATTGACAAATGTACAAAACTTGGTCGTACAATGAGCTGGAGAGCCCTATTTCAAGAGGGTTTTTGAATGGACTAGGTGTGAATGAAGACTAACTTACTTATCAGATGAGGTAACAGAATGTTTCGATTTAGAAATTACCACTGTTATCAGTGTAGATACACGCATGTGACTGCTTAATGCGGTAAAAGTGATGTCATTATCAAGTGTTAAACTATCGTTGATTACCTTCATGACTCGGGTGTTTGAGGTGTCATAAACTATTTTGGTTCCGCTGACAGGTGAATGGCATGCAAAAAAGGTTTAATTAAAAAATTGTATAAGCTCCTGGGAAAGTGTGTCATTCGACTCCCATGTGATTGATTTTTTTTTCGTTAATTTGTAAAATATCATAATTAACAATAAAAACTGATTGTAGCAGAAGTTTTAGTTGGAAATCAAGAATTCAGCTTAAAAGGCAGAAATAGGAGGGTTTTTCCTACGCATACAATAAACCCAGGAGACCATAGGTTACAAGGTGTCAAATAGCGGATCGAGGACGTAACGTCTTTTCCAAACAATAAGACGAAACTGATCCCACAACGAAAAAGAGCTGACCCTGACACTATCTTTGCAAGCCCAGTGAACACAAAAAAGCGGCTAGATTCGTCTGAATCCTGGGGCGATAGCGATAGCTTGCAATGTATCATACTATTAAAATTGGCCGTGGAAACCGCAAATAGTGCTATAACAAATTTCTTTCTATAATTGATTAGCTTATAGCATGCTATCGATAGTATGATATGGGCTGTCATTTTTAAGTTTGACACTTGTTTTTTTTTTAACGATGGCTACTGATTGGCGATTGGAAGAAGTACTTAAATTTATAGACAACAAGCGGACCCAGCGAACTTCGTCTCGCCCCAATTTAACACCTTCAGATAAACTCCAGAGTGATAATAAAACACAGATAGTTGAAATTTCAATGTCATTTATTTAAATGGAATCAAAATCAGTAGAGAGCGATATAAAACGATAAACAATGTTTTTCGATTTGTTTTCCGGCGCAAAAACAAACAACGAATACCTAAGGTTTACCAAAACGCGAAGGGGCAACGAACAGCTTACCGTGCAAAAAACAGGGAGATTCGAGATTAATCCAGCACACTTCCAACGATTGGCCTTGCGATTTATTGATTGTCATCGAAAAAGCCAATTGAACGAGGAACTGAATCCGCTTGAATTGGAATGGAAGATCAGTTGGAATAATCGATGTTCGGAATTTTCCCTTGATGATCGTCACTTGACGCTTCTCGACGGACAACCGCGTACCGTCGATCGATTCGGATGATCGATCCCACCTTCAGCTATAAATTATGCGGCGGAGTTTCTGGCACATCAGGCGAGTTGGAAAATTCTGTCGGATAGTTGGTCGCTTCATCTTCGTCGTTCCTCCTTCGATGGTGTGACCTTGCAAAAATTTCCCGGGAACGATATCCATCCAGTCGAAACATCAACAGGAATTTGGTTATTGCCAATCGCCAGCAGTTGTCTCGAGAATTCAGCAAGATGGGTTCTGCAATGTGCTTCTGATGTTCGTGATTGATTTCAACTTCTTTGACATGCCACAAAGGCGACGATTTCAGGGACGCACTAAGTTCATCGGCAGCAGTCGATTTCAAAGTGACAATAAGCGTTTGATGAACATTTTCGGAGAGAAATTTGTCTCGAATCACCTCGTAGATTCTTCATCGTTCGGTCAACTGCTTCCAAGGCTCGTTTATGCGCCATTGTTGTTTTTATTTAACATACCTTTCACAAAATTTTTTTTTGGAATAACAGAGAAGTTGCCCTTTTAATTGTGAGTTAAAGAATAGAATAAAATAATAATAAAAAATAATTTGGAAAACATATTTATCGTCGGAGTTGATACTATAAAAAACTACAGTAATTTTTACTTTGTTTGAACAAACATTTTTTGGGGTGCGCCACCCTGAACACTTTTTTTTTTTTTTAAACCTTCTGACTATGCCTAAGCGTTAAAGGCACATCGACCAATAACATCTATAGTGCCATAGGGCTAAAATATTGTTTATTCTAGCATACCCTGAACACTTAGGAGTATAGAAACTAGTTATAAACCTATTCTCATAACTACTGAATTTTCATATAAAATTTCATCAAAATCGGTTGAGCCGTTTCGGAGGAGTATAAACACTAAAACTGTGAGACGAGATTTTTATATATTAGAAGATAGGCTGTTTAGGCTCAACAATTTATGTCCTTTGTTGGATCCTTAAAACCTAAGAACAACCACAAACCTCCATCAAACTCATATCTTTGTTTTCTTTTTAATAAACCGATTTTAACCACCATCCTGTACTCGGTCCCGGCCGAATGACTTCTGACTAAGCCGTTACTTCTTATTTTTTTCCAAGTCATGTAGACCTAGACCACTTCTCCAACCTAATCTTTTGTCATCATCAATCTTCCCCCAGAGCCCAGATACCATATAGTTGACAATGGCCCAAGACATGTTAATTCTTAACGTTAACAAAACTAACAACAAAAGAAAAACAAAATAACTCACCAGAAAGACAATGTTAAAGATATGCAGCATACACTTGATCAGGCTGATACTCCCACAACAGTGGGAGTTGTTACGTTTTCGCTTTGTCGTACTGTAATGTGGCATCTTATCGACGGATGACGTCGTTTTCTTTGGATCTATCTGGCGCAGCACTGAAAATCTATCTCTTCTCGAATCTCAGTTCGGTTACACTGTGACAGAGACGGAGTAGTATATACAGTTTTGGGGAGGGGTACCTTCACCTTGAGCGGCTCCCAATCTAAATATTCAAATTGTCCGCAAGCCCGTGCGAACATTCATCGCCGGTAAGACTGCAAACGGTTAAGAAGAGTTATTGCCCGCACCGAAGCATGACTGCGAGTGATTATATTCAATTCTATTCCAGTAGTGTCCACCCCTAACCTAAAATTTTAATGATTTCCATTTTAGGGCTCCCAGCGCTAACTTCAAATTTATGCTTATTGGAGGTTAGTTTTTTTTTGCGAGCTCTCTTTCTCTGTCGTTTGGAGATTGTGATGAAACAACGTTCGGTTCCCGAAAAAGGGAAGAGGTGTGCTCCTAATTGGCTGTTTCCCAAGATTTACGTTTTATTTTTTATTCTCTTTGGTTTGATTTATTCAATTTCAATTGATTGCGGTTTGGTGTCTGTTGTGGGTCATTCATTATTTGGATTGCTGGCGTGCTATATGCCATCGTGATGTCGTCGCTTTTATGGTAGTTGACGTTGGCAATTATTTCACGTATGCGACGTCAATTTGTGATGTCTTACTGCGCTGCGTGAGATGGACCGTTTTTTTGTGACGAACAAAGAACGGAGTTGTCTTTTTGTTGCTTTTAATGCGATTTATCGTTGAAGTGTTGATCGGATGGCGCCCTAATCTGAAAAGAGATGAAAAGAATAGAAAAAAGATTATAGGTTTCCCTTTCATGAGGTTGGGATGGAATTTTATTTTCGGAATGACATTATCGATCGATTATATTTTATTTGTGAGATCTCGAATGCAGATTGTGGAGCTTTTTGCCATTGGAGTGGGTTTCGCTGGCCGAAGCGTCTTGTGAGGTAAGGAATGGGATAAAGGCGGATGTTGGTGGGTTGATGTGTCGCAAAGGAAGCCGAAATTGGTATTGTTTATAATTTGTTTTCAATTCTCTCCCTAATTTGGGTATAGGAAGGAATGTATACAATGTGATCATATCAACATGTCTCCGGATGTGGATGGTATGTATTGATACATATGGACTGAGCAAGTAAATTATTTTTTAAACAAATTTTATTTTTTATATACCTAGTCCATTAAAAGACCCATTCACATGAAAAGGATGACCTTCCAAAAGCTGCAGTTGTTTTAATAAAACTAGAACGTGTAACGTGTGCCAACTACTTATGTGAATATTTATTTCTTTTTAAAAAAATTATTTTTTAAAGACTTTTGGCAAAAAAAAAAAAAAAAAACAGCTCTCAGTCTAAGTTACAAGAAAGAAGCCTAAAATTGAATTAAAGTTAGGAACTATTTACATCTGACTTGGTCAAATCTAAAGCGGCATCTGTCAAATCCATTTAGTTGAAGTTCACATTGGGTTGAGTTCCAAGTTTGTTTGTCAACGAAATTAGTAAAGTAAAGTAATAATTACATTGGAAACTTAGTGATTGCCACTCTTTATATCCATGCACGGTGCATATTAATTTTTCTGAATGCCTAGTGTTGCGCGTTAATGTATTAACAAATAAAAGTAACACGATCATACTTTTTCCAAATTCTCATTGCCTAATCTGTCAAATCCTAGACATATTTATTCATTTGGTTCAACGCCAACTTGAAGCACGCCCCAGGTGAAGCAATAAGAATTGGTATTTTATTTATTTATTTTCGTCGATTCAAGACCCATCCAAATCCAACGGTTGTGCAGATTCAGATTTGGTTCCAATCGATGGGACGATGATATACACAATACCGAAAATTCATTATTATGCAGATATACAAGTTAAAAGCGAAAGGCAGTGTCTTTTGTTGAGCGCACTTTATTTATTGAATTTGATTTCTTTAAAGATTAACGTATGTGATCTCTAATAAAGTGGGAGGTCTTAATTGGTTTGACACTTATATTCCTATTTTTGTTAAGCTAAGACTTGAGTAAGTGCAACGTATTGTTCAGAATGCAATAACTTGTAGATAGGGCTTCTTGGCTCAATTAATAAATAACAACTTTTCGCCATCCAAGTTCATATTTCTACAAATTTTACGAATAAAACTGAAAAGTACAACGAAAGATAACACAAATAACTGAATCTAAATTTTGTTTTGAAAAAAAAAAAACAGGTCGAAAATTAAATGAATTAGCTATACCTACTAGATACTTATAAATAATTTTATTTTTTTCCAGTTAGAATCAACAAACTCTCAAATTGTAGGTGGGAAATAGTTTCACAAAATTGGTGGTGACGTTATTGCTAACTTTCAATGGGAAATAATTACACAAAATAAGTGAATTTATTTCCCACTTAATCAAATTGTCGAAAAATCCACAAATCGATCACAAATTTACCTGAGTCCATAAAAAAGTCGCCCACTGTACCACCGACATGCAGCACGTTGGAAAAACGCTTTACATTCCAAACCTCAAGGCGTCCGATTGAATTACGTTCTCGCTACGGATTTACCTGAACTATTTGCACTATTTGTGTCTTCTCTGGGGAAGTAGCTCGCAGTTGCAATGAACAACCAGAGCACACCACATCAGGCCGCATTTACATATCCAATTGTTTTGTGGCTAACGCTTTGAAGTTTGAACTCTTAACGAACAAATCATTGCCGTATATCGAATTACGATGCGATGCATTGAACTCGTAATCCCCACTATTAATGTTATTCCCATCAATACATCATTTGTGGCAAACTGTCTGATTTGTATTCGCTCAAGGCTCTGATTGCTATATAATATTTCTCAACCCCATTAAATCATTCCCAATTCAAATTGAAATGATGCCACACAAAATGGCTTACGGTGGTGCGTCTACAGCTTTGAACATCATGTGTGTGTGTGACAGCAGCTGGAAATCTCGGTAAGACCCGGGGAGCACAAATGCGCGCATAATTGGTTTAATTTAAATCCAAGAAATTCCCTCAATCAACATTGATTTTTATTGGATTTTAATTTGATTGATATATAGCGAGCTATCGCCGCAGTGCGATGTTTATTTCTATGACGCTGGTGGCACGAATATGGACAGCTTCTGTTTTAATTACACATTGGAATGTTGAATATTATTACACAATAATTAACTGAGTACTTTGAGTTTGTTCACAACTTGGCAATTATTAGTAATACATTCAGTTATAGTGAATGCTAATTGTTGTAAAGTAGGCTCAAACTGTTGTAGGGGAAGTACGTCCAAAATGACATACTGTTAGCCTTTTGATTTAAAGAAAATTATTTCTAAGAGATATAGCAATTTGTATGTTTATTATATCTTCATAAATTTATTGCGAACATTTTACAATGATAATTAAATTAAAAAAATAAGACAAACTAAATAAAATAAATGGTTTTCTAAGCCTATATAAAAATCCATTTTGTCCATATGATATGGACAAAATGACATATTAGTTATGTATATAATGACATACAGTCATTTAGATAAATCCGATAAGTCATTTTGCTACAAATTTACAAATTGTTAATAATAAATGATTTTTATAATATTTTCTTTTACCTTCAAGTTAAGTTTACACGCATAGTTCACAAAAGAATCCTTTTTTGTTCTTTGGCACTTCAGCACAGGATGCTTGAACGCCTGCATGAGTAAAGCCTAAAAGTCGGGCTTCTAGGAGCCTTAGATGCTCCACTAAAGTCCTCTCAACATCCGATCCGATGTCCTTTTATATCCGCGTGTCGTGTTTGTATTTGTAACTTCAATTAAAAAATCATTCCCTTAATTCGCTTGCATATATACCTATGTCGTTTTGTCAATAATAATGGTATGTCATTATGTCCATATCGTAGTTTCGACAAAAATATCTAAATAAACTGTAATAAAACTCTGACCCCCGTATTAATAAACGACGAGCAGCGGCGAGTTAGCACTAACACACATGTTAGCTTCAAATTCCTATTAATAAACGTGTGTTTGGTTTCACTGACATTTAAAAACGAGCGGATAACTTAACTCACCGAATTCGGCGTATAGAGAGCGGATAACTTTTTAACTCAGAGAGGGTGAGGGATAATTTTCAAATGACAAGACTGACATCAATATTTGAATGACGCTTGACATCTGATATCTGAACATTCTACAAGAGAGAATCTGAGAGAGAATCGGTGAATTTCTGAGCGCAACAACCGATTGAAAAACGAAATATGACAGATGTACTAGAATGTTTAGTACAATTCCGTGTAGTGCTGCCGTGCGTTAGGTGATAAAGAGCGAATAGCTAATATGTAGATGGAATATGTTTATTAATATAAGAAAAGTTAACAAACGGATAGGGTCACTATCCGTCTGCCAGCTAAAACACGTGCTAGAGAGCGGATAGCGTTTTTTTATTAATACGGGGGTGATTTTATTGCAGACAATTAGCTAATTTCCTAAGTTTTGTCATAAACTATGGAAATAGTTAATGAAATTAAAGAAAACCATTAGAAAACTCACCAAAATACGAAAAAAAGTTAAAACCCTCACGGCTATTAACGGGGCTGTCATTTTGACAGGATTTTAAATATCATCGTAGTCACCTTGGAAGATATCTAGTACTGTAAGTGTATCACATTTCGAGTTAAAGCTAGTATGTCATTTTACCCATAGTGTCATTTTGGACGTACTTCCCCTACGTGAACGGTATTTAAGTGGACGATGATGAGCGATGATCTAAATCATTATTTTAAACGAAATTCGTATGACGTCTCAAAGGCCAATGGGATTTAGTTTAAGATTTAATTGGATCGGCCTTATAAAGATTATAAAACAAATCGCTGCTTTGACAATTTTACGTTGACAGAATATGGCGAGCTGTCACTGATTTGCAAATACCCTGTTGGAAAATAAGTGTCATATATGTAAATGGACTTAGTTTTGAATGAGCGCTGGCAAATGCAAACTGACAACGCTGGATATTGTATCAATTCATTAATTTTATTGTTGAATTCACAAAGGTTTTGTTATATCCATAATAGCAGAACCAATAATCAGTTTTGTGAATGTTTGTGAAATTGACAAAATTTATTGCAAAACGTTTGTTATAGCCAAACAAAATACAGACTATCAATATTCCAAACATTTGTTTGAAGTGAAAAATATGTTTGTAGATATGCCATATTTTTTTTAGAATTGATATCACGCGTGTTGAATCAATAAAAATACATTTTAAACCTTGTTCTGCTTTGAAGGCATTGCTTTTGATGGCGTCATTTGTATTTCGACTCGGGAAATAAGCAGTTAGTAAATATGTAGTTCATTAGTGCGCACAAACATATTATGCGAAAAGCGGAAAAAAAGAAATATATTTTAGAAATAAGTAAATGGATGAGGACATAGTTACTGAACTAATCATTGCTTCAACAAAAGTCAGCCGCATATGAAAATATTTTAAAGGTACCTAAGTGAAAGCAGTTAGTGCGATAATATGTATATAGGCATATAGATAGCTCAAAATTAACTGATTCATCGAAAAAACTTTTTTTTATATATATGAAAGTATGATATTGCCGATTTGCTGCCGTGTTTTATTTGCTGCATGCAGTTTTTATACCGACCAGGAAGATTCCCAGAACGCCTTTATTATTATTGGAAGGACATTCCACGAGGTGGAAGGAATATTGATAAGGATGCAGGAAAAAAAATATTTTGTATTATACCTCAGCCTCAGCCATCTCTTTTTAATTCTTCGATCGTTCAATATCATTCCATGGATTTTTTCGAAGATTTCTGGCGTAACGACCTCTTTAGGGCGTCCTGAACCTTCGGCGTCAATTGTGCTGGTACGACCAAAACTGAACTCAGTAAACTACTTTTTAACCATTGAAATTGATGGCGCAGATACCCCGTAGTATTCATCTAGCCTTCCCTTGGTTTCGGTGATGGTTTTTTAAGTAAAACAAAAATGCTTAATCAGTACCTATACACGAAATTCACTTTTCCCATTTTTATTAAAATTGTAGATTTGTATTGCCTTAAATAGCTCTCAAGTCTCAAACACAAAGTGAATGACGTCGGCTACTCAACATTTCACAGTAGTCTAATAAGAGATAACAATTGACGATATTAAAATACAAATTTATAGTTCAAAAAGTCACCTCACTGACTTATCGAACTGCCCTCGTACCTAATCTTAAAAACAACGGCAGTACTGAGAAATTATTTCTGTACCATCAACAATATTTCCAGTCGATTTAACAAAAAAACAATAACCGAATTGACAAACTACTTCGATATTATTAACAATGTTGTTTGTTAACTTGACAAAAAGATAAAGATCAAATTGCTAAATTTCTTTGTAAAAGCAACCGGTAATTGTTGATTTGACAAATCAGCAATGGTTGAATTACAAAATAAATTTTTGTAAAATAAACAACATTTTGATGAATTTAACAAATTACTTTGATACGCACAAGAAACGATTTTTTGTTATCACAACAAAAATTGTAAGACAAGGTAAAACTTATTAAAATTTTGTCAATCTGATAGAAACATTTTGTTGGACGTACATAATATTGGTAAAAAAAATAGTTGAATGAGTACGAATTTTTATCAAATATACTAGGGTTTTATTTTCAGTGTACCTATAGTTAAAGGTGAAGCGACAGTGGTGACACATTAATATGGAGATGAGGTGTAGAGTTGATTGCAAAACAAATTCATGAGGTCTGTCAAACTCGACAGCTTTCCCTACCTTACTTTAGACGGCGGTTCCAATACAGTTCAAGAGTCAACCAGCAAGCCCTGCAACTAGCTCTATCACTAGTTAGCTACCTCCAGTGACGCACACCAAGTTAATTAAGGTCGCCCTCCTAAGGTAAGGTCATCGCGTCGTGAAGACACGGGTTTCAACTTTCAAATGATTCAAAGAGTAATTGGGCTAATGCATTATTGTTATATCCACACACTGCACGTAAGTCCTAACCATAACAGCCGTTGGATTTTAAGCTTTTTGACCCTTAATATTCCAGAAGGTTCTTCATTGAATTTTCTTTTTCGCACTTTATCGTTAGCTCGGGTTGGGGTCGAAATTCTGCTTTCAAAATTCTGTTTTACAAAATTCTGCTTTCAAAATTCTGCTTTTCAAAATTCTGCTTTAAAAAATGTTTATTTGTTATGTTTTTATACCTACCAACTCACTTGTTATAGAAGAAGAGGTAAAAGGAGTTTTGTTATTGGTTTTAAGTTTGCTCTCTTGGTTTAGACAAATATTCTGTTAGTTGGTGAGTGAAAATAAATAGGTACAGGTATCTGTAATTAAATCCAATAAAGGAAAATATAAGGTCATTTGGCTGTTTTTTTTTTTGTGTGTTCCTGGTACCTTACTATATAAAATATATTGTAATTTGTTGACAAAGTTGAAAAATATTTGTTTTCTTTAAATTCGTAAATTAAAAAAAAAAAAAAAAAAAAAAACAGAATTAGCAGAATTCGGCTCATAGGGAGGCATTCATGCCTCTCAATATTTATAATAAACTGCTTCTATATAAGAAAGTCCTAAAACCAATATGGAAATAATGGTCTCCAGCTTTGTGGGTGCACAAGTAAGACAAACCAATTCAATGTTTCCAAAACAAAGTATCACGCAATATTTCTAATGCGCCATGGTACATACGTAACGCTGATCTACATAGAGATCTTAAAATCGAAACGGTAGAGGACGAGGTCAGAAATGTCGCAAGAAGACATGAAGATAGGCTTCGCAATCATGCAAATTCAGAAGTAGTCGAACTACTTAATAACAACAATTTAGTTAGAAGATTACGAAGAGTAAAACCATTCGAACTAGTTAACTAGCAATAAAGGAAATAAATATAAAATTTAAGCACAATCACACCAACACAAGTGATAACGAATTAAAAAACAAAAGGTATTAGTCCAACGCTAGTACCTTACAGAATAGAATGATAGGTATTAAAAACAAATTGCTGATTAGTTTAACGACAAGGTGCGATTATTGGAAGGATGGTAACACCATGCTTCCCTCGGGTGTTTTTATTGGATGAACCAACCGCAAGTCCCACACTATCGCAAAGCTCGCATGCGATGTCTTTCAATGATTTTACATCCAGCTACACGCAAAACAAAACAAAAAAAAAATGTTGCCTATCAGAATTTTGAAAGCAGAATTTCGACCCGCTCCCCGTTAGCTCCTCGTTATTGATGCTCTCATAGAAGGCTTGAAATCGACGCAAAGATAATACGTACGGATTTGAATTTGTTGGGTTTTTTTTTCAGGATCTGTCGTAGTGTGACAAATTGATGCAGTTTTAAGGAGTAGTTGGCGCAGCTGATGCAGTGTCCTTTCCTTTAAACCGGGCAGTCGATGCTGGGATCTCATTCCTTGGAAATGAGCTCGTGATTGCTTTCCAACAAGTCATCTTTAGCTGGCGCCAAAACGATCGGCCCCGCAGCTTTGTTGGTCTTCACCTTGAATATGGATATCCTTACTTCGGTTTGATCTGGTAAACAGCAGCTTTTTCTATAGTCTTTATCCATATTGAATGGTAGAAACGTTTTACTTTGACAGTGGTATTTTGGTCTTCGTCGGTTATCTATAGTCTCTGCAGAAATAGATTCGCCACGTTCTCAGTACAGACTGTCCACAAAGTTTCCTATATGATTTGTCATGTCCAAAGGTGTCTTGAGCGAGATTTGCTGTTCTCTTTTTTCGGGATCAGTCCATAACTTAATTAGTTATAGTGTTGAACGATACAGCGGCTTAATTATCAAAATATACAAAATTAATCTGATGTGGGGGAAATATCGGTTTCTATAAAATATATTCTTCTTCTTTCTTTTTACTTCATTAAAAAAAATCGTATCTCAAAATTAAGGAAAACAAGAAGTTGTGTGTCATCCACGACTTTTGAAGCCTATTCTTGTCCGTGATTTGAGGGGAAACAGTCGCACAATTTGTAAAAATGCTTATTTCGCACTTGCAAAATTTATATAATCTAGTGGTAAGTTTGAAGCATCCTTCCATATTCCATAGAAAGGCGTCCATTAAACCAACTCGCCTGTCTGAATATTTTAAGTGTCATATCTCAAGGAAGTTGTGGGTTGAAAAGCTATCAACAAAATTACAGCTTCACTCCACCTGTCATCACCGTATTCGCAGCCTGAGGCGGCAGTATAAACACAGAAACATGACAGCTGTGGCAACCACAAACCAAACACGAAACTGCATCCTGTCATGTTGATGCTAATACCTGCGTTTATCAAAATAGATAATCCAAGGCGATGGACTCTAATTAAATACCTCTCATGGATGTCAACTTTATAACGAGACCCCCGACTCACATGCAATTTTTTCGCATTGCCATCGGCTGACTGCGACGGAGACATGGCAGAGTCTCGGGCCGAAACACTCCGGATCCATGTCCACATAGCGCGAATCCTTTCTCCTGGCAGTGATGGTGTCCATCACCAATCGCGCAGCTGTCATAATCAAGTTCTGCTAAATTAAAACTGCAATCCCGTCTGTATGCAAAAAGCCTCCAAGGAAATTAGATTCAATTTTGATGCTGAGCCAATTGCACGCGCTCGGTAGAGAAGTTCACACCATCGCATCGGTTGATGGCTTGTCTGCGGAATTTGTCTACTCAAAGCATCTGTCACGCAGGGGTAAATTTGAAATGACCACGAAACGCTTTCTTCTAATTTCTCAAGATTGCGTGCAAGAAGCAACGGACGGCGCGGCGGCGCACTCCCATGGTTTCTGGTTTTGCGGTCGTGGTCGTGGTATGCGTGCCTTAATGATGACGGAGCCGATGATATATGGCAAACCCGGTGTTGTTGGCGGACAAATGCCATACAACTGCCATAGATGGAAATTCATAACTGCTCACTGTCGCAGTGGTAGCGACAAACTTTCACTCAGCCATCATATTAGTTGTCACAGAAAACTTCTCATCCTCAACGCGTCGTCAGCTGAGTATAGTGCGCACTGCTCCAGAGACAGCCTGAGTTGTGGCTAAGTCCTTTATTAGTGTCATCTTGGCCGTCTAACATCCCGAAAAGCAACATACAAGTATCTTATGTCTTCTACCAAGTGTCATCTAGAAAACCGGATGAAACGCAATACGTTTTAACTGCGAGGTTTACTGACTACACTTGGAAGTGTAGCCATGAATGAGAGACAGACAGGCGGGACTGTGCGTGTGTGCACAAGACCTTATAAACGTGCGATTCACTTCTCATTACACGCACTAGTAGTGACAGTCGGCGCACTGAAATGTCTTCTTCCTTCCATTTGAGACGGCTTACTCTCGGTTTTGGGTAGTCGAAGCACATAATACGCCGCTGCTCTGGTTAACATCGTTCTCGCATTTGCCAGTGTCAATGCGATGTTGACAATGATGGTGATACTTACACCTCAATAATACACACGCGATCGACATAGGGAAAAACAGCCATAGATCGACGAAGAGATCGGAGATAAACGTATATTTCATAGGAATCACCTTCCTATGGAAGAACGGCCTTTGGCGCTCGGAGGTGAGCGTTGCTAGTTGATGCTAGGTGTTGCTGAACAGTGAGCGACATTTTCATTAGTGTACGAGTATTATGGAGATTGGCTGAGAACACGATAAAAATGACTTTCTAATTATTTTTTATTATTCTCCTTTGTCGACAGGTAGAATCCGCAAAGACAAACCTGCCAACAGTCGAAAAATACTCCCAACAATTTTGAGCCCGGATTTTATATACGGCGGCAGATTTGACAATCTTTAGAGATGGGAAATGTGACTCTCTCTTAATGTCTTGTTTCGAATTGAGTGTGAAATGGTCTTATCCTTTTCATTAAAATGAGGCATTGAAGTTATACTGTATATACTGTGCACGTAATTAGAAAAGATAACGATCAGTTAAACACTTTCCACTTATTTGGATAGAAAGGTTGAATAATATGCAGTAAAAATGAATCACTGCGCTTAAGCCTATTACGCAGCTGCTTCTCAAAGGAATCTGATGACGGGCTAGTAGTACAGCTCCAAGTACTTAAAAAATCTCTCCAACAATACCAACTACAGTGCAATCTCTCTTAATAGGACAGCCACGGACCGGAGAGGAAAAAAGCCTGTAAAACACATGAAAGTAAAACAAACACACCAATCCTGGTCTGGTCAAGACTGCCTTGTAAGAAAAAACTTTATCTTTTATATTATTATTCATGAAGCATCAGAATAAAATCTTACACAGTACAAAAAAAAGCAGCAATTCTTTCCGTTTGTGTGAAAACCAACAAACTTATTAAGATCAATTTGAACAGGTTAACGCTTTAAGAATAAAATATTGTAGGCAGTTAAATAAAAAAGATCAATGTCCTTCGATTTAAATCGTAATTTTATTCAATTCGGGTACAGTTCATAATTATAGTTTAAGAAGAAAAAGTTTACAAAAACACAAGGGGAAATTTAAAGAGACTTTATTTGTATGACTTAACGAACTTAACTTGGCGCTTTTTCGAACCAAATTAACTGACAAAAGAAATGTATATAAGAATGGACTGCTGTCTATGTTTTTTTTTTTCTGTTTTCAGCTAACGGAGGGTCGAAACTTTACTTGTCGGCTGGACCTTTTCCTACATATATGTTTTGCCTTTAATCCTTTTAACCTAACGAAAAAAAAGAGGAAGCGCAGAGCACAGTCTTAACTTTCCTCTACTATAATTTGTACATACATACCAACCCCGACACGGCCGGCAGCACCAATACCGGTGGAAACATGAGTATAGAATTAATATTCAATTATGTACCTATACCTATTTCGGACAGATAACTCATATGTCATAGTCATTTCGTCGACATAAGAGAATGTTTTCACCCATTGAATGAAAAAAAACCTTCCAGTGTCAGCTAAATATAATCTTCCATTCGAGAAAAAAAACGAAAGCCAAACATCACACTACACCTTGTCCGCTTAACAGAATCGTTCCCATAAGCGTTATGAGCGAGTTCACTGTGCGTACATCCATTGCAAACTAGACTAAATTTCAAATATTTTGGTAGTAAATCTGTCAAATGGGAACAATTAACTGACTTTTAAAAGTCCCGGCTTTGGATTGAAAAGTTAAAAGTTCGGTAAATTGTTCTTCGAATTGTTTAAGTTTCTTTTACACTATTCGTGGTTTGATATTTTACAAATTTAACTGAAACGGAGTACGGGAACGGACCCCATCCAACGATCTAATACTATTTTATTTTTTTTCTTATGTGATACAAGTACTTTTTGATTAAATACGTCTTGGTAAACATGGAGCGTCTGGAGCAGATGTGGTGGCTGTCTGGCGTCTATACTAATGTATGAATTTCTGAGCAATGGCCGTTAAATATTCAAGCATTTGCTGTTCAATCATTGGCGACGTTCGGATTCGTAGTTTAGTAAGTCTGACAGCTGCTGACTGACTATAGATGTATTTCAGTTTTTATTGGCTCAGACAGGTCAAGTGAGCAATTGTTGCAGTTGACGTTTATGGAGGTGAAGCCGACAAATCTAGTCAAGAAAATGCTGCCTGCATACTCAGTTGACATTTCAAAGAGTCAAATTTAAACTAAAAAGAGAAGCCGCTGCTGAATACCAAAAAGTCCATAAAAAAGGCCGATGAGAGAAAAAGGTGTCATTCCCGAAGCTACTCTGGTAATTAAGAATTTTCGCACGATATTTTTCAACCATTAGATCGCATAATAGGTGATAGGCAACCGTGTTACATTTTAAATGTAGGTACTTATTTGAAAATACAAATTTTTGAAAACTTTATGATGGGCCTTTTCCAAATAAAAAGGGGAAAATCAAACAAAGGTAATGCTGACCGTGAGAATACAAAAACAATTGAAGTTGCTTAGTCAACGCGTTCGGATTCCTAGTCCCGACAAATCTAGTTGACGTTTTACATAAACTAGGTATCCGAACGTGCCCATTGCCTGTCTGGCTTTTAAACGCGGACGAGCTCAGAGTACATTTATTCGAAGTATTGAAATTTTTTTATTGCCACAGATGTCCTTTGCGAACCCTTAACTAAAGCTGTTTATGAAGAATGACCTGTTGCGCCATCTATTAGTTTTCTTTCTTTTGCAGATTTTGAACGAACATTTCCAATACAATTAAATAAGGAAACGCGGTATTAAAACGATTAAAAAACAAAGTTCAACTTATAATGCCACACGATCCCAATTATTATACCGCCCATGTCCAAAGCGATTTGCCAATTATTATTGATAACCTTTAATCCAATTATCTGCAGCTTGTTTAGCATTTCAAGCGCTCCAAACAAAATATCAATTTAAAAAGACTGTAAAGCTGAAATTTCTAAAAAAGCCATAATTCAACAAAAAGTACACCATCTCCTTATATGGATATTTGACTTTTACATCCACCCGTCGCGTCGCGTCGGTCGTCTGCGTCGTCGTTGTTGTCAACGCTATAACGTGCGCTGGTATATACTCGCATGCATGTTGTGCGCATTGCATAAGCCTTTGCTACAATAAATCGATTAGATCACCGTAACTAAACGACTATAAGCTCCTGGCACATCAAAGAGTTTCCCCATTAATTGCACAAAAACTCGTCAATCTGTAGCAATTATGTTGTCCCATTCGCGGTTCCAGTCAACTGGTTGGATTTGCCTTCCATATTTGTGGCAACTTTTGCACGCCCGTCCTGTCGCCACTGCACTTCGTCTGCCATAACTCAATTTGACTGTTTTATTGAAAAGTTATCGGGACAGTGTGACGCTTAGAAAAACAAAACCCGAGCCGGCAATTCTGTTCCCAACCCTCGAGACTACATATAATCGTATACGGGACGGGCTGTGTGCCGCCAAATCAATTTAAGCATGCTGCACGTACTCGTATCTAGGCCATTAGAGGCGCGAGGAATCACAATTCGTTATTAATGTCTAATGTGCATCCAACAATGACACGCCGCACTCTAGGCGAACTGGAGGAAGGCAGCAGACAGTCGGTCGGATGATCGTAATTTAAGGGAACACATTCGAGTGCGTCCAACTCACAAGTATTTGAGTTGTAAGCACGACACGGCGTGTGCGTAGAAATTGGATTCATAAGAATGCGTTTGCGGAAGAGCGTGCACAGCAACGCCAAAACAAACAATCTCAACTCGAGCCGAGTTGAAGTTGTTTATCTGTTGTCTGTAAGTAGGTAAGGCACCCTATAAAAGGCGTGCTCCGTGCTCGTTTCAAATAGTTCTCATGTTTACGAGATATTCGAGAGGAAACACACTTGGATGATGATTTCTGCTGACGTAGGTACCTATGCGTTTATTTATGGCTTTGAATTCGTCCAAAAATCCAGCCCACGCGGGTGGTAAATATTTGTGATGTTGGTTGGCACCTTGCGGAATGTGCACGAATTTCTATTGAACGGAGGAGTGGTGGTTAAGCAGGTTGTTTGGAGGAAAATTCGGAGAACCGATTGATTCTGTTTATTATGGTAATGATTACAGCGGGACTGAGGCGAGTTAGTTTTCAGAAAGAAACGATTGCAAAATGACCATAGACCTTGTAAGGTATGACTGGCAGTGATGCCAAATATAAAGGGTTTTTCAATAAGAGCGCTACAAAAGTTTTTTTAAATAAAACATCAATGAATATCAATGAAATTCTTTATTCCTGTGAAAGTACGTTCGATGCCATTATGCATGGAACTCGATTTATTTTGCATGGCCACCACGGGCGCGCTTGCAGAAGTCCAGACGCTGAACACAATTTTCGACGGTTTTCAAGCATAAATCGGCCGATACTGCTGCAATTTCACGTGGCGCCATCCTGTTGGAACCACATATGTCCTCCAAGTCCATATCATCCAATTGGGACAAAAAATATTCGGTTATAATTGAACGGTAGCGATTCACAGTAACGTGCCGGTCTTGATCATCACGGAAGAAGTACGGCCCAATGACGCCGCCGGCCCATAAACCACACCAAACCGTAATTTTTTCGGGATGCAATGATGACTCATGGAGTACGTGTGGATTGCTACCTGACCAATACCGCATATTTTGTTTATTGACGAAGCCATTCAGCCTGAAATGAGCCTCATCGCTGAAGATGATTTTTCGATGAAAATCCGAATCATTTTCAAGTTGTTGCTCAGCCCAATTCACGGACATACGACGCTTCTGGTGGTCAAGCGACTTCAGTTCTTGCGTCAATTTAATCTTGTAAGGATGTAGGCCAAGATCTTTTCGCAAAATTCGCCACAACGACGTCATAGAGATGCCCAACGCTTGAGAACGACGTGTGAGAGACACATTTGGGTTTTCTTCATCAACTGAAGTCTCAGCGGCAGTAATATTCTCGACACTACGGGCACTTCTTTGTCTCACTGGGACGGGAACGTTTTGTACTGTGCCTGTGGATTCAAATTTTTCCACTAGAAAGGTGCTTACCAAAAAATCGATTCGTCGAAATGGGTGCTCATTGCCATGTAAATCAAAGAGGCTCTTTCAATACTGATGCATGTATGCTAGTGTCTAATTGGCTAAGGGTCTAAGCAGTGTGCTATCAAAAACATAAGTCAGCTAAATACAGAAGAGGACGACTGATTTCCATTTCAAGAAGATTGACTGGACGCGCATTTCTAGGCTAGCTAACAGCCCTATTCTGCTATTCACGTGCACTCTGCCTTTCCTTTCTGATATTCATCGGGTGAACTACATTATCCAAACTCAGTTTGACCTTCAAGTTAATCAGGGCACTCATTCCGTAACTCAAATCGCCTGATGATATCGTTTCGACGATAGCTTTGAATCATGTAACATTGAAAATCACTATCGTTTGGACGACATCGTTTCGACGATAAAAAATTTGCTTCACGTAACTCATTAATCGACAGACTGCTATCGTTAAGACGATAGCGTTAGCGCGAGAGCTAAAGAGGTATCGTCTTGCATTTATTTGTGTATTTTTCAGACAATTGGAATCTTTTTCATGAATTTTATTGTGAAAAATTTACTTAGTATTTTTTTAAATGATTCCAAATTCAAATGACAATTTTATATTGCTTCAAAATGAAAATGAAAACCTTAAAAAATTGCAAATTATACGAAGACGGAGACAATTAAGAGCCGCATCTGACCAATTATCCCTTCCAACGGAAATGTAAGTACATTCATTACAAACTTAATTTCATCCTTATATTTACTTTAAATCTTCGTAGTTTAGTTCAACGCTTTCGTTTATCAAAAAAAAACATTTTTGATGTAATTGAATGCAATAAACCTTCCAGGCGTTTGCCGCCTAACCTACATTCCCCCAATTTGAGAACCAATTAATTCCCCGGCACCAAACACAAGAACCGAAATGTCACTTATAAAAATTCCAACCAAGATTCCAACTAAAGTTTGTGAGCTTCTGGGAGATACAGAAAGCTCTCAAACTTTGTGTAAAATAACGAAGGACGACACGAGTTACGTGAAGCATATTAATGACGAGATCGTTGACTAATATCGCTGAAACGATTATCGTTCTCAGAGTTCCGGAATGAGTGCCCAGATCATTTCAGATCATACCCACACTTCACTTTAAAGCTGTTATATTTTACATTTAGGAACTTATTTACCACACAAAAAAATCTCACTAAACCAAAAGATAAGATGTACTTTTGTTTCAGCTCCTACTCTTGAAGCTTATCCTTTAATTGGAGTTTATTTACAGCGATTCCATGAATTTCATTGTTCTGAACTTTTATTTCCTCCAAGACTTCGTAAATTCTTCTGGTGATATTTTGAATGTTTTGGATTTTTTACCTCTGAAGATGTCAATGACCTTTGAATAGCATAGCTCAAATTCCTTTATATCTCATTTTGAGATTTCATGAGTGACTCATAAGGTTTTTTGGGCACATTTTCGAAGTCTTCAAGTTTTGTTCAATATTTATTCATTGTTTATATACATGATATAGGTATACACAAAATCGTTTGATCTCACCAAGATCATTATCATCATTCTCATCGAGTTCCAGTAGGTACATATTACAGCACTTCGTCGATGTTTTGAAGTTTATTTTTCTTCGGTTCTGCTTGTACTTTGTGCACATCCAGCCCTCTACCGCCTCCTTCAGACCAACCAAAGCAATCACTTCCTCTTCTTCCTCTGAAAATTTATGCATTTTGTTTGGAGAGATTATCCTCTTCTCCGGTAGCTGATGTGCCATGTCTAGCCGGCTATACAATTACCTGGAATGTCACAACGGACCGACACAAAAAAAGGTGAATTTTCAATTGTTCCCATCAATTGAGGTCAAGCCTATTCCTAATGCTGATGCATTAATCGAGTATATCCAAAGCGCTTTTGCTTTGCCAACATGGTCGGAAATCATGAACTAATAACTAGAAACGCGACTATTCACCACCTACTCTGGGTCCTTGTCATAAATGAAATATTACTAAAGTTCGAAAACAGAGGGGTCAAAGTAACTGCTTATGCAGACGATGTAGTAATACTTGCTACAGGCAAATTCCTACCGACCATAAGCGAACTACTAGAAAACTTATTACGAACACTTAGTATGTGGGCAAACCAATGCGGTCTTGGAATCAATCCACAGAAGACTGAACTAGTATTGTTCAGTAATAAAAGGGTGATTCCAAACTTCGATCCTCCAACTATTGAGCGTATACCCCTTAGGGTTGCTGAGAGTGCCAAATATCTGGGTATAATCTTAGATAGAAAGCTTAATTGAAAGCTAAACGTCAATGAAAGAGTAAAAAAAGCTGCAAATGCTTTTTACGCATGCAACCGAATCTTCGGCAAAAGGTATGGGGACCAAACCCCAAAATAATTCTGTGGATGTATACGGCTGTTGTGCGTCCAATACTCACGTACGGTAACTTAGTCTGGTGGCAAGCCACAAACAAAGCTTCGAATCTCAAATTAATGACCAAAATACAAAGACTAGCATGTATGGGTACAACCGGCGCAATAAAGACAACACCTACTGCTGGAATGGAGGCTATCCTCAACTTGCTACCTTTAGACCTATACATGCAAGAATCTGCAGCCAAAAGTGCCCTCAGGATCAGCCAAACATACATATAAAAAATGCGAAGGTAACTCTGTCTATCTATTACCTTTTTAAGGCTAAACCTGTTAATGCATTGGTAAAAAGATAGTCTGGGGCCTTACGAAGGACATAGACAAAGGGAAGTGGCATGCTTCACAAGAACAAGCTCGAAGTATTAGGTATATATCGAAAATCACCGATCCGATTGAGCTCAGATTTTTAGACAATCTTTGATATTAGCCCGAGAGTAGTTTTGTAAAATATTCGAGCAAATTAGGAAACTTTCTCAGGACATTTATTCCCTTGAATGCTTCGCGGGCAAGTGTAAGAGCTAATACAAAACTTCTTAACGAATTCTAAGCCAACATTTAGCCTAAAAAGTATGTCAACAAGTACATTGATGAGATGTCAAAAGATGAATTTCGTTATAACCAATTGTTACTGTACATTTTAACCTGACAACAGACCAGCACCATCTATATCAAAGCCCTTGTAGGTAATTGTAATATTATTTAAATTCCACTTATTTTGACTATGACATCACCTTGTCGATACAATTTTATTTGCGCTTCAATCCACATAAAAATAAAACTATTTCCATGCAGCTTCATACTTTTATCACAATTCCAGTGATAAAATTCAACCGTGTTTACGCTTTTCATATCTTTCAGCGATTCATCACTGTTATCATCTGCCATGCGATTTATGCTCCGCAAATATGCCAACAATACCTAAAATTGCTTATCAGATTGTTATGTACATTCTGCTGAGTAATGCAATGTATTTGCCCACGTAAAGCAGACATTGATACAACATTCCCTCCACAAGAGATACCAATTATTATATTGGGTATAGAAGAAAAAAACTGCTATAACTGTCAAATTGTTCCCATGAAAAAGCATATCTCGAGCCTGCATGCCAATTATATTAACAAAAAAATATTCGTTAATTTACAACACTGGCACACACTTCAAAGAAGAAGTCGGGTGGATGGAAGCAGCCGCAACAACCCCTTTTCGAAGCGACCGACGACGAAGGCAACAAAAAGTCACGTTCCACCCGCGTCACGTGTCAATTTTCAATTGGAAATACAAATTTAACTTTAAGTACTTACTGCACTTACAAAGCAATAACGAGAGACTTTCGGGCATTGATTTGTCGTTTTTCGTGAATAATATTACGCTGCGGGTCTGGGCCGGCCGTTGGCATGGCGTAGCACCGGAGCCACTCAAGCCAGTCGTCGTCGTCGGTATTAATGCAATTCGACACCAATTATTAATGCCAAGTTGACACATGGACGGCCAAGCGTCTGTGATATTGTTTAGAAGCAGTTGGCATTTTTTTTTACTTATTTTAATTGTTGTGCTAGTTGCCAGATGGACGGAAAACGTATACTACGATTTACTATACGACCGTCATCGTAAAACAACAAACTACCTATACCTATTTGCGGGCTGTTTATGACTGGATCGCTTATGCCAGTTTAATGAGGACTGATTGAAAAGTATTTTTATGCGGTGTGGTTTTCGCAGAATAATAAATTGAACTCATTAAAGTCAAATGGGAGGTGGTATTGTTTCGTTGAAGCTGGTTGGTAAATTAATTTGAAAATGAATTCCGAGTATGTATAGTAAAACGTGATGAGGCGATTCAATTAAATGGGAACTGTTCGACACTTCCATATATGTTTGATCTAGACTTAAGTTGAATGCAAAAAATAGATTGGTAACTTTAACATTATAGACTTACAAACGAAATGTCAAGTGAATATATTAAGTTGAGAAATTGTTGACTAGATTTGTCAGCTACACCAGCGAAAAAACTATTCACGTGGTTAATCCAGATTATGTTAGACGCAGGGTTGTGCGGAGAAACGTCACGAGACGCTAGGCATGAGGTGGGCGATCAACGTGGTTAATCTAAGTAATAAAAAAACTCTGACACACTATCACAATTTTACTTACTAGATTGTTTAACTCCCTCGCAAATTGTTGTAATGATACATATTTTTTAAAATACGGCATAGATCAAGTCTAACTACAGTGTGGCAATAAAATCTATGTGATACTAGTTTATAAGATTCTTGTCTAGTAATTTTGTTTAATTATTTACTTGTATAGTGTTTATGTTATACGTATGTTATTTGTGTTTATTTATTTAAAAAATGGTCAAAACCACTCGACCAATGTAAAAAGAAAAAATTCCCAGAGGAAGTTGAAAAAACATAAACGAAACGTCGGGAAATGAATAAAATAGTTTTATTTCAGTAAGCTCTAATACAACTACTTTAATTTATTAAATACCTGGTCACCACTTAACAAGAAAAATAGAAGAACATACCAAAGCCAACTCATCTAGAAATAATAAGAAGTTAGTTGTCTTAAAAGAACAGTCAAAGTCAAACTAGGTTAGAGATCAAATTTACAATAAACTTAAATTCTAGTTGGCACTCACAGCTATGTTTTACATATCGTCGTCGTTCTATAAAACTCCCTAAGTCCATTTTTCTCAAAACTGAGATAAATACACCATCTATAATCAAATAACGATATCTGTGTTCTGTGAAAACTCCCTAAGTCCTAAGTACCTCTATTAATAAATTATACAAAATGAAAACTCCCTAAAACAAAACACTTTGAATTTCTTGTCAGTGAGAACTCCCTAAATGGACTTAGGGGGTTTCGACTTGCAAACGTTTTGCAGTTTTTTGTAAGTTGAAACTCACTAAGCCTACTATAATCGATTGTGAAACGTCATAATAAACAGAATTGTCGGTTGAATCTATGTTGTGGATGGGTATCAAAGGAAAACTGTATAGTTTTATTTAATTTCGTTGTTAAGTTTTTAGTGCAGTGAATTTTAACAATGGAAAGCAGGGGAAAAAGAATGGTAAACTTAGCTTTACAAAATACAGGCAAAGCAGAAGTACAGGTATGAATAGAAAAAGAAAACATAGATGAAAAGTACCTACTAATATAAAGTTTTGTTATTATGTAGATAATAGATAGTTGTAATAATAATAATATAAATGTCAATTCCTATGAGATGAGCGGAGTTATTCCAGAAGAATTTCATGGATGGTACAAATCCCTTCCAGTATCCACACTTCCATTAGTAGATCGGATTCCTGATGCTGCAGTTGAGAGCAGCAACGATGAAGAGGAATTATAAGACTTTTTCTAAAACGTTTATCTACTTATTTTAATTTTATTTTTAATCTTGAGATCTTTAATTACTTTTGAATTTCTTATACTATTTCCTTAAAATTTTTCGAGACGGAATTGGTGTGATATTTTTTATGGAAAAATATTTAATAATTGTTGTTAACAATATCTATCTAATACCTATACTATGTTGTTTTTTTTTGTCATTGTAATGACTTACCTAAATACAGAATCTACCTTATAAAAACGTTAAAATGTATACAATAGTGTACGAGTTTTCTTTCAGAGAAAACTCCCTAAGTCAATTTTTCCTATTTTATCCTTTCCGGGCTAACCAGTTCCAAAATATTTTATTTGTTATTGGTTAGCCAAAGTTCCTTTTATATGCTAAACCCAAGACCGAACACTTACGAACATTTTCGGATTTTTAATATTGATTATCAACTTCGAATGCAAATATCTCAGAACCAATAAAATGGATTTAGGGAATTTTCATAGAACGACGACGATATATTCATAAAATAATACCACAAAGTCAATAGCAAACATGTAAAAACTACAACCTATTTTCTATTGAAGTTTTGTGACGCATGACAGAAAGCCAAGAAGCTGACAAGTGACAGCTGTCAAAGAAGGAAGAAGCTATTGACAGTGGGTCGCCGTTGGTTAGGGTACGAATAAATTTCAAACCGTTATCCTGTGGCTAAAAATTACTTATGTTGTTTTTCCTTTCTGCCACAGAAAATATATCGGAATACTGGATATATACAAAATACTTGTTTATGAGGTTTTCACGTGTAATATTTAAAAAATAAATTACACGGAACGATGCATTATTCGAATGAATTTACAGAACGAATGGTTACGCGGAGACGAAGTTATACATAAGCGAGAATTTAGTGTCAAGAGGAAAGTATTTGAGTGACCTTTGGTTAGTTATCGAATTTAACACAAGATGGCGCTGATAGGATATTAACTAAATCAAAACCCCACATCCTCTCACCTATGTCGATCCACTTCAGAACAAATAAATTTTAATGCCCATTTTGGAATAACTGGGTTTTTACATTTTTTTAATGGTTTCGTAACCTTTATAGATACGAAAAGTACGTCCCAGCATGACACGTCATTCCTTGAAATTTCATACAACTCATCTAAACTATGAGACAACTGACCTCCAGGACAACTCATACATTTAACTTTAATTGATCTGTAGTTTTTCAAGGGCAAAATAAATTGCTTCCTTATCGTTAGAGATGATGCCAGAAAATAATATTCTGGACTGGAGGCAGGGCAGAAAGCAGTGCTGGTAAAACAAATGTGCAGATAATTGTTTGACATGCATTGCATCGGCTAATAGGGCTACTGTCATTCGCCGCTGACGTGTTTACAACGAAAACAACAACACACACGATCAGCAGTGTCAAAAGGAGATGCCGCCAAATACTTGACATTGCTATCTATTTACGTTTCTGTAGTGGTATCCTTGAATTTTGCAGCAAATTTAGAGACGCATGTTGCAGTGCTGCAGTGAGTGCAGAATTTACGTTTGTCTACATCCATATTATAAACATGTGGATTCTATTCTTGCTGCGCAGTGAATTCTGCACGTGTGTTTACCTGGAGCAAAGCGAACCATCCAACAAAATAATAAAGGTGGATGAAATGTCCGATAGATGTCTAGGCCTTTAAAAATATTCAATAGCCTAAGCTTTTGACTATTAAGAATGTCTTTTATATAAAGACCGCCCATTACTCGAGAACGGATTGTTAGATTTAAATATCTTTTTCTTTATTACGTTTGTCTCCACCCAAGGAAGCTACATACGGCGAGAAAATTGTTAAATTTTAGGGGGAAATTAGAAATTAGAAAATTCTTAAAAATTGATTTTCCATACATTTTATAAGGGGATTTTTTCTATTTTTTTTTATAATTTTGATCGTATTAAACAGTGAGATTGTATTTGTCAAAAGTTCTGAGTGATTTGGGAGATTTTCTTTCTTTCCAATTTGAATGCGGATTTTTTGGTAATTTGCGAAACATTGAAATTTTGTTTAAAGTTGATTATTCAAGATATTTGTGTTTTGGCCTTCAGTGTGATATCTTAGTATTGTGATTTTACCGGTTATTGAAGTGCAAATTCAAGTGGTGAAGTGATGAGTTTATCGGAACCATTCACCGTGTTAAATAATTTAGCTTCGAGGGTAATAAATCAAATTATTCAACGTTGTAGTTTCAGTGTTACTCACCCGTCTTGAACTTACCACCGACTATACAAATTCAAGGGCGAATTCACGATCGAACCGGATCATTGTTACCGAGCGAATGGAAAACGCTAATTTCTTAAAAAAAATTTCCTTGGCAATTCTGATACCGAAATTGATCAGCGTTGTGTGATTGATCGTGCTTTGAAACGTCAATTCATTAGAGAATTGCAAGAACTTCTTTGCGAACACAACACTTTGATTTGTTTAAACTGACGAAGACAAAATCATCAGCAGAGCGGATAAACGTTCCACTGGAAGTCGTGAATATTTGAGTGGCGTCATCTCTTATCGATCGCAAATGTCCGATACAAAAAAATATTCCGGGTAGAATTGTAAATTGTTTCAATAAAAAAATCAATCTTGTGCAGGACGAAGGTTGTCGGGTCCGGTAGCTATATATACATATAATTCTCAAAAAAGACCTATACGCGTCGTGGCAAGAGGGTTACACCCGTCATGTTCGAAAAATGATGTAGTAAATGACTTAAGAAACAGGCACTTTAAAATTATGGATGCCGTTAATATCGTAAAAAGAGAAAAACAGAATAAAGAGGGAAATGAAACTATGGTAAACCATGGTCTTCCGCTCTTTATACTAACCTTCGATAAGACTGAGGACTTAAAAAAAGTTTATGATATAAAAACAATCCTTAATATTGTAGTTAAAATTGAACCTATGCGTAAGAACAAAAAATTGGTTCCACAGTGCAAACGGTGCCAAGGATATAACCACACGCAAACCTACTGCCAGAAAGAGCCACGGTGTGTAAAATGCGCCGGTAGTCATCTGACGACTGACTGCAATTCAAATAATAAAGCTCCCGCGCAGTGTATTAACTGTAATGGTAACCATCCGGCAAATTATCGGGGCTGCGAAGTAGCTAAGGAGCTCCAAAAAAGACGGATGCAATCCATGAAGCCACAGAAGCAACGAAACAACCCAAGGCTTAAAACCGTGTCAATCAGTACCTCGAAACCGGCAAAGTTAGATAAGCCCAACCATAAAAAAGGAAAACGGGCAACAGAAATGCCATCGGACATCGTACATCAAAAAACAGATATCCCAACATACGCGCAAGCTGCAGCATCGTGTAGTGGACAAACTAATAATCCACCAGACGCTGTTTCCAATGTCTTTTCGATTATTCTGTCGAGACTTGAGGAACAAAGCAAAACGAATAAACTAATTGTCGACAGGCTAGTTAAGCTCGAAAGTAATATTTCGAGACAGAAAAACAACCAAATATGAAGCGAATGTTTAAAATACTTACGTGGAATGCCAACGGTCTTTGGCAAAAACTCGGAGAGCTAGAATTGTTCTTAAGGGAAAAAGATATCGATATATGTTTGATATCAGAAACCGATATAAAGGAGAAATCAAATCTAAAGATCAAAGGTTACATTGACTACCACGCCGTTCACCCGTCGAATAAGGCTAGAGGTGGAGCATCATTGCATATAAAGGAGTGTATCGGCCACTCAATCGATTTACAATTAGAACTCGAAACAATGCAAGTGAGCTCTGTACAGGTCCAATATCGAAATGCATTTTTAAAAATATCTTCTATCTATTGCCCACCACGATGCAAGATAGAGAAAAATGATTATCTGAACCTAATCAATTCCCTCGGACAACATTTTATAATTGGAGGTGATTTAACGCCAAACATAGTTTCTGGGGATCTAGATGCATATCGCGAAAGGGAAAAATACTCTACGAAGTGTGTATGCAGAACAATTGTGATGCGCATTCGACAGGCAAACCAACATACTGGCCGACTGATGTCGCTAAAATACCTGATTTGATTGATTTCTTTATTACAAAAGGACTACCCGCCAATCGTATTAAAGTTGAAGAATGTTTTGACCTTTCTTCTGATCATTCTCCGGTAATTTTAACAACGACTGAGACATTTATCAAAAATGAAATACCGCCAAGGCTAACAAACGCCAAAACAGACTGGGAAGGCTTCAAAAAAGAGGTCCAGAGTAATACAGAACTGCGTGAATCACTCAAGACGCCTTACGAATTAGAAGTCGCGGTCGTCCGCTTCGTTAATGTCATACAAAAAGCTGCATGGAATAATACTCCTCACCAGCAGAGAATATCGAACTATAACTGCGTCAAATACCCGCAGGAAATAATTAATATGATCAAAACAAAACGAAAAGCGCGAAGAAGATGGCAACAAACTCGAGCCCCGCAAGATAAAGCGAACTTAAATCGTCTTACTAACTTGCTAACAAAGTCGATTAAAGATTTTAAAAATGACGAGGCTAGAAATTACCTCGAAAGCCTAACAGCTGAAAAAGAGTCCAATTACTCGCTCTGGAAGGCTATTAAAGCTACAAAAAGGCCGAAGATCGCAGGGCCACCTATTAAGATAACCCAAGGATTTAGAAGGAACTTTTAAGCCGTTCGATAGTCAAGCGCTTGATGGAAATATTTATGCGTCAGACAGACGAACATCTGAAAATAATATAGTAATAAACGCTACACTCACCGAGCTCGGACAAGTAATAAAGAAACTTAAGCCCAAAAAAGCTCCGGGTTATGATCTGATCACGGGTGAACTCCTAAAAATGCTACCTCGGAAAGCATTAACTAAGCTTCTCCACATTATAAACGCCGCGATCAGACTACAATACATCCCGAGTCAATGGAAAATCGCGGAAGTCATAATGGTTCTAAAACCAGGCAAACCACCGAATGAAAAAAAGTCTTATAGACCCATCTCGTTTCTTCCAATTATTTCCAAAGTTTTTGAGAGGATATTACTCAGACGCTTACAACCAATTATAGAAGAAAACCATCTTATACCCGACCACCAGTTCGGATTTAGAAGCAAACATTCGACAATCGATCAAGTGCATCGGATAACTGACGTAATAGAGAAAGCTCTAGAAAAAAATAAAATTTGCTCTGCCGTATTCTTGGACGTCTCGCAAGCATTTGATAAGGTTTGGCATGAAGGCCTCAAGTGCAAATTAAGACAAGTTCTCCCCGAACGGTTATGGAAAATTCTAGAATCGTATCTAAAGAATAGACTCTTTCGTGTCAAACACGGAAACGAATATTCGGAATTTAAAGAAATAAGGGCAGGTGTGCCGAAAGGAAGCGTCCTTGGGCCTCTCCTGTACCTGCTATTTACGCGTGATATTCCGCAAATAGAAGGTACTACCATAGCTACTTTTGCCGATGACACTGCTATACTAGCAGTGGGTACAACGACCAAAGAAACAAACAAAGTATTACAAGGCGCGCTTAACCGGGTCTATGGACAAAATCATGGAGGATCGCTCTTAACGAAACGAAATCGGTCCACGTTGATTTTACATACAAAAGAACAAATAACTTGCCTGTATTTATAAATACGGTACAAGTTCCGTTCGCAAACGAGGCCAAATATCTCGGAATGACTCTCGACACCAAATTAAAATGGAAACCGCATGTAAAGAAAAAGTGCGAAGAACTTAAAATCAAATATAGAGAACTTTATTGGTTACTCGGAAAACATTCCAAGCTTACCCTAGAGAACAAGCTTTTATTATATAAGCAAGTGATGAAGCCTGTATGGACATATGGTATACAGTTATGGGGCTGCACCAGCGAAACAAATCTAAACTTTTTACAAACTTTTCAAAACAAAGTGCTAAGATCATTCGTCAGTGCACCGTGGTACATTTGAAATGAAGATCTTCATAGAGACCTCGGAATTCCCACCGTTAAGGACGAAACGAAAATATGCGCTCGAAAGCATAGAAATCGATTATTAGGACATATTAATAGCTCGGTCCGTGAAATTCTCGATGAAACAAATTTATTGCGGCGTCTACAACGAACTAAACCTTCGAACTTAGCCCGATAATTTTCAACCGCGTTAAAATTGCGGAACGAGCAGGAACTCTCGCCGGAATGTTGCCTGCCAAACGTGTAAAACTTCGTGATAAAAAAATTGCTTGATAAGTCATAACTCATAACTTAGTTGCAGTACAAAAAAAAATTTATGGAGGTGGTTTTAGTGAGTAAAAATCTCACACTACTATGAGCACGCCCCTAGTGTTCTCATAGTGTCTTCCAGAAGATTTCCACCTACCTCGGAGAAAAAAAAAAAAAAAAAAAATTATTAATCCATAAGCATCTGATTTCAACGTGTTCTCTTGTTTAAATAAAAAAAAAACCCTCTACTTCAATCAGCGCACATTACAAATAATCCAAATTTCCCTTTTAACATCCTCAACTTCGGAAATACAAATGGATAACGCTTAATGCACTTTCACACATCGAATTAGACCATCTGCAACATCAAAGAATATTGGATAAACCCCACGACTGCACGATATCTAACCTTCATCATCGTTTGCTTTTAAATTCATAGCTCATACATTACACCATGTGATTGATTTCACATCGTTAACGTTATAAATAAAATCCTACCAGTGGATGTGGTATATCTGGCGCCAATTGCTAAGTCAAACAAGAAGAACTCATACTTAAAAATCCCTTTCAGATGCAAATAGGCAGCACCACCGTTCCATTAGCCACTCACCCGGCGTTGCATCACTCATTCAGCTTAGAGTGCGTTGGTGGCAACGAAATATATTTAAAATTGTAATCAAAAAGTCATAAATTAGTTTAATGTGCTCAATATATCGCAAAAGTCACGCCCTTGTTACTATTACATTTGTTGCGCCTTATCAGCTAGTGCGTCGCAAAATATTATGCACCCTAATGGGAACAAGACTACGTTCTCGACTCGCAACAACCTGTTTCATTGTCACCCTGATGAAGTGCGGTGGGTGTTCGTATTTTGTGCACTCTTATTTGTTTTACATGCGCTTACAACTCGACGATTAGATAAGCTTGAAACTGGGCGGATCGTCGTCAGGGCATACGCATTTAAATGAGGTTCCCCAGCAGCCTTGTGTTCAAACAGTGCGAAATTGCGAAAGATACAAACATACATATCTCAGTATGTGTGCCGGCAGCATACACGTACTACAAAGCGACACATTTTTGTTTACTCAAGTTGGCAAGTGTTCCGATCGAGTCAAGTCCAGATCCAGACGCCGTGCTATTTTTAAAGCATTTTTCTTCTATGCAGAGCCAACTTCACCTGTAGGAAAAAAAACTGCGCGTATCTACAAACTATACAACAGCTCAAGCTGAGTCACGTAGATACAACGCATCTGATAAGAGCAACGCGCACCGCAGACAATGATCAAAGTCATAATTGTTTTTATTATTGTTATCAAAACGGGATTTAGGTCAGTTTTATGGTTTTATTACTAGTACCTATATGATGTGCTGTTCAGTCTTCGGTGTCGTCGCTGTTCGTGGTTGGGACGGTTTGAAAAATTACCCAAGGTGCGGCTAATTGCGAAATTTTTTATTATCCACTTGATATGAGTGCGTGTGTCCGATTGTATCGAATTTTACAAGCCCACGCACAAGAGCATATTTTCGGGGCGGATTTTGCCCAAGGGAAGTTGACATACGGGAGCAGGTAATGAAGTTGTTACTTTGAAAAATGACTTCTTATAGATGCAAAAGATTGTCGTAGGCTAATATTTGCGCTTTTGACGATTGGTTATAAATGCGCAAACCTACTTAAGAATGTAGGTTCTTCTCCAGCGAAAGTGGGAGCTGTCGTGTCTGAAACTAATACCCATGTCAAAAAAAGAGTGTGTGCTTGTGACCACACATCATCAGAAGTAAAACTATGAAGCTATACCTAAGTTTCTCACTACGTTACAAATTTTCTTCTCTCTAGTTGACTGAAATTCTTTACAACGTGACATATCCTTGAAATTTCACTGCCACCCAAGAAGTTCTACTTCAAAAATTAAAGAGGTTGAAGGTTTCGTATGGGCTAGATTTTGATAGAATTCTAAGACTCTTATTGTGGCTTTGAAGCTGAAATTTACGTACTAAGGCTTCTGCGACTATGTTATATGTCGACACTAATTAGTCAGCCAGTTCATTCATATGTAAAGCTTATAAGAAATAATACTGCCAAACAGAAATTTAATGATTTATCTAGTTTTCCACTATATTTTCGAAGTGAAAACAACTGTCATTGTCATCTGTCATGCCGGCTCATTGCGATATAGGAATAGCATTTGCGCACATGTGTCAGAGCTCATCATAACCAGCTCGTGACCTCTCTCTTCGACTTTTAGACAGAAAAAATAATTTATATGTGGGCTTATAGTGATAGCAATCAACTTAACTTGAGAAACATTCAAATGCGACATAAAAATTCGTATGAATAAATGATACCTAAAATAAAATTCAGTACAACAAAAAACTCACACGTAGTTCTTTGTTATTCAAAACCTGGATAAATACCCTTACAAAATTTGTTCTACATAATTTAACACTTAAGTGGGTTGGGTTACCAAATTAGGAAAATAGGAAAGGGAAACAACTTCGGCAATGGGAGACAGAACATTTCTTATTTTTCCTTTCAGCATAAAAAAACCACGACTTCATTGTCCCTTTTGGGTATTTTGAATTGTTGCAAAAATATTGTTGAGATGTAAAAAGGGACGTGTGGTAACACTATAAACGGATGATAAGGGAGGCTTTTAAACGTGTTTCTAACCTCTGCTTAAGAATTGAATTTAGGTAACCTCGCTTTAGTATATACCTACATACCTATATATTTATGTCAGAAAATTGGTCGAAGATTATATGACTATAGATATACAATTGGCACACGACCCTAACTAGAAAATTTTCTATTCCTGTAAGTACACAAACCTTCTTAAAAGGAAAGCGAAGAGAAAATGCATATCTACTTTTCCAGCATGAATTTTACAAATAAATTTGGTTTTTTAGACCTATCAAATCAAACCATTTTTATCCAACCGTTCTACTTTTTAAGTACCAAAAACGGTTATTCGCAATTTGACAAACTTTACCAATAAAAGTACAAGAACATGGGTAACAACAGAATCAGCCCATATTCTTTACGAATAATTTACTATTTTTAACAAAAGCAAGTCGATGAGCAAAACAAAATCTAGCTGAAAAAGTTTGATCGTTTTGTATACTAGCTTTCAAATTTATTTGTTTAAAATTACCTACTTTTTTAACAACTCAACAAACACCGCCAAAGTGGCAAGTAAACTGTACTACAGATTTGAACGAGAAAAACATTAAGAAGAAAAGAAGAGGAATTATAATTCTGGGTATTTTTGAGACTAAATTTAGTGCATTTTAATTGATGCACTTAAACTATCTCAAGCGGAGCAAGTTTGTGAATTGTCATACAAAAAACACAACAAGCAATTAACCGGGTAAAGCACTTAACTGGTTTACATAAATAAGATAAATAAATATCGGAATAAATTACAGGTCTATTATTTTTGGCCACTTAAGCGGATTTAATAATAATAATAGTTGGCACAACAGATCTGTAGGGACCCAGGGCCTAGCTTCTCGCAACCATTCGTTTTATGAGTTGGAATTTGGATTTTTGCGGGATTCGAACCTAGACCCCTCGCTTAGTAGTCCAGCACACTAACCACTAAGCCACTGCGACCACTTAAGCGGATTTGGGTCTTTAAAAAAAATAGCTTCAAACCTTTATAACAAAACGTCATTTCACATAAAACCAACAAAACAACTAACTACATATAAGGCAATAGGTGTCGAATTACCGCATCTGTAAACGAGCAATTCAAGGGCAATATAGCACCTTTTCAAGTGTTGTCTTTTTCAGCTGTAGAAAGAAAATACACCTTTTTCCTTAAATATTTTTTTCAAAATCTATACCAAATTTGAAAAATCATTATTTATTTTAAGAAAAAGGTTAATTTTCGTAGATTAATTTTATCAAATTGTATCAAATTTAGTGTCAAATTAATTGATAGTTATTTTTCCATTTGTTTGAGTTTTTCATTATGTGACTCTGAACACCTTGAATCACCATTTCTGACTAAAAACGTTCACAAATTTAGCAGAGTCTTAGCCTAAAATATACTTTTAGAAAAATCCGTCGGTCGACGAGATCTTAGGTGTTCTGAAGAATATCTCTTTAAATTCAGTTTAAACTACAATTCTAAACAGATACTACTCACAAAATGCAATTATTTCGAGTGACACATTTTCTTAAAATGGTCTTATTTGTTGACATGTGAAGACTAGGGTCAGTACTAATTTTGAAATAACTGCGAAATCGTTTTTTCAAACAATTGTATTATTTTCCCAATCATCACCAATGGGTTGCATTTTCTCTTAATAGTTGCAATCATTTGCATTCTTTAAAAATCTTCGTTCTTGGGCAAGAGTGTTTACACCATCAAAGTACATTTGTACAGACGCATATCGACACAGACCAAACATAAACATGGACTGCTAGTGAAAATTAATTTCTATTTCGTACATTTCAGCGAAATAAAAAAAAGTTAGGTACATATAAGAAAAACTAACAAGTGACATTTGGCATATTGAAAAAGTAGATTGGGTGTTAATTGGGACGTTCGGATACCTAGTTTATGTAAAACGTTAAATAGATTTGTCGGGACTAGGAATCCGAATCCGAACGCGTTGACTAAGCAACTTTAATAATTGTTTTTGAATTCTCACGGTCAGCGTTACCTTTGTTTGATTTTGCCATTTTTTATTTGGAAAACCCCCTTTGCAATTTTTTTTTTTAAATTGCTATTTCCAAATATGTACCTAGGCTTAAAATGTAACACGGTTGTCCATCACAACAATATAATAGTGCTATGCCAACTAATGTTTGTTAAATATCGTCCGAAAATTCTAAATTTGGAGAGTAGCTTTAGAAATGACACTTTTTTTCTCTCACGGGTCCTTTTTTGACTTTTCCGAATTTTGCAGCGGCCACTCTGTTTAATTTAAATTTGAATCTCCGAAATGTCAACTGAGTATGCAGGCAGGATTTTCTTGACTAGATTTATCGGCTTCCCCTCCATAAACGTCAACTGCAAAATCTACTCATGTGAACAGTTTGAGCCAATAAAAACTGAAATGCATCTAGTTAGTCAGCTGTCAGACTTACTAAACTAAGAATCAGAACGTCCCCAATGTCAAACACGTGAGGCACACATAGGAAATGTGAAATGAGTATTGGGCAATGAAATCTGAATAGATTAGTCACCTGAAAAATCAGTTCACGTGACCAATCTATCCCAATAAAAATTGTAAAACATCAAGTTAGTCAACTGTCAAAACAAGCATTTAAACATCCTCATTCCTCATTATTCTACTTTTCCCCATTCGTATCGTTTAAGCAAAACAGCAAATACCTGTCGAAAAGTACCGAAATATGGTTATGACCTTTTGTCTACGTTACTCAATATTTCAACTTTGCGATTGCATATTTTTTGACATAAACTCAACATAATACACAACAACATCCACAGTAAAAATATTGCATACGTCAAAAATATGCCGCCGCTTCTGTGTTCTTTCATTTTAGATATTAGCAATTAAGAGTTGATTAATGATGGCAATCTTTATTTGATATGTCTATGAATTTGTTGTTGTGGTCGCAGTGGCTTAGTGGTTAGTGTGTTGGACTACTAAGCGAGGGGTCCAGGTTCGAATCCCGCAAAAACCCAAATTCCAACTCAGGGTTTTTTCACTGCGCCACCTCTCGCGAACGTCTGACAAACATCCGAGAGTATAACTGTCATGAAAGAGCTTCTCAATCGGCCCGTTTGGAACCGGCATAAAATTGTAGATCCCTTCCATTCGTTCCAAAAATGAAAAACTCACACAAAACGAATGGTTTGCGAGAAGCTAGGCCCTGGATCCCTACAGACCTGTTGCGCCAACTATTATTATTATTATGAATTTGTTGTTGGTCCCTAGTTTCCACTGAGTAAGAGTGTCAACATATATGGCAATAATTTTAATGTTTGCCTTATACCTTATCCAACCGAACTCGGTATGACTGACAAAATAGATTTGTTATAACAGAAATTCGTTACCAATGGAAAAAATATTACTAACTTTCAGTCACGGTGGAACTCTGTAAACTCAGTAAATACTTTTTCGAAACATGTTGCGTAGCAAGATCATAGACTTGAATATTTCATAAATTCTAAAAACTATCAACAAACAAAAAACGTTTGCTCATTTGTACGAAAGTTAAATTACCTGCAAAAATAAGAAAATGCAGTAAATTTTGATTTCATGTCAAAGACGAAATGTATCATTTCTTGCAGCAAATTTGAATGCCTGTGAACTATCTATTTCACAATTGACCAATTGTAAACGTCAGAGTTTGGTGTATATTTTTCCCAAAACAATTTCTGAAAGAAACGTTTCCCATCCTCAACAAATATTCATGTGCTATTTTGAATGGCTCATTCAATAGCACTTTACTACTTGACTTTCAATTAGAAGAAGTCTTTCTTGAGAACAGACAAACAGAGAGAAAAAAAAACAAAACTCTTTCCATTGACCTTCTCCCCATGGAGTACATCAGCATCACACTGTTTCCCTCCACTTGAGCAACAACAACAAATCCATAAAAAATTCCAATCCAACGCAAATATCACAAAGAATCGATTTCGTGTCTGTTCCATGCGTGATCTGGTAAAATCCATCACAAAACATGGCTCAACGTGGGCGATGATCCACACATAGCGAGCTCTTCTTCTGCTGTGCGGTTAATAAAATAATTACTGACCTTTATCTTAATTACTACTCGATCGTGGCCAAGCAGTGAATATAGAAGAAACTTCTTCTCCGAAGAAATAGAATTCATATAATCGAAAGAAAAAAAAAGAATCTAATGCAACACATGACTTACATCTGCTCCTCGCTGTAAATGAAAAATGTGCTATAAATGAACTATAGCAAATTTCGTTACAATGCTGTGGAATTATGTATTTCAATGTCTTCCGCGCTAGCCAATTGCGCAAATTGAGAAGAAATAGCTCGAGAACACTATGACCGACTTTCAAGTATTTATTTTACTGTGGATTCTATTTCTCAATCCATAACAATGATGAGAAATCGATTCGATGCGAGTGTACAATTGGTAAAGATACTCGTAGATGATGTCAGAAACCATCCGGGACGATGATAGATGTTTGTACAGAAAAAAGTAATCGATCTATTTTTGTTTTGTTTTGAAACAGCAAAATATTCAAATTTTCGGTCAAATTAATATGAAAACGTTTAGCAGACGAATGCCACCAGTCTTTGTCAAGCTCAAGATAATTTTCTAATTTTAGCACTCTTATGTCGACAAGATGAAAAATTTACACATTTGCAGTCGCGAAAGAATTTCTATTCAGATCTATATTCGCAAATATGTATAGGGTAGCTAAGTTCTGCTGTTTGGGGTCGACATTATTATGCAACTGGCAGTTTTGATCGCAAGGCGAACTGAAGATTTTATAATAAAAATGTGTCTTCGACAAAATATTATTCACTTTTATTTACACTTTCGTGTTGGGCGGTTAATGTGTTTGTCCGTGGGAAAGGTTTCATTTCTTTTCTGGAAAAGAGAAAAACAAAATATAATAAAAAATTGTCAAAGTATTTCTGCAACAGAATTATGCTATAAAGTATTTTATTAATTTTTTTATCCTCAGAATTCGAAATTGTAAAAGAAGACAGATCATTGCGGGTTACTTACAATTTTAATGTTGAAAACTGACCTACAAAGCATTTTAGGCAAATTACCAATGACCCATTTGATGTATACGTGAGTAGGATGATCATAAAACGTTCTGACAACTAATTAATTTCTCCCAAAGTAAATTAAAGCAAGACGTACTTATTTTCAGAGAGATGAAAGTGACCCGTGCGAGCCTTGAGTTTATATAAAATATTACCTATCTTAGGCAGAGCTCAAACGTAAAGGGACGGAGAACTCCCAGACCCAAAATTTCGATGAGAATAATAGCTCTTTGTCTACGTGCTTGAGAATGTCGGGGAGTTGGGAAAGAAACATGGTTCTCATGGAATTGAACCCAAAAATACACACTCCCCTCCAAAGCAGAAAAAGGAAGGAAGGACGAACATAAAGCTATCATTACATCGGTATATACATCGACGGACCTAAGATGGAGTCCTCTAAAGGAACAGATCTTCTTAGAAACAATGCAAATAAAGGAGTAATGGAGATAACCCGATTTCTGAAGCGTTTCTCAAAAGGAGATACAAACCATGGACAAAGTAGCAAGTCACATATACACGACAGCAATAGGTATCCTCATTTCGAAGCCGCTCTTTAGTCGATCATATCCAAAATAGTCAAATCAAAGTGTAAAAATACGGTCGAGAATGCCAGGACACATCTACATATATTATAACCACCGATTGCCGCACTCTAAGCATGAGTATTATAATTTATAAGGTAACCAAGACCACCTGTTCCTGACTGCGACTTCAATATTGTTCGAAATCTGCGAAACCTGAACGAAAACAATGACTAATAAAGTCCACGACGGATATAAGAAACCACTATAAAATACCAAAATATTGTTTCTTATATCCGATGTGTTCTTATAGGTGAAGACTTATACAAGAAACAAACTAACAATCTTTAGAAGGGTGGTGTTTTTAGTCAGTAAAAATCTGACACTACTATGAGAACGCGCTTGCTATTCTCATAGTGTCTTTGGAAGATTTTCACCTACCCTCGGATAATAAAAAAAAAAAAAAAACTCTAAGGTATTCGCACATGCGTTTCTTATATGCGAAGTATTCTTATTTCCTCGTGGACTGTATAACAAATTTTAGTCTAGACTTAAAATTTACGGAAGGTTACAATTGCGAAATTTGTATGGATAATATGGCCACTGTGAACTTCTAAAATTTATAGTCGAAAAATGTTTATTGTTAAGGCCAAGTAAAAACAAAGGATTCTTAAAACTTAAAACTATAGCCTAGAACTCATAATTCACATGCTCAAAGGAATAATCACAGGTCACTGTAAAATCAAATCGCGCGATCTTTGGAGTAGCTGCTCGAGGAGGAAGTAGAGATGATGAAACATGTCTTATAACGGGTGATTTTTTAAGAGGTTTAGAACTTTTTAAAAAAAAAAAATCACAAAAAATTCTAAAAAATGAATGAAATGTTTATTTGCAATTTAATGTTTAAAGATAATTTCATGCAAATGTTGACCGCGGCTGCGTCTCAGGTAACCCATCCGCTGAGTCCAATTTTGGCATACTCTTTCACACATATCGGCCGGTATCTCACGAATGAATGCATGGATGTTGGCTTCCAGTGCGTCAATCGAAGCGGGCTTGTCCCTATACACATTAGCCTTGAAATACCCCCACAAAAAATAATCTAATGGTGTCAAATCGCACGATCTAGGCGGCCAATTGACCGGCCCGAAACGTGAAATTAACTATTCACCAAACTCGCCTCGCAATTGCGCCATTGTTTCGCGTGCTGTGTGGCATGTGGCACCGTCTTGTTGAAACCACATATCATGCAAGTCAAGAACTTCCATTTCGGGCAAAAAAAAGTTTGTTATCATCGCTCGGTAGCGTTCACCATTGACAGTAACGCTGCGATTCGCATCATCTGTGAAGAAATATGGCCCAATAATGCCGCCGGCCCATAAACCGCACCAAACAGTGGCTTTTTCGGGATGCATTGGTAGCTGTTGCAATGCTTCTGGCTGATCTTCACTCCAAATGCGGCAATTTTGCTTATTTACGTACCCATTCAACCAAAAATGAGTCTCATCGCTGAACACAATTTTTCGATAAAAAAGCGAAAATGAACATTTCGAACCGAGCACGAATTTTGATAGTAAAATTCAATAATTTGCAAGCGTTGTTCATTTGTAAGACGATCCATGGTTAAATTGCAAACCAAACTTAAGCTGTTTGACAGTGACACAAGGTACTAAACACACGTCAGCTGTCAAAACCAGTGTTGCCAAAACCAAACCAGCTAAAAAATCACCCTTTACTAGTGTCCCGCCTTTCAGGAACAACGACTCCCATCTCTGAGGTGCACGTTCTTCGAAAATTTTCGGATATGCTTAGATTTTCAATCAGCACTTAACTAATCAAAAAGCAGATAAGTCCACTCGATTCGGGACTCACAATGGACTTTGAGACTTACCGGATGGAAGTAGTCCTAAATCACCACACACTCTTTTCTAACCTAACCTAGCATTTGTCTACAAGCCAAGATTTGTTATCTTGAAATGATTTGTAAGTTAGAAAGGACCCAAGGTCTAGCTTTTCTACATTATGAGTAGGATATATATATATATATATTTTTTTTTTTGCCAAATCCTTACAACTATGAAAGTATCAATTGAGAATCTTTCTCAGGACAGTTATGCTCACAGACGTTTGTCTGATGTTCGAGGGAAGTTGGCTGATGCTGGGAATTTCGCTCAGAAGCCCATTCATTTAATAACTGAGAAAATTAAAATTGACAGCTGTCACAAAACATTGAAATTTCTTGACCAAATTTTTCCGATACCACTTTTGAAACGACAACTGAATTAAGTCTTCTCAAGGTGTCGATCCGCTCACAGCGTGAGTTAATTTTGACACATTAAAACATCGTATTGACGCCTGTCATGAAACGTCAGAATTTCATGTCAAGCTTTGTTGGCTACCCTGCCGAAATGACTTCTGAAAAACTCCAGTCATATGATTAATCTGGCCAATGGAAAATGTAACAAATGCTATCAGACTGCTATAGAACTTTGTACTTACCTACAATTTTCAGAGGTCTCAGTTTTTGCCCTGTCACTTTTGACTTCAGCTGTCAAACAAAATTATATCAAGTGAGTGGGCACATCAGCTTCACGCGTTTTCGGACGTAAGTAGGTACTACGAGTACGAGTAAATAATGTTAGATGAAGATATAACACGCATGGACTAGACAAAATGCCAACAAATAATTCACTTGAATATTCATATTTCGTTGTGCCATTAACGATTCATCTCTCCTTAATAAAAAAAACACACCAACCAACACAACTCCAACCAGACTCAAGTCCGCGATAAAATAAGAATCCAAAGAGACACAAGTTTGGGTACAAGGAACACCCCGTTTGCCATTACACAACGTGAAAAGAATGCCAAAGGCATTCCTGAGGAATCACTTGCGAATTAAAATTATTAAACCGCTCATTAAACGCGACCAACCCATTCATACGAGTAGCTTAACAAAATCTCAGATCATCAATCTAGCCGATCCAATACATCTTCTTTTGGGAAAAACCACAACCAAAAACTTCAGAGATCTCTCATGTTTCTCAATCGTACAAAAAATACCAAAAAAATACCCCTCTTAGCAACAAAATTGCCGCTTGGCCCTGTCCATGTCCACGTCCATGCGTAAGATCGTTTCCAGTGTTATAGCCTCGAGCCAAAATCTGTCGGACAGAACTCATTAAAGTTCTGTTTTCTCTTCTCAGTCGAGTTGTCGTTAAAAAATAAAAGAAAAAAATTATTCTGCCAATAGGTGTCACATTTTGGGAGGCTTTACTACAAGCTATCATTAAAATTCCAACAGCTGGTGATACCATACAGATACAAGGTTCACCATTCATTACTTAATTGCTCGAGGTTCTGTATTTAGGTTTTCTCGTTTTTGCTTTTGCAGTTTACAAGTTGTGAGGTCCGCACTGATGTGCAGTGTTTGGTAGCCGTGTAGCCAACGACATCAATCAAATCGACCTCAAAACCCAAAGACACCGTCCGACCGAACTTGTACGTCATGTTAAGTAGGATAGTATGGGCTTCTGTGCCGGCCGAGTGTGGGATCTTTAATTTGGTAGCAGGCAAAAACATCATAAAAACAAAATAAAAATTGCCATAGCCGCTCGGGATGTATGCTTCGTTTAATTTTTTTAATAACTAAGTAATGTGCCATCGTAACATGTACAACTGGTTTGTAGGAGAAAAAAAGATATACTTCAGTGACTAGGCTTAGCTAATTTAGAAGTCGTCGTTCGTCGTTGGCTGATTTCCAACAGCGAACCGTTGCTTTGAGTGTTAACGACATTTCAAATGACGCATCATCAAATCCTGACTAATTGTCTGTTCTAATGAAAACCCATTACTCTGGAGTTGGTTATAGTGAGCGTCGTTTTTATAGATTCCCTTAATTTGGATGATGCTATATTTGGGTTCGCACCTGGTAGTAAATGTAGGCTAAGAATTTTGTCAGTTTTTTGCAGAAACTCTGTAAAATATAGGACTCAAGGTCAAGCTTTTCACATCCCATCATTTGTATGTGAGTTTTTATTAGCATACAAATGCGAAGAGCTGTCACAAAGCATAAGTAAAAGATTTTTGTTAACAAAGCTGCAAGAACGTCTTTAAAGTTCAACAGAGAGAACACTTTTAGCATATTTTAGCCATAAAATGTTGGAAACTTTGAACGAAGGATTTATGATTCAAGTCTTCCGACATCGAACATACAAATAAAGATATCCATCCTGCAGACCGACCTTGATTTTAGATTGCTAGGACATGTAAAAAACACAAAATGCTCCAGCCAGTAAGTCTTCCGGTCAAACCCGAAGAAAGACCTCTTTTTAGAAGGGGACTTCAACCGACCTAAATAACGAAACTAGTGGCAGTCTCGGTTGGTTCACCACAAACTAAATAGCAAAAGCAGTCTAAGTAAGTAGGTTCATAGGCATGGGAAAACTCTCCGAAGCCACTCAACCGTTTTCAATGATATTTTGTGTATGGTTAGTTGCAGCTTGACCAATATATGATAGTTTTAGACCCGATAGGTCACGAGGTATAAACTTTTTTTTTTATTTGAAGTGAATATCTACTTCTATGGGCTCTCTGGAGCTGGGGAGCTTACTGGTTAATATGTTACGAAAATTGTGATCTGGCTAGTCAACAGAAGTGAATTCTTTCGAATTTTAAATCATAAAATTTAAAAACATCAGTTTCAATCAGTAACTGAACTTGATACTGTAAAATTCATAAGCTGGGTCATACACACATACTAGACTACTGAATCAGTTGATTAAATTAAATCAAAGTTGTAACCACATGAAAACAAAATGCAAGCAAAAACTCTAAAAATAGAAGACATTGAATTGGAAACTTATGAAAACTTTTTAAATAAATAAATGTACTTCAGTGGCGTCTCGTCAGGGTGTGCAAGGTGTGCATTGCACACCCTGATCTAACCAAAAAATCACTCATCGAACACTCAAATAATAATAACACACATAAATATGATGTGCTCAATTACATTTTACACATCCCATAAAACCTCCATCACACAGCCTACTATAATAATACTCATATTCATCCTTCCTAATTTTTGTTTCAAAATTCCTTCATCGTTGAGAGAAACAAAGAGAAAAACAATAAACTAGCACGAAATCTGGCTGTGCATGTATTCATCAAATAATAAGTTCATCCAACTCCAAACTATATACCTTCCTTCAGCTACAAGAATTCATCCCCATCGTCATTCGTCACCCGCACGCCGTACCAGCTAATGTCGCTTTACTTTGATGAACTTGTAGTGAACTCGTGCACTCACTTTCTGTGCACACGGAATATTCATTATTTTCTTTTGTTTTGTTCTGTTTCCGTAAAGCGTCATAAGTCAAATACGCTCGTGCAAAAAAAAGCAGTGCACGACAGTCGATCTCGATGAATGAATGAACGAATTTCGCTTTTCGTTTAGGTAGTAGGTATAAGTGGCAGCAGTTTCGTGCGGTGCTTTTGCTTTTTTTTCTATTATTAACTTGAGCAATGGAGTTTTTTTATTGTTTTTTTTTTATTTTAATTAAGAAAACAATAAATAAATCCGTATTTTTATAAAATATATAATAATAACTTTAAAGAATTGCACACCCATCTAAGTAATTCACGCGACGCCGCTGATGTACTTATATATACAGCAGCTTATTAAAAATATATTATTCTAAGAATAAGAATATACTTTATATACCTAACAACTATCAACATTTAGAGAGAGAAATTTGACTTCTGTTGTGTGTGGTCACAAGCATACTCTCTTTTTTTATACACCGTATACAAGCGTGAAATTGCTTTGTCATAAAATCTTAACTAAATGCTATGTTTCTTTTCCTAAAAAACGATAGTCTCAATATTCAATCACTGACATTCAACAACTTTCTGAGATAAGGTTAGATACAGCTCCTTGTTAAGCCTCAACACACTTAGCCCCACTTTCTTAAAAATGATCACAATGACCCCTTTTTCAGCTTAAGTAAGATTTCATTGTTTATTGAACGAAAAAGAATGTAAGCCTATGAAAAGAACTGTATCGTAATGAATAAATTGTTTTTTTTTTCTTTTGTAGACCCTACATACAGTGGAGGCCCCATTTTGTCGGCTCGGTCCCCATTTAAAAATTTTTAGCGTCAACGCTAATTACGTAGATACCTATTTTAGTTATATGGTTACATTTTTTTTAGTTCATATTGATCAATTGATCACAAAGATAAAAATGGTCTATATTTTTGAATAAGAAATCCGTATCAACTACCATCAACATTCATTTTAATTTTATTTTGAAACCCTAGCCGGGGTCCGCTAGTATCTATAGAATAAAAATTGGATGATTGAATGTACACGTGATTATAGTGTGCTAAGTGTCTGAATAATTGTCAACATTAATTTGACATTAAATACCTCAAATACTCTGGTGCGGTCCTCATGTAACTCAATGACCTGGCTGTCTTAAAATTGTCTCCCGCTAAGCAGACCTTCAAATTCCATTGCTACTTCCATCACTCGTGAATAATATTACATGAAGAAATGTATTGAACAAGCATTCTTAAGGCTAACAATTTTATTAGACTTGTTCAGATTTACCGGGGTTCCACACAGACTGCGTCAAAATATTTATACTAAATTCATGTCCGCGCTATGTACTATAAAATTCCTTAATCGCATGCCAAAAACTTGTACATCCAGACATCAAACTTAATTAAAATCCCCGCAAAAGTCTAACAGCCAGGAACAATGACGACAGATTCATAAACCCAATTTAAAGGTCACAACACAAATAAAACACGTTGGGCCTTACTAATAATGATTTTTAAACTCCACACTAAATATTTTGTGGACCACAATATGCAATTTTGTATGGAAAATTTCGCCACTGTGAGTTCGAAAAATTTAGCCTGGACACTAAAAATGATCATTAGTATAGCGGGCTATATTTGATAGCATATAAATTAAGATTATTTATGGTGTATCTATTATGAACGCCCCCTACTGTTCATTTGCGGATCTTGTATTTGTTTGCAGATAATGACTACACTACACTATAGATTCACCTACACTTTTAGAAAGACTTGTGTTCTTGCAGGGAATGTATTACAACGCTGCACTATCAAAGCGGCACACTCATCTTATAATGAGAGTATTTAATCAGAGATTTAATCGATCATTAAAAGATACCATTAGCACGATTATGAGTAGGCGCGCACTCAGCGGTACAGCAAACAGAGACTCTATGCTTATGTCCGTATAGTGATTTTCCACACTATAAACATCCATTTCCGGACACCAATGGCGGATTAGTAATTATAGAAATATTTGTTGGTGATTGCTTTGTGTGTTTTTTTTATGACTTTTAGATATACAAAAAACAAACATACGAACTCGTTCGGGGTCAGTTGTTATACATTGTTGCATATATGAGTAAAGTTATATGAATGAATAGAAAATTTCCATAAACGGAAGCTAAATTTATTATAGAGCCGACATTAACAAATTGATTGCCTCTATTTGATGGTTGTTTCTGTTTTTGAGTTTTTTTTTTTTTCCTTTTTTTATGTGTTTACATCAATGGATGGTCGATGGTTAAAAATCAGGGGTCTAGCAGACTTTGTAATGTAGCCACTTGTTGCTTATATGTGATCTGTTGTTTTAAGGAGACAAATGTAAGGGACACTAGACACAAGTCATGGGGTGAAATTGTCGAAAAATTTAAAATTTCATTAGGGTAAAATGTTTAAGAGGCAATTTTGTCAATATAAATATATAGATGCACGACTGGATCACACGTACTTGTTTGTAAAGTTATTATTATTATTTGAGAGAGGTTATTGTCCAACGACCTTTTGGTCTATTGTACCCAATGCTTACGCCTCAGAGTGGTTTATTCCCTCAAAAGAGTTCCCCTCTCATAGTATAATTTCTTTCGAAATAATTTTAGAGGTTCTACTCTTCTTTCTCCTTGACGGAAGAAATCCGTCCTATAGCACTCTCTCCAGTCCAGTTTCCTTTACGAATCTAAGGATGAGAGCTGGCTCTAGTGACTGTATTTTCTCATCAGATAGTTGGTACTTGCCAAAATATTTCAGTCTTTTGTGGGTCAGTACCCAGCAAGTGTTCTGGGATTTCACTGGACTCATCGCAGAATCTGCAAAGACCTTCTTCAGATATACCAAGTTTGCTAAGGTGTTCCTTGTGTTCTTCCTTGAGGGTGTGATCACCTATTCCGCAGAATTGTTCAGGACATATGAAAGTTTCCGGTGCTTCCTTTCTTGCTGAAGGGATTCGGCCATTTCATTGCCCTCTATTCCTACGTGGCCAGGCACCCAGCAGAGGGTGCACCTGTCTATGGCATAGATTTCAGCCTGAAAGATGCTGGTATAGTTTGTTTGTATAGTTACCAAGGAGCTTTACATTTCAAAATCAATTAAAATATTGATTAGGAGAATGCAAGTGCCAAATTTATCGTTTAAAGAGAAAACTTATATCTTTTCTATTATATTTATTTAATAAAAATCATACTAAAGGGTGTCTACCTTCTTTTATCTGTCAACAATTATTTATTTATTTTAAGAAAAGAACAAATATTTTAAACTTAAATTGAGAACAATAAAAACATCGGGGGAAATGACAGCGATATAGTTACATCTATTCTTGTGAGATTTTAAAACCCACACATTTTTCAAAAATGCATCAATACAAATTTAAATTCTCTTGCTCTTGCTGGGTGATTAATTTTGAACAATGGTATCAATGTTATTTAAATAAAAACTAAAACTATTAAATTAATGGTCAGTCCATTGAAATAATAAGACAACACTATTAATTCGAATATTTTTTAATCGTATCTCATCTATTGACAAATAATTGTATTTTTAATGGGACAATAGTATGCGTTTTAAAATACTAAATACTAATTCTATTAATAACATTTATCCGTTTAATAATAATATTTTCTATACCACTGTATCAACAACCCGAAAGCCTTTTATTTCATTAGAAAAAAACTATTGTTTTAATAGGAAGGTCTTATTAAACACGTCTTATAAAACCAATGGCCATACGTCATACCAATGACGATTGAATGGGACATTTTTCTCTGAGTGTAGGCAAAAAATATTGTTCTATCTGCCTTTGTTTAGTTTCTTAATGCTGTTGTTTTTTTTTTAGGTAATTGGAATAACGAAATAATTTGTAATTTTTTGGCTGTTTTTTTGTTGAGTGTTCCTGGTGTGTACCTACCTTCTTTATATGAAATATATTGTAATTTGTTTGACAAAGTTGAAAAATATTAGTTTTCTTTAAATTCGTAAGTTGGACAAAAAAAGAAACAGAATTCGGAGAATTTATTTGTTTAAAATATTGCCTGTCAGAATCTTAAAAAGCATTTTGAGCCTCAGGAAATTTGGAACTCACTTCTTGAAAAATGATCAAAATGGACAGTTTAATAAGATCTTATTCTTTATTGAAAAATATATTTCTAAATGCTTAGTTTTTATTTTTTGTTTGTTTGCTATATTAGTATTTTATGTGGAGGCCCTTTTTCGGGTTGGGCCCCTTATTAGTCCCCTTTTTGGCATTTTTTAGCGGCAACGCTCAGATTTGCTCTGAGAATTAAAGCCAAATCCTAGTGAGTGCAAAAAACGCTTAAGACCTACATTTTGCTATAGCAAATTTAAGTGTGTGTCACAAAATTTATGAAGGATGTATTGCTTATGCTTAGTATAATGCTAGCGCTAGATTTTAGCGTCCCTAGTCACCACTCCGTTTTTCCACAGCAAAGATAAATGGTCGCTTTATTTTTAAATATGATGTAGATGGGACAAAATTCATATGTTCATGAAGTCGGCAAACGTGATTTTCGTTATTTGAAATTCGAGCTTTTAAGGCATCACAATATTTAAATATATATTCGAGTACTTTTGTGCAAACGTAATATTAAAACAACAATGAGAGAGAAATCGATTTACCCTCTTTTAATTTTTTCGTAATTTTCTACTCGCCGAATTTCGACTTAATGAAAAATTAGAACTGTCAACTAAGTGACAGCTTAAAACTTTGACAGTAAAACTCTATTTATTTTCGTCTTCAACGACGTCAGAGGAACAAGTTATAATTGAAGAACATATCAGTTCATTCAAAATTGAAAGTTTATTTGATATTTATAGCTTGTAAAAAATTCAATTCCAAATGATATTTCTTAAACTTTTTGTAAGAAAACCGGTCAGGTACTTCTATTGAAATTGAGAGACTTCTCTCTCGATTTTACAAATTTGACATTTTTCATTCTTCTATGATGAAAGTAGGTACACGAACGGACCTAATGCATACAAGAAAAATTTAAGAAGATGTTATCATTGCTGCAGCAGCTGAAATAAACTTTTAATGCCTCTTTAATGGGTTTATTAAGTTCTACGTCTAGTAATCTTCAGCAATAATAAAAATTCTAAATTTTCAATGGAGCATCAACGTATCTTAAATAGTTTTATCTTAAAATTTGTAAATTATGTCATAACAGCCTTCAAACATAAGTAATGATTTGGTTGATAAATATTTTTGTTTCCTTATTCGTATATCCGCATATCAAAGAAAATGACCTAGGGGACCACCGACAATGGTATAGCTACCTGTGGTACTGTCAAGCTTTGTTCCAAATCACAACCACATTAGCCAATATTAAACTTTACCTTATAAAAAGAATTGCTTCATTAGCATAATTTACCTGAAAACGAGGAAATCAGCGATGATCCGTTGCGCTTCATAAAACAAACTATCCCGGCGGCAGAGAATTTGACATTTTGACAGTTTAAAATCGATTTAGGTGTAGGCATGTTGGTTGAAAGTATTTCACAGACAATTATAGTGTGTGCTTGTCAATTCGTCAGCAGTTTATGAGTTCAGATATACGAAAGCATAACTTTATCTAAGCATAATGTTGTTTTAATGAATTTCGCTACTCGCTTTCACTATCCGGTTGAAGATGTAAATAGGTGTGTTCACTTCCTGTAGCGTGGGCTGTTTTGCCGGTGATCTATGCTAATTAGTTAGATCCACGAAAGTTTATAATTTATTCGGTAATATACCGATTTGTTGTACAAGTCGTTATGTTTGGAAACTTTTAACACGAAGTTTGTCTGATTGTGTGGGAACAGATACACCGCGGGGCTCACTGGAAGTTTACTTGGTACTAGTTATAACATTATTATTATGGACAATGTGAATTTAGAAGAACAGAAACTGCACTGAACTTCGTAGCTGCATTTAACGATGAATTTATTTTCAACAATACATCCAAGCTAACGTTATGCGACGTAATTTTACCATAAAATCTTCAAAAGTGTCCGAAGTTTATGTTCTGTCATGCGATCCAGATGTACGAAAGTAATAGTTTAGATGGAAGTTATTGAGTTATTGCTATAAACTGATATGTCACTTTGTTCTTGTAAACCACGAAGTGTCAACATAATCTCAAATTAGTGTGAAGTTCTTTACATAGACAAGCAACTGAACTGTCAATACTCTCCTGGAATTGAAGAAAGTAATAAATAGTTATCACGAAACGTTGTTGACATAAACTCGCACCTCCCATAATGGTACAATATGTCACAGAAGGTAAGCAGTATACGTCAAAATAATGCTAAATCTATTCAGCAACTTCTCATTTAATCATAGAATGGAAATTACAAGCAAAATAGTTTGAGATTAGTTCTTGATTTATTTAATTATTTTATAATTCACTGAAATGATTTATTTTATAACGTTATGAAACATCAAGTTAATGTCACTTTAGTGTGAAAAAGTTTAAACTTCAAATAGCGAAACAAATAAGCATTCGTCGTTTAAGTAAACTAAAAGGGGACTTAAGGCGAATCTATTTCATCAACCAAAGGATACATTAATGTTTGATGAATACAGGCTGAATGGGGTTGTTCAAAACTCTAGTCTGACAGCTGGCTGACGTGTTATCATTATACACGATTGACACAACGGAACGCACTCTATGGGTTGAGCCCTGTGTTATTTTATATCATAAGCCGTTAGCAGTATGCTTGAACGTCAAAGAGATGGAAATACATATATTACACTATTCAAATGGACAAGCAACATAACTGTCATTAACTGTCAAAACTGTGCTTAAGCAGTGCGAAATTAATTGTGCACTATATACTCGTACGTCTCCAATAGACGGACAAACCCATAGGCAATCAACTCCTGGACTTCTCACAGATTCGACTTGATGTTTACAGCCCCCTAAAATAATATACTTTAAGTCGAATCATACATAAAGACTTTGAAGCTCCATTGAAATGAGAACGACTTTTGTGCTGACTGATGACTGTCCAAACTGTAATTTTGCATTACTGATGGCACCACACACGATGCCTACATTAAAGTCCACTCGCAAATGGCTAAATTTTATTTGGTCAAGCACTTTGATTTACGGGCGTACACCTCCATTTGCATTTCGCACTTTAATGTCCTCGGGTTGGGTCTTGGGTGTCACATGTATTCCACATCAAAATTGAAGAAATAAATTCTGCTCGTCCGACTGCCCGCAGTTAAAATAACAAAAAAAAAAAGAAAGAAGAAAAACGGCAAATGACCACGACAGGCATATCATTGCATTACCCACCCACTTTCGTGTTTTGAACGCGTGTCACACCGCAAGACACGAAGGTGACAGTGACAATTGATGGACATACGGACGGACATACATATGGCAACTGACTCAAATGGCTCGTGCCAAGCCATAAAGCTTGAAAGTAATTTCAAAATGCATTTCACTGTGCATGATGTGATAACCATACTGCACTTGAAGCCAACTGCATACAGTAAACTTGACAACGTTTCTCCTCAATTGACAGTGCCAAGTTTTGACAAGAAAGAAATGTCATCTTGAATCCGAAACCATAACACCCACCACCACATCCATATAATGAGTTCGTACGGGACACGGTATTCAAATCAAACAATTTTATGGTCACCTGGTGTGATTTCAAGTCCGAGTTTGGGTCAAATTTCCGGTTAACAAATGAAAGCCGTCTTCGGCGTCGCGTCTTGTCGCTGCGTTTGAGTAGGCAGCGCGCAGTTGAAATATTTAATTGCATGCAAGTGTTGTGGTGATCGTGATGATATAAATTCCTCTAACAAATAAAAGGGTAAGCAATTAAAAATACTACTTAAGCTCCTAGTTATCGAAACATGGATCTGGGTGAGCATTTTATATGCGGTAGATGCACACTTAGCACCATGGAGTGCATTAGATCATTTCGCAGGTATGGGGGGGGGGGGGGGGGGGAAGCAACGCTGCGCTGTCCGGCCTTGTGAAGTAGTTAGTAGGGCTAAGAACTGAAAAGTGGCATTAAGCTCAAACACACATCCATATGTGAGTGTGTTCAACGAGTTTAGGTGGCGTAATGCTCATGACAGAGGCCTTTTTTTCTTCTTAAGAATCTCTTGAAGTAAACAGCAGTTTATAATATTTTGGACGTTTTGATAGGCTCTGACATTTTGTTGGCAATACATGCGTGGGATTGCAGTCACTCGTGTTGACATTCAAGATAAATTTGTTTAAGATAAGTGCGATTGCGACACGACACGAATTTGCGACTCTGTCTTGGGAGTGAGTTTGAATGAGAGCGCTGAGCGGTGAACAGCTTATTTAACAAATTGATTTAAGAGGTTTATCGCCAATTGAGTTAGCCGATTTGGGCCAATGTGTGAGAATAATTTGCCATAGTAACTGACAGATTTAGTTGCTTTGAAGATGGATGCGAAGTGGGTAGTAGGATTCGTTTTAATTTGAAAATGAAGTAGCAAGTCCAAGGCAGCCAAAGAGTTGGCATTCGCGTTCTTATTTACTTATGTCATATATCCCCTTCTGGGTCATAGGGCCTCCACGGCGCGGTTTCTGACAATGTGCCTCAGCTCTCCCCAAATCTTTCCCAGTTGCCGTGCTTCCTTCTCGATTGTTCTACGCCGTGTTCTTCTAGGACCGTCGGCTATCCTGCCATCCTGAGTAAGCGGACTCCATTGCATCTCGTGGTTAGATATTGACCTGTAAAATTGTCGGTAAGTGTGACCAATCCACTGCCACTTTCGTCGTTGTATGATTGCGACAATAGGTTCGTGGCCGGTTCTCTCATAGAGCTGTTCGTTCGAGATACGGTTTGGCCAGAAAATCCCTAAGATATTACACAGGCACCTATATTAACGAACTTTTGCAGCTTTCTTGTGATAGTAGTGGTCGCTCTCTAAGTTCCACATCCATATAGCAGCACGGACTTAACGTTGGAACGAAACAATCGTAGCTTGGTGTTTAAGCTAATTGCATTACTTCGCCAAATTTTAGATAGCATCCCAAACGTAGACTTCGCTTTACCTATTCGGCTCGCTATATCCAGTTCGGTCCCGCCTAGGGATGAAACGATACCTTCAAGGTATCGAGTACTTGTACTCGATACTAGTATCGGAAAAAAGTATCGAAACCTACTCGGTATCGGATGAAAAGTATCGATACCTACTTGGATCGAATTAAAATTCCAGATGAAAACAATCACTAATTTTTCATATTTTTTTTTCACAAAAATAAAATACATTTTGTGGAATATTTCATAAAAACATAAATTTTTCGAGATGTTTTCCACATAGTCGGTTTCTGGTTTGGTTGATTGTTATAAAAAATAATTTATTAATATTTATCTTGAAACAACAAATGAAAAACGATTCAACTAAAGCTACCAAACTCACCACTGATAAAGATAATCGACAAAAGAGTTGAGACTTAAGAATTTATTACTTTACGTGGGAAGAGAAAGACTAAACGCATTCCCAGAGAGTTAATTTCATTTCGTAAAGGAATTCATAAAGACTGTAAGAGTATGAGTAAAGAGATATAAAATGCGTGGTGAATGTGTTTAAGCAATGCAAGAATTTTGATGTGTGTGCGGAAAATGTGTGATTTCCGTTTTGTGCGAAAAGTAATACAAAATTGCATGAACATTGAGTATGTGTGGGAATCTGTTTTGGGTGTTAAGTCAAAGTGCGATGCTTTCATTCGATGCAAGTACTTTTAAACGATACTTACTTGGTATCGCAACCAAAGGTATCGAGTACTAAAATACTTGGTATCGAAACAAAAGTATCGAGTATGTACTTGTATTTACTTGTATCGATTCATCCCTAGTCCCGCCATCGATTGAGACAATACTACCAAGGTATTGGAAACTCTCGACTCTCCAAACCGTTTGCTCAAGAAAATGTATATAAGAGAGTTTATGAGTTCGGTCTCAGGCTGATCATTTTTGTTTTTTTCAGCCCAACGACTTTTGCTCCCCTCTCCACATTTGCTGTCATTTGGTGAAGGTCCATTATTCTGTGAGAATACCAACCCCATGTCCGCTCCTCGTCTGGTCAATTTGGTCGGTGGTTGCTTGCCTCTCAGTTGACACCCAACTGATTTTATGGCTTGTGCTCAAACATGGCGCCACCTATGACAAGTCGATTTGCGTTGCAAAAGTCAACGAATCTTTCGCCGTTATCATTGCGCTTACCTATTCTGTGACGTCCCATCACATGTTTGAGCCCTTCGTTGTCGCTTCCTACCTTGGCATACAGGTCAACCATCCCTATGATCATTTTGTCGTGGGGTGTTACATTATGTAAATACAGCTCCCAAACGGTTGTAGAAGGTCTCCTTTTCTTCCTCAGACGAACCATTCGTAGGGGCGTAATACTGTAATTGTGACGCGACATATACTCTAGCCCGGAATCTGGCCGTTAAAATCCTATCTCTGCAAGGTTGCCAGGAGATTAGGCCTCTGCGTGCTGTATGTGTTAACAGCAGTCCTACTCGTTGGGGATTGGTCCTCAGCCGCATCTAACCATCTTATCTCGCTTTCTCCCAATATGCCCATAGCATATATCGCATGAATTCGCGTACCTATGTCATGATTATGTGCAAACCAACTATCGCTGATATAATGAAAATAATTATTGATAGTACCTGCTGGTCTTAAGTCGACTACATTCGTCTGGACTCGATATTACCTCTACGAGAGAATTAGATTGGTCGGTATAACGTCACTCTTCCTACGTCAGCAAAATATACGAAATTTCAACTTTGTACTCAGTCAAGCCGTTATTGACTAAATTTTTGTCAGCTACTCCTACATTAGCGTCGCAATAAATAACTTTTATTAACTATCTAAATCAGATTTATTCAATTGGAGTTTTAAACGTCACACAGTCTAGTAGTTAGATGCTAGCGCAGTGCCTCCATAACATCTCTGTGTGATTGTGCCGTTTTTGATTGATGAAAAGAATTGTCATTTCTATCAATGTTTTCTATGTTTCATTACCAACAAAATAAGAGCACTTCCAGGTCAAATAACACGACAGAAGTGTCCGGAACATTTTTAAAAAAATTGTCCTGAACTTACCAACACACACTAGCACAATGTAAGATTGAAATGTTTGTAGTGTTGTTAGAAACAAGTTTTGCCGCCATGTGTTTCGAAAATATGCAATTACGCTTGCAAATGTTAAGTTCGAATTGAGTTCGCCTATTAAAATATTCATATTTAATCTAAAACACACAAACAAAAATAGCAACCGAAAACAAAACCTCATGTTATGATGGGTAGAACTTGCAGAAGTGCTCCAACGAATTACGTTGAAAAGAGCAATTCTGAATTTCGGTGCAATTCTCTCTAGTCTAAGAGCCCGCAGTAAATTTTGGACGTGAGAGGCAACCGGATAATTTTTGCGTAATTATAATGCTCTGATGCCCATGAATTCAAATATAGCCGTCTGGCAGCACGTAATGGCAGCTGTGAGGTGTAACTGCACATTGAAAATCCGTTATAATGCAAAATAGGAATAATTTGTGCAACCACTTGAATCGACTGGCAAATAATAGAGTATCATCTCCTCAGTGCAAATATGTGTATCCAAGACATTTTAGGTGTCGCCAAAACCTTGCCAGACGCAGCGGAAGTGCGTTAAAAATTACAATTTTGAATAATTAATGCAACCGCACTAATTTCACCTTAAACGTAGGATATTATATTCTGAATACAAATATAAAGAGGTCCAAGACGTTTTGGATGTCGCCAAAGGCTTGCCATACGAAGTCAAAATATTGAAAAAATGACAATTTGGAATAAATGATGCAACCACTTCATTTTTATTTTATAATTTAGAGAAAAATTCATTGATAATAAATATATGAGTCCAAGACGTTTTGCTTGTCGCCAAGTCTTTGCCAGACGCGTTCAAAGGATTGAGAACCGTCGAAAATGCCCTATGTATACACAAAAAACACAACTGTACCTTGAAAAATTGACGCAACCACACAAAATCTTTCCTCAATATAGAACGAAACATAACAAACATAACTATATAACTCCAAGACGTTTTACTTGTCGCAAACTATTTGCCAGACGCGTTCAAAGGATCGAGAACCGTCAAAAATGCCCTATTTACACACAAAAAATCGAAATTAAACCTTGAAACATTGACGCAACCACACAAAATCGTTCCTCAACATAGAACGAAACATCACAAACATAACTACATAACTCCAAGACGGTTTAATTGTCGCCAACTATTTGCCAGACGCGTTATAAACAAAACTCACACGGAAAAAATCATTGACCCTTAGTAATAAAAATCCGTAAAATCTCTTCTAAATTCGAATTTTGTTAGTTGTGGCTAGGGTACTTTTAAGGTTTCGTAGTAATAAATCGACTTTAACAAAAGTTGAATTCAACGTAATCATTGTGAATCATAATCACTCATTTGCTATTGTGAGCTAACACAGCTGATTTTGACAGAACCACAAATTAAAAATTTGATTTCTGATTTGAAATGGCAAAATCGAATGCGGTAAATTTATATTTATGATATTTCACTTTCAGCATACATATTTATTTAATCAATTATTATATTTAGAAACGTGAAAGGGAACGGAATTGGACAATGGAGGAAAAAGAATATCTTAGAGATATCATCGCTCCATATACCATATGTCGACATTGTCGATTCCAAGGCCAACAACACTGCAATGATACAAACAAAAAATGATTCCTGGAAAATAATTGCAAATGAAATGAAGAGCATTGGTCTCAATTTGCAAATTTCCAAATTAAAGGCTCAGTGGATGAGAATGAAGACTTCGGCACGTTCCAGAATTTCCAGCTACCGAAGAGAAACGCATGCAACTGGTGGCGGACCGGAGCCAAAGGAACCAGATGGTTTAGATTATTCAATTAAAGAATTGTTGCCAGAAGATTTCGAGCACGATGTTGCTGATTTTGACAGCGATGCTCTTTTCAATGGAGAGAAAAATCCAACAGCTGATTTGACGCCGAAACAAACTCTAATGGCATCGAAAAAAAAGGTTACAATTACTGGAAAGGATGTTTTGCAGAAGAGGTTCGAGCAAATCGAAAATGAAATTTCAAAGCAAAATGAGTTGTTCGAAATGCAAAAACAAATTAATATAAAACAAATGGAACTCATAAGTTTGCAAATTGAAAATGAAATAAAAAGAAAAGATTAAGCAATCTTAAAAAATGTGAATGTATTTTTAATTCAGTTATTGTTGGAAAAATGTGTGGTAATGAAACTTGTTCTTAATTGTCTTCCTGCTCTGTGATTTTCTTCCGGCAAGTTTATGTGCTCTGCATTGCCGTCGTCAAGATCTAGGAAAAAAAAAAATATGAGAGAATGCAGATAAGTGAATTTTATGCTTTGTGGTTTCAATTTACTTACGATTTTGAGGTGCATCTCCAATTAGGAAATCGTTTCGAGTCTTGGCTATATTCCACAGCACTGCAATCGCAGCTATTGAATTCTTTGCTGTGTTTAAATTGCATTGGAATCCGTTAAAGCAACACCTGAAACAGTTTTTCAACTGTCCAAATGTTCTTTCAACTACTCCTCTTGCAAGAATATGATGTCGTTGATAAGATTGTTCGGATGCAGTTAAGCTAGTCCCTTGTCTGAATGGTGTCATCATTATTCTGCTTTGTTTGTATCCGCCATCACCAAGTATAATTCCTCCCATGCGATTCATCTCCTCTAGCCTTCTTTTAATGCTTGACGAGTTGAAAATTCGAGAATCATGCGCACTTCATCTCCAACGTGCAACAATATCCATTATTTTGTTATTAGAATCAACTAAAACTTGAACATTTAGAGAGTAAAATCCTTTCCGACACCGGTGCCGTGCTCCAAATTCCCCACCCGGATTTTTAATCTTAATTTGAGTGCAGTCTATAGCACCGAGACATTGAGGAAACCCGAATTTATGAAAAAATCCTCTTTTGACTTCCCTGATACCCTCATTTGTTTCTGGGAAATAAACAAATTCTGGGAGTTTTGCAGCCAGTGCATTGACGACTTTGCGAATCACCGTGCTGGCGGTTTTTTGACTTACTCCGTGTATATCAGCTGTGAAGAGGTTATTCTACAATAGCACGTACATCTTCTATTCGCAAATAAAGTTACCTGAATCGAGCTGATAGCTTCCTTTTGCAAGGTGCCGCAAAGTTAGCAAAACCATAATAAGTGGTGGAACAGATGATCCTTTGTTACCGGTAGCTCTGATGTCATCTTCAATTAAATGCGTTATCCAACGCACAGCTTCCTTGCCAAATCTTTTAGAAAGAGTTATTTATATAAAGTGTATGCTTTCAAACTTCTATAGGTACTTACCTAAGGTTTTTCTTAAATTCTATATCGCTGTAGTATTCTAGTGCATCGAAACGTTTTTTATATCTTTTTCGTGCTCTATTATTTTCTGCATCATTAATAATATCTAAATCCGTTAAAATTCTTTCAAAATTCATTGTGAAACGTTTGACTGTCAAATTTAAATGGAACTTAGATACGGCGACCACAACTAAGTATTTTTCGATTTTAGAAGTAGCTCGATCGTTTATTACTATCGATTTTGAGCTAAATTCGAGTTTACGTAAAACTCGAGCTTAAATTCCTTTATTACTAAGGGTCATTCATTATATTAATACGTGAACATCCAAGCTTTCCGTACGCTTTTTTGGCATTTAATATGAAATGAGGAGAATGAAACTTATCTTATTTGAAAGGTGCTGTGCCATAGATGTGCACAAACACAAAATCGTGGGTATATGTCGCCATTAAGACTGGTAAAATTAAGTTAAGACTTCCCCATACAAAACAGGTACTAAAAGGATTTTGGTGACAATCAAGTTTTCGCTGTCATGTTTCCATAGTAACGTATTTAATCATCTAAGATTAGAACCTGTTGAAGAGAATAATTAACCCATAAAGGTATGCAATTTTCCTGCCCCTAAAAATAAGCAATAATTGTAAGAAATTTATTAATTTATTATTTATGTTTGTCGCCACTATATTACCATAGTAACGTACCTATTAAAAACACCTAAATCATTTTAGATTAGAATCTGTTTCCGATGGAGCAGCTTATTTACGTATTTTTTAACTTTCTCCATTACGTAGCGTAGATAGTAAGAGAAAGATAGGTATCTATTATTTTTGTGCAAAATTTCGGACTCGAGATATTAATCAATTCTGATATAACGATCGTCGATCATAGAGGAAATCAAAAAAGTGGATTGCAAAATTCTGTCCGGTCTGTCCGTCCTTCCACAGGCTTACAGCCTAAACGGCTTCCCGGATTACGTTCAAACCTCGGATTTGGAGTTTTTGGGTTTACAGTTCGGGAGGTGTTTTTTTTACAAGGTTAACTCAATATTAATGGTACCTACTTCCTATATTCAATTTTCGTACCAGTTTGATTTGATCGAAAACGGCTCTAACGATTTCAACCAAAATTGATATTTAAGCTTAAGTAGGTGAGGTCACCATGACTGCGTACCCAGTTTTTGGCTAAAAATTCTAACAACGGTACTTATCTCGAAAACGCTCCTTACGATTGTAACAAAAAATAATTTCTAAGGTAATGTGGTCATTTATAACTTAATAGCAAACTCAGTTTTTCTGTATATTATCGTACAATGGATTTTTGAAAATAGTATTCTTTAGGCGCGTTTGGGCACTTTTAGATGGGAAGAAATTAATGAATTCGCGTTAACTTTATGTAAAACGACACCGCGTCATCGTCAGCGAGAAACCGACACCCGATGGCGCTGTTGTCCATTTTCTGAGAAACTCAACAGATCTCAATGAAACTTTGTTTGTGTGTATGGTTGTATGCAGCTAGAAAGATAGGATAGTTTTGGACCTGATAGGTGACGCTGTTGTCGATTTTTTTGAGAAACTCAACCGATCTCAATGAAACTTAGTTTGTGTGCGTGGTTGTATGCAGCAAAAAGATAGGATAGTTTTGGACCCGATAGCTGGCGCTGTTGCCGGTTTTCTGAGAAACTCAACCGATCTCAATGAAACTTTGTTTGTGTGCATGGTTGTATGCAGCTAGAAAGATAGGATAGTTTTGGACCTGATAGTTGGCGCTGTTGTCGATTTTTTTGAGAAACTCAACCGATCTCAATGAAACTTAGTTTGTGTGCATGGTTGTATGCAGCTAAAAAGATAGGATAGTTTTGGACCCGATAGGTGGCGCTGTTGTCGCTTTTTTTGAGAAACTCAACCTATCTCAATGAAACTTTGTATGTGTGCATGGTTGTATGCAGCTAGAAAGATCGGATATCTCATTTACAAATTAAATGGAAATTGTAATATGTATGTATAATTTTTGTAGATGCCAATTCATAAATTTCATTGGTATTCATTTCAAAGAATACCAATTAATTATTAAATTCAATATTTCATGTATGTATTTGTAAATGTACGTTTTAAGCAATAGATTGCAATATTTTTTGTAAAATAATATGCATTATTTTTTATGTACAATGGCGCTTTAAATAAAAGTGAAAATTGTAATATAAGATTTAAAGTAGTAGTTTATAATAATCAATAAAGAAACACTTCATTTGAAAGTATTTCCTGACGATTCGAAAAATGCGCACGTAATTGTTCAAGTAATAACTTCTGTCGGCACTCCCGGAGTGCCTGTCTTTTATTTTTAATTTAGTTTTTTTTATGTTTACCGTAAAACGGCGATAACGATTTTGACCAAAATGCAAACGTAGAGTCAAATGGATGTTTTCAAAACTCATATATCGAAAATCCCATCTTGATTTCGATACAACTTAAAAAACGAAGCAATGCTTACATCCCGAACAATTACTTATAATCGGTTTTCAACTAAATAGTGACGCAATAGTATTATTCAAATAAAACATTGCAATATTTGGTACTGTTTTGTCTGGAAAATTTTACAAAAACCGCTATAACCATTTTGACCAAAATACATTTAAAAGATAATAAGCATTCTTAATACGATTCTGTTAAAACTCTGGGGGCAAGAGTGGTGTTCTATCGCCCTGCTATGGTGCATCGTAGTAAATGAACTGCTAAACATACTCAGAAATAAGGGATTCTATGTCCATATGGACACTCTTAACGAGAAAGTTTCGTTCGACCCAGTCGTGCACTTTATTTTTCCATGTATTATAGATGTCGCTCTTTTCTTTTCGTTTATAAAAAACATAAATAAATAACAAGAATAACGAGAATAATACAAGTACGTTTTTTTGTATACATTTACATTCTTATAAAAGGTATGGTCGATTTTCGACCACAAGCGATACTAGTATTAATAAAACTGCATGTCATATTTCATAATATATCCGCATATTATATTTATTCAATTATTTGAGATTCGTTCTCAGACTCATCCGATGAATCGAAACGATATATTTCATCTTAATTAATTATATCATTTTTAAGAATTTTAGTTAATGTTTCAGGAGTCACATTTCATCGAACCACTTAATTTGGAACATATTATCTTTTAATATCCAGCCATTAAATTCTGGTGATATTGTTATTGGCTGATTTGCCACAGCATTCCTCCATTTACTGCGGGCTCTTGGTCTACTCGGGTCTTCAACGAAAAACGCCATTAAGTTCTGGTAGCAAGTGTCGCAGCTCATGTATAGGACTGTTGCTGGAAAATGTCACAGCAAATAAACATATTCTTCAAAGCAATCAATAGATAAGTATAATAAAAATTGTTACTTAAGTTTTAATTGATCCAGATATCACCAAAATAAACAACAGCAATAATGAACTTTAACATTTAGTGAGTATTTTGTAGGAGGAAAACTTTGTGGGCGCAAGTACCACCAAAATCAAACACTATATTATCGCTCACCGTTGCGATGACAAAAAAATTAACTTATAATATTTAAAAATTCACAAAAATATGCTAAGCGTATAGGTATGGTCCTTATAAAAAGATTTATTGCAGATAATTTGAGATTCATTATAAGTTAATCACTAGTTAGGTGTAACGTAACCCTAAAATTACAGTAGCCCCTATTATAATGGATGCTAAAATTTCAGTTTTGTATGGAAGTTACAATTAGTCTCGAGATATATCTTGTTAATCCCGAATATAGTTGAGGTTAGGGTTAGCAGTATTGACAGCCATAACAACCAAGCAACAGGCAGTGTAGCAATAGAGTTAACCTTTGGAACAATTAACTAAAATATGTAGATGGAGGTACGTAAACACGGTATTAACCAATTAAGTCAGACTATGGAATTAACAATATTATGGACTTGTCTGCACTTAAGATAAGTGGGGAATATTTTGAAGTTATCGAATGCTGCTGTACGTGTGCAAAACAAAGTATAAATGATTAGAAATGTTAGATTACTCGAATTGAACTTTGGATTTGTATACTTAGTGTAAATTATTTGTTAAACGGAAATGTTTTCATTCACCAGCTCTTATCGACATTTAAGGTGCATTTACATGGTCAGACAAGCTTGAGAGATGCGAGTGGTATGGTCAGTAAGGGATATTAATACACATCATCGATAATAGCAAAAAGTTGTGCGCCAAATTTTTTTCTTGGTTCGATGTCATGTAAAATCTTAAAGCGTTCTATATTTTATAAGATCCAAAAAGTTGACTTCCAAAAACTTACTCAAGATTTAAGTCCTTTGTGCGGTAAAGGGATGCTCCAAAAACGACAGCGTCACTGGAGACAGTTCAGGGTTATTTAAAATGCAAAGCTAAATTAGAGAACAATAGCAAAGTCGTGACGGTTATTTCATACATAACCCAATAATCTATATTTTATGAATATATTAAAATTTTAATATTTTCAATTAGATACATGTGCTTCCTATCAAAATTTCTTTTTGCGCGAATTTCGGGACACTTGATAATTATTGGCATTATGGTTATGGTAGGTTTGTTTGAAGTGGTCCCTATAGTGCGCAACTTGTTTGCATTATGGCAAGCACAAAATCAGAATTGCTTTTACTCATATTTAACAATAAACAGAAGAAAGTGTTATCATCTTCTTACTTCGTTCACCAAAAGATAAGTATTTTTCAATTTCAAAAACTGACAGAATTCAGGGCAGCATATTTTGCGTTCGATATGATAGCCGAATTGTCAGGGTTTTGCATGGTTTTTGACAGGCGTGAAAATTAGCTGCGCACTAGTGGGCACTAGTGCTAGCCACGTCAAACAAACCTAGTTTATTTACTTCGATGACACTTCAAGGAGTAAATGCCAGATTAAGACAAGCGTAACTATTTATAAAATGATTTAAGTTGTCCTTTCATGAATATTAACAATAAACTTTGTGTCTGGAAACTCGGTACGCACATTTTCCAAATATTCAGAAATCAAATTTTACTTTATTCTGCACATATTTTGGGGAACAAATTTTCTCTGTCTCTCTGTTCGGGAACAGATCTCTCAAAAGTGTTGCCAATTTTGTTAATAGCGAACTCTATTGGTCTTGATGCTTACGGCCTTATATTCTTGGATGCATTGGACGAACACGTGAAGAAGGATAAGAGGAAATAAAAAAGTTAATTTAAAAAAACAAAAAACTCGACTGACAGTAAAAAAGATTCAAACAAGACACTTCCAAGTATAACTAATTGACAATAGGAGACTAAATACACAATCTGACAAAAATATGCGCAGCCTCCGACTGCTAGTTAGTTATAGTTGATTATTATTATTTTAATATTTTTAAGTAGTTTTTCCAGTCAGTCTGGTTTTTTAAGTTTTTTTTTTTTTTTTTGAATTTATTTTTTTTTTTGTTTAGGCTATGACGCGCCAAACACATAACCCTCCCTGTGTCCAGTCGGGTAAAAAGAAGCAAAGACACTCTCTTGTCATTGGTTTAGTATGTAATCTTTTGTCGGCAATTGATAGGTCCACTCCGGACCAGGGCTACCGTTTCCAATTTTTTTGGGGAGTATTGTTGGAAATATGGCTTTCATCATCGCAACATTCTCATTATGATACTTTGCTGAACGTCATCATTATTTTGTTAAACGTTAAAACGTCAAACTATAACTTTTGCCTTTTGCTGTAACCTTGGTCACGTTTTTCATATAATCTTAAATGATCGATGCAATCCTTTTTGCAAAATAAAAATTAATAATTGAATTGTCAATTTCTTTTGTCGCCTTTTTCTTTTTATTCAAAAGCGAATTTCTTTTATCACCAAATAATAGAACTGTTATGGGGAAGTACCGGTGAGTAGGTACAGAACGAAAAACAAGAAATTTATTCTTATTCCAGTAGGACTGCTTCGATGTTGGAAGCCCCAGTGGCGGCCATGTTGTTTGAAAACGGTATTGGGAAAAGGAAAACCAACACCATTGCGGTATTCCAACAAGTCAAACAGCAGCTCACAGACAATTTTTTTTTTTATTTGCATTATTCGGTTTATTTGTTACCTACTCAAATAGCAAATGTGAAACCTATAGATAAACGAACACCACACATTTTATAGTGAACGCTCTTGTTATAAGCTTTATTCCGAATGTAGGTGGGAATCGCCTTAAAATTATATTCCACTATCAAAAGAACCACTTAATGCACAGTTGTTCCTAGGAAGCAGTTCAAAGGGCTTCTGAAAATTTTCTACGACATTCCTTAAAGGGTTGCCAAGCAAATTCATAAACAATCGTTTACATTCATGAGAAATTTGGCTCTAGATATTTGCAAGGAATGTTGGAACTTGAAAGACTGCCGGCTCGAAAAGGTTAAGCTTTTTTTTAACTAAAATGTACGCAGTGGAGTCTTTGAGTACTATTTCAACTAAAGTAGTCCAATAGGCTGCAAGAATTGTTCCTGATAAGAGTTCTGGAGATTGAAGCTTGTGTTAAATTCACACATAAGATTACGACTGTTCAAATCAATTTTGTGAACATTATTTTTGCTTAAAAGTAGCTTAGAAACATAGTCAAAATAGAAAATGGATGTATGACGTTGATTTGTGTTAAGAATTCCTCCACAACTGCTTTTACTCTGACCTTGTGCAATGAACGTTACAAAATAAGATCCCAAACTGTTCGACAAGTTAAACAATTTTTCATCAAAAATAAGGATTCTTGTAAAATGTCGTTATGTATTTTTTATTATGTATATTAGACTGACCCACTTAACGCCGATTAAGGTCCAGTTTCCCAAGCACGAGGTCTTGGATACCAGCCGTAAATGTCACATTTTGTATTTTTACCGACAGTTTTTAACAAAAAGGCTTTTCCATCTATGAAATCTTCCTTTCTTCTGATACAAAAGAGCCTAAAATCGGACACCAGAAATTGGAATTTCCATAGTATTTCTCTTGGGTATGATTGAGGAGATAGAGGAATTATGGAAAATTCGACCTAGAAATGTGTTTTTGTTTTTTCTTCCATTCTTTAGTGATATTATTACATCAAGTCCATACGACACTATAAGATCAAAGCATCATACTTAAAGGCAACGCCCTCATACGAACAAAGTAAATTATTCAGACTATCGAACTTCAACAAAATTCTATTCATTAATTTTTTTATCTAATTAAACAAAGTATCTAATTAACCATGGATTTGTTTTCTCCTCCTCCTTCTATCCATTGATAATGTTAATGAGGCTTTGATATAGACGATTCTAATATATTATGCATTTTTAATTAGACCAACGAAACCACGCTTTTCATATCTGTGACTTGAAAATCTCAAAAACAGCGAAATTCAAATTGAAACCAAAAATATAGGCGATCGGAAATTAATTACTTGAATTCTAATCAGCAGATGTGCGGTTAGCGTATTCAAAACTAGTAACACAATCATTTGATCTGAAGTTAATAGACTCATTCATATTTACCATTCAAAGGAAGTAATAAAAGCAAAATTAGCACTGCGGAACTTTTAAACTCAAACAAGTTGTGGCCGCAAAAAAAAAAGTCCATAAAAACAGAAACCTCCACACATCTGTGTAAATAATTAAAAGCCAACTAGACGTTACGAAAATAGCTGCAGCTACTCGCGCACATTACGTGATTCCCAAACAAATCATTTCGGCTGCACCTCTACGAACTCGTACTCGTATAGAAAATAATCCAATTGGAGCATTTCATCCCGACGCGGACGCCGTCAGTCGCCACCCGCTCTAGATCTAGAGACTGATTCTCCTCATCCGACAAGTCGCAGTGTTGCTCCAATTTGTATAGTAGAGGAGACCTGCTAGCTGCATATATGCTAACAAGAATGTATTGGCGTTGTAATTAATTTCGTGTTGGATCCATCTTTAGACGATGGACGCACACATCTGTTCGTGTTCGCCCACATAATTCGCAAATATGGCGACTCAGACACTGCGTCTAAACCAAAACAACTTGAGAGATACTTCCACTGGTAGGTGATAAACAAAAATACACGTCGACGACTCGGTTTAAATTAATTAAATCAAGATAATAAACAATATTTGGTAGTCATTTCCCTATTGGGAAGTGAGCTTGATTGAAAAAAAAAATGAGAATGATTTCATCGAGCGCAAATATCCAATAATACCTACGCAAATTTCCTGGAGATCACCATTCACCAGACGCAGATTTCAGAATTAAGTTTCAGAGCGACCGATCAACGATGGTTGCTTATTATTCTTTGTGCAGCTAGTGCGGGTGGCGGTCCTAGAGATGTGATTATATTTCCAGCAGCCAGGGGAAAACATAAACAAAGTGTCCGACTGTGTGAGGTAGGCATGGAGCGCAGTGAACTTTTCGCGGAAGTCAACAAATGCCTGGGGATGATGCTTGTATAGACGCAACAGGTTCTACAGTTTTTTTTTTTCTTGATCAGTTTTTTACAAGCGTTTGTTTGTAAATATAGCAGCGCAGGGCATTTTAAACGTGAAAAACGCAACCTCAAATTTTTAATTTTGTTTAAGGCCTTCCGATATTTAAGTAAGTAGGTAGGTATATACATATCTATGTTATTCGAGCTTTGGCAGGCAGCTTTTATGCAGCTATCGAAAAATACAGCAAACTTCCAATAGTACTAAGAACACCGACAATGGTTCTCGACTCAGCTGTCCCAAAAACAAAAACTTACACATAACAAACAGCTTAAAAAAGCTGATTTTGATGGCATTTGACAGAATTTCAAATTTGTATTAGGTGTCAAGTGTCAACTATTGCCAAAAATTTCGATTAAGAAATTTGCATCTCACCTTCTTTGTTCACTTGCCATCAGAGCATTTGCATTTGGTTCTATAAACCAAAGATTTATCACCTTGCACTTTGACTTTTAACACAAATTTGACATTTGATTTTGTTCCAACTTTTGACAAGTTCGAAAAGAAACGGCACTGACTTTTACTCAGATCGGTATGAATAAAACTTATCAGACAAAGCAAATGCTATGAAAATGATGAGTCTTGTATTAAGTTGACTCAGACCTTTTGCTAAATTTTTTGTACGCACATTTTTAACATAAAACAATCTACGATATGTGATTAGTTTAGTTTAATTTTGTTTGTACAGGAAAACCATCGTTTCACGCGAAGTATGGACGGGGGACTATTTGGCTAATAAATCGTTCAGATGGAAATATTAAGACAGAATTTGTAAGGTAGGTAGGTGCAATTGAAGCTATAACTTCCATTTATATTTTATAATATTTTAGTTTTATTTAAATTTCTACAAAAGTCGTTAAAAATCTTAAGTGTTAAAAGTAGTAAAAAGCGTCCGAGAACTGAGAAGAGTAATTTTGGCTCAATCGACAAAAATGATTGTGTAGCGGAAAAAAGTAAAAAACGACAATGGAGACGTCCGTCTTGCTGAAATCACGTTTTATTAATAAACTTAAATTCCTTCTAGATTAATTTTGACATTTGCTTAGTCTCGTTAAATATGTACAATGTTTACCTTTTGGCAATGCTGCCACTTGTTTGAATTTGCAATACTTCTCAACATTAGGAAAAATTCAAAAATTCAAATTTACTTGTCAGGTTTGACAAGAACTGCAAGGCAAGTACACGTACAGCGAAGTAAATACTTTAGCAAAGTAGATTTTTTATTCTTACCGAATCAAAGCAGTTGATCAGTGCTTTAACTTTGCTGCAACCATTTGCTTAAAGAAAATGCTAGTTTTTACTCATACGACCCACTGTTTCATTTCGCATTTGGCTGTCAAATAGCATTATAGCTGTTAAACAGTTTAAGACTATAACATTTTATAGGACCAGTAGATCAAGAGAAAACTTTTATAAAATTTCGCTTAATTCTATATGTATGACAAATGAACATGAGTGTCCATTGCTCACAAACTTTCAGAGACATTGAAGCCGACCACTGTCAAAGGGATATGCGTTTCGATGTATTAACGTGCTCGAAGGGAGTGGACGCCAAGAAGAGCTAAAAGAAGTTCTAAAGATGCACTCTTAAACATCTCTAAATTTATACGATTTTTTCCGGAAGACATTTCTGATGGTTAACGTTTGCATAATGTTATTGGAAATTTTGTAGAGTTGTATAGCACAAACCGGTCCCATACTTTTTGGAATTTTTCGTTTCTCAGAGAAAATCTTTCAAAACTATTATCTTACGAATTTCACACAAAAAAGTAAGTGAACAGACATATTGTCTGACGAAACGTAAAATTGAATTTTTCTGTCAGACGATAGGAACGTTCGAGTTTTGCTAATTCTAACAACAGGAAAACGTCGTGTGTCTTCATTTATTTCATTTCAACTTTATACAGGGTTAGTCGACAAATCGTACGTGCGGTTAACGTGACGTTAACCACCAATCTTAGGTTTTACGTTCAGTTAAAAGCTAGTCCAGATAAATCTATTTGACTATTAAAGTGTTGGCTGAATTACATTTTGGGTGTTTCCGTTCATACCTGAGAATAATATTCGAAAAATGACAGATTTGGAAGAGGATAGAAGGAAAAATTACTAAAGGGACACCAAAGTTTGTAGTTGTCAAGATGGTAACAGGTAACAAATTATTTATTTGTTTCACCTCACAGATCACAGAGAATTTTACTTGGTGAAACGTTTTACGCACTTCCTCTGTGAGGTTTCTATTTTACAAAACGTTGGGTATGAGCTCATAATCTTAAAAAAAAACTCGAAGTTGCCGGCTAATAAAACCAGTTATGACTTAAGCCGGAACCACACTTGTAACTTGTGGCTTGGTATGTTGTGTCGCGTTCTGTGCACACTTGTCTAGTGTTCTGTGTTTTTTTTAAATGAATTCAATTGTTGTTCGTTTTGCTTTTTTGACGTTGTCGGTTTCCTAGTAAATCTGTTCAGATAATATATTTGTCTCGTTTCATTGCGCCATAGAGCGTTGTGGCGCAATCGGAACAGGAGCGCTTTCGACACAACGCACCACACTGCAACTGCACCACAACACACGACAAAAATATGTTTCTACGCATATGAATTTGAAATCCATTGGAGTGATAGCGACACGCCACACCACAAAACACTACAGCATACGTTACAAAGCGTGCTTCCGCCTTTAATGTAAATATTATGCCGACAAAATTTAACTTTTAAATGAGCCTACAGTTTTGGGTTTTCTTTAATTGGCAGCAAGTATTTTTGAGACTGACACTTTGGCAGCAGACCACTAGACTATTTTTTATCGTTTTCCCCCAAAACAGCGATTTTAAGAAGGCATCTCCAAACAAAGGTAATGTCAAAATAACTTGATTATAATCCAAATATGATTTTCCCATAAAAAAGTTCTAAAAATAATACCTAACCGTTAAATTCGAACCGATAGCCAAAACCTATATTTACCTACCCACCTTATTGCGAAACAATATAACAAACTTTCGTTACGTAATTCCACATTTAGTTATTAACGTCACCAATTTGCATAAACTGCTGATAAAAATGAAAACATATTTTCTCCACCTACGTCAATACGTGACTTAATGAAGCTAACAACTCCCCCTTTCGATTAAGTGTAGGTAATATGCTAAAAAAAAAAAGCTCAACCACACGCGTTTATTATGACCATAAAACTCTAAGTTCCACCGCCTCCACTTATCTATATCTATAGTTGTTATTAAGAATACCCCAATTTATTGTCATCGGTATTTCCATGTTCTAAAACATTTTGTAGTGCAGACAAAATATTCAAAATGTCTCAGCACATTTTGTTATCGAGGCAGCACGTGCATCTCTTTTGTGTGAATCCTAGCCCCAGCATATTTAACCAAAAAGTCAACCCACACTCTTATAGGAACGGGCTTATCAGCAATATCGAAAACCCAAATAAATAAATCCAAGACTTAGGCGAGTGGTGATTGATTTTAGGTCGATTCAGTGTAATATAAACACTATAACAAATTAGCATACAAACAAAAAAAAAAAAAACGGTCCAACGGAAATACTTAATTAACTTAGTCATATAGCTACGAGTATGATTGCTAAGCACTACCAATAAATCACAGGTCATAATTGACAAAAGTATCTGTCATAGTTCCATACACCATATTCCACTCGCATGCGATTTACTTACAAACCGTTTAATAATCAACTAACCTTGAACTTTTTCCCTGCAACCGGTTCCGATAGAGCGAATCTGTTTTATTATCGAACTGCCAGCCACTTATAGAATTCGCATTAGAAACAGAGGCAGTTGGTTGGTGGAACTATCTAGTCCGTACGTCTATTCAGTTTTAGTACAGCTGTTGTGAAGCTATTTCGTACTGATAACGGTTAATTGGCAAAACAAATGTATAAGTCGGCACAGACAGGGAGGGTGAAACATCAAATATTGATAACGATAGTGATATACTAAAAGTGGAAGAGACACTCGCGGAAAATATGCTTGTTATTAAGAAGAAAATATTTGCTGAACGTATTTACACCTTAACTGTATCAAATGATTTTAGTTCAGCACCTCGTTGCACAATCACTTTTTTCAGCACAATTCACTAAACACTGACGGATCAACGAGAAGAGTACTTTTGGTATCTCGAAACTCGTAAAGTTTTAAACATTTCTTGTCGTACGATGGCGAATATCCGGCGGAACACACATCAAATCGCGGCGGTATTTGTCGACAGACTAAAAACAAAGTCCAACAACGCGCACTCAACAAGCTGTGCGCAGTGAATATATGAATGAATTTGTATGCGCTGCATTGCCGACTGAGGGAATTGAAATGGAATCGGAAATGTAAACAAGTAGTGAGAATCACAGCTGTTCTTGTTTATCACTAATTTATGTGGGAAGACGATTTGTTTTTAAACAAAAACGAGTTTCGGTTGCAACGTGTTACGTGTTGTTGTTGGAATAGGATTTCTTTCTAATGTTGGACGTTTTGTTGAAGACAGAGTTTTGTTAGGGCGACAGGGTTACCGCGACGCGATATAGTCACAAATTTTAGTTTTGGTTGTTGCTTTACTTCTTCTAAATTCGTTTAAAATAAAACAAAAGAAAATAAATGTTTTAAGGACCTTGGTACAATTCTCCACTCTTTTTTCGCACACGTTTTTTGCCCGGGACATTATTTGCTTGCGAAAATTGGGCATTTGTACTGCAGTGTTGCCAGCTTTTATAAGAGGTATGGAGCCAAATTGGAAAATGTTGGTGCTAAAAATACGTAAACTCAAATATGATGGTCAAAAATGCATATATTTTTTTTGTAATTCATTGGCACACTTGTTCTGAGACAGAACAGCAACAAAAAAGCTGTGCCAAAAAGACAAACATGATGAATAGAATAAAAATTCTTGAATGGAATGCTAATGGTATCGAGAGTCGCAAGGACGAGATGAAAGTGGCTCTTGACATACACCAGATAGATATATGTCTCATTTCAGAGACACACTTTAAATTTATAACTAATTTTAAACTGCAAGGATATGAATTATATCACTCCCCACATCCTCATAACTGTGCAAAAGGTGGGGCTGCAGTGTTAATAAAGAATACAATAAAACACCATATAGAAGCAAAATTCCAATCATGTGCCATCCAAGGAATTTCCATAAGTGTAGAAACGGGTAGTGGGCAAATATCTGTTGCAGCAGTATACTGCTCTCCTAGCTATAGACTAAAGAAAAACGATTTTAAAAGTCTTTTCCGCATATTTCACAATCGATTAATCGCGGGAGGGGATTTTAATGCCAAGAATAAATATTGGGGATCTAGATTGACAAATACTAGAGGCAGAGAATTATATGAAACTATTAAAGAAGTCGGCGGCAAATATCACTCAACGGGGAAACCTACCTACTGGCCTACAGATAGGAATAAAACCCCAGATCTTGTAGACTTCTTTATATCCAAAAATATATCCTCAAATAAAATAAATATAGAAGAAGGCCCTGATCTTCAATCAGATCATTCCTCAATACTTCTTACACTTGGTGATAGAATAATAATAAAAGAACATAGCCCTAAACTAGTTAATAGACTGACTGATTGGAACCACTTCAGGCAGAAGTTGGAAGAATGTATCCAATTATCATCAGCTATTCAAACAGAAGATCAACTAGAAGAAGCAGTGCAAATATTTACACTGGATATACAAAAAGCTGCATGGGCTGCAACTCCCCAAAGAACAAACAAGATTAAACAAAACTCTTATCCGCGTGAAATATGTCAAATTATTACAGAAAAGAGGAAAGCTAGAAAACGCTGGCAACAGACAAGGGCGCCAAGCGACAAAACCACACTGAACAACTTAAATAATAAGCTCAGAAAATCTATAAGAGAATTTAATAACGAGTCTTTAAAAACGTATCTTACGAGTTTAACAAATGATGCTAGTACAGACTACTCGCTCTGGAAGGCAGCAAAGAAAATGAACAGGCCAATAGCTCACATTCCGCCAGTAAAAACCAGAGAAGGTAACTGGGCAAAAAGCAGTCAAGAAAAAGCAAATACTTTTGCAGAGTACCTTGAGAACGTCTTCAAACCTTATGAAGATAAAGATTATCAAGGAAACGAAGAAACGTGCGAAGAAGAGAGACCTATTCGGCCGGTAACAGCTAAAGAACTTGCCAAAGAAATCAAAGAAGGCATAAACATAAAAAAAGCCCCAGGGTTCGATTTAATCACAGGGGAAATTTTAAAACAATTTCCTCGAAAAGGTTTAAAAAAACTAGCGCAGATTATAAATGCTGCATTTAAATTAAGATATGTGCCAAGCATGTGGAAGGTCGCGGAGGTAATAATGATACCAAAACCAGGTAAACCACCTAGCGAAGTAGCCTCATATCGCCCAATATCGATACTACCAATGTTGTCCAAGCTATTCGAAAAAATGCTGGCAAAACGTCTGCAAAAAATTATTGATGAAAAATCGCTACTTCCAAATCATCAATTTGGGTTTAGAAACAAGCACTCTACAATTGATCAGGTGCATAGAATCACAGATAAAATCGAAAAAGCATTTGAAGAGAAAAATGTGTGCTCTACAGTATTTCTTGATATAGCACAAGCTTTCGATAAAGTCTGGCACAAAGGACTGATACACAAACTACAAAAGCAACTGCCGAAGCAGTATTCGACTATTCTGGAGTCTTATATATCAGATCGATTCTTCAGAATTAAGCAAGATACAGAGTGTTCAACATTAAGAGAGATTAAAGCTGGTGTACCGCAAGGCAGTGTGCTAGGTCCAGTTTTATACCTACTCTTCACTAGCGATTTGCCTGAAAATGTAGAAACCACCATAGCTACTTTTGCAGATGACACAGCCGTCCTTGCTGTGGGAGCAACTGTCGAAATAGCAACAAAAAAGCTTCAGACGGCAATAAACAATATTTCAGAATGGACAAAGAAATGGCAGATTAGATTAAATGACCTTAAGTCAGTCCATATTAATTTTACGTATAAAAACGTACCACACATTCCAGTCTACATTAACAACAATGTAGTAGAATTTTCTAACACAGCTAAATATCTAGGCATGACTCTAGACGCTAAACTGCGTTGGAAAGCGCACGTTAAGAAAAAACAAGATGAATTGAACATGCGATACAGTAAATTGTATTGGCTTATTGGGAGATACTCATCCCTGTACAACTACAATAAGTTATTGCTATACAAGCAAGTTCTAAAACCAGTATGGACCTACGGGCTCCAATTGTGGGCATGCACATGCCAAACAAACTTACAAAAAATTCAGGTTTTCCAAAATAAAGTACTAAGGAACATAGTTAATGCACCTTGGTACATACGAAACGCCGATCTGCATAGAGATCTAAATGTTGAAATGGTTGAAGATGAGGTTAAGAAGGTTGCTCAGAGGCATAGAAATCGGCTTCTCAGCCACGTAAACGCAGAAATAACAGAACTTTTAAATGACAATGTAATCAGGAGATTGAGACGTATAAAACCTCTTGATCTGTAAGATTAGGCTAGGGCTAAGAAATTAGATACTGATTTCAAACAAAACAAATTTAAAAATCCGACAAACGGCGGATTTATCTCTTTAAATTCATTGAATAATTCAAAAATTAATTGCTGATTAGTCGTACGACTAGGTGCAATCTAATTCGGGATGGCGAATGTCAGTCCCCCGGGAGTTTTTTTAGATGAGTGAAAGTCCATCACTATTGCAGGAGCATCCCTCGCGTACTAGCTCTGCAATGTCTTTCGATGATTTTTTACTTCCAGCGAATTCCCAACACAAAAAAAAAAAAAAAAAAAAAAAAAAAACTTATTCTGATTAAATTGTTTTTCAAAGACGACGATAAACTATAAATAGGCGGTGATATAGCAAAAGTTCTGACACAAAAATGTTCCCTACGAAAATAATTGAAAAAAATCAACTACCACTGATTGGATTCCATCAGAAAAAATTTAATTATTATTATATTTAATTTATGGAATGATGTTTGGTTTTTGTGGAATTAACTGAAAAGTTGATCGGAATTAGTTTTTCGTGCGGTAAAATTTTTAAAATCTTCTTTCTAAAAAAGTTTAGATAATTTTCCACTTTTTTTTTTTTTTTTTGTTGTTTGATAGACTATCTATATAATTAATAACCAACATTTGAAGACCAAGATTAAGTTAAACCATCATGTTTATGTTAAAAAAAAGGAAAAGAAAATGTTTACGGCTTCGTTTTAATATACCCAAAAGCTATATGTAACTGGGACTTTACACGAAAAGAGTGAGTTTGCAATTGAAGTATGTAGGTATGCATTTTTTAAGGAGCCTAAACATAGCCAAACTTTAAAATAAATAGTCTGAATTAGGTTGATTCCCAAATGACAATTTTAAGGAGGCAGCTGGTAGCACTGCTACATTATGTAGCAGCTGATGGAACTCTCCACAAATTATTTTCCGCTGCCCTTTCGCAGACGTTTCGCTGTCCTTTTGGAGACCACCGGAAAATTTCGTTTCGCACTACTACGCTTTATGGATTATGAAAGTTGACATGTAGCGGAAGGTCTCGGGAAAGTGGTTGACGTTTAAATTTTTGTTAGGAAAATATTAGACCCTGCTTGAGGATTTTTGTGCCGCAATAGTTAATGTTGAGGGCACCTAAATTCCATTTTTTAACATTTTGTTTATGGTTTGTTTACGTTTGGTATGTAAACGAATTTACCAAAAGTAATAAGAACAAAATGATTTTATGTCAGCTGTCATATATAAGCCGTCTTAGCCTGAACGATAAAAAAAGGGAATAATTTTTTTTTTCTTTTGACGTAGATATATCGAGCGGCAAGCGTCAAATATATAGTAAAGAATTTCAGGACTGAATAGGCATTTTTTCATGTCGGATTTGACTCTGTAGAAGTGACGTTTACAACCAATATCATAATAAAGTAAAATTAAGAAAAATCTAGTTAATATTCGATTTTAGTTGCGTTGTAGAGTAAAGTCAATTTCAATTGTTTAGCTTCAACAAGCCTAACTTGTCACTTTCTACTAGTCTGCTGCACTTCCACTCCACAACTCTACTTACCAAACTACAAACCATAGGCGTGTTTGACATCAGATTTCTATATTCTTTTGATTTTTCGTTTAGTGCAGACTGAACAGACTGATTTTGATTGCTTTCCTTACAGTCAGATCTGGGTATTAATATTTTTTAACATCTTGAAAATAATTTTGGGGATTTTATAATGAAGAGTTTTACTCGCTACAGACTCAATAAAAAAAATGTTCATCATTCCAGCATTTTTAATTTTTTTTAAATAAGACTGTGTTTAGTTTCTAAAACAGCAAATTCTTGGGTCTGCTTGATAAAAAATTTGCGTCTAGTCCGCTCTAAGGTTGGTACATGTTGTAGGGAGGCTACAGAGCGTTAATGGGCTAAAAATTTAGACTTAAACACGATGTTTACATCTATGTTTGGTTTTTAAAATATACTTCACTTTAATACGTGAGATTAGATGGATTCTGTGTTATTTTATATCGTTGTTTTATTTTGCCTGGACTTTTAGCTAGAATTTTTGATTCCATTTTGTTTAATGTTTTTTTTTTTTTTTTTGACTGGATTATAGTTTTTTGACTGTTTTTTTCCAGTCAAATCAGACTGGAAGGCCGATTTCAAAATGGCAGCGCTGCAAATCTGGGCACAGTTTTAACAATTCGATATTAATCTGTATTCAACAATTTATAGCTAATTGTATATAATCATGTGACAATTAAGCAAAGCTAATTCTGTTTAGCACCGAATGCATAACGATCATGATAGATGTGCTTTGATTTCAATAATAGGCACCCTCTTCTCTTTCCTTCTAAGCCTTAATTTTCCCTTCTAACAATTTATTGCCCCAATCTAAATGGCCGCACACACTACCACTTCAAACTCATCATTTAAATCAATTTGTTTCCCCAAAGTGACAAAAGTACCGATTAGCGTCGACACATAAATTTTAATCATCACAGCACTTTTTGGTGCGTGATAACTCCGCTACTACTCGCATAGACCAATTTAATCAATTCTCATTAAATGCCACCAGTTCCTGATAATTAAGGCGCCACTTCAAAAGGCATTATGCGATATTCCAACAGTGTGCAAGGTATCCCCAAGAATAGACAACCGTAACATTCATTTCTGTGGTGATGATCAATCACATCTCCCAATACATTTCCATTGGGCTATTGAACCCTAGGTCAGCCTCTGCAACTCGACAGTTTCAGATTAAGTGTAGGTATACACAAAAATCCACACAGCCCAAAGTAATCAAAATTTAGGACACTGGCGTACGCCGCGCTGTAAAACTAAATTGACTGTGAGTTTTATCTCAAGTGGTAACAAATTTGTCGGACAAATATTGTCCGTAAAAAACGCAGACAGCGATTTTATGAGATGAAGGCGACCGAGAAGCCGCACGTTCAAGTGTTATGTTTATCTAAACTCCAGAAGAAGCCACTTGAGACGCAATAGCTAATATGTACAGCGCGTTGATCTTAATTGGTCACAAAAAGCCTGATGGCGATGGGGCGAAATGGAATTGCTTACGTACGCAGAGAAATCTCTAGGGAGAGACCCATTGGCCCATCAGAGATGAAGAGACAATTTAATCCGGGCCGGGCTGTCTGCGTCTGTCTGATGTCGATGCGATAAAATTCAAATTCGATCAAAAGTCCCTGGAGCGATTCGACTGCCTTCTTGTACTTGCTCGGTGCTCGCCTGTATATCTATTGAGAGGAAAAACTTTATCGAATGCATTCCAATTAGGATAATGGGATTTTGGATATACAGTCCTACTTCGGAGTAGATAACCCAAAAATGGCTTAATTTAATTTTCACTTAATCTAGCGCGTTACCCGTTGAATGGATGAAGGTGCTGCGCGTACATACCCAGTCGTGGTTAGTGGATTGTGGACTGCTCCTTTTTGGGTGGATTGCATGAGAGATTTATGCGAGACTCGGTTATATTGGTGGGGATTTATTAATTGGAATTTAAGGGGATTTTCAGAGATAGACATCTCAATGCAATACTGCAGTTGCATTTTCAATTGGTATCAAGACATTGTAGGGGGATCGGAAGAGTGTTTTTTTTTATACATACTCGTATGCTTTTGTGGAAAGTGGTTTGCTACGAGTAAATGGTTTGATATGAAGTAGCTCACGATAAGAAAGATTTAGGTCAACAATGGGTGAGGGTAAGTTTTTTTTTTGATTTACAAATCGCTCTTAGAGGTTCCGTGATTTAGGTATTTACAAATTCGTTAAAATATTCTGACACTGTGTTTTATGTTCTTCCATTGTCCGTAGGCTCTATCGGGAATATTGGAATCTTTACAAATCGAACAGCTCAATTTAAAAAGCAAGAACTTTATGCGAGGCGACGCGTTGATTGTTTTTAACATTTCAACTGGCAAGCATTGGTATTCCTGCTAGGCTCGAGAGAAGTAAGGTATCTGCAGTGCAAGTATACATGAACCTAGATCTAAGATTTAGTCGAAGGCACAGGTTTACTATTGAACTTGAAGAAAAAATCGTATATCAAAACTGTAGGTGAGTTTGAAAAAAGCTCAAGATCAAAATGGCGATTGAGTCCGAGGGTTGTGCATTAGTTTGGTTGTACCTAGTTCTTTCAATGATGAGCGGATCTCTTGATCATTGTTGCATTAGCGTTTCTTTCTATAGTTCAGCAATGAAATTATTTAAACTGATCTAAGGCTATATTTGAATAGACTATTATCACATCACCAGCGCATAAAGAGCTCACAATTTAAAAGGAAAAGGCAAAGGCACAGCTTAAGGACGACATTAAAATAAAGTGCACGACTGAGTCGAACGAAACTTTCTCGTTGATCAACAGTTTGATTGATTGTTTTCTTATTTTACTAAGTAGTTAGGTTAAGTAAACGGGTAGGTGGTGCAGGTAGAACCCTGCTGAAGGGTAGGTTAGGATCTGAAAGCAATGCTAGATAAAAGTACCTAACGGTTCATAAAATACAGAAAAAGGAATAGTGTTAAATAAAATTCACGTTTGCGTTATTCATCTGATATGGCAATATATTTTATCAAATAACGATGTGAGTTATTAAAGCTCTCAGTAACAGGCGATTGTCGCATGTTCTGGTTAAAGAGCTTTAATCGCCTACTCTACTATTTGATGCTCTTACAGTTTATGCGATTGTTGAGTACAAGGCAAAGTGTAGTCGGAGTTTCCGTTTTTTGATCTGCGAGGGCATGTTTTTCTTTTTGACTGGAATATTTTAGTAACGCTGTTTTAAGGTGTCTATAATTGGAAGTAGGGCTCCTATTAGACCGATATTTTTACATAGATATACATCCGGCAATTGCCTGTTAATGAGTACCTAGGTAAGATTTAAGAGGTTTGTTTTTGAACTTGCATTGTAAGTTATAAACCGAAAATACCGATAAAACGTAGTGGGAGTTTCTGATTGTGTAAACCACCAAGTGGTTGGAATTATTTTAAGGTCCATATTCAATATGTATATGGTTGAAAAGAAGAAGTGCGTAATATTTGCTAAAAATAAGTTTTGCATCGCTGTTATTGCATTTTTAATGTAAGTATTTGAGTACTAAGTTTTAAAAGGATGTATGAGCACAGATCTGCTTTTGGGTAGTAATTTTTGAGAAATAATTACAGACTTGTTTATTCGATTTTTTTGAGTAAAACTAAATATGGGATCCTAATTGGTATTATTTTATTATCCCAAACACGTATTTTGATCAAAATCGTTTGTGTGGTTTTAGTAAAATTTTGCAGACAAATCAGTACCAAATACTGCAATGTTAAGTTAGACAAATACTATTGATTACCAATTAAGCTGAAAACCCATTATACCTAAGTCATTGTTTTTAAAATTAGCGTTTTCGCTGAGTGCAACTCAAAATTGAGGACTCGCAATAATTTTAAAAACATTAATTTGACGTGAAGTTTGCATTTTGGCCAGAATCGTTATTGCCGTTTTAAGGTAAACTAAACCAAATTAAATTTTAAAAAATTACTATTTTCAAAAATCCATTGTACGGTAATATAGAGAAAAACTGAGTTTTCTATTGAGTTGGAAATGACCAAATTACCTTAGATATGGATTTTTGCTACAATCGTACGGACCGTTTTCGAGTATACATATTATGTCGAAATTTCAAAATTACCGTTTTTCGAATTTTTAGCCAAAAACTGGGTATGCAGTCATGGTAACCTCACCTAATAAAACTTAAATATCGATTTTGGTTGAAATCGACAGATCGGTTTTGCGACACTCTTTTTTGAGTTCCTCTATCATCGTAATGTCAGAATTGATTAACATCTCGAGTTCGAAATTTTGAACGAAAACAATATCTTTCTCCTACTACGTAATGGAGAAAGTTAAAAAATAATGTATTTAAATAAATAAGATGAATTGACTGTACTGTGTTTAAAAATATTTCGAAATTAAATTAATTTTGTCATTTTTAGCTACAGTTTTAGTTCCAATTTTGCACACAAACTTTATTTTCAAGTTACTACCACAAACCTCTCAATTTCTTGTACTTATGCCTTGAATTTCCTCGGGAACGACTTTCAATGTGATATACTCGTAATGTATACGGACTTTGATAAGGCATTTGATCGCGTTAACTACATTGATTTCTAAACTAACTGACCTAGGACTTCACTCCAATTTTCTAAAGTGGATACATTCCTACTTAATGGATCGTATCCAGTATGTTCGCATAAATGACACGTTCTCGTCACCAGTTTATGTTACCTCTGGAGTATACCTCAAGGTAGTCATTAATGCCCTCTGTTCTTCCTTTTATTTATTAATGACATTCCTGACTTGTTTTTGAGTTCCTAGTGTCTTATGTTTTACGACGATTTAAAGGTCTTTCGACCTATACGATCAGTTCACGATTGTATTCTTTTACTAGAGGATATTGACAAACTTTCAATATGGTGTCATAATAATGGTCTTCATCTCAATGTCTCTAAATGTCAAAGCCTTTCTTTTTATCGTAACCTCTCTCCAATACACTTTACGTACGTAATCCATAATACCCCTCTGTCCATTATTTCATCCAAAAAAGATCTTGGAGAAATTTTTGACGCAAAACTTAGCTTTTGCAGCAGGATGATGTCAGGTTTCAAATTGCAGAACTCGAAAGACTTTCAAGATCCACATGCTCTTATTTATCTTGTTTATTTTATAGATAGATCTATCGAAAGCATCCTTAATGAGCAATTTTGTGTTACTGCTTTTATTTCACAGGCACATAGTCAAAACATTGAAATGTTCTAAATAATATCTCATAGTAGGTACCTCCATTTGAACTTCGAAGCTTAAAAATGACTTGACTGAATTCTTCCGTTCGCTCAAGCCCTATTTCAATTACATATAAGGTCGAGAGTATAGAATGATTCCTTGTTATCCTGTAAAATATTAAAGTTTCCATCACTGTAATCATAAAGCCTTTAGTGGACCTTTTAAAAAGCTAGGATATAAAAGCAAATATAATTCTGGCAGTACAGACCGGAATCAAATAGATATTTACAAACTACGAGTATCTTCCATTTTATAAGACATTTTGTCACCACATCCATTGAAAGTAGTGACTTAAATGTAAACCTTTACTGAACCTCTTATATTGCACAACCGCGAATATTTGTTTAATAGACAAAACCACTTAATGTACCTACAGCATTCATTCTTAAAGACATATGGAAATAATTTATTTTACGACTCTTGCGTGCCTTAAATGAACTCTTTTGTTTCATAGATGAACATGACCGCAGCGAATTTTTCACACCATATGCACGGTCAGTTTGCATTATATCTTGGTAAGTACTTGATGGCAATGTGTGTCTAATAGCCTTCCCCGCAGTTAGTATGGCACAATTCGCACTTTGCCACAGTTACCACTTACACTTTGCCTTTATAGTTGTACCTACCGAATGAATGGAATCCTTCCGCATTCCGTCAGCACAATTTTAAGGCGCTCTTTCATAGATAAACTTTACATACAGTTAACGTCATTGCGGATGAGTTGCATATGTGAACACACGCTGTGGGTCTAGTACCGAGCCGCTCCGAAGAGGTACAGCGTCAATGTTAATTTTCATATTTAAGTGTGAAGAGAATTTTCTCCAAAGTGACCCTTCATTTGCATCTCAAGACGATTTCGGCTTTTGTTTGTTTTTGGCTTGGTGCTGCTGTTGCTGTTACTGTCCATCTGAATGCATGATGCAACAGATGTTACATATGCAGCCCATCAGGGGGAGATGCTATAATGCATTTACAGTGAAGCACTGTAAACGGAGAGCAAGTGGCTGGAAGAAATACACTCAGTTCTAGTTGTGGAAATAATTATTTTTTTCGAACGCATCCGAGTTTACCTTATATTTTATAAGGTTATGATTTATGAAAGTGCAGATCGTAAAATATTGTGGTCGCTGGGCGCATAGTGCTGGTTCTTGCATTTCCTTCATTAAAAGTTAATCTACTACATTTTTACCATTTGCCTACTACTGCCAATAACCAATTTTTGCTACAATTTTTGACTTAAGTTATTTCTTTCTTTTTTAATAATGTTTTTGTGAGATTCTCAAAGTGCCACATTTTATTTGGGTGAATACATCCACCTTGGAAAATAAAATCTGTAACAGTTCGCTGTCAGATTTTAACTGTAGTCTCAAGAATAAATAAAAACTATAAGAAAATACACCGCCTTGAAAAATTCTGTATTTTTTCATGCCTGTAGTTCTCCATTTAGTTATCAGTTGAATGGCAATTCTTTTGTCTGTTCAGTTAAAAAGGCAGTATACATTGAGATATCAGTTTCTAATAAGCTTTAATTTCTTTTCGGGATCAGTCGAATGTTGGAAGACATACATCACGTATTAGAGAACTAAAACGCGCATCTCCGGTAATTTAAGAAAACAAGCATTTTGCAACGTATGTTGTTTAAGTATTACTTATAAGCTTTAAGGCAGAGGTGTGAAACTCAAACTGACAAATTACATCTTAAGTTTTTTTATACTGTGCCACCTCTCATGAATGTCTGACAAACATCCGAGAGTGATGATATATTTTTTTATAACTAATTTGACAAATCCATCCAAAAGGAATTTTCTGACAAGTTTAGAGAACCGAAAATGTAAAATGATTGTTAACTCGTTTTTTTTTTTTGTACTTGTTCTTTCCCTTTGTAATTCTGATGAGAACGCGTTGTAGAAATAAACTTTAAGGCCCAACTTCTAGATTCATTCGAGTCTGCGATATAAACAGAGACGTAAATTCAACAGAAGGAACATCCCGATAATGAACAAAATTTTAGGTAACGACAATCGGTTTCAATTTGTGCGCGTTTTCTCATAACTAGTAAGACCGTTATTGAAATAGAAACTTTACAAAACTCCACTGAAAAGATTATCATTGATTAGGTAATTCTAGGTCTCATTTATCATTTCATAAAAACGAAAAAATTTAACAACGTCAATGTCTGCTCGCTGTTGTGACTAAATCTTGTTGTTTCACCAGTGCAAACTTCAACTGAATGAATTTACCAGATGTCACTTTAGATTTGTTCTAAACAGTCAAATTTAAATGCTTTGCTTTTAAAATTTGAGACTAACAGCCAACTCCTGATACTGGGTCGTGGCATTATAGCATCTACAGTTGGTTTGGTTTCTGTCGATGACAATGTTGATTTGGACACATCTGTCAGTTGCATAGATTTTCATCCGCAAAGCTGCTGGTACTTGTGCTGCTGGTACTTGTGCTGCTGGTTTGTTTGACGTGGCCAAAGAGGATCTATAACTAGAGAGCCAACTGAGAGCAGAAACGGTACATTTGCCTACAAGCTGTTGTTTGGCTGCTGTCGGGTACAGGAATTCCTAAGTATTAGTGCCTGTACATATCAAAGGAGCGCCATTGCTGCCGCACGCATACTTAGGAATTCCTGTACCGACACTTTATGTCAATCGGGCGGCCATTATTATGGCGTGGGCGACTGTGTTCGGCATTTTTGGTGCCCATTAGTTACACGACGTTCACATCTCAGTTCAGTTTGAAAGTTTTTAAGTTTTATGAAATTGTTTTTACCAAATGTAATTTTTGATATAATTTTGTCAAAATGCCAAATACCTCAATAAAATCATGTTTTTTTTCGATATCTATCAGAAATCGATTTCATGACATTAATCAGATAAAAATCAACTCAAACGATTTTTGCACTCTTATTAAAAGAGATTTATTTGTAACTTCAAGCATCTATTGTAGGTATATTTTAAAGAAAACAAATTGTTTTCGTCGATTTTAATGCTTATCATTTTGAAGTCATATTGAAACAAAATAGGTATTTTAACACAGTTTGGGGAAAGTGTATTTTAGTTTCAGTATAATTTTTAATCTGTAAATGGTACATAAAATGGATAAATAATTTCTGTTTTTGTCCGTTTATAATACCTACCTACCTGATTATAACTATATGCGCATTTCATTTTTTCAGGTAAATTCCATAATAAAACAAATCCTATGTAGATCGCCTTTTATTTATAATATGAAGTAAGGCGTGTTTTTTTTAGCTTCGAAACTCAAAAAAACACGAATATACTTAGAACAACATCGCCTTTTGTATTTCAAAAACACATAAAGTGTACTTGTTGTTGTTAATTAATAATTTAGGGAGGCTTACAAAAATATCAGTGGACATTTTAAAATACAACGTTATAAAATTTGCAAAAGAATATCCATAAAAATTAACAAAACAATTTGGATTCTTACATTCGATTGAATACGCGAAATCTGAAATCGGATCGAATCGCAGAATCCATTTAAATACCAAATTATTTTGTCTTTTTGTTAGGAGTATAATCTTTAATCATTATTATATCGGAGTACCTATATTTATTTTTTAAAATAAGAATTTTTAGTGCTCCTCAGTAACAACAACACATTTCAGTGTTCACTCTAATTAAACCACAGAATTCCTATTCATACTTTGATTTTGTACAAAAATGGTGCTAAAAAAAGAAGATGAAAATACCCACCAAGTAGCTAATAGATATTTATGCAATGTTTACGAATAATTAAAATCAAATCACTTTTGCCCTAGTGAAAACTCGGGCTTAGCTTGCATGGTAATAACCTATTTTTGGAACAACTCCCAATGGTATCTGCATGAATTTTGCTGTCAAAAATATTTTTCATGTAAAGAAAACTAAAAAAAAACTGAAATGTGAATGGATGAACATTTATTGGCACCTAAAATGGATAGAGCACAAGTAAATCTATCTAAAAAACCATACTCAACATGTATTCCTTTTACATTTATTGTTATAAATTCATTTACAAATTGTTTGTTATTGAAAAAGTGCCACCCGAGGGCCATTAATAACACGTATTCACAGACAGGAAAAAAAAGAGCGCGCGAGAGAGCGCTGTCATTCAAAAATTGAGGGGATAATCGGTTAGGGGCAAGTCGAGTTGGCCCTCTTGTTGTAGATCCTCTTTGGACGTGGCTAGCGCACTAGTGCGCACTGAGAAGTGTCAGCAAATTTTCACGCCTGTCTAGAACCCTGCACAACCCTTAAAATTGGGCTATCATATCGAACGCAAAATATCCTGCCCTGAAGTCTGTCAAGTGTCAGTTCTTGAAATTGACAAATAGGGTAGGGCGGGGCTAGTTGGGCCACGGGGCAAGTAGGCCCACTCGAATAACTCAGAAACTAAAAGTCCTACATGACAACGATGACACACAATCGAAGTGTGTGACTTACGGCCACAAGCCAAACTAGTTGAAATTGCATTTTTACTTTCAAAGGGACGCGTTGTTTAAAATTTGTATTTTTAAGTGTAAAAACTAAAAAAAAAAAATTATTTCTTTTCTTTCTTTTTTTGTGAAGCGGTGCAAATATCAGAATAAGGTAAACATTTTTCATGTGTCCCGTTATTGTATTTTATTTTTTCGAGTGTGGAATTGAAGTGTTTGGTTTTGGTGTAGTTGTTTCTTTGTGAAACAAAATGTTCAACAAAGTCAGTGCGGGGTAAGTTGGACCGCCAGTGGTGAGGAAGAAAAACATCTTGATTGGTTTTGTCTTATGTGTATGGAAGCATATTCAAAAAGTTTACCTGGGGACGAGTGGGTGCAGTGTCACACTTGCCGAAAGTGTGCCCATTCAAAATGTTCCAAAATATGTCAAGGAAACATCTTTATTTGCATAAATTGCAGTAACGATTACACGATTCATAATCTATAAAATAATATTTTTATTCTTATCTGAATTTATTTTATAGAACGTCATAAAGTGGTTTTTTATTTTCGTTTTTTGAAGTTTATGTTGTGTTTTTTCATTAAGTTTTCATTTTAAATACATTTTAAATACGTTTTCGTATTTTGTAAAAATTACTTTTCAGTTTTTTAGGTTTCGGACCAACTTACCCCACTCACTGGTCCAACTTGCCCCGCTGGTGAGGTAAGTTGGACCACTTGGACTTGGTGTATTTGAGTCAAAATAATTATTTAACTGTAAGATAAATTGTTTTTTTGTTAATAACATTAAGAAGTCGAAGTTTCAATGTATCTATTTACTTTAGTTTCATAGCTTAATTATGAACAGATTGGAAGTTATGAAGCGTCAAAAAAAAAGTGGTCCAACTAGCCCCGCCCTACCCTACTTATCTTTTAAGATGAGACTTGTCAATAATTTTACCGAGCATGGGAAAGTCGAAAGAAGACCATCGAAACCCTTCAAACGCTGCTGTAGCTGCTGCCATACAAAACAATCCAAGAGTTTCGACAAGAAGCTTATCTGCTCAAATGGGTATGGGTAAGCATACAGTCATTGCAGTCAATCATGCTTCATGCACAATGATTTGGACTTATTCCCATATAAAATTCAAATGGCCAACAAACAGAACGCAGCAGACCTGCCGATTCGCTTGGAATTTTGCCAGAAGATGCTTTAAATGGTGGAAGAGGACGGAAACATACTGAGCTGTCTTTTTATGTCTGACGAGGCCCATTTCGACTTAAACGGCAGCATAAACAAACAAAATTGTCGAGTATGGAGTGCTTCCAACCCACAGATACTCCATGAGACGGCATTGCATCCACTTCGTGTCACAGTGTGGTGTACAGATTCATCACGCTGCATTGTCGGGCCCTACTTCTTCGAAGAAAACGGTCACACCGTTACGGTTACAGGAGACCATTACTTGAGCATGTTGAGATAGTTTTTCTATCCGCCGAATGATAATTTCTTTCAATTCTGTGTGCTTTCAGCACGATTGTGCAACTCCTCACATAGCCCGGTCTGTTATGGCAGAATTGCGACGAAAATTTCCCAATAAGCTGATATCCAGAAACTCCACATTCCGTTGGACCCCCAGGTCGCCTGACCTTACTGCACCTGACTTTTTCTTGTGGGGTTATATTGCAAACAGCAAGTCTACAAAGCAAAACCAACAAATTTGAATCAACTAAAGCAATCCATTCGAGAAACAATTGCGGCTATTCCTGTCTCTTCAAACAGTAACTTTTTGGTAAGATGCCGCACATGCATCAACTAGCATGGGGGCGGGGGCATTTAAATTATTCCATTAGTTTTAAAATTAATTACACTGTATTTAATGAAATTGAATGAGCGTTAACATGAATAAAAGTAAAATGAATTCCATACACTAAAAAAAAAAGTTATTTGAGTCTCTTTATGTAGCAATCAGCCACCCTGCATAGAGTTTTAGTTCACAAACGTTGTTGTTTTCAAAAAATTCCCTTTTGAATATCAAATTTATTGAATTTATCTTTATCACGATAAGTATCTCAACAAACGAATGACTGCAAACGAAATGACAGCAAAACTCAGCACCCCACAAATTAACTGGGGTCAGTTCATCATATCAAAAACATGTTTTCAGTACCAGGGCGAGTTGAGTGCTATATCGAACACACTAGGGTTTACCCAGTGCGCACTAGTGCCCACGTCAAACAAACCTATTGGTTCAGAATATTTGTTTCTAGCCCCGAATACTGAAGCTCCAGTTCCCCCGGCATCAGTTCTTGACCCATCTGTGTACCACTTTGAGTGATTGCGCAGTCTGTGAATTGTGAATTCATTACTCCAGTTCTTCTTGTTGCTGAGCTTAGTAACAAAGTTCTTTTGGATATCAAATCTTATGATGATATTTATCATCTCTACAAAAAAACAATAATAATGGTTGTCTTTTGATTAGTGCGTCAAACTGTTTTAATGTGATGCACTTTTGTATTCCTATTCCTTCTTTGGTCATTCTTAGAATTTCTTTTAGTTCCAATGAGGTATATCGTATATGCTAGTGACCGTCTTTTTTTCTGTCGTTTTGTCAAGTCGCGTACATCATTGATTCACAAACCGTGTGCGAAGTCTTTGTTTTTGACAAAGTATATAACAAATATATTGCAGCTTATTTTGTGTGCATTTTTTGTTTCATAGTCTGCTGATGATCTAAGTCTGGCATTACTTCATTGACTTGAATACTTAGTGCACCCCTGCGGTCCAACAAATATACTTCACTGGTAACTCCTAACGGAGTTTGCTACAAGTTACCGTCAAAGAACCACCTTAGCAATAAAAACTCGATTCCATTAGATCACCAGATATATTTGCGAATCATGGCCAATTAGTATGAAGACAGAAAAAAGCTAAAGTGAAAGTGCTTAGGCCTTGTCCAATTCCTAAATTCCTGAGTACCTACTTTCTATAGGTAGGTGCCTATCTACATTAAGCATCTTTCAAACAACTGATGGCGCAATTTCCACAACCAGTTACAATTTGTCTCTGAACTGGTAACTTCTGATGGTTTTTTTTTAAGATTTCAACCACGAAACAAACAACAATACCCGTCATAACAAAGCGCCATTTTGACACCGGTTTTAATAAATGTAAATCGTTCTGAAAAGCTTATTGAAAGAATTCAGTCCATCACAGCATCGTCTCTTACCATCTGATAGGGTGACAAAATTAAGAGAAAATCCCTCCCGCTGAGTGTACGTCCAATCAGCCGGTTTTAATAGATTCATGCGGAGAATCAAATTGATGCCCGAAAAGTGTGTTTTGATGTTCGTTGTTTTTTTTTTATTACCTTTGGCTCGGCTCAATTCTTTTTATTGTCCCCTCTATATGCATACTCACTCTTCTTCTTCATCGTTCTTTTATGTTGAAACTTTTAGCATCCACCAACACCGTGGTCCCCAAACATGTACACATTTCTTTGACCAAACTTAAAAGTATTTTGACGCTGGAATTTCTATTCAATTTAGTTTGAGTTCAGCTTTGGATTTGTTTAGAGGCGGTTTCGGAACAGCGAAATTTTCAGCTATATCGCATGCCAAAATGACCGTGTCACGATGCGAAGGAATCCTTGTCGGTATTATGTGCATCCTGTCGGTGGTGCGCTTTAGTGAAGGATTATTTTTCAATTCGTGGTATAATCATGCCACCAGTTTTCAAGAAAATGAGTAAGTGCTGTTCAAAAGTGAAAGACACAGCCTCCGGTTGGCTTGTGGATGGATTAAAATAAATTTAAATAATTGTGGCAGTCAAGTATTATAGACGGATGCAAAAGTCAGTGAATCCATCAAAACCTATGCGAAAAAATAAATAAATAAAAAGGTACAAAATAAGATTTTCTCAAACCGAAAGGAGAAATGGTGAAAGAAGAACGCCTAGGGCGGAAATAGTGTTTGACAGGGCATAAGTATAAAAAGTGAGAGTTCATTAAGTTATCTCGCCAAATGTTGATCTCAATTGACACTTTTATCTTTCGTTAAGCATGATTTGTTTCACGCTCTTCTTCGGTAGGTTTGTTTTGCTATTTAGCGAATTGAGCTCTGTGTGATAAAACAATGATGTGGGTTTTTCTATAAAGTGGTATGTAAATTCAAAACCTTAGAATTGATTCAGTTGACAAGGATTGTCGAAGAAGTCCGTTTGTGCTTAAAGTAATTTGTTGGTTAAAGATAAAATTATTTCTGGAATTTGTTTGACATGAACTACATACAGAATACTGCAAACCACTTGCATTGGGACACCCGATTTTGAAAATATTTTAAAAAGTGTCGCTCACAAATGACTTTGTAATTTGCAGTCAGTTTCCATCAGTCATTACTTCAGTTGCCAAATGAAAATTACGGACAAAATTAGGTCAGTAGAAGGCGTGTCAAATAAAGCACGGAGCAGATCAAACCAAGTTCGTGAAAACTACAAGTGGAACATCATCAGCTGCTCTTTAAAATGCATTTGCGATACAAAAGTAGTTGCACAAATAGTTTCCCTGAATGTTATTGCCTATAAGTTTTAATAGCTGATCCAAATGAAAGTTAAAGCTATTGCGAAATCAACTCAATTTAAACTATTTACAAAAAACGAATAGAATTCACAGTAAAAAACTATCAACTGACACTTCACAAGTCTATTCGAAAGAGAAATCCAGCACCGTCATCGTTAATGTATTCAACGAAAGGAACAGTGAACAATCCGAATAAAAACTGTCACAGATATATTTTTTGTGGCGATTTTTTGATTAAACTGAAATCGGGTTGTTTGAAAATCTCTAGCAATGAATTAGTTCTACATGACAGTTTGTCTTAAAACTTAGGCAATAAATGAGCTTTTATTTGTTAATGTAAACGCATTCAATGAACAAAAAGTTGAAAGTCAACTTAGGTACTTTATCTGCTAACTTCAGCATACGGTGGATACATCGGATTGTACGCATATAAGGGCCTCTAGGCCCATTTTAACTTCGAGTGAATAAAATGGGCCTTAGAATCTTCGAACTTGTTGAACACTTTGTATTTTTTGACAGTTCAGTAAGCCGTAAGAAAAGCAATTTTGCATGACAATAACAATTGGAAATTTAGATTTTTGTGCGTGGGCACATCACACATAAGGGAGTTTAATAAATTAAACATTAGATTTCCCCTCCTTAGCATGCTTGGTACCCAAATACAAAGTAATCGCTGCCAATTATTACCCTTAGGCATAAGTAAGGTATCTCGAAGAACCTAACTTGACGGACTTAAAGGGCTTTTACTTTGCTACAACCTTTTGCTCAAAGCAAATGCATGTTTTTATTCATACGACCCAATAGCAAACTCAGAATTTTACATAGCATTATTTGCTTTGTCTGTTAAGTTTTATTCATACCAATCTGAGTAAAAGGTCAGTGACTCCGCTTTTGAACATGTCAAAAGTTGCAACTCCAATTTGTTTTTTGTTCATACGACCCAATAGGTAATTTAATATGAAAAATTTCGCTATTTTGAGTTAGTTAAATCTAGCATAGGCACTAAATATGTTTATTAGTATCGCGCTATGAATTCAGAGTGGATCCAGTGAAATGTTAGGCAGAAAGCCCAAATTTTTTTTTGTAAGTAACATAATTATCTTAAAACTTTATTATTGTTAAAAACACACCTACTGCTCATTCGTTCAAAGGTATTTAAAATATGATTTTTGGTTAGGTAGCTACCACCTAAAAATGCGGTTACTAACAATTTGCCAATTGTTTGTTTAGTTAGTCTAGTTTTTGAACTTAAAATGATACTTTCGGAGCAAATGTTTGAAATGTGTAGGTAGGTACTCAAAAATCAAATGCTCAGATTTTAGATCGATTGAGTGTTTTTTAGTTTTGTTTTCTCATGTTCTCAAATACTAGAATTTTATATGTTTCTTTTCTCAAAGAATTTGTTAATATATTTTCTCAAATCCTTAAAAGAAAATTTTAAAATCTAGTTTGTGGGAATTTGAAAAAATATATCTAAAATATTGGACTAGGTTACATTTTTTGTTTGTTCAGTTTTTGCAACGCTATACATTGAGTTTAGCTCATAAGAGTAAAGGATATAAAATAAAATTACAATAATGATGTGCAAGGTAAACTAAGATTAATTCAAACAAAATCATTATATAAACGAAAAACATTTTTAACCTACAAATTATATTAAAGCGCAACCAAGTAGTAAGGAGAGAGAGACAAAGCCAAATCAATTCAAACTGGAATTTTTTTTAAAGCAGATTTTGTTAAATGTTTTGTGTTCGATTTTAGACCTCACATTGGTGGGTAGATTATTCCAGAGCTTGACAGCGTAAATGAAAAATGACCTGCGTGAAGTCAAGCACGTATATATGTAGCAGGTAGCAGAGGTCGTAGTACAATATAACGATTAGAAGAACAGACATTTATTTTTGTAAACAAGTATAGTTTGGTTCTTTCTTGTGAAACAATTTTAAAAAGTAAAGCACAACACCGATATTTGAAAAAAGCCTCCAAATTACATGCAAGAATTTGACGAGCCTCAGATAAGATTTAATCAAACCTACGGTCGTTGAATACAAACCGGACAATTGAATTATTGAAAGCAACGCGAAGTCTATGAAGTGAGAGGGAATCCGGATCAGCATACAGCTCACATCCAAATGAAATTATGGGGATTATTAAAGCTTTTACTAGTTTTAGCTTAACTTGTGTGGGTAAAATGTTTTTTTCTTTTGATAATCCACGTAACGATGTGTAAACTTTATTTGGTACAGAATTAATGTGATTATCCCACGTTAATTTGTTGTTTAAAATTACTCCAAGGACAAATTCAACTTGGGAAGAGTTTAGGAAAATGTTTAGATATTGGTATGGCTTTCGTTTTTTCGGGATTAAGTTCAAGACCGCACTGCATTTGGACCACTCAAAACTAGAACGTAAATCGTCATTCATTTTAGCTATTGCGTCCTCGACAAGAGGGAAACTAATGTATAATTGACCATCGTCAACATATATATGTTATCGACAGTGAGATAAAGCAAAAGGGAAGTCATTATTAAACAGGGAAATCAGTAATGGACCGAGAATAGATCCTTTCGGAACACCATTATTGACAGGAATAAACGAAGACAGATTACTATTACATGAAACAGCTTGCGAGCGATTAGTCAAATATGAATACATTAGTTTACTAGAAGTGTCAGAAAAGTTAAAAAAAAAAAGTCATTAATTTATCGAAGAGAATATTAGGATTAACGCAGCTATAGAAAAATCAAGTACCTAAAGTTATCACAGTAGTATAATTAGCATCAATTGTCTGTCTTACATCGTCCGTTACTTTTAATAAGGCGTGCAGCTGACTGAAGAGCTTCGAGTGAATAAAATGGGCCTAAGAAGATTTTTATCTTTAATAGATTGTTTTATTTGGTTGCTTAAAATAGATACAAAGGTTTTAGATAAAAATGAGAGCATGGCAATGGGTCTGTATTCTGAGTTTACACCTTTTTTAGGGATAGGGATAATTTTTGACTTTTTCCACGAATATGGGTAGGTACGTAGATGTCATGATAATGGTATTGAATATATGGCCGGAAAAGAAACAATAACACGAGAAAACTAAGTCGATGTGATTATTGTGTTATCAAACTGTTAGTTTTATTTTCCAAAATTTGAGGAACAATATTGTTGGTATGCGTAGTGAAAAGGGTGTTCGATGCCTAATGGAGATCCACATCATTTTGCTAAATATTATCAATGCGAAATTTTGGGACTTATGTTCCATCTTCGACAAAACAATTTTGGAACTTATGTCCCAATAGGGTGGGACTTATGTCTGACTTATGTGGTCCGAAAATTCAAAATTGTTACATACTCGTATGTCCCTGGGACTAATGTCCCTGATCCAATTTTATGGCATGAATATCTACTCTTATAAAAGACTATTTCACTTACTTTTCAGAAACTGCAATGGAAACAACAGCAAATTTGCAATTATCATTCATGGATGGAGAGAGAGCTGCCGCGAGGATTGGGTGGTGGATCTTAAGATGAGTATGTTCCTCACACAGAATGTTTATATACTTCTGATCAATATTTGATATCTTTTAATTAGATTTACAAATGTTCCGCGGAGGATGCATCATGTGCATGGACTACGAGCTGGCAGCATCAATTCCGCACTACCTGATGCTGGCAAATCATGTCAACTACTTGGCAACAATACTCAAAGATAAGTTAGTGGAACTCGAAGACCGGGGATATGACCCTGACAATGGCTACATTTTCGGTTTTAGCCTGGGCGCTCGAATAGCAATACGAGCAGGAAACATGTTCGGTTATCAGAGGCTCAAGGAAATCGACGGTAAGTTTAAAAAAAAACGACAACAACAAACTTCTTGATACATATTCCCTTTCTAGTATGTGACATGGCCGGTCCAGGATTTGATTTCTTCGATGGGTTTGATCCTACAGCGGCTGCGCAAAACGTTCAGTGCATTCACACGAGCACAGACAAGGGAACTATGTCACGGAATTGTCACCAGAACTGGAACATGGGCGTATGTGGCATGTATCAAATCGGAGCTGGTGTTTTACCTGGTACCTTAAAGTCCCATGGCTTGTGTCCCCGATTTTATAACTCTGCGTTCGTAAACAATTTCTACGCAGAAATTGTTCCAGAACAGTGTAGTCTCATTTCGGCAATACCACAGCTTTGGCCAAGCGGCTACAAAATGGGCTACATGGAAAAGAGAAAAACTCAAGCCCGTGGCGAGATGTATGCAGCAACTCTCAGTAAATATCCGTATACGACAAATACAAATCAAATAACAGCCTGGGACATAATACAACAGTTGAATGGACGTTATGTTATTGTTGTTAATAGACCAAATCATTTTGTAATTTATTTTAGCAACTAGCGAGTTGGTGTAGTGCTTATAGAGTTTGATGGACTGATTAATTTAAGGAACATTGTAATGTATATAGCAAGTCGAAGTCATTACTATTGTTCTAGTTTTGTTGGAATAAATGTAATCTTCTTTCTATATTTATATAAAATTGTTGCAAGTGCGTTGTGACTTTATAACTCACGAAAGGTTCAACCGATTTCAATGATTTTTGGTGTGTTTTATTCTTCTTCAATCAGGGATGGTTTATAAAAAAAGAAAAGTTGGAAAATTCTCAACAGATGGCATTGAAGGCACACATTTCGTTTTTCATGGGGAAAAGCACTTCGAAAAAAAATAAAATGGATAGAAATCGAGTAGTGACACTTCAAATACAAAAAAAAGTATTTTATATTTTCAAAGCAATTGTTGTTGTCAACAATTTTGATATTTTTTTTTTAAATATATTGGTTATTTTTAGTTTGTTTATGTTTACTATGTTACATTAAGTAACTTTTTGAAATGGAGTAGATAACGGGTGATTTTTTAAGAGGTTTAGAACTTTAAAAAAAAAAAAAAACACAAAAAATTCGAAAAAATGAATGAAATATTTATTTGAATCGATAGTTTGAACCTTGCAATTTAATGTTTAAAGATAATTTCATGCAAATGTTGACCGCGGCTGCGTCTCAGGTAGCCCATCCGCTGAGTCCAATTTTGGAGGCTTCCAGTGCGTCAATCGAAGCGGGCTTGTCCCTATACACATTAGCCTTGACATACCCCCACAAAAAATAATCTAATGGTGTCAAATCGCACGATCTAGGCGGCCAATTGACCGGCCCGAAACGTGAAATTAACTGTTCACCAAACTCGCCTCGCAATTGCGCCATTGTTTCGCGTGCTGTGTGGCATGTGCCACCGTCTTGTTGAAACCACATATCATGCAAGTCAAGAACTTCCATTTCGGGCAAAAAAAAAGTTTGTTATCATCGCTCGGTAGCGTTCACCATTGACAGTAACGCTGCGATTCGCATCATCTTTGAAGAAATATGGCCCAATAATGCCGCCGGCCCATAAACCGCACCAAACAGTGGCTTTTTCGGGATGCATTGGTAGCTGTTGCAATGCTTCTGGCTGATCTTCACTCCAAATGCGGCAATTTTGCTTATTTACGTACCCATTCAACCAAAAATGAGCCTCATCGCTGAACACAATTTTTCGATAAAAAAAGCGGATCCTCGGCCAGCTTTCCAAGAGCCCATTCACCAAAAATTCAGCGTTGTGGTAGGTCGGCTGGCTTTAGTTCTTGCACCAGTTGTATCTTAAAAGGCTTTACGCCCAAATCCTTCCGCAAAATTTTCCACGTAGTGCTGTAACAAAGGCCTAACTGCTGGGAACGGCGCCGAATCGACATTTCGCGGTCTTCTGTCACACTAGCTGATACGACCGCAATATTTTCTTCACTACTCACAGTACGTAAACGTGTTGGTGGTTTAATGTCCAACAAAGTAAATTTGGTGCGAAATTTGGTCACAATCTTCCGAATAGACTGCTCAGAAAGTCGAGAATGCCGATCATAAAGTGGAAGCAGCGCGCGATGAACATTTCGAACCGAGCACGAATTTTGATAGTAAAATTCAATAATTTGCAAGCGTTGTTCATTTGTAAGACGATCCATGGTTAAATTGCAAACCAAACTGAAGCTGTTTGACAGTGACACAAGGTACTAAACACACGTCAGCTGTAAAAACCAGTGTTGCCAAAACCAAACCAGCTAAAAAATCACCCGTTACTTTGATTTATTTCATGGTTTTTGAATCCATCATTTTTGTTTGACATGTATTTTTAGGATCCTTGCATAAGTATGGGTGAGTAAGTTGAAATGTAGGGGTCATTAATATGACGTCGACAATGATGACAGGCAACAGGAGTTGTGGAGCGTTTTGAGTTTGCACGTAGGGGTTGTTACGAAAAATGAGCGTGTAACAATTTATTGTGGTATTCTGCTCATTAGTAAATAGGGTTATGGGGAACGCAACTCAAAGGTACCATAACACCTTCGGTACCGGTGTAGAGAGAGAAGGGAAAAGGATTACAATTTACCAACCAAGTTGATAGGTGCGGTTAGTTTTCTCCATGGCTGTTAAAGTTACAAATATTTCGTCGGTCGCTGATGGACTATATTGTTAAGCATCGTGTCTTTGGTTATACTCGATGTTGGATGTATTCGATTGAATGGCAAAAAAGAGGCTTGCTTCATGCGCACATTCTCATTTGGTTAGTCGAAAGAATGCAACCAGACCAAGTTGATGACATCATGTGTGCCGAGGATCCAGATCCCGAAACCGATCCAGACCTGCATGATGTCATAATTACAAACGTGATTCATGGGAAGGTTTGAAAATGGTGTCAGAATTTTTATTTCACATTTTCTGTTTCGTGCGAACCAACTTACAAACACGTAAAAACCAATTTAACAGCTCACTAAAATTCGATCACATTTCGGTAACAAGTCATTCCCAAATACATTATACACACTGTTACTGTTACGGAAATATGTCTGAAATGTAGGAACAGCGCTAACACTATAAGTATAACCATCAATTTCTACTTGAGTTCTGGACCCGATAGGTGGTGCTGAAAGATAGGATACCACACTATAGGCAGGGCCGTCTTAACCTAGGCTGGGGCCCTTGGGCACACAAGAATTTGGGGCCCTTTTGGAAAGTACAAAAAGCGAATTATCATAACATTTTGTTAATAAGTGTGACCAATTATTATGGGTAATCATTAATTAAATACAGTATAATATGATATGTCATTAATGATATTAGAATGCTGCTGGTTTTTTTGGTTATGATTACGACAACGGTTTCTTTCGGGATTTCTGTTGAGCAAAATCTTCTATTATATCCTTAAAGTCAATTTTTTGAAGGATATCACTTTCTATGCACATAATTGACAAATTACTCAATCGTTCTTGTAACATTGTTTTTCGCAATTTTTTATTCTCTTGAGCTGCGAAAATGACATCGTGTTTCAGCACGGATCGTATCGTACGCGTACCCATGCGAAGGACTTAGTGGAAAAATCAGCATTCAACATTTTTTAATTTTTTTTTGTCCGTAAATTTCAAGTTCGAAAGTATTTTTTTTCAAAAACCATTAACAGTAATAGGTCGGTTAAATTTTTTTTTTTTGCACTTTATACTTTTTTTTTGTAGGCGCAGTGGCTAATTGGTTAGTGTGTTGGACTACTAAGCGAGGGGCCCCATGTTCGAATCCCGCAAAAAAAAAAAACAAATTCCTACTCAGGGTTTTTTCACTGCGCCACCTCTCGCGAACGTCTGACAAACATCCGAGAGTATAACTGTCTTGAAAGACCTTCTCAATCGGCCGTTTGGAATCGGCATAAAATTGTAGATCCCTTCCATTCCTTCCAAAAATTATAAACTCACACAAAACGAATGGTTGCTAGAAGCTAGCCCCAGGGTCCCTACAGACCTGTTGCGCCAACTATAGGCAAAATTAGGCACCGAATTTTTATCTTTTGCTCTCGAATAACACGTAGGTATCCACTATCAATTTCAATCACAGAATGCAGTGAAGCGATAAAGTTTACCTACCTACCATTTCGTTGTCCTTACGCATGCCGGCATGCACATATAGGCGTTCCATATCACCAAATTACATGAAAAAACTGATTTCTTATGGCATCATGATGATTCTTAAAGATTATGCCTGCTGCTGCTACAGTATGAGAATCGCATATAGCGATATCTCTATACTTCTTCCCACTCCACCGGCTTCCATTATTCGGCAATTATATTTTGATTTGCTTTTGCTGTGTCATAAACTCACATGGTAACATGACCAACCGTAAAAGGCATAAGGCAGGAAAGATCTTTGCCTACACAAATGAATGGAGCGAAGTGAAAGGTGCAAGAAAAAACAAGAGCCTTATTCTCAACGCTTATTTTGAAAAAATATGAACCAAATTTTTGTACAGGAATAAGACATCTGTATATTTTTATTCTCTGTGCTGAAAGTTTTATACATCATTCGGGGATTCCCCCAAACAAAAATGTTTTGAGAGTAAATGTATGAGAGAAATTGTCGGTACTTCGGGGCCCCCTGAGAATGGGGGCCCTGGGCACGGGCCCCGTGTGCCCTTATGGTAAAGACGGTATTGACTATAGGTGGTACTTTGCAAAACATAAGCGGTATAGGAAAACGATTTGTGGCACCTCCCATTCAAAAATAAAATCAAGCTCTATTTCTAAAGTTACATAATTAAAACTATAATGGACATTGTCCAAATAAACCACTTTGCAAACCTAAGCGGATTCCGCTTATTCAGAACGACTTGCCATTGGTATTTAAGCGTCTACATAAAATAGCATGTGCATTGTGCATGCTCGAAATTATACTTTCATTACATTAACGAGTTTGGACGGAACGAAGTTCGCGGGATCAGCTAGTTTCATATAATAAAAGCTTAGCAAAATATGTATCAAAAGGTTTATAACATTGGATACATTTGGAGAGTTGATTTTCGTTTCATCAATTTGCCGCAACCTTGGGTTAACTACTCTACGATAGTATGATTTAGTAAAACCAGCGAAAAAAATAAGCTGTGACAAAGGATGGTCAGGTGCAAATGAGAGAAACGTCCCTAAATACACTCCCTACTATAAGTCGTTAAAGGACAGCAGATTTTACGTCCATGTTTGAATATCGAACATCAACTTTTACAGCTCCTATTGCGTACTTGGTTTAATAAAACTTGTCTTTTGTTTTTGATACCCATTTTTAACTTTCTCCATTACGTAGTAAGAGAAAGATATTGGTTTCGTAAAAAATTTCGAACTCGAGATTTTAGATAGAGGAACTCGCAAAATTCTGTCCGGCAATAACGATTTTGACCAAAATGCAAACTTACAGTCAAATGGATGTTTTCAAAACTATTGTGTCCTTAATTTTCAGTTCGAAGCACCGAAAACGCTAATTTTAAAAACTGCTCATATCTCGAAAACCCCATCTTCGATTTCGATAAAATGTAAAAAACGAAGTATTTCTTTTATCCGGAACAATGTTATACAGTCAGTTTTCAGCTTAAAAGTTACGCAATATTATTTTCCAACTAAACAACTGTTATGTCTGGATAATTTTACAAAAACAAAAAATTCATTTGCACCGCACACACGAGCATCGGGAATTTCAATATAAACTACTAATGCAAATTCACAAATGCCTGAATTATTACATAATCGATCTTAAGATATCGGTCGGGATATTGAAAACTTAGAACATATTCCAATCAAAATTAAAAACATATCCTTTGGTCAAAAACAGAAACTGCGAATAGGTTTAGGTACGCTTGTCCTGTACTCAAAAATCGAGTGAGGAGTAAGACCTTACAAAATAGTACAGTAGACGCTTGCGACATTGCCAGTTACTGAGAACTTTAACCTTTAAAAACTTATATTGTTATTTTATATAACTGCCATATGAGAAGAATATCTAAAAGAGGATTTTGTTTTCTTTTGTCTAGTATCGAGAAAGTTTCGTTCGACCCAGTCGTGCACTTTATTTTTTATTTTAATTCAGTCACCTTCCATTTGTTGTTCTCAAATGAACTCGTATTGATTTATGAAGACTACATATAATGGTAGAGCAATTGGCCATTCGAATCTGGTCATTAGTAATATATCTAGATAATTCCGAAAAAGAGAGGATGAGTTTGTCGGTTCCATCAATGCATTAAAAATTGCTATAATAGTATGGTCAGAAATATGTATAGAAAACAGTGTGCATAATGGAAGCAATCTATTCCAAATACTTATTCGTATTCTAAATGGTTCAAGAGAAGAGTGTGCAACACAAAACCTAGGATGCGACCATTAGCGCTAATAAAATATGTAGTTGCGTTCGGTTATAAGTTGAAGACAAGACATGAAATAGCTTTGGAGTTTTCAAGACTAAGCAAACCATTATCGCATAAGAGGTGATGTTTACTTTTATGTGGTATTCGATTGGACTTCTTTGGATTCGCTCTCAGATTTCGAATTTCGTGTGGCTAATAGAACATAGAAAAATTATAAAAACGTCACTTGCTCTTTTTTGGTTGATATTCGGGCGATAGTAATAGGTCTGCTCCCTAACTATAATGTCTTCGAACACATTAAGCAAATTTAGTCAAACTTCGTTCCCTTACGTAAAAGTTGGGCAGAAGAGCGCCAAAAAAAGACCCTCCATACCATAATATAGAACCTGCAAATATTAGCCCAAGAAATTTCTTTGGGCTGGTTGGTTATTACTGACAGAGGTTGCCAAATCGTTCAAATTCTAATTTGTAACTGACTTTTTATTTGATTTCATTTATATTCTGTGTTTGTATAGAAATTAAATAGATGTAAACAGCAAAATAATTAAACTTCTTAATTGCAGTTCCAATCTTGGTCTTAATTATAAATTTGTGCTTCGTTCTACTGATATTTGAATATTCCCGCCTAGAAAAAAATCATACTTTTCAGATTTGTGGTTCAACGCGTTCCTTTTCATTTTGGTCTTACACCTCAAGGAGTTTCTGTTTTTGGCATACTAGGATCAGTTTTTTTTTTTTTTTGACTGGGATATGATTAAAGTCTTCAATGATTGGAGGTATTGCTCACCTATATGTATAAGAATTTAGGCATTTGTGAATTTGCATTAGGAGTTATAAATTGAATATCACGATGCTCGTGTGTAAGGGTGCAAATGAAGTTTGATTTTCTGATTGTGTAAGCCCCAAATGGTTTGTATTATATTGCATATTCCATATTGTTAAAAAAAGAAGAAGTGGGTTGCATTTGCTAAAAATAAGTTTTGCGTAGCTATGGGGTATTAAGGCCCATTTTATTCACTCGAAGTTGAACACAACTTGGGGATTTTTATATGGAAAACTCCCCGCGTTGTGTTTTATATGGAAAACTCCCCGAGTTGTGTTCAACTTCGAGTGAATAAAATGGGCCTAAGCCTATTACAAAAATATATCGTAGATATGTGAAAATACGTAGATCGTGATTTCTGTAGATTATTTTGAGAAATAATTAAAAAACTGGCGTCTTCTATTTTTTTATGGAAAACTAAGTACGGGATATTATTAAGAATACTGATGTTATCTTCAATATGTATTTTGGTCAAAATCGTTAGAGTGGTTTTTGTAAGATTATGCAGACAAAACAGTAGGTACCAAATATTTCAATGTTTAGTTTAAGAAATACTATTGCTTAACAATTGAGCTGCAACTGATCATAAGTTCTTATTAGGTAGCGGCTTTTCGAGATATGAGCATTTTTTTAAACTAGCTGACCCAGCGAACTTCGTTCCGCCCAATTTCGTTAATGTAATGAAAATAATAATTCCGAGAATGAGCAATGCTCATGCTGCTTTATGTAATTCGGTCAATTCAAATTCTTTATTCAAAAGTTTATATTAAATACAATAGAAAAACTGAAGTATTGCATTTTCGATGTGTTTAAATCAAACCGCAATGATTGACGTGTCCCCCAACTTTCCACTTTTTCACTCACACGTGAGCACGCCACATTGACCATTTGAAAAACATGAGATAATTTATGTCACAAATATCCTGCGATTGTCCTTGCGACTAATTATTTTTCATAGTGAAAGCGATACGCATGGGAAGTTGAAGGTGTTTGAAAACCAATCTCAAATCATCGGAATCCGCAGAATTATATAATGGTTGCTTGAATTTTTAGGTCAAAATCTTCGCTTCCATGACATTGGAACTTTCGTTTCAAATTGCGTAGCGATGACCCCCGAACATCCAACGAATTTAAAAATTAAACATTTGAAATAAGTTTGGTTGTATTGGAAGTAGCACTAACCGTTTATCTATCCAAGTTCCATTCCCAATCTCATCCCCTTTAACTTTTATTTTCACTACAAAAAGTAGCATAAATGCCATTTCAATACGAATCCCCCAAGCCCAATATTGTAAAAATTTAACGATCCATTCTCTGGTTATGAGTGCCAACACAGACGTCAGTCTCTTTTATATATTGGGGTACCCGCCCGGTTTGTGCGTGCCTTTCGTGTGGAACTATCGGATCCAAAACTATCCTATCTTTAAAACTGGAACCAACCATACCCATCCACAAAAGGGAGATGGACAACAGCGCCACGTATCGGATAGACCGTCAGCGCACCTACCCAATTCCCACGCAAAATTTTGAAAATAAAATTCTTTCTTAGATTTCCTATCTGTGTTAAGATCTACACAATGATGATCAGGCCCATCATAACATAAAGGATTTTTTCTCTGAAATTACAGTACTTGGCATAATCTGCGCGGTAACAGACCGCTTTCCAAAGACCTATGTTTCAAAAAACGGTTCTCTACGGAGATGCCTAGTAGAGAAGCATGGGCGTACAATAGCCCACCTACTTGCCAAAATGGTCGAAAGTGGTTTACGGATGGTTCCAAAATGGAAACAGGAGTGGATGCTGGGTTCCACGGACCTAACCACATATACAACACAGGTACTAAAGGCATATACATCCATATATTCACGGACAGTCAAGCAGCTATAAACGCCCTTAGCTCGCCTATTATTGCCTCCAAATCAGTACTAAGCTGTTTCAACGGCCTTCAAACGCTCGGACGTAGAACCCTTCTACTACACTCCCAAACGAGGGGGAAGTAATCAGGTGTATTCAAGGAACTTTTCTGTGCGTATTCATGGTGATTCACAGTATATCATAGTGTATTCAAACGAATTCGCATGCAATCACAAGTAGCAAATCTGTATTCAAGGACCACTCAAAAATATTGATTACTTCCCCCTCGCTCCCAAATCACAATCACAAGGCATGATAACGAAAATCTGGCTGGTTTCCTCACAGGACATCACAATTCACAACCTACGATATCAATTAAATAAAATTAATTTAACCGACTCCTCACTTTGTCGGTTGTGTCTTGAAGAAGACGAAACAGCTTGGGCACATAATATGTGAGTGTCCAGCCCTATGTGGAATCAGGAGAACTATCTTCTACAGGGAACTTCTGAGCCCTGAAGAGATGAAGAAGTCATCTGCCAGCAGCTTGATTAACTTTGTTAGAAAAGTGAAGAATCTGCTCGCCTAAACATTATTCTGGCCCTATGGTACAATAGATCTTATAGGTCGACGTGCCCTTCATCGCTCAGGCGTAGGCAGAAGGTTTTACATAAATCTTTACTGTAACTCTCTTCTACCGTCGACTCTCTTTCGTGACGTCGTTTGTAGTTTATGTGCATGAAGAACGAAAGAAAAGTATTTCCCGGAATCATAGTTTGTACACAACCACAACTGCGTAGTTGAAATTTAATGCAGTAAAATATTTTTTTTTTTAATTGTTAATATTTAAAAAAAAGTAAAAATGCAAAGATAAGCACCCTAAAAATATCTTTTTTTTGACACTTCTTTTGTTAAGATTGGTTGACCGTGTGAACTGCAAAAGGGAGAAACACACTACAGAAATTACAGAAATAATATAGAGGGGATATAGAGGGGATTGGTGTTTTCGATGATTCCAATTGACAATAAAGGACACAATAATTTTGGAAACATCAATTTGACTCTAATTTTTAAAAAAATAATATTTTCAAAAATCCATTGTACAAGAATGTAGAGAAAAACTGAGTTTGCTATTAAGTCATAAACGACCACATTACCTTAGAAATGAATTTTTGTTGCAATCATATAGACCGTTTTCGAGATATGGCGAAAAAATCAAAAGTACCGTTATTCGAACTTTGCGGTAACCTCACCTATACTAAGGATTAAATATCAATTTTGGGTAAAATCGTTAGAGCCGTTTCCGATCAAATCAAACTGGTACGAACATTTTATATGAGAAGTACGTATAGGTACCATTAATGAGATTATCTTTGCTAAAAGAAAAAATCGCCCCCGAACCGTAACACCGTAAGCCCACAACCTCCAAATCCGAAGTTTAAACGAGATCCGGGCAGTCGTTTAGGCTGTAGGCCTGTGAAAGGACGCACAGACAGACGGACGGACAAACGGACAGAGTTTTGCGACCCACTTTTTTGAGTTCCTCTATCATCGTATTGATTAACATTTCGAGTTTGAAATTTTTGAAAACAAGTTTGAAATTTTTGAAAACAATATCTTTCTCTTACTACGTAATGGTGAAAATTAAAAATTCGGGATGTCAGAATGTAGCTCAGTTAAAAGTACAATGAAAAAGGAGCTCCAGTGTCCAGTTACGACCAATCGATGCTCAGACAAAAACAGAGATGCCATACCGTGAACTTTTAGGAACCTTTACTTTGTATTATTTGAAGTAGTTTTCTAGTTTGTAGGGACTATGGAGTTTATTTTTTTTACTGCTAACCTTGCTATACCAGCAATAGACTGCGGTTTCACTTTACAGACAACAGAAAGATTGCGTCTTAAGGCTGGTACGCTGATCGAGTGAAGTGAAATTTTCACTCCTCTCCAAAAAGAGCTGTGAAATAGAAAGTGAAATATTTTGTTGGAGATTTTAGTTGGAGAAATTTATGCAGGGTGACGGAGCTCAAAAAAAAATTTCTTTTGTGGCAGTTCAAGAAAACAGCTGGAAGAAACAAATTGGAAACTTCACTTTTTGTGAATCATGTGATACCTACAGTAAAATGTATTGATCTATTGGAAGACATTCATCCGTGATCGACCACAATAACAATAAGTTATTGCCATAAAACCAAATTCTGCAACCAGTATGGACCTACGGGCACCAGTTGTGGGTATGACCGCTCCAAACGTATTTCTAAAAAATTAAGGTCTTTCAAAAGTATTACAAAGGAACAAAGTCATATTCAATGCACAACGCTGATCTAGATATTGAATCAGTATAGAAAGAAGTCGAACAAGTTCCTTAAATGCACAACGCTTCTCAACCACGTTAACTTAGAAACAACCGAATTTATAAATACAGGCAGTTTAATCAGGAGATTAAGGCGGATAAAACATGTTGATCTATAAAAATTAGCTAAGTCAATATATTTTCTAACAAAAAATTTCAGAAATTCTACAAACGAGGGATCTTTCGATTAGTCGAATGGCTAGGCACATTCACCTTCGGTTGGCAAAAGTCATTGCTCTCGGGAGGTGTTTTATATCGGCTGAAAGGCCTTCCCTATTGTCGAAGCATCTCTCGCGTACCTACTAGTTCTCGAATGACTTTCGATGATTTTCCCTTCCAGCGAACCTCCAAAAACACAAAAAAAAAAAAAAAATGGTTCGTATTTTGTTCATGACAATTTTAACAGTTTTCAATTTGGCAAATAATGTCTGATTTGTAAAATAAAAAGGACAGTCGTCAAATTTAAGCAATTAACAGTGCATGTAAATTATACATATTTTTAAAGATCATCTGCTTGTATTGCTTGAACAAAACTGGGTAAAAAAATATTCTTGAGGCACCCTGCTTAAGGCTGGTACGCAGTTCAAGTGAAATCCAATTTTTCATACAAATTTTTCACTGCGAAATGTCAAAATGAACTTTCCAAATGAAAATTTCACTAGGCGGTACGCAGTTCGAGTGGAAAATATCGCTTCCAAAACTGAGTCGTAGGTGGCGATACTAAAATCTCTCCGCAGCTATTTCACTTGGTTTTTATTGTCCGTCGCATTAATTTTTTGACATTTCAGCGTGAAAAATGATTTGTAGGATGCGGTTTAGAAATTTATTGGAATTTCAGATGTTTCCTTAAGAGAATGATAAGTGTTTCGCACTTATAAAATTGTTTTTTCATTGAATATAGTGCAATAATGGTAGGTGTACAAATATTTGGTGGCATGGATGACCTTTTCCATAAGCAGGGTGCCTCAAGAATATTTTTCTACCCAGTTTTGTTCAAACAATACCAGCAGATGATCTTTGAAAATGTGTATAGTTTCCTTTGCACTGTTAATTGTTTAAATTTGACGACTGTCCGTTTTATTTTACAAATCAGACACTTGCCAAATTGAAAACTATTAAAATTGTCATGAACAAAATACGAAACATTTTTTTTTGTGTGTTGCTGGAAGAGAAAATCATCGAAAGTCATTCGAGAGCTAGTAGGTACGCGAGAGATGCTTCGACAATAGGGTGGGCCTTTCAGACGATCTAAAACACCTCCCGAGGGCACTGACTTTTGACAACCGAATGTGATTGCGCCTAGCCGTTCGACTAATCGAAAGATCCCTCGTTTGTAGAATTTCTGAACTTTTTTGTTAGAAAGTATATTGACTTAGCTAATTTTTAGAGATCAACATGTTTTATCCGCCTTAATCTCCTTATTACACTGCCTGTATTTTTAATAATTCAGTTGTTTTTAAGCTAACGTGGTTGAAAAGCTCTGCATTTAAGCAAATTGTTCGACTTATTTCTCCACTGTTTCAATCAGGTTTCAGTATCTAGATCCGTATGTAGATCAGCGTTGTGCGTGTACCAAAGTGCATTGGCTATGACTATGTTCCTTTGTAATATTTTTGAAAGACCTTAATTTTTTAGAAATACGTTTGGCGCGGTCATTCCCACAACTGGTGCCCGTAGGTCCATAATGGTTGTAGAATTTGGTTTTATAGCAATAACTTATTGTTATTGTGGTTGAACACGGATAAATATCTTCCATAAGTCAATACATTTTACTGCATCAGCCATCACATGATTCGCAAAAAGTGAAGTTTCCAATTTGTTTCTTCCAGCTGTTTTCTTGTCTAGTAAAATAAAAGTGCGAGAGCTGAATATTGGAGTATTCTTTATTCTATACCTAGGTAACCTAAGATATTCTTGAACTGCCACAAAAAAAAAAAACTTTTGAGCTCAGGCACCCTGCATAAATTTCTCCAACCAAAATCTCCAACAAAATATTTCACTTTCTATTTCACAGCACTTTTTGGAGAGGAGTGAAAATTTCACTTCACTCGATCAGCGTACCAGCCTTTATGGAAAAGGCCATCTGTGCCACGAACTATTTGTACACCTAACATTATCGCACTATATTCAATGAAAAAACAATTTTGCAAGTGCGAAAAAATTATTATCCTCTTAAAGAAACATCTGAAATTCCAATAAATTTCTAAACCACTTCCTACAAATCATTTTTCACGCTGAAATGTCAAAAAATTAATGCGACGGACAATAAAAACCAAGTGAAATAGCTGCGGAGAGATTTTAGTATCGCCACCTACGACTCAGTTTTGGAAGCGATATTTTCCACTCGAACTGCGTACCGCCTAGTGAAATTTTCATTTGGAAAGTTCATTTTGACATTTCGCAGTGAAAAATTTGTATGAAAAATTGGATTTCACTTGAACTGCGTACCAGCCTTTAGAAGCTTTAAATTCAACCCTATTAGCAGAACCCTATTTTATAATTCATTCCAAGTCGGAATTTAATGAGCTTAGCATAAGTATTAGCATAAGCAGACGCATCCTGGAATTAGCTGAGGGTACTGTCAGCAGAGAATTAGTGTATTGGATTAGAAGTAAGAAGTTGTAGACAGAAGATCATTTATGAAAATCAGGAAAATATTCGGAGAAAAAACAGAGCCTTGGGGAACAGCAGCATTTACATGAAAACAATAATACAACAAAAACAACTTTAATTCAGCGAACAGAAAGATAGTTTCTTATCCATGGAATAAGAGACGAATTCATCCCATTGAAATATCACCGCAGTGGTGGGGAGATTGGTTCCACTTCTCGGTGTGATATACCATCAAATCACCAGTCGATCTATTGCCAACAAAACCGTACTGCCGGTCGTTAAGGAGCTTCCGTGAACCGTGATTGAAGATATTTCATGAGATCTATCTTATATATATAATTCTAGCGTACGTGTGTTGTCACTGAACTCCTCCTAAACGGCTGGACCGATTTGCATAAATTTTTTTGTATGCGTTTGGGTTGCGCCCCGGGTGGTTTAGATTTACAATTCGGTCCAATTGGACAATGGGGCGTGGTACCTCCCATACAAACCACAAATTAAAAATCAATTATTTCTGCTCCTGATAACGGTATTTGCACAAAATTTGGTACGTCGGTTTGGTGTGCATTTTTTAAGAGCTGCTGCAAATATGGGCGGGATTGTACAAAGGGGCGTGGTACCTCCGGCACACATTTCGTTTTTCATGGAGAAAAGCACTTTGAAAAAAAAAAATAAACTGGATAGAAATCGAGTAGTGACACTTCAAATACAAAAAAAAAATATTTTATATTTTCAAAGCAATTGTTGTTGTCAATTATTTTAACTATTTTCCAAGCAAATTGTTGTTGTCAACAATTTTGACATTTTTTTTTAAATATAACCAATATAAGTTTGTTTATGTTTACTATGTTACATTAAGTAAATTTTTGAAATGGAGTAGATACTTTTTTATTTCATGGTTTTTGAATACATCATTTTTGTTTGAAATGTAGGGGTGATTAAGGCCCATTTTATTCACTCGAAGTTGAACTTCGTGTGAATAAAATGGGCCTAAGATGACGTGGACAATGATGACAGGCAACAGGAGTTGTGGAGCGTTTTGAGTTTGCACTTAGGGGTTGTTACGAAAAATGAGCGTGTAACAATTGTGGTATTCTGCTGATTAGTGAATAAGGTTATGGGGAACGCAACTCAAAGGTACCATAACACCTTCGGTACCGGTGTAGAGAGAGAAGGGAAAAGGCTTACAATTTACCAACCAAGTTGATAGGTGCGGTTAGTTTTCTTCATTTCTGTTAAAGTTACAAATATGTCGTCGGTCGCTGATGAACTATATTGTTAAGCATCGTGTCTTTGGTTATACTCGATGTTGGATGTATTCGATTGAATGGCAAAAAAGAGGCTTGCCTCATGCTTACATTCTCATTTGGTTAGTCGAAAGAATGCAACCAGACCAAGATGATGACATCATATGTGCCGAGGTTCCAGATCCCGAAACCGATGTAGACCTGCATGATGTCATAATTACAAACATGATTCATGGGAAGATTTGAAAATGGTATCAGTATTTTTATTTCACATTTTCTGTTTCGTGCGAACCAACTTACAAACACATGAAAACTAATTTAACAGTCACAAGTCATTCCCAAATACATTACACACTGGGACGTACTAATAATGATTTTTAACCTTCACACTAAATATTTCCTAGGTCACAATACCTATACAATTTTGTATGGAAATTTTTCCATTGAGAGCTGGAAAAATGTAGTCTGGACGTTAAAAAGATGAAGAGTTGCCTTTTTTGGGGACGGGCTGGACAAATGCTGTTTTCCACCTACTTCTCGGGAAGAGGCGAAGAAAATAGGTAAGATGGAAGTACTAATATTCCCGACGATGCCTGGGATTTATTTATGTTGATATCATAAAATAGGTACTCTCGCGAATGTATACGACGCTCTCAAGTGCAGGTGGGGACAAAGAGCAATCGGGGCGCATCGATCGAAATGTTATATATAATTGCCGACCTCGTTTTTGTTTTTTCTTGGAGGTTATTTTTGGCCATAAGCTAGATCTTAACTCTAGATCAAGAAAAAATTCCAATATTCTTTCCGTCTCCATTGAGATTACCATCAAAATCACTTAAAGCAGTTTAAGCTTATGCCTTATACAAAGTCCTGCCTTATCGAGGAGCCATTTTCTATTATTATTAAAAAAAAACCCAACAATAATTTTGTACTGTAAAGTATATAAATATATGTATATTTCTTTATTATTTCGCTGATATCATTTAATTTCATTTATTATAATACTTAACAATCTAGAAAACATCACGTTCCAAGTTATTTTATATTTTTTGCACTCCATAGACAATTATTTATGTCCATCGATTAGTTTCAACAGACACATAGTTACATAGCAAAATGTACATTGAATGATACTTTAAAGTTTAAACTTACTTCGAATATTTGTATAAAAAAAATATGTAAACTACTGCCAAGCAATGCATTAGTGTGCGAAGTAGGTTTATCACCTACTTCGTTTTGAGCAAGCGAAAGGAGTTTTTAGTAAAATAAAACAAAATGTAAGGCTCCGGGATATTATAATGATCATAATATAAAACAAACAAATGGGATAAGTTGTTAACTTCCTGGGAAAACAATAAATTGGAATGAATACAATGATGGGGCGCGGGAGGGGGGCAGGCGGCTTTTTAAGCATATACACAGTTCGTACAATTATGAGAAATGTATTAGTAATGATGACGAAAGGAAAAAAAAAAGAAAGCTGCAATACGGTGGAATTAAAACTCTAAACAAATTGTCGATGAGCTTCTTGCAGCTTGGCTACAATGTTGGAATAAAACTTGATCTGTTCTTCGATGAAATCCTTCAGCGTTTCCTTTAAGTGCTTGTCACGTTCGTCCCGGAAGTGGGTCATCTCAGCCATGACCGCATACGACATTACATCAACCCGACGGTTTACCTCGGCGAGTTGTGCATTGCCCATCTTCTGTTCGGCTACCTGACGTTCACAGTCCTTACGCTTTTGCACAGCACCTTTGTGTGTTGACAGAATGTCAGGAAAACTGTTTAGCACTCCTCTGGAAAATTTAAAATGTGGATGCTGGTTACAATTCTCAAACCGTGTGTATGAAACTCACCTATAAATGTGCAATCGATCCGACAGTGGTATCCAATCGAGCTTGGGCTGTTCACCGCACAGTTGACCAATATTGATGAATAGCCCACCAACACGGCCGACATTTTCTGCCAGCGATGGACCAGATGAGGGGGCGCGTCTTTCGTCTATGTTTAGGGCTTTCGCCAGATCAGACATACCATCGCCGATTCGTTGGAAATCCTTTTTCGATTGGATTTGGTTGCGTTTCGTTTGTTCGTTCGCAATGGCGAGTAGATTTTTAACAGCGCCATCCATTAGATGGGAGAAGGTGGCGCAACTTTCCATCTGTGCCTCGACAAAGGAATGAAGAAGTTGCTTTTCGGGTGCCGATATTGCCCAGCAGTATGTCACACCGACATAGGTGTCGCGTTCGGCTCTTCTTTTGCCAGATTTCCAGATTTTATCATCGGTACATGTTAGGAAGTGATACCACACTTCGCATTTCGAGAGAACCGGATGACGACAAACCCAATCGACAAACTCCTGCAGTTGAACACGACGATGTTCGACGAATTCGTCTTCGTAGCGTCCCGATATTTGCTTGTCGGGTAGCGGTGGAATGGGAATCAGGCAAAATTTGTCAACCAGTCGTTCGTGCAGCCAGTCAAAGTGTTTGTAGCGGCGCGACACCTAAAAATTAGGCAAATATTAAAAAAAAAATGTAGTTGCAGGAGAAGGAATGGTTTCTATTAAAGCGTGGGCGGGCGACAGTTCAGACTTTTATAGAAGCCCCTTCACAAAGTCGCATGTTTTTGTATCACATATTGGATTAGTTGTAGCTTGCCAATAAAAATGTGCAGAGAACAACATGGATCCGACCCACAGCCTAATTCGAAACAGATTAAGTTCTACGCAGAATACTGCTCCACATTAAGTGTGGAGCACCTGCCAAGAATCACGCTATCTAGTAGATTCGACAACAACAGATATGGTATACACGGTAGTAGAGTACTGCATCACCAGCTATCTTGCTTATAAACACTTGTCAGCTGAAATAACAACTATTTTTAGAACAAGAATACAAAATCGGATCGTCTCAGATTAGAGGCGAAGGAGAAGTTGTTTGTTCAAGGAAACCAATAGCTTACATTGAGGCACGGGAAGCTTTAAATAGCCCAGAGTGTCTAGCTATGTTATCCCTTTGTCCGCTTATGTATGTAAATGATGGAAAAAGGTCGTCGTTGCCTCACAGTCAGTAAAGACCTAAAAGAGGTCACATGTGACCTGTATTTCTATGACGAAATATGACCTATACAGCTACAATTTTGCTACAATGCATTAGCTTAGGCCCCATGATCGTCATCTAACTAAAAATCATAGGCAACAAGTCCGCACATGGAAACATGAGACGAAAAAACAGATAGCATGCATCACTTTGACATATAATCTGACGGAGGTGCTCTCCTATAATGCTGTCAACGATTTCTTCGTAAATTTATATGACTCAGTCGTGTTCTCAGCAGACAAAATCGATTGTCAAACGAAACCAAGCAACAATTTTAGTTAAGAGGTAAATTCCCGCGATCGATATACATATTTATATAACAGCCTATTCCCTAATCAACTGCATTAATATAAACAAAGGGCTAACTCGATATGGACTATAATTAGAGTCGAATAATAAAAGCTTCTACTGCACGCACATAATACCGAATGCCCTTCATTTTTGTAATTAAATTTGATTGTCGCACCTGCCATAAAGATATACTCCTCACAACATTAGTCATAACTTACCGAAATATTATTAAAACTTGGCGTAAGCTGATACGCAATGAAGCTCTTCATTCCCTTGAATTTGGTCTCCTTTTTCGGACTGGCTACACGAACTGTATAGTGCTGGTTGTTCGGCTGCCATTGATAGAAACTGTCGACCTGTAAAACATACACCACATCGCTGTCGGAGAACTTCTCCTTGTTGACCAGTCCGAGGATGTAGGAATCCGAACTCTTTGCAAACATTCCCGATTTCTTGACCGTTGTCGCTGTGCCGGCTGTGCTCATCGAGGACAGTGACACAACGTCATCGTTTGGCGCAGCAGGCAAATTCTTGGTATCATAACTACTCCCCGAATGCGATAGTCCATATCCGCCGGATGGGTGTCGGCTGGCAGCATTGCTATTCTGTCCTGCAGAAGGCCCAATTTCCGAATAGGTTTCGTTGTCTTCATCCCAATCGTCCTCCCAGTCATCGCCTTCGTTGTAGTCATCTACGGCCTGGTCGTATCGCGGTGGTTGTTGCGCTGCTCCTGCGGCATGCGTATTGCCACCACCATTGAATTGCTGCGCAACTTCAGCTGCGGACATAACCTCAACGTAGGCGGCAGGGAACAATCCCGTCTGACCTGTGGCATTTTTGCCTTCCCACCAGCCTTCGCCGACGTCTGTACGCGTGACAGTCAAAATATCACCGGGTTTTATTGAGATCTCCGATGTGCCCGGCTCACCACCGAATTCGTACAACGTTTTCACGTACGATGTCATTGCTTGTGATTTTCGCGGGGATTTCCCTCACAGTAACTGCAAAAATGAATAGCATATATCAATAAATCTGAAAGAAGTCAATCAATAACATCCACAAAACAAAGCAGAGAGCAAAACGAGCACAACACTTCACCCCGAAAGACTATGAATCACAATCACACGTAATTTATCCGCAAGCGATTAAAGTAAATCGCTACGCGTTTTGTTCATATTATCTTTCGTTGTCGTCGTAGTTATTTTTCCTTTTTCGGCTTTGTTCGCTCCGCTAGCGACTAAACTTCTGGAACAGCCCCTCACTTTCGTTGTCGTCTCGTAGGTCGCTTTGTTTCAGCTCTTAATTGAAGCGACGAAGAGGAGATTCTTCACCGATGGATTTATACATGATAATTGGGAGCAATATGCATTTCAACAATAAAAAAATCTGCTTAAATTAACGTAGAGGGGGCCACAGCACAACGCGACCAAGCCAGTAGGAAATTGTGAAAAAATTAAATGACGTCACTAAACATAAGCAACAACTCTGGCAGTGGCCGATTGGTTTGTGGTGCTGCTGGCGAGTGACGACGTTTATGGAGAAATGTTTTGCTCATTTTTTTCTTCTTTAATTTACTCACACTTCTTCGCCACCTCTTCTTCCAATAATTGCACTTTGTAATTTTCAGCTTTTTCTTATCAGTTCCTAGCACATTTCACCAGATAATAATTTATCACTAAATAAAGAGAACGTTAACTTATTTAACTATAAACTTCGGTGTTAATTGTTGGACAAAAAAAAGTGAAAAACACAGACGACCGTCACAGAGCGCACGGACGTCAGAAAATTTCTCGCTGAAATGACAATCCACTGGAGAAATGGGTGGAATTTTTTCATCAAGATATGTCAAATCGGAGAGCAAATATGACACATGACAGTACGAGTCTATCAGACAACAGATGGCGCGGTAGCCAATATCAAACTCTGATAAAAAACAAATAGAAATTAATTTTATTTTCGTAATGATGGACGTAGGTACCTATTATTTATAGCGAAGGAATTTATACTTTTTTATCTTTCACATGCCAAATTGCGAAGTGATACCTACATTCCATATGCATTCAATTACAAAAAAAAATTGTTAATTCGTTCTTATTTGGACGTGCTAAATTGTAGGCTTCACGGGTTAAAGAGTTTTGCGGAACAACAAAATTTCTAAGAATTTCGCAAATATTGGATAAACAAAATTATATTTTACTTTAATTTCAGTGAGTCCACAAAAAAATTCTCCATAGTTCGGTACAAACTGTTGCGAACCGCATTGGAAACAAATATTTAAGGCTGAACTATAATAGTCGAATTGATCCGTACGACTACTTCCGCAACAGTGCGAATACAAGGGATTTGTATTATTCGACCATAATGGCTTTTGGCTCGGTTTCGTTAAGTTTTCTGTCACTTGCGCTCACTTACGAAAGAGCGATCTTATTCGCACTTTTGTACGAAAACTTGACAGTCAGCTGTGCAGTCTGCAGTGTTTTGTATTTGCAAGAAAAATAATTTATTAAAATCAAAAAATGGCTTCCGTAGAGGATTATGAATTTCTGTCCGAGCTTATAAATCTAGTGCAGGAAAATAAATTATTATATGACAAGAGCGATGCATTTTATTTTAATCGAAAAAAAAAGAAAACCCGTGGGTAAACATAGGAAGGCAAACCAATTGAACAGGTAAATAAATGCAACGAATCTTGGGGAAGAGGATTTTCCACAGAATTTCTGCTGTCTCTAATATAATATATAGACCGGACAGTTTCATTTCCCAGCTTAAAGGACCACGCCAGCGACTGTATGGATGTTCCTTGTGATAAATAGCTTCTAAAAAAACAAAAACAATTATTTATATTCACGAATCCAAAAAGAACAAACTCACAGTAAAATAACAGGAAGCCGGCATTCTGGACTAATAGGTTGTCTGATGGATGTTTTCGTAATGTGTGGTTTTATTGTTGTTAACAGCAAGTTATAAAGCTCCGGACTCATTCTGGTATAAATAAAAAACTGAGCACTATCTAATTCTTTCATTTTTAGAAATGAGACATTAAAAAAACCATTTTTGTTTCGGTCTCTGTTTATGCAACGCACGCAACAGGATCTTTTTCTTTTTTTTTCAGTCAAATCACTTATCTCTTTTAAAATTGAAAAGGCTTCCATTGCAATATGCAAACATTTCATGTCTTCAAGTAATTCTGAAGAAATTGTATTATCCATTTTTCACAAAACAATTTAAAATAAATAAGGAAACACAAAAATAACCGGCAAAACTATTTGACATCCGCTTCCGCATACATACGCCTTTATGGGCTACTTAAGCAATTGACAGCACTGAAAAAAACTTGACGTAGAATTATGACATTAGCTTCCGTTTGCTTTCGACTATTATAGTTCAGCCTTTAGGTTTGTGGTAAAATAGGTGTGTTTTATTGAACACCTACTCGAAGCTCAAACAGCGAAATTATTCATAATAGTTTTACTTTGAAATGTCTGTTGTGTTTGTGTAAAAAATAAAAACGGTTATCCTACTCGGGAAGGGTTCGGACTTCAGAAATTTCATATCGAAGTGAATGAAAAAAAGGCGGAGTAGAACAATCATTTTTTTAAATAAGTGTAGGTATTTAACAAAATAAATAAATAAATAAACGTAACATAAAGTTCACATTCAGTTTGCAAATCACAAGAACCTAACCATGTGAATTGTATACCTACCTAAAGTAGGTATGTATCAAACCAAGTCAATAATTTTAATAAAAAACAGTAAAAAGGCAAAACCATATTGTTTTTTTATAAAACACATTTGGGCCTTTGTACTGTTTTTTATTAAAATTATTGACTGCTACTTTAAATTAAAAAGCGAAGTAGATTTGGAAAAAAGAAGGAGTGGTGGAGTAGATTTTAAAATATTGCAAAAGGCGAAGCAGATCTACTCCTTTTGGAGTAAAGTTCGATCACTGTACGGGAGCTTAGTACACCCAAATTAAATCGTAGACTTCCAAATCTGAATTCTATGACCCGTGTAGGCGACAACACATTACTTCCAAAACTGTCCGCATAATCCATGGAAGTCTATACAATGTACTGCACGATTACAAATATTTCCATTACCACAACATTGGTCCTGTAATAGTATAAACTTGTACTTTCCAAAAACAGTCCTACCCTTTGTTTTCATTAATGAGTGCTTTTAAAAGGGTCAGAGGCAAATGGAAGTTAAAATAAAATAACAAATAGTGGATAGCCCTAATGTGGACAAAGTCTTCTGTTCAAATATTTTCAAATAACGCGAGATTTAGGTGCGGCCATTGAATGGCTATAAATAGTTTAGCGAGGGTGCACCGGGTGGATGTTTATTCAATTAAACCTGACACACAGGATGGAGGAATGTGAAAGACATGTAAAAAGTCTATTACTCCAACCCTGTTTTCTTTTTTAATTTAATTGACCAATTTACATAGTTTCTAAAATATATCTGCATGCAATTTAACTATTAGCATTAGTAAATTATGTAACCGGTTAAATTCAAAACCAAACTTACCACATACACTACTAGATTATCCGATTGACATCTTGAGGTGTGAAGCTCTTTTTAGGGTTTTAATAGTTCCATTTTTAATTGGTAATATAACGCAAGTATTAACACTGTGATTAACACACCGAACACGCAAACCAACATTTGTGAAAATTAAATACTTAACAAAAATAACGTCCCGAAGATAGATCAACTGTTCACAAAGAGGAAACTCTCCCGATGCACGTTAAATTCCTTCAGTGGCAGATAACGAACTAAGAAGGAGACAATCAGCAACATTGGTTTTGGTTATATCCATATTTTATTAGAATCCACAACCACATCCGCTGAAGGACAAAATATTCGTCCAAATGGGGTTGAAATGGGGTGGAGCATGGAGGACTTTATTTCTCATGCCACATAGTTACTGTAGGGTAAAGGTTTTTTGTTTGCGTTTTCTTCCAACTCTACTACGGCTGTAAAAAAAAATAAATGAACGAGATTTACACTGCCGTTAGCTTTTGAAAATAAGGCGTGTTTTATTGATCATCTTCTCAACAAAGTCAAGAAGTACAATCTTTAGCATTCAATTGCAAGAACTACACTCTAATGAGACTTCAGACAGTCAGGACCTGGGATAGGGCATACATTAAAAATTATTTTAGTCTGTACCACTTTTCCCCAAATGTGTCTGGATTTTTTCACTGTGGATTTTCTATTTTGCTTAGCTTTTTCAATAAATTGCGTCTGTTGCATATTGCATTTATGTGACACCTGTATACCTTGTACATATTGTGAAAAGAAATCCGCCATTTTTGCACTCGCAATGTTTTGTTTGCTAATCCCATCTATTATATTAAAGAATCTAGATTCTAGTTAAATTAAACTAGTTTTATATCATTTTATGCAATATAAAACCGAATATTAACCTAGTGCTTTTAAGGTAAGGAAGGCGTACCTATAGCTGAGTTTCGATTAAGGAAAAACTAATCAATGAGGTTAATAATATTCCATTGTAATAAAATATAACAATTTCCATTTTTAATTATCTCATAGAATAAAATTATTTCCATTGACACTTGGCTGCCTCAATCACATATCTGCCTGCCGCAGATATAAAACGTCAACAACCTAGGAATGGGTTCCACTTTAGCGTTTTTGTTTATTATCTACCGGGAAGCAGTTCTTGTTTCAAAGTACTTTTATTAAAAATAGTGATTTTCGTATTCTGCTATCTGCTAAGTGCTAATCACAATGCAAGCAATATGTCGCAAGCGTTTACGTTCTGATGACAGTCCATACGAGTTTCAAAGTAAAATGTTTGTAAACCAGCAAAAGATTGATTTAATGAACGACGACAAAATGAAAGAGATCCACAGTAAGTTTTCCATTTTCTGAATTATATCCTCATAATGGCTGTCGAATTGAATTAATCGTACCTACTTAACATTTAAGGTAAAACAATAACCATGCTCTTCAAGGGTGTACAAAACCTAGGAAATAATAACGGAAAAATACTAGCCACGAATGAGTACTCTCAGGTGGTTACTTTGAGTGGCAGTGGTAATTTGGAATTTCTTTGCAAGGACAAGGTAGGCATAATTCCGTTCTTTATAAGTGATCTTTCAATTGTTTTATCACTGCTGTCTATAGCCTGTAGGATTTCCCAAAGAGAAACTGAAATCTAAATGCTGTGGCAAGGAAGCGTTCATCAAGGCCGATTGTTTCAACTGCAACTTGGGACTCTGTGAGTTTTGTGCGTCGTCCTGCATTGGTTGTGGCCAATTCCTGTGTGGCAGCTGCATTTTGTTGTTGTGAGTATGCTTAGAGTTTATTTCCAGTTTTAGTTAGAAACTTTTTGTTTTTATTGCAGTGAGTGTGGTACTGCCGAACAGCCGATGTGTGAACGCTGCAAGATGTTTAATTAGAGGCGACCTTTTAATTAGTCTAACTTTTAGTATAATGAACGGAATCGGAGAAGATGATAAATTGCTTTATATTTTATTGTTTTGATGCAAACCTCGTCTTAGGACTTGTATATTTAGTGTTAGATTGTTTCAAATATATTAAAATAGCAGAGTTGTAAGATCTAATGAGGTGTGTCAGTTATTTTAGGTTCTATCAGGGTAAACCAATCCAGTAACTGGTTACTATCACTGGACTACGTGATATATACCAGAGGCAAGGTTTATGCAATAATAATTATCCTTAATTGCACCAAACCTCTGCAGTAAAGTGGACTTTTTAACTAAGTGGAAATACAGTTCTTAAACAAATTGAATCCATGTACTGCTCTATTGTTGAACTAGAAGTAAAAGACTGATGTTAATTCTTGATCTGTATCACGTTCTCTGGACGATGCAAAAATGTGTCCAAATTAAGAGCGAGTAGCGCTATAAAGAATCTGACAAGGAAAATAAATTATCCGCGTTAGATTTAATTCTAGATATATTTGAGATTTGACATAACATCCCAGATCACTATAGCTTTAGCGCTGGCTTTTCTTTTCATTGCCAAATAAAATTACATAAGAAACATATTCCAGTTTGAAGTTCACATTTACTTATTGTTACATTAACCCATGGTAACGAATTAAATTCGAACATCTCAGAGAATCTTATGCCAATACATAAATATAATGAACATAGTACTAAGGACCGATATCCAAGTTATTTTGAGTGGATTATCTTATAGGTACTACATCAAATTAAGTAAAACGCGAATAATGCGTCGTAACTTTATATTTTCTGAGTAGAACTGGATATTCCATTCACAATAAATTACTCATCGGTCATACAAATTGTTCCTATTGCTGAATTGCGCATTTTTTCATAACATTACCTTCGTTAAGGACCATTCACATGAGAGCGAATTGCGAACCACGAACTGGCGAATATTCGTAGATTCTGACATTTCATTCACATGAAAACTTTTTTTAGTCGCAGGTACCCGCGAATCATTTGTATTGTTGAAGGTTAAAGTCGAGCGAATTTTTCAATCGCAGGTTTGTGGATCGCGACTGTTTTATGTGGATTGTGAATAAAGTGTGACAGTTCGCGGCAAGAATTTTCAATTCGCGGGAGAATTGCTGTAATTGTAAATTTCGTTACTTTAATCAATCAAGTCTCGGTTTTTTGTAGATTGGGTGTTATATTAATTGAATATAATGCTTTTGTGGTAAAACAAATAGCAATTTTCAATTCATAAATACCGATAAATTGATTTGTTCGCAGTTCGCCTATTCGCAGTTCGCGCTCATGTGAATGGTCCTTTACTATTGTTCTCACATATTCATTATTACAAACAAATATTATGAACACTCTGCAAAGTCGCAATAGCAGTTAAGGACTATTCACATGAGAGCGAGCGAACGAATTGCTGAAATGCGAACAAACCACTTTTGATGCATTTATGAACAGAAAATTGTACATTTTACTATTCCAAGAGGAGGATAGTTAACTATCCCATCAAAATGTATTAAGAAAACATGTTAATAAACAGTTAAAATAAAGAAATTTCGAATTGCAAACTTTTTGCCGCGAACGAATACACCCTTGGCGCGAATTGTCAAAGTTTATTCACAATCCACATCATTCAATTCGCGTTCCACAAACTAACGAATAAAGCATTCGTTCGAACTTAACCTCAAACTCAAAATGTTATAGAGACAAATAACGGCGACTGTCATTGGATTCGCGGGTTTCTGCGACCAAATTAAATGTATCATGTGAATGGACTGTCAAAACTTGCGAATATTCGTTCGTTCGTAGGTAGTTGGTCGCTCTCATGTGAATGATCCTTTAATTATGATTTACCATTTATTTTTATTATCACTAGTTCCTTGCGTACAACACTTGCAATTGCACCCTTAACTTGCAAAATGTAGACACCACACAGGTCAGCATGAGTACCAACATTAAGAACAAAAAATCCAGACTAGCGTTGTTGTCAGTGGATATTTTCTTTTTCTTTGAAACGTCAGCTACAAGCAAAAAGGGAAGACGTGTCTATCGGCGGCGTGCCCATCAACAAAACTATCAAATTCGTGAAATAATCACGAATAGTTAACATAAATTTAGTTAAATAATAACAAAGTACTAAACCACCTTTCGAAGTAGATAAAAATGCATACAGTTTTGACTCGTGGAAATGCCACTGTGGCGTACTCTCTTAGCGTTCTGGCCTGCTTAACATTCTGCTGCTTCATCTCGACAGTGTTCCTCGACTATCGCACTGAATCGAAGATTAATACAGTTAAAGTTTTGGTGTAAGCATTATAAAACGAGCGCATTTCGTCCGCACACTAATTTTCCATACATTTTGCAGGAAAAACGTCCCAGACTATGGAGCATCACGGGAGAAACACGATCTTGGTTTCCTCACATTCGACTTGCAAACGAATCTCACCGATCTCTTCAATTGGAATGTAAAGCAGTTGTTCCTATATTTAACCGCTGAATACCAAACAAAGGACAACGAACTGAACCAGGTTGTGCTGTGGGACAAGATAATCTTGCGTGGCGAAAATACCGTCTTGGACTTTAAGAACATGAACACAAAGTATTACTTCTGGGACGATGGCAATGGCTTGAAGTGAGTTCTTTTTTTTCCCCGAGCAACAACAACCGTTATTCAATTGATTTAATTACTTTTCTCTAGGAACAACAATGTGACACTCTATCTGTCGTGGAACATCATCCCAAATGCAGGTCTCTTGCCGAGTGTGTTTGCTCATGGTTCGCATGTATTCAAATTTCCAGAACACTACTCGGTGTCGCCCGTTTAAGACTTGAAAAACATTTATAATTCCTCTTCTGTCCTGTGTTCGAGTTAGGAAATCAATTCGCTTAATTTCGTTTATTTTTAGAGTACACAACAAAAATAAAACAAATTTCAAGAAGAATATTTTGGTTGGGTTTATTTGCTCTCTTTACACACTTGGGTGAGTAAGTTTAGGACGTCTTTTTCTCGATGTAACGCCTGCTTGATGCATAGGTCCATTTGATCCTTGTTGAAGGGCGTGCCACCGGGTTTGAGTATGAAACAGACACTGCCCTTGCAAATGGCGACATTTACCACAGAGCTGGAGAGGGCCTCCTCCTCAGCAGTGGGATCCGTGATGATGATGTTGCTGGAAAGAGAAATCAGTGGTGATTATAAAGACGCTTTTGGACTGATTCAAGGGCAGTAACCATACAGTCATCTTATGTAGCTAAATGTGAGTGTGAAAAGAACAAGTAAGCTTACTCATCGAAAACCATTAAAGTTGTGGACACCGGCACGGCTCCTATATCCAATTTCTTCTTGACACTAGTGTCCGCCTCGATTCGACTAATCTTGGCATCGTAATCGATTGCAGGTAGATCCAAATTCTTTAAGGCGGCAACACAAGCTATCAATGCGGCATCAACAATACACCCATCATGGTCCAAACAGATAATATCACAATGCAATGCCCAAACAAGTTTCTCCTTGTGTATGCAAAGCTGTTTCAGGTCTAAGCAATTGGAATTTGTAAGTATATCATGAATGGCAGAGCTAAATACATCCGAATCGTCATTAGATCCTGCTCCACTGCGATATCTGGGCGAGCACATCTGTGGCAGTTCCACATTGGGTATGAGAAAACCGTTCTCTGGTGTTAAAGCTCTAGGTTTAGCGAGTTCGGCTCGTATTCCACAAACCACACTAGTGTTCCCTATTTTAACTACTGCCGAACCATCGGCGGTGATAATTGAGCCAACATTAATGCCGATTGGGCGAAGTTTGTCGAACTCTCTGCCATCGGGGCGAATGTCCTTGTTTAGATAGTCACGGTAGTATTTTACTGGATGAATTAATCTGGAATAATGGATTTAGAGTGATTAGATGAGAATGGGTTAGACGAATGTTTCTGTTACTTGTATTGTTCAGCCATTGATGTGTTTAATCTAATTGCTAGCTAGTTTGTTTGCAGCTCTAAAATGTAAAAGAAATAGGTAGGTACTGCTGAAAGCAAAAAATATAAACAAGAAATAAAATGCACGTGCTGTCAACAAATTAAAAACTGTCAAATGGGAAAGCTTGACAGCCGGCTGGAGTGAGAAACATGTTGATAAGAATGAAGCATTGCCATATGGATGGTTTTGTAATAGATTTGGTACACGTGGGGGCCGAATTCGCCAGGGATTTCACCATTTTCCTGGTGAATTTTTGAACTTACGGAGTTTTTTATTCTTTTTTTATTTTTTATTTTTATTGGAGGCCCCGGTTTGTTCCACTTCGATCTATGCAAAAATAAAGATCCCAACCGCTAAACCGACAGAAATATAAAATTCTGAATATGGTCCATTTTTGTTTGTTTTTGGGTATATAGGACTTAAAAACAAACTCCAATCAGCGAAAGGTGTGGCAACGTATGTCAACAACCTCCTCCGAGTCAGTCTGACATTATGGCATTGATCAAGTTGTTTTTTCTCTGTTTTGCTTTAATCTCAATTTGGGGAGATTTCTCGTGAAATCGTGTCCAAGGGCCCGGTTCTGGGACAAATATTCGGGTTTCCTGGTGAATGCAACCTTTACGTGGTGGAAGTGTAGGGCTGGCTCTGAAACATGTTGAATTGCAGATATTAAAAACCAAAGATAATGGAATACAGAGATATATATCTTTCCAGTGGAAGGGCGGCTGCCTACAAGCTGTTTTCCAGAAAAATTCATGAAGTCTCACACACCTGCTCATTTCTATTATAGTATATGTGAGTTCATGAATTGGACTTTGATGTAAAAATTAGGTACTCTCTATTGTGTATTTCACTATTTTTTTCATTTTAATCCACACCTCCACAAAAACCAAACAAATTCAAAACAAAACACAAAATCATTAAACACCGCGATACTCATAAAAGCAAGATGATTCGCGGTCGTCCATTAGCAGCATGCTTTTTTGTTGGTCACACGTATTCACAGACGGGGGTTGAAATTACAAAAACAACAATGTAAACAAATGGGTTTTGGGGGGATAGACGTACGAAAGATAACCATCTCTTTTATTCATTCATCTCTGTTAAAAACCATTAAAAACCAGTGAATATTCTGAGACCCATAATTAAAAATCCTCTTGCCACAGGCCCCCCATTTTTTTTTTTTCAAATTCGACATTTTGTTTTCCTATCGGTAATGGCAATTTGGAATCCGTGGGACACGCAAAAACATACAAAAAATATAAAATAAATGCTGCCAACCTCTGCCAACAAAGGGGGAATGTGAAATACCGGAATACCGCATTTACCTTACTGAATGCGGTTAGTTATATTAAATACTTTTAAAAGTCGAATAATAAAATGTGTTTTTTGATGCGCCAATGGATGTCGTAATCTTCTAAAGATGCGGCAGCCCGTAGGTACTACCAACATGCACGATTCGCAAACCCGAATAATCGATGCTCTGTACACGTAGGTATCTACTAATCCACACCACTACGCCCTTCAACCACACTCCCCGCGGGACTGCCGTAGTGCCGGTAGGTGTTACTTCACGGGGCTGGTTAGCTTTTTTATGCTGATTCTTGTATTATGTCAGCTACTTCTGTTTGCAATGCCTTTCTAAGCTTTTCTATTCTTTTCGATCCCTGTGGCACGCCCGCCGAAGCGTTTTAGTATTTTAAACTCGTCAGTTTCATACCTCAGCTTTCTGTTGGTAAGGTAGTTTGCAACTATTTTTCGCAAGTAATAGGGTGCGTCCATCCTGGCAAGCGACCTTTTAATGAACGACCAATTAGCCGAGTAAAGGGGTTTTTGGCGTCCAGTGTCACTACTCTGCTCCGCTTGTCTGTCTAGTACTTTATGTAAATTTTACAAAGTTTATGTGATATGTTTTTACCTAGCCCCAAATATATGAGAATAGGGAAAGAAACCACGCTGTTGGTTGCCGTCTCGAAAGTGACGTTTTATTCCATGCATGTCAAATATGACAGCCAACCTAATTCATGAAATTCACAATAGTATTTAAGCATTATTCACAATAATAATTCATACGTGCGTAACATTATGATATCTATTTCATTTAATAAACTAAAAGAAAGTTGTGCGCCGCCTGGATAACCAAATTCAAGGGTTGAACGTTTAAAGTGGGAACAACAATGAACTGGAGATTTCATTTTTAATTTAAAAGTCGAATGGGACTTGTCTTGTTATTCCATTTTATTCAAAAGTGCGGCACACAGAGTCCTCCTGTCTTATAAATTATCTCACTCTACCTTAAAAATAAACTCCTATTATAGTTGTAAGTTGATTATCCAGAATGCGATGTGCTTATTAATTTATTGATTTATTTATTTCAATCAAATAAGAACATCCGCTGTTCTCGCCAGATCAGATACTTAATACAAAGAATTATACTTCAAAATGACCACCAAAGCCTAACAACAGGATTAGTTTAGGGGAGAGGGGGGCAGTTTAGGACAACTTAGAAAAAAGTAATAAAACAAACACTTTTTAATATTTCAGTTATGTTTTACAGTAGCAACTCCACATAAAACAAATATCTGATAGATATTGAAACGATACCAACTTAAAAAAAAAAAATAAAATAAAAATAAAAGTGTGTTTCAAGACGACAATTGTATTTTTTTTTATTTCCAGACGTAAGTATATCAATCTAAAATTATGCTCAATTTACAAGTTAAAAGTGTTTAATTACACTTTTGGACAGGTCTTAATCTGCTCTTTTTTATAATTTTGAACGAAGTAATTTGTGCAAAATGCTTGTTTTTCGTTTAAAAAAGAAGCCCAGGTTTAACAAATAGGGTGACTGAACTGCATTATTTATTCATTTGCATATGAATATTAATTTCATTAGTTAGGTATTTTTTCTATGATATTGATACGGAAATTCAGAGTCCTATATTTTATTTATTCTTTAATTGATGTTATGCTTTGAAGTACCCAATGCATTTTTTTGTTAAATAAAAACATAGAAACTAATTGAATTCGTTTTTTACATGTCCAAAACTGCCCCATGGTTGTCCAAAGGTGCCCCCAGATTGGCCAATTGGGATGCTCCCCTCTCCCCTATTCCTAAATGATTCTCTACTAATATTAAAATCAATAACATCACAATATCTATTTGATTCCCTAAGGCATCTAGAAACTGGTTCATAGTTAACCCTATGATAAGGTACCTATATGAGATAAAAAGCGATTCCTAAGAACTCTCGCAGGAGTATAAAACACAACTAATGATAATAGAAAAGGGCAATCGATATAACCATCTATCGGATAACTGAAAAATATTTCCTCCATCTGATGAAAAGAGGTAAGATACCAAATAACTTGCACCTCATCTCGTAAGATGGCATTTCAATATTCCATCGCAGTCTACGAACAGCTACTCAAGTATAAAACGCTTTTGGATCTTCTCAATTCTAAAGGAATGTATTTATTCGTAAAATGGATTCCATAATACTGCAGTATTCAAGATGTGATCTGACAAATGCAAAAAATAGACATTTAAGAGCATGAGGATCTTGAAAGTCTTTCGAATTACCTTTGACAACCAAAAACTCAATGTGCTTGCAAAAGCTAAGTTTTAAGTCAAAAATAACTCCAAGATCTTTTTTAGAGCAGATAATGGACAAAGGGGTATTGTCGATTGCGTACATAAAGGAATTGGAGAGAGGTGACGATAAAAAGAAAGGCTTTGACATTTAGAGACATTGAGATGAAGGTCATTGTCATTACACCAAATAGAAAGACTGATTGAGGTCTTCATGTAGAACGTAGAAGAATACAATGTTGAACTGAACGTATTTGTCTGAAGATCTTCAAATCATCGGCAAACATAAGACACTGGGAACTCAAAAACAAGTCAGGAATGTCATTAATAAACAAAAGGAAGAGTAGAGGGCCCAGATGACTACCTTGAGGTACTCCAGATAACATAATTTGGTGACGAGAGCATTCCGTTCATGTGAGCATACTGGATACGATCGGTTAAGTAGGAATGAATCCACTTTAGGATATTGGAGTGAAATCCTAAAGTAGTCAGTTTGGAAATTAATGTTTTATGGTTAACGCGATCAAGTGCCTTAGCAAAGTCTGTATAAATTTCATAACATTGTAAGCCATTCTCAAAGTAGTTCAAGGCAGTATTACAAAAAATTGATCTGCCTGTAACGAATCCATGCTGAGACGGAGAGATAAATCTTTTTAAGAGAGGTGTAAGTTTGTCACAGACTAGTTTTTCAAACAACATAGGGATAGGTAGAAGAAATTTTACAGATTGGACGATAGTTGGTAATATCTATCATGCTTCAATTCAGATTTATATATGGGCATTAAAAACGACATCTTCCAATCTTTAAAAAAATATCCAAACAGATAAATTAAATACTAAACACAAAGGTACAGATAACACTGATGAGCACTTTTGAAGTAGAATTGGCGGGATGCCATCCATACCCGGATTTTTTTCTAGTTTTAATGAAGAAAGAGCTATTTGAACTTCAGTTATTGAAAATTCTAAGTTGTTAATATTTCCAAAATTCCAGGACATTGAGTTGTTAAATGAGACTCTAGGTGTGGTAGTACTACAAGAATAAACCGATTGAAAGTGGTTAGCGAACATGTTACAAATGGTTGACAGATCAGATGAGGATACACTATTAAGACGCATACATTTGGGAAAACCATTAGATTGTTTTTTGCTATTAATAAAGCTCCAAAAGCGTTTACTAGCTATTGGTTTTCAAATTTGTTCTGTTGCCTAAGCTTCAGCCACTACATAACATCGAAGAAATTAAGTGTGAATTCCTTCAGTATCCTCGGTGGAGATAAAATTCACTCAAGTGCAGTTCATCGATATTGTTGACGTTGTTCCTCTTTTAGAATTTAGTGGTTGTCTCACCATCGAAGCCGCGTAAGTATTTTACATCGAATTGACTTGACAATCCACAGTATGAAATGAATATAACCGTAAGAACTTTTGGTTCTGCACTTGATCCGTAGGTACATCAGGGCGGTTTTGCTCATTAACGTCCACACAAAATTAAGTTGCATGATGTAATACCAGCTTCATTCAGTGTGACACCGTCCCTTCACAGCGATGTTCGGGTTAAACTCGTTTCACAAATTCCTGTCACGATTGAAAATTAAATCAGCAACATGCTTATAACGAAACATATCACTGTGCACAAGTCATAAAATCAAATCACTCAACTCTTTGATTAACATGACTTCTGGTGTCATAGCTTTGAGTCGGAGTCAACTTTACGATCATGTTAACCACAGAAGTTACCCCGTAATATGGTACCAAAATGTCAACTCGCGTTGTTTCTTCATGCCTACCTCAATGGCTTCATCAAATAAACGGTCGACAGTGTTATTTTGGCAGAAAGGTAATCTCGCCGCGCATCAAAATGCAAATTTACCCTCGTTGATGGTTATTCCCGCGATCAGCTAAATCATGTTCGATCGTAAATTTACGATCGCATAACTTCCAATAAAATCTGAATTTTTATGGCTTCACGCGTTCCTCTGCCATCTTCGGTTACGCCGTCTTCATCACTTGCATCGGTCCGTTTTAGTTTCATCAGCGATATTCAGACTTGGCCATAAAAATCATTGATCAAGTGACTCGCACAGCTGGGCTGGGTTGGGCCAGATGATTACCCTTTCTGGAGCACTGAACGCGCATATTTTTAATCGATTTCAAGCGGCTGACTCGATCATGTCCCATATCCATTCACGTGTCATCTGGAGGGCTTGACTGTTACTGTGACAAACACAGCGAGTAAAAGGCTTTTCCATGTCGCCAGGTCCTGGGCGACTATACGTTCGTCAAAGATTAATTTAATAAACGTTTAGTTTATGAGCGACCATCGTGTAAAGTGGATCGACAAGTGGACACAGGACAGAATACAGTTGGGTTCTGGACAAAGTAGCTCGTCTGTATGCAAACGATGGCAATCTTCTGCAATATCAATTCAAGAGTTAATGTCTTTATCGATGTTGTGACGTGACGATGGCTGAGTACAGCAGGAGTAAACTGCCCCATCAATTGTTATTGGATGCTCGTCGCGCCGATTGAGATAGGTATGTGGAGATAATTTTATGAATGCCGGAGAGGAAACTCGAATTTTTCAGTTTATTCGAAACGGGTTCTAAGAGTGGAAGTGGAAGGTATTCACTTAGCAAAGTGGTGGGGAATAAAAACATCCGATGACTGAGGAATTTGCACCCACTAAAAAATAATTGGTTTCCGGCCAACAGCTTATAATGTAAGTATTTTGAAAAATCAAAGAGGTCCAATAGCTGTGTAACTGTGTTGTTGGATATTGGGGGCTAGCGTATGTACTTTGAAAAGGTAAGGCCCCAGTTATAGGCATACGTAAAATGCAACAGAAAAAGTTGGAACAGTATGAAAATGATTTTTTTCGATTGGCCTCCATCAGAAAATAAAACTGGGCCGAACGAAACTTTCTCGATACTAGATATTTAGATAACAAAAAACAAAATATTTATCTCATATGGCAGTTATATCAAATCTATATCTATATATCTTCTAACTCTTTCTCTTCTATATATATAAAAGGCAATGAAGTCCGTGTGTGCGCGCATAACTCGATAACGGATTGTTGGATTTCAACTATTTTGGGCTTGACGGTTTCGTTTTGGACCAAGGAAGGATATAAGCTCCTTTTTATCTCGAAAACAAAACTTTGACAGAGGACTTTGATATAGGGGATGAAAGTTTATGTGGGGTTCCAAGACAGATTTGATCTTGCCGCCAGTGTGAAGGTCTAACGTTTCACGTCACAGAAAATCAGGACGAACAGTCAGATCGGAATATTAACAATCGAGAGAATATGTCCGAACTTCGGAAAAGAATATCATGCAGTCGTCCATACTGGAGACGATCAGTGCCGTAGTCAGGGGGGCTTGCTTCCATGCAAATACTTCGAGGAATTCTTTAAACAAAACTCGTTATAGGTATATTCCAATTTATTGATTTTTATTAGTTTTTAAATCGTGTGTACTTAAACGAACATTTGTTTACACGCTTTTTTTCAAAGCAGAAGACGTCTTAATTTTTTTTATACCTCAAAAATAAGTCTTGTCACATATATCAAGCAATTTCAAAACTTCGGTAGAGGGATCACTCGACGATATTTTTTCGCACCAAAGAATGTACTCAGCTTTTCCAGCTGACAACGAAATTGCATTATCAAACATCAAAGTAACATGTTAGCTTTTCCATTTCGTTCACTCGCTCAACTACAGCAAAACCTGGGAGCAGAGCTTGAAACGATGGTAAAACGTCTTCGTTGACGATGAATCTGTCCGTAAGATTTCGTATTAACAAATCTATGCAAGGAATCAGTATAGACACTCTAAAATAGGCTTCAGTAGAAGAGGTTTCTGGATTGGAACGCATTGTCTGTCTCAATGAAGTTCTTGGAGCTCTTAATTGAACTTCAAATAGGTCCTCGGCAATAGGTCCTCGGCAAGGTCCTCTCTGAAGAAATCGTCGGCATTTTCTCTAATGTTCTTAAGAGAATTCAGATCTTCTTTTGTGCGGTCGAAACCAAATCTAAGGATTTGTTCTGTAGGAAAACCAATAAGGCAGCGTTAAGTTGAATAGTTTTAAGGATACAATAAAGCTTACTAGGAAATCACTTTTTTGGACCGCTGCCAAAAGTGTTGATGCTTTCGAAGACATCGCCCACGTTCTGCTCCTCTAGCCCCCCCTGGCTACGTGTCTGCTCGTGATAAAAAATCTAAGCACGAGATCTTATGTATTTAGAATACTTATATTATCTTCAATATATATTTCGGTCAAAATCGTTAGAGCTGTTTTTGTAAGACTATGCAGACAAAACAGTACCAAATATTGGAATCTTTGGTTTGAAAAATACTATTGCGTATAACTATTAAGCTGAAAACTGAATGTATGATATTGTTCGGGATAAAAGCAATATGTATACTTTGTTTTGAACGTTGCTTGTATCGAAATCGAAGATGGGTTTTTAAGATATGAGCAGTTTTCAAAAATAGCATTTTCGGTGCTTGCAATTGAAAACAAATACACAATAATTTTGAAAACATCAGTTTGACTCTAAGTTTGCATTTTGGTCAAAATCACAATTGCCGTTTACAGGTAAACCAATCAAAACGAAAATTTTTAAAAAATGACTATTTTCAAAAATCCATCCAATCCAAAAAGCCATTACCTTAGAAATTAATTTTTATTATGTACAATCGTATAAACCGTTTTCGAGATATGTAAAAATTTCAAAAGCACCGCTACTCGATTTTTTAGCCAAAAACTGGGAATGCAGTCAAGATAATCTTACCTGTTAAGCTCAAATATCAATTTTTGTTTTAATCGTTATAGCCGTTTTGGATCAAATCAAACTGATGGGAACATTTTTTGCAAAAACAAAAAAAAACGCCCCCGAACTGTAAGCCCACAAACTTCAAATTCGAAGTTTGAACGAAATCCGCACATTCGTTTACGATGTAAAGAAATTTCGAGTTCGAAATTTTGTAAAGAAATTAAATATTTCAGTGGAATGATCTGGTGTTTTGTTGTGGAATTGACTGAGAAGTAGATCGGAAAAATGAATAATTCATTTTTCTAGAAAATTTAAAGATTATTTGTTTACCAAGATTGAATTTAACAATGAGTGGTCTAAAAAAACAAACGAACATTTTTACTGTTTCGTTTTACGTATATGGCTATAACTAGGGCCTTAGTTGGATCTGTCAACTCGCTCCATATGCGGTTTTTGAGGGGTTTTTCGAAGTTTTTAGAAACGTTTTCTCACGCGTTTTTCGATGCATTTTTTATGCCTTTTTTCGTCTTTCGAAGCGCTTGTGTTTTTAAGTTTTTATTACACTATAGGCGTTCGTAAACCGCAACGTGATTTCATAAGAATTGTTTCACCCGGTCCCCTCAAAGCGCCATAGTTGGTCAACCCACATGATGATTGCTTAACGGATGTAACTTGTAACTATATCAAGCTAGGTCTGAACACCCTCCAAATATCCTAAAAGTACTCATTTCACTACGACAGACAATTGTTAAATTTCACATGGAAACCACGTGCACCCCCATAACCGCCACAACCCAAAGTTATTAGGGTTGAACTTATAAATTAATGGTTTTGATGGTTTTAAACTGATGTAATGACCATCGGCTACGTAGCTTGACGCCCTTCCAATTATTAGAAAATAGTAAATGGAACATCATTACAACTACACCCTTATCGATTTCGTAGACCACACATCTCAAAGGGTTAACATGCAAAAGTGACAGGCCTAGAGTCGATTTCTTTTGTCGGACCAACCGCTCCAAAACTAAGTTCGAAAGTGCGCTTTGTCCGAGAACCTCTCGTCGTCCATTTTAGCGTCATGTCCTGTCCTGGTGGTTCTTCATTATTCAACCAATTATTCCTTTACATACTTCCCGCTTCTATACACACACAACACACAAGACACACGCTAAACGCTGCTGCTATTGCTGTTCAAGTGCGTGCAAAGCGGTAGAAACTTTCAAAAGGGTTCCTGCCCAACATTCACTAACACGCTATAACAACAACCGGCGATTTATATGCCCACAGCATTAATAGATTATGAGAGTCCTGCTCGCCGTATAGATACAGAACGAAACACACTGTTGGCTGACCAATGTCCATGCTGAATAATGCATCCTTAAAAGCAGTATAAGCACTTACGTGTCTGTCTGAAGGGGGTGCAGACGTATGGAGGGTCGTATCGGTTATATATTATAGCCTGTAATTACATGCGCGCGGGGTGTATAGTTTCTAATGCATTAAAGGATATGTGTGTGGACCTCATTTGCATAAAGGAGTATCCATATATCGGACAGGAGTGGTGGGTATAGTGGATTGGCTACCTAGGCAAGCTTAAGCGAAGCTAGTGCATGCAACCTTTGCGATAAATTCAATATAGAAATCGATTCGTTGCATTCCGCTGTTGTATATGTTGTGCGTGTGTGTTTTGTTCGATGGCATGTCCTTTGTCCCTTTTTTGGTGTGTTGTCGAATAGAAAAGTCCTTCGACATTATAAGTATAGTGTGACTTTTAATGGGTGAGTGCGTGCATGGATGTGTCGAACAGATGCCGCACAATGAACGGCTTGACAGTGCAATAGGGTCTGTGTCTTTTCCTTCCAAAGAGGACAAGTTCAGTGGAATGTGTAATTGAAGGACATTAGTTTTTAATTTTTTCTATATAACTTATGGACATAATTTGAGGTTTTGAACACTTTAACGCATAATTGGATGGGTTGAGAGGGCGTTTTGACTATAGTTAATCGACCAGGGATGGCAGGCATTTAATTAAGGTTAGGTTCGAAATGCGTTCGCAAAATGCGACCACATTCCCCGGTAAATATATAAAGACGTAAGCGGAACCATTGTTCAAGTCACCGAATCGTAAATAAGTGAAATAGTCCAGTGACGGGGCGTTAGCTCATTTGAACTCAGTTAACTATGGGCACTATGAGCCCTGCCTGAGTTTGACTTTCTTGAGATATTCAATGGCGTTATGATGGGTATAAAGTTCTTAGAGAGACAAAAAAAACGAGAAGAGTACCGGCAAGCTCATATAACATAACAATGGCTCTTGAGTTCTATGAACGAACACAAAAAAGGCAAAAGAAAGAGGGCGATATAGAAAATAGAGGAGTCTCTCCAGGATCAAGTTCAAAAGTTTAACCAAGAGGTAAAAAGAACATGTTGAGCAAGAGCAGGTCAGGTTAGGTTAGGTAATTGGGCGCTGCGATATTAGGCCTCAAACCAAAAATGAAATGAGGCCCCAAAATTGTATTCAAAATGCAACAAACAAAAAAGAAAATGTCTTATTTTGGGGCGTAATTTCATTTGTTAGAGTGTTATTTTATTTTGTTAATTAAGGTATTATTTCGTTATGAAAATGGGACCCAATTTCTTAGAATGAAATAATACCCTAAAAATATTCTTGGGTCTAATTGCATTTTTCGGCTATTATAATGGCAATAATGTTTCTCTAGTAAACCATAAGTTGAAATATATGTTTGGGGCTTTATTTCATTTTACAAATATTTCGAAATATTTGTTCGGTAGCTTACATCGTGCAGTGAAGTTCAGAATGAATTGTGAAAAGTTTTCGGGAAAAAGGCGAAATGGACAATTTTTCTAAAATCTTTGAGGAAAAGATGATTTAATCAAAATCCGTGTTTAAGAATGTAGTAAAGTATGTTTGCTGGAGGAATTCCTGCAAGGCAAGGGTAAATCCTTTTGCTGAGGGTACGGAAAAAATTATGTCGCTCACAACCATCAGTCGGACGAATCAGTATAAGGAATTGAAAAGCCCTTAATGGAATTAAGGATGATTGCCTAGATGCGGCAGCAACGCTTGGAGCGAATATAAATGCGCTAAGTGGAATAAGAAATGCGTTTCGTACCAATTGTGAGAAGTTATACTATATGCACGTTTCCATTTCCATATACATAATCGTTATCTTAATTTATTTTATTTTATTATCCAGGTATCAAGATGAAACCAAATGTATTGATTTCAACAAAATAAGGAGAGGGTTGCAATATTTGGATAACAAGACCTTTATTGCCTCGCCGAGAACTCCTCTTCAGGTCATAGAGGCATTTAATTTAGAATCCGTTTGGACTACGTTTGGAACCTACAAAGATGATACAAATCCTAATCCGTTCTACACGTCGTGTATTATCAAAAAGATAATTTTGCTTTTTGTTTGTTTTCGTCATTAGGGGTTATAGAATAAATAATCAAAGAAAATATCCCTGCGGCGAACCGGACATTTTAAATGGACGGAACATTCAAAGTTGTTCCGCACGGATGCTTTAAGCAACTCCTTGTAATTTACGTGGAGTACTTTGACGAGATAATTCTTTTTTATTAACAAATTTCTTAAAGTTATTAGCGCGAATTTCTTACTTTTACATAATTCATCAAATAAAAAAAAAACAAAATCAGAATTTATATTTTCTTTAGCTTTTCTATTGTCTAAAGTTGTACGTACATACAAACTATTTTTACATAGGTACGCGCGAATTTTAAACTATTATTTCATCAAATTTAAAACGTATGTAAAAATAGTTTGTATGTACGTACAATTCTGATTTTGTTTTTTGCTTAAGAAAGTAGTTAAGCTTCATAAAATATTATTTTTGCGGATTTGTTTTTAATTTGAAAAAATGAATAATAGTTAAAAATGCACGCGAATTTGTAACTATTATTTATTTTCTCCAATTAAAAACAAATCCAAAAATAATGTTTTGTTAAAACTTATTATTTTTACATAGATACGTTTTTTATTTGATGAAACAGTAGGAAGTTGAAATATAATCAAAAGAAATGTTATATCATATAAAATAATTTGTAATTAATTACACGTCAAGGTATTTCCAATATTTTTTGTATTTATGGACAAGCGAACACAAAAGTGTTAAGAACATTTGCTATTTTAATTATTTTATTATAAAGAATAAAATCATTGATATTGATCCTGCAATATTTATTACTGATTTTGAGCTGGCTATGAGGCAATCCATCCGGAAAGTTTTGATCAAAAAATGTTGGGTGCTGGTCAGTATTTGTAATTTGTTTTCTTTAAGTACGTTTTTGAATTGAGTATTTTTTTCATTATTGCCAGGCAATTTTAGACGCAATATTTGTAGCAGAAAGTTGTTGTTGTTGTTGTTGCAATACATTAGATCTTCAAAACCAGCGTCTTTGGCGTATCATAAAATAATGGCTCTTGCATTACTTCCTCCATCTTTGATTGGGAGTGCGTTTCGAGATCTCAAGACTAAAATAATGCTCATGGATTGCGAAAACAAATTTTCGTCTCTCTTGAAATATTTTGAAAAGCAGTGGATAACCAAAGTCAATAGCCTTGGGAATTGTTTGTTGTTAAATTTGTTAAACTAGTTTCCCAATGAATGATAGGTTGGATGTGAAAACTTCCCTTTACAACAACTTTACAACAGTGGCGTAGCTAGGGGGACAAGGGCCCTGGTGCATAGGGAGAGAATCGGGCCCTCCTCCCCTCTTTCCGCGTAGTTTGAACTTATATTGTCCTTCAAAATTATTGATTATTGATATATAGAATATTTATTAATTAAGAGAAAAAACGAACTCTAGCAGAAAGCGGTTTCGTAAAAAAGCTATCTAGCTTGGGAATTTTTAGAAATTTTAGAAATTCGGAGTAATTACTGAGGCTAGAGGGCCCCCTGAGCTCCGGGGCCCTGGTGCACTGCACCACCTGGCCCTATGATAGCTACGCCACTGGTTTACAAACAGAACACCCGGACAACCTCCGCTAGGACGCTCTGTTATAAAAAATGGAAATTTTTTCAAGTTCGTTAAAGCTATTCATGACGAGGAGTTTTTCAAAAGCCGACGATATGCTTTGTTAGTCGAAAGCGGGGGTTGTACTTCAAAGAAAAGAAGAAAATATAATGTTCTAAAAAGCTCAAAGATTGAAGAAGCAACTTTATACTCTTGAAAAAGGGAAAATTATCGTTTCCCACATTTCTGTCTCGGGTGGTCTACGAGAGCAACGAAATATGTGTTGGTATGGTTCCAAAACTGGTTTCATGGGAAGTTATGACCAGTCACAGCTCCCACTAACTTAGATAGCGATGACCTATCAAACTGTAGAAGTTTGTTGGTCCGACCTCTGTTATATTCTGGCCCAAGCTTCCGTGATATTTCGGAAGTCGTGAGCTCTTTCCACCTGTTGTTGGTTTTCATTCGAATTTTGTTCTCCACTCGCTCTATGAGATTGCAAAGTGGTGGCTTGATCGATTGAAGTGCTCTATCAAGAACCAATACGGACCCTTTTCTCGCCAGTTTATCTGCCATCTCATTGCCGGTTTTGTCTCTGTGTCCAGGGACCCGCAGCAGAGATTTTTTTGTGTGCTGCGAGCAAATAACCTTGAACTCTTCGCGGCAGCGGTGAACAGTTTGGATTTTATTTCATTAACAGAAACTGCTTTAATAGCTGCCTGACTGTCAATGAAGATGGTAATATCGCTACGAGGTATTGCCAATATTGACTCCTTACGGGCTGCTTCAGCGATAGCCAGAACCTCCGCTTGGAAGACACTACTGCCATCAGGAAGTCTGATGGAGCAATGTAACTATATTTAATTCCTCAGAGAATATGCGCCAGCACGGGTTCCACAGTCCATCTTTGAACCATCTGTGTAGATGGATATTGATTTCCTTTTTGTGGTAAATGGCCTCTTGAAGTCCAGACGGGGAGACATATAGTCAGAAGTGACAACGTTCCCTACGTTTTACCTAATATCTGCGCATGCCCAAAATTGCAAGGTTTCCAAGTTTTAGTTTGGCTGATCCTTAAGGCACTTTTGGCAGCAGATTCCTCCATGCATAGAGGTCTAGAGTCGTCAGATTAAGAATCGCCTCTAGTCCAGCTGTATAGGTGTGGTTCTCATAGCGCTGGTTGTCCCTTACATGTTATTTTTCGTATTTTAGTCATCCACTTAAGATTGGTCACCAGATTACACTGATAATTCTGGGATTTGATTCCCAACTTCTACCAAAGATGCGGTTGCACGCGCAAAAAGCATTCGCTGCATTCTTGACTCTTTCATTGACATAAGTGCAAGAGTAACAACAGTCGGACGAAAGCTCTGGAGATGAAAAATAGCCAGTAACGAGCTCTTAAAAGCTGTCAAGCTGTCAAGATGGTTAGGTAAACGATTCAAACTGTATTCAATTAAGTGAGGATAGCATTTTCTTAATCCTAGTCTAATAAAGCGCGGTCCTGGGACTTGGATGGGCAGCCCATAAACAAAATAACCAAATATGATCGCATGTTTCGGTGCGATATCTTTGTCCCTGTGAATGATGTCCTCTCAGGATCCCCGTAACAGATGGACTTCATAAAGCAACAAATAAAACAACAGCAGCAACAAAGGTATAGATGCCCCTCGTGTACAAATGAAGACCCCAACTTCTTCAACAAGTCGCTGACAAGCAACACAATCTTCCATCAGATCCCCGCCGCAACCAAAAACCACTCGCAAACACAAACCGATTAATCAACACTATCGATCCATTAAAATGCTGAGCAATTAAAATTACAAAAGTCCTCCGTTTGTGCAGAAGCAGGACATCGCAGCGGTGCCACAGACAAGAACAAAAAAAAAAATGTTTTAATTAAATGCAAGTCCTTTTTGTGTGTAAACACCGCTTATCTCCCTCCGGCGACGACTCCCCATTCACAATTTGTCCTGTCACCAACATCAGTTGGTACGTCTCGTGTGCGCTGTTACAAGCGTTGTTAACATATTGTCGGGTCATTGTGAGGTTCTTTTCCACAGACAGAAGTTCATCGCCCATTTGCATATTCCTCCTTCAAAAAGCGAGATACGAGTATCGCTTCCGCCACCAGTGGTTGTCGCGTCCAATTAGATTGCACAAGAAAAACACCTGATATGCATATTTGTGGAGAGAATTCTAGATCAGAGCGTTTAATTAGCATCGAACAAGCCAGGACAAAAGGTGAACCCCTTCCGATTGTTTTGCGCGCGCTTTTCTCATGTCCTTTTGATCCTTTTATTGGAAGTGATAGCAGTTCTAATGGCAAGCAGATGGTTTTTCAATTCAAATATTCATCTGACAACTAGAGCGACTGCGCGTTAGAAAGGCTTCAACTTGTAATGGCGTTTTAATAGTTGGAAAATTTCAGCTGTCATGATTTTGTCAACCTACACATGCACACATAGCTATTCCTTGCACGTTCAGCAAATAAACAGTCGTCTATTTGTCGCTGGGTGCGACTTCTCGCTCGGCATACAAATACCTGTATCTATTTGCTACCTCATTTGCGCTTGAAAAGAATCTCGAAGCTAGTTCGTCTCAATGGAAACGCAACTCTTTAGCTTGACAGTTCGTGCCGTTACCCACAACTGCGAGTATACATAAACAGGCGACACACATGTCATTAGTCCGCCATTGTGTGTTCCGCTCAACAGTCTCTCGCAACTATTGGCCTTGGGATATTTACGCATCCCGCATGTGTACGTGTGTGCCATTTGTGGCTTCCTGTCTTCGTATCTATGAATACATCCAATTCATCAAAGCGACTTAAGAAATCCATCACATCACCGCCCATCACATAACACACATCGAAGGTAGGTGCGTGATCTCCGATGAATAGTGACCACAAAACCTAATGGTAAATCAAATCCGACCACGAACCACCACCCGGAGGGGTATCCATCAGCAGCAGCAGCAGCAGCAGCAACACAATACACTCTCTACACAGAAGCTACAGGTTGATGCTTCGAGCGCAGATTGCATAAACGGAGCCGTGATTATCATTATCCTGTCAAAATGTGAGCAGCGCTGGGATTTCGTGCGTCAGATCATTCACCTGTGTGTCGGGGGTAATCATCTGCAACTATATAGCATCCAGGCAGCCATCCCCCCTTCTAATGACCATTCAAAGGAACACAGAACAATTAACGCGCAACAGTTTGCTTGGAAAATTGCAAACATCCTTTCAGGGACTGATCCGCACAAACACCGCACACCCGTTCAATTGGCAATCGAATGTGTGTGCGTGTCATGGAATTATCTTTGGAAATGGCATTATAATGAGAGTCCGTGATTGTTCCTGATCGTGGACAGTAGCAAACTCCTTTTGAAATTAAATGAAATGCGATCGGAGTTGAGCTCTAAATTGTTGCGAGTCGGAGCTTGGTATTGATGTGTGTACCGTGGGATGCCAGGAGTGGTTTTAATCGCCGATTCGCATCAACAGATACAGATGGAGACACGAACGCATAATTGTTTTGTTTTCTTCGACGGAATTTAGAGCAGTCGACATCATGAGGGGTAGCTGATGAACTCACGTGAGCTTTGGCTTTTCCTTTTTATATAAATTTGTGTTCAAGAACTTTAGCTGTTCGAGCGTTTGAGGTGCGGACAATTGAAGAAGGGGAGCTTCGCAACGGCAAAGAAGGTTATGATTTATGAAAGAGGTGCAGCTCAATATGAGTCCTGGGTCCTGGCTATCGTTGTCAGCTGTCTCGGTTTGCCTGGGATATCCCAAACTTAAGGCATAATTTCGGCTGTCCCGGATGCGACAAATTCACAAAAAACAGCTTATGCGAACATCTTATATTGGGATTGTTACTTTACTTTTGTAGTAAGAATGAAAAAGACCGTCAAACTTCAAGTGGTGGGGAAAGATTCTCTCACAAAGAGAGACACTTACGAAGAAGTTAGGGAACGCTTTTGTAGTAATTTTACCGCCTGTTGATAAAATTTTATTACGCAAAAAAATCAAAACAAATGCACGCATATGCCAAATGAACAAACCTCAAATCAGCTGTTAATTATTGTAAGGTGACTGACAGCTTTACCACTTCTTACGCACCAGGAAATTTGTTGAGTAAAAACTCGTATAAGATTCTCAGTGGAATGGTAATAAATTGCTCTCTCGCTGACGCTTTCTTTTGCGAATTTTTAGATTTAGGGAACGGCATTGATCAAAAATTTTGCTAGATTTAAGGTTAAAGGAGCAGACCAACTGACTGACTGCATTGTAATTTGTCTTAACAAAGTCTCGTTTATCCAACAAACGCATCTAGTATATTAGAATGTTGTTTTAGCAAATAATTATGACAGCTATCATTCAAATCAATAAAAGTAACATAATTGGAAAACTTTTCTCTGCGATTACGAATGCAATTTTTCTTCTTTTATTATTACACCATAATAATAATTCCGAGCATGCAGAATGCACGTGCTTTTTTATCCCATTCGGTCAATTCAAATTCTTTATTCAAAAGTTATATTAAATACTAAGGCACTTAAAAACAAAAGTTCGATCCTTAAGTCCACTTTTGCTCTAAATTAAAAAAAAAAATAAACTTCTGCTATTGTGACTGAATTTTATTGTTTCACTTGAGGCGAACTTCAAGTTGTTGATGATCTGAACTAAATAAAAAAAAAATTGTTATGATTTGACAGATAAAGGATGGGGAAATTCGAAAAAGTAAAAACTTATTTACTTACTTACTTAGGTGGCGCTACAGTTCGGGGTGAACCAGGGCCTCAACCAACAAGCCTCTCCAGCTGGCCCGGTTCTTAGCCAACTGCCTCCAGTTGCGCACTCCAAGTTGGTTGAGGTCGTTTTCCACTTGTGCGCGCCACCTTAGGCGAGGTCTTCCTCTACTGCGTTGACCCTCTGGGTTGGAATCGAAAACTCTGCGGGCCGGAGCGTTGATGTCCATTCGCTCTACATGTCCTAGCCATCTCAAACGTCCAATGCGCAGTTTTTTGACTAGGTCGATGTCGCTGTACAGCTCGTATATTTCGTCGTTGAATCGTCTCCTCCAAAACCCGTCAACGCATACGGGACCGAATATCTTACGAAGAATTTTTCTCTCGAATCGACCAAGGATATCTTCATCCGCCTTGGAAATAGTCCATGCTTCAGATCCGTACAGCAGGACTGGGATGATGAGGGTCTTATACAGAGTCTCCTTAGTCTTTCGGGAGAGGGCCTTACTACATAGTTGCCTTCTCAGCCCAAAGAAACAGCGGTTGGCAAGAGTTATTCTCCGTTTGATTTCTGATGAGATGTCATTTTCAGATGTTATAGCAGAGCCAAGGTAGACAAAGTCCCTTACTACCTCAAAGTTATAGCTATCTATTGTGACGTTCTGCCCGATTCGTCGATGTTGGGTGTCCCTTCTTGTTGACAGCATATACTTTGTTTCGCCCTCGTTAACCGCTAAGCCCATTTTAGCCGCTTCTGTGTTTATACTTGCAAACGCGCCAGTGACAGCTCGCTGTGTTCGTCCAATTATGTCAATATCGTCCGCATATGCAAGTAATTGTACAGACTTTTGAAAGATCGTACCTCGTATGTTAGCTTGTGAGTTTCGCACAATTCGCTCAAGTATGATGTTAAAGAAGTCACATGACAGCGCATCGCCTTGTCTATAAATCCTTTTTTGACATCAAAGGTCTCGGTTAGGTCATTGCCGACCTTGATGCAGCAGCGAGATTTCTCCATCGTCATCCTACACAGACGGACGAGTTTGGTAGGGATGCCAAAACTAGACATGGCTCTGTATAGCTCGTCTCTATAGATACTGTCATAGGCGGCTTTGAAATCGATGAAAAGATGGTGAGTATCGATTTGGACTTCTTGGGTTTTTTCCAGGATCTGCCTAAGTGTGAAAATTTGATCGACGGTGGACTTTCCTGGCCTAAAACCACACTGATAGGGGCCGATCAGGTTGTTGACGAACGGTTTTAGGCGTTCCCACAATATTGCAGATAAGATCTTGTACGCGATGTTAAGGAGACTGATTCCTCTATAGTTGGCGCAGTTGAGGTGGTCTCCTTTCTTGTGGATCGGGCAAACGATGCTGAGATTCCATTCATCAGGCATGCATTCATCTGACCAAATCCTAGAAATGAGTTGGTGCATGCTCTCCACCAAGTCATCTCCAGCTGCTTTAAAAAGCTCGGCGGGTAGACCGTCAGGCCCAGCAGCCTTGTTGGTTTTAAGCTTGGATATTGCTATCTTCACTTCATTTTGATCAGGTGGACGGTAGTTTTGGCTATCATCGTCTAAGTTGAATGGTTCGTTCTGCCTGACAGCGGGATTTTGGTCTTCGTCGCCGTTATACAGTCTGCAGAAGTAGTTTTTCCATATTCTCAGCACCGACTGTGATTCTACTACGAGGTTTCCTTCGTTATCTCTACAGGTTTCTGTACGGGATTTGTTGCTCTGGCATGTTCTCTTTACCTGTTGGTAAAACTTCCGTACATTATTCCTGGAGTAGCATCTCTCAATTCCTTCGATCTCGCGCTTCTCGTGCTCTTTCTTTTTCTTCCTGAGAAGCCGATGTTCTTCCCGTCTCTTTTGCTCGTAGAGCTCGCGAGCAGCTCTAGTCCTCCTTTGCAGCGCCGTTTTATATGCCTTTTGTTTTGCTGCGTTTGCTAGTCGACATTGTTCGTCAAACCAGGGGTTTCGTGGTGGTGGTCGTGTGAAACCCAGCACATCAGTCGCGGCATTAATGATGGCTTTCTGGCAGTGCTGCCACTGGTTTTCTGCGCTAGCTGTTGTTGCGGGAGGACTTGTCGTGAGACATCGGGATACGCGATCGGCGAAGATTCTGGCGGTCTCTTGCGATTGCAGCTTTTCGACATTGTACTTTCTCACAGTATTCCGTTGTTGAGGCGTGTTGGATATCCGCAGTCGTACCTTGGCTACAACAAGGTAGTGGTCCGAGTCAATGTTGGCCGCTCGGAAGGTTCGGACATCCGCAATACTGGAGGCGTGCCTTGCGTCGATCGCAATGTGATCGATTTGGTTGACGGTTTGTTGATCCGGAGACCGCCATGTCCCTTTATGAATATTGAGATGAGGAAACCGTGTGCTTGCTATAGTGACATTTCGCCCCGCAGCAAAGTCAATCAGCCTCAGTCCGTTACCAGACGTGGTGTCGTGTAGGCTGTGTTTACCTACTGTCCTACCATAGATGTCCTCCTTTCCTATTTTGGCGTTAAAATCGCCCAACACGATTTTAACGTCATATTTAGGACATTGCTCGTATGTCTGGTCGAGGAGCTCGTAGAAACTGTCTTTGGTAGCGTCGTCCTTTTCCTCTGTGGGGCATGAGCGCATATTAGGCTTATGTTGGCGAATTTTGCCTTGATGCGGATGGTCATAAGACGTTCACTCACATGCCGAAAGCTCAAGACTTCTTGCCTAAGTCTGCCGCGTATGACAAATCCACATCCAAATAAGCGCTGCTTCTGCTCCGTATAGCAAGCACCGTAATAGATGTCACAGTTTTTCATCTTTCTTTTGCCCGGCCCATCCCATCGCACTTCCTGGATGGCGGTTATGTCTGCTTTATAGCAGTCAAGGGCCTCTGCTAATTGTTCGGCTGCACGCGGTCTGTTCAATGTACGAACATTCCACGTACAGATCCGAATATCGTTGTCCTTATTTCGTTTCGCGGGGTTGTCAACAGTAGATCCGTCCTTTTCCGAGGCTTGTAGTTGTCTCTGAACTAGTTATTTTTTCCGTGGTAGAGAAGTTACCCCGACGCACAACCCCCAACCTGGAGGGCCAGTTCCATTTTATACCCCTTGGACGAGGGGCTGAGTTACCGGCACCAGTAACCCACTTCGGGATCTGAGCGCTGCCGTTGGCCCATGAAGGGCTCATCCGCCACCAACTCCTTTCCAACACCCTGGCTCAGTATTGGAGATCCCTATAGACCTGGGATCCGAATATGTCGGAGCAGCTCATATAGGGAAGACACTAAATAGTTCAACCTGACTGGAACTGTAGACGCCACCGTTGATTCCATCCAAAAGTAAAAACGCTTGTGACAAATGAGACTTTATATTTGACTTAGTCAGCGATGATCAGTGATGTTGATTCCGATACTTGAGGAATAGTTTTTACAAAATAGGCATAATTTTTTGTGAATTGCTTTTATCTACAATCAATTCACACAAATAAATTTTGAATTTGGTAACTCTGGTAGGTACATTCTTTGATCAAAGTCGCATTACTTATTTTTATTTCAACTACGTCATGCTTATTTTCCAATTAGGTATCTACTTGACTTATACTCAAAAAACCAAAACCTTGGATTATAGAGACAAAAATCTTTTTTTTTTACCATACAGGAATAATTTTTTCGAAAAATGTATAATATGTTAAGGGTTTAGGCATAAAAACTTCGATCCCGACTAGCATCACTGGCGGTGACTCCAATCTAACTATTTCCCAACTTAAAGTCAAATGTAATGCTATATTTCTTCTAATTTAGACTAAAAGTTAATTTGTTGCCAAAGGTCGAATCTTAAATGTTTTATTGCTAAGAGCCTATAGAAATAACTGAAGTATATCAATATCGATGTGTTGCAATCAAACCACAATGATTGACGTGCCACATATCGGATCCAAAATTATCCTATCCTTCAAACTGGTATACCAACCATACATACCTATCCACAAATTTTCATGCAAATCGGCTGAGTGACTTTATAGATCGAAAACATTACCTACCTATTGGGTCCAAAAGAATCCTATCTTTTAAGTCTTGCTAAGCCTGAAATACGTGAATACGAACAAAACAAAAAAGATTCATGAAAATTGGCCCTTCAGTTATCGAGATATAAAGTCATCGAGTTTTAAACAATGCCCACACCCATCCATAACAAAAAGACATCGATGACAGCGCGATATATACGATATATATATATATATATAAGAAAAAAAACAACACTTTATTAATTTTGTATAATAACTTTTTATTATAACTTTTTAATATTTAAAAAGCGTCAGATCCCTTACCACTGGTGGGGGGAAATCTTCAGCTTATACGAAGGAACAATTAGAACTGAGCTCTCACTAATCAGTGGAGCAGTTTATATATTATGTAGGCGAGTTTTGTTTACACAAGAATTCTGTATCTGGACTAATAGCTATCATACAAAGTGGACGATATGCATAGTCGTGACTCTTTAATCGAAAGATTAGTTTGTTGTGCTGAGGGCAAAAGACATTAAAAGCTATGTCGCATTAAATAACATTGTTGTGCTGAAGGCAAAAGACATTAAAAGATATGGCGCAATTAAGAGACTTCGAGTTCTTGTGTAAACATTACATTTTGTATCTTCTTAAATTTAAATTGTAATGTGTTAGAATTGTATGTTGGGCTCTAGGAACGTAACCGCGTGTTTCGCGAATTCCATCCTTACGCAGATGGGTTCTTTTTCGTTCAAACGTCAAAAGATTACAAAGCCAGTTTATACTGACAACTGTCAGGAGTAGTGTTTTGTTTAAGTATCGTTGAAAAGCGCACAATTCCCATTACTTTTCAATCATTTTTTAACATAATTAAGCTACAGCCATAATGCCGTTGTAGCGAACTACCCTGTTCAATGAAAAAGCTGAATGTCGTGAACATTGACATTGTTATAGGTATAGGTACCTAGTTCAGTTTAACATTTGAATAAATAAATTGAATTGACCGAATTACATAAAGCATGTATGCTCGGAAATATTATTTTCATTATATTAACGAAATTGGGCGGAAAGATGTTGGTTAGTTAATTTAAAATTGTACACGCTCAGGCTGAACAACCATCGTATTTAAATTCGCTCCTATTAAAAAGTTTAATACTGTGATTTTGGACAGTTGGGCAACACTTGTCTTCAAAATGCCATCAAGGGAGGATTTATTTAGCTATAATGCCCGAGATAAACATAGCTTTCTCAACATTAACATTTGACCCTTCAGTATTCAGTTAGCGATATTCTGGAAACTATATTACTTTATTGGTAAATTGATTTTAGAAAGTGTGGAGTCTTTGCGTAAGCTGCCATACTAAATTTGATTATTGGTAAGGCGGATTAAATCTATCATATTTAATTTAAATTTAAACGATATAGCTGTATTGAAAAATGAATTTGTCAAAATACTTTTCCAAGTCAAATATCAGACTCTAAGCATAAATAGGCCTGAGCTATGGGCCTCAAATGATCCCATTTACACACATAATCATATAGGTCACACCATACTGAGTGAAAAATGTAGACAGTTAGTCCGTAGCCGTTAGGAATTATTCGCCTAGAAAAGCGACTTGCATTTCTGTCAAAATCCTTTTGCCGACTAGTGTAGGTTATACTTCAGTATCTAACCAGCGGTCTTTGCAAAAAAAAAAAGTAGTGAACTTTCAAGTTCCTCCACACTTTCTCGTAGACGTCGATTTTAATTACATTCACGATAAGCGTATACTTCGTGCTGGGTAGATAATAATAATAGCCTCCATCTCGCATCAATCTGGCAAGTCGTGCTTAATTGACAGATGCATATAATGTCAACACTTCAGTCTGTCGATTTATTTAGTCTGCGTCTACCTGAACACGCATTCCACTTCCACGCCCTGATGCGAGGCACCCATCGTCACCAGAGTAAACATACAAGCGCACCGTGCACACTGAATGCAACTATATACTCGCACATGTTGCAAATGTAACATTTTCTTTATGCAAATTCGAGTGCGGTTACATCGCTTGGACCGTCGAAGACGAAATTAATTATATTATTCCAACTGATGAGCACACAACACTTGAAGCACGAGCACCGTATGCCCACCTCCAGAGTCCAGAATCATCAACCGCGGGAGAACCAGAAACACTGAATGGCTGCCAACTGGCAACTGCCACCTGAAAGCCCAACCAACACCTCCGCACAGACACACACTCTTGGTTGTGGCATGCATCCACAACCGAGGTGTGATCTTAGCTCTCAAATCCTACTTGTGGCACAGTAAACGACGTGAACTCCAATCACTTCGAGCATCCTTCAGATTGATTACATTTCCGCCGATTGAAATTCAATTCACTAATTCCACAGATCCACTATCCACATGCACACGGCACACATATACGACACACACGCATGTGCACTGTGCAAAGTCTGACTGACAGCCTGATAGACTGACTGGCTGCTGTTCCAGCAAGAGTAGTTCTCCAGATGAAACCGAATAAACTGATTACGATTACCCGTGAGAGAGAGAGGGAGCGAGATATGGCCCATAAGTGGCGCGCGAGAAGTGCCCAGTGCCCAGTGCCCACTTGGACCGTGTGTTGGGACCGTGGCATGTTTGGTCTTCGATCATAAAGTGTGTAGGCTTTCGAGTGGCACTTGGGCTCTGCTCTCAAGCAATCAGATATTCTCTGTTGATCCTCTGGCTTGCTGGTTTCTCCTGTGATGGGTAATCCTGCGTCACAACAATAACACACTGCGATGGGTGATCTATGGCATTTTGGGTGGCATTTTGCCCCCACTCAAGACTCAGTTGCGACAATAATACGAAACAGAGAAGATTACGAAGGTGCACGGCTAAGGGGCATCGTCTGTCGTCTACCAGATGTTTTCTTCAATTTGGATTATGACCACTTGATCCCCGGAGGCGATATACAACACTCGTATATATGGCAAGTGATGGGCACGCGTATATATTCGTCTTAAATTATAACAAAATGTTTCGAGTGTTGATTACTTTCTCATCAGCTTAGCGATTGTTAAGGTGCGGTTCACGCTCACAAGTGGTTCACTTTTGTTGATGGTGAGAGCTGAGAGCTGAGAGGTAGCCAGTTACTAGTTGCCATGGGAGTTATGTGCAATGACTTCATTCAATAATGCACTATTGGACAGGTAAATTGACTTGAAGTGTCATTTTCCGTTCTCATTATTAAGCATATGGATAATGATGGTTATGGATTTGAGGGAAGTTCGCCGGCGAGTGGTAGATTGTGATTTCCAACTCCTGTGGGTTGACTTTGTGAAGGAAAATCTATGTTTTAGAGGGTAGAGCTTCTGAAGCTGTCCCCATGAGAGGTGGATCCATAAGAGGTGCAACCAGGGTATTTTTTTTTTAACATGATTTACAACAATTAAACCTAAGTCTTAATGAATGTCAAAAAAAGAAGAAACAAGTTTTCTGAAAAAAGTTAAGAAAAACCTGGGGAGTGTGATAGTCACAAGTTTCTTTTGTAGCATAAAATGTCAACAGCCCACATATACCTACAGACACCTAAAAAAACCTCTATCGAAATTTTAGAAAAACCGTGCAAACTGCTATGAAAATTTCTTAATTTTTAAATAAACGCACTTCGTTTCTTGTCAATGTGTTTGACTTTCAATTAGCAACTTATTGCAGACAGTCACTTTTCTGAAAAAATTAAGCACAGACAGAAAGCTCGTCCGCATTTATATTTTCTAGCATTCGGTAGGCATTCGGCTTTAGTCTCTCTAGTGTATTCGACCGTAAAAACTAGTAAAACACAGTTTCTGCAAACCACTCTGTAAAAAATTAAGAAAAATTGAAGTACTGTCAAGGCGAATTTTGTTATTTTCGATTATCAACAGCTACTTCCTGTTTCGTGCGTTTCCTTATGCAATGGCAACTACTTAGACATCATAAAAAAACACGGACTTCTATTACGTATATAGGTCCGTGCTTTTTCTATAAATATGTGTATGAAAATATTAAGAAAAACTTAATAAGTTCTTGTTATTTTGATGAACAGCAGCTTTATTTGCTCTGATTTATGGTTGATAAAATGCTATTGGCCTATATTATCACATCGCAGAGAATCGTAATCAATATCAAAGTTTCTGAAAGAATTTGAAGTTTTGAAATATTTCTGAAATAATTAAGATGGGAAATATGTATGCGGGTTTTGTTTTTTGTTTGCATAGATAAATATTCTCTCTATCTAGTGTACGCATAAAAATATCAATCTTCCTGAAGTTTCTGAAAAATAAGCAAAAAACCTAAAAGGGCGTATAACATATACAATACATATACCTAACACTATTTTTTTTTTGCAATAGCTCTGTGGTCTTCCTAGTGAATTTCACTGCAAAATCAAAAAACACAAAATCTCTAAAGACGTTTCTGAAAAAAAATAAGAAAAACCTAGTGTAATGGTTGTGTTTGCTTTCAAACAAAAATAATATTTAATGACTACATTTTTTTTTCAGACTATGAACTATTATTGTTTCTGAACAATATTAAAAAAATTACGATTGACGATAGTAATAATCAAAATTTAACGAAACTTAAATTCAGATTCCTTTACCAGAACATAGACTAGATTGTATTGTCTTAACCCAAACGTTTCAAGTGTTTGAAAATCGTTATCCATCGGACATATTAAAATTCTCAGAAAATACCTTATAAATGAATAAATCGATCAAAATGATGTGACTGACTTTTGGTATTGATAGCCACTTTACTTGCTCTGGGGTGAGGGTACATTAAAAGTCGATGGCCTACCTGTAGAAGGTATTTAAAAAACACAAATTCTGTCAAAATTTCTGTAAATATTAAGAAAATCCCGCGAAGCTGATCTGCGTAATCATTTGTTGCGATACAGCTCTCCTTGATGTCTTTGTCTTAAAGCTAGCAACAACTGCTTCCAAATTTTCATTGCAAAAATATTGGCATCCTATCGACTTTTCTGAAAAAAATTAAGAATCATTCAAATTTTTTTGCATTTTGCTGTTTTTAGTTCTGCGAAGGCCTCTCTTTATTTATGCAGTGCACTTGTTTATAAAATACAAGAGACTTGACAATATACACGAATACCTTCTATAGAAGTTTCGAAAAATAACCGGAAAAGTAGTTCTGCGCATTTTATGTATTTTACTGCTTTTTTCGGGATATCCAGTGTTTGGTTCTTTGGTATATTTGTTTATAAAATGGTAACATCCTAAAAAGTACACCTTCTATAGAAGGTTCTGAAAATACTAAGAAAAACCTTAGCAGCGGGAGATTGGATTTTTTTGATTTTTTTTTAGATTTGCAATAGCCACTGTGCTTATTTTTTGTTTTTGTTTCTTAAATTAGCAATTGCCTACAATTATTTATTGGAAAAAAACACTACTTTTATTGACGTTTCTGAAAAAAATTAATAAAAATTTGCTCAAATTGTTGTTTTTAGTTTTCGATAGCCGTTGTTGTTTTCAGTTTCTGGACTGTATTTGATCATTAAACGAGTAAAAACAATGGCGCAAAATTATAGTCGGATAAAAGCCACTTTAAAATTATTTTAGTACGTAACAATGAGATCTTAGGATTTTTCTAATTATAGTCAACATAAAATCCAATAAAATATCGTTATAATCCGGTATTAAATTTAAAACCATCAAAAGTATTTTTCATCCTTTAGTATGGACTTTCAATCCTCTTCCATCTGTCATTTCTATATTGAAAAATAAAATTTTGAAGATTTTTAAATAACTGTTCCCAATTATATTTATATTTTTAAGGATCTCGAAATGTCTAAATATGTTGGGCTTTCAAGAAGAACAAAACACAACCCGAGCAAATCCTCTTGAAGGTTTTGATGAGAAAGAGTTTTATTCGCTACCAGATTCAATAAATACAAAAGGTTAACTTTAAAAATCCGACTGACTGTAAAGAAAAAAACTAAAAAAATATATGAACAAGACACTATACCCCCCTTATCTGCTTGCGGTGACACTAATGGAAGTATTTTCTTTAGATGAATTGCCATTTAACGGTCAAACGCAGTCCACTGTGGCAATTCTCTAGTCAAAGTTAGCTCCTTTCGCTTCAAAGCTTCTACTTTTTCTCTACTCAATTGGGTATGGAGTAGATGTTGAAGTTGTGCCACCAATGATTGCCACTTCTTTTCAGAAACTATCCAAAAAAGTCCAGACCGAGAAACACTCTTCCAACACATACTTCATTGTCATGGAGTCGTTGAAGATTATCAATTTGACTCGCCCGACACAGATGTAAATAGATTGTTTGTCATTGCCTATTGGATTCCACTTGCATCGCTCTAAAGTTCACGAATATTTTTAGCCTTTACCGCTTTTAATTTATATATAGTTTATGTACCTAGTTAAGTTTGTCCAACACTTTGGAAAGAAAACTTTCTTCAAATATGTACCTCCACCTCCATCTATAGCTATATGTAACCACCATCACAAATCTCTTGGATAATTACAACCAATTTGCATATCTTTTCTCATAATTGCCAATTTTTGTTCGTTTCCCTCTCTTTTATGGTAAACTACTTACCACCTGTACTGAGTCCAACACTTTTGCATGTGCACGATGGGTTTTAGTGCGCGAAGCCCACCTCTATCGCCGCATTTAACCATTTTAATCGCACAACCCTTAGCAAAAACGAATGAAAAAAAAAAAAATAAATAAAATTCAAAAAGAAAATGTGAACAGCGGTGTTGCACCTATGAAATTACAATTGGCATGCCCTCTCCCGCTCCTCGATGAGGAGGAAAACAGCATAATTACCCCATTAAATCAGCGCCCGAAACCTGCAGCTCGCAAGCATTGTTATAGACCGTGCAAAGGTATATGCATGCGGTCGTGAAGATGGTATAATAGCCGCTGCTGAAACTGCTCCTTGCAGACTTGACTGCGGCTCCGTTCGGTTGGCTGGCTCTTTGTTACTGTTCGAAGTCGTCGTTTTGCGTGCTGCAGATAATTAGATTAGATTACCATCGGGCAATTAATTTCAGATAATAGGGGGCGAATCGTCCGAAGGGTACCATCGGCTTCCGCCATTACACAAAGTTTGCAAATATTTTGCTTCTTTGGCGAGGCCGCCTATCTCTCCGGGTATGTTTGTAACAAAGGTTACACATGCTTCCCGGAACAGAGCACACAGTGTTTCTCCGCTCGCCTGTGCAGTGGTCATTACTGCGAAAATACACTGCTCCCTCGTGATGGTTCCGAGGGCGGGATATTGTTTGCAGAGAAGTAGTCACGACTGTGGCTAAACTGGGCTGTACACAAAAAAAGAATTTACCACGAAAATGGAGGCAATACCACGACTTAGCACACGTTGCGTATATTGACAGCGAGGGACTGTGTCATTAGGTGCTTAGTCAAGCTCCCCGCTGTGCAAAGCTGTCTGATTCCGTTTTATCTACTCACGATTAATCCGTTTAATTAAGTAGCGCGAGAGCCGCTAATCAAAAACGCACACCCAGCTGCTTAATTGCAGCCTAATAAGATTTTAACCAGCATTTGGCTCGAAAAGAAATCGATTTGACAGTTCGTTCAATGCAAATGACACCCTTACACCAGCAGTCAAAACTACATTCAGTTTAGGTATACCATTTCATTTCGCGCCGAGTCTAAGCATGTTAACATTCCAGTTGGGTTGGCAATTTCCAGCTCGTTGAATCCAATTAGGAGCCACCCCAATGGCAAGATCCACCAGAAACCCAACCAAAGAGTCAATTTCGTGAGACAGTTGTACTTTGTACACATGTACATGTGAATCGGAACGCGCACGAGTATTGGCTTTCTCCGGCCGGAGCACCAAACAACCGTCAAAATGCTAATCAATGAGGTGTAGTGTCATGTTCAAATCGGATTTGTGGTAGTGTTCTTTTTTCTATGTCTCTGAGTTTTTAATTTACCTTCAACACTGTCCGGTATCAGGCCAAAACGGGCGACACTGCGGCGGAGTATCACCTTTGATGTTGCAGTGGTCTGTTGCATGGGTACGAGTAAAAAGTACATCTATTCAATTGAGTTGCCAGGTTGACATCAAATTAGCTGTGCGAACAAGTGTCTGGTAATATGTAAGTCAAATACAATATAGCTGAGTTGCTGATATTGTTTGAACTTCGAATGTTATCTATTATATATGCAGAGGCATGGTTAAGAAATAACAATAAGCTTGTCTGTACTGGGCGACTTAATTTCTTTGACTTTGGCAACATTGACAGCATTGACGGACAAAAGTGGCAAGACGAGGACATTGTTGTCTGCGACTGTGTCACTGGGGTGCGAATGCTTTTATTATTGATTTGCATTGTCGACCCATATATGATTGGAATATCCGGTGGTGGATGAACGAATGGATGTGCATTTGGTTTGGGGAATAGATAATGGACATGGCTATCGCCATAGAAAAGTGTTTGAGCTGATAGGTGGATGCAAAACCTAAGGGGATAAATTAAAACCCGAAATCACATGTCCAGAGGTACCATCAATTCGGTCCTGTAACACAAAAGAACAGGCTAGTTCAGCAACGGCAATACTATTCTCTCCGTGTGTGTAACTCAGTTTTAAGTTAATTTTATACCCGACCATAAATTCGCATTTTTTAAACCTGACAATTTAAACCTATGTCCATATTATTCATATGGCCCTCGCCAAAACCGCCAAACCCCATTTTTTCCGAACCGAAAATTTACAAGCGCACCAGTGACAGCTTGCCAGGTTCTGCGAATGATGCGTATCAATTATTAGTTGCGCACGAACTTTAGAAAAACTGAAAATTGTGCCCCGCCTGCCGTTGGCTTACGAATGTCGTTCAATTTTCTCAAGTGGGATGTTAAAAAAGTCTCATGGCAGCACATCACCTTGTCTAAAAACTTTTTTGACATGAAAATTTTTTTGTGCATTCTAGATTGATGCCGGTCTGTATGGAGTAGTGTTCCTTAAACATCGATAGTATCGATAGTTTTATATACTTACGATTCTCTAAGGACGGGGTTATAAGTTTAATAAAAAACATTGAAAAACAAACATATTTTATTAAATGAAGAAAAAAAAAAACATGTAAAGCCAAAGTGTATCAAACATATTTATGCTATATTTTATGAATAAAATCGTATTTAAATTTTTATCTTTGAGTCTATCACCTGCTTTTGAGAAAACTCGTTCCGCTGGAACTTTAGCGTGATGGATGATTTTTCTAGAAGCCTTTTCATCAAGCATGTCGCTCGATGTTTGCTTTTTCTATAATATATTGCCGAATGTCAACAATGTCGCTACTTATTAAAGTTCCAACAATATGCTGACTGTGCGGCATAAAAACCAGATCGTCTATGTGCCTGGTTATGGCGCCGATTGCGCCAGCGACATGCTTAACTCTTTCATTGTAATTAAGGAAGAATGCTCCTTTTGTAACAATTGAATTGCATTGTCAGCTTCCTGCAGATTATTAAAACTCTGATTTTTTAATTTAGGTCCAAAATTTTTCCCAAAATAAGTGGCGTTCTGGTGTTATATGGTTTCAGCCTTTTGTTTCTGATGCGATTAATGACTTCAGGACATCTCGGCCTTCAGCAGTAATGACGGTCGATTCAAAACCAATCAATTTTGCTGAAATACCTCTTGTAAGCGGTGTGATGAAGTCACGTAGGTACTCCTCACCTGAAATTGGCGATGTAGCAGTTTCAAATGGCTCAGGAAGCATCAATTGAAATTGAAATTTAACTCTGAAATTCGCTTTGGCAATATGAGCTGTTCCAACGCGTTTCAACCTCTTGAATCAGTTTTAACTCAGGCTTTGAATTTGTGCTCATATATATGCGTTTCGATAGAATCGATAGTTTATTTTAAAACTATCGATAGTATAGACTATCGATGTTTAAGGAACACTAGAATCGATCAGCCAGCGTTCTCCTTTTTCATTCTTCACAATCTGGCAGGCATGCCAAAACTGTCCCAATAGTTCGTCTCTATAATACTGTCGTAGGAGGCCTTAAAAACCTAGCAAATTTGGTACGTATCGATCTGGACTTTTTGTTTTTTTTTCCCAATATCTGCCGCAGTTTGAATATTCTTTCGGTTGTGGACTTACTGGACCTAAAGACGCACTGTTAGGGCCCAATGACGTCGTTTCCGGTGCTCATATACTACATCAGACAGGTCTTGACTCCAGTCCAAAGCTATAAGGATGTCTTCTCTTTTGCCCGTAGAGCTCTCTGGTTCGGCTCTAGTCCTCTTTCACAGCGCCGGTTTGTATGCATCTTATTTTTGCTGTTGATAAGCTTTGTTTTCTTATATAATCGGGTCACTGCGTTTTGTCGGCATGTTTATATTAGATGGGCCATACCATTCGAACTGAAAGCTTCCAGAATTTTGCAAAAGAAACGCCCAACGCTGCCAACAACTCAATTAGAACCCCTTAGGGTGCTCGCCTATGCATTGAAATTACTTCTTAAGGGTACTTTCCGCTGTTGTTGACATTCACCCCACTTGTACAAATTAGACTGACAACTTTGATTTCCTGAGTTATTTGCCGATATAAGCCAATGGTGCGAAAATATTGCGCAAAAGTCTATCGTTGGGCGCCCATTTGTCTACTGATCGTTCTCTATTTCTATCTCACATTGGCAATAAGGTAGAAATAAAAATATCGGAGAAATTAATATGTCCACGCTGTTACCAACTTACCACATTTTCATTGCAAACAAACTGACAACCTATTTCAAAACTCCCACCTAAACGGTTCTCAAATCCCTATACCCACTTGCTAAAAATGAAAACCTCAACAACTTTGACTGCGCACCTAACTACATTCATTTTGACCTTTCAAACTATTTCCCTTCAACCAGACACGAAGGATCTCCTTCTCGAAAACAGAAAAACAAAAAAAAAAGGCGTCTTGACTCTTCCTCAACCAACATCGATTATCCTTCTTTAGGCTCTCGCAAAAGTTAAACAAAAGTGAACATGCCTAGAAACACAACACAAAAACAACATAGGGAGACGAAAAAAAGGAGCAGATTGCGTGACCCACCGCACCGACAACCGAATCCAATCATACGAAAGGACCAACAGTGCAGTGGTTTCCCCATTGATTGAATTTCAAATTGTATACATCGCTGTCCTTTGTCATGGTCATGGCATTTGTTGGATGCATTTAAATGTCACGCAAATTCACAATGAAAACAATGCATTTCCAGCTGTATAAGGATGCGCCTCTTCTACTAAATTATACCTATATGCACTCTCGTATAAACAAATGCGCTATTGCAATCCAAAGAAAAGGATAATGATACGTCTTGCGCGCTAAAGACAAATTGTAACATAGAACCAGCAAAGGAATTATTTTCACACAAGGCGAGAGTCCGAAAGCAAAACACACGAAATACAGGAAGGAAGCGTAGTCCCGGGCAAAAAGGGTTAATAAATTTCATATTTGACACCAAAAATGACGCTAATTATACACACAACCAGCCTGTGCAATAGAGAAGCGGTGGCTTCTTCGTTGGGCTGTGCCTTTTGGTTTCTCTTCTTAACACGTACCTATGCATTCGCTTGCCGCAAATGAGTGTGTGTAGTGATAGTCTGGCTATATGCATGTTTGGTATGGTAAAAGGGTTTTAAGGGGCGAAACCATTTTGAGGTCTGTTGGTTTTCTCGAAATTTATATTTTCCGGCTGTTTATTTGCCGGAGAGAGAACATGATATCTTAAGACGAAAAAGAAGAAGGAAAAAAAAATAATTCAAATTCCCAGCTGGGAAAAGTTTGGAAAGTCGCTTTCGGTACAATTTGGGAACATTTTCACTGTTATTATGAGCCTCGCGTATAATTATACAGAAATATTTATTCAATTAAATGGAGATATGAAGCGAACCCAGACTGGGCAACAGTGGGTTGGGTGTGTTTGCATATGGATTAGACAAGATGATTAGTTGGGGGTTTGTGAGAGAGGTTTTAACTGCTAACTGCATGGTGACTTTTTTGGTTGTCATGCCAGGAAGCAGGGCTCTTTCGGAAAAAACATTAGACTGCAACTTTCAAATTAAATAAATCTGTTTAATAAATTTTAGAAAGGACCGAAAAGTAGGTATGCCCATAGATATACATCAGCACTCTATGGTAATTGATTAAAGGATAGTGTTAAACCTTTTGGAACCGACCTTCTTTCGACCTCGAGTTCATTTAGTACACACCCATATCGGCCATAGACTGAGACTCATGAGTTTTAGAGTTTCCTAACCAAAACCCTCTAGAAGGACTTTCCTCTTGATGGTGTATCAGAAGCTGTAACCTCCGCCTATTCTGATCTGAAATCATATTTTAGGCTGCATTAAGAGGTTTATTTAGAGAGCTGTTAATAGAGAAGCAGAAAGTTTTCCGCTCTTTATCTAATGCAGTTGAATACAACTTTACTAATAGTTGACAAAACATGAAATGCGAGGTTATAAGTCTCAGTTGAAACTGTAGATTGAATTTACTGACTATCGATCTCCGACAATACCCATATATTTAGTATACTGTTTATGGAGAGCGAGGATTGCACCCTGTGTGATGCAGCGTCGCCTGAGAATTCTTTTGTCCCATACGCCACTTTTGTCGTTTTTGAGTTGGAAACGGATGCTATTGTAATTTTGTAAGCTCTTTTTAAATCTGTTATCCGATTTGTTCTATGTCTTTCCAATCCCGAGATATATGGGGCACCGACTTTGTTCCATATCTACTACCAAAATCAACAGTTTGTAGAAGTCTTTTGCGCCATAAACGTGCATATCACTGCGACAAGAGATACCTACCTAGACAAACTATTTACAAAGTTGAGTGCATTTTTGTTAAAGAAAAGCTGAAAAGCAACTGTATGCGTATGCGTATCTATTCATTAAAACATATCATTGTGTTCAGCCAGTCAGTCCGCACTCCTCAGTCGTGGCTTCATCTGAACCTGGTTCTGTGGCCATTGGCATCCTTGAGTAAGTTCCTACTTGACTTATTTTTCCAATTTATTTTAATGAATGAATTTTTTGTTCAAATAAAGCTTGTTTGATCACGAATTATTGCCCAAGGATCTTAGTTCTTCCTTGCTATCGCCGGGAGATTTTTCAAGTAATTTCAACTAACTCATTTATTGTTACTGTTATTTTTCCAAAAGTCAATGATTCGGGGCTGATCCAAATTATTCAGCTGACAGTTTTGTTTGTGTCAGCAATACGCAATACCCCAAGAACGTCGAAAACAAATTAACATCAAAGTAGTCAACAAAACTTACTCCATGAAACAGAAGTAGTTGACAAAAATGAACAAAGCTTGCCATCTGATTTTAATAATTCTTCATCCAACTCCATACCTATGCTTTCTTGCCTTTTACATATTTTGGATGAGAATTGCTTTGTGCCATGTCAGTTTTTTTTTGTGTTTCACGTGTTTCAAAATATAGGTGTCCCACAAGCCACAAGTCAAAAAAGTAGACTTTTGCTCTTTATAAGGCTAACTTCAAGTTAAAAAAAAATAAAAAATTAAATCCTATGACAAGGTTTCGGAGTACCAAGTACGCAAACCTTTAAATGCGTTTTTTCTCAGAAAAGTGCCACTGGCGTATGGAACAAAACAATTCTCAGGCTAAAATATTAACAAGTCTCCGAGCTGGTCGAGTTTCTGATTCCAACAAGACAAGTGAAAGGGACTTCCGACTTGGAATACTTTACCAGACGAATTTAGCCTATTTTCACAGATAACTTGTCGAATGCGGGAAAAATTGTCAACATATGCTTACAATTACTCTTTTAAATATTCATATCCTGTTAGAAGGTTTCACCAAAGATCGCACTCAGTGTGGAGTGACTATTCTATGGAATATGGTTCACCCCTATACAAGGCTAACAAGGGTGTTGCGCACCAAACAACCATGCAATATTGGGACACTGCTTCTGAAAACTCTCTCTCCGGTTTGGTAGCAAGAATATAAGAAATAAGCTTTCCACCCACTTTAATGCCTGATTAGGAACTGATAAAGTATTTCGGATTGCACTAGAACATCAGATAAACGACAAAGAAGAAATAGAATTTGTGGGATATCACTTACGTGCGCCTGGTGCTCTTCAGTCCTTCAAGACCAATAGGAAGCACGCTGTTCGTCGATGCACAAAATATTCCTAATAGATAAGTGGATACATAGAGAGTGCTAATTGGTTTTCGTATATAGTTGTACGAGTACGTGTAATGAATAATCAAATCGCCATGGCAATTAATGGTTTTTGATTGAAAATTGCCCAAACTACCATCTTATCCTTACCCAAACTAGGAGTCTCCATTTAACAAAAACGTTGACATTTTGAATTGGCATAAACTCTACTAAGCCCGTGGCCGATTGAGTGTCACTTGTTTTGTCGTATTGTTGTCATGGCGGCCACTGCCGTCTTATTCCATTCCGGGGCCTTGGGCACACAAGGATTTGAGGTTCTGTTGGAAAGCTAAAATAGAGAATGACAAAAACATTTTCTTGCGATCATCTTATCTAGGATTATTGGCGCAAAATTATAGTCGGATAAAGCCTACCTTAAAACTATAGTACGTGACGATGTCCCTACCCTACATAGATTTTTCTAATTATATTCGACACAAAATACACTCTACCGTAAAAATCCTGGTATTAAAGCCAGCAAAAGTACATTTTATCGCTTTTTGAATCTCCTTTCACGTTGTGCTGGTGGAGATAGATGGATCATTCGCCTCTAGTGCCTCAAGTGCGCTACAGAATGATACCTATTTCTCAAAATGTTTAATATCTTTCATACATTAACAATTGCTAAATATTTATTATGAATTTCGTTATTAACATTTTAAGAAAAATTAATAAAAAAAAAAAAAAAGATGCTGAGTATATAAATTTTAGATGTCAAAGAACAAATTCAAGTCTCTGGTAAAAAATCATAGAAGCTTAAAAGTGGCACTAACGTACGCTTCCTATTCCGTTTCTTTTCGCTCGACACTAGACTCCTAAAAAGTAAAAGCCAGTATGTAATGAAATATTCGGTAAGACTGATATGGAACTGACTACGTAATACGTACATTATTGTAATGTACCAGCTGGCCCTATAGGTAAAGGTAAATTAGGCTAGAATATTTATGTGAATTGAAGTTTTTAAGTCTACATATATATAAAAAAAAGTGTATAAAAATAACTAAGTAAGAAAAGTTTTGTCTTTCTAATTGGCATGTTAATAAAAGTGCTAAACGTTCGTAGTACATATTACCATGAATTAAATTAGACTGCAATTTTAAATAAAAACTAGCGGACGTCGCCCTGCTTTGCTAGGCGTTAAAATTGTTTAAAATGTTTGCTTCTTTTGAGTCGACGAATGAATTTTCCACCTTTACGATAAATGCAAAATTTCGTCAAAAAAATAAAAATATTTTTCGTGTTTTTTTCGGAAATTTCCTAGTTTTCCATTCGAAAAGACATTCCGTAACAATTGCAAACAAAATTTTCAACATTTTTTGTACAAGAAATCAATTTTGTTTTTTTTTTTGCTATTTCCCGACTTTTCGGAGGGATCTCCCAAAATTTTCTTTCACGAAAACCTATTCCTGACAATTATGAACAACTGAAAAAATTTTTTAGCCAAATCGTCCCAGCTGTTCTCAATTATTGATGAAGTTACTACCTATACATTTTTCACATTATTTTTATATACTATGTAAAAATGTATAATTTATGTAAATGAATTATGGATACTTACAAATTATTTTGATTTGTATGTATCTACCCGCACTTGAAAATTTGCGATTGGATTTGTACGTAGGTAATACGTAGGAAACTGGATATCACACAGCCTATCCAGGCGCCTGTTCTTTTTATTGTTTTCATTTTTTGTGCAGCGAACTTGTTATAATTTTTATTTAGTGACCGTTGAGTGAGCGAGTTCCCACTTTGCCAGTAAGCATGTTTAAATAAGTTCATAGCCCACTTCCCACTCTTATAGAGAATTCGTCAAACTGTAGGTACCTACTTGGATTTTCCAAGCTTAAAATTCTAAAATTTCATTAAAAGTGAGTTAGAACAAACCAATACTTTCTATTAACATTACTTGCGGTCTTCAAATAGTTGTGTACGCGTTTTTACAGTAAAAGAGAACTCAATTTCTAAAGAAATCATAATTTCTAGGTTAGAAACATTTTTTTTTAATTTCGCCTTAGTAGGTAGGTATACCTACCTATAAATAAGTATTTGGACTTTTTGGAAATACGAAACTAAACAGATTTCTTACCTAGCAGTACCTTTTACTCGGCGTCGGCTCTGTTATTGGCTTATCAGTGTAGCCATAAAATCGACAACCAAGTCCTCATTCACTCTCAAAATATATTTTTTTTGTCAAACTAGGTACCTATCTCCGAAAATAGAAAATAAATTATAGTGCGTTAGTCAATATATCGACCATTCGAGACCCCCGTGAGGATGGGAGTCCTGAATCTTAATCACGAATTGTATTAATCGCAATGATACAGTACCACAATTCAGCTCGGGGAGGTGTTCTCAGAAGATATACCAGTTGGTTCCATTGGTTTATTTCTAGCAAGGCTTCGAAATCGAAAGCTTGGCTCCAATGTTCGGGACTGGAATAATTAGTCAGTGATGGACATAATTTTGATGCGAAATAGAATTGATTCGTGTTCCTATTTTCATCGCGGAACCGTATCGGATGATGGCGGTCGGTCCTATAGTAAGCTAACGTCATAGGCCTTAGATACATTTATGGTATCAGAATCAAGTTAAACGGGAAACGCTAGGACGGTAAATAAACGGGTTAGATTATTTTGCTTGTACGATACTAAGTCGAAACAAGCGATTGACGTACCTAGTTGAAACTCATTTTAATTTAAAAGCAGCAATCTTCGGACTGGAAGTTACGTAATATGGTGATTCTTTTGTATGCCGCGAAGTTCTTTAAGCGAGCATTATAATTTATTTAGTTTAGAGCAGAGTAATGGCTTAGTCGTTTTCGTTTGTCCAATGGCTGTTTTCGATCTCAGGATGAAGTCATTTTGGCGGTGTAATGATGACGAAACCGTTTTTAGACGGCTTGTTCTTTTATATCAATTTTATCGTCTTTAAATATAATCATGATAAGTTATATTTGAACTTTTGAAAAACTGATTGTAGGTTTCTAAAAAATTATCCTTCTCTCATTCCACAGAATTTTTAACGGTCAAAATGTTTATTGAAAATGCTTGCATTGCCTAAATGCCTAACGTACGGTTTCCAAGGGTTGTCAAATGTGGCGATTTATCTATTTCCCACTAATTAAAAAATTTAAATTCACTAAAAAATTATCGATTTCCGATTTTCAAATGAATTATTGAATCAAACTAAAGATTCTGTCACAATAAATTTCCAAACTTGGCCATTTGATTGTGTAAATAAAAAATAAATTAAAAAATAAACAATAAAATGAGTACAAAAGCAAAAAACAGCGGATTTTTAATTACCAAACGAGAGTGGGAACAATTTCAAGATAGAAGAATTTATCTGCAATAATATTGAGCCTTCTGTTGAAATGCTTTTAGCATTTAATGCCAAGATTTTGATGAAATAGATGAGTACATTCAAGACTGATCTTTTGGTTTTTACGTTGTTTTTGTGTTATTAACAATATTAGCTGAAGTTTGTATCAAATGAACTGTTTTCTTTTTGGGTTTTATTATATTTTACAATACTTTCAATTCGGCGATTTATGGAAACGGAGATTTATTATTTAAAGTTGGCGATTTCTATTTTAATAACCCGTCGATTCGACGAGCAATACCAAAATTTATTTTTTCATTTTGTTTCTAATGTCGTTTTCGATTTGGCAAAAGATCAATTTTTTTTTTGATCGAGATTGCTTTTCATGTTCGATTTGCCACAAAAATCAATCTTTTTTTTGATCTCAGATCACTTTTGAGAAATCTCAATTTTTCCTCAGATTTTACACATACTTTCACTAACACCAATGATTATGACACACAGCGTCGGTTACGAATTGTTTATCGTTGGAAGGGTTGCTTTTTTAACTGAATTATTTATTTTACGCATATGGGATCGAGTTTTTATATTAAATTATTTCGAAATGTGTGAAAATCAATTGAAATGGATTTCGAGTGCAAGTGCAAAAATGTTTTATTTTGCCGCCAACTCAATACACACACATACCAATATAATTCAGATTTCATGTTCGTTTTGGCAGCAGAAATCTGAAATCTCAGATCAAAATCTGAAAAGCCAAATCGAAAACGACATAATATTACCTATACAGAAAGTCGTCGCCAAATGAAAAAAAAATTCTAAATAAATACTTCAGTTTTTACTACTAAACAGCACATTTTTAAGCGTAAAATTAACAAAATAAAATGTATTATCAAATAACATAATATGATAAAGAAAAAAAAAATTAACTAATTTTACTTTGTGTGGGATTAAGAAAATAAAAACAAATAGAAATACCTACTACATCGGAAACGCACCTAGTCCTGAGCCCTAAAAATTGAACTATTTCTGCCTCGTGTGAACGTTAAGAAAATAAAACTCTCGGCTCAAAAATACATTTCATATTTCAAAAAGTCTTCCAGGCTCAAACTCCTAAGGCCCGTTTTATTCACTCGAAGTTGAACACAATTTTGGGATTTTTATTTTCAACATGAGAATTTACTTTTATTCACTCAATGTTGACTCGCTCAACTTTGGATATTCCGAAGTTAAGAAAACCGAAAGTTAATCAACTTTGGGTTCACTCAACTCCCTAAAATAGGAGAAGTTGTAGAGCAAACTTGGGATTTTAACGTCAAATGTCGCATGTTTTTTTCTCATTTCTGTTTTTGACTGTGCGAACTTCAAATCAAGTGGCGAAAATAAGCAAATATTCATTTTTAAAACTTAAACGATGTAATCATTCAAATTATTTCAGGGAAGATTGGCCATCAACCCATTTGGTGTCATCTGTCACTTAGGTTACTTAGCCAAAAACTATGACAAGTACTACAACACGAGACTTAATTGCAATTATACAGGAGAACGAAAGAAATTCTGGGCACAATTTACGAATCATGTTTTCCATTTAAAAAGAAAATGTAGCGGACAAAGGGGTTAGTTGGCCAAAATATTTTCCAGAGAACAAAACGAAACAATTTTTCTTAATACAAAACTTTTTAATAAAGACATAATACAAAGACGGTATTTTCTTAATTTTCTCAACAGCGCGTAGATTAGCTAACATCGGTCTCAGTGTAAATCAACCGCCAGAATTTCCTGTAAATGTCGACAAATTGACCCAAAAAAAAATATTGTGCGACAAAATGAGAATTAACAAGATTTTTCGGCAGCAAAGACAGAAAATATAAAAATTCAGAGTGAAATACATATATGAACTATAATGTTCTGAAAAGTTTCGCCGCCAAGAGCGACCCATGGTTGCAAAAGACATTTTTCTCCGTAAAATTTTGTACAATAGGCAAAAGGAGATTGAACAGGTAGCTTTGTTTAAACTTTAAAGTAAGAACTCTCTAAACACTAAATAGCAGTGCGTCAAATGTCCTCTGAGGCTACCTATGGCCCATCATATCCTATTCCTTATGCTTATCCTTAGGTATTTTAAGTGTTAATTCACCTTAAACTAGGCTGATTTAACACATGCTTAAAGAATTTGGATTACCTAAGGAATTTAAGGCAAGCTACGTTAGAACTTATCAAATTCAAAACGGCCTTAGGACTAAGCTAACTTATACCGCGATTTAGGTCAATTTTACACAAGTTTTTCCCTGGGTGTACGATGCTGTTTAGATTCAGAATAAATAATGCGATAGCCGATAGGCGCATTGACCATTTGTTTAAGGTCAATTAGCGGTTAAATTGAAATTCACCATTTTACATGCGCAATTTGACACAAGGACTTGGTTTTAACACTTTCTAAGAGTTTTTTTCGTTCAATTGATTGAATCCCGAAGAAAAGTTATTTCAGCTTGTCGATAATATTAATGAAAGAAAGAACTGTTTAAAGCATAAGAACTTCATAAAGTAGGTACCTATAGATATTTTCACTTATCATTTCTGCCCGCAGCTTTAAGTTCGATTGTCAAATTGCGCCGTTGGAACAACATAGGTAAAAGTAGAAACTAAAAGTCAAGCCGTTCATTTTCGAGTCTGTTCCTATCGAATCTTTTATCCAAATTATACACACATACCTACACCTAATGGATCAGAATTATCCTAGTGTCATCTTATTCTGACAATGACACTCATTCCACTGAATGTAGGTAGTAGGTAGGTAACCGACTTAATTACCCAATACCCAGCAAAAATCTTTCAAAACTATAGGTACCTAAGTTACTTGTATTTTATATGTTTATAACAAATTGCTTTCATAAACATTATTATCTGATCAATTGCACTTGGTTAAAGCATTCTTCTGGAATGAATGTCTTATGTGTACGTAGGTACTACCTCATCAAAGTAGTTACCTAAATGTCGAACAATTTAAGCCACGCATGTCGCCCCTATTTTCCCCCTCCACCCGAATTCCTATCAAACAACTGTGTACATTTCTATTCAGCTTGCCAAATCGTCCCTTCACTCTCTGTTTAATAGAGGAATAACAAATTCAGCGCTTACTCGACATGAACACAAAAGAGAAAGAACACACCACGCCCACTACATGTATAAAACTTTATGGAGTGTCTGTCATTAACGCGCTGTTGCAATTGCGACACCTCAACACCAAATGTAAACAACAAAAAGTCCACCTCATGCACATAGCACCAGTCCCTTTCCATTTGGATGTAACCCACTTATATACCTACTCTCTAATTAGACGCTAATGGCAACTGACAGGCGACCATTTTTTTTATCCCACCACCACTGGAAACGAAAGAGACCGACACAAAACTGCTGCCATCGGCCAATTTGAGTGCACTCAATATAATTTGAGTGGTTTCCAGTGCTAGCTTCCAGAAATCTATACAGCACTATTCAATCTCTCTGTCACACATCCTGTTAGAGGGGGACAACCAGTTTACCAGTTAATGCTCATCGGGTGAGCGCGTAGCTCTGCCTCCTGAATGTCACTGGGTAGGTAACTGTGATTAATCGTTCAATAGATATGCGCAAGAGCAGGTAAACTACTGTTTTTGGTCTCTTCTCTTCCCATTAACTGGTTATATCAGTTGGGTTGTTTTCGGTATAATTAATTTCCTCTTTACCTTTGATTTTCGTCCGCCATCATCATCATCATTGTGGTCTGGTCGTTGTTGAGTCTTCCCCCGAACAACAGTGTCTGCTTTGAAGTGCGACTGTGAAACTTGAGCCGTTCGGTGATTTCAGTGCAGTAACTGTGGTTTACCTGTGTGGATCGTTCGATTTGTGTTGTGATCGTCGCGTCATTGAACGGTGTTCTGAGAATACCTACAAGAAAAAAAAAAAAAACATATTTCTCGTTTCGTGTTGTTTTCTCGTCGGTAATTGTGACAAGTGGTTAAACTGAAAAAAAAAAATAAACTGTTTTACTGCGACAGACAGTGACTTTTTGGATAAGTGACACAAGAGTGACATAAGGTGTTCGTTATTAGTAAAGTGCGTTTTCGTTTTGGCAATCATATTTTTACTGCATGTTGACAGAAGATAAGAATACCAGTCGCTGGTCATGTTGATTGAATCGGGTGTGAATCGTGAATTTGGATCGTTACCATCATCAGCTCAGTGGAAAATGGAGCCACCGAGAATACCAATGACAGGTGGCGCTTCAATACCGCCACCTCCACCAAATGGTGAGTGTCAAGTTTTTTTTTTTGTAGGAAAATTTATATGTGCAACATACCGACGGATGTTTTGATTGAAATGAGTAGGTTGTGTTAGCGACACGTGGCAACAGGATTCTGACGGAAATGCCATCAATTGTTTGTGGTGTGGAAGTGAAACTGGACCAAGAGTGCTTGGGGAAGCTAGCACTGATGACATTTACACATTTTCCCAAAAATCTTTTTATAAACGGAATGTTGACAGTTCTTTGATTAAGTTTAACAAGTTCATGGCCATTAAACAATTCAAGCTGTCAACTGAAATACAATCGAATTTCTGTCGTTGCCTAAGCTTCCTTTCAGCGCCTACTTACGAAATAGGTAGGACGTTGATGTCCCTTTCTCCCTTACTCATAAACTTACAGAAATGTGTACAACGCAACAGTGCTCATTGAAGTTTATACGAAGTTTTGAGAAAATTCAAAGCCAACTTCCTATGTTTCACAAGTTATGTAGGTACCTAATAAGAACGGTTGACCTTTGCGTATAATAAGTCACTTTAAGCAATACAAAAAAATGCGTAAGAAGCTACAAAATATAACGGGTGCAATCTGTCATCTTGTTTAGCTTTTTTTTGTCTAACTTCCATTGGTTTGGTTTGTTTACAATGGTTAATTTGGTTTCTTGAAGAAAAAAAAAAAAAAAAAAACTGTCAACGCTCTGGTGTACATTTTCGTCATTTTATATTCTGACAGCTTGCTGTATCGAATCTTCAACAATAATTGCGTTTTATAAAAACAACCATTACAGAGTTCACATATAAATATCAAGAGCAAAACATGAAAAAGAGTACCTACAAGAACTTGAAGTAGTTGTCGTGTCAAAAAAAAAAAGAAAGAACGTTTTTAACGAAATGTAGCAGATCACAGATGAATAATTGGGAGATAAGTTTAATATTTGTATGGATCTTCGAAAATTAATCGAATATCAAAACTAATAATTTTTTTTTGCATTAATAATGGCTCTTGACGTTTATTTAGGTACTGCCACCCACTTTTCTTTCCAATTTTAGTCATTTAATGAACAATCACTGAAAATGAATTATAAATACAAATATTCCAGAACTTATTGATAGAGTTTCGAAGTTGTTGTCAAATTATTGAAAAAAGATCAACAAAACGTGATTAACTGTCAAAATCTAAATCAGTTGCTGTGATAAGTCTTGTGCAACTCTTTTAAAAGTAAAAGAGACTCGCAAAAAATGTCTTAAAATCGAAAACTACATTTTTGTTCGAAATGGTATCTTAATTTCTTTATAAGTTTTGATGTTATATGTCATCTGCCATCAAACATCATGTAGATACCAACTTGTACCTAACATATTTGGTCAAACTCGCGTTTAGTGTCGAAGAACGTAGGTATAGGCGGTAGCATTATCATGCTGAATATAGATTTCGCGAGATGTCTGAATCAGACCACGATATTATTGTCTCTTTTCGTCTTACTACAGTTTTTTTTATGTTTCTTACTTCATTTGTTGAATTTTGCTATTTGTCAAATACTTATATCTCCGGTCACATGTTGTTTTGCAAACACATTTCTCATAAATGTTCCTATGTATACTTACAATAAAACTGCAAAAAATATAATAAGCTGTCACTTATTTTGTATTTGCTGAAGAAACTTTGACAGGTCGAAATGGAGACTCAGTATAGGTATAGGTCGTATTAGAAATTTATTGACTGTATTTGCTGAGTTCACCTACAACAACGATTTTAAAGGTCTGTTGTTTTTAATTTAGCTATTCTTGTTTTGAGTAACTGCCCATATTCAGCAAACATTGTGTTGGAAATATAAATATACATCCCGGTTAATTTTTAATATTTCCTGTTAGCTAATATTTGCTGCTGTGCGTGTAAGAAAATAAACTCGCAAAAAATAGTGAAATCCAAGTTTCCAATCATCAACAATATGCCAGAGCACAGTAATTATTAACACACAATTTCTTTATGTAAACACTTGTGCCATTCAGCATATGTGTCAACAACACAAATTATAAATCTTTCCTATACTGGCTGTGGCTCGTAACTATATCGACAAAAAAACAACCATTAAGTATACCCACTCCTTTTAACAGTCGCGAAACTTTGAAACATTTATTTGACATTTAGACATTTAATCGTTCAACATAAAATCGACGCATTTACCTACTCAAATACCGAACGGCAGTAAATATGTATAACTACTGCCATTAGTATACGAAAGTGACAGTTATTGCGCTGTCAATCTGAGTATAAGCATTCAAATCTATGTTCACTCAGTCTTAGTGTGCAATTTTATTAGCGCTGTACGCTGTACATTTATTTCTATGGGAACGAATGTGACAATAAATTCAGCAGTCCTAAGACGTCAAATCGAATGTAGGTACCTACACTGCAAACTAATAATGCCTGGTGCAACGTATGGCCAAATAGTCTATGATGTTTACTTTGTGTGATAGTAAAAACGTAATAGGTATAGTTTCTCATCAACTGTTGGTTGTATTTTTGACAGTTGTTGTCATTGAAAAAGTGCTGAAAAGGCAGTCACCTCACATCATAGGTGAATAGCTACAGTCGTCAATTTGAGTGTTTTTATTTCTGTGGGGAATGACATTGAGAAGCTTTTTCGAAACAGGTTTACTTTCGGAAGTGTCCGACAAAAGACCTTAGGATGTTCCTTCTGTCTAATCACTGAGCCAACTCATTAATATTCCGCAAAAATCTGTAATAGTGAGGAAAATTTACTCCAGAGTAGGTGTGAACACTTTTGGCCACTCCCGGTTGCAGCTAAAGCACTAACCACAATCGTCAATAAAAAAAGGAACAGACAGCCATCATTTATCAATTATAGGTAGGTACTCATTATTTGCACTCATTTGTATCGCCCATTTCTCTTTATCGAACCAAAGGTCTTTTTGTCTATCAATCAGATTTGATAGGTTTATTATGTACTTATACAAAGCCGGAAGGATATCTATTGTTATACCTACCTACCCACAGGAAAGTTACTCGTCACTCGTTATTTTGGTTGGAGAATACATGTATTGCTATCATTTTTGACGACCGCGGATAGACTTTGTGCTGTCAAATTAAATCAACGATATTCGAACATTAGAAAGAGGCGCTATCAATGTCAATCAAAGTAACAGTAGGTATTGCTCCTAACCTCAAACAAACAAAAAACGTTAATCACTAAGCGCATTGTGCACATTTAGAGGTTATTATCATCTCAAAATTCGCTTTATTTTCGTTTACTAATAGGTAGGTATAAGGTTTTGACATAAAATAAAAGTCACTGAGAAAAAAATTAGGTCTGTTTCCTTAGGTAGGTACTTTTGTAGTAAGAATGGAAAAGACAATTAAAATGGCAGTGGTGCGGGGATAAATTCTCTCACAGAGAGAGACACTTACGAAAAAGTTAGGGAATGCTTTTGTAGTAAACTATGAAAAATGACAGATATGACAGATAAATAATTCCATAAATTGCAGTGGTAAAGAATATTTTCAATACGATGGAATGTTCGGGGAGAACATTCAATATTTATTTTGCCGCCTGTTAATAGAACGCAAGAAATCCAAACAAATTCAATCGAATGTCAAATATGACAAGAAATTTCAAATCAGCTGTTAATTGTTTGGTGACTGACAGCCCTTCAAATTTCCTACGCCAAGAAATTTGTTGTAAGATTTTCAGTTTAGGGGTAACATCTTGCTCTATCGACAACGGTCTCTTTTACGAATTTTTCGAGCTAAGGAAAGTCATTGAGTAAAAATAAAAAAAAAAGTAAAGGAACAGACCTATTATTTCCACATATTTTTAAACAGTTGATTAGAAAGACCAAAATGGGTATCAGGCGTGTTCCTTAATCTCGTATTACACTACATTTTTTTTTTGCATTTTTCAGACAACTACAGCAGGACGAAAAATTACTACGAAAATGACCGATAGGATTGAGTGCTATCAAGAAAATGCATTGAAAATGTATTCAATTTACATTTTTAAGCTGGCAGATTTTTTTTTTGACATTTAAACGTTATCTATTAGCATTTGCCTCCCGTCGCTTTGAAGTTTGTGGTTATAAATTGGTTTCAAAATTTGTGGTTGCTTTACAAACAATTGCTACCACTTTTCTAAAACACATTTTGTCTCTTTTTCACGAAGCTGACATTTCAACATTATTTAATGTGATAAAAATGAAAGACAGATGTATACCTAGTCTCATACGGGCTTACAATAACAAGATTAAGAAAATCACCACGAGAAGTTTTTTTTAAGAAAATCACTCAAGATTTGGACATTTTTCGCTTTCTCTCTGTCTCTGTCTCTCTTTTGCAAGGCTTTACGCATGGAAAGGGAAACAGGGAACAATCACATTTCCTGGTTTCCAGATTGAGAGTGCTACAGCTCATGTGGAAATGTCATTACTTTTCGACGACTTAAATTGAAGCAATGCACCAATTTATTGATGAAATGTGGATGATGCACCAATTGTCATTGAATACTTTCTTACACAAAACGGGCAGCTAACCGCACTTATAACCTATAACTTAAACTAAAACATCTCAATACCAATGTACCACTCACCGGCGGCGCCAATTGTCACATATACTAAAAAAACTCATTTCGCTGATCGACTGATGTGGTTTTTGTATACGGTAGCGACAACCGAAACCGACTAAGTTCTGATGCTCGCTGAATGTGAGCGAAAAACATCGAGTTCGATCGTCAAGCCTGTCACTCAAATGCGGGTGAATATTTAATGATTGCTTACATTATCTGTCACTTCAACAGCCGATACAAGTTTTATTTTAGTTAACTCATTCGCGTGTAATTATTGCTATACCTTTGGTTGGGTTTGTTGATTGAGCTCCAGTTTCATCACGACTACACCATGTCACTGATATCACAAAGCTATTCGACTAAGTAAGCACTCAACTGAACCTGAATTGAAATCTGGTTCTATGAAATATTAACCACAACAAACACACATTGTTTTGATGTAAGCGTAGGTACTAGGTATATTTGCCCATGCTAACATATACCTACTTTGGTTCATGTACGTGTTCAATTAGCAGTGTTCGACTATCATCGGCTATTAATGTACAGAAAAATTGTTACCAATCAATACAAATTGAATAAATCTTGTCAATTATTGCAACATTGTTCAACCAATCCGGTAAGAGGTGAGTTAGTCTGCTTCACAGTTTCTTTGACACGACTTGGGCATTCATTTCAAACAAAGTTTGATGTACATACATCATGATTCTAAATTTGAAAAATCAAAGCTAGATATATTTTTTACTGACATTTCGAGGGGAATGCATATTTTCGTTAGCTAAATTTGTGAACGAGAACACCAGCAACTGTCACCGGGTGGAGCCGTTTAATTCTAGAAAGGTCCCAATTCTTGTATTATCGTAAAAAGTGCGACAAGACCTCTTGAGTATATATAGCTTTCGCTTGAAAAATATATTAGGGTAGTTAGTAGTAATAGCTTCATTCGCGTACGCGGTTTAAATCGATAGCAATCGCACAAAATCTATAAAATCATCAAAAATTACAGAAAAACAGAAAATTACCAAAATAACGAGTAACGAGTAGTTCCTCTCTTGGCTCGAAACTGCTCAGAGAATTTCAACCGACAAGTACTGATAAATATGTCAAAAGCACAAATTTGACAAGAAACAAATTCAAAGTCCGTTTTAACAATCAATTGCACAGAAAATTTTAATCTATGAGAAAAAATTAATGGTCGAATGTCTTCATAGAACGTTTTATATGTTACAAAAAGATAAGTCATATATTTTTTTGTGATTAGATGTCAAAGAAAAAAGTGGCTCAAAGTATTTAGTTCGAAGTCTATCCACGTACTTTGGAGTATATTTTCAGCTCTCTGAGAGAGTTTCACTGAGTTTTTTGAGTTTGACAGATTTTTTGATTAGGTCGGAAAAGTACGCGAATAGACCTAATAAGTTACAGTAGTAAGTGTGCTTTTGTGACAAGTGCATAGGTATATTATATACAGAGTTGAAAACAACAAACATACCTTATTGACATAAGTCATACAGTGCGAGTAGCGAATCGTTTGTTGTTGAGTTAAGTGAATCCAGTTGAGTTTACATTGATGTTTTACCCAGACCGTGCAAAAATTAAAAACCTTAAATCGTTTCTGTTTGCCTAATCAACCGAATGCTTAGCTTTTCAAAATGTTGGATGATAGCCAAGAATATGAATTAACTTATTGGCAATAAAAAAATAATGGTTTTTCCCATAGCTTGCTTGCAGACTTTTTGTTCAAACTGATGACTTATTTTTTCTACCTCCATCCAATTAATTTTTATGTTCATCGACGAAATGTCAAAAGTTGTCAACTGATTTAAATTAAATTACTGTCATCGATATAAATAAGGAATCGTTCTAATTTGACATTGACATACGATTACCTGATTTTTTAAGCAACACTTACATTTCCCCTACTGATTACTTATATAATATCTGTGGCAGCAAGGGAAAATAGCATAAGTCGACTTATGTTAAAATTGAGTTAATGTTATAATCGGATGCGCAGTACCCTGCTCTATATGTCGTATTTTTTTCATTTCATTTTTTATATCTCTTACGGTTGCTGCGTCATGGATCAGGAAAAAAACGCATAAGTCGTCCTCCCCATATACAGGCAAAACTTTATCCTTCGATCCTGAAAAGTTTGGTTGTACTTTTCTAGGGCATTTAAGCACCAAATCGAATTTGAAACACAACCAAAACCTCTGCAGAATATTCATTTTCAAAACGTTTCGCCGTTTTTGTAGGTTATAATAAGTCATTTGACAGTTTTATTAAAATTCTTGAAGGTATCACAAAAGATAAATAGTCAGTTCAACATCCATGTTTGGCTTCTGATCCTGTGTAGTTCTCTGCCCATTATATGATTCGGTATCCTAGAGCGAAAAATTAAAAATTCAGTGAGTGCGTGAGTGACAGTCACCAACGCACTTAAATTACAGAGTTTCACGCATTGAAAGGCTATTTCGCATGCGATACGAGTATCATTAGGTAATTATTACTAGCTATAGTTACTAAATGATTGTGACTGGTATGAGCATGAGTGGTGAATCAGTGCATAAGACAGTTTCACATTCAAATTTGATGTCAAAATTTGTCAGATTTAGTCGCTGCTTAGAATGGATTTTTGTGGCTTAAGGCGGTGTGTTCCCTTGCGCTCATGGGTTGTTTTGTACCTTCATGAAGTCACTGATCAGTTTCTCGATGTTTCTTATTGGCAAAGATGCTTAACCCCAATGAATGATGACTACGGTCGTATTGAGCAGGACCACCATTCTTTAGTTGTCTAATGCAAGATCTACTGACGTGTGCAGTGGACAGTGTAACGCGTTCCCAGCTGAAATATATGCTCGTTTTTGAACAGGGTTATCCCTTAAGTTCAGCTCTTTTATTTTTAATAATTTACTGAAACGAAAAAAATAAATTGACAAGTTCTTTACCATTTCGACAGCTGCGATCGAACATATACGTCCAAACCTGACCATCTAAAAATTGGAACAAACACCTTTTAAATCACCAAAAGCCGTTGAATAACAACTCAGTGAATTATATAGGAGTAAGGTGGATTAAGCCGACATGAAAACATACTGAAAGAGCTAACATATATACAAAATAGAGTCTTTTTTGGTAAAAATGATAAAATGCCATATTTTTCAACGAACCTACAAGGTGAATAAAATTTGTTTAGACCTCTGTAATCCAAGGTTAGGGTTTGGTTTGGTGAATATATCAAGTAGAAAATTGGTAAATATACAGACGCACTGTTTTAAATGAAAATGAGTGATGCCACTGTGATCAAAGAATGTACCAGATTTTTCAAATAAAATTTTTTTTTGTATGAATTGATTGTAAAAAACAATCCAGGAAAAAATACTAAACCTAAGTTTGGCATGTTCCATGTTTGAAATGTTCCACTTCAGCTACTCTGTTACACGAGGCACAATTTCAGTATATTTTTATGTCGGCTCAATCCATCTTAGTTCTATATAATTCACTGAGTTGTTATTTCAAAATTATTTTTTTTACAATTTTTAGATGAATGTCTGTCTACATCACAACAAAAGTGGGAACAAGTATAAAAAAGTGAAAAGCTCGAAATTCATTGAAAACACACGCATATTTATATGACATCTACGAACAAAATCTGAACTCAGGCAGCTCAGAGCTTTTTGTGTTTACATTTCAAATTTCCAGAAGCAATTTTAAAAATTTCAGCCGAGTGAAGTGAAAAAAGAGCTTTTCCGAACGTGATCTACCGGCAAATCGCTAGTGAATTCCTTGAGTGTATTTGTTTTTAGAACTTTTAGAAAAGTGAAAGCTGGAACATGCTCGAGCTTTTCACAAAGTGAACATTTTTATTTCAGGATCGCATTTATTTGATCCAGTTTAGAGAAACAAATTTGGTTTTACAGTCTCTTACAGGCAGAAGAAGCATTGTTTTTCACCGGTGTCCACCTACCGTTGGTGTACAGCTTTTATTTAGAGGCTCGATATAGGTGTGATCAACAATCATTATAGAAAGACATGCGACCTTCTTACGTCTGCCTATGAAGACAGTTCGAAGTCTGATGACTGCAGCTAACGACGTCCAGTGCCACTCTGAAGTCATCAATTTAGATTTAAAATACTGGCTACCAAGTTAACCAAAGATCAATCTTACTCTAGAGAAAGAAGTCCATCGCGGACTGTAGAGCCAGCTAAGTTAACATTGTCTACCACCTACCATTGCATCCGATGATCCTTACTCCGATCGACGTCTGTGTTCTTAGTATATGTCATTTAGACAGATCCCACTAAAGACTTTGAGAAGATCCTCCTATAAATTTATAATTCTTCGATCTTTCATCCGTGTGATCTTTTAAAAGGTCCCAAATGGAGGTTGCTGAACCTTAACGGTCCACCTGACTCTTTCCCTATCCATCGACCCCATGCGAGTGCAGACATATCATCCACTACGTGCCCAATCACTCGCCCTTATCCACTGATTTCCATCTCAACCTCAGCACTGATAAATAATGACCCCTCAACAGACATACCAAAGGTTCGCCACACTAGATCCCTTTCTCTCAAACCTACGCCACACTCGGATCATTAGAATGACAATAAAAATTCGATAAAAATCAAAATCCCCCCAACAGTCTGCGTGGGCTAATCCCACTAAATGCAAAATTAATTGGTCCACCGAAATCTGATCGACTATTGTTAACAGAGTGTCATCGCCGGCAGCAAAGCGACTAATTTATCGACATGCCATATCCAACGAAAGCCAAACCAAAACCATTCCAATAGGTGAAACATGAAACAAAAGATCCACCTAGATTAGCCGATTATCAACTCGTGATTAGATACTTTGACCCGTGTTGGCCAACTTGGTACCCAGACCCAGATCCAACAGCGAACGCACAGCCTACTTAAGTGCGTGATCTCATTCGTTCAAAAATATCGAACAGCATTAATTTAATCGGCAACAGCTCAAAACTAAAATTAAGCCTTTACGGTAACGGGACGGAGAAAGCTAAATATATTTCTCTCAATTGATTTACGATCGATTTTTATATAATTCTGACAGATTGCCGAGCGCTCACCGATCGAAACCCGTAGTGGCGCAGCAAATTAGCAAACCTAATGAAGTTGTTTGGCACATTCCGTCTAATTTGTGGATGGGTTTTCTAGTTTTGATTGTTAGATGGCGTGCGCTAACCAAAACAAAACAAAGAAAAATTCCGATTTTGACAGAAAGAAGTTTTACATCGACCGACGCACAGAAGTTCAATAAATTGCCCATCACACTGCTCATTCAGATGGAAATTGAATTTGAAGGGGAATTAATGATACATCCGCTTTTGGAGGTTTTTTTTTCCGGCTGTTTTTTTGAAAGCATCACAGCCCGGCCTACCTTATTCTAATGTGGCTCCAATTTAATAAAAAGATGAATTCGCCGTGTCACAATTTATGCGTATTTAGTGGGACATTATTATTATTATTTTCTCCTGGCTTTGACATTCTTTTGACAGGACGGAATTTTATGGGATGATTTGGTTGCTCGAATGGGGAATCTTTTGTTTTATCTGAGCTTAGGTGTTCGATTTACATTACAATGGCTGGGACTTGTGACAGTGAAAGGCAGAATGGCTGCCAGATTGTTATTAATCAATGAATTGTTTAAGTTGTGTTTTTCATTGGAATTCGTGAATGGGAATTCTTTTGTCAGCCTCTTAGAGACAGTATGAGGGGCCATTGGTCTTTGTTTACGGTGCCTAAACTAGTCGAACAGACTGTGGAATTTATGGGCCTTTAAGCCCTAGAGTGGTGCAAATCCCTTTTTAATTTATTCATTTTGCTAATCAATTCGTTCAGGTGGGTCAAAATGGGGGAAGGATTTGGTTAAAATGCCTATATGAAATTTGATATTCTAATTAAGAGAAAGGTTATTTTCGGAATCGCTAGATTAAGCAAAACAATTGCGTTGGAGTTTTGGGTGAGGTCTGACGTGAGTGGAAATTATCACCAAAAGTCGTTTGCACGGAGTACAGTTTTTAAATAAATAAACTGGCGCGGTCTTTCCTTATAAAAAAAAACTATTATATCTTATTGGAGCTAAACTTACTTACTTAGGTGGTGCTACATTCCGGGGTGGACCCGGGCTGTTTATTTTAAATTTCTTTAAAGAAATATATTCGAAGCGGGTCCGTTGGTTTAGGTTAGGCTGAGTTTTAAACCCTACTATACCACACTTAGGTCCTGGTGGAGCCATTGTGATGTCCTTTTTTGGGGGTTAACCGTTGGTGTTGTTGATGGTTAGCTTGTGTCTTTCCTTCTTGTGTTTTCCCGACGCCGTCCAGCCATCTTGATGTCCTCAAAATCCTGTTAATATCAGAAAGTGTAACAACAGAAAGCTCTAGCAAGTCATGGAAGTAATAGCTTCCAAGTGTGCTCGGGCAATGACAGAGGAAGTGACGTATGTTCTCACGGACCTCTTCGTCTCTGCAGCCTCTACATATATCGTCATCTTTGAGATTAAGTTTCATAATGTGACTTCTTAAGAAGCTGTGACCTGTTAGAGCCCCTACCAGCTTTGACAGCGATGACCTGTCAAACTGTAGAAGATTAATGGTTCGGCCTCTGTCATTTACTGGACATAGCCTCCGGGATACTTCACAGGTAGTTAGTGCTTTCTACCTGTTATTGGTTTTCATACGAATCTTGTTCTCCACTCTTTTTATGAAATTAAAATAACAAAGTGGATGCTTGATCGACTGTAGTGCTCTATCATGATCCATTTCAGACCCCTTTCTCTCTGTCAGCTATCTCATTGCCGGCTTTGTCGCTGTGTCCAAGGACCCAGCAGAGATTCGTGGAGTGCTGCGAGCAAAGAACCTTGAGCTCTTCGCGATAGAGGTTAATTAGCTTGAATTTTATTTCAATAGCAGACTCCATTCGGACGGCTTCCGCGATTGTCAGAATCTCTGCTTGGAAGACACTACTCCTATCAGGAAGCCTGATGGAGCAGTGTATATTCAATTCCTCACAGAATATACTACGCTGCCATATGTGAGTATTTGCCGTGAACATCCAGAAGATTATTTTGGGGTTTGATGGTCCCCACCTCCTGCCAAAGATGCCGTTACATGCGTAGCTGCATTATAGCTGCTTTCTTCACTCTTTCATTGGCGTTCGGCTTCCAGTTAGGTTTTCTATCGAGGATCATACCCAGTTACTTCGCCCTATCTGTCAGCTTTAGAGGTATTCCCTTAAGAGTAGGTGGCTCGAATTGTGGTATTATTCTTTTGTATGTAAAAAGCACATACTCGGTTTTTGTTGGTTAACACCAACGCCGCATTGCTTTGTCCATGTACAGAGTGTTCTTAGTGAATTCCCTAACAGGTCACTTATGGTTTGTATAGAAATTTTCCTTTTGCAAGCAAAACTATACATCACCGTCAGCGCCAAATTCTTGAATCTAATTAGTATCTCATTACTGACAAGTACCCAGAGTAAAGGGGGAGATGACCCCTCCCTGCGGAGTGCCTCTTGCAGCAGTTACTCTAAGTTCAGTGTCACCTATTTTCGCGTTGATATTCCTTTCGCCAAGTAAATTTGTAATTACATTAGTGAGAGATTCAACATTTGAATTCTGTAGCGCTCTCTCTACTCGTTTTATGGCATTTTTAATCACTTCGGCGAGAACTTCGGGCGACAGATTCTCGCACTCGTGTCGAATGTTGTCCTTGAGGACTTCTAGGGTCTCGGCCTTGTTCACGTAAACAAGGGACTTCAAAAAAAGTCTGGAACGGTTAAATCGGGCGATCTTGCGGGCCAGTGCAAATCGCCAAAACGAGACCCGGGAGCGCCGCCTTCATAATATTGGTTGTGGTTCGCGCAGTGTGTGCCGTAGCTCCGTCCTTTTGGAACAAAAAGTCCTCCATTCCGAATTCGTCCAAATGCGACAGAAAAAAACTCAGTTAACATGGCCCTATAGCGCGCACCGTCCACTGTTGTCGTTTGACCAGCGGCGTTCTCGGAAAAAAATGGCCCGATGACTGTTCACTTGTATTCTACATCTGTCTAGTCCACAAATGTCAAAACAGATTTGACATTGGCGGCCATTTGCAAAAATAAGAGCATCTTCCAATAGGGTGATCTCTTTTGGCCCATCTATGTACCTAAAAAAACAGCTTATTGTTTCTAAAGGAAATCATGAATGACTTTACTAATTTTAAGACGGCATTGAATATCTCAATACCTTAATTCAACGACATTTTCACCTGCATAGCATCAAACTCTGTTAACAAAGCACGTAGGTCCTTATGTTCTTCCCTTAGTTCAATATAGTTCCAGCCCTTACGAGCTGTGTAAGAGGACGGTTAAGCGATTGAATTAAATTGCAGGACAGCAATTGTTCCGACTCTACGATTTTGACCCTGCAATTTTTTAGATACCTCAACTTTAACTTTGACCAATCGTAAGACAAAATAATTGTTGCTAACCATCTACGTGCCTAATTTTTGATACACTTAACTTGATGTAAAAGGCGCTTAAAAATTGCATATACAACCATCGAAACAAACGAGTAGGAAAATATTTCAAAACCTCGCCAATAGTAGGTAACCTAAAAAAAAACAGCTTCAAAACGGTCTTATATGGACTCAAATGTTCGCAAAAAATCTCATTAAACTGTCATACAAAACAACGGTTAATAAGCGCTTTTTGAATATAGCATAAAAAAGATATAACATCCTAAATTGAATATTGGACACGGGATAGAAACAGGCTACAAATTTACCAAAATAGTCACACTAATTGTCTTAAAATAAACGCTTCAAAGCAGCCTGACAAATAAATTATGCCACGACTAGAAAATACTTCATTGAAAAGCCGGCACCAGAAATCGTGTAAAATGTTTTACAAAGAGGCCAAAAAAGAGGTTTACATAAAAGACTCGTCAAATATCGAACCGAAAATAGCGTGAAAAAATAGAATCAAAAACCATACCAGAATGCCGATGAAAAGTCAACTTGAACAGTCACAAGCGTTAAAAAAAAGCTCAAAACAGGACATTACAGTGGGCTTGATAAAACGGTTAAATATTGTCCGAGCATCATCGCGCTCAAAATGGTCAAAAATATTCATCAAATCGTGATGAATATGCATCAAAAAATTTATCAATATTTTGTTCAAAAGCTGAATCAGCCAAAGAACTTAAGTAAGTCTATTGAAGAAACTGGCAAAATACGGGTAAAAACTCGACTTTAACAATATATTGGCGGTTTCACCGTTTTTTCCTCGACGTCGTAATGTCTTTCAACACTTCCAACAGATTGATCACTGGTCTAAATTTGTCTGTGCCTCGCACGACTCACTACTTTTGCAGCAGGTAACAAAATAGCTGCTCCAAGAGAGACTCACACACCAGCGGATATAGCGCACTCTGCTACTAAGGACTTATTGATCTTCATTAGGGAGGTCACACGTCTCTTAGAATAACCTTTCTCCTTTGTCAGCCAATTGGGCATGGGAATATTAAAAAAAAAAAGGTTCAATAGGTTAAGACCAATTGATGTTGGGGCTCTCTATGAACGTGTTCACCTCTCTGTCCACAAAATCAGCATCATGTTTCAAGGCCTTATAGATAAAACAAGAACACAGTTCCTCTACTATACTTTTCCTGGCTACAGCTTCTGCGATCTGAGCCCGTTCAAACTTGAGTTAGATCTATTTCGTAGGCACCCCCTCAATGAACTATCTGCCTACATCCTTGCACTCCAGAAATGCCTGCTCAACAAAAATCTTTCCCTCTTTCTACTTGCAGTTGGTCTCTCGCCATCGGTACAAATGCCCGGATCTGGGCTCTTCGCTGGAGGATCTCCATCACCGACAACTCTCAGCGCGCTAGTATCCCAGCAGCGAATACTTGAGCTGTCTCGCTTCGGACTGCGCGGCTATGACATTGCCCAGCACATGCTCACACAACAGGGTGCAGTCTCGAAATTACTTGGTAAGTTACTGCAAACAATCTATGCTGTGATGGCCCACAATAATCCCTCAACCGCAACCGAAGGCAGCACTTAGTCCAACTAAGCACTGCTCCAAAGGAGGTACCTATAATTTCCGTCTCATCATTTTTCGGTGTCAAGCGTGAAATTTATGGCCGCCTCTTCGGGCCTCGTTCCTCGCGAAATGATGAATGAATGGAGAACGGCAAAGAGGGCCACAAAGCACACCAAGGATGGTTTGTTTACGTAATCGGACATAACAACCCTATCATTAGCTGTTGTGTGGGGTTCTGGCCCGCAACCCCAGCGTTCCATTAATCAGTTGATGGCAATCGGTTGATAGAGCTATTATGTGCGCTGTGGCTCCCTTTGTTGTTCCCTACACACATGTGTGCACTGCGACTATACATCTCTTGTGTTGCCTTTCAGGTTCTCTGCGACCACCTGGCCTAATTGGTGGCTCGAAGCCAAAAGTAGCAACACCAACTGTGGTGTCCAAGATCGAGCAGTACAAACGCGAGAATCCGACAATATTCGCCTGGGAGATACGCGAGCGTCTGATATCGGAGGGTGAGTAGTCGTCTTTGGTCTGATTGATTTGGGAAGTTGATGACTAACTGATGGGTGGGTGTCTTGCAGGTGTTTGCACTAACGCGACAGCACCGTCGGTCTCGTCAATCAACAGGATTCTGCGCAACCGCGCCGCCGAACGAGTGGCCAGTGAGTTCGCGCGTACCGCCGCCTATGGATTGTATCCGCCGCATCCGTACGGTGGGTTCACGTGGCACCCGGCGGCAGCAGCAGCGGCGGCGGCCTCCAGTCAGCCCCACTTTTGGCCGACGGGACCGAGCTTGTCGGCAATGCCGGTCGGTGGGTCACCCCTTACCGTGTCGAGGCCAATTTCGCCTGGTTCCGGGAGTCATGACACGCTGGAGTCACCCGACGAGAATCGTCTCATTGGTAAGTAGCCCCATAAAGCTTGTGTGCCGCCGACCAGACTAACTTTGACTTGCAGATTCCGACTATCTGGACGATGACGACGAACCGAAGTTTCGTCGAAACCGCACCACCTTCAGCCCGGAGCAGCTGGAGGAGCTAGAGAAGGAGTTCGACAAGTCGCACTATCCCTGTGTGAGCACGAGAGAGCGCCTCTCCAGTCGGACGTCGCTGAGTGAAGCCCGAGTTCAGGTAGGAGAATCTATGTCACGTAGTTATAGATCACGCTTCCTTCCTCTCTCTCTCTCTCTCTCTGTCTCATCCGCTTTTGTTTCATGTTTCTAACCTATTGATGCCGGCCTGCTGACAGTTCAGCATCTAAAGTCGGCATGCTGCCTTGCTGCTGTCGCTAGCGCGCGCACACAAACACACACCCATTGCTAGTGTAAACTTTTTTTTGCGAACTAACCAAACATCCTTTCATATTGATCGAATTAGGTTTGGTTTTCCAACAGAAGAGCGAAATGGCGCCGGCACCAACGCATGAATCTGTTGAAGCGACGTTCCAGTCCATCGCTGGGCCAGCAACATCAGCAGCAGCAGCAGCAGCAACAGCGGTCTGTCGCCGATTCGCCACCCATCAGCAGCAGCATCAACAACCACCAGCATACCATCCGTACTTCCGGCAGCGAGGATCACCCGCATGGTGTGCACCACCACCACCACCTGCTCCATCAGGTGGCGCATCCGTCGTCCCCCTCCGAAACTACAGCCAGCATCCGATCATCGTTGACCCAGCAGCATCCGCATCACCATCACCAGCAGGCGGCTACGCAGCCGCTGTTACTGAACCACCATCACTATCCCCATCAGCACTACCCCAGTCTCAGTCCGAAATCGTCGCCACCAGCAACAACTGCACCGTCATCACCGCCGACGACAGCGGCAGCGTCAGAGAAATCTCCCACAGTCAACCCATCATCCGGCACAGCATCAGCTCCATTATCAATGGGCGGTGAGCGCAGTGCGTTTCGGTCACTGGTCGCCGGTTCGCCGTCAGCCGCAGCGTTCGCACTCGGTTTGGCGCGACAATATGCCGTCGCTGCGTCACTATCGCAGCAACACCATCACGCTGCCGTCGCCGCCGCCGACGACGATGGCTCGGACTCCGATGAGGAAATCAACGTGCACGACGACTCGGACGATGATTCATTGTCGGCCGCCGTTGTCGTCGGCCAGAACCTCAAAGCGCCTCTCCAGTTGACCAAGCATGACCGTTAGCTCAATCAGTGAATTAATTATTAATCTTTTCCTATACACCAGTGTAATCGAATGTGTTTGTGATTAAGTTGTAAGCAGTAGATACTGAGATATGTTTTTTTTTATTTTTATTTTTGTTTTGTTCTTAAGCCAAAGCCAGCTGTCTCGTTTTGCTCGTTCGTTTAATGTGCGTTAAGCTACCTATCCAGTTTGCAATATTATACATGTGTATGTCATGACTCTGCGAAGATGAATGGACGTTTATTAAAAGAATTTTAAGATAGATTTGTAAGATTGTAGGCAATTCCTAGATACTAAGTATATGAGTTGATGTTTTTGTGAAGGCGCTCAAGTGCTATCCTATATTGAGTGTTTTTAATTCCTGTTTAATCGACGTTGAATAAATATGATTTAAAATTACGCCACTGAGTTGGGGTTCGTTTTTTTTTTTGGGAGGATGCTTTTCAGGTATCTATCTACTAGTACTGGACCGTTTATAAGAAGCAGCTTTGAATGCCAGGTAAGCCAATGCAGTCTAGGAAAGGTATGCTTTAGGTCACCATACTGACAAGTGGCTAATATCGTGCGACTTTTATCTCATGCGACTTGAATGAAATTCGGTAAAATTGCAGATATATCATGGGAGACACGATATTTATCTCATGCAATTTTTTTAACAGCGATCTAGCTGAATGCAAATTATGAAAGCCTTTACACTTGTTATGTTGTATCTACTTGGAATGGAGGGAAAAAAACATAAAACGCAGGAATTGGGAGCGAGTTTCCACGTATATCATGAGTTACTATAATTTTTACAGCACTTTGTTATGGGTTTTAGTCGAATGGACAGAAAAATTAATTGCAAAACAATAAAGTCGGGGACACCGAGTACCTTCCTACCTCGAATTTATATCTCATGCGATTTTAACAGCGTCCCGTTCCTGTGATTGCGTCTTTAAGCTACCTAATATGAAAGATGATTGATGTGGGTACATGTGCCGATACATGCAAGGGTGCCTTCAAAACTGACAATTTGTAATCTCACGAGTTCTGACATAAATCGCTTCACTCATGCTGCTTTATAAAGATACTTGTGATCGGCTTTAGCTGAATCATTTACAAAAACAGCTAGCGGGCTTAGAATGTAATATAAACTAGTTAATATACACCAAATTCTGAAAGTTGGGGGTATACCGTATACCTCACGAGTTTCGCCATATAATTCGTGAAACCTATAAAGGTGAAATGTGATCAGATTTGGCTTGCTGATGACGGGTTAAGACTAGTACCTATACCTCGACCTATACGCATCTGTACCGAAACGAAAAATCCCATACAAAAGTGACACAACGAAATTATGAACAAACAATTTTACTCTCCCCTTAGTTTTGCAGTACGCACCTGCTGCGAAAAATGGGTAATTGTAGTGGATTGCTTGGTACAATTCTCCACTCTCTTTTCGCACACGTTTATTGTGCATTAATTGCTTGCGAAAATTTTACATTTGTACTGCTGTGTTGCCAGCTTTTATAAGGGCTACGGAGCTAAATTGCAAAAATTTTGAAGCCAAAAATACCCCAACTCGAGTATGAAGATCAGAAATGGGCATTTTTGTTTAATTCATAGGCACACTTTTTTTTTCGTTTTTAAATTACATAAGCTTGTTGCCGCCCAATTTACAATACAGAGATATGAACACTTAGGGTATCTTTCTACTGGTTGTATTGGCTTAATTTATTTCTATGTTATAAATACAATTTTTATTTTTGAGGGAAATAACGAGAAAACCCACAATTTAAGAGGAAAAAAAAACAAAATAAATAAATAAATCAGTAAATAAAATAAGAAAGACTGGAAAACGTTATTTAAAATTCAGGAAATAGATAATTTAACAAATTAATAATTTAACGAATAAATTCACAAATAAATAAATATTCAAATAAATAAATTAACAAATAATATGAAAAAAAAACAAGTAGTTCAGTAACTTAACAATGAAAAAAATATATATGTTTACGTTACAGTATGACACAGCACATGTAGTTCATTTATTAGAGGATTATCTGAGAAGTCACATCTGGTCATAAATGTATTCGTAAGCTTTTGGATTCTATCTGGTATCAATTCAACATTGGTTCTACTATGAATGTTAGATGTGGAATGCTGCCAAGGCAGATTCAGCATCATTTTTAATAATTTATTTTGTGATAATTGTAGCCTTTTTATTATGCAGCAGAATCACCCCACACTTGGCATCCATAAAGTAAAATTATTTTATTGTTGATTGATAAAAGCGATTTCCTGTGAATAAATGTGTGAATCAAAGTCTGCGTGGTGTGCTTTTAAATATTTTACAGAAGTCTGCCATGGTATAAGCCTTCCATTTAGCAACTTGCATCTTATCCGCATTTAGCTTCATTTTTCATTTGTTGTAATATTTAATTAATATTTCAGACATATTTTTAAGATTCACGCATTTCTAAGATTCGTCTCAATAGTAAGACCTAACTCATGCGATCAGAATATAGCTGTATCATCAGCGTAGATTGCAGCTTCACATTCTGGCAAGCTTATTCTGATTAAATTATTTTTAAAGAAAACGATATTAGCTATTTAAGAAAAAACAACAGAAGCCCGTAACATTTTCCAATGTAAACAAAAAAAAATACATTTTGCTGGAAAGAGGCAGTCATACCGCATACCTGCATGCTTGGACATCAGTGTGATTTTATATTCATGCATATTTTGGAAGATGATTTTACTGCTGAGATGTGAGAGTCTAAAAATTAATTCGTCTAGAGCTCAGGAATTATTCGTGTAAACACGGTCTTTTGCGTACCTCACAGAAAAAAATCTAACAGTGTCAAATCGCATGATATTGGTGGCCAATTGTTGTCGCCAAAACGTGAAATTACACGACCAGGAAACTTCTCACGCAATAAAGCCACAATTGCCCATGTTGTGTGGCTTGTCGGCCCGTCTTGTTGGAACCACATATCGCCCAAGTCATGATCGCTGACCAAAAAAAGAAACGTTTATCATTCGACCATACCGCTCCGAATTGATAAATTATGATCATCAGCAACACTTCCAATTGCTGCAGCAATATTTTCCACTGAGCGTGCATTACGATAATGGACAGGCCTTGCGACAATATTAACGCTTTCACTCTCTTCAAATTTCTTCACAATTTCACCGATTGCTTGCTAAGTCGATCGATTGTGACGACCATAATCATCACGTAATGCGCGAAAAGTAGCTACGTTTGAATCGCCACTTTTGTAGTAAGTTTTAATAATTTTTAAGAGTTGTTCGGTTGTTAAGCGATCCATTATCGTAAATGGCAAGCATTCAACTAAAATCAAGTTTGACAGGTGTCAAATGCCAGCGCTACCAACTTGAAACATCGAAATAAATAGCCCGTATATGCTATGTTATTTTGTTCTCCTTTATAGGGACTCGTTTAGGGAATTTACCCAACATGAGAAGTAATGAAAACAAATTTTAAAAAAAACCGGCCAAGTGCGAGTGTCACTCGCGCACCGAAGGTTCCGTATTTGGCTAAAGTCCAACACATCAGATATTATTTGAAATCTATAACATCATTCAATCTTTCCCCTCTTCATGAATATTCATCACAATTTAGTTTAATTTAATTACTTAATATTTTTACTCTCAAAAATTACTCGCACATGAATCTCATTTTCTAATTATTACTTAGTACCCAACCCACGCCAATTTTCCATTCTGTATGCGACCTGTCCCAATTAAAAACTATTGACTAAAAATATATTACTTTTATTTTGTTATGTAGGGTGACGTGGTCGTAAATGCACCACCCTTTTTTCAAACGACCATAACATTTTTAAAATAAGTTTTTTTTGTTTGGTATTTTGACATACATTTTATGAATTTGTTATGGAAATATGTATAGAGTAAATTTGTTGATAGCATGTGAACATTTTAAGTTAAAATGAATTGTTCAAAAAATGAGAAATGGTGCATGGTGCACCATGGTAGGTACTAAATGCACCAGTTGTATGTGTATAATGCACCACCTATTATTTTAAAAATTAAAACAAATATTTCAATAGATAAACATAGTTTTATTAGACAAAAAAACAGTTCATTGCAACTTTGAAGAACATATAAATAAAAATAAATACTAATGACTTCATCTTCACATCAACATAAAAATAAGTTAACAATAAAACAAAAATAACAAAAATAAAATAGGAATTTAAACATAAACAAAATAAACAACTTAAAATTAATTACTTAACGAATATTTAATTTATATACAGATTCTGAGAATTTGTATAACGACTGTTGCCTCTTCGTTGGCCCCGATACAGAAGGATCTTGGTGGTGCATTGTGCACTACTACGGAATTTTAGGTTAAAATTTAAATAATCTGCAGACAACGCATCAAGGTTATAAACTCTTTATTATAAACCAAAAATAAAAGGTTAAACAATCATTTTATTAAAGCTAAATAAAGAAAAAAGTCACTTCCACTGAAGAAATAAAAAAATTAACTTACCCTTTTTTTTTCGTTTTTCACTGCAATTGTAAAAAAAAATTCGCACACGTCCGCGCACAAAGAAATCCACTACCAGACTGAAATCTACTATCGTTGCCGGAAAAAACGAATACTTTTGAGTGAGGTAGACACAATTACATCTGTCAGTTAGGCAGATGGAGCTATGGTGCGTGGTGCACCACTGGTGCATCTACGACCATGTCACCCTACTCCCCAAAAAAATGTATTATACTCCCCAACGAAATTAGCAAGCGGGAACCTTGGTGGTCTTCTGTCTTTGATGGGGTCAATTGTGCACAACTGCGTAGTAGAGATTAAAACTTGTGAGAGCAACGTATTTTACATGGTAAAATTATCTTTTTTGAAAATATCTTGTAAACTATTAACTTTTCGGCAAAACAGTATTCAGCACATATATAGCTAAGAATATGATCTACAAAAAGGAATTTATATATTTTTTTGTGAATCAAGAAATAAACCGTGTTTTGGGCGAATGAAAATATTTTTTTCACCAGATTACTAATTACTCGAAAACCAATCGATGTATTCCTTCCATTGGTATTTGTCGTTTAACTAGAGGTTATACCGGATGTTGTGTGTAAATTTTAGCCTCCTATGTCAATCGGTTCTTGAGATAGACCTGGTAACAAAATTGGCTTAGTGGGTTCGAACAGACAGACAGACAGACGGAGAGACATCCGAGCGAAACTAATAAGGTTACGTTTTTTCCCTTTGGGTACGGAACCTTAAAAAGGTTAGGAATCGTGATGAAAAACACATTTTACGGTGACGCTGCCGGGAACATAGATGTAAGTGCTACAAATATCTCATGGAATTTGTACCATCGATCGGTGATGGAATTTGTGCGAATGCCTGATAAACATTTGTATGTTGCAATTTAAAATTATGAGAGTTTGGCTCGAATTTGATGCCAAAAATTGCAATACCCAAAATGGCCGATTCAAAATGGCCGCTTAAAAGTCGAAAATATTTGCAAAAGCCCGCTGAAGTTGATTGGTGGATATCTAATTGATTTTGAGTTGCTATTTTTCTAGACAAGGCTTTAGGCTTCAGAGTATTGTCTCCTCGCGTTACCCTCTAGAAGTCACATCTTAACTTAAGGTGATATTTCTGAACTTTTAGCCTATGACTGTATCGTAGCTCAGTAAAACAAATAAAACACAAGAAACAAAGTGGAAAATTACAAAAAAACCATCTTTATTTCTAAACCTTCAACTTTCAACTCAGCATTGTGATTGATCCTAGTTTTTCGCTTGTTCCCAGAACAAGTTCGGTCTCTTTGTCCACCTTTGTCTTTTGTTTATTTCCCTTCTTTACACATCGAATGCAGAGTCACAACACAAATACTCATGCGATTCGATACAATGACTATAGTGCCTCATTTGGAAGATTATTCACTTGCATTTCTATTGCCTTCTTTGGTTTGTCTACATTAGTTAGACCCTAGTGAAATAAAAGGCTCTGGACTAAGAGATTTCAAGACGGATTCCTGATACGGACGGTACAAAAATGTGTCTCCTGCAAGGCAAAGTAGCACTAAAAACTGAAAAAGCTTTGATATTGGTGACGGTTAATATAGATAGGTATATGAAGTTTATTATGTTTCGTTGACTTGCTTAAATTTATATGAGAGGGACCTACAGATGAAAATACGTTAGTCAAAGGCTGAATGCCTTAGTAAATGAAGCATGTCGAAGCGAAGAGAATATTGTTTGGGTTCATTGCTATTTTCGATCAATTTCGGTCTCAAATATGACGTCGTTCACCGTATATGTAACATCTGAAATTTTTATAATATACTAGCTGATCCGGCGAACTTCGTTCCGCCCAAATTCGTTAATGTAATGAAAGTAATAATTTCGAGCATGCACAAAGCACATGCTACTTTATGTAGACGCTTAAATACTTCTTTCGTTGAGACAGAATTGCAAAAATTCCGCGGCAACGAAATCAATCCATTCGATGCGTCGACAGGAACATGACCATTACCGATAGTTAGTAGTTGATTGGAGAACACTTCGGCAGATGGATCATTTAGCAAACATGCGATGTCGTCAGCTGAAGTTTCTTCAAAGCATTGATCTCATGCAGCGGTCGATCGTGGTATTAGTGGTAGCGTTTGCCGGAAATCGCCTGAGAGTAAAATCAATGCACCCCCAAAACGTCGTGCGTTATTATGCAGATCTTTCATATTGCGATTCAGAGCTTCTAACGCACGCTTATGCAACATTGTGCATTCGTCCTATAGATAATAATTTTGCTTGCTACAAAAACTTTGGCCATTGCTGAATGTTTCGCTATGTAACATCTTGGTTCTTCAACCGCTTGAAGGTTTAATGGCAATTTCAATGCCGAATGAGCGGTTCGGCAACCTTCCAGCAGCGTAGCCGCTATTCCAGAAGATGCAACTGCTACAGCAATTTCCGATCTTGCACGAACTGTAGCCAAAATCAATGATATGAGGGTTAATGGCGCCATACGGTCCATGAATCATGTTTGTAATTATGACATCATGCAGGTCTGGATCGGTTTCGGGATCTGGAATCTCGGCACATATAATGTCATCAATTTGGTCTGGTTGCATTCTTTCGACTAACCACATGAGGCAAGCCTCTTTTTTTCATATTCATTCGAATACATCCAACATCGAGTATAACCAAAGACACGATGCTTAACAATATAGTCCATCAGCGACCGACGAAATATTTGTAACTTTAACAGTCAAGAAGAAAACTAACCGCACCTATCAACTTGGTTGGTAAGCCTTTTCCCTGCTCTCTCTACACCGGTACCGAAGGTGTTATGGTACCTTTGAGTTGCCCTCCCCATAACCCTACTCACGAATGAGCAGAATACCACGATTGTTACTCGCTCATTTTTCGTAACAACCCCTACGTGGAAACTCAAAACGCTCCACAACTCCTGGTGCCTGTCATCATTGTCCACGTCATCTCAATCTCCCCTACATTTCAACTTACTCACACATACTTATGCAAGGATCCTGAAAACACATGTCAAACCAAAATGATGGATTCAATAACCATGAAATAAATCAAATCTAGCTACTCCATTTCAAAAACTTAATTATAGTAACATAGTAAACATAAACAAACTTATTAGGTAGGATATATTTAAAAAAAAAATTTCAAAATTGTTGACAACAACAATTTGCTTGGAAAATAATTAAAATAATTGACAACAACAATTGCTTTGAAAATTTAAAATATATTTTTTTGTATTTGAAGTGTCACTACTCGATTTCTATCCAGTTTATTTTTTTTCAAAGTGCTTTTCCCCATGAAAAACGAAATGTGTGCCTTCAACGCCACCGGTTGAGAATTTTCCGACTTTTCTTTTTTTATAAACCATCCTTGATGTAATACGAATAAAACAAAACAAAAATCATTGAAATCGGTTGAGCCGTTCGTGAGTTATAAAGTCACAACGCACTTGCAACAATTTTATATATATAGAGATGTATATAGCTTCAAAGTGACAACAGAATGTCGTTTGAGCAAACTCCTATTGCGACTTGTGTCGTATGTCTTCTAGGAAATGCCTGTTTGATTTTAAGGTATAAGCGGCAATTGATTATATCAATCAATCATGTTAAATAATGCTGTGTATGGAGCTGTGTATGGAGATTTCAGGATGTTTCTCTGTTGTCATTCACACATTCACATTCAATTTATTTGCAATACTCGAACTCTCATACACGGTTAGACACTTTGGGCTTAGTAGCTTATTAGATTATACATGGTTTGAAGACGACCCTTACCGGAATGGGCGATTTCCTTTCTAAAGAATGAGATATATATTCGAGATCTTGGTATTTTTCAACAAACTTACTGGTGATCACTTCCCATTTTCCTTAAAATTTAAAAGAAAAGTCAGTATCGGACTCTTAGGAAGTCGATTGATATGGAAACATTCTTGGCGGGTTCCCAATGACCTGTGCCCATGTTCTGTAACACATTCGGTAAATTTTCACATCGAAAACCTAGGAACACTTTTGATAGATATTTCGATGCGATAGTTCGAGAACATACTTGGTTTTTGCCTCATTAACTAACAATCCCATTTTTCTACGAACCTGTTCTCCCAACTATTTATTTATTTATTTTAGAAGAAAATATGTAGCCAGTTACTGGACTACTGCTGCAGCTATACTGGTCAGTTATATGCACAATTTCCTTCATACCTCTATCTACTTCTAAAAAAAAACGTCACACCCACACCGCAACGACCTCGCAAAAAGTGCTTCCTTTCATACCATCGCATCGTCGCGTCGCGTCGCGTTAAATTCCATTTAAAATTAAATCGAAATCGCTTCCTTTGGCAAAACACTTCATCAGTGTTATCAGATGATGGCAAGTTTCCCACTTGTCCAGTTCCATTTGCAAATGCTTTACGAAATTGCCATTTTATCACCTAATTAGCTGGACAACTCGCTCTCATAAGTTACCTCCAAATAGCCCATCAATTAGGCGATCATCTGCATCTCTCTACCATCGCAACGCGCGACAATTCCCATGCCAATCCGGTTGCTTAAGCTCATCCCCTCAGCTAAATTCAATAAAAACCCACAGATCATGGATAAGGTCGGTTGAATTAATTGATTAAGCAAAACTCGCCGTCAACGATAAAAAAAAAAAAAAAAAAAAAAACAAATGAACACATTTGCCGGCCGCAAACCAAGCCAAGACCAATCGACCATAGGTGCGGGCATAAAGATGTCAAAGCTGACCATATCATCACGATGCTAATGCTGATGACGACAGTCGTATGTGGTTCCCGTTCTGTGTGTGTATATATGGGACTGCCCGAAAATAATCGACCTAATGAAGATGTACCCGCAGTGATGCCGATTACCATAAGCATGACATTTTTCGGACTCGTATACGTATCTCAAACAGAAATCAATATGGCAGTCGACACACAAGAAAACGCGACAATGACTTAAATGATGTATAATCGAAGTTTTAAGCTAATGGATTCTAATTCTCATTCTAATTCCAATTCTCCGAGTATGTCACATTGATTAAGGCGCGAGAGGGGGATTGATGACTGTGAGAGTCGAGGCTTTTGTTATTTTCTGTTTGAATAACAAAACCCGGTGAGTTATGGGTTTCAGTGGAAGCTGCGAGGGAACTTCCAACCTCGCGGTAAGTGGCTTTACATACAGCCGTTTGCTTAAGATTGTGATTTGAAAGATTTATCGTTACACATGCTGTTTGTCTGGTTTAAAGTTTGGGTCTCAGTCAGTATCCACATATGTACAATAAACGGTGAAAAGAGATGCCGCTCGCGGAAGCGGATGCGGATTAGCAAAGAATTGGATTGTCATTACCTTTCGTTGAGAGGTATATATCCGCACGGAGATGAAAGAGCAATGCCCTAACTTCCTGGATTAGGCACTAGTAATAAACACGAGGTAGTAGGGACTGAAATATTTTTAGCTATTACAAACAATGCGCCAGTGAAATACAAAACAAAAAAATAAGTGGCAGAATATTTAAACAAACTGACGGCTGTGACAAGAAACATTTGTCTTGGGATAATTATTGCTAAATTCATTAGGTTCCGAAGAAGCACATTTTTTTCGTAAGACAAATTTGGTTACTGATTCACTTCGGACAATGACTAATACCCATGTTGGCAAATATTTCACAGCCATAGTGATGATGATGTGTTACATGGACAAACGAAAAGGCTTTTTACTTTATTTTTGTTGGAAGATAATAATTGTATGTTAGACGAAGACGCCAGAGCAAGCTATTTATCTTGGAGACATTTTTGTCAAATAATATTCCATCAAAAATTGTGAGTCAAAATAACCACAAGGGCGCAAAACTGTAGTCGAATAAAGCAAATTTTAAAATTATTTTAGTACGTGACAATGTCAATATTACTGTTTTGCTAGTAGTTCTGTTGGAATAAGTTTAGATTAGATTAGATTAATTTGGGGAGGTGGAATCAAGTTGCCATATCACTGCGGCCACAAGTGGGCCTGTTGTGATTACCTCCATTTAGAGCTCGCTCATGATACCGGATTTGGTGATGAATCCTAGTAGGTCTTTGAATAGGCTGTCAGATATGTCCTCTGCCTCAAGGTAAGGTTTTCCTAGATGGTGTTGACGTAGTCTGAATAGACATTCACAGTGACAAAGTATGTGTTCTGCTGATTCTATGTCCTCGTTGCATAGTCTGCAAGTATTATCTTGTGTTATTCCCTTTGTCATGAGGTGTTTTTTGATTTGACAATGTACAGTGAGGAACCCTGTGACTATACGAATCTGACTCCTATTGAGCTTTAGGAGTTGTTCTGTTCGTGTAAGGGAGATAATTGGCATGAACATTCTGGCTTTTCTGTTACCTTCAGTGTTGGTCCAGTAATGATTGGTTTTGTTTTTCAGTCAGGTTTTAATGTGAAATTTAGCACAGAATATTTTTGGCATCATGAAGATTGATGCTGATCCTTTTCTGGCTGGTATGTCTGCTATTTCATTGCCCACGTTGCCCACTGTTTCCTGGCACCCAGATGAGATGTACTGTATTTGTGCTGGCTGGCGATGTGAGTATAGGTACAACTATAGTTGTAAGTAATCCTATACTTGTTTTGATGTTATTTCATAGCTATTATTGGCTAGCAGCACAGCTTTGCTATCAGAGAGAATATATATGTTCTTGTTTGTTAAGGATTTTTTTAAGATTTTCTCTGAGACATAGTTCAAAGATTCCCGCTTGAAATACAGAGTTACACTTGTCCATGGTTTTGTAGATGAACGTTTTTGTGTTGACACCGTATACTGCAGCTCCAACTCCTTCATCTATTTCCGATCCATCTGTGTACCATACATGAGAATCGTTGACAAATGTGGGTTTATTCGGCTGTAGTTGTATTTGGGTAGACATTTGTCAGACATGTTGATTCCAATAAGTATTTTGTCTTTTTTTAATTCCAAAACGATATCTGGATGAATTAGCTTGGAGTTTACAGCATTTTCAGATACGAGCATTAAGCCGTTTGTCATAGCTTCTTTCTGTATCTGAAGATGGAGGGGTGGAAGGTTTAGGTGGGTTATAACCTGGTATTAAATTGAAAAACACCAAATGTACACTTTATGGGCGCTCAACCGCATAGACATACTAATTATGGACAGCAAGTGAAATGTCATTCTCATATATTTCTGCGAAAAAAACAGGTCTATCCCCTTACTTTCTGGTTCAATATTGGCATATTGGCAATATGTCACATTTCTCTCATTACGGGAGAATTCGCTCACCGAAATGAAATATAACCAGAAAGAAAAGGAACGCGTTGAATCACAAGTTTAAGAAATGTGATTTTTTTCTAGGCGGGAGTATTCAAATATCAGTAGAACCAGCCACAAATTTATTTTTAAGACCAAAATTTGAATCGTTTTTACGAGTATTTGCAGAAATTAAAAATGTTAATTCTTTTACTTCTTAAATCTACTTTAATTATACAAGCACAAAATATAAATGAAATCAAATAAAAAGTCAGTTATACGAATTGTGTAGTATATTGTAACGATTTGACAGCCATATATCAGAAACAACCAACTAGCCTAAAAAACTTCCTTGCTCTAATATTTGCAGATTTTTTATGGAGGGCACAGTCACTACTGTTTTACAGCAAATTAGCAAAAAGGCACCTACCGCCATCAAGTTTCAAATTCCATAGTACTTACCTACTTACTTAACGGGCTTCTGACCCGCGAAGAGTCGCTGATGCGACATTGTAGCCTTCCATCCTTCCAGTTATCCAGACCAAGCGCTCTGGCATCAGCGATGGCTTGATCTTTGAAACGGAGGTTCGGCCTTCCTTCTTCCTTGTCATCTAGAACATGGAGGTTGGGATTCGAAGATCATCTTCGCTGGAGCATTATTGTCCATTCGCTCAATGTGACCGAGCCAATATAGTCGAAATATTTTGGCCTTTTGGACTACATCCACATCTTGGTACAGCTCATAGAGCTCGCGGTTGTATCTTTTCCTTCATACACAGGACCAAAAATCCGCCCAATATCAGCTCTCCCTTCATATTTATCGCTCAGCACTCAGCGCCATAAAGCAGAATTGGCAGGACAAGGGTAATGTAAGGCAAACATTTTGTCTTTCGAGTTAGGAGTTTTGAACCCAATTGTTTTGCCAAACCGAAGTAGCAGCGGTTTCCTAGGGTAATTTTTCGCCCGATTTCCACATGTCATTTGTGGATTTTATGTTTACTCGGAGGAAGATGAACTCCTTAACTACCTCGATATTGTTGTTATATCAAGAGTGACGTTTTGTCCTAGGCGGTGGACTGATGTTTGTTTGTTTGTTGATAGCATGAACTTAGTCTTTACCTCTATTACTTCAAGACCAACAGATTTCGCCTATTCTTCAATGCACATGAAAGCTTCTATCACGGAGCGCTGTGACCAACCGATGATGTCAGAATCGTCCGCATACACCATTAGCTGAACGGAGCTGTTGAAGATAGTGCCTTCCGTGTTTTAACTTTGGTGGAAGCGAAACCCCCATTTATTTCGCTTAGGTAATGCAAGCTATTACAATGACTTGAAACTAAGACTTAAACCAACGGCTTAGAACCGTGTTTCTTAAGCAAGTTAAAGTGGCCCCACTTACTTTGTAGAAACCACATTACCAGGATTACCCGGTAATTTTTATCCGAAAGTTTATTTGTATAATTATTGTTCCAGTAAGACGGATGTCTTAAAAAATAAATCTAATCATTAAACCATCACAAAATTGTATATTTTCTTAGATTCTGAAGACTGCATCACGGCTCTCCAGCTGAATTCAATTCTTCAACTTATTCCCTTCCAGAAAGGATACAAAGGGACAAATAAAGCTGGCATTCTTTGAAATGAAGGAAAATTGTCATTACATTTTTATAAGATCATATAAGGATGTATAGGGATATATAAGTTTCGCAAATTAAGTTTTAATAAGTTTCCCATAAATATGTTGAAGCGTTTTTCATATACTTTCGATACGTTTTCCCAAAAATAAGCCCTCTCAGAAGTACATGATTGAGAAAAACTACGCCAAGGGAACAACATGGCGGACTGGTTATGCCGACTATTTTCCTTTTAATTCCATACCTTTCAGTCCCAAAATCACGTCAGAGCTCTGTATGGAAAACAATTACCCCGTATCGGCTAATTGAAACCCGCAAATGCCACCCACCGCCCACAAGAGAATGCCAGTATGGAAAACTGTTGCAAACTATACCGGCATCAGACAAATTCCCATCAATCATCTTTTGCGTGCATAAATTTCCTCAAAATGCCCATTTATCTCGAACTTAATTTGCATTTTGTTGAGCGACCTGCGGTGGAGTCATCGTCGTCGTTGCCATCAGGCACTGACGCCATCGAAGATGCACTAACCCTTGTTACAACATCTACCCATTTCGGTGCAACATTGTTCGGTGTCTCTTCCGCTAAATAGCTCTTTAAAAGTTGATGGCTTTTATGGGCCATTTGGCCGGTCAGCGCACGACATGTTTCCACCATTCGTTCCATTTTCTGTATGTGCCCCCCCCCACTATGTGTGTATACACGCCAACAAAAATAATAAACCAACCGAATTGACCATCAATCGCAAGAATGTTGCCACAAAACTGACTGTCCGAATCTTGGTCGCAATCCGTTTATACATCTCGCTGAGCCTTTGAAATGTGTTTGGTATTTGTGCGTCTTGCGTTGAATGTGCGCTTGAATTGCCACACGGGATATTTTGTTTTCTTGCACTCCCCGGCCATGTTTACGATCGCGCCTTAAGGAATCGTTGCCACATAAAATTGGCTGTAAAAATGTCCCTCGGGTCTGGCACTGGGTGTCCTTTCGAGAGACGAACGCACTTCCTTGATGGATTCTTGTCTCTGTGTCGTCGATGTGATTTATTTGTCTTTTAGCTGTGCAAGAGCTAATAGAAGGTCCATACTCACACACCGATCGGAGGCTTTATCTTGAGCACTTAAGCCCGCTGGAGACTCACGCATTCGACGGCCCTTCCATATGACGGTTAATTACGCCAGAAGTGTGCGTTTTTATTGCCACAGTTAAAGTACGATGCACAAGTTTACGACTATGGGCCGCACTGGGTGCTCTCTGCAACATTGTTGCGCGCTGAGCAATCTAGCTTAAGCGCGTAAAAATGTTGCAAGCCGCTGCCATAATCCCGGTGTAAACGACTTTGGAGACACTTTCGCACCGCAAAAGGGAACGAGACTAACTGCAAAGAGATGACGAGCGATAACGGCGCGCCGGCCATCGTCGCATATGCAGGTAGAGATCAAAGAATGTGTAAATGTTGGTCGGGACAACACGATGAAGATTCAAACGCTGACGAGGAGCATCGTCCCATTTGGGAGACCAATTAAGAGGTTTCGATTAGGATTTCAGGAAAATTTAGTTCACTCTTTGTTTCGGCTTACTCGTATCTCTGCGGTGAACAAGCGCACAAGTGTCAAGTGGTCAAATGTCGCACGGTGTTGGTGTGGAGTGTATGCCGGAGAGCAAGATGTTTGGGTGCACGTTATCTACTCGATCTTGAAGGAGGGTTGTTTTTCAAATTGGTTTTCGGTTGTTTGGGTTTTTTTGATCTTATGTTTGGAGATTGATTTATATTGTCAAAGATGTTCGGCGCGAGAGGGAGAGAGGAAGTGAGAGATGAAATGTAGTTGTCAAATCTATGAAATTTGATCAAACAACTTTGAAGTATCGCAGAACACAAATTTGTTGACGGGATGTATGGTTTCGGAAGTCGATTGATAGATCTTTTGGATGGAAAAGAGAAATCCTATCCTTTGCGGATATTTACTAGTCGGGTGTTATTAAAACCGTTGTGAAAAGGTGGAACTATATTGACAGGTGATAGGTTACTTTTGACAAAGTTTTGCATATTGCAGTCTGTTTTTGTTCAGCCTTCGAGACATTCAATTTTGCAACATCCAGTTCAGCACGTTTCAAAACTTCCTTTGGCTATATATAGGGGCCAAAGTATAGGATCTCATCTTGAAGCTAAAGTTATACGATCAATATCGGTCTCGGTTCACTGAAGAGCTTAGGCTAGCTTATGTTATATTACGTTAGGTGGAAAAATACATGTAGACCTTATTTGTTGGCCCGAGGTTCGGTCGGACGTCTTTAGAGCTCTGCTGATGCATGCGGAACACATTTAACAATCTAGTGGTAGGACAGTTTACTTCTAACATAACACCAACATTTTTTTTCAAAGATACGCGCGAAATAGCATTTACTATCGATGTTTTAAGCATGAATGAAAGGCGAGGAACGACGGGAAAAAGGAATGACCACACATTTACTAACATTAGAAACAAGTAGTTTTTAGTCCACAACAAATCGAAGTCTTGGAGATGTTGCATTAAAAACTTTTGTGGTCATTGCACAAAGACCATATTTTAAAAATCAGCGGCAAACATCAGGATATTGCAATGTGGAAAAAAATTGGGCTACATCATTAACGAATAAAATAAAAAAGGGTGGGCCTAAGTGACTTCCTTGTGGGATACCGGATGCTACCATGATTTCTTTGGATAAGTGTCCTGAAAACCCTACAAATTGGTATACAAATAGAATGACAGCCATCCAAGAAAAACTGTAGGAAACCATAAACGTTCAAGTTTGCAAAGAAGAAGCTTGTGGTCAACTCGTTCAAGCGCTTTACTGAAATCAATGTAAATGACATCGACCTGATTACCTATCTAAGGGGAATAACAAAATTTGTAAAAAGGAGAAGATTAGTAACAGTGGTACCTTAAAGGTAAAATGGAAAACTCACTCCATGATAAAGAGTTCAAAACGTGAAAACAGAAGCGATAAAATCCGCCTTAGGAGATGTGCAACTGAGCCAGTTCATCGTGAAGTTGGTGATTAATATGCTCGAGAGCAGGATCATCAACTCAGTCAAAAAATCGAAAGGAAAGGATTTAAAATAGTGGCCTATACAGACGATATAGTCATCCTGATCCCTTCAAAACCGAGCTTGTTCTGTTCACAAGGAAACGGAAACTACCAGATTTCACCCTTCCAATGTTAAATGGAGTCACCCTCAATCTAACATCATAAGAAAGATATCTCGGCATCATCCTAGACTCTAAGTTATCCTAAAAAAGGAACACAGAAGAAATTATGAAAAAAGAATCAATGCTTTCTACGCCTGTAAGACGATCTTGGGGAAACAATGGGGATTCAAACCGTATATACGGTACATATATCCTCTACCTCTACCTAACCTAACAGTGGATCTTATTTTTTTTTACAAAATAGCGTTTGTTATTGCGAATTAAATTTTTACAAAAACATGTCACCAACTCAACAAACATTTTGGGGACATCTTATAGGCTATATTTTAAGGAATTTTAAGTCTACGTGTTAAATCTTTATCCCAAACCAAAATACCATTAATCAAATTTCGAATTTGAATGTATATTTGCGTAAGCATTTTGTTTTCAGACGGAAACGGGGAATCTCCTCCATCAAAATCGAAAGCAACTTCCATAGATAGCTACCTTTTGGTTGACATCTCTCATCACCAAAACGCTAGACTGCAAATAACACTGTAAAGCCTCTAAAGAATTATGCAGAGTTCCCTTAGAAAATTCCACCCCCAGCTACTAGCCATTCTTCCATATCCGATGACTGTCAAGCTCTCTGGATGGAAAAGGCTCTTTGAACTTTGAGGTTGTAACAGCAACAATGTTTCAAACGACCACTTTTTAGCGCCATTCGTTGTCACTTCCAGTTGCCAAATGATAGTATAGCAATATTTATGATCGCCCATCGATTACCATGCCATTCGCATCATCTCCATAAATCCTTCCGACTCATTGTCACACCTTATCCATTACCAGCTCCGACTAGCTCCAAAAATAGCAGCTTAGTTCAAATAAATAACAATAAAACCCACCTCATGGTTTCAAGCCAAACAAGAACTACTACCGATCTGCCGACACGGCGAACAAAAGAAACCACCGAATCGGGGTGCGATAAAACAACCGGCAGCCGCTCGATGATCAGGTATCATCGCCTCCGCGCTCATTGTGAATTACTACCACCACACTCGCACGCATATACCTACTTGGCGACAAAACATTTATCAGTCGACAATGATCAAGACAAGACCATCCCAATTGATAATGATAATGATGATGACGACGCAATTGATTATAGGGCGGTCCAGAAACGAGGGCGGCAAGGAGCTGTTAATTAAAATAGCCGTCCAAAGGACCAGCTTTTTCTCACTGGAATGGTCGCTTTTTCGCCTTTTTGGTAACCTGCCCAATTAATCAGTCTTAAATTGGAGGTGACTGTGACTGTGACTTTAACACAAGTGGTGAACGTCTAAATTATGAGAGGCAGCGCATTTTTGTTTGTTCTGCGCGTTCGGCCCCTAAAATCACGCATAAATCCAGCGATCGTTTTGTTGAGAAGATTTATACTGATCATATGCGACGGCGGTAAATTAATTTATTGTGTGTGCCGCGTAAGCATATGTTAATCCAGGCACACATGTTGCGGCTACGAACAGTTAGCTATACAGAACCGCTGGCTCATTTGTTTTCTTATGCAGATAGACTCAAAGCTGCAAAGGGTTACTTAAGAGCTTACATCTATATAGCCCTGGGAGCAGTTGGAAGATTTTCCACAACTGATTATAGGCGGTCTGTTTAGGCTTGGCCGAAAATCGCTGTAAATCTCTGGTGACACTCTTATCGGCATATGGACGCATTAATTATTTCCTCTCCTTCTAGATCTGATCTGATTTTTACGGCTGAAAATCGTTGTTCTGTGCGCGTTGCAGCGCAGCGGGAGTAGATAAGATGGGTGCAACGGGCGTGTGAGCACAACTCCTAACGAAGTCGATTATCCTATTAGTATCGGGGATCTGTTGGCTATTGACATTTTCGAGTGGTTATTTATTGGATTCGTTTAGTGCGGTGATGGTGAGAATGTCCGAGTGATTTACTGCCGCCTTACACGTGGAGAACTTAATTCGAGGGAATTTGTCAGTGGCACAGATTGGAATTACCAGTTCGCACCTGAACTCTTTTGTTTTTGGTGCGGTGGGTAAGAAAAAGAAAAGTGATGATTGGAAGACCAATTCGGAGAGGCTGTGTCAACCTAAGTCCAACCTCAAGAATTTGAAACATGTACAGAGGACTGATTTTATAGGTACCTATAACCGGGTTCACTAAAATCTTTACATCACGTCAAGGCATAGAAACATTGCTGATCCTACCACATATCGAGCTTTATACTAAGAACGTTACTACCAAATTTGCTCTGAGACTAAGGGAGAACAAAATTTTGAGTCCCGAATCATTCGGTCACTCGCGCATACCTGCCGTCTTTGATCAGATTGGACTCATGCCGGAGTACTTATATAGAGTACAAGAAGCTAAAGTATGATTTCGACAGAAAATTTTAAGTCTGTATACCAGATAGGCAGGCCTGGCTCTTTCCGAGCACTGCCAAAGATAGGATAGGGAATGGAACGGGAGCCGGAGTCTTTTCGGAAGAACTATGTATCTGTCAGTCATGCTGGCAAACCACTGGAGCGTTTTCCAGGCAGACCCTTACGTGGTTAAGAAAGCGGCCCAAAATTGTCTTAGAGTGGAAACTATACCAGCAATGAAAATTACCCTGGACAGCCAAGCAGCACTTAAAGCGATCAACTCCAATCTGGTAAACTCAAAAGTGTCAGTGCGCCTCTCTTCATTAAGACCGATAATCCATCGCTCAATAATACTAAGCTGTTCTTGGACATGTTGGTTTGGTAGAGAACGAGACAGCGGATAAACTGGCTAGATGTGGCTCTAAAATGAACATACTACACTGAACCAAGATAAGATACATGATGAGAATGAAAATATGCATAGACGGTATGAAAAAATCATTGCAATTGAGTTAAAGTAGGATTTATTCAGTGTATCTCCGTTCATTCGTGTTTGAAAATATTCATAGGACGCATGATTTTTTCATAAAAGCAATCAATAAAATTCATAACAAAGTTATCCCTTTGCTTGACTTTCATTTTCATGAATGCAATATATCCAACAGTTGTAATTATGAATATTTTAATCAAGTCTGTTAAGCTTTTTGGAAAACGTTCATGGGGTTTATGTATTCAACCAACGAACTTATGTGCAAATGCATTGAATTTGTGTAAAATGTCACTGTTTATAATTATGAACAAAATAAATACTTTAGGTACATGAAGCCGTTGTCGCAGTGGCATAGTGATTAGTGTGTTGGACTACTAAGCGAGGGGTGCCAGGTTTGAATCCCGCAAAAACCCAAATTCTAACTCAGGATTTTTTCACTGCGCCACCTTTCGCCAACGTCTGACAAACATCCGAGAGTATTACTGTCATGAAAGGGCTTCTCAATCGGCCCGTTTGGAACCAGCATAAAATTGTAGATCCCTTCCATTCGTTCCAAAAATTAAAAACTCACACAAAACGAATGGTTGCGAGAAGCTAGGCCCAGGGTCCCTACAGACCTGATGCGCCAAATATTATTATGATTACATGAAGCCTCTCATTACCTTTATAAACGAATTCATTGTTTCTATGTGCATTTCCATACATTTAAGTACAATATTATTTAAAGTGTTAGTAATATTGAACCTAAAACCGTACTAGAAGTATAATTTGCATTTGATGGGATTTTTTTATTTTTTTATAACTAAGCCTGTTAAGATAAGCTAAGTAAAAACAAAACCTTATATTAATATTACCGAAAATCAGACGTGGAACAAGATATCGAGGTGTTACCGTATCAATGCTAATCTGTGTAGGTATATCAGATGTACTGACCCAATGTCTGTTCCCATGCATTGTTTAATGTCTAATCAGAATTTGCATTGTTTAAGTTTCAGCGTGAGACGTGAGACCAGACATAGAATTCGCACTTCACGCGTTTTACATTTCGGCCAATGCTTGGTCTCACGCTCACCTGTATGTATTTAGTTCTAGTCGATTCAAAATTGTAATCTTTGGGCTGAGTTTCATTCGAACCGCGGGTAAATAAAGTTGTTACCAAAATTGATATAAAGGGTTTCGTAGTGATTTCATTTTCAAGACACTATCGACAGTTTAAAGTTTAGCTGAACAAAGTCTATTAAACATAAAATACAAATCTTCTTCGAACATCAATATGGTCACGCATCTCCTGAACGCTGGTACAAAAAATTAGAAAGCCCCCTGCGAACTATCCAGTATTGTCCTTTTCACGGCCGAGATATACGTGCAGGCACCATATTAACTTCACTGCTCAGTAATCTAAATCAAAAAAAGAAAATAAATATAATCACATGTAAATTAATCTTTTATTTCCATAATTTGAAATTTTTTTTTCTTTTGTTTTCCCCATCAGTAGATATTTTTGTTTTTCATTATAATATAACTGATACGTACTTTCGCCTCTTGTCTGTCATTAGACAATAGATTGTACTTAGCTATTTCTTTCAAACAACTTAAATCTTAATTTAACTTGAATTTCACAGAACTAATTATTTAAGTTTATTTATATTCAATAAAGAAAAAATTATTATTATTAAAAAGTTCAATGTGTGCCGTACTAGAAAAAGTAACGTTTTAAAACAATTTGAGTATCTTCACAACAGAATTAATAGCCCTCAATCGGCACGTTCATTTGTTTTAACCATACCCCGATATCGCTATCTTACAACGGGACGACAATTTTTTGTTCGCGTTATTCGTTTCTGGAACTCCCTACCATTTGCGCTGAGAGGGAGAATCGGATACACAACTCGTTTTAAAACCTGTCTCTTTATGTATCTGGCAAGTAGTAACACATAGTATTATACCAATATTAAATCAAAATTAAATTTACTGTGATCCATACGATTTTATTTTTATGATTATTAAATTCATCTTCAACCTTTAAATTTTTTATGTCAATTTCGATACATTCTAATCTCATTATTTTATAACACAATAATTGATTACAATTTAAGGCTTAAAATATTTTAAAAGACTTTTGTCTTACTTTGTAAGTGATTTTTGAAAAAATAAATAAAAATAAAAGGCTGACTTATTTGGACTCCTGGACGACTTTCACAAAAAAATCCAAAGACCTTGTCAATCTTATACAACAAAGATATAGTTAGATATATTTTAATTTAGTTCTATTCAGAAGAAAAACAAATTCATCGCACTTTTTATATTTGTATACAAGTTTCTTATAGGTATTTTTATTTATTTATTACAAATAGTTAATTATTATTTTGATACACTTTTTTACTATCTAAATGAATGAGGTCTACTCTGTCCCAAAGACTTTAAAAGACAAGCCATATTATTTTTATGGTCATAACATTATCATTGTTAGCTCGACTCGAGTGGTTTAGTAAAATTCGAGTCAAACTCTTGTTGTTTGTTTAGAAAATGGCAAAGGAGAAAATATGCAAGGTGAATGGTGCATTTTGTTATATTACAATATAGATGTTATTATAGTTGTAATATTAATTAAAAAAAAAAAAAAATTAACCTTAACAAACGATATCCACTCACGCCAAAAAGTAAAGTTGTAGATAAAGCTAGTAAAGGATAATTTTAATAAACTAAAACTTACAAAATTTTCCACGTATTTTTTGTATGCATTTACCTGTTTCTAAAAATGATAATACTATAACGTAATGTGAAACACTCCAATAACAAATTTACTTACTCTGAACTGAAAAATCAAAAGGAAAAACCGACTGATTAAATTTTTAACGTACCGCACCGCACCGCACATTTAAAAATCTATTCCGAATGATTTACAAATACAAATCTGCAACAAAATTAGCTTTTTAAGTTTTTACCTTAAAGATATATTATAGTAAAACAAATAATCTACTATATAAAAATAAGTCGGGTTTTCCTTCCTGACGATATAACTCCAGAACGGCTTAACCGATTTGAATGATTTTTATTTTGTTTTGTTAGTCTTAGATGAGGGATGGTTTATGAAAAAAGAAAAGTCGAAAAATTCTCAACAGTTGGCGTTGTAGGCACATATTTCGTTTTTCATGGGGAAATGCACTTTGAAAAAAATATAAACTGGATAAAAATCGAGTAGTTTCAAATACAAAAAAAAATATTTTAAATTTTAAAAGCAATTTTGTTGTTGTCAATTATTTTAATGATTTTCCAAGCAAATTGTTGTTGTCAAAAATTTTGAACTTTATTTTTTAATATACGATATAGCTAGCTACCTAATAAGTTTGTTTATGTTTACTATGTTACATTAAGTAACTTTTTGAAATGAAGTAGATACTTTGATTTGTTTGTATCCATCATTTTTGTTTGGGAAGTACCTACTTTCAATATCCTTGCATTTGAATAGGTGGGTAAGTTCAAATGGAGGGGTGATTGAGATGACGAGGACAATGATGACAGGCAACAGGAGTTTCTGAGCGTTTTGAGTGTTCACGAAGGGGTTGTTACGAAAAATGAATGAGTAACAATCATGGTACTATGCTCATTCGTGAGTAGGGTTATGGGGAGGGCAGCTCAAAGCTACCATAACACCTTCGGTACCGGTGTGGAGAGTGAAAGGAGAAGGCTTACCAACCAAGTTGATAGGTGTGGTTAGTTTTCCTCTAGGCTGTTAAAGTTACAAATATTTCTTTTAGAGTTAGTGTTTATTGATGGCGAATAAAGTGCGCAGTTGGGCATGATATCACCTAATCGTCCAATACACGATGCATTCAACCACGAATTGCAAAGAGAACAACAAAACAATACGATACTGCAGCAATAGCCGAAGCAGTTCGTAAAAATGTTCTGCAATTGAATCGACAACAAATGATTGCGTATGACTCTTTGATGGAAGCTGTGAACAAAAGAACTGGTAGCATTTACTTTCTGGGTGCTCCCGGAGGTACTGCCAAAACGTTCTTAATTTCATTGCTTTTGGCACGGATTTGATCGCAGCATGAGTTGCCGTGGCATTGGCTTCATCTGGAATAACAGCAATTTTGTTAGAAGGCTACCGAACTGCACATTCAGCATTGATATTGCCACTGAACATGCAAATCAACCAGACACATTCTTGAAAAATCGAAGAAAAAATGCGAAGATTTTACAATGATGCAAATTGATCGGTTGGGTCGAATGTACGATGGCCCCACAAAAGTGGCCCCAATGGTGGCGGTGGACAGGCCGTTGAAAGATCTTCGTGTCAATCAAAACATTTTTTGAATAGCCATGGTTGTATTATCCGGTGATTTTCGGGAGACTCTTCCAGTTTTCCCACGATCAATTGCAGCTGACGAACTAAATGCGTGCTTGAAAGCATCAAATTTGTGGCTTCATGTCAAGACACTCCGATTGACGAGATCAAACTGCAGATGTGTTTTCGAAGCAATTGTTGGACATTGGTAATGAAAAGATTGCAGTTGATATCTCGACCGGACTTATCACTTTGTCCACTGATTTCTACCACATGACCGATTATAAGGAAGAGCTCATTCGAAGTGTTTTTCCGGGCATACCGCAGAATATAGAGAAGAAGATGTGTTGATTCCACGCATCCCGATGATTCCAACGGACTTACCATTCGAATTCAAACGACTGCAATTTTTTACTACAAATCTTTGCATTGAATGTTAATATCATCTATTTTACAGGAAAATAAAAGGCATTGAATTAATTTGAATTACTAACAAAATTTATTTAATCACCAAACTAAGTTTAAATCACCAGGTCAGCCAACACCAGATGAACCGCATCAATTTCTGCAAATATATTTCATTTCGTCGATGGTGGATCAGCTGAATGTGCGGTGCAATATACAGGGAACACAACAGTTAAAGAGACGAATTATTGAACAGTTGCAAGCAATTTTTCATTTAGAAAATCATTGTTTTTCACATGGGCAGCTATACGTTGCGTATTCACGAGTTGGGAAACCATCCGCTTTGTTTGTGTTAACGTCAGACCAAAAAACAAAAAATGTGGTTTACCAAAGAGCACTTCAATGAAACGGATAATTTGCGGACACGTATAACGCTTCGATTCAGTATTTACTTTGGATTCACTTTCATTTTTTACTTAGAGAAGTTCAACTAAATTACACTTCATTTTTGTAATCGTTATGTGAAATGAAATAAATACAAGAAAAAAATAATAATTTTTCTTCATCTTTTAATCCTCAAACGAAATGTTACAAAAAACGAAGCCATCTGGTGGCGAAACGGAGTTCGTCGGGTTTGCTAGTTTAAGTATATATCTAAAGTATGAAAAGAGTTATGCGAATTATTAAAAAGTCACAAACGACAATTCCATTGAAATTCGGATACATACAGCGATGCCAACCTAGGCTTTTTCATGCCTTTTAGGCATTATTTCATTAGCTAAGGCTTTAAGGCTTTTTTATTCCCAAAACGGAATTTTTTTTTATTTCAAATACCTATATATATATATTTTTTTTTTGATTCAACGTAAAGGTACCTACTGACTTTTTATTTTTTTAAATATTCTTAAAAAAAAATCTTGCCAAAAAAGAAGACCTCGGTGCTCTGTCTTAAAGAATGTGTTTCCACCTTTAAACAAAAAAATTGTTTTTGTTAATTTTTTATATTTGTGTTTATTTTTTGATTTATTGTTCCAATTTACATAAAAAATATTTTAGGCATTATTTTATTGAAAAAGGCATCTATTTTTTATAGTTAGACTTTTTTTCGTCAAAATTGGTTGGCAACGCTGGATACATAGTTCCCCAACAACTACTTAGAAGCGCAATTATCAATTTTTTGATGCTTACGATGTACTTAGCCAGTTAAATGACGCTATCCTCTCAACTTTTTGCAATTAGCTGCAAGATAAAACAGACTGTGGTAAAGAGGTACGTACCATGGTGGAATTCAAACCTCGAAAATATTCGGAAAAGAGTGAGTAAGCTTTTTAAAAAAGCCAAACGCACCGGTGAGCGGGATCAATATCGAGCCCTCACTATTCGTTCAAAAATGTATATAATTTTCATCAGCGTGTTAAGTTTTTTTGTTTTATTAAAAAGGTATGCTAGGGTAGGTACTTTGAGATGAACAGCTTAAGTCGTTGTATTTTAATGTTTTTTTTTAGCAACGGGTAAGAAAATTGTATTGAGCTCCCTCTCCCATCATTATACACAGCTCCAGGTGGCAAATGAAAATAAACCCATCTATTTGAAGCTGTACCGCAAGAAGATTAGACTTGCTAATGCTATATTGGCAGGGTAATACACACTTATACTTAAGGACTTCCGAACCACCATTGCAGTGCAATGCAAACGTTTTACAGTCCATTACCTGCAGCTGCGACACAAATCGTTCATGAGCTTATGCCTATTCGTCGGCCAAGAAACCATATTTTCCAACCGCGCATTAACCCACAACGTGACCTTACATTCACACAATCCAACCCAACCCAAACCATTCTTTGACTTGACTATAATGCGTCCCAAAGCGAACATCCATTGGCGACATACCCAATGCTCGTCCAATGTGTCCGCAACTCTTGGCTATGTTTCCTTTCCAGAACCCATCGGAATGTCACCGTCCATTCCGAACGCGACACTCCGATTTGACATATGAAGCACGAAATTTCATATTTCCACGCTGTGTGTGTGACGACTTTGCGCCGCATTACAAATGGTTGACAGTTATTAGACAACCATCAACAATCGCCATCATCAACCATTTTTTTTTCTCTTTCCTTGCCCGGATTCTCTGTATATACACAGATGGGGTGGTTGGTTTTTTGCCCAAAAACGGAAACCATACAAAGGTGTCACTCGATATGTTGTTGCGCCGCTGTCCAAAGGAAGCGGGCGCACATCAAAATACCACCTTTCACACCACGCTGCTATAACATACCTAACCTACCTTGTGGTCATTAGAGGACGGACAGGCGACGACGAGTGTGAGTGTTGGTTGTGCTTTTAATAATGGCTGTCATATGAAATTCAATACAATTTTCGATGTGTTCCCGATGATGGGATGGTGAGTTCGGACTGTGGCGTGGCTGCCTCCTGCGTACTGGTTATGGGCGGGAAGAAGAACGCAATTTACTAAGAAATTTACTGCCATTGTTTCGTCCTGAATTGGAAGTCCACTGGTGGTAGGAGGTTACCCGTTTGCCTAATTATGGTGGCATATGCCATTTTGTCGCCGCCGAGATGGAGTTTGAATCCTTCTATGGGATCGGGACATCAAAATATTTGTCCGTTTCACTCCGCAGTCCATGTTCGGAAATAAATTACTCACAATTGCTGTCCCCAATTAATTGTGTACTCGCACTGAATTTACAGCCTCTATAAATGGAGACGGGCAGTTCGGATATTGCAACGCACTGAGACTCTGAACCAGCTTATCCACATTAAGATCAAAGATAAAACTGCCCTCGGGGAACTGATGTTTAGGAAATCGATAGAATCTCTTGCAGTACCTCAACTTGATGCGGACACGTATATTCCGATACTCGTAAGACTGCGCACATATGAAATTTATGACCACATTTAGCGTGAAAGGTTGAGCAAAACATTCCAAAGTCATTTGTCCGCATCGAGTGCAGCGCGCTTCGTGTTAAGTTGCTGCGCGGTCCCAGAGACATCAAATTCAAATCGAGTCTGTCTTTGAGCCGCGCGCCGTTCAAGGAAAGGATATCTCCTTCGGGGAGTTGTGAACTCGAATGCGGTTCTGGTGGTTTAATTTATCGATTAATACGCAGCCGGGTATATTGCAGTTGGAGCTTGGCGCATGTGTTGCTAGGGCAAAGGACGTGGGCTGGGTGTACCTATCTTTTCGAATGTAAAATGTCGGTTTGGCTTAATAAATTGGATTCAGTCGAAGGGGATTTATAGAAGGATTTGTCTTCGTGGTATGTAGCTGTGACATTTCTCATATGGAAAAGCTGTACGAAAGAAGGAAAATCCTGCGAGTGAACGCTGGCTTCTGATTTTGCCAAGCATTGTACACAGTCGTGAATGATGCCAAATTGAAAGTGATTTATATGGTGCCATGTTCCTACTTCCATTGGAATCATGCGCCTGTCCCTCTTGGGTGAAGTTGTGTATATGTCCGTATATGACCGTTTCAACAAGGAAGGTATGAACAAATGCCAGCCGAATGTCAAGGAAAGCAGGACAGTGATGTTTTGTTCTATAATATTGACAGATGTGCTCGGTTTCTCCAAGTATAAATTCGGTCTTGTCTCCGATTTTTTAACGATCAACCAGTTTCGCCTGTCTTAAAACCGTTGAGAAAGGCTGTATTATAGCGCATGTGTGGAACTTCCTCCTCAGCTACAGTACAACAGTTCGGATCTGTTTTGACAGCTGTCCTATTTATCCTTAGCAGAGATCAGAAAATCCACAAGACATATGGCATCTTATTACTGAAAATCTTAAAAGGACGATCAATAGGTAGGCGCACGAGTTCAATTAGAATATAGTTTGTAAGCAATTGGAAACGTGGTTGGAAACGTGTACCTACACCACGTGAATTAAATTTAGGTACCTAGTTATAACTACTAGATGCGCCCCGAAATGGTTGGTTTGTTTATGTGGCTGGCTCCTTGCCACGAAAACGAAGAACAGCACTGAAAAGTCGAAGTGGGTCGATTCGACTTGTTAGGATTCTTTTAGACGAACGGGTACGTCTACATCCCGAAAACCGGCCTTGTCTGGGCTGCCTGTTCAATAACTTTTTTGATAACACAACCTTCGGAATGGATACCTTGTCACAAGTGATATGCAATGGCCTAGTTCGAGACCACAAACTTTAAGATTTACAACATACAATTGGGACGTGAATGTAACCACTGGCACTAACTAGAAAATTCAGTCAGTTCTGTATATACACTAGTCGGCATAAGTATTTTGACGAAACCATTTTCTGGCTATTGAATGAAGCTTAGCTAAGTATCCTTAAATAACGGGGCAAAAATGATGCGCAAAAGAAAAAATCTATTTTTAGCTCTATGCATGCCAAATTTTGTACCGTTTACCTTTTCCATTTTCTTTCTGCTGATAAGAATTCATGGAGACATCAAATTTTTGCGCGGCATAAGTATTTTGACGGAACCTTTGAGTAAATATTTTTGCACTTTTAAGCACGTTAAAGCCAAACAACTTTTGTATTTAACTTTAATTGATCATAAACGCTGATAAAAAAACACATATTGATTAAAAGGTGTTATAAACCATAGGTAAAAAGGCAGAGTTGAGTTTCGTTACCAGATCTTCGATGGAAGCAAAGTTAAACGCTGGAACGGCAGTAAAAGACATCGCAAAAGAGTTTAAGTAAAACTCTGCACTATCAAATTAATAAGTTAAAAAAACTAGACGACATAAGTAACTTAACGAGATTAGGAGCTAAGCGCAAAACAACGCCCGTTCAAGACCGAGTCCTTCTACGGGAATTTGAGAAAAACATTTTTCTGAAGCCTCAATCTGCTGCAGATCAATGGAATTTGACGGCCAAGAACGCAATCAGTGAGCGCACTGTCCGACGACGTTTGAAGAAAGGAGATTTTAAGACAATTAAAGCTAAGAAGTGCCATATATATCGAAGGCAAACAAGCTTTAATGACTGGCCTTCGCAAAGGAACATCTGCACAAGCCAAAGGAGTTTTGGAGAAGCGTTTTATGGACAGATGAAATATCCTTTGAGTATAACACTTCAAAAAACAACTTTTTTGTAAGATTGCCAAAGGGAGTTGGGCAAAGGAAACGACCCGTTTGTCAAAAAGTGAGCCATGGCGGTGGCTCTGTCATGTTCTGGGGATGTGTGGCATATAATGGACTGGTTGACTTGGTTCCTATCACTGGCTCGATGAACCAAAACCAATATTTATTGATCCTAAATGATAACGCCTTTACTTCTGGAGAAAGGCTTATTGGGGAATGATTTATCCTGCAGGATAACGCCCCGTGCCACAAAGCGCGAAAGATTTCTACATTTTTGAAAGATGTTGGGGTTAACATAAATATTATAGAAAACGTCTGGTCTCTTTTGAAACGCAAAAGAACAGTTTCGTTAAATAAAACAAGGGAGGAGACAATTTCTGAGATCACTTCTCTTTGGTAAGAGATATCTCCAGTGACTCTACAAAATTTAGTGGATTCGGTACCAAGGCGCCTTCAAAAAGTTATTGAAGCCAAAGGAGGATATACATTTTACAAACTTAGTCTTCATTTCTTTACTTTTGTTAAGTTTAAACAATGTTTTCTTAGTTTTATATTCTTGTCAAAATACTTATGCCAACACATGAAGTTACAAATTAATTTATATCTTTTTACGCTTCTATGAAAAAATTTTGTTTTTTTTTATTTTTAAGTTTGAATAAGTTATATATAAAAAGGAAAAAATTAAGAGGAATTCTTTACAAAGCAGTTCAAAAGTTAAACGTAAAAATTCACTATTTTTATTTTGTCAAAATACTTATGCCGGCTAGTGTACTTATGTAGGTTTGGGTATATCACCCTATTCATGCCGTTGTTTTTTTTAGGATTTTTTGTTTAATTCTAATGATTTCTGCTTATGGCTTCAACCCTAAATTCATGAAGCTTTTAAAAAGTTATGAAAAAAATGTTTTGTTTGATAGTATTTAATTATGGGGTGTTTTAAGAAGGATAACTTAAATGAATGAACACCTAGATTACCCACTCGCACGTCCTTCGGAACAGATTCTCCTTTTCCCCTTCGTTTTTTGTTGATATGCTGTGGAGAATCGTCACTCTGTGATTTTCTTTTTAGACCACGTTTATCCACATGGAAATCCTTTTATGATATCGAAAAGCTTATAGCGCTCGCTGGGATCCTATAAGCTAGAATAAGATAAATATTAGTTCTAATTTAGATTTAATCGTTTTTGTCTAGTATGTATGTTAAAAAAAGAATCCATAAAAATGAATTTAAAATGAAAAAAAAAATGTTGATCCTTTTGTGACATAAGTCCAAGGGTTACACACTGTACTACAAACGGGAAACTTTTTCATTAATTTGGCAGTCAACGATGAACGTGTTGATGAAACGTACATACTTTGAACATTCCCCAAAAAAGACGATGCTACCAATTCTTTGACCTGCGGTCTAATCCATATGCGGACCGAAGTTGATCAGCATGATTCTACTTTACTTACTTAATGCTCTCCCGACCCGTGGAGAGTATCTGCCAGAGACACTGCAGCCATCCATCCTCTACAATCCCGGAATCAGCATGATCCACTCCTCCAATATATGAATGTATTACAGTCTTTAAAGGCTTTAGGACAACTCACTTCGTGTTGCACTCCCGGTTTTGCCCTTCTGGTAACAGTTGAAATCTCGTTGCCATGGTAGTTTGAAGCTAACAGTACCGTTTTGTTGTTTTTCCATTTATAAAAGCTGATCCCATTTTTTAAAGATCGAAAGTCGAAATCGACTGTTTTAATTTTTTTATCGTCTTTCAAATTTTTCGGGTTACCTTTTCTATTTGCTCGAATCGTACCACAAGCTAGAGTTTTTTTCGGTTTTTAGTTTCTCTAGCAGTCTTCTAGACGAGAAAAAGTTATAGAAGAAAATATCTTAGGTGCCCCACTACTCTTTCACCGAGACCGTAATTGTCGTATTTATTTTCCAGCTGCTCGTCCTTTCCTTGGTAGACTGAAAACCTCTTGATTTAGCCATGTTAGTCTGCTACGCACCATTATTTGTACCCTCGATATATAGGTTTTATGGGGTTGTTTGACTTCATGGAGTTTCTGCCCTTGAAAAGAATCATTGGCTCGTTAACAGAAATCTGTCTTGTTCCATATGGTAGGAAGGGCTGAGTTTATCATTTGAGGAATTGATCACTAGCCGAAGTTTGAATATTCGATCTTTATTACCTTGTGGAATAAGGTTGTTGTCTTTGATATGTAAGCTGCTCAAATCTATTCCAAAATCCTGAATTTCAATTTCACTCCAAAAGTGCCTCCAGTTAGGTAAAACATAATGATAACTACCCCATAATAAAGACTATTCCTATGAAAGCAAGTAGCTTACCCTTCTTCAAGTCCAATACCTCAATTTTTTGAACATCGTAGAGATTAGATTGATAAACAATATTATCGAGCACGCTTTCAAGAAAAGAGACGAAACAATCTGTTTGACTAACGCAACTCTCAACCAAAGCTTCAACAACAGGGCCCTCAGGTAACAAAAATCCAGGAATTTCTGATCTGCGAACCCCAGCTTTCCATTGGGGATTTGGCTCCTCATCGGGTATATTTTGATTTGAATGACTGCATCCTAGACGATTATCGGAAACTCCTTGCTATCACCCAACAACTGTTCAAGCTCTTCTTCAAGCAAGGCTTCATCTGGTTCCTCATTTATTGGAGCAATTGCTCTACTTCTTGAACGAATAGTTGTTAGATCCAATTCATTTTCGGATGCTAGATCGATGTCTTCATTATTGTCCAATGGTAGTTCCTCCTTCCTCAATCTCTGTCAAAATCTCATCATCTTTCAAATAAACAAATAACTGGCTCCTTGTTTGTGATTATTTTATGACATTCATTTTTATTTTTAAGCAATTCTGCAATTACAATGGGTACATTTTGTGCAGTGGGTATGTGTTGGACTTCTAAGCGCGGGGTCACAGGTTCGATTCCCGAAAAAAATTCAAATCCCATCTTAAGGTTTTTCTGCACTGCGCCAATTCTCGCGAACGTCTCACAAACATCTGCCATGATATAGAGCTTCTCAATTAAACGCTTGGACCCGGCATAAAATTGTAGATCCCTTCCATTCGTCCCAAAAATTAAAAAAAAAAAACCTACACAAAACGAATGGTTACTAGAAGCTAGGCCTAGGGTCCCTACGGACCTGTTGGGCCAACTAGGTTGGTATTGTTTTATTTAACATTTTGTACTCACTTTCTGAGCGGCATTGCCAGAATTGAATTCGATTTTTACTTTCAAATAAATCATTCGCACACCACCGAATATGACGTATAAAACAAAATTCTCTCGGCAAGTGAATGCAGTTTTCGACTCACGTTCAACAAGCTTGACGTGAATGCAAATCCTCAACAAAATTACTAATTTCCCATTGTTTTGCAGGTAAAATATGAAATATTAAGTGTCACTTGGCCAACCGAAACCATTGACTTCCAATTCTTATGTTGATTATCTAAAAAATACTGTTCATTGTTCCATCGATAGTCGATAAATCATGACAGTCCATATAAACATATTCTACTTTGTCAGTCCAATACATTTGATGTCACATGGGTAGAAAAACAAAATAGCTATCCAAATTAACAGAAATAATTTATTAGCGCTTCCATCTGCGGTTATATAGATACCCGACAAAACCCCAAACTGGCTAATTAGACTTTAATTTTGTGAACATATTTATTCATAAGAGAAAATAGAGAACTAACAAAACCATATCCCGCGGATTTGTGATAAATGTGCACCAATTACTCAGATCCATCCAGACGACGACGACGGCAGAACTTGTCGTCCCACTGCGTGGATGGCTGGATGGCTGAGCTTGGTATTTTTATTCAATTCTAATTGCAGCCCAGATGGAGTGCTGACATTTGGCATGCTGTGCAGGGATGCCATCGCACATTCTTCACCACATATTAGTGGGCTATGTCTCCCAGGGATAATTAGACAGATTACTCAAAACAAAGACGCGCTGCCTGTTAAATGGTCGAATCTGTGTCCGGACAATGGGAACAATCGGACGGCCCTTATAATCGATAAATTATTCAAATCACCGAACGCAGAGTTCGGCAATTTTTCAATTAAATCCTCGTTCCGAGTCGCATTCGATTCAATTAGAGACTTTCACACGGATGGCTGTATAGGGATAGAGCCACAGGTCTGTGTGGGTTTGGACATAATTTAATCGCAACCAATATCGCGTCCAGTGTCCGATTCCATGTCGGGCCCAGCACCTGCTGTCGACCCGTTTTAATATAGATAGTGTGGAGAGTGAGCGGCCGATCGATCGAGTTCGGATTATTTAAATTTTTGTTGGAAATGGGAATGGATTTTTTTGGGGACCCATTGCGGGACACGTCTTAATTAAGACGCGATGTTTAGCGGGAAGCATCACAGCCCAGCAGTGTGTGAATGTAACAAATGCTCGTGTCTTGTTCATCGAATTGTGGTAAAGATACATATTCATAGGCACGATGAGATGAGGCACAAATACTTTGAGTAATATGGCATAAGTTGGACTTAGAAATTTTCCACGGACATGACATCGCGCATATTGGAAATGGGGTGGGAAAATGGATTAATTTGAAGGAATTTCGTTAGAAAGGAAATATTTTCCGGTTGGGACTTCAGTGAAAATGTACGTAAATGCGGAGCAGTGGCAGAGTGGATTTGTTGTGCTGATCGGGAGCCTATGTCTTGCTATCTAAGCCCAAATGTGATGTTCAGTGTTCACACCCTACTTGTATATGATTGGATGTAAGTCACATTCTTGTTCAATATTCAATTGTTCTACAGATTCTTGTAAGTTCGTGTTATGGGTTCCTGGTTAATTCTCGAACATTGCATAAAATTTATAAGTTGGTGGGATTCTTCAAATTCGTTTATTTAGCTCCGTGTTATTTGTACAAAATCAAAATACGATCGGAAATTCTGTGGTTTAATTACAGTGAACAGTGTCGAATGAATAGACTGACGCCTGAATAACGCTTCCAAATTGTGCAAATTTATTTTGAAAATCATGGTTCTGTTCGAAATACGAAAGTTTTTTAGCGATGAAGCTCACTTTTGGTTGAATGGATACGCCAATAAACAAAACTGTCGTATATTTGGAGTGATGATAATATATTCAAGTGTATGTTGAGACACCGCACAAAAACTGGCTGTTTGGTGTGCTTTACAATTTATTAAAAAAAAACAACATTGGTGTTATTATCGGAAAGTTAATTGGCAAAAATACAAATCCAAACAAAAAGACAATATACTGCTGGTTTAATTGGATTTTGCGCAGTGACCCGATTTTAGATTGTGCGTATTTAATCGAACGCAAGAATCCAAAATATTTTGTTAATTGTTAGTATTCGCATGATCTACTTCGTTTTCTGTACCTATCTAATATATAAAATTCTCGTGTCACGGGGTGCGTAATTGAACTCCTCCGAAACGGCTCGACCGATTTTCGTGAATCTTTGCAAGGATATCGGCTAGGGTGGAGAATCGAACAACATCTATTTTTCATTGCCCTAAATGTTAAGCGTGGTCCACCCTTAATTTTTTTTTTTTAAATATATAAAATTCTCGTGTCACGGGGTGCGTAATTGAACTCCTCCGAAACGGCTCGACCGATTTTCGTGAATCTTTGCAAGGATATCGGCTAGGGTGGAGAATCGAACAACATCTATTTTTCATTGCCCTAAATGTTAAGCGTGGTCCACCCTTAATTTTTTTTTTTTAAATATATAAAATTCTCGTGTCACGGGGTGCGTAATTGAACTCCTCCGAAACGGCTCGACCGATTTTCGTGAATCTTTGCAAGGATATCGGCTAGGGTGGAGAATCGAACAACATCTATTTTTCATTGCCCTAAATGTTAAGCGTGGTCCACCCTTAATTTTTTTTTTTTAAATATATAAAATTCTCGTGTCACGGGGTGCGTAATTGAACTCCTCCGAAACGGCTCGACCGATTTTCGTGAATCTTTGCAAGGATATCGGCTAGGGTGGAGAATCGAACAACATCTATTTTTCATTGCCCTAAATGTTAAGCGTGGTCCACCCTTAATTTTTTTTTTTAAATATATAAAATTCTCGTGTCACGGGGTGCGTAATTGAACTCCTCCGAAACGGCTCGACCGATTTTCGTGAATCTTTGCAAGGATATCGGCTAGGGTGGAGAATCGAACAACATCTATTTTTCATTGCCCTAAATGTTAAGCGTGGTCCACCCTTAATTTTTTTTTTTTATGTATGGGGAAATGCACTTTAAAAAAAAAATAAACGGGGTGGAAATCGAGTAGTGATACTTCATATACAAAAAAAAAAATTTAATTTTAATGCCAATTGTTGTTGTCAATTATCATTATATTAATACGTGAACATAGAAGCTTTCCGTACGCTTTTTTGGCATTTAATATGAAATGAGGAGAATGAAACTTATCTTATTTGAAAGGTGCTGTGCCATAGATGTGCACAAACACAGAATCGTGGGTATATGTCCCCATTAAGACTGGTAAAATTAAGTTAAGACTTCCCCATACAAAACAGGTACTAATAGGATTTTGATGACAATCAAGTTTTCGCTGTCATGTTTCCATAGTAACGTATTTAATCATCTAAGATTAGAACCTGTTGAAGAGAATCATTTACCCATAAAGGTATGCAATTTACCTGCCCCTAAAAATAAGCAATAATTGTAAGAAATTTATTAAGGGGAATTATTTGTCGCCACTATATTACCATAGTAACGTACCTATTAAAAACATAAATCATTTTAGATTAGAATCTGTTTCCGATGGAGCAGCTCATTTAAGTATTTTTTAACTTTCTCCATTACGTAGATAGTAAGAGTAAGATAGGTATCTATTATTTTTGTGCAAAATTTCGGACTCGAGATATTAATCAATTCTGATATAACGATGATAGAGGAAATCAAAAAAGTGGATTGGAAAATTCTGTCCGGTCTGTCCGTACTTCCAAAGGCTTACAGCCTAAACGGCTTCCCGGATTACGTTCAAACCTCGGATTTGGAGTTTTTGGGCTTACAGTTCGGGAGGTGTTTTTTTTTTTTGCAAGGTTAACTCAATATTAATGGTACTTCCTATATTCAATTTTCGTACCAGTTTGATTTGATCGAAAACGGCTCTAACGATTTCAACCAAAATTGATATTTAAGCTTAAGTAGGTGAGGTCACCATGACTGCGTACCCAGTTTTTGCCTAAAAACTCGAACAACGGTACTTTTGAAATTTCGACATATCTCGAAAACGCTCCATACGATTGTAACAAAAAATAATTTCTAAGGTAATGTGGTCATTTATAACTTAATAGCGAACTCAGTTTTTCTCTATAATTATCGTACGATGTATTTTTGAAAATAGTATTCTTCAGGCGCGTTGGGCACTTTTAGATGGGAAGAAATTAATGAATTCGCGTTACCTTTATGTAAAACGACACCGCGTCACCGTCACCGAGAAACCGACACCGAGTCATCGTCACCGAGAAACCGACACCTGATGGCGCTGTTGCCCATTTTCTGAGAAACTCAACAGATCTCAATGAAACTTTGTTTGTGTGTATGGTTGTATGCAGCTAGAAAGATAGGATAGTTTTGGACCTAATAGGTGGCGCTGTTGTCGATTTTTTTTGAGAAACTCAGCCGATCTCAATGAAACTTTGTTTGTGTGTATGGTTGGATTCAGCTAGAAAGATAGGATAGTTTTGGACCCGATAGGTGGCGCTGTTGTCGGTTTTTTTGAGAAACTCAACCGATCTCAATGAAACTTAGTTTGTGTGCATGGTTGTATGCAGCTAGAAAGATAGGATAGTTTTGGACCCGATAGGTGGCGCTGTTGTCCATTTTTTTGAGAAACTCAGCCGATCTCAATGAAACTTAGTTTGTGTGCATGGTTGTATGCAGCTAAAAAGATAGGATAGTTTTGGACCCGATAGGTGGCGCTGTTGTCGATTTTCTGAGAAACTCAACAGAACTCAATGAAACTTTGTATGTGTGCATGGTTGTATGCAGCTAGAAAGATAGGATAGTTTTGGACCCGATAGGTGGCGCTGTTGTCCATTTTTTTGAGAAACTCAGCCGATCTCAATGAAACTTAGTTTGTGTGCATGGTTGTATGCAGCTAAAAAGATAGGATAGTTTTGGACCCGATAGGTGGCGCTGTTGTCGATTTTCTGAGAAACTCAACCGATCTCAATAAAATTTGTTTATGTGTATTGTGTATGGATGTATGCAGCTAGAAAGATAGGATAGTTTTGGACCCGATTGGTGGCGCTGTTGTCCATTTTCTGAGAAACTCAACCGATCTCAATGAAATTTGTTTATGTGTATGGTTGTATATCGAAAATCCCATCTTGATTTCGATAAAACTTAAAAAACGAAGCAATGCTTATATCCCGAACAATTACTTATAATCGGTTTTCAACTAAATAGTGACGCAATTGTATTTTTCAAATAAAACATTGCAATATTTGGTACTGTTTTGTCTGGCAAATTTTACAAAAAACCGCTATAACCATTTTGACCAAAATACATTTAAAAGATAATAAGCATTCTTAATATGATTCTGTTAAAACTCTGGGGGCAAGAGTGGTGTTCTATCGCCCTGCTATGGTGCATCGTAGTAAATGAACTGCTAAACATACTTAGAAATATAATACGTGAACATCCAAGCTTTCCGTACGCTTTTTTGGCATTTAATATGAAATGAGGAGAATGAAACTTATCTTATTTGAAAGGTGCTGTGCCATAGATGTGCACAAACACAGAATCGTGGGTATATGTCCCCATTAAGACTGGTAAAATTAAGTTAAGACTTCCCCATACAAAACAGGTACTAATAGGATTTTGATGACAATCAAGTTTTCGCTGTCATGTTTCCATAGTAACGTATTTAATCATCTAAGATTAGAACCTGTTGAAGAGAATCATTTACCCATAAAGGTATGCAATTTACCTGCCCCTAAAAATAAGCAATAATTGTAAGAAATTTATTAAGGGGAATTATTTGTCGCCACTATATTACCATAGTAACGTACCTATTAAAAACATAAATCATTTTAGATTAGAATCTGTTTCCGATGGAGCAGCTCATTTAAGTATTTTTTAACTTTCTCCATTACGTAGATAGTAAGAGTAAGATAGGTATCTATTATTTTTGTGCAAAATTTCGGACTCGAGATATTAATCAATTCTGATATAACGATGATAGAGGAAATCAAAAAAGTGGATTGGAAAATTCTGTCCGGTCTGTCCGTACTTCCAAAGGCTTACAGCCTAAACGGCTTCCCGGATTACGTTCAAACCTCGGATTTGGAGTTTTTGGGCTTACAGTTCGGGAGGTGTTTTTTTTTTTTGCAAGGTTAACTCAATATTAATGGTACTTCCTATATTCAATTTTCGTACCAGTTTGATTTGATCGAAAACGGCTCTAACGATTTCAACCAAAATTGATATTTAAGCTTAAGTAGGTGAGGTCACCATGACTGCGTACCCAGTTTTTGCCTAAAAACTCGAACAACGGTACTTTTGAAATTTCGACATATCTCGAAAACGCTCCATACGATTGTAACAAAAAATAATTTCTAAGGTAATGTGGTCATTTATAACTTAATAGCGAACTCAGTTTTTCTCTATAATTATCGTACAATGGATTTTTGAAAATAGTATTGTTTAGGCGCGTTGGGCACTTTTAGATGGGAAGAAATTAATGAATTCGCGTTACCTTTATGTAAAACGACACCGCGTAATCGTCACCGAGAAACCGACAGCCGATGGCGCTGTTGTCCATTTTCTGAAAAACTCAACCGATCTCAATGAAACTTTGTATGTGAGCATGGTTGGATGCAGCTAGAAAGATAGGATAGTTTTGGACCCGATAGGTGGCGCTGTTGTCGATTTTTTGAGAAACTCAATCGATCTCAATGAAACTTTGTATGTGTGCATGGTTGGATTCAGCTAGAAAGATACAATAGTTTTGGACCCGATAGGTGGCGCTGTTGTCCATTTTCTGAGTAACTCAGCCGATCTCAATGAAACTTTGTATGTGAGCATGGTCGGTTGCAGCTAGAAAGATAGGATAGTTGTGGACCCGATAGGTGGCGCTGCTGTCGATTTTTTTGAGAAACTCAACCGATCTCAATGAAACTTTGTTTGTGTGCATGGTTGTATGCAGCTAGAAAGATAGGATAGTATGGAACCCGATAGGTGGCGCTGTGTTCGATTTTTTTGAGAAACTCAACCGATCTCAATGAAACTTTGTTTGTGTGCATGATTGTATGCAGCTAGAAAGATAGGATAGTTTTGGACCCGATAGGTGGCGCTGTTGTCGATTTTTTTGAGAAACTCAACCGATCTCAATGAAGCTTTGTTTGTGTGCATGGTTGTATGCAGCTAGAAAGATAGGATATCTCATTTACAAATTAAATGGAAATTGTAATATGTATGTATAATTTTTGTAGATGAAAATTCATAAATTTCATTGGTATTCATTTCAAAGAATACCAATTAATTATTAAATTCATTATTTCATGTATGTATTTGAAAATGTACGTTTTAAGCAATAGATTGCAATATTTTCTGTAAAATAATATGCATTATTTTTTATGTACAATGGCGCTTTAAATAAAAGTGAAAATTGTAATATAAGATTTGTAGTAGTAGTTTATAATAATCAATAAGGAAACACTTCATTTGAAAGTATTTCCTGACGATTTGAAAAATGCACACGTAATTGTTCAAGTAATAACTTCTGTCGGCACTCCCGGAGTGCCTGTCTTTTTTCTTAATTTAGTTTTTTTTATGTTTACCGTAAAACGGCGATAACGATTTTGACCAAAATGAAAACTTAGAGTTCTTGATTTCGATAAAACTTAAAAAAACGAAGCAATGCTTACATCCCGAACAATTACTTATGTAGGTATAATCGGTTTTCAACTAAATAGTGACGCTATAGTATTTTTCAAATAAAACATTGCAATATTTGGTACTGTTTTGTCTGGCAAATTTTACAAAAAACCGCTATAACCATTTTGACCAAAATACATTTAAAAGATAATAAGCATTCTTAATATGATTCTGTTAAAACTCTGGGGGCAAGAGTGGTGTTCTATCGCCCAGCTATGGTGCATCGTAGTAAATGAACTGCTAAACATACTCAGAAATAAGGGATTCTATGTCCATATGTGTTGGTTCCCAACAATTAGCCAAAAGGACGAAAGGATCTTACGAGCCACACAAAGATAAACAAAAAGGAACGCGAGTTTTGATGGTTTTGCAATGTGGTGCATTGGATTGGTTGTAGATATGATATCAACATTACTGGCCACAGTATGTGGACCAATACACATTATCATCAACCAATCTCAATAAACCACAGCAAATCAACACGCGAATAGCACAAATTCGCACAATAAACAATTAATTAACAATAAAAGCTAAACACGCGACGAGCCACCGACATCAACTCAAGATGAACGAAGAAACCAAACGTCAAACATATCGAGTAATATGTCTCTCTCGCTCTAGCTTGCAACCACTAAATGAAAATGACAATAGTTGTCGTCACGCAAGCAAGAGACATGATGGCCGAAATAAATGATAAGACAGAGCCAAAGACTACGATGCAAGATCGCCATTGCACTCCAACAACAGCCTCGTAGTAGGGGGCATTAATAGATTCAGCACAGTATGTGAATGTATTGAAAGACAATTATTATAATTTGCAAATGTGTAATGATAGGGGAATGTAGAGGAAAAGTAATTTATGTAAATAGAAAGGGCAATGACCCTAGTGGTGCACAGCTGACCAGTGTACATAAGGCACCGAGATGACTTCATAAGTCGATCAGAAAAATCTAACTCACTCGTTAGCAATACCTTAGGCAATAAAGATTACATTATAACGTTTTACAAAAGGGTCTTTTTCTTTTATCAACCCAAGTCTCCGGAATCAACCATTTCCTAAAGGAGATAACTAATTAAGCGGCTCCAAACTCAACTCGTTTTGGAACATGGTCCTTCGAGTCAGTAAAAGTAATTCGAGCGTTTGATTTTCGGTAAAAGTGCATCAAAAGTTTAAAGGTTCACCAGTGAGCGAAGAAGTGAAAAGTGTTAATACAAACAGTTAAAAGTGTACTGTGGATTAGTGCTATATAATAAAAAATAGCTGCCCGATCATCGACGGACTGTCTATCGGCCACAGTACCCAACGACATCAATCCCGTATCCAACAGACGTCTGTAAGCGACACAACGGGCATCAATCACAGCGAGAAACTGTGCAACGCCAAAGCCTTCTGCAACTGTGACCAATAGTTTAAATTATTGAAGTCGCAGTTGCACAAGCAAACTAAGGTAGGAATATTATTCCTCATTTACACCTTTTTGCAATTTTTATTTATATAACGTAAATATTACATACGTTCCCGGCACGTTACACAACGAGTCAACGTATATCGTACAACGGATATACAGTAACGCAACTCTACCACAACGGTCACCAACCACAACGGTCATAAACCACAACGGTCACCAACCACAACGGTCATAAACCACAACGGTCACCAACCACAACGGTCACCAACCACCAAGGCGGTCATCAATCGTAGCGGTCACCAACTAAAGCGAACAGTTTGGACTTTTAACAACAAGAACGAGTTCATTAAGGTAGGAATTTCAACCTTTTTCCTTCTTTATGATCTATATTATTTCAATTTAAACCACATAAAACTGATTTTAAATTAAATACTGCATAAATTGAAAATCATTAAGAAACTTAATTGAACAAGTGCGTGTCCAAGACTAGTCCTCAATATGTCGAAACTAGCGAAATCGATTGAAAGTCAAGAAGACATTTGGAATGAAATGACAAGAGACTTCAATGAATTTAAGAAAGATGGTGCGTCGCGAAAATCAAGGGGGTATTTAATAGCGTGTTTAAGAGAGATCGATGAAATGTTCAAACGGGCAAAAAAGGAACATAACTCGATTCTTGCCGCTAGTGCTGATCCGATAAAAACAAAGTACATGGAGGATGAAATTTTCTCGCAAATAAAGAGAACTTATTTCACCTTCAGCGGACAGCTTCATGACGAAACCGATAAGCTTTTTGAAGATCACAACAACACGTTAGACGCGTCACGTTTAAATGTAACCAAATCTTCGTCTTCTGACATTCGTCTTCAACCGATTCAAATCAAACCATTCAATGGAAAATTCGAAGACTGGTACGAATTTTATAATTTATTTCAAAGTCTCATACATACCAACACAGAGCTTTCAGATATTCAGAAACTGCAATATTTGAAAACGTCCGTGTGTGGGGAAGCTGCTAGATTGATTCAGCACCTTCCTGTAGATGAGAGAAGCTACGCATCTGCATTGGAAATCTTGAAAGATAGATTTCAAAACAAACGAAAGTTGGTCAATACACAACTTAAAATTTTAATGGAACAACGGAAACTCACCAACGAAACCGCAGGCGGGTTGAAATCCTTGCATGATATCACCGTTGAATGTATCCACGCGCTCGAAAACTTGAACGTTCCAGTAGGGACATGGGATTGCATTCTCATTTATGTAATTTTTCAAAAACTGCCTCCTCAAACTCAAAGGGATTGGGAGGAGAAGCAGGGAACTTCAAAGGTTCTGCCAGAGTGGGCGACGTTCATAAAATTCATTGAAGGCCGTTTCAGCTCACTCGAAAACATTACAGAGCTCAATGGCTTTGCTAAACAGCCCATGCCGACAACATTCAATCGAAAGGCAAATGCATCATCGTATCACGTCAATTCGCAGCCTCCAAATAAGCAGTTTCTGTGCCGACTTTGTAAGGCCTCGCACGGCATTCGGCATTGCAAAAAATTTCTGCAATTGGACCCAAAGGCTCGATTTGACTTTGCCAAAAGAAATGCGATGTGCGGCAACTGTTTGGGTTATGACCATCACGCTTCTGCTTGTAGCAGCAGTAACAGGTGTTACAAGTGCGGTCAAAAGCATCACACACTGCTTCACATGGATTCGCATAACAATCCAAGTCAAAATCAACATGTTCAAGGGCAAAATCATGCGCAATACCAAAACCATTTGGTTCAACAAACGAATCTAGGATATTCGCCCTCAAATGTGATTCAAAACATGAACCAAGCCCTCCCAATGAACGTGATTCAAAACACAAGCCACAACTTTCCCACAGAGCATCCAATAGCTACAACGTCACAAAATTTCAACGCGCATTTCAACCAAATGCGATCGAAGGCGTTGTTAGCCACAGCGCTAGTTAAAGCATTCGCTCCTAACGGGACTCAACATGTCCTTAGAGCATTAATCGACCCCGGCTCAGAAGCCTCCTTTATTACAGAGAATGCCACACAGTTGCTTAATCTGAAAAGGCAAAAAATTTTAGCAAATGTCACAGGATTGGGGCAAACCTCAACTGGTACATCCCACTGTCAAGTCAACTTCACCATATTTTCCTTAACCAACTCCTCCTTCTGTCTCGACATCAGGGCGTTTGTTTTCCCTCAGCTTACGGCAATGTTGCCAACACACCAATTGTCGAATGATAACTGGAGCCATCTGTCCAAACTAACATTAGCAGATCCATCATACAATGTTCCAGGAAAGATAGATCTTTTATTAGGTGCAGATGTTTATGCGGCTATTATCCTTGAAGGATTAGTAAAGGGTCAATCAGGTTCTCCAGTTGCTCAGTTCACGGAGTTAGGATGGATCCTCACAGGGACGACAGGCATTTACCCTCACACCCAATGTCTCACGGTTCAAAACCACTTTAATACATTGGACGCACAACTAAGGCGATTCTGGGAAATAGAGGAAGATTTAAATGACAGGAAACTTACACAAGAGGAAGAAAAATGTGAACAACACTTCATGCAGACTGTTCAACGAAGAGAAGATGGGAGATATGAGGTTCGGCTCCCATTCAAGGATGGAATACGTCCATGCCTGGGGAATTCTCGACGAGCAGCTATGGCGAGATTGCTCCAAATTGAAAGACGATTTGCGTCAAACACAAAATTAAAGGAGGAATACGAAAGGTGTATTAACGAATACGCTGCATTGGGCCAGATGCAGGAAATCACAACTAACATCGAAGCTACAACCCAATATTATCTCCCTCATCACGCGGTCTTCAAAGAATCGAGCACCACAACAAAACTCCGAGTCGTCTTTGACGCCTCATGCAAAACGTCAAATGGGGTGTCGTTAAACGACTGCTTGATGGTGGGACCGCGTCTCCAGCCCGATATAATCGATCTAATCGCCAAATGGAGGAAATTTAAGGTGGCTTTCGCAGCCGACATTAGCATGATGTACCGTCAAATATGGATGGCAGAGGAGGATACATCATATCAACTCATTTTGTGGAGGGCCACAACTGAAGAGCCCATTAAAACGTTTTCCTTAAAAACCGTCACATTTGGAACAGCATCAGCACCTTATCTAGCGGTGCGGACCTTACATCAGCTTGCATCAGACGTAGGACATGAGTACCCACATGTAGCCAAGGCACTCACGGAAGGTTTTTACGTGGATGACCTCATCTATGGGTCAAATGATGAAGACGATGCGTTAATGCTGCAAAGGGACATAAGAGCCACGCTCAAATCAGCTGGATTCCCACTTCGAAAATGGGCCAGCAATTCCACAACTTTATTGGAACATATTCCTGAAGGTGAACGAGAAGTTAACCTTCCACTCGACTTTGATTCACCGGACGCTATCAAAACTCTGGGAATTCAATGGCATCCAGGAAAGGATGTCTTTAAATTCAAAATAATTTTACCGGAAGTAAGCCATTACACAAAACGCTCCGTTCTTGCGGACATAGCTAGACTATTTGATCCGTTAGGGTGGATTGCTCCATGCGTCATCATGGCAAAATTGATCTTGCAACAACTGTGGCTGAAGGAACTAGATTGGGATTCACGAATATCTCAAGAAACCGAGCAGATGTGGATAGAGCTGCGCAACGGATTCACTAAGCTACAGGACATCGAGATTCCGCGTTGGATTGTATACAGCGAGAATGCACGGGTCCAACTGCATGGCTTTAGTGACGCATCTCAAAGGGCTTATGCAGCCGTGATATACGCACGAGTCATTAACAATGGCAAGGAGCACATTCACTTGTTAGCATCAAAGACACGAGTCGCTCCATCAGCTAAATGTGTATCACTGCCACGCCTGGAGCTCTGCGCGGCACTTCTACTAGCGAAGCTATTGCATCGCATCTCAAGGTCCATGCAATTTGAAAACGCAGACATATTCGCCTGGACAGACTCTATGATAACCCTGGCCTGGATTAAAGGAAACCCGGCAGTGCGCACAATTTTTGTGGCCAATCGGGTCAGTGAAATCCAAACTCTTACCGGCACAGACGTTTGGCGACACGTAAGTACCAAGGAGAACCCAGCAGACATCGGTTCACGAGGACTGAAACCAGAGGAACTGATAAGCAATGACATGTGGTGGCAAGGTCCCAATTTTCTTCGAAACTTCTCCTCAAGGGATTCGACCGTAACAATGGCCATCGACACGGACCTGGAAATTAAAGAACACAAAAAAAACACGGAAAGGGAGTCAACATTTTATAAGGATAACCTGACAAACTTACTGACAACAGTAGCTAACGTCGTTTTTCAATGCACCATTATCAGCAGCGAGTTGTTTCAAAGGTACTCGACACTCAGTCGACTTGTCCGAAGCACAGCAATTTGGAGGAGATATTTTGTCTATCTTAGACTCAAGACAGAAAGACAGACTCTATGATAACCCTGGCCTGGATTAAAGGAAACCCGGCAGTGCGCACAATTTTTGTGGCCAATCGGGTCAGTGAAATCCAAACTCTTACCGGCACAGACGTTTGGCGACACGTAAGTACCAAGGAGAACCCAGCAGACATCGGTTCACGAGGACTGAAACCAGAGGAACTGATAAGCAATGACATGTGGTGGCAAGGTCCCAATTTTCTTCGAAACTTCTCCTCAAGGGATTCGACCGTAACAATGGCCATCGACACGGACCTGGAAATTAAAGAACACAAAAAAAACACGGAAAGGGAGTCAACATTTTATAAGGATAACCTGACAAACTTACTGACAACAGTAGCTAACGTCGTTTTTCAATGCACCATTATCAGCAGCGAGTTGTTTCAAAGGTACTCGACACTCAGTCGACTTGTCCGAAGCACAGCAATTTGGAGGAGATATTTTGTCTATCTTAGACTCAAGACAGAAAGACAGACTCTATGATAACCCTGGCCTGGATTAAAGGAAACCCGGCAGTGCGCACAATTTTTGTGGCCAATCGGGTCAGTGAAATCCAAACTCTTACCGGCACAGACGTTTGGCGACACGTAAGTACCAAGGAGAACCCAGCAGACATCGGTTCACGAGGACTGAAACCAGAGGAACTGATAAGCAATGACATGTGGTGGCAAGGTCCCAATTTTCTTCGAAACTTCTCCTCAAGGGATTCGACCGTAACAATGGCCATCGACACGGACCTGGAAATTAAAGAACACAAAAAAAAACACGGAAAGGGAGTCAACATTTTATAAGGATAACCTGACAAACTTACTGACAACAGTAGCTAACGTCGTTTTTCAATGCACCATTATCAGCAGCGAGTTGTTTCAAAGGTACTCGACACTCAGTCGACTTGTCCGAAGCACAGCAATTTGGAGGAGATATTTTGTCTATCTTAGACTCAAGACAGAAAACAGAACGATGAACAAGGGACCAATCACACCGGAGGAACTCAACTCAGCGCAAAGAAAACTAGTTGGAATTGTGCAAAACGAGCTGTTTCACAATGAAATCAACGCGCTAAAAGAGAAAAAACCGATTCCTAAGGGCAGTCAGATTCTTAACTTGAATCCCTTCATTGATTCGGATGAGCTCTTGCGGGTAGGGGGACGTTTAACAAACGCACATCTCTCTTATAATCAACGTCATCCGCTAATACTGAAGAATACACACCCCTTTTCAAAATTAGTAGTCAACGATGCACATCAGCGTACCCTTCACGGCGGCCAGCAGTTAATGATGGCAGAAATCCGTAACATCTTCTGGATAACGAATCTAAAACGTCTGGTGAAATCAGCGGTTCACAACTGCGTCAGATGTCATCGCTATAATGCTAAAATGCAACAGCAACTAATGGGCAGTCTTCCACTCGAGCGTGTGGTAATAGCTAGGCCGTTCACGAATACTGGAGTAGACTATGCCGGCCCAGTCGAGCTTAAATTGTGGAAGGGCAGATGCAACAAATCAACAAAGGGCTATATCGCTGTGTTTGTCTGTCTATCTACCAAGGCAATACACATCGAATTGGTAAGTGATCTTACCGCAGCAGCATTCATAGCTGCATTTAGACGATTCGTGGCCAGGCGGGGCATCTGCGAAAACATTTTTAGCGATTGTGGAACCAACTTTAAAGGGGCAAACAGTGAAATGAATAAGGACAACACCTTTATTTCTGCCGAATGGGCGGCTGAAGTTAGTGAAAGCCTGGCAAGGCAGAACGCAACATGGCATTTCAACCCACCAGCAGCGCCGCACTTCGGGGGTCTCTGGGAGGCAGGAGTCAAATCAATCAAGTACCACATTAAAAGAACCATTGGAGCATCAAGACTGACATTCGAGGAATATGCGACGCTTCTGACGCAAATCGAAGCATGCCTAAACTCCAGACCACTATGTCCAATGTCATCGGATCCGAACGATTTGACGGTTCTGACTCCCGGACACTTTCTCATCGGAACTGCACTCACAACACTACCAGATAGAAATCTCAAGGATAAAAATATAAACAACCTTAACAGATGGAAGTACATTCAACGCCTAATGCAGGACTTTTGGAAACAATGGAGCACATCATACCTCCACCTTCTACAACAACGGCCAAAATGGCTGCAACAGTACACCAATATCAAAGTTGGAGATATCGTCCTTGTGAAGGAGGACAATCTTCCACCTACGTCGTGGTTACTCGCGCGAGTTCTAGAACAACACCCTGGAACAGATGGTCTGACGCGCGTGGTGACCATAAGGACAAAAAATTCGGTGTTAAAACGACCAATCGCCAAACTATCCCCCTTGCCTATTTCAAACCCGTCGAATCCGTAATAGCCCAATGAATTTTCTGCAAAACGAATTCTCAATAAACTTTAATCTCTAATATAAAAATTAATAATGAAATCAAAAAAAAACATATAGACTATCAGTGAATTTAATAGAAATTAAGAATTATACATAAGCAAACTCACGTAATATTACACTTTAGGTTTAACCCTCCGAATATCGAACGCACATCAGGAGGACATCAAAATACATCAGCTATTTATTATCCTTTAGCATTTCTCTAATTGATTAGTATTTGTTTACAAAACTAATGCAAATATTTTGATCTTTTCTCGGAACACCATCCATGAAATCGAGACTAAGGCGCTTTCCACTAGATGACAACACAAACAACACGTGGTCACAGATGCAGCAGCAGAACTCACAACTCATAAACTACACTTCTATATCGAGGGGGGGGAGCATGTTGGTTCCCAACAATTAGCCAAAAGGACGAAAGGATCTTACGAGCCACACAAAGATAAACAAAAAGGAACGCGAGTTTTGATGGTTTTGCAATGTGGTGCATTGGATTGGTTGTAGATATGATATCAACATTACTGGCCACAGTATGTGGACCAATACACATTATCATCAACCAATCTCAATAAACCACAGCAAATCAACACGCGAATAGCACAAATTCGCACAATAAACAATTAATTAACAATAAAAGCTAAACACGCGACGAGCCACCGACATCAACTCAAGATGAACGAAGAAACCAAACGTCAAACATATCGAGTAATATGTCTCTCTCGCTCTAGCTTGCAACCACTAAATGAAAATGACAATAGTTGTCGTCACGCAAGCAAGAGACATGATGGCCGAAATAAATGATAAGACAGAGCCAAAGACTACGATGCAAGATCGCCATTGCACTCCAACAACAGCCTCGTAGTAGGGGGCATTAATAGATTCAGCACAGTATGTGAATGTATTGAAAGACAATTATTATAATTTGCAAATGTGTAATGATAGGGGAATGTAGAGGAAAAGTAATTTATGTAAATAGAAAGGGCAATGACCCTAGTGGTGCACAGCTGACCAGTGTACATAAGGCACCGAGATGACTTCATAAGTCGATCAGAAAAATCTAACTCACTCGTTAGCAATACCTTAGGCAATAAAGATTACATTATAACGTTTTACAAAAGGGTCTTTTTCTTTTATCAACCCAAGTCTCCGGAATCAACCATTTCCTAAAGGAGATAACTAATTAAGCGGCTCCAAACTCAACTCGTTTTGGAACAATATGGACACTCTTAACGAGAAAGTCGTGCACTTTATTTTTCCATTTATTGTAGATGTCGCTCTTTTCTTTTCGTTTATAAAAAACATAAATAAATAACGAGAATAACAGAAGTACGTTTTTTAGTATACATTCTTATAAAAGGTATGGTCGATTTTCGACCACAAGCGATACTAGTTTTAATTATTTTGCAAGCAAATTGTTGTTGCAAACAATTTTGAAATTTCTTTTTTTTTAAATACACCTAATAAGATTGCTTATGTTTACTATGTCACATTAAGTAGCTTTTTGAAATGGAGTAGATACTTCGATTTGTTTGATGGTGTTTGAATGCATCATTTTTGTTTGCCAAGTAGTTTCAGGATCGTTGCATAAGTATGAGTGAGTAAGTTGAAATGTTTGAGATGACGATGATGACAGTCAACAGGAGTTGTTGAGCGTTTTGAGTTTTTACGCACATAACTCGAAAGAGGATGGGTAGTTTTTAAAGATTTTGAGCTTGATGGTTTCGATTGGGCCCAAGGAAGGCCATAGGCTACTTTATGTCTCGAAAACAAAACATTGGCAGGATGATATAGGGGATAAAAGTTTGTGTGGGATTCGGCGATTCCAAGACAAATTTGATCATGCCGCCAGTGCGAAGGTCAAACGTTTCACGTCGACGAAAATCAGGACGAACAGTCAGATCGGAATATGAACAATCGATAGAATATTTCGGAACTTCAGGAAAGAATACCATGCAGTCGTCCATACTGGAGACCGAGATAGACAACAACACAATCATCATCAGCATTCAGCATAGCGTTCCATGTTTCTCACATGGTCAATTGTATGTGGCGTGCTCACATGTCGGCAAACCTCTCTCTTTGTACGTGTACGCACCCGTAAATGGAACGAAAAATGCTATGTACCATAGAGCACTTCCATAAAAAACGGTAGGTTGGCCGACAAGTAAATCGCTGCGGCTATGGCAATTGTATTTCGCCGGGCCAGCTGAATCTGAGTCTTGAATATATCTTTGGCGCTTGGTATTTGTAGTTAAACAGATTTTCGTTAAAATATTTTGCACTCGGGTACGAAGATATGCTACTGTTAAATTCACATTATATTACCTCAATTACCATTTTCTTTATGAAATAAATATTTGTTTACAGTTAACAAATATTCATTAAGCACTATGAAAAAACAATAAACTGGATAGAAATCGAGTAGTGACACTTCAAATACAAAAAAAAAATATATTAAATTTTAAAAGCTATTGTCAATTATTTTAATTGTTTTCCAAGTAAATTGTTGTCAAAAATTATGATTTTTTTTAAATATGCCTAACTAACTTTTTGAAATGGAGTAGATACTTTGATTTGTTTGATGGTGTTTGAATCCATCATTTTTGTTTGTCAAGTATTTTCAGGGTCCTTGCATTAGCATGTGTGAGTAAGAAGTAAGTTGAAATGTAGGTGTGATTGAGAAGACGTACGTGGACAATGATGATAGACAACAGGTACAGGACAGGAACTCTTGAGCGTTTTGAGTTTTCACGTAGTAGGGTTATGGGGAGGGCAGCTCAAAGGTACCATAACACCTTCGGTACCGGTGTGGAAATAGAAGGGAGAAGGCTTACCAACCAAGTTGATAGGTGTGGTTAGTTTTCTTCTTGACTGTTAAAGTTACAGTTATTTCGTTTAGAGTTAGTCCTTTCCCTATTTTCTTTCTATCCCTTTAATACTCTCAATTTTAAAATTTTCCCATTTATTTATCACGTTCACGTTTAATTAAAAATGGCCAAAGATTACATCTTTGCTATTGGGCGGCAAAATGCAATATATCGTCATTATTAAAAAAAATCAAAAACATCGACATTGACATTGACAATCGTTGGGTTGTGCCTTATTCACCTCTACTGAGCAAAACTTTCCAAGCTCATATTAATGTAGAGTTTTGTAGTTTAGTGAAGAGCATCAAATATATTTGCAAGTATGTGAATAAAGGCAGTATTATGGCGGTATTTCGAGTTGAAAATACCAATGTAAATTGAAGTACATCATCTCCAATGAAGCTGTTTGACGTATCTTTGGTTTTCCAATTCATGAACGGGATCCAACCGTTATTCATTTAGCCGTCCATCTTGAAAATGGTCAGGGCCTACATTTCCGGCCGCTATAAATTTGTCAAAAACTACACTCACTGAATTTTTTGAATTGTGTAATCGTAAGAATGCGTTTGGTGCCTTTGCACGGACATTACTCTACTCAGAAGTACCACACTATCTCACAAAATACACCTGCGTTTACTGTTTAGCGAGACTTAAGAGTTAGGATACTTTTGGACCCGATAGGTGGCGATGTTGTCGATCTCCGATTTCAATGAAATTTTGTGGATGGGTATGGTTAGTTCCAGTTTAAAAAATAGGATAGTTTTGGACCCTAAAGGTGGCACTTTACAAGAGATTAGAGGGATATGAAAACAAGTTGTGGCACCTTCCATTAAAAAATAAAATTCAAGCGCTATTTATAAAGTTGTGTAATATTAAAATTGTCAAAATAAAGAAATTTACGAAATGAGGTCGGGACTTAATACGAAAGGAGCGGGCAAATCTGGATGGGCACAGCTATATAAATAAAAGATACTACGTCGTCCATTTGTGCACTCAAAATTGTTAAACGGATTGTTAGATTTTTACGATTTTGGGCTTAGTGGAATCGTAAAGACTATGCTGCTTTTTGTCCTAAAAAAATTAAGGAATTAGATGGGGGATAGAACAACAATTTAAAAATTTATAGACTGTGTTGTGACACAGTCAACAAATAATTCAAAACAAACATTGTCATTCTTCGAAAGTGAGAATTCAGCTTATTTAGAAAGATTTGCCATTTGTATTTAAGCGCCTTCCCGTGCGTCTCGCTTTCCCTATGAGAATTAATAAGTCACAAGGACATTCGCTGGAAATTTGTTGCGTCAATCTTGAATTCCCATGTTACTCGCATGGTCAATTGTATGTGGCGTGCTCACGTGTGTGTAAACCTTCCGCTCTGTATGTTGTCTGTCGTGTACCATAAAGCGCTTTAGTGAAAAAGTGAGGTACCTTAGTTATTTCTATTGTATGAGTATAAGTTTGGAATGAAAAATTTGAGTTCACCGAATTATAAAGAGCAGCATGTGCATTGTGCATGCTCGGAATTATTATTTTCATTATATTAACGAATTTGGGCGGTACGAAGTTCGCCGGGTCAGCTAGTATAATTATATTATTTTACCAATTTTATAACAATGTATTTTGGGACTTCCGCTGATATTTTTATAAACCTCTCTAAATTATTAATTAACAAAATATAAGTGCTCTCTAGCAATGTGTTTTTGACATACAAAAACTGATACTGTTCCGAGAAATTCGATTTTTTTTTACTCGTGGAGTTTACCAGAAAAATCCAAATGTATATACATACCTAAATTTAAGCAATATATTGTTATGTAGGTAGGTAGTATAGACGGAAAAAATATCGAATTAATTATTTTAATTTAACAAATGCATACTGGGATACATTATTTTGCTAGTACCTATACGCATTTTAAGTACAAATATAAGATTAAAAATTATGCTCATCATGCTATCATGAGACGGATTTATGCTAAATATTGACAAACTGCGATGTGAACGCTGTGTTACTAATGGGCGTAAAAAATGCGGAGCACAATCGCCCCGACTTAAAATCCCTGCGTAGGATTTTCTAAGTATTGAAATAAGAACCATTTTCACTGCCTTGACGCAAGTATTTGTGTAATTTGTTTCCGAAATGTTGTGTATAAGCCGGGTTACTTACTATAATGACAGAATTCCTACCACTGGTCAGTTTCAATTTCACAAAATTGAACTCGGCAATAGCAATGCTCTCGAATAAACGATCATTCAGAGCAAAATTGTGATAAAATTCCAACTCCCCTCGAAATTTGTTTCAGCACACAGAAACGAGTTCAAACGAAGCATCAATCAGACATTTTACCGCTCTAATTTTAAATTCGCGCCGCAAGTTACACATCAGAAATAAATGAAGAAACTCCACTATCCCCCATCACGCATGCACCTCTTCCACATCCACAGAGCACATTCAGCGGCGATTGGAATAAAATCCTGAAACAATCACTTTTATAACTCTCTCAACAACCACCATCAGACGGCCAGCGGTAACCTTCAATTAATAAGCAATCATCGCCAGATAGCCTCACACACAAATCCACACCACACCGGTTAGATTGCGCGACACCATTCCAGTATCGCTAATTCAAAAATTATGCAAACCATAACGTGGCCGCGAAAATTATTCACAAATTCATTTGGCAATAAAAATCAATGATCCTGCACACCACCTCAGGGGCATCCTGATGCCATTACACCGCGCATCGATTTCTGTGCAACCTTTAAAATGTCCACCAATTACCATTCGGTCCGGCCGAGGCCATTATTTGTTCGCGATACTCCTTCAGGCCAATGCTGACGCTGAGGCTGACTGCTGCTCGACTGGAGTGTATATTTCTGGGGACAGATTTAGTGTAAGCGAGCTTTGGAAAATCATGTCGGGTTTCACCTCTTTATGAAAACATTAAGCCGCGACAACTCCGCCGATGAAATGTATGTATGCTACACTCAGATCCTGCGCACAGGAGATACACATATACGCATCGAAAACAAGTGCTTTTTCTTGTCGACTTGTCTCCTTGGGCTAATTGGATTATCGCTTTATGGTTGCATCTTCATTCGTCCATATAGGTGATGGGGTCGGGCAGGATTGAGTGTGCATATGTTATTGGCGGGGCAAAAGTAATGGAATCGCTTATTGCAGTGATAACATAATTTTTTCTGACCGCGAACGATTGCCTTATGGCAGTTTTTTGCGCGCCAATTGTTCGAGATGGAGAGAATGAAATTTATCCGCACAGCCATCCATTGGGTGCAGTAGATGCGGTGCGGCAATTTAGATGCAAATTCTGAAGCCATAATGATTATTGGAATGTGTGCATCGAGGCATTTCCTCTAAGTGGTACTTAATTAGAAATCCATTGACTGTATAGGTATGTTTAGATATATGGGCGGCGATGTGGCATGGTGACCGCTCTTTAGGTGAAGATTCTCTTATATCAAGCCGAGCCGTGAAGTCCACGCATTGTGGCTTTTTGGATGACATCAACATCGTGGTAGAGCTTATAGAGAAAATTCTCTTCAATACGTCCTCCTCGGATACAGGACAAAAACCGCGTCGAAGAAGGAGCCTAGTATCAGCTCTAACTTCCTGGTTATCGTCCAGCACTCGGCGGCATAAAGCAGAACTGGCAGTAGTTTTGAACCCAATTAGTTTTGGCAAACCGAGGTAGCAACGGTTTCCTATGGAAATTCATCGTCGGATATTTGTTAATGTTTACTATCCGAGGTAGGTAAATTCCTTCAGAAATTTGCTGCTAATATTAAAAATTACTTTTTGTCTTGGGAAATGGACTTGTTTGTTTATTGAAAGCATGTATTTAGTCTTGTCCTCGTTTACTTTAAGGGCAACAGATTTCGCCTTTTCTTCAATCGCCATGATAGCTTCTATCACGGAATGCTATGAACTACCGATGATGCTATTATTATCCATATACCTGTTGAAGATTAGATTATGAGAGCGTGAGAGCCTTCAAGAGGCTCTGGCACTGCGGCCTCTTAAAGGAGCATATTGTGCCTTCCCTGGTTCCTAAAGCGATCTTTTCACTCCAGAGTCAGGCCGGAGACAAGGATCTTCTTAATGGTTACTGAATTGACGATCTCGTCACCAGAGATGTTTTTTTCGGAGACGATATAACTCCGGACATTCCATGAGTATGTGAAGAAAAGATTCGTCACTCTGAAGACATTGTCTGCAAGTAGGATCCGGTACGCAAATACGGTGGATATGTGGCCGATGATTATTCCTGTTAGGACTCTCAGGTGTTTCTTAGAAAGTTCGTAGATGGCTGACATTGAAGTATCAGTGTTGGCAGAAATTTCTACCTGTCATGTTATCCGACGACTCTGATGATGGGATCTTACTAATGTGGAGGAATTTAAGAAAAAATAGACGAAATAAAATTAAATATTGGGGGCACACTGCATTTACTAGTTTAAAAAATCAAGTTTAAAGTATTTGCGGAAGTAAGTGAAATCGAATTAGGGCTCGGGCCAAATCCTCATTCGTTCGTTAGTCCTTCACGTGGGCACCCGCTTGAAAATGGCTAACCGGTCAAATGGTTACTGTCATTCCAGTGGTGGTGTGAGCAGATAGCAAACCGTACTTAAGGATGTTAGGTTGGGGGTAAAACCAGTCGCGAACGAGCTCCCTCCGAAGCTTAGGCAAGGTCGGTTGTAATAAGTGTCCTATCTTGGTAATTCGGCTTTGCCGGAATCGACTTTTCTTTCCGGACTTACTCGTCGGACCTAAAGATAATTAATCGTCTCTGACACGAGCGGTTCAGTGCAGATAGCGTCTTCGTAGTAATCCAAGAAACAATTTTGAACCGAATCTTAAGTTCGATACGATCAATCCATTTTACATTTTGGATGAAGAGGAAGGCAGTGGGACCATATGGGACCATAAAGCTTGCATAAGTGAAGGACAACAAAAAAAAAACTCTGGTAAAGTTCAATCTTAAGAATGAGGACCTATACCAGAAAGTACAACCTTATTTTCATCAAAAACTATTTGTACGGAAAATCCAAGTTTGTCAAAATAAAAATAAAAATGCTTTTTCAAAATGTTTTTAGGTAATCTCCGCAAAAACCTACAGAACATTTTACCGGGAGTATTTTATGCCGTATATATAAGGATCCTCTTTCTGTTTCAGTACATAAAAATTCGGATCTAGTTTGGTTTTGCTATCAAATGCTTAAGATAGTAGGTACTCAAACAATATTAACAATTCTATAGAACACTGAGATGTTCTTCCCACGTACCAGTTTCTTCTGAGTCTGAAAAGACCTTATAAACCTAGAAGCTATTTATTGGCTACGAAGTAAAAAAATTAAACTATACCTCGGATATTATGCAAGTCAAGTGCCAAATATAGGAAAGTCATGCACGCGTTACTCCAGTGTTGTTCACTTATAGTAAGATTCTCCTGCATCGCAAGTTCATGGCCCTCCGACAGCAAATATTCCCCCGCAGCGACTAATGATTCCGGAAGAATACAAATAACTCACCCAAAATTGTTTAATTAAATTTATTTCAGGTGAATCCACTCATTATCGCCTCAATGTGGTGACAAAGCATCATTTCCGAACAGATACCCCAAAGCTAACAAATAAATAAAATCCAATTAGCCCCCACCGTTCATTTTCTCACTGTCCTACAGGCGTCTTAATCGTAAATTATTTTAAATGCTCTCCACCCCAGAAGATCGTTTTAAAGTCAAATAAAAAAAAAGTAACCCTGTAAGCCTTCTGATACACCTCCGAATTCAAGCCGACAAACACTGGAAAGCCACCAAATAATAACAAATGTGATCAATTTAGACCTGTTACTTGGATCTGGGACTGGGGCTGATACAGTGACTGAGACTTGTAAAAAAAACAACAGATATCCGAACAACAACACTATCAGATGGAATTAAGTTGTTTTGCTTTTGTACGAGAAGCGCCCGACCCATTGATTCCATTTTTGGTTGCGTCGGCCGCAAAAGAAAATCTCCCATCCAATTCGACGATTTAAATGTAAAATACCGCTTAAGATGGTTGTTTGGGGGTTTTTTTTCTCGCGTTCGTTCGTTGTTGGGTTTCTTTAAATTCAATTTCCATAAACAAAAGCAAACGACAACGCTTTGGGTTTGAGTGGGTACACAAAATACGCAGACCATCCGGAACAAACGAGACGAAGAAGAGGTAGTTGTCAACTGCGCGGTCTTGTTCTTGTTTTAGAATTTGAATTGTAATTGAGTGCGCTCGCACGTCTGAACTGATGTCAGGGGCAGCAGCGACATGGTATAAGGAAAGTGGAACACGTTTCGGTTGATAAGGCGGCGAGGATGGACTGGATGATGAGTGTGTGGATGAGAGAGAGGGCGAAGAGCTGGTACCTTGTTTTAGAGAGAGACACATTTTTAAACCTTGAAATTCATAGGATATTTGTGGTTGGAGAGGAGGACTACCCTATTTCTTTTCTTTCAATTGGCGACCTATTAGATATATCGAATCCACGAAAAGTCAGAGTGGTACCATAAGAGGCGACCTCCAGTGAGTGGTCCATATATTTGTGGCGGTGCAATAAGACAAATTATAAACAAACAATCAAAAGGATACTAGAATTCAAGGATTTGCCACCTCAGACTGCATCAAAACCGATCTTCCCTGCTCCTATCCAAATAAGGCGTGCCAATGGGAGAATCTATTGGCTGACAGTTGGAGGAAAAACGACAACTATGACGATCGATACCGTGAGGACTTCCATGTACCTACAGTAACCTAAAGATCACTTGGCTGCCAGATGACCACACGATATAGGTATCGTCATTTTTCAATGAGAAATCCAAATTGAACTGCTTTACTGAGGATGCCATGTGGAACGCCACTCACATTCACTCATACTGAGCTTCAAAGAGTTCCAATTGGAGATGGATCGTAGCGGCGAATACTGGATCTTCAACGTAAAACTCTTGTTGGCCACATATGGATCGTCATATCAGTCCTAAGGGCTAGGTTCGTTCGGCACGTTTTTATGGGAAGGAATCTTTAAGAACGGATGCAATTCTCATCTAATATCGAGCACCGAAAGAGCTGCTATATTAGGTCGGCGCACATCGGTATTTCTCATAAGATCATAGACATAGACAGGTCAACGGAGGCCGCCCCTCATGAAGTAGTGGGTACAGTTAAAAGGTCACTCTCCCATCACCAAAACAGATTCTTAGATATAGAGGGCGTTTTTAACAACGTCCACACTGAATCGATTCAGGAATCTCTCTTAGAGCGTATAGGATTTCGTCACTTCATGGATCGTTTCTATGCTCAATACAAGGATCATTCAAACAAAACTTGGTAACACCCTTCTAACCAAATCAGTCAGCAGAGGAACACCTCAACGTTGGGTGGACTCGCCTTTCTTATGAACTTAACAAAATCCTGTCAAGTCTCGACAGGGAAGGTATCAAAGTCGTTGTGTAAAATTAGCGGGTAGGTCTTATCCTTAGCCCAAGCCCAAGCAAACTGAACTGATGCTTTTCACCGCCAAAACCAAAACACTAACTTTCTCACTTCCTCAAAAATCTTACCTTGGAGTCATAATTGACCCTAAACTCAACTGGAAGTCCAATATCGAACACCGAGTGCTGAATTGAAGCATAACTTTCTGCGCCTGTATTAAAACTTTCGGCAAGAAGTGGGGACTTCAACCAAAGATGGTTCGTTGCATGTATACAGCGGTTGTACGTTCCATCTTCACCTACGGATCACTGGCATGGTGGCCCGTCTTAATAAAATAATATACCTAACATAACTGACTGAAGTAGATTAAGAATTGGAATCACAGGAGCCCTACGATCAAGCCAGACCGAGGCCCACAATGTGATTCTTAATCTTCTGCCAGTGGATCTGCACATAAAAAACATTGCAGCGTATAGTGAAGTTAGGATCGATGGAATCTAAATGTTGGTCCGAAAGTCCTTGGCCTTCCCTTCGCCTTCCCAACACAGCCAGCGTCTTTCAAAATCAGAAGTTCATAGCGACACCCAGAAAAATATAGGCACCTTCGTCGACTGTCAGGTCGCGAGTTATTCTGTCGGTTTAACTAATTCAACGTCCAAGCTTCTTGTGGAATGCTGGCAGACACTGATCAGGGCTTGTCATCGGATCGAAACCACTCTTGGTCTGGGTTCTCGGCCAATGGAAACTTGTGGGGAATGAGAAAGCCGATGAACTTGCCAGACGTGGCTCTGCTCTGTGCAAAAGTCTTCCCTCCATTGGGATACGTGAAGAGGAAAATCCTCCTGAACTTCACCCCAAGGGCTGAGACTAGATGGCTGAACCTGACGAGCCGCGACATTTCAAGGCAGAACGCGTGTAGATGTCGTTAGCGTAACGGCAATTATTACGGGCCATTGGCCTTTAGGAACTCATGCGCAGCCAAGCTTGGCATTCCCTATAACACCCACTGATTTTGAGCTCCCTTAACATCCTTCTCCCCCTCTGTCTTCAGGTTCCTTAAGTTGTGGCGCTCAATGCATTATTTTCCCTCGTCAGGGAACCAACCACAACCACATATTAGATGGAGACCCGAGCGTCAGACGCTGTCATGGTAAATGTTCGATGTCAGCGTCAAAAAGCGCCCAAACTTTGAAAAAAATCGTCAAATAATTCTGGAAAAAACGAACGCTTAAAAAAAGGTAGAGATCGAGTTACCTGGCATATATATGGATAAGGAGAACCAAGCCGTGGACATTACATATCAAGGGGATTTAGTTTGATCTACATACTATCGAAACAAGAAATAACAATCGAACTCTAAGAAATAATATTTGTGAAGCCTAAAGGGTAAGGCCGTGCTCTAGTTTTCCACCCCAATCGGGACAAATTTAAGACACCTCATCCAAAAAGCACACATTCAAAATCATAAGCCATAATGCCCAATGAAGAGTTTAAGGAGCTTATCACTGCTGCTGCTAGGGTAAAACTATACAATACGCCCCACTTTCAAGAAATTAGCAATAAAAGACAAAAAATAAAAGAAAATTACAAATCTTTTATTGCATACAAATAAAATGCTCTCTTTTCTTGGCTTTGGCATTTGAAATTTTTATAAATTTGTTTAATTACTATTTTTTCTATTTTTTAAAAAAATAGTTTAAGTGGGGCGTTTTGTAAATAGGTTGTTGGGTAAAAAGCCCCAATTTATTGACAAGACGTTGCATTTTCCGTCTTTTCTCTTTTCGGCAAAATTCATGTGACACAGTGTACACTGGATCCAATCTTCTAAAGAAGCGGTCTTGTAATAATGTTCAGTACTTTTGATACACCTTTTACAATCTTCATCTGAAATTTCGTCTTAGGTAGTGTTTTTCAGACCACGATGCCCGCAGTGTAGTCCTTTTGTAATTTCACGGCATATCTATTGAAAATAAGTATCGAAAGAAGTTCTAATGACGATGTTTATCAAAATATTGGGGGAGGCGTTTTAGACTTACTCCATAGGGCATTTTGTAAATTTCGCAGTGCAAAACGCCCCACTAAAATTATGGGTATCCTATCCCTTTCTAAGAGATAAGCAAAACTGTACCGAAACTATAATTTAAGTTACTTTATAAGTATATAAGAAACTTTGGTGCAACATTTTTTGTTTCTGCAGAAATCAAATTTTTATTGTACCTACCGCAATATGTTTGGGCGCCGAAAATTGTTTTCACAAAATATTTCGTAAAGTGACAACAAAAACACAACCGCCAACTACCGCAATTCATCGGTGAATGAAACTGGTTCAAACAAGCTTAGCGTGAGTTATATAACCACACTGATGTTCGTCCCAGACGCATGGGGCGTTTTGTCAAGTGGGGCGTTTTGTATAGTTTTACCCTATACATAAATATGCACAGAGCTCCTGACACCTTTGACCAAATACTGACCATCGTCTGATTGACTGGTAAGAAATAGTACAACTGACTGGATAACGTGTGTGGAACTGTGGAAGGTATAATAGGAAAAGGCAACCACGAATAGGGTACTAAGTTTTAAGCTACTGACAAAGATTGACTGAAAAGTAAGCGTCTATAGAAGTCGATGCAAGGTTGAGACTACAAAACCGCCTCTCGGTGTAAACAGCGTCCTTTATTCGATTAGTTGTGTTCTGAGGTTTTAATGCTAAGCACAGTTGGTCACTCATGAATAACACACCTGATTCTACTATCTAATCGAAGACGTCAAAATGTTCGCAACTGGTTGGTCACATTTTCTTTCTTAAATATCAAAGACGTCTAGAAATGTAGGATTAAAAACTCGATCGAGTGCATTCTCAATCTCAATCGAGTGTCCGTTTGCAACTCCGAAACAGTCCTTAGGCGGGTTATAACAGCAAATTAAGCTTAAAAGCAAAAATTGATCGTTTGTTTTAATAACTTGACTCAGAATGTAAGCTTCAAGTTGTTCTTACATAAAATAAAGCTCAAACTAAAATAAAAATAAGTGGCCCCACATCCAGCTAGTCAATTTCCCAAGCTGCCAATTGGTCTTAAGCTGAGTTCGCAGGTGCCATTCTTTTCAATGTTACCGCACGCATTCCCATCTTTTGCTAAATATAAAATGAAAGCGAATTTTTCAGTGAACGCTTCATAAAACTTTATGCGCCTAATTGAGGTCAAGCAGGCCTCATAACCACCTCATCAAACGTTTAAATTCGTTAGCTTTGTTAATATTTTTGAGTATTTTTCCAGTTTTCACAACCTTCATGGTCTCCTCTAAAAGGGGATGGCTCACTTTCCGCACCATAACCTTCTGATTGTGTCATCAAAATCTCTCCCCGCACAATAGGTGATATAGATTGTCAACTATGAATGAAGACATCACCATCTACTTACCGGTAAATGCTTACGTCTACCATTAGTTTCGAACGTGTCACTATATGCCTATCCTGGTATGAGGTTTCGGATCAGGGCCAAATAGTTGCATAACCGAATGAATGGCACACCCCATTCGATATACCTTATCTGACTGCACAGGCTCTGCACTAAGCCGAGTGTTCACCTTTGACAAATCCAATTAGAATGGCTGTATTACATTTAATTGCGACAGGGCGGCGCTGTCGATTCGATGTGCATTTGGCCGCAAATGCATCAGTCATTTATAGCTATCTCTCTATGGCGGGATTATGCCAAATGTCACAAGGAATGCGTGTAAATAATTAAATCTAGGGCGGGTGGGCAGTGTAGTCCACTTTGCTTGCGCAGGAAAACTATAGGTGTCCTCAATTCGTCTGAAAATTACCTCACACTGCACTTGAATCGATTGAAGGATGTACTCCTCAGTGTGATTGTGAAACGCCACGCACAACGTTTTGCCATTCACACAAAGCAGTCCCAACGATTACACAAAAGCGTAGGCTTACTCCACTCTCCACACAGGTCGTTGTCCCCTCCCAAACTCATATACCAATCATAACTCACTCCCATATAACGGCCCATTGAAGACGTGTGTCAATATTAATATTTCGCTACCACGGGCCTAAATCCCGCACCTGATGTAACAGCCCTTTTACATTGTGGAAAACAACATTCAACACAAACAAACACAAATTAGCATCCGAATGGCCGAAATTAATGCTAATACCTACTACAAAATATTGGGAAGCAAATTTGTATATTAAATTACAAAGCAATCCACTTAATACCATAATTCACTGATTTTATAGACATTCCGCTCGCTCCGATATGGTAATGGCCACACCAACAGCACAGCCACAGAATTAATCAAAACAACTAGAGGGGACAAATATATAAACAAAATTTCCATATACAGGTCGTGGTATCCAACTCCAGCCTAGTGTTTCTTTAATTTGGCCAGCACCCGGCATTATGCATGTAAATGACACGAGCCCAATCAACAGGCAATCGCACTCTCTCGTATTGATAACGGAATCGATCAGAACTAATTCGAAACGAATAACAAACACGACACCTATTTGGGTCTATGGCGATTGGCGCCGATGCGACCGATCAGTTGCGTCATCGCCCGGCGATGACGAATCGCGCGCTCAAATGCAGCGGTATCCAACCGGGCAGTGTGTCTATGGCTATGCCTCTGTGAAGGATCATAACTGCGATGAGACGACAACGCGCAGTTGGGGGGGGGAGGATGCTAATGGGCCACAAATTGAAGGAACTGCAACCGCGGCAGTAAATTATGTCAACGCGACCATCACTGCCCCAGAACAATGGGTCGCGCATGCGTACTAGGAAGTCTCCGACTTGAGTTGGCTTTCATATGGCCCGACTGTGGTAACATGTCAATTTGTGCTGGCAGCCCAGAGAGTGGAACATTAAAGGGCATTCTCCTGTCCATCGGCAATGCGTTCTCGGATGTGTGGACACCTTTCAAGTGACACTGCTGCTGCTATACATAAATATGCACAGCTAATCTAAAAGAGTGTGCGTGTGATTCGCGGTGAAGCAAAATGTTAATTTATGAGCCCATTTGGATGTCCGAAATCGAGTGGACACCGAGTGGCACAGTTGTCCGGCAATGATGACAAGATTTTGAAATGTGGGACGTATGTCTGGAGCCGAAGCTTTTGATTTTCACCGAAGCACTGCCGAGGTTGTCGATCTTGGCTGAGATATAGGGAGTCGGCTACGCATTGGCTGTGTTTGACTTTGAGTGGTTACCAATCAGAGGAGTGTCATATGTAAGTTCAAGACATTCAATCGGTTGTTCAATCGGTCAATTTAGTTCACAAAATTCTGTAAAGAAGGAGTTGTTTTTTTTTTTTTTGTAGGAAGATTCCACAAGCTAATTAGAACAGTCGGAGGCCACTAGACTCGGCTGTTGTACTAGGAACCGCGGGAGACATTTTCGTTGGAAGGAGTTTCTTTGATTTTCCAAGAATAGTAGGAGGTTTTTAACCTTAAGAGCACTGATTGGGGGTCGTTGGGTTCCCCACGACCACGTTTTTGTCTATATTCCGTTTAATAATTATTTCTTTTAATTTTTTATACCTACAGGTATAGTCAGGTTTTTTGGCATTCTTAAAAGAAATTTAACCTGATTACTGATTGCAAATTTTTGGCAATTTTTGAACAACATAAAATTAATTTCAAAGTTAGAGGATTACCTCCAGTTCGTAATTTAAGAAACATTTTTTTAATTCGGTTTATTAGATATGTAAAAATGGCAAATAGTTGATTTGTCCGAGTCCTTATTGTTTCTGGCATGGGTATTACTCCGAACATATTTTATTTAAGTTTAGAATTGAAATCTTGCACTTGAAAAAATCCAAATATTGCCAAAAAAAAAAAAACGATACAAACAACTTTCATCACAAAACTACAACAGTTTTTTTTTAAGAATTTAAATAAAAATAAAATTTTGCAGAATTTCATTTCTTAATGTATTGCGCTATTAACAATACCAAAATAAACTCGAATGAAGTTTAAACCTGACTGACTGAGTGGGGTACCATAGGTCTCCCCAACTCCGTCTCTTGGGTCTCAAAATTTACTCGGTGCTCTAAAGGTTTAACCAAAACTCACTTCGTCAGTGTCAATTATTCCTTACCTCAAAGCGCTCGCAGATTCCTGATTCAGTTAAGCCCCGCATGGAGATCTATATAGGTGTTTGGCCAAATTTATATGTGAGTTAAGCCACGCTACAAAAGGTGATGAGGTTGTCTTTTTACACCGTTTTCTACCGTTTCAGGGCGGCGTCACATTTTAAGGCGTTTTCATTAATGAAGATGGTGTTGACGGAATGCTAAACAGACGATATTGCTTTTGAAGGCGTTTCGTTGACACATCATGTAGGTTTACATCGATGCGTTTGTGATCGCAATTAGTAGCGTAGGTTTGTATTTTCATCGCATTGTGTACCAATGTCTTTCGGTTTGCAGAAAATAGTTGCACTCAAAAATATAGGATGGCACATGTTGCAAAAGGCCTCTAAGACCCTAGTATTGGCATACCTATGTAAAATGAAACCGTAGAAATGCTCTTTTCCCTTTTTGACCACTTAAATACAATGGTTGAATTAAATCTTGGTCTTAAGATATTGCTAATGGTTTATAAAGTTGTGTTATAAAAAAATAAAAAAAATAATGATAAACAAATAGCTTAAGTTCAATAAATAATACGGCTGATAGGTACTCTTTAAATTTTCTTGAAAAATCATTTATTAATTTTTCCTATCTACTTCTCAGTCAATTCAACAAAAAAAAAAACCCAATCATTCCAATGAAATATTTAATTGCTTTGCTGGTCCATCTGCCAGGAATTTTTTTTCTGATGGGATCCAATCAGTGGGTTGATTTGTTGTTATTTTGTTCGTATTGAAAATTTTTTTTCTGACAGAATTTTGCTTTGACCGCTTAAACGTAAAAAAAAACATTTTCACACTGTTCCAACTTTTTTGGTTGAGTTTTACGTATGACTGTAACTGGGGCCTAATGCTCCGCCAAACGGTTACAGACGAGAACTTTACTTTTTCATGCCGATACCATTTCGTCGCTGAAAATAAAAACCTGGGCCGGCATTCTGTAAGGTGGAAACGTTTTCGTGCACACGAACAGTTTGCTTCATGTAACATTAAAAACGAAAGAAATTCTCGTGGGCGCGAAAAAAAACGAACGAACACATTTTCTTTGACGTTTTCGCTTTTCTTACTTCATGTAACCTTAAAAACGAACAGATTTTATCGTCTCCACGAAAGAAAACAAACGACAGCTATTTTGTTGACGTTTATCATTTTCCTATTTATTCTCTTAAGATTGTGCTGAATATTTTACTAGAAATGCAATCAAACTATTTTTTGTTGACCAGCGAAAGCGACAAAAGTGAAATGCAAAAATGAACACGTAAACTTAAAAAAAAATAGGAAAAATCTACGAGATTGTTCGAATCCTTTTACATTACCTGCCAAAAGGTTGGTTTATTTAAATTTGGTTCTTGGTTAGAACGTTTTAGGTTAAACATAGCTGCCTTTAAGTACGTGCTGGATAATATTCATTTGCATACAGGTACACGAAATACATACGTGCCTCCTATTTTAAAGCTTTCCTCAACGTCAAAACAACTTAACGCAAATAAAGCTATATACTGAGACTGCCAAACTATAATTTTGTTGTCACACAGTTTCTCAAACCTAAAAGAATGTGAACAAAAAAACGTTAGGAGTTACATGAAGCAGATTTTCGCTTACGCGAAATTTATTTCGTTTTTTGAAACGCGAAAGTTGTTTTCGTTTCGTTATTTACAGAATCCCACCCCTGGTTTACCTATTTGATAAAAATTCAGATTCATTCAACAATTTTTTTGTGAATATACGTCCAACAAAATGTTTCTATCAGATTGACAAAATATTAACAAATTTTTGTTGTGATAACAAAAAAAAATGTTGAGTCAACAAAAATCAATTCTAGTGCGTATCAAAATGGTTTCTTAAATTCATCAAAATGTTGTTTATTTTACAAAAAAAAAAACATGCCAGCTCTACCATTTCTGTTGTGTCAATTAATTTTACAAAGAAATTTATCAATTTGTGTTTTATTTTGCCAAATTTACAAACAAACTTGTTAATAATATCAAAGTAGTTTCAAAGTCATTTCAGTTATTGTTTTTTGTAAAATCTACAGCAAATATTGTTGATTGTACAGAAATAATTTCTCAGTAGGTACTGCCGGTGTATTTTAAAACAAATAAGTTTACTATTATTATTTCTTATTATTAAGTAATTACATTAACAATAAATAGAAAGAAAGTATAGCACTAGCTACCAGGGCTATCGGCTAGAATTAAGAAGTTTAATAGGTAATTAAATTTGTTAAAAAAAGCAAATAAGACACTGCCGCAAATCGGCCATCTATTTTGAACAAGAAAAAAATGCCTTCGTTCTAATATGAGCATAAATAAAAAAGGGTTTGGTCGATGAATCAGTTAACAATATTTAGCTATATACCTACCTATATATTATTGCACTAACTTCTTTCAAGTACCTCTTAAATATTTCCATATGCGGCTTTCTTTTGTTGAAGCAAGGTTTATTTCAGTAACTATGTCCTCATCCATTTATTTAGTTCCAAAATGTATTTTTTTTCACTTACAAGTATTTCAGATATTTTTATGCGCACTCATAAACTACTTACTGCTTACTTCCCCAGTTAAAATACAAATGACGTCATCAATGGCATTGCATTCAAAGAGGAAAAATGTTTAAAATGTATTTTACTTGATTCATCATGTGTGTTACCAATTCAACAAAATTTATGTCATATCTACAAACATTTTTTTCACTTCAACAAAATCTATGTAATTTTAATAATCTGTATTTTATTTGGCTAACAAACATTTTGCATAAATTTTGTCAACTTCGAACAAACATTTAAAAAAGTAATTCTTCCGTTCTGTTTTTATAGATATAACAAAAACTTTGTGAATTCATCAATAATATTGTTGAATTGATACAATATCGATTTATTAAACTATAAATTGTGTTTATTGCGAAAAAAAAAACTGTTTTAGTGTTTTATCCGTTTTACAAAATATCGTTCAAATTAATAAAACTTAAGTTGTATTTATAAATTGCATTTATCATTACAACAATTTTTTTTTTGTATAAACAAAACTATTTTTGTTGAATTTTTACAATAGAATTTTGTCAATGTTATCTGGTATTTTATTTTCAGTGTAGTCGGTAGTCGCTATTTGTAGTGACGCGCCCAGTTTCATAGCATTTTGTAGCCTTTGTAGTCTGTCGCGTCTTAAAAATAGCCGATTTTCCTAACGATTCTAATTCAGTTTGTCTGCAGAGCTCTAGATGAAAGTCTATACAAAAGGGAAAGCTTTTAGTAGTTCAACATCGTTGGTTTGTGTAGCAGAACTTCTTCAATTTTCGCAGCTTGTCTCTGTAGCGTTATGTAGTTTCAATGTGCTTGAAGCGCCTTACATTCTGTAAGATGAAAAACAATTGCTCTATAAGCCGCAGACAGAAAAAAAGGAGACAAATGTCTGGCACAGGTTTATACTTTATGTCTGGAACAATGTATGTATTAAATTGTGATTTTATTTAATTAAATATTTTGAACTCGCTTTACGTGATTCACAATTACGTGCATTGGCTAGTGCCGTCAGCCGGATAAAGAGATAATTTTTACAATAGGTATAACTATTAACAAAAGTTAAAATGTTTTGAATTCATTTTTAATTTTAATAATATTTCTATTAGAGCTTACACTAATAAGATTACATTTAGAATGCTTCATCTACGATTTGTTGTCGATATTTCATAGCCGATCTTACGTAACTTGAAAGTACATTCCAATCCTGACCATTTAAGCACAGTACAACCTCATCTTCCGTAAGTGTAAATTTATTCCAATGTGCCCTTCTGATACTTTTTAGTATAGGACAAACTCCGATGAAATGCTGAATGTCTTCCTTCACACGTAGATTACATAGATTGCATTCTGCATGGCTGTCCGATCTGTGTGGCATATAGTTTAAACGTAGAAATTCCCCTCTGACCTTAAAAATTGTTGAAATAATTTCTATACTATTTTGATCATGGAAGTCGTTTTTCTCCATAAGATCATGGTTGAGTATTCGATACGTAAGCCTGGTTTCACTCTGCTGTGCTCTGGCTCTACACTCCGCACGATGAGCTTCATCAACTTTCCTTAGTAGCTCATGTACATTCCCCTTCCACACTTCTGCATTATATTCCGTTATCGGAACGTTATGTTCGGCGCTCAATCTGGTCCATTCTTCGAAAAATTGAAGCTGTCCACGCACTGCGTGTTTTACCGCTATATGCGGAAGGCGGTGGCTGGGAAGCGTCATTACCTTCAATATATACTCCATATGCAACCTGATTGTATATATGTACAGAGGAGGCAGTCCTGTTTCTAGATGTAACATATAATTTGGAGTGTTTTCCGGAAGCCTGAAGATTTTCGTTAAAAAATATCTTAAAAGTTTTTCTACTTCGTCATACCGAGTGATACCCCAAACTTGTGCAGCATAACACAATATAGATCGAACGGCAGCATCAAAAACTTTGAATTTAGAACTCGATGGGATGTTTTTTTTTGCCAAGTATCACCTTCCAGTTGCAGTTGATTGCCCTCTTCGCTTCTTTTAGTTTTTCTAGAAGGTGGTATTTGAATGACATAGTAGGTGTTAAGGTTACTCCAAGGTACTTATAGTTCTTAACAATCTCAACTTCCTCACTTTGCCAATACCATTTTTCTTGCCTTGCGTACCTTCCAGCTCCATTTCGAATCACCATTATTTTCGATTTAGGTACATTGACTTTGAGGTTCCACATTGTACAGTATTGCTGCAGTTTATTCATCATCATTTGCATCATCGTTGGGGACTCCGCCATAATGACAATATCATCTGCATAGAGTAAAAGCTTTATATGAATTCCATCAAACACGATTCCGCCCTGTAAGAATGTTGTAAGGTCGTCGAGGAAGATTGAAAAGAGAAGTGGGCTCAGAAGACAGCCTTGCTTAACCCCCATCTCTGATTCAAACCAGTTGGATAACTGTTTCCCATTCCATACCGCAGCCCTGTTATAATTGTATAGGCTTTGTATAATACTAAGAACTTTCGTCGATACTCCTTGATTGCTCAATTTGTAAAACAATGCCTTTCTGTCGATAGTGTTGAAAGCTGCCTTAAAATCGACAAAGAACACATAAAGCTTTTTACCCTTATCCAGGTAAGTTCGTGCGATGCTTGTGAGAGTGAATATGTGATCTACTGTTGAGTACTCCTTTCTGAAACCTGCCTGGAACTCGCTCAGTAAATCGTTTTCCCGTATCCAGTTTCTAATGATCTAAGATGATTCCGGTAAATATTTTCATAGCGGTGTTCATAAAGGAAATACCTCTATAATTGTTTGGATCTTTAGGGTCTCCTTTTTTAAACAATGGAATTATTATGCTTCTTCTAAAGCTGTCTGGTACCTCACCTGAGTCGAAAATGTAATTGTATGCTATCGTTAGTTTTTCAAGGAACCCATTTGTCGCGAACTTAAAAAACTCGTAGGGAATGCGGTCTTCTCCTGGTGCTTTATTTAGGTTACAACGACGCAATACGTTGCAAACTTCTTGCAGCGAGATTTCACTGTCTAGAGAGTCCACTCTTGTGTATGGGAGAGCATAACTTAGTATAAGTGAGGACTACATGGCGGATTCAATAAAGACTGGAAATGAACGGCAAGTACAGTCATTTCAACATTGATGCTCCTTGTGAAGCCTACACCGTTAAGGGTCCTAACAAGTTTCCAAAACGAGTAACTATCTTTTGTTCCCGAAAGTGTTCTTGTCAGTTCTTCCAAGTACAGTGATTCCTTACGTCTGCAAAGGTTCTTGTATGCCTTGTTTGCTTCATGGTACATAGTTTTTGCCGTGTTGGTGCCCAATTCTCTGACCAAACGTAAGCAGGAAAATGACTTTCTTCTCGCAGCTACACACTCCCAGTCATACCATTGTTGCTTTCTCTTATACCTTCCGGACAATTGAAAGTTTCTCGCAGAATCCGATATACAAGAAACGAGAGAGTCCACACCGCGACTGGAGTGAATTTCGCTGTCATTTATTTCGTTCAGCCTCAAATCAAGGTTACTTTTATAAATTGCGGAGTAACTCATCTTCCATTTGAGCTTGGGCAATAGACCAAGCTCCGGGTTTGCAGGTCTAAGCTGTAGTCTTGAATTAACTGTGACTGTTAGTGGTAAGTGGTCCGAAAACGTTTGTTCATTTACGCTAAAATCAGTCACATACTCCATCCACTTCCCACGAATAAAGCAATAGTCTATGGTGGAACAAGCAGTGCCTCTTAAAAAAGTTAAATTTCCCTTTCTGTCACTTTTAGAACGGCCGTTTAGAACTGTAAGACCAAAAGATTCGCACATCTCCATGAGTTTTCTGCCCTTTCCATCAATTTTCGTATCCGTTGCGTACCTCTGATAGATTTTTGGAACAACTTTCCTTAACAGTTTTTGTAGTATTGTTGTGCAGCGACACTTTTTCCATTACTTGTACTATTTGTGTTCATTTCAACATTGTCCAATGTTGACTTATGCCAGATGACTTCTTTATCAACAGAAGGACGCTCACCTTACACATGTGAATCAGGCTCCTCTACCTCGAATCACCTTTCGGAATGCCAACTATTCCCGGCCCAGGAAAAAGAAAATAAATCAAATTAAAAAAAAAAAAAAAAAAAGAAACCCTCTCATCCCAAATAAACAAAGAGCAACAGTCCGAGGAAACAAATCACAAATTCATCCTCTTCTCCATTAAATCTTAATCCAGCACCACTCTGCATTCAAATCGAGCCAATAAATTTCATTAAGTCAAACAATAAATCACCGAAACGATGCTCTTGCGGCCCCAAATGACTCTCGACTTAACTCTCGGTCGTTGTGTGTCGCAGGCTAGAACAACTTAATTAATTCAAAGCCAACAAAAAGAAAAGTCCCAAACCCGATCTCGAAAACAAAAAAAACCAACCAAACCCACTCCAACACACACCGTCCAAAGAGCAATTTAATTCACTTTGTTCGATGAGCATTATCAACCAGATAACAGATAAATTTGGTCAAATTCACGCTTAATAGGGAAGACGAAGACAACGACTGCGACGATGACGACGATGACGCTCCATAAAATTGAGATGTTCCCGTCGAAAGTATCGTTCGGTCCTTGGGATCGCGACATTTCTCATTGGGATGTGCATTTGAATCCGAATTCGAATTCGGTTCCCCCGTTCCTCGAGCTTATACCTGAACCGATAGATAAATTAAAATTACCGCGCTAGAGTAGATTCAGTCATAAATTCGGAGATCGCTCTCTGTGTATGGAGGACGGTGCGAGCGCACTACACCTTTACGAGGTGATAACCATCAATGAAGCCACTGAAATGGACGGAGATCTTTGTTTTTATTTTCGGGAAACTATTCCAATTCTAGTGCCACTAATGCCACTAACCCAAGCCGAACAACTCCTCCCGAAGGCATCACAGAGATTGATTTGGTGATAGAGTGTCCGGTGTCGGAGTCGGCACGGTGAAAGATGAATTCATTCGATTCGGAGAGGCGTGGGCCGTTTGTTTGCTGTATTGCTGACCGTTGTCATGTATCGCTCCGGATCGTTCAACATACAATTAAAAATAAATTTATTTTTGTTTTTATTTATTTCGCATGATTGTCGAAAATTGATTCTTAACGCCCGTTTTTCGTTCTCGTTTTCTTTTCCGGGGGCGCTGGCCAAAAGGGGGCGACATTTGTATAATTTTATGATTATTGATGGCGCTGGTTCGGTGGCTGGGGATTTATTGAAAGAGAGCGAGTGCTGTTAGGAGGTGGAAAATTGTCTTAATTATGGAAGGAGTGGAAAGTGGGTGATAACAGGCGTCGTAAATCGATGTTTATTTAACAACAACTAAAGGAGGATGGTAAATTGGCTCCTTAATTGAGCCAGTCAATGGGCTTTTTGGGATCCACATTCCGGAGTTTTTTTTTTCGTCTAGGAATGGGATAGTGTGGAGGTCGATTCTGATGGATCCGAAGAGCTGTTGCGGCGTAAGGCTAAAGCTGAAGAGACTTACTTCAAACTGTGGCTTTTGTGTGTTTTTTGTGTTACACACCTGTGGATAGTGCAGCTCATTTAGATCTACCCTAAGAGCCAAATCGCGCATGGTAGCTACTTCTGACACAATTTTCATTTTCTGACAAAAAATTTGGTTTGGAAACGAACTTTTCGCCCTTCTAGCTCAGGGCGTTTTTTTGAGTGAATTTTAGGTAATTTTAGGTAATTTTTCATAAAGTTTTTGAACTGTTTTTCGGGCCGTTTTCAGAGACATTTTTCATACGGTGTTCTGGATAGTTCCTGGGAAGTCTTTCGAGCATTTTTCCAGGATGTTCTTAAGCGTTTTTGCTGTGTGTTCAGATAAGTTTTTGTTGGGTTTTTGGGCCGTTTTCGAATCGTCTCCATTGTGTTGTAAACACTTTCTAGGGCGTTTCTGGGTCGTATATTCACTTTAGGGCTATTTGAGGGTTTTTGCAAACAAGGTTTTTGGTGCGTTTTTAAAGTGTAATTTTGTAAAGCGTTTTTGTGGGCTTTTGATATGTTTTTTGGAACATTTTTTGTTTTTTTTTACTGAGATGACAGTGGATAGGATTGTGGCTAAAATAATCTTAAAAATGTAGTTTCTTGCGCCGTTTTGGTATTTATATCTAAGGAGGGCTGCGAACATTTTTTAAGGGCGTTTTCGGAAAGTTTTGTCGGGCTTTTGGCTGTTATTTTTGGGTCGATTTTTCTTTTTTTTTGTTGCATTCGCTGCGGCATTTTTTGACGCTGTGTACATTTCTGATTGCATTTTTTCCCCCTTTACCGGTCATTTTGAAATTATTTTTAGTGACGTTTTTTGAAAAACTCTGCGACATTTTAAAGATGATTCGCAGAACATGTTTGGTCTGTTTTTTTAATTGTTTTTACGAAGTTTTCGATTTGAATTTTTTTGCATGTTCTCTATTGTTTTTTCAAAACGACTTCGGAAAATCTTGGAAGTGTATTTTGGCACGTTTGAGGATGCTGTGACTTGATTTTGGTCAACCGACTTTTTAAAGCATTTTCGATGTGTTTTCGAGCCGTATGTGTGGGCTTTTTTGAGGGAGCTACTTCAATAGATTTTTGAGGCGCTTAGTATCCATTTTTAGAGTTAGTTAGATAATTTCTTTAACTACCTATTCTTATGCCAAAATTACGGCATGCTCGAGGAGTTGTTTTTGGGGGGCATTTAAAAGCAGTTTTTTTTTAAGCATTTTATGAAGGCGTTCGATTGGTTATTTTACTAGTCATTTGATTTTGGGGCATGTTTATGGGACGTTTCAATAACGCTTTTATGGGCGGTATGTGATGTGTTTCTAGCAGTCTTGTGGGCCATTTTGCAGGATGTCACTCTCAAGAGGACGCCCGTCAGACCTTGTAGAAAAGTGAGTCTTATAACAGGGGCGATTCCTCTCAGTTAGCTAGTTTAGCGGCGCTAAACCAAGAAAAATTCTTTAAAAAAATGACGAGGTTAATAATTGCAATAATCAATGACTTACTAAATAATAACAAAATTACCTATTTACAAATCATGCACGAACACACAACACAATCATCCCATAGAAAAAGTTTCCCCTGAAATATTCTTTAGCGTTAAAATTGGCGATACCAAATTCATTGCCTGCACAGTGCACACACGCAATCCAAAACTCTCATAAAAAAGTCTCCCTCGTCCCGCATTTAGCGTAAAATATTGCGCTACCAAATTTCATACAATCTATATAGAGTGTCGTACGTAACTCGTAAGCAAAGCCCTGTTAAATGAACAGCAATGTTAGCGCAAACAAATGCGCTAAAACTTAAAAATGGGGTTGGTTGAATCTTGAATGTGCGTTCTCTTATTTTTGTACTTTCGTTATTTGATTAAGTGTTATTTAATATCAAAAGTCATTGTAAAATTTGTTAATTTATTGTTTTATATTTTCGTGGATTATAAATGTGAGTAAATAATATTTTTGTGGATTATGGGTTGTGGACGTGGTGGGTGGTGCTTTAGTATATGAGAGTGCGCTCTTGTTTTTTTTTTTTTTTTTTTTTTTTGCGAGAAGTGAGATGGAAGTAATGCAGGACTAAAAAAAATGTTGAATAGATCATAGTGAAATTTTCATAACTTTATTTTGTGCAAAAACCCGTGTCGGTAGCATCGTCTAACGTGGATCTATTTTTTAATTGTTAAATGAACTCTATGAGTCTTTCATCCTCAGATTGCTGGAATCTTTGTGTGGAAATCTTCCTACAGTTATTGTAAAATAGGAATTCGTTTTGTTTCGTTACATAAACACTTTTCGTCGATAAAAAAGGCTGCTTTTTCATACTTCTAAACAAATACTAAGTTTTTATTTGCTTGATTCATGTTATTTGAGTAGGGACAGGATAAATAACAGGATTTTTATTTTGGTAGGAAATAAATGATATCTGCAACAATAACTGCCCAAACAAAATCCTTAAATTTTTTTTTAAGCGTAGCTAACCCAATGCTTAAGACCAGGAATCGCCACTGTCTTATAATAGTATATGAGAAAAAAGTTATGACACATTGCAAATAATCCTGTTCATCTTGTGTAGCGTCCCATCAACGGCTTAAGGGTAAATGATGCAATCAGAAGTATTGTACGACTTGTAGGTCCGAAAAATCCCTATAGAATACCATGAACGAACCTACACAAAGCGGCGATGACACTCTGATTCTCCACAAAAACTGTTTTTTTTTTTTTTTAACTTTCCCTACCTTTGCGAACCATGACTTCCATAAAATAATATGCAATTTCCACCGCACTTACACATATCTAGCCATAGGTAGTTACAGTTGACTCGATTCACTGAGATGCCTGTCAGTGTCACTAATATTCATACTGCCGGACGGTCTATCTGCAGTCGCAAATTCCAAAAGATGACACACACCTTTCACAGTTCCCTTTATCGTGAAACACTTACCCTTGTCCCCCCATCTCATTCCCTCACAATAAAAGAGGGATACTGATGCCCACTGTCAGTCGCTCAGCAGAGCGCAACTGACCTGCGTTTTTTATAAATTGACTTTTTGCATTTAGCTTACCTGCCTCGGAAGCAACCAAAAATAATTGAATTATTGAAACCAACTGCGCGAATATTTTGTCACATTTTTTTGTGCGCCTCCCCCCTGGATCATAAGGACATCATTAAACCAGAACGCAACAGACCCTGAACGGTGCAAGTTTTTTCTTCTGACTATCCGTTGTTGCGACCGTTTTGCACCCATCGCACTCACAATCAATTTCATCAACTGTCATTCGTCTTGTCTCGGTGTGTCTCCCGCGAGAGCCGCACTATCAATAAAAACCATCCTCGCCCGTCATCATCATCATCATCGTCGTTGTCGTTGCTGTCAAAGGCACAGTAGCATTGCAATCATAAAATATTCATTACATGACATGACTCCCTGTTTACACATTTCAACAACATAATCATGAATTTATTTCACTTTTGTTATGCGTTGCGCCTCCCGCCACCCGCCAAACCCTTCATGCTCGTTCTTTGCTAAGGACAACAAAAAATACATTTATACCGAACCGAAACCAATAAATTAAGCCACCAGCGCGCAGATGGCCTCCTTTTCGAGTGTACAGAGGGGACAAGATACAATTCCTACGAACGCATTTCCAGAAGTCAATTGTGGCGCGTTCAATGGTCAACTCGGGCAGTCTTCGTATCTGGTCCTGTGGCAGATAAAAACGCTCCCAGGGCCCGGTTACACTATTCGCGCACACACCAGACACCAGCGCAGCGCACAGTGACACTAATGGAATTGTGAGAATCCATTTGACCCCTTTTGCGACCGCAACCGCAACAGTCGCGAATGCGAGGGCACAACCACCAACGGACCGCAAACGGACGACAACGTTTAAGGGCGACCGCGGAAATGTGCGTGCAAAATTTTGATTTGAGCTCGTAAATTAATTCGGTTAATTTGCAGCCAACAATTGTCTGTCCAGCTGGATCGTGGTGGATTGGATGTGCGCAATTGACCCTCCGAGTGAAGCACATACACAGACAGACAGTTGTGGGAGTACTATGCCGAGATGATAAATTGGATCGATAAGCGTTCCACTGGTGGTACGGTTTTAATGAGTTTCCCTCTGTCCACGCCTTTGTCAATTCGGTTGACCAAATGTCATTCGATTCGGGACGAGTTGGCTATCGTCTTTAAGAGCTCTCGTATATTTTGGGGGGCGATACGGGTAACCCATTATTTGTTCTACTTTGGTGCAACCACAAATTGCCTCGCTCTGTGTGTATGGGGCGGGCACAAGTGACCGAAAATTAATGGTTTGCGCTGCATTTAAGTGAATTTGATTGTTTCGAATGTTGGCCGAGAGGGGGCGGACACGGTGTTATTAACTTTTGTTTTTCTTTCAGCTAATTTCCATGGTAATTGCTCTGTGACTACTGTCGGCTCGGTGTTATGGTCAAGAGAGTATCAGCGAAATGTGGTACGAGAGTTGAGAGTGAGGTAGCAGGGTTTGAAGTCCTCTGGCTATAGGTTTAGGATATAGATATCAAGTAGGCATACAAACTTTTTAACTGATCGGTTAGTAAAGCGGTGCAAAGGCACAGGTTTTGGTACATCTTTTGAGGGTAAACGAAGGAAAGCTGTAGCTGTTGCTTTGCTTTTTTAATAATCGCGAATAGTCGGAAAGGTAGTTCAAGCCGACTTTGGAACTGATAGTTCATTCTTCGGGAAGCCTTTCTTGAACTCAAACTTGATGGATGAATTTGTGCATTCGGCCCTTCCAAACACCATTGCAGTTAATGAGCTCTGATGCTGACAAGCCCCGTTGTCTATATTATTTTCTTTTAAATGACAAACACATTGTGATCCATTTGTCATTGCAAAATGCATTGAAGGAAGTGCCAGAGCTTATCCTACTGCTAAGTGAGTGGAAAAGAGCTGAACATTGATGTTATTGTGAAGCCAATTAGCGTGAAAGCATCGCAACGAAACGCCAAGCAATGCAATGCAGTGCAACTAATTACTTGGCTTTTCTGTTTAGCAAAGTACTGATGTTTTTACGTTCAAGCTGTGCTATGGGCTTTGTCCCAATTCTTCTTTTGCGCGATATCAAGGGCGGATCCAGGATTTATTTCTGGGAGGGGCACAAAGGCCAGATAGGTGATGAGGGTACCCCATAGTATTGCATTTGAATTTGTCTTTGGGATTCATTCTTTATCAATGGCATACAAAAATAACAAAGAATAAAAAAACACTTTTTATAATTGTTTAATAATGAAAAATCATATGGTTAATAATGACAGTTCTTTTTTATGTTTTCTGCTGAAGATATCCAGAACTTCTTCAGGGTTCATCTATGAAGCAATGTCTTGATGGATATGCATTACACCGCGTCTCTACGAGTCTGAATTATGTCAGACTTTTAAGTCAGAAGTCTTGTCCGCCATATTTGCATTGCTTTGGTTGGGCAAATTGTGTTATGACATTTCATTTCACAAGATGCGATCAACGAAGAAACAAGTGAAGGTAGCTCTTGCTTTGAAAGCATTAATCGACCTAGAAAAATTGGAAAACCAGATGTTAGCCGAAAACAAAAGAAAGCACAGATTGTATGTATATCCGTTTCTTCAGAAGAGAGAGCTACACGATTTGGAAGCACACTTTGACGCCATATTTCTTCACTTTACGAAAGTCTAAAATCAGCCATAATTGCATCCGCGCATATGTATTTCCGAGAATTACCAAAACAAAATGATTTTTTGCTGTCAAACGCAGGTCTAGACTTCAAATGTCAAATTTCAGTCAGAAGATCTGTCTGCAGAGATGGCAGGAAAAAAAGTCAGACTGAAAAGTCTAGATTTCTGTCGTGTCCACAAAATCGCGGTCTACACGAGACACAATGTTGTCGTGACTGAAGTCTTGACTGAAATTATGTCTCGTGGAGACGCGGTGTTAAGGCTAGTCCATTCAGGCGATCTACTCTCATATTGCTGCTAAGATATATGTCTTTAACCGGCGTAAGGTGGAGAAAAATCTTTCGGCAGTGCTGGTTGTCATAGGAAATGTGCACAATAATTGACAAAGAGTTCTTATGTTTGGTAGAGCCGTTGCTTTTTTATAAGCTTCTGCTGGTGACTTAGGAATATTTTCTTTCATCTGTTGCCAAATTTGTAACTCTTCCTTCAAAACTAAAATACAAGGTAGATCCTCTTTATATACTTCACCGCCTGGCAAAACTGAGATAGTAACTTTTGCAGCTGAGCTCTAGGAAACCTAGATGACATTTCATTTAATAAATAATCTAGAAAAGGTATATACACTTTCACGCTTGTGCCCCAAGATTCGTTCTTGTTTTAAAAGCGAAGAAATTGCATTATCGGACTCAACAGGTTTGCTTGAACAAATCTTTGTGTGTGTTGATTTCTATATTGATAATGGCAATCTTATTCATATAAACTTCTTTGTTTCGTACATTCCACCTTACTCAGGTATTGCAATTTACAAAGCTCATATGAAAAATATTATTGAAATTGTTAAAAATTTAGATGACTCTTCGTTTGGGAAATGTTTTGGATTTAGTTTTTGTCAGTGAAGAGCTTGAAGCTACTGTCACTGAAGCCGATTTCCCCTTACTTGTCAACAGCATTCACCATAATGCATTGCAAATTTCATTTAATCTGTCGGTACTGAATCCGCGGTCTTTTGAACATTTTAAAGAAAATACAAAACTTGATTATTTAAATGCAGATTATAATGCAATGAATAATTTTCTAATTGGTATTGAATGGGCTTATATCATTGATTCCCGTAATTTAAATAATGCGTGCCCCCGTGCCCCCCCCCCCTGGATCCGCCTATGCGCGATATGATTGTCTTGCTCTGCAGCCTTTTAACATTACAATTTGTTGTCATATTTTTCTGGGTAAGCAGAATTATTATCATTTATTACTAGAATTTGAATCAAAGGTCTCATTCTAGTAATGTCGCTGAAAGCATTAAACAAAATGAATTAACTATGGAGACCATTCTATAGGTACTCTTTGCGGTACTGCAGCTGTACATTTCCGTATAGCTTTACGAGTGTAACTTGAATGACTTTGAGGCCACTCTTAGCCCTAGTAACCTACCCGCATTTTACTTCAATCAGAAAAATTCTATAGACAATAAGCGGCTTTAGCTAATTCAAGGTAATTCGTGTTTCGCATAAGTCAACCCAAAATACCTTAGTCCCATAAGTTTGTAATCATTTCCTCCGAAAACCCTTGCGAATTTGATCGACACCAATATACGCTGCATTGTAAACGGAATGGCGGTTGAAACGACCAGTCAACTGCATCAAATCAAAGCTTGGCGAGGACCGAATTCGGAAGTTCGTCGGTAGGGGAACACTACTTCTTAGCTCTATTAATTAACTACTTATTATACTGGAATGGTGCAAGGTATAATAGTCGCTGCAGATGACCTTGCTATCGCTGCCTCCAGGGAAACAGCTCAAATCGCATACGCGCCTTCTGCGTTCTGCAAATTGTCCTCTCTAAGTGGGTTAGCATATGAATGCAAAATTCTCGGCGCAGGGACATAAGTCCCCGAGACATAAGTCCCGAGACATAAGTTGTGTTTTTGTGTTTTTTCAGGACTCATGTTCAACAAAAGTGCGAACTGAATTCGGGACTCATGTCTCACTGGTATGGGATATCAGAAAACTTAATTTCTGGTTTCAGGAAGTGCGGAATCTGGCCCTTTAATCCATTTGAAGTTGTAGAAAACGTCCAAAACTACCTAACAGGTGCAGTTTCATCGGCTGTGTTGTCTGTTTTGAAGACAATGCGCAGTGGCGAAAACGAATTTGAAAAAAAGAGGAGCAAAATCAATGTCCTACCTGGTAAAAGTGTCGAAGTGGATGCTTTTTCAGGAGCCATTGTGCCGGTAAGCCCAGTTGAACTATTTGAGGAAGTGTCATTTTTAATATCTATATACTGATGATATAATAGACCCAAATAATAATTTGGAAAAAAGGGAAAGATATGTGGATGAACAGCACTCGACTGAATTTGAGCATGGTAATGGTTACTTCTGCGTGGATGAAGTTTTCGCATAACTGTGCTCCAAGAAAAGCAAATAATGGATGTCTAAGTTGTAGGTAGGTCTCTAGAATGAAAATTATTTTTAAAATAATTTTAACGATAAAGTCTTAGACGATGCACTGTCCAGAAGACGAATGTACTTTAAAGCTTCGATACTTCTCATTTAAGGGTTTCCTAACTTTTTTTTGATTATTACTAACTACTATTTCTTTATGCTACTTACTTATTAATATTAGTTCTTCATTTCAAAACACTTTGAATTTAATTCAAATTTAATTTAATATAATCAGCTAAAACTACCCTAACTTACCTATAATTTTTAATAATAACAAATATGTTAATCAAAGTTACCCTAAAATCGGTCAAACATTGAATATCCATTTTTTGTTAAGAAACTACCTCCACGTCTGTATTTAAACAAATTCTAACTTCGGAATATTAAAGTACCTAAAAAGGCAAGCCCCTATGCTGGTGTCATTTGTTTCACACTTGTACAAAATTCGTAAATAATGATACACCGGTTTGATATTCAAAAGTGATCAAAGTGATTAATAAATTAATAGAAAACTCAGTTTTTCTTTACGTTATTGTGAAAATGGACATTTCTTAAAATGTTGTTTTTTTTACCGGAAAACAGCAAAGGTGAATATTCAATATGGTTGAAAAGAATAAGTGAGTAATGTTTGCTAAAAATAAGGTTTGCTTCGCTGCTATTGTATTTTTAATGGAGGTGCGGTAATGAGTTTGAAAGGATGAATGAACACAGATCATAGCTTTTGGGTAGTGATTTTTGAGAAATAATTACAAAACTTGTTTATTTGTTTTGTTTGAGAAAAACTAAGTATGGAATCTTAATAAGTGTTATGATATTATCCCAAATATGTATTTTGATGAAAATCGTTTGAGTGGCTTTTGTAAAATTTGGCAGACAAAACAGTACCAAATATTGCAAAGTTTAGTTTGAAAAATTCTATGTAAAGCAAAAGTTGGTATATGAGCATTGGATGTGAGCATTACTTCGGTTTTAAAATTTATCAAAATCCTAGATGGGGTTTTCGCGATATGAGCAGTTCTTAAAATTAGCGGTTTCGGTGCTTCGAATTGAAAATTAAGGACACAATAATTTTGAGAACATTAATCTTACTCTAAGTTTGCACTTTGGTCAAAATCAATGTTGCCGTTTTCAGGGGCCCTATTATGTAAAACGATTTTCGTTGAAACGAAATCGTTTTCGTGTAAACGCGATTGCGTAAAACGAGAATCGTTTAAGATTCAACGATACACGTTTTTTCAACGACTGACATTTAGCAGTCGTATGGCTTTTTTCGTTTTCGTTCAGCTGTTATAAATATTATTGCGTGGAAATGGATGTGCTCATTGGCTTTATGGAAAGCAACCCACTAAAAATTATTTACCCAACAGCCAAGCTAAGGCGAAGTCTAAAATACTTTCTTTACTCTCCACTATCAAAAAAAAAAAAGTAGCAATGGAAGAACATTTTTACAATAAACTTGAAAAATAGTAACAAAAAGTTGTTTATAAACTAAATTTTTGACATTTCACATAGGTGTGAAGTTGGTTGCGCTACAAAAAATGAATGTATTTTCGGTTTCAGTTGGCAACATCTTTCTAACAGCTTTATCGTTTTACATAATCGGTCTTTGTTGTGACTATCGTTTTCTTTATTATCGTTTATTAGCCGCTCGTTTCGTATTACATAATAGGGCCCCTGGTAAACTAAACAAACCTACATTTTTAAGAAATTACTAGATATTATCAAAAATCCATTGTACGATAATATAGAGTACCGGTTTTCGAATTATTAGCCAAAAACTGGGCATGCAGTCTTGGTAATCTCAATTACTTAAGCTTACATATCAATTTTGGTTGAAATCGTTATAAAGGTTTTTGATCAAATCGAACTGGTACGAAAATTGTATATGGGCAGAAAAAAAAAACGTCCTCGAACTGTAAACAAACAAACAGACAGACGGACAGACCAGACAGAATTTTGCGACTCAGTTTTTGAGTTCATCTATGATCGTAATGTCAGAATTGATTAACATCTCGAGTTCGAAATTTTGTACGAAAACAATATCTTTCTCTTACTATACGTAATGGAGAAAGTTAAAAATGACAATGTGACCAAGAGAGAAATTAATGACCAATTTTGGTCACACAAGAGCATTGTGTACCAGTACCAACTCTTTCTGCGACTCATGTTGGATGTGAAATTTCTTTCAATCCTTCCATGGAGAGAGGATTGTCCTCTTCACCAAAAGTCTTTCATTAATTTTCAAATTGACAGCTCGAGTTTTATCGAATAGTACCTATACCTAAGTAATTGTAAATATTTTTTATCAAGCAGATTTCGTATTTTTTGTACTCGTTTTTGTGCGCTTATCTTTCCATCTTTTACAGCCCTATCTTTTCATTTTTCCATTATGTCTCCTCCATCCTGTTTTTATAGTGATTAGGATTACCTATACAAACTTAATGCTTCATCTTTTGTGTTAACAAATTCCAAATCCATCGCATAAACCCAACCTTATTGAGTGCCAATTGTGATGGCATAGTCGCTGAGCCACAATGTGCATTTCTTTGCCTTTGCAAAGCATGAACGAATTGAATTAAAATACCTCAACAAATTGTATTAAATGCATCGAAAGCCAGTTGCGCTACCAATTAAGAAAATCCCGGCAAGAATGTTTTTTTTTTATAATTTACCCCAAGACCGTATACAAAAGGCAGTTGGAAGCAGAACTAAAAGCAACGCCAACAAGGAATTTCATAAACTGACTGCCGTTCTAAAGCAGTCGCCTTCCAGGGTTCTCCTATCACAGCAACCGGCTATAGGTAGGTAGGTATATCATTAAATTCCCCTAATTATTTCAAATAGCAACAATTTGCATTTAACCCATTTTCGATTTGCTCCAACGTTCTGCAGAGTGTGTGCTAAATTGCAAACCGCAATTACGTCTCCTGCCCAGGAGCATATGCGCCCTTTTCTATGGTGCACCGTCACGTTGTATGTATAGCCAACTTGGCGTGACAAACAACAATGGCGCCTATAATGTTGTGGCAAAGGCGACAGATGACGTTAGTGCATCGCATGGTTTTTATAGAATTTCGCATGCCATCGTGTATAATGTATACCGACTCCAATCATGACAGGAAAATTGTACACCACCTTAAACGGTAGGTAAATGTCATGGATAGTCATGCAGAGGGTACCCCATACTTTTGGAACTTATTTGTGGAACACAACATACTCACCAACACACACAGCAAACAGTGACCGATCAAAAGGAAAAGATCAATCGCCACGATCGATAGTGACCGCGCATCCTAATCGTGTCACCCATGATTTGACACATATCCAAGCATCTGTCATAAGCCGCCAGAAGTTTAGATTGCATAAACTGGCGGCCGACGTTCCCATCGCACTGTATATTATACTGAAGACTGAGATAAAGGTCGACGATCGACCAAAGCCCCACTCAACCTCCGGCTTAGTGATCGCGCTCACTTAATGGCGATTTGTCGTCACAAAGATGCGGCTTTTATCGTATTTGGGCTCCATAATCCAATTAAGATAGCCAGCGAGTGCAATTGATCCTATTTTACGGTCCATTTGATGAGATAAATCGGTAGAACCCATTCTCCCGCCCCGATAATCTATTTGAATTTCAAATGAGCCAAACCCGTACCCGATCGGCCGGGACTGTCTGCGAGTCTATGAAGACGTTTGCGCGTGCGCACCGCATTTTAGTCATTAATCATCGTGTCCAATTATTTGCGAAATTTTGTCACATAAATAAGGGAACCAACAAACAGAAGGAAGCAATGTTTTCACCTGTCACAGACAGCGATCGCCGAGAAACAAATGTTCGCTTGCACCCCTCACTATACACGTTTGTTGCCGTGCGAAACGGTAGCACAAATGATGTCTTTGTATATGCACACACCCTTCGACCGGTGGATGAGAAATTTGCACCCCTGGCAGGTACGTTTAACAAGGTGTTAATTGAATTCGTTTTGCATTTGCATTTGAGTATCAACGGCAAGGACCTCCCTAGTTGGAGTGATCATTTATATCGGGGAAATAATTGCTTTCCAGGGATAAAAGGGAAATTGATGATGATGATGAACACAAAATGAAATGTCATGTCAACAGCGATTGTAATCGCCGGCGCAGCGGACAATTGTACGGACAGTGGGAGAGCATATATTGATGGACACGGACGCACATGCGGACATTAGCATGGCTAGGGTACGAGAATATTTTCTGCGACGATTTGACATGTGACTTTAAGCGGTTTTTGTGGTCATTGGCGGTATAAGTATTATGTTGCCAGGAAGGAAGTTGGGACAATGTACAAAATTGACAGAAAAACTGATGAAAGGGAGTCAAATCTGAGTATGGTTAGGTTTTCTGTGTCACATATAGTAGGTATTTGAGGAAAAATGTCGAGTTGGAATGGCGATGGTAGTTTGGCCTTGAAATTAACTCTGGCGTCTTAAGAACTGATCACGACTGCGTTATTGAACTCCCGCACGTCGCAGAATTAATAGCACTCTTCTAAGTGGGAAGTCCTTGTTCATTTTATAATGCACAACATCGTACTCGTATAGGTATATATAGCGTCATTCATTTCGTGGTTTCAAGTTGGTAGCTCTGGCAAACTCAGCTGTCATTTGAAGAGTCATAATAGGTATTAGTTGAATTTTTAACATCTACGATAACGGATCGCTTAACAATCCAACAACGCGTTAAAATTATTAAAACTTACTACAAAAGTGATTATTCAAACGTAGGTAGCCACCTTTCGCGCATTACGCGATTATTATGGTCGTTAAATCGACCGACTAAGCAAGCAAGCGGGAAAATTGTGTAGAAATTTTAAGCGAGTGTAAGCGATACTGATATCGTAGGAACTGCCCAACATCGTAAGGCACGATCAGTCAAAAATTTTGCTGCTATTGAAGATCATGACTTGGACGATATGAGGTTTCAACAAGACGGGGCAACAAGCCACACAACACGACCAATTATAGCTGTATTGCGTGAAAAGTTTCCTGGTAATTTCACGTTCTGGCGACATCAATTGGCCACCAAGATCATGCGATTTGACACTGTTAGATTTTTTTCTGTGGGGCTAAGCAAAAGATCGTGCTTACGCAAATAATCCCAACATTACTCAAGTTATTGCCGAAATACCGCCCGAAATGTGCGAAAAAGTGGTTAAAAATTACCTCAAAAGAATCGCTTGCTGCGAATCTTCACGAGGCCGCCATTTAAAAAACATTATTTTTCACACTTAATGGCAAGGTTCAAACTTTATAATGAAATAACATTTTCATCTAAAATGTATCGCTGTGTGTGTTTTATTTAGCTTTACTTTCGAAACCGAAAAATTGGTGACCCTTTACTACAGTTCTCCACGACTTAGCATTTTGGTGAATAGAGAGGGTATCGTCGCAACGTGTCCTCATTGCAGTGGGAAAACTGTTGGTCTTAAATTCTATGGTCAATATGCGTCGTTAAAGCTTTCTGTCATTCCACAGTGCTCTCTCTAAAATGTTGCCTAGTTGCAAAGAACCGAGTAGGTATTCAATCCAAGGAATTAAAATCGATCCAATTCTCGAAAGCCTTTCCAATCTTACAATCAGTAAAAGAATATGCACTACTGGATTGAAGGTAACTTTTACAGAGAAGCTATAATCGTAACATAGGAAGTTTCCTTCTTTTAAGAACAAGACTCAAAATTACTGTATTATTCGAATTTGACATTATTTTTATTTTTTGTGATTAATTAGTAAGACAACTGAACTTATCAAAAACAAAAGGACAAGAAAAACAAGAAAACCAAATTAACCATGGATTCGGTCAATCACTGAATTGACAAACAAACTGGAAATATGGAACGATTTGTTGCAAAGCTTTGATTTGGTGACCGATTTATTATCAAAGGTTAACCAAATTCAATGATAAGCTAACCGATTACTTAATCAGCTGTGAACAGACCGGGCCCTAATGTATTTTATTTTCAGGATTGGAAATTATTTCATTATTAATAGGATTTTCCCATTAGGAACTATGAAATGGAAATTTAACTGAAAAATTTGATCTCCGAGGTTCATCAAATTCTTCTGATCCACAAGTTAACTACCACCCCAAGGTTAAAATTTGTCTAGCTTCGGTCTACAGAAAAATTTTAGTTAGCGAAATTCACAGGTATGTATTTCCCAGTTGATTTCTTCGTGAATTCTTTTCATACAATTTTTCCAGTTGAAGCATTTGGTCAATCAAAGTTTACCAGCACAGCGGCTGTTAGTGTTACTTGTTACATTTTGGAGTTTGGCGGATAAGTGCTCGTCACAAATATACCCTCTTTGTGCGACACAGTTTCGATTCAACTACACCTTCCACCTTCAAAAATATATCTACAAAAAATTGTTCAGGAATAGTTTCCATTCACATGAACAACCGCCGTATATTTCAAAGAACACCAACATACCCAATGGAGTGCAAACAATCATCTCAATCAAATAAATCGCTTCCACTTAATCAGACAAACAAGACATAATATATCAAAAGCAAATCACTATCAAAAATATGTCACTCATCTATATCCAGAAGGCATTCCTTATAAAAATAACAAATTTGATACGAGAGCATTGTTGGGATATATAAACGTCTTTCCCAGCCATCAATAACACTAATAGACCCTCGAAAATCGTGTCATACCCACCGACGACGTGACATCTCAATTCCGTATACGCTCTCCAACAAGGATACTGATTAATGGCAAACAATCAATCGAGAGCGTCAAGTCAGGTCACACCAACGCATGTAATTCATTCAGAAGTGAGAGCTCATAAAGATCCACATCCTTTGTGTGTAACTGAGTTTTATTCCTTGTCCTTGTGAAAAATTGCGAAAATAACTGGCTAACAATGACGCAAATGCGTGACTGATGTTACTGCCAAGGATGCACCGGATTGTGCTATCAATTTCGAACTAATCGAAGGTAAGGCTGTCTTTTGTGGAATGCGGCAAGCACGTATAAGGAATAACTAATCCACGGGAAAACGACAAAAAAATTTAAATCGCTTTTTTTATATATCTGAACTATTCTTGTGTTTTCTGTGGCATTTCATGTACGGTATGCGATGAGTTCTTCGGTTTGCAACTTGTAATTTGCGAAGCGGTTATGAATGACATAATTTCGCGCGGTAATTAATATTGACGACGGAGACGATGAGGACCTGATGGTCACAGTCCATACAGGAAATTCCTCGTAGTCCTAGTCCTATTCTAACAAGTTCGTGTTTTGAACGGCTGTCGATATGGTGATATTGAAAGTCATAGGGTTGGGGATTCGGATAGTGATAGTGATAGTGATAGTGATAGTGATAGTGATAGTGATGGGATGGAGATTGGGATAGTAAGCACAAAATAACTACTTTGGGCTGACCGACCATAGCCGAAAGCAAAAAGCAATCTACTGCTCGCTTAACGTTTTATAGAGTATTCTCATTTATATAACCTTATAACTGCTCAAACTCCATTAAGTTTTTATATGAAGTTCTAATGTAAGCCACATAGGGAGTTCACTATAATTTCCGCTTCTCCTGGCACATTTCAAGCTGACTCCTTCTGGCTTTTCACATTTAAGGTTAAACTCCCCGTTCAAGTAACACATCTACCTATTACCAACGGCTTAGCATATAATTTCCCTCGGTGCTACTCCCCATTTAAACACTCACCATCTGCCCAATATCTATACTAAACCCGAAATGCCTCTCATAAATGATTAACTCTCCACACCGGCACACCAACTCGCAACGCCACACCGAGATACATATCTTCAAATATATTGTTCCGATTCTAAATAATTAATTGCAAGGCAGTTTGTGAGCGACCGTTTTGCTTCGATAAAAGATTTAATTGCCATACGTACCAAGTGTATGCGTAATAGATTTTCACACGTTTTCCATTTTAACTGTCCATACATATACGGTGGCTGCAGTGTCTACACAAACTACCGGTCACGGAGCATAAGGTACCTATGCCGTATGGATGTATTTTTAATGGATACCCATTACAGATGTAATTGGGATCGTAATTTTCAGGTGACAAGGACATGTTTTGTAATAGAAAAAAATAAACTTTTATTCTTTGTTAGTCAATGTTTCGTTTTGTTTTTCGATTTACAGAATTACGAGTATATCGCATGCCACCAAGTTCTTTTTAATTTCGTTGGCTATTCATGAGTTTAATTTTTTTTTTTAATGGATGGTCAAATCAATATTTCAAAAGACTGACATTTTAACCATCGTTTCGACCTTGATCTGCTTTGACGCATTTTTTACGGTGAGAGGTTACAAATGGAGGTGAAGATTTTGTGTTTTAGCTAGGGGAAGGGAATTTGTAAAGTTATTTAAAAGTCGGGTTAGAAGTTTTTGTTCAAATGGAGAAGTTTTATGGAAGTTTGAAGCAACACCATTGAGGTCGGGCTTTTCACGTGCGAGGGTTATTCTGAATCGTCATTGACAACTGCTGCAGTTTTTAGAGTGATTTTCAATGTGATGTATCGCCGTATCTTTGGAAGAAAAGTTCGTCATGTCCTGTACCTAATTTAAGAAGGGAGACGTGAAATTGTTGCACAAAACCGGCCCAAGAACTGAAACCGAAGGGACCCCAAGACAAAATATGAAACTCTGATTCTATCATAACCTTACACAAAAACCCATTTTTTGGATTTAAGTAAGACTTTCAATTTAGTTTCTTACCAACAAATTTTCGCAGCTAGTTTTATTCATTCGAAGGACCTATAGGTATGGATATTCAGTTCAAAGATATGTGGACTGTGGAGGGCTTATGAGTCATTTCTATGTTTGATTGAGAGATTTTCTTCAACTCTTCTGGACTTTAAGTATTTTATTGCTGTCTTGCTGCTGATGCTGTGCCTTCCCAATAATGTCGAAGCTTTTGGCGTAGCTAATTGTTCTTTAGCCAATATACTACTGGGTTGTCGTCAACGAGGAGCTCTATGGAAGCGGTGAGAGTTAGCCACAGCCGTAATAGCTGTAATAGTCTTGAGTTGACATTTCAGTCGATGACAAGAAAGGCAACTACACGTTGTGTTAATCTAGTGTTCGTTGCAAATTTATTTCCACTATGGCTGTGCAGCCGATTTAATGTTACGATCTTGTTTATGCTTTGAATTAGTTCAAGTCCACGCAATTAAATTGTGTCTTCAAGAATTGTGATGCCACAAAGGCCAGTATAACTGTCAACAACATCAGCAACACGTTTGTTTCAATAAATTGATAATTTCTTAAGCGACCCATCCACTTAGTAGTGTGTCGTTGGAAAATGATTGCTAACAATAAACCTCTGCTGGCCATTATATTACATCTGACATGTCACATACTATACATTCATAATGTTTTAGGGTTAAGGCACAGCGGACATTGCTAACAGCGTACAACTCATCTACGGTTTAACAGCGAAATGCCTCCGAAACCCAAATCATCCACTGTCGGTCGATGTATATTAGATCTATCATCATCTACCACAAGCGGAGAGAATAAACGCCATATGCATTCTAGAAGGTATGGTTAACATTTGTGCTGATTTCTTTAACATTTGACATTGTGCGCTGAAAAGATATTGCATATTGCATCAATGAATGTCGTAAAAAGTATGGGACTTAAGACACAACCTTGTCGAACAGCAGCAGTCTATAGATATTCAATCTATCTATGCCCCCATGTTAGATGCTAAAGACTTCGCAATTTATTGGAAACTCCAAGTGATGGAATCTCGTATTCTAAACGACATAGGCTATATACCTTAGGCTGAGTTATAGCTCGTCCATGTTCATCTTTTTCCCAAACAACAATGGGTTCACTGGACTACTTATATACCATAGGCTTAGAATTGTATATCCTCTGACGATACGTTTAAAATAGTTATTCAAAAGTGTTACGCCCTTCGAGCCCTAATGTCAAAGGAATTTCTTTTCGTGATGGTGGTGACAGAAATGTACCCAGTGGGGTTCTGTGAAGAGCATTTACTATGTGCGTTGCTATGTGACAGGACTGACAAGATGCTAAAGAGGTTAATTGAAGACCTTTGGCAAACATCTATATGCACGAGTAATTCTAAATATAAAAAAAAAAATAATTTAAAATGAGACCTAGATCGCAAGCTTTAAAAATGCATGCCTGTGCCTGGGAAACAGAATGCACAAACTATGAAACTGTAATGGTAACGTGTAAGCAATATTTATGTCGATTTCACATCGAACCACCTTCTGCAGAAAAGCCTACGAAAAGCTTCGCAGATACTTTCTTGTAAACAAAAATGTATTAACAATAGATAAATAAATAAATGGTAATTGGTAATTTTTTGCGTCTTGTAAATAGCCAAATTCTCAAAAAGCGTCCATAGGCGTTGAAAAGAGTCCTGAATTTTCGTAAAGGGGTCCGATTTGGACTATTTTGGAAAAGACGGGTCCCAGTTTGGGAGCAAGGTTCAATCGGACGCTATGAGAGGTCCCATAGCAACATCCAAATCAAGAAGTGATTTCGTGAATCGTGAGGCTAGTACAGATTTGCAACATAAGCGGTACTGAGAGCAGGACTGCTGTAGGAGCTCTCAAAATGAAGGAATCAATATTTCAGTTCTGTCCTTACAGTGAAAATGAAAAGCGCTCTTTGGATGCCGTCAATATTTCAATTGACAAACACCGGCGCATAAATCACACTTGGTGCCATTACACTTCAAGTATAAGTCTGCCTGATCGCAATGGGACTATAACAGCTGTAGCTGCAAGTTAAAAGACAAATTTATCCAGACGCTTGTTCCGTATGTCTGCGCAATTGCTGGAATTCGGTGGCATTCAAAATTTGACGCCTTGTGAGATCTGAGAAATCCAATCTGCTAATTAAGTTTGTCTGCAAGTGGTATACAAATTAACCTCGTCCACAAAGAACATTTTGTGAATCAAAAAATAGACCACGTTTTCCATAGCAGCTATACTAACGCGACGCGTATGGGCCGCTTTAAGAAGACACCCTAGACTTGTCCTCATAACCGATTTGATTTATCAGTGTCTCGCTAATGAGTGCAACCCCAACAAAGCCAATCAGTCACCGACCGTAGCTAATATGGTTGTTGTTCAACTGGCAACCTATACTGTCACCATCCCGACGAGGAATTGATTCTGCTAGCCGGTCACGGTGTGGAATGTTTGTGGCGCCAATTAAGTTCTGTGTGCAGCAAAAACAAACAGCTGCAACTAAGGAGGTATCCAAACAACCTGCACGCCGTATTAGCTATTCACAGACACAGCATACCCGCCTCCTATATGTGTATCGATCAAAGGGATCGCAAAAAAGGAGACTTTTTGAAATTCAAATTAAGTGTGCGCGGTCAGTTTAGCCACCCGTCGGAGAGGTGGACACGGTTGTGTTTTGGCAGATGATATACCATGCGTCAGACAATGCACAGAGTGATTTGGCACAAGCTCGGCCAAAATTGATTGATCGCGTGGCAGGCGTTTAGACACACTAAACCCCAAAGGGATATGATTATGATTACGCCATATGCACCTGCACGCGCTGCGGTTTTTTGGCAGCACTCTCGCGCTTTGTATGCAAATCAGGACAGCTGGATGTTCGGAGACCGCGGCCGAGACAATAACGCAATTAGCACCTCGCTCTAGTTCATTCACCGGCGCGCACTCTGCGTGCTGATTAGCGTCCTCGCACTGTCATCCCCTATCAGAAGGCAATAAATCTCGTCGTGATCCTCGCGCATGCATAAATCTTCGCGCCAGTGCCAACCAAATGCGAAATCCGCGTTCGAAGAATCCGCAATAAATCAAAATTATCTTCATTTCAATTGAAGATGCAGAGATGACGTTGCGATGGTTTGATGGTGCGACCAGTAGGGGACTGTGTGTGAGGCTGGCCTTTGATTTATATGGGCAGATGACTTTTGTCCTCGCACCTCGCACACATTGATCTTTTGCTGGGTATATAATGCACATCGACCCCGATTCGATGTAATACGTGAATCACGGTGAACTACCCATCATTATGCAAGTGCACCCGCGTCATAACTCATCGACAAAAGGCGTCCTTCCACCTTCATACATGTATACAGACGGAGGAGCACTCGCTCGATTGTGTATGAGCACGCATATGTTGCATATCCGTTTGCCGTGCACATGCAATGTTTACCGTTGGGGCGGACCTCACCTGACCGCCCCACATCGTGCATAAGAATCAGCCCTAATTGTACACTGCAGCGACCGACCGACGAGGAGCAAAGCCCCGCATGGACATTTGTCAAAATGTACATACAGCGCGAGGTGCAGTGGAGCTTCGCGCAAGGATAATGGGTCATGAATTATGGCCGCTATCGCATGGGGTTAATCTGAATGTTTGACCTCGCCGGTGACTCAGCGGGGCACAACAAATGTTCACCAAGGACATCCACATCAACATCATGGCGGCACAAGGGTGGTTTTTGCGGCCATAAAACACACCGTCAGCCAATAAAAACAGTTGAAGGGTGACTCGGCTCCGCTGCGCTCAGATGGTAATTCAATTAAGGCAAAGCCACAAAATGTCCTGTTTTTCTAGCGGTGCCATATTTGAATTTGCTAGTTTTTCCTATACACCCGGCCGGACGGCAGGACACAAGGAATGTCATCAGAAGTTGAATTTTAATTCAAAATTTTCGCCGTTTTTGCAAGGCGCTGGCTGTGCAACGATAAAATGATATTAATGCAACGAAAGGAAGGACAATGGGCTGTCTGTCGCTAGGCAAGCATGATTTTCTGGCATTTTTACCCATTAATTTCTGGGATTATGACGGGGTTTTTGCATCAACTTATGGCGGGCACACCACACCGCGGGCAAGTACAAATTGCTTTGTCAGGCTGTTTGTTTCGGCGGCCATTTATCATGTCGTCTTCATGTCAGGAGTGATTTTCCTCAACCTTATTCGATTGAGTTGGGCTGGGCAATTACACACAAGGCCCATGGGCACGCAACTTTTTGACGTTTGTGCGTTTTTCTTAAAAATAATTCGATTGCATGCGCATCTTATACAAATTGCGCTACTGTTTGGGAGAGGAACTGGGAGCTCGCCCTTAGCTCGAGCACGCAAATGAGGGGTACAAATGCGCTTAATGCCCTCTCACTCGAATGAAGTCGGGCATGAGAAGGTCTTCGGTATGCCGGTGAACGCTTGCAGATGAAAGGAATCGAACACGAACAGATTTATGAGATGTAAGCTATAGTTGCTGTAAGTTGGATGGAAAAACGGACCAATTAGGCAAGTCGGGGGAGCGCCGGGCATTGCCGAAGGATGACAAATAATTAGGCTTTCGTGTTTGAACTTTGATTTGGAGATCGAAGTCGAAGTGCGGCTGCAGTGCGCAGAAGGAATGGCGTGTCGGAGCGCCTGCATTGGAATTTGAATGGTAAGTGAGGAGAGAATGAGTGAGTGGACGTGTAGTGGCGGCGAAATGGCAATTGAGGTCAACGATTGCATGGTCGTGGAGTACACGCTCACGACAGTGATCGCGTTACCACTGATCGTCCTTCGATCAAGTAGTTGGTCTACGTATATATGGACATCAGAGAGGCACCGAATCCGCATGCTACTGGATCGAGATTGTGGGACTATTGTGCTGCTTAGTATTGTATGAGAGTACCTACTCGCGCAAAAACATTCACCGGACTATGATTTTATCGAAGTCGTTTAACACAGTCCTTCGCGGTTTCCATGGCCTCCATGCATAGAGCCATCTGAGGCAATTCAGCTTGTAACAAAGTGATGTAGGCGACTGAACGCCTAAGTTGAGAGGTCTATCTTCTGCCTTGCCGTTCCGAATGCTGCAGCTATCAAAAGTAGCCTTACTTAGGTAGAGAAATTACTTGTACCTGCCTAAGGAAGAAGCTCATTAAATTTGTAATCTTCAAGCTGACAAGATAAGCTCAAAGTCCTGGAACGATGAGAATCGATGTGACGGCTTTGACGTTATATGTGTGCTTTATGTGGGTCGATCACGGACTGTAATAAAGTAAATAAGGCGCTATAAATACAGAAGAAGCATTTTCTACTAATCATACATAGGTTCGCGTAGGGGATAATCTTTGTGATGTTGATGCAAGTCTGCCTAAAGCATTGACTGGCTGAGCGAACCTCAGAAGTCTAACACGAGCGCTTCACAAGGTATATTTAAAATGACAGCTACCTTTGATACGTGAGCTACTCTGAAGTACATATTTGAGTTCGAGGACACTTAATGATTATTCAGGGCTATTTAAACTGTCAAGGTAACGAAATTTGAAATTTCACGGGGAAAAATGTGGGGGTGTTTTTTTAAATACCTCCGGAGTATTACAGGTCTATGCAATAAAAGAAAAAAATAGTTTCAAATATTTCCAATTTACTAATCTTCTACTGCAATATTTTGATACTCAAATTTAACAATTTTTTCATTCAAATGCTAATTTTAGCACGAATTTTCTAAACTTTAATTACCTACGAAAGATTTAAATAAAATATTTTTGTTCCACAGTCTAACCCGATCTATATTAACATGTTCGCGGACAAGACGGCATATGCCGTCCAATTTTGCCATTTTTGCTGGGACAAAGCGGGATATGCCATCCAACTTTGTTGTACTCTATAACGCAAAGCGGCAACTGCCGTCAAGTTTTTCATTGAATTATATACGCAATGAAACCTGCTGTCCCGGTAGAAAACAAAACTTTTTGTGAAATGTCCCAGCACACCGCTGGACCATGATCTTAGCTAAAAAAACATAACAAAAGTTATGATTGGTGCATTTTGCAACACCGCTTGCGATTTCAACTGTCCGCGAACGTGTTAAAATAATATTTCAATTAAGAACTTATTACAATTAAGCTAGAGTTGACCTGTTGTATAACATCTACTCTGACTACATTTTAATAAACTTATGGAAGCCATAAATTTCAATATATTTGATTTTAATACAGGATCCAAACCAAAGTGACTAGATTTAAATACAGTGAACATTGGAAAACGTGAACCCCCTAAAACGTGAACACTGTATTTTTTACATTGACTGCTCTAAAACCTGAACAAATCTAAAAGCTCTAAAACGTGAACAGAAATTTTTTCAACATTTCTACATAAAAATGCACTGAATTATTTAATTCGGGGAATCCCATAATATTGACAATGCGTAGTATGTATGTAACTATTTGGTGCCACACGTGCGTGTGCGTAGTGCATAGCTAAAATGTTGGGAAAAATACAACAGAAAAAACTTACAGATTTTTTTTTGTTAAATAAACCTTTTATGTATTTTTAAAACGTTCAAATGTAAAAAAAAATCCAATAAATTTTGCCGTACCAGTATGTGTAAATATGTAAAAAATATTCATGAATCTATACTAATACAAGCAAAAACAAGATAAAATGGAAGAAAATGTGTTTTATTCATAAAATGTTACATTCCATAACGTGAACAATCTCGAAAACATGAACACCCTCAGTTTTAATTAGTTCACGTTTTCCAATGTTCACTCTATATTGTATATTGGTATTACTTTTGAACCCAAAAATAGTATTTTGTAGCTTGGCTAAGAACTTTTCGTTAGTTTGAGCGTCATACATCATACTTAATGGAGAACATATAGTGGATGATTAGCATAAAGCTTTTGTAAGAGAAAAACGTTTAAAAAATACGTACAAATAATTGAAAGTAATACTGAAACAGGGTTAAATTGATAATCAATGAGAATTCAATTCTTACAAGTAAGTAACTTAAATTTCAAATCATTCTTGTACGAGGATACATTATTTCTTTTCTTTAAGCTGCTAATCTAAAGCGCGGATATATGTTCCTATTTGATTTGCTTTTGAAGTTAAGGGCGGTCTAGAGGTTCCAGTTAATTGCCTCAGCAATATATATCTACACATATTACATAAAAAAGTAAGTAAGTAAACTGAATAATTAATAAGATAATTATTGTGGCATTCATGCGTGTATACAGCAGCACTGCATAGGAATATTTTCAAAGGAGATAAACGACCACGGGAATTTGCCTATGCTTGACAATGTTCTGTATGTGATGTAATATTTAAAAACAATAAAAATTAGTATTATAATAAAATATTTTCGGTGTTGAAATATGTCTCATAGCTACTTATAAATCAAATCTTAAGAAGTATTAAAATATAATAAGATTGTAACAGCTCAATTTGTTGGAAAATATGATGTTCATTGGGAACAAACACTTGCTGATGGTGCAGCTGTCGCTCATCCTTAACAAATCCGAACATTATTAGCGATTACTTTATCTACCTGTTTTCCATCGAATCCATCTAAATTGTGGACAAAATTTCAAGGCTATCTATATAGGAAGTTATTCTGATTCGAATGCGTATGGAAATGGAGGGGGTACTGCTAGTGGGTTTATAAAAAGCAAACGATGGATTGAATTTGAAGCAAATTATATTTTAATTCGAATACAAAATGTATTGAAATTCAATAATTTTTCAATATTAAAATGAGTTGAATTTAAATAATTGCGCATTTAAACCCATCTCCATCTATATTAAAATTTTGTAATAACATACATTATTTAAGAATAATAAATTTCCTATAGGTTGCTTAATTTTAATATAGGTATGTATTGTTTAATGTATATGCAAAATATTAAATTATAATATTTTCTCGGCGTTGAATTATGTACAATAGACTAGGTGTTCAGGAATATGTGCACCATATGGTGCCAAACAACGCGTATATATTGCATTATATTTTGTATAAATATATCTTGTCTACTATTATAATTGATCGCACTCTTTGCCCTTATTTCTAACATGTTACACTACTCCGAATATCAACGTTTATATTGTTCACTCTCTTTTTGTAAACTACTTTTGTCTTATTCGTTATGTTTGTTGCAATTGTGTCAGCTAAAATCAGTTTATTTCAATTTAAATCATCAGCTAGTGCATATCGGTAGTAGATATAAATAAAAAATATATGTCGTTACGTTATGTCGTTAAGGAAAAAACGTTACAGTCCAAATCATACAAAGACACTTGGCTATTTGATTAAATACTCCCCATAACTAGTCAGGTTGTACAGAATTAAGATGGGAAACGATAGCTCCTTATAATAATCGAACAAATTACCTTTGACGTCAAGAAATGTAGACAAGGCGATGCATTGCGCTTTAACTGCTTCAAAATTAATTGTGAATGATAATGCCTTCATCCTCAGCGAGGCGGAACCGGAACGTCTAAATAGACAGCTTTAAATACATTTTAAGGTACAAAATCAAGCAAAGAATTGCCAATCAAGAAAGTCTTCAATTTAGTAAGGAATTCAGTGAGGGTATTCTTTGAGGATATAACCCGATAGCCAGAGACAAATAGTTTTCAAAAAACGGTTGCCTCCGATGAAGTACAGCATAACCAATTGTAAGAGGGACTATATCACGAATTTGTGTCTGCCTTTCGCTCGGCATCAATTCAATTTAAATTTCCGTTCAATTTGCTTTTTTATTAATTTTTTACTAAAAACTATTTACCAATTATTTTTAAGATATTATATGAAAAGAAAAATAAGTGAACAAGAATAAATAAAGGCCAACACTTCTATATCGGTGTTTAGGTCCACTTACTCAGTGGCAAAGGCTGTGTGATTGGAATTGTTTCAACAGTAGATGGCGTTTTTAGAACTGGATGGCAACAAACCGTTTTAAACATCAACCGATTACAGATCGCACTTAACGTACAGGAAAGAGTCCCGAAGGCTTACAATGATCTCTTCATTTGTAAGAGGAAATAAATGGGGCATGAGGCCGTCAATATTATATTGGATATTCATAATGGTATAGTAAGACCCATAATTACATAATGGGATACAAGGAACAGCCCGCATTGCCGTTACGGGTACTTCACGTACCACACCAACGGTTGCACTGGAAGCGTTTATGCATCTTTTACCACTGGACTTACAAATACAATAATCAATTGCAGGTAATAGGGTTTTTTAAAAACAGTAGAACAGGACGCAGTGGCTTAGTGGTTAGTGTGTTGGACTACTAAACGAGGGGTTCAGGTTCGAATCCCGCAAAAACCCAACTTCCAACTCAGGGTTTTTTCACTACGCCACCTCTCGCGAACGTCTGACAAACATCCGAGAGTATGACGGTCATGAAAGAGCTTCTCAATTACCCGTTTGGAATCGGCATAAAATTGTAGATCCATTCGTTCCAAAAATTAAAACTCACACAAAACGAATGGTTGCGAGAAGCTAGGCCTAGGGTCCCTACGAACCTGTTGCGCCAAAAATTATTACTATTTGAAGGAATCATTCTCCGAAATTCCGGAAAAAGCGGATGAAAGTCTTGGTACGCTTGATTTTGACACACCGTACGATATGTGCACCCAGACAGAGAGGATTGACATAGGAACTTGGTCTCGAGAGAAAATAAGACCTCGATATATACTGGCGGTTCCAAAACCAGTAAGGGCACAGGGTCTGATATATTCTCCAGTGAACTGGACCTATATTTGGCCCTGAAACTTTCGGACACATGCAGGGGCGGCAGGCAGAGATTCTGGCCTTACTCAAAGCTGCGGAGGTACTTGAGGTGAGATCGATATCCAATAAGAATATCGCCATCTGCATTGATAAAGCGCTAGAATCACATACAATTAAATCTGAACTAGTCAGGAATTGCCGCATGTTTTGGGAATAATGTTCGCAGAACCGTGTCAGTTTATGATTGGTTCTTGGGCATTGTGATATTGAAGGTAACGAAAAGGTCGACGCTCTGGCCAAGGAATAAGCGGAGCTCCCACTCGATACAATTATTGAGGGTATAAGACCACCTATAGCCGTGGCAAAAAGGGTTGTTTTCGAAAAAAAAAACATCCCATACCTATATCACAAAATGGTCACAACTAGAAGGTCACAGGGTCTCAAAGGCACTGTGGCCCATATTCAACCGAGAAAAGTCTGAAGAATCAATCTCAGTAGAATAAAGTTAAGGTTAACGTTAGGAATATATACTCTGTGAACATTGCCTTCTAAGGAAAACATGCCATGAGACTAGGACTTGGACGATCGCAGATCTTGTAAAAACTAAGCCTGTTTATAGCCCTTCGGCTTTTACAAATGTTCCTTCGGTTTTTTGCCCTTTGTGCAGGTACCGACGGTACCTATCTCTAGTTTTAATCTTCATACACAAAGTGATTACTAGCACGCAGCTTAAAGTTGAAAAATGTGCTTACCAGTCTTAGGTAGGTTCTTAATAAGGTTTGTTAATGTGGTGGTACAATCCAGGCCCCAACCAACTGTCTCCATAAATGCGCACTCTAAATTGGTTGATGTCATCCTCCTCTATTGCGCAAAGGCTTCGAGTCGAGCATTTGTCCGTCCATCAACCGACGATATCTTTTTTTAACTACAGGCGCATGTCGCTATACATCAAGGGTAAGTTCTCAAAATAATTAAAAAAAAATATTCCACCACCTGTGCTCCTTCCAATCAGCTCCATCAGCACCTTATACACGCAGCACTCACGACTCACTGATCCAATTGTCAAGGAAACCGTGCATCCCCTAGTTAATCATAATCAAAGGTGACACCAACTTACCGGGACGAGCAGTTCGCATGCAAAATATTACGAAATTGCCGTATACTTGTACACTGTGTGTATATATGCGAAGTGGAAGTATCCAGCAGCGTTCATCAGCGCGCGTAAATCGTTTCTTTCACTGAACTGAAAAATTCTGGATCAACCTACACGCACCGGGTTCCCACTGTCCAATGTCCATCCTCATCAAATCACTTAATTCGGATAAAAATAAAATATATCTGATCGCAGTTGCCATTGTGTTGTCGCACGCATGACATTCTCAGGTCTCCGTCTCAGCTGAAGTTGGCTGAAATCGAAATGAGCTTCACTCGTTCCCAGGATTCATAACTTCGAATCAACGAAGGGCGAGCCAATCCGATGTGATGGACCATAATATCGTTGGGTTCACCTTTTTCGTATATCCAACACACATCGAGCATGCATCCTAAGCGTTTAACAAGTTCCTGGTTCGCATTTGAGGTTTAATGCCCCGGGCCCGATTGTCTTAATTCGCGTTGACAGTTTCTTTGGAGTTTTCATCGCCTTCGCGTATGTATATGACGATTGGACGGATCAGGTTGCTGGGATAATTCCACGGAGGGAATTGGTCTTCACTTCTAAGAAACTGTTTTTTTTTAAGAAGTCTCCCACATGGGTGATACTTGAAATCGGTCTAATGACGTTAATCCTATTAAAGGGTTCTTTGCGCATCATGCGAACAGGAGTTTATGGGAAAATTTATTTGCAACTGTTGTGAGAGGTATATAATTGTGCGGCGATGAAGGAGGGACGGTTAGACGGTGCGGTTCAATTTTCGACACAACTGCGAAAATTAGCCGCTTCGGAGACGTTTCCCACAGTGCATTGCTTCTGGATAGGGGCTTTGAAGATTTGTTTTCAAGTTTGTGGTAGCATGATGGGTAATGGGAGCAGATAACTCATGTGTATTACTGTGACGTTTTGTCCCCCGTATATATGATCAATCTCTTAAGTCTGATTACCTAATTTTTGCTGCTGAGGTACCTACGTCACCCATTTATAGTCGCTTGTGTGTCACCGCCTTAATCTTACAATTCAGACCATTCTGAAACCACCTTCTTTGCTGAGTATAAACGAAATCTCTGGCAGCACTGGCACACATGTGTTGGTGCATAGCCGATGCTGGGTTATTAAATTGTAGGTATTCTGTCTCTTTGTTGCTGGGAAATAGATCATTCTAAGTCTAACGACATTTGGCAGCACTTTTAAACAAATATTGATTGATCGCTTTCGCCCACTGCTCGACATGAACTTTTCCTTAATTAAAGGTACCACCCTCATGTCGTTGTGTCTGAAAAATGGTGAAATAGTCACAATTATTTGGCAGCATTAAAAAACAAATTCGGTGCATCGATGCGTGCTTAAAATCCTACTTTACTTTGCTGTGCTGAGATCGAAGCTAAAAAGCTAGCCTATTGTAGGAAACTACTTCATGTTTTTTTTTACTAAAATATTCCGCAAATCTACCACTCTTGGCAGCATTGGTAAGTAAATTTTGCTTCGTCACTTAAGAAAGCTGCTCTGTACGTACGTTTATATTTATGTATACTGAGGTACTAATTGTCCTTTGTAACTGAAAAGGGGTGCATATCGACCAAACTTGGCTGCACTGGCACTCAAAATTAGGTGCATCAATGACGCCCAACTAAATGCATGCCTATTTAGCTTACACACTTTATGCCGTTGTCTCTTTAATGTGTGCAACTCAATACCAACTCACAGTCCTTGGAATCTGAACTTGGTGGATGGCAGTCATACGTTACTGTGAATGCACGTCAATTTAATCGATTTTATCTTGTCAATTTTCGCCATAAAAATAAAATGACTTGATAGTGTTCAGTCATAATTTGTTGTTCTCCGTTTTCTTTATATTTTCCTATTTCCTCTATTTAATTTGTAATGTATTACCTTATGTCTATGAAAGGTTGTGTTCTTTGGTAACAAGAAATAAATTAATAAATTATTTAACTTTAGGCACTTCGTGTTGTTGTCACCGCAAGTTCTGCAAGTCAACCATGTTTGGCAGCACTGACCAGTTTGTATATTTTCGACTCGTTTTATATTCACCGTCTATCACTATCACAGCATTCTGAATAGCTTTCGCTTTTGAACGTCTGGCAGTACTAGTAATCTCTCTTTATAGCAATAACCTGTTTTATTCCAGACGCACAGATCCTCCAAAGACCTCACATCTTTTACTCAATTCCAACTGCCAGCAAATCCCACTGAGACACCGCAGCTTGATTCACAAACATCAAAGTTGCAAATCGAACTTAAAACTCCATTCAAGCTCAATTCAGAGGCCAAATTAGTTAGAAAGCCTCCCCGCCTATGAATATCAATACCAACTTATCGGTTTTCGAAAATCGCAACAATTTTACGATCAATTAAAGTCGCAACGTGCCATAAACACACACACACTCCCATGAATACTTTTAACAACCAAACTGGCAACATTCTATCTCATCGGCAACAACCAACAACAACCGACAAGCAACAGAACCTTGTGTCGTAAAAACATCCAATTTCCAGGCTAAATTGTGTGGCGATTTTTATAACATTCGGTAATTCAAGCTCACATTTGAGGTAAGCCCTCTCGGCTCCAAATCGAATTTCATTTTAACGATCAATAAAAATCGACAGCGAGACAATGAGACGTCCCGATGGTGTATGGTGGCGCGCAGTGGCACTGGGTATATTATATGTGTATTGTGCGAGCCCACCTTCGACGAAAGCCATCATCAGCCAGTTGTATAGAGCCCCCGCCCGGCGACCCGTCTCCTTCTTAATGTGTGTGTGTGGTGCCAAATGAGATTGGCAACATTGTTGCGGGTGTGCACAATTAATTGCCCCACAGTTGTTATAGGTAGTCGTTTGGTTCATGTTTGGTTCACATATGGCGTAAAGATGAGGACCTACGCTGCTGGGTTAGTCTTAAAAATTTCGCTGCAAATAAGTAACAAGGTGCTCATTAAAAACGCCATTAATGCAATAAACCGAAGAGCAAACATCGATTAAACAATATTTATGAGGCTTCAGTGCGATGCGGTTAGCACTGTTGCAACATGCATAAGGGATTTTGTTTTATTTTCGTCATATTGTATGTAGAGGTACACAATGTTGCAAAGTGCAGTGGTGGGCTTCCATGTGACTGCGCTTTCTTACGGACGCATAAACAGCATTAGTGCCGTGATAATTGAGAATAGGTACTTTGTTTATGACATGGGGGCTTATTTTTGAACGTATATATTTATCAACTGACCGACGGTTAGTTTGGTCGAAGAATGACAAAAATATCAGTAAAAAGATCGCACACATGCTTAAATTTATTGGAAGCCATAGCTAAGACCGTCAAATATTTTTCATTACGATCAATACTAAATAAACGAAAAGTATTGATTAGAATGGGGAAATATTAGCAAGGTGTCAAAAAGGATAGCCTCATCGTCCAGTTTTTAAATTTTAGTGGGAATTCTAGGAGGAGCTAAGCCCTGGTTTCATAGGGACCTATTGCTATAAATATTTTTTTGTTCACTCGTTGGTTCCAATAGAAAGTTTCGAAGACCGAATGGCATGTGCATCTCAGAGGTCCGTATAGGTTCGCCCCAACTGCAGATGGACCTTTTCCCAGCTGACTACTAGGTAAATTAGTTGTGTCCAAAATGGCACAGCAATGACCCCGCACTTGAAGTTTGCACTGATGGATCTAAAGTGTCGGAAGTTTTTCTCTTAAGTACTTGAAGTCTACTTCTCCATACTTTTAGTTTTTTTTTTTACAGGCGGAAATAATGACTATAGGTGAGGTGGGTGGTGGGTCGCCGACTTCTCTTGTAAAGTCAGACAGCCATAAGAGACTTGAATATACACCAACAACCAGATCAATAATGGTAGCACAACGCCGGGAATATCACAACGAAATTTCGGATTGCTGTTAAGTTACCCTGAACTGGGTCCCAAGAAATTAATATGCCAAAAAAATATGCCTTGTTTAGAAAAATATAAAAATAAAAATTGCATAGCTTACAAATGCATAGTTTGCAAGAGGTGATTGAACCTACATAGTTACAAAATGTTGGTTGATCGACAGGTAGTTAAACCTTATTTGGTAGAGAGCTTTTTTTACGCGTCAGTCAATTAGATAATTGTAACATAAGCATGACTAGGCATGCCAGACGTCCTATTTTACGAGGACATCAAAAAAAAATGTTGGGCATATTTTGTAATAAATGGGTGAATATTTCAAAATATTAATATTCTGCGGTCCGACGTTTATAGGCTAAAAAACATATATATTTTTAAATATTTGACTGAGATACAATTTTATAGTAACTCTTTTAACATATGCACATATAAAAAATAAATATTCATTTTTAGTAACGCCGAAATTTTAACTTCAACCTAAGAAATGTCATTACCATGGCATGTCCCCAGCTGTACCTTCCTTCAACAAATGCATTTTATTTGTAAAATGTAAGCCGGTTTGCAAATTTTATTGATGAAGAATTGAAGAAGAAAGTACAATGGGGACTGTGGCCCAGTCAATTTATTTTTAAAGTGCATTCAAAGTTATGTGAAAATTATTTAGTGAGTGTCCCCATAAAAATTGTCATTTCCGTGACAAAAAATAATTCTTTATAAATTTCGAATTTAACGGCCGCAGAGTAGGCTGCTGATTTCACATTAATAACGGGACTTGGTGATTGTTTTCGGCACATTTTACAATAATCCCATTATACATCAGTAGTGAGCTTTCTTTCATGTTGTGAAGGTGTTTTAGGTTTTCGTTACCCGAATTTGTCATTATCGTGTCAAGTCTTTTTGATTATAATATGTTTATAATTAAATCTATTTTTTTTGCAATACATGACTTTTTTATGAAGTTAATTAATAAGATGAGTTTAAACAAAAATATTCAGTAAAGTTCAGTTTTATTTTAGAAAAATACCTTTCAATGTCATTTCCATGTCGTCATTTCCATGTTTCCCGTGGCATACATGGTAATGACAGTTCGGACACGGAAATGACATAGTCAAGCAAATTACAAAAAAAAATCAAATATTTTCACTTTTATTTTAAGTTTATATATAAGCTCATCTGCATTTATCATGGCACCTCGCAATAATGTAAAGAAAAACGCTGAAAATGATAAAAAAAAACTACGCGCGGAAAAGGAACGTGAACGTCGAAAGAGGATTCGAGAAGATCCTGAAAAATATCTATAACAGAAAGAAAAAGAAAAACAAAGATGTAGTTAAATAGTTAAATCTATAAAAGATATGACTGCACGAGAACAACGGAAACAAAGAAAAAACTGGAAAGAAATACAAAAACTTACCGTCAAAATAAGTGTCATGCAAATGGTAATGGAGGTAATATTATGCGAATTTAATAATTGCATATCTTCGTACCCGAGTGCAAAAAAATTAAACGAAAATCTGTTTTACCACAAATATCAATAAGTTATAAAAAAATATATATATAAAAAAATTGTAAATTGTTTTTGTAACGAAAAATATATAAAGCCTATTACTAATTGTCTAATTGGGAAAGAATACCTATCAATGGATAAACATCTTTTACATGGGATAGATCTTTAACCGAAAAATAGCAAGTATTGTATTAATTATTTTTTTTTTAAGATGTTGCAGCTCGTGAAGATAGCACAGCGTTGAATATGATAATTCAGTATATTAGATCTATCAATTAAGCTATACCTACTTTTAACTCAATGTGGCACCTTAAATGCTTTAAAAATGGGGTATCGTTTGCATAGTTTAGCTATGCTACTCTAATGATCAGTTCTACGATTAGTTTACCCTTGAATGAGAGATCAAAGTCACTGACATTGACAGCATATTGGCAGCTTCGGCTATTGCCCGAATCTCCGCCTGAAAGACAATCTGATTGAGTGGTTTATATTTAACTCTTCAGAGAAAATTCCAGCACCTGTTCCACAGTCCATCTTAGATCCATCTGTGTATATGAATATCGATTTCCATCGATTTTGTGGGCTCATCTGTGTTCCATTCCTTCCTGCTGGAAAAATAGCAAGAGAATGGTTTGTCGAAGTCAAGATGGGGAGACAAGTAGTCAGAAGTGACAGCGTCTCCCACGTATTTGTTTTGTATGGTTTGCAGCTTTCGGTTTGGCTGATTGTGAGGGCACTTTTGGCTGGAGATTCTTGCATGTGCAGGTCTTTTGGTACCAGGTAGAGGATTGCCTCCATTCAAGCAGTAGTTGTTGTTCTTATTGCGCTGGTTGTACCTATAAAAACTAGTCTTTGTATTTTGGTCATAAGTTTGAGATTCGATGCATTATTTTGTTGTTTGGTAACCACATTTTGCCGAAGATTCGGTTGCATGCGTCAAAAGCATTTGCACCTTTTTTTACTCTTTTATGATGTTTAATTTCCACTTAAGAGCTTCCTATCTAAGATTGTACCCAGATATTTAGCACTTTCGGCTACCCTAAGGCGTATACCCTCAATAGTTGGAGGATCGAAGTTTGGAATCACTCTTTTGTTACTGAACAAGACAATAGTTCAGTCTTTTGTGGATTGACTCCAAGATTGTTTCGCCCACATATTGAGTGTTCGTAATGCGTTTTCGAGTAGTTCGCTCATGGTCGGTAGGAATTTGCCTGTTGCAAGTATTTCTACATAAGCAGTTACTTTGTCCCTTTATTTTGGAATTCCACTAGGATTTCGTTTATGACAAGGACCCAGAGTAAGGGGGTATAACTCCCCCTTGTGGTGTACCTCTTGAGGCTGTCACTCTGTGGTCAATGTTTTTGCATTGATTTTCCTTTTATTGAGCAAGCTTCCAATAACACTGGTTAGCGTTTGGTCAACGTTAGAATTAGGTAGGTAGTGCTCTATTCACTGCGAACGTCTTAACATTGTTGAATGCCCCTTCAATGTCTATTCTTTATACTTGAGAGACCTTTCAGTGGTGCCGGTGACTTCATGCAACGCGGTCCCAACCCCTTTACCGTTAATGTATAGGGATGCTAAGCCGTTGATATGAAACTATCGTCAAGCCGAATGCGGATAAAAACGTTTTAAAGCTTTTCGAAGGTTTTCAAGACAAAAGATGTAAGGCTTATAGGCCTGAAGTCCTTGGTAGTCGTATGGTTGGACATGCCTGTCATCGGAATGAAGACGGCCTGGGAATGTGAGCAAATTCTAGGCAGCGTGTAAAGAGTCTCATCAGGGCTAGTATAATAATTGGCCTGGCATTCTCTAGCATGATTGGAAAAATCCCGTCAAGCCCAAGTGATTTACATAAATGCCTATACCCTCTGGAATTGTTGCAACGGTAGTTGCGATGCTTGGTATAGACTGGGCGGTTGTTTTGTGTATACAACCCGGGAAGTGCGTAAAAGGAGACTAAAGTCTCTTCAGAGGACTACGCGTGGACTGTCCACTTTTGTCTTTAAGATATCCTGGAACCGCCGGTTCTTTCGATAGGATTTTCCTAAGTATATCTGATTTTCTACCGGCTTTGTATGGATTATGGATCCCATGTCTGACTGGGATTTGGTGCGCTTGGCCAAATTGAACAGAGATCTGGCTTTATTTCTAATTTTAAGGATTTCCTTAGACCACCACTATGGATAACTACTTTTCTTGATTGTCCGTGTAGGACAGCTATATCATGTGCCATACTTAGAATTTAGTTTAAGTTCTCTGTGAATGCATCGTCTGGTGTCATTATGTCTTGATCTATCAGATTTTGGTCATTTCTCACGGCCTCTGAGACGAACGTATCCCAGTTGGTGAGCCTTGTGTTTCTGAATCTACTTGTAACTACTGCCTGTTCATCTACTAGAAATTCTATAATCCTGGTGATCTGAGAAGGATGGCTCAGAGAAACTCAATTCTTCATAGTTAGAACTTGTGAGTTACTCTAAAGTGTTAGGTCCAGTACCTCACGCCTATTCCTAGTAACAAAGTTTGACAATAACAATTTTAGCTTTCTGGAGACTATTTTTTTTATTGGTCTTACTTTTATTTTATTTTCGCAATTGTATCATTTGAAGTTGACCATATTGACAACTATAGAAAACTCTGCTTTAATTGACAATGCAGCCTTAGAAGAATGAATTGTCTAGGGTCCTTACAATCTTCCAACATACCAGTCGCAGTCCCAAAAGAAAACTTCCTTATATTTCCCTAGAACAGTAAGTCCATGCACTAAAAATGTTACCAACCCTCTCCATACCGATACCGACGTGCCCCGGTCCACTCATCCAATTATCACCGAAATGCAAAGTCATCCCTTGTCCCACCGAACACAAACACAATATAAGAGGATTTATGAGTGTGAACAAATAATGTCCTAATCTCTGCACGAAATGTATCTCGAACCAGCCGCACCATACCATACAAACATGCGACTTGAAGTAAAAATCAAAGAAAAAGGCACCCACAGTCTATACCGTAAATAAATTACGAATGTAATTATGAAAGGTAGGAACTCACACCTCCGATAAGAGGCGTCATTCGCATATACAGTTGCTGTGGGCCCGGTTTCTTTTTATCCGTTTAGCATGCCATAATTACCTGGCATAAAGTGGCCTTAATTGGTTTCTTGATGTGACCATGCTTCGCTTTATCAATTTGCCTTTTCATTTTTCTTCCTTTATACGCAGCCCCAGCAACACTATGTTCACATCCTGAATGGGTGTCGCGTCTCTCGCTGCTTTGGCGCGTAGAACTTGTTTCAGAACTTTCTTGGCAGATTATCCCAGAATAGCAAGTGAATCCGATAAATTGCTACATCGAGAGGAAGATGTTATTCGCGATGAATGAGAATAACCACAAAGAAAAAAAAAAAGGAACGATGTCTCAATTCGAGCACAAACACTCGACCGACGCGACGACATGAGACTGAGGCACGGGAAGTTCAATGCAATAAAAGGAAGACAAACGTGGCATTAATTTTGTTTATGGGACAAGTTTTAAGGATTAATTCGGAATGGTTACGATTCAGCGGTTCACAGTCGTAAATTTCACTCGAAATTGATTGAATTTTTGACAGCAACATCAGGTAACGAGTGAAAGGGGAATGCTTCGTGGCAGAAGGACTTTCATAAAGAAGGGTATTGAAATCTGCACTGAGAAGGAACACTACAATTCTGGCTTCGGGGAGTCCTATGATGTATAGGTATGAAGGGGCGAACTATACGTTTGGATTTTAGAAACGGTTAGTCCAAGAGGCGGCTAAAAACAGCCGCAATGCGATAGCTTCGTTGCGTTTCCCAGTGGGGTGTATGGCATCGGAGATCGGTTAAGGAACAACATACTTATATCATGTCCACTCCATGGTTTGGTTGCATTTTCTCTGCTCAGATTCATAGGCGTGCTATAGAGATGCAGCAACTGGAGCCGCACTCAGACATGAATACAATGGTCTACCTCGAAAGACGAATCCTTGTAGTGACTTTTCTTTTGAAGGAATTTCGACTACTGTTTCGAAACGTACCTACTTTTAGCTTTTATTAAACATTGGTGGATCAGATTTTGTACGCTTTATAGCCTCGCCCTCGACTGTGGCTTTTAAAAGTCCCGGCAGTATTTCTACCCATAGCGGGAGGCATATTGCGATGAAACAAAACATGAATGTTGCTCCACGAAGTCGTGTGTTATGTCCCAGATCAGATATGTTTTTTTACATATCGAGAATCAGGATATCTGGAAGGAAAGTAACAAAACATATAATGAACCCTCAAGGGTAGAGTTGAGTAGGTATAGTCATCCGTCAGCCGTTGAAAGTCACCATAAGTCTCCGATCAAGCAAATGAAATCATCATATCAGCTACAAACGATATCTCACAAAGACTGCGTTTTTTGCCAAACTCGATATAGGTCCCTACACCGCAGGCAAACGCACTACTTCAAATGCAATACCAAGTGAATCCACCCATAGCCAACTACACACTTAGAGAAACAAAGAACCATTACATGTCGTGTCACATTCCAATTGCCAACTTATCCAACCGTTTAAGGTTAATCGAATTCAGTTTCATAAAGCATACCAATCGCTGTGCTGCACTCCAGTGAGCGGATGCATCTGGAGCGGTCTCATGCTAAATTGCTTGCAACCTGTATCTCCAAGCCCCGTCACCTTATATGACTGCAAACCGAGATAATCTCTCCAACGTCTGATGTCTGAGATGAGATCTTTCTTCTCGGCAATACCGTTATATAGCTCAAGTCACCCGAATCTATGGCGGTTGGAATACCTACTTAATTGCACCAAAGTCACCATTAGACAAAGCACCAGCACCATACAATCAACACCAAGTGCGCCGGCCTTTCTAACAATGTTCAATGTAGGTATCCATATAATGAGCAGCGTTTTCTATTCGAAATCCTCATAAATATAAATGGCCGCAAAGAGCCGTTATAATTGCTACAACTATACACCGTGGCATAGAACGGCTGATGGCATGCAAATGTGCATGTGCAAGTTGGTAGCAACAAGCACTCCACTCAAGGGAACAATGAGAGCAAGATCCTTATCACCGGGCAGGTAATTCTGTTCAGGCCATGTTATCCGCTGTACGTTTTTTTTGTTTGCTTCTATGTTTTGCATGCGCCTAAAGCGATGGATGGCTGGGTACTGGGTGACTGGATAGATGGGAATGGGTCTTTTGTTTGGCCTATCAGAGTCGCATTGTGTAGCATTGGTGGTGGCTGGGTGGGGTAGGTTGAGTTAGGCTGAGGCAGGCAACCAGAGCGCGAACGTAATTAACGTTTCAAGAGTGGATGGCATATTGGGAATCGCGTAATCGCTGTTTCGGGGGCAGTTGAGTGGTAAGTCGAGAGTCACAAAGGGGGCTCCAAACGTTTTTATAAGCACTTGACAAAAAAAATATTTCAAGTCTGTAGGGACCCTAGTAATAGCTCCTAGCCTCTTAAAACTATTCGTTTTTTGTGAGTTTTTAATTTTTTTGGAACAAATGGGAGGGATCTACAATTTTATGACGAGTCCAAACGGCTAATTGAGAACGCTGTTATGGCCTTCAAGCCTTCAAGCTATCCCAATCAAAATCTTGTGAAGGCTGTATAATGGTATAGAACTTTGAAGTGGAATAAGTCAAAGATTTTTTTTTTTATCCGAGGGTAGGTGAAAATCTTCCAAAGACACTATGAGAAAAGCAAGCGCGTTCTCATAGTAGTGTCAGATTTTTACTGACTAAAAACACCACCCTTCTAAAGATTGTTAGATACTGCAACTAAGATATAACTTATCAAGCAATTTTTCTATCATTAAATAACAACTTTTTACAGGTTACTGACCAATGAAAGATCCTGCGTGTTCCGCAAATTTGACGCGGTTAATATTATCTTGCCAAGTCGAACGGTTTCATTCTTTGTATAGTCGGCGCAATAAATTGCTCTCGTCCAAGATTTGTCGGACTGTATTATTGATATGTCCGATTAGTCGGTTTCAGTGCTTTCTCGCGAAGCTTCTATTTTCAGCTTCGATTGTTGGAATTCCGAGATCCCTATGGATATCGTCGTTTCTAATATACCATGGCGCTTGTACAATTTCTCTAAGCACTTTATTTTGAAAAGTTTGTAGAATATTGACATTTGTTTTCTTGGTACAACCCCAAAGTTGTATACCGTAGGTCCACACCGGCTTTAGCACTTGCTTGTATAAAAGCAGTTTGTTCTCAGTACTGAGCTGGGAATGTTTTCCGAGTAACCAGTACATTTCTCTATATTTGATATCGAGTTCTTTACGTTTCATTTTCACGTGCGAATTCCATTTCAGCTTTGCGTCGAGTGTCATTCCCAGGTATTTGGAATCGTTTGCAAAGGGTATTCGGGCCAAGTTTAGAAAAATTTTCTTATAGGTGAAATTCACGTGAACAGATTAAGTTTCGTTGAAGGCGATCCGCCAGTTACTTGTCCATTAATTTACCTTATTCACTGCGGCTTGCGGCTTGCTTTGTAGTCGCTTCTTCGATTGTATTATACCTTCTGCTAGGATAGCTGTGTCGTCGGCGAACGTAGCAAGGGTAGTGCCATCTTCCCTTGGTATGTCGCGTGTATATAACAAAAAGAGAAGCGGACCAAGGACGGTTCCTTGCGGTACCCCGGCCGAAATTTCTTTTAGCTCCGAGTATTCGTTTCCATTTCTAACACGGAAGAGTCTATTCCCGAGATATGATTCTAGAATATCATATAGGCTTGCGGGGAGAACTTGTCGTAATTTAAATTTCAAGCCGTCGTGCCACACCTTATCAAAGGCTTGTGAGACGTCAAAGATGATTTTTTTATTGATATTAAATTTACTTTATTCGAAAGATAATCTTCTGGCATTGTAATTTAAATATGATTTCTGGCATATGACCATCATGACTGGCTCGGCTCGATGGCTTTTTAAAAAATTTGTGGCGGTATATCGGCAATAGCGCGGCGAATGTTGTCCTCCAAGTGGTCAATCGTCTCGGGCTTGTCGGCGTAGACTAGCAACTTCACATATCCCCACAGAAAGTAGTCAAGCGGCGTTAAATCGCACGATCTTGGAGGCCAATTCACGGGTCTGCAACGTGAAACTATGCGGTTACCAAGCGTTTCTTTCAAGAAATCAATTGTGACACGAGCTGTGTGATATGTTGCGCCGTCTTGTTGAAACCACAGCTCCTGCAAAAAGTCAGTAATCATGGCTCTATAGCTGTCGCCATTATCTCTAACGCAAACCCCTGTGATCCCCCACCCTGGTTACTTTTGAACGCATGAAGATATCGCTACAACTTTTTTTCTCTTCTAATAATAAATTTCCAAGCCTAGGTATAAAATTAGTGATTTTTAGGAAAATTTCTTTACAGGGTGTTTCTAAATCTTAGGCTGGGGTAAAATTTTCTTTAAAAAAGGAGTTACCAGAGAAAGGAATAAAGAAAAAAAAAAAGAAAAATCTTAAATCTTACGAATCTTGTAAAATAAGGCTTGCGGTTATTTAATTGTTAACAGGGTGACCCAAAATATTTTTTTTAAAAACAGTGGATGCATAAAATTAAAGAATCAATTTTTAATGTTCTTAGTATGTATTGAAACAGTGTTATGTGCCGCAACAGTTATCCTATAAATTTTTTGCGTGATACATTTTATATGAAACAGTGTAGGCTAAAAGTAAACGGACGAAAAAATAACAATAAAATAAAATAAAATAGAATACAAAATATATAATACAACTTTCCTTACAATTACTAGGTAGATATAGATTTTAATTTTCGAGAATTCTTCGCCATCATCGTCATCATTTTAAGCATTTAAAAAAAAATAGTTTGCGCAACAGGTCTGTAGGGACCCAAGGCCCAGCTTCTCAAAACCATTCATTTTGTGAGAGTTTTGTTTATTTTTGGAACGAATGGAAGGGATCTAAGATTTTATGCCGAATCCAAACGGCCGATTGAGAAGATCTAACGTGTCTTAAAGATGAAACAAATGGATGTGATGATATATCTAGTATATTGAATAAATCTTAATTTCGTAGTTTTTGTGAACCCTTCTACTCGTATGTATTCGAGTATAATAGCAATAATATAATAAATCAATTTATCCCTTTCTTTTGAAGTTTCATGAAAGTGGGTATATTTTTTAACGATCAAAATAATCACAAAACTATTGATATATGAAGAAAATTGAACACTCTCAGCTCTTTTAACTAACAAAATAATTTCAATATTTCATCAGGAAACTTGCATTTAAGGCTAAAACATCAGCACTGGGAACACGACTTTTGTTTAAAATCAAATTACACTTTCTTCGAACTTTGCAAATAGTTGCAGCTACAATTTTCCATATGGTTTAAAAAACAGTTAGGGTCAACTATCATTGTCAATTTTCAGCTGGAGCTCGAGTGAGTTTTTTTGTAGCTCTACTCAAACCAAAAAACAAAAAAGTGTTAAAAAATATGTTTTTTGTTTTATTTATTAAAAATTTTAGGTAGGTAGGTACTATCTTTTTTTCAAATATCTATTTAATTAGGTATACATAAAACATCTAGACTATATTCAAGAAAATTAAGTTTTTTCGATTAATATCCCATAGTTGCAAAAAAGAAAATAAAGAAGTTCGTTTTTCTGTTTTTGTTTTACTCTAGATTCTAAAACAAATTTGACCAAGCTCTACAAGTCAAACTAGTGAACATAAAATAATTCTCTTTGCTGTTTTTGAAGCTCCGTCTATATATCTATTAGAAATAAAAAAAAAAACAAAACAATAAAAATTAAAAATCGAATTTAGTATGTTTGCCACGAGATTTGTCTTTTTGGACCATAGTGCGCCGGTCAGTACCTAAATTCAGCCTATTCACTGCATAAAAACACCCAGGCAAACAGAACAAAAAACTTAAAAGTGTGTACCATCTATTGTCTATCCAACATCGCGATTCAAATTGACAATGACATCTAAATCATTTTTTTTTTAACTTCATCCTCGCCTTAAGTGTGTCACATCATTTGTCGATTCGTCAATGTCTATGACTATACAAATAGATTCACTCAAAGAATTCCGACGGCCTTCCGTCCAAATCCCCATGCATCGGGCCAATTAATTACCAACCATCGCTTTCCAATCATCGATTTTTCACGGCTCATTCGACAGCGCTACCAGGTAGTAGCTGCATTATCGTCATCAAAATTCCATAAATCTCCCACCCGCACTGCGGCAGCGTCACATACTCCGCCCCGGAGGCATCCGCGATGTGAAATGTCATTGAGGAAATATTTTGACAAATCGCCGCCACTCAATCAGAACCACAGAAAAGATCAATATAGGCCGCGCGAGATGGGTATGACTAACATGCAAGGATGCAGTGTATGGGTTGGGTTTTCGGGTAGTAGGTAAGCGTTTTTCCCATTTTTCCAACCACTGTTCGGCGGAAAATCATCTCACTTCTCACATGTGATGACAGATTAGGTGACATTAATTTAGGATTCATCGTCGTGGGTTGACGTGTTTGCTTTTTGTTTTTTTTTTTTGTTCTCCTCCTTCGGTGGATAATGATGTCACCTCAGGTGTATCTATAATCTTCCATTGATATGAGTTTCGATCACATGATGATGCTGCTGATGATGATGTGTAGCAAGGACGTGTGTGGAGAGTTAAGTTCTCTTCATTTTATATTCGAGTCGGGGTCTGTTTGTCATATAATAAGGATGTCATTATTATCGGCATCGTTCCCATCGACAAGGACGATGTGTATCGGTTGAGATTACACGAGTTGATAGTGACTAATTGTGGCCCATTAATATGTTCAGTTGATGTCCTTGACAGGTTTTATAAATCAAATGCTGGATAAATGAGGGGACTTCTGACTGTATACACGCTGATGTTTCGTGTTTGATGTTTGATGTAATTTACGCGCTTAGATAATAAAGCGATAGCGGCGCGTTCGTTTGCCAATGAAGACGTGGCTCAGTTTGTGGTGCTTCCTTTGGAGGGCTACTTTGTAGGGTTTCATTGCGAGATGAGGCCGTTGTTGGACATTTAAAGTAGCGATAGAGAGAGAGAGAGCGATACCAACAATAGGTTTTTACGATATTGCTGCCGACAAAATAAGCGTTTGATGAATTTTATCGATGAAGAGAAATGTTTTTGTAAAGGTTCGCAGACTCAGTCTCTTTGTACCCGATAAGTGTTTTTGTGACTGACGACTTCTCAAGAGGTAAGAATGTGGAACAATGGGTTTTGAGACTTCTCAAAAAATCGTCCTACATTCAGTTACCTTAAAACTGACTTAATAAGTACGAAGACCAACTGTACTACTTTTAGATACTCATCACTATTCTCCTTAGTTGCAATTCACAACATTGGTTCACAAAGTCAGACTTTTCAGCTACCGAAACCTTGATCACGTGAAGCAAGATTCGAGCTATGCACTGCACGTGTTTGCATAATAGCAGAAAAAAGTCAACACGAACCTTTCTCGTTCATATCATCATTTGGTTGATCGTTTTTTTGTTTTATTAAGAATGTGGGTAAAAAATTAAGAAACGATTCTAGAGTATTTATAAACAAACCGTTCAAAAAACAGATGAATATACTAAAATAAACTTTTGGCTTAAACATGTTCATATTGGCTCTTACTACACCTTAGACAATATTTGAGTATGTACCTATACCTACAAGGACAAACGTAGCAGGATCTTCTGATCTGTTATGGCAAGTTCTTGTTTTTGACTGGAATAGATTGGTGATGTTGGTTTTCGTGCTGTAGTTGGAAGTAAGGTTCATTATATACCGAAATCCTTACACCGATATATAGGTAAAATACTGAGTTTGTTTTTTTGAATTTTGACTCAAACAGGCCGATTTAAGTGTATGACAGTCCGTGTTTTCAATCGTGTAAGTAGGTACTGTAAGTTATAGGTGGATGCTAGTAGATAGTTCTTTCATAGTGTACTAGCGGACACACGCCTACTTTGCTAGACGTTAAAATGTTAGTAGGGTAAGGGTGTCAACAACAGTGTGTTTTCTGCATAGGTGAGTAATTTTTTTTTTCTCTTCTAGTTTTGATCTTATTCAAAAAGTGTGTATTGTAACTTCATTTGGGTATATTATTTTTACTTTTGGTTATATATCCTTACCAATTCTTTTAGATTTGATTACTTTGGTGAAATATTTTATAAATTATTAACATGTTTTTGTGAAATGAGATCAGTGTACACAGTGAATCATTTGGAAGTGTTACACAGTAAATCCTTCGATGCTTCAAAATTTAGCATGTCATGTTAATTTTTCAAATATGAATGTTCGATAGAAGCTTATTGCAATAATTTTTAGCAACTGTTAAGTTTTTTTTATTTATTTTTATATTATATTTTATTTGAAGAGTTTTTATTTTGATGCATATGTTATGAAAAAAAAACTTGTGTTTTTACTGAATAAATTGATTTTAAATATCCCTGTTTCACTGTGTACCATGCACTGTGTACACCCACAGTGGATCACATGCGAAGGGTAATTTAAAATATTTTTTTTTATTATCTCAGCATAAACAAAGCTTCCAGTTTTTATTATTAAAATGAGGATAAAACATTGAAAAAGCTGTGGAAAAAAATTAATAGCTATACTACTATAAATGCGAGCTCTACGGCGCAAGAAGTAAAAAATGATCCACTGTTGACACCTTTACCCTACCTACGAGTATTTAAAATTACACAGTCTGCTTCGGTGAGTCGAGGAGTTTCGATAAACGTTTTATGGTATTTGATACGGATTTCTTATTCAGAGACATATAAACCATATTTGCATCTTTGCGATCACTTGCAATTTTTATTAAAATTATCACGTATATACGATGTACCTTTCTAACCGTATCCCAGAAAGTTGTTGAATGTCAATGGATGTTGATCAACTGAAATCTATCAATACAACTTAGGTTTATCTATTTGAACGATATTTTGTTAGACGGATAAAACATTTACTTACAAAACTACTTTGTCAGAATAATAAAACACATCTTTCAGTTCAATAAATCGATGTAGAATTGATAACGTACGTGTTGAATCAATAAAAAAATACATTTTAAACATTGTAGTCCTTTGAATGCAATGTTATTGATGGCGTCATTTGTATTTTGACTTACGAAGTAAGCAATAAGTAGGTAGGTAGGTTTGCGTGTAGGCGAGACAGGGCGAACCTGAGCCCGCCACACTTAGATCAATGTAGATCCGTTGTCATGCCCTTGGGGTTCTAATGACCCTCATGCTGTGGAAACCTATGAAACCGGGTAGTCGAGCCATCTCGAGGATGATATAAATTTGTGTATGTCTTTTATAGACTTCTCAGAGAGGTCTTACAGGTCTTTGAAAAAGTGTTGTCCAAGAATACTGTATCTGATGTGACAGAGTGCCGGGCAGTGGCAGAGAAATTGTGCAAGTAAGTAATAAGTAAATATTTCATTAGTGCAAGCAAAATTTGTTAACAAAACATTTTTTTGTTATTACAACAAAAATTGTAGGACAAGGTAAAACTTATTTATATTCTGTCAATCTAATAGAAAGTTGAAGTTGGAAAAATATAAGTAGCACAAATAGAAAGCAAACAATTTCTACACAAACAAAATTTCACAACAGGAAAAATGTATCTTTCTACAAAGTTTCATTGAGATCGGCTGAGTTTCTCGAAAAAATCGACAACAGCGCCACCTATAGGGTCCAAAACTATCCTATCTTGCAAGCTGCATACAACCATGCACACATACAAAGTTTAATTGGGATCGGTGACGTTGACGGTGACGGTAACGGTAACAGTGACGGTGACGGTAACAGTGACGATGATGGTTACAGTGACGCGAGTTTATTGGTTTCTTCCCATCCAAAGTGCCCAACGCGCCTAAAGAAGTAATAACTTCAAAAACATGCTTTATTTCAGCTCATAAATGTATGCAATGATAAAAACGTATGCAATGATAAAATGTATGCAATGATAAAACACAGTGACGCATATCCGTTGCAGCAAGTTCTATGTTTGGAATTACTCCACCAGATGTTTACACATCAAAAACGCTTGAAGCCCAATTTATTCGCCAAACTTAATACAAGTTCCATCAGACAACCAAAGTCTTAGCATACTCCCATTGAATCGCCCCGATGTTAGGTTAAACTGATTCTCAGTCGCAGACAGCAACCGATGGAAGCCACACAGTGTCAAGCGAATATTAGTTGCGACACTTCCATTTCACCGCACATTCGCACCATCGCGTCATCGCCATTATCGCATTTTTGCCGTCAAATCGCCTTTTGAAAATATTCCCACGAAATATTTACTTTTGTCACGCCGTGCCGCCGGCCGACCGATAAGCAGCTTTACGGTGCAAACGCATTGGTAACATAACCAAACGAGACATAATCCCATAAAATATAACCACCCGCTGAGCTTGAGGGTGTAGGGTTTCAACTTCAGTGATGGACACATACCTAGTTTCGCTAAAAGCACAAGCTATCCACCGGACTAATTTATTTTCACGACTCACCTGCTATCATATTCCATGTTCGCATTCATTTCCCTCAATATATGTACACCGATGCCTAACAAGCTGCACAATTTGCACATCGTAAGCGCATTGCGGTCCATCCACACGCCCATCAGTCAATGCGCTGCATCCCACTTAAGGACGCTGGTATACTCTAATTTGTGGTGGAAAAATTGCGCTCCCCCGGGCCATGTCACATATAAATCTCGATGGCCGTCGCAAGGCCCCTCGCTTAGATAAGCCATCCCCGCCGCCCCTGTGGCACCCAGAAGCTGTGCACAACTCAAACCAACCGCCCATGTGCGCGCAATTTGTGAACGAAATTAACCGATAAATTAATTCGTTCGCGCTGGCATCCAGATCGAGAGCAGCGCAGCGCATATCCTCATATACGTCTAGGGATCGTGTCCGGGGACGAGCAAAACTTGTGAATGGACTTGGATGTTGTGGTCTGGTCTTTCAAGTCAAATTAAGCCATAAATTCAGTATTTATCTCTTGGGTGTTGTTTGCTGACCGTATATGAGTGTGCGTGTGCTGTATGTCTTGTCACACCACCACCACCAGCACGAAGGAGAAAAATCGTTCGGGATAAGCCACCAGCGGTACTAGCCTACACTATACCGGCTCGAACATCGGGCTGCAGCAATCCAGGGAGAGATGTGCCAATAAACGTAAATGACCACTTTCATTATATCATTGGAAATTGTGGTGGCAGCCATAGGCTGGCCTGCCTGTGCCTATATCCACAGTACATAGCACACGCAGTCAGTGTACAATATTTATTCGCAGAGTCGTAAAACCAAGATAAGTGGTGGTATCGATCGTCGTCGTCGTCGTCGTCCTTCGTCGCCGATATGGTGGTTGTTGTTTACTGATGGAGAGGGACAACATGACTGGGTAATGGATTACCTTCGAGTCGATAAGATCTCTTAATGTCTTTGACAGGATTCCATCGGAAGGTGATAGATAATCACTCGGATGGATTTTGATCTCGGCGTACGGTTGTGCTCTCTAAAGTATGTGCCTACGATATCCGTAGCCGATATCGATGTGCGATCCGATCGAGTTACGGAAATGTGATGTCGCATTCGATTGGGGGAAGGAGCGGGCAAATAAGCTCTTTGAAGGTGTCAGACATATTGGAGCTTCAATGGAAAGGAGGTGACATAATTGGCAGAGACTTGAAAATCGATCGTGCCGACAAACGAATTGATCCATCTCCAATTTTCCCACATCTGTACATGAACATAACTACTTAGATTGTTGAAATCTCCAAATAATTGATCGTCTGGAAAGGTTCTTACATTACAGTCCAGCTTATCAGCAATTTTCCTTCAAACTTTGGAAGTCATCGATGATCCTCGACAATGCCGATCATAAAGCGGTCGTGATCACATAAAAGCTAGCAGTTCCATTTCGCCTATCGTTCATCGTTATTGCTATAATTATGGGATAGTCTCAAAGTTTGGACACAATTTTTAAATAAATTACCTCGCCTAAGATCCATATTGATGATCACAGAAATTTCAATTGGTTCGTAGGTTGAACTTTCTGGCTCTAGGATGCTTGTTGATGGTAACCTGTTTTATAACTTAGATCAGTAGGCTAGTATATAATATTTGGAAAGACTGCGGGATACGAAACTAAGAAGTGTTTATAAAAGCATCTTCTTATGCAGAGATCAGTTGACCGATCAGTAGGTATAAAGTGATTACCCATTGTAAGAATCTTATTTTCCTCCTTTCAGAAGGCTGATCGTAATGAAATTGACCTATTACTTCTTATTTCATTTACATTTATATTTATATTTATTGACATTTTCGACTCATTTTCATCAGAACATAGATGGATTATCACATCGTTGATCGCTCTTCACACAAAAACTTCCGATGGCTGCAATATCCGTCATCTTTGCATCAAAAGTGTTGTGAGACTGGCTCTGTACTTAATTTCAGTTGGAGTGGCATGGACTGTTTTTGACTCTTTTGCATCAGAACATAGTGATCGTGTAAGTGCACCCTGCTCGTGACATAGTGTTGATCATTGATCGTGATTGATCATATCCAGTCTCAGTATAGATCGCCTTATCACGTATCATCTCGGAAAGAAACAATTTGAAACCCAAAACGTGTTTCAATTTTAAAACTTCAATACATAACCTGATCAGCGATCACGCTTTATCGAGCTACACTGCCCATACATTGACTTATACTTATCATTGTTCTTACAGAGCAGAGTGTAATAAAAATATAGTACTCGTAGCGTAATTTGCGTTGCTCATTGATCGGCATAATAATGATCGTTCGACTTCTATTGATCGCTTATCGACTTACACATCCTGTTATCTCCATGATATGTATATCGAGAACTCTTCTTAAAATTGGTACCAACATCGCCTCAGACCCACGTGCGATAGTCTCATAAATAGTATCGCCTTAGAACAGTGATCGGTGATCATGCATAATCCTCAACACTATATTCAATGTACGCCGTATACTATACCAGTGATCGCCAGCGTCGGCCGTATTAAGTAAGAATTATTTACAACAATAGCGATCGTTACTTCAAGCTTTACAAACGATCAAAAGCTTTGGTATATTTAATTCCGAGTATATAGCGGCCATCTTGCATATGACATAGCTCATCAAAATCTGGCAATCACTCCTTCTTAGCAAAACAAAGTTATGCATTGGAGATGATTCATTGAAGCCATATACCTTCCTAGATGCTGTGGACAAAGCAGCGAACTAATCGCATGTTGGCCTCTTCAATTAATTAGTGAAGATGTAGCAGTAGCAAGTGTCACTGTCTGGGAAATGGGATTATACCAAAATAGATACTTATGCTCCAATCGGTGATCAATATTTCTCTGATCTTGTATAGTTCGATCATTCGAAGGTTCATGTTTCTATGTTCCTAGCTTAATTGTTGGCGGTTAAGATTTTCAACTATAAAACACAATAAAATAATCAACCACTGTGATCATATGAGTGATCGATCGGTAGTTTTGCAATATTCCGATTCAGCAACAAACAGATCATCAAACTCTTGATCTTTCGAAAAATATTTCGAATAAATCGTTTCTGCATTGATCACTCCAACTTATAGTATTACAATAAATAAAAATAAGATTATCGCGGTTCAATGCTATAACAAACAGGTTCTTCAGGTGATGATTAGTAAACTTTTAACTTCCGGGAAGGATTTTGGTAGACTTGTTTTCTATGATGCTTAAAGTCTTCCTTTGATCATACTAATTCATTGATCACTGAGATGAACGATGATAATTCAATGCCGCTTGTCACCAAAAGCGGAATTAGTATTCGTATTCTAGGTCAATCCTATAGAAGTCGATGATCATCTACTTTATGTTTTGTGTGTTCGTGTTCAACGATGAGTTTCTGTCTAACGCATTTAGTACCCGAATAGCTTCATCCGCACCGTCAGCAATTTTTCGAAGCGTTACAAGGTTTGGGGTAGCGCACGATGGAAGCGTTAAGTACGAATGTATGAAGGATTGGACCATAAGATGTTTTTGATCGTACCGATTCTCTAATCTATCCCAAGCCTCAACATAATTAGTCCGAATACGAGATGTGCTTAATCAAATTCGCAGCGTCTCTTTGGATGATCTGCAGTTTTGTTCTAGTGTTGAGCACTAGGTTGGAGTCAAATTCGTAAGCAATGATCATCAGGCACTTAGACAAAAGTTTGATGATCAATTATTACTGATCGCCGGTATAAACGTAGGTATAGATTTGACTTTTATTGATTGGAAACTTACTGATTTATTTCGATGGTTGGAGGTATTCCCCATATCGATAAAACTTTAACAAACTTTAGACTGTGATCAAAGAAGGATGCTACATGCTCTACTGTCAAGTAGTTCTAACCTTTCTGGCATTGTGATCATTGCGCAACAGTGCATAGGCGATCAATAATTCAAGACTGTCGTTGAGAATCCACGCATACTTGGTCTTACCACAAGATGCTTCACATTCTTTTATAGAAAATTCCAATAAATCAGCCCAATGCCTTCTAAATGCTAAAGAAGCTGATCCTCCTCCTTCGCGATCAGTAAACATAGTTGCTTTTTATTCAACAAAGGGCAGACTAAGGACGTTCCAAATCACTTAGAAAATACCAGTCTGTCTCATGCAATTCAGATTACCTAAAGTAATTTTAAGACGGGCCATATCTACTTTCTAAGAGTTTCACCCGCACAATTCAAGCGTAATGGAAGATCACGCGACCATCACATCACAAATTGTCACTCTATTCCGTCCGAAGTATTGCCTAACTGTCACCGTTCTGTCAACCATCAGTTGTTGCGTCTGCCTTTCCCTTCGCATCAAACAAAGATCGCTTTCACTCACCCCGACCATCAATTAACCGCGAAAGATGCCGAAATACCAGCCATGCAAGCGAAGCCGTCCTCCATCGTCGTCGCTGGAATATGCTTTACCTGCATGAACGCATGTGCGTGGTGCGTGGATCAGCCCACTTCCTTTTGTCGCCACCGCGGACGATCGTTGACCGAATTTTCCCGCGCCATCTTTTTACTCAGCTTGGTGGGGGAGAAAATCTTCGTAAATTCGTCAGTCGTCAGTCGTCATCTTTTAGCCCCGAAAATTACCATCTGCGGGATCAATCAAACGAAAACATGGCTCAGGCTACCTAATTTCATTTAATTTGTATCTATACTCGTCTCGCGATCTCCCAAAAAAAATTTACTTTAATTTGCCGCTGTCACGACATCTATTGTCTGCTCGGTCGGTAATTGTTTTCAATTTGTGATCATGGATTTTATTTTTTCTCATCTTTTGCGAACCTAGATAAATTTTGGAACTATGAGCGTAAGTACCTGGATAACGTTGTGGCCACATCAAATTGGTAGATCGGTCGATCGGTCCGTTTTGAGGGCGAATGACGGTGGTAATTGTTGTCACAAACGCAGTTACCGAAACCATATTAAATGGGAATTGCTATCCGGAGTTGCTCGCCACGATCGAGGCATAAAGGTGAACAATTAGCAGTTGTGCGGTTGGATTTGGGAAATTGGATTGCGTGTTGCGTGATTGGAATAGTGGTTTCCAGGTTGGATGAGTTGTCATGTATTTGGAGCATCTGCAGGTTCGGGGTTGTTCAAGATTTGCTGGAGCAGTTGGGTTTTTGAAAACCAAGTGCGGACGCACCTTGCTGGAGTAAATTTTGTTTCCAACAGGTAAACTCGACTTGCCACCAATTTCCGCGTGTTTCCTTAGAGTGTATAATCTTGGATGAGGCCAAAACTTCTCATTCATGAACGAGATACGTTTGACGAAAATCATTTTTAGGATCGTGTCATATTCTGGCATTATTTCCGTGAACAATGCCACGATCACCCCCACAATTCGTTGCCTGATGCTACACAAATGCCCTTCGAAATTATACTTGTTTTGCGGGAGCTTCCATGACGTTTTCAAATTTTAGACTCAACGCCCAAAATACTTATACACCATTTTTGCAAGTCTGACACCCTGAGAATTTATGAAATCCGCCTTTAAGTTATTCACCAAATGTTCGCCTTGCGTAGGTCGCTCCAGAGCAGTCAAAATAAAGTTACTTTCTAAAGCTATCTTTTTTTAAGGTTTCTATATGCCTCTTTCCTACTGTTATGCTAATAGGCCACCACTATTCATAGAAAGCCGTTTGCACGTGCCTAACTGTCAACCTCTCAAACGAAGCGATCACCATTAGCCACGACATCTGCCCCAAATCAAAGGTAGCGTCTTGTCATTCCAACAATTTGCTCAGCTCAATTCACCGAAGCTCCACTAAATCATAACTTATACCAACGGTTTCCCTCTACGCGTTTAAGGCCTATTTTGGGCTCAATTATGAAACATTTTCCATTCTCCAAACATACACAAAAACCGCACGAATCATCATTTACATACAAACAATTATGTACAACAAGAGGCCAACGTCAAAAGTCTAATCCTGATTAACACAACGAAAATTCAAATCTCTTGCCCACGTGACAATGGACTAGGCTTTCGTTATTTATACGAAAGTTAATTAAATTTCATTTGATAAAAGAAAAAAAAAAAAATACTGAATCACAAATTAGTTGGAGAGTCGGCCATTGGACCGCTGAAGATCGCCTCTAAGAGCATCTGTCTTCGAACTGAAAATGTCTCAATAATTTATGTCACTAATGGGTTTACGGGTGCGACGATGTGACTGCAGTGGTGTGGGATGATATTGTAAATAAAATTACTGTGATAGGGAAATGTCAGAAAATCACCAGCGGCATTTAACTTTGACAGATATAGAGTTGTAGCTGTGATGATTCAATATAAAAGTATCAATTTGATGAATCAGACCAGTGTTGACAGAGGTCCAGCCGGTGGTAGGTGCTGACTGCTGATGGGCGCGATTAATGGCCATCGCTTTTAAGTATGAGCTTTCGGTATGTGCATGGATAGACATTTGTAATCAGAAGTGGCAACTGAACATGAAATGTTCATTGAATGGGTGTGATCTAGAGATTGTTTTCGATCGAAAATGGGTTTCAAAAATTACGAGGCAGCACAATTGACTGAAGTATAAATATAACCAATAATGAGCCACCTCAAACCAAGCAACCATCAGATGGCACCTTCATTCCGACCGGATAAATTCGATGATCTTCTTGTTTCAGTTGGGTTACAGTTCTACTATATATCAAGAAATAGAGACGTACTTGATTTACCTTCTCAAACAGTATGGAATGCATCTAGAACACCAACCGAAAGCGGAACGGTATTCAATTCAGCTAAGTCTTTAGATTAAGATACGCAATCGGATGACGTTGCCTTTTACTTTTATTTCTAAATTTTTCCCACTATGACCAAAGACCATACAAGATCACTGTTAACATTTTAACTAACAACCTCCACTATGGTTTCCGGAGATTATGCTTGTGTAAGAGTTGAGGAGAGGACAAAGTGTTCAAATTAATGGGCAATATCAGCTCTACTAGCAACATCTTATTAGGAGTTCCTCAAGGTTCTGTACTTGGTCCAATATAATTTGTAATTTTTATTAACTCACTTTTTTTTACAAAAATACTGTAGCAATGTTAATGCATTCGCTTTTCACAGTGACTCTGTTTTGGATCTTTCTGCAGACATTAATCATGACATGGAAATCTTAAGCCATTGGTTCAAAATGCTAAAATGTTAATAAGTTACATTTGTTTTTTAATGTATCTGGTAATTAGGAGGTAGACTATGGATTTTTTTCTTTTTTCACTGTGCAAGTTGTGAGTAATACAATCACGGTGACGAAATTTGTAGCTCGGGACATTTTTTGAGGAACGTTCATGCTCTGATAAATGTTTTAATATTGAGTGCGTCAAGTCATACAAGTACCTTGGGGTTCGGCTTGATTGGAAGGTGGGTTGGTCTGCTCATACGGATGCACTTAAGAAGTATCTAATGGCTGCCATAATCAAATATACTTTTTAAGAAGTTATTGTTGACGAGAACTTCTTAAGTGTATTTATTATGGTTTAGTGCACTCTAAGCATGAATATGGCATAGTTTCATGGGGTGGAACACACAACAATAAGATTAATCCGCTTCAAAAACCAAAAGTCGTCAACATGATAGTTTATACTTTTCAGAAGCATCAAAGTACTACCTCTAAAGCATTTATATTTCTAACGGGTGATTTTTAAGAGGTTTAGAACTTTAAAAAAAAAAAAAAACAAAAAATTCGAAAAAATGAATGAAATATTTATTTGAATCGATAGTTTGAACCTTGCAATTTAATGTTTAAAGATAATTTCATGCAAATGTTGACCGCGGCTGCGTCTCAGGTAGCCCATCCGCTGAGTCCAATGTTGGCATACTCTTTCACACATATCGGCCGGTATCTCACGAATGAATGCATGGATGTTGGCTTCCAGTGCGTCAATCGAAGCGGGCTTGTCCCTATACACATTAGCCTTGACATACCCCCACAAAAAATAATCTAATGGTGTCAAATCGCACGATCTAGGCGGCCAATTGACCGGCCCGAAACGTGAAATTAACTGTTCACCAAACTCGCCTCGCAATTGCGCCATTGTTTCGCGTGCTGTGTGGCATGTGGCACCGTCTTGTTGAAACCACATATCATGCAAGTCAAGAACTTCCATTTCGGGCAAAAAAAAGTTTGTTATCATCGCTCGGTAGCGTTCACCATGGACAGTAACGCTGCGATTCGCATCATCTTTGAAGAAATATGGCCCAATAATGCCGCCGGCCCATAAACCGCATCAAACAGTGGCTTTTTCGGGATGCATTGGTAGCTGTTGCAATGCTTCTGGCTGATCTTCACTCCAAATGCGGCAATTTTGCTTATTTATGTACCCATTCAACCAAAAATGAGCCTCATCGCTGAACACAATTTTTCGATAAAAAAGCGAAAATGAACATTTCGAACCGAGCACGAATTTTGATAGTAAAATTCAATAATTTGCAAGCGTTGTTCATTTGTAAGACGATCCATGGTTAAATTGCAAACCAAACTGAAGCTGTTTGACAGTGACACAAGGTACTAAACACACGTCAGCTGTCAAAACCAGTGTTGCCAAAACCAAACCAGCTAAAAAATCACCCGTTATAAGGTATTAAAGATTTGTTTCGCCATATCTGGTTATCTATTGAACCGATGTTCTTCTAGCTATAACCTTAGAGTAAACAATCAACATCTTGCTATAGTACCGCATCACAATTAATTTTTTTTTTTAAATTTTTATACGTCAACTACTCCAATAGTTTTAAATAACCTACCTAATAATATTAGAATTATTAGAAATGAATCTATTTTCCTCAAAAAAGTAAAACTTTGGCTCTTCGATTTAAATTATAAAAATATAAATGTATTAGGTACTATGGGTAACCATTTATTTACTTGTTCTCCTAGTTTTTGCGCTCCTTATAAAAATGTTAATATTATTAAACTTTTAAAAAATATCGAACGTAATGTATAAGTACAAATCTTGTCGTAACCACACCTTACTACCTTTAAAATAAATGTTTTATTGTTATATTGATGTTATTCCAACTGCTTTCGCCTCTAGTTCCTTATGAACAACTATAGATTGCAGGTTATTTATTAGTTCATTGCGTCAATTCTTTGTATTATTAACTTTGTATCCTATTAAAATGTTATGTATCACATTTTCTATTAGTAGAGAAAATAAATTGAAATTTAAATTGAAATTGGAAAATTAAATTCATCCAGCTTATGAGAGAGTGGTGCCTTAACATAGCGTATTAATATACCTCAATCAGGTATATAGGTAGGTACTTCAAAGCCAACCCATAACATCTCTCCGAAGATCTCTAAACTGCATAATTATTATACCTACTTTTATTCGAGAAACTAAATTAGTGTTAGACTTCGTCAGAAAAGCGTCTTGCTTGCTCTCCTTTTGAATACATATATGCTTTGGCGAAATACCATCTCGAAGTCGAAGACCTAACATTGGTAACATTCTTGGTTCCTTCTAGACTGTATTATCAGAACATTTTCGGTAGCTCTGGAGAAGTTGGCTGAACTTGATGCCACAGCCGTTATTTGTTCCAACTCTTAACGTGTGAGCCGGAATAGTGGAATAGATTTTGGAAAAGTGATGCAAATAGATACTAGTGCATTTAAGGTATTTGCATTTTGTGATTATTTTTATGTCATGGACAGTCTATTTTTCTTGTTTCTTAACTTAAAATGTTAAATATATGTTTTGTTAAATAATTAAGAGGGCGCTGACCTTATGAGATACTATTTTTATTATTATCCAAGGTTCAGCCCCTCCGGCCGACTACGTTAATTTTGTTTTCAAATAACTGAGTATGCAAAATGAATAGTAACTTCAATCGTTCTTGATTCTTGCATAAATTTGGATCAATTTTCTTTGTTTTCCTGTAATCAGCCCCCCTGTAAATTTACAAGAGAAAAGCGGGCCGACTATGAAAGACGCATTTTCTTTAAACGTTCTGCAGTTGTCAGTCGTCCCTCTCAATTGTTATCAAAATGTATAAATAAAATTGGGACTGACTACTCCCAAATCATACCCTCTTCACTTATTTTGTAAAAAGTTTGGATTATAGGCAGCTCATATAGTTAATAAGCTTAGTATTCTCCTATCTGCAGACTTCAAACTTTCTGAAGTACCAAATAGGTACTTGATTAAATAGTTGAAGAATGGATTTTTAAGGAAAAAAGTTAGAGGGCTGACTACTGGTGCCATCACCCTACTCATATTTAACAAATTCGCTTTTCGAATTGCCGCTAATTGACCACGCTACACGGTGTAAATTGTTAATTGTAAATTGCCTGCTCACACCTGCGGTATTTCCCATTCAAATGGATAAGTCATTTATTTTGCTTGCTTTACGTATGTGCACGATCTTATTTCAATATAGCTTCCTTCCGAGCGTCTCTGTGTGTGTGCATATTATGTAATTACACAACAATCATAAGAAAATCTTTAACAATGCAGAAATAAATATTACAAAGTAACGAACAGAGAAATTAACAAAATTGCCCCAACGACGACGAATCGAACAGCTACAAACACATACACGCTGGGTATTCTAAAACGAATTGACCGCATTGTTGTGCCTCATTCTTACACGATTATACAATTTTTCTCTTTATCGAGTGTTTTATGCGCAAAAAAAAAAAAAACAAGACAAAGAAAAACACTGTGTGCTCCCCCCTTCCACCGGTTTGCTTCTTTTATTTGATTGTTCAAAGGAACAAAAGTCACGCAATGTTCACTCGAAATGTAGGCTGGGGCAGGTAGCAATCACAACAACTGGAGTAGTTTAGCTATATCCTCCTCCGAACCCGGCTCTTATAAATAATTTCCCATTCAATGTGCTATTTCCCATTTGTTTGGTTTTTTCTTTCTATTTTTTTCTTGTAATCTTTAAAGGTTGTAAACCCTTACCAATGTTATAGTTGATTGCACTGGGGATAGGACACTTTTGGTTTGTGGGACAGAAATTAGGTTTAATGAGCAGAATCAGAATCTGCTCGATAAGGACTGTAAGGGTTTCCTGGGTATGGCGATAGTCCCTCTATAAGGTGACTGGTCTACCTACCCAACCTAACCTGGCCTTAGTCAAGTGTTTTTTTGTTAATCTATTAGAAAGGACCAAAACGGGTAGCCCAAACTTACAGAGCTTGTTTTTTTTTATTATTTTTTTTTTTTCAAAAGTATTTGGGGTTTGTGGTAAAAGTTTTGGATTTTTCCTCAAGTTGCATCACATATAAGTAGAATTAATATATCGAGTTCTTGAGGTTGAAACTAAGTTATTTCTTCAAAATCGATATTTTAGAAACTACGCCAGCCCCACCATTTTCAAAATGTATCTATGCACTATTACCAATGCCGTCGATACTAGGGTACCTACGGTTTTTTTTCCCCACAGGCCGGTATTATATGAGAGGCCTGGATATTTGAATTTTTTTTTAATTTTTTAAATATGGAATGGAATAGGTATGAAAATTTGCAAAGCAGAAAAATCGATATTGACGTTGAAGTTTGAAAAATGTACAGGTCCATCTCCGACTTGCAGCTGATTCGTATATATTGAATGCGAAAATGTCAAACAGTTGCGACTGTATTATAGGTAGGAGAGATTCCAACGCACCGAACAAGACAATTGAAGAGGAACTTCGAAAACTTTTGTAATGATTTTATGAAAGAAAATGGTTTTATTCTTTGAAAAACTTTAAAATACCACGACGGAGGAGTAGGTAAGTTTTGTACTATAAAATCCATCAAACAAGAATGCTGTTTCCGATGGTTCTTCTTGATAACAAACAGACACTGACTCGTCCAGGCTCGCTAGCTATCTCTATGTCCGCAAGGTACCCAATAAAGAAAGAGAGGTGAAACAATTTATCCGTGCAGTAAGTTCTGGTGAGAGCCGCTGCAAGTTCGAACATTATAACCTTATCACAAGGACGGCGGTATACATACCTACAGGCTATGCAATAGCTAAGCCAACGGCCACCGCCCCAGAAGCGGCACGCTGTTTAAGATGAAGACGGACCTTTTGGCGTAAATCTTCAAAACAAAAAAAAAAAAAGCTCAACAGTCAGAAATCAGCGTGAGAATGCGAATGTCAATCCTCCATCCAACAAAAAAATATAACCAACTGCTCTAACTTCTAGGTATGACTCTTTGGTGTGTAATGCTTCGATCTTATCTTTCAGATCCTCGAACTAGCTATCTTATAAAGATTCCCAAGAAAAGAGCATATTATCCAAACCCCGACCTTTCATCGTTTTCTTCATCAACTCGAGGACAGCTTCTTACAGTGTAAATTTCGCACGAGTGCTGATGACTACCGCATGCTAAATCAATGTTTATTTTTCCGTGGAAAAGTTCGCGTACCAATTTAGGTATTTTGAGGAGTTTAAACAAAACGGATCAATAAAGAATTGTTCTTAAAGTGGTTCAAAAGGTTTATTGAACGGCCACAATTGATGCACAGATGTTATCTCCATTTTGATAGATGACGCTTGGAAAATGTTCTCAACTGCTTTAGGAAAGTTTTCTCCATCTCTTACTGTAGGAGTTACAAATGCAACAACAAAAGTAAAGAGTAGGTATACAAACTCCAAAAAAAAAGGAGTGCAGTGATAACAAGCTCACTTTACGAGACACAACTTGAAGCTGAATCCGCCACGTCAGAGAGCCCGCTATGAAAAGAAAAACGCCACAATAAAATAGGAAATGAATAGGAAGGAATAATACTCCCAGTATACAAAAGGATGGCTTTCTAACCAGAACCTGTGGTAAGTGGACGCATCGTTCTTGTGCCGGAGAGTATGATGTTGACCAAAGAGGATCTAAACTACACGCAGAAAAATCACTTATTTAAAATCAGCCAACTTTCTGTTAAAAACTACCTACTAGAGTTAGTGGATTAAAAATAACCGAGTCAACTTGTTTAACGAAACTCGGTTAAAAATAACCGATTTATAAATTTCCTCTCCAAATTTTCTCGGTCATAAATAACAAACTAACTAATAACAACAGAGTAACATGGTTGATACCAACTAATAAAGTGTGCTATTTTTCAACAACAAATACTTGTTTATTTTCTACAGAGACTTAGTTAATTTTAACCCATTTTTTTTTAACCGAGCAAAAATTCCACTCGGTTAAGGTCAAAATTTCTGCGTGTATAGTGGGCCAACTGAGAGCAGAAATGGTACATTTGCCTATAAGGTGCTGTCCTGCATAGAAATTCCTAATTATTAGTGCCTGTACAGATCAAAAGGAGCGCCATTGCTTTGAAATCCTTAGGAAATTTGTTGGCGCCAAAGATGGATATTGAACAAGTAAACTTATCTAAGAAAACAAACTCAAAATTCATTTCTTTTACATTTATTGTTATAAATAAATTGTTTGTGCGATTGAAAAAGTGACACCCGGCGGCCATTAATAACAGGTATTCACTTTCACAGACAGGAAAAATAAGAGCGCGCGAAAGAGGGCTGTAATTAAAATTTTGCGGGGAAAATCGGGTAGGTGCACGGGAAGTTGGACCTCTAGTATCCAGCAAAATGTATTTTTAGATCAATGAAATATTGTGAATGATTTTATTTTTATGTATCTCTCTTTTTGATATTATAACGTCTTAATATTTAGTCAAACACACTTGGAGGTTTTCAATACCTACAATTTGATTTTTTATTAATTTTTCACTTAAAACTATTTAACAATTATTTTGTAAGACATTATATAAAAAGAAAAATAAGTCAACAAGAATTAAGGGGAAATCTTATGAAAAAAATCATTTGTACCTACTTATCCGGCGAATTTATTTTAGTAAACACTTTTTGCGCTATTAAAACTAAATACAGAAATTTTCAAAATTCGTATCAGGGCCCTATTCCACAAAACAATTTATCAACTTTTTACTTTGCATTTTGCAAAATTTTCGTCAATTTGCAAAACTTTCTGTTCCTCAAAACTATAAAATTTGAAAATTGTCAAGTTGAAATTGAAAGTGTAATTTGCAAAGTATTTGCAATTTTTATATTTTCTTTGCAGTTTCTGTTCCACATACGTTCTCCTGTGCAAAGTGCAAAGTAAATATTAAAAAGTGTAATTTGCAAAGATTTTGCAAATAATTATACTGTTTCGTTCCACAAAAACCTTACATTCTATTTTTGCAAAGCAAATTTTGATAAATTTGTCAAAAGTTTGCAAGGTAAACGATCGCCCTACAAATTCATATTGTTATAACTAGTGAAGCTTTCAAAATGTTAAGACGTGAGTTTTTGTTCGACGATAGTGAAGACGCGGTTGTAAAAAGAAATTATAGAGACCGAATTAATTTTTCGGGATTACAAAACCTTAATTTTGAAGAGTGCTTTCGGTTAAATCAAATTCAAGTTGATTTTATTTTGAATAAAATTGGAAAAAAATTAGAGCACAATACACAGCGCAATCATGCTCTGTCGGCTGAAAATCAACTGCTACTGTGCTTGCATTGGCTCGGAAATGGTTGCCAGTACCATGGTGTTGCAGCTATGCATGGTGTTGCAAAATCAACAGTTTGCAGAACCATCCATAGAGTTGTCGACGTTATAATAGAAGCTTTGTTTCAAAATATAGTGCGGTGGCCCGATGACGTCAGTGGTATTGCTAAAAAGTTTTTTATGATGGGTGGATTCCCTTGTGTGTGTGGTTGCGTGGATGGCACAATCATTAAAATTGATGCGCCTACATTACACGAGGAAGGATATGTGGACCGGCATGGAAACCACTCATTGAATGTGATGATGATATGCGGGCCAGACTACACATTTTACAGTGTAAATGCAAGTTGGCCGGGCAGCGTTCACGACTCAAGGGTGTTACGGAATGCGGCTTTAAGTCAAAGATTTGACAATGGATGGAGACCATTTCCGGATGTTGTTGTTTTGGGTGATAGTGGTTACGGACTGAAAAACTGGTTGATACCACCATTACGCCGAAATCGCGATAACCCTGCTGAAGAGGCTTTCAATCGTTACCATCACAAAAAACACGGCGCATAATTGAAAATAGTTTTGGCATTCTTAAAGAAAGATTCTCGTGTCTAAATTATTTGCAAATAAAATATTATTTTTTCTTTGATCAATTTTAACACTGCAAGTTTTTTCTCAATTTTTATTTTGCAACTTTCGTTCGGGTGGGAAATCACAAAAAGTGCAAAATGAAAAGACACGTCTTCTTCTTAGGCTGGTCGAAATCCAAGAGACCAATCTTTTTTTTTACGGAAATTACAAAAAAAAAATGAACGATATGACACTTGACGACTGTCAGAGCGCCATCTCTATGTAAGATTACACGTGTACATTATGTATGGGCAAGTAATAAAGATTGATAACTAAAAAAACTAAAAAAAGGTATAAAATAGAAATGCAAAGATGATTAAATGCTTTGTGGAACACTTTGCACACTCACTTTGCAGGAGATCGCAAAGACTTTGCAGGAGCGCAAAGTCTTTGCAAACATTTTCTATTGCAAAGTGAGATTTGCAAAGAATATTGTGGAACAGAAACACTTGTCACTTTGCCAAAAAATTTAATTTGCAAAATGTAAAGTGCAAAGTATATAAATTGTTTTGTGGAATAGGGCCCAGGTACTAAAATAGCTTTTTCGAACTGTAAAAAAAAACAGATATGATGCAAAGTGTCGTTACTTATGAGTAGATATCATTTGGCCTCACTAATAATCATTTTTAACCTTGACACTTTGTGCAATTTTGTATGGAAAATGTCGCCATTGTATGAGTTTGCAAAATTTTTCCTGGACACTAAAAATTACTATTAATATCGCTGATTACCTCTAGACAAGAACTCAATTCGCATGCTCACAGGTATAATCACTGGTCAATGCGCAACGAAATCCATGCTCCGGAAATGGAATCGAGAAACCGTCGAACTATGGAGAAGCTGTCAAGAGGAAGAAACGAAGACGATCCAACATTTCCTGTGCCAATGTCCCGCTCCATGTTCTTCGAAAATCTCCCGGAACTGGCCGAATCAGTAACAACGGATCTCCTTAAATTCGGGAAGAACACCAACTAGTTTAAAGTTTTGGGGCTTGTTTAATTTATGAAGCGAACCAGAATGGAGATTAGGGCCACACACCCTTCAGTAACCTAATCTATCCCAACATACGAGTAGGTTACACCCTTTGAAATAATTCTCTGTCGAAAGAGGGGTCACACAAAGTCTGATTTGACGCATTCATGGTCAGTATTCGATTCGGGTAGTCTTCTGAAAATCTGTCATCGATTAGCCTATTTATAGGTTTAATAAAAGTCAAAATTTTATTCCCATTGTCGGCTTGGCGGTCAATAAGTATTTGAAGTGAAAACAATACAAGAAGAGCCCTGTGAACTCCATTCCATTAAGAAATACCGACCGACACCGATTGATGTGTATTATACACGCTGAGTCGCTGATGGTAATCATCCGACCTTATTTTCTCTAAATTAGTCGAAAGTCCGTTTTGCTGTCATTAAAGATCGTTACCACGTTATGATTTGTGACTTTTTTTCTTCAAACTTAATCTGCATGAGATGGGGCTTCAACGAAACTGCAGTTATCGGCTTGTTCGAGGTGACATGTTGGCAGGAAGGTGTTTGTGAGACTCTGAGTCTGAAATATTTTGTGGAGACACTGCTGTTACTGAAAAACAAGTGTGAATTTACGTACTAGCGGCCAACATTGTCCGTGTTATTCGTGGATATACAATTGGCAGCGACATACGCCTCGGCAATTATATTATTATTTCTGGGGCACTGTATGAAAAGGAACCTAAAATAAATTTAAATAGAAGAAAGGTTATCTTTATATATTTTTAAAATTATAAGAAGAGGTTCTAATAATGTCCTCAAACTTATTTTCAAATGTTCGTGTCATGTTCTCCCCTTTCAAAGCTCCATCGACCATGATGCCATGAAGAATCTGCCTTTAAACCAAAATGTGCGACGATGGACACATTTTCGGCAGTCGTCAAAACAGAGCCTCATTTGATTTTGACTTTCAATGAAATCCCCCTGAGTTTTGACATTGGCACTGAATGCGATTCCATCCAAATACCCCACTTGGACTCACTGACCAAATGTCGCCGGAAGCATCTGTCTAAACTGTGCCTCATCAGGTCCTACTCAAACAGATCCTAATGCGCCTAAGTGCCCACCTTCTCCGCCGACAGGTGAGTCGCCCTGATGCTCTCCTAATGATTACAGATTTTTAATTTTATTAGAAAATTCCAGCCTCAGCACGCGATTGACCGGCACAACCGCACACTGTTCACAAAAAATACCCATCATTCTCAACTTCACCTGTCGCGCATATAGAACCTGCGTGCGCGCTCCTAACCCGCCGCCTAATGCATTCCCGAACAACCCTAGAGGGCACATAGCCAAACATAGTTATTAAATTAAAATTCCACCGCGCATACTACCATATTGGCCGCTCCAGTTCTGAGCGACCCTTAATGATGACTACAACTGACTTTGAGTTGAGGAACCCTTTTCTCCTCCATTCGGTTATCTCCTCTGATTACTCTTGTAGCGGTGGAAATTCCTTCGGCCTAATGGCGGGGTCTCACTCAACTCATCGCGGCCAGCACCTGCACTTGGAATAAATTTGTCCGGCCCGGCCGTGAATGGAATCATTAATTACCGCATGATTTTGAACGAGAAAGTGATCTTTGTTGTCCGTTGTCGGTTGTCGGTCCAGCATATGGGATGCGGTCAATCTCGTGGCCATAAGTCACCCCGCCAGAAGCACCCACTGTAGCACAGTCGCGCACATAGTCCTGGCTCGCCCTAATGAAGATGTTAAGAGCACAGCGCAACATACTTTTTCTAATCTCTGGCCATTATTTGTCGGCCACTATCTGAGTATCTATGAGAATGCGTCTGAGTCGAGAGAGGAATTTTCGCCTCTTCAGTGGTCGTGGTAGACTATGGGTATACAGTTTACCGTGCCGCCATAGAGTTAGTCTGGATGGGTCTAGAGTGTAAGCTGGAGATAAGTTGGATGCTTACATGGCCAGTGTCGTTTGTAGCTCGTTTTCCCAGCGACACGAGATAACGGCGACTGGGCTCGCAGCATTGAGTGCGTGTAAGAAATTAATGTAACGCGCAGTGTTTGGTTTGTTGGTGGAGGTGCGAGAGATGAGGAACATCCAGATATTCTTGGGTAGTTCTATGTGATTTCTTACTTAAAGCTGGTGATAGCGGCGGGCGCATATCGGTTAAGTGTCACTAGGCGTTGAATATATATGCGTCTGATTAGGCAGGCAGACGGTGTTGTTTTGTTTTCCACTCAGTTGAAGCCGCCGTTTGTCTGTTAATTTGTTGGTTGAGTGCGGAGTTGTAGAGGTGGAAATCAGGGAAGTCTATTGCAGTGGGGTGTCCCTTGTGATTTTATTTAAGTGCAAGTTTAGTGAGCTTGTAGGGTCACCATGAATAGCTCTCAGGGGTCGCTAGGATATGGCAGCTTGGGTTGCGTGGGCTTAAGCTAGCATCTGTTTATGTGAGATCTGTTTCATCGACTGGGTCCCCACCCAATGATGTCCCAAAATCCTCGTTCTTCTGCCAGCCAACGCCGGACATCGACACAGTATATGTGTCTAAAGTGATACCCAAAATTACCATGTGCTGTAAACAAAGCCACAACACATTTCAATGTTCCTCGACTCATGCTTAGAACACTTCTTTGAGTGGAGCAGGTTGGCCACTTAATTTCCATTTTAGCCTGTCTACATTATTCCACGGTTGATCACCTTCTCAGGTGATCCATTTGCGAATCAGCTGTTCAACCGTTCCTCTGCCAATGGAAGAGAATGGTTCTGGTCCAACAACTTTTCAGTTGACCCTTGTTTTGAGAGGGAGTCCGACTTTTCGTTGCCCTCGATCCCTATTTGTCCTCGTACCCAATTCAGTGTTACTTAATTCTTATATGAGTAATTATTGATATTGGGCCTTACTAATAATCATTTTTAACCTTCGCACTAAATATTTCCTAGGATACAATATGCTATTTTGTATGGAAAATTTCGCCATTGTGAGTTCGAAAAATTTAGCCTGGACACTAAAAATGAGTATTAGTACCGCGGATTGAGTACATATTCCAGTGCCAATTATGTTGTAATGTTTGCTTGATCCATGCGTCTGATCACCGCCTGATTGTCCAGTGCTATAAGGATATTTCTTTCCGCCACCTGACAGTCGAGCAAGTAGTCCTACGCATGCAGTAATGCAATCATCTCAAGCCTGGTATCCGCCATCCATCATTGATCCATCTGTGAAGATCACTATTTTGGGATGATGAGTTGAAGATAGCTCCACATTTAGGTTCTATACTTGATGTGGGGTTTCCACCGAACGATTGTAGATACTGAGTTTTTCCTCGTTACTTCTTTTCTGCTAGATGGATGATGGGTCATAAACAGTGGCGTAGCTAGGGGGACAAGGGCCCTGGTGCATAGGGAGAGAATCGGGCCCTCCTCCCCTCTTTCCGCGTAGTTTGAACTTATATTGTCCTTCAAAATTATTGATAGGGAATAAGAATAGGAAACAGTGAGTTGAATCATCCCTATCCATACGTCGTCTCTATCAAAATCTTCATGTGTTCAATGGAAGAAAAAGGGATTAAATAAACAACGACGCACATGACAATATAGAATATTTATTAATTAATAGAAAAAACGAACTCTAGCAGAAAGCGGTTTCGTAAAAAAGCTATCTATCTTGGCGTTGTTTCCGCTTTGCGGCACCGCTACGTTCCTTTTTTCTTTCCATAATTTTCAATTGTTAACTATCGAAATTTTAGAAATTCGGAGTACTTACTGAGATTTTCCTATATTGCTTGTCAATGTTTAGCATATCTAGATTACAGGAAGCTCAACAAAAAAGAACCATAAAACAGCTTGTTTGGTAATGATGCGGTAAAATCAATATTAACTCATAAGAAGATATTATAGTTTCTAGTAGCTCGTTTGTCAATTTGAACTTGAGTTTAGAACAAATATAGTAAATAAGAACTGATGCAAGGCAAGAGCGAATGAAAACTTCTTTAAAAAGTTGATGGGCGGAATTGGCGAATTGATCTCACGACCGTCAAGCACGTGAGCTGATCCAATGTGCTACGGGCGTACTCATCCAAACTACCATATAACTGAAATAACGATAACAGACAAACAAACAGCACATGCTTATCAAGGACCTTGGCGCATGTGTTGAAAATGTCAAATAAGGAGTTTTATCATTGGTGATGTTGATTGAATAAAAAAAATAGAAATTGAAAAAAAAACAAAAAAAAAACGAGAGTTTTATTTTTTTGGAATTTTTTAAATTTTTCATTTTTTTTCAACAGCTGAGGCTAGTGGGCCCCCTGAGCTCCGGGGCCCTGGTGCACTGCACCACCTGCCCCTATGATAGCTACGCCACTGGTCATAAACCTTGGCTTCTTAGGTACCTCCAGAGTGCAGGAGAATATGTCACTGACAGTTGCTGCATTTAGTTGCTAAGCTATTCTAAGTATTGCTTCGGGAAGTTTTCCTTTAAGTTTCGCAACCTATTTCTCCATCCACATACAATTTTTTTTTTCGATATTGTAGTATATTTTAGGTTTAAGAGAATTCCTGTTCTTACTGTCCAAGATGGTCACGACTGTACTTGTTAGAAAAAAACAACAAACTTAAAGCGAGTGGCGGCCATCTTGACAAAAGAAATAGAAGAAGCAACATAATATTTCCAAATCCAAAATTAGAGAAGAAAATGACTTTTCATTATCTACAACAATATTATTGCTAGCGGTTTCTTTTTTGTTTTCTTTAAAAATGATCGATTTGTTAAACAATTAACAATAGAATTAATCAAAACATACTGAATAATGTCGCTTAAAAAATTGTAGGATGAACTACAAAAAAAAAACAGTTTCCCAGAACAAATTGTGGGAAGGCACAATTTGGATGATTATTTTCTACACTCACTGTGCCATCTTTATTTTACCTTTCGAATATACTCTTCTGTAAACATATTATGAAATGGCATTAGATGTTTTTTTTAGCTTCGATCTCAGCAAAGCAAAGTAAAGTAGAAAAATGTGCGTATAAACCGTTCCCAACAGCTGTTCAGAAAGCTGAAGGTGGTATCCTGTCATATATTTTTTCAATTCTTGACGTCTTCTACGTACACCACAACTTATCAAAATACAATACCTACAACAACAAAGCAACAGCGGGGATGTTCGTTGAGTGAACACTGAAAACTGTAGTATTTTTTGAGAAATAATTAAAAAAAAACTGACGTCTTGGAATTTTTTGCGCGAAACTAAGTACGGGATCTTATTTGGAATACTTGTGGTATATTCAATATTTATTTCAGTCAAAATCGTTATAGCGGTTTTTGTAAGATTATGTAGATAAACCAGTACCAAATATTGGAATGTTTAGTTTGCAAAATACTATTGCGTAACTATTAAGCTGAAAACTGAATATCATAAATTGCAATACTTTGCTTTTAACGTTTTATCAAAATCGATGTGACGTTTTTGAGATATGAACAGTTTTTAAAGTTAGCGTTTTCGTTGGTGCGAATTTAAAATTAAGAACACAATAATTTTGAAAACATCAATTTGACTCTTAGTTAGCATTTTGGTCAAAATCGTTATTACGGTTTCCAGGTAAGCTGAACAAAGACAAATTTAAAAAAATATTACTTTTTTCAAAAATTCATTAGTTAAGTTATAAACAACCACATTTATTAATTTTTGTTACAATCGTATGAATCGTTTTCGACATACATAGGTATCTACCTACATATATTGAAATTTCAAAAGTAGCGTTATTCGAATTTTTAGCCAAAAACTGGGTATACCTATGCAGTCATGGTAATCGCACCTACCTAAGCTTAAATATCATCGTTCTAGATCAAATCAAACTGACACGAACATTTTATATGGGAAGAACCGTTAATACCTTGCAAAAAAAAAAAAAACTTCCCGAAACTGTAAACCCGCAAACTCCAAATCCGAAGTTTAAACAAAATCCGGGCAGCCGTTTAGGCTGTAGGCCTGTGGAAGGGCGGATACAAACAGACCGACGGACAGACCGGACAGTATTTTGCCACCCACTTTTTTGAGTTCCTCTATCATCGTAATGTCAGAATTGATTAACATCTGGAGTTTGAAATTTTGTACGAATACAGTGTCTTTCTCTTACCACGTAATAAAGAATTATATAGCTTAATAATCGTATATATAGCTTAATAGGCAAAAGCAGAGTTAAGAACCGTTTTCACTGGCATTATTCATATTCTCGACTGAAGCAATTGTTTTCAAATTTTATTAATATTTATGTGGGAGGGGGTTCAAGGGAGGTGTGAGATGAGAACACGTTTCGTATTGTAGGTATAATTCAAAAAGGTACTTTAATTCCCTTTAGTGTTAGTTTGTAAGCGTTATAATTTAATAATAATTAATTTAGGTTAGGCAAAATTAGATTAGGAAAATGTGTCGCGGAACAGAACTTTATTAAACGTAGCGTTGCGTAGCATATCGATCGAAAAAAAAAGAAAACCTTCCGTTGCTCTTCGTGGCTGCTGGTCGACTCCACTCGTTAGTCTCTCTTCCTTCTTGTTTTAGCAAAAAGCGTGATGACAAATGACCAAATATGGTAATGATAAGTTGCATTCTGGAGAACGGTAGATTGTAGTTTAACGTTTGTTGTTTGATGTGGCGGACTTAGGTTTGTGTTGATAGGCATATTCTGCCTACATTTATGCCAATTATTTATGTTTTTCTATTACACTTGTTTTCCATTATTAAACGGAATCTTCATGAACATATTATAACACAAAAATCATATTTCAAATCTTAATATTCATGATCGATTCTTCTCCTTAAATTCCTTGCCGTTTTTCTGTAGACATTCCCGTCGTAGTGATTTTTCACCAATAATAACAAACGAAAACATACACAATAATTTTAGGAACAAAAATTTTTTATTTTGTTTTGACGAATGCATTTTTCACAGTCTCATCCTATATTTATTTATATTGATCACATTAGGTTCATTCGCGTACGCGGCTTAGGATATAAATCGAATGCAGTCGACTATCATTAAAAAATGAAAAAAATAAAGAAAATTAGCAGAATAAGGATTACCGAGCAGTTCTCATAGCTCGAAACAGATCAGAAATTTCAACCGCAAGTACTGATATATTATGTCAAATGCACAAATTTGACATCAATCATTTGCGTACAACAATAAGGCCTGTGAAAATTCGGCGGTGGTCGAATGTTCTCCCAGAACATATGTTGCAAAAAGGTAAGTTATTATTTGTTTGTGATATGGATAAGATGTCAAAGATGAAAGTGGCTCACGAAAAGCGTTGCGTTGTATTAATGGTCCCTTTTTAAATATTGTCAAAATGGCCCCTTTTTCAGTTTAAGTAAGATTTTAGTCTTTATATGAAAGGAAGTGTGTTGTAATAAATAAATTTGTTTTATTTTTGTTTAAAATAAATGTCTTTGTTGCTCTCTTTTCATATTTTTTGTTGTTTTACTAGTATTTTTAAGGTGGGTCCCCTTTTTTCGGCTTGGACCCTTTTAATATCTTTTTTCAGATATTTCAAGGGCAACACTACTCACGAAGTTTATCCACGTACTTTCAAGCAGTGTTACCTCCGAAAATTTTCAAAAAGAGTCCCGTCTGAAAAAATGAGTCCGATCTTATTTATTTTAATACTTTAACCACACTTAATGTTTTATGATTTATACCCTTGTACCCATTAAAGAACTTTTTATTTATATAACGCTATAATTATAGTTCAACTTAACACAGACGCAGAACTGTTTTTAGCCGCATATTGACAAAACGCACAAATTATGTCAATACTAGTTGGTGTAAGTAAATGATTTTTACAGATTAAGCCAAATAATGGGGTTTCCCAAGTTTATTATTAAATTACAGAAAAAGCGTCCTACATACGATAAAAGACTCTAATTTCACTAGTTTTCAAAAAGATGAGTCCGGAGTCCGAGCTGTCAAAAAGGAGTCGAAATGACGCATTCCGAAGGTAACTCTGCTGAAGTATATTTTCAGCTCTGTGCGAGAGATTCGCTCCATTTTTCGAGTTTGACAGATTTTTAGTGCTGGGCTCCCGACAGTCCTTTTATTATTAGCTTTTAACGATTTTGTGGAATAAATGTTTTCGTGGTGAAATAATACAACTCTGAGAACACATAAATCAGCCGACGGAAACAGTGTTGTTAAAACTCTCTCATTTTTTCTCACAAAGTGCGGTAATTTTGTGTTTTGTCCCCTTTCTCCGAACTCAAATCCTCTCGATTTGGTTATAAAAAATCCGTCAGTATAAAAGTCGGAGTTTGTTAACATTAGGTATATTGATTATTTCTTAGTACCAGAAATTTTAGCTAAAATCTTTTTTATTAGGACATAGAGAAATGTAGTTTAAATATTTTCATGTTAGACTCAGATTATTGATATTCTAACAATTTTTACTCACTGGAATTTTTTTTCGGAATTCGAACTTCCCACAAAAATAGTAAAAAAAAACTCCACGATGTAGGAACACTGCTGAGTGTCTGTCCATATTTTATTACCCCACCCGCCTTTTAGAATTAAATTTTGTTTGCTGCTTCACACGTATTCACATTTCACATCAGCCAGTAAAATTGAGAGCGCTAGGGAGGGGGGTATTATTGACAAAATTTTGTGGGGGAAATCGGGGAGACGTAGGAAAGCTGTCAGACTATTTTTATCTTGTTTATGTCCAATACGTTACTGGCTGAATTTTACAGAAATGAGTGACTTAAATCATAAAGGCCTAGTATATGAGATCAGTTTTGTCAATCATGCATTCGCAACTATTTGGCGTAGACTTCTCCATAGAAATAAAGGGAAAAACATCTTCCAGAAAACTGACGAAGTTGCGCTATAAGCTAGCAGGCTCCATGATCTTTATTTTAGAGCGTTCTTGGTTTAAATGTGTATAGTTTTGAGATCATTATACACTCTGTGGCATTATAGCTTTTCAAAGTCAAGTCGAGTGACGACGTTTAGTTGCTCACCTTCGCCTACGACGGTCCCTAGGATGTGTATATGCATTTAGAGCGAAAACCATGCACTTCCTGCGAGTCCCAATTCGTTAGCCAGCACCCATCAACACATGCATCTGATGCACTGATTTATGCCCCTCCAGTCGATCTACCCAACCTAATGTCATGCATTCACTACATCCTCTCACCATACCTACTCCCATTAAATTACCACAAACGACCATACTCGAGCTCGCTGCATCTTGCGTACACGCGGTTCTGGGTACAATCATAACCATAAAATAATCGGCCTGTCGAACAATACCACTCGCATAATGACTTAATCTTGGCGGTGGCGCGGACCATGTGCACGGCGCATCCTAAGCGATTATTCCCATCAGATCTGCACCAAAACAAAAGCTATTCAATTAGACGTCATGAATCACGTGCGTGGCGCTTTGCAACCGCTTATTTTCGCGTATACACAAGCCAGACGACGCGAAGACACACCAAGTGTTGACCGCTTGATTCACGGTTTACCACAGCAGCGGCCACAATTTATGACATAATCGCTGCATTCGCCTTGGCCAATGCTGCGCAACAACAATAAGAACAACAACAACAGCAGCAGCAGAAAAATTGTTAACTGACTCACGCGGTGATTGACAAATTTGTCTACAAGTAGCTGAGACAACAAATTTAGGTTATCTTGTGGTAGCCAAATTTCTTTGCCGCTACCAATATACGAGTGTCCTTATCGGGGCGCTGAACTGGATTTATATATTGCGGTTGCAAGCGAGATATATGGGCCACAATTTGGCTTGGGTGGTATCTCTATCTCTGGGTATGTGTGTGGAAGTTCTGTGGGCCCTATTGGGTTCAACTGCTTCAGAAGCTGCTGCAGCGAACGACCGAAAATGTCAATGTGATGTCATTTGACAAAGCGGCGTCGGGCTAGTACTGTGGACTGCCCTGGCCGTGGGTTGTGGGTGTTTTCACGATTTGTTGCTTCGGACGGTGAAATAAAGTCGATAGGACTTGTGTTATTATTGGCTTGGGTGGTGGATATTTACGAGCGCAGTGACGGATGGTAGAAAGTGAGCTGCTTGTGAAATTCTATGTAAGGGCGATTGCATAAGGTGACTAAGCGGAAGCTGTGTATCTATAGAAGAGGAAATTTTCGTTTGTATAGGGGCTTTAGGGCAGATTTCGGAAGAAGTTATGTATCCCTGGAGAAGTGGCTAGTCTAGACGATAACCGCTTGACCATGATTATTTCCATCATCAGCAGGTGCTCCGTGACTGTTTATCTAAGGCATCTGTTAAGGCCCATTTTATGGATGATAGTAGGCAGCCTATGCCACTAAGGATGAGGATTATAAGTTTTGCTGACCATATCGTCATCCTAAAAGCGACAAAGCACATTCACGAAACAGAATCGGCAAGAAGCGAAATAATTTTTGAAATCGAAGCTTGGCTTGAGACTGCGGGCCTTGATTCAACAGGAAGGCAGTCCTAATCACCAATCAAGGACATTTTGGATGCAAGTACGCTCACAAGTACGATATGACCATGCGATCAAAACTGACTATAATAAATGCGATATGATCGGCAAAGGACTTGAATGCAAGCCTGACTTAGACTAAGCTGTGAACAAGACTGTTGCCAAGGATCGGTGGAACCAAAACCTACAGACGACCAAATGTTTCTTTTGGTGCTTCGGAAAGTAAGCTATCTGCCAGTTCCAAATGAATGCAAAAGGCGAGTGTGAATCAGGAAACGAAATCAAATTGTATGCTGTATGTGCATAAATTGAATTAGAACTCAGATAATCAAGACGTTCATGGTGACTGACGTAGAATTAAGCCAAGGGGATTAATCATTGGGTCGGAGTTTGAAATCCATTCAGCCAATGTCGACTTAATCGGTAGGTACCTACTGCTAAGTTTATTTTCGTGGGCAGAAATTGACCTCAGATTTCAAAGTAGATACCTACATGGGTTTGTACTGTAGAGTGTAGACCTTAAAGTGTGGCGATATCTAAGAGGGATCTTCTTTCTCGTGGTTCAATCCCTTCTAAGGAAAATGTTTGATACCCGGCGAATATCGATTACGAAAATGAATCGATAGGGAAAGGGAAAAAACGCAAAACCAACAACACAGAAAAATTTAAATAAAAATCCGCTTGGGATGAGTCTTTATTTTTTAGATTTTTTGATGAGCACTTTATTTTGCACGCTTGTTCGTGAAAGCCAAAAAACAATATGAGTTTACTTAAGAATTACACATTTAGATGGCGCTATAAAGTAGTTTACAAACGATAGAAATTTCGATACTTATATTTATTTTTACCAAGGTGTTACGCTTCCTATGTCCGAGATAATGATACCGCAACGTTTCAATAATATCGCCGTCATTAACTTGGTAATTCAATGGTAATTTCAAAGCAGATTTTCGGCGTTCGAATCAGAATATCTTCCGATAGATAGTCTTGAAATTTTGTCTACAATTCAGATGGATTCGATGGATAGATAAAACAATCGCAAATAAAGTTCGAACTTGATAAAGATGAGCGATAGCTACTAGGTACATGCAAGTGTTTCTTTGCAGTGAATTTTATTTTCCAACAAATTGATGTTTTGACACACAATAAAATATTTGATTGACTTAATATAAAAAGACAATTTGAAAATATTGTTTTTCTTTTAAAGTATTTTGTCGGCTTCAACAAAAAACCCTAAATAACAGCCTCTGCAGGCGGAATTTAAAAAATAAAATAAAAAACACTTTCAAATTCATTTAAATAAAAAGAATGTAATTACAATGCTCTCTGTTACACAACTTTCGAAATATAATATTTTGAATGTATTTTTTGTATGGAAGGTGTCACGCCCCTTTGTCTAATTTTGACAAATCTTCACAGGAAGAGTTCTTAGCCAATAGGGGAGAGTGGGTACGAAAGTAACGTCTGGTCGGTTGTAACACTGAGGTTTTAAGGAAACGTAGAGCTCCATGCATTCATTTTCAAATGCAGAATTCTTTGCAATTATGTCCCGAATACACCCAAAAAAAAGTAAACTTCAGTGTACTCCTATAATTATGTCAAATAATTGTAACATTTTTTGTGTGGACGGTTGTAACACGTTACAACCAAAAGATATAAGTCCAAAAGAGGCAAAAAGGCAAAAGATACAAGTTCCAGTGCGGAAGAAGATTCAGTTTGTGCTTTTTGTTTTGGCAAATATTCAGAATCCCTTTCTATGGAACAGTGGATTCAATGCATTTCCTGCAAAATGTGGATTCACACTAGGTGTTTTGGAGGGAACTCAAATAAGCTCTTTTTCCAATGCCGCAACTGCGAATCTGACTAGTAATTTTTGTTTGCTTGCTTTCTTTTTACTTATACAAATAATTTAATTGTTTTATTGAATTTAAAATGAATTTCAACCATTATTTATGATATTTACTTTTTTTTCTACTTTATGATATATATGGTGTTACAACCGTCCTTTCATCATGTTACAATCGATACACCGAGAAGGTCGGTTGTAACATTTGACTCACTCTTTATTTTAGCAGCCTACCTCCAATCTGCGAAAATAGTTGGAAACCAAGTTATTATCTTACGGTAGTCCAAAGCCCACTTATTAACATACATGTTGTTTCAGTTTGGTATGTATAGCGCTTTGCAAATTATGGAAGGCAATACGAAAAATGTAACTTTCGTACCCACTCTCCCCTATACCTAATATTATCTGTAAATTTAAACTCAATCGATTTGATGGTTTTCGAGATATAAGATTTTGATTATTATTTTTTTTTGTATGGGCGGTGCCACTCCACTTTGTCAAATTTTGACCAATCTTCACAGGTATACTCCTGGGCTAATACCTAAAATTGTGTGTAAACTTGAACTCAATCGATTTATTGATTTGAATGGGAGGTGCCACGCTCCTATAACTCATGAACCAATTCATCTTCAAAGACCTATATACCTACAAACCTACAAAACGTCACCTTTCATAGGAAATTTCCAGAATCAAAATCGGTCAACGCATCACAGAGAACATTGGCGACAAACACAATACAACTTATTCTTATATCAAATAGAAGATAAATATGCGAACAAAAAAATTAAGCTTAGCTATTTCTTTTTTTCTTAAACCTTTTTGTAAGATTTCTGGATCTTTTTCTTATTTTTGAATACTGTTTGGAAGGTTTTAGGTAAGATCCTTCTTATCAAGTTGGATATTTCCACAAACCAATACTCAAAGGCCGGGCAGTATACGGAGGACCCCACTTACACGCGACAAACATCATCCCAAGTCCCTCTGTAAGACAAGCAACATTTGTCCACCACTTGGAAGCTGATTGATACATCCGACAAGATGGACGATCATTAATATGGCCAATTTTCCCTTCAAAAGTGATGTATCTATTAAACTATTTCGGTTGCAAATAAATGTGGTCGAATGGCACACCTCTCCTGCAATCGCCGGTCAGACTCACGCCATCCTCCCATCAATTTGTGGTTTGATATATATCTCTGATAAATAATTGTGCTTGTCTTACAAACTGCCCGCTCAATTGGACCATATGTACTCGTGAAGATACCTATATAGAACAGCACCGAATATCTGCCACCAAATTGAATACTTCCTGGCACTGGCACTGGCACACTCCAGCTTAACATCTTTCTTGTGGTTGGATAAACTCGTAACTCGTAAGCTAGCCCTACAATCAGCCACCGTGGCGCGAACCCCAAAACGCAAAACAATCGACAACAAAAAAAGCACAAAAGAGGAAACCAAATGCCATCTGTGTCGGACCACAGAACAGACGGAAGGACTTGCGCTGGTGCATATTTATAGCGAGCTACGTGCTCATTTGCCGGAACTGAACAACTACCATCTCTCGCATGATTATGACAGTGCAAAGTGTTTATTTGGTCACTTATTTATGACCACATCTTTGGGCTCGTAAATTACATGCGAAACCTACCCCAGATGCAGGTGCCAATTGACGCGGATATGATGGGCGTACGGGTATGTTGTGCCAGACGAGCAGTTCTTTTTTTTTTGCTCGGATGAAATTTAGCGGAAATTTTGGTTGGTTCCACAAAACTGTCGGAACGCATGACTAGGCGGATGTGTCGGTGGATGAAAATATCGGTGCGATGTTTGCTCAAAGAATCTTCCGCAAGAGGGCACAAAAGTTGCCCAAATCTCCGAAATTTGCAACATTTTGGACACAAAGTAGCAAATTTACGTAGCCAGGGCTGATGTTTGCAGACACCGGACACTGACGGTTGAGTGGGTTTTTGTTTACAAATTCGCCGTGTTTGCTGGTCTTGTCTATTGGAGTATTTTTGTTTGGTGTTCGAGGTGTATCCACCTAATCGACTGAATGCACTTGTATCACCAGCGAGGTATTTTAATTTGTTTAGCCAAAAGGAGGACTCCGTTCGGTCAAATGGTCGGTCATTATGGTTGGCCAAGTCTGGTGGGTGAATGGTAATCGATAGGAACGTAAGGAACGAATTAAATTTTTATTGGGATACCTACTCGTATGTTGGCAACTTGGATTAGTCTTTGGCTGAGGTGCTCTTTCATGGTCATAACTGTCATCAGGTGAATTTAAAAAAAAAAAAAAAAAAAAAAAAAGCGTCTTACTCAAGTAGCTTATAATTGACTGCCATGAAACATTTAAATAATATCTTATTCGACGGGGTGCAGCGTGCAGATTATTTGACATCTTATATCTCTTTTTAAATGGAGGCCTATTCCTATTATAAGGTCGATTTTAAGAATATTTTTGTAGTATCTACCTAAGTAATAATGAAAAATAAAGAGTGGTTCCAATCCCACAGTATACTTTTAAATGTATACTTAATCTCATTTTTATTTTTTATTGTTGATTGTTGATATTACTTTCAATTGTTTTCATTACTTATATATTTTCGTATTGTTACCTTTTTTTTAATGATAATGTTAAATAAAAAAAAATGTTAATAATTAGGTACTTGTTTACTGTTCTTTATTTTTCTTATGAACTAATAAATAAACACTATAGGTTCACTGTGTCCGCCCTCAAGTACAAAGCGAACCAATTGAGGTGCGTAGTAGCGGATTTGCAGTCCTAGCCGCTCTAGGCCCCATGCCATGTGCCGCCCCTTCCTCAGCGGCCATCATTAAAGACTAGCTACATTATTCATGAATTTACTTTATTCCCACTTTTAAATGATTCAGAAAATTGTTTAATATTTTCAAAGGTTTCAGGAATGATTGGACATTTAAATAAAACATTTAAAACGGATTAAGGTTTTGTTTTAAATAAAATAAATGTTTTACAATGTGTTACAAAACTCGTCTGCACTTAAGCGCAGCAAAATCATTAATAAATCTTCGCAATCCAATTTGCTTAAAAAATCAGCTTCTATGTTAAGCAAAGCAAGATTGTTTAACCTCTGCTCCGTCATTGTTGTGCGTAAATAGTTTTTAACTCTGCGAAAACAAGAAAACGATCTTTCTCCTTTACAGTTACGCGTCGCGAATATCGTTTCGTTACCAAATTAGTTAAAAACTTAATCCGCTCACTGCAATTGCTATACGCACACTGTTGACATAACTATCGCAAATCGCAGTCGCGAGAAAGAAAACTTTCGCATATAAAATCAAAAGCACCGCACGAAACTGCAACCCCAATCCCCCAGCCCCAACCACATAAACGAAAAGCAAAGTTCAACCATTCATTGATCGGCTTTTGTTTGCACGAGTATCGATGTAATGAATACAGCCCGTGCACAGAAAACCTTTGTAATTGATTCTGGACCCCATTTCTTGTAAATTCTCGTATACGTTTATCTGTCAAAATCTCTGATGCGATGCGAAAAACTGAAATTTGCAATTCTCGAAATCCGCATACATACGAGAATTTCTCTTCGAATGTTACTTGTCTGTGTTTTCCATGCGGATTTGCATCTCGTATACGGAATTATGAGTTCGATACTTCAAAAAATTGATTGTTTTTTATTTGTGTGTGAGAAAATAAAATACAAGTTAAAATAAATCAAACAATTTAAATGAAAGCACTTATTGTATGATATCCGTTCGCATTGCAATAAATATGTTCGGAAATACCTAGTGCTCTCGGATAGTTTGGCATAACGATTTCGCCTAACTGTTTCATTGAGAATAGAAGAAATTCTGAACTTATATCGCCCAAAGTAGCACTGCAAAAACCTATATAATGATCTTTAAACATACATAGGTACATTAATATTTCTTTCTTTTGTCAATCGAAAACACCAATTCGCAAACAATTGAAATTTGAATATTGTTATTTTTTTTAACAAAATGGTTTACTTGACGTGCTTTAAGATTCTACCTCATTCGAAAGGTGAATATCATTTTCGCACAGGTGATAAAAAATTCCGAACAGCTTTGAGGATAATAATTTTTTTTGTATGCGAAAATTACAGGCGGATTTGCCTATACGAATTATGTTATGCGGAATTTGAGAATTGGGGTCCTAGAAATTTAAAATGGAAACACAAAAAGGCTTGAGGTTCCTAAATTCAGATTTTGTTCATAGATGTCATATATGATGTCATAATGAATTTCGAACTTTTCACTTGTTTTTACTTTTTCCCAGTTTTGTTTCGATGTAGTTCAGGCTTTATGGAGGTTACCTATATGGGTTGTGGAATTTTGCATATCATTTTTTGTGTGTGTTATTATTATTTTATTTGGCACGATTTGCCGCCCTTAATATCCGGCCGCCCCAGGCCCGAGCCTACTGGGCCTTAGGGCAAATCCGCCACTGGTGCGTTTAAAAAACTCTAAATTTACTATTTCCTATGATCTTTCTAAAGCTGGATATGTGGTGATCAAACCACTTAAAGATTAAACCAATAGTTTAAAAACTACATCGAGTCAAACGTAAATTGGTCCACTGTTGGATAGTTTACCCTACTGCTTATAACATCTGATCACAAGCTTCAAACAACTTCCGCAAAAACAGCTAAACAGTTTTCCAATGTCAGTTTTCGTATTAATTACATGTCCAACTCAATACAATTCTGATGGGACTAGCGTTAAGGGCCCAGCCCAATCGAGTCGACGGATTGCCGTATTTGACGGAACGAACTGTCCCATAGAGTCCGTCGCATACGGTGACAGGCAGTGTTTAAGTACTGTGTACTTATTTGTCCCAAGAAACGTGGTCATTTTTCCCATTCCAACGTACTTACTCTAATTCCCTTTAAAAAAATTTGCTTTTAAAACTAAAATTTGTATTATGCGAAAAAATAAACACATTAAATAACCTTTGGTATAATTGTAATTGTATTTGTATTAAAATCGCAGTTTGTTATTATAATGATTACTTTTTGGTAGGTAATACAAAATTTTGGTGTTCAAAAATCTTGCTAAAAATTGTTTTAAAAAGCTCTTTTTTATGTACATTCATGTGTTGATTATCATGGTGAAATGTAGATATGTACTTATTTTGATGAAATTTAGAAAAGAAATTTTTTTTTTTGTCAATGTTTTTTTTTTATTTTTCTTTTTCCCTCGAAGGCTTTTCGGACATCGAAATTCCCAAAGAAAGGAAGAAATCCCACAATATAAGAGCACTGGTGACAGCCGATGACAGTTTATCTCAATCTCTCAATATTTCCACCAATGAAAAGGAATCCTCTCACTCTGTGTCAAGTGTCAACTGTCAAAGGATGCGAGGGACAGAAATGTAGAAAGTAGTATGAATCTGTCGCGTTCGGTACGTGCACATGCACTGCTTATAGGTAACCTTCTATCATCCTAATATACCTCCGCAGCCCAATAGCCTGCATACAACTTATCCCTGCTCATCTCCAAGGTGCAATTTACATATATGTACGAGTATAGGACAAATGAGCTTCAAGTCAACGGACGTTATTATCATCCGCCAACATTTTCATGGTGAATGGCTCGCTTCACACGCGGCAAAGTTTTCAACTGAAATTTGCATAATATTTTCAAAGTCATATAAATATTTAGCTGTTTACAATCAGCAGCAATTTTTTAGTTGGAAAAAATTTTAATTTCAAAAAACAGCCGAGCGATTCGTCCTGTTGCAAGTCACGTTCCCACTTTTCTTCTTCATGTTTATTTTGGTAGAAAGTTCACAAATGTCGACTCATCTTTTTACTTCCGAACAGTGCCAAGATGTTATTTAAAATTTCCTAAATCGGCGTTCTTATTCTATTAAATTTGTATTTGAGAGACAGGACAATAGATTACGATGATCAATAAGAAATAAAAATACACACCAGACTATCGCACAAAAGCAAAGGCAGAGGTCCTAGGTAAATCAGCAGCCAACATAGGCCACCAATTTTACAAACGTCCTGAAAGGAGAAAGTCCGCCAAAATAAGAATTTCCCACCAACCCGTATATGCCCCCCCTGCATTAGGTGACAATCCCACCTTGTCCTCGTAGGTAGGTACCTATATATTTGGCAGACAACCAGGGGCGATTCCTCTCAGTTAGCTAGTTTAGCGGCGGTAAACCAAGAAAAAAATCTTTGAAATACAAATGACGAGGTTAATAATTGCAATAATCAATGACATGCTAAATAACAAAATTACATATTTACAAATCATACCTACTTTGCTACACAAACACACAACACAATCATCCCATAGGTACAAAAAGTTTCCCTTGAAATATTCTTTAGCGTTCAAATTTGCGATACTAAATTCCTTGCCTGCTTGCACACACGCAATCCAAAACTCTCATAACAAAAGTCTTCCTCATCCCGCATTTAGCGTAAAATATTGCGCTACCAAATTTCATACAATCTATATAAGAGTGTCGTACGTAGCTCGTAAGAAAAGCCCTGTTAAATGAACAAAAGGGTAAGCGCAAATAAATGCGCTAAAACTTAAAAATGGGGTTAATTGTATGTTCTCTTTTTTTATTTCTCTTACCTACTAGTGAAATTGAAGTAAGAGAATGCGTGTGCTTGTCCTTGTGCTTACTTGTATCGTTATTTTTGATTGTGCTATTGAATCCCAAAAGTCTGTAATTTTTTTTAATTTATTGTTTTATATTTGCGTGGATTATAAATGTGAGTAAATAATATTATTTGTGGATTATGGGTTGTGGACCTGGACATGGTGCTTTGGAATATGAGACAGCGCTCTTGTTTTGTTTTCGTTTTTATTCGCGAGAAGTGAGATGGAAGTAATGCAGGGCTAAAAAAAAATTGTTGAATAAGTAGATCATAGTGAAATTTTCATAACTTTATTGTGCAAAAAGCCGTGGCGGTAGCATCGTCTAACGTGGATCTATTTTTTAATAATTGTTAAATGAACTCTCTGAGTATTTCATCCTCACATTGCTGGAATCTTTTTATAGAAAGTTTCCTACAGTTATTGTAAGATAGGAATTCGTTTTGTTTCGTTCCATTAACACTTTTCATCGATAAATAAGGGTAAACTGCTTTTTCATATGTATTTTCCAAACAAATGCTAAATTTTTATTTGCTTGATTCATGTTATTTGAGTAGGAACAGGTACGAGGTACCTATTCATTAAGATAAATAACAGGATTTTTATTTTGGTAGGAGGTAAAATGGTATCTCCAACAATAACTATGCACAAAATCCATAAATGAATATCTATAAGAGAAACCATTTGGAACGAGATTGAACGAACGCCGGTGCGCAAAACTATCAGGTTTAAGATCAACGCACAAGGACCGCAATAGAGAGTATACTACTTACATAGAAACTTTAATGAAAATCAGTTTTCACTTTACGAATGGTTAGCTGGATGTGAAAATTAATAACTATAAATAATTCCAAAAAATGAGTTTTTTTTTAGCGTAGCTAACCCAATGCTTAAGACCAGGAATCGCCACTGCAGACAACACCACATCGAGTGAAACAATTTCGCATCACGTGACTTCTTATCACAACTCTCGGATCGGAATCGGAATTGAATTAATTTGTCATGTCAGCACTTCCACCGAAAATGTGTGCGCGCCCCCAAAAATAACACCCAGACCAAAACCCTCCTCCTGTTCTCAACCACTGACATCGCAAAGGCTGAGCGATACAACCTAAGTGCAAATGGCGGTCGCAAAACACTGTCGCGTCGCCTTTGGTATACCTAGTTGTCAACAACAAATGCCTACTTAAGGTGACTTAACCTATCTATAGATTAGGCGGAAAGCCAAGCCAAACCAGCGAGCAGCCACCACCACCAACACCAGTCACTTTGGCCACGACCGACGACACCTCCAAGAAGTGGACAAAATGTTCGGCACTGTTTTATGTGGTTTTCGTGATGTTAAACTCTGACAGATACGAGGAGCGAAAGAGCGGACAGAAAGAAGCCTCCCTGTTGGAGTTGGAGTTGGAGTCACCTACCGTGTAAAGTGCACTGTCGCCAAATAGAATGCTGTCCTCCTACTGTGATGCCTCATCGACTCATTTGGAGGGTGTATCTGGCTAAATGCGGCAATCGGAATTCGGTGTCTGTCTCGTGCGAATAAGTGCAATTGTGTGATGATCGTGATGAGGGGCTGATGCGGATGCCTTTCCGCTGCGTATCCATGTAGGGGAAAAGGCAGTTGTATAAATTTTGCTCTGGCATCCTTGCCGTGTCCGCACTGTCGATTGCAATCAACGCTGGGTGCTTCTGCTGCCGTCTGTTGGTCGTTGGTTGTTGGTCGTGCGCGCAACAGCGCATGGAATGCCCCTTATAACAAGATGCTGTCGGCTGTCCCCCTATGTCCCAAATGGCCAGTTGTCACTTCGCATCAAGTGTAAATGGCCGTCGACGCGATAGCTCGAATGCATCAAGTCGCGCGAGTAATCGAAACTCAGCAGGACATCCATGAGTGCGACTGTGAGTATGGGTGGATATTCTGCGAAGGAGATGCAGTCTCTGATGTGTGTACGGCTGTTTGTGCTCCTGTCAGTCAATATCGCACCGCGAATGCCGCAGTCAATACTGCCGACGATAGTTGCGCGATAGGGATCTGGCTATAATTGGCCATTGCTCTGTTGAAGGGCGACACCAACAGAGTCGACCATCTTGGAGGCAGGCACGTAATTGTTTTTGGATGAGTTTAGCATCTATTGTGACGTCGGGAGTACTTTTCGGATGCGAAGCTGTTTTGAGATTGAAATGCACCGCTCGTTGGGTGACGTTGAGGGTCCCACTTCGTCCTTCTCTGGTGTCATTGTCTAAGTTTAGTAACAGATTCCACAGCTCATGTCACCAGACCAAAATCCGTTCAGTCGCAGACTCCTGTACGAACTCTGTGCCGATCAGTGGTTCAATTAAGAATGGGAGATCACTTCCCACCAAGTGTGCTGTGTGCACGGCATAAAATAGATGACATACGACACCATTCCTCGCCGACACTCCATGGCAGCCATAGGAAGCATTTAACTTTTATAATATAGCCAATGAATCTATGCCCACAGAACTTGGCGTCTGTAAAAGGAAATCAATTGACTGCGCAACATGGCGGAATGAAAACGACCGCCGCGCCGCCACTCCCTACTCCGATCAACGGGCATACCTTCTATTGGCACTGCATAGAACCGGCTATTTAAAGGCAATAGCACTGCACATTCAATTGCAGCAATCTGCGCGCACTGCAGTTGAGTGCGACAATCCAAAACGCCAGGCACCCGTGGCTGCCATTTTGACTGAATCGGCGGCGCTGCGCTGTTTGCCACCATTGCACAGCGGGCAGCCCACAACGGTTGAATGGGTAATTTGACGCTGCGCGCTGATCGTGCTGATCCGCATCTGCAAGACGATGCGGGACAATGCAGTCAAGTTAGAGAATGCCATCAACCGGGGCCATTGAGGCGAACCAGTTGCAGTTGTTCACGTTAATTACCTGAAATCGCATCAACTGCGAAGTGGTTTTTCTTTTAGGGCGGGGAATACCTAAACATGGGCATTGGTTGTGAATCGATGTTGCGCTGCACTCTTAAGGCAGGTAATTGCAACTGTGGAAATTATATCGACGGAAGGATGGCAATTTTTCAATATGGCTATGGGGTATGTTGGGTCGTTTGTAATTTAAATATTTTCATGAAGACATTCTAACAGATCGAGGGATGGAATTTTGTAATGTCCATGAAGCTAAAAAAAAAAAGATTTCACGCAAAACGAAAACTTCTTTCGTTTTCAAAATATGTACTTGACATGAAACAAAACGCTTGTGCAACTAAAGACGATTCAAAGTTTTACCCTATGCCCCTCGAAAAGAAAAAAGAAAAGAATTTTCGTTTCGTACGGAAGGTAAATAAAACGAAAGCGTTTCTGTTTTATTTTTAATTAATTACTTATTTGTCTCCAAAAAACTATTGATAAGTTCCATTCTCATTCATATTTCAACATAGAAGTAGAAAAGTCAGTTGTGAAAATATGTACGTACTTATACTCAGCTGGAAAGTAAAGTTTCTCGAACTGTCAAAATGACTCAAAGAACTCAATTTAAACGACACTGCTTCTTACGTGAAATGTGGTTTCAAGAAGTCGCTTTGGCATGATTTCTTTAGTTTTTTTTATACTCAGCTCAGGTTCTTAGCCAGTAATCAATGGGCCTTTCGGCTACAACCTCTTCGAGGACTTTGTCGTTTACGGATAGGATTGAAACTGGACGGTAGTTCCCGAACCTTTAATTTTTCCAGACTCATATTTTTATAAGTTCTGTTAAAATTGGTGCCATTACTTCAACATTATCTTTTAAGTCTTTCGGTCGAAAAACCATCTTCGCCTGGTTGTCTTTTTTCTTTCAATGAATGAAGAATTTGTCTTATTTCTTTTATGGTTGCATCTTCTAAATATACATTGAGCGTAGTACACTGGTAGTTGGTAGAGTGACCCAAATAAGATTTATGTTCTTAATGTCGAATGAAAAATGTTGTGCAAGATGATTTGCCAGATGTTCAAACTTCTCTGTAGCAACATTTATCACCAGCATGTCATCGAGGTTAGTCGACTTTCCTTTAGCATTTTCCATAGATTCAAAAAATTGCTGTTTTAAGAAATTATTTCGTGTGGTACCTACGTTGCGCCAAATTATATATATATATACGTTTTATTTTGTTCAGGATTGATTCGGTATATTTCTTCGATTGTTTTTATACCTTCTGTATAGGTAAGCGATCTCTGTGTGTACATGCGTTCCTTAAATCTACGGTTATACAGTCATGTTCGTTCGATCTTTTTCAGTTTTTTTTTTTTCTATATTGTGGCACAGATTTTACTATTCCATAAAACGTTCTTTGAAGTTGTTGAAGTAGTCGTTTTCAACAGTTAAATTCATTCATGCAGATAACATTAAAATATAACCACCGTAGAACCAACAGAGCCACCTTGGTATGAGTTAAAGTATAGAAAGCTTTGCTGAAGTCAATAAATAGTAGCCCTTTTTTATTATCAGCCATTATCTATATAGATCATCGATTTACATGCACTTACAACAACAGCATATGATCCTGCTTCTCATCGAGATCATGAACCATGATCTGAAAATTATTTCTACTATTGGTCGCAGCGCTGTTTGGCGTTGTTTGTTTCATTCTTGAATGTTGGTGTGCCACACAGTCACGTTGCCAGACTAAAAAATTCAATGCTCTTCATAGCACAAAAAATCAATCAGCCTTTTTTTACATCCAATAAATTTCCCGTCCTTGGAAATTTTGCTTTTTAATTCTGTAAAGGTATGACAAGCCCGGCGAAATATTCCATAATTTTTTTAAGTAAATGTTTAACAAAAAATGTTTATGAAATGTGTCGCAGATCGTAAATAATAATTGTGTCACAAGTTTTCCGGCAGAAAGGTGAGAGTTGTTTTTTGTTTTTACATAAAGTACAAATCAGGTACAAATGTCCAGAAAATCTCGGAATATCTAATGAAAAATGTAAACTAGCAGGCTGCATAAATTTAAACTATTTTATAACTGCAACTGTTTTCGCCCAGTTTTTTTTTGACAAATAGCTTTAAATTTACGTGAAATGATTTTATTTTAACAATCAAACGTAATTTGTGTGTGTGCAAAGAGAACTATGCTATTATTATGAAAAGTATAATGCTTTGTCTAAGACTTATTCCAATCTAATGTGTAAACTGCGGTTTTCATTAGGTATATTTCGAACTGATTGTATAAACACTTTAAATAAGTTCTTAAAGAACTCTCACCTTAAAAAATTTAAAATTATTAATTTGATTGATATGGCAACACCCCCGACAAGCAACTGAAATGTCGTTGTACAGAATGTTTGCAATATGGCTGGTGGCATGGTCGTCTTTTGAAAGCAACTGTTGCCACACCTCGTCTATGATCCGTATTGTTTTATTTTCGTGATCTGATTCGGATCAGATTATTATTATTATTAAGTGAAAGAAACTAGTGTGATAAAGGTATATTAACTGATTCATACAACAAACGCCCGATTTGCCGCCGTGTTTTATTTGTAGCATGCAGTTTTTATACCGACCAGCAAGTCAGTTAAGAACGAAGGCGGTGAGAGGGTATATAAAATATTGTATTAGAGATTCCCAGAATGCCTTTATGGAATATTGACAAGGTTCAGGAAAAAAAACTTTTTTTGTATAACTTATAATTTGTATAACTATCCTTATTTTAATAAATCGAATTATTAAACTTGTTTGTTTTGCGTGCCATTTATTAATATGTACATACCTAATCTAAAACACTGCGGCAGTAGTTTTGTTTGTTAGTTTGACAAAAACCAAATTGATATATTTCTTAGTAGGTATCTAAAAGCAACAGTTAATTGTTTATTTGACAAAACAGCATCGGTAGCATTGTCATCAAATCTTTTTCCTAAAATTAATAACATTTTGATGAATTTAACAAATTATTTTGCACAAGAAACGATTTTTGTTAGCAAAACATTTTGTTTTGTTAGGTGTCACCAGAAAAATTTTAAAAGAAGGTAAAACTTATTAATATTTTGTTAATCAGATTGAAACATTTTTTTGGACGTAGGTATATTGACAAGAAAATTGTTGAATGAACCCGCATTTGAAAATACCATCAAACAGGTATACCAGGCTTTTATTTTCAGTGTACCATTCGATAGGTAGGTAAAACCCCAATCTATTTCATCTGTACCGAGATGTGGATGTATTCTAAAAAGCTGCAGCTAAAAGGATCTTTGTATACTAGCCCTCGGGTTCGAGACGTCAAGGAACAGGGTCGAACCTCCGTTTCAAAGACCATCGCAGGTGCCTAGATGCCTGAGCACTGTGTCTGCACAACTGCGTAAGCAGAGTGCTGCAGAGCGGAAGAGACTCTTCATGGGTCTGGAGGCCGTTACTTAAGTAAGTACATCTTCACGTAAAAAAAAACACAGCTCTTGCAATCACCTCTATATACGCACAACTCGCGTCTGAAGTTCACATATTCATTTCATAGCGACCTACCGACTTGTCTGCCATAAAAACAAAGTGCGCCATCAGCGGAGAGTGCCCTCGGAACAAACTGCCATTAAGTCCCATCTATCAGAGGCATTAATAACTGCCTAAACGATTAGCATGCAGGCCCCTAAGGTAGCCCCCAAATTTATTATGTTATGGACCCCTCTCGCATCGTCCACCCACCATTTAACAAAAGCCCAATTAAATTAACATTCATCAAGCGTTAAGTTTCATTTATGATACAACCAGGGAAACCTCCAGCCATTTAACGAAAACAATTAATTCGCATGAAACCCTCCGCTGTATAGGTACCGCTGACGGAAACGCACAAGATTAAAAATAAAAAAAAATGGTGGAAATCCGAACCAGTGGACAGCTAAGCCGTAAACATTTATGAAGATTTACTGCGTGCATAGTCCACGTCCATGTGTGTGCCTCTGTACAACATGCCACCATCCGCCAACGGTCGGAAGGGGAAAATAAACTAATTATACCAACACCGCAGGTCAAGCGAGGTCACAAGTACACAGCGACAGCGGTCCTTGCCATACAAATGGACTACGCCTCGAGAACATGATTTTCGGGCCCCTTTTCACGAGTGCCAACCGAAAAACGGAATAACCCTGCAACTGCGATTCTTATCATCGAAATGAATTATTCATTCGCACATTCATTCCACACTTGGGTCATAATTAAAACTGCGAACTTCCGAAAGAATTTCGTTGGAAAAACTGAAAACACACTCGCACACAGAACAGAGGGGGGAATAGAGAAAAAGAATTAGTTCCCATCTGCGTTGGCTGAACAACGCAACTTTGGCCACCCTTTTGGCGAGAAGACAAACCCAACTGAGCACCGAGGGGCTGCGTGAATAAATTTACCGAGTTGAATGGATATGCTGTTAGGGGCGGGGGGAGAAGACATTCCTGTCAGCTGACATTGACAGCCTTCCTTACACCCTTGTCGTGTTGTCTCTCTCTGAGGATCCATTTTTTTTTTATCGCCCTCGTTTGCCTGTGGATTTGCATTTGAAGTGCGCCTTTGCTTAGGTAGCCGCCACGCATTTTAGTAAGACGAGGCACAATTGGTGGATGGAGTTGGCCACTACCTAATAGAGGGAGAGGCAATTTTATTCAGCTACTTGCGATGTGGACAAGAGAAAGAGAGCGCGTGTTGCGACCGCCTATTTGAACAGATGCCATCCGAAGAAGTACATAGACGCTGAGGTTGTTTCTCTCCTTGGCTGTCTCATTCGTTCATTGAATTTGGTTTTTAGTTGAGTGAGTCGCCTGTTGAGTGGGAAAAACACACTCTGAGCACTTTCGTAACATGAGTTTATTTTTATTTGTGGCTGCGGTTTCCACTTCAGGGAGTACAAATTGTGACGCCCACTTTAGTTGGACAAGTAATTTATTTAATTAGCGGGGGGAATTTAATTACGGAGAGGCAATTAATTGAATTAGGACGATTTTGGAAGGGGAAGGATCAACTTTCTGAGCATTTTTGGTGGTGGGATGCATTTAAATGAATATTTTGCAGCTTATTGTGCACTTGTGAAAATTCATGTAGGTTGGAATAGGTACGAAGGGATAAAACTTTTACAGTCGACTGTTTCGGTAGGTGGAAGTTGCAGTCATCCTTCTGACACTGTCACAGTCACTATCTTAGCGCTAGACGATTTAAGGTCACGTGTGTACAGCTTAACATTTTTTCTCTTAAAGAGAGCTCATCAAAGCCTTCTAGGTAGGTACCTACCTATTAGGGAGAGTTCGGTATGAATAAATTCTAGGAAAGCTGTTCGGAAGCTAATCCCAGCACGTCTTACATTCACGCCGTTCTTTAGAACTTGAACACGCGAATTGGTAGGTACCTACCAGTTCATTTGGCAGAAAATGTAGGTATCGTTTCACATGGTACCTATAGAACATTGTACTTTCCACAGGACCGAAAGTTGCGACGTACTCACAAGACCCTGAAGCCTGAAGGTATTGAAAGCATTGTCGATGTGACACAATCCGGCTTTATTGTAAGTACATAGTTGGTAACTAGATATTAAGATAACAATTTAGGTAGGTAGGTACCTACCTTATGTAATGATGGACAGAAATAAAAGGAACTACCTAGGTATCTATACACGATCTTTTTACAGCCCTTATTTCACACAGGACTTCTCCTAGTTTCTGCTTAAATCGAATTGACTCGTAGAAGACGTTACAGCTGATCAAATACAAACTGAAAGTGTTGCCGTTGTTTTCTTACACTACCTAAATACATTATTAGTAAACTGGAATTACCTACCTACCCCGTATCACAAAAAGACTTGAAGATTAAAACGTTTTTTTCTTGTTTATCCTGCGAAATCTGCTATTAAGCCTTATGAACAATGTCGGCAAAAAGTTCGACTGCGATGCCAAATGTGCGCAACCAAGAATGGTTCATTTCTTCCACTGAGAACGACCTCTCACGCAGTTATGGGTGGCAAACACTTCTCTTAGAATGGAAGACTAATCGCCTGAAGTAGCATGAAATCGAGGCAGAAATGCTCAAGTCCTTGCAGTGTGGCATGAAAAAATGCCTGCCGAGCTCTCTCAGGTCATTATATTGACTTGGAAGTGCGCCGAAATACCTCGCGATTGGGTAAATTTCTTCGAAAGTGGATGAAAGGGATTGCTCCAACTAATAGGTTTTATGTAGGTAGGTAGGTTAGGTACAGCACTTTCAATTCAAGTCCAAGCTGAAAAGTGTTTGCCAAGCCTTCAAAAATGAGTTACAGAGTCCAGATGGGAGGATGAGCTGTGCGATGTCTTAGGGTTATACTATACCTACCAGTATTTGTATAAGTATATTACCTATTTTGTCTTCTAGAAAACATTTATATGACAATGTTAGAGCACCTTGAGGTAAGCTCCTTTTGAGTGCCTCCTGGAGTACTACTTGTCGGGGGTTGTTACTGTCCGATGGAGCACTCAGACACAACTACTGGCCGATTGTACTGCCAAACAGACACCTAACATTATTGTATCTACTAGATTTTCCGTCTTTCGAAGAAAGATGAGAAGGAGCTTCAGTGATGAAGAGCTTAGATGTTCGGCACTCACCACATCAGCCCCAAAGATCCGCCACCTAATGCGAGCAAAGGCAGGACAGCTACAGAGGAAGTGTTCCGCTGTATCGTCGTCCTCTCCACAATCAGGAGAAATGGTGGTGTCGCTTAAGGCCAACACATTCAAATGTTTGGCAAAAGCTTTGTAGCCCGAAAGGACGCCCACAAGCAGTCTGCAGTCGATACTCCTAAGATACAGAAGGAGAGATGCGGATTTTTTACAGATGTCAGTCGTTTGGTCTGTCTTCTACATCCAGCACAGTCACGCCACCGACGCTTGTGTTCACGAGAAAGTATCAATCCGCAGATGCAGATAGACGCAACGCTGGTTCAGGTCCTGAGAGAGCTTCTTCTGAACCCAGCCTGGCAAGCTCATCAGCGATCTCATTTTCCTGGAAACCAGTGTGACCTGGGACCCAAACAATATTCACTGTGTTTAGCCTATACGGACTAAGTTCAAAGATAGCTTGAGTTCAAGCACTAATTTAGACGAGGTAAGAGGGTTAAGCAGCTTGGCTATCGCTGTAAACGCATAAATGCTTCTAGCCCTCCACCTGATGTTTGTCACAATATATCGCATAGCCATAAGGATAGCGAAAAACTTCGCTTGAAACTTGAAAGACAGACGCATACCTAGTTACCTAAGGGGTAGGTCTAGGTACTGAATTCTAATGTTCTCGCTTTTCACAAAGATTCCAGAACCAGATCCCTGTTCTGGAGCCGTCCGTGAATACACGATGACGTTCTTTTCCTTGGTCAGAGTCTGGCCGAAGCCATTCCATTGCCTGAGGAAAGTTGACTTAGTAGTTTTGTTGCATTAGAATTTATGGTGTCATTGCGTCAGACGGCAAATCCAATAAAGAACCCTTTTAGGATATAAGCCCCATTTCTTGCCAAACAAAAGCGCATTTGCACTGCCAGAAAGTTGACAGCCCTTTATCGGTTTTCCATTCAACATGCTTGGACCAAACAAGCTTTCTATCGAGGATTACTCCCAGATATTAGTGACGCCTTTTAGCACAAGCTGAGTCAGACCAGTGACATTCCTCCTTCTCGTGAAGAGAACAACCGTAGTTTTAAGGGGATTCACTGAAAGCCCATTTCTTGCGCACCAATCATCGATAAAGCCCCAGGATCTCTGCACCTGAGAGCAGACAGTCCTTAGGTCTGAACCGACAAAGAGAACGGCATTTAGGCTAAGAAAACATTAGAAGGAGCATTAATAATATATATAGGTACATAAATTTAAATTTAAATTTTTATTAAATTAAATTTTTCGTCGCACTTTTTGTTTTCACTGTCTTTGTTGTTTTTAGGGTTATTTTTGTGTTGCTTTTCGGCAACGCTGGTTGGGTGTGCTGCCGTCACGTTGGCGCGTTTGGTAAGCACTGCTCTATAGAGAACGTGTATCGACGTCGCAGCGCTTCGTTTTTAGCTATACGCCGCGCGTAGTTGCAGTTGATACATCATTGATAGCCAAAGCTTATGTATGCGAACAAAAAACGCTCTCTTGCTCTCAATAATTTATCATAGCTACTCAAGTATACATAAATAAATGCACTTAGTAGCGAAGTAGCGACAAGCGCCGACAATCGCCCATTATTACCGTTGCAGTTTCGTTGCTCGATTTTTTGTTGAAACAAAAGAAAAGCGTGAGAACAATAGGAATTAAAACAAACATGATCCACAGGCAAAACTTTCTTTGTTGTTATTTTCAAAAAATAAAAATAAAGTGAAATAACGTTCTATATCGTTTTTTGTTTTTTAGATGAAAAGTAGTTTCATTGATTCATTAAATTCGAAATAAAATTAAATTGAAAGAATAATTTTGCCGCTCCGGTCAATAGCAATTGATAAGTGGTCGATGTTGATGTACTTTTCCAATGACAGCTTGTCAAGTTCTGCAGCATTGCTTTGTTAATTCAGCTTCTGCAATTAACGATCAGGCACCTACATAAGTGTCCATCTACCTATTTAATCATCGCTCCCAAATAACAAGATTATCTCGAATACCTCAGCAGGTGCAGGGAAATAACTTCACCTTGAGTTTGAAATAATTTCACTTTTTTTATGTGAAGTTATTTCCCACACCAATTTTGAAATTATTTCCCACCTACAATTTGAGAATTTGTTGATTCTTGTAAGTAGTTGGTAGGTAGGTAAGCTAATTTATTTAGCATTTGATTGTCTTTTTCAATTTGTTCTAAACAAATAAAATAAAGCCACAAAACAAAGCGATAGGTTAGGGTATAGGTACAGGTAGGTACCTACCTAGTAGTCGAAGGATAGATTAGATGGACGGACAGGGCGGGAAAGCGATTTTCTTTAACAGCTTCATATTCAACGTGTTGCTATAAATGTCAAATTATAGTTAAATGGAGACGCTAACTGGCAAAATGGGCTTTCTCAAATTCGCAGCAATCGAAAAACGGTAAGCATTCAATTCAATTTAAGTAACGAAGACAATGTTACTCATTCTTTAAAATTAGATACCTGGGTTCCTCGGTAGGTACAACCAAAAGTGTTTCCGGTGTCATATCGGTTATTGTCATCATGAAGAACTAATCGAAAGGTAGGTAGCTACGAATGTGAGTATACCTACCTCGTTAAAGTTTTTGAAAGTCCAACCCTTAGAACGGAGATAGGTATCTACCTACATTCCTTACCTACCTAGGTACTTGACAAGAGCAATCTTGATTTTATACCCACCTACCTCACACACAGCCTCTCAATCTCAATGTATTTCCGCTTGTAGATGTCTTATTCGGAACTGCGGTCTAACTTCACCGTCGGGTCAATCGTCAATGTGTATTGAAAAATAGTGCTCAAAAGAATTTGGCATTGCAATGTATTCTCACCTACTTATAACATCGAAATGTCTTCGTATTTAGTCGCTCTGTCACACGCAGCTCTTATTAAAGTCCTAGGTACTTAAAATACACTTCATCCGCAATCAACTTAATTACCTATTCATTTTTCTTCCAAGTTTAATGGAAGTCCATTTTCCAGATATAACCCACTCCGAGTTCCAGCATACTTCTCACTCACATGCACCATTTAAACTCAACCCGTCATTCCCTAGCTGACACTATTTCCATCTCTTTTCGCAGCAGAACTGCCTCTTTTCCTCACTTCCAGTGCACAGTGCTCTCTTCTGTCCACCGCAAAACATACACCGTCCAATGCACACCACAAATCAATTACCCTTAATTCACAGCACTCTCTCCATCTCAGTCGCTCACCCGCCAGCTGCCATCCGCCCTTCCCTTTTACGTCATTCTTCTGTGCCAATGACTGGTTAAGCTTTTGCCGATTTGCTTTGTGCAAACAATTCCAGCTCGCACTCCCACTCCCCGGAGTAAAGTTCTTTTATTTTATTTGCCGTCTCTTTTGACTTTTATTTTCAAATGGGGTGGCAATTGTGCATATGTGCTTCTCGCTCCGTTCCTTTCTGTCTTCTCTTTCGGCCTGTGGTGTTGGTGTGCGACTTTTAATTTTTCACTCTGTGCGCGCTCACTGCTCGCGCGGTAGCAGCGCCACCAGCCACCACACACCAAACAGAAGTCGACCCACATGATGATGATGATGACGACTGCTGCTGCTGCTGGTCGCTGCCTGCTGCACCGCTGTTATGAATTGTTGTTGTTGTTGGCTGTTGCCGTGCCACACCATGGGCGCCCAGCTGAAGTGCCTGAAAGGGTCCCCGCACAACCACTGGCTGTGTTGTGTGTGCTCTTCAGTTTTGCGATTCAGTTTTACGTGTGTGCATCGCGCGTACTCACGTCGTGTTCGGGGTTGTGTCTGTGCGCGCTCTCTCCAGTAGAAACCTGGCCTAAAGCGAACGATAAGAATTCTTCGCGCTATTCTGCAATGCGCTACGTTTTACCTACGGCAAATTGACTATCAATTTTTTTTTCGAAAATTTTGTCCATTCATATACTAATTTGTTGACAACAACTGTCAGTGAAAGTTTGTTGCGAAATAGATTATTTACGATTTGAATAAAATTCCTGACACACACTCACACATGTGCATCCAAAGTGCAACGTCAGGGTGCTGTCATGTTGATTGGTTCGAATATCGGTAGTGAGTTTGGACAATTGCCAAGTGCTCCGTGGAGTATGGAGCCGCCAAGGCCACCGCTGACGACAGCGGCTAGTGCTATGACAGCTGCAGCAGCAGTGGGCGGCAGTGGCGGCGGTGCATCAATACCGCCACCGCCTACACTGCCATTATCACCGACCAGTGAGTACTAGATTGTTTATTTTTTTCTATAATTTATGCGTTAATTGCATGAAGGGGAATTAATTGATATTCAGTGTTTAACTAATTGACAAATGACGTTCATTAATGCGTTGCAGAAATTAATTTGGTTGGGTAAGGCAGTCTTACAAGATTAGCTGTCAGAATATTGAATATTAAAGTGTCATTTCCAATGCGATGTAAGTACTTAGTGTATTACTAGTTTATTACAAAATGCTATAGCGGTAAAAAGTGTCAATCAAATGTCACCATTATGACATTTTCGCCAGTCCGCTCATTTACAAAGTCAATTTGAATTTGACAAAACAAATTTTTATTGTAGGTTTATACGAGTAGAAACAAACGAATGCCAAATGTCATAGAATATTTGACATTTGTTTTCGTTACAGTATTCTTATTGAGAACAAATTTTAAAAGTTCTCCACGATTGAGGTTGTGTTGTGTTTACCTACCTTCGGTAAAGCGTTACTCAATTACAAACACAAATAGAAGTAACTTCTTGTCAACAGTTGGATTCATTGACATTCATGGTTTCTTTTAGTGGAAGTTACAAAAATCTGTCAACATTTTCCACATGTGGCGCTGTTCAATTGATTTCACTGTACATGCGCTGAGAGGTTTAAAAATATTTTAAAACAACTAATTTGTGTCAAACTGCACATAAACAACATATTTTTAAATCGATAAGCAATTTCAATGTTTAAAACAAACAGACCTCACTAACAAGGAAAACAAAAACGTTCCTTGCCGTCGCAGTTTTTCATACCTATAGGTATAACTAATTCGTTGCGTCTTTTGTTGCTATGAGATATGTTTGACGTGCACTTATGCGCACTGGGATAAGCCCAGTTTTGCACAGATAATGAAAATTAGTATTTTGAGTTGCGCACTGGGTTGAGAACTCAATTGACACTACATATTTAGTCAGGGCAAGAGTTAAGTAGATATGTATATGTACTATAGATTTTCCTGTCAATTACAGCTGTCACTTGAATGACATTTGATTTTGTAAAGTACCTAACTAGAAATTGGTTTTCCAGTATATTATTATTCATTGAATCCATTTTATGTCATCGCAATTGTTAAATCTTTTCAAAGTGACAGGTGTCAGCAGGTCAGCAGCAATATTCGTGATTTTCGTGACGGACTTGAAAGCAGGTTAATGTAGTTTTCTGGCCAAAAACTATAGCTCCACTGAACGAATCTGAACCAGAATTATACCGTCTATGCATTTATTACTGAGGAGCAAAGTAACAATTGAGAGTATTTAAAGTTTTACAATCAAACATACCTTTACGAAACAATTGTTGCCGTCGCATTTTCCATTCCAGTTTCCAGTCAGTCCATATGTTTGACATTTCAAGTCGGGAGTGTAGTAACTTTCTGACATCAGTAACAATGTGGCCCTAGACAGTTTTTATTGACAAATTAAATAGGGCCACTGAATTTGCATCATGGATTGAGTAACATAAAGGACAGGAAGTTGACCTCGAAGCATAGCAAAAAGGAAGGTGTTTTATTGAGATATCTTTAGATCGCCAGTTAAGATATATCTACAATACAAACACACCTAATATACATCGGAAGCTGAACTTGTATGTAGTTTGAGTACTGTCAAAAATGAAATCCAGCAACACGTTTTAGCTGGCAACATTCAATTCTATTAGTTACACACTCGCTCAAGTGCATCTGTCCTCTCAATGTTGTTCCACTAATTGAGTTCGTGTGACTTTGATTTTGACAGTAGGTAAGCCGCGACACACCCTAAAGGCATCAAGAACAGAAACAGGAACAGATAGTGAAACAGAACAGAAGGTTTTTTTTGTTCTGTAGTAAATTCTGGTTCTGTTTACGTTGCTCGCTCAGCTACATAAAACTGAAACAGAAACAGATCCATAAAAACATGGCTGCCGCTTATTCTGTCAAATTGTGTTTCGTTTGGTTAAATTTTTGCTTTGACTTCAACCAAAAATAGTACGATGCGAAACAAACAGCCAGGTGGCAGATGCAGGAAAATCCGAACAAAAAAATAACTACCTCCCCACCCCCACGATAAACAGGTATTTCTGTTGCTGACAGCAATCGTACGTGTAAGCCTTACCAGCTACGTAAGTGAAATTAACTTTTCTTCCTCTTTGATGCAGAAATGCAAAAGTATTCTTTTACATGCTTTATACGCAAAATGTTTGACGTTTGTTTACTTCTGTGACTCTTATATTCGCGTTCATTTAGTTAGTACCTACACTGTTTGAAAAGACAAAGATTATATTTCCATTCAAAGGTGATTACATGGATGTGACATTAAACGTTTTGACAGTTCGATACCCGTCTAATTTTTATATTTGGGAGTCGTAAATAATTATTCGCTGGTTGAAGGGTTGTGATGCGTTTTATGAGAACACAAGCGTTCTCACTTAGCCTCTCACAATCAACTCCTACTCTCACCTCCACGTTGGTGACCGGTGGGTGCCTAGTACCTCGACTGGAGATTGGGTAACCAACCCCTTTGGAAGGTCGTTGGAGGCAGCGGACGAGAGAGGGGGGAGGAGTGTCTCCTCACTAAGACACTTCCTCCTGTTCCAGACGGCAGCGGACGAATTCCCTAGATGGAGTCAACGGTGGCGTCTACAATTCCAGTTAGGCCGAATTACTTAGTGATATCCCTATAAGAGCTGCTTCGACGTACTCGGACCCCAGGTCTATAGGGATCTCCAATAACACGCCAGGTTATTGGAAAAGAGTTGGTGGCGGATGAACCCTTAATGGGTCAACGGCAGCGCTCATATCCCGAAGTGGGTTACTGGCCTCGGATTATCCGGCCCGCTGTCCTAGGGTGAAAACAAGGACCTGGCCCTCCAGGTTGGGGGTTGTGCCGTCGGGGTAACTTCCCGACCATGGAAAAAAGCGTTAGTTATGGGAGAGACACGAGGAGCCTCGGATAACGAATTCCCTCAAACGGCAACCAGACCCGGAACGTCAACGGACAACGACCTAAGAGTATGCACCTGGAACGTGCGGACGCTTTATACTCCAGGTGCTACTCAAAAACTTGAGTCTGTCCTCGCGCGGTACAAGGCAGACATTACCGCGGTCCAGGAGATACGATGGATAGGATCAGGTATGATGAAAAGGAAAAATTGCGACATTTATTACAGCTGCCATAAAAGATTGCATGTATTAGGGTGCGGATTCGTCGTGGGAAATCGGCTAAGGTCAAAAGTTATTGACTTTAAGCCGATAAGTGATCGCCTGGCTGTGATCCGCATCAAAGCTACTTTCCAAAACATTAGCCTAATATGTGCACACGCCCCTACCGATGAGGCTGAAGACCCTACCAAGGAGGAGTTCTATGACCTCCTGGATAGAGCCTACGGAGCCTGTCCGGAGTATGACGTCAAAGTTGTGCTCGGGGACTTCAATGCCAAAATCGGTCAGGAAAACATCTTTGGCGGGTTAGTTGGTAAGCACAGAATCCACGAAACGACAACAGACAACGGCTACCGACTAATTGACTTTGCAGCAGCTCGTAATACGGTGATAAGTAGCACTAGGTTTCCAAGGCTAAGGATCCACACAGCAACCTGGCGCTCTCCAGACGGTCGAACCGCCAACCAAATCGACCATGTGCTAATCGATGCTAGGCACGCATCCAACATCCTCGACGTGCACACATTCCGAGGGGCAAACGTCGACTCTGACCATTTTCTTGTCGCTGCTAAATTCAGAGCTCGACTGTCCAACGAGAAGAAGCTGCGAACCGCTCAAAAGAAGAAATTCGACGTTGGACGCCTAAGCACACCTGGAGTAGCCAGAGCCTACAGAGAGCGCCTGAGTGAGAAACTCCCCACTGTGCATTCACCTACCACAGACGCCAACAACCAGTGGTCCCAGTATCGCGACATCATCAAGGAGGTAGCCGAAACTACTATAGGGTACCAGCCACCCCAGAGAAAAAGCCCGTGGTATGATGATGAATGCGTACGTCGGAAAAAGGTGACAGAAGATGCACATATGAAGATGCTGCAGCGCAAAACAAGGGCAGCGAGGGAAGAGTATCGAGCCAGGAGGAGGGAGGAGAAGAAGATACTGCGTCGAAAGAAGAGGGCTTACGCAGCCTCCCAGCTCAAGGAGATCGAAGAGTCTCGCGATCGAAACAACATCCGGAGATTTTACAAGAAAGCCAAGCAACTGGCTGCTGGCTTCAAGACCGGAACGCAGGCTCTTCGAAACAGCGAAGGAGACCTAGTCACCGAAGCGCAGGGAATAGTAGATGTGTTTAAGCAGCACTTCCAGCAGCTGCTAAATGGGCATCATGTAGAGAGAGTGATAGGGCAGGAAGAGAACCCACGTCCAGTCAATGAAGAACCAGTTCCACCACCCAGTATAGAAGAAGTTGGCTTAGCTATAAAAAAGCTCAAGAACAACAAGGCCGCAGGCTCTGATGGTTTACCAGCGGAGCTCTTCAAATACGGTGGTGATATTTTGGTAGGGCGCATGCACCAAATCATCAACCAGGTATGGATGGAAGAAAGCATGCCCGATGACTGGGCTATCAGCTCCATATGTCCCATCTACAAAAAAGGCGATCCTATGTCTTGCAAGAATTACCGAGGCATATCCCTGCTTAATGTCGCATACAAGATCCTATCCAACGTACTGTGTGAACGTCTTAAACCGTTCTGCAACACACTAATCGGCACATACCAGTGTGGCTTCCGGCCCGGCAGATCGACCATAGACCAAATTTTCACACTGAGGCAAATCCTGGAAAAGACCAATGAATTTCAAGTCGAGACTCACCACCTATTTATCGACTTCAAAGCCGCATATGATAGCATTCATCGTCAGGAGCTCTATATGGCGATGGCCGAATTCGGGATCCCGGCAAAACTGATCCAGCTGTGTCGCGTAACGCTGGAGAACACGCGCTGCTACGTGCAATTTGGAAGTAGCTCCTCCGAACTATTCCAAACATGCACCGGATTTCGGCAAGGAGATGCGCTATCATGTGACTTCTTCAATCTCGTGCTGGAGCAGATAGTGCGCAGGGCAGGTGTCAACACGGAAGGCACTATCTTCAACAGATCCGTTCAGCTACTGGGATATGCGGACGATATCGACATCATCGGTCGCTCCCAGCGTGCCGTGACTGAGGCTTTTACGGCGATTGAGGAACAGGCGAAATTTGTTGGCCTTGAAGTAAACGAGGACAAGACCAAGTATATGCTATCAACAAACAAAAACACATCTGTCCACCGCCTAGGACAAAACGTCACTATTGATAGCAACAATTTCGAGGTAGTTAAGGAGTTTATCTACCTCGGTGTAAATATGAACTCCACGAATGACACCCTAGTGGAGATCAGGCGAAGAATTACCCTAGGAAACCGCTGCTACTTCGGTTTGGCAAAACAATTGGGTTCAAAACTCCTAACTCGAAGGACGAAATGTACGCTCTACAAAACACTCATCCTGCCAGTTCTGCTTTATGGGGCCGAGTGCTGGACGATAAGCAGGAAGGGAGAGCTGATATTGGGCTCCTTTGAAAGAAAAATTCTTCGTCGGATTTTTGGTCCTGTGTGCGAGGAGGGCGAATGGAGGAGAAGATACAACCGCGAACTCTATGAGCTGTACCAAGATGTGGATGTAGTCCAAAAAGCCAAAACACGTCGACTACATTGGCTCGGCCACATCGAGCGAATGGACGACAATGCTCCAGCTAAGAGGATCTTTGAATCCCAGCCCCCAGGTTCGAGGCGACAAGGAAGACCGAACCTCCGTTTTAAAGACCAAGCCATCGCGGATGCCAGAGCGCTTGGTCTGGCAAACTGGAAGCAGCGTGCCCGGGATCGCAGAGGATGGAAGGCTGCAGTGTCTCAGGCAGAGACTCTTCACGGGTCGGGAGCCCGTTAAGTAAGTAAATAATTATTCACATTTATAACTTTCGTACTCTTAATTATGATAGAAACCTATTACTCTAAACGCAATAATTATAAAATTTTCGGCAGCATAATTTTAACCACGTCAGTCATACGAATCGAAAAATCTGCACAATTTGACACAATCACAATATGAAATGAGACGGTTTAACCTTGGACTGAATCTGTCGATTATTTACACTGTAGTTAAAAAAGAACTGTTTAATGATCGAGGGCAATAAACACTTTGTCACATTACGTCAGCCAGCTAGCTGTCAAACTAGTTAGGTAATATATTTTGAAAGTCCAAATTTAAATAAGTTGTGCAAAGACAATAAAAGTTATAGACGTAAGCTGCTCGTACTGCCATTAACTTTTAGATATACCTACAAATAAACAATTTTTTATTCATTTGTTTTTATCCTTAAGTTGTTTGACAGCTAACAGTTGAGATTAAAACACAAGCAAATAGTTACCGCAACAGGATCAGACAGACTGAGTGAGCTAGTGTTTTGAATATCCAAATTTAAATAAGCGTTATTGAAAAGGCATTCAAATAGGCAGGCAATAAGCTACTGTTACCAACTAGTATAGAAATGAACTGTTTTTGATTTTTACGCTGAAATTATTTGACTTCCAACAGTTGTTGATATTACCGGTTTTAAATACTTTTTCGACAGGCGAGAGTCTTCAGGGTTTTTCTGAAAAATTGTGTGGGTATAGAAAATAAGTTGGGGTTGAAAGCTCTACGAGCGGGACCATGTTTGTCAATATGGTCATTATCATGTGCTTGTCATTTTAAACAGCCTATGAGTGATTTTTTGTCTCTATGTCGCATTATAGCTCGATTAGTCCGCATTTGAATCTCGTTTTTCAAGGACCGTCAACGAAAACGAAACGGAAAACTTGACCAGAAAATACCCATTCGCTTTTGATAGAGCCGAAGCACTATAAAACAGGAGTAGAGAAATAATGGCATTATACAGAACCGGTTCTATTGCTCAGTTTCCAACAAAAAACATTGCCTGTGCACGAGTTGCACTTCGGTCAATTTCTGCTGTCATTTTCAGTGTTTATACCGAGGCTAAAGTGGCGCAGGGTCATAAGTCCACAGGCCAAAAGTCCACAATGGACTTTTTACCTACTTATTGATTTGTGGACTTATAACCCACCCAGGTGAGCCAAAAGTTCACACAAAATTCTTGTGAATTTTTGACTCACTGATTGTGGTCTTATGGCTCACGGATAAAGAAGGTGAAGAAGAGGACAACGAGCTTGAAAGCGAAGCTTAAAATTCTAGTAATGACCTCATTTGCGGTGTTTGCCTCCAAAACCCACAAGACACACTTCTCCAGCATTGCAATCATTTTAAGATTGCGCTTTCAAACTATGAATTCTGTATGGGGGGCATGCTGCCCCCCTGCAACCCTCCTGCTTAGGTTTACTGATGGATTACGGGGTGGGTGCAGGGTTCTTCTTATTACTAAAATTTTGTTGGCGTTTTTGCACTTTGTGGAAGTGAAATAAAACCAACTGTTGGAAGTTATCCTTATTACACTATTTAACAGCGAAATAAGGTACATTTTTAGAAGTTGGTCTTATTTCACGGCATCTATCAAACATTCCCATACTTTTTGAGTTGTTAAAACAACTCTTTTTGTCATAATGGATAATTGTGGACTTATGGCCTACTTCCATTTTAAAATTGTGAACCTATGGCCCAAATTATTGTGAACTTTTGGCTCATCTGGGTGGGTTATAAGTCCACAAATCAATTGTGGGTCAAAACTCCATTGTGAACTTTTGGCCTGTGGACTTATGACCCTGCGCCGGCGAAAGTACCGTAAACTTGGGTTAGTTTGCCCCAGCAGGGGTTACTTTGCGCCAGTAGCGAAAAGAGTTTATTTATTTTTTCGCGTCCAGACATGTCTCGATCTGCATATCAAAACTACCGCAACTAACACATACAAACATACACATTCGCGGGTAGGATCATTCGTTCGTATACCTTCAGTGAGTAAACAGTGGTTGACGTGCAAACTTTTGCCAAATTTTTTGAGTGTTTTTTTTTTGTGCAAAATTTAGTGTGTACACTGGTTCGAGCGGAAACTGAGAAAGTAAGTATATTTTTTCTTGTTAAAGGGTTATTTTACTATTAATTTAAGCATGAAATTGTCCTTCCTTATCTTGAAACAAAATTATAATGTTTTTTTTTTGTGTGACCATGAAGTTTTTTTCAGCTTTAGGGGTTACTTTGCGCCTTGTACGTTTTTGTACGAAGGGGATGTTATATCCTGGAGAAATAGTCGAGCTTGACGAAGAGACTGTAAAAATCAACGCAATGGAAAAGTCCTTAAAACTATGGAAATGGCCCCCTCAAAGGGATGAATTAAGATACCCATGGGCCGATGTATTAGGCTCCATTCAACCTCCGAAGAAGGTTTCAAATAGAGGAACTTTCGCCGTTATTGAGCTGCAATCTATATTTGACTAATGCAGGAGTTCCCTAACTGTGCGTCGCGACGCCCTGGGGCGCTCAGTTTAAAACAAAAACATGAATCCCTTGTGTACATATTTTTGAATAGGTATGTAAGCTTTATGCTACTGAGCTTAAGCCATTCCCCTCTTCTTTTTTTTGTATATAAGTGATTAGGAAAAACCGACGCAATAAACCATAGCTTCCAATTCTTTTGCCGTTCTCACATAGTCCACATAAGATGTTAGTTTCCATTAATTCTACCCTACCCATCGTCTTCAGAAGAGGCTCCTAATGTTTGGTTCAAATATGACTCGCACTTGTTATAGCTACATAAGATGTGTAGCTACAATATCTGACCACATTTTTTTTATAATTTTTCAAGCGGCGGTTGCCCCTCTTTAAGGGGGTCACCGACTCAAGTAGCACAGAAATCTAAAGTACACCAAAATACACTAAATCCCAAAATTTAGAATTTATTCTTATTTAATATTTGAACCAAAATCAAGAAAATCGTGAATAGATAAATACCAATGTGACCAATTTAAAAACGAAGCCCTATCTATCGATTGATTTTCGACCCTACCCCGTCTAAAAATCGAGCGCCTCGGAAGTATTAATGAATTAAAAAAAAATTATTTGAAATTATTTATTTTATTTTTTCGAAAATTATAATTTTCTGTTTTTTTTTTTTAATTTTTGTAGAGACGTACCTACAGTTAAAAGGTAGTACAAAATACCAAAAAATGCGGTGATCTCATATTTTCTAATGTACCTTGAAAAGTATGGCAGTCGTCCAAAATATACCCCGATTCCTGAATTTGGAAAAAAAATGCACCAATTTAGAAGATAAAGAATTATAGAAGCTCTAGGTATGCAATATTCACCTTTCGGTGCATATATTTTGCTGGAAACTGTGTAAAAGTTGATTGATTTGTATATCATTTCGAGAAATTGATACAAGAAATGCACCAAAGTTAAAGGAGATATGAGGAAAATCCACCACTGTGGATAATATATCGAAGTTTTTTCTTTCGGTATATTTATTTGTTGCAAATGGTGTATGAAATGATAAAAAGTCTGTTTAAAAAAAAAAATGGTTCGTAGGTAAAAATAAAAAAAAATATTATTAACACGCTTTATACACTTTCTTACATTTTTTAAATGATGTCATCTTATGTTTGCTCTTCAACAACAACGGTTTCATCTTCCATGGCCTTTTCTGTAGAGATGTAACGGATAGTGATTTTGCAAAATACCGGATACCGGATATTCGGCCTACACTTTGGCCGGATAGCCGAATATCCGGCGGCCGAATATATATATACTGTCGAGAGCAGAATACATTCATAGCGATGCATTCTAGTTCGAAAAAAATGATACTGCGACTGATCTTGACCTTTTTTTTAAAAAAAGTTCGGACTGACCGGAATATCGACCCTTACATGGTGGTCAGTTAATCATCAACAGTTCCCAATTTTAGTAAAATTTGTGAAGGTATATCTTTCATCACCAAGTAGCAGCGTATACGGCGAGAGACTGTTTTCTAAAGCTGGCGCTGGCTTGGTATATCAACATAAACGCAATCGTCTTTTATCGGTTATCTAATGCAGAAAAAATAATTTTTATTCATCATAATATGCCTTTAATTAATTATAAGTACTAATTTTGTTACTTGTTTAAGTACCTAGAGTCGTTTGGGGTAAGTGTGCGCAGCGGGTAAGTGTACGCACAGTGAATTTCTCGAAAATGACAATGAATATTAAGTATCTGTAAATGCACAATTCAGTAGGTACCTGTCCTTTGCTTGGGTCAGCTGTTGTTGCGTTTCAGTTTTCTTTGTTTTGTGAAGGGAAGCCAAACAAAAAAAAAAGGGTTAGTTTTACTAAAATATTGCTCAATTTTAAAATCGTGTTAGTGTTCAGTGATTGAATTATAACACATTGAGTGCTGATTATTTATTGAATATATAATGTGTACATTATATTTGAGTGAAAATTTTACTGGATTTGGTGTTAATTTGTTCAAAATTAACCAAATATTGAAAAAAGTGCAGTGGGGGTAAGTGTGCGTAAAACTTTTGGGGCAAGTGTGCGCTTGCGAAATAATAACATCGACTCGTTATAAACAAGACCTGGAGGCTAAACGCAAGGAAGAAGAAGAAAAACACAAAAAAAAACAATGGACAGAAGACAATCTAAACATGTTAAGGTACCAATGAAGCCACTTCTCTCAAGACCTGGACCTTCTGGCTTGGCTAAGCACTCAAAACTGCCTGAAAAAAATATGGACTGCTTTTTTCCTTTGTGCGGGGGAAAGTATGAGGATCCACGTAGTATTCTCCTGCGATTTTTGCTGTGACATGTAGATAATATAATTTATAATTGAACTGTAGATATTTTTTTTAAACATGAAGTTCCTTTTTTGTTATTTGTTAATTTATTTTTTTATTTATATAACATTAAAATAATTAAGAGTTTGATCTGTGAAATAATACTAATTTTAATATTTAATATATCTATTAAGAGTGTTTCTTATGTTATTTAAGTACTTAAAGTTTTTTCAAAGATGATCAATATTTTTTTACTGCGTTTCAAGAATTTTGAATGTGTTAAAAAAATCTATTTTCATTAAAAACTATATGATATTTGATTTTGTGGTTTCTCTATGAAATATACCACTATTTTTTCGGAAAATAAAAGAGTTAATAATAAAAACTTGTAATATAAGTGCTTTAGTTAAAAAACGCTGGACATTCGCACATTTACCCCAAATCATGCGTACACTTACCCACAGATAGGGGCAAGTGTGCGCAATCTGACTTGCTTTGTTTTTTTCAATAAAAATGTCAGTAAATTAAACAAAATACATTGTTTTACTCTTTTAAATAAATAGCCAAATATGCAGCTTTATAATTTAATAAAGCCCTGTAACATATCTTCTATATTTCGCTTGGAATCATGTTTCAAAGTCGAAAGTGCGCATACTTGCCCCTAACGACTCTACTGTTAAAAAATATGCTTTTTCAATCGACTTCTTGTTTTTATGTTCTATTTTACCTATCCGGTATTCGCCGAATACTTACTCTCTATCCGGCAATCCGGCCGGATAGTAAAAAAAGTGGCCGGATAGCCGGATAACGGATACTAACCGGATATCCGTTACATCTCTACTTTTCTGGTTCCGAATCCTCTTCCTCGTCTTCATCCTCTTTGCCCGTATTTTCTTTTAACTTTAATTTCTTTTGTGTACCCTTTGAGGCAATATCCTCCTTCCCAGGGAGGGATTTAGAGATCTGGAGGACCTTTGGCAGCAAAGGTGTCGAGGCCCCTACTTTTTCCCCAAATTGGATACTGAGCAAAGACTACATACTTATATAAAAAAAATCTATGTAAATAGATTAGCATTAGAGCATTCAGCTTAAAAATCCACTTAAAAAAAAGATGCTATAGGTATCTACTGCAAAAACTTTAAACGGCTCTCCTGAAATATGGCCTAAATGCACTTATTATTTTGTTGGACGGGCCATCGATTTGACATATTGATATTTTACTGATTGAAGTGAACATATATAGATAAATTATTTATATTTAAAAACAATGCCAATAATGTTTGTACAACGTACTGTAGGTAAAACAGCGAACAAATATATCAAAGGGGAAGTTGTTTACTAGGTATTTATTTTGGTTTCCAAGTCTCTATTGTGGAGCACCCGGATATGCCGTAACATAAATCCTGCCCTGCTCCTTCCTTTTCAACAAATCATGAAAGTATGTCTTTGAGTGACATTTAAATCATTTTTTTTTTCAATACTTGCGTTAAAAAAATGTATGAATAAATCTAAAACAGCACTTGCTTGGAAAACTTTTTAGGCTTTTTCTCTACAGCTCTTTTCCAGGAGCACGTTCTTAGGAGCGAATCAGCAAAGAGCATTTATTTAAGTTGCATTCTTCGTGCGAACTGTTTTGTGTTGTTTTCGAATAGCTTCAGTTCTGATATATTGCAGTTTAATTCTATGACTTTGGTGGATATTTTTAACTGGTTTGACAGTTTTTTTTTTTAATTTTGTCCTTCTACAATAACACTTCAAATAATTATTAAAATTCTAAGTTATTAATTTTTGTTAATATAGGTAGGTACTTGCTATTTAAAAACGCAGTGCTCGTTGAGAATGAAATTGCGACCGAATAATTTTAATAACATTTTGTTGTTTATTTTTGTAACTTACAATGTAGTGTGGTGTATTTAATTTTCATATGGTGTAAATCCTTAAACGAAATATAGTTGGTCATATCAAATGGCATATCTACTTTATCTGCAAAATATAATGAACAAAATATGCCATTTTGGTTAGTTTCAGAATCGAATATTTTTTTGCACCATTAATAGTAGATATATTATAAAATAATCAGTTTATTTTTCGCACCGAATTTCAAAGAGTGTTGAACTTTTGCACAGACAATGGTATTCCTTTTATACCGGTATATTTTGATAAATACATACAATTCTAAATTTTTCTTCAGAATTTACAAATTGTGTACACAAATGTGCTACTTGAGGACGCTCTAAGTTCTTTTCGATATAAGACAATATTTAATTTTTTGGGGAAAAGAGCAGTCAATGTATATGAACGACCTACCAAAAATTCTATCGTTTGACGCCCTTACAAAGACGACCTATACCTATATTGTTGTCTTGAATGAAGATACAATCCGATTCCTTAGCTGCGATTCAGGTTATGTAGACCGCTGTCTGAAATCACAACATCACATGAACCATGCCACGATAAAAATCGAAGTATTTTTAAAAATTCCGCCGAAAGTACGGTTTTTATGGAAAATTACTCGCCAAAGACTTTTTACCGTAATGTGAGGCGGTAGTCCAACCAGTCGATTGCCTGCCAACGAACGAAAGTAAGTCATCCTGCCATCAAATTTTAGTGCATGCACGATGAAGCTGGTTGAAATATCTCGATTTCCTAGATTTTTGACTGGTTTGTCGATCAGTACGGCAGTAAGCGATCATCGCATCGGAAAATCTACGTCCAGATAAGCAATGTAGATAGGCTTCTACCTACCGACTTGTTCAAATGTCTATTGCTGGTATAATTATGGGTAACTCTGGTTGACATTTCTCTGTTACTGGGTGTTCACTGCGAGTTCGACGTTAGCTTTTGGACCGTCAAACCTCCATCCACACGGCTTAAAATCAATCGATCACAAGTACCAATGCTTCGTGAAAAATGTTTCAATGAAAGTTAAAAGGTAGGTATGGCAAGTTGTTGAACGGATAATGAGCTATAGCTAATTCAAAGACCATTTCCCCATCAATATACCCAACAATGCGTAATGGCCGCCTCTCGATCTCTAATGCATAACCTTCTTGATGAAACCATAAAGCAAGAAAGTTGCGAAGAACAAACCTTAAGGGCAGTTCATTGACACTTTCCGCTGCCTTAGTTCTAATGATTGTCTTCCCCGTTTCCACGTTTCCATTCTACATTAGACGACATGCGTAGGTATGTGTAATGAGTGCGTACAGCGCATCAATGGCTCTCTATAGGCCGCCATCAACCCTGCGTTCATTTACATCTCAATCAGGTACCGCCCATCCTCCTCTTTGAAACAAACGCACAATTGCTCCGGCATTTGCATAGCGACGCACAATTTCCTGCGAGCACTCACTTTAATTAGCCACAGGCATGCACACAATAAAATCCTGGGTATAGCAAGTACAATTCCTCCCACCATATACCACAACACAGCCCCGTCAGTGCGTGAAACATAATGCAAAATGCAATGCGTACTCGTTTAGTTACGCATCACGTGGGGAGAACGGATATAGCAAAACAGAAATCAAGGAATAACTATACAAGTATAAACGCATGACACTCCTGCGAACCTTCTGCCCGTCAATTTCATCGTGAATTAAAACCGCAACATGTGGACTGCTCTCACAGATTACCTGTTTGGGCTGTCACCGAAGCTGAAAGTTGCCTTATTGTCATACGGTGTAGTGTGTGTGTAGTTTATTAAACCAGCCCCGAGGATAGTGATCAGAAAGTCAGTGAATTTGTGGCGCATACACACAGTTGAGCATTGACGGCAGGACTCTGCCAGGGCAATCATTAAAATTCGATTAGAAAGTTATGCATATCATTTAATATTCACGTTTGCATGGAGGTATGTGTATATGTGTGCGTGCGAGAATTCATTAACCGCAGAAATATAGGGCGGCCACCTAAGAGCACTAGCGAACAGGGTTGCCAAGGTGCGGGCTGCGGGGGTCGAAAATTCGAAATCAAATTTGACAGTTTAAAAGGCTGACTGAGGGTGAAATAGAAGGGTATAGTGGTAAACGTCACATGTGGAACATTCCAAACATTTGGTAGAATTTAAGCGGACATTAATTGACGCTACCTTAAGCCTGCGTAGTCTTACTGCGAGATCAGTACTTAGATTAAAGATTGAAGGAGAGTAGCCTGGCTTAAGCCAAAGAAATTTTTCCTAAATCGAAACATTTGGTACAACCTTAAAAGGACTTTTGTCTGTTTGACGTTGGTTTAAATCAGCATAATTTTACAAGATCTTAGCTAAGAAACCAAAAGAACTGTGAGATTCTGGTTTACTTAAGTTCATGTACCTACGTTTCTTAATTAAACAGTACTTATCAAACCAACAATTGAACCGGTGGCTGCAGAACTTAAGTGGACTTTTGTAGGTTTGACGCTAGCTTAAGTCAGCTTAAGTTTACAGTCGCTGACAATTTGAACGGAAGTTTGTTGCTCAGAGAAGTGGCACCCTCCTATAGTAGTAAGCTTCTTATGAGATTCGATAAAAGACGTCACCTACTCTGCTGTAATTTTTCAGCGGCGGCAACTGGAACTGGAAGATGTCTTTATAACGACGTACTGAAGTGAGAGCGGAAACAACTCACCTAGCTATTAGTGCGAATTACGCGGAAGTCGAAAACACTTGTTGAAAATGCGCGGCAAGGCTGTAAGAGGTATTTGACGCAAGCCCAGCGAAGTGACATATACGTCAATTAGTTCTAAACTGCAGGCATGTGCTAGGCAGGATGGTAGAGTTATACAGAAAGTGCAGCTTGCATTTCCTCGAAGGACTAGGCTCATCGCGCCTTTATCAGAGGAGAGTAAAATGAGACAAGGGTCGGCGCATCCGTGAACGAGCTGTACTTTCATTAAACTATGTCGCCCTACGCATCGAATGTCACATACTGCTCTTTCAAATATGAGACGATTTGGTTGTTCTCTTAAAAAGGCGGAAGGTTAGCTCAAGAGTCTGTTCGTCGAATACACTACCTGCTCTGATCGAGTCGTTTGTCAGGTCCCACGTCCAAGTCAGAGGAAGTGCAGACTCAAATGTATTCCCGCAGGAAAAAGGAGTCCAAGACTGTATAGGACTAGTGCCAATGGGCCACTTAATCGACGCAATCCTGAAGTAAGGCGCTCCTGGTAATATGCCAAACTTTCTCATCAAACCTCAGAGTTTAACGTGGATCATCTGTACCCCTGGAACCTCCCCGATCAGGCATCGTTCAGGCGAAGACGTAAGTCTATCGCCAAAAATCATATCGAAGCCCATATCGCTTGCGAGGAATAACTTATGGCGCAATAAATCAAAGCATCACCATGCCGCTGCTGATGGTTGCCAATCTCGGTCACCGCCATACTCTGCGCGGTCGGTTGCACAGACTGTTCGCGACCACATTTGGCAATGGCCACATCAAACGCGCACAAACAGGGGGCCAGACGTAGACGTCGAAGACGACGACGACGACGACAACAATTGAGCATACACGTGATAGGTACAAATTGAATGTGTTCCCCAGTCATGACACAAAACTGGACACCGCGACACAACACGGTCCGCGCGCATCATCGTCCTCTATAAGTCGGCCGCCAGTTTGCGAGATGTGCGCGCACACATCCAAACAAACTCTGACATCATGTTGATGTTGAGTTGATAGCTTCCCTCTTGCTGATGTCGCTGATGGTCAGGCGACATAATGGTACTCAAAAGGTTGATCTTTGATCATTCAGTGAGACACGCAGGCCCAACAACCGCCACAAAGAAGGAAATTCCAACAGATGCCAGCGCAAACAAAAAATAGAAACCGAACGGGAGACGCGATGCTGCGATGGACAATCCAAAGGAATCAACATCACAAAATCGTCATTTGTTCGAAAAACACACAAGTGTCAAATGGTACATCAAAGTGGCGGACGCTCTCCGAATGGGGGGTAGCGCAAAAACAACTTCTGCTATATAGGTACCTTTAGTTGGCGGTTGGTGGTCTTGGTTCGTCCTGAATTCTGCGCATTCCACAAGAGTGCTGAAATTAGCACCAAAACATGATGGGACTGCTACATCGAGACTCCTTTTACGTTGGCATTGATTGTTTTTGTGATCTTTCAGTCACACAGGACACAGTGTGTTGCTCTCTCTCTCTCGCTCGCGGTTGGCCTTTTTGCTGAGCAAATTTGTGGCTAAATTCCCGAGCCGGAATTCCATGGCGATACCTAATTTAAATTCCATAAGCTGCAAAGTGGATTGCAAGGAATTATACAATGTTTGCCGCCCATCCGTTTGGATAGTTCCTTGGGTTGGCTAAGAGTTGCGCGCGCACAAAAATTACAAGCATCCCGGGGTACATGAAGATTCAACTTAAAATGCAGAGACGCGTCGTAACCGATTAGGCCGATTAAGTTAATGGCATAGGGACGCGACAGAACGGGACGCGGATGGGAGCGCGCAAGGAAAAAATAAATTAAACCTACCACTTCAGTGGGTTTGCCAATAAATCTTCCATCGGTGGGATTCGGTATTAACGAGATGATTTATGCTCTGCTCTGTTGCAGCAACGGGAAAAAGACACAGAAAAACTGTCCACATATCGCTGGCAAAAATGGCAAAATGTGCTACTGTCAACAGGAGCTGTGCGAGCATTATTTCATGCTTCGCCGACGACGTTGAAGTCACAACGAAAATTCATTACCATTAACTTTACGTAAGCAGTATGGTAACGGGAAGTAATCAAATGCAGGGGAGACTAGTTTGAAGGCAGATTGTACTACAATACAGAGCCTGCTGAAATCATTTGCGTTGAAGATCCTGATGATGAAGGGTGGAGAAGAGACTAGATGCTTTGATTTGCTGTATAAACACCGGAAAAAAAGCAGCGTTGAAAGTATGGAGCCCTGCGGTACACTGATTTTGTTGGTGAAATCTTCGGCATATAGGCGCAGGAGCAAGGGGGTTTTTGAAATATCCTTGCTGGACAAAGGGAAACCATACGAAACACATATCGACAACTTGTCGAGGGTGGGCCTAAAATGACCGCTTCTAAGGAGTCCGCATAGGTCTATGGACACACTCACAGACGTGGTAGCTTAACAAGAAGTTACACGGAGGTCAGTTCTCCTCTCAAGGGGTTCTTACTACTCCCAACTGGTAACTGAGTTCTTGCCAACTCCACAGAAGCTTTCGAACAAAATTTGGCATAATATAACTGAGTTCTAGCCGAAGTGTCCTCTCACTTTTCTTTATTTCTATTTCATTTCTATTGGAAATGCAGGCTTGTCGTGCATCGAACCATGCGTGTGCGACCTACGGGTCTGTTGACCATTGCAACGCGAATGGCCCCGTTTATTTTTAAAGTGATCGAGCACAATAATGCTATACCTAGATATGTGGTCCGGCTTTTCACATTGAAGGTTATGTGTCTACTTTACAGCAGATGGTAGTGCGACCGAAAGCGCTTGAGTGCGCCTATCTCAAACACGTTTTGGGCTACATAAACAAAGATCGCAATAAGCTACAAAACCAAGTAGGAAAAACTTTTAGAAAACAATGTTTGTTCTCGGTTAAAACAAGGTTAATCCTTCCGTCTTGTTTACAACTTACAAGGCTTTACTCAGCGAGGCTGGTTTATGCTCTGTTCTCTCTATCTATACCTCTCCCTATCTCTCTTTCTCTGAATATTTGCTGGTTGAGGTAAAGCTGGACCTCCAGCTGCAATCCCTCCCAGTTAGTCCCGTCCTTAGCTAATAGCTTCCGGTTAAGCGCTCCAAGAGCTCCCTTTCAGCTTGTGCTTGTTCCTCTTATCACATAAGGAAAGGTCTATCTCTACTGCGTTGTCCCTCTGAGTTCGAATCGAGTACCCTATAGATGACGATTGATCCTCAACTTTTTGACTAGGTCTATGTGCTTATACTTTGTACAGATTGTCGTTGGATCACCGCCTTCAAAACCCAGAGTCATACACCTGGTGTATGTAGCTAAAATGTTGCCGTACCGCGGTCATACTTTTCTTAGGCGGTTAAGACTTCCGAACGCGTATGAGTTTCCTGTCCATTATTTTTATCTGTTCAGTTGAATGAACTGCTTATTAAGGTCGTAGTGTTGCAGAGTTAAGCAACTTAGCCTATACAGTATGACGCCCACTCATCGTCCTTAAGGCTAAACTGAACAAAGTTTTTATAATTTTTCAAACTGGCGTAAATGCCCTCTGGCAGTGCTGAGTCTACCACCCCACTGTGTTTTCAATGGGTTAAAGTCGCCTCCGACTAGATCCGTAGATCCGTTGTTTCAACAAATGACTCAGCTAATGGTACAAGCAATGAAAGCATATGTCAAACTAAGCCAAACAATTTAAATATGTTCACAAATCATTTACGGCTTCAGAATTTCTGAGAAAGATTGTCTTCGAATTATCTAGTTATGGGTATTTTTCTTAAGTACGTATCAATTCAAATGAAAGGTTAATATGAGGTTGTAATATTTATCTGTGAGCTTTTCCTGGCGATGGCTTTCTTGAAAACTGGGAAATTGAAACTGCCGGTAAAGTACTTCGCGTCTACAGAACATCGTTGATGTTGTTCGTAGTGTTTCCATCCGTTCCACAGCTTGAAGTGGTCTTAGCCACCTTTGCGTTGTTGTGTTTAAGCTCAAGAAATTTGTCGATTGGTACACTCTGCCACTTTAATACTTCCTGCTTCTAGCAGTTTCTTCGTGTTTCCTACAGGCCGTTCGACTCCAGCCGTAAGCTTCAGGTAGGTTCATGTAACCTATATGCAGGCGATACTTCTTCGATTGCCTTTTAAGTACCTATCATCTTTTCTAGTAACTTCATCGACATCTATGGTAGGAGTATAACGGGTCCTTTCACTTGCTGTCCTCAGATGTCACTGAAAGCGATTTGGAATCCATCAGTTTTTTCACCAGTCTTCTTAAAGTGCATTAAGAAATCTGAATCTATAAGATAATTAATATCGTTTGCACTGAACTCCTCAAGATTGGTGTTTGCTTTAAGGCTGCTTATCATCTTAGCATAGAACCGATCCCCTATTGATCTAATATTCGTGACATTTACTATTCTCGCAGTCTCATTCTCAGTCTCAGTCTCAGTCTCAGTCTCAGTCTCAGTCTCAGTCTCAATCTCAGTCTCAGTCTCAGTCTCAGTCTCAGTCTCAGTCTTAGTCTCAGTCTCAGTCTCAGTCTCAGTCTCAGTCTCAGTCTCAGTCTCAGTCTCAGTCTCAGTCTCAGTCTCAGTCTCAGTCTCAGTCTCAGTCTCAGTCTCAGTCTCAGTCTCAGCCTCAGTCTCAGTCTCAGTCTCAGTGTCAGTCTCAGTCTCAGTCCAGTCTCAGTCGCAGTCTCAATCTCTGTCGCAGTCTCAGTCCCAGTCTCAGTCTCAGTCTCATTTCACAAATACGCTCTGATTTCGCTCCCATAGTCCCATCTCTCTGGACGACAAATCCACACCCAAGCCCAACCTCCATGTAAAATCGCCTTAACAGTTGCCCTCCTAAATCAAACAAATTACTACGCGAACGTACTGCCATGTTGCGCAATTCAGTTGCTGCGTTCCCGATGACATGTTGATTAATGAACCCAATCCCTGGTGCTTCGCCACCCAAACTAGATTGCATGCCCATCGCCTAGCTCATGCAGAATTCCATCAACGAATCCCTAATTTATGAGCCAAGATGAGCACAGCGGTATTTCGGGCACTTTATCATGCGGACTTATAGACCACGACGAATGTGAAACTCCTCTAGATCCATTGTCCCTCTGGATGGACAAGGTTAATCCAGTTTAGGACGCTGCTAGTTGCGGACATAGTTTCTGGCTCTTCAGGTGTTGAAAGTCAAGTTAAAAGTGAAATTCCGGGAAATTTGTTAAACAAATACCAGTATGCCGATGACGATGGCGACGCCAGGGATAACTGAACCCTAAAAAAGGCGACATCCCGTTTCGAATTACAATTCTGGTCATGCGATGATATTACGCTGCCTAAACAGAGCCAGCAACAGCAGCCAACGACGATGAAGGAGAAGAAGAGCAATAGGCCAGAGGGTTCGATTTTTTGTTTCTCGTATTTTGTGAACTGGTCAGCACCAGGTAACCCTTTGGACTGGATTTGGATCAAATTTTTGTGTTAAAGGAAGTAAAAAACTGGGTTACGCAATGCGCTGGCCATGCCGTGTGCTTCTGGCTAAACTGCCTCATATGGTGTGTGGGGGATTCTTGGAAATCTGTGCCGGCCGGCCGGCCTGCGATTTGTTCGTGTTGTATGAGATTAACACATTGTGAAAGGCTGCCCTGTTTAAGTTTTTTTTTTTTTGTTTTTATAATTTTCTTTGTCTTTGGTAGGGCACGTGGGATGAGAATTTTTATATACTTATACCTAGATGCAGAGCAATTTTTCGCTTTGCGATGTGACGTATTGCTAATTTTCCGTATGAACTGAGTAAGGACGTGGAAGCTGGAACTGAAGACCGTATTAATTTATGGGCGCTATAGAAGTGGAACTAAAATAAGTTAAATCAGAATTCGAGCTCTGTTTTAGCATTTGACTTGGGTATGATTTGCACATCCAGGAAATTGCATTATTCCTTTCCACTCCTTAACCCCAACAAAGTTATGAACGTGGTAAAAGAAAAATATTAGGGGAGGATGGGGCTGGTTGTAACAGGTTGTAACAGCCACAAAAAAAGGTGTTATGATAGAGATATAAAAATGTCTGAAAGAGAAAAAACTTTGCGTTGACCATAGCAATCGCAAAATGTAAGTCAGTTTTCGTTTGACCGTCGTTGGAAGACTTTGCAAGTGTAGCTGTGAAAATCACCGGCTAAGTAACTTTTTTTTTTGTTCTTTTTGGTTTTCCTTGGTACGATATTGTGTTGTTGGTTTGTGTATACATTCATGTTTTACCTGTGCATGAATGTACCTACTTGTCGAAACTGTAGAAGCTCAGAGATTATTTTTATTGTGCTTTGAACGTTGAATTTCTATGTAGGGGCTAAAAGTAACATATGCCTGGGGCAGGTTGAAACATGTTACAATATGCCCCACTTACTTATTGCGCCCATCAACAAGATGCCTGGTTTCCTAATAATCCAGGAAAAACGATGACCGTATATGATATTCCATCCACAGCTAGAGCCGCTCTGCCGCTAAGCCCAGCTAACATTATTAATGGATTCAAAAAAACTGGCATTGTTCCTTTTAATAGAGACATCTTCCAAGACTTCGATTTTTTATTATCTTTTGTGACCGATAGGCCGCTAGATGAGCCTAATTCATCAAATTAAGATGAAGGAGTGCTGAGCTTTGAAAATATACAGCCAGGAGCGATATCTTCTTTTCCCATACCAATATCCGCGCGCACAGGTGGCCTTACTACTGAAAAAATAGGGCCTGAAAGGTCAATAATTACTTGGGGCAGCTCCCATGTCTCTGAAACCACCTTACCATCAGAACCACGTCGATCAAAACTCTCTCAAACCAATTTAACCTTTTCTCCAGAAGCTGTTCGACCCTCTTTGGAGAAAGCTTGCCCAGAGAACACTGGATTCAGTGTATAACTTATAGGAAATGAAATATTATGTTTGCATCAATGTCATTCAGATTAACCTACTATTATTTCCAAAATTTTCTAAATTACGAAATCTTTTTACGTTTGTTATTTTTGTATTTCTTAAAATTGTAGAAATTAGCTTTGATGTATATTTTCAACTTGCTTTTGTTTTCCAATTGCCAACACAATTTTTTTTAAATAGCTACTGTATAATTACTAAATGCTTTGTTTTTGTTTAAAAGGATAAATGAAATAAAAAAAATATGACTTACTTTTTACCCCTGATAGTGTTACAACCAACCCCAGATACGGGGTTGAATGTAACAGCTATGCAATTTTGAAAAACTCCATATTTTTACAAGTTCGAAGTGGAGATCTGCTTAAATTCTAAACGCAGTTTATAGCCGAAGCATCAATCTTTCAAGTGACCAGTTTTCATTTGAATAATCTGCCTCAGATAAAGGCCCGCAGCAAATGTTCTAAAAAATGTTACAACCAACCCCGGTCTCCCCTACATGGCTGATGAGTGATGACATTTCCTATTGGAGTTCAAAGTCACTGTCGAGTGTCAAGAGCTACAATCGTTTTCGTTCTTTTAGTTCAATGATAGGTTTTATAAAACACACAGTTCACCATCTAAACGGCAGCCTAATCGACACTTGCTGCAAGAATGTACTTTTCACGGTTGATAAGTTAAAGGGCAACATCGAGGAGTGAAGGTTCTTGGAGAACTATAACTGGAAGGCTGGTTTTGGTCCCCAACGTTATATAGACCTGAATAACTTATTGAATTTTGACCAGAAGACAAAACCCACTCAGGCCGGACTTGGACTTGGATTGTTACCCTATAATCTCAACTTAGAATTGAGGAACTCATTGAACTAAAATGCTGGAGTCGAATCGTGTCATCCGTGGCGATATTGGTGTTTATTTCTAATCTGAAATTCACCACATTTCGAGGGCGTAGCTCGTTCATGGATGTGCCGATTCGGTCCCTGAACTCACTAATGTAGGACCTGGACTTAGGAGCTTTTGAGCTTATAGAATTCAGTCGAAAGGCTGTGCCCAGTTTTCTTGAAGCCTAGCCTTTCTGCAAAGAAGATTGAAAAACAGTTACCTGCTCCAACAACACCAATCCATTGGGAAATGCTCCAGTCCAGTAATCGAACTATAACAGCGGTGCTAACCGTGTAGGTTAGCAAGAACTACCAAGCCGCTTTTGACGAGAATAGTGTTAAGTGCTGACGATCGAAGTTCAAGAACATGAAGTTCGTCTTTCTAAAGAACTCGAAAAGAAATCAATAAAAAATGTTTGCTTTCAGTCGATACCATCAGAGTAAAGGACGAGTTTTGAAGTCGAAGCGACCTAAAGACTGTCCCAAAATAGTCCTCCAATAACATATCTAAGCAGTCTACAAGAAGGTCAACTGCATCGTCTGTGTACTCGCCTTGAGATTGGAGTCCACAGAACCATTCTTGTCACTTCAATAACAATTCCTGTGTTTATGCCCAAAAAGAGATGTCTTACTAAGAGAACTACAGAGCTATGGAACTACTTTCGGAATCGTTTTTTGAAAGTTCACTTAAAAAAAAAACAGTTTTAGTAGAACTAATACCAGAACTGTAGAACTATACGTTAGTTCTTTATCAAACTCAACGCAAAACTAACTTTTGTTAAAGAAGGCTGAATTGTGTAGCCTAAATCTGGAGAAGCGGGTTCTCAGGTCAACATTTTTAACTTTAAGGTGCTACTATCTAGTCTCTTAAATCGATCGCTTCAAAAACAAACAACTTTTTAGAATGAGCTCCTTCCATAACAGCGAGGTAATTATTATTTTTTGTCTGTAAGAAAATTTAAGGAGAGGCCAATTGACATTGATACAACACTTGTAGAATGATTGATGCTTCGACTGGATCACTGAATAAAATGAACGACCAACACTTCTGCCAAAGAATCTATAAATCTTCTTTGAGTCACATTCAATTCAGGTGTAACATGATAACACCATTTATTTAATATCGCAAGATCATCGTCCTCAAAGATAGGCCACCTACAAAAGGTTCTATAGGAAGAAACAGCTCTTCATTCTCCCTTATCCAGCCAGTCTTCGCACATTGCTCCCATATCTGTTAGCAACTAAGTTCCTGGAGACCTATTTCCACAGTTTAGCTAGGTACTTGTAACAATCCATGTGAGAACTAATGCCTTTCTTTAAGCATCTCGCTGGGGCTGTTGAATCATAGCTATCCCTTGCCCGAGAAAAGTATTCTTAACAAATAAAAACTTACGCACTGTTGGACCTCGGCCTCAACGAATACATCTTTCAAGTTGCGCGATCCTTAGCCAACTGCGTCCTATCTTCATCTACTTTAGAGTGAGACCAAGCTTAAGGGGCATAAAGCGGAACTTGGGTTATCAAGTTCTGATACAGAATCTCCTTTGCCTCTTTCTCCAATGGCCCTAGAAATCGTATTCTGGGCTTCGAACTTCTATGAAACTCTGTTATAGAACTTCGAAAATTGAAATCTGTTACGAACCTTCAAAACAAACAGCTTTGTTTTTATTTTTTTGAAATACTAAGTGGGCACCTAATAAATATTTTGCAAAATAGCATAAAATTGTCGGTGAAAATAGTAAATTTTGAATTATTACTCACACTAGGAAGATCAAATGGGTCACTATATTCAATCTTAGTTCCAGCAAAAGTGATGGGTGTTTTCGGCTAAACAAAAATATAAATTTAGAAACAATTTTCAATTATTATACTTTTTTACACACATTTATTACATTTTGTCTCCATTTGTAAGCATTTCGTTGCCTAGGAGTTACATAGAGAAACATTTCAATCCAAGACTTCATATTTAATAAAAATCTTTTATAATAAAAGTCACAAAATTCTATCTTTTATTCTGTTATGATTCTTAACAGAATTCACAAAAGTTTTTTCCACACAGAATACCAATTTTAGAGCTCGTAAAAGATTTTTTGACTGTTCGAAAAAATTGTATGGCAATTCATAACAGAATAACAGAACAAATTGATAGAAGATTTTGCCGAATAAGCCCGAATCTCTTTATGAATTCTTGATTTAAGATGTCATTCTTAACAATAACTCAACTGTATCGGAGTCAATGGTAGCAAGTTTTTTTGCATTTTTTATGAATGAATAAGAATTACCATTTGTTCTTATATGAAAAGATAGCTTATTAAAGAGCTTACCTGAAGTCACAATATAGAAGTTTATAAAAAATGATTTGCGTGCAAGTGGAACGTCGACAAGTGCAAGATTATTTATTCTTAGATTGTATAGAGTTCCTAGTTGGTATATTTCCACTTTGCTTAAAAAATTCTCTTCAAACTTTAAAGCAATACAGGTTACAGGTGCGGTAGGATTCGCATATCACGAAAAAGTGGCCAACTATTTGTGAAGCGATTCCTACCACACATGACGCGTATTATATGCTTCGAAGCAAACAAGAGAGAACCGAAAGTATTAATATAAGAACCTCCCCACCATATTATTCTGTATTGTAATTTCGAATTACCAAGTCCATAATCAAACATGATTTCCATTGAAATTTAAGAAACAATAGCGGACCCAAAACAGATCCTTGTGGGACGGCATTAAATTTCGTAATAGGAGCGAATTTAGATAAGCCGTTGTTCAGCCTGAGCGTTTACAATTATGAACTAATTTTAGTAAATTGTAAATGTTTTTAATTCTAACATAAACAAATTTGTATGTATGCAAAAAATTAAAAAAATATTGTATTTTGTTTTATTTCTAAACATATATTTCTCTGTTTTTCTCTTGCTTAACCGCTAGTTCTTCCTTTCTGATTGGTTTGCCTTTTTAAATAGTTTGCAAGCAACGAATGGATGCTTACTAAAAAATATTTTTATATAAGTTTGGGATAGTTTCCAGACTTTATTCACAGTCCTCGCAAACAGAGCGCCGTTCTAATAACAAATTTAAGTCTCGACTTTAAATTTACGAAAATATAGCCACTGTGAATTTTTAAAATTAAGAGTCGAAACTAAAATTTTTTATTGGAAATGCCCTGAATAAAATATCGTCTTACTTAAGTTTGGACGGCTCACAGCTTTTTTTATCAATTCTCATTACCTTATGATAGATATTTCTCTGCAACCAACCCTTATCAAACTCTTTGCAAAAGCAGTTTGTTTATCTAGAACGAGGACGAGGATCTCTAATAAAACAACAGTTGGTGTGAAAAGGTTCACTTCGCCTTAGAATTATCGTCACACAGCAAAATACACGCGAAATATCTAACAAATGTATTTACTTTTGGAGGAATAACAGGTAGTACGAGAATATGTATGAATCCATAGAAAAAGAAACATACGAGAAGCTAGGCCTATGGTCCCACGGACCTATTGCGCCAAATTATATGTATATATTATACCGTTTCCCAAATGTTTTACATTTTTACCAAGGCTGACATCCAACTAATTTTTGTATCTATTTTCTGAAGTTGTGTAGTGCTTAATTTTGGGTCTATTTTCCAAAACTTTTATCGATTTCGGTAAGTATATTGATTATCTTTTGGTAGGAACAAATTGTTGTACGCATGTACTTTAAATACTACGTCAAAATTATTATTTTTTGGTTAAAGCGGTGTTCGTGTACCTTGGACCTATCATAGCGCTTGTACCTTGGTCCGGTCAAAGTTACACGTTATTCGATTTTTTTAAACAAAATTGGTTTTGTGTGTTTCAGGAAAATATGCCAAGAAGCAAATTAGGTGAATAATACCTAATTAGGCATTTTTTTAGTTAACGAGAGTATTTTTTATTTAAAACTATTATTTGAAATAAAAAAAATTTTGTCAAGCACACAAACTTTAAGACAATGGTTTGTTTTCTTGCTGCTTTCTTGAAATAAAATAAGAATGGTACCATTTTTACTATTTATTGAAAGAAAATAAAGTTTTCACCTATAAACTATAGAAAAACCTTCAATAATATTATCGGTCCAAGGTACATTACTCTGTCGACCAAGGTACAATCACGTCTTATATCTTGGACCGTTTGAGGCTTCATATAAAAGATAAGTTTTCTTTGGAATGGTAAGTAATTTCCTTTTGGTAGTACTTCAGGTAATAACTAAAAAAACAAATAAAAGCTAATGAAAAAACGTTACCTAAAATATCGGCAAAAAACTGACTGAAATCCGGACCAAGGTACATGACCTTCCCATATGCTTGCTCATCTCTAGACATTCCTGTTTGGGACTTTTGCGTTGACTTTAAACCTTTCGGTAAGCAATCCGAACTTTGGTCATTGAGTAATTACCTACCTATGCACTTATCGTGTTCCATAAATCACGTACCTATAGTAGGCGAACAGATGAACTTAAATTGAGCTCACTCCCTAATCCAACTTTGAATCATTTAAGCAAAGGACCGTATTTTATCTTGCCTTTGAGAATAGTGAAGGCGGACTCATTGTTTTGAGATTTTCTTTAAAATTAATAAATAATTTCGGCGCCACTTTTTTACTGGCGCCTTGTAAGACCACTCTATCACACCCGCCCCTGTATTTTATTGAATGATGCCAATTTGGCAACTCCATTGCATGGAATACAAGCCCACTTACTTCAGAAATCATATAGATCTTTCCAGCTCTCTGGTAACCAAATACCTTGAATCAGCTCAATTGCTCAATAGAGCTGTCAATATTTACTTTTGTGTTTCACAAATCGTCCACTTCTGGCCCTGAGCCCCCCTAAACTAGTATCTCAGCTGCCTCTGTCTTAAAAGTGGGCAGAGGGACGAACAGAAAAAAAAATTAATAATCATCGCGCATAAGTGTAACCCAATACGGTTTCTGGTTGTCCGTCTAGAGCACACACAGCTTTATTCTGCGCTGGATTCTTACACTCTCTCTCGTTCGATATGCACATTCACACCCTTCGAACTGGTTAATTCGATCAAAATGTCAACGAGCGGTCTCCGTCCATGCGCCCCGTCTCCGGCTCCATGGTCTCGGAGTGTGTCATAAGTTGGGAGTCATTGTCGCGTCGCTCTCGTCTCCACCAAAGTGACGACTCCATTCTCGTTTCCCTCCAAATCAGTCTATATATCTGTATCTGACTGTTGGTCGTTTGCATTTTGCGAAGAACAAGTCGAAAAGATAAACACCTCAATGAGGTGCGAAAATGCCTGTGAACACATTCATGAACAGGTATTTTTGCAAATCGCTGCAAAGCTAACTTTTCGGTCGAAGGGAACGACCGACGCGCGTTGACAGCACCAGCAGCAGCAGCAGCAGCAGCACAGTCTACGTATCGGGAACCGTGCAACCAAATTATACGATGAACAAATGCCTTCCGCTCATTGAGCTAATGCGTTGGAACATTTTTCACCCGGTAAGAGAACGCACGACACAATAGTGGAGAAATGTCAAGAGGATTATACAGTGACGCTGACTGAACGCGGTCTATTTCCAACCACCGCTTTCTGTGAGAATAGGGCTTTCGTATTTCGGGCGCAAAACTGTAGACCATGTGTCACTGCTCTGCAGGTGACCTGTTTACGACGGGCCATCGCACTCATCTCGTATGACAATAACATGTCCTTCCCAGGCGTGTAATTTGCGCTCCTTTCAGCACGCATTACTGCCGTTCGGTGTATCTAACCTATACATGGATATAACCTCGCTGCCCTTTGGTTAATGACTCGGTGTGCCCTTAATTCGAATTTAATTATACGAGTACAACAAATCGATTGATCTGGGGGCTTTCGCAAGGGAATATAGAGGCTGGCTGCGCACAAGGCGTAAACAAAACACCGAACGTGGTTGCCGCATAAATAATTCGCAGTCCTTGTGGCCATCAATGGCCACCCCCGATGGTAGTTATTGCCGTGCTGATGGTCTTAACTTTTAATTACACTAGGTATACCTATAGTTTGCAATGGGAAAACACACGAATGTTTTTGAGACTGCCATCGATTTGTCAGCGGTGGCTATATGGGTTAGTGGCGGTGTAGATCACAAGCGTGTTGCTCATTGATCTGGTAAAAGCTCGATATGCCCAGGAGAGGTATCACATGGAAGTGCGCACTAATGACATAGTTGAGGGGGTTTGTGTTTTACTACCCACCTCGCATATAGCGTTAATAACCGCGAGTTATGGGACATTGCGTTCGGGTGGGTCTTGCAAAAAGCTACACCAGGAATGGGATATGGGAGCTAGAGGTATGTGCTTCTAAAGTGTGGGAAAGGTATCTGGAAATGTTGCGTACCTACCAAGTTTTCAATGTGAGTATTTCAGAGTATGAGTTATTCCTTTTTGAGAAAGAGAAAGAGTTGATTCTTTGGGTGGTATAATTTGGCCCTGGGCATCAACCTTACAGTGAGCCCAATGACAGAGGTGAACCGATTAAAGTCTCGTACATATCGCCTTTAGATAAAGCTTTACAACGTATAACATTCCCTTTTAAGTAGAAGAAGAAGAAGAACATTGATTGGCAAGAGTGATTCTTCACCTAATCTCCACGTAGACTTAATTTTGCGAGGCAATTTTAGACCCTTTCAAGTAATCAATCGCACTAATGTTGACCATTTGTTTGCTGCAAGCTTTAGTAAAAAAAAAGTGAAACGGTACCAATAAACATTTAGACCTCCACATTTACTAGTGCGACAACTTTCTTAGAATCTATTACATCTGTTGCCATCGCAGTATTCAAATTTCATAATTTGTTTTCGAAAAAGAAAGGTCAATATTGTCAACAGATCTATTTTTCAAGGGCTTTTTGAATCTTATTATATAAACAAAAAACAAAACGCAAAATAATAAATGCTTTAAACATCTGCTGATCTGTCAAAAACATCATAATGCAAATCAGTAATGCCCAATTGTTCGATCGGACACAATTTTCGGTACTTTTTATAGTACGTTTTCCATGGTTTTCTAATACTTCTTGACGATTGTTTTATGACTGCATTTGTGTCGTAATAAAAAGCCTTTCAAATCAATCAATAAACGGAACACAATTTATTAGAATGTCTTGATTTATTCGTAAGCTGATTATGCAAATCCAAACTTTTTGATGGTCTAAAGATCCCAATTGAATCGTTAGCAAGTCAGTATTTTTGAAAATAGAAATAATGGCCTGTTAGTTAAGTTCAGAATAAATTAAAATTTCGCTTTGTAACCTATCTTAAAAGCGGCATATATACAATATACACTGGTCAAAAACTCTTCAAGGTTCAAGCTTGTGTGATACGTTGTGTGTCTGCTTGAAGCAAAATCAAAACGATTGGATTTTTGCTCAAATGCTTTACAGTGTATATTGGCTGAAGCATATACCTACATATGTTCCTGTTCGAGTTGACAGCGACAAAGCAAAATAGCAATCAGACAGGGGAAATTTATTTTAAACGGTTTTTCAGCTTATTTAGAAGATTGCCGTGCGAAAACTTTACGCCTGTTTCTCCCGTATATTTTTTAAGTGAAAATAAATTATTGAACACTCATGCTTGATGGGTTTGTATGCAAGGTCAAACAAAATTTGCTAATACTCTCTCCCATGCTTGATGAGTTTTTGAACTGTGTATATATGCAGCTTAAGAATCCATCGCTTCCGTGTTTGAAAAATAAATACAATTCATTTTTAAAAGAGTTCGGGTTTGTATATTATACTTGATTCGGGAAACTTAGAAACCGACAAAAGCTTAAATTCTCGCAGAAAAATATAAAGCCATGGTGTACATCTTTATATGCACGAAAGCTGTCATGTTTCCTCCTTTATGAACTCACACATGTACTACTCGTACTCGTAGCTGTTATTCCTCCAGAAGTTCCTATATTTGTTATTTCGTGTGTATTTTGCTGATTGTATCCAAATATCTACCAACTGACAATTGTTGGAAAAAGTAGGTATTCAGGCATGAGCCGTCGAAACTTAAGTCTCTTGGAAAGATCCAAAACATCTTTCCTGTCAAAATGACAAATAAATTAAATTTTAATTTTAAAAACTGTGGAACAACATTTTTCAGTGTTTTTAAATAGTGTAAATATTTGGTGAATATCTTAGGGGATGATTCGGTTACAACGCCCCAACTCGAAAAAAGTGGAGGAAAAAATAAATAAAGTGCACGACTGGGTCGAACGAAGCTTTCTCGATACTAGACAAAAGAAAACAAAATTCTCTTTTGGATATTCATCTCATATGGCAGTTATATAAAATAACAATAAAAGTTTTTAAAGGTTAAAGCTCTCAGTAACTGGCAATGTCGCAAACGTCTACTGCACTATAAGGTCTTACTCCTCACTTGATTTTTGAGTACAGGACAAGCGTACCTATTAGCAGTTTCTGTTTTGAACTACGGATATGTTTTAAATTTTGATTGGAATATGATTTAAGTTTTCAATTATTGGAAGTATTACTCGCGGTAGACCGATATCTTTAGATAGATTATGTAATAATTCAGGCTTTTGTGAATTTGCATTAGTAGCTATAAATTGAATATCCCGATGCTCGTGTGTGCGGTGCAAATGAAGTTTTTGTTTTTGTAAAACTATCCAGACATAACAGTTGCAAATATTGCAATGTTTATGTGGTATAAAAGAACCACTTCGTTTTTGACATTTTATCGAAATCGAAGATTTTTCGAGATATGAGCAGTTTCTAAAATTAGCGTTTTCGGTGCTTCGAATTGAAAATTAAGGACACAATAGTTTTGAAAACATCAATTTGACTCTAAGTTTGCATTTTGGTCAGAATCGTTATTGCCGTTTTAAGTTAACTAGACAAAACTATATTTTTAAATAAATGACTCTTTTCATAAATCCATTGTACGATAATATAGAGAAAAATTGAGCTTGCTATTAAGTTATAAATGACCACATAACCTTAGAAATTTATTTTTGCTACAATCGTTTAGATCGTTTTCGAGATATGTCGAAATTTCAAAAGTACCGTCGTTCGAATTTTTAGCCAAAAACTGGGTACGCAGTCATGGTAACCTCACCTTTACTTAAGCTTAAATATCAATTTTGGTTGAAATCGTTAGAGCCGTTTTCGATCAAATCAAACTGGTACGAAAATGTTGTATGGGAAGTACTATTAATATTTAGGTTACCTTGCAAAAAAAAAAAACACCTCCCGAACTGTAGGTAAGCCCAAAAACTCCAAATCTGAGGTTTGGACGTAATCCGAGAAGCCGTTTAGGCTGTAGGCCCGTGGAACGTGGAAGGACGGACAGACGGACAGACCGGACAGAATTTTGCGACCCACTTTTTTGAGTTCCTCTATCATCGTAATATCAGAATTGATTAAAATCTCGAGTTCGAAATTTTGTACGAAACCAATATCTTTCTCTTACTACGTAATGGAGAAAGTTAAAAAAACATATGGGAATGTTTACAAATAAAACATTGAAAAATAAATAACAAATTTCTGTTGTTTTGCTTTATTTTCTGTTTTTTTTTTTTTTTTTTTTTGTTTTCTTTTTCATTTGTCACAACTGAAATTTAATAGGCAGCCGTGATGACAGCCAATATGTTGTAATAGTTTTCAGCAGTTTTCAGGTTTTCAGTACAAGTTCGTTCGGTGATGCCAGCTCTATGTAGCTATTTTAGAGAAAACATCAGCTAGTTATGATATGAGTTATTTTCATTTATTAATAAGAATATTTAACTAATATGTTATTTATTTAGCTAGGTGCTAGGTAACATACGAGTTGGAGAGTAGTTGCGGGTTTATTATTAATACGGGTGACAGAGTTTAGACATAGAACGATTCTTAATTTATAAAGTAATATTTTTCAATTTGTGCATATTTTTGAACAATTTTGTCGTTGGCTCACTTACATTGTTGTATTTCAACGAATACAATCAGATTATTTGCGCAGTGGATCTTTTTCGACAGCAATCGGGTTCGGTGGTGACCTTATAGTTATGACTTTGACGAGGCTTTCTTAAATGTGGAACCAAGATACCCTACTTTTGATTTCGGGAATAAAGTTGGGTACGTGTACGTGTTTAAAAGAAGAACTTATAATAATTTCTTGGCTGTGTCTTGTTTTTTCTCTGTGGGTGGTAAAGTAGAAATCAGTGATTATTTTCATGTTGGCCCAGCTGATTGTATGAGGGCACACAAAAAGGCAGCATTCTTGCCTAAGTGTTCCCATGATCACAATTCTGCATTCAAAGTAGACACCACAGTTTGTTTTCCATATAAAAATCCCCAAGTTGTGTTCAACTTCGAGTGAATAAAATGGGCCTAAATTCACTGACTTGCTTACGAAAATACCCCAGCTTGACCTCGCCGATCCCAGCAAACTTAAACTAAATGCACACGCACAAAATCAGCTACCCCGCACGATGAAATTCCCTGTCACTTGTAATTTCAATCAACTAATCCCGACTTTCGAGTCGGGTGTCCCCCGGCAGATGTGATTAATCCCTAAGTACACCTCCAGTATAAATTTGCCCGATGACGACGACGATGCAAACGCACTCACAGTAGCCGCTTGCTTACATGCCTAATCCAACACACAAACAACCGATTCGATTTATTGCCAACATCGACATCGAGGTGACACCCTGGCATTAAATCAAGAAAAGGAAAATAACTGCAACCAACTACGCATCCAGCCGAACCACATGTCAATCGCTGGCTGTAATATGCAATTACCATCCCAATCCCAGTCTCCAGATTATTATTTATCCCTCTCTCTCTCTCTTTCTGACTTCAAACTGTGATTTTTCATGCACTTTTTTACAAAAATTTATTCGACTTTTGTTTTGCTTTTGTCTCTTCTATAGTTGGTCTATCCACATCGGTGGCGTCGGCTGCTGCAGGACTCTTTACCGGGGGCGCACCATCGCCGACAACTCTAAGCGCTCTAGTCTCACAACATCGCTTGCTGGAGTTATCACGGTTCGGATTGCGTGGCTATGATCTGGCCCAACATATGCTCACCCAGCAAGGTGCTGTCTCAAAATTACTGGGTAAGTGGAAGGATTCATAAATTCAATTGGAATGTTTGTCCCCCCTACTGTTTTTTTTTTTTTTTATTTTATTAATTGCGATTTGTCCTGGGGGCAGGCTGATGCTTTGAATTGTTCTATTTATATTTTGTTTCGTTTGCATCCTTCAGTGGACAAATTATAGGCGATTTTCCGGAAGTGTATGTGCGGTTTTGTATAAGGGAGCCCTTCGGGCATAGCGATTGGGATTTGAATGGTGGGAAGGTTCTCACGAGGGGAATTTTTACTTTTACTTTTAACTTGGTATTGGGTCTAGAGGGGGGATGTGCAGTCTTGAAAGATGTACCTACACTTGGCGTGAGTAAGTGTATCTTGTTCCAACCCGCCAGAATGAGCTCTCAACTTTTGACTGTCTTCTGATACCTTCACCAGATATAGCTATTTCCACTGACTCTGTGATGATCAGTTAGGAAATCAGTTTAACGCTTTTCATAATAATAATAATAGTTGGCGCAACAGGTCTGTAGGGACCCAGGGCAACCATTCGTTTTGTGTGAGTTTTTAATTTTTGGAACGAATGGAAGGGATCTACAATTTTATGCCGGTTCCAAACGAGAAGCTCTTTCATGACAGTTATACTCTCGGATGTTTGTCAGCCGTTCGCGAGAGGTGGCGCAGTGAAAAAAAACCCTGAGTTGGAATTTGGGTTTTTGCGGGATTCGAACCTGGACCCCTCGCTTGGTAGTCCAACACACTAACCACTAAGTCACTGCGACCACGCTTTTTAGGTTATAAAAAATCGTTAAAGCCAAACGATGAGTGGTGAATTGGAATGAATTAGGAGGATGGGTGTTAAAGAAGACAGAGTTGTAAGGAGCCTGAAAGGAGTCGATGATTGAAGATGAAGTCCGCTGGAGTTTTTCATATATGTAGGCAGCTTGAGACGGTCGCAATAAGAAGCTAAGATAGGACAACCGTGCCAAGAAAGAAAATGACGTTAGATGGGCTCGATTCTGGGTTACATGAACACGTTGGAAGAAAGACCATGCTTGGCTAACAATCTTGACGAGGTGCACCATCCATTAACAGGTGTGGCTATCATCGTTTTAGTTATAATAAAGATGAAAGTCTCCCTCAGCTGCTCTACATTTAGTTTAGCAAAAAGTTCCTTTGATTTCCCAAAATTCGTAACCGAGTTACGACGAAGACAGTGCCGGTCTTCGAATTAGATTTCGTCGCACATAGACCATCGAGAAATTGCAAAGATGATATATGACCCTATAAATGACATTCAAAATGGTTTAGGTATTGTCACTCTGAAGGCCAAAACGAGTCCAACCGACTTGCAAGAGCTCATTGTCAAGAATTGTATTGACATTTCTTTTACTTTAGGTTAGGTGGCTGTCTTGAATGATACACTTAGAACAGAGTTTTAAGTCTTTTGTGATATGACATGAGGGAAGGGAAGGAAAGGCGGTGTGAAAATTCTAGACCGGACATATTCCAATATTATTGTTATTACTAGCTGACCCGGTGAACTTCGTTCCGCCCAAGCTCGTTAATGTTAGTTAGTGAAGCCGAGACGCACGGGAAATTTAAGACATAAGACGCAATGGCAAATCGTTCTGAATAAGCAGTTTTCCTTTGAATTTTCCCCTCAGAATCGTCGCTTGCAGGACATTTGACTTGAGATCATTCACGAGTTGCAATTCGGCATAAAACCAATTTCTTAAAGGATTTGAATTCCGAACGAAGGCATACTGAAACAGTTTTTGTACTTGCCACAGATATTTTAATAATGGCTCCGGAGGTGCATCTAATGGAACGAATTCCACTTTGCCAGTCGCACAGCCAAGGCCGACTATTTCGCCTTTAAATACACACAAAAGTCAATGCTCCAACATCGAAAGTCCCATCACCAATCACCACACCACCATATTTTTCTGTTAGTTCATACCGAAATGGCAGCCGTTCGTATGTCGGCAACGATGAGCGCCTGGCCGCTCTTCAATTTGAAGTTGTTTCCTCTCTCCCAGTACGATTTGAGGCAGTTCTCCTTCTCATTAAATGCACTCTCAAGTCTCAAATAGCTTGGCTGTCTGGCTTCTGTTCTGGATGACAACTGAGGCGCAATTACATTTTTGGCATAGTTCCAATGTTTGAAATTTGAATCATTGAAGAATACTTTTGAGAAAAAGCTTAATTTTTGGTGAAATGTTCTTACAAATAAATTGAGTGGTTTGTAAATCTGGTTCTCAAAATTGCATCACTCATCTTTATTGTCGTTTTCCATTGGTTTCACTCGGGGATCCACTCATTCTGTAGTCCAATGGAACAAGAAAACTGCTTCTGATTGAATCCATAAGAGTATTGGTGAAATGCCAAAAAAAATTCTACGGCAGCTGTCAGTCGACTTGTATAAAATACACAAACTACACTTGTGTGAGTGCTTCTTGAGTGGATTCTGGCTTCAAATCCAGAAGCGAAATTCTCTCCTCAGAATCACCAGAAGAGTATTTTTTGTGCCAATGGAACGGTTTCAGAAGTGATTTTTTCGATTCCGGAATCAGGACTCTACCGGACGCTTCTTTTTGCCCAATGGAAAACGACATTATTTTCTTGACTTACCTGACGTCAACTTAGCGATGGACCCGCTATGGTGCCTGGTCTTTTGTGACGATCTCACAACCCCACTCAACCTAACCTAACCTACCCGATGCGGTCAAACAAAATTATTTACAAAAAAGTGTGAACAAAATCCTCTGTTAGCTTGTTCTATGTTTTTGTTTACTTTGGGTGGTACTACTGTTCGGAGTGAACCTTGGGCCCTGGGCTTCTTGAATTGCAGAGAACAACAAATGTATAATTACCTATCAATCAACCAACACTTCGTTACCAAATTTTAATCACTATTACGTTCGTTGTGCTACCATAGTAAAAAATTCCGTTTTTTGAGAAAGGCATCATTTTTTTCAGGTTTAGGCACAAAAACTTAGATTCGGGTTGGCATCACTGATCTAATCTTATGTGATATCCTATTCCCATACTGTGGACTTTTCTATGTGCTTCGTGTTCTTCTTCAGTTTGGCTTCGTTGATATATTTGTTGTTGATTTGCTTGCCTTGTTCGTCGGTCAATATTTGCGCATTGGTCTTGGCATTTGCACAAAATCGTTGAAGATTACTTTTCAATAACAATTTTGTCCGCGTTTTATTTTTTATATTTAATTTTTACCTTAAATCAACTGTATAAAAGTGATGAAATTGTTGAAGCGGTGCACACAATCAAAAACAAACCAGCACTGTTGACAAACGTATAATATACATTAATCAGAAATTCTCGATTTTCCTAATTTACTTTTTGAAAACAACGTAATATCGCACATACTTAGTTTGCTAATTAGTTTTTGATATAGAAAAGTTAAAATAAATATTTAATAGGAAGAATCATTGGATGTCAAATCAGGACCGCGCGGCGATTTTCCGGAACTTTCTTTCCGTCTAAACCTGATATACGAACACAACCAAAAAAGAATCGCATCCGTCACAGAATTTTGTGGATTTTACGAGCAGAAGAATAACAAATTCAGTCGCGTATTACTCGATCACCAATCACTGATGCGGTAATTCAACCCCAGATTACCACTCACACTTAGCATTTTATGAAAGTAGGTATAGGTGTCCGACCTAGTGCTATAATATCCCCCTTTTACACATGCGCTTGCACATGCAAGTGTCTTGTCCGTTTTTCCGTCAGCAAATTATCGCATCTTAAAAGCGATTTGTTAAGCACTCAATTAGTGTCTCAATTGTGCCGCTTATCAACCTCCATTTCCCCCTCATGACGTGTGAGAAACTTTTATTTAATTTCTCTAAAGAACCCTAATTAGGGAAACACACCGCGAGAACACCCCTGAGCGCACTTTTATCGCGCAGCAAATTAGTATGCTCGCAGGTAATTTGCAACATTTAAATTGCACTTGCACAACCGCATCGCCTTGGCTTGTGTAAATTATTATCGCAGTGACACACTTCACTTGAACAAGTATACAGCATGCAGGCCTATATCCATACATACTCTCGCAATTATACAACTCAACTCAACTCAACCAGATGGACGGCCAACGGACAGACAGACAAACGTCAATCTGCGGTAGTGCGCACAAACGACTGACAGTCAGCAGTGCAAACATTCGAAACAATTGCTCATTTGAATAAAGTTATGAAGCACTGGTGCGAGCTCTCCAGATACATATACAGATCGGGATCCGAGTCCGACCTCTGTACACCGCCCGATATCAGTGTGCGGGAACAATTGTCCGGAAGCATTTAATTCTGTGGATTCGTATGGATGCGGCCGACAGGTGGTTGTAGTGTTTGCCACCCGAACTATTATCTCATCTCATTAGAGATGCAGTAGCGCAACAGAATGCGCTGCCGTTTCTATGTGTGCAGATGCATCAAAGAGCGAGATACTGCGGTGCCTTGTGCAAATTTGCTTTGGGGTGAAATTGAGAAAGGCAAACAATGAGCGGCAGCAGAGCTGCGGCATACTTGTAGCACTCGTAGTTAATCGCGTGAATTACATAAATTTTGTGCCAAACAATTATGTGAAAAATTTATTCGAACTCGGAGTGAGTACAGGTAGGCTGCCGGAGGTTGGCCGAGTGATGAATGGACATACGCCGAATCAATCGCAGAAAATTACACACCACGAACGGTATCACCGGGTGGCAGTTATTGCAGTTCCTCCCTCTAGGGGTGACTGCGCGGACCGTCATGATCACGACGGAGGAGAGGTGCGAATAAATTACCGCTTGATGTATGTCGTGCGGAAGCTCATTTCATTCAGTGTGATGGCTGCGATCTGTGATTAGTTGCGCACTTAATAGTTTTAAAGGAAATCGCAGATGAATTAATTGTTGGAATGGCGTTTAATTGCTTGTAAGCTGATTGACCGTCTTTTGACGAGGTGAAAGCAGGGGGTCTGGCTAAAGTTGTGGCCCTCGTTTCCATTTATCAGCTTTTGCGAATCTTAAGTTCGGTCTCCGGAAAACTAGGAAATCCCATCCTAAGGTGCATTTTTAATGGGTCGCCTGACTACCTTCCGTGTTGGCCATCGATCGAATTAAGCCAATTACAGTCAATGAAATTAATTATCTGCGGTAAAAGGGGTGTGATAAGCCGATCAACACACATAGAGGGCGATAGGATCCTCAGTAAGACTGCAACGAGATAGATGCCGCTCAAGAAAAGTATATGAGGTTATTAAAGATGAATGAATAATAATAATCTTTTACAAATTTAAATAAAGCATATTGTTTATTAATGTTGTTTTAGATAAATTCTTTCATTTATATCCCCACAAATAAAGAATTAGTATACCTAACTGTCTTCGAAATTCTTCTGAAATCGTCCTTTCGAAGGCAAAGTGACGCCAGCACTGATCAAAGTTCTTATGCCTATAAATCCCAAAAAATAAGCCTCTTCAAAAAAATTACGCCTTTTGGTGCAAAAGTTGCAAATTGCATATTTTACAATAATTCTACTACAAGGTACAATCGTACAAAGTGATTCAAATTTTTTAACAAAATGTTTGCTCTCTGTAATTTAAAAAGGTAACAGATATATAGTTGTGATTTGTATTATTATTATTATTATTATTTATTCATTCTTGTAATTTTAACAAACTTTGTATTTATTTGATCTACCATTACAATATTAAAAATAATAATAGGTAATGACAATAGTATTTGTAAATAAACAAATAGTGATAATGTCATTTCACAATATCGAAATAGCTAGGACAAAAAAAAATTTTCTGTAACTTTAAAAAAAACTGCTTTACTAGGCGTTAAAAATTGCATATTTTACTTGCTCAACCTTTCCTGTTTCACTTTGAAAAACTATAACTAGATTTGGGGCCTTCTTCTATAACGATTATACGCTCCAATAAACAAAGATATTCGAGGCCTCCTACGCTTCAAGCTCCATAAACTGGTTCAACGAGTATGAACGTTCTCCTAGATTCATGTATCTACCTATCCTCAAAAGGGACCAAGATTAGATTAGGTTAGGTTAAGTGGGGTGATAACACGATGAAGACTTTTGATGAGGCGAGATCAAATTTACTGCCACAGATTTCGATATCCGAGAAATCGTAAAAATTTAGTTCCTTGGGATCTAAATATTTTCGAATTGCTATAGGAACACCACCGAATCGTTCAAATGAACTATTTTCAGGTGATCGATCACAGCGATTACTGAAATATAGTTTAGGAAAATAACAGCATCCGAAAAGCTGTTATCTACTACAGTTTCTGTGTGACTATGATAGCAGATGAGGAGCTGTAGACATTTAACAAGAACGTTATACATTTCTACCTCAGCCCTTTTACAGTTTTATAGAAAAAGCTGGGCAATTATTTTTGCCTGAGGGAGCGATCAACTTAAATGAGGCAGATATTCGGCCCAGCAGGTTTTCAGGTGTAGGGCTATAATATCTGATAGCATCGGTGCCAATGCTGTTGCTGCTTATGAAGTTGATAATGTCCACAGGTCTATATTGTAAGCGTGCAAAAAATATTGAAAAAGGTACCATTGGCAGCAGGCGCGTAATAGCTTCATTAAGGCTGTTTACCAACAACGAACTCTGAGGGCGCGGATGACCTAGAGTCCTAGATGGTATATACAGGTGGTAGAGATGTTTCCAAATTGTTTAATGAGACTTTCGCACTAGGAATGCCAACTGAAGTGGTTGAGTTAGACAACAGAATCCTTTTTGGTTGGAGGAGTTGGGCCTCAGTGTTTGAGCGTACTGAGAGATCATTGCTCAGCTGCTGTTGGCAAAATTCGTAAAGGCTCATGCAGTTATAAAGGACTCAGCAAATTAACAATAAAATCCTTAGATTGTTGTGATTGTTGGTGCAAGGAATTCTTAATGTTAGCAAAACTATGCTGTTTTGTTTTCGAGACAAAAAGTAGTTTAAGTCCTTTTTCTTTACAAAAATTCATAAAAATTAGTTTAGCAGTCTTGAAAAGCTACTTTGAATTTTCTGTGCAAATGAGAACTGAAGACAAAATTATGTTTTGAAATAATAAGGTGATACCAAAAATGGAAAGTCATTTTGCGATCACCTTACCAGAAGAAGAATGATGTGACTATCGCATTTGACTATCATAGAAGTGACTATCACCTGTCAACTTACGGGGTTGCACCCCAGGTCCTAAAATAGTCATCTAGCAGACCTGGCCTTTGACCAGTGGATGCTGTTTAGGCCTATTCCCAGGAGACCTTAAGACTGTCTTCGAGCTCGAATGCCATATTCCGGTAACAAAGCTGTTATGACCAAAGGAAACGAAAATGAACCGAAATAGCGATCCTCACCAATTCTTATAGTGACCGATCTATGAAGAATATCTGACTGAGATACATCAGCAACCTTCCATACTATGCGATCCCAGCGACTATGCTTACGCCAGCTACTCAGGAGAAGCTCTATCGCTTCATATTTGAAAGTGATGTTCGGGCTTTTTCTTCTTGCAGATTCTTGTTATTCAAGCTTCACTCTCAATTCCTTTGTTGTGGCCGAGCGCCGAGCCTGTTGGTCTGTTTAGGATTTTTCCCAAAAATTCTCATCTTGGGACAGCTCAGAAAATTCGTAGTCGTTCTCTACCGCGTGGCCTAAAATTAAATTGGAGTATATGACCACATGTCATATGGGGACTTCCTAAGAGAGATCTGTGTCACTTTGACCAACCAGCATCTATCGAGGTATATACGCATCAAGCCAAATATATCAGTCGGTCCGTTTCCAATTACACTTAATTGAAAAGGCTTACTGCATATCTAGTCCCTGAATATAGAGGCTCTGTCCAAGCCACCACCCACCGTTTGTAGAGCTAACTCCTTCTTCCAATTTTCACCGAAGACCGTTGGACACCCCAACACACTAGCGCGACATTTCGACATTCTCCTCTTGAGATGCATTCCTATATCCACTCAACAACTAAGTAGGTAGTGGTCTTGCACCATTCGCTCCGCAAGTCCATTCCAGACGACAGCCATTACTGCTAATTGTAAGGCTTTCTCTAGAAGTAATTATTCCTAAACCGGCATTCCAAACGCAACCGCAACTACCCATTACATTTGTCCAATTAACCCACTCTCTCTGTCGCGGAATAACTCCCAGACATCCCCGCTGAAACAAGAAACACATACCTCCGCTACACGGTCTCGAATTCCAAGCCCACCGGTCACATGGAGGGTAAGCAGCATGCCTTACGCAGCCATCGCAAAAGCAGTTATTGCAGCAATGCCATCAATGTTCGGCTTTAATTAATTTTCACCTCTTAAATGCTCATAAAAATCCATATTTGCCCGCGCACTGACTCAAGTGACTTCATCATCCCGCCGTCATCTGCAGTTAGATGGGACAGAGAGACCTGACGCAAGATAGTTACAATGCCATGCCATACTATATGGATGACAACGATCCGCACTGTGACTACCATGCTGCTGTATGGGCAATTTGTTGGGTGATGTATGGTTGACGGTTTTTGTCTGGCCGTGCGCTGCATCTCTATCCGGACACTGCAATTGATTCTTCGCCGAGATAAAATTGTCAAATGCGAACTAAATTGGTGAGTGCAACTGCAAGCATCTCTCGGGAGTGCACGCGCACCTGTATTGTTAGGTGAATGAGTGGCCACCGGCGGCAAACGGTTGATCGGACGAGACCGGGGCCGGACGTGGCCAGAGGTCGACAAAAGGCAGCAGTAACAAAAAAGCAAAGCACGCGAAAACCTTCAATGAGTGTGAGTTTGGCTGGTGACTGCGTCCGTTATGTATGTAGCTATACGCCGGTGTAGGAAGATTTACGATCGCCGCTTGGATAAATTGCAGTGATTTTCGCGATCCGCGCGATTGTGATCGCAGGAAATTTGTTCTGGGGTTTTGTCTGTCTATTTTTTTTATTCTGCTTGCGGATGCGTAGAGGTTGCTTTGTTTGGAGATGGTTCACACGGGCAATAATACACACAACACACGCGGGAATTTCAACCAAAGTTGGATGCTAATTGAGCGGGGTTGGCTGTTGTTAGCGGGGGATACGTGTCGTGTCGATGTTGGAGAAAGGGACATCTGTAGCAGCAATGAGGACTTGAAAGAAGTCAGCTTTAAAGCGTCTGAAATTCAAAAGCGATAAAACGCACGTCGACCTGATGAGAGATCTATGATGCAAAAGGGTGGCAGAAAAATTGACCTCATGTTAGTTTCAGCTAAGAATTTCTTTAAAAAAAAAACAATAAAACCCTGAAGACGAAACTTCCTTAACATTCCATAAGTGGGTGGACCTTCTTCACTTGTTTTATTATTATTGGACCCCATCAGTGCGGTTTTAAGCAGGGTAGATAAGACCAACCAAATATTCACACTATACGGCAGATCCTGGAGAAAACCCAAGTTGAAATCGATACCCACCATCACCATCTGTTTATCGATTTTAAGGCCGCCTATGACAGTATTAATAGAGACCAAGAGCAATGTCTGATTTTGGCATCCTTGATAAACGCGTCAGCTTGTGCAGAATGACGACGGAGAACGCTCGCAGTTCCATAAAGATAGGGAACAATAACTGGTGATCAGTTAAGTTCTTTGCATCACCTTTGCTCATAGAAAGTAGGCCCGCTTACTGATATAGGACAGCTGTCCAGCTTCTTAGTTGAACGGATACCCTGTAGAGCTTCCAAGAATCCAGTTCTGCCTTAATAGTGCAGGTTCGCAGGCAAAAAAAGTCTCTTTGCCAATGGAGAGAGTTGTTGAGCTTGAGCGAGGTTGCTAGCCTTAGGACCCGGAACCCACGAGAATCTTCAGACACTACCATAGAGCAAAAAAACAACATACAGTCAATAAGAAAACCAAATTGATTTCAATATTTTTCCGAATGATTTTAGTTTCGACTACAAACATTTTGAAATCAAATTGTTTCCGTAATTTAAAAAGAATTATTCAAAGTTTAATCTAGCCACGTATACTTAAATCAAATTCACCTATATCTTTAAAGCAATATTTATAAATTCCGATTCAACAATAATGCATTGTAGATTTAAATACATTCAACTTTGAAACCACTATGCTGACCCTAGAAGTAATGTACCTCAAAACCTTTTCCTGAAATATAGCTAAGTAGTTTTGGAAAAAAATGTTAACAGAAATTATTTATTAAAGAAAAAATGTGTAAATCAAACATCATCACATCGAGGCTTCTCTGTATACTATGTTTAATGTTATTTTGTTTTCTGGTAGCAAAATATATTGGTTTTCGGGAGATCCCACTCGAGATAACCCCACATATAATTGCCCATGAGAAAAGCACTCCTTTCTCAAGTCGATACCCACCAGCAAGAACGTTTGGCCCTGTGATTTATTTATGGTGAGGACAAATGATACTTTTACCGGAAACTGCAAACGTTTGAAAGATATAGGTAAGCCCGTCGCTATCATAGGAATACCTACGTGGAATATGCGCTAGCTGCCCGGCTGTTGGCCCGGTAAGAATTGTCGCTACGATTAAATTGTTATGCAAGTCTTTTATTAATAGTATTGTACCATTACGCAGATGTTAGGCGTGCTTAAATTTAAGAATACCGATAATAGGAATACCAATCTTTAACAGGTCGTGTTGTGGCAGGCAGGCAAGATACTATTGCTCTTGAACAAAGCCATAATCTCTTTGTAGAAGATTTTTTATAGAAGGGGATTCGCATCTAGTAAATAATGTCCCAGGCTATATGGACTATGTGCCCTAATTTATTTTCCACTTTGATTTCAGCGCTACATATCATCATTGTTTGGAGAATTTATTTTTCCTTCTCCAAGTTTGAGCAGTTGTTGCGGGATGTCATCATCGTTATTTTCACTTAAATGGACTCTCATATTAGTGCGCAAATTAAGTGCTTGAATTGAACATCATCATTGTACATTCATGCATGCCAGATAAGTAAGGATGTATCCTGCAGAAATTTTCCAAGTGGTCCATTTTTACGTATAGAACATACTGACTGATGTTCCAAAGACACATTTAGTGGTAGTTTAAAAGTGGAGTGCGCACTGGAAAAAGGTTTTTCATTTAAAATTATTTTTGTCGTTGACGAGCCTGATTTTTTCTATCAAAGACAATGAGCTTACTGTCGCATCGCAACATTAAGCGGAATCTAAGGAAAAATATATTTCCCTTGAATCTACGTTGACTGTTTTTTGAAAAAAAATAACATCAATGTAAGAGTGAACATATTCTACTTTGATTTAAATTTTTATTTTCACTTAAAAATCAATATGCGACTCTTTAAATTAAATTAAAGTTGATAAAAGTTTGAAGCAACATTGTGTGAGGAAAATGTATGTTAGCATTATTTGTACCTACCGGACATAAGACTAACCATGCAACGTTTTGAAGTGGATGGTGTTTTAAAACAACTTCTAATTGACTATATGCAACACTTTGAGTGTGGACCAATAACAAATACATGATAATATTTGAAACTGTACGTTGAGAGTTGTTTAGATATTTAAAAAAAAATGTTCATAATGCGAAAGTGAATACTTTCACTTTGAATTTATGGTGACTTTATTTAAAATTACATTGCGCATTTAAATCAAATATGCTCCAACGTGAAAAGAAATGTTCTTCATCAAAGTTTATTCAACGTCAAGTAAATACATAGATCATATTTATTACGTTTTAGCTTACATTTTTCCCCTGAATGCTGTTCCAAAGAAATTTGGAGTTAAGCTTCTATCAGTAGCTTTTGACGCTATCTGACTGTCTGAAAATATTTTAAGTCTATCACAGAGTCTGTCTTCTAGGCTTTTCACACCAAGCCGAAAACCGTGTTTTCCTCGAAAACTCGTCGATGCATTTACACCGACCACCAACTAGTTTTCGTTTGACGTTTCAATCAGCTGTGAGACATTAGTTGTTAAGCTTCGGTGCAAACTTTTGTGGTTACAAATTGCGATCGCATTAATTAACAAACAAAATGAATTTAGAACATTTCAAAATAATATTAGCCCATCAATTAGTTGTGGAAAATGATTTCAAGTTGTGAGTTGTAACATTTTTTAGGTCAGCCATTTTGCTGAATATTGCAAAAGGTGTAGGTATTCGTTTCAACAACCCATAGATTGGAAGTCGTTTTCGTGGTGTTTTCGTGGAAAACGACTCGTTTTGAAAACGGAAATATGTATGGGAAAACTTCTGTTTTCGTAAAAGTTTTTGAGCGTTTTCGCGAAACCCCGGTTTTGGACTCGGTGTGAAAAGCCTATTACTCGAAATATTGCTACTAACCCCGAAAGAACTATCGCAGAATGCGTCGGAGTGCACATTTTTGCTTTCGTCTTTAAATAATTCAATTGCATAGATAGCTTTTAAATTCGTAGTTGTATGTCCGATAGGGACTGAGATATTGCAATGAGTGTCACTCTCACTGATCCCTGCCCCAAACACCAGTTGACATTTCTCAAGCCATCCTAGATGAACATTTTTTTTTTCCTTTTATGGAAGTTGACTTTTGAAGGCACCAAGTCACCAACTTGAAACAAGGAGTGTAATGAAATATTTTTGGCCTTAGCCTGGTCATGCGTGAATCTTTAGATAACCGCCTTAGAATTTTTGAACAAAGTGCGAAGTTTTATAAAGCAGACTACGACTGTTATATCTTATCCAAAATGTCCTCGGATAGTTTTCTCTTTTCGTGAGCGAATGGGATCCGTTGAAGATCTAAAAATATAAAATCTAAAACATCCTGTGCATGTTTTCTTTTAATTTGCACAGCAAGTTCCGACGCAGAGCGGCCCTTCCACCTCAGATTTAGAAAGACTGAACACGCTTTAGACAATGCTGATGATTTAAGCTTATACGGGCCATGGACTTACACGGAATGTTTCTAGTCCTGACGCTCTTAGATGAGCGCGAAGAGCCAATAACTAATCAGGGAAACTAGTCACATTAAACAATATAACTATATTTTAAACAGCGACTTTTGACACTCTTTCCTCTAATGTGTCCCATACACTGTGCACTTGTTGCAATTTGTCGTTTCCCTTGCCTTTATCCCAGACTGGTCTACTGGCTTTTTAACGTCCCATATAAATTTTTCTGTGAAATGCGTTCATGACATTGCTTTGCTGCAATATGCGACCCATCTACTCCGCAATGTGTTGGCAATTTACATGTAGCTATCGTTTAGTTATCATCTTCAGCTCATCAACACAGTCGCATCCAGTTGGATGGCTGTTGAAACTACCAGACACAACTGCACCGTCTATGGGCCTTTTAACAAGAAAAACTAGCAAAAATAAAATTTTCCTCGCCCATAGTACCCCTAAAGTTTATATATCCTTATATCTAAAAACCCTCAAATCGAGGCACTATAAGCTGCTTTAATACTAAGCCCGCCATCCGCACTTAATCGTACACATTATACCAATCTAACTTTCATCTTTGTGTCAATTTCAGGAACGCTTCGACCACCTGGCCTAATCGGTGGATCAAAGCCAAAGGTAGCGACCCCAGCGGTGGTATCGAAAATTGAACAGTACAAACGCGAGAACCCGACAATCTTCGCGTGGGAAATACGCGAGCGGCTAATTTCCGAAGGTAAGACATAAGACAACAATAATTTCCTCCCTTGCCCCCATCGGTTCCACCAAATCTCTGATTCTCATCTATACAGTAGGCTCAACTATACAACAGCGCGTCCATCAGCTATCCATCGAGTGCGCTGTTGTGCTGTTCCCGTGTCTTCCCTTTGATGTTTCATGCACTTTCATAGGTACATATACGAAGGATGCGACACGGCGCACAGTGAAGGGTTACTTTGTCCTGAGTAATCAAATTGTTGTTCCATTTTAGATCGATTGGTTAATTTATGGGCATCCGGACACCACAGCGTAGAGATGGGCACATGTATGGGAGTGTATGCAAAACATACGGTCCTCGTCGTTGTTCGCATCGTTCGAGGAGATCGATTGATCTCCCCAGACCTCATTATGTGGTCCGTTCGGTGTAATCTCATTTGTGTCATCATCGTCACATTAAGAGAAATCAGTCTTTCGCGGGGGAATTGTCTCGCTCGCTCCTCCGGACAATTGCGTGCCCAGTGGGTTTGCATTTAGCAGCATCTGCTTCTGGTCCACGATCAGCTCCAGCTCCAGCTCGCATGCTCGCCATTCATTTGTGAAGGCTTTCCTCAATGAGTAGCTGCGAGGAGTTGAATGATAGTGATTGGCATTATATTTGCGGCCACGATAGGGATCTCGTGTCGGGCAGAAAAGTGAGTATTTGTCCTAGGGATGCGCGCACTGTGCGCAGTTGGGTATATGTAGTTCGTCTGCGACGATCAGCCACCGCTTGTGATATGGGTACGCGATTGCGTTAGCTGATTTATTGAGTTTGGCCGTGGGTCGTCGTCTCCGTGGGGAAGTCTTCTTGGCCGATTTTTGATCGGTTATTTGATTTTGTTGTGGATATGGCGATCGAGATAGAGCGATTTCAACTGGTGCGCAAGTACCAGGACACATGTTTTATTGTAGCTCAGGGTGGGCTTCGAGCTTGATGAGATCAACTTAACGTGATGGTAGATAATGCGAAATAATGGAGGTAGGTATTTTTTTCTTTACACTGTTGAGGAAGTTCATTACTGTGAGTACTGAGTACGTTACTGGTTTTAGTGCGGGAACAGCTATATAGGAGGTCGACGACTTTAGCTGGGGTTTTAGGTAATTCACCGTTTTTTGGGTTAAATTCTTAAGAATCAGCATACGGCAAAAAAATTTGATGGAGAACATTTTGCAGGCAGTTTTCTCCATATTCCAGAAGGGTCATCAACATCGTTATATTCGCTGAAGCGTGCTCATTATGTTTTTCTAAAAGCTTATTTTATTTTGTTATTTATAAATTGCTCTGGACTGCCACGTCCTCAATGTTTCACATGTTCCAAATTTGTTACTCGGAAGTCGTAAACAGCTACGTCTAGGTACTTTGACTTCGTGTAGATACGGTATATTTACCTCTAGAGCAATATCTTAAACTCGAACATATATTTTCGAACATCTTCGAGAATCTGCTCAAGTTTGTAGATGAATAAGATGTCATTATTCCGACTTCTAAGACATTTTTTCATTATATTTTTTACTTTTTTCGAAAAGTTTTAACATTGGCGCAAGAATTTTAAGGCTGCCAAGCTAGCATTTTTCTTAACATCCTCTTTTTTGCATGACTTTTTTTGATTTTTATTGTGTTAGAAAGTGAATTTCGAACAAGAATTAGGTACACAGATTTTTCTATTTCTGCTCTTTATAATTCTGGACCGACATTCTGTACTTATATAGGATGAACCACACGTGGGATTTTTTTAAATTCGAAGATTATAGTTGTATGTAGGTATACCTAGTTCCAATGACTTTTAACATTATTTTTCCGAATTAGAACAAGGAGTTCGATGGTATCAAAGTAGTTGATAATTTTTTTTAACCGTTTCTAAAGCATACCATATGCTATGCACCCAGCATATAGGTACACGTTTTCCATTTTGCTAACAAGTAAATTTCGAAATTTTTCGATAATAAAATTTTTTTACATCGATTGCATTGTTTTATCATCTTACATCTGCACACTTTTCACACAATATCTCCTTTAAGAGAAGTACAAATCGAGCTCCTTTAGACGTAAGGCCCTAGTTATAGCAATACGTAAAACGAAACCGTAAAAAATTTCTTTTGCTTTTTTAGACGACTTAATCCTAATGGTTGAACTCAATCTTGGTCTTAAATTGTTGCTTGTGAATTATAAAGTTAGGTAGTCTATCAAACAAAAATAAACAAATAACATTAGAACTTTACACAAAAACAATTTATTCATTTTTTCGTACGAAAAACTTTTTCCGATCTACTTCTCACTCAATTCCACAACATTCCACTCCACTGAAATATTTCATTTCTTTACTGTTCCATCTACCAGGAATTTGTTTTCTGATGGAATCCATTCAGGGTTGGTTGTTTGTTGTTATTGTTTTCGTAGGGAAAATTTTTTCTGACGCAATATTGGCTATTACCGCACAAATCAAAACAAAATCATTTTCATACTGTTCTCACTTTTCCTGTTGCATTTTACGTATGGCTATAACTAGGGCCTAACAATGGGCAAAACATAAGAAATTTGTTGGTTTTTAATTTTATCGAATGCGTAGTATGACAGATGTATTTTATTCGAACAAGATTTTGAACTCGAGACGTATGTATATCAATTCTCACGCTACTATGATAGAGGAACTCAAAGAAGTGGGTCGCAAATTTATGTCGGATTTATTTCCAACTTCGGATTTTGAATTTGTGGGCCTATAGCTGAGAGCCGATTTTTGTTTGCACCGTAACCTCAATGTTAAGGGAACTTTCCCTACAGAATTTTAGTACCAGTTTGAATTGTTCGAAAACGGCCCTAGTAGTTGTGGTTAGTATGACTGCCAAGGTGCTCAGTTTTTTTTTGCTAAAGGCTGGTACGCAGTTCATGTGAAATCCAATTTTTCATACAAATTTTTCACTGCGAAATGTCAAAATGAATTTTCCAAATGAAAATTTCACTAGGCGGTACGCAGTTCGAGTGGAAAATATCGCTTCCAAAACTGAGTCGTAGGTGGCAATACTAAAATCTCTCCGCAGCTATTTCACTTGGTTTTTATTGTCCGTCGCATTAATTTTTTAACATTTCAGCGTGAAAAATGATTTGTAGGATGCGGTTTAGAAATTTATTGGAAGTTCAGATGTTTCCTTAAGAGAATAATAAGTGTTTCGCACTTATAAAATTGTTTTTTCATTGAATATAGTGCAATAATGTTAGGTGTAGGTACAAATATTTGGTGGCATGGAGACCTTTTCCATAAGCAGGGTGCCTGAAGAATATTTTTCTACCCAGTTTTGTTCAAGCAATACCAGCAGATGATCTTTGAAAATATGTGTAATTTCTGTCCTGTCTATTTTACAAATCAGGCATTATTTGCCAAATTGAAAACTATTAAAATTGTCATGAACAAAATACGAACCATTTTTTTTTTTTTGTTGTGTTTTTGGAGGTTCGCTGGAAGGGAAAATCATCAAAAGTCATTCGAGAACTAGGTAGTAGGTACGCGAGAGATGCTTCCACAATAGGGAAGGCCGTTCAGCCGATATAAAATACCTCCCGAGAGCAATGGCATTCGACTAATCGAAAGATCCCTCGTTTGTAGAATTTCTGAACTTTTTACATATTTTAATCTCCTGATTACACTGCCTGTATTTATAAATTCGGTTGTTTCTAAGCTAAAGTGGTTGAGAAGCGTTGTGCATTTAAGGAACTTTTTCGACTTCTTTGTATATACTGATTCCATATCTAGATCAGCGTTGTGCATTGAATATGACCTTGTTCCTTTGTAATATTTTTGAAGGACCTTAATTTTTTAGAAATACGTTTGGAGCGGTCATACCCACAACTGGTGCCCGTAGGTCCATACTGGTTGCAGAATTTGGTTTGATGGCAATAACTTATTGTTATTGTGGTCGATCACGGATGAATGTCTTCCAATAGGTCAATACATTTTACTGTAGGTATCACATGATTCACAAAAAGTGAAGATTCCAATTTGTTTCTTCCAGCTGTTTTCTTGAACTGCCACAAAACAAATTTTTTTTTTGAGCTCAGTCACCCTGCATCAATTTCGCCAACAAAATATTTCACTCTCTATTTCACAGCACTTTTTGGAGAGGAGTGAAAATTTCACTTCACTCGATCAGCGTAGGTACCAGCCTTAAGATATCGAAGAACGAAACTTTTGACAAAATGGCTATGTATCGAAAACTGTCCATATACGGGCAGTACTGTACTTATGTGAACACTCAGTTGTTTGTAGGACATCTCCGATTTGAACTGTTTTTACGTTTAAAATAAACTTCCGGGAAATATGGTTTTTGACAATTTGCAAACCTGAAAGGAAGTTTTCTCCATAAATTAACCTGAGTGGGGATTTTTCGTCCTCAGTCAGCTCACACGTGTAACGATTGAGGAATGGGTTTCTTTTAACAATAATTCCAAGTGGCTCGGCACTCCATGTGACGGACTCACTAAAAGCACGCCCGCGGACGCCTGTAAGAAATCGGCTAGATATATCTTAGCTCATTGACGGAAAAGGCGACAGTATACCTCGGTTCGCTTTATTTTCTATTGACCTTCTCGGATGGTTTTCGGTGCTTATGTGGTGAGTACTGGAGAAAGGTTTTAAATTTTCATATCGTGGAACATGTTTCTTGCGATTTGCGCTGGCCCATGACGAGATGTTCATTGTTTTGCAATAATCGAAAATAACTGACGACGTCGGGTCACACGCAGTATATGACCAATTTTGCACCGCTTGCACCTTCGCAAATGATTGCTGGTTTGGATTCATGGCACTTTGTTTGTTGATGTAAGCAAGACAGTAGTTGGGCAAAGTACTGTACCTACTTAAGCAAACGTTTGTTGTATTCGGTGTGTGTTGGCTCTATGCAAGGCCATATATTATATCATTTTACGTATCACTTCGCGTATACACATTCATTTGCGCCACCCAACGATATGAAGCGAAACGTATCCCAATCAAGAAAGAGATTTAAGGGACTCGTAGCAAAAACATCCGGGGGTTCTATAAGAAATCCAAAAAACTATGGCTGTCAGCTTCAAGACCAGAACACAGACGACAGAATCCTAGTCACCGAAGCGCAGGGAATAGTAGGTAAGATGAGAGCAATAGGGCAAGAAGTGAGCCCACGTCCAATCAATGAAAAGCCAATTAAACCACCCAGCTATTATAAATCTTAAGAAAAACAAGGAAACATGCTCTGACGGCTTAACAGAGTTCTTCATCAATCAACCCAAAATACGCTACCTACGTTCGACCATGGTTCAATTGGTTCATTGACTTAAATATGCTTGAGAAAAGTATTCATGTAAATATGATGCCATAGTTCTTGATGTAGGTACACTCTTTTCTAACTTTTATGTGGTAGCCATTGACGACGCGACGAATATCGTTACCCTAAAAACGATTTGGTACCTCTAGAAGACGATATTCTGCACTGCCTTCTATGCAGAACTTGAGCCAGAGATCAGGATGTATAGAAAACCTATGTACCTACAACTTCTTGAGAAAGCTAAAAAAATTGCCTATCAAACAGCGTTAACTTCCCTCAATAGCTCTTTAAGATCTGAAAAGTCCCATTAAGACAGTTACACATCAGCTTTTGAAACAGAAACCTGAACCCTAACAATTCTGTACCATTTCTTAATTTTTTGTATGACTGATTATTGAACGAAATGATCTTTGCAAAACAAACCTATGCTTGCTTACCTAAGTAAAGCTACGTCGATCGAAAAGACGGTTCTACCTAGATAGTTACGAACATCGAACACCTACGAACTTCCTAAAGCCAGTGCCTCTCGACATAGAAAAAGACAATTCCACACCCTCCAAGGCGTTTTTTCTCCTCTGAAACCTACTACTTTGGGCCAACAAATTGGACTGCCATTCTCTCCCCACACGAAAGACGAACCCATTTGCGCTTTACATGCGACGAAATTCATTGAATTCCACGATGAACAGCAAACAGCACCGCCGCTGATTAGCCGCCGAACCTCATTAAATAATCTAAACCGCCATTCCGTCTACCCACGGGCATAGTAACACAAATATATATTTCCCTACCCCAACTGGCTTGACAAGCATGTCGCACACAATTAACCGAACATAAGCTCTCCTTCCAATTAAATTAAAACGCCCACCAAGGAAGCATTCCACTTCACAACATCCCGCCGACATATTTCGACTTTTTTCCTGCTCCCCCTGCCACAAAAGGAAACAACTTCTTTCTGTTTCAGCCATCGGCACGCTATATCTCGTACATATAGCAGCTCCCGTGAGCAATAGCCACAAATCAAAAGCAACAAAGTGGGTGGAGTACAGAAGCAGAGAAGAAAAACCGCCCCACTGACAGCTGACAGTTGACAGTCCGATGTAAGCTTGCGTTTCATTGCCCTAAAAGGCACCCCTATCGCTCACTTTAGAGACTGTTCCATTTTTTTCCTCTTTCGTGTAAAGCTTATACCCATAGCCTAAGCCACATTAATCAAAATGGAAAATGTCACATAAGAGGAGCTGTCACCGAACTAACTGTACATGCAGCCAGGCGCAAACACAGTACGTGCATAGCTGTAGCTATAGCCCCCGCTGTGCTGTACTCTTATATATACGAGTATGGTGAAAATCAATTATGGAAACTATTCGAGCAGCCATTATGGGTTTCATGTTTCACCCCCCGACGACGGGCGCTGTAGAGGAAACTGGTCTCTGAGTGAGAGGGGCATACATTACATTAAGTATATAATGATCCGCCTAATGACTGACTTGCAGTTTGCACTTGTTGGCTTTGCTGGGCAATTGTGCAGTTGCAGATACACATTCCATTTGAATTGACTTCTGTAGAATGTAGATACGCGGAAATATTATTTAATGCACAATTATTGTTTGTGCGGATGAGTAGTGACTGGTGGCTGATGGAAACTAATGTGTGGAATTGTTCCTTTTTGTCAATTGGAACGAGTATACGAGTGTAATTAGGTGGGAAATGCGTGATTAAAACCATAGACAAAAATCATACTGAGACCCCCAACTTCGCAATCATCTTGCCGCTGTCCCCCTCACTTTTTTTATTTTTTCCAAATTCGGTCATTTTGTCTCCCAATTAGAACCCGTTTGACATGCAGAAACATACAAAAAATACCAAAAGAAAAGTGCTGCCAACCTTGGGGGAACGTGATAGAGTTCGGGAACAAAACATTTTAACATTATTTATACTGAATGCTATTGACTAGGTTTTTATATTTTTAAAAGGCCATTAATTCAATTTTTTGGTTAATAAAACTAGCTAAAGATGCTTCATATACTTACTAGAAACATATTATGACAAAAATGGTTACGCCTTTTCCGCTTTTGAATGTCATTAACTTCGATTTCTTAGTTCGTGCTCAGAATACAAATTACAAACAGTTTCGCAAGCAAATTGTTCCCCAACTGCTCGAAAGGCGGATCTTCGTAGGTTCTTAGGGCATCTGTGTCAGACGTTCGTAAAATTTGTGATATTTTTTTAGTCAACCTCTTATTAGCAGGGGCGATTCCTCTCAGTTAGCTAGTTTAGCGGCGCTAAACCAAGAAAAATTCTTTGAAATACAAATGACGAGGTTAATAATTGCAATAATCATACATACTAAATAACAAAATTAAAAATCATACACAAACACTCAACACAATGATCCCATACAAAAAGTTTCCCCTGAAGTATTCTTTAGCGTTAAAATTTGCGATAGGTACCAAATTCCTTGGCTGCACAGTAGCACAGTGACAGTGCACACACGCAATCCAAAACTCTCATAAAAAGTCTCCCTCGTCCCGCATTTAGCGTAAAATATTGCGCTACCAAATTTCATACAATCTATATAAGAGTGCCGTACGTAACTCGTAAGTCGTAAGCAAAGCCCTGTTATGCCGAATTCACAATGTCGCGTTGAACGCGTGCGTGCGTCCTCGAGCTTTCTTTGACACGCTTTATCGAAACTTTACGATTTTAAGTGCCAAAGCGCGCTAGCAACAATTTTGTAAAACGAAATGCTGCTTTGAAGCGAATGCGCGTTGAGAGAGTAGAGTATTCGCCGAAATGGAAAAAAATCATATATAACACCATAAGAAGCAAAGAACAACCTTAAAGTGGATACACGACCAATGATTAATATTTTTTATCAAAGAAAAACATAAAAAATCAGTAATTGCTCAAGAAAAAAATAGAATACGTCATTTACACACACTAAATTTATTAATCGGCATTGAAAAAATAGAAAAGTGTTCTTTCAAATAAAAATTTGTGGATCTGTGCCACTCCATCTAATCAAACGCGCGTGATAGTAGAAAGCAGCTCTACTCAGGCGTCGCGTTGAACTTTACGATATTTACGATCTAAAGTTGACTCAACGCCTGAACCTGGAGCTGTATTTTGTGTAGCAGCATATGAACGCTTTGTTTCTACATAATCTGTCAACGCACGCGCGCGTCAACGCGACATTGTGAATTCGGCATTAAATGAACGGCAATGTTAGAGCAAACAAATGCGCTAAAACTAAAAATGGGGTTGATTGTGCGTTCTCTTTTTTTTTTTTGTAAAATCGTATGTTTCTCTTACGTACTAGTGAAATTGCAGTAAGAGAATTCGTGTGCTTACTTGTTTCGTTATTTGATTAAGTGTTATTAAATACCAAAAGTCATTTTAAAATTTGTTAATATATTGTTTTATATTTTCGTGGATTATAAATGTGCGTAAATAATATTTTTGTGGATTTTTGTGGGTGGTGCTTTGGTATATGAGAGTGCGATCTTGTTTTTTTTTTTTTTGCAAGAAGTGAGATGGAAGTGATGCAGGGCTAAAAACAATGTTAAATAGATCGTAGTGGAATTTTTATAACTTTATTTTGTGCAAAAACCCGTGTCGGTAGCATCGTCTATAACGCGGATCTATTTTTTTAATTGTTAAATGAACTCTCTGAGTCTTTCATCCTCACATTGCTGGAATCTTTGTATGGAAAGTTTCCAACAGTTATTGTAAGATAGGAATTTGTTTTGCTTCGTTAGATGAACACTTTTCGTCGATAAATAAGGCTGCTTTTTCATACTTCTAAACAAATGCTAAGTTTTTATTAATTTGTTTGATTCATGTTATTTGAGTAGCAACAGGATAAATAACAGCATTTTCATTTTGGTAGGAAATAAAATTATATATCTGCAACAATAACTGCCCAAATAAAATCCTTAAATGAAGATCTATAAGAGAAACCATTTGGAACGAGATTGAACGAGACGCGACCCGGTGCCCAAAACTATCAGGTTTAAGATCAACGCACAAGGGCCGCAAAAGAGAGTATACTAGACACTAGAGCATCAGTTTTCCCTATACTAACTATAATTAAAATTAATAGGCCTATTATCGTTGGCGTTATGGTTAGCGAATTGAACAAAATTCATTCGCCTGAACTTTCAAACCGCAGGCGAACGTAAAGTCGCCTTATTGCGGTTGGCGAATTTGTGAAATTTCATTCGCCTTAACGACAAATTTTAGCGAACAAAATTATTTGGTGAAACCAGAGGCGAATGGAATTTATAATCCAGAAAAATGAATGGAAAGAAGAAAAATGTATAAAAGAAATTCAATTCATTTAGAAATATATATTTTAATGAAAATCGCCTCTGATAGTTTCGAAAAAACAATTGCAGCCAAATCCAGAAGCTATTTGAGCTCATGGAACAAATATAGCCATTCCAATGTGTGTTTCGTCCACTAAGCCAACCACCCCAGGAAATCCAGTTTTAACGAAAAATGAGGAAAGGAGCTCATGGATTGTTTTTATTTTCTGTCATTTTTGTGTTTATCCATTATTTTCCACATCCTTGTTGTTTTCTTCAATTTTTTTTTTTGTGTTGACATAAATGTTTGAATTGACGTCATTTTCGTTTTTATTATTTTGGTAGCCCTTGATTTCTAGGCGAATGAATTAATTCGCCTACCATAATCGTAGAAGGCGAGTGTTTCGACAAGCAAATCGACTTACGCGAATTGTTCGACTCGCTAACAATAATAGGCCTATAAAAAACGATTTTTTTTTAGCGTAGCTATAACCCGATGCTTAAGACCAGAAATCGCCACTGCTTATTAGGCAAGCACCCAATTGTTCTGATATTATTAAGTGGATCTTTTTGTCTTTACTTTAACACCCGAACCACACTTGACCGCTTTTCACAATTAGAAAGAATAAATTCAACATCTTAAATAATACGAAAGATTGAATCGAAATTCGATCAGTCTTGAAACTTTTCATGCTACTCGTAAAATCGGAGAAAAAAACGATAAAACCTGCATAACACTTCTTATTGAAACAGTCGCAGATTAGCACATTAGCTTGACAATGTAGCTAGAAAAGTATCTTCTTCTTCTTCTTCTCAAGAACTTCATGGGTCAGCCAAGTCATGTGACCGGAATACCAAACAACTTCTTAAACGACGAAAGACGAAAGTATGAACTGCCTGGGGCAAACGAAGGTAATGGTTTTGCGGGTTGAAAGAAATATCTGAAATTAAAAAAGAAGGAATGCCTTTTTTCCATAAAAGTAATAAAAACATATTTTTTTTAAGCATTAAAATGCTTTAATCTTACCCACAAATGACCAGTTTACCTTAGAAATATGTCGAAATTTCAAAAGTACCGTTATTCGGATTTTTAGCCAAAAACTGGGTATGCAGTCGTGGTAATCTTACCTACTTAAGCTTAAATATCAATTTTGGTTGAAATCGTTAGAGCCGTTTTGGATCAAATCAAATTGGTGCGATAATGTTATATGGGAAGTACTATTAATATTGAAGTTACCTTGCAACAAAAAAAAACCGCACCGAACTGTAAGCCCACAAACTAGAATAACTTTGCGACTTTCCTCTATCATCGTAATGTCAGAATTGATTAACATCTCGACTCTCGAGTTCGAATTTTTTTACGAAAACAATATCTTTCTCTTACTGCGTAATGGAGAAAGTTAAAAATAAAAAGTTGGCACAACAGGTCCTTTTTGTGTTTTTTTAATTTTTGGAACGAACGGAATTGATCTAGAACTTTATGCCGATTTCAAACAGCTAAGTGAGAAGCTCTTTCAAGACAGCTATACTCTCGTATGTTTGTCAGATGTTCGCAAGAGGTGGCGCAGTAGGAAAAAAACATAAGTTAGAATTTGGGTTTTTACTGGACTCAAACCTGAGACCCCTCGCTTAGCAGTCCAACACATTTTTGTTTCCACACTTTAAATTCATTTTTATTAATTTCTCCTTTAACTTACATACCTACTAGATAAAAACGATTTAATCTAATTTGAAACTAATTGTTATCTTGTTCTAGCTTAATGCCTCCCAGCGAGCGCTCTAAACTTATCAATATCCTTAAATTTGTCCAACAAGGTCCAAGTCCAACACACTAACCACTAAGCCATTGCGCCACTCAGTTATTTAGTGTTTCACTTATTTCGGGTAGAAAAAAGAAGAAGGTCTAAAATGCTTGCTTATACATTTTTAGCGAAAAAAAAAACGATTATTGGTGCGAGTCTGTCAAACTTATAAAGGTTAATTTATAAAATATAACTTTCACCCTTAGCTAGATCTGGAATTGAAAAAACATTTATTTATTTTTTTGAGACAAATGAAAGTGCTTCGGAATTTTACTCGCCATATTAACTTATTTCTTCAGTATAAATAATTCTTTTGCTGAGCTATCGTTTCGCATTGGTTTTCCTGCATCATCGACTGACCTCAAGTCGAAAATAAGTTCTTGAAAAACACATTTTGCTTCCCTTCTTGTCGGAATTGAGCCGGAAGAACTGTGCTCTAAGTACAGATGCTAACTTCAAAACCAAGCCGCCGGTTTTTCTTGCATTTCTGTAGGCTAAAATTACGGTAGAAACTCTTAATGGACTCTCTCCTTTTGGCGGTACAAAAGTGGTCGCTTTTGACAGTTTATATCCCTCGAACCGAAAAAGTCCCCCAAAAGCAACCCGATTAAGACTAAATTTCCCAAATTATCCGCTTGTAAGGTGGACATCTCAACCTCACGCGGCACCTCAACCACGAACTACTCGTACATACAACATACCCGCAGGTACCACACCAACTTCATAGTTCACACTCCGTAGCAAGAAACCATACTCCATAAGGATCCGACCAACTGCCATACACGGATCACACCGGCATATATGCGGATCCACTGTACACTCGTATATGCATTCAATTCCCTTGTCCATTTTAATTTCCATCACTAATCGAATCCGACCATCTCGCGCACCGAGTTTGCTCGTCGCCTTGATTGATTGACAACCTGACTGTCGTATTGCGTCTTTAATTTTCCACTCTGACGCTGCGCGCACTGTAAAGCTTCTTCAAGTGGAAATCGCCTCATCGGCCAGTATCCTCATCTTCATCGGGTTTCTGGTTTAAGTTCTCTATCTCAGTCTCTCGCAGAGCTGCACCACACTGCGGAGATGGCTGTGAAAACCGCTGATCAAAAACCAAATGACACAATGGCCGAGCAATTATGATGATGGACATGGTATGACAATGCAGCAAAAACCAGGTCCGGTTATTGTCTGTTTGTGTGTGAAAGTGTGTTTTGTGTGTGGCGATAGTTTCTTTGTGCAGTTTCTTATATCGAACCGTGGATTGTTGTGCTTCGCCAAAGAGCAAGCGTATCTATGACCAACTAATTAATCAGAATCTTGATCATTCGCATTCCGTAGACGCAGGCCAACAACTCTGGCAAATGCCATTTACTCGCTCGATCACATTGTCCTCCTTTCACTATGTAATTGATTTCTTTTTTTTTTTTTGTTCTTACTCCCGTACCGTGTCCTCCCATTTCAGGTGTCTGCACAAATGCCACTGCACCATCGGTGTCATCGATTAATCGCATTCTTCGTAATCGGGCCGCTGAACGGGCTGCTGCTGAATTTGCACGCGCCGCTGGGTATGGATTGTATCAGCATCCACAGCATCATTATCCGGGATTTACGTGGCCACCATCGGCAGCGGCAGCAGCGGCCGCTGCGGTTCACCTCTGGCAGCCGGGCAATAGTATGACGGGCCTCTCCCCTACCAGTGCAGGGAGTACAACAATATCGGGACCGGCGCTGTCGCCGGGCTCGGGCAGTCATGATACCTCAAGGTCACCGGATGCGAACCGAATGATTGGTAAGTGGAGCTTTCGCCATTTTATTCATGTTTGTATAAGAGTTGGTACAATACGAGTACCTGTTGTCATACATACATTTAAAGAAAGAACGAATCTCTTTGGTGGGTTAGTAATGTACTAGCCTGGTTTCAAAGGCTTATTATCGACATTGATCTACTTACTTGGACTTCCCCCGCAGATAAATATATTGCGCAGTAGTGGTTATTAAGAGCTATACCTATACCCCAATTAGTTGGAAACCTCTTTAAGCGGTTCTTAGGCTGACACCAAGCACAATTTTAGTTAGCATAGTCTGTTTTAATTCACATAAGTTCTATTTCTGGTTTCTTTCTTCTCCGCAGATATTGAAGGCGAAGATTCAGAATCCCTCGACGGAGAGCAACCAAAGTTCCGAAGAAATCGAACCACGTTTAGTCCGGAGCAGTTGGAGGAACTGGAAAAGGAGTTCGACAAAAGTCATTATCCTTGTGTTAGTACAAGAGAACGTCTGGCAGCGAGGACTACTTTGAGTGAGGCGCGAGTTCAGGTGGGTTCAACAGTAGCAAACTGCTTTTGACTAAGTTTTTCAAATCGATATTTAGGTGTAGATTACATTTCTATCCACAACTATTCAAGTTTTGAACGCCATGGTAGGTTCTTTAAGTAGACTCTTTAAATGTATGGCACGGATCTATATAATTAGTGAAAGGTGACATTTGTCCTCGGCTAAGCTCCGTCATGATTCCTTTGACCCTTATGAAAACTAAATTGTTGTTTGGGTGGGTCTCCTCTGTAGCAACTCTTTCTACTCTTCCTAATCCACTCTTCAAAACCATTTCGTTAATTGCTTCTATTTGTCACAAGTTGAAAGCTATATCAATTTTGTAGTATAGGTCCAACCGCACTTGCTATAAAGACAAAGCGCACCCAGTAAGCTGCCTAATACTCCATAATTCCATCGCCAAAAAGACGAAAGGAAGAACCTACGTACTTTCAGAGAGTTCCAGGCCCCCTTTGGTTTATGCGCATTTTCTCAAAATGCTATCTATATTTTATAAACTTTTCTACGACTTCGTATATGATTTTATTACGATGAAACGTGTTTGTGGTTGATCTTTGTTGATTTGAGGCTCAGCGATAAGATTTCAATGAGTGCCGTAGGCTGATTCATGCCAATCACAACAAGGTCTGACTATACCTATCTTTGGTCGGGGAGCTCTTATAACAATAACCTTTACCACACGAATAAGTTGGATATCTACACGCTCACTATACATTCTAGTTCCGACTGCACATTTACAAGCTAGTTAGCTCGCTCATTTCAACTTAAAAGACTGAGTTCTAGAAGCGAAAAAGTACAGTCTCACTTTGCAGTGACTGCAAAATGCCTTAAGAATTTTACGATAGCTTCTGGCCTATTTCAGAACTGTGGTTTTTAGAATCTATTGTCTTGACCTAAAACACAAACTGTGGAAACCGATATAGAACCGATTCTATCTGCATTAGCTCTGCCGTATTGAGTGTAGGTATCTATAACTTTTTTTCAAAACCTCGGATGACACTCCTTGTTTTACCAAAAATATGCCCTCTTTCTTCCAATTTTTTTTCAGTTTGCAAGATGGAACCAACCGAAAACCTCAAATACATCCGGCATATCACCCATGTTTAGTTTTAACAAACATTTTTAGCAAGCCCGTCAAAAACGCACAGAAAAAGATGTCGGAAACGCTCTAAGGCTCACTTACTTATATAAAGGGCTATCGACCCTTGAAGCGTCTCTGCCTCAGTCACTGTACAGCGTTTCATCCTCTAAGATCCCGACCACGTTACTTCTAGTTGTGGACTCAAACTTCTCTGATAGTTACATCCACTTTTTATTGCTGTTTATAGAATTCGCGGTTGAATCTTCTCATACATTCCTACTTGTAAGACAAAGAGCCAAAAATCCGTCGAAAAACTTTTCTTTTAAAGGAGCCGAGTATCAGACTAGTACCTTACTTTCAATCAGCACTCGCTGCCAACAGAACCGACAGAACCTAGCAGACGTAAAGATACTAGGCTAAGTGTATCAAATTAGCAGCGGTTTTCTAGGGTTATATTCTTTGCCGGTCATTCGCAAAAAAAATCTACAAAAATCACACAAAACGCCCCAGTAAATCGTGCCAAAAATCAAATCAAGACAAACTCCAAATGCCACAGATAAAGTTATCCCAAACGCCCTAAAAAATGTCTTCGTTCTTTGTCTAAAGGACTTTTTCAAAACGCGTTCAAAAACACGTCAAAATTTTTTTCAAAACTGCCATTAGTGAACAAAAAAAATATCAAAATTTTCCTGTAAGGCTTCAAATTCATGTACCTATACGAAGTGTCTCAAAATATTCTCCAAAAGACGCATTAAAAACTTGTAACAAGTAGGTATAGGTACACAATGTCCAAGAACCCGAAACAAAATGCTTCAAATTTTCCCATCAAAAAATGAAAAAAAAAAAACACTGAGAACAATTTGTTAATCCTTTTAAATATTTTGTTTTTGAAAAGAAACAATCAAAGGAGAAAAAACGGATCGCATCAAAAGAAGTCGTCAAAAAACATGTAGAAAAAATCAGAAACAAATTTACGCAAACGATAATTCCAAAAGCAGACAAGCCTAACCATTTAAAAAACTGTTAAAATTCTTTTAGACAAGAAAAAACCTTACATCGAAAAGCCTTAAGTAAGTTCCTAAAAAAAAACTTTTAAAAAAAGCCACTAGAGGCCAGAGTCCCGTTATAAAAAGATTTGCTTTTTTAATGCGACAAGAAATTTGCAGAAGCGTTTATTGCAAGGCATGGAAAAAGCCAAAAAGAAAACCGAAATTGACCACATAACAACAAAAAACCCTTCAAGGTGACTTCATAAACCCGCAAGCGATACCGCTCATAAAGTCTTAAAAACTGATCACCGAAGGGAGCAAAAAACATCGATTCAAAATTGTTACTAAAAGACTTATCGAAGCCTCCCTAGAAACGTTAATTTTTTTTTTTTTAAATTGCTTTTTATCGAATTTTTCGGAATTTAGTTTAAAGTTCCCTAAAAATCGCGCTAAAAAATGTTAATAAAAACGCGCTAAGAACTGACTCAAAAAATAGTCTTAAAATTGAACAGTCATAATAACACCCAGAAAATATTAGACCATCTTTGAGACTTCCTTTTTGAGGCAATGATTTTGTCAAGATATGTTCTCGTGGTCACGAAAGTGAATATTATTAGGGGGTTCCTTATGAAAACTAAAAATAATTCTCTATGATAATTCTCGCTAACTGATTAATAAACTCATGACACATTTTAGGGTTTTCCAACAGACTTCAATGCTATCTCTCTCTCACTATCTCCTTATCTCTCTCTATCGCCCGCTTAAAACCTCAACAACAACAAAAAATGCCCCACAAAATACACCCACGCTGAAAAACGCAGTGCAGACACATTTTCTTACAAACTAACGTAATATCTCTTCGCATTGATCAATTAGGTTTGGTTTTCCAACAGACGAGCGAAATGGCGACGACATCAGCGTATGAATCTCCTGAAGCATCGTTCAACGCCACCCCTACCATCATCAGTGGAAACCCGGACAACATCAGTTCCGGTGCCTCCACCACCACCACCCCAGGCAACGCAGCTAAGCAACAACTACCATCTTCCTACTTCCCCGTCTCAGCACAACGTGGACGCTGCACAATCGGCGGCCATCCAGCCGACAAAAGTTTGCGAGCAACAGCAGTCGAACGATTCCAATCGATTGAAAGATTTCATCCCTACAACCAGGTCCGGCGACAGAACTTCCATGTTAACCACACGTTATCCTTGTCCAGAGCAACCCCACCAACACCAACACCAACAGCAGCACCAACATCAACAACAGCAATCGATGACAACTCTGGCAGCGATTGTTGCCGCAGTTCGCAACAACAAGGACGAACTGAAGCAAAGTCCTCCAACAGCAAGCGAACAGGCGACGCCATCATCACACACAGCATCAGTTCCATTATTAATGGGCGGTGAGCACAGCGCTTTCCGGTCCTTGGTGAATCCATCATCTGCAGCAGCGTTTGCCTTCGGTTTGGCGCAGCAGTATGCTGCTTCAATATCTGCCGATGCCAATGGAAGGAAGTCACCACCAGATTCGGATGAGGAGATCAATGTCCACGACGATTACGACGGCGATGATAGTGACGATTCCTCGAACAAGAAGCAGCATTTTCGACCTCCAATGCATCTGAGGAAACGGGACCAGTCTCATAGAGGTGATGCGTCAAATTGAAAGCAATTTCCATGTGTTTCCTATCAGAGAGATCACCGTACAGGTACACCCACAAGCCGTCAGAGGCAGGCAGACCTGTCTTTCTACGAGCTGGAGATGGTGTCAATCTGTTGTAAATTGTCATGTGCCTTATTGAAGTGGTGGCTGACTCGACGACTTGTGGTGACAATATCTTCCATTTACAATGGGTGCCGCACGGTTTTAAAGTTCTGAAAACCTTTGGAGGGTTTCATACATACCATCGGCAGTTTAGTGGGTGCATTAGGTGCATTGCTATAAGTGGTATCACAAAGGACCCTGACCGCTTGTTTTTAAATAATCTTAAGCATAATGTTGAATTGCTGATCGGGCTGTATATAAATTTTAAATTTCACTTGTACATTTACTTTTAAATTTTAAAAACAAATAAAAATTAAACGAAAACCCGTGCTCGCTTAAATTTATGTTACCTCCACAACCACATTCCTACAACCGTTAAGATGACGAAATAAGTATTATAACAAGAGCTTATATTGTAAAAACTTTAATTTTAAGTTGAATTTGCAATACTATTAAATTTAAGAAAAATAAATCTAATAACTATCTATATCTTCGAGAGTGAAATTGAAAAGTTAATATTATTGTATGTAGAAATGGAATAAATTTAAATAAGTTTAAATAAACTATTTCCTTCATAAACAAAAGTTAAGTCTTCATTATACTAGTATCAATAAAGGTGCAGAAATATAGTAAAAATCTTCATAATGAGCGTGAATTTGTTTTTTATTTAAAATTAGCAAAGAATTTTAAAGTCAAGTTTGTCAAGTTTGTCTCAGTAGTAAGTATTAAGGTTGCGGAAGGGCACACATGCTAAGAATAGCGTTAGGCGGTACCCACCGCTGCAGGAGCGGTTGTTGTCTCCACTACTTGAAAATACATATTTGTCGCTGATTAAATGCACTGATGGTGATGATGATAATGATAAAGCATGGTTGAATAAGTTGACCAATTGCCATGGCAACAATTTTCTGTTGCTCATTAAGTTCTATGTTATCTCTCAGAAAAGCTTATGGATTGGGGGTATAATACTATTGGGGGAGTGGTTTTAATGCGATGCCCTAACAAATCCACTTGCAGGCAGACAAATCAATCTATTGTATGAAGAGATATCTATAAGCTGTAGGATACTTGTTTGAAATATTTAGAATAAATTAAAAATTAAGCTTTTTCTTTTATTGAAGCATTATATTTTTTTTTAGTATTTTTTTTTTCGCCGAAATCACAAAGATAAAATCACTACACCATTGAGAAAAGAAGATTTAATTTATTAGTTTTCATAAATTATTTTAAAAATCCAAAAATAAGTTCTTTGGCATTCTAAACAAATTTATTTGATGCAAACACAAATTTTGCTTTCGTTCATTCACCGCTTTAGATTTGGAATCACAGAATACAATGCTCAACAAGTCTTAAATAGCTTTTTAAATCTCATTGCTTCTTCACGGAGGTTAATTGAAAGAAGTACAATTTATCAGTAATCTCGGGTAGTGTTCCTCACCTTCTAATGGTGCATGTGCATTCCCTAAGTGAAACTAAACTATTTATTGATATGTAAGACTTTATATGGATAAGAGGCTATACCACCAACTGTTTAGAGTTTTGACCAATTTGGTGTTTAGGTATAAGTATGTAATTTTTGGAAACGGTTTTTCCGTCGGCATTTTTGGTCACAGGCGTTTGAATGAAACTATATTAGTTCATTGCATTTTCCCGACGTTTCGGCAGAGCCTTCTCCGGGTATAATATTTAAAGAAGTCAAACTGCTTGGGCAAAGATGAATATCTGATATAAAAATTAAGCACAACGTGTGACACACAAATTAGAAAAAGAATTGAATAAAATTAACACACTTTGAGTGTAACACTACAATGCAACACTTCAATTGACGTTTAGTCTATAGTATTAGGTTTTTCCAGCGACTAGAGATCTATATACCTATAGCAGATATATTTTGGATGTCCTGTTTTCGGTACATGTTATTCCTGTTATTAATTATGTGTAGCGTTTTTCAATCTCAAGTGTATACCGTTTCGAGGTATGTCTCTCCGTCTGAAGCACAGTTGCGTTGTCAAAGTCTGGGGTTGTAATTAGCTTGAATGGAGTGGTTGGCCAATGCCGTTTTCCCCCCTTTTTTGACTTGATGTCCGACTGGAGATTGGACATTCTTTGGGACAGAATCTGTTTTGTTGTTCCGATGCGTAGCAAAGGTTGGAGAAACATAATTCTGTAGAGTTTAACCATTTGTCGATTCATCGAACAAAATCAGCTTTTTATACACCAAGAAACCGAAATCACAATTTTATACACAAAATCACTTTATCCGTACCATTTGAATTGTTAGGATTCATATTCGTCCGTCTGTTGTTTATTTTCTTGTACTTTTCTTTTATTTTCTCCTCGTCGCCAATGTAGAGTTCATGACAGGACACCTCTTTGTTATTCGCTTGCTCACAGTCCAGTCAGTTTATTCCAGCAATGTGTCAAACATATTATTTGTATTCGACATAGTGATCATACCTACCTATTTTTATAATAATACAGTACAGATTATGTCGATATACTACAAATTCCATAACGTTTTTGGATGTTATAATCCGTCGCGGCCAACATCAGCTTCCATTTAACTGGCATCAAAAAGAAACGGCATCTGGAAGACTAATTTCTTGCGAAACAGGTACAAAACTTCTTTATTCGGATTTTTTGGGAAAAGCTACGTATGCGATAATTAATATTATTTATTGTCCTAAATACAACGTATTTGGATCAAAACTGTTAGAGCCATTTTTGTAAAATTTGGCAGACAAAACAGTACCAACTATTGAAATATTTAGTTTGAAAATACTAGGTAGGTATTACTTAACTATTTACCTGTAACCCAAATTTAAGACCGTTTTTAAAATTTTATCAAAATCGAAGATGATGTTTTCGAGATATGAGCCTATATAAAAAAAATTAGTTTTCTATTAAGCTATAAATAACGATATTACCTAAGAAATGTATTTTTGTTACAATCGTATGGAAAATTTTTCGAGATATGTCGAAATTTCAAAAGTTCCGTTATTCGAATTTTCAGCCAAAAACTGGGTATGCAGTCATGGTAACCTCACCAACTTAAGCTTAAATATCAATTTTGGTAAAATAGTTAGAGCCGTTTTCGATCAAATCAAACTATTACGAAAATGTTATATGGGAAGTGCCATTAATATTGAGGTTGCCTTGCAAAAAAAAACATCCCCGAATTTTGAGGTGTAAGCCCACAAACTCCAAACCCGAAGTTTGAACGAAATCAGGGGAGCCGTTTAGGCTGTAGTCATGTGTGTGGAAGGAGAAGGACGGACAAACATACAGACAGAGACGGACAGACGGACAGAATTTTGCTAGCCACTTTTTTGAGTTCCTCTATCATCGTAATGACAAAATTAAGTAACATCTCCAGTTCGAAATTTAGTACGAATACAATATATACCTACATATTTTTTTTGAAAGACATCTTATATGTACTTGTAAAAGAACTTAGTTCTTAATTGTACAAGCCGTTCTATTTCAATATTTCAAGAAATGTCTAAATGTGTTTCAAATGTCTTTCAACATCTTTCTCTTAATCAATGGAGACAGTTAAAAACAAAAAATTCAAAATGAGGGAATGGAATGAACAGTTTACGATTTGGTCGGGTCTTTTTTGCTTTTCTTTAAAGCCCTACATACTTAAGCATTAAAAGATTTTCAAAAATATTAATGTTCTGGCCTGGCGGGGAACATCAAAAAAGTTTTCAAACTTCAATCGAATAGAAATAACAATTGGGAGAGGGTTGAGAGTCCATACCAATTGATAAAATGTACTTTTGATGGGTTTAAATTTAATACCAGGTTATAACGAAAAAGTGGGTTTCAGGTCGACTATAATTAGAAAAATACTAATACAGACATTGTCACGTACTAAAATAATTTTAAAGTGAGCTTTATACGAATATAATTTTGCGCCATTACTTTTTGGCATTTTCAACAAAAGAAAAACTGTCACTTTTTTGAAAATCATGTTGTCCGGGCTTTTGTTTAGGTTTGTATTCTGAAATGGTGATTAGATATCCGAGCTTTTGTGAAACCAGAGATGGAATCGTTCACTTAATCATGACGATGTTTAACACGAAACAGGAATAGATTCCCTCTCGTATTGCTCTTTCACGGATGATGCGAAAATCAGAAACTTCGCCTTATAAATGGTGGTTTTTTTTTTGAGGTACCTATAGAACCTTGAAATGGAATAAAACAAAGATTGTTTTTTTAAATTGACATAAAATTTTATATATTCGAAAGATAATCGTCCGGAACTATAATTTAAATATGATTTCTGGCATATGACCGCCACGGCTGGTTCGGACGTACCCTAATCTGGAGGTCACATTTTCGATGACTTTTTCCAACATTTGTGGCGTGTATCGGCAAGCGATAACACGGCGAATATTGTCCTCCAAGTGGTCAATCGTTTCGGGCTTATCGGCGTAGACTAGCGACTTCAAAGACAATAGACAAGCGGTGTTTAATCGCACGATCTTGGAGGCCAATTCACGGGTCCCCAAAGTGAAACAAATAAAACAATGCGGTTAACAAACGTTTCCTTCAATAAATCAATTGTGGCACGGGCTGTATGACATGTTGCGCCGTCTTGAAACCACAGATCCTGCACATCATGGTTGTTCAATTGATGAACGAAAAAGTCACTGACTGTATTTGACTGTAACGTTCTGACCAGCATCGTTTTTAAAGAAGTACGTACCAATTATTCCATTAACCCATAAAGCACATCAAACAGTCAGTTTTTGTGGATGTAACGGTGTCTCGACATACACTTGATGATTATCATCACTCCAAATACGGCAGTTTTGTTTATTGACGTATCCATTCAACCAAAAGTGAGCTCCATCCATAAACAAATTCGCTTATGAAAATTGACGTAGTGCGCAATACGCATTTCGAACAGAACCATGATTTTCAAAATAAATTTGCACAATTTGGAAGCGTTGTTCAGGCGTCAGTCTATTCGTGTTGAAATGCCAAACCAAACTAAAAATAAATCACTTGACAGCTGACAAAATGGCCGCCAGTTAAGATAGTTATGCCAACTTAAAGTTCTGTACCTCTAAAAATAACACCCTTTGCCTTTAGATGCATGTCTGACGAAATTTTACTTTTACAATGGATTGAGAACAATATGCGCAATGATTTCCACGAACAACATGCAACATTGGCAACGTTGCATGCGCACAATCAAATCCGGTGAAAGCACCGCTCCATGTGGCACTCCATTATTAAACGCAATCATATATGCAAACTCCTCTAACGCTAAAATTGAGCTGCCTTTCACAAAAGTGCGTTTAAAATCAATTTTCATATTTATTTCGCACCGCAACTGGCATTTCTCTGATCGTTACCCAATTCAAGCTGTCACAGCGACATGACATGTCATTTCCTTCTTATCACGTCTCGCAGTACACTCGAGCTGGAGCAACTTTTCCCTCATTTCCTATGCCGCATAATCGGTGATAATTGTCCAAAAGAATAGCTGAGCGCAATTATTTTTTATCATCGACTATATTTCTCAAGATTCGTGCACGTAATCATTACGCGAACGTACTCCTACCAATAGCCAGAGAGAGACCAGAGACGACACCTTATTTATATGTTATATCTGAAAGATGTTGGTCAGAGCAGAGGGTCCGCTCCTTGGCTGGATTTAATCGATTTAAGAGGAAATTTTGAAATTTTCTTCCGTTCGTGCCTGATCTGCGTGAGCACACCACCGACCTCTTTCAAAAATTAAAAGACACTTTGAATTTAACTCGAACTTGGGACGTGTCCCTCTGTCTCATTTTGGACGAAAATTAGTTTAATTAGTGACAATGACGTGCGGTTGTAGGAACTTGCCACGAACATGGAGAACAGAAACAGAGAGCCAACAAAATTGAAGCTTTACACGGTGAGTTGAGTTCCCATTGTACGAGTACATGACAGAGGCATTCCATTAGCTCAAGTGTGCGCCTAATTATCATTTTTTGTGTTCAGAATTTTATTGTGTACCTATGGGTGGTGGTGGTTTTTTTCTTTACATTTTTAACATAACAATCGTTTAATCGTTGACTGTATTTACTTGGGTTAATGAGCAGCTTGCTTTCAATAGCACAACGGTAGCCGCATAACCGGATGTGATAGGTGAACAAAAGAAGTTGGCAAATGTTTGTGTTTTGAATTGTTGGCTGAAATTTATCTTCAATAGATCAGAGAGAAATCAATCAATATTAGCATCTTATAATGAGTTGTTTGGCTTTTTGTGTAAATTTTGGGGGTAAGGAGCTACCCATATAGAGATATACGTTCTAGTTGAAGGTTGGATGGGAGGAGCGCAGCTTTTATGATTGATTTTGGATGGATTTTGGTGCAGTTCGTCGAATGTCGACCTTACAGATGTGGTCGTACAACTGGGCGGCAGTTGTGGCGGGGCAAAAACGATAGAGTTCACTGTAACAAAGCGCTGGAATATCGCAGCTAAATGTTATAACTATGACATAGGTTACATGAGGTTTGTCTTGTCAGTCGGAAAAATAAAAGGCCCTATACATTCTGTATTTGCTTACATACTGTGCTGTTCCAAACAAAACCCGCTGCTGGGCATTTAATAAAGTTTATTGAATTATTTATTAATGGACTGAAAAGTTCGGAAGAAGTATTTCTCAAAAGAAATTTGTTTCTACAATGTTTGAGTCCACGGCTGTGACTTGCGAAGTGGATTGTGTCCTTAAGGACTTCCCAAACACCACAGTCTCAAAGGTGCAAAGGTCATCTGCTGTCAGGTGAATTTTCCTCATGTATTGTAGATTTTGGTGCCTCGTTTTTTGATTCCTGTTAAAGTAGATGAGAATCTTTTACATTTATACGCTTGAGTCTCTCGGTCCTGGCCTTAGTGATGAATAGCTATAGCTTTCTTGTGGTACTAAAAATGTCTCATTCGCTTCAGAGAACCTATGTTGCGGCAACAATGTATGAAAATCGGTTGCTTAAAGGAAGAGCCATATTATACGTTCCAAAGGGAGTAAATTTTCTTAAGCCGCACGTGATTAAACATAAAATTTAATATCAAGACCAAATAGTAGACGATTTAAAGCGACGAAACTTGACTTGCTCTTTGTCCATTTTTAAGTTCGTGAAGCAAACGAGCCTTGTTCGCAATCTTAATTGTGGCAGCGGGTATAGGTCCAAAGCTTCCATTTCTGTTAGTGGAGGAACACGAAATGTGCGAAGTCTTATTTGCAGAAAGAAATTCAAGTGCGGCTGTATGTAGGCTCAAAAGAGTTCTTCTGCGGCAGTTCTACAAGGCGGAACAGTTCTTTTTTATTGAGGTTTATCAGTACAGAAAAGTAACTAGATAAAGAACTACTAAAGATCTAAATAAGCCTGAAGACATGCAAGTATTTATGATAGGGAGGTATGTTTGGTCCTTTACATTCTAGCTCCAGGAACTTTCTAAATATAATAAATTAAAAAATGATTGTATAAAGATGTCCACCACAGACAGATGAAGAACAGCCTCAGGGTCTGGCTCAAACAGTCGTCCTCATTATAGTGGTGACGTCGATGCACGTCAGTCTTTGAATTTTTGTATTGGACTTATTTACTCTCGGCCACTATTTATTTAGCTGCTAAATGTCAGTATGAGTCTTGTTATATTCATTTACATCCTGTGTTTCGTTTTGGGTAATTTGTCGCTGTTTTACCACTCCACAAGGCTTCTTTTGATCTTTCAGTTAATTTTATTTTAACATTTGAGAAGTACAAGTCGTAGGTCCATTGAGCTGTCATTAGTGATAAATCCAATATAATGTTTTCCAGTCTTCTTCAGTGTTTTGAATTTGATTCTCCGGACCTTGTCTTCCACAGTCGAGACTGTGAAAATACCTGTATAAGCTCAGAAACCTGAATTTCATCTAATAATACGTGCACTTTTAATGATGGCTTGCCTTGCTCCACCAATTTCTTCAAGATTGGTAAGGTCTATAAGATTTTAAATACCCCTCAAAAAATACCTATCATCAGCTACTTGTATATTAAATGACCTGGGGCGTTTTTGCTCCAGAAATCTATTTGAAACAGTCTATTACGGTCTAGTCCAACCGAAGGTACAATACGGACTAGTTTGCTGGGGTGGCACCTACAATTATAATTTACAACCCTTAATAGTGCCGCAAAAGCATATTTTAAGAATTATGTGGGGTTAAAGAAGTAGAGAACATAGCTCTTCATTCTTAACCAATTCTAGTGTCCTCCCTTTAAAACACCTTTCCTTTTATAAAGTTCTTAAAGTGTTCTTTGTAAGAAGCGGTAACCTCTTAAACCGAACATCAGCTGCTTATGAACTACGAAGTAGTGAGAGAGGGCTTGCTGTAGTTCCTAGCTCTTATTCTCATCAATTCCTTTATTTGTATTCTTCAGTAGCACCTAGGGTTTTTAATAAACTGCCTGCAGATATAAGGAGTTCGAGAAGCTGGTTGGTATCTTTTCTACGAGAGCCGATGTCGAAAAGTTCCACCTAAATAATCAACATCTCGACTGTATGGCCTGTTGATAGGCAACGTAAGACATAACGAGTGTGGCGAAATGGGCATTGAATAAGACTTTCTTGTGAAACATCTCTTTTACATTTAAATAATATGTATCACTGGGCCTAGTGTTTATATAGTTTTATTTTAAATGTGCTTAAATGTGTTCAAACATATTAAGGGTATTTACTTAAATGCGTAAAACCCTCATAATCTGCGTAAACTGCAGAAATTTACCACCTCGTAAATAAACTGTCAGATTTTGTATGGAGAGTAGTTTACGCAGGCCTTATAATTTTCCGCGACCAATTAGGCTCGGAAATCGACTGCGGAAAGCTACGCAAATGTACAAATGTCAAACTGAGACAAGCGGTTGTGTGAATTGTTTTTCATGTTTTCAGAGTTGCAGCAATGACGGTAAAAATTTACACAAATAGATAGTTATTCTATTGCTTTATCGATATTTGCAGCGAATTACGCAATGACATTTCCGAGAGGGGTGTTCACTAAAAGCACTGCAGAAATTTATGAATTTATGAACTGCATAATATTATGAGATTAAGTGAATACATTAGGTATATAGTAATTATAAAAAACTCTAAATGTTTTTTTATCTTTAAAATGTCAAAACCGACTATATATGAAAAAATAAATCTCTTTTCCAACCATATGGTGATTGACCTTTTCATAATCTAAATTCTAAAGTCTCGGGCAGAAGATCGAGCGGTTTTTTTCTTTTAATCGATAAAAGGGACACTTAAAATAAATTGAGTCACTCGGTCCGGAATAAATGGCTTTTTGAAGTTCCTCTAGCTATTTTTCTATTACTCCAAGTCGTTCACTTGGTCACATACACTCTCGGCCGTCACACTGTAGAAAAAAACTCGAAATGAATTGACTTGTAAATACCGACAGTTGGCATGCACCTGAAGTGCCCCTTATACCTATGCTAATTTATTTGAATGTCACCTGCAATTAGATCCAAAACTGCAAGTTTTAAATAGACCTACCACGTCAGTGCAACTTACGAGTACCAATGGGTACACTCAATGTCGTGCTCATTCGCTTTGGCACATTTATTAACCCAACCTGATACACAGTTGTATAGTCAATTATTTTTTGCAACATTCCAGCAACTCCTCCGTCAATACGAATTACCTGTTTCGCACGTTTAGACTATGCATGCATGCAAAAGCAAAACTCATTTTCACCTTCACTAAGCAGCTCTCGCCCGAATCACATTTCATTCTCTCACGAAAAGTCAACCTACGAAAAAGTCTTAAGCTGCGAACGGAGTCAAAGCGAACGCGACATTAGAACAAATTTCATCTGCAAACTCAATTCTATCTTTAGATACCCCATGAGCCCTATGGAAGCGCTCGCACGCACGCAATCCTTTTTGTTTTTTTTTTTTGCCTTCTTTCATCTCTCCCGTGTATATTATGTGTACACAGAAATGTAAACGTGTACATCTTCCGATGGGGGACTAAATTAAATTCGATTTAAAATTCCACAACACATCACAGATACGTGTAGAAAGATTCCGTGCGACTTCAAATTCTTTAACACCCAGATTACACATGTTCGCTCTCATACCTTTAACCCGGTGCGCGCAGATATTTCTGCCAATGATGCGCGCCGATGTTGGAGCAGATAATGTGTACATATATACGCTATGGTTGTTAATGATGATCATGAGGTGCCGAATGGTTCACCTTTAGGACCTATATTTGTACTACCATACGTTGATTATGCGCATACAATGGCGGAGATGATGCACACACAAACGGAAACAGCAGGCGGGGAGAACGAAATGAATTCGACAGTGTTTGGGTGGACGAAGGTGTTGAAATTGAAATTCGACGCGAGGCCAAAATGCTAATGGATATGCAAATAAGTAAGTTGTATTGGCAGACAGATAGACAGACAAGCATAAGAGCGCTGTGTACCATATATATCCGCTGGATTTATTTTCAATTAATTGTCGCGGCCAATTAATTGTATCTGGGCAACAGATGGGCACTTAGTGTATGTAAGCACTTGTGAACTGTTTTATTGCGAAGTGATGTTTGTGTTCCGAGTAAGCTTTAGATGTTGGCGTCTTTTCTTGAAATTGCAAGGTCTAGGGATTGAGGCGCATAGGTATAGGTGGTGACCTGCTTTAAATAATATGTAAAAGGTATACAAACTACAGATACCTAGGTTTGAATAAGGTAATAAGTGAAAAAGAGAAAGGTTTAAGGTTACAAGAGTATCAATTCACTAAAGAGTATAATTGAAAAAGTATTTTCTCACCGACAACCACTTTCTTTAAACCATGCGGAAAGTGAAGCCTGAAGCGGTTTCCAACATGATAAATAGAGACAAAGTGGAATGGATTATAAACTCGTTCTAACCCCACAAATCTGCAGGACCTGAACCGATCTGTCTCTAAATACGTTTAACTCAACCTAGTTGCCATATGCTCTAAAGTTGTTTAGGTACAAGGTACATTCCCAGCGAATGGGGTAAGGTTGGTTTTTATTACTAAAGCCAAAACTTATAGGCGCAACTAAGTCTCTTGTCTTCGAATAAAAAAAAACCTATAGCGAATTATATATCTGAGGTATGACTAACTCCCAAGACCTATGTGGAGCGCAATACGCCTACCTGATTAATAACAATCTTCACCGATGTCTCATACATGGAGATAGGATGCTTTTAAAATAAATAACAAAACCCTCAGATTTCAAGAAGAAGCAATACAAAAAACTGCGAGATTTATAGAAGGAATTCACTTTCCTTTGTCAGACATTTGTCTTTGTTGATAGTCAAGCAGCACTGAAATCGATTAAATTTAACACAATTAAATCAAAACCACTAAGTAACGAGAAGAACTGAAGGGCCACTCATTATAGAAATATAGACGCCAACGAAAAGGCGGATACTTTGGCAAAAATAGGACTGGAAATGAACATCAGTGAGGCGGACACATCCCTGTTGCCATTGGTTGGCAAATTGAATAGAATAATCAACGGTAGAGAAAGAGGCCAATTTATTCGGGTAATCCAGGGAGGACTATGATTGATTGATTAATTGTTTTATTCATTTCATTACAGCTCAAGCTGGTATAACAATATTTTAATAACACATTTAATTAAATTAATAACTTACATACATAGATTTCTTGAATTAAAGGATAAATGTCCTAATTTGTGTTAAACGAAATTTGTAGCAAATTTATCTGAAGTTCTGATGTTTGGTAATTTAAGTAGCTAATGTGTAAATAGAAATATAAATATAAGTACTAATATACATATCGATTATCTATAAAATCAAAACTCCATGAATAATGATAATTTTAATAATTAAATTTGCCATAATTAAATTTGCCATATTAGGAATATGTTGAATTTTTAAGATAAGATTCTTTATAAAGATTCAGTGCTAGCACGATCTACATTAAATAATCAGTCCTTAATTTTTCGTATATTGTTGTAAATTATTCGGATGGAATATGACAACAAAAGCCGTAAATTGTAAGTTTGATTGCTTCTACTTGGAATATTTCTGCTTAGTTTAAAAAAATTCCTTAAGTACAATAAAAATAATCAAATGTCTTAATGGTAGAATATGAAGCTTTTTAAACAGGGGCCGACTATGAGTGCGTCGATTACATCGACATACAATATGGACAAAATGCTTCTGTTCAATCAAAACAGGTCTAAGAGCATTAGGATATGAACCGCCCATAATAAAACTTTAATGATATACTCTATAAGGTTTAATAAGAAACGGTTTACGAAAAACAAGATTCATATTCGATTTTATGGTTTGGATATGATCCTTCCAGTTTAAATTATTGTCCATTAAAACTCCTAGATATTTAAAGTTCTTAACTGACTCAATTTTAAAACAATTGTTAGAGCATGAGTTGTTATTATAAAAAATACTTTTACCACATGTATGGAGAGGTAGACAAAATCGTTTACAGTCATGCCCATGAAAAAAAGAGATTGTAATCAAAACACTACCTATTTGATATCTTAAAGTTTACTAGTTTTGTTTTTTTCGCTGATAATAATCAACTTATAAGCGGCAAACTACAGTCCTAAGTTTTCTAGGTCCACTGTTAATTTAGCAACACATTCAAACTCGTGTTGAAATGAGTATGTGAACGTTATGTCATTAGCAAAGTCAGTTACTAAGCCAAACAATTGATGATTAAAAGGCGAGTTTATATGTATCAAAAATAGAAACGGTCCCAGTTCAAAACCTTGTGTGACTCAATTCTTCAAAACACGATTTTCACTAAAGATTACATCGACTTTAATTTTTTGTTGCCTATTAATTAAGTATGTCTTCAACCTCTTCCAGCATTATAAAGCTTTTTTTTGTAAAATCTGGTGGTCAACCATAGCGAATGCCTTAGTCATATCAATGAACAAGGCCATTGTTGATTGATTATTATTTAAACTATCATACAGTGCCGCTCACTTGAATAGCGCCATTCCATTGTGAATAATGAAACTGAAAATATTTCGAATCTCTGAATATGCAACGTTTGAATATGTTTTTGTTTGAATATCTGTTTAAACTCTCTCTCTCTCTCTGTGAGCAAGTTCATTGGAAATTACTTAGTTTTTTTTTAGGTATGTTCATTCAAATCACTGACAAACATATAATTTTATTTTTCTTCACTTGAATAGCACGTAAACAGTGCCATCAGTAATAATTTTTTTTTTCCTTGCAAAACTTTGTCAATCTTAATAAGGACTTCCAATTTTGTTAGTAGGTATAAATTTTTTTCTGCAATTTTCCACATATGTATAAAAAACTTGAGCAAATTCAAGAGGCAATATATAAAATATTATTAACTTAAGTCTATATATTAATATGGTATGCTAGTATATTGCATAAATAAAGGAGGGTGCGAATAACTGTATCAAAGAACAGCAATAGATTAGATCATTGACAGGGGGTTCCAATAACTTGTTCATATGGGACAATAGTTCTGGGCACTGCCAATAACTTTACTTTTGAGGGTGCCAACAACTAAAGGATTTTGGAAAATGCCGAAACAGGAAACAATTTACGAGGAGGATTGTAGCACTAGCTATTTTGATATAATTTAAAAGCTAATAATAATAAAAATAATATATTTAATTTAACTATTAAAATTGCAATAATTTCTTTTAGCTACATAAATATTCCTTTAAAATTGTTAAATTTATTATATTTAATTATTTATTTCCTTTTTTCAAATTAATGGATTTATAAATACTTTGTGCTTAATATTAACTTATTAAACTGCTGCCTTTTTAATAAAGAAGCATTAAATGCATTTTAATAAAAATAAAGCTATTATCTAATTATTAAGTTTGGTTGCCAGCAACTGTACCTACTTCCGTAGAGTGCCAAGTACTGGTACAGACGTTATGGGCGCAATCATAGCTTAAACAATACAGTCACCAATTGATCTGCTTGATAAAGTCAATAATATAGTCCTTTCCATGGACTTGTTTGTATTTTATTTCATTTTAAAATACCCCTATTTAACGTACGACTTGTAAAAGGCCCTGGGGAGTTACAAAACCAAGGTCGCCCTATAGTGGTCGTATATATATATATATACAAGAAAGCTCTCTCTCGAATCCAGAAAGAAGTCTGAAATAGGTCAGAAAAACGTCTAAAAACCATTGCAATGTTAGGCCAATCAAAGTCGAAATTCGATGCATTGTAATGACAAAATTGTTTGACACAAGTAGCCTACGAATATGTACCTATTTCTCTTTCAGGGACACCATTGATGGTTCGAAATGTATTTAGCATTAGTCCACTAGCCCTTAGAATTCAGACTTGCTTTGTGCTTTGGAAGTTTCACAACTACACGAATGCGAGTCGTTACCTCGTTACCAATCTATGGGGTAAACTAGATATATGCATCGATTTCGGAGGATATTTGAATGCATGCCGAATAAATATTTCTCGTGAAAATATCAACTGCTTGTTGGGTCTTCACAGCTCCTTAAAGTGATCGTTATGGGCATTCGACTTGAATAAATTTACCCCAAAGCCACGATTTATCATATAAGGGATCTTGGTACCACGCTTCTTGTTAAGACACATTTTGTCACATTGGAGTAAGAAGAACCAAGCATTGTCTAATAGGTCCTGACGGAATCGCTCACTGTCGTATGTGGCCTCATAGACCCAAGCTTGTTGTTGAGTAATGGTATGTAAACAAGGAGCCAAGCTGGGTCTTAAATAATAGAGATTCACGGCACGAAATGAACTGACCTCTTTTTCAAAGCTTGTTTCTTTGGAAAGACCCCAGACGTAACACAAAAATCAGAGTACCAGATATGTATAGTTTCGAATAATGGGACCGACAATCGTATTATTCGTTTCAGTATTCAGTTAATGTCTAACCACTTCTACGTCTGCTGTGAAAAACGTCAGAGTTTTAAACTCTTATTACCCATGCCGTTGTTAGAAAAACCCCCACGAAAATATACATACACATATAATTATACTATGTATACGCATATATAATAATTTTTGGCGCAACAGGTCCGTAGGGAGCCTAGGCCTAGCTTCTCACAACCATTCGTTTTGTGTGAGTTTTTAATTTTTGGAACGAATGAAAGGGATCTACAATTTTATGCCGGTTCCAAACGGGCCGATTGAGAAGCCCTTTCATGACAGTTATACTCTCGGATGTTTGTCAGACGTTCGCGAGAGGTGGCTCAGTGAAAAAACCCTGAGTTGGAAATTGGGTTTTTGCGGGATTCGAACCTGAACCCCTCGCTTAGTAGTCCAACACACTAACCACTAAGCTACTGCGTATACGCATATAGAAAGCACAAAAATTTAGGCTTACAGTAGTGGAAGGAATTTGTCATTTCTTTTAGCGATTTAACTTGTAAAAGCGCCGCCAATTTGAATCGGCCCTAAGGTCATAATCAAGGTTTACTAAACCGCACGTTCCATACCATTCAAAATGTATTCCGCACACTCTTCGCATTTGTATAATATTCGCAGATTGATGAGCTCCCAAGTCCAGCCGAATAACTTAATCCAAATTTTCGACAATCGCCATTAAAACTTTGACTAAAACATTAATAATATCTTTTTAATATGTAAACGGATCCAAATAAAACAATCGCTAAATTGACACTTGCCCCTCAGACTAATAGCCCATTATTCATCAAACAGCAGTGCTATCTGCGGCAAAACTGATCTCTAAAGACCTAAGTCAAACTCACGTTGAATAATATTTCGCCTCTATTGTCCGTTGATCGATATCAACTTCTGTTGATAATTGCGTTCCCGCATAAATATCCAACCGCCGCGTTATAATGAATTCAACTTTCCACAAAAACCATTGTTGTACGAAGCGATTAAACTGTAAAACAAGATAGATTAAGGCACACCACACGCACACCATCATAGCACACACTGCTTCCATATTTAGAATGCTCGCGCAAATATTCGGGCTCCAGTGGCCTCTTTATCATTTCCCAATCGAGTCGAATTTCTAAAAGACATCCAATCATTATTAAAATTTATTAACGGTGCGATAGGTCACTATTAACATCGCATATGGTCATCTAACTAAGTATCACAAAGGCGTGTGTGTATTGAATATGCATTGGGACTGGTTCCCAGCGAGGTATGAAATCTCGATCGATCGAGATGGAGAAGAATTTTCTTTGAAAGTTTTGTTGGTCTCGTTGGTGAATGTTTGCATAATTTGGCCATCAATCATGGTATGGGAGAAATGACACCTAAAAAACCATTCATTTTCGAATTGTGTAATCAATTACTTTTTGCCTTAGACCGTTGTTTAATGGCTGTGGCGATCAGGTGGAGAGAACCGTGAAAACAAAAGAGTTGGTGTCAGAACTGGGCTTCGATTAATCTTAAGAAAGTGAAAAGTTATAATCCACAGAATCTGCATAGAGTGTAGGACGATATATGATAGGATCCGGTGAGACGCCAATGCGATGTAGATGTTTTTTCACGTGACCATGGCTACTGACTATTCCTGTAAGGATTCTCAGACTATTTTTGTCCAGATTAATCAGGAAGAGTGATTTCCTGGGGGAGAATTAAGAGAATCATTTTCTGGTGCAGCTTTGCCCAGCTGTATATTTTGCCAAATCTCGTTTGACTCGATGCGAAATAGGTGCTTAATATAGTCCCTGAAATGGTTTTTACTGACTCCGCCGGATGGTTCACATCCGATAAGTGGAGTGGTTTCCTCCGATTTTAGCAAGTGAGTCGGCTGATTCGTTACCCTCAAATACTCTGTGGACTGGTATCTAATGGAGGATGACTAGGTTTTTCTTAAAAAGTTCGTGGATGGCTGTGAATGTTTCTAAGATAAGTGTAGATTTTATGACAGATGAGTTAATCGCTTTGAGAGCTGCTTGGAGCTTGGCTATTGAAAAGATAAAAGATTTATTGTAGCGCAATGGTAGATTGCAAGGAGTTAGGCCAGAAATATGGATAAGCTTTTCCCAAGGCTGACTGACAAGTAATCCTGGGGCGACTCACCGTAGATTCCAAAGCCAGTCAATGACTCCATCTTAGAGCCGTCTGTGTACCAAATGATGTCAAGTTGTGATCTCTAGAGCGATGATTTTGGAGAAATATGTATGGAAGGCATGCTGAATGGGCTTGAAAGCTTCATGGTGTCGAGTAAGGACAAATTAACTCCATAATAGGAATAGGGGTCAAGGTTATTCGAATGGAACAGACGGTGAATACTTAGTCTAGCCTCCATTTGAATATGTGCTTGCAGAGGTGTTAGCCCTAGGGTGACATTGAGCGCCATAGTTAGAGTGGAGCCTAAACAGCCCGTTTTACAGTTTCCGGCTATACGTTGAACTCGTTCTAGCTTTTTGTCTGCAGAGACTTCGTTAGTCTTCGTCCGACGAGCGAATGATACCAGTATATCATTCGAGGTCTTAGACTCCGGTTCTTACCTTAGACTAGACGACAGATCCATAAGGATCTGGTGGCTCTGTTTACGGTACATGCAATCAGCTGGTTCCATGATAGTTTGGTGTCAAAGATAATTCCCATGTTGTCTCAGTTACTTCCAGGCATAGTTGACAGGCATCATCATACGCATTGTTCCACAGCTAACCACCTTCTTATGTTTTGTTTTGTTATCCATCTGTCGATCTTTTGTTTTACCATTCATTTTCCAAGCGATAAAAATTGGTCAAAGCCCAGAGCTTCTCAGTTGACCTCTATTTTGGAAGGAAGTCTTAACTCTCATTGTATTTGATTCCTCATACATCATAGGTACTCAAATCATTGGACAGCAATAGTTTTGCTTGTTCACGTACCTACCCGATGAGATGGAAATGAGCCTCATCCCTCATTATGATTTTGGTCGAAAAATCGATAGACACGATTATTCCGCGTTCTTGGAAAGTGTATCGCTCCATGTCTTGTTCACTTGTATTCTATACATGTATGTATCTAGTCCACAAATGTCAGAACAGATTTGACGTTGGCGGCCATTTGCAAAAATAAGAGCAGCCTCCAATAGGGTGATCTCTTTTGGCCCACCTTGTATAATCAAAAAGAAATTTAATTTAGTGTGAGAGGAAAACTTATTAAAAAAAAAGAATTCACGTTATAGTTTAGACACGCTGTGCTATTTTCCCTTTCCTCTTACTTAGGTAGGTACTTACTTTTTTTTCTTTGTTTTTTTTTCTCCTGTAGGTTTTGTTTTGCGTCACACTTTTGATTGACTTCTTGCAATCGGAATACTACTACACTCGTGTTTGGAGACCTTCCTGCGTCTCAAATACCGACGAAAAATGTGACACCATACGTCTTGTCATCTCCAGTCTGCTTCTCCGTTCAAATTTACCTATACACCGAAAATTCCAAACGTTCGTATTTACCATTAGGCCTTTTTAACAGTGAATTTGTGTTAACTCGCTGCAAACATCACCTTGAGTTGAATATTTAGCAAATGGCTTCAAAACGCCGAATACACACACATAAAATTCAAACCTCTCACCCGACCAAGTGCAACTAAGTCGTAAGTCCATTTGCGTGCAAATTAGATTGCCACTCGCATCCAGTTAATTAATTTGCCGAAAATTTCAAACAATCTGTGTTTGTCCCGAAAATGGTCATCGTGACACATCCCAATGGTAGTCGTCCTTTTTTCAAAAAAAAAAAACTTGTCGCGATCGTGAAGCAATTCACAAGAGAGGGAAAATAAAACAAAAGCCTCCGAAAAATCGTCTATCTGCGTGCTAAAGTAGAAGTCCGCACATATCTCTAAAGATCGCTGCCAGAATGTCTGCTCTGGTTCTTCAAACAAAAAGTGTCATCATCCACCTCACCGACTTGGGGCAGCCATACCAGACCAAAAACGCAAGGTATTCCACCCTTGCTCTCGCTCTCTCTCTCTCTATGCCATTAGAGATTCAAAAGAAATCCTTTTGTGCGTCACCTCGCATGTCAACACCAACACCATAGAGAGCTGTGTGGTTACCAATCTGACTGCTGCAGAGTGGAGAGCAAAATTAAGAGATATTTATAAAAAGCACGAAAACCACTTAACTCAAACGCCTTTGGCAATTAACAGAAAATAATTCGCCCTATAAAGATTCTTATAAAGTGTATAAAGTCCAGCAGTTAAAACCAAATTGATCGGACCTCATTATCACCATCACCCATCCGCTCCTGCTGCCTATATAGTTGCGGTGCGGATCGTGCTGCCTGCTGCCGGTTGCCGGTTGCCTGTTGCCGCCTTCGGTTTAGTCGTTTTAGTTGTTGTCGTCGTAGTCGTGGTGTCGTTGTCGTCCATTCGGGCGCGACATTAGTGTTAAATCGTTTGTTGCTTATTTTTGTCAGGCTTTTTTTTATGCCTGCCTTCGGCTTTTCATTTCACACTCGAGCAGCACTGCACCAAAGTCACACATCCAGCAAAAAGAGATGTTCTCTGCTGAGCCTGACTCTGATTCTGATTCTGAATCTGAATCTGAATCCGAATCCCGCCGGACCAAAAGGAATGTGCTACCCAGAGTACGCAACGCACGGATGATATGGTTTAGAGAATTTCTCGTTGTAACTGGCTGTGCAGTCTGCAGCCAAGGCCATGTGATGCATCCCTGCCGGTGATAATGTGACGACAATTTAATTCCAGTCCGCACACTCGGACTCAGACTCAGACTCAGATTCAGTAAGGATTCCCCTCCGTCCCACTGTCCACCAGATCTCTCATGTAATCTGTGGAAGATCCCACTCACCACACGAATTAATTTCGCACTTGCATCTGCAATTCGCTGTGTGGAGTGCAGTGTACCGCAACCGAAAGACAAGCCACCAGAAGTCGGAGCGTCGTTTGTGATCATTATGAGCGTGATTTTGAAGTCACGCTTGTTGGAACCTTATACACTGGATCGGGCTCCTTGCACACTCTCGTCTGTGTACATCTCCGAAGGACAGCAAATGAGTTTTAATATTCGAATGCATACCCGTCGATATGATAGTAATTTAGTTGATTGGTACTTCGCACTTGGTGTTGCCGCCGTAACTGCCGGCCAGATTCTAGTTCTGATAAATTGTCACACGGTGGCGATGATAGTAAGGGTGCGAGTGGATGGTAGGATAAACTTGGAAATATGATGGTAATCAATATTCAGGCTGGCCAAGGAGTTTTTTTTTTTTTTTTATGTGGAAGGACTGAAGTTGCGGGGGGATTATGATGGAGTGGATTCGCATAGGCGACATGGGACGGTAAATGTTTTGACTTTCAGCCGAGTTAGTTGCTTCAACTTATTTATGCGGCGAAAAAAAGAAGTGAACGGCTTTGGCTTAGCATTAGTCACACGGGGTACTTTCAGTAAGTCGTAATTGATTTGCGCGAGGGGGTGCTTTTTGCGGGGCGGACTTATTTTTGTTGCGGGATGTGTCATATGGAGAAGAATGTGGTTTCAAAAGTATTGGCACTCCAGTGATGGGTGTATGTACCTATCAGATGCACCGTACTGAAGATAAGCGGAGGAAAGCCTCTCATATATACCCGACGGCTCCTAACCACATTTAAACATTTTAGTTTGTCAACTGCCTTTACAATGACCGGTCCTGTAAGATTGACCAAAAACAGGAAAATGTTTCTAAACACCGTGGTGGATAGTTTATTAATATTTTTTTTTTGGGTTTTTGTTGTAAGCTATTTGTCACTAGATGCCGTATTATATGTTGAAGGGAAATATTAAATGTATATAAGTTTTAGCGGGAACTTTTCAAGTGCTTCTAGGTTAGGTTAGGTTCATGGGCCGCCGAAGAATATTCCGCCCCACGCACTCAGGTCAATGTTGACCTGATACCCGTAGGAGGAAAAGGTTTATCCCTTACCCATTGTTACCTATTCTTGCAGCCCCTGCAAAGTTATTCTTGCGTCAATCGGATTATCTTCACTGGGTATACCGCAGGGTGTTGTGTCCCGATAGGAAAACTACAAGCGTAGAAAGACATTTCCGGTTGTTCCGCATGTTTTTCAATGTTCTGGATTTTCAGAAAGATGGCCATAGATTCATATTTCGTCTTAGGTATAGGTCCATCTCTTTATACTTCCCTGCTGGAGTAGGCGCTTGAGAAGAGTCTTGTGAATTCTAAGTATGGCGTGATGTAATCCGTGTAAGGTACATTTCCAGATTCGTTGGGTGACCCCCTTCATGGCATTTCCAGTCTATTGATTAGCTTGTTGCTGCCATTGAATTCACAATGATATCTAGCGGAAGCTTTTTGAGGATAGCCTCACATCCGGCAGACTTGATAGCTTTTCTTTGTACTTTTGTAATAGCCTTTACGTAGTTAGCCATTTAGGCTGCTGGCCACCATACAAGACTGTCATATGTCAGCGTTGGTCTTCCAATAGCTGTGTATAACCAGAGCTTGATCTCGGGATATGTTTCCCATGTTTTCCCAAAGATTTTGCTCCAGGTGTAGAATGCTATTATGGCTTTATTGATTCTTTCGTCTATGTTCCTTTTCCAATTTAGTTTCTTATCTAGTACTAGTCCCAGGTATTAAGCGTTGTCAGAGAATCTGAAGGGGAGAACCGCCAACAGAAGGCATGACAAACTGCATAATTTCTCTGTTGTTAATGAACAATACTTAATCTGTATTCTGGGGATTGACTGATAGACTGCATCTCCTGGTCCAGGAATCATTGATGGAGAGATTTCCATTTATTTACAACGTCGTCAGCGTATGCTGTTTTTCTTATACCGGTAGGTCTATGTTGCATAAGTAGCTAATTTAACACGATAACCCGTAGTTGTGGGGAGATAACCCATCCCTCTTGATGCGTATTCCTCAAGTCCGGAGACCCCAAGTTCAGCTACTAGGTGTGTAGCCTAGGAAGGTATGCTTTGGACCTTTTCTGATATTAAGGGGCGTTGGGCAAGGCCTTACTTGAAATCAGCAGACGACCGCTGTAATACAAATGGAGTAAGCTGTAGATTGGAGCCCGTGAATTTATCCCTATCAATAGTGGATACCGGATACCATCAACAAAAACTACTTATAGCGTTAATTGTGCAAAATATCAAAATATTTGATCATTATAGGTATACACTGAATGTCAGACGAAAATTCGAGGAAGCATTCGACGACATTATACAGTAACCCAGAACTTGTGCCATGTCTAACTTAACTTATCATCAAGCTTGTAAAATCGGAGGTAGAAGCTGTTTACCATTAACAAAAGAAAAAAAGTCAAAGCTTAAAATCCGTCCGACAAAACCATGCACGAGACTTATAGGTACTTATAGTCAATGGAACAAAGTGTTTAAGGAAGGATTTTATAGCTGAAGAAATTTCAAGAGAGTGGAAGCGCTACTCATGCTGTTAGGCCTGTGCATCATCGAAAAGCACACTTAGTCGAAAATAATGCTGCTCCAAGCACAAGTGTTGCTGATGATCTGAATTTATGGATTTATCAATTGGGAGCGATGTGGTCGAATAATAGCCGACTGTTTTTGGTCGCCACACAACACGACCAATTATGGCTTTATTGCGTGAGAAATTTCCTGGTCGCGTAATTTCACGTTTTGGGGACGTCAATTGGCCACCAAGATCATGCTACACAAAAGTCCGTTTTTACGCGAATGACCCTTTACTTAAGCTTCTAAAGCGCCAACATAAAGCAAAAAGCTCGAGCATTAGAAGGAACTAGGTTCCAACAGCCGCAAAGTAATGCTAAGCCGCTGTTTCTTGAGGAATACAAAATCGCTTTTAGACTGCTGGAATCTTCAAATTTATTTGTAACGGAAATAAACTAACCCCATACATGTAGGTACCCGACCGCAGCCATGTAGGTCTTCTTTGAGATTGCTTTGCTCCAACTCGTGGTCACAGATTCTACAGATAAAACGGATGAAAAAATCCTTAACTGGTGGCAGAGAAACAAGAAATGCATTGGTTTAACCAAATTGGACAATTTCTTAGGGCAAACTTCGACTTCGGATATTTTCATGGATAAAAGCAACTGGAAATTTAATTAAAAATTGTTGTTCACATCCAAGATCTGCAATAAGAAGAGTGAAGTGGCAATACCTCCGTCTATAAACTGATCAACTATATATTTCAAAGTCATACCCGAATGGATGAATGAACAATGGAACGAACACAGTAGTAGATTCACAGTCGGCACTGAGGATTTGGAAAGAACACTTCTGCAGACTGCTGCTGGACGATGATAGCGAACAACTCCGTCTATCCGACCTATATGGAGTGCGTATAGCGATATACAAACTAAAGTCCCACAAAGCTGCGGAGCGGATGGCCTATCGGCCGAGCTTTGCAATGCTCGGGAGATGAGTTGGTAAGGCGCCTGCATCGACCTTTCTGTAAAATATCCTCGGACGAAAACGTGCACGATGAATGGAATCTCACCAGAATCCCCATCCACTAAAAGGGAGGTGCCCTAAACTACGATAACTATACAGAGGAATAAGCAGACCTGAATGTCGCATTAAATATAAGATCTTGTCGGCTGTGTGAATGTCTAAAATCTTTCGCTAACAACCTGATCGGCCGAGTACGCTGTTTCTTCGGGCTAAGAATGCATTTAAGAAATAAAGCCCAATGAGATTCCATATAAGACCCTAATCATCCCGGTCCTGCTGTAAAATGTAAAAAGCATGGACTCTTTCAAAATCAGATGTTTTGAGAGAACAGTTTTTTGGGGGATATTCGGAGAAGATTTAACAACGAAATTTATAGGCTATACAGCGACGTTGATCCTGTCAAAATGCCGAGTAATTTAAATGTTGAAATTAATTTTTCATTCATCATTCAAATTAACTGCTCTTCGTTCACTCAAACCCCACCAAATTTGTTATTTTAATTTTAAAGTTTATTTCTATACCTCCACTGTTCTGAAGCCTGTTTATAGTGCCACGCCCCTTATCCCAAACACTTCTTATGGTGCTAGAAACTTCCTTAGAAGATCCACAGATGTTCTACCACTCATGGATATCAAATCGAATAAAGATTTTGAAAGCGTATATAAGAGCTCTCTTCCCTTCTTATAAGTTTCTTTTTAAAAATAAAAAAGCATAACAAAATCTTTGATTTTCGGCATGATGTGGCTTCATTGAAGAACGAACACTCGTGTTATTTAGGGAATAAGATTTTATTCATATGGTTCTGAGGCTGGCTTCGCAGAAGAGTAATCCCATCACTCAGAAAAAAAATAAGGTTCAGCAAAGATTTTTGAAATTAAAATTAAAAGTTCTTGCGCTTTAACAATTGTTTTTGATAGTAAGAACTCGGTCTTAAGTTTTCACAGCTCCATATGCTACTCACCGTTGACCGAAAAACATAGTTTCCGTCAGCATTTTCACTCTCTGCCACTGTAGCCACACTCTACGCACCATATGAACGTTAGTGCTGTCCACCATCAAGATTGTTTCATGAAAGTTAAGCTCACAATGAATAGAGCCTCATCCACTTCATAGATATCTCTTAAAATGTAGGTCCACGCTTAATCTTTTTTTAAATTTATTCTACATCTCAATGAAATGAAAAAAAAATCTCCAAAAACAAAAGTTAACAACTTCAACGTCAAACAACATAGCGTGTCACCGACTTTGAGCAATTTGTTTCTCCTCAAAAAATGTTTGCATATGAATTTATCGCCTTTCCGATCATGTCCATATTATCACTTATGAAATGCACATTTTTAATTCACAACGATCCATAATTCATTGGGTCGTAAAAGTTATCAAAAACGGATGTATTACCTACATTGCCTAGAGATCCAGATTAGCATAGGAATTGTTAATTCTGTTGCCATTTTCGCCATAAAACCTGCGATCATATCTAAACGACCGCCTAAGCGGTCCAAATTAATGTTAATCGAAACGCATTATGGCTACCTGATAAAAGTGTGTCTACATGTGATTTGGTTTTATTACTTTCTCGCCTGGAGGTGGAGGCCAACTCGGATCAGTTTTATTGTGTGTGTTTCTTTATTTTTGTGTATATACCGTTTGATATTTTAAATCAATTCCAATCGAACAATTCTTTGAAGCAAACCGATCGCCTGCCGATGCGATCGGTACTGCTATGCGCCAGGAAATGCTTTCATGTTCGATCCGAAAAAAGCAATCATCCTCCATGTAGGTAGTGCTGATACAGTGAATGGTTTTCGCTGTTGAATGATTAATTGCCCGCACGATCGGATCACATTTTTGGGGCGATCGTGTGAAATTGAAAAGTGCCGCGTCTTTACGAAAATCAAAGGGGAAAAGTAATTAACCTGAGGTATATTTTCGAGGGAATTTGTCGAGTCACCGAGGAGATGAGCGGAGGTGTTGCTTCCACGATACCCGCAAAAGTGCCAAAATATAATATATTCCACTGCCAGGCGTGATAGACCAATAAATATTCTCCACCCCGAAGAAGGGTGTATAATTATGACCCACACATTGAGAGTTGCCATCAGTGCGGACAGGACCTGTTGCTGCCGTCTTGTTATGGCCAGGTCGCTCCTGGCCACCCATGAATTTCACAACAGCGATACTCGTAGACAGGCCCACATTCAATTGGCACAATAAAACTGCACAAGCATATCGAAATCAATTTTACTTAACCACAGCAATTAACCGATCATCGATTGAGAATCGCCACCGGTCATCGCAGTCGCAGTCGGAGCGCCAAACCCCCTACTGCGTGGAGCTGGCCAAAAAACAATGACAAATGCATTCGCTTGGTGAGCGTTCGACAGAAATCGTAGCTTCCGATAAGACCACCAGCCGTGTGTTTGGTTGCCGTGAATGGTAGGCGCGTCACTTAGCATCCGCCCCTCGTGAATTCCATTTGCATTTTGTTGTTATTCGCTCATAACTCAGGTGAGACGCCGCTGGCCACCGGACAGACTCATACCATCGCCACCCGGCTGTGTATCTCTAATTGTTGGGAAACTGACAAATGCCAGGGTCAACAGTTTTTATTGATCGCTCAGTGGTTATGAATTACATGCGGCGCGTCGAGGATCTCCACGAATAAATTGGGAGTCCATGGGGCAGGCGAACTGTATAATTATTGGCAAGGGGGGAAATTGTACATTTTTGCAGTTGAGCGTGTTTCAATGAGCATTAATAATATGCAAACGATCGGATGGCAGCGATTTAACTATAGCCAGGCGGACAGGTGAGAACAAGAGTCCAGTTCGTGATCGAACTCTTTTGTTTTGCCTCAATATGGACCGAGGTTGGAGTTTTTTTTTTTTTGGTGCACACGCGGATGGTTTATTGTTTGTTTGGGATGGATGGGGGAAGATATAACTTCTGTCAATCTAGGATTAATTTATCTCAGTCTTTAGGCTATGGAGAGTGGTGGATGTGGCCAGCGGTAAGTGGTGTTTGTTTTGCTGTGAGAGATGAAAGAGTAATAGCCCTTGGGATTATAATTATTCGACAATGTGTTGGCCAACTGAAATGGATTTGATACAGTCTAGCAGTTGAGCAACCTTAGGAAAACGGTCGCAGGCTTAGTCGATAAAGATTGTCATGACAATGTATAACAGGAGCCATAAGAACTTGTCCTACTTCAACAATGGAGGTGTTGATGGAACTGACTCCTTTGGAATGACCAAATATTAAATAGGAAGAGGAGTGTCCATCAATACTCGTAAAACAACCACTTTCGGCCTCTGTCTAGAGGAGATAATATCCAAAAAGAACTCTGTCACCAAGCTCAGCAACAATAAGATTTCATGCAGTGAGTTCACAATCCGAAAACTGGGCAATCACACAACAAAGTGGTAGAAAGTTAGGTCAAGAACTGCTGATTCATCTGGGGTGGAAGTACTAGGACCTAGAACCAAGTATTGTGAATCAGATTTGTCCAAACCATCCCGTACACAGAAATAAAGCCGACTGTGATTTATCTATCTTATGTGAGATAGCTTGCTGTCTTGATTTCTACTCCACTTACAGCTAGGGTTCAGAATTCGAGTGAAATGAAATCGGAATCAAAATTGCAAATCGAGTGAACTCATTTTCAGCGTTCTGGATTTCGCCCGATTTGGTCACTCCGAATTTTTTTCGAAATCGCTTTTCGTGAAATTGTAATCAGCTCTCAACTGTCATATAAAACGTTACAAAAATATAAATTTGAGAAACTACATACATACTCCTTTTTTAATTTCGCGATTTATTCAATAGAGAGTGCTGTGTTTATTGGTGTTACAAACACTGTTGCCACTTTAGCGTTTTTCTTTTCGCTATTTCTAGCGTTTTTAAAGCTCTCGGCGATTTTTAATAAAATGTTGGCGCTAAAAACAATTGGCGATTTGTAGCTAATTTTCATTACTACACCACGTACACGTATATAATTTGCAAGAAGTGGCTGATTTGGCAATCACTGTGCTATCTCTTCCCCACTCAAATGCTGAAGTTGAACGAATTTTTTGTGCAATAAACATATAAAACTAACTTCGGAATTAACTTTCAACCCTGACGTTGAACTATATAATATTGATTAGAAATCAATTAAAAGTGATGAACAGGAGTTGCTGTAACTACGACCTGCCAGGCGAGGCTATAAAAAAAGGAAAAAAAAATCTAAAACTGAAGAAAATATAGCCGAAGCCTCTACTTCAAACTTGGAAGAAATGGACAGCCAAGAATTAGATGATTCCATTTTTGAGCTGGAATTTGATTTGTAACTTTCAATTTATTTATTTATTTTAAAAAGTTTTTATTTACTTCACATTATTTTTTGTTATCTTGAATTTATTGAATTATTTTTTTTTAATTCAGTATTTAATTTGATTAATAATTTAATAATTAACAATTTATTTTGAAAATAAGCACATATTTTTATGAACTTACATTCAAATTGATATTTTACCGATTTCTAGCGGATTTTCGCAATTCAGAAACTAACATTTCTAGCGGATTTTAGGTTATGGTCTTGCGACAATTTTTTTTTCCGCAGCGGCAACACTGGTTACAAAACGAAAAAGAAAAGTATGCAGAAGAAAATAAATATTATCTTTTCCAAAGAAAGCTAGTACATAACTGCATTTTAGCAAATATGCGATAACAACATGGTAATAAAGGCAGTCGTTGCTTGGCTTGGCTTGATCCTGGACGATGAGCAACGACTGCCTTTATTACCATGTTGTTATCGCATATTTGCTAAAATGCAGTTATGTACTAGCTTTCTTTGGAAAAGATAATATTTATTTTCGGGATTATATTCAAAGAAGAAGAGCGTTCATCCTGGCTTTTCGGAGATGCTGGCTATGCATGAGAGCCTTTCCTTTTGACGCCCTAGGGATTCCGAAGCAGGAACTTTTAGCACGCGTACAACCGCAAACATTCCTTTGTTCGGAACGTAAATGAAAGGACAATTGGGGTTTTAAAAACCCGTTTTAGGAGCTTGGCTCGTTCTCTCAAATATCAGCCAAACAAAGTGGTTCAAATAATCATTTTGTAGACATTTTAAGCTACAAAATGAAGAAGAAGAAAGTTTTGAGGTGGGGAGCGAGGCAAGTGAAATTGAAGAAGACGACGAATTTACAGTATACAATGTCATTGAAATAAGAAACCATATTGCGAATGGTATACTCTTTATTTGAAAATTTTATAAAAGAAACAACAAAAATCTCAGTTCAGTACAAAATGTCAGATAAATAAAAAATATTGGTAAAAAAGGATCATGAAAATGGGGACGTTCAGATACCTAGTTTATGTAAGACGTCAACTAGATTGGTCGGGACTATGAATCCGAACGCGTTTGACTAAGCAAATTGAATTGTTTATGTACTCTCGCAGTCAACGTTACCTTTGGTTGATTTTTCCCTTTTTTATTTGGAAAAGGCCTTTCATAAATCTTTAAAAAATTGATTGTTATTTTCAAATAAGTACATTTAATATGTATCACGGTTGCCTATCACATAACTATTATAGTCTTATGCGAACTAATGGTTGTTAAATATCGTGTGGAAATTCTAAATTACCAGAGTGACCTTAGAGATTACACATTTTTCTCTCATCGCCTCTTTTTGCGACTCCTCAAAATTCTGCAACGGCCACTCTGTTTATTTTAAATTTGAAATGTCAACTGAGTACGCAGGTAGGATTTTCTTGACTAGATTGGTCGTCTTCCCCTCCATAAACGTCAAATGCAAAAACTATACACGTGAACACTCTGGACCAATAAAAACTGAGGCGCATCTAGTCAGACAGCTGTCAGACTTACTAAACTACGAATGCGAACGTCCCCAATGATCACATAAGTTTTTTGGAGCTTTTAGATTTTTTGAGTTTTCTTATATAGTAGGTATGCTCGATGTCTTTTGCTGCACAAGTGCGTTTATTTGCAGCCGCCAAAATACCATCCACTGTTTCACCAATTTGTTCGGGTACTTAGTTCTGTTTGCATAAAATCGTATACCTTTTAGTTCACTGAGGGTTGAATTTTTCTTTTTCTACCCGTTGCATTTGTTGGTTATCAGCGAATCAGTACTCTTGCAGTACTTCCTGGAACATGCTGGAGGAATATTCGTGTTCATCGGTTTCTATTTCGTCTACGCCGAAATCCTGCTTGTCTGAAACTCCCTGAAGGACGGTATAAATTAAACATGTTATGGCTATGGTATCCTCCGTATAGGCGATATGACGAACTTGTTAAACGGTCCTCCTCCGGTTGATATATCTTCGTCTATTTTATTGTGAACTAGCTTCTTCCTAATGGAAGCCTTCCAACCCGCAAACCTACAAAAAAAAAAAAAAAAAATCGGCAAAATCGAATTGTGGAACACAACAATTTCACTTCGTTTGATTTCGACAAATTTTAAATCGAAATCGGTTAGGTACAGTGAAATGTAGAGCTAAATCTATTTTCGATCAATTTTGATTTCATTTTGAGTGAAAGTGAAATGTGGAACCTAGCTGGTCTTTTGGGTGCATATATGCCATGTGTGGATAAAGGGTAATGAAATGGCAAATCCCACCACATTTTAAAAGACGTGTAGATCACTAAACAACATTTTAAGTCGAACATTGCGTTTTCCAAAAAATAATTTACTGAAAATGTCTATGGTCTTGGAAACGTATTGGCTTTGTCAAGCTTTCAAATTTTGCACTCCCAATAGTTGCACCTCAATTTGTTGTCCAAATCATTTTCCATTTTATATATCTAGGTCCATGTCCATTTCTCAAATAGAAAGCAACAACCACTACCACCACTCTCGCCAGTCCACTTGATCGACTCAAGACACATTCCGTTTGACAACTTATTGGCTACCAAAGAAACACTTTTAATTACGGCAGCAATAATTTGTCGTTTCAACCACCCTCAATGTGTCAAACTGGACAATCAAGACATTTCAACAGCTGACCCTACACGCTACAGCAGCATATCTTTGCATACAACGAGCTTAAGAAAGATTTCGGACACGCAAGCGATTTGACAAGAGCTCAATGGCCACGTCATTAAGCATTAACTACTCCCCTTCATTCAGACAGTCAACAATCAAAGCCATTCATCAATCTGCATATACACATACGCGCACTCATCAAGACCCAAATCAATTGCAATAGGTATACGTTCAACACCCAGCAATTACAAGTTTCGGGATAGCAGAACAACAGCACATTCCCGAACCCCCTGTCTGTCAAATTATCCACTCGTACTGTGTTCGATTCATAAAAATTATCCAAATTCATTATTCGACACTTAGAGAGGCGACACCCCCTCAAGATCGAGATATACCCAAGTCGCTGCGGGATGCGCATTCGGGTACCGTATGAAACCGACCGAAGACGCGGCGCTCATCAAAATGCCGAAATTTTTGAATTTTTAATTTGACGTTGATGACACGGCAGTTTGGGAATTTTTTTATTTATTTTTTTTTTTTTTTTCATTTAAATCGAAGGAAATGTCAAATCATCGATACACCTTTCGGTTATGATGATCGATGAATCCGATGGATTGATGGTTTTTTTGTTTCGAATAACGTGTAGACCTCTGCGCATTGGTGGCTATGGAAAGTTGCGTCGATTATTATGCTTCTGTAGCATCAGCGAAGAAGGTTGTACCTATACATAAGTGTGTCTTGTAAACGTTGCCATAGAACAAGGTAGATAGACAAAGGCGCTTGAAACGCCGGCGATTGATGTTTGTTGTGGAGGGGCTTAAATTGTCTGAGTAAATGGGTAAATCAGACATACAACGGCAGCCGACAAGCCTTTCTTTTAATGAGGGAGCAATGATTATGCCAAATTGAGATGAACATTAAAGAAAAAGAGTGTCCCGATTGGTCACGGTCGCTAAAATGTTGGCACAATAGGATGTTTGCTTAGAAAATTGAGGTCAAGTTCGGTAAATGGCATAGACTGGGTAGGAAAACAGCGGTTATCTGTTTGGAGCGGAACGTCAATCGACTTTTGGCTGGTTATGTCAAACTTTCGTAGAATATAATAATAATAATAATAGTTGGCGCAACAGGTCTGTAGGGACCCTGGGCCTAGCTTCTCGCAACCATTCGTTTTGTGTGAGTTTTTAATTTTTGGAACGAATGGAAGGGGATCTACAATTTTATGCCGATTCCAAACGGCTAATTGAGAAGCTCTTTCAAGACAGTTATACTCTCGGATGTTTGTCAGACGTTCGCGAGAGGTGGCGCAGTGAAAAAAACCCTTAGTTGGAATTTGGGTTTTTGCGGGATTCGAAACCTGGGACCCCTCGCTTAGTAGTCCAACACACTAACCACTAAGCCACTGCGCCTACGTAGAATATAGGTATAGTTGTCGGAACCAAAGAGAAGCTGATAGTGACATCTTGTAGGTGTCCATCGAGGAATATCAATTCGCCGTTGTTGAGTTCACAATTTCTGTAGTTACAGTGAATTTCTCTGCAATACTTCGACAATCAAAGGGGTTATCGCCAACATTTTTAGCACTATGAGTTCAAATATTTAAGTACCTTATTGTCAACCAATTAACAAATTTGTTGTTAAACGTTACATTTGGTTGACGGATATTATCAAGCTTCAGCAAAAGTCATCGCAAAAGCTTTTACGTGTTCTAATTATGATGATTTCTATAAGGTCTATGTTCGTAGACCCTGGTGGTTTAATTTGATTTTTTTTAAAACTCAAGTCGTTCCCCACAACCGGAAATTCTTGACACTTGAAACTATTAAAAGGCAGACATTAAAGCGGGTTTTATTTGTCAATTGAATTATTTATAGGAAAATGTTTGACATTTATACTTGTCCAATAGTGTAGAGACTTTTTAGACCCATTTTATTCACTCGAAGTTGAACACAACTTGGGGATTTTTATATGGAAAACTCTGCCTTAATGACAAACGTCAACTGTCGCTTAGTTCCTTATATACAATAGGCCTTACCAATAAACATTTTTAGTTTCGGCTTTAAATTTTAGAGGTTCAAAGTGGCTTATTTTCCATACAAATCTCGCTATTGTGAGCCTTCGTTGTTTCGTAAAGTCGAGACACAAATATAGTACGGCGCAATATTTTTATCTTGACTTCACAGTTCTACTTTATGTTTTAAGTTTTACATAATATAATAGGGGTATTCACGATTCGATGCAACTGGTCTTGTATCATTGCGAAAATGCGAAAGTGCAACTTTTTTTCGCACTACAACAACAAAATATACAGAATAAAATTTTGCAACACTTTTGCACTTTATCTATACCCTGACCCTATTGCAACCGAAAAATACAACAGAGTAGCCTAATGAAGTTGACAGTTCATTTAAATTCTTGATTCCTGTGTGTAGCTATCAGAAAAAATAAAGAGAATGGAAAACATAGTAAACAATTAAACGCAAATTTTCCCCTTTCAAAAAATTGTAAAAGTTTTTTTCAAAACAAAAGTCAATAGTCCAACTGGAACTGTCATTTGTTTCAGTTTTGCTAGACATGAGAAAAAGTGTGTACACGATCTTATAAAAAAAAATAAAATTTCGCAATTTTACTAGGTATGTTACACCGAATCGTGAATACCCCTAATATACGTCCTCAACAGCTTGTATTTTAAAAGCTACTAGACCTTCATGTTAAGAAAATCAAACATGCGTTAGAATAATTTTTGAATTTAAAGTTTAAAGTAATTTAGTCACATTTAGGCAAAAACTAGTAGGTAGGTACGCATAGTTAACTTGTTCGCTATACTTGTTCGCGATAGGTTGCGATCAAATCAAATCAGAAAAATAAGCGCAGAATAACGAAAAGTTCACAACTTTTTATTCGCAATTGTATAAACTTTAGGAAGTGAAGATAATGGCCCGTAAAAGTTGCGAATTAACACTTATTCATTGTCAATAATGCGATCAGACTAGAAATACATATCTATTGCCAATACTGATCTTAATGTGACACAAATAGTTATCAATTTGATATTACTATGGTTGTGAATTGCAACAACAATTCGTGAATTACCACTTTTCTGTTGAAAATTTCGATTTCATCCTTTAGCAAATTGCAGCCGTTAAGGCGGCCCATAGGCCCTAGTCCTGAATTGCAAGTCAATAGTAGCCCTATTTTATTATCAGCCATGATCTATATAGATCATTGATTTACATGCACTTACAACAACAGCATATGATCCTGCTTCTCATCGAGATCATGAACCATGATCTGAAAATTATTTCTACTATTGCTCGCAGCGCTGTTTGGCGCTGTTTGTTTCATTCTTGAATGTTGGTGTGCCTGTAAAAGATAGACATACAGTCACGTTGCCAGACTAAAAAATTCAATACTCTTCATAGCACAAAAAATCAATAAGCATTTTTTTTAAATCCAATAAATTTCCCGTCCTTGGAGATTTTGCTTTTTAATTCTGTAAAGGTATGACAAGCCCAGCGAAATATTCCATAATTTTTTAAGTAAATGTTTAACAAAAAATGTTTATGAAATGTGTTGCAGTTCGTAAAAAATAACTGTTTCACAAGTTTTCCGGCAGAAAGGTGAAAGTTGTTTTTTGTTTTTACATAAAGTACAAATCAGGTACAAATGTCCAGAAAATCTCGGGATATCTAATGAAAAATGTAAACTAGCAGGCTGCAACTGATTTCGCCGAGTTTTTTTTGGACAAATAGCTTTAAATTTACGTGAAGTTGTTGCGTTCAAAAACGCTCCAAAAAAAGTGTGGTCGTCTCCCACCTTTCCACCTCCCGACCCCTTCCTTGTTTTTGACCATTTCGTCCTCCCGCTATTCTCTTGAGGAAGTGGCATAGCCGATCTTGTTGGGTATATTCATATACCCAACGATCTTGCTTTCCATGACCCTCGGGAGGATAGCAAAAGCAGGTACCCCAACAGCCCAATTGGACGGGCAGGGACGGACGGTCCTAAGAAGGAGAGAGAGAGAGAGATAGAGTTTTCTCTAAATAAAACACAAAGCATCACGGGTGGACAAAACAACCAAACAGTATACCAAAATGGCCAACGAGAGACCCAATTCCTCAAAACACACAAGTACATCTGTGTCGACGAAAACATAACATTGAAGACAAAATAACGAGATACAAACCCAACAAAGTCGTCCTCCCAAACATACGAAACACAACAGAGCCACATCAAACAAAATCTAACCACAAACTCTAGACAATACGAAAATACAAAAATGCAACTGAAAATACGAGATGTCCACCCCAACGTTACCGAAAACAGCACCCAGTGGCTAAGAGCCCCAACATAAAGAAGACACATGTAAGAAATGGCACACTATAGGCTCATCCCCAACCCCCCAAATCTGCGCGAAAACCCACGTAATTAGCTAGGGAACAATCAAAGTCGAAAAATGTTTTAAATAGCAACCTCTGTCCCCAAGATACTGCTTTCCATAAATAGGAACAATGTCTCGAACCCTAAGCAGTGTAAGTTCCAATTGCTCGCCTGCTAAAAATCCTTTTATTTTGGTAGAGGGGATATAGATAAAATCGCTAGGGGAATAATGTCGCGAACCAATCCTAATACGGATTTTATTCGAGCTTTATAAGGTCTTGAATATTCTTACATTGCTCAAATGAGTAACAACGTCAAAAAAAAAAAAAAAAATTTATGCTCTGAATGTAATGCGTGAAGAGTGTGCGTGAATGCGTTCAGTGACGAGTCGGAGATTGGGGAATATCCCTAATGCTCGGGCGAATTCACCAAAGAGCGCAAACAGTATGATTGAGAGCAAGAACGGGAGTCCGCACGAACCTCCGCCAAAGAAAACGGAGTGTTGCAGTCGCGGACAATAATATAGTCCCGTTTTGCTGAATGCAAGAATGCAAGTGGGGTAAAGGGGAGCACAACAAAAAAAACGAGAAATCACTTTTTGATTAGCTGCGAAATCGACCAGATCTAGCTCGAAGAACATCCGTACGGATTTTGGCAAAAAGTTTTGAGATTATAAAATTAAATCTATTAAATTGATTAAGATAAATAAGAGGCTATTAGTGGAATAGCTAAGTTTAATTTAGAAAAGTGTCAAGAAAAAAAGGTGAAAGAAAGGAGAGGAGCAGGTGAGGAAGGAAAAATACAAGCGGCAGGACAGACTCAATTTACCTACAGGACAGATCTTTGCGGACAAAGGAAGCAGATAAGTAGAGTTATATATATTATAGTAGTGGAATATTTCATAGAACCGCGGTAGGTAGGATAAAAGCATAATTTTTATTACGTTGGTTTTCGTTCCGAAATAATCCCAGAAAAGCGGGACACGCGACCCGTTCACACAACCATTTAAAATTCGGGAAGTAGCGATAGTGGGCCATTCCATAGGCGACCACCATTTTGTTTAACCACCCAACCAATTCGCGAAATAAAACGCCATTTCTCCTCAGCGGAGTTTTATAACGAAAAAAAAAAATCCTTTCTTTTAAATTTTCCACTCGTCAAAATTTACTTTTATCATCGGGAAGTTGTTCGGTAAGGTTTCACAATTCCTTAGAAAAAAGATTGTGTGGCGCCCACTGTATAAAACCAAAATTGGAATTATCACCTACAAAAAAGGTTAAGTACCCATTTCTTTCAACAGTCTCATAATTTTATTTTAATTGCGAAAGCCCTGAACCCACCCCAGCTGAGCGACCGAGGCGGTAGCATCCAACCGGCTACCTGTTGCACTTTTCCCCGCCATATACCACCGGCGAATTTGCATCGACGATTTGACGTTTCAATACCAATACTCATTATCGACTTTCAACCCATCGGCGCAGCGGCGGCTGCAATTTCTCTCGTGGTTTTTTTGTCTTTCTACGCACATTAGAATCGTCTATTCTTTTACCCCGGAAAAGTGTAACAAATTGGCGCCCAACGTGGGGCTTTGCTTTTCTTTCCGTTTTAATTAAACAAATAACATTTAATTACTCGTTAATGAAATCTTAAATCGATTCGAAGAAAAATCATCTTGTGGCTTGTAGCATATATATATATATACAGTGTACACCAGCTGTGTTGTGTTCGTTGGTTTATCGGGAAGTTTGTGTGTTATTCTTTTTTTCTTTTTTACTTTGTGTTCTTTTATTTTCCCAGGTTGTGTGATTGATCGTTCATAAAACTCGCATATAAGGAATTTGGATTGGAAAACCCTTTGGATAAGAAGTGTGGTGAACGGTGATATCCCTAATCTCAAGTAGGTCGTTTATTTTTTTATTATTTTGCCATATATATCCACATATATTATATACATACATATATATATATATAGTATATACCCACCGGCATTTGAAATTGCATTTCTCGCAAAACAGAATTGCACAGTTGTAGCTGTAGCGGTTTTTTTTATTCGTCACCACAAATAGTGGATTTTTGCTTTCTTGTGTTACATCGGTACGTCATTTTAGAGTTGCCACCAGTTACTTTTTTCGCTGGTGGATATACATTTTTTTTGCTGTCACACTTTTTTTTTATCATTTGATTATTATCGATTGATAACATTTTGCAATATTATATTCGTATTTATTTATTTTTATTCATCCATATTTGTGATTAGGATAATAATATTTTTTGGTGTTTTGTTGGGGATTTGTTTTAAAATTTTACTACGAGACTTATTTGCTTCGGTACTTATTCGTGATTTTTGATTTCGTTAATTTTTCGGTGGAATTGAATCTTTTCCTCGTAACTTTTGTGGTTTATTTTAGTGACCAGTGATACATTTTACTTTTCGCTTTTACTGAATTTTGATTCGTGTGTATTTTTGAAACTTTTATTTGTTGTTACTTTATCTCTTCTTTTGGCCTTTGGAAATCGATGTTCGTTTAACCAACCAATACCTAAGGAAGTTTTTTTTCGTATTCCCTTTGGAATCTCGGGCATATTGGGGATTTTTTTTTCTTGTTCATATAAGTATAGGCATAATTAGCTAGGTCTTTTTTATTAGTTTTATTACAGCTAGTGTTAGTTGCTTCCTTTGTTGTTAGGTGTAGAATACGTAGTCTTTTGGGAATAGGTATAATATATAGCAAAAATAAAATGGAGATTAATAGGTTAGCTCAAGAGGAGTTGTACTACGAGATGGACGTGCGGGGGTTAGCGAGAGGCACGGTCACAGAAATGAGACAGTCGCTTAGGGCAGCAAGAATGCTCGAGCGTAGGGGATCTTTAGGTACAGGTGCCAGTTACCCTTTCTCTTTTGAGGAAGATATAAAGGCTATTGAAGGGAAAGCACAGGAGATAGAAGATCTATTGAAGGATAAGCCTAGCGATCCTAAGTCAGGGGAGTTTTTAAAGATTGTTACAAAGATCGAATGGTGTTTGCGCAGGTTAGATAGAGCTCGCGCTGAGGGCAGTGAAGAGGAAGGTTTCAAGTTGAAACTTCGAAACCAGTTAGTAGGCTTGGCGGCAAAACTTGAGTTCGGCGACGAAGATGAAACGGAACCTGAGGAAAAAGCAGCTCCGTCCAGGGTAGCAGTAAGGCCCGCACCACCATCGCCAACTATACAACCTCTAAGGGTAGTGCAACAAACCGAACCTTTACAACAACAACAACAACAACAGCCATTTATTGAAGTAGTACCTGTCGCTCAAGATAGATGCACCGAGCGAATTGAGAAGTGGGACGTTAAGTTTACTGGGGAACGCTGTGGGGCTTCTGTAAATGCATTTTTAGAGAGAGTTGAGGAGCTTAGGCAAGCAAGGAGCGTTTCAGAAACGCACCTTTTTAGGTCGGCAGTTGATTTATTCACCGGGAAGGCACTCATCTGGTTTAGGGCGATCCGAGAAAATGTTAGGACATGGAATGAGTTGGTATGCGAGCTCAAAGCAGAGTTCCTACCACCAAACTATGATGATCTCCTCATGGATGAAATCAGGCGACGTACACAAGGACAGGCGGAGTCGATTGGTGTATACGTCGCCACGATGTCGAACATGTTCAGGAGATTATCAGAACCATTGTCTGAACGAAGGAAGCTTGCTATTCTTCAGAAAAATCTGGCACCATTCTACCAGACACAGCTTGGACTCGCGGACCCGAGAACGGTAAGCGATCTTGTTGCTCTGGGTAGACGTTTAGAGACGGTTAGGGCGAATGTGGAGACTTTCACTCCTCCACCTAGTAATCGGTCTAGGAACTTGCTGGAACCCGATTTAGCATACGTTGCGGTCGAGGAACCAGTAGTGGCGGTTGTAAGTAGAGAACCTCAAACGGTGAGGTGCTTTAACTGCAATCAGGAAGGGCATTTTGCCAGTAGGTGTTCTGCTCCTAGGAGATGTGTAGGCTGTGGGCAACAGGGGGTTGTTCGCAGAAACTGTAGGAATTGTTCGGGAAACGGTCAACGCACTCTCGGGTCGGCATTGAATTCCCTGATTAGGTCGCCTGCTGGTAACCAGTTGGCTTGTGGGGAAGTTGTCCAGTTAGGTTTCGCACTTGACGAAAATTGCAACGATAGGCGTCCATACCTTAGGGTCAGCATTTATGGGGTTAACTTGTTAGGTTTATTGGATTCAGGCGCTTCACGCTCTATTATAGGTAGGAATGGATGGACGATATTAAAAGATTTAGGTTCAGTTTTACAAAAAGGCAACGTAGATAGGGTCACTCTAGCGGATGGCGTAGGGATAGGTGTAGAAGGTGTCGTAATGTTGCCAATGATAGTGCAGGGAAAAGTTGTGTTGTTGGAGTGTCTTGTTATTCCTAGTCTTCCGCAAGTTCTTATTTTAGGGGCCGATTTCTGGAAGCTTTCAGGAATCGTGCCGGATTTAGCTTCAGGTCAGTGGAGTTTTTCAAACCAAAGCTTGCTGGCTTCAATTACTGAGAATAGGGACTTATCAGATTTAAACAAGACACAACAACAACTGTTAGGTAGCTTTACAGAAGAAATATTTAGGGACATGCCTGAAGGCATTGGTTGCACCCATCTGGTGAAACATAAAATCAGGACCAATGCTGAGCCGATAAAACAACGGTATTATCCGGTTTCTCCAGCAGTCCAGGTCCATATAGATAGGGAATTAGCAGAAATGATTAAGGACGATATCGTTGAGACATCGAATAGCCCTTGGGCTTCTCCTATAGTCATGATTAGGAAAAAGGATAATAGTTATAGGTTTTGTGTAGATTATAGGAAACTTAACAAGGTGACTGAAAGGGATGCTTATCCTCTTCCCTTCATTTCAGCTACCTTGGATAAGCTTAGGGACGCGAAATTTCTGTCTTCTCTAGACATCAAATCTGCTTATTGGCAAATACCAGTTGAGGAAAGTTCACGGCCTTATACTGCTTTTACTGTCCCAAATAGGGGACTGTTTCAGTTTAAAAGGATGCCTTTTGGATTGCATAATGCCCCCGCGACGTGGCAGCGATTTATAGACAACGTGCTTGGAGCCGATTTGGAACCGCACGTCTTTGTCTACCTCGACGACATAATAATCGTTACCAATTCGTTCGAGAGGCACTTAGAAATTTTAAAGGAGGTATTTAGGCGATTGACAGAGGCAGGTTTGAAAGTTAGTCGGGAGAAGTGCAATTTTTGTAGACCATCCCTTAAATTTTTAGGTTATGTAGTAGATCGCAACGGCCTCCATGTAGACCCAGAGAAGGTCGAAAGTATGTTGAATATTCCAACCCCTAAAAATGTAAAAGAAGTGAGGAGCTTCGTCGGAACGGTATCCTGGTATAGGAGATTTGTGCCAAACTTCGCAAGTTTGGTTAAACCGATGACCGAGTTGCTCAAGAAAAGTAGGAAATTTTGTCTAGCTGTGTTATGGGCTATAGAGAAACTAAGACCACAGATAAGTAATATACAGATGTCTCACGCCAATGTAAAAAAATGCTGTACTTTTTGCGTTCGTCCAACAAAAGATCGTCCAACAAATCGATGGTGAAAACAAAAACCCACCACACCTCATTCGAAAAGTGGTTGATTTTTTGTTTCAATGAATGCTACTTTTAGTTGAATTATGACCGCACGCAGAAAGGCATGTGCGCAGCGTGATGCTTTATTTAATTCCACACTGAACAGTGGGTTAAAGGGTAAGGAAAGAAAGGATAAGGAAAGGAAAGGGTAAGGAAGGAAAGGATTCGTTCTTTCGTATTGCCAATGCCTTATGATTGTGCGCCGGCGGGGGGATGTGCAGTGAGGAAATATTCGGTGATGTAATGCATGATGGTTTTTGTTGGGAAGAGCAGCCGATTTGGTTTTGGATTCGTTTTGCTGAAAAGGTACCTCTTTGCGATATAAACATTTCAATTTGGGGTAGGTATGCATTCACATTATTTTTAGGGTTTTCATTATATTCGATACAATTGTATGTCAAATTTTAGACTTATGTAATTTTCTTTTGAATATAATTAATTAATTAATTAGGTAATAGGTACCCTATTAGGTAGGATCAATAACATTTAAATTGACAACTGTTGGGTTTTCTTCCCTGTTAATAAATAAAGTAGGATAACGAAAAAAAAATTCTGCGTTTTCAAGTTCCTGTTGTAGGAAATACGTAGATTGTCTGTATAGATGACATTATGTAACTAGGTACCTACAAAATTTCGAACTCGAGATATTAATCAATTCTGATATTACGATGATAGAGAAACTCAAAAAAGTAGGTCGCAAAATTCTGTTCGGTCTGTCCGTCCTTCCACAGGCCTACAGCCTATACGGCTTCCCGGATTACGTTTAAATCTCGGATTTGGAGTTTTTGGGCTTAAGTTCGGGAGGTTTTTTTTTTTTTTGCATGGTAACCTTAACATTAATGGTAGGTAGGTACTTCCTGTATAAAATGTTCATACCAGTTTGATTTGATCGAAAACGCCTCCAACGATTTCAACCAAAATTGATATTTAGGTAAGCTTAGGTAGGTGAGGTTACCATAACTGCGTACCCAGTTTTTGGCTAAAAATTCGAACAACGGTACTTTTGAAATTTCAACATACATATCTCGAAAACGGTCGATCCGATTGTAACACAAATTCATTCCTAATTAAAATGCGTTAATTTATAACTTAATACCAAGCTCAATTTTTCTTTTATCGTTCAATGAATTTTTGAAAATAGTAGTAATTTTGTGAAAATTAAGTTTTGTTTAGTTTACCTGAAAACGGCAATATCGATTTTGACCAAAATGGAAACTTAGAGTCAAATTGATGTTTTCAAAATTATTGTGTCCTTAATTTAAATCCCGCAAAAACCCAAATTCCAACTCAGGGTTTTTTTCACTGCGCCACCTCTCGCGAACGTCTGACAAACATCCGAGAGTATAACTGTCTTGAAAGGGCTTCTCGGTTAGCCGTTTGGAATCGGCATAAAATTGTAGATCCCTTCCATTCGTTCCAAAAATGAAATCTCACACAAAACGAATGGTTGTGAGAAGCTGGGCCTAGGGTCCCTACGGACCTGTTGCGCCAAAAATTATTATTATTATTATTAATTTTAAATTCGAATAACCGAAAACGCTAATTTTAAAAACTACTCATATCTCAAAAGCCCCATCTTCGATTCCGCGAAAACTCAAATAAACGAAGTAATGCTTACATCCCGAACAATAACTTATAATCAGCTTTCAGCTCAATAGTAAGCAATGTTATTTCTTAAACTAAACATTGCAATATTTGGTACTGTTTTATCTGAACAATCTTACAAAAACCGCTCTAACGATTTTGAACAAAATACATATTGAAGATAGCGTTAGTATTCTAAACAAGATCCCGTAGGTATATCTTAACATAATGCCAACCATTTGGGGCTCACACAATAAGAAAATCGAACTTTGGGGTGCAACCACACACGAGCATCGGGATATTCAATTTATTTACTTTCGACAATTGCCTGTTACTGAGAGCTTTAACTTTTAAAAGCTTATATTGTTATCTGATATAACTGCCAAATGAGATGAATATCCAAAAGTGGACTTTGTTTTCTTTTATCTAGTATCGAGAATGTTTAGTTCGACCCAGTCGTGCACTTTATTTCATTTACATGCCTGTAATCACTATGCAAAAGAGGAATAAAAAATAGTATTGTTCATCCCTGAAAATCAATCAAAACGCTCTGACTTTGTATCATGAATGCCTTTTAACATTATAATAATAAAACAATCACGTATTTTTAACTTTCGCTATTACGTAGTGAGAGAAAGATATTGTATTCGTTCAAAATTTCGAACTGGAGATGTTAAGCTAAATTAATAAGCAATATTATTGTTCAAACTAAGCATTGCAATATTTGGTAGGTAGGTAGGTACAGTTTGGTCTGCAAAATTTTACAAAAACCGTTCTAACGATTTTGATCAAAATCCATATTAAAGTTTAAATAAGTATCCTAAATAAGATCCTCCAATTATTTTTTTCTCAAAAAAATTCGAATAAATCGGTTTTTTAATTATTTCTCAAAGTGATTACCCAAATCCCGATCTGCCTCCGTATACATATTTTTATATAACTCAACACCTTACTGCCAATAAAAATGTAATGACAACTGCAAAAAACGCATTTTTAGCAAATATTTCCCACTTCTTCTTTCTTTCAATCGTAATTGATTATGGACCTTAAGATAATTCCAACCACTTGGAGAGTTACACAATCAAAAACTCCCACTTCATTTGCACCCCCACACACGTCCATCGGCATATTCGGTCTATAACTGCTAGTGGAAATTAAAAAACAAATCTCTAAAACCTTACATATAAATATCTATGTAAAGATATCGGACTAATACGAACTACACTTTGCTTTGAAGTCAAAATTCTTGTAAAGTGTAAGAGTTTTTAAAACTCTCTTGCAACAGTTCAATTGCTTCAACTTATAAAAACTCGCATTGTTATTATTGATATGTAGGTATGCACTGCCCAAAAGCGAATTTTATTTAACAATATTCATTTTTAATATTTTATAAACTGTTTCTTTTATCGAGCATTGCATAACGAAAACCCTAAAAATAATGTGAATGCATACCTACCCAAACAAGAAAATTAAAATTGTATCCCCAGCCGAAATGGAAATAAATTGTTCATATCGCTTTAGATACTTTTTCAGCAAAACGAATCCAAAACCAGATCGGCTGCTCTTCCCAACAAAAACCATCATGCATTACATCACCGAATATTTCCTCACTGCACATCCCCCCGCCGGCGCACAATCATAAGGCATTGACAATACGAAAGAACGAAAGACGACATTTGTCCTTTCGCTTTCCTTTTACCTTGTATCCTTTCTTTCCTTACCCTTTAACCCACTGTTCAGTGTGGAATTAAATATACCTGCCCCAAAAAGCATCACGCTGCGCACATGCTTTTCTGCGTGCGGTCATAATTCAACTAAAAGTAGCATTCATTGAAACAAAAAATCAACCACTTTTCGAATGAGGTGTGGTGGGTTTTTGTTTTCACCATCGATTTGTTGGACGATCTTTGTTGGACGAACGCAAAAAGTACAGCATTTTTTTACATTGGCGTGAGACATCTGTATATTACTTATCTGTGCTAAGACCATATCTCGAAGGGGTTAAGTTCACGGTCATTACCGACCATTATTCCTTGGTATGGCTTAGTAAGTTGAAAGATCCTGCAGGTAGATTAGCGCGTTGGGCTGTTCGTTTACAACAGTTCGATTTCGAGATTATACATAGGAAAGGTAGGGATCATGTAGTGCCAGATATGCTCTCCAGGAGCGTGCCAGAGATAGCTGGGATTGAAGAGCACAGGTCCGATCCGTGGATAATCCGGATGATCGAAAAGGTTGAAGAAAAGCCGTTGGACTTTCCAACGTGGCGAGTTGAGCAGGGAATTTTATACAAGTTTGTGAAGGCAAGTCACATATTGGTCCATGATCAGAACTCAGAGTGGAAGATGGTCGTTGGGAAAAAGGATAGGGCTAGTATACTAGGGAATTGTCACGATAATCCGCTAGCGGGACATATGGGGGTTAGGAAGACTTTAGCTAGGATATCAGAGAAGTACTATTGGCCCAAAATGAGGTCCGATATTACGAAATATGTTAGGAGTTGCAAAGTTTGTCAAAGTGTGAAACCGGTCAACGACAAGCCGGCTGGGTATATGACGGAGAGGAAAGGGGTAACCAATCCGTGGGAGATGGTTTCGGTGGATTTAGTTGGTCCACTTCCCAAATCGAGTAGGGGTTTTGTGTATATCTTAACAGTCGTTGATTATTTTACTAAGTTCCCTTTATTATTCGCTCTTAGGTCGGCTACGGCAAAAGCCGTTTGTAAAGAGTTGGAAGAAAACGTTTTTCTTTTGTTTGGTGTTCCAAAATACCTTGTCTGCGATAATGGTCCACAATTTAGGAGTAGGGAACTGAGAGCTCTTTGTGAAGAGTATGGTTCCACTATTAGGTTTACCGCTCATTACCACCCGCAAGCAAACCCGGCGGAAAGAATAAACCAGATAATAAAAACAACACTAAGATCGTATGTATCTGACAACCATAGGGTTTGGGATAAACAATTAGCTAAGGTAGCGTGCTGTATACGCACAGCAACGCATGACGTATTGGGGGTATCTCCGTACTATGCGAATTTTGGTGTAGGCGCAGTGGCTTAGTGGTTAGTGTGTTGGACTACTAAGCGAGGGGCTCAGGTTCGAATCCCGCGAAAACCCAAATTCCAACTTAGGGTTTTTTTCCGCTGCGCCACCTCTCGCGAGCGTCTGACAAACATCCGAGAGTATAACTGTCTTGAAAAAGCTTCTCAATTAGCCGTTTGGAATCGGCATAAAATTGTAGATCCCTTCCATTCGTTCCAAAAATGAAAACTCACACAAAACGAATGGTTGTGAGAAGCTAGGCCCAGGGTCCCTACGACCTGTAGCGCCAACTATTTATTTTTTTTTTTTTTTTTTATGGTGACTTTTGGGTGATCGTCCTTAACCACTATACCGTGTGAGGGGAGCATAAATACGGATCCAGGGGAACAATTTAGGCAACTTAGGTTAGAGATAGGCAAACGATTAGAAGCGGCATCCAAGAAGTCAGCGCAGGCATATAATCTTCGGAGAAGGGACGTGCAATACCTTCCGAATGAACTAGTTTGGAGAAAAAATTATGTCCTCTCGGACGCCGCAAATTACTACACCGCAAAGTTGGCCCCAAAATACGTCGGCCCTTTTCAAATTAAAAATAGAGTATCAGCGTGGACGTATACTCTCGAGGATAGCGATGGCAACGAGAAAGGTACTTGGAACGTAAAAGACCTTAAGCCTTACTGCGATGATCCTGGACGTTAAAGGAATGAGTCGTGTAACAGAAAGGTTACGCAAAGTGGTACTGAGAGCAAATAGCTCTGTGATGTACATTACCTCTCGCAAGGTGCGATTGAGAAGTCGATGTTATGTGGTTGTGATGTTTACTCCGGTCTTTCTTAACGAAATACCAGTCTTGCCTCTTCGGGAGGTAAGGAAGGAGTTTGTTGCGTTCAAAAACGCTCCAAAAAAAGTGTGGTCGTCTCCCACCTTTCCACCTCCCGACCCCTTCCTTGTTTTTGACCATTTCGTCCTCCCGCTATTCTCTTGAGGAAGTGGCATAGCCGATCTTGTTGGGTATATTCATATACCCAACGATCTTGCTTTCCATGACCCTCGGGAGGATAGCAAAAGCAGGTACCCCAACAGCCCAATTGGACGGGCAGGGACGGACGGTCCTAAGAAGGAGAGAGAGAGAGAGATAGAGTTTTCTCTAAATAAAACACAAAGCATCACGGGTGGACAAAACAACCAAACAGTATACCAAAATGGCCAACGAGAGACCCAATTCCTCAAAACACACAAGTACATCTGTGTCGACGAAAACATAACATTGAAGACAAAATAACGAGATACAAACCCAACAAAGTCGTCCTCCCAAACATACGAAACACAACAGAGCCACATCAAACAAAATCTAACCACAAACTCTAGACAATACGAAAATACAAAAATGCAACTGAAAATACGAGATGTCCACCCCAACGTTACCGAAAACAGCACCCAGTGGCTAAGAGCCCCAACATAAAGAAGACACATGTAAGAAATGGCACACTATAGGCTCATCCCCAACCCCCCAAATCTGCGCGAAAACCCACGTAATTAGCTAGGGAACAATCAAAGTCGAAAAATGTTTTAAATAGCAACCTCTGTCCCCAAGATACTGCTTTCCATAAATAGGAACAATGTCTCGAACCCTAAGCAGTGTAAGTTCCAATTGCTCGCCTGCTAAAAATCCTTTTATTTTGGTAGAGGGGATATAGATAAAATCGCTAGGGGAATAATGTCGCGAACCAATCCTAATACGGATTTTATTCGAGCTTTATAAGGTCTTGAATATTCTTACATTGCTCAAATGAGTAACAACGTCAAAAAAAAAAAAAAAAAATTTATGCTCTGAATGTAATGCGTGAAGAGTGTGCGTGAATGCGTTCAGTGACGAGTCGGAGATTGGGGAATATCCCTAATGCTCGGGCGAATTCACCAAAGAGCGCAAACAGTATGATTGAGAGCAAGAACGGGAGTCCGCACGAACCTCCGCCAAAGAAAACGGAGTGTTGCAGTCGCGGACAATAATATAGTCCCGTTTTGCTGAATGCAAGAATGCAAGTGGGGTAAAGGGGAGCACAACAAAAAAAACGAGAAATCACTTTTTGATTAGCTGCGAAATCGACCAGATCTAGCTCGAAGAACATCCGTACGGATTTTGGCAAAAAGTTTTGAGATTATAAAATTAAATCTATTAAATTGATTAAGATAAATAAGAGGCTATTAGTGGAATAGCTAAGTTTAATTTAGAAAAGTGTCAAGAAAAAAAGGTGAAAGAAAGGAGAGGAGCAGGTGAGGAAGGAAAAATACAAGCGGCAGGACAGACTCAATTTACCTACAGGACAGATCTTTGGGGACAAAGGAAGCAGATAAGTAGAGTTATATATATTATAGTAGTGGAATATTTCATAGAACCGCGGTAGGTAGGATAAAAGCATAATTTTTATTACGTTGGTTTTCGTTCCGAAATAATCCCAGAAAAGCGGGACACGCGACCCGTTCACACAACCATTTAAAATTCGGGAAGTAGCGATAGTGGGCCATTCCATAGGCGACCACCATTTTGTTTAACCACCCAACCAATTCGCGAAATAAAACGCCATTTCTCCTCAGCGGAGTTTTATAACGAAAAAAAAAAAATCCTTTCTTTTAAATTTTCCACTCGTCAAAATTTACTTTTATCATCGGGAAGTTGTTCGGTAAGGTTTCACAATTCCTTAGAAAAAAGATTGTGTGGCGCCCACTGTATAAAACCAAAATTGGATTTATCACCTACAAAAAAGGTTAAGTACCCATTTCCTTCAACAGTCTCATAATTTTATTTTAATTGCGAAAGCCCTGAACCCACCCCAGCTGAGCGACCGAGGCGGTAGCATCCAACCGGCTACCTGTTGCACTTTTCCCCGCCATATACCACCGGCGAATTTGCATCGACGATTTGACGTTTCAATACCAATACTCATTATCGACTTTCAACCCATCGGCGCAGCGGCGGCTGCAATTTCTCTCGTGGTTTTTTTGTCTTTCTACGCACATTAGAATCGTCTATTCTTTTACCCCGGAAAAGTGTAACAAAGTGACGACTTTATTTTAACAATCAAACGTATTTTGTGTGTGTGTGCAGAGAGAGAACTATGGTGTTATTATGAAAAGTATAATGCTTTGTCTAAGAATTATTCCAATCTAAGCGGACCAGATGTATAAACTGCGGTTTTTATTATATTTCGAACTGATTGTAAACACTTTAAATAAGTTCTTAAAAAACTCTCGCCTTCTAAAATTAAAAATTATTAATTTGATTGATATGGCAACACCCCCGACAAGCAACTGAAATGTCGTTGTACAGAATTTTTGCACTATGGCTGGTGGCATGGTCGTCTTTTGAAAGCAACTGTTGCCACAACTCGTCTATGATCCTTATTGTTTTATTTTCGTGATCTGATTCGGATCAGATCACGCTGATAATAAAACACGGCTAGTGTTAACTTGCGAACTAACTGACAAACACCACGCGGCGTAGCTGGTATATTGCATCCAGAGTGGTGACGGATGACGCTATCAAATATGCAACTGCATCGTTTGAGGGTTTCAAATCACCAGGTTCGAAAAATTTAGCCTGGACACTAAAAATGATTATTAGTATCGCGGCTTGTCATTTCGCTCATCACTGTCCAGTGTCCAATTTTCTGGAGTCCTTAAAAAAGTGCTAAAGCTGATAATAGTATTTACTGTGGCACAATTTAAGACCATTTGCTTAAGATAGGTGCCAGCTAAGCTGCTGTTTTAGATATAATTGAGTCATTCTTTTTTAACATTTAGAAAACTCCGCAGGTAATCGTTGAGCTTCTCTTCGCTTCGCCTAGTTGTCGCTGTGCTCTAAAGTGTCAAAGCCCATATAATTGAATTTCCTTAGACTCAGCTGTGTCTTTTCGAAGCACACCAGTTAGATGCGTTAGATGCAGGCTAAGCATGTGCGCCATTGCCCATGGATAAAAACAATCCCTATTGCTCCATTCAACCGTGCAAACGTTAAATTATCACACGTTATGATGTGCAGAAAGGAATTCAAAAGTAACCGCAACATCATGCGACAGCATCGAACGATTTACACTCCATCATGAAAGAAATGAGATAAACCGAAAGAGAACAAAAAACCGACTCTCTGTCAAAACTCAGAACGGCCGGACGTTACATCTAACGTCGGCTTGCCCGCAGCGACAAAGAGGTAAAGAAATGAAGAAGTGTTAACCAACAAAAACGAAAAAAATAAATAAAAATAAACAGCAACACCTCTGTATATCAGAATTCAATCAGATCTACAAAGTGGAGGGATGGCAGCAGAAAATGGGAGCAAATCTGGAGTAGGCGGTCAGGGTAAGCACGCTGTGGACTTTCCCTACTTGGGAATATACGACGGTTCTTGGTCCTTTTATCCGAGTCGGAGAAGGAATCGTGAATCTCCTTCGATGTGGGCGTCCCACCTCAAACCTTACACACGCTCAACGAATGGCGATTCGGTGTAACACTCCATCGTGGCACAGTCACTGGGGACGATTTTTGCTCATTAACGCCTTCTCACGCAAGAGACGCGCTCTGCGGTTAATTAGCGTTCGAACACAAAGAAGGCTGCCCTTAGTGTGACGCTCGATGATGGATGATCGGCTTTGTACGACGCCGAACTGGCCACTGATTGGATGCTGGTTCTGATGAGTGAGGTGATGTAGCCACGGTACCGTGGAAAATGGATGATGGTGGTTAAGAGTTGGATGGGGAGTAGGATCAAGGAAATCATCCGGCACGGGAAGATTGATGAAGGTAGCCATTTTACACTTGTTCCGTCGGTTCCATGTTTGGATCGCGCTGATGTGATTAAAAAAAAAATGTGTATGATATCAATTTTGGTGTCTTGTGTTTTGACCACTTTGAAGCGGTTAACATGGAGCGTATTGCCTCGCAGAAAAATGGTCTTGACATTTGAAACGCATATAGGTACCTATTTAATGCAATATTTATTTTATTTTTTTTTTATTTTATTGACTCCAAAAATAATACAATTTACATTTTTCTAATTTTAAGTTTAACTTAAGTCTTTAAATGGTTTGGCCGAAGGCCGTCTACCAGACTGACACTTATATTACACATGATAAGAAAATAAATATGTATTTACATTTATTGTTACTTTCTGCAACTTTCAAAGTTTTTACAATTTTCTGAGCAAGATTTTTAAAAAGTTTCCTGAACTATGCATGTTCTATAACGAATAGCGCTTAAGCAATATTGGTAAAGAATGTCCCAACTTCGTTCACCGTTCAAAATGTTGATTGTCTCCTCTAAATTTAGCGTGGCTACACCAAAGAAGCGTTTACGGAATTCCTTGAGTATGGGGCATAACTCCCAGGAAATGGAACACATCCTCCCGTTCTCTACGATTGCACAAGTCACACAATAATGGTAGCTCTGTCGATGGGGAATGTAATTCAGACTAAGGAGTTCACCTCTTACTTTGAATATTAAGCTGATTTTTTCAGAATTGTTGTACGCTAAGAAGTAAGGTTTTTTGCTTTAAGTAGTGGTTTACTTAACTGTAGTAAGTCCTGTATATAGACGATTCAGCCTCCTTAATGTACCTATCATACTCATACATCATATTACCAGCTTTCTTCAGCAGGGCATCAAATTTTGTTTGAAGTGAATCGGGGTTTTCGTCGGCTGATATTGAAAATATTTCTGAGGATTCGACTGCCAGCTTGCTCCACTCATTTACACAAGTTCCACCTGATTTTATAATTTGCGTTAGTACCAATCGTGGAATCCTTTCTTCGCTCGTCGACATAACTTTTACCACATAGTTAAAATGCATTTTAAGGGTATCTAAAAAAATGGGTGCTATTCCCGTTTCAAGATATACCATATAGTTTGGTGATGCACTTGGCAGTCTGAAGGTACCTTTAATAAAATAACGAAGGAACCTTTCCACGGCTTCAAAAGAATGATATCCCCATGCCTGTGCTCCGTAAAACAGAATTGCAATTGCGGTTGCTCTAAAAACTTTATACTTAGCTACGTGAGAAACGTTATTCTTAAGTATGCAACTTCTGCACACAGAACACATGGCACGCTTAGCTTCCGCTAATTTGGCTTGCATATGCTTATCTTGATTTAGGTTAGAAGCGATCAAGACTCCCAGATACTTACACTCCTTAACTATTTCTATTTCCCCTTCAAAAGTCCACTTTTCCCTTCTGGAGTATCTTCCGCCACCGTTTCTAAATATCATCATTTTTGACTTGGAAAGGTTAACCGATAAATTCCAAGTTTTGCAGTAGAGCTGGAGCCTATTTGCCTATTTATCATCAGCTGCATCCCGTCTATAGTTTCAGCTAGGAAGACTATATCGTCAGCAAACATTAGTCCTGGAATATTCTTTCCTCCCATGACAATACCACCCTTCACCGAGTCAGCTGTGTCGTTTATGTACAAATTGAAGAGAAGGGTACTTAGAACACATCCTTGCTTAACGCCCATCGACGTACCAAACTCTTCCGACAGAGATTTCCCGTCCCATATTCGCGCAAGATTTTTATCATAAATTGCTCTAATGACAGATATAATCCTCGTTGAGATTCCATAATTGTAGAGTTTATAAAAAAGTATTTCCCGGGGTATTGAATCGAAAGCTGATCGAAAATCCACAAAAAAAGCATACAGCTTTTTTCCTTTGCTTATATAATAGCCGGCAATATTCATTAGCGAAAAGATTTGGTCCACTGTCGAATGGTTTTTTCTGAACCCCGCTTGAAAAACGTTTAAGATCCTCTTGGTCTCGACCCATTCACTAAGTCTATTGTACAATATTGAGCCAAAGAGCTTCGCTGCTGTATTTAAGAATGATATGCCTCTATAGTTTTTCGGATCCTCAATGCTCCCTTTTTTGTGTAACGGCAGAACAATCGCCTTTTGAAAGCTCGGAGGAACGTCAGCGGTCTCGAAAATCCTATTATACTCCAAAGTAAGGAGACGTAAACATTCTGGTGTGAGATGTTTAAAGTATTCAAACGGTATTCTGTCTTCCCCTGGAGCTTTACCTTTTTTGGCTTTTTCAATAGCCATTTCTACCTCCGCTTGGGAAATTGATGCATCTAGATATTCATCAACTATTAAAGGCGCTGCATACTGAAACGACGGGGTTATTTGGATTGCGTTGAGCAAATTCCTAAAGTGATCTTTAAGTTGTTCAATGCTTCTTTGATCAAAATTTATTTTTTTCGCGTTGCAAAGTTCTTTGTATCCTTTGTTTGCCGTTGCGTAGAGGATTCCAAAGTTAGTATTGTTGGTCCTTCGGAATAATTTTAAATATGCAAAAGATAAGTTCCTAGCTCTCAAACATTCATTGTCAAACCACTTTCGTTTATTTTCCGAAATCTTCCTTCTTGATTTCTTTAACGCAATATGGCAGCGCAAAGCGGAAGGTGTGTGCTTTCTCGAAAACCTTGCTTATAAAAGAAAATAATAATTAGGAATCCCTATGGCTCAATTGACGTTTGGACAGTTGGCAGTTAAGTGCGATATTGACTTCCTGATTTAGGTACAAGTACAACAATTGGCTGAGAAATACATATAATGTTCTATGTCAAAGAAAATGAAAAAAAAAATGTAGGTATAGATACCAAACGGTTCTAGGTTTCACTGGCTACCCAGAAATTAATAAAATTCAATCTAATAACAATAAAGGGGCAGCTCTGTACCCGAAAGAAAATTTTTGAGAACATACCAAAATACCCACAGTACAACTATTATTATCAAAAGATCGAATATAAGTTCCAATGTTTCATAGAGTCAGGTATGTTCCTTTACTTTTAAATCTTACGAATTTTTACGAATTTTTACTCAATGCCGTTCCTTAACTCGAAAAATTCGTAAAAGAGAGCAAGATATTTCCCCTCCACCAGTGGCGTGGCGTGAACATTTTTAAACGGGAAGTCAAAGCAAAATTAATTAATGCCAACTGAATTTTTAAACGCAAATTTTTCGCACAAGCGACAATAAGAAAAGAAGAAGTGAAAGAAAATCGAATAACTCGAAGAAAAGCGCGTTATTTTGTTCATATCATAACCAGTGGCGGATTTGCCCTAAGGCCCAGTAGGCCCGGGCCTAGAGTGGCCGGATATTAAGGGCGGCAAATCGTGCCAAATAAAATAATAATAACACACACAAATCATGATATGCACGATTCCACAACCCATCAAACCTCCATAACACAGCCAACAGCGACATAGCCTACACCATTACCTATTCATATTCATCCTTGTCGCATGTTTTGGTTAGAGAGAGAGAGTTATAAGCACCTACTGTACCATTTTATTCTCTTACAGTTTATACGATTTTTGAGTAGGTGCAAGGCAAAGTGCAGTCGGAAGTGATCCCAGATTGGGGGAAAAGGGGAAAAAAGGGGGAAGAGATTTTTTGGGGTGAAAACAATCTAAATAGGGGAACAAAACATGTAACATACATTTTATTTAAATAAAGTCTTCCAAAGACTACTCTATTTTTAAAACTCATTCAATGATAATAATCTTAAATGGGCCCATGTTACGTATCACTTACAACTTTGTTTCATGTTGCATGTATCCATTATTTGGCGCATGGCGTTTCATATGTCAATTTTTTCGTCATTTTTTCTCTTTTTGAACAGCAGTCACTCACCTTTATGTTTATTACATAATTTTTTTTTTTTTGTATTTTTCCCATGCTTTGAAAAAAGAATTACTTTTTATTTTTAGAAAACAAATATAGAATTCGGTCCACGTCCACGTTTTTTGCTTATTTGTAAGATATTATATAAAAGATAAGATATATAATAAAACATAAAATGTTAAAATTAAACTTAAAAAAGTGTTTTTTTTTTTTGGGGAAAAAAGGGATTTTTATTTTTGAAAGAGGGGACAAAATATAATTTTGGTGGCAAAAAAGGGGAATTTTTGTATTATTGATCTGGGATCCCTGAGTCGGAGTATCTGTTTTCTGATCTGCAAGGGCATGTTTGTATTTTTGACTGGAATATTTTAGTAACGCTGGCTTATGGTGTCTATGATTAGGGTTGTATGTAGGGTTCCTATTAGACCGATCTCTTTACATAGATATACATATACATTATACATGTAAGATATAATTGAATTGAATTTGTATTAGAAGTTATAATTCGGTAGTAATTTTTGAAAAATAATTACAAAACTTATTTATTCGATTTTTTTTTTTTTCAGAAAAACTAAGTATTTGAATTCCTCAGAGGCATAGAAATCGGCTTCTCAGCCACGTTAATACAGAAATAACAGAACTTTTAAATAATGACAATGTAATCAGGAGATTGAGACGTATAAAACCTCTTGATCTGTAAGATTTGGCTAGGGCTAAGAAATTAGGTATTGATTTCAAACAAAACAAATTTAAAAATCCGACAAACGGCGGATTTATCTCTTTAAATTCATTGAATAATTCAAAAATAAATTATGCTGATTAGTCGTACGACTAGGTGCAATCTTATTCGGGATGGCGAATGTCAGTCCCCCGGGAGTTTTTTTAGATGAGTTAAAGTCCATCACTATTGCAGGAGCATCCCTCGCGTACTACCTCTGCAATGTCTTTCGATGATTTATTACTTCCAGCGAATTCCCAACAAAAAAAAAAAAAAAAAGTATTTGATCTTTATTAGCGCGTTTTATTATCCTAAATATGTATTTCGATCAAAATCGTTAGAGCGGTTTTTGTAAAATGAGCCAGACAAAACAGTACCTACATACCTACCAAATATAGCCATGTTTAGTTTGAAAATTAACATTGGTTAACTATGTATTTAGTTGAAAACCGATTATAAGTTATTGTTCAGGATGTACGCATTGCTTCGTTTTTAAAGTTTTATCGAAATTTAAGATTGGGTTTTCGAGATATGAGCAATTTTTAAAATAAGCGTTTTCGGTGCTTCGAATTGAAAATTGAGGACACAATAGTTTTGTAAACATCCATTTGATTCTAAGTTTGCATTTTGGTCAAAATCACTATTGCCATTTTCCGGTAAACTGAAAAAAAAACTGAATTTTAAAAAATTCCTTTTTTCAAAAATCCATTGTACGATAATAGATATAGAGAAAAACTGAGTTTGCTATTAAGTTATAAATGACCACATTACCTTATCAATTATTTTTTGTTACAATCGTATAGAGCGTTTTCGAGATATGTCGAAATTTCAAAAGTACCGTTGTTCGAATTTTTAGCCATAAACTGGGTACGCAGTCATGGTAACCTCACCTACTTAGGCTTAAATATCAATTTTGGTTGAAATCGTTAGAGCCGTTTTCGATCAAATCAAACTGGTACGAAAATTTTATATGGAAAGTACCATTAGAATTGAGGTTACCTTCCAAAAAAAAGACGCTCCCGAACTGTAAGACCAAAAACTCCAAATCCGAGGTTTGAACGTAATCCAGGAAGCCGTTTAGGCTGTAGGCCTGTGGAAGGACGGACAAACAGACAGACAGACGGACAGACCGGACAGAATTTTGCGACCCGCTTTTTTGAGTTCCTCTATCATCGTAATATCAGAATTGATTAATATCTCGAGTTCGAAATTTGGTACGAAAACAATACCTACCTACTGAATAAAATGCCTTCGCAATTAGCTATTATTCAGCTTGAGTACCTAATAATTTACTGCAAAGTTTAAACTTAACGTTTACCCATTTATTACGTCTTTTGAGCTCTTCTCCAAGAAGTTCCTTAATGTAAAGAAGTAAGTTGCGTTAAATACGAGTGTAGATAACCACGTGAACAGGATACTCCTTTGCTAAATAAATGCAATTTTTGTAGAAAATACTTTTGTACCTATTGCAGTTCAAATCTATCAAAATAAAAGTCTTAAAGGGAATGCAACATTTTATTGATTTAAGTCTCTTAAATAGAGTTGTCTTAAAACGTTGTTGTGTGAATCATACTTTCAGTTTCATACTTTCGCAGTTTCATAAGAATTTAAGTAGGTACCTACTTTAAAAACGAAAAGAATGCAATAGCTGGCCTTACTACAGTTCCAAATTAGTTTTCTTCTTGTTTCGCCCATTAGTGTACACATTATAGCTGCGATGAAATAAAGCATCGCCTCCTAATATACATCGCGCCTAGATGTATATTACAAACTACCCATATTTCTTATTACATACACAAACCGTCGTTAAGTATCTTGTGCACATTGCCATGGCAGTAACCAGTAGTTTGAGTGGTTTGCACATCCACTGACATTTCTTCGCTGCCATCTATACCTAAAGGTGTAAGATAGTGGTTGTAAGCTGAAATAATAGTAATTTAAATTTTTATATCACAAATGAGAACAGTTTCCGCTTCCACAGGAATTATTTTCTATAAAAAGGCAATGGAAACAACAAACGCATTTATTTTATATGTACATACTTGATTTGGGTCTAGTACATTAAGGAATATTTATTATTAGGTTGGTACGGTAGCTTTTCAAATTATGCACATTCATTGCGTTCTTTTTCGCAGTCATTTGCAACGAACAGTAAAATTCAGAAAATAGGCTGAAACTTCGAAAAATTTAAAAAATGTAACAAAAAAATTATAGGGCAAATGAATGTTTTCATGGAGTAGATCACACAGATTCTTGTATTTAGCAACTTGTAGGTTCAAAATAGTTGCTTTGTATATCCGTTAGCTGCCTGACGTAAGTTGCAAGAAATGTTTTCGACATGTGGATTGAACAAGCGAATTGTTGTTTTTATAGTTTGCGTCTACGGTAAGCAGACAAATTTGTACAAGAATTTCTTGATGAGGTACTGAGATCAGAATTCGATTGTGCCATGATCCGCAATAAAAGTGACGTTCACTGTGGCAGTTCATTTTAGAGGAAATCTAGTCCTGCGAAATTTTGTTGAGTTTAAGCTTCAGGACAAGTCACAATGGAATTGACATAATGCATACCCTCGAACAATATTAAAATCCTTCTGGGTCCAGTAGGGTAAAAATACGTAAATTACACCTTCTTAACATTCAACCGACGGCTGAGACATAATTTTGGCAATTTAAGTTCCATCTACTACCTTTGTTCACTGCGCTTTCTATCTCACGTAGCTACAAACACTCACTCTTGCGAATTGTGCTCATAAAATAAATAAATACCTGCCGTAACAGGACCGCAGAATAAGATTTCTGTACCTATCCATTGGTTTTACCTAGGATTAATTTGATTAATAAAAGCAAAATGCAAATACAAATATAGAACCAACATAGGTATCTGAGTACTGAGCACGACCAACTCCAAAAATCAAAACGACCTACCGAACACAGCTCGCACCACATTCCATTACGTTCCGCACTTGCCCCTTCATTTCATTTTTGACATCTGAACAAAAACAAAAACAAGACAGAAAAAGACAAAATCAACCCACCTCTGCGAGAAACCCACACACCAAAGTGGGCACACCATATATGGTGACGCACCAAAAAACATGTTTACATCTTTTTCTCCATCTCCGCTCGCTACTACTACCCGTCTCGCTTTTCCAGTTGGAAAATCTACACATTTTTCAAACTCCAATGTGCGTGAGAGAGATCACTCCATGCAATAAACCAGTTTGAACGATTTTTCCCAACTCGTTCCATCTACCGTTTGTTCGTCGTCTTCGTTCAAACAAACACTTTTCTTGGCCATTGTCATTCTCCATTCCGGTTTGTTCAACGACGGTGTGTGCGGTGTTGCATTTTTCGAATCTTTTAATCGTGTGTCTTTCAAACGGTCAAACGCAAAGTGAACAACAAACAAAAGCCGCGCGCTCTCTGCAAGCAAATTGTGTTTAACGAATGAAATTACCACAATCGAAATGTAATTCACTCATCCCGACCGAAATCCGAGTTTGATAGGAATTTCCCTTAGCGAAAAACAGGGAATTTCCCAAAACAAAGTGCCAAGTTGAGACGAGAGTGCTGTCGACGAAGGAAACCCATTGCGGCAGTGGTAGTGGTGTGCTCCTGGTTTTCGTCTTTTCTGTGAGGTGGTCCTTTCAATCTTCGCCGCAGAATTTACAAAAAAAAATTTTTTTTAAAAAATAAAGAAAGAAAGAAAAATAATTATTTCAAAGTGCGTTAGTCAAATATAGTGAAAAGGAAGTCGAATCAAATTCGTGTGTGTGTTCTTTTAAAGAAATGTGCGATAGTGAAACAATGTCCAACGGTGACCCGGGTACAGATCAGGATTTGAACAGCTCCATGGAACTGGATACTGATTCAGCAGCTACCCTGTTGCATCAAACAACGCAATCCCTACTGATGGCCAGCAACATGATGATGGTGGTAGCCAATGGCGGCGGTGGCATTGGTTCTGGTGGTGGTGTGGTCTCCGATGGGAAGCTACCATCGGCTACGGTACCATTGTCAGCATCGCCTGGCCCGGCTCATGCTATGGCCGCCATCAATAGTCACGTTAAGGTCAATGTGGAGGAGTTGATTCGGGAGAACTTCGCACTACGCGAAAAGCTAAAGGAGGTGACTGCCGACCGTGACCGCCTAGTGTGCGAAGTGTCCAATCTTCGCCTGGAGCTGGATATGAGCGAGCTAAAGAGATTGCCGCACGAAAGGTAGGAATATTGTTTCTAATTTGATTTCGTCATGTCTAATACCAAATCTTATTTGAAATTCCATTCACGCTACTTATACTTACATATTCCACTGCCGTGCGTGCCCTTGAATAAGCCGCCTTGTTGGGGCATCGTAATCGCTTGCACCACTGTCTGAGACTTTCTTGGATCAGTGCAGATAAGATAAGGGCAACACGAAGGAAATACCCTCGTACATCAGCACTCTCTTATAAAAATGGTATTATGCAAATAGCGTAATCGAAATCGGTATCAGAGAAACGCCGATAACATTAAGTCTGTTGGTGTTGGTGCGCTGTTAATGTGATGAGAAATACCAACAACCGGTTGGTAGGTTGAGAATATATTGTTGTCCGCAAGGAATTTGGGTCAGAAAACTGTTTAGGAGCGATATTTTCGGCTTACTGATCTGCAACGATCGATAAAAATGTCTGTGTGCGTCCCCAGATGGTGGTCAGCACTAAACTTCAACCAAGCTTATATATTTCGGAAGTCAGATCTGCCTAGTTGAACGTATGTCATATTTGCATGAACTCGGAACAGCAGCTAGTGAAATGTAACCAAAAAAAGACACTTGATCTCTCAACGAAACACGCTTACTCAGACCAAATAAGAGTGGCCAACATAGAACTGGTTGCTGTTTTTAAGAACTGTAGGAGGCTTAAGCAGCACTGCAAGTACCTCTTTTGTACAAGAGTAATACAGTTCTATAAAACACAGTCCGATTTTTTTTGGAAAACCAGTTTTGTAAGGGAAAAACACACATTAGTAGGCGACTTGTCGTGCTATGTTATAAACCCCAGGGGATGTTCAATTCCTTTTATGAATTTGAGCATTTTTTCAGGTTCAATTTTGCTGACGAAAGCTTGTCCCATATAACCATGAATTTCCACAAAGAAGGTACACAGTCATTTAATAAATTAATTTATATTTTGCGCAAGTGACAGGTCGACAGTGACCCCTAAGGAACTGAGCTTACCATCTGGTATCATCCTCCTTTAGGTTTGATCCACTATTGAAGGGCTTTTAAGGCTGTCTACCTAGACATAGACTCTAGATGTTACGTCAATAGTAAAGACATACTTTATAGTCCCCATACTGTTTGAGTGTTTTTACTGTTGACTCTTTATTCATTAACACAGCAGAAAGGTTTTGCGGCGGTGCTGCCGATTGAAAACAGAAACGGACATATCTTTATTCTTTGAGATAAACAGAACTCATTTGAAGGCCATTAGGAGCTTAGTATGTTGTTAAGGTGCCTTTTAACCAAGACTTTAGCCAAAGCCTTGACCTAGGACCATAAGAACCTGTTTGGCACACTAAATATTTGGGTATCCATATGAACTGGAGTCTGTAGGCTCTGATGTCACCTATGAAAATTGCCTTTGTAGCCTCTGCAGCTTTGTAATAGGGGATTTACGGATGACTAGTGATAACTGGGTCTTACATTTATTGTGTAGGTATACCTGTATTCAATATGTGACACTCGGGTGTTGATTTCCCACCCCTGCCTTGTACCTGCTTGGACCAATCCACATTGCTTGAGTTGCCTTGAAAATTTTGTAGTTTTGGTGTAAATTGTGTTTCGTTTCGATAAAAGCTCTTCAATATTTTGGCAAATGTGACTTTATCGAAAGAACCTATGATTAAGGAAGATATGGTCCCGAATCGTTATCCAAGCATTACGTGGCGAAATTTGCTATTGTTTCTTATAAAAAATCCACTCAACTTCGTAGACGTATTTGAAGGATAAGGCGATTTAAACCTGATTTAATATGCATGTAAAGAAAACCAGTGGTTGAACTACCGCATCCATGATCGAGTAATAGTTGACTGAGTTTGTTATTGTTTTGCTTGTAAAATCCACAATATTCAGCGACTTATGGCTCGCTCACGGATGCGATAATTCGGCCCCCGGTTTGACAACACGCTAACAGGCAACGTACAGCTGACCGTACGAAAAACAGGGACATTCGAGATTATTCCAGAAGACTTTCAACGATTGGCCTTGCGGTTTACTGATTGTCATCGCAAAAGCCAAACGACGCACGGGGGAACACAATTGGAAGGAAAGATCAGTTGAAGTAATAGGAATTCGTGGGAATAAGGACTTCCTCTTCTTTGAACTTGGCCTTGATGATCGCCACTTGAATCACATTGTTCATTAGTTTCTCGTAGGACAAACGCGTACCGTTGCACAATTTCGGATTATTCCGATTCCGCAACATGATTATGATCGATCCCACCTTCAGCTGTAAATTATGCAGCGGAATTCCTAGTAAATCAGGCGAGTTCGAAAATTCCGTCGGATAGTTGGTTGCTTCATCTTGTTCTCCAGCGATTTGACTTTGAATAATGAAATTCAAGCTATCGAGGTCCTTATTCACACTTCGGTGATGATTTCCTCCTTCGACGATGTGAGCTCGCAAAAGTTTGCAGGGAACGATATCGATCCAGTCCGCAGCAGTAGATTTCAAGATGACGGGAAACGTTTGACGAAAATCTCCGGAGAGCAATTATTCTCGAATCACCTCGTAGATCCTTCATCGATCGTTCAACTGCCTCCAAATCTCGTTTATGCGCCATTGTGCATTCATCCCGAATTCTTGGTCATTGTGCACGTTGCCTTGTAAACAGTGAGAAGCTTCATCGGCAGCTTCAATGCGGAATGTGCAGTTCGACCACCTTCCGACAATGTGGCAGCAATGCCAGAGGATGAGACAGCGAACTCAATGTGAGAGCTTGACCGGATTGTTGCCAGAATCAACGAAATGATGAATGTCTTTCATGTCCCACCTTGACCATTGAGAAAATAAATGCCTCCCGTTGCATAGTCAACAACCCTCATTAGCGAATCGTACACGTTCTTCTGCTAGGCACTCAACAGCGGTCCATCTGTTCGGACTCTTTCGGCCAGCACATCTCGATCATAGTCTTGCTCCCGTTGCAATTCACGACTGAATGCATCGTCCATCGAATGATTTGGTGCTGGCATTCCCAATGTCGTCAGCAAACTGCGGCACATGAGCACGCGTATGTCACAATCACCCCAAAGTCTCAAAGTTTCATAACGAATTTTCCACATTTACATCGTCCAAAATCCAAATCTTGCGATAAAATGAAAAATATTGTCAAAAAACACCCAATTTTTTAGCGAATTTTCCGAGTTTTTAACTAAGAATTTTTTTATTTTTCCATTCGAAAAGCCATTCGTTAACAACTGCACATAACATTCCATACAAGAATTTAATTTTCCAATTTCCCGACTACTCCGGTTCTTTTGCAAGAACCTTCTCCTGGCAATAACGAATAACTGAACAAATTTGAGCCAAATCGGTCCAGCCGTTCTCAATTTATGAATTACTATATTGGCTTGTTGGCATAGAGAGACCATAGACTTGACGTAGCCCCACAGGAAATAGTCTAACGGCGTCAAATCGCACGAACGAGGCGGCCAAGCGACTGGCCCATTTCGTGAGATAACACGTTCTCCAAACTTGGTTTCCAAAAAATTTATTGTGACACTCGCTGTGTGGGGTGTGGCTTGTGGCGCCGTCCTTTTGGAACCACATGTCCTCCAAGTCCATATCATCCAATTGGGGCCAAAAATATTCGGTTATCATTGAACGGTAGCGATTCCCATTCACAGTAACGTGCCGGTCTTGATCATCACGGAAGAAGTACGGCCCAATGACGCCGCCGGCCCATAAACCACACCAAACCGTAATTTTTTCGGGATGCAATGATGACTCATGGAGTACGTGTGGATTGCTGCCTGACCATTACCGCATATTTTGTTTATTGACGAAGCCATTCAGCCAGAAATGAGCCTCATCGCTGAAAAACGAAGGAACGAGGCCACTGACTCCGAATTTCGGTAGTAAATTTTAATAATTTCGACTCGTTGTTGACTCGTATATCTTTCCATCATGAAATGGCAAACCTTACTGATGAGAAATGTCAAAAGAGCGGCAAGAAATTCGGCGACGTTTGCTGTCCCTGTCGCTCTACTTTTGTAGCGTCCCTGTTGAAAAACTCTTTAGATAAAAGATATATAATAATATGCTCAATTGCTCATGCTCAGTCGAAAAAAATATGGAGATCAAAGCGTTTTCTAATCTATTAAACTTTAGCTCCGAGAAATAACTGCTTTAAGCATGCAATATACGCCCATTTGCCAAATTCTAAGCTGTCAATATAAAATTAAAAAAAAAATGTTAAATATTTTTTTTTGAAATGGAAGTATGTAATGTTGTAAATTTTAAAATCTTAGCTTCCAAAGATATCTATAAACACCGTTTAAAATGTCTTTGTGCACGGAAAGTGCCACACCCCTTTACAGGAACTCTCGGGTCAATACCGAGAATGCTTCAAAATTTTAATTATAGCCAAGACTATGTCTCTTTTGACTGATGGTAGGCTATCAATGAAGAGCGACTGTATAGAAGAAGTGATGCAACACCGACTCGTGGCTTCTGTCAAAGGCATACAATGCGATAGCCTAAAGTCCTAAACAGCTTTACATATAAACGCTACCGTTTGTTTTATTTAAATCGACTATCGAACGTCCCAAGGCAAACAACTGTTTGTATACAGTTATTCGCAACAAAACACGACCTCAGCTTCAACTTTCCAACAGTTATTCTGTAAAGTCAATATACTGCAAACTTTGGCATTGCTCATTTAAACACATGTTACAAGAGGCTCTAAAATAACATCTATTGTTAATTTCAGAACCATATACCTATGCATATTCAGTGAAGAAAAACATTTTGCAATCATTCAGTCTGTAGCTGAAGCGAAGAACCACCATGTGCTGGGTATATATATCCATACATTCACAGCTAACTGTCAAAACTTCGATTCTTGGTCAGTCATCAAAAAATAATAATCTCACAATATCTCACACGGTTATTCATGCAAATTGAGGTCCCAAATGCAAAGTTATGCAAAAATCGACTCCACCAACTCAGTGAATATGATTCCCATTCACAACATTCACTCGAAATACTGCCGCTCGTATGTCATCCTCATCAGTCATCATCATCACATATAGAATACCTTAATTCCAACGAACTGCTTGAACATTTCGCCCGATGCGTAGAACGAACAATTTTATTCCAAACTTATCGATTGTCGATTAAATTATTTATAGCGCATTAGTGTCGCTTGGTTAGTTTTGAAATTTTGTCACTGGGACTTTTTTTTTTTCTTTCTGAATTAGCGATTCAAATTTAAAGATGATGCGTGTATACGTACATAATGTATGTAGGTAGAGCAATAAATTTGAACTTGTTTGAGTTGTCTATGGCTAGATTATGACTTCAATTAGAGTAGGTGACTGCATATTTAATGGAATGCCACAGGAGTGCCATACACTTCTTGATAAGTATTTATCTTAATTAGTTTACTAATCGTATGTACCTATACATTTTACGGGTGATTTACTTCACGAGCCACATTTGCCTGATAAATAATACCGGCAACTGGAATTTGCATTGCTGAATATGCAACGCATATGGCAATTTTTACCTCTGGAAACACGACATCGCTTCGACGAAACGGAAAGAGGTGATCATTCCTTTGTGCGAAGTAACACACCTGCAACTGCAACTGCACCGCAGTGCAAATGATTTTGTTGACAGACCTTACGCTGCCCCAGAATACAGATGTCGCTGTGAAAATAGCATGCAACATTTTTGCGGTGACGACAACTGCTGTCTGAATCAAATAGTCTGACTGACAACGTTTACTTTGCGAATGTCTTCAGATTGGAACGTCTGTCGTACGCATGTCACACAATTATGATTTGCGTTGAAAAGGACCTTTAGTACTCGGTGGGTTGTGGTCATAACAAAAACATCGATGTTCAAAGAAATCGTGTAAGTTCTTAGACTTCGTTAGAAGTTCGAACGCTGCGCTAAAATGCGTCATTTAACGAGGGCTAAACCAAGTTTATGCTGCCAACAAAAAGAGACTTTAATTTTGAGTTAGCATAGGAGATTCCTTACCGTCGATTTATTCCAAACTCGGCACAATTCGCAAGCACATCCCAGTTCTTCTTTATTGCGTTGAAGCTTGGATTCTATCCAAATCCAATCAAGTTATCCTCGGTTATCTTTGCATAATTTTCGGTCCCATTATTGTTGACGGGCTGTTGGACTACTAACTATGTGAGCTGTAATTCGCGCAAAAAAATGCGGACAGGTTGTTTAAGATGGTCGCTGGATGACCACAAACATTACGACCTGTGGAGTCTTTGACTTCAAACTAGAGTCAGAGTGACAAAACACTAGAAAAGACCTCGCCTCAAGTGGTCCGGACAAGAATAGAAAGTAACCTTAACCTACACGCGGTATGCACAACTGGGGGCAGCTACCTAAAGACTGGGCAGTGGTTTGTTTCTTGAGGCCTTAGCTCGCTCTGAGCTGATTAGTCGCCTAAGCAAGTAGGTTCTCTCTAAGTTTAGTTCGCACCTTCGTGTCTTACTTAAAAGGTTTGGATTTTATTCTTCTCTGTATGATAGAAACTGGCATGAATTCAACTAGGGAAATGTTTCTTCCTAATAAAAAAAATAATACCTACATCTCCGTCAGTAAGTTACCAAATTTGCGAGAAACAAAAACCCGTCTAATACGAAGTGGCCTCTAAACCGTTTTTATTGGGTACCTTCTCTCTAGACACACATGTAGGAGAAACACATTTTCTGGATGGTATTTTCGGCCAATATTTGGCTTCGTCCATCCCCAGTGGCTGCCACACAAGCCTAACTACCTAACGACTTGTCCCAGCCAGCCAACCTGTTGGGTTCTTATTAATTTGTTAATTGATTTCCAAGTTCGGTCTATTCTTCTAGTGGTGCACTTGTTAAGTAAGAGTTTATGTGGTAATCGAGTGCGCACGCTGCCCAAAAAATAAAATAAAAACATTTAACAGTGGCTGAGAGTGAAACCGCTTTCAATGGTGCTGCCGGCTGTTGGCCCTGCTGATCGTTGCTATTGTTTTCCTTTGGGAACTTGTGTACTAACGCACGACGTAGGTAGGCATTAGCATTACCCACATCAATTTATGTGAATCGGTTACATCTACTCTCCAAATGACCATCGCATCTTGGAAATTGTCTTTTGGGGTTAGATTTTGGGATGTTGATGTGGCTTTGCGGTGGTCTGTTTTGGTGAGTGCTTTCATGGGAACATTGGGACTAGTGGTAGATGTGCTGGTCGTTACAAGAGTGCCAACTATTTTGTTAATTTGTATGTTACCACGGTGGGTAATAAATCTGTCAACCTTTTTGGAACGAGTTGAGGTGGGCGGTCAAAATTTAATGGGGACTAATGGCGGAACTTGGAAGTTAAAAACTATCAGATTGTTGTAATGGGGTCTGGTGACATTTACTGATAAAATGTCAATCGCCCACATAACCAGGGGAATCTTTCACAGCTTGGAAGTTTTAAACACTTGTCGCTCGTAGTTTGTCAGGCAAAATTGAAGTGACAAATTATTGATTAAGGAACATAATTTATTTCGAAGTTCGGATTTTATATAGGTACCTATCATTTCTAGCATCTATTGAACAGCTAATATCAAATTAACCATTCAGAGTGACAGAAAGTTTTTGGTCGTAATGCCGAGATGCACATCAACTAATACCTACGATAAATATTACGAGCTTTACCAAAACTCCTTTGGCTATAGAACAAGCAAATCCGTTTCCCGGAGGAGGCCTTTTCAAGGGGATAATTTGAGTGCAGAAGTGACAGATATCCGCAAACATTTAGAACTACTCCCAAGCTATAACGCTTCGCCTACCATTTCAGGCCTCTATCTTTCTGACATTTTTTTTAACGTTTTCTGGACATAAGGCAGTTTTTTTTCTCATCGCACACAAATTTCCCAGCCTCCTGGGTACTCTCAGAAATGCGCTTTGTCTGCAGTGCGCTCTAAACAAACGGAAATTGCAGCCATCAACATCCAAAAGTACATCTGTTCGGTGCATTTAGTGCCTAGAGTTGCGACCTTTAAAGTAGCTTAAAAAAGTATTCCATAATGCACTACTGCTACCAAGTTCTTTAATTAGAGGCACAAGGTGGCCAGGGCTGTCTACGTATGATACACAACGCCCACGCAATACTTGACGTAACTTCAGCCGCACCTGAACCGATCAATGGCATGTGTATACCTTATACCGACGAGGAACTTACACATAAGGACCGAAGATCTGCCTCCTGCTCCAGACAAGGCCAGACAATAGCAAAAGAGGTCCTCTAAAGTATTGCCGCCTTCTCCACAAGAAAAGCAGACAGGAGTGCCAATTCAGCATGTGCTTGTGAAAGGCCGATGCTTTTGCGAATGCCTCTTCAATACTATATCAGAAAATGTTTCTTCAAAGTAATTGAAAAACTGAACAATTCCGTCAATAGATTGGACTCATCAATTCCGGTCGATTTGATTCAAGTTCCTGCCTATTTATATTAAAACCTCTTCATCAGATACCCCTAAAGGATGTAGCCGGATCCTTTCGAATTCAGTGAATATATACGAAGGCCTGTGGAAAGTTGCAAAATATATTTTTTATTTGTCTATAGATGTGCTTTCAAAAACTCTTCGACCCTCTCCCGATATCCTTGTTTATTCGCGACTACCTCCTTGTAAGGACAGATTGCTTATTCCAAGGTAACACCGCACTTACCGCACTGTCTCATTGGAATTTCATCGAAATAATTCCATATTTAGGAGCGACATATGCGCCATTTAGTGTACAACGAACACTTTACTTCTTTGTAAATAAAAACATCACAACATATTACATAAAAGAAATGTGTGCGTCAGTATGTATTTAAGCAAAAGTGTTCCATATATTACTGTAAAACGTGCACTGGTGCTTAGGGTTTTTAAAATGCTTTCAACTATCTCTCCACCGCTTAGATCAACACCTTCAACAACTTTCGCAACCATGCATACCTTTCCGCCAACAATAGCACTGAAAAAACAACTGTACGATCGTATATAAACATGGCGAGCAGAATGATCGCTCCCGCCGATATAATAGCGCGTTCACTTCTGCCCTTCTTCGAATGCATTTACCTCACCATGCAAAAACTCATCGAGAAAATTTATGTCGGCATTAGAGCATAGTTCTCAGAATTGGATGAGCAAACTCATAGAAGGCTACAATGTCAAAACTACATACCTTCCTGTAAATGTTCTGCTTCATCTTGTGGAATCCATTGGATGGGTCTGTTCTGAAGAAACCGAAAGATCGAACCTTCGTATGAGCTGCGGACAATGAACATCGCATAGAGCCATGCCATGGTGTGGAGACGCGTCGAACAGTATCGAAATGCAACACATCTATTTGCGTATTTCCTCCACAAAAGCTGGCATATCCATTTCGCGAATATTATTGTGCAGAGACTTAGCCAAGTGAGCCAATCAAATGGCAGGTATAGATATCCAAAGATCTGTATAACTTCGGCCGTCTAACTATTGCGTTCAAGGAACCAGTGTAATAAGACACTGATGACGCAAAATGTGTTCGTCTTTCAATGCTGCAGCCTGAGGGACCCAGTATTATGTCTCCTAGGCCGTCATGTAGCTGCAAACAAAGTTTATTAGACTTGTCAAAATAGAAGAAGTGTATGGGACTTACTAGTTTAAAACTTCCAGTTATACTGTCGTTGGAATTAAACACACCTCTGCCGCCTGACGACTCGACAATTTCGATTGAGAAGTTCATCATCGCAGCTAGAGTTTTGAAAATTTCCCAATTCATCCCATAGATGTGGTTATTATCGATTAATATGTATGGTATATGTTCGTAGACTATAGATCTTATTGGGCACTGCCAAAGGTTGTCCATTTTCGGGGGGAAAAGATCCTTAGTCCACTGAAAACTACCGTTCAAAAATTGGTTATGTATAGTGGGCGTACTATCTCGACATTTAAGCTGGGTGAATGGATAGTAAGTGTAGAGGTTTACGGTTCTATTTTTATCTTCGATTAGCACGTTCAAGTTTAGAATGCGAGCCTTCAAAGATAAGTTGAGAATTTCCTCCAAAGTTTCAAATAAAAAACCGCTCGGCAACACAACAAAGAAGTGTTGGTCACCGCCGTACGTGTCGCACTCTCGACTACGCTGCCGATCAACCAAAGTTCTGGAATGACTCAGTTTTTAATTATTTATTCACTTTCGAAAAACACGCAATACCCACTTGAATGATTTGAGAGAATCCACGAAATATAGTCGAATGAATGTACCGCAAGACTCAGTCGAGGCCAAGTCCACTAGAAGCTCATCATTCTTGGCCAAGAAGCGATTCACTGTGTCATCGAAACCTTGTCCTATGGTGGCGTCTCCAACTTCAACACTTAATCGAAGGGTATGACTTTGTAGTCTAGCAATGCTTGCATGGAGGCAATCGGCCATATTATCGTCAGTATGGACAAATATGGGACCCGTAGTCGGATAGAGAACAGTGGATAGTAACAGAGCTATTTCCCAAAACCCTACCATTGCTGCGAACTGTAAAGTGCAACTGATTCGACACGGACTCAAGGTCTACGTACATTAGTTGATTTGAGCTACAAACTTATTTCTATTTTAAATGTAATCAGTAGTTTTGCTATTGATAGAATCCCTAGAGGTAATCACGGTTCCAAGTTAAAAGGCTCTATCGATTTGTAAATAATATGTACCTACTTTGGAATAGGTACCTCAGGACATTTAATCTTACATTGTACGCGCTAAATGTCAGTCCCGCAATTGCATTAGTAAAATGAACACTAATGAACAAAATTGTAGAGTTCCATTGGTTTCATAATAATTTGTATGTACAAACAAATTTGATATTATCCTTCTCAGTTCTAAAAGCATACAATTTGGAAACAATTTTGCACTTTGTTTCTCGAACGGGCGGAGTTTTTGACCCGCAAAGACGAGCGCAGAAATTTGTGTTTTAACTCTTATGTCACACAAGCTGCTTTTCCAGTGCTTCAATTAGTGTCGCATACTATGGGAAAAATATTCAGAAAACACAGAGAAGCACTCGATATTTATGAATTCATTGGGGTGGTTCTGTTTTTTTTTTTTTTTTTTGCTATACTCCCGTAACGCGACGCAATGACAGCTCAGAGAAAACAGCTCGTAAGGCATTGGCTTTAGGTGTGTAGCAAAGCATAATTGCGCATTTCCGTGAACTAGGTTTGGTTGGGTTTGGCTAGGTTACGGTGGCAGATCGTAGCAGGTCAACTCACACTTGTCCTAAAATAGGCCAATGTTTGTGCCACGGCGGGATAACCATGAGGAGTTTCAGCTTGCTAGAGGCGTCTTAAGCCTTTAAACTTGCACAATAAGTATTTTCTTGAATATTCATCTATGAATTAAAACAGCTGGGGCAATTACATACGAGTACGTAGTAGTAACGAAGTAATGTCTCCTTCTCCTCCTCGTCCTTGTCCGTGTGGAATTTTCAAAAATCGTTTACAAGAAAGTACAACGTTTACAATGGCACATGTCTCCCAAGGATGCAGTGTACATAATCACCCTTATTCCGGCGTTTTACTTTCACGACGTTTGTCGTTTTTTGAGGCGTTTCATTTTAGAATACTTATTCCCTAACTTCCACGACAGGGTAAAATGTCGTCGGTAAGTAGTTCACATTAAACATACGATCCACACCAGCTGATATGCGCAGTGTCAGTTTATGGTATTTATATTTTTGAAGTGGATGGATGGATGAATGAAGCTGAAGTCGATGTGGATGTACAAGGATTTTTCTTTGATGTGGATGACTTCGGAGTTAAATCAATTTGTGCACCACCCAAGACTTTTCTTTTCGGATTTATAACTTTTTCGTAGCTAAGAAGATTTGAAACAACTTCTTCCAAATATGACAAATACTTTTGCTTGAATGTGCCTCCTCCAGTTGCTTCACACTCCTTTTTGTTGTGAAGATGCTATTTTTTTTACTTTGAACTTAATATCAGACCAAACATGTTTTATATACGCATATTAAGCTAATTAAATTTGTATAGTGTTAACTGTTAAGTTATAGACTTACTTTTTGCCACCCTGTTCCATCTCTTGATGGTGGTCCTAAGCTATTAAGGGTTAGAGCAACAGAGTCCCATTCAACTTTGGTATCAACATTTAAGACTGCCCTTTGAAATCCATTTGACAGCGAAGGTTTTTTTCCATTATTTCAACCAAAGCCTTACATCGTTTCTGGTTGGTTACTTTTACCCTTAAAATTAATCTAATTTAGTCTATTCATTTGAATAAACTACCAATTTAAGAATATATTCACATTATTAGCCGTCGTTCATTGCTTGTCTTTCAGTAACTTGCAAACGAGAAATACCGTCCTTTTTCTTGTCCTTTTGAGGCGCTCAACGCCTCACAGAATAGCATTGAAGTTTCTCACATGACGTTCGTCATACGCCAATAGGTTCCACATGACGTTCAGTGGCAAATGGCGTTCAACTACTCAAAAACGTCTCTCGTAATTCCAAATTCAAATTGGCGTTTCATAAATCGCCGTAAACGTCATTTCGAGATGGTAGCACTATCCCTTTTTTAAAAATGAGGCTACAGCCGAGCTCAAGACAATTGCATTCTAAAATGAGGTATAGAGCTTGAACAACAAGTTTGGTGCTCATTTGTTGCTGGTTGCATTTGCATTACCAAAGTTTATTTCTTTTAAAAATGAGTCTCTCCAAGCCTGTTGCAAGATTATGATCAGTAAATATTTGCTGCCGATATGGCTTGACATCCGAAAGAGGAAAAAGCTAAACTGTGGACTGATTTCGGCGATATTATCATCTTACGATCCAATTGGCCGCCCACAGTTTACCGGCGCTCGATTATTTCTTCTGAGAGCAAGTCGTCAATCATGTCCAATGAACCAACGATGATTCAAACTTTGGAGGCCGACATTTTCGGCTTTACTGCGGGCATATACGGCCGCAACTAACTTTCAAATACAAAACTAGGGTCTTTTACTTACTTTATATGTTTAAAAAAAAGATTTGACGATTTTATAAAGTTAAATCAGGCTGCCAGTAGCTATTGCGAGCTGGTAACTTTGAGAAAGGACAACGAGAGTATAGTTATAGCATTGTCCTTCTCGGCAACCAACAAACCCTGTCAACTGCTCTCTTCTTGACTACTTTCGTATAGATAATTGTAAACCTCAATTAATTTATTCTCCCCAATCAAGCATTTGTATTGCGGTCGCTTTATTTGTACCGGAAATGGTATAAGATCGTTATGAACACATCACTGCGAAATTAGGCAGACATATGCATATACATTTACAGACAGCCAAATATTTGTTCTCATTCACAGTTACATAACTAATTAAAATTAATGCGGAATAACAAATGGCTTCATGCTTCGGCATGATCTAGTAATATTTCGTTTTGTTGTTTGGCGTAATTTATCGAAGAGCCCCCAACATCTTATCTCGAAAGATAGCGTTCGATAAAAATTAGCAAAATTCCAGCTGCGTGAGTGTGACAGTTTGAAAAAGTTAAACAAACATATAAACTAACGACTCAATTCGATTAGATAAGTTTGGTTGTTGCTATTTTTATGCTGTAGCTGATGTAATTTCGAATCAGTCGTTGAGAGGTTTCCACCAGTTGGAACGAAGAACGCACAAAATGGAACAGTGACTTGTATATACCAACGACCACCATATACCCCGATGTCACATTAAACTCCCACCATCACTGCGCATCACAAATAGGTCACAGTCGTAAAGTACAAAGTCTCTGTGCAAAAATACTCGAAAGAAAAGGTCACTGCCTTCCTAATCGTTTACGTACATGCATTGTAGAGCATCCGTCTGCCTCTTGCACCATCCTTTCGAACGGTTTTGTATTTTTATCGCCATACTTCATCGTTGAAAGGTCAATAGCTTTGTACAAAAATAGCAAACACCATTGGCCAAGTTCATAACCCAACGTCTTCCGATGAAAGAATTACAAAAAAAAAAAAAATAAAAAACTTTAGGATGGCAAGCTCAAAGACTGCAATTCTTCTCTCGGCCCACATGATGACACGCCAGATGCCACCACATTATATATGCCGACGACCACAACGATAATTTTGCTGGTGTTTCATAGGAATCCGATAATAAGCCGAAACGATACAGAACGTAAAGTTTTGGCCCATTACGCGGCGGGCTGGCGCTGATCATAATTGCACTCGACTCACTGTGATTGAGGTCGGCGTAATAAATTACCAGCACCAAAATGTGGAATAAGATAATTAAGCGCGCCAAAACAAAGGCGAACAAGACTCACGAAAATATAGTTTGGGCACTGACTTTGAACTCAATATTTGCGAAGAGAGAACGAATTGGATACGATTGTGACGCGATGTGTTTATTGGGTCGGTACAGTGTTTGATGTTCGTTGACTTTTTGTTTGTCGTTAAGTGCCGGCCATATGATTGCGTTTCTGTCTACCTAGCGACGGTCGTTTTGTCTGCCTGTCGGTATGCATTTATTTGCGTGGGTCTAGGCGGTGTCTGAGTGCTTAAGCGAAAGACTGACATATATCGGACGTATGGTAGTGCGAGATCCGGAGAGTCCAATGTCAAGTAAAAAAGCTTGGAAAAACTGCAGGGCTGACGTTCCCATATAATGAAAGAAAAGAGTTTTAGAAGAATTCAGGAAATATTATTCAGAGAATCACATATATGAATCCATCAACCCCAGTTGGCGCATAGGGCGGCGAAAAACTTCTTCCATCTATATTGATCCGGGTACTTCAGCTGTGGCCACTTTTTAACCTGTGTTACTGCTTCGGCCAATACGGTTGATTTCCACGTTGTTCTTGGTCTACCAAATCGTCGTGTACCTTGAGGGTTCCATTCGAGCGATTGCTTCGCGATGTTGTCGTTTGATCTCCTCAACGTGTGGCCAATCCAGCGCCACTTCCGCTGTCTAATTTCGGCATTCAACTGCTTTTGACCCGCTACGTCCCACAATTCTTCGTTTGATATAACTTGCGGTCATCGAATCTTAAGAATATATCGAAGGCAGCGATTTACGGAAGCCTGTAGTCTTCTCGTGATGGAGGCAGAGACTTTCGATGTTTCACAGGCATACAGTAGGTAGTTCGGACATTGGATCGAAGAGCCTTAACTTAGTGCGTATAGGGAAATTTGACTGGAGTTTCATACTGAGGACAGCATTTTAAAGGCGCTGCGGGCTTTACTTTTTCTGTTATTAACATCTAGATCCGTTCCTCCATCGGACGAAACAAAACTGCCTAGATGGCTAATTTTCTTGACCTCCTCGACGGCCGTCTGTCTCAGAAAAATGAGCTGATGTGCTGAGCGCCCAGTGTCCATTATTTCGGTCTTGTTCCAATTGGTCCTAAGACCAGCCATCTATACATTCACTTGCAGTGTTTGACACATCTCGTTCATCCCGCTGTTGGTTTTTGGCAGGAAACAGATATTGTCGGCATAATTCAGGTGGCTTAGCCTCTCAAACGGTCTCCATTGGATACAATTTCTCTCAGATGTACCTACGGTGGCTGTAAGTACATCGTCTATCGCCAGTAAAAACAGGATCGGCGACAGAATATCCCCTTGTCTCACTCCCTGTCGCACTTCGAAAGAGTCGGAAAGCTGTCCATGTGTCCAATATGTAGAATGAAGCATCTTGCGGCTTGATAGGACACCTTTATAGCAGCAACAATCATCGGATGAATCCTTCTCCTATCTAAGGATTTCCATATCCATTCGCGGTTGACTCGGTCAAAGGCCTTCATAAAAGTCTACGAACATTAGGTGGAGCGGTGACGTCAACTCGGTTGACTGTTCGATGGTATGGTGTTGATGTGATCGACGCATGACCGACCTTTTCCGTTCGAGAATTAAAGTTGTCATTATTTTTGGAAACACAGACAAAACGGTGATGCCACATTGCAGTTCTTAAGGTTCCCTTTCTTTAGTATCTCCATTCTTTCAAGTCCTTGGGGTATTTTTCGTTTTCCCATACAACCTGTATTAGTTGTAGCAGGATACAGGCCGTTGTGTCGGGATCTGCTTTCAGGAACTCGGCTGGTATACCATCAAGTCCATCTGCTTTGTTGATTTTCAGGAGGTTGATTGCAGATTTGATTTCTGCAGCTGTAGGGGGCCCAGTGTCAATACCCGTGTAAGAACGCCGTTTTTGTTTAGCTGTTCTATATAGCTCATCGTTGGACTCAGCTCATCTGAGTCCTCATTTAGCAGGGCGCAAAAGTGGTCCTTTCATGCTAAACTAGCACAAAAGTGCACATTACCTTAGTTCATTTACCTCACTAGCTCGTTTTGTGTTGTTTTTTTACTGAATTAGTACAAAAATGCCCTCTGTCCACGATCTAGCTCGACAACGCACACTCCTGCTTAATATTTTGTCCGTGGTCCATTGTTAAAGTCCAGATATTGCTCTCAGTATTGATTTTCCGTCTTTTCCTCATGCAAAACAGTTTTATATATAGATGAACCTTTTTTCTTGTATGCATATATACAATATTGCCTAATTAAGCGCACACTCTTGTGCGCAATCAATAACCTAATAGCTTTGCTTGGAAGCGCGTGGATTTTGAGGTGCATTGCCTTAGAATAATTGTTCCCATAGCATTTGGGGACTTTTTTGGTTCCGATCATTAGGAGTTTCCAGCGTCACAAAAAAAAATACTAAATTTGGTTGATGAAAAATGGCACATCATCATCATTTGTATGCCAGCACTGGCCACTGACTCCTTGCATTATGTAATTGCACCTTTTAGAAACTACACTGGCACTAGAAGCTTTCCTTGTAATATTTTAGAACCTCTTCTTTAACCACGTCTACTTTTCAAAAAATTGTAAGCACTAGATTTAAGGGAATTTAACAAGAATTACTTCCCATAATGTAAGTGCATCTTTTGTTTTTATACAAACAAATTATTCGAGCATGTGGGTAGCGTTATTTTAGGAAGCGCACATTTATGTGTGTCTTCCTTGTATAGGCGTGCCTCTATTGAAGCTTTTAAGGATAAACACCAGTTGAATACCTATTTTGCCTTCATTTTGCACAAACGGATGAGCGTGGGTTTGGACTAAAATTAATCATGTTCCTATTTTAAGGTCAATACCGTCCTCAAACACAGCACCACATTTTGTAAGGATTACAATACAACACATGCAGGCACAACCATCAAGTGTGACACCCCCGCCCGAGGCATTGATTTATCGTGCGCATAAAACATTCTCACTATAAACTGCCAAGTCCACCCCAGTTTAGGTCATCCATTCACACCCTTTTTTGTGCAAGTTGTAAATTGTCAGGGTACCGCAAAAACGAATATGCCCTACACTTAATTACAAGTCGGCACCCCCTCCGTTTGCAAATACATTACAGCGCTATGACACATTGTCTAACAACCGCCACGCTGTATACAACACCCATAGTTATCATTTTATTTACAAAAAGGCTGACTCATACCTACGAGTACAACAATACATCTCCTTTATTTCGGTGATAATGTCAGAACGAATTTGATTCGATTTAATTTGGTGTCCATACATATTTTCTTTACCCCTTATTTGCTGATAAAAACACACACAGCGCTGTGCTTTATCAGTTTCTTTCTGGAATTGTTTGTAGAGTATTTGATATTCTGCTTTAGCCACACCTATATATATACACCTGTCAGTTTCTGTCAGTTCAACAGTTAATTAAATCAACTTTAATTCGTATAACACTTTCTGGCGTTTTTCACACAATGTAACCCACAGCTCTGATGAAAAATAAAAAAAAAAAAAATAAATCCAGAAGGATATTTTATATAAAAGGGACCCACGACTGTCCATTTTGCCTTCAGATTATTCCGTTAACACAGTAAAAAAAAAGTGTTTTATATTAAGCAACCTATTGTGGGAAGGAGGCAATGGTGTGTCTCTGTCAAGCGAGAAAATTGAATTGAATTTTGGGGAAGAGGCCACTGAAAGGGACCCTTCCTTTATGAAGGTGACATTGAGCGCTTTTGTAACATTATTGTGGATGGTGATGACGACGGCATAGTGACGGAAAAAGGAATGGAGCAGTGAGCGGTTTAATTAAATTAAATTTTATCAAAGCGAAAATCTTCTCAAAATGGGCACATTTCAGTTTGAATTTCTTTATATTCAGACAATTAGCTGGGAATTGAGGGATTCTTTTTTACCTACTGGCCATTTGCAGTGTGAAATTAACTAAATGATGGGGGGTATTTGTTCGACGAATTTGAGAGGACGTCCTTTGCGATTTAGGTGTAAAATTAGAGTAGGTCTTAGGGTTGTTGTTTTAAAAAAGCATCCGTCATTGTAGTTGATTTAACTTGAAACTCAGCTGAAGTGTTACACTTTGTTTTCTCTTTTATATTCTTTAAAGAAGCTTTGCTAAAACTGTCTCTTATAAAGAGTTTTCCAAAAAGAGGTGTTATTGTGAATGACCCGCTATTTCGGTAGCTGCCACTTTTGAAGCTTTTATTCTTTGACATTTGACAAGTAGAAACTACGCCTTTACTAAAAATGGAAGCCGACCGATCATCAACAACGTCGTGTCTTTCAACAACGTAGTGTCTTTGCTGATTGGGTCCTTGAAATGCATGAATATTATACGGAATTCCATCGAAAAATCATCTTGACTGATGAGGCCCATTTCCACCTCGGTGGCTATGTCAACAAGCAAAATTGTCGCATCTGGGGCTCGGAAAACCCAAGAGTTATTGTTGGCCTCTCCATCCTCAATGTGTGACTATTTGGCGCGGTTTATGGTCCGGCGGGGTCATAGGACCTTACTTTTTCGAAAATGAGGTTGGATCAACAGTTACGGTGAATGGATTGCGCTATGGAGAGATGATTAATATTTTTTTATGATCGGAGTTGGATGGTATTGATCTAGACAACGTTTACTTTCAACAAGACGGCGCTACGTGCCACACAAGCAACGAAACCATTGATCTTTTACGGGAAAAGTTTCCGGACCGTGTAATCTCTCGAAGAGGTGATCTCGAAGGACTTCTTCCTTTGGGCCCACGTTAAAGATAATGTCTACGCCAATAGCCCAGCGTCGATTCAAGACCTAAAAGCTAAACTTCGTGAGGCTATCGAGGACATGCGATTTGGTTATGGAAAATTTCGTGAAAAGGATATGGTCCTGTATACGTGCTCCTGCTCATGGTGGCCATTTGGCTGATGTTGTTTTCCATTATTAACGGCATAATAATAATAATAATAGTTGGCGCGACAGGTCTGTATGGACCCAGGGCCTAGCTTCTCGCAACCATTCGTTTTGTGTGAGTTTTTCACTTTTGGAACGAATGGAAGGGATCTACAATTTTATGCCGGTTCCCAACGGGCCGATTGAGAAGCTCTTTCATGACAGTTATCCCCGAAATGTTTTGCTTTGTATGAAAAAGTCATCTAGTCTACCAGAAGTGTCGAACAGTTCATAAAATCGTTGGCGTTTTCTAGGCTTCTGTTGGATATTTTCATGATTTGTACACTCCCTATTTGATTGATGGCGACACTTTAAATGAAAAACGTTTTCAAAGTACCTGTTACATATAACCTTAGGTACTAATTTCGATCCTATTTCATTTTCACAAATAAACCTACACAAATAGTGCATAGCATGAACTACAGATTTGTTTCCTATTCGCTTGTATCTGAGTAACTAAGAAACAAAAAAGCGCACACAAAAATATTGATGGTTCGAAAGCGCACACATAAGTGTGCGTTTACATTTTTTCGAATAGTATCGATCAAATCGAGATTGAAGCAATTACTTACTGTGCTAGCGTATTTATGACGCTCTTTCTTCGACTTTGACTGGCTTAAACAAAGAGGAACGAGTGATCCGTTTTTTGCATCCAACCTACATCCACTACTCTTTACAATGCCAAATGCTACACTCATTTCAATTTGCTATGCAAAATCAATTAATATCGCTCCCTGTCACATTTTAAATTTATTTCCACCAAAAGTGACCATGCATCTCCACAAATTTCGTGATTCTAACTACAAACGTATTGCCCCTACCACATGTCCACTTTTTTAATTAATTGCACTACACTATGCCAGATGTCTAACATTGGTTCGCGATCATTAAACCGCAACTGGAATTAAATTCACCACATTTTCACTGCACAAAATAAATTTTACACACTGCATTGGAAATTTGGTGAAAATTTCACTTTAGGGTTGACGCACACACGCAAACCCTAATTTTTAACGACTGTCTGCATACGGAACAGTGTCACTTAATGCCCCGCAACTGCATTGACAATTTATTACCATGACCCAAAATCGACGTGTGTCCTGGTGGGTGGACGTATGACAGGCACACAAGCCGCACAAGAAACGCGCTCGTGCCAAATCGATGTCCGATGTGGAAATAATTGTACCAACCGTACAAATAAAAACCACACACGCTGTTGTGTGTGGATACACTGACGCCTTGTTCAGTTCAGTGCATTGGCCCAAAATTGGTATGACGGACGACAAAGTGCCCGCGACCAACTATACAACACACCGAACTGTGGTTCCACACCTGAGTGCGTTTTGGCTTACTTTGTCTATAGCTGGTTTCTTCTGACATACCATTTTCACTCAAATTGCCAATTGTTTTCAATATTTCATCCGGTTTTCCGCTATGACCACCTAAGGTCATTAATATCCGGCATTGTTTATGATTAGGCTTACAATAATTAGTTCGCTTACTTTTCGTCCTATAAAGTTCACGACCGTTCGCCCTTTTTATGCGCCAAGCCAAACACCTCCACGCTCCACAGCGGCTATAAATAAATCCATTGCGACATTTCTCTACCAAGCGGTGCGTGTTGTACAACTAAATTTGGATAAATGTATCTTTTAGATAAAAAATAAAACATAATGCACAGTACCATGCAATGTGTCGTAAGTAAGGTTGGTATATAATTATTCTATGTGTGTGTGTAGTTCGTTGTTCTTTAGTTTTAATTAGTGCTAATATATTTGTGTGGTTTATTTTGGCACGGATGAGTTGTGTGTATGTTTTTTTTTATTTGAGCTGCACAATGTTGCGCAGCGTGTTTTGGAAATGAGGCGTAACGCAGAGAATGGCGTTGGGAGATTAAACTCAGAACGGATATATAGCTGGTTGGTGTTTGTTTTGTTAGTAAAAATGAGAGATTTACGATGACTGTTTATTTGGCAGAACAGCGCCGTAAGGACATGTCAAATCGCGACATGGTCTGTAAACGTATGTTGTGTGTAAATCGCTTTAAATAGTCACCCCAATGAGTTGGAGTGCATATGACAGCGAGTGTGTAAATGCGATCTTTAAGCAGATTGAAATCATCTGCGTATGTCCGCAAACGATTTATATTGGCATAAGTATTTTTGTTGGGGGTACTATAAAGCTAGTGGAGATGACGACACCACAACACTAAGTAGAGACTTAAGAGTTGTAATGAGTAATTTAAAATCGAGCACTAAAGCGGGAACAAACATAGATAATATATTGATTTTTGTATTTCAAAGTGAATTGTTCTAATTGCCTGCACAACATTTTAAGGCAACACCTACCACCGGTTATCATAAACAAATCAAAGGTTTTATAAAGTATTTTAGTGGACAGACAACATATTTATATCCAGTTCTTAGTTACCTAAGCTAATAAAATAAACCGCACACCCTCATATTGAACCTTTCGATAACGCACATGAATGTGCGCTTAAGTTTTTTTTTTTTTTTTTTTGGGAATTTCTTATATCGTAACAAATATTGGAAAAACATTATATCTGAAAAGACTGTAGTCTACCTAAAAGCTGACTGGGGTAATAACTTAACTCTCCAACCAATCTCAGTATAATGCCTGGGGTCAGTTAATAATTCCTTTTTTCTCTGGACATATTTGTTGAGGATCTCTTCCTACTCAGTAAATTTGTTTTGTTTTTTATTAAAATTTGCACGGAATTATGTATTACGGGCTTAAATTAAAAAAATATAAAACGCTTTCAAACAGCTTCAAACCCTGATCAAGGGGCGTAACAAGACGGTCCAACCGTAATCTCCCGTTTTAAATACCACCCGATTTTATCATCCTAGACTTCTTTCTTTGGGGCTACTTAAAGTTGGGGGCTTAGGTATGCCAACAAGCCTCAGACAATCGCAGCCGTTAAGGAGAATATTCATCAGGAATGCGAACAGTAATCACCGGCAATTTTGCGGAAATCCATGGAAAATGCGATAAAACAAGCAACAAATAATGTGTATCAGCACTGGCGGCAGTCGTTCGAGGGATATCATATTTTTATCACTTAACAGAAAAAGTTGTAAAGGTCCTGGTAGAGATTTCCACAACTAAAAAAATTACATTTTAAATTGGCTTATCTAGTAAAAAAATAATTAAAAAACAAAATTTGATGATTAATTTTGCGCCTCCCTGTAGGTATAATGCGAGCAACATTTATTTCGTTTTTGTAGGTTAATAGAAAAAATTAAAAATAAATAAATAAATATTTCAACATTCTGGTATTAAGCGTTTCAATAGCGCACATAAGTGTGCGTTTAGTAGATACATAGGACAGCCAGTTTCGGGTCAATAAATCGTTGTGGTTGTACATTTTTGTCCTCTATAGACAAAAATTCATTATATTACTTAAAAAATTTCTGATTAGGAAATGTGTAGTTTAATATGTGCATAATTGAGCAACATCATTAACTCTAAGGTTGGCATATTCGACACATACTCGACTCGTTTTAAAAATCAGATAACAAACAGAAAAGAAAGATTGCATGTTGAGGTAAGTTTCGTTAAATACGAAAGTGTTTTTGTGTCTGTAATATTTCACAAAACCACAATGAAGTGAGTCGCGTGAAAACAGTACCCAACAAAAAGTACTTTAGTATTGCACATGAGTTTGCGTTTACATTTTGTGAGTGACGCTTCGAAGCACATAATGGTACAATATGTACGAAGTTGACCGATTTTTGATAGTTTGAAACGGAAGCTATGCTTACATGACATTCGATTGATTTGCATGTAAAAACATGAGGCTTCAGCAGGTCAGACAAAAACACTTAAAAGTTGGTTAAAATGCGCCACCTTTCCTGATCGTATGACAAACCGTTTCTTAATTCAGCGCACAAGTTCGACAGAAAACTAAGATCGCTTCCATTCGTCTGAAAAATAACAACTTGTACAAAAAGTAGTTGCTAGAAGCTGGGTCTATATAATGTGCTTTAGGGTGGATTTGATTTTTTTACAGAACAAAAGGATATACGAGGGGCGTTCAATGTATTCTCTGTATGGGTAGGTATGTTATAGAAAAAAGATAAAACCTTGGAAAAAATATGTATTTTTCAATATAGTCCCATGATATCAATAAATTTGTTTGATCGCGAAATAAGATTTCCTATTCCCTTGAAAAATAATTTTCTTCATGTCCCGAAAAATGCTCATTTACAGCGGACTTGAGCTCATTATCGTCAGAAAAATCGCGTTCCCCGGGGGTCTTTTGTTAAATAAAAAGTAGTTACTGGGGGCCAGGTCTGGCCTGTAGGGTAGGTGGTTAATTTCCTCGAACCCGCACTCTCGTACTGCATCCTTGAAGAGCCGAGCAGTGTGAAACAGTCCGCTGTCGTGAAGAATCAGCACTTTCTATGTCAGTTTTCCTCTTCTTTTGTAAGGTTTATATAATCGAATCATGTAGTAAAGTGTGTTTAGTTATTTCTGCCAATATCTTGATTTTTACACGTGCATCTTCTAGTACAAATTTTTCGATAATTTTCACATTTTCTTCGGTAGCCGCAGTGATTGGCCCACCTGGCTGGGGGTCATCTTCGATACTTTCCCTGCCTCTTTTGAATTCACTTGACCACTTCTGTACGCTCGATAATGAAGGAGCAGAGTCTGATAAGAGTCTACCATTTCTTAATGGATAGTTTTTTGAGATGTTCCTTTGTTTAGTGAGGAATTTAATCACCCCACGATGCTCGATTTTCTTCAACATTGTCGCGTCAGTCATTTTCGACGTCTTTGACTGGAGGTCGCAAACAAACTAATGAAGTTATCAACATGACATTTTATCAGATAATGTTGTTAGCTAATGATATATTTTAACTACCCACAATAATATCAAATCACCTCGATACCGAGAATACATTGAACGCCCCTCGTAACTAGCGCAGCAAATGAATTACATTGTGAACGAACTCTGATGAAAAACCTTAAATCCGAAACAGCTTTGACTATGCACTTTAAAGGATATGGTCCAGCCTACTTCCAAGACTAGATTGAGATTCGTTATGTTTAATATAGATCGCTATGGCTCCACGTTTCCATCCAGCGGACGAATGTGGGACTATAGAGAACAGCGATGAAACAAACCTGTGTGCATTACATATATACATGGGTCGACTAAGTAATTGCGATAAACACAGAGACAAGAAAACAATCAGCAATTTATGTTTAATAATTTTTAATTTTTTCAAAAATATTTTGCTAAAAATTTAAATTATGTGCTTTAAATATTTTAAAAGAAACTGCACACCAATTATTCTAGTGTATACCATTTGAGTATATAGGTCTATAGGTAGGTAGAAAACAATGTCAAACTTATCAACACGCCTTGGAGTGATTGACCGTTTAAATATTTACAGTCAGTAATTTCTTGAGCCAAGTAAAGTTTACCGAGAACAGTTCCATCATGAAAACACATATGCTAACACCATGTAGCATAGCGAGCAAAATGAATGCCCCTTTTATATGCTGCAACGATATACTAGCACGTTCATCAGGTTGGCCCTTCATCAGTAATTTGTCCATCTGAATATATTCCCGAACGGTTCGCTCCATATAGCCATTTGCGAGCAATCTTAGGATTCTGGTATTAATTGCCTCGGTTAGAAATGAGTACTTCTGCATCTCCAGACAGTAGTTGACGATTGAGAGCGGGTCCGGAATAAGAGCATAATCTTCATACATCGAATGATCCTTGTTATATGAAGCGAATTCAAAATCTGTTCCTATGACAGCACACTTTTCTTCGTTTGCAGTCAATAAGTTAAAAATTTTAACAGTAGGAGCACTACTCAACACTAAGTGGCCCACCAATTGAGGAAAGCTCTGTAGGGCATTGTAAATGGAAGAATTCACAAAAAAATTGTATCCATGTTCTACTGCTTCATCAATGGTTTGTGGAATCCATTGGATGGGTCTGTTCTGAAGAAACCGAAAGATCGAACCTTCGTATGAGCTGCGGACAATGAACATCGCATAGAGCCATGCCATGGTGTGAAGACGTGTCGAACAATATCGAACTGCAACACATCTATTTGCGTATTTCCTCCACAAAAGCTGGCATATCCATTTCGCGAATATTATTGTACAGAGACTTAGCCAAGTGAGCAAATCAAATGGCAGGTATATGATATCCAAGGATCTGTATAACTTCGGCCGTCTAACTATTGCGTTCAAGGAACCAGTGTAATAAGGCACTGTTGACGCAAAATGTGTTCGTCTGTCTAAAAGGCAGGCAGAGGGACCCAGTATTATGTCTCCGATGCCGTCATGTAGCTGCAAACAAACTTTATTAGACTTGTCAAAATAGAAGAAGTATGGGACTTACTAGTTTAAAACTTCCAGTTATACTGTCGTTGGAATTAAACATACCTCTGCCGTCTGGCGATATGACAATTTCGATTGAGAAGTTCATCATCGCAGCTAGAGTTTTGAAAATTTCCCAATTCATCCCATAGATGTGGTTATTATCGATTAATATGTATGGTATATGTTCGTAGACTATAGATCTTATTGGGCACTGCCAAAGGTTGTCCATTTTCGGGGGGAAAAGATCCTTAGTCCACTGAAAACTACCGTTCAAAAATTGGTTATGTATAGTGGGCGTACTATCTCGACATTTGAGCTGGGTGAACGGATAGTAAGTGTAGAGGTTTACGGTTCTATTTTCATCTTCGATTAGCACGTTCAAGTTTAGAATGCGAGCCTTCAAAGATAAGTTGAGAATTTCCTCCAAAGTTTCAAACAATACACTGCTCGGCAATACAACAAAGAAGTGTTGGTCACCGCCGGACGTGTCGCACTCTCGACTACGATGCCGATCAACCAAGGTTCTGGAAGGACTCTGTTTTTAATTATTTATTCACTTTCGAAATACACGCTATACCCACTTGAATGATTTGAGGGAATCCACGAAATATAGTCTAATGAATGTACCGCAAGACTCAGTCGAGGCCAAGTCCACTAGAAGCGCGTCGTTCTTGGCTAAGAACCGATTCATTGTGTCATCGAAACCTCGTCCTATGGCAGCGTCTTCAACTTCAACGCTTATTCGAAGGGTATGACTTTGTAGTCTAGCAATGCTTGCATGGAGGCAATCGGCCATAATATCGTCAGTATGGACCGACATTTGCCCCATGGTCGGATAGAGAATAGTGGGTAATATCAGAGCTATTTTCCAAAACCCTGCCATTGCTGCGGACTGTAAAGTGCAACTGATTCGAAACGGACTCAAAGTCGACATGCATAGGTAAATACTGGTCCTAAAGTGGCTATTTTAAATGATTTAACTTTTAAATAAAATTAAAGGGCTTACAATGTAAACCGTAAGCAAATCGTCCATTAATGTTATCGATTTTTAAATAATACTCCTTGATTAAGCACGGTATACTTGGGTCATGTAACCTTACTTTGTATTCGCTTATAGTCAGACAGTATAGGGCACAAAAGACACAATTGCAAAAAGAAACAACCGAACACAACTGTGCTTTTTCGGAAATTCTGCGATTCTTCGATGCAGATTGAAGTCGCTATCTTGTCTAAACTTATTTTAGACATCAAAGGTCTCGGTGAGTTTGCTTCCCAACTCTTGTGGCACTTTGAGTGTTATCCAATGTCCTTCCGCTACGATCTGACTGTAAAAATAGTTTCGTATACATAGTTCGCCTTTATAAAACCTTGCCATCTAAAAGTCGATACAAATAGATGGTGGTCAATTCTCTTGTTATATCTGCTACAATAATGTCCCTGTCATCGAAATACCATCAGAAGGCATTCAATTTTCCTTGATTATTTGCACTTTCCTTCACAATACGAGCGTCAAATCAGTTTTCAGTTAAGACCCCGAACATAATGGTCTCTAACTTTGTTAATTGAACAATCTCCGCTTTGTATATATAAGTATTTGCCTTTCCCCAGCCAAACTCCCCAATAAATTTACAGACCAACTATACATCCACCGTACAGACCATGAACATGAATATATCCTTTTACATCCCGACATCTCCCGCCCACAAACTGTACACAGAGCCAGCTCACTGAAGACGACGACTCTAATGTTAATGGCATCTGCCGATTATGGTAATTACTTTTATCGAACAGGCGACACCACAGCAGCACTTATCGCCAACCTACCCCCGCACACCCCAAAAACTACATACAAATGATTTGATTCAATCAAAATGATATCGCACATACGTGCGGAAAAATAAAATCAATTTCTGTGCGGGGAAAAAAAAAAGAGAAAACATCCGCCGCAATGATTCATCTAACCCCAGACGAACTCGTATATTTCGCCTGCGGTTTACAGATACTCGTACGATGCGGGGAAAAATAGGACAGCAAGGAAAATGCGGTTCACAATGCGAGTGTATAATCCTCCTCGCCATGCAGAGGCAGCCTACTTTAATGCGTGCTGCTATTTTAAGTGGTGCCTGATGCTGCGTGCATCTTGCTCACTCTCAGTGAAACCCCGATTGACCCTAATCTGATGCCAATGGAAATGCCTGTTACTCTGGGATGACGCCGAGGTGGGGGTATAGAATTGTGGGAGAACATAACCCAGTATATGTGTGCGCTGCTAATGCGATTTGAGTGACTCCGACTAGAAGAGGCAGATAAGTGTAACGTGCACTTCAAATAGTTAAAAAAAAAAAAAAAAAGAAAAAAACTCCCAAGGGATACGCCATGGGTAGATTATGGAATCACTGCAGTGAGAAAGATATAATAACACAAAGTGTATCTGTTTCCTTTTTTTTCATCTTCATCGTCATGTTTATAGCCTTTTCGCTCGCTGTGTACACTCGTTCGAAGTATAAGCATCTCTTTGAGACTGAAGAATCTTAATGGGTGCGCGCAGAAACTATGGAAGTCATTAGAGATGGAAAATGTGTATTGCAATCGGATTGCTCGGCAGTCACAGAAGGCGCACAAGACACAGACAATGAGACAGTTTTCTAATTATCCATAGTTGTTATGGAAAATGTTCCATAATTATGGTAATTTACTTGAATTTCCAATTGCAGATAAAGGCGCACAAGAAGGATGTGCGGAAAAAGTTTCATCATTTAAACAGATGAATGGGAGAATAATGATGATGGATTCACAATTTATAACAAGAGTGGATCACATGTGCGGTGATTGCGTTAGGGTGTATTACTATCTATCTAAATATATAAATAGATACAAATCGTTTTAAAACCTGTCTCTTTATGTATCTGGCAAATAGTTACACATAGTATTACATCAATACTAACTGACCCGGCGAACTTCGTACCGCCCAAATTCGTTAATATAATCGGCCTTACCAATAATCAACTTTAGTCTGGCACTTTACGAAAAGACTCCACACTTTCCAAAATCCCTTTACCAATAAACAAATATAGTTGCCAGACTATCGCTAACTGTAGGGTTAAATGTTAGTGTTCAGAAAGCCATGTTTATCTCGGACATTAGCTAAATAAATCCTCCCTTATGTCATTTTGAAGACAAGTGTTGCCCAACCATCCAAAATCGCGGTATTAAATTTCGAAATAGGAGAGAATATACGATGTTGTTCAGCCTGATCGTTTACAATTATTAATTAATTTTAGTAAATTGTGAATGCTTTCTAATTTTATTCGTTGTAATACAACAATGCAAATGGTTTTTAAGTCTATCACACACAAATTTGTACAAATGTATGCAAAATATTGAAAAAAAATTGCGTTTTTGTTTTATTTCTAAACACGTGAAGCATATATTTCTGTGGTTTTTTTTTCTGTTTTATCTTGTTTTACAGCTAGTTCTTGCTTTTTGATTGGTTTTTCTTTTTAAATAGTTGCTTAATAAATCTAAATTGTATGTAAATTTGGGATATTTCCAAGACTTTCTTGACAGTCGTCGCAAACAGAATAAAATATCTTCTTACTTAAGTTTAGACGGTTCATATATTTTTGCAACAATTCTCAGTACCTTGGGCGACTCAGGTAGATATTTTGTTGTAACCAAACAATTTACAAACTCTTTGAAAAGGGTGTTTGTTTACCGGGAATGAGGATCTCTAATGAGACAATGGTTGGTGTGAAAAGGTTCATTTCGCGGAAAATATAGTTGTTGTAAAAATAGAATAGCAAAATAGCAAAATATATGCAAAATAACAAGTTTGTTAACTTCTGGAGGGGTAACAGCCTAACAGGTAGTACGAGAATATGTATGTTTTATATTTTTGGGTTCGAATTTCAACTTTTGTCGGTTTCTAAGTTTCCCGAATTAAGTAATATAAGCTATACAAATTTTTAAAGGTTAAATTGTATTTATTTTCAAAACCGGAAGCTCCTTAACACGCATCCTTTATGCGATTTTGATTTATTCGGAAATGAATGAGCCAGCTATTATTTCTATTTTCAAAAACATTCATTTGCTAACGACGCAATTGTTATGTTTAGACCACCAAGAAGTTTCGATTTGCATCGTCAGCCTACGAATATATTAAACCATTCAAATAAACTGTGCTCCGTTTATTGAATAATTTGAAAGAGATATTATTACGACACAAATGCACTCATAAAGAAATGCGAGGTAGTATTAGAAAACAATGGAAAGCGTACTATAAAAGTACTGAAAATTATGTCCGATCGAATGATAGGGCATTACTGATTTGCATATGATATTTGACAGATCGGCGGATATTTTGTGCATTTCCTATTTTGTGTTTTGTTTTTTGCTTATAATAAGTCTCAAAGAGCATTGGAAATATATGTGTTGGGCAAATTTAATTGCAACTTATGTATTCCTTCTTTTAGAATAAAATCCTCCTTGTGAAAGAGACCATTGACCTTGTTTTTCACGAAAACAAATTATGAAATTTGAATTCTGCAATGCCAACAAATGTAATAGATTCTAAGAAAGTTGTCGGACTAGTAAATGTGGAGGTCTAATTGTTTATTGGTACCAATTCACAAATGCTGTACATTTTTACTAAAGCTGACATCTAACTAGTTGTCGACGTTAGTGATTGATTATTTGTAAGGCCGAATGAAAATAATAACTCCGAGCATGCACAATGCACATGCTGCTTTATATAATTCTTCATTCAAAACTTATACTCATAAAATAGAAATAACTAAAGTACATATTATAGCAATGTCAATATGTTTCAATAAAACCGCAATAATTGCCGTGTGGGTGTGGGCCAACCTTACAATTTTTCATGAAAGCGCTTTAAGGTACACGACATACAGAGCGGAAGGTTTGCACACATGTAAGCACGCCGGAATTCTCACTTTCGCAGAATGACACTGTTTGTTTTGAATTTTTCCCTCTAAATCTTTTGCTTGCATCACATTTGATTTGAGATGCTTCACAATCAAATCAAACGCGTTTCGGACTTCCAATTTCACCCGGAACATACAACAAAGAATTAAAAAATTAAATGTTTTAAATAATATTTGTTGTACCTGCTGGTGATACTAAACATTTTTCTATTCAGTCTATAAATTTTTAATTTTGGTTCAATCCCCAATCTAATTCCTTAATTTTTTAGGACAAAAAGCAGCATAGTCCTTACGAATCCATCGAATCTTTTATTTATATAGCTGTACCCATCCGGATTTGCCCGTGCCTTTCGTATTAAGTCCCGACCTCATTTCTTTTAAACTGGAACCAACCATAACCATCCACAAAATTTCATTAAAATCGGTTGAGTTGTTTCGGAGATCGACAACATCGCCACCTACCGGGTCCAAAAGTATCCTAACTTTTAAGTCTTGCTAAACACACGGAAAAAATTTTAAGATCAAATCAAGAAAAATGAGCGCAGAATCACGAAAAGTTTGTCTAGTTTTAGAGCTTAGCTCAGGATTTACTGATTCACGACTTCTTATTCGCAATTTTGGAAATTGTAAGAAGTGAAGATATTGACCCCCAAAAATCGTGAATCAACACTTCTCATTGTCAATAATGATCAAACGAGAAATACATATTGCCATAACCGATCGCAATTTTAAACAAGTAGTTCTAAAAAAAGCGTAAGCTTTTCCATCTGTCCTATTCTTCTGGACTCTTCCCGAGAAGGTGGAAAACTGCATTTGTCCAGCCCGTCCCCAAAAAAGGCGAATCTTCTTCTCCCACCAACTACCGACCCATAGCACTTACATCCATTCTTTCTAAGGTCATGGAAACGCTGATAAATCGTCAGCTCATGAAATATCTTGAATCACGAAAACTCATTAATGACCGGCAGTACGGTTTTCGTGGCAACAGATCCACTGGTGATTTGATGGCTTATCTTACCGAAAAGTGGAACCAATCTCTACATCACTCTGGTGAAACGAAGATTGTTGCGCTTGATATTTCAAAGGCATTTGACAGAGTTTGGCACCAAGCTCTTTTGTCGAAAATGCGTGCATATGGGATCGATGCGTCTCTTCTTCAATGGATTAGAAACTACCTCTCTGGCCGTTCAATTCAAGTTGTATTGGATGGCTTCAAGTCTGAAATCCACCATATAAATGCTGGTGTTCCCCAAGGCTCCGTTTTGTCTCCGACTCTCTTTCTCATTTTCATAAATGATCTCCTGTCTGCAACATCAATCCAATCCACTCCTTCGCCGATGACAGCACCCTCAGCTTCTCATATTCATTCCAGGACTCACGTCCCTGTTCTTCGGCCGTAGAACTGGAACGGCAACGTATGTTAAGCTCATTAAATTCCGATCTCGACAGCATTATAAAATGGGGTTCAGCCAATAGAGTGGAATTTAATGCTTCTAAAACACAATGCTGTCTGCTGTCATTAAAGCGAAACCAGAATCCTCAGCCATTATCCATGAATGGCACTTGCATCGCCGAAACCGAAAGACTTTCCATTCTCGGTATGTGTGTCCATGACAAACTTCGTTGGAATGACCACATACACGAAGTCGCCAAGAACGCTGCGAAATGTCTAGGTTTCCTTAAAAGGTGCAAGAAATATTTTACCCCTTCTGATCTGGCTACCATATACAAGGCGTTCATTCGCCCCAAACTTGAGTACAACTCTCATATCTGGTCTGGTGCCCCTAAAACCTCACTGCACCTCCTGGATAGGATACAAAATCGTGCCTTAAAACTCATTGGAGACATAAATATAGCGAATTCTATAAATTCGCTCGAACATCGCAGAAATGTAACAAGTCTCTCATTGTTTTATCGCTATTTTTACAAACAGTGCTCAAATGAAATTGCCAGCTGCATTCCACCCCTTCAACAATTCAACCGCAATACTCGCCAAGCCAGGAATGCCCATCAGTTTACCCTCCAGCCTACTTTCGGTCGTACTATGAAATATAGAGATTCTTTCATAAGCCGTACAACACGAATGTGGAATGCATTGCCCAGCTCGGTCTTTCCCCTTCAGTGCAATTTACAGACATTTAAAACCAATGTGCATCGGAATCTCCTATCTTCTCTATCCCAATTTCCTTAACGCCCGCGCTGTGTACTTCGAACTACACCATAAGAGTAGTCACAACCTCTTTAGCGCGTGTTTATTATAAAAAAAAAAAAAAAAAAAAAAACAAAAACATTTCGCAATTTACCACTTCTCTGTAGAAAATTTGATTTCATCCCTTACCGAATTGCAACCATTTAGTCTTGAATTGCAACTCATTAGTGCTGATTTGCTACTTCTGTAGTTGCAATTTACAAATTCTTAATCGTAAATTACAACTTATTTTTATCAATTTGCAATTCATATTTTGCAATTTACGATTCTTGAGTAGTGATTTAAGGCATCACCGTCTTAAATTAAAAACGTTTTATCGTGAAATTAGAAAACTTTATTTTCAATTTACAACTTATATCTTGTGATTTACAATCAGAATTCATAGTCGTATTTTATATTTTTGTTTCCTCTTGATATCCTTGAGAATCATATGACGCCATATCGTCCGGAGACAGAGGGATTTGTCTGGGGTGGTTTTTCTGTCTATGCTGAAATTGTTAATACACGCAAATTGTTTAGAAGAACTTGTATTGATACGAACCTTAAAACCTTTTCGACTGCACACTTTAATATCCATACCAATTTACTTCTTTTCTAATAGCGAGACATATTTTCATTCTGAAAAAAATAAAAATACAGATTTATATACCTACTTTAGTTTAATTTTTTTCCATTATTAAATAGGTACTTACATGATATATATTCCAGAATGCTTTATAATGGTTAGTACACTCACTATCACTGAGAACTAGTTATACTTAAAAAACGACTGCCTTAAGCAAAGATTAAATACCGACTGTCTTTCGCTGTCGCTGCCCAAGATTGCAGCTGTCCAGCAAGCAGCAACACCACAAACATTATTATGTATGTATATTGATCCATATAAAGAAAGGATTTCGACCCATGGACTATATCGTTACTGTCGACTACTACCTGTGCATAAAAAAAATTCACACGTTATGTAGTTAGTTTCCATGGAAATTACAAAAAATATTTTGCAATTTACGACTTCTCTACGTCAATTTACGTTTTCGGTTGAAATGTGGTAAATTATTATAAGATTTTATTGATTCATCATTCAGTGGTGGTAAATCACCAAATATTTTTCGCAATTTGAGATAGCAAAGTGGTGTTTACGAAATTTGCCTATTGAAGTTGTAAATTGCTCCAAACAATCTCGCAAATCACTACAAATTAAAGAAGCTCGAATTAATACTTTTAATCGCAAAATGCAACAAACAACATTTGATGTTTTCGTTTTCACTGACAAATTACAAATTTTTATATCAATTCAAGAAAAAATCGTTGTGATTTGCGAAAAATATACGATTCGTGAATTACAACTCAAAATGTTGCAATTGGTGATTTTCAATTCTTTCCGTGCAGTAAATGCAGGTCTACTTTGTTTGCGGGGTGTCCATTTTTTTGTTTGAGTCCATGTGTTATGAGGAGAGTAATGTCCGTGCAAAGGCACCAAAAGAATTCGCACGATTACACGATACAAAAAATTCAGTGAGTGCAGTTTTTGATGAATTTATAGCGGCCGGAAATATACGCGCTGTTCGTTTTAAAGATGGACGGCTAAATGAATAACGGTTGGATCCCGTTCATGAATTGGAAAACCAAAGATACGTCAAACAGCTTCAATGGAGCTGATGTTTACCTTCCAATTTGGTACAGCGTACATTGGTATTTTCAACTCCAAATACCGCCATATCACATACTTGCAAATAGCTATATTTGATGCTTTTCACTGAACTACAAAATTCTACATTAATATGAGCTTGGAATGTTTTGCTCAGCAGAGGTGAATATGGCACCACCCAACGCTTGCCAATGTCAATGTCGATGTTGTTGATATTTTAAATATAATGATTATATACGATATATTGGATATCTGTACATTTTTTTATTTAATATACCTTTCACAATATTTCTCTTTTGGAATAACAGAGAAGTCGCCCTTTCAATTGACAGTAAACAATAGAATAAAATAATAAAAAAAAATAATTTCATAAACATATTTATCGGCACATTTGATACTATAAAAAACTACAGTAATTTCTCCTTTGGGTGAACCAACATTTTTTGGGGTGAACCACCCTAAACACTTAGGGGTATAAAAATTAGTTATGAACCTATTCTCATACCTACTGAATTTACATATAACATTTCATCAAAATCGGTAGAGCCGTTGCGGAGGAGTATAAACACTAAAACTGTGACACGAGATTTGTATATATTAGATTAAATCAAAATTAAATTTAAAGTCGACCCATACGATTTTATTTTCGTTTGTTGATTGTTATTAAATTTATCTTCAACTTTTTAATTTTTTATGTTAATTTCGATACCTGCTGCTCTCACTATTTTAGAACACTATAATTGATTACAATTTACTTACTTACTTACTTACTTAGGTGGCGCTACAGTCCGGGGTGGACCTGGGCCTCAACCAATACGCCTCTCCAGTTAGCGCGATCTTTGGCTAACTGCCTCCAGTTGGGCACTCCAAGTTGGTTGAGGTCCCCTTCCACTTGCGCGCGCCACCTAAGGCGAGGTCTTCCTCTACTGCGTTTTCCCTCCGGGTTGGAGTCGAAAACTCTTCCGGCCGGAGCGTTGGTGTACATTCGCTCTACATGTCCTAGCCATCTTAGTCGACTGATGGACGGTTGAGAATCTCGCACTTCAAAGGTTGACCACATTCCTTAATTGTGGGCAAAATGAGAGATAAACCTTAGCGGTAACAAATGATAGAGAAATCATAAATGACTGATGCGCACTTTTCTGACCAGGTCGATGTCGCTGTACAGCTCGTAGATTTCGCTGTTAAATCTCCTCCTCCAAAGCAGGTCAACACAAACGGGACCGGAAATCAATCGAAGAATTTTGCGTTCAAATAGACCAAGGAGATCTTCATCCGCCTTTGATAGCGTCCATGCTTCTGCGCCATAGAGTAGGACTGGGATGATGAAGGTCTTATATAGAGTCTCCTTAGTGGTTCTTGACAAGGCCTTACTTCTCAATTGCCTTCTTAGACCTAAGAAACAGCGGTTGGCAAGTTTGATTCTTCGCTTGATTTCTGATATGTTGTCGTTGTCAGAATGTATAGCGGAGCCGAGGTAGACAAAGTCCCGAACTACCTCAAAGTTATAGCTGTCTGTCGTGACGTTCTGAACGATTCGTCGATGTTGTGTGTCCCTTCTTGTTGACAGCATATATTTTGTTTTGCCCTCATTCACAACTAAAACCATTTTTGCCGCTTCTGTACTGATACTTGCAAAACGCACCAGTGACAGCTCGCTGTGTTCTGGCAATGATGTCGATGTCGTCAGCGTATGCAAGTAGTTGCATAGACTTCTGGAAGATTGTGCCTCTGGTTTTGGCTTGCGAGTTTCGAACAATATTCTCAAGAATAATGTTGAAGAAGTCACACGACAGCGCGTCACTTTGTCTAAATCCTGTTTCTCGGTGAGATTGTTTCAAAAATATTTTGCTAAAAATTTAAATTATGTGCTTTAAATATTTTAAAAGAAACTGCACACCAATTATTTTAGTGTATACCATTTGAGTATATAGGTCTATAGGTAGTTAGAAAACAATGTGAAACTTATCAATAGCCTTGGAGTGATTGACCGTTTAAATATTTACACTACAGTCAGTAATTTCTTGAGCCAAGTAAAGTTTACCGAGAACAGTTCCATCATGAAAACACATATGCTAACACCATGTAGCATAGCGAGCAAAATGAATGCCCCTTTTATATGCTGCAACGATATACTAGCACGTTCATCAGGTTGGTCCTTCATCAGTAATTTGTCCATCTGAATATATTGCCGACAGTTTCGCTCCAAATAGCCATTTGCTAGCAATCTTAGGATTCTGGTATTAATTGCCTCGGTTAGGAATGAGTATTTCTGCATCTCCAGACAGTAGTTGACGATTAAGACCGGGTCCGGAATAAGAGTATAATCTTTATACATCGAAGGATCCTTGTTATATGAACTGAATTGAAAATCTGCTCCTATGGCTGCACACTTTTCTACGTTTGCAGTCAATGAGTTAAAAATATTAGCAATAGGAGCATTACTCAACACTAAATGGTCCGCCAATTCAGGACAGCTCTGTAGTCCATTGTAAAGGTAAGAACTCACAATAAATTTGTATCCATGTTCTACTGCTTCATCGATTGTTTGTGGAATCCATTGGATGGGTCTGTTCTGAAGAAACCGAAAGATCGAACCTTCGTATGAGCTGCGGACAATGAACATCGCATAGAGCCATGCCATGGTGTGAAGACGCGTCGAACAGTATCGAAATGCAACACATCTTTTTGCGTACTTCTTCCACAAAAGCTGGCATATCCATTTCGCGAATATTATTGTGCAGAGACTTAGCCAAGTGAGCCAATCAAATGGCAGGTATATGATATCCAAGGATCTGTATAACTTCGGCCGTTTAACTATTGCGTTCAAGGAACCAGTGTAATAAGACACTGATGACGCAAAATGTGTTCGTCTTTCAATGCTGCAGCCTGAGGGACCCAGTATTATGTCTCCGATGCCGTCATGTAGCTGCAAACAAACTTTATTAGACTTGTCGAAATAGAAGAAGTGTATGGGACTTACTAGTTTAAAACTTCCAGTTATACTGTCGTTGTAATTAAACACACCTCTGCCCTCTGGCGACTCGACAATTTCGATTGAGAAGTTCATCATCGCAGCTAGAGTTTTGAAAATTTCCCAATTCATCCCATAGATGTGGTTATTATCGATTAATATGTACGGTATATGTTCGTAGACTATAGATCTTATTGGGCACTGCCAAAGGTTGTCCATTTTCGGGGGGAAAAGATCCTTAGTCCACTGAAAACTTCCGTTTAAAAATTGGTTATGTATAGTGGGCGTACTATCTCGACATTTGAGCTGGGTGAACGGATAGTAAGTGTAGAGGTTTATGGTTCTATTTTTATCTTCGATTAGCACGTTCAAGTTTAGAATGCGAGCCTTCAAAGATAAGTTGAGAATTTCCTCCAAAGTTTCAAACAATACACTGCTCGGCAATACAACAAAGAAGTGTTGGTCACCGCCGGACGTGTCGCACTCTCGACTACGATGCCGATCAACCAAGGTTCTGAAGGGACTCTGTTTTTAATTATTTATTCACTTTCGAAATACACGCAATACCCACTTGAATGATTTGAGGGAATCCACGAAATATAGTCGAATGAATGTACCGCAAGACTCAGTCGAGGCCAAGTCCACTAGAAGCGCATCGTTCTTGGCTAAGAACCGATTCATTGTGTCATCGAAACCTCGTCCTATGGCAGCGTCTTCAACTTCAACACTTATTCGAAGGGTATGACTTTGTAGTCTTGCAATGCATGCATGGAGGCAATCGGCCATATTATCGTCAGTATGGACCGACATTTGACCCATGGTCGGATAGAGAATAGTGGATAATACCAGAGCTATTTCCCAAAACCCTGCCATTGCTGCGGACTGTAAAGTGCAACTGATTCGACACGGACTCAAAGTCGACATGCATAGGTAAATACTGGTCCTAAAGTGGCTATTTTAAATGATTTAACTTTTAAATAAAATCAAAGGGCTTACAATGTAAACCGTAAGCAAATCGTCCATTAATGTTATCGATTTTTAAATAATACTCCTTGATTAAGCACGGTATACTTGGGTCATGTAACCTTACTTTGTATTCGCTTATAGTCAGACAGTATAGGGCACAAAAGACACAATTGCAAAAAGAAACAACCGAACACAACTGTGCTTTTTCGGAAATTCTGCGATTCTTCGATGCAGATTGATTGATTTTTTAGACTTCAAAGGTCTCGGTGAGATTGCTTCCCAACTCTTGTGGCACTTTGAGTGTTATCCAATGTCCTTCCGCTACGATCTGACTCTAAAAATAGTTTCGTATACATAGTTCGCCTTTATAAAACCTTGCCATCTAAAAGTCGATACAAATAGATGGTGGTCCATTCTCTTTTTATATCTGCTACAATAATGTCCCTGTCATCGAGATACCATCAGAAGGCATTCAATTTTCCTTGATTATTTGCACTTTCCTTCACAATACGAGCGTCAAATCAGTTTTCAGTTAAGACCCCGAACATAATGGTCTCTAACTTTGTTAATTGAACAATCTCCCCTTTGTATATATAAGTATTTGCCTTTCCCCAGCCAAACTCCCCAATAAATTTACAGACCAACTAAACAGACCATGAACATGAATATATCCTTTTACTACTTACTTACTTAACGGGCTCCCGACCCGTGGAGAGTCTCTGCCTGAGACACTGCAGCCTTCCATCCTCTACGATCCCGGGCACGCTGCTTCCAATTGTCCAGACCAAGCGCTCTGGCATCCGCGATGGCTTGGTCTTTGAAACGGAGGTTCGGTCTTCCTTGTCTTCTCGAACCTGGGGGCTGGGATTCGAAGATCCTCTTAGCTGGAGCATTATTGTCCATTCGCTCGATGTGGCCGAGCCAATGTAGTCGACGTATTTTGGCTTTTTGGACTACATCCACATCTTGATACGCGGTTATATCTTCTCCTCCATTCGCCCTCCTCGCACACAGGACCAAAAATCCGCCGAAGAATTTTTCTTTCGAAGGAACCCAGTATTAGCTCTCCCTTCCTGCTTATCGTCCAGCACTCGGCGCCGTAGAGCAGAACTGGCAGTATAAGGGTTTTGTAAAGCACACATTTCGTCCCTCGAGTTAGGAGTTTTGAACCCAATTGTTTTGCCAAACCGAAGTAGCAGCGGTTTCCTATAGGGTAATTCTCCGCCGGATCTCCACTAGGATGTCATTCGTGGAGTTCATGTTTACTCCGAGGTAGATGAACTCCTTAACTACCTCGAAATTGTTGCTATCAATAGTGACGTTTTGTCCTAGGCGATGGACAGATGTTTGTTTGTTTGTTGATAGCATGTACTTAGTCTTGTCCTCGTTTACTTCAAGACCAACAAATTTCGCCTGTTCTTCAATCGCCGTGAAAGCTTCTATCACGGAGCGCTGTGACCGACCGATGATGTCAATATCGTCCGCATACCCCAGCAGCTGGACGGATCTGTTGAAGATAGTGCCTTCCGTGTTGACACCTGCCCTACGCACTATCTGCTCCAGTACGAGATTGAAGAAGTCGCATGATAGCGCGTCCCCTTGCCGAAATCCGGTGCATGTTTGGAATAGTTCGGAGGAGCTGTTTCCAAATTGCACGTTGCAACGCGTGTTTTCGAGTGTCACGCGACACAACTGAATCAATTTTGACGGGATTCCGAATTCGGCCATCGCCCTATACAGCTCCTGACGATGTATACTATCATACGCGGCCTTGAAGTCGATGAATAGATGGTGTGTCTCGACTTGAAATTCGTTGGTCTTTTCCAGGATTTGCCTCAGTGTGAAAATTTGGTCTATAGTCGATCTGCCGGGCCGGAAGCCACACTGGTACGTGCCGATTAGTGTGCTGCAGAACGGTTTAAGACGTTCACACAGTACGTTGGATAGGATCTTATACGCGACATTTAGCAGGGATATGCCTCGATAGTTCTTGCAAGACATAGGATCGCCTTTTTTGTAGATGGGGCATATGGAGCTGATAGTCCAGTCATCGGGCATGTTTTCTTCCATCCATACTTGTTTGATGATTTGGTGCATGCGCCCTACCAAAACATCACCTCCGTATTTAAAGAGCTCCGCTGGCAAGCCATCCGAGCCTGCGGCTTTGTTGTTCTTAAGCTTTTTTATAGCTAAGCCAACCTCTTCTATACTGGGTGGTGGAATAGGTTCTTCATTGGCTGGACGCGGGTTATCTTCTTGCCCTACCACTCTCTCAACATGATGCCCATTAAGCAACTGCTGGAAATGCTGCTTAAATACATCTACTATTCCCTGCGCTTCGGTGACTAGGTTTCCTTCGCTGTCTCGAAGAGCCTGTGTTCCGGTTTTGAAGCCAGCAGCCAGTTGCTTGGCTTTCTTATAGAACCTCCGGATGTTGTTGCGATCACGAGACTCTTCGATCTCCTTGAGCTGGGATACTGCGTAGGCTCTCTTCTTTCTACGCAGGATCTTTTTCTCCTCCCTTCTCCTGGCTCGATACTCTTCCCTAGCTGCCCTTGTTTTGCGCTGCAGCATTTTCTTGTGTGCATCTTCTGTCACCTTTTTCCTGTACACGCATTCATCATCATACCACGGGCTCTTTCTCTGGGGTGGCTGGTACCCTACAGTGGTTTCGGCTACCTCCTTGATGATGTCGCGAGACTGGCACCACTGATTGTTGGCGTCTGTGGAAGGCGAGTGCATAGTGGAGAGTTTCATGCTCAGGCGCTCTCTGTAGGCTCTGGCTACTCCAGGTGTGCTAAGGCGTCCAACGTCAAATTTCTTCTTCTGGGCGGCCCGCAGCTTCTTCTCGTTGGACAGTCGAGCTCTGAATCTAGCTGCAACAAGGAAATGGTCAGAGTCGACGTTTGCCCCTCGGAATGTGTGCACGCCGAGGATGTTGGATGCGTGCCTCGCATCGATTAGCACATGGTCGATTTGGTTGGCGGTTCGACCGTCTGGAGAGCGCTAGGTTGCTGTGTGGATCCTTAGCCTTGGAAACCTAGTGCTACTTATCACCGTATTACGAGCTGCTGCAAAGTCAATTAGTCGGTAGCCGTTGTCTGTTGTCGTTTCGTGGATTCTGTGCTTACCGACTAACCCGCCAAAGATGTTTTCCTGACCGATTTTGGCATTGAAGTCCCCGAGCACAACTTTAACGTCATACTCCGGACAGGCTCCGTAGGCTCCATCCAGGAGGTCATAAAACTCCTCTTTTATGGGGTCTTCAGCCTCGTCGGTAGGGGCGTGTGCACATATTAGGCTTATGTTTTGGAAGGTAGCTTTGATGCGGATCACAGCTAGGCGATCACTCATCGGCCTAAAGTCAATAACTTTTGTCCTTAGCCGATTTCCCACGACGAATCCGCATCCTAATACATGCAATCTCTTATGGCAGCTGTAATAGATGTCGCAATTTTTTCTTTTCATCATGCCTGATCCTATCCATCGTATCTCCTGGATCGCGGTAATATCTGCCTTGTAACGCGTGAGGACAGACTCAAGTTTTTGAGTAGCACCTGGGGTGTAGAGCGTTCGTACATTCCAGGTACATACTCTCATGTCGTAGTCCATTGACGTTCCGGGTCTTGTTGCCATTTGAGGAGTACCATTATCCGAGGCTGGTTGTGTCTCTCTCATAACTAGTGTTTTTTTCCGTGGTCGGGAAGTTACCCCGACGGCACAACCCCCAACCTGGAGGGCCAGGCCCTTGTTTTAACCCTAGGACAGCGGGCCGGATAATCCGATGTCAGTAGCCCATTCTGGGATATGAGCGCTGCCGTTGACCCATAAAGGGCTCATCCGCCACCAACTCTTTCCAACACCCTGGCTCAGTATTGGAAGTCCCTATAGACCTGGTATCCAAGTAAGTTGAAGCAGCTCATATAGGGATAACACTTAGTAGTTCGACCTAACTGGAACTGTAGACGCCACCGTTGATTCCGTCTAGGGAATTCATCCGCTGCCGCCTGAAACAGGAGGGAGTGCCTAAGTGAGAAGACACTCTCCTTCCCCCTCTCTCGTCTGCTGCCACCAACGACCTTCCACAGGGGTTGGATACCCTATCTCCAGTCGAGGTGCTAGGCACCCGGTAGTCACCAACGCGGAGGTGAGAGTAGGAGTTGGTAGTGAGAGGCTAGAGTGAGAGCGCTTGTGTTCTCATGTAATCGCATCACTACCATTTCAACCACCTTTTACACCCCGACATCTCCCGCCCACAGTCGACCCATACGATTTTATTTTCTTCAACTTTTTAATTTTTTATGTTAATTTCGATACCTGCTGCTCTCACTATTTTAGAACACTATAATTGATTACAATTTACTTACTTACTTACTTACTTACTTAGGTGGCGCTACAATCCGGGGTGGACCTGGGCCTCAACCAATACGGCTCTCCAGTTAGCGCGATCTTTGGCTAACTGCCTCCAGTTGCGCACTCCAAGTTGGTTGAGGTCCACTTCCACTTGCGCGCGCCACCTAAGGCGAGGTCTTCCTCTACTGCGTTGTCCCTCCGGGTAGGAGTCGAATACTCTTCGGGCCAGAGCGTTGGTATCCATTCGCTCTACATGTCCTAGCCATCTTAGTCGACTGATGCGCACTTTTCTGACCAGGTAGATGTCGCTGTACAGCTCGTAGAGTTCGCTGTTAAATCTCCTCCTCCAAAGCCCGTCAACGCAAACGGGACCGAAAATCAATCGAAGAATTTTGCGTTCAAAACGACCAAGGAGATCTTCATCCGCCTTTTGATAGCGTCCATGCTTCTGCGCCATAGAGTAGGACTGAGATGATGAGGGTCTTATATAGAGTCTCCTTAGTGGTTCTTGACAATGCCTTACTTCTCAATTGCCTTCTTAGACCAAAGAAACAGCGGTTGGCAAGTGTAATTCTTCGATTGATTTCTGATGTGATGTCGTTGTCAGAATTTATAGCAGAGCCGAGGTAGACAAAATCCCTAACTACCTCAAAATTATAGCTGTCTGTCGTGACGCTCTGACCGATTCGTCGATGTTGTGTGTCCCTTCTTGTTGACAGCATATATTTCGTTTTGCCCTCATTCACAACTAAACCCATTTTGGCCGCTTCTGTACTGATAGGTACTTGCAAACGCACCAGTGACAGCTCGCTGTGTTCTGCCAATGATGTCGATGTCGTCAGCGTATGCAAGTAGTTGCACAGACTTCTGGAAGATTGTGCCTCTGGTGTTGGCTTGCGAGTTTCGCACAATATTCTCAAGAATGATGTTGAAGAAGACACACGACAGCGCGTCACCTTGTCTAAATCCTTTTTTGACATCAAAGGTCTCGGTGAGATTGTTTCCGACCTTTATGGAGCAGCGAGCATTCTCCATCGTCATTCTGCACAATCGGACGAGTTTGGGAGGGATGTCAAAACTAGACATGGCTCTATATATCTCGTCTCTCTAAATGCTGTCGTATGCGGCCTTAAAATCGATGAAAAGATGGTGAGTATCGATCTGGACTTCTTGGGCTTTCTCCAGGATCTGCCGTAGTGTGAATATTTGGTCGGTTGGCCTAAAACCGCACAGGTAGGGACCAACCCGATCGATGACAAAAGGTTTCAGGCGTTCACACAGTATGGCAGACAGGATCTTGTATCCGATGTTGAGAAGACTGAAACCTCTATAGTTGGCGCAGTTTAGAGGGTCTCCTTTCTTGTGGATCGGGCAAACGATGCTGAGGTTCCATACATCAGGCATACTTTCCTCCTACCAAATCTTGGAGACGAGTTGGTGTGTGCTCTCTACCAAGTCATCTCCCGCTGCCTTAAAAAGCTTTTTTTTTTAAAGCTTTTTTGATTACAATAATTTAAAAGACTTATGTCTTTGTAAGTGATTTTTGAATAAAATAAATAAAAAAAAATATAAACGAATGTTCGCTTTTCACTATCAATAGTGGAAAAGGTTCTCCTCAATTGTACATTATGGGTGAATACCATTTTGTTAGCAATGACCCCCAATTGAACGGGGAAAATTTCCAAGGACTTCATTTGATCGTGTTTAGTTGGTCATTTGCCCGTCAGGCTCAAATCACTTCAGTCAGGGTTGGGCCTTTTTTTTTTTTTTGTTATAAATTCTCACGCCCAGTTGGCTGACACTGCGACCAGAAAGATCTATTGTATCAATTGGGGATAGGTTATTCTAAGAGACTAGTGACCTCCCCGATGAAGGTCAATAAGTCCTTAGTAGCAGAGTTCGCTATGTCTGCTGGCGAGCGAGTCTCTCGGTTAAAGACACGTTTTCTTAACCAATGAAGAGCCGGACAGTCACAAAGGATGTGCTCAGAGGATTCAACATCCTCCAGACAGAATCTGCATTCTGTTTCCGGACATAGGTTCATTTTGTTGAGGTGATATCTGAGGCCACAATGACCTGTGAGGAAGCCTGTAAGCTTTCTTATATTATCCTTGCTGAGTCCAAGGATTTCTTTGTATGAATAAGGCCTAATTAAACGTTTGGATTGTCTTAGACCTGGGACATGTTCCCAGTGTTCGAGACGAAGTTGTTTTTCCCAATCGTTAATTTGTCTTAGCGCAGTAGTCCAATTGACTGTGCAGTAGGGTTCTGGTCCACAGAGGAGAGATTCGGAACCAGCTCTAGCTAATCTATCGGCCTGTTCGTTGCCTGCAATACCCCGATGACCCGGCACCCAGCCAAGCCTTACCTTGTTGTGCTTGGATAGGGCTTGCAGAGCATCGTGACAGCATTTAACTGTTCTGGAGTCCATTGTATTGGACGCCAAAGTTCAAGTTCAGATAAATGTTAAAGGATTTGCTGCAGGGCGGTTCAACTACTAAAACATTGTATTTTCAAGACCTTCTAGATTAGCCGCTTTTATTATTGGTTTTGGACGTTTTTTTTTTTTTTAATATACAAAAGGCGGAAGCATCTTTAAGCTGCAAGATTTATTGACTCTGTCAATGGCAGCTATCCCAACAAAATTTTACACTATTTTATATACGGGTCTTTCATTGCGTGGTTTCAAGTTTGACACCTGTCAAACTCAGCTGTCATTGTGTGTCATAATAATAATTGAAAGCTACTTTTCGATGGTTGTGGTCGTCATAATCGAGCGACTACTCAAGCAATCGGTAAAACTGTAAAGAAATTTGAAGTGAGTGGAAGCGTCGTAAGGTCTCCGCGTCATCGTAATGCACGCTCATTTGAAAATATTTCTGCTGCAAGTGCAAGTGTTGCTGATGATCCGAATTTATAGATTTTTCAATTCGGAGCGATATGGTGCGATTTTTTTGCTGGCGATCATGTCTTAGGCGATATGTGGTTCCAGCAAGACGGGGCAGGCAATAAGCCACGTAACACGAACAATTATGGCTTTATTTGTGAGAAATTTTCTTCGTAAACGTTTTGGCGACGTCAATTGGCGCTACGCAAAAGACCGTGTTTACGCTAATAATCCCCGAACTCTATAGACGCTTTAAAAACCGACATTACTCAGGTTATAGCCGAGATACCACAAGAAGTGTGCTAAAAGTGGTTAAAAAATTACTTCAAAAGAATCGCATGCTGCAAATCTTCCAGAGGCGGCCATTTGAATGTTATTGTTTCTCACACTTAATGTCAAAATCCAAACTTTAGAATGAAATAAAACTTTCATCAAAAATGTATCGTTGTGTGTGTTTTATTTAGCTTTACTATCGAAATCGAACAATTAATTTATAAGAACTAAAGAACAGCTGGAATGAAATGATTAAGGTTTGCGGTCAAGCATATAAAGGTTACCGGTCGATTTGTCTTGTGCGAGTGTTATTAATAAATCTTTTCCGCAAAGGGCAAATTTTGATAGCGTCTAAAATCATCATCTGGGGCACAAAACCTGTGAAATGATTCGAGACGTTTTGGAGTCGCAATGATTTTGCTCTCTGGTGATTTTTGCCACATACTGACAGCCATTCAAACCTGTGGTGATATATGAAGAAACTTCAGGTGGAAACAAACATGAGGGTTGCATTGCTGAATGATCCATCTGCTCAAGATTTCTGCAAGCAATTGCTGACGGTTAGGTAATGGCCGTCTTCCTGTCGTCGAATTGAGCGAATTGATTTTGCTTCCTCCGAATTTTCGCAATTTTGTGAGCGAGCATTTTTGCGGATACCTATAACAATAAAAATATTTCTACCGTCCTACCTAGTTAAATAAGAAAATACCCACTAAACTTTTGATGAACGAGAAAGTTTCTTTCGAAGCAGTAGTGGACTTGATTTGAGTTCCTCTATTACTGTAATAGAATTGACTAAAATCTTGAAATGTAAATTTTGCACAAATACAATATCTTAGACAGGAAGGTTGAAGTGCCGGTTTATTTCAAAACCCAAGTAGTAGTAGCGTGTGCCGTTTTGTTATCACAACTCATTTGACTTGGTTTTTTAAGATTGTCGAAAAGGAGACTTAAGGTCCTCTTACTAAGCATTCGACAAAGTTAAAAATAAAATGTATGGGTGATTTTTTATTTAAACTACCAATCTGTCAAAAATTAAGCCAGTTTCAATAATGCATTTCGGCGCATTTATTGAACATTCTGAATGGTTCCATTTTTGAGGTGCAAAGGTGGAAGACGCGGAATGTTTAAATGAAGAAAGCTTCGGGCAAAGGCCATTGCATGATGGCACTGTTGATGGAAACCATGGGCACAGAGTAGGTACAACACATCGAAAAAACGAAGCTGAACTATAAATTCGGGTTGGATGGCCCTATTGTCTCACGAAAAAGGTTTTAATCTCTAGTATATCATTTTCGGACATCATAGGGTATAAAGGGTATTTAATTGCAAAAGCATGTATTTTACAATTTACCTCTATTTTCCAATTTTAAAAACTGTTTTCGACAAATGGAGGTTTTTAAAATGACTATAGTTTCTGGAGTTCTTCGGTTTTGTATTTATAATTTAGGGCTAAATGAACTGGCATTAAAGTCTATTACGATTTCCTCGGGGATCGTCATTCAATTCAAAGTTGAAAGGTTCCATAGGTATTTCCTCGGGGATCGTCATTCAATTCAAAGCTAAAAGGTTCCACGTAGGTATTTGCATTCGTAATTGAATTAATTTTGAATAACAGTGCAGCACTGAAAGTCATTTCAATCAACTGGAGTGACATCTGTACGTCGACTTTGAGTCCTTTTCGAATCAGTTGCACTTGACAGTCCGCAGCAATGGCAGGGTTTTGGAAAATAGCTCTGATATTACCCACTTTTCTCTATCCGACCATGGGTCAAATGTCGGTCCATACTGACGATAATATGGCCGATTGCCTCCATGCAAGCATTGCAAAGCTACAAAGTCATACCCTTCGAATAAGTGTTGAAGTTGAAGACACCACCATAGGACGAGGTTTCGATGACACAGTGAATCGGTTCTTGGCCAAGAACGATGCGCTTCTAGTGGACTTGGACTCCACTGAGTCTTGCAGTGCCTTCCTTTGACTATATTTCGTGGATTCTCTCAAATCATTCAAGTGGGTATTGCGAGTATTTCGAAAGTGAATAAATAATTAAAAACAGAGTCATTCCAGAACCTTGGTTGATCGGCAGCGTAGTCGAGAGTGCGACACGTCCGGCGGTGACCAACACTTCTTTGTTGTGTTGCCGAGCGGTGTTTTATTTGAAACTTTGGAGGAAATTCTCAACTTATCTTTGAAGGCTCGCATTCTAAACTTGAACGTGCTAATCGAAGATGAAAATAGAACCGTAAACCTCTACACTTACTATCCATTCACCCAGCTTAAATGTCGAGATAGTACGCCCACTTTACATAACCAATTTTTAAACGGAAGCTTTCAGTGGAATAGGGAACTTTTCCCCCCGAAAATGGACAACCTTTGGCAGTGCCCAATAAGAGCTATAGTCTTCGAACAAAGACCATTCATTCATAATAACGACATCTATGGGATGAATTGGGAAATTTTCGAAACTCTAGCTTCGATGATGAACTTCTCAATAGAAATTGTCGAGTCGCCAGAGGGCAGAGGTATGTTTAATCCCAACAACAGTATGACTGGAACTTTTAAACTAGTAAGTCCCATATACTTCTTCTATTTTGACAAGTCTAATAAAGTTCGTTTGCAGCTACATGACGGCATCGGAGACATAATACTGGGTCCCTCTGGCTGCCTTATAGACAGACGAACACATTTTGCGTCAACAGTGCCTTATTACACTGGTTCCTTGAACGCAATAGTTAGACGGCCGAAGTTATACAGATCCTTGGATATCATATACCTGCCATTTGATTGGCTCACTTGGCTGAGTCTCTGCACAATAATATTCGCGAAATGGATATGCCAGCTTTTGTGGAAGAAGTACGCAAATAGATGTGTTGCATTTCGATACTGTTCGACGCGTCTCCACACCATGGCATGGCTCTATGCGATGTTCATTGTCCGCAGCTCATACGAAGGTTCGATCTTTCGGTTTCTACAGAACAGACCCATCCAATGGATTCCACAAACCATTGATGAAGCAGTAGAACATGGATACAATTTTTTTGTGAATTCTTTCCTTTACAATGCCCTACAGAGCTTTCCTCAATTGGTGGACCATTTAATGTTGAGTAGTGCTCCTATTTTTGACACTTTAACCTCATTGAATGCAGACGAAGAAAAATTTGCAGCCATAGGAGCAGATTGTCAATTCAGTTCGTACAACAAGGATCCTTCGATGTATAAAGATTATGCTCTCATTCCGGACCCGGTCTCGATCGTCAACTACTGTCTGGAGATGCAGAAGTACTCATTTCTAACCGAGGCAATTAATACCAGAATCCTAAGATTGCTAACAAATGGCTATATGGAGCGAACCGTTCGGAAATATATTCAGATGGACAAATTACTTATGAAGAGCCAACCTGATGAACGTGCTAGTATATCGTTGCAGCATATACAAGGGGCATTCACTTTGTTTGCAATATGCACTGTGGTCACCATATTTGTTTTCATAGCCGAACTGTTTGCGGTCAGATATCCATGGTTGAAGAGATTACTGGAAGTGTTTCACTAAACGATCACTAGATGGGCTAGGCCTTCTTTGAAATTTTCTACACGTTTTGTAGCAACAAATATGCAGCTATTTTTTTGGAAAGTTTAAATCTACGCAATGGATACCTTTCGGATGCACAAACTTTGCTTTCCACTTTCACATTGTCAATAAACTTAGCTATACATTCAAGCACCCAAACTCTGTTTTTTTTATTTCAATGTGGTTATCACTAGTCTTAGGCTATAAAAGCGACCTGTGTATATTATTCTTCTCTTCTCTTCATCGATCCTTAGAAAGATTGATTTTCCAAAACAAAACTCACGAAACAGTAACTGGAACACACTATTAACCTCATTCTTATGACCGTTTTCTTTCACCGCCTTTTGAGAAATTAACACACAAAATGAAGGAGCGACATTGACATTAAGATGTCAACACATTATTTCAGTTTTACTTCATTCAAACGAACCAAAATAAATAAACTGCGACTTCGGTGAAGTGTTTTGAATGTTGGGTGAAAATGACTCTAAAGTTTGACTATATCACGCTTCCGCTTAACGACAAAAAAAAAAAAAAAAAATAGTAAACATCTATTAAAATATATCACTTGTCCTTAATGGTGTCCTCCTATTCTTGGGAGAGCAGCACCCAACCCCCAGTTCGATTTCCATCAATATTTATAATTTGTCCCGTAGATACAAGTGCGGCTGGCTCGAGTCTTGCCAAATTTTTGCAAAATTGATTACATTTGCAAATTATACCAATAACCATTCCGAAGCGAAACTATTTACCATAGGAGAAAGTCCTTAATCCCGACAAATCAGCTCGCTGAAAAAAAAAAAATTCGCCTATAAAACCCATTAGACTTGATGTCGTCTTTCTATTTGATGCTGAATCATCCATATAGTCGCCCATCTACTACGCTTGTATCTCATGGGCTTACGCAAACACTTTTCTACTCAGTTTGTCGTTCAACAGATCTAACCTTCATACAATTTCATCCATCTCCATGGATATGTATGGTAATGGTACTGGAAAATCAAGTTTTCCCATGTCTTGCTAAGCTACCCTTACGTAGATTTTTTTTTCTGCATGATATTATCCAGCACAATCCTTACTTTCTCCTTCATTCTATCTTGTGCTACCCTACCCTGCACTTGACGGCAGTCAGGTCACGCGGGTTTTACCTATTCGTAATCAAATCCCTTCGCATGTCTCCTTGACACACCTTCCTGTGGATGGAGTATGAGTACTCGGTACTACATCCTGAATGTATTTTTTTTTTATTTTTATTTCTGGTTGCGATGACAAGTTTTTTTATGCACCGCCGCTTATGCAAATATTTTCGGGGAACAAAATATATTTACAAGTATGAGCAATCGAAAGCGACGAACCAAATCGCAAACGGGTTTGGAAGGGGTTCACACATAATGAAAAAGGAGGGAAACAGAAAAAAAATCTAAGGACAGACAGGGTTACTTTCTTGATTGCGAATTAAGAATGCAAATCTTGCCCAAAGGAAGAGCTGAAAAAAAAAGTAAATAAAAACAAGCTGTGAAGTCATCTGAGCGAATTTCCTTCCTTCCTGTTGGTAGATACAAGTTTACCCATGTTCTACCATGTAACTGGATGCGACTGAGACTAAACTTAAGACAGCTACTGGTTTTTCGTAGCGTGGAACACCTCCCTTTGGTAATTATTCAATTAGACGTCACTAAAGCGGAGCCCCGAGATTGCATTAAAGTAAAGTTGCCTCTGGTGTGTGCATTGCCCCTGGGGAACTTCCATTATAGTGGGAAATTGATTATTTTTCTATTTACGCTTAGAGTGATGAAATGTATAGGTACACATTTAAACATTCGGTATGGTTTATGTTGATATTTGATTTTGAAATCATTTGGTGGTGTATTTCGTTGCTACTAAAAATTCCGCAGCGCTTTATGGATCTTATAGCCAGTGACATGGAATGTGAAATGAAATTTTCATTCAACTTGATTTGGGTACCGGTTACCGGAGCTGGCTGTGGCGCCACGTAAAGTGCACTTTGATGGGCATGCCACAGATGGGGGAATTTTTTGTTTAAACAAAATATTTTTATGAGGAGGAGGAATTTCATAATAAACTGAACGAGTTAGAGGGGATTTAAAAATGTGTTACGCAAAATATAAGTTGTGTAAGATGTGCCAGGGACTTATATAGAAATAGCTTATTAAAATTGCGTGTTTTGCTTTGTGAATGTCAATAGAGTTGATTGATTACGTATGGCTGATTTATTGATTTCCATCACTTTGCATCTGGCTAATTTCTGCAATTTACGGCATATTTGACCGGATTTCTAGCACAAGTCCACATCAGGATTTTTCGAGTATACATATATGAATACTAAAAAGTGAAATAAAAGGAAACGCACACCCAAGTGCGGTATAAAATATATTTTTATGTTTTCTTTTGGATTGTAATCCGACAATAACAGCTCTTTCAAATTTTGTTTCTGTGCAGAATAGCAGATAAGGTTTTTAATGAAATCGTCAAACTTTCGCCGAGTGCGAGAAGGGCTGTGTCCGATTATTATGAGAAATATCTTCAAACGTACACTCATGTGCGCAATAAAAATAATCGTATTTTTCGTTTAACAACAAGCAAAACAACTGGTTCCAGTGCCCCTGTTTCGATCGACAGCCGGAAAATGGGAATTATACGTTAAATTTGTTTTCTACATTTCAATCCAGCCGCCTTAATAGGATACGCTATAAAATTGTAAGGTCCTTCCATTTGTCCCAAAAAATAGAGCTCAATAAAATTAATAGATTTGGAGAGCTTCATATGTATAAGATCGGCTACCTCGGCTACAATTTTCTGTCGATTTCTTCAAGGTACATTTTGCCTAGTTTGAGAGAAAGCGCACAACTCACTCAATCACTTAGCTACGGATTCTACTTTGGTCATCATTTTGTGTTGACTGCGCACAATTTATTTTATCTCTAAGCTGCTGAGTAATGAGGTGGATTGTGCGCTTGCCTTTTAGAAGAACATAAAATCCGCGAATTTGAAAATCACTTTGTGTCGATTGCGCACAAGTAGTAGTAGTAGTAGTATAGCGACTTTATTAACATTTAATATAATTTTATAATGTTTTGGTTGTATTTACAAACAATGTTAACTAAGTCTTTTATGGTTTGGCTTATGGCCGTCTACCAGATTGACAATTTAGTTATAAAAAAAAAAAATATATATATATACAATGACTAATGACTTTAAATATGTACAATATGTTTATGTTCAAAAAACGCCTTCCAAGATACGAGTTCTGTAGCGACTTGCAGTTGTGGCATAGTTGTATAAAACTTCCCATCCAAGACTACCGTTCAAAATTTCAATAACCTCATCCAAGTCCAGTAAAGTTCGTCCGAAGTATCTTATACGGAAATCTCTTAAAATGGGGCATCTTCCGATGAAATGGTATACATCCTCCCTCTCTTTAAGGTTGCACAAGTCACATAAAATTGGAAGATCAGGTCGATGCGGGATAAAATAGAGGTTAAACAATTCTCCTCTCAGCTTGAATATTGTGCTTATCATTTGCAGAGGATAGCGGTTAAGTAAGTATGTAGAAGCGTTTGCAATGAGGTTATAGTTCAACCTACTATAGACCAGCCTATGTTGTGATGAATGTGCTTCAGCTATAAACTTGTCGTACATGTTACTGCCCGCTTTTTTCAAGATGTCGGCAAACATATTTTTCAGCATCGAAAGTTGCGTTTCAGCTGAGATATTCAAGCTCAAGCCGTAACTATCTGCTAGCTCCTCCCACTTTTGCACCAAGTGACCTCTTGTTGAAAGTATATGCTTCAGGACAATCCTTGGCAGTCTTCCCTCTTCCATCTCCCCTATTCTAGCGATGTAATCTGCATGCATCTTCAGTGTATCCAAAAATAGCGGGGAAACTCCCGTTTCTAAATGCAGCATATAATTCGGAGTACAAGCTGGAAATCGAAAGATTCGCTTCAAAAAGTACCTAAGGAATTTCTCAACTTCTTCAAAATAGCAATATCCCCAAACTTGAGCTCCATACAGCAGTATAGAAGCTGCGGTAGCACGGAATAAACTGTTTTTCGACGTGTGCTCGATATACTTGTTGTCAATGCATCGCCTCCAGACTGATGAAACGGCTCTTTTAGCTGCTGCTAGATTAGCCTCGAGGTGCTTTTTCATACTTAGGTTAGGTGTAATTAACACACCCAAGTATTTATACTCTTTCACTACTTCAACGCGTACACCCTGATAGGACCATTTTTCGTTGCGAGAGTATCTTCCACCACCATTTCTAAAAATCATCATCTTTGATTTCGACAGGTTTACAGTCAAATTCCATTGATTGCAGTATCTTTCAAGACGATTGATAACTAGCTGCATCCCATTTACTGTCTCCGACAAGAACACTATATCATCCGCAAACTTTAACGCTGGTATCCGCATACCACCAAGTTTAATCCCTCCTCCTACTTCCTCAACTATATCATTTATAAACAAGATGAAGAGCAATGTGCTTAAGATGCACCCTTGTTTAACACCCATTTGCGATCCAAATTCTTCAGATACGGAATCTCCATTCCAAACGTACGCCACGTTGTTCTTATACATCTCTGCTAACACATTTATTATTTTGCTTGACAAACCGATTTTGTACAGCTTATAAAAGAGAGCTTCACGTGCTATGGAGTCAAAAGCAGCGCGAAAGTCAACAAAGAAGACATATAGTTTTTTATGGTTCTGTTTGAAAGTCTCAGCAATATTTATAAGAGTGAAAATGTGATCCAGTGTTGAATAGTGCTTCCTGAAACCTGCCTGGTATTCATTTAAAATCTTGTTGTTTGTTATCCATTGCGTAAGCCTATTAAAGATCACAGTACTAAATAGTTTCGCCGAAGTATTCAAAAAGGAAATGCCTCTGTAGTTAGCTGGATTATCTAACTCGCCTTTTTTATGCAGTGGGAAGATAATCGATCTTTTAAAGCTTTCAGGAACACTGGCTTTTTCGAAGATTCTGTTAAATTCTTTTGTAAGTGCAACGAGAAATTCTGTGGAACTGTTCTGGTAGAACTCGAAGGGAATCCGATCGTCTCCTGGTGCTTTTCTCGGTTTAGATGAATACACTGCACTTTTCACCTCAGCTAGAGTAAATGGTGTGTCTAAAAACTCGTCTGTAAAGTAAGGGGCTGCATATTGGGGTAATGGAGAAAACTTCGGAGTGTTGAGTAAATTTTTAAAATACTCTCTCAGCTCTGAGGCAGGCAATGTAGACGAGATCATATTAGTTCTGCCAGTAACGAATTTGGCCGCTTTCCAGAAGTCTGCCGAAGATCTTGAACTATTAAGAACTGCTATGACCTGTTGGTGGAATTGTTTCCTTTTTTCTGCGCAAAGACGTTTGAAATATTTATTTGCTTCAGCATAAAGTTCTTTGGAGGAGTTGGTGTCATTTGTCCTTAGTCGCCTTAGTAGATCAAACGATCTTTTTCTCGCCTTCAGACAGTCAATATCGAACCATTTCTGTCTACTGTCTACAGCATGTCTTGCACTAGAATTAGACGGGGCAGCTCTCTTAATAAGTTGTAATTGCGCACAACTTACTTAATCATTCGATACAGTTTGCCTTCTTACAAAATCTGTAATCATCGTTTTGAAAAATTCCTAAACTAATGGGAAATATATTTCGCCTACCCAATCGAGATAAAATGATGCCCAAGAGCTTATTTTTTAGTTTTGAAGTAAGCATTAGTCAATTGCTTGTACATAATTTGTATTTCATGTGCGCTACACTTTCAACTTCCGTAAGTCCTTCTTTCCAAAAAGCGAGACCAAATTTTGACATGTATAGCACATGACGATATCGATTTACGAGTATGCTACTTACAGGTGTGCGTTACGGTTTTGCTGATGGTTATTTGTTTGCACCAGCTCTCAGTGAATAAAAAAATATAAATTCTGACGTTTTATGATATTTTTCCCTGCCCTACCTGGCCTGTACCTATCGCGAAGGACTTTGTCCGCCTTTCCATTGCCTTTTTCGGATATATCCAAATTTAATTTCAATTTACTGTCAGTCAGTCAGAATTATTCACCGTGGTTTGACTAAGTTTTTTCTTGTCGATGTAGTCAACTCTTTCTTTTTCACTGAACATACACTCAATGCTTCGCAAACTAGCAATTTCAATTTTATAAGGACAGCACTCATATAGCGCCGAACTAAATAATAAACAAGATAGGCAAATATGTCATCATTTACTTAAGCAACCGAATTTATTACCAAGTGCATGACGCAACTGCCATTTTCAGTAAATGCCAGAATTGTCACGTGACGATTGGATACAAGCTCCATTCATTTTCGCATTTCGGCCTTTAAAATTCCCGTCATGGTTTCAGCTCAAATATCTCCACAGCCGGAAACGCTCTCAATATGCAATGCAAACAATAAAAACGACATAACTCTTAAAAATGTCAACCCAAATAGAACGAATAGCAAAGAAGGTTTTTTTTTTTGTTTTTACTGATATCTCCATCTGTGAACGAATTCAATTAGCGCGTTCACCCAATACATCTTCCACTATCAAGTCCAATTGAAGAAGCAGTCTTAATTGGAACAAATTCAAAATTGAATTGGCTTTCTTTAGACCAAAAAAAAAAAAGAAACAAAACAATTATCTTTTGAATGAAATTTTCATTCACCATTTCCTCACTCATATATTATATATGTTACTATTTTCATATTCAAAGACTGCGACTGACGATATCTTATATATGACGCCAAACAATATAAGCAATTAAAATACGTGTCATTGCATCCATTTACGATGTCACCCCAAATGGAAGCTACAATAAAAACAATTTCGACTAAAAAATTAATAAACTCTCATGAGATTGCTCGACGCCAGATGTGAATGGTATATATATATATTATATCCGCATAAAATTCTAGAATTGTAGGGAAATTTCACATTCAAACGGTGCCTCATTGTGTGCGCATATGAATTCATCTAACAATTTTAATTGCTGCACTCCATCTATGGTTTGGTGCTTCGTCAAGAAATAAATTGAATAGAAGACGAACAGAAGTAGACTGGCAGTTAGCCCTATAGAAGGGATTGTTACTTTGTGGATAAGACATGGTCCTTATTAGTATACAATACTGTGCTCTGCGTGGGAATGCTGCATAGAGATAGTAAAGGATTTTCGTTTCAAAAGAGAGAGAGACCAAGGATAGGGTTACAGCTGTGAATATGACTGCCTGCATTCTGCGGAAAGAATTGCTTTTTTTTTCGAGATATCGTCGGCAGCCTCATTTACGAAACCAAATGCTGTTCTATTTTTTCCGCCTTGTTACAATTTACAGACATTTAAATGTGCATCGGTATCTCCTGTCCTAGCTATCCCCATTTCCTTAATGCCTGTCCTGTGTTTATCACACCACATAATATAATGGTAGTCATAACCTCTTTAGCGCGTGCTCATTTTGAAAGGACATATTCGTTCTTAAAATATTTCCACATTTAAATATATTTTGACAAAATAGGGCAGTGCCTATTTTGATGTGCGCTTCTGCTAATCAAAATACTTTCGACTCAAGCTTCTTATATAGGTACCTATTTGAAATATTAATATGGATAAAAAAACAGCGTATTGGTTTCCTTCCGCACATCAATGTGCGTTTATGTTTTTATGCTGTTAGACGTCTGTTTTACGAAAAGCTATTTTTCTCTAAACAAACATTATCCACTCTCTGCATTTATGAATATCTTTCCAAAACCGTAACCATATCAACCAGAGTTTGTATTGATGTTAATAAAACAGAAGGGTTTATTGGTTTCCTTTTGCAAATGACCAGAGTTTGTATTGATGTTGATAAAACAGAATTGCTTATTGGTTTCCTTCCGCACATGAGTGTGCGTTTATATTTTCTGATTTTAAATGAGTATCTACCATTCCCTTGAACTAGGTTTTCTTAAAAATTTTAACTGATAGGTCGGTATATGATTATCTTCGCATAACAATATGAAAATATTTTTGTTTCTAAGTTGTCGCACAGAAAAATAAGTAAAATTGATTACCAAAGCATACCTACGACCTATTCCGATGTGCGCTTCCACCAATAAAGCCAATAAACACTTCTACATGCGGTTCTTTTAATAACTAAAACTATCCTTGGTTGCGCACACAAGTGTGCGCTTCCGTTTTCATAGGTAGTTTAAACAATTTTTTCTCCGCTTTCTGACATAACTAACACTCGTATCTTTTTTCGGCCCATAAACATAATATTTCACCAAAAATTAAAAAAAAAAACAGTAAATCGATTTAAAAAGAAAAAAGTATTTTGCGCAGTTTTGGTGTCTCTACTGCGAAAGGCGGTATACACAAAACTCATAATAATAGGAAAATTTGTTGCGAAGAGATAAATCTTTTGCAAGTCGATCCTCGAGTAGCAGACGCTCTGCGTCCCTCAAAGTGATTTCATAATGATTTCGTGTGAAAATGAAAGCCATTTCCATTTCCATATACTAAATGCATCGTACTGAATGCATGTTCCCCCCCACTTAATGCAAATCGTCCGGAACAAGTGCCTTTGTCTATATGTCTATACTATTCAACACAAAAAAAAAAGAAGCATGCTTCTCATTTGCTGTAGACCGGAAGACAACCATCTTGCTACGTCGGTTCTTGCGACAGTATGTAAAACTATCATAAAATTATGAACAAGGCCTACTTGGGTGATCACTGATGTGCACTAAACTCGCACAACAGCAGCGGCAGCGGCACCTCCTCCATCATCATCGTCGTCGTCATATAGCGAACGGGCTATCAAGATCTGTATCTGTTTTCGCTGATTCCCTGTTACATCTCCATATTCCTGTTTTAAACGCACATACATCAGAAACACTAACAGATAGACGAATAGATTAACAGAACGAATGTCTGTTCTATGGCAATTGCCTTGTTGTGAAAACTTAGTCTTGAGTGTTGGACAAACTTGGAGATAGACTATACAGAGCTAGCGAAAATGATATCCCTTCATCTCTGTCGCTCTCTTTCTCGCTGTATGTGGATGTCTCGGCTCGAAGAGATGTCATTGAACCCCCCTATGGTGAACAAACTACACAAAATCGTCATCATCATCCAACCCAGCTCGTAAAAAAAACTGGGCACACATCACAACACAGCATCGTCGCCATCGTCGTCGGTCGGCTCCCTAGGCGCTGAGGAGCGTGTGTGTGTGGTTTTTCGGTTCGCTACATCGTGGTGTCGTAGTTCTTATTCTCTACAAACGAAATAATTTCCAGATTCATCTGTCATTCTGTAGGAGTATTATGATTTTTTTTTCTTTTTTAATTCTTCTGTCTGTTTGCCGGTCGTTGGACTATTCCAGAATAAAAGTCACAAATATTGAAAACTGTATCTCACTGGAGAAAAAGTTAAAAATGCATCGTGCAGATACATTTACCCATTCTGGTGCTTTAGCTGCGATTTCTATGTGCGCGCTGACTGGGAGATTTTTTTGCTTTGTTTTGTTTTAAGTTGAGAGATTTTCCATAGAGTTTCGGTTGATAGCGGCATACCTGGTGCTGGTGGTGAAGGTGTCAATAGCGTTGCACACATGAGACACATGCCAAGCTATATTATGTAGGTATGTGTTCTATGACATGTATATAAAAGTTTTCACCTCATTGTGATGAATGTAAAATCGAAACGATGAATAGGCAGTTGAAAGTGTGTCTCATTGTTGGGGAAGAGACGGCTTTTGTTAATGTAGAACGTAGCAGAACGTGTTTCGGAGTTGTTTTGGAGTGCATCGATAACACCCGCAAAGGCATCGTTGCGTTGAATGGGTTTCCATAAAAGCCTTTTGATCGGATAGAGTAATGTACTCGATAGGGGATTGAGGGACTAAAATGGGGGTATGTCTGTTGGTGGAAGATTGGGAGCTTTGCGTTTGCGCTTTTTACTAAGCAGGCAGACGAATTTTGCAAGTCTAAAATTTGTAACCTGTTGTCTATTGCTTTATACATACTAATTGATTAGTTTGTAAATGTAAATGTACTAGGAAGTTCAATAAGCATGGCCCAAAATTCATGGACAAATGATCGCTAATACTGCGCATTGAAATGTGATTTTATTTGTTAACGCACACTAAATGTGCGCAAAAGAAAAAAATACTCCTAGCCCTCAATCACTTTTGGGATATGGTTTGTTTCTTCTCTGATTAATTTATAAGGCGGTGAAAAAACACAGACACACACAAACAATTGACAGAAGACAGAACGCACCATTAAAGCTGTCTGATTTTACAGAGCATTTTGGTAGTTATGATGTTACTATCGATAGGGATTTGTGTTTGTTTAGATATAACAAACTGTTGCGCACACTGGATTCATATGTCTTCTTTTTAAAAATAAATTCCCTAAAGTTACCTTACAACCTGTGCGGAAGCCATACCAATCGGAAAAATGTTATTTAAAAGGCCGAGTATGCCCGTTCTCTTATCACTCCGCTGCGTCTCCTTCTGACCATAGGTGATATCAATGACCAACGGATGTTCAGTCGAGCTGTACCTACACAACTAAAGAATATTGCGCTTAAGGCTTGGTCAATGTCAGGAAGTTGCGTCAAAACACCTGCAATTTGTTAACATTTTTGTTAACGCACACTATGTACTTATGCTATGTGCGCAACGATTGTGGTTGTAATAAAATCATAAGTGCACACCGAGGGTGGCATAAAACGGTTTATAATCGTCTTGAATTTCTATTGTTACCCAAAAACAACCAAGATTAATATGTTTAGCAAATTCAAACACTTTTTGTGTGTGCGCATAAGAAATTTTCTACTTTTCTAAGAAAACTTTCTTTCCTCAAGAGAATAGGAAGGAATTGTAGGACCGACTCAATGACAGAATGTAACCTAAACTGCATAAATTTTCGACATACACCCCCTTGCTAGTTTGAATACTTGATTAAGTGCTATGACCGCTGTAAACACACCAAAATTACACGATAGTAGTTCCACTTGGAAAATCCTAATCGCATAACATATTTAAACATCACTCAAATCCAATGTCAGTTGATAATGATTTAATTTACGGCTTCGAAAACGGTCATCTTTGTATTCTAATTCAAAATTTTACCGCTCAAATTAGCATTATTAACGACCGGTTATTTATTTTTCTCTTATAGCCAACGGCCTATCATAATCGTTCTCCCTAATTTACATTTCTGACCGACTCAAAGACGCAATTCAAAGAATATGATGCGTCCCCCTTTTTTTAAGTACAAATCCCATGTGCTATGGGAAAATTCCCATGCAATAGTTAAAGGCAAAACAAAGTGTGCAATGCTCCATCAATTCCGTCGAGTGAATAGTGAGCGTAACCCTCTCCAAGAGATTAATCCCATTCCGTGTACAATTTTCCCTCTTCACGTTTTGCTATTGTCTGCTCGAGCGTGCGTGTAATTTGTTTAATGTAACTCGTGAGTGTTTCACAGTTGCCTTAGTTTTCACCGAAGACGCACTGCGCCCGCAATCGTGAAAGACGAAGTAAGCTTCTGAAATCCCTAAATCCTTGATGAAGTTGAGCACCATTGCGCACAAGAACATTTGTAAAAGATTGTCTTTACTATTGTAGTGTCAGTGGCGGAGAAGAGGTGTGAAGACTCTTTGCGAATGAAACTAAAATAAGTCGTAAAATTGCGAAACCTTACAAAGGACTAGCTACCCTACCCATCAGGCATCAGGCAGCTTTTCATTTCGGTATAATGTCTGCCGACGAATGAGGTTCAAATTACTTTGACGCAGGAAGAGGTTTTCGGATGACTGCAAATTTGTTATTTTATTTTTTTTATTCCCCATTTTTATATGTGCCTGGTTTTTATGTAGGTACCTATACGGTTGTGGATTTAATGAGTGGCGTACGGTTTATTCGTTGCCGTAATTTAATGGCTCAGATTATATGGGATTAATTTAAAATGTCCGGCGTTAATCTACAAATCATAATGGGCATTTAACAATTTTTTTTTGTAATAAACTGTGTATGGGAATACAAATGTAAAACGCCAGCGGTTTGATTTATTGTGCGCTAAGGTTGGAAGAAAAAAAAAAATCAAGATTTATCAGCTAATAAGTGAAAGAGGCTAACAAGTTTTGACTCTGTCAACCCTTTTCTTATTTGTTGGGAAATATTTATATGCAGATTGAGCGGCTACTTTTAATCCCAAATTGGCTCGGTTCCTCAAAAATTGTGTCGATATATCTCTCAGTCTTGATGTGGGGTTTCCAGTGGAAGTTTTTCTTTAGAAAACCAACATGGTAGCTGGTCAAAGTTTTTTTTTCACTATTTTTCTTGGGTGGCATTTTATGACGGACACGTGGATAAATGGGCATATTTACTGAAATTGTTTGTAAACTTTGACACGATTAATTATCATTTCCTGTTTGAATAAACCATATGCAGATGTGGGAAATTGGGAAGAAACACAGTCAAGGTTAAGCAAATTATGGGTGCGGTATAAATTGAGGAATTGAAATGTTTACTAATGAGCTCAAAGTGAGCTAAAAACTTAGAATTTTTTTGTGTTGGTTCATAGTTCTAGCGTCGATTTTTTTTTACATCAAGAAAGTTGTTTGTGTACCTTGAGTACGCAAATCAAATTTAAGTTTATTTTTAACTCGTATGATGAGGTTTTTTTTTTCATAAAGGAAACCAATTACCGCACTGTCAATGTCAAAATATTCAGTAAAATCAACATTTATCATGGTGAAGTCCACGAAGGAACAACGTTAAAATATATTTAAAATTTACTACCGAAACACCGAGTCGGTGGTCGCAACTTTAAGAGCGTTAACGCCAATTTTAAATTTTCAGTGTTTTTCGTCAAGTCACTGTTTGGTGCGGTTTCCATGCCGTTGACGTCATTGGGCCGTTTTGTTTTCGTCGATGAAAATGACCGGGGTTACCTACGATAAATTGTATTAGCTATACAGAGCAATTTATTTTTTATTTTTTTGAGCATTTGTGTGGTTCCAACACAACGGTGCGGTACCACAAGCCAGACATTGGTGCAACAATCGAGTTATTGACGTCTCAGTTCGGTGAACGTGCGTTATCTCGAGAAACGGACCCGTCTATTGGCCACAAAAATCGTGTGATTTAACGCCTCTAGATTTTGTCTTTGTGCAGCTACCCAATATGGTAACTATTTGATTTTTGTTACCATTACGCGTCTCAAAAATACAAATGTTCTTTACTATAACATATGAAAACAAACAAAAACTGTGAGGTTGCTATTTTATGTTGCCATACATGCTACGTGAACTGACTGCGCACAGTCTGAATTGTGGCCATAATATTTGCCCGCTTTTTTGCAAACAATCTTCACACAAACTAATGTCTGCCGGCGTAGGTGTACACAGACAAAGTAGGTACAGCATTTACACTCGCTAAAGAGTTTGCCTTTGATGTTTCTACATAAAACTGCAACAGATTGAATTGGAAAGAATTAATGAAGCTTTAAATAGTTAAAGTTGATTGTAAAAAAGTGTAATTTAGATAAAACTATATTCCAACTTTAATCAAATAAAACCCAACAAAAAAAAAAAAACATTTCCTCAATGAATGAACATGCATCCTGTGCTCCTACCTAAAGAAATGCATATGACAGGAAAATGTCCGTTTTCTGATTCTACCTAATTCGGATTCATTATCTATAAAAAAAAACAAAAACAAAGAATAGTCCCTGCGAAAATAAAAGCATAGTTTGGAAGGAAAATTGAATATTTTAAATACTCAATATTTCTTGGGCGCATGGGTTTTTGCCATTACAACTTATTGATATTTATGGTAAAACTGATTTTCGATTGAACATTTTGCACACGGGTACGAAGATATGCAATATTACCTGCATTAGTCCATTTTCATGACATTTTGTTTGTTTAGGAACTTTAGCATCCACATTAAAGAGGAAAGGTTATGTGCCTACGTTTTATATTGGTACCAGTATTTCTATTTCATTTTCTTTTTGGTGTGAACCAACTTACAAACACATGAAAACCAATTTAGCAGCTCAATAAAATTCGGTCACATTTCGGTTACAAGTCATACCCAAAAATACCATTATGTGTATTTGCCGAAATAGTAATTTTATTAGCTAAAACTTTTCTCCCCACTTTGGTCAACGTTTCATCCTGCACTGGATAGACTATGATAGACTATACACGCTGTTACTACACTATAACCGACAATTATATTTGGGTACGTTAAATCATTAGTCTATAGTAATAAGCCGTCGCCGTTGGAGGAGCTCAGAGCTAACATTTAACGAGAAATAGCGGCCGTATCGGTCGAAATGTGCGGAGGAGTCATCGAAAATTGGGTCCAACGTATCGTCCTCTGCAAATGTTCCCGTTTGGTACATATATGAACGGAGTCGAATTCCATTGATAAATGTTTTGATAGTCATTGAGATATCTCAAGTAGTTTGCATTTTATTTAAAAAATGAAGTTGTCAAGTCCTTAATGAAAGACCCTTCACATTAAGTGTTGCAGTGGCTTAGTGGTTAGTGTGTTGGACTACTAAGCGAGGGGTCCAGGTTCGAATCCCGCAAAACCCCAAATTCCAACTCAGTGTTTTTTTTCACTGCGCCACCTCTCGCGAACGTCTGACAAACATCCGAGAGTATAACTGTCATGAAAGAGCTTCTCAATCGGCCCGTTTGGAACCGGCATAAAATTGTAGATCCCTTCCATTCGTTCCAAAAATTAAAAACTCACACAAAACGAATGGTTGCGAGAAGGTCTCTACAGACCTGTTGCGCCAACTATTATTATTATTATTATTATTAAAGTTTCAGTTGTTCTTCCTCTTGCGAATGTCAAACAGTACGAACAACTGTCTCGGAGAAACTCTCTGAAAACACACTTTCGGATAGCGCCTTGAAAATTAGGTCCCCTTCTCCAATTAGTATTAAAAATTAAAACTGACTTAAGGTTGTGCAAAGGTACATCATTCTGATCCTATGTTTTTCTCGATAATACTCGTACCTCACTCAAAATGCCCAATTCACAATGTCGCGTTGACGCGCGCGTGCGTTGACAGATTATGTAGAAACAAAGCGTTTATATGCTGCCACACAAAATACAGCTTCTGCCGTTGAGTTGACTTTAGATCGTAAATATCGTAAAGTTCAACGCGGACGCCTGAGTAGAGCTACTTTCTACTATCACGCGCGTTTGATTAGATGGAGTGGCACAGATCCACAAATTTTTATTTTAAAGAACACTTATCTATTTTTCAATGCCGATTAATAAATTTAGTGTGTGTAAATGACGTATTCTATTTTTTTCTTGAGGAATTACTGATTTTTTATGTTTTTCTTTGATAAAAAATATTAATCATTGGTCGTGTATATCCACTTTAAGGTTGTTCTTTGCTTTGTTATGCTGTTATACATGATTTTTTTCCATTTCTACTCTCTCAACGCGCATTCGCTTCAAAGCAGCATTTCGTTTTACAAAATTGTTGCTCGGCGCTTTGGCACTTAAAATCGTAAAGTTTCGATAAAGCGTGTCAAAGCTCGACAACGCACGCACGCGTTCAACGCGACATTGTGAATTGGGCATAAGACAACCAAAAATTGTTTATGTGCTTTGCAATAAGCTATAATTTTTCCTAGCTCATACTCATACAGAATCAGTGATTAGTAGCAGTGCCACTCCAATCATCTGGCCGTTTAAAAATTGGAATTGGAGTGCATATTCGCACAAAATATCTAAGCTGACTAGGTGCCATAGATTTTTCTCCAAAATGGTTCCAACTTATGGTACGATCAGTGTCGCAATTCGTAACTGCCTCGACTATGAGTACAGCTTTTCGAAACTCTTTCCAGACCATTAGTGTAACCAAAGCAGGTCTCATATGAAACATGTTCCATTTAAATTAAAATGCATCGCTGACCGGCGCCATAAGACCTTGAGTCGAATCTAACTTACATAATCAATCAATCGCGACCATTAGCTTTAGGAAGACCGATTAGATAATCATTTTTCACATTTAAAATTTTTTCCAAAGAAATTACCAACACCTCCATTAAGCCATAATACAAATTTGTACACAGAACATTCTAATCGTAACCACCCAAAGGGCAAGTTCAAAAGAAGCTATAAGTTCAAGATAAGCCATATACATAGCTGAAATGGGTCGTGTCTGGATAAAATCAATTTTCTCTCTTCCTCTTCCACAAGTTTGCGTTCATAGATTATTTTTTTTTATTGTTTACTCTGAGATAAGTAAAAATCCATTTATTAGTTCAAATATATTGAATACGATGACTAAACGAGCCAACCAAAGCAAACCACTGACACCAAATGTAATAAAAAAAAAAAAACTAATTTCTGTATCTCATTCGATTCAGAAAGGGAATCTACGTGATGAATACAATGGAAATGCTCTTTGGGAGTGAGAGAAGAAAACTTATGCGTTCGTTGCACCTCGAACTGAAAAGAGAAAACGACAACAGAACTGCAGCAGCCGAGTCAATATCATCTTTTCTGTGGATACACAAGAGGTGCACTATTGAAACTTGCCCTGTCACTGATGAGAATAGACGGAGAGCACCAACGTCAGTATCGCAGTACCATTATCCAACAGATACTTGCGAGTATAAATAATAAAAATTTTATTTACTCAAGTACTTTTTTGCTTTTGGTTTGTTATTTTTCTGTTGTCCGTTGTGTGTTGGTTGGAGAATTGCGTTCCTTTTTTTCTTTTTTTCTTTTTTTTTAATTGGCAAACAAGCTCTAGGTTAGGGATGTTGCGAGGAACTGTGTGTTGGCGGATGTGATTAAAGGAAGTGGCTGCCGTGAATTGAATGGTTGAGGGCGCTTGTTTGCATTGAATTTAGGACGCGAATTTTATATGAAATGCCAACTGCTTGGTGCATGGAGACCTGCAAAGTAAAGTCGTTGAACCTCCATTTGGGAAGGATTTGAGTCGCTTTAAGTTTTCACTTTTCAGCAATTCTTTATTCAGTTGCTTAGGTAAGTTATTTTCATAGAAAAAAGAAAATCACATGAAAATGATGCATATTCGTCAGTCTGGCGCCCAACATGGGGCTACACAAAAAGCTCTATAGGTTTAAGCCTTACCTATATCCAAACAAAAGTGGGAAAAAAATCGGATGTACTGCTTCATCCCATAGTACAATCTTTAGACTTTCTCTCAATTTAAAATTTTCACTTTGTGTAAAGCTCGAGCATTTTCCAGCTTTCACTCTTCTGAAAGAAAAAATACACTCAAGAAATTCATTAGCGATTTTCCGGTAGATCATGTTCCCATCATAATAATTCCTGTCAGTTTCAAAGGTAAAAGCTCTTTTTCACGTCACTCGGCTAAATTTTCTTGTAAATGCTTCTGGAAATTTTAAATGTTATAAACACAAAAGGCTCTGAGCTTTCTTAGTTCAGCTTTTGTTCATACATGGACATTGTAGACGCTTGCTACTAGGCCGAGAAACGCACATTTTAAAGACTTTTAGTTGAGTTGAGTTTGTTCGATTCCTTTAAAACCATAAAGTCCGCATTGAGTCCGATTGATGTCAAGAAAAAACGCACATGAGCTTGCTTCGTCATAAAATAAGTTCACATGTGCACTACAATGTGCCAGGAGCGAAATTTTTATTAAAGTCTTATATACTCATGAAATATTTCCCAATTGGGAGAGATTTTAATTAAATTCTGTGTGCTAATGGCTTGTGCGTTATCGTACAGGCACTTAAAATCGAAAACGATCCAGCGGCAATGACCGCAATATATTTGCGCTAGTCATTTTCACTATTTGCTAATGTGCGCAAACAAAAATGAGAACGCACATATGTGTGCGCTTTTAAGCAAACGATTTATACACAGTTTTCTTAGTATTGGTTCTAAAAATGGTTCTGTAAACTCATACAGCGAATGAATCCGCGAGTTTGGATCAACGGTGGTGTCAACAGTCAAGATGGCAGATACCTTGCATGAGCTACTCTGACATATTTGGAGCTAAGGTCAGTAAGGATTTTCAGCACTAGTCAGGGTGCTGAAATAGAGATGGTGGCGGATGAACCCTTTATGGGCCAACGGCAGCACTCATATCCCCGAAGTGGGTTACTGACAACGGAATTTCCGACCCGATGTCCTAGGGTGAATTTAGGGCCTGGTCCTCCAGGTTGGGGGTTGTGCGTGGGGTTAACTACCCAACCACGGAAAAAACAAATGGTTACGAAGCAACCAAGAGCCTCGGATAAGGATGGAATCACTGTTGACGACCCTGCAAAACGGAAAAAGGACAATGACTTTCGGATTTGCACGTGGAATGTTCGAACCCTGAACAGACCGCGTGCAGCCGAACAATTAGCGGAGGCCCTAGACTGCTACAATGCAGACATCACCGCCATCCAGGAAGTGCGGTGGGATGGGCCGGGCAAAAGAAGGATGAAAAACTGTGACAACTACTACGGTGATTGCTACAGGGAACAGAAACAGCGTCTATTTGGATGCGGATTCGTTGTAAGCGGCAGACTTAGGCAAGAAGTCTTGAGCTTTCGACACGTCAGTGAACGTCTTACAACTATCCGCATCAAGGCTAAATTCGCTAACATCAGCCTAATATGCGCTCACGCCCCCACAGAAGATAAAGACGATGCTACCAAAGAATGTTTCTACGAGCTCCTCGACAAAACATACGAGCAATGTCCTAGGTATGACGTTAAAATTATCTTAGGTGATTTTAATGGCAAAATAGGAAAGGAAGACATCTATGGTAGCACAATTGGAAAGCACAGCCTACACGACACCACGTCTGGGAACGGACTTAGGCTAATTGACTTTGCTGCGGGGCATAATGTTTCTATAGCTAGCACACGGTTTCCACACCTCAACATTCACAAAGGAACATGGCGGTCACCGGATCATCAAACCGTCAATCAAATTGACCATGTTGCGATCGACGCAAGGCACTCCTCCAGTATTCTAGATGTCCGAACTTTCCGAGCGGCCAACATAGACTCGGACCACTACCTTGTTGTAGCCAAGGTACGAATGCGGATATCCCAGACGCCACAACAACGGGGAAATGCTGTGAGGAGATTCAACGTTGAACGGCTACAAACGCAACAAACCGCCAGAACCTTTGCCGATCGTGTATCCCTCAACCTCTCGAGAAGTCCTGTACGGCCAGCATCAAGTGCTGAAGACCAGTGGCAGCGCTGCCAAGAAGCCATCAGGAACGCCGCAACTGATGTGCTTGGTTTCACCAAACCACCCCCACGAAACCCCTGGTTCGATGAAGAATGCCGGCAAGCACATGCAGCAAAACAGCTTGCCTACGAAGCGGCGCTGCACAGAAGGACGAGGGCGGCTCGTCAGCTCTACGAGCAAAAGAGGAGGGAAGAACACCGGCTTCTCCGGAAGAAAAAGAAAGAGCATGAGAAGCGCGCGATCGAGGAAATAGAGAGGTGTTACTCCAGGAACAATGTTCGGAAGTTTTACCAAAGGGTAAAAAGGACGTGTCATGGCAACAAAACCCGAGCAGAAACCTGTCGAGACGAACAAGGAAACCTTGTAGTGGAATCACAGTCGGTGCTGAGGACATGGAAAAATCATTTCTGCAGACTGTTAAACGGCGAAGACGACATCAATTCCGCTGTCAGGCAGATTGAACCATTCAACCTGGACGATGAAAGCCAAGACTTCCGTCCACCTGACCTAAATGAAGTGAGGATAGCAATATCCAAGCTGAAATCCAACAAAGCTGCCGGACCAGACGGCTTACCTGCCGAGCTTTTCAAGGCAGCGGGAGATGATTTGGTAGAGTGCATACACCAACTCGTCTCCAAGATTTGGTTAGAGGAAAGTATGCCTGATGAATGGAACCTCAGCATTGTCTGCCCGATCCACAAGAAAGGAGACCCTCTAAACTGCGCCAACTATAGAGGCATCAGTCTCCTCAACATCGCGTATAAGATCCTTTCTGCCGTACTGTGTGATCGCCTGAAACCATATGTCAACGAACTGATTGGACCCTATCAGTGCGGTTTTAGGCCCGGTAAGTCCACAACAGACCAAATATTCACACTACGGCAGATCCTGGAGAAAATCCAAGAAGTCCAAGTCGATACCCACCACCTGTTTATCGATTTTAAGGCCGCATATGACAGCATTTATAGAGACGAGCTATACAGAGCCATGTCTAGTTTTGACATCCCTGCCAAACTTGTCAGATTGTGCAGAATGACGATGGAGAACGCTCGCTGCTCCATAAAGGTCGGAAACAATCTCACCGAGACCTTTGGTGTCAAAAAAGGATTTAGACAAGGTGACGCGCTGTCATGTGACTTTTTTAATATAATTCTTGAGAAGATTGTGCGAAACTCACAAGCCAACACCAGAGGCACAATCTTCCAGAAGTCTGTGCAACTACTTGCATACGCTGACGACATCGACATCATTGGCAGAACACAGCGAGCTGTCACTGGTGCGTTTGCAAGTATCAGTACAGAAGCGGCTAAAATGGGTTTAGTGGTGAATGAGGGCAAAACAAAATATATGCTGTCCACAAGAAGGGACACACAACACCGACGAATCGGACAGAACGTCACGATAGACAGCTATAACTTTGAGGTAGTTCGGGACTTTGTCTACCTCGGCTCCGCTATTAATTCTGAAAATGATATCACCTCAGAAATCAAGCGAAGAATCACACTTGCCAACCGCTGTTACTTTGGTCTAAGAAGGCAATTGATTAGTAAGACCTTGTCGAGAAATACTAAGGAGACCCTATATAAGACCCTCATCATCCCAGTCCTACTTTATGGTGCAGAAGCATGGACGTTATCAAAGGCGGATGAAGATCTCCTTGGTCGTTTCGAACGCAAAATTCTTCGAGTGATCTTTGGTCCCGTTTGCGTTGACGGGCTCTGGAGGAGGAGATTTAACAACGAACTCTACGAGCTGTACAGCGACATCGACCTGGTCAGAAAAGTGCGCATCAGTCGACTAAGATGGCTAGGACATGTAGAGCGAATGGACACCAACGCTCCGGCCCGAAGAGTCTTCGACTCCAACCCGGAGGGACAACGCAGTAGAGGAAGACCTCGCCTTAGGTGGCGCGCGCAAGTGGAAGGGGACCTCAACCAACTTGGAGTGCGCAACTGGAGGCAGTTAGCCAAAGATCGCGCTAACTGGAGAGGCGTATTGGTTGAGGCCCAGGTCCACCCCGGACTGTAGCGCCACCTAAGTAAGTAAGTAAACTCTGGCTATTACTCAAGGTTTTTGACGATTTCCAAAATATTACTAAAAATTTGCAATGCTCGTAAGTCGTGCGTTTATGTTAAGGTTCGTGTTATTCAGAACAATAATACATTGACGGCAATTTACCTGTGTTCACCGTTTTAATCCTATGCTTAAGGGTTAACAAAACTGAGAACGCACATAAGTGTGCGTTTCAATTCAAGCGATATGCACACACTTTTATTTTTAAGTAATACAGGAATTTAGCTTGCCAAATGCTTGTTCAAATGATTTTATTAAATTTGACTCACCTTATGATTTTTAATGATATTCGCAAAATGTTATTAATTTTACTGTGCACGTTTGTCGTGCGTTTATGGTGCGTTTATGTGCAGACAGGTGGAATAGCAGCTTATTGTCTTATTAAACTCTTAGTACTTACAAAACATTTAATTTGGCCGTTTATTTAGGTGAATTAGCCAAAGATGGATCCTTAGCATGTGCGTTAAGAAAACTGAAAAAGGGAATCACTGTGCGTTTGCATACAAAGGAGGGATCAACCCGTTTTTTTTTAGAACTGAATTAATGGTTGCACCAAAAAGCCAAAAAGCAACATATGCCGCACAACAGCACCATCCTTGGCTTGGTACTAATCCCGTCCATGTAACATAAGACTGAATTATAAATAGAATCACTGAGGTCACAAATTATTCATATTCCATTCGTATTTCTCTCCACCAAAGCAACAAAACCAACCACAGTAACCTTGTCAGGAAATTGACAAATTTCGTTCAAAGAGCTACTCTGCCGCCGTCACTTACTAATTTTCCACCTGCCTGCCCGAAGTCACATTTTACCTTGACTGTTTTTTTTTTAACCATACTGCTGCCTGCCATCAGCCATACCTGCTCTTAATATACCTATATAGGTTCTTACAAATTGCAATATGTTCTGCGCGTGGAAAATGAAATTCGAAATTAATATTTCGTTATCACGAAGGATTTAAGCACGAGCCAAGACTGTAGACATATCTATACGGTGTGCACATGAACAAGAACGAACAAAAAATACACAACCCAAAGTTGATGAGTTATAATCAAACAGGGTTATAAATTTGCTTGGTGCCCTGCACCTTGCTCCATTATTATTTAACAAAGTGGCACCACTAAGCGCAGATGCATGTACGAGAATGTATGCAATGTACGAACCAAAACAACAAGTGTATCACCTGCCACCTGGTGTCTGGCGAAATTGACATCGTCGGTGTCACAGGGCTAATTAAAATTTCATTATTGCAAGCCAAATTGAATGGCGATGGAATAAATTGCATTTGAAGTATAGCTAAGTGGCAATAGCGAGTAAATGGGTGTACATCTCTTTTGCAACGATAGGTAGATACTGTGTTTCCAAACGGGTCATGGCCCTGAGATTTTTGCAATTTTCATCGCGCCCGCGAAATGGGTGCGGCTCGGAACTATACCCGGGAACAGAGTCCGGATAGTACATACTCGTACACCACATCCTTATAATAAACCTCAGATTGAGACAGCTGAATAATTGAAATGGATTTCCTATACTGCATTCAGACCACTTGAACTTTTGCCCGAGCGAGTCAGCTGAAGTATAGTCTTTAGCTGTACTTACAATTGAATTTAGTTCATCGAAAATTCGATTTGAAAGACGAAATAGAAAAAAGCCATCAACATGAAGATTATAACAAAGGAGGGTGCGACTAAAGCTGGAATAGAAGCACATAATGATGATGATGATGATGAAAGTCGTAGAAAAGCATTTCACAACTGAGTGAGCTTTATCTTGTGTTGCATGTTGATGGAAAATAATGGAGAACAAAAATGGAGCAAGGATAACAGGGAGAGTCCTTCAGTGATTTTTTGCTGCTTCCATTTCGGTTGAATGGAGAATAGAAAAAAGAAAACTATTTGAGCGAATATGTGTCAAATAGCAAGTCACACAGACGACTGTAAAGACACACGGAAAATGGGTCAGGCAAGTGGAATTTCATTTCGGATTTAATGAGGGAAAACAGTAAAGACACCCCGAAAAGTGGCAGCGTAGTGAAGTCAGATCTACCTTTTGGTTGGGTTGGCACGAAATAATTGGGCAGAGTGAAAGTTAATTTACTTACGTATGAGTAGGGTGTGTGGACGAAAATTTTCTGTGGACGGATGGATGAAAAGGTAATCCGATTGAAGTGCCCGAAAGGAGGTACTTAGGTGCTCTTACGTTAACAGTGCCACATAAGTTGGTTTTTGGAATGCCACTTGACAGGTGCAAATACAGTTAGACAGACATGGATTTGTCGGAGCAGAAGACTTAAGCACCTGCAATGGCATCAGAGTGATATAATCGACTGATGTCTTAGTTGGCGATTTTATTAGTAAAAAAGTCAAAAAGCACGTTAAAATTGAATAGCATTCTTGAAAATACTACGGAAATTAGCTCTAGAATTATTTTGTCGTGTGCGCTTTCCTTCCAAACCTTTAATGCGAGTGTAAAGAACCTGTCAATAGGGAAACGCACACTCATGTGCGCAAGTATTCTAAACGCACACTCGTGTGCGTAAGTTTTGTAAACGCAGTTATGTACCCGCAATTGTGTAGACAATAAACGGATACGTGCATAGGTATAAATATTACTTATTTGCCTGTGATAACGTGCAGTCTTATAAAGCGCCGTCCTTGCGTTTGCATAGTTTGTGCGTAAAAGTTCGCACATGAATACACATAAGTGGATGTTAATAACTTAAATTGTCAATTACGTCTAACGCACTAGTTAAAATATCATTTAAATTGTATTTCTTGCAACGTCTTCATTGCCGCTGCTTAGTCTATGGATTTTACTATGTTTAGCTCACCTTTCATCTTGATGACGAACATCTTATATTTATTGCAAACTCCGGATACGATAATTTGCTCAAGCTCTCAATTATATTGTATTGTAAGTAATAGGCCCTATACACTGCGACCAGAAGAGATCGATTGTGTTGGCCACTATTATTTAACCCAGGGAGCTGTTGAGGCCCTTTATAAACCTCAGTACACTTCTTGGTTCCATGTTTTCTATATTTGCAAGACTTAAAAACGCCCTTGCATGTGATTCGCACTGCTCCTTGCAACAGCAGGGCAATCGCAGAGCATGTGTTCCGTTGCTTTAGATTTGATATATCAAACTCTCAATACGTCCGTCGGTATTTGAATTTATTACCGAAAGCTGATTGGTTTCCTTAAAATTTAAGTAATAATCATGCAAAGAACTCTTTCGGAATTTTGGCGGTGTTCTTTCATCCACCCCTGTTTTTTTGCTGTACATTTTGGTCCACTCCGGCTAATAGAAATCGACTTCTATTATTTCACAGTTATGGCAATATCTATATCAATATCAATACCGATTTTTGTTACTTCATCAGTCGCGAACTTCACAGATCCGTCTAACATGAAGTTGGAACTCCACCAGATTTGTGGTACCTGAAGTATTTGGTACTCGAAATGTTCTCATCAACGCTTTATTTTTAACTACTCAAAGTTGGTCCGCCCAATCGTATTACGCGCGCTTATTCAAGTCTTCCTATATTTAGTCTCAAGAAATTGTTTGACACCAATTAAATTTTTTTCTTATTGTATCAGCATAAACGCATTATTTCAAAGCGTTTATAATCCCAATATGGTGCTTCAGTAACGTTTAATTTTTAGATCTACACCAATTTAAGACTTAACACCCAATGACATATCTCTGTTCACATTATGTAGTCACCAACTTCTGACTGTACTATTTTTATGTGCCGAAAACTGTTCCAAATGTAGATATTCTTCGCTCATTCTATTCTCGAGTCAAGATGACTTGTTGGCTTTTAGAAAAAATCTTAAAACTCATATCCTACAACTTAAAACCTATTTTCTTTATGAATAACGTCGAAGCGCACATAGTGTGTGCGCTAGCGTATTTTTGCTTGCAAACTGTATCGTTTCTAAACTCCGATTTCTCCATTATAATACTGAAGCTTGCCGTTACTATGTTAGTTACCCTGAATCCCAACAATCTTCAAACTGGAATCACTTCTTCTGATCCGCTTCGATTTCTGCTAAGCAAACTTGTTCTGAAAAACGCAAAAATTTAAATAAACAACAAGACCAAAAGTCCAACTTAATTACAAAGCATACGAGCCATCACAAAAAGGCGCCTCTATAAACCGCAATATCTAACAATATCACTTCGCATATTAGATCATTCCCTGCTAAGCGCATATTCATTGCCTGCCCACGCGACTCGCATGAAATACGAGGAGATTAATTGGCATAAAGGGGCAAGCCGCCAGAATGCCGGCTACATCGTATCGTCACCAGTCCGACCTTCACCAGTAGCCTCTCTAGAAAGACTATCTCCTTCTGCCTTCCATCAGAACTGTGATGATAGAATAACATTTTTTTTTTTAATTGAAAAGGCTATAAGTTTTATTTCGCGTCATCCTACAACTCCCTTCGTCTTCCCTCGCCCGGGTAAGGAGCTTAGCACTTACACAGAGCTATATACGTGTCTTATGGCGCCAATGTCGTTTGTTTTGCGTTCGCATTTGCTTCTATGGAAATGTTGGACAATTTAAATGGAATTAATCAAAGCGGCGATAGGATTTGTTTTTTTTTTGTTACTATCTTCTGTTCGGTTTCTCGTGTTTTCCTTTTGTGTTACGTCTGATTGTAAGGCAATTGAAATGCGATTTGTGTATAAGGCGAATGGAGACGCGATGATTGGATTCAATTGTGTGCGCTTCCCATCTTGAGAACTAATCGATATGGCTATTAAGAGTCCCCCTCGGACGTTTATGAGACAGAAATGAATATTAGTTTCCGCATAGCATATGGTCGCCATGATACGAAGGGTATTGTCATTGCAGTTTTCCAGGCCTCGCTGTCATTGCCAGTGACAACATCACAGACGTCAATCGACAGTCGGATCAGAGAATGCTAGCAACATATATCAGGTGTATTTCTACACATTTAATGGATAAGAATGTATTTGTCTTGCGTAATTGTTGATTGTGATTTTGGTTGTTGCACTGCAAGGTGCACCGTGAACCACAAACCAGTTCCAGTCAATTGCTGGAGAATTGAAAAGTGAGATTGGTTTGACACGTATGAGAATTCGCAACCGAGCTGAGGGGGTGGCTTGCGGTTCTTGTTCGTGGGAGAGATACATCGTGTTGCAATAATTGTTGCCAGCACAAAGGATTAATTGTATTGTGTGGGAGGGGTGATAAATGCATGCGGAAGACTTTGGCCAACAAACATCTAAAAATATGACTGACAGCCGAGAGGAAATATGGCAATATCTCGAGGGTTTCTTGGTTTATTCTTCTTCGTGAACATAAACTGCCACGAAAAAAATACGACATAATTGCCTTTTCTAATCATGTTGCACTTTTGTTTGACATTATCACTGTGAGCTGGGGCGATACAAGTAATACAGAAGACAAAAGTATTCTATTGCAAACATAGTACTTGTAACAGCCAAATGAAAGCGCACATTAATGTGCGCAGGCGAAGCAAATTAAAGCGGGCTTTTGAATTTTATGATTTTAATTGTGGAAAATGATTGATTTTATTATTTTTGAGATCTTTCGCTCTTGCACATTTTCCCATTTACATTCCAGAGCTCTCGTTTAAGGTTGATAACCCGTTTGGTGGGTAAGGCCTATGTGTTTATGCGATCAAATACCTACTCCAGAACATCTTACATGAATCATTAAATATTTCGTATATTTTAGGGCGAATAACTATTCAACATAGAGCTTTATTTTAGTTAACAAATCTGATGAACAAATTGCAAAAAAAATCAGGATCGACCGACAGGACCGATTCCTTTCGAAGCTTTTTAAATCAAGACAATCTGACGTACCCACTCATAAACCTAACATAGCCTAACCTAAATCAAGACAAACTATAACGCACACAGATGTGCGCAAACGAGAGAAATATTACTGGGGACTATTTTTCCTATTTGTGGTTCTTGTCTAACCTCATTTTGCCATCAGTACTTTATTTTTGATCTAGAATCACTCTTTAAACAAACATATATCAGGTCAATAATGTGACCTTAAAATTCTCTGACTTAGGCAACAACTACATTCACTACTCTATTCAACTGCTGGATACTTGCCCACTAGTTCATTAAAGTCATAAAGTCATAGATCACTTAGCATTCTTAATGTGTGGCTGCATCTACAAGCTACACTCTTAAGCCCCTAGATGCAGTTTCCTTGAATATTTATTTAATGAATAACTTTGTGTTTTCTTTCTATTTTCAGGTATGTCCGACTTCATTTATTTATAAATTGCAAGAGTAAGAAGGTTTACTTATGTCAAGAAAGACGATGTTGTCTCTTCACGTTTATTCAAGGCGATCCATTCAATGTAGATAAGTAATTTTAACCGGGCTGCTGCTGGGGGTCTTATTATAAGTTGTGTGACGCTAAATTATATAAATGTGCGTCTTAAATTCTAGGGAAGCCACACGCAGAAAAATCACTTTTTTAAAATCAACCAACTTTCGGTTAAAAACTACCAACTGATATTGTTAATATAGCTCTTACAGAGTTAGTGGATTAAATAATAACCGAGTCAACTTGTTTAACGAAACTCGGTTTAAAATAACAGATTTATCAATTTCCTCTCCAAATTTTCTCGGTCGTAAATAACAAACTAACTAATAACAACAGAGTAACATGGTTGATACCAACTGATAAAGTGTGTTATTTTAAACAGTATGATTTAACCCTTTTAACTCGTTAGTTTTCAATAACAAATACTCGTTTATTTTCAACAGAGACTTAGTTAATTTTAACCCATTTTTTTTTAACCGAGCAAAAATTCCAATCGGTTAAGGTCAAAATTTCTGCTTACATTCAAGTTGAGTAGAAGCAACTGCAACAACTTTCATTACTATTTTTCTACCTGAATCTACCCGAACGCAGTTGCAAGACCTGAATACCGGATCCAAATGGCTCACTTAGAAACGTTTCCAAAACCATGCGAATTGATCTAAGCTCATATAAACCTTATTTATTAAACGAAAGGAAGGAACGACCTACAAAATCATGGCGTATTGCAACAGCTTTCTCAAGACAAACTTTTGTCCTTTGTCTGACGTTTCAAATATATTTATTTAGGCCGTCTTATAGTCCGAAACACTAACATGGGTATGTTTTATGCAAATAATAATAATCATAATAATAATATTTATTGTATCATACATGCTTACACAATACACAATAAGAATTCACTTATAAGTCTGTGAAAGATAAACATTTTTAATTTAATATTGATAAATGATTTGAAAGTTAAGTTAGATTTAGTTTTAAATAAATTTTAATTGAAATTGAAATCGCTTGAAGAGGGATAGGGATGGGAAAAGGTTAGTTGCTTTAGTTACTGAGAAAATTTTGAACTTCGGTTTTAAATCGTCGTGCATCTGTTAGCTCTCTCAAGTTACGTGGGAGTGAATTCCAAAGGCGGATAGCAGCAACAAAAAAATGTCTTTCGGATGTTAGACATGAAAAGCGCGGAAGTACCAGACATAACATAAATTAAAATAATTAAAATAAATGGTGTTGAAAGCTTAGCCAAATGCCTTTTTAACACCTGAATCAGCTCTTTATTTACTTTAACTGCCCAACAAAACATAATAAAACAGAACAAAGATTAACACAACGAAAATTAAATTTGGACTCTATGGAGCAAGGCCCACGTTTCGAACCTTATATAACTGAAATAAGTGCCTTTTGGTACAAAATATGGTACCATTCAATTTATATTAGTGCTCCAAAAATGTTCCAGTTCAAATGTGGTGGGTATTAGTTGGTTGGCAATATCTCAAAGTCAGTTCTTATTTTGCTTTCATTCTCTAAACTCAATAAGTGCGTGCTCTTCTGACTGTTGCCAAAGCTTCACTTAGCACATCCGTTGGGTCTATCGTGTCCGTTATACGTGAACCATTCGCTAGATACCTGTATGAGTCAAAATAAAACCGCTATAGTAAATAAATCCGCTTTCGAACTACCAAAATTTGGCGTGAATCTCAGAAGTTACTAATCCTCTGTTAGACCCCTCAGTTCATCTGAAGAGTATAACTGGTTATATGTAATCCCTTTGTTAACTATGTAGAACCACCACAGACTTCTTTTAGATCGACATTCCTCATTTGTCATTTGGTGGCGTACCTTCAAGTCACTTCGCAGCTAATGTTATAGCAACTTCTTCAGCCTTAAAGAGCGATATCATTAAGACGTCTAAGTGCAGTCGAAACCGATCAATCAAGTTATTGTTAGTAATCACAAATCTTGACAGAAATTCAGTATCATAACTCCGCGGAACGAAATAAGTCGCTTTACGCTTGAACAACGTTGGAAAATATTGGAAACTTATTTCCAAGTAAGTGCTGTGTTGCCCAAACAGTGCGTTTTTCGAAAAGAAGAAAGTCATCTTCTCTGACGGCGCATTTTCATATCGGTGGCTACGTTAACAAACAAAATTGCCGTATCTGGGGCCGGAAAACCAGCAAGTTATTCTCGAGAAGCCAATGCATCTACAGAGAGTGACAGTTTGGTGCGGATTGTGGAGTGATGTCATCATTGGACCATTTTTCTTCGAAAATGAGGCTGGGAATAACGTTTCTGTCAACGGTGGCGTTACAGAGCCATGTTACCACCCGACTTTTGTTTTTACTGAAATTGAAAGACATGGATTTGGACGATCTCTGGTTCATGCAGGATTGCGCGCAGCCCGTCTTGCAATCGATCTCTTGCCCATCAAATTCCTGAATCGTTTTATCTATTGGCTGCCTCGGAGCTGCGATTTGACTCCCTTGGACTTTTTTTTTTATGGAAAACCGTGAAGGACCAATGATACTACACCCACCCTGTTCGTATAATAAAACTGTAATTTCTATTACCTAATGGTGTTAAAGGCGTGGGTGTAGGCGAAGTGGCTTAGTGGTTAGTGTGTTGTACTACCAGGTCCCAGGTTCGAATCCCGTGTCACTTCCCGCGAACGTCTGACAAACATCCGAGAGTATAACTGTATTGAAAGTGCTTCTCAATCTGCCGTTTGGAATCGGCATAAAATTGTAAATCCCTTCCAATCGTTCCAAAAAGAAAAGCTCAGTCAAAACGAATGGTTGTGAGAAGCTAGGCCCATAGGGTGCGTAAAGACGTATTGCGCCAACAATTTTTTTTTTTAGTGGTGTTAAAACACATAGAAATATTTCGATAAAACTATTCTTAGTGTTTATTAAGACTGTGAGAAAATTATAGCCAATATCGGTCATTGTCACGCCTAAATTTTGAACCAAAAATACGAATTTTCTGACTATGTTGCCTCAAGTCGCCTGCTGTTGTTCAAACAGTTCTAAATAGAAAATATTTTCCCTACTTCGTCAAAAGACAATTACTCTACGTAATGGACACTGAGTCTCACCTACGTAGTAGGCACCACGTGGTGAGTGGACTCCTACGCACTTCCTAATATAGAGCAAAAAAGTTAACCTCTATTAGACTATACTTTGATTTTGATAGCTTCCCATTTTGCAATTCGTTTTGCAAGTCGTTTTGCTTGAACTACGTTTTCCCCCAAGTTGAGGAGGATACCCATAAATATTCGCACCACTAAATTTGTCCATCCCTCATAATCGACTATGCTAATTTCACACGATATCTACAAAACAATCGGTCCAATTAGGCGTCGCACATTTCATTCCACAACCAAAGATGATGTCACACACATTTCCGGTCATTGCATACTTTTTATATGGTAAATTGATTGAAGATAATATTCAAATCTAAATCTGATTTATTCGAGAAATTTTGATTTTTCACTCCAAAAGAGGTTGCCCTCTGCCCGGAGATAATCTTAATCTCCTCCGGAAATCGCCACCAATTCATTTGAAACCAATTTGCACAACGATAATTAAGAGTTGTAAACGAACAACGGATACACGAAAATTAATTCGTTCGCGTATCTATAGTAAATAGTAACGATGCTATTCGTGCGGTTAACCCACACTGGCTGTAATGGACAAATTTGGCGGCCCACTCGAGGTGTTTATTTCATTCATAATGATGACAGTTGGGTAAAGAAGAAGCCACATTCACACCTTACCCTGGTTAACGCCCTAATTTAGCTTGTTTGACGAAAACGTGTACACAATGAAAACGAAATGTATCTCCAACTTGGGAGACAACTGTTTTTGATTTCTTTTGTTTTCTTCTCAAATTCAACTCGCAAAGGAAAACAACAAAACAAACACAGAAAAATAAAAAAAATTCAAATCGGGTCAACAGATGAATATCCTTAGTTGACTGACCTGAATAAACAGCGCAGTCTAATCCAAGTTGATGTGGAGATGACGCTGAACTGTATAGGAGCAAGATTTCGAAATGTTGTGCGTTATTCTTGTTGGTATAGTTCATTATACTTTTGCTTCTTCTCTCTGTGGGTGAGTTTTTCTTAAAAAAAAAAAAAAATATTTCCTGGATCTTGTCCAAATCAATGTCCCTCTCAAATGACATGGATAAACTTTTGCCTGGGATCCGGACGTTGAGTTGGGCGATTTCAAGGGGTGATGAAAATTCAACAATCCGAGTTCTGTCAAGAATGTTTCATTGCGAGCACAAAATGAAAGAACGGTCAGAAAGAGGAAGAGGCAGATTCAATGGATATAGAAGAGTGGTATACATTTTATTTAATTTTTTTCTTGTACCATTCCGGACTTGAGTGACGCGAGATGAAAAATGTCTATAATTGAATGGGAAAGTGTGCAGAGACTAACTCTTTTCATTGACCGAAATTATGGTCATTGATGAGTGGTTTCGGCAGAGCCATTCACTGGGTTAGACATAAGTTTAATGACTTAAAGTCAGCAGAATTATACGACTAACGAACTAGTTAGGGTTCCTTTAATTAAATAGCGATCGACAAAGTAATACATATGTTAATAATAAAATTAATAGTTAATATTTTTTAGGAATTCTCTGGTTTCTGGTCTCGGCAGGAATATCCATCTTAGAGCACTTCCTACAGTTCAGTTTTTTAATATGAATCTGCGAATGAGTTGTGGGTCCGTGATATGTTTGTTACATGTGCACGGTGGTCTTCTTTTTTTGAATTTGGTATGATATCCGGTCCTACTCCTTTTGTTTTTTGTTCCAAAACAGGCAATTCGATACACAGTTTTTGCGTGCGTATGGTACTTTTGATGTTGGCTCATCAGAGAACAAATTGAAAACAATTGCTGTTGAACATGTTCGGATTATCTCTCTTGACAACATTTGAAGAGGACGCTTAAATTGTATTGCATGACCAATTCAGTGTCGTATCTGGTCAGCTTTAAGGCTGCTTTCTCGTACCTTACACTACTTTTTGTCAAGGAAAGCAACTATGTTCTATTTGTGTGATCTCCAATCACTTATTCAATTGAAGTGGATCGCTTTTAGAGCTGTCTGAATTTTCACACCGCAGGCAATTTTCATTGCTGAAGCTGTATTTAGCTGTTCTCTTAACTGGTGACGATTTGAGCTTTGAAAACACACTTCTGACAAGACTCCGCCTGGGCCGTTTTTTTCCCCATATAAATTGTTCATACTCGTTTATTTAATAGGAGAGCTAAGATCCAGCCTACCCCTTACTATATATACGTATTCGAGAAAGTTAAAAATATAATATGTGGGTGATTTTTTTTGTCAAATATCTACCTATCTGTCAAAAATTAAGCCAGTTTCAATGAACATTTTTGAGGTACGAAGGTGCAAGACACGGAATGTGGCAGCAAATGAAGAAAGCTTCGGAACCAGCTGCAAAGACCATTTCTTGATGTGCACTGTTGATCAGATACCTACTTAGAACGATGTAGGTTTTATCGAGTCGATGAAAACCATGGCACGCTTTTGAAGCCCCGGATGCCGGACACGTATGGATGGAATCCAAAAGAATAGAATACAAAAAAAAAAAAAAAACAAAAAAAGAAGACTGAACTATAAATTTGGGGTGGATGGCTCACTTCTCTCACCGAAAAGGTTTTAATCTCTAGTATATCATTTTCGGACATCATAGTGTATAAAGGGTATTTAATTTCAAAAATATGTATTCCACAATATACCTCTATTTTCCAATTTTAAAAACTGTTTTCGACAAATGGAGGTTTTTTAAATGACTATAGTTTCTGGAGTTCTTCGGTTTTGTGGTTATAATTTAGGGTTAAATGAACTGGCATTAAAGTCTATAACGATTTCCTCGGGGATCGTCATTCAATTCAAAGTTGAAAGGTTCCATAGGTATTTCCTCGGGGATCGTCATTCAATTCAAAGCTAAAAGGTTCCACGTAGGTATTTGCATTCGTAATTGAATTGATTTTGAATAACAGTGTAGCACTGAAAGTCATTTCAATCAACTGGAGTGACAATTGTACGTCGACTTTGAGTCCGTATCGAATCAGTTGCACTTGACAGTCCGCAGCAATGGCAGGGTTTTGGGAAATAGCTCTGGTATTATCCACTATTCTCTATCCGACCATGGGTCAAATGTCGGTCCATACTGACGATAATATGGCCGATTGCCTCCATGCAAGCATTGCAAGACTACAAAGTCATACCCTTCGAATAAGTGTTGAAGTTGAAGACGCCACCATAGGACGAGGTTTCGATGACACAATGAATCGCTTCTTGGCCAAGAACCATGCGCTTCTAGTGGACTTGGACTCCACTGAGTCTTGCAGTACCTTCCTTCGACTATATTTCGTGGATTCTCTAAAATCATTCAAGTGGGTATTGCGTGTATTCTGAAAGTGATTAAATAATTAAAAACTGAGTCATTCCAGAACCTTGGTTGATCGGCAGCGTAGTCGAGAGTGCGACACGTCCGGCGGTGACCAACACTTCTTTGTTGTATTGCCGAGCGGTGTTTTATTTGAAACTTTGGAGGAAATTCTCAACTTATCTTTGAAGGCTCGCATTCTAAACTTGAACGTGCTAATCGAAGATGAAAATAAAACCGTAAAGCTCTACACTTACTATCCGTTCACCCAGCTTAAATGTCGAGATAGTACGCCCACTTTACATAACCAATTTTTAAACGGAACCTTTCAATGGAATAGGGAACTTTTCCCCCCGAAAATGGACAACCTTTGGCAGTGCCCAATAAGAGCTATAGTCTTCGAACAAAGACAATTCATTCATAAAAACGACATCTATGGGATGAATTGGGAAATTTTCGAAACTCTAGCTGCGATGATGAATTTCTCAATCGAAATTGTCGAGTCGCCAGACGGCAGAGGTGTGTTTATTCCCAACAACAGTATGACTGGAACTTTTAAACTCGTAAGTCCCATACACTTCTTCTACTTTGACAAGCCTAATAAAGTTTGCTTGCAGCTACATGACGGCATCGGAGACATAATACTGGGTCCCTCTGGCTGCCTTATAGACAGACGAACACATTTTGCGTCAACAGTGCCTTATTACACTGGTTCCTTGAACGCAATAGTTAGACGGCCGAAGTTATACAGATCCTTGGATATCATATACCTGCCATTTGATTGGCTCACTTGGCTGAGTCTCTGCACAATAATATTCGGCAAATGGATATGCCAGCTTTTGTGGAAGAAGTACGCAAATAGATGTGTTGCAGTTCGATATTGTTCGACACGTCTTCACACCATGGCATGGCTCTATGCGATGTTCATTGTCCGCAGCTCATACGAAGGTTCGATCTTTCGGTTTCTACAGAACAGACCCATCCAATGGATTCCACAAACCATTGATGAAGCAGTAGAACATGGATACAATTTTTTTGTGAATTCTTTCCTTTACAATGCCCTACAGAGCTTTCCTCAATTGGTGGACCATTTAATGTTGAGTAGTGCTCCTATTTTTGACACTTTAACCTCATTGAATGCAGACGAAGAAAAGTTTGCAGCCATAGGAGCAGATTGTCAATTCAGTTCGTACAACAATGATCCTTCGATGTATAAAGATTATGCTCTTATTCCGGACCCGGTCTCGATCGTCAACTACTGTCTGGAGATGCAGAAGTACTCATTTCTAACCGAGGCAATTAATACCAGAATCCTAAGATTGCTCGCAAATGGCTATATGGAGCGAACCGTTCGGAAATATATTCAGATGGACAAATTACTGATGAAGAGCCAACCTGATGAACGTGCTACTATATCGTTGCAGCATATACAAGGGGCATTCACTTTGTTTGCAATATGCACTGTGGTCACCATATTTGTTTTCATAGCCGAACTGTTTGCGGTCAGATATCCATGGTTGAAGAGATTACTGGAAGTGTTTCACTAAACGATCACTAGATGGACTAGGCCTTCTTTGAAGTTTTCTCCACGTTTTGTAGCACCAAATTTGCAGCGAATTTTTTTGGAAAGTTTGAATGAAATGGATACATTTCGGATGCACAAACTTTGCTTTCAACTTTCACATTGTCAATAAACTTAGCTAGCTATACATTCAAGCACCCAAATTTTGGTGTTTTTATTTCAATGTGGTTATCACTTTAGTTTTTGGCTATAATTGAGCGACCTGTTTACATTATTCATCTCTTTTTTCCATCGATCCTTAGACGGAACGATTTTCCAAAACAAAAAATCACGAAACAGTAACTGGAACACACAATTAACCTCATTTTTATGACCGTTTTCTCTCACCGCCTTTTGAGAAATTAACACACAAAATGAAGAAGCGACATTGACGTTAAGATGTCAACATATTATTTCAGCATTAAAACGAACCAAAATAAATAAATTGTGACTGCGATGAAGTGTCGAAAAATAGTAAACATCTATAAAAAGACATCACTTGCTCTGAATGGTGTCCTCCTATTCTTGGTTAGGTGCAGGGAAATAACTTTACGGGCAATAACTTCACATGGGAAATGACTTCACCTTGAATGTGAAATCATTTCACTTTTTTTATGTGAAGTTATTTCCACTTCATCACCAATTTTGTGCAATTATTTGAGTTTTTGCTCACTTTCAATGGGAAATAATTTCAGATAAAATAAGTGAATTTATTTCCCACTCAAGGTGAAGTTATGAAGTTATTTTTTTGCACCAACCAGCCTCCCTTATTTCTAATTTGTCCTGCACGTATACCTACAAGTGCGACTGACTCGAGTTTTGCCCAATTTTTGCAAAAATGATTTCATTTGCAAATTATACCAATAACCATTCCAAAGCAATTTAGGGAAAGCCTAAAATGGTCTAAATTTGCACATTTTTAAGCGATCCAATGTTCCATTGGTATGTAACAAGCTATGAAGGGTGAAATATGTTTTTTTTTTTTCAAATGTAGCAACCCACCCCTTCTAGCCACGTCATCAGAAATAGTTTTCCACTACACTGCAATGGAAATATCGAATCGCTTAAAAATGCTCAAATTTAGACCAGTGACCAGTGGCCAGTAATGCGGGCTGCCTGTCGTCTATTTCATATTGTAGGTAGATAAGGGTGCATAGGACAGACATACTAAGTTTCATCGTTTGTAGTTCAACAGTTTTTTAGTTATGGGGACCGGAAGTTTGAAGCCAAAATTTTGCTTAAATTTTGTATAAACCATACCTAAGCCGTTAAGCACTTTATCACTTTACTTGCTACGGTTTCAGAGATAACACGATTTTAAGGGATTGGGAATTTTTTTTTTTTTTTCAAATCTTCTAACTTCTAACTTTCTAACGGTTGAACTACAAAGGAGGCAAATTTCACTACAAACAACTACAAACGCATGTCTATCGAACTGCAATTTACGTTTTTCATTCTAGAAAAAGTGCGGGCTAACTTCACGTAGGTGGATAGGACGCAAAGAGTTTTACTGCTGGTTTTCGAAAACATATCGACAAAATTGTTGCGCAAACAATACGTAAAAAGATTAATAGCGATCGATGACTAAGGCCAAGGCCACGTGCTGAGTGGCAGAGCGGCCAAAAGCTGAGCGGCAATCATTAGTGGCAAGTGGCCATTTATTAAGCGGTAATTCTTGAGCGATGAGTTATGAAAATATCGCTGTCGAGTGCTGCTCGCTGCAGTCTTTTACAAGAAAGTCGTTTCAACATTTACAGAATTATTTAAAGCTAAAAACAAAGAAGATTTGGTGTTCATCCAATAAACCAATTGTATGTGGATTTGAATTTGTTATGGCATCACGTTAAAACAACTCATCCCATCCGCATCGATCGATCTCAGACAGACCCAACGTGATATGGAGTGACATTGAGTTGTGGAAATTTCAAATTTCATTCCACCTTTATCATCAGCGCCGTAAATTTTCTATCAGTGGAGATCACAACCAATTTCAGTCATAAGTCTTACGAGAGCACCTTAATCTGCACAAGTTTTTTTCTTAAAGATTGCTCGGTGGATACCTCGCTGAGTGTTTATTTGGAAAAACTCTCACCAAAAGCAACAACTTCTTTCCTCAACCGTGAAAATTTCATTCCACTTAATTCTCCATTTAGAGCCACACCATATATAAGTAAAGTTCAAAACAACCGACCTTCCTAATCACTGTGTAACCGTGCACCAGATTGCTTCACTCCGTTCTATAGTATCCATCGGCCTCTGCTGCTTCCTCCATTAACCCTTTTTGGTGTTCGACTTTTGTGACGTCGCTCTGGCAATGCAACAAGGAAAAACCGAAACTAATTACACGCCCTGGGTGCACTTGAGCATTGCATCGCGGCACACAACCTCTCGACCCTTATTTTGCATCATCATGCCAACACACCGATGTGTTGGATTATGCACAAGAAGTTCTACTCTTAGCCGTGTTTTGTTCTATAGGTACCATGTTGTTTTGGGGCTACAATTTGCCACGAAATTTATTCGGTCCAATTAGTACGGCGCAGTTGATGTTTTTTCTCCCCTGTGTATAGCGACGGAAAGTCATGTGTCCCAAAATAATCCGGAAAGTAAATAAATCCGATTGAGTTTTATATACTCGATGGGCACATGGATATACGAGTATGTGCAGTGGGTTGAGGGCGACTTTTATGATTTATAGTCATGGAAGGGTTATGATATTTTTAGGGCAACTTTTTGTCAGTTTTTTTATTTTATCTTTTGATGCTCGAGTTTATTGGAGTGTGAGATCAGCCAAATATATAGGTACCTCCACTCGACAGAAACAAAATCCAGCTGTACATATACTCGTATGTGACTTGGCTTCCGTTCGGTTAATTGGGAGGGGAATTTACTTTAATGTACCATATGTACCAGAGAGGAAATTATTTAAGTAAATGAAAGTCGTGATTATCCAAAAGTTGAACATGTCCAGCCTGCAACAAGGAAAACCAATTTGTATGCACACTTCCCTTTTTGGACATGAGCCCATTTGCCTCGCCATGTCAACCGATAGCTTACACATTTCCGGGAGGATTTTTCAAGTCGGCTTTGTCAGCAGTGTTGTGCAACTATCCACACAAGAGAGGAAAATTCAATTTAAATTGAAGGTTTTCTGTTGCCCGACTAATGTTTAAGGTGCTAAAAATTGGCGCCTCTCAGTCCAAAAATCAACCTACCATAAACGGGCAAAAATAACCCATACAACAAGTAATGAGTAACAAGTGCCGTTTATAAGCTCATTACGAGTGCATAAAGTGGCCAGAGTAACTCGAATGCACTCGGGTATAGCATGGCCATGCAATGTGACCAGTGCGGTGCTTGGGGGCGACCCCGTGCTCCAATGTTGATTTATACTTGATTTCTGTGTGCACCGAGGAGGGACTAAATCACTGGCTCCATGCCGCAAATAAAATAATTCCATCAATTAATTGAATTGCATTTTGTCGGGGGCTGCGCATGCAGGCGATTAATAAAACAGAAGCAGTGGTGTAGCAGCCTGTGGGTGGCCGGCGCTCAAGTGATCCTTTATCCCATAGTGGGGATTGTGGATTTGCCAGACCACTTGCTTTATGTTAATTGCGTTGATTTTATTTTCGAATGGATGTTTGTGTGCCAGACATCCGTCCCTTGAAGCGTCATAAGCACGCGCACTGTTTTCGAAGTTAATTTACAATGTATCTGTGGGTATACCTACTGCTGGTGGCAGTTTAAGGTGGCTGTGCATGTAATTGTTTAATTATTGCCATATGTACAGGGTGCTCGTGTGCTATGCCATCTAAATAGATCTGCATATGAATATTTCACTTTGATGTTGGTGTACATACTCGCATCGAGTTGGACTGCAACTTTTTATTGTTTACTCGCCTGGGTACATCAAAGTATGCATGGCAGCCTTTCGTTGGTAGATAGAGTGAGGGAGCGTAAAATTGAAACAGTCAAGTGTGCAAACATCTTTTAATATTTTATGTTTGTTGATTAGCACTTGAGTGTTTTGCATATGCCAGATAAAAGGGTATTGAAGGCGAACGAAAGAAGCAGCGGTGGTTCTCATTTCCATAATTTAAATTTAACTAGCTGGCCCGGCGAACTTCGTTCCGCTCAAATTCGTTAATGTAAGATGATATAATATAATAATTTCGAGTATGCACAATACACATGCTGCTTTATATAATTTAGTCCAATCAATTTCTTTATTGAAAATTTATACTCATACCTACAATAGAAAAAAATCAAACCGCAATGATTGCCGTGTCGGACAACCTTCCGCTTTTTAACTAAAATGCTTTATGGTATTGAAGAAGTTCAAAGCGCAAGGTTTGCACAAAAGTGAACACGCCACATACAACTGACCATGTGAGAAACATGGGAATTCAAGAATTAATGCCACAAATATCCAGCGATTGTCCTTGCGACCTTTTATTTGTCATACACCCCTATCGTTGAATACGCCAAGGGGAACGTTTCACTCAAATTCAATACTTTGCATCGTAGAATACATTCGAAGTTTAAAACCATCGTAGAAAACGATCGAAGTGAAACTCCCCATACAAACTCTGACATTTCAAATACGCAGGTAGATCATTGCGTATCCTATCGTGTGTTGTGCGGTTTCGTTGTGATTTTCCAAAAATGTTGTATATTCGGAACATCAAAAACCTGAAAATGTTGGTTTAATTAATCGAAAACACTTAGTAATCGTGAGAGATAAATAAACTTTATAAACAATTTCAATAACACTTGTACCTATATCAGAAAACTCACGTCGAATCCAAAAGTTGCATGATGTCCTTTGCAGTTCCTCTTAATATACACACATTTTACTGTCGTAGGATGCTTTTTCCACGTTTTTAAATAAACTCTACTCAAATATAAGTCTACATCATAAATTTATTTTTAATTTGATTTCTGTAAAATAAATTTTAAATTGCTTTGCTCTATGTGCTATCTCTGCTGCCATTTAATGGAAAGCAGCTGATTTTCGAACCAACTTTGAACGAAAATACCTGTCGATAAGGAAGTCTCTCCCGGCGCCGGCGGATTCCACGATGTATACGGAAACTGAAATTGAACGAAGTAGTCGAAGTGAATCTCAACTACGCCATATTCCACGATAGGGGTGATAGTGAGCGAGACGCATGAATAAGCTGAGTCTGCGAAATTATAATGTTTTCCTTGAATTTTCCAGTCAAAATCGCCCAAGTTACAATTTTACTTCCGTAAGGAGCTATCGAGACTATTTCCCCTCCCACAATTTTTTTTTTTTTTTTTTTTTTTTTTTTGTATGTTCCCACGACCAGTAGGCTGACACTGCGACCTAAAAGATCTATTGTATCAATTGGGGATATGATTAATCTAAGAGACTAGTGACCTCCCTGATGAAGGTCAATAAGTCCTTAGTAGCAGAGTGCGCTATGTCTGCTGGCGAGCGAGTCTCTCGGTTAAAGACACGTTTTCTTAACCAATGAAGAGCCGGGCAGTCACAGAAGATGTGCTCAGAGGACTCGACATCCTCCAGACAGAGTCTGCATTCTGTTTCCGGACACAGGTTCATTTTGTTGAGGTGATATCTGAGGCCACAATGACCTGTGAGGAAGCCTGCAAGCTTTCTTAAATTATCCTTGCTAAGTCCAAGGATTTCTTTGTATGAGTATGGCCTAATTAAACGTTTGGATTGTCTTAAACCTGGGACATGTTCCCAGTGTTCGAGACGAAGTTGTTTTTCCCAATCGTTAATCTGTCTAAGCGCAGAAGTCCAATTGACTGTGCAGTAGGGTTCTGGTCCACAGAATATAGATTCGGAACCAGCTCTAGCTAGTTTATCTGCCTGTTCGTTGCCTGCAATACCCCGATGACCCGGCACCCAGCCGAGCCTTACCTTGTTGTGTTTGGCTAGGGTTTGCAGAGCATCGTGACAGCATTTAACTGTTTTGGAGTCCATTGTATAGGACGCCAAAGCTTTTAAGGCTATCCCCTCCCACAATACTAACTGCATAAGGCCTACAGGAAACAAATCTGGCGCACTTTTATATAGGTAGGGCATTACCGAAACTCTATAGAAACCTTATAGAAGCTTTGCCAAAGCTCAAAATATGAAAAGACTTTTTTTTTTATTCTTAAACTTCTTATTTTGTTTTATTAATAAACGTAGGCGTAGTGGCTTATTCCGCAAAAACCCAAATTCCAACTTTTTTCACTGCGCCATCTCTCGCGAACGTCCGACAAACATCCGAGAGTATAACTGTCTTGAAAGAGCTTATCAATCGGCCGTTTGAAATCGGCATAAAATTGTAGATCCCTTCCATGCGTTCCAAAAATTAAAAACTCAAACAAAACGAATGGTTACGAGAAGCTAGGCCCAGGGTTCCTACAGACTTGTTGCGCCAACTATTATTATTATTAATAAACATTCTTCTAATTGACTTTTTGCAATTTTCATTCAGTACAAACTCGTATAATTTATATTTTACTTACAATGGTTGGCACTGAGAGTCGAACATGTGTCCTGAACCTGATGTGTAGTAGTCCAATACACTACCTCTTGGCTAATTCGTAATAATGGTGTACCTAGTAGTGGTAAATCTCAACTACTTGATAAATTTTAGAGTTTCGTTAAGACTTCCAATCTCAAATTGTTGATTGTATGACATTTTATTGCTCCTGTCAGAAGGTCTAAGGAATCTTCTCGAAAGCGCTTCGAACCACAAGATTTACCGAAGCAATTCACTTTCGACACATCTCCTTCCACATTTTTAGACGTCTAATAGAGATCTTAACAAAACTTAATTTCATATGCCTCTATAAAGCTTGTGTGTAAGCTTCGCAAAGGACGAACAGTTTTCGAAACAATTGCTTCAAAATCGGTTTGGTTCGGTCAACAAATACTATAAAAACGGTTGTAAAAGGAATTTACAAATTTCAACCTTACCGAAGTCAAATTGTTACTTGGGATCGTCTATTCCATTACATTTGATTTCAGATTCTTCACAATCAAATCACGATCCGTTAAAAAGTTTCGTTTGATTGAGGTTGCCCAACAAAATTATAACTGAGCCGACTCTCGATTTGAAATTGTGTAGCGGTAAGCCCAAAACATCCAAAGAATTCGAAAATTAAACAATAGAACTAAGTTTTGTTGTATTGGAAGTGAAACTACCCGTATTTCTATCCAGTCTAATTTTTTGTCAAAGTGCGGTTCCCTTAAACTTTTATTTTTACTATTAAAAGTGTCCTTCATTGAGCCAATACGAATGTACCAAGCCCAAAATCTTAAAAACAGATCCATCCATTCTCGAGTAATGATAGCACACACGGACGTCAGTCTCTTTATATATAGCAGTACCGGTTTTGACCTATCGGGTCTAAAACTATCTCATTTTTAAGGCTGGAACCTCACAATTTCTTTGAAATTGGTTGAATGGTTTCGGAGATCAACAACAGCGCCATATATTGGATAGACCGTCAGCTCCCGACCACCTACAAACTTCCCCCGCAAATTTTAAAAATAAAATTCTCATTTAGATTTCCTATTTGTGAAATGTGAATACGTGTGAAGAGTCATGTATTTACTACTCTTATGACTGCAACTCTCTTCGGCCGTCGACTCTTCAATCTTACTTTGTTCTTAGTCGACAGTGAGAATTTACTTCACATTAAAAGCGAAAAAAAAAACAATCAGAGTTTTCGATATATTTCACAACTTTCATGGGAACTAAGTCCACTTCACCAAAGTTGTTTTATTTCCCACTAAGTGTTAACTATGTCCCTCAGTGAAACTATTGTGCTTATATTCCTCATTTTTGGGGAATTTTTTTTGAAAATTTTTCCCATTCCATATCCGTTTTTTGCCCCACTGTTTTCCCCATTTCAATACATTGAAATAAAGACGCATTTTTAATATATTAAAAATTTGTTTTCTTTTATTGAGCCATCTTTTTTTTTAAGAAGGTAATACCAAAATAAAAAAAAAACAAATAATATTCAAGGTCTTTTTGTTTAAACTAATACAAAATAAGTTAAACTAAAATCAAATATTGCAGTTAGGTTGAATAGATTTAAAAGGCACCATAGGTAATTAATAAATAACGAGGCAGGTTGAACGTAAATTATAAATTTAAGGGGATCATAAATAAAAAATATATATAAATAAAAAAAATATTTCAGGTAAACTTCAGTTACATAACGTGTGAAATTTTTTTATGCACAGGTAGTCGACAGTAACGATATAGTCCATGGGTCGAAATCCTTTCTTTATTTGGATCAATATACTATATACATACATAATATGTTTGTGGTGTTGCTGGACAGCTGCAATCATGGGCAGCGACAGCGACAGACAGTCGGTATTTGATCTTTGCTTAAGACAGTCGTTTTTTAATTATTACTAGTTCTCAGTGATAGTGAGTGTACTAACCATTATAAAGCATTCTGGAATATATATCATGTAAGTACCTATTTAATAATGGAAAAAAATTAAACTAAAGTAGGTATACAAATCTGTATTTTTATTTTTTTCAGAATGAAGATATGTCTCGCTATTAGAAAAGAAGTAAATTGGTATGGATTTTAAAATATGCAATCGAAAAGGTTTTTTAAGGTTCGTATCAATACAAGTTCTTCTAAACAATTTGCGTGTATTAACAATTTCAGCATAGACAGAAAAACCACCCCAGACAAATTCCGTTGTCTCCGGACGATATGGCGTCATATGATTCTCAAGGATATCAAGAGGAAACAAAAATATAAAATACGACTATGAATTCTGATTGTAAATCACAAGATATAAGTTGTAAATTGAAAATAAAGTTTTCTAATTTCACGATAAAACGTTTTTAATTTAAGACGGTGATGCCACAAATCACTACTCAAGAATCGTAAATTGCAAAATATGAATTGCAAATTGCAAAATATGAATTGCAAATTGACAAAAAGAAGTTGTAATTTACGATTAAGAATTTGTAAATTGCAACTACAGAAGTAGCAAATCAGCACTAATGAGTTGCAATTCAAGACTAAATGCTTGCAATTCGGTAAGGGATGAAATCAAATTTACTACAGAGAAGTGGTAAATTGCGAAATGTTTTTGCAATTCACAACCATAGTAATATCAAATTTAGAACTACTTGCTTAAAATTGCGATCGGTTATGGCAATATGTATTCCTCGTTTGATCATTATTTACAATGAGAAGTGTTGATTCACGATTTTTCGGGGTCAATATCTTCACTTCTTACAATTTCTAAAATTGCGAATAAGAAGTCGTGAATCAGTAAATCCTGAGCTAAGCTCTAAAACTAGACAAACTTTTCGTGATTCTGCGCTCATTTTTCTTGATTTGATCTTAAAATTTTTTCCGTGGGATGATTTTATGTTCGGGAAATATTTGAAAGTTAACTATACGAGTCTTATTTTTAAATTATGCAAAATTAATAAACATGCATGGATTTCCGTTTTACCCCATTTTAAGAGCACTTTTCCACATTGAGTGAAAAATTCCCACATCTGGCATCGCTACCTGGTAGATATGGGGTCGTTCGGAAACATTACAAGAGCATCTAATAGTCGGTATTTTTTTTTTTTGTTTTCGCACACATATTTTCGGTAGCTGCACGAAGTCGAAATTCATATTCATAAAGAATATACAGAACAGACAGACAGATGGACAGAATTTCAAGACACCCTTCTTGAGTTCGTCTATCATCGTAATGTCAGAATTGATTTATATCTCGAGTTCGAAATTTTGCACGAATACAATATCTTTCTCTTATCGATAAAGTTAAAAAGTTAATTATAAGGGATGTAAAACAGACTTATTTCTACGTTTTTCTTAAAAAAAAAAAAACTGCTCTAGGTATAGAACACTTCAATAGGGGATAGAAATCATTTATCTTCCCGAACTGTTCATATATAGAACTTTCATCTTTCCGAGATTCTACTTTATTGCGTTGGAATCTACAGCACAAAAAACTCATTTAACACGGGACACTGCCAAATCCCTCCTTGAACGCAATTTGGCACTTCTAACAAGTCAATTGCAACCCAATTATACCATTCCAGAGACACCCCCCTCTGGCACGATTTTCCAATTTGCTTATTCATTTCGAATATTTCCCTTCAATTACAACCAAACAAAAGCCACCAGATTTGATCACGATTTCTAAAAGCAACTTCCATACGACAACTCATCTTTTGTACTTGTCACGAGCGGTCGAGTGTTAACATGCCGCTACCGCCAGCTGGCCGCCGTTCTCGTCGCGAAACAAGTCAAGTGGAATTTTGTGTACGCTTGCGCACGTTGCATCTAATTACACACAATGAAATAAAACCAGCACGCGTCTTAATACAAACAACAAACAAAAAAAGGAAACTCCTCCGCTGCAGCAGCACTAATTGTCTTCTTCGCTAAGGAGACACAAAAATAATATCAAGTGTACCTACCTCAGGTACTCTACCGGAAAATGTATTGCTTGTGTCGCATTTCTTTCTGCCATCTGCATTTGATATCATAAATTCTTTTGACTAACAATACCAGACATTTAGTTGGTGCACATAGAGGCAAAGCTTGTGAATAGGAAAACTTAAGCCTTAAATAGATCTCCGGAGAAGTTGTGAATAAAAATAAAAAATAAAATATACAACTTGACATCAATATCCAGTGATGCATTGTCGTGGAACAGAGAGTAGAGAGACCATGAGCCGTCGCAGTTAAAACGCACACACGCAAAGGAAAATAAAATAAAGTGTGGTTAAGTGCTTTTGAGCAAGTTAATGCATTTTATTTTAGATTATGGTCAACAAGGTTGCTGTAATCATGTTAGCATGCAGTGGAGGGGCTTAGTCCATCATGAGATATATGTAGCTTGTGAAAGAGTGATGCATCTAGCTCTCGTCATGTTTGAAATTAACGATTTAGGTGCCCTTTTTCCTCCAAACAATGACAGCAAGGGAAAAACGTGAAAGCCACTCATTTAAAGGACCATCAAATTTTCAACTGTGTTGATGTAAACATCTCAATAGCTGAATTTTTGAAGAACAGCCTGTGAACGTAATCAAAACATACTTATCAAAAAAACTAAGCTTACTGTAGGCAGTGTGTCATTTCCCACAACAACTTGTAGCATATAGGTAGACGGATGGTTAAATGCACCATATCCATAATTCAACCGACTTACCTATAGCGAAAATATCCTTTATTTTGAAACCCACGATTCCTTCCCAATAGAACGGTCACTTTCGATATAGTATTGCCTAGGGCTCGGTCGCTAAAAATGCGCCGAAAGTATTTTTTAGGGTCTGTCTAAGAAAACCGGACCAATTTACTTCTTTTGGGGATATTTAAGGCACAAAAACAAATTAAGTCGCCATATAAAGAGAGCTGTACAAACATATACCTAAGTGTTAAGCTTGTATACCTTCCACTAACAAACCAAAAGTTAGGGCAGTTAATATCGGAAGACCTGATCGTCGAACTAGCCATTTGGTAAATTACTTTACGCATCTGACTTGCAGTATATAGCAACACTACGAAAAATCCCAAATTGGCACTAAACCATGTAAATATGTAACTAACATGTGTATATACCTAGCTTAACAGTAGATGGTTATGGATAAAGCATAAGTGATTACTCTATTTTTACAGCCGACTCTTTATGCACCCAGCTCTTTCGAAGACCGCCGACGAAAAGATTGCCAAATGCACCATAAAAATTAACCCCATTCATTTGCTTCAAATACGATAAACGTCTATGCCATTTTTCAGAGATGAAAAATTTGCACTATTTATTTTAAATAGGCTGTCGAAATCTTATTTGTCAACTCGACCAACATTAACCAACAAACCACGAACCTCTGGTGGAAACAGAGACAAAGGTGGCAATGAGAGGGCGGATGAACTATCTAGAAATGGGTTCGTAGTGGATCGTGATCGAGCACTTTAGTGGATCAAGCCACCACTTCTTAGAGAGCGAGTGGAGAACAAAATTTGTATGAAAACCAACAACAGTGGGAAAGAACTTGCCACCTGTGGAAGTATCACGGGAGCTTTGGCCAGAATATAACATAGGCTGGACAAACAAACTTCTCTAGTTTGATTGTAGAGGCTGCATAGACAAAGAGGTCCGCGAGACACACCCTACCTACCTACCTTTGTCGAGTCTCTGTAACTTGAGCAACGTAAAACTTGGAAGCTACTACGATCATCACAGATTTTTAAGTACATCTGGGTGGCTAGAGACAGTCTGGTAACCAAAAGGAAGAAGGACATCGAAACATCTAATCCAAATGTCCAAGATTACTTAATTGCGTTATTATAGGTTTTACCCCGATCAGCTTCGTTTGCCAAAACTTACCCATGGATAGTGAATATCTGTGAAACCTCCGAAAGGACAACTCTTTTGTTTTCATTCGTCCCAAAAACAAAAGAAATGATTGTGAGAAGCTAGGCCTTGGGTACCTATGCGGACCTGTTGCGCAAAGAGGATCCAAACTATGGGGTTAACTGAGAACAGAAACGGTGCATTCGCCCACAAGCTGCCTGTCCTGCATAGGATTTCCTAAATGTTGGTTCCTGTACAAATTGATGCCGCACGCATACCTACCTAGAAAATCCAATGCACGGACTTGATGTCAATCGGGAGGCCATTTTTTGGTGGAATTTTAAATGGGGCGACTGTGTTCGAGATTTTTGGTGCCGTGTAGCGTTCACATCGCAGTTCAGTTTATAAGTTTTTAATTGCTTATGAAATTGTTGGAAAATTGAATTCCAGTTATAATTTCGTCGCAATGCCATTTATTATAATCATGGTTTTTTGTCAATATCTAAGCAAAAAACCATTACATGATATAAATGAGAGAAAAATTAACTAACACGTTTGTTTTTTGTACTTTTCTTAAAAGAGATTTTGTAACTCTAAGCTTTTATTGTAATATTTTAAAAATAGCCTTTTTTTCGTCCATTTTAATGCTTTAAATTTCGAAGTCAGATTGAAACAAAATATGTATTTTAACACAGTTTATTTCAACTTTTTTTTTTTTGTTGCAGGGAAAACGATTTTTTAGTTTAAGCATCATTTTAAACTGGATTTTTTTAATTATTATTTATTTACATTTACTTAGGTACACATTTACAAATGTCTTACCCGCAAAGCAAAGTGCTTAACTGCAGGTGGTTACAAATAATATCTATTAGAATTTAAATTTTTGAAGCGGGTCTCAGCTTAACATTATTAAATTTATGAAAAGGTTTTAAGTAAAATTCAAAGCGAAAAATTTATTCAAATTCAATAATTTTGCTAATAGTAAAAATCATGCAAATATTTTTTTAATCTAAATTTTAATAAGTTTTTATGTTTTGTGGAATCGAATTTATTGTTTTAGGAATCACGCATCTCAATTCGAGTTTACCGTAAATATTAAAATGTGGAGGTACTTCAAGCATCCCATGTGCTCGTCTTCTTGTGTTTTGATTGTGCCTTATTGGCTGAAGCTTGGATCATTCATGTAGAGTTGTAGCATTTACATCTAGAACTTTAAAACATGAGTTAAGTTGTCTAAAAAGCTTAATGAGACGATGTTGCATATTTTATATCTTACCAAGATGAGATTTTGAAGCATGCCCCAGGCCAGGATCCCGTATCTTATTCTGGATTCAACAAGCGAATATCTAGTACACCTGTTTCTGCACGTCGAGGTTAGAATATTTTTGGAGATATACCATGGCGAAGAGTGACTCCCAAATATTTAATTGTTCTAACAGTTTCGATAGCCGAGCAGTTGGCTGAAGTAGGGCAACGATCGTTTCTATGCAAGAGATTAAAAGTTTCCTCGCACTTAGATGGATGGCGTAGGTATATGCATCACTTTTGCTTTTCAAACATTAAGAATTATTCCTTGGTCATGACACCATTTGGAAAATGCGTTGAATTCTTCTTGAATTATTTCCAGGGCTGAGTTGAAGTTTTTATGTTTAACGACAATAGCTATGTCATCCACATAGGCATAGGCAGTACACTTTTTAAAAGGATGTTCTAAAAATAAAACGCCAACGATTTTACCAGAGAAAATACAAGTCCTTATTCGACGCCCCACATGAACATTATAGTATCCCGTAGTAATTCCACTTCCACCATTACTGGCACGCCCCTCTCTACAGTAGCATTGCAATACCAACTCATTTCGTTCGTCATTCAACCAGCTTTCCATCAATGGGTTCAACATGATGTCCTTGTACGAAATACTCTCGCACATGCATGCTGACATTTCCCAGGTACACACACACACTTGTCAAGTGCTAAGAAAGTTTCGCCTCCAGAGGACTTTACATCGCTGATGACGACTTTATTCAATTACAGTCTGTATATGTTAACACATCCCATCCTCTTGTGCAGGCCATCTTCAACCGTGATTGAAAAATTATGTATCCCATAAAGGGGACATTTGTTTAACAACTCTTTCAACATTATTTGTCAGCTTGCATTTCTGCTTTCTTTTTGCAATTCATTATGCTTTGGAGCTGTTCCCAAAAGAGAGCAACTGCGCAGTAGGCCATCTCTTAAGATGTAGTCGGTTCTCTTGTCAAGTATCAACCCACAACTGCGTGGTAATTATTGCCGGCTGTGGTATTTGTCTTTTTAACATTCCCTGGCACATTCACCATAAACATTTCCATAAACCAGCGCGTAGAACGCAATCAAAAATTCCATCAAAGATCCACTTAACTCCTTCCTTGAGCTGACACAAAATTCCACTTCCAACATCCGCCTCCTCGCCCATTATACACACATAAGTATTCGCTAACGGCACGCAATTCCATCCACCCACAAGACCACATTAATTTGAAGGTCACAATAGATGTGTAGCGAGCGGAGCAGCCAAAACACAGACACAAATGTTTGTTTTCCTCATCCTCCATGCCACCCATATGAAAGCAACGCTACAATGGTAACAATGTCACCCGGTTAAGGGATGACGGTGAAGGAACACATATATCTGGCAATATTCGGTTTTTGTTGCATTCCCCGATGCGCAGTCATTCTATGACGACAATGACATAAAACGGAATTCCGTGCGCCTTCCGAAAGCTGCACTCAACTGTTTTCGTTCTTTCGTGCAAGAGGCAGCCAGTTTCCACTTTCCACCCACTTGACTGCTTGGGATAATATCCACTCGTGGAAATGTAGAAGAGGCAGAGAAATGCATTTTTTTTTTGGGGTTAGCGTCCTTTTTTTTTCATTGCCATTATGTAGCTGGGGATGATTCGTGTAGCACGCATAAATTATGTACACATTTGGGATATAAAGGCACGTGCACATACCCACCTAACACCGCATCTGCGTTGGCAGGGAATAAGGAAAAAAAAATGGCGTCAACCCTTGGTATAGTTGTTTGCACTACAACAAAACAGCATTCCTCTGTGTGCGGTTTTATAATATTTTTGGTTCGCTCGCTCTCTAAATGAGCCTTCTGTGCAGTGTAGCAGTGACAGCGTTCCCTCCCGTGCTACAATTGTAGCGTTTTTTAGTTTTTGAGTACATTTTTTCTAACTGAGTACGATAGTACTTTGGATCGCCGCGTACTACTTTTTATAATTGCATATCAATAACTCATTTCTTATTTTCCAAATTTTCCAAAAATTGTTTGTAACAACAGACTTAAACAACAAAATACATGTTCCAATTTAAATTGTCGCGCAGGATGCGCCTCTTTTTCTGAATTGCTTTCCTGAACAACTGTGGTAGTGAAGTCTCAGACTGAACTGAACTCGCTAACTACAAAATCGCTGAATATTGAATTGCGATATGAATGTATAATTCACTACTTTATGTTTTTTATAAAAAAGTTTTTTTTTTACATTTTTTAATGTTCAAAAATGATGACATAACTGTGGAATATTTTTCTTTGTTTTTTTTTTTCGTTCATTTTTATATACATACCTACTTAACTTATAATTTATTCTTAAATATAAAAATAAATAAACCTTAAAGGTTACGTTTTCCTTTATTTTTTGTGGATGAATGAAATAATTTATGTTAAATTAAAATAAGCTTTTCTTTGTGATATGTTTTTTAATGAATAAAAAATGTGTGTTCATATAAAACAAATATTTGAAAATGTATAGTAGTGAATTTTTTTAAACAAATTTCCGATTCTAATTGAAAAATACCATAAAGCCGTTTTCTTTAGGTACATTATTGCGTACTACCTTCAGACCCATTTGAGTACCAATTTTTACCGCAATGAGTACTTTGCCTAACGACAGGGGAGGGAACGCTGAGCAGTGATGGTGATGGAATATTCTCCTGAGAGGCATTTGCCTTTGTTGGATGTTTTTTTTTTTTTCTTCGCAGTGGTGTTGCTAACATCAAATTCGAAATAGTATGTCCGCATCCGCAGTAAAATATTTTAAAATTGAAAAAAGACGTAGTGACCGGTTGGTGTGGTATGGAATTTCGCATGGGAATGGCTTAGCTTTCGTTTGAAAAAGTTAAGTCAAGTTTTGGCAACAATGGGTCGTATGAATAAAACGTAGCAACTGTTTTTACTCAAGAGAAAGGTCAACATCGAAGCATTTGCTACGTTTCGTATGAATGAAAACCAATTTGAGCTAGTTCCAACTTTTGACATGTTCAAATAGAGTCGGTACTAACCTTTTACTCAGATCGGAATGAATAAAACTTATCTTACAAAGCAAATGCTGTGCAAATTCTGAGTCTGCTATTTAGTTGACTCAGACCTTTTTCTAAATAGTTTGTACGCACTCTGTTAACATAAAACAATCTAAGAATTGCGAAAAGTTTAATTCTCTTTGTACGGAAAAAGCAGCAATTGTTTCGTTTCACACGAAGTATGGACTGGGGACTATTTGGCTAAAAAAAATTCAGATTTAAGGTAGGTATATAGCGGTGTTCTGGGCTTCTATGTCGACGGCTCAAAAACCTATCGGTAATTCATAGTTCTCCTTTAACTTATTGTCTAGTGCAGTTTAAGTTTATAGTTAGTTTCAAAGTTTTTAGGTTTTCATACACATTACTTTTTTTAATGAGAAAATACCATCCATATCAGTAATTAATATAAACCAACTGGGAGATGCAATTGTTTTCAATTTCTATATTGAAACCCCTACCCCATGCACACAAACAAATTTCGAAACGGTCCTCTATTTGTTTTATATGCGCTGTTGTGAATCTATTTGGTATAGTTTTGGCCCACGGTTGAAAAGGCTTACTATTAAGTTGATTTCAGTATTATTATCAAAACTCCTACACAATCTTGATAATTCTTCGTTCGCTGGAATGGATGTCCCAAAAACTAGATTGCATTTATCAAGTGGATGAAATGTTGATGTCTTCGTCGTCAGGAGACAAATTTAAGAGCTGATTGAACAGCCGATAGTGAATGAATTAACTTAAACTGAACTTACACTCGGAGTGAATAATATGGCCGTTATACTCAATGAAACATTAATTTTTTTAGTTGCTTGAATGCCATATTTAAATTATAACAATCTAAGAAACTATGTACTATTTTGTTTGTTTCAGTACCTACTATTTCTTTTCAGTTTTCCTTACAATTGAGACAAGTCGATTTGCATCACTGTTTTAGCCTCATTTGATTTTGCATACGAACGAAAAAAATGCATAGGTAATTATATCGACGGCTGTTTGCGTATATACATCTGTAGGATGTAAGTATATCCGTTCTCGTCTTCGGTAAATTTATTCACATCGTGTTTAGTTTCTTTGACTGTTTCGTTTTTTGTGCGTCATAAAATTGTTTAGGTACCATATATTTCATATTTTTAATAAAGTAAGCCGGTTCAGTATATTTTTCTCAAAACCAAGTGGCTGTAAGCCTAAGCGAAAAATTTGTAGTGCGGCATATACAAATCTAGATCCTGCTGTGTTGGCCCGTGGTTGCCATTGAGTTTGGCATGCTTCTCTGGTGTAGATATTAACAAATAAATATTTCCAACAATATCGGATACAATTCCCAGCACCTGAAGAAGAAATGAAGCATCAACAAGCTATTTGGCAACCAAAAATCTTATTTCCAGGTGCAATTGAAGCTATGAATTGCATTTATATTTCAGAGTAAAATTTTATTTGTTTCAATTTACATAAAAGTCTTTAGAATCGTTAGGAATATTCAAAAATTCTAATTTACTGCTCAGGTTTGACGGGAACTGCAAGGCAAGACCTACACGTACAGCGAAGTAAATGCTATGTTCGAATTTTTGAACTTACTTAAGCAAAGTAGATTTTTATTCTAACCCATTCAAAGCAACTGCTAAGGGCTTTTACCATGCTACAACCTTTTCCTCAAAGAAAATGCAGGTTTTCGTTCATACGACCCAATAACGAGACCTAAAACTCGGAATCCTCTTTTTTTTTCAAACTCCCCATATTGTTTTTCTATCACTGTTATGTTATTTATATATGCAAAAGCAAACATTGTTTTGTATTTTCCCCTTTTGAACTTCGATTTCATGGGTATTTTTTTTCTTAAACAAATGAAGAAAAATTCCTGAAAATGTTTTTATTCTCCCTGAGCCCATCTAAATTGTTGATTTTTCACAAATATTTTAAGCAAAATTACACTTATTCCTAAAAAAAATACTATCAACACCTAACAAATAATTCCAAATTTAACATACAGTTCTATGAACACTGCCAGCAACTTTGCCTACAGCAAGTGGCTCATATTTTTTAAAGGTATGTTGCTGAGCCGGAATTTTTGAAGTTTCGTGACATTTGCAAATACGAATTTCTGTGTACCTACCTATCAATACCAGCGCACCAAATCGTGACCACTCCGTAAAAATATAGCTTGTAGGAAAAGTAACGGGAAATCGTCCAAAGTTGGTCTCAGTATTGGTGCTGAAATATTCATTGAAGCAAAAACACTAAAGAAACACGTTTAGTTCTATGCTTGTATATAGTATACTATAACTTCACTTACGCCACGAAATGTCACGGTAGCGAAACTATTCAGATATTAGAAATCGAAAGTGGTTGTTGTACAGGGTAGTTGATGAATATTTATACATTAAGGAACTCAAATAAATGTTTTTTCAGTGTATGGAATTCATTTTTCTTTTATTCACGTTAAAGCTCATCAAATTTATATATAGCTTAATTAGTTGAAAAAATAATGGAATTTAAATGCCCCTCCTGCTCGTTGATGCATGTGCCGCATCTTACCAAAAAGTTGTTCATTACTGCTTGGAGAGTTGAGACAGGAATTGCCGCAATTGTTTTTCGAATGGATTGCTTAGTTCATTCAAATTTGTTGGTTTTGCTTTGTAGACTTCCAGTTTGCAACAAACCCACAAGAAAAAGTCAGGTGCAATAAATCGGGTGACCTGGGGGGCCATCCGGAATGTGGAGTTTCTTGATATCAGCTTTTTGGGAAATTTTCTTCGCAATTCTGTCATAACAGACCAAGCTAAGTGAGGAGTTGCACCATTTTGTTGAAACCACACAGAGTTGAAAGAAATTCTCATTCGGCGTAATTCTGGATAGAAAAACTCTCTCAACATGCTCAAGTAACGGTTTACAGTAACCGTAACGGTGTGACCGTTTTCTTCGAAGAAGTAGGGACCGAAAATGCAGCGTGATGAAACTGCACACCACATTGTGTCACGAAGTGAATGCAATTCCGTGTCATGGAGTATCTGTGGGATGGAAGCACTACATATTCGACAATTTTGTTTGTTTCTGTTGCCGTTTAAATCAAAATGGGCCTCGTCAGACATAAAAAGACAGTTCAACATTTTTCCGTCCTCTTCCACCAGTTGAAGCATCTTCTGGCGAATTTCCAACCGAATCGGCAAGTCTGCTGCGTTCAGTTTGTTGGCCATTTAAATTTTATATGGGAATAAGTCCAAATTATTGTGCATAATTGACTGCAATGACTGTCCCCAGTTGAGCAGATAAGCTTCTTGTCGAAACTCTTGGATTGTTTTATATGGCAGGAGCTACAGCAGCGATTGTTTCCTCCGTCCGAACTGAAGGGTTTCGATGGTAAGGTCTTCTTTCGACTGTCCCATGCTCGGCAAAATTGCTAACAAGTCTCATTATGGTCCGTCTGCTCGTATACCTTCTACGGACTCCAGTGCGTGATAGCGACGGACAATCGAAATTCTTGTTTCTGTGTCCCAGTTATCCATTTTTGTTAAATCTAAAAATAAACCTGCGAAAGAAAAAAAAAAAAATAATCAGATTCATTAAATAGAAAAAAGTTATTATTTTTTTTTTTGGTGGCGGCTTCCATCAGCCACCCTGTATCTAACAAAATAATCTGCCCTTTTATATGGTGCAACTATATAGAAGCACGTTCATCCTGTTTGCCTTTCTTCAGTAATTTCACCATGTAAATATATTTCAGATAATTTCGAAAGCCATTTGCTATACCTATCTTTGGATTCTGGTATTAATTGCCTCTGCATCTCCAGACAGTAGTTGATGATTCAAACTATGTCCGGAATAAGAGCATGGCCTTCATACATCGAAGGATCCTTCTTATGAACGCTGAAAACAACATGCGAAATCGTTGCCCAAAGCAAAGCGGTACATAAATCGAACAAAACGAGCTAGAGCACTACCGGGACACTTGGTGAGCAACACGGTGCACTACGATCTTGGCCACAATTGGGAGTCTCGTGTATAAGAGCTGTATTAGAGTTTTGTATATAAAATTCTTAAAAACGAAGACGACACAACTTTCCATAAACGGCCAATTAAAACCACTATATTCATGATAATCATCGCATTTACCAGAAAAGTCCACTCCATAAGCCGCACTATTGCCACGTACTTTATTCCTATCTGGCAACACTCAACCACATTCATATATCATGGTCATAAACCATCAGACAGAGGGGTGTCCGTCTATGGTACAATCGACCACCCCCATACACCGCAAAGTGTACACCCCGAGTACACATATCCCACCAAAAAAAGGATAACAACCGACAGAAGGAAAAACGGAAGTGTCTCACTGCCACCCGCCACCATCAGCATCTATGCATGTATATGTGCGTGCGTATTTTTCCAGCCCCTTCGCGGTACGACGACATTACAGCTGCGTATTTTGTTCTTTTACAGTACATTTGTACCTACCACCGTTGTATTCTCTCTCAGCCACTAACAATATCTTCCGCACACCCTAACGGGAGAGAGAATGAAATTCACACATTTAGGGGATGGAAAATGGAATCCAATAGAGCTCTATACGAGTATGCTACTGTGAAACTGCTGTTTTGTGGAAAAACTTACCCTTCGTACGATGGCTGGCTGTTGCGAGAAACTTTAGTTCTCAAGCGATTTTCTCGTGAAAATGACGGAAGAGACAATTCCTGGTTTCCTCCCAATAATTCCGAACTAAAGGGACATAGCCTTTTATTTTATTTTTCCCACTTTTATTCTTTATCAAATAAAGCAAATTACCCGCTCCTGCTGATGTCTTTGGACTTTTTTCAAAATTGTATAACCTACTGCGAGTTGTGATTATTATTTATGTTAGTGAAAAAGAAAAACGGTCTACTTACAAGCCACCCGGTGTTTATGTAAGCCTCTGTCTGGCTACATCGTCGACGCGGAAGCCATTTTGTGCTGTGAAAGTGAAAGTTCTTCGAGTGAATTTTGCAAAGAATATTGCTCGCATTCGTCATCAGAACATAAATGAAGTGCGATTGAAAAATCCAAGATTACAAGTGAAAAAAAAAAGAAAAAGTTCCAAAATCCGCCGTCCATTTTATTTCGATCCGCCCTAGTGCTGTGTGTGCGTCGTGCCGCGACTTGTGTTTGTATTGTATTGTATTTGTGCGTATTCCTCTGTGTGTTTTGATATAACAACCACCCTCCCCCGGTAGACATTTGCCACCCCGAGTCCGTCTGCTCTAACTGTTGGATTACGTTAGCGGTGAAAGTGAAAAATCACCTACAACACAGAGCCCACCATCTCCAAAGAAAACCACCGAGGAAAAGTCATCAACCCCCTGCTGCGTTTCCTAGTTGTGGTTGTTGTTGTCATTGTTGTTGTTGGTGGTGTACACTTCAACAAACATGTTGACGTCGAATGATGTTTATTGGTGAGTCGTCTAAAGTTATTTACTTCTCGTCCTTTTCGAAATTCCCTTTCAAACGACATACTATACATACACAGATGAAAGTGCGGGCTCAATCCCTCGCAAATGGCAACCCCAAAGTGAAATTGGGGAACAAAAACAACAACAACGACGACGAAAAACATTAAAGCACAGACGACAGACGACACTTTGTCTGGCTGAATTGAATCGTACGAGCGTTTCCATACACAAGTCCCGACTAACGAGGATATGGGAGAGAAAATCAATATCCTTTTTGGGGAGTTTCGAGGTTTTTTTTTTTTTATTTGTTCTGTGTTTCTTTTGGAACGCGATCCTTGTTAGCCGCCACGCAAAAGGTTCAGTTCAATATCGATATCTCGTTATGGATCGAGTTTTATTTCTTCTTTATTTGCCCTTGGAGTGTAATACGTGATTTTCGTATCCTTTCGCTGATTTATCATTCGATTCGTCTATTTTGTGATCTTCCCTGTGTGGCTTTTTTGTGTTGGCTTTTCTCTGATTATTGGCCCTTGAAGGCAGAATGATAAGTTGCTTGTGCTGTGTGTGGGGTGGGTTGGTTTTGTACACAGCTCCCTTCGGCATCAGAGGATAATGATTATTATGCGATGGCATTCGTTCAGATGTTCTTATAGAACTGCACAACTTTTCAAGGAGAGCTTTAATCGATTTTTTTTTTTTTTTTTTGTTTGCACGGAATGGGTGTTTTGATGGGCGGAATGATGTAAGATTTTCTTGATTAGGGTTTCAATTTGAGCGGCGGAACGTGTTTCAAGTATTTTCATTAAAGACTCAGCAGATAAGTTGGGGAAAACGACGTTTCTTAATTAGATTTATATTTACGTCAGCACTTTGAGACAATTTTCAACTTGACTGATGTCATATCAGACTGCTGTGCGTCTTGTGGAAGTATAGTTGAGGGGGGAGAAGGATATGCTAATTTGTTTGCTGGTCTAGTTATAAGTGTCTTAAGTTGGAGAACTATTGTCTCGTTTGTATGCAACCCATCGCTCATCTATACAATAGATACCATGATGAACTTTTTGGATTTACTTCACTAACATGCCCTAACCTTCTATCTACCAAACATGGTTGGAGGTAGCAAACGTTCTGAAAGTAAAAGTTTGAATTAAATTTGGTAATGGAGGTTACAGTGCAAAAAATAAACGGCCTCGAAGTGTAGGCTCACAAACTCTAAATCCGAAGTTAGAACTAAGTTAGGGCAGCCGTTTAGGCTGTAGGCCTCGGAAGCAGACGGACAGGCTTTTTGAGTTCCTCGAGCTCAATATTTTGTACGAAAACAATATATCTTTCTCTTACTACGTAATCGAGAGTGTTAAAAAAGTTTTCGTTTACGGATTGTTTTATTCCATTTTCACATCGACCCGTCTTTTAGAGCTGAAGAGCTCGTTTGGCCTGTCTTCGATCTGGAATGTTTCCCAGTGGGAGATACATTTTGTATATTCCCATTTGTTTATGTCAAAGTGTAGGTGGGATAGCTGATTAAGGTGAAGGGTTCAGGTCCTGTAATGGGAGTTCTGAACCATTTCTCTCCAATTCATCAGCCTTCATGAATAAAGAATGTTGAATCAGTGTGGAACTGAAAATCATTGGTTTGTGAGCTAATGATATATCTATAGCTGTTTGACTGCTTCACTTTTTCGGAATTCTCAACGATAGTGACATTTAGCGAAATTTTAAATTTTTAGTTTATATTTCTTCATTCTGTGAAAGAAACTATGACTACACTATACTGGCCGTTTGTCTTGTTTTCGCTCATTATGATGACCAAGTCATCGTATGTAAAACCTAGATTTCCTTGCTTTTGAAGCATTTCTTCCACGTCCAAGGACCACAGAAGGGGTGATAGCGCTCTTCCTGCCTTTAATGGCTGATAATGATACTGAGGTTGGCCCTGCAGAAGCAGTAAGGGACGGAAATATTTTAACAGCCATATCATTCGTGAAGAACGGAACAGCCTTGTTTTTGTTAACCTAAGGGCGTTCGAGAGAATGCCCGTCGAAGGATACACAGAAAATTGAAGAAAAATATTAGCTTGGGATCTATGCCATAGGGTCTCAGAAATACTGCAATTCGCCTTATCTGTTGTTCGCCCTACTATGTTCGGCGAAACCATTGAATTCTCTCGAGAAGTCATATACCTGGGAATTATCATTGACAGCAAACTATCAAGGAACCAGACAATTGAAAGTACCGTAAACAGAGCCACCAGATCTTTATATGGTTCTGTCGTCGGGTTTGCGGTAACAACTGGTGTCTTAGACCTCGTATAGCATCCGTATATTCGCTCGTCGTAAGACCAGCGGTGACCTATGCTGCCGTGGTCTGGTGGAAGAAGACTAACGAAGTCACCACAGTCAGAAAGCTAGAACGAGTTCAACGTTTAGCCGGAAACTGCATGACGTGCTGTTTCTCCGACTATGACACTCAATGTCATCCTAGGTCTAACACCTCTTCAAACGAATATTCAAATGGATGCTAGACTTAGTACCTATTCACCGCCTGTTCCATTCGAATAACTTGGACCGCTATTGCTATCATGGAGGTCGTCTGCTGTTACTCGACACCATGGAGCCTTCAAGGCCATTCAACATGCCTCTAGACGACATGCTACCGGAATATGGCTTCTGCAAAAACATCTCCATAATTATCCCCCCTAGGGAAGAATGGGAAAAATACAAACCCAATCCATCACGACTTGATATCATCTGGTACACAGATGGTTCTAAGATGGAGTCAGGGACTGGCTCTGGAATCTACCGTGTGTCGCCCCAGGTGAACTTGTCAGTCAGCCTTGGGAAAAACTTATCCATTTTTCAGGCTGAAGTCCTTGCAATCTACCATTGCGCTAGAATAAATCTAAGTTGTAACACACGGGGAAAAAACATTTTTCAGATAGCCAAGCCCTTGACTAATCTGTCATAAAATCTAAACTTATTTTAGAAACATACACAACCATCTATGAACTAAGAAAAACCTAGTCATCATCCACTGGATTCCAGCCCACAGAGGATTTGAGGGTAACGAATCAGCCGATTCACTGACTAAATCGGAGCAACCACTCCACTTATCGGTCCTGAACCCTTCTGCGAAGTCAGTAAAACCCATTTCAGAAACTATATTAGGAACCTTTCCCGCATCGAGTCTAACGAGATCTGGCAAAGCACATCTGGGCAGAACTGCAACAGAATTTTTTCCCTAAATTCTCCTTCAAAAAATCGATCTTCCTGATAATTCTGGACAAAAACAACATGAGAATCTTAACAGGAATAATAATTGGCCATGGTCACGTAAAAAAACGTCTCCACCGCATAGGGGTCTCCCCAGACCCTCTCTGCAGACTCTGTCTTGAGAGGAACGAATCGTCTCTTCACATACTCACAGACTGTTCGGCTTTATGTCGCCTTAGAAAAAATATCCTTGGGGATGAAATCATCAATTCAGCCACCCTTGCTGACATGAAGTCTTTCTGACTTCATCTGGAGTGAAAAGATGCCTCTAGGAACATACCAGGGTAGGCACAATAGGCTCCTTTGAGAAGCCGCAGTGCCTGAGCCCCCTGTTGGCTCTCCCGCTTCCTCATCTAATCTAATCTAATCTAGCTTGGGAAACTTTTGAAGTAGCTGTCTGTCCAAGAGTGATGTCCACAATCCGACTTTTGCAGCATAACTTTTGACTTGTCGATACACTAGAGACTAAACACTAGAGCCTGTATACAAAGGATTTCAGTTTTACTACATGTAAGTCCCTCACCCGCTGCGAATGTCATTGCCTGACAAACCATCAAATGCTCCGCAGCATCATCTTTCCCTCAAAACCATTGACAATCAAAAGTAACCCAACAGCGTTTCATTTTCCTTCATGTCATCATTTCGTCGATGCCTTGGCCAATCCACGAAATGCAAAACATTTTTTCTCATACCTACACATATGTGCCCCCGCCGCATATCCACCGTGCAAATAAATACTCTTGTTCAAAGCGACCACCAATCCGACCCCATTAAACCACAAGTAAACCTGTCAATCAGACATCTAGGCAACGACCATCGCTCCAGTACCCCCCAAACAGTTTATGAGCCATTTCAAATATCTTGATACAAGATCTCAATTTGCACGTACTCAGACCGTGAGTATACCTTTGAGACCCAGATGTGCGGTGACCTTCACGGCGGCCGCTACTGGCTGCCTGCCTGAATTTCTTTCATCTTTGCTCTTCATCGTTATAAGATACTCAAAGGCCAAGTGGCAAATGGATACACTACACATTTGTACCTACCTATAACTGCCTCTGGCAATGGTCTTGGTTTGGTCTGGCATCTTCGCGTTTGCCACCCTCCTCCACATCTGGAGCGCACTGGTTTTGCATTGATTTTGATTATGTTTTTAACTCACACCATGGTGTGACTGCGTGTGTGCGGTTTGTTGTTTATAAACTGAGATGCCATCCTTCGATAGATACATTTGTTGATAAATGGGTATCAACGTCTGGTTAGACTACGCACTCATGCGGGGGATCAAAAACTGTTTATTCTTCACGTACCAGTTACAAGATGTGTACATCAAGCAATTATCACGTGCAGTTAGACACTTGTTTGTAATAAATGCGTGAGATATGCAGCTTTCTTTATGGATTTCCCTTGAAACTGTTGCCAAATGGCATGGAAAATGAATCGATTTCACCTTGTACATCCCGCAGACAGTGCCAGACAAGACTAATGACCAGCTGCACTCCTCCAGCCTTGATGTATTTGTATCTCTTCAGCTACCTCAATTAACAAATGAATCTTCAACGAATTAATGTAATCCAAGATGGGGGAGGTGGCTCAGACCAACAGCAACAGCATATATACGAGTAGCTGAGGAGCTAACATCTATTTATGTTGTTGACAGATTGGTTTGACTAATTGACAAACACTCTACGCCTACCTCAGTCAGTATAACTGCCATATACCAACGAAATAGAAAATGTGCACCACAATGGCGGGCAATAATAATGAAACCAACTTGTACGTCACTGAGGTGTGACCTTGCTAAATGAGATTCGTATTGTAATCCAAACGTGGCACGACTGGTCAATTGATTGAAAGTTAAACACTTTCAGAGATGATATATACTGAATGGTGTGGCTGAGGACGGGTGTTATTGTTTACAGAAGCGTTTCGTATAAACAAACGCGAGGCGAATTGAGTAGCTGAGCAAAGAGTTCGACACATTTCGATACGACTTTGTATGGTGGAATATTTACGTAAGATGCCTGGCGATGGAGAGGTTTTCCATTTAAGTATACGAAATTTGAGGTCACATCTTTTTGAAATACAAACCTGCCAGCTCTGAGGGCAATTCTCTTTTTAGGCTGTCGAGCTTTAAAACCTTTGAGGAATTATTGATCGTCTTAGGGCTGATGGTATTTGGTTTACTGGTCATGTGGATGATACCGAATAGAAGACTTCACCGTAAAAAAAAAATTAATAAATAGATGGCGCAACAAGTTCGTATAGCCTAGTGTTTTTTTCGGGATTCTATTCTGAGACCCCAAGCTCAGTTTACCAATGGATTAGGTTAGGTAAGGTTAAGTAAGGTGTCTGAAATCAGGGTTGTAAATGTTTTGTGATACCACATAAGTGAGTTGATATTTTTTGACCGCACTTTCTATTACATTACAGGGTTATAACTGCAGCTTTCAGATCACAACATTGTCTAAGTTTGCTTTTAATGAGGGTATGACGAATCGCTTTCGTAAAGCACGTGGGAGTGGTCCTTGCCGACTCTACAAAAGCCTTTCCCCGATATGATTTTAACATAGAAATTCTTCTCTGGCACTAGTTATACCTTTTTTGAACTTGGTTTTTGTAGCTTACAAACGAACGACCGGGTTAAGTTCAACGAACCATTTGTTCAGTTCTTTTTTTGAAACTTCATCTTTCGGTGGCGTTTCATTTATCAAACCGTGAGATAAAAGTGCAACTCCAGTCTGTGCATTGTAGCGCAAGGTCTATTTCTAAAAAGCTTCTATTTGACATGTTTTAAACATTTTCAAATCTTTTGGAACTTAATATGCGAGCCCTTCGATGACCATTGCCAAGGCTTACACACTTGTAGTTCGTTGATAAATTGACAGAGGACGACTTGAATCTGGAAGGTAGGGTAGGGCGGGGCTAGTTGGACCACATTTTTTTTGACGCTTCATAACTTCCAATCTGTTCATAATTAGGCTATGAAACTAAAGTAAATAGAAACATTGAAACTTCGACTTTTTAATGTTATTAACAAAAAAACAATTTATCTTACAGTTAAATAATTATTTTGACTCAAATACACCAAGTCCAAGTGGTCCAACTTACCTCACCAGCGGGGCAAGTTGGACCAGTGAGTGGGGTAAGTTGGTCCGAAACCTAAAAAACTGAAAAGTAAATTTTACAACATACGAAAACGCTATAATTTCTTTCTAAAATGTATTTAAAATGAAAACTTAATGAAAAAACACAACATAAACTTCAAAAAACCAAAATAAAAAACCGCTTTACGACGTTCTATAAAATAAATTTAGATAAGAATAAAAATATTATTTTATAGATTATGAATCGTATAATCGTTATACAATTTATGCAAATAAAGATGCTTCCTTGACATATTTTGGAACATTTTGAATGGGCCCACTTTCGGCAAGTGTGACACTGCACCCACTCCTCCCCAGGTAAACTTTTTGAATATGCTTCCATACACATAAGACAAAACCAATCAAGATGTTTTTCTTCCTCACCACTGGCGGTCCAACTTACCCCGCACTGACTTTGTTGAACATTTTGCTTCACAAAGAAACAACTACACCAAACACTACAATTCCACACTCGAAAAAATAAAATACAATAACGGGACACATGAAAAATGTTTACCTTATTCTGATATTTGCACCGCTTCACAAAAAAAGAAAGAAAAGAAATAATTTTTTTTTTTAGTTTTTACACTTAAAAATACAAATTTTAAACGACGCGCCCCTTTGAAAGTAAAAATGCAATTTCAACTAGTTTGGCTTGTGGCCGTAAGTCACACACTTCGATTGTGTGTCATCGTTGTCATGTAGGACTTTTAGTTTCTGAGTTATTCGAGTGGGCCTACTTGCCCCGTGGCCCAACTAGCCCCGCCCTACCCTACTAGAAAAATATTTGCTAAGTTAGGTAGAAGTTTTCTCGACCCTCGGTAGTAGTACGATTCTTGTAAGTCGACAAATTTTTGTGGATGAATACACGACAAAGCGCGTTCTGACATTGCCCACAGATTCTTTAGAAATATATTGAACTCAATGAACTAACTGAAGGAACATAGAAAAATTCGAACAAAATTACAGGCACTCGCAAATGAGCTGAGCTTTATGCCTGTTATGAAGCTGTGGCATTCGAAGCCCGGTTAGCCATATAAAAGGTCAAAAATGAACACACGAACGATGTTTATGTGTCATGAAACATGATAGCCCGACTCATGTCTTTAAGGGCGAGAACTACTTGTCTCTGACCAAAGAAAAGCCTCCACCTACCTCACAGGCGCGTGATCTATAGGTACTGAACTGATAGACATAACTAAATGAACGACTTTAGTTGGAAAAGATTACTCGAACTCGATTAAGTGCTCTATCTAATAAACTCAGATTCTCAATTTTATTTTATTGTGGGTGAAATCATATTTATAGGCTGCTAGCGGGCCTCGCGAGATTTGCTAGGCATTCAAATTCAAACCCAAATAAATGTTGATGGTATTTGATACAGATTTCTTAAAGAAACAATCACTTGATGAATTGTTATTAAAAAAATCAAATATAATGTATGTGTAACCATATCCCAGAATTTTTTTTAATGTGAATGGTTGCTGATTAAATGAAGTGAATATTGAGACTAACTAGCTTTTTAAAAAAAATGCGATATACTCTTAGTTGTCATTTTATGACAAAGCAATTACATATGGACGGTGTATTATGACTAGGAACACACAAAAAGTGAAACTTCTCTCGCTAAATGTAAATACATAGAAGGCTTAGGTTACTCAAACATTGTGTTGTAAAAATTTAGGAAACAAATCTTAAAAGCATTAAAATCTTAATACAGCAGTAGAGAAGTGCTTTTATTCATTTACAACTTCTTATAACGCAATCCAATCCAACGTTTTCCGTTCTTGGAGTTTTTTTTTCCATGTGGATACAACTTGGATTTAATTTAATCAACAGATTCAGTAGTCTAGTGTCTGAATTTCACAGTCTCAGATTCAATTCCTTGTTTAAATAAACTTTTTTTTTTAAGTTTTATGAATTAAAATTTGAAAGGATTCACTTTCGTTGCCTCACCATATCACAATTTCCGTAACGCATTCACCAATTCACTCCCTAGCTCCAGCAATCCCATAAAAGTATTCACTTCAAAAATTGAGTTGAAAGAATTTAAAAAAATGTATATCTCGACAACAACGCCATCTATCAGGTCTAAAACTATCCTATCCGTTAAACTACTTACCCCACCCATCCACAAAATTTTATTTAAATTTGTTAAGTAGTTTCGGATTTCGTATTTGTATTTCTTTAATTGAAATTTATTGGGTGGTTTCGGATTTCGACAACAGCGCCGGTTACGGTTTTGGGTCCACAACTGCCACATCCTTAAAGCTGCAACCCACCATATGCATCCACAAAAATTCATTGACATCGGTTAAGTGGTTGCAGAGATCAGTAACACCGTAATACACCCAATCGCACAAAAACACGTAGAAACACTAAAAACCCCCAGATTTGGCTACTTTTTTTCCAAAAAAAAAACACTCATTTTTAGTCATAATTTTTTGGTTGTTAAATATTTTTGTACGACTTGAAAGAGGGAATTTCGATACATGTAAGTTTCGTTTTCCAAATGCAAAATTGTACGCCAAATAAATATGTGCATTTTGCATTTTAAAAACTGGATTTTAAAAAACACACACATTTTAAGTTTACCAAAAGGGATATATTAAAGAAATACAAATAAAATTTAATTAAAAAAAACCCCAGATTTCCCCCAAAACCATTTCTCCCCCATATTTTTTCCCGTGCGTAAAACAAAAAAAAAAACCTAAATCTGGGGGAAAACCCCCAAACTGGCAACACTGAGGCTGACAAATTTACAGCAGTAGCACTATAAACAGCAGTCTGTCTAGCTGAAGTGCAAGGGATTGATCAACTTTGACGAAAGCCTGCGTACAGAAACTTTACTTCGAGTACCTACCTAAAATTCGGACCTTATCCCATCTTGTGGGATTGGCATGTATGAGGTCCTAGAGCTAGTAAAATTTAGATCTTATTCCAATCTTGAAAACACCGCATGTGTAAAGTATGAAAAATTAGGAGTCAAAGACTGAAAAAAAGTTGGAAAATAAAACTCGTCTGAACTATGGTTGGTAAACCAAAAGCCGGTGTCCCGAAAGGGGCTTCAAGACTTAGGATAACAGACGATGGGTGCTTAAACATTGGCAGAAACGAAACTATTTTTACAAACTTGTCAACAACTTGATGAGCTTTTCAACTGCAACCATTTGAACATACAAACAATATCAAGCTAGATCGATACATTCGTCTTTCACGACTTCTCAGGTCGGTATTACTTTCATCTGAACGTCGTAAATACACTTGGTCCAGACATAGCAGCCCGAATAGCACACTTGGGTTTTAATATGGTATATGCAATTCTAATACAACTATCAAGTTATTTCCTAAGTATTGCAAGAACATTGTCACATCCCACATTGTAACCAAAACAGCCGCATTTCCCCTCATATTTTGCAACAAGTTTGTAGTATTTGTGTTTTACTTAGGTTATTCTTTGTTAAATGACAGTTTTCATTACGTTGTTTCAACGAAAACATGTTGCATTTAATATAACCATTAAGTTACTTTTGAGTTGTTCTGTTGTTTATGTAACAACTCAATGTTACCACCAAAATGATTTAAACGATTCTGCAACAATATTAGGAGAAGCGTGCTAGTTACATTCAGTTTAAGAAATGTTTCTGTAAACATTGCAGAAGTTTTAAATAAGTTGTTATTATAATCCTTTTTGATTTGCACATGTGGAGAAACAAATTATGAAGTAAAGGTAAATGTATGCGATCTGAAAGGTATTAGGTAGTAGGTATATAAAATATGTTATTGTAAGTTCGAATTTGCGGTGATTTCTCACCAAAATCTTACAACGCATACTATTTTTGTCATGAACATTAATGTTTTGGGTCCGCAAAATTCACGCGCCTCCAAAAAATTGTTAAATAGAAGAAACGTTTGAAAATCAGAATATGTAACAATTTGTATTTAAGCTTCAAAATCCCATAAAACTTCCAGAAACGAATTTTTATATACGTTGTTTATCACTTTCTATACAAATTTATTGTAGAAACTATGTAAAGTATTGCGAAAATTGAAATGTATTTTTCACATCTTAAAACATATGGTTAACCATGTATAAAAGATGGTGGAAAATATGGCGGTTGTTACATGAAACATCCTTAAAACATGAATCATAATATTATAACAAAATTTTCATTGAAATGCTATTGAAATTAAGTTACAACAAAATAGCAACTGAATGTTCGAAACTGTTATTTCAACATTAATGGGATGTGACAACAACAAATAAGCGAATATTTCATTCGGTTATCAATAATCAGTGCTGCCGCCTAAGTAACAAATTTGTTTTGATTTTTAGCTTCTTTGTATTATGAAATATACATCTCACATCTAATCTAAATGGAGTTTGCTCTGCAAAATATATGTGAAGAACTAGATCTTATGTTATTGCTGCTATGTGCTTTTTGGATCAGATCTATTAATTCAAAAAGCACTGCTTAGTACGATAGCTTAACTACAGAAAATTGTCTTCATCCCGATTGAATTCATATTTTGCTACAATATCGGAGATTTTCAGAAATTTCAAAATCAGTGTAAAAATTTTGTATTTTTTGTTTTATTTTGAAGACAAATAAATGAATTTAAGTGCAATAGCCAAGATTTATTTAATTCATTTTGTAAAAATCAGCATGCTCAAACTGCTCTAAAATAAAGAAAATATTTCTGTTGGCACGTTGTAGTCGAAAAATTTGATAGACATAAAATAAGATGTTGTCACTATATGAGTACAAAATCCTCCGGTAACCTTGAAAGCAAGAAAGATTCCTGTATCTCAATTTCACTAACAATGTAACATAAACACTATCATAACACTATTATCACTGAAAACGATCTTAAACATTTTTATAACTAACGTTTCTCTTTGTCGTAAATGTCATAAAATATTCTAGTTGGAGTTAGTTGCAATATACCTACTTATAAAATTGCAATAACGTGTTAAAACTGAATAAGTATTTATCTGACATTTCAGATTTTTTTCAAAACATTAAATCAACATTATTATAACATCATGATAATTGAAAACAAGCTTCAATAGCATTATAACTTCTTTATAACTAGCTTTGATTTGGTCGAACACATTGTATCCACTGTTGCCAAACATTTTCAGAAGATTATTTTAGAAATGTTCGGCGTTGATTTTTGTAGTTTTTGTTTTTCCTTATTACTAAACTTGAGCCTTTCAGCTTTAACAAATACCTTCGATAAATGCAAAATTTTTACTATACAATGCTTTTTTTCCTATAATTTGCATATTAGATTGTGAGCTTTGGAACTTCATCCGAGAAAAAATTGAATATAAGATATACCTTACGAGGGAAAATATATAGCACGGCTATGTAACAATTATTGTAATAAATTATTAACCTCGTCTGTTACGTGTCTTTATCGAGTTGAGCACAACGTAAACAATATTTTTCTCAAAAATCTGAGTCACATTAAACTTTTTAACTTACATTTGATTGCGGACTTACATTTTTAGTTTTTAAATGATAAAACTACAAATCAAAACTTTTCGAAGATAAAAATTATGATTTAATTTTAAGACATGTTTTTTAATAGCGAATCGTTTGCTTGAACGCCGATTTTACATTCGGGGTTTTATCTTCTTTTTGTACATTGAAGAATATAGAATTATTGGGGGAAGCTGATTTGGCAACGCTGGTTACAACTGCCTGATGTAGTGGGGTATGTTAAGTTATAATGAAGTTAAAATATTAGGGATTTTTACATATTAAAAACTTTTCGTCTTTTGGTCTTAATTAAGTTTCTTCGTTGTTAAGATTCTGCTACACAAAAGTTTCAATGACTTTTTAGTTAAAAGTACCCAAAATGAAACTTTACCAAACGTAACTGTAATATGTTACCAACTATTTCAAAACTCTAACTTACGAACTTTTGTAAAACAATTTTCAAACATCTCCCCCTTTTTGTGAACAGAATTAAAACTTGTTTACATGTTTACAACATTTCGAATGACAAAGTTATAAATAGTAACACGATAACATGAGTAAAACTGATATAGAACGATTGTGTTACAGATTACTTAAATATAACAGAAATGCAATCGAAGTTTTGTTGCAAATCGCAATCTGTGCTATTCGGGAGGGCACCATTGTTGCTCTCCCCTCAAAAATCTCCATTCAAAAGCATCCCTCATCTTCCATTTTATTATTCCAATGACGAACGAGCTGATGCGAAATGCCCACCCGGACCCTCATCTATACATGTTTCCCTGGGCGTGACGCCTTTGAAGAAGTCTGCCCCAATTTAATAAACTCCTCTAAGTACCAATTTAAATGCTTATTAGTTCTATGCATAGTCAAAATTGAAAAATTCGTCTACCAGACCAGAGACCACCCTCCTCTGTCCCTCTTTGGCGTCACAACTCACAACCCCCCGATGAAGTCACCCATTTGGGACGTTCTTCCCCCGAATTATTTCTTCTTATGCATCTGCTCCGAATAAAAGGAAAAAAATCCGTTCCCCGTCTGTATTATGCCAACTTGTTGTCTATCCGTCAGCGAGAAAACTGTCTGTCCGCCGCACTCGACTAACATACTTAACCCTAATGGGAGGAATAAAACTTTCATGTCAGATGCTCATTACCATCGCCACCCTTGCGTGGCGAGCAATGACGATGACATTAACACAGTGGCGAGACACTAGTGATGTTTTAATTCTGCAAAGAGCTTATGACTCATCTCTGTGTCATCATATCAATGACAGCGCCAGCGAACAGTCTGATCCAAAGACGAAGCCAACGAACTCTAACCTCCTCGCAGAGGTCACTGTAAAACTTTAAACAATTCCGTCCAATCTGCGAGCACCTACTTTCGAAAAAGAAATTAAATTTAACGAATCTGTGGATTGAAATAAATTGCCTTGGTTTGTCGGCCGGTCGGTCTTAGTTCCGTTTCGACACACCATTCCAGCCGAGCTGCTGTGTGTACCCTTGAAATTGTGCATTACTTTCGTCGATCCATACCCACATATGCATGAGTGTGGCAAGGCAAAAAGTATCTCCAACGACCATCTGGGGTGAAGGTTATACTTTTATAGTTTCGTTCACATTGGGGGTTGGGTGGGCTGTAACGGAGCAGTTTTTATTGCCTTTTCTGTGCAGCGCCGCTTGCATTGACGTCATTTGATTACGCTCGCTCTACCCTCACCATCTACCTATAGGTATGTGTGCATATTTCAACAGCACAGCAGCAATCCGCATGATGGCTCGTTGAGTTATTGCTGCAGGCGGCATCCAATCGAGCATACACTATATATACACACACACAATGCAGAAGAACTCGCACCCCCAAGGGTCTTGGAATGCTCATGGTTTTCGGGTAGAAATTTATTTGATTTTTCCCTTGTTTCTGTTGCGGGAATTAAATTTAAAGAATTCAAGTTGTTTGGGGGGAAAATTCTGGCCGCAAAATGACGACTTAAAGTTATTACAGCAACGTTTATGGTGGCGGCCTCTGTGAGGCAAGTAGGCTCTACAAAGACATGTCATTTTCGACATTAAACAGCCAGCCCTTGAGAGTTGACATACGCGTATCAATTTCGACATAGCTGAAACGCAAAAACAGCAGGACTTTATTCAAATCACGGAGAGGAATACTTTCAAATAGATGTCTCCTACTTGATTACATCTAAAAATGGCTGTCTAACAGCACGTCTGTGTCATAAAACTATGTACCATGAATGGGAATGTCTTCTTCCGAGTGGGTTTAATACGAGGACCAGCCGAAAATGAATGTCTGCCCTGTGGAAGGTCTTGTTATGTATTTATGCTAAGAAGGGGGGACTCTCTTTGCCAATAAAATCGGCTTTGATTGTCGTTGTCTGCATGGATGGGAGTCGTGTCTTTTTCTATTCACATGATAAGGATGTTAGAAAATGACGGGACAAATAAAAGTATTGCTGTCTGGGAATCATGACTATGAAGAGGGTTAATTAATTGGAAACTGGGATGAAAGACGTGGCCTACTTTTGCTTTGTTTCGACAATAGTTGTTCCTACGAGTATTTGTCCTTCCAGCTATGAGCCCTGGACCAATTGTGTACCTTCTTGATACCTTAAATGCTACAAATATTGTGCTGGCTCACTTGGTTTTGGGGGCCTAAACAACTTGCTTCTGTCTAGGAGCAGAGCTAGATATATCCAGTTGCGCACGTCTTATCGGTTGAGTTCCTTGTCGAACTGAAGATTCTCTGGGCCGAAAATTGATGTCCATCAGTTGAAGTTAAATTTATTTATAAAAATAGATGATCCCATTGGGACTGTGGCTATAGCGTTGAATGTTTAGGGTTTCCTACAGTTTTTCTATCATCTTATTATTTATTAAACAGATACCGATATGTAAAATTTCCAGGACACATCGAAGGAAATCATGGTAACATCCGGTGTCCCACAAGGAAGTCACCTAGGTCCACTCCTATTTATTTTATTCGTTAACGATGTTGTAGCCAAATTTGTTCCACATTGCAATATCATGATGTTAGCTGATGATTTTAATAAACACTCTTCATGCAATGGTGGGAATAGTTTTGATAGATTGAATGCACATCTCGAAGACTTCGTTTTATGGTGCAATAAAAACTACTTGACCCATAATGTTAGTAAATGTTCGGTCATTACTTTTTCCCGTTGTACCTCGTCTTTCATGAACTTTCCTATATTTACCACTATGAATATATCACAAATAAAGGATATAGAGCTTTAAACCCCTATGCGCTAAAAACTTTATATTTGTCGTTTTTTCGATCGCTGCGTTGGAATACGCGTATACACGTATATTGTTTGGTGTCCGTCCATGCTACAATACTCATGTTGCAAGAACCGAGGCAATTCAAAAAACATATCTTAGGTTTGCCCTCAACCGTCTTCCTTGGTCGGATTTTAATAACTTACCCCCTTATTCAGCCCGATTACAATTTATTGGACTCGAGCCGCTTGAGGTTAGGAGAAAGGTGTCAAGAGTTTTTTTTCTCCACAGAATACTTATTGGGGCGATTCACTGTCCTGATATTTTAAGTCTTGTAGGGGTTAATGTTCCATCACTTATTTTGCATAATAACAGATTCTTTTATATTCCTCGTTCTCGTACTAATTACGGCAGATCCTCCTCTTTAAATGTTATTGTATAATGATTGTTCGTCCTTAATGGACATTAATACGACAATTCCAATCTTGTTTAATTATTTCCATTTGTAATTATTGTATTGCTCAAATTTTGTGCTTGTTTTTTTTCTGTGCTGTCTTTATTTACTTAAGTTTTCTTCAATCTTTGTCTCCCATTTCATTTGTATGATGCTACTTATTTCAAATTCAAATTACTACCGTCCGGGTTTTTTAAAGTCCCGTGTTTACGTGAACAAGCCCGAGACCCTAGAAACCCTCAAGGACAACATTCGACACGAGTGCGAGAATCTGTCGCCCGAAGTTCTCACCGAAGTGATGAAAAATGCCATAAAACGAGCCCATATGGCAATCAATTGTGACGGCGCCCATCATCTTCTCGACTTGACCAATAAAATTCTAAAGGTTCAAATAAACATAATCAAAAACCAGAATCGAAGTTTTTCATTTAGAAAAAAAATGAGACCCAAACAACATCGGATGACATCTTTTGGTCCATCTTGTATAAATAAAAATCTAAAACCGACAGACAAAACATCGCAGTGGCTTCTTAAGCATTCTCTTGCCTAAACCTCCGTTTGAAAGACGTTGCGTGATTTTGCTGCTGTTATAGCTCTTTGAAAGGCTCCTAAACTCTAGCTTCGAAGGCATAATTTTCCACCTAAGTTGGTGTTCCAAATTTTGTGATCATTCCAATTAGTCGGTTCTCCAAGTGTGACAGTCACATTTATCTGTCTTTATTTTTTTGTTGGAGTTTTTGACAGTCTTAAACCATACTTTTCAGATATTTGAAATGAAGAAATGTATAGCAGGTCCGCCGTTTACCCGCGCTTACTTCAATTTCTTCACTTTGCGATTCAGAGCACTGGGCAGAAATCACAATGTATCAACACCCGTTAGTCAGTACCGGGAATAAAATTCCAACCAATGTCTCAAACTTATTTCTTTATATCATCGGCCTGGGAACAGTTCTCTGGGTTGAGAAAAATAAATTTAGAAATATGGGTAACAAACCCGTAAAATTCATCCATATCTTGGATGTCATCCCCAAATTTGTTTCGGGTATGAACACCGTACAACCATATCATGTTAAACGCTAAGCTATACTTGTTTACAACAACCTTTTATCAGCAGCGTTAACTAGTCGTTACGGATATGGTTGTTCTGCCTCGTAGAATAAGTGACAACTGAGTCGTTCCTCACGAGGCTCTGACAGCTCTGTATTTGGGCGCTACAAATCTGTTGAGAGGCTTTGACATCCTCTCACGAGGTTCTGACAGCTCTGTATATAGGTATTACAAATCCGTTGAGAGGCTATGAAAGCTTTGAATGCTGCGCATTAGCTCTTTGAGGAGGTTTTAACAGCTCTGTATGCGGGTCTGATAGATAACTTGGATGTCTTCAAATATTTTTTGTTTGTTACCGCAGCTGTTGTAACTGAAGGCATCACACCTTACATTTGTCTATAGCATCCACAAAGGTAGCAGATGATGTGCCTACATACAACCGAGGTGGTTTTTTACTAGGGCTATCGTAGCTCTGTAGTTTTCTGAGTATCAACGTTTGTTTATCTCACGTTTGGGCATGACAGAGGTGAACATCCGTGGACGTAAAAAGCAGTCGGACATTGGTCTGTGTTCGTCCCCATTTACATATTTTCAAAGAAATAGGGTCCTTTGAACTTTTAAGCAGATACGCACTACCCCAAGTCGATCCTCGAACATTAAAAAAAAAATTAGATGGCGCTACATGCCATATAGGCCTGAAATCCAACAATCGTTCATTTGCGTGGATTGTTTTCTATTTTTGGGACCACTGAAATGGAATGAATGTACATTCCTCACCCTAACCTTTTGAAGAAGTCATTAAGGTGCAAATTGATGAGTGACTTGTTGTTTGGTTCGCTTAAAATCATTTCCCCACGCAGCACTTTATGCATATTGTTCAGCATGTCCTTCCTAAAGTCATCGTTTTCAATTACCATGTGTCATGTGCCATGTGTCAAAATGAGCATGGTTTTCCTTGCATTTCATTTATTTATTTTAATTGAATGCTTACACATTTAGACATAAAATTTCCATTGCTCCAAATTAATAAATCGTTGGAAGATGGGTACTTTGGGAAATCAACGCCCTGTTGAAAGTCTCACTTAATATTGATGTACAACTCGCATCCACAACAACAACAAACAAAATCTCCACAAGAACATGTTCCCCTGCACTTCCTTCTCTATAATACCTCTAATGAATATAGTTAGGGAAGGGATCCCTAAATCCAGCCTTCATTATCAATTACTCCATCAAAACAATAATCCTTTTAACAATGATCCAATTACATGTATGCACTCAACCATATATCCAAATCGAGTGATTGATATCCCTTAGCCCCCCCTCCAAAATGTGACCTCATTCATTAGATGCGTCCATTATACAATCAGATGTTATGGTTTCATACGAGCACTCCTTGTTTGAAAAATCTCATGCGCGCATGCAATGTGTGGGTCGCATCTTATTTTGACCTGTTAGAACCTTCTTTTCTTGTTCTCACTTTTATTGACTACCGTCTTACGTAATAAACAATCAGCGTTGACAGCCCACCAGTTTTTTTTTTTTTTTCTTCTGAATTTTCCATTTATCATTCTTTGGGTGAAGAAAATAAAACAAAAATCAATCAAATGGGCTCTCCTACTCTGGAATTCTAATTATAATCCACACTCTCTATGTGAAAGTAATTTTCGTTGTATGGGGTAAGAAGTGCGTGCGTGAGTGTCTTTATTTATGTTCTGTTCTCCTGTTTACTCTCAATGGATCTGCAGCAGCGTTCCAGCCAGCGTACGAGCATATTAAGTGCATTCAAACAAAGTTGAGGGGGAAGTATCGGGGAAAATTTTGCTCGCTAAATATGCAGGCGTGGGTGCGCCCAGTATTTTTCCACGATTGGAGTGCGATTTGATTTTTTGCAAAAATTAAGGAATGTTAAAAATTGGAAATACAAATAAGTACGAATGAGTTTGGTGTGTTTTTTTGTTTTTGTTTTGATAAGGTGATTTGAAATCCTTTCTGAAACAAGTTTTACTGCTGCCGCAGCAGCAAGTACAGGGTGTCCGCCGGGAAGGTATACTACTTTGTTTTGCCGCCATTTTGGTAAACATTAGTCTTGACAGTTCATATTTGACAGTGATAAAGTAGACACGTGGCAAATTTATTATGGAAAAATATTCGATAAACCAACGTGTTTTAATCGTTAAAACATTTTATCTAAATCAATAATCGATTACTGTGACGATGAGGAAGTTACATGAAATTTTTGGGAGAAACAATGCGTGCCAACAAAACGCACTATTTATCGTGTCATTCACTACTTCGAAGAAAGAGGGTCTGTAGGTGATAGGCCCAAGCATGGACCACAACGTACTGCAAGATCGGCTAAAAACACTACTGCTGCCCAAGGAAGTATTCAAAACAATCCATCAACCTCAATTCGACGCCGTGCTCGGGAGCTTGGTCTTCAAAAAACAACTTTGGCGACAATTTTGCACAAGGATTTGCATTTGTTTCCATTTAAGATTCAGTTGACACAAGAACTTCTTCCACAAGACCATTTACGCCGCCGTGCATATGCCAATAGGATGTTAAAGCTAGCCCATGAAAACCCCGAATTTAATGAAGAAATCATAATGAGTGACGAGGCGCATTTTCATTTGAATGGATATGTAAATAACCAGAATAATCGGTTTTGGGCAATGGAAAACCCTCAAATTATTCAGACCAGAAACGCTTGAGCAACTCAAACAAAATATTCGTGATGGAATTAATGAAATATCGCGTGAAATGTGTGAGAATGTAACTAAAAATGTGCTCAAAAGGGCTCGCATTTGTGAGACTAACAGAGGCGGACATTTACCTGATATTTTATTCCATACATAATTGCCGACATTAAATAAAACATTTATCAATATAAGATCCATTCTCTTTCATTTAATCAAAAATTATAAACAAACAAAGTATAGTTTACCTTTCCGGCGGACACCCTGTACTATATCAGTGAAGGATGTGACCTCTTTCGTCTAGGATATTCATATATTGGCATTGCCTTGTTAGTCCTCCGCGAAAGCCCAAAACAGCGTTTTCCTCGAAAACTCGTCGATGCATTCACACCGACCACCAATTAGTTTTCGTTTGACGTTTCAATCAGCTGTGAGACACTAGTCGTTAAACTTCGGTGCAGACTTTTTTGGTTAGAAATTTCGATCGCATTAACTAACAAACAAAATGAATTTTGTGCATTTAAAAACAATATTAGCCCGTCAGTTAATTGTGGAAACTGATTTTAATTTGTAAGTTGTGACATTTGTTCGGTCAGCAATTTTGCTGAATTTGCTGGATATTGCAACAGGTGTGCTCGTTCCAACAACCCAACGAACGATTGGAAGTCATTTTCGGGGAAAACGAGTGCAAACGATTCCCTTTGAAAACTGAAATATGTATGGGAAAACTTCTGTTTTCGATGAAGTTTTCGTGTGATTTGGCAATAACCCGGTTTTGGGTACTTGGTGTGAAAAGCATATTACTGAGTTTGAAAAACGAGTAGCACTCGAGATTCTCCTTTGAATTACTGCAGATGATTGACGTGTTTTCCCTTTTCGTAAAGATATCATCAAATCTTCAGTGGATCGCTTGTGTTTTTTTTTTTTTTTTTTTTTTTCTTGGTCGCCAATGGATGTTTCAATCTTCTAAAGATGCGGTAGCCCGTGCTACCAACATGCACTATTCACAAACCCGAATAATCGATGACAAGAGTGCGCCTGCGTACTAATCCACACCGATAGGTATTTATGCTCTTCTCACTGAATTTTTTGTTTCTTCTCGCTTTAGTTTTTCTATTCTTCGCAACTCGTTTTGTACATTAATTACTAGTGTGCAAATTTCCATCCAGTTATCGTCCGAGTTCACCATCTCATTTATAATTATTGACAGACTGGGCAGATTATTTCTCTATTGTTGAAAGCTCGGTACATTCTTCATCGTCTGAGCATTCTGGACAAAGAGGTGAGTTTTCGTGCCCAAATCGGTATAGATATTTCCGATAGTCGCCGTGCCCGGACAGGAACTGCGTCCGGGGGTAGTTGCAGCTGCCGTGAGCTCGGTTTGACCACAATTCGATGATTGGAATCAACTTATAGGTCCGTCTGCCTTTTGCAGTATTGTCCCACCTAGCTTGCCACATAGCTATTGAAGCTGGCCTCTCTTCATTCCACCGCCACTAGCGCCTTGATGACTTAAAACTCTTCTAGTGTAGATTCGTTGCATCTCGTCAGCAAGGATGTCGATAGGATTCATTCCGGCTATAACAAAAGCTGCCTTATCCGAGATAGTTCGGAAACCGCTAATCGTTCTTAATGCGCAAATTCTATATGACGATGTTAGTTCCCTCCTGGTCTCTTTTACTGCTAGTGCTCCTGCCCAAACTGGTGCTGCATACAGCAGTACTGAACTGACCGCTCTGGAAAGGATAATTCTTCTTGCAAATCCTGGACCTCTTGTGTTCGGCAACATCCGGGAGAATGCTGGCTGGAGTAATGCCTCCATTCTGGTTACGTAATCCACGTGTGCTTTAAACTTAAGCCTATTGTCAAGCATAACTCCGAGATATTCAATTGATGCCTTTGATCTTATAGACTGAGCTCCAACACGAACAGCTATGTGGTGTACCGCCTTCCGGCTAGAAATAAGAACTGCTTCGGTTTAATGGTAGGCTAGCTCTAGGCCTGCTGATTCTAACCACTCTTTAGTGCGTAATATGTCTTCGTTGGTAGCTGCTTCTATACTTCCCGTATTTGTTTTGCTACGGTAACAACGGCGATGTCATTCGCGAATCCGATGAGCTGTACTCCTTGGGGTAGTGATAGTCGAAGAACACCTTCGTACATTATGTTCCATAAAAAGGGACCTAGAACTGATCCTTGTGGAACCCCCGCAGAGATATTATACTTTACTCCCTCCTCTGTTTCTTACCTCAGCCTCCTGTTAGTGAAATAGTTTGGCACTATTTTTCGCAGGTAGTATGGTGTATCCATCCTGGCTCCTCCTAATGAATATCCCATTAGCTGAATTAAAAGCGTTTTTTATATCCACAGTACTATTACTTTGGTCCCAAATCGCCATCTCTCTACTTATATCGTATTTACTGTATTTACTACCGATTTTATGGCGTTTACGGTAGATCGAGACCTCCTGAATCCGAACTGTTAAACGTACCGACAATGCTCGTTTTTACTCTGACACAGTGAGTAATCTATTATATATTATACGCTCAAGGATCTTTCCCATTGTGTCTAGACATATTGAACGGTAGGAAGATTGTTTTCCTGGTTGTTCCCTTTTGGTAGCAATACTAAATGTTGCAGTTTCCATGAATGAGGGAAGTCATCTTCCTCTAGGCACCTTTGCATCGTTTTTGGAAAAACCTCCGGCCGTTTCGGGACCGCAACTTTCAGCGCTTTGTTTGGAATGCCATCGGATCCAGGGGCTTTCTTATCCCATATTTTCCTGCACGTCTGGAAGAACTCCTCTTGTGCGTGATCATTGGTATGTCCTCCGTTGTATTTGCTCTGATTGAGTTACATACAGTCGAACCGTCTTTTCGGGAGCAAGTGCTCAACAATTGCTTTCAACATTATTGCATATGTTATCTGGGAGGGCGCCCTTCAACTTTTTCATAACCGTGCTGTATGCTGTTCCCAGGGGTTGATATCAGCTTCGTCGCACATGCGTTTAAAGCATTTTGTCTTGCTTTCTTTGATGGCCTTTCGCTTGTGTAGCTCCTTATTCTGTTGGAATACAAACACCCTCACACCCACGAGAATGTTGTTCGCCATCATTTCACCGGCGACATCCGCGTCACTTTCCGAAAAGCAAAGCCATACTTCAATATTCCTAAAAGGAAGACTGTTCCATAGGCTTTAAGAAACTCTTTCGCTATGTATTTTCAAATTCCACTCTCTTCCTCAGTCATATTCCAATAGATATCCATTTTAAATCGGGTCAATTTTCATACAACCTGGTGCCGAGAGTTGGACAAAATAAGTTCAATGACATCTGCACCTGTCCTCCAATTTAAAAGCCATTATATCAAGACAATCGTGGTAAAGTCCATTCAACAATTGAAACAAATCCTACTAGTGAATATGCCCACAACATCATGCAAATCTCCCACATTAACTGTAACTACAAATCCTTGATTTAAACTCGCTGTCTATTTACACCCCTTTGAACATTGCGGATGAACCCTCTGTGAGAAGTGCTTACTTCCTACCTAGCACCAAACACACCATATACTCGTAGGCGAAAGGTTCACCCGTATGGTCAAAAAGCCCTTTCTCCATGCCATCCCAACGCCACCAGGCGAAACCATTATACTCCAACCGCATTCCGCATATACGCACCCCCGGAGGTGACTAAATTACGACGCCAACAAAATGAAACAAAAAAAAAAGCAACTAAAGGTGCCATTAACTATTGTTTTGCAGTGACAATGCGGACATGTTCCATATCGCTGTATACCTACTGCTGTTTCACTACCCGATTGCACTCCTTCCTGTATATAACAAGAAACGCCTGGAGATACTCATTGGCTTGAGCAATTGTTTGGTGCATTCCACCACTCTCATGTTTGAAGAGTTGCATACCCATGTCATCTTCCCTTTGTCTGATGTTCTCTAGGGAAATTACACACTCAGAATTGCGCGCACCTAATGTGGGCCATTAAGTTGTCTTCTCGTGGTTCCACCACTTAACCGATGCGATGTGTGTGCTGTTAATGTAATTTTTCTGCCTCCTTCCTGGTATTCCCTTAAATTAAATCAAGGAAATGGGGAACTCGAGCTGCCTCCATAATCAATTGGCATTGTCTTACTCGTCGTATGCTGGTAGGGTTCTGCATGAAATAGGGAATGATTAAGCGCAGTGCTCACTTAATCCAAGGTTTCTCTTAATGACTTGCGATTTGTGTTTGAATGTATACCTACTCACATGCATCAACAGCGCAATCCCTATCGAGAGAGTAGAAAAAATCCAGGTCAAAAAGCAAGCACAAGAGCATACTGGTAATCCTGTGTAATCCGGTCTTCCGCACGGGTTGGCTTTCTGTTTGCATACTCGTCGTATGGAAAATGAGAGCCTGGCAATATGTGGATGTTGGCTTGGTTGGTTACCATTAACCAGCAACCAGTTGGCAAGTTTAAACCTCTTGTTTGAGAATGCGCCTCCCTTAATAGGAGAGCAAATGTGAAGGTGGATTATTCTGGTTTTTAAAATGAATCTCACTAAATAAATAATTACTTTGTGTCGTATAGATGTGTGAGTAATGCGTTTTTATTTTTATTTATTTGCAGGTATGTACGACTTGACAAATTATACTGCTTAAAGTAGCACACTGGTGCAGTGAGTATTCAAAGGTTTGCAATGATTTATGACTTGGTATCCAAACCCGAGGGCTTTGTAGGATATCCCAGCATAAAATATTTCACACAATGATAGCAATCGGCTCGAGTAGTAAAGCTATTGTCCTTTGACGCATATTTCTTGGTCGGAGATTTGATAACACAAATAAGAGACCGAAAAGCACAAACCTCTGCGAGGTTTTTCGCCAGCCTTTGTAGGGTAGAAATACTCACACTGAGGCACCAGCTTCCCGCAGACAAAATGCCATCTTATATTACAAGCATCTACATCAAGGATTATTTTAACTACATCAGTCTACTATGAAGCAGAGGACTGAGTATGGAACTTGAGCAGAACCGAAGTTTTAACAATCTTCAAACTTTTTCTGTCTCAATACCCGCAATCGAACATGGCGGTCTCCGGCTCAACGTTGCCCTAATGGAACTTGATGTCCAAATCTTCCAAGCGGTAAATATTTTAGTCGGTACACCAAGTACGAATCTTACCAGCTGCAGCTGTCGCAAGACACCAGTGACAAAAGTACCAGACCATCAATAATGCCGAGACAAATGTGACGACACACGATGTCGGCGTGTCTGAGGATTTGACGAACAATGTCAGGGCGCATAGAGCAACGCTCTAAAAGGCTTGGATCAAACCATAAGAATAATATTGACTACTCATTCTTCTTCTTAGGTGAGTCTATAGTTCGGAGTGAACGAAAGTCTCTATTATCAAGACTCTACAGCTAGACTTGTCCTTAGCAAACCACCTCCATTTGCGCACTTATATTTGGTTCAAAGTTTCTTCTTACAATACAAGCCTGTGCGCACTTCGTCTCCTCAGGAATATCTATATTGAGCATACTTAACTTCCCATCGAATAAATCTAGAGGTGTTGCGGCACGCCTATGGATAATGTACAAAATGCGTAACAAAAATTTAAAAAAAACGTCCAGATACCAGACAGAGAGCTGTAGATGTCATGAAGGAAAACATATAGTTTATTCGGAGTAACAGAATGCTACCAGACAGAATAAAACATTGAAAACATCCGTCCATACCAGTTACAAATGAATATCAATAGTCAAGCATATGTAAGACCAAAAAGGCTACTTGCTTTAATGAGTTATCCCACGAGATGTATAAAGCAGCTGAAGATGACTAAAAGCATTCGTGTTCCTATGATTTGATCCAAATATTGTAGCACTGATTAAAGTTATGGCGATCCCGCCTCGCTCTGCTTACTTCAAAAGGTATAGTAGTAGATTTTATCTACATCATAGTGTGATGATTAAAGCCACGCAACTCAATCACAGACCAAGTGACTCCACTTTGAAAGATTTCAAATACCCAAGAAGTCAAGTTCGACCATCTTTTCATAAACTACAAAATCACATACAGAGACGAGCTATTTTTAGTTGCGTCAGCATTCCTAAGCTCGTCCATATGTTAAGGATGAGAAAATAAGAACGGAAAATGCTAGCTGACTGCTCGTTGGTTACTTATTTGATCAGTGCTTTCGAAAGACTGGCGAATAATCCTTAAGATATTCAGTGGAACCAAACGAAACTATTCCTTCTCGTATCATCAGCCTTCAAGATAGGCAACCAATACTCATCGCATGTCAGTTGAAAACTTAACAACCGGGCTAACAAACTAGTTCAAAACTCCGTTGGCTACAAGAGAAGTTGCGTTTGGAACTCGTTTCTCACATATTTCAAGAGGATTACTTATCGCAATTTAAGTACGCAACCAACACCCATCTGCAAAAATTTTGGGGCACTATTTAAGCGTTATAACTAGTATCGCCTTTCCCGAGATTAGAATTTAAAAGAGTAGCTATGTGGAGCTTTGAAAAGTGAAACACTGAAATTGCAGCCTAATCGATTAACTTGCTGCCTATAAATATGCAACAGTTCAACACGACCTCTTGTTAACAACAATACTGCATTCCTTAGAGTATGCAATTGTTTTATAATAATTCTGCTACCTCTATCTGGAAACAGATGGAGCTGAAATGCATGAAGACTGAAATTATGCTTTTATTTATGCAGTGAAAGGCTATCGAGCGATGCCTAGCATTAGGCGCGTGCTTAGAGTGTATCAGTTATGGGAGTGAGGTGTGCTGAACCTATGGGCATGTTTTTATGGCCAATGTAAATCGAATTGAAATTTATGCTGAGGTTCAAAAAAATTTCAAGTGGAGAAACGTACTGGGTAACAGTTGAGCAAACATAGCTTCTAGATAAAGAGTTGGGTACGTCTACTAATGAGCTCACCTGCCATATCGGAGCGAAACGCTTTTCGGAATAAAATTCAGTCAAACGTCCGCTTATAAAATACTAACGAATGGACTTTGTCGTTTTAATGAAGAGTTCATTGTCAAGTATGAATATGTTATAAGTGCGTACAAACACTATTTAAGCCAAATCGGATTGTGGCCAACCATTTTAAACACAAGACCTGTCGAAGCATCACCTGAGTTCATGCACGATGTCAATCTGGTAGTACATCCGAAGAAGTAACTTCAATTTGCTGCAAGACCTTTGAGTCTGGCCTTACATTTAGGACGACAACGCCAACTGTTTGCCGCTTGCAACTGTTTTCATATTTAAAAGAGGTTGAGCAACGTCTTCCACTTAAATAGTGTCCTCTATTACACATGTCGCATTTCCGTGGACTGCATCTACAAATGGTTACTCCCAGACGTCTGTACACCTGATTATCATAAACCCTAGAATTTTCTCTACTGCGCAAACAAAACAACAACATTCCCCGCTCAGGGTATACTGTATGCATCGAACGGCCTTCAGTTGAGCGTGCCAATGGTACCCAGGCTAATGACCATCAGCCATATATACCTTACACCGTCAATTATGGCCTTCTCTCTGTCTCCCTCTCAGCTGATTTGATGGTATATAGTATATACCTCGTTCGATCTAGTGCGTCCAACATTCAAAGCACGTTAATTCGCCAACGTTAAGTGACCCAATTGGAAAATGGAATCTCAATCGAAACCTGATTTTGCGCGCGCTCATAAAAGACCAGAATAACCAACCATACACACGTATGGCCGTCCATTCCACGGAGATACACTCCCTCGTCCCATCAAGCCGGCCTTCTGGTTCTAAAAACTAAAATTAAATTCACAATGTTGCATAAGAAAGTGTTGCATAAATGTGTCAACCGATGGCACAGATGTGTTGCAGCTGACGATGATGGTTTTTATTTAATTCTCTCTCCCTTTGCCGCCAGACGAGGCTAATGGCGAAACAGGCAATTGAATTTCCACTGATGAAGTTTCAGTGCAACATTGGACATGAAGTTTTTGACAAAAAGTCAGCAAAAAATACGTTAAAAGTCACCGTGCATCTGCATGCATGCGCTCCGAGCTTCTAATTGTTTTATTCTCTGGGTTGTCCGTTTCAGTGTTGAACCGTAAGTGTCGAGCCAACTTGGATATATGCAAATTAAGCACAAAAAACCGGAATTTCTATACGGTAACCTGGCGCACAAAGAATTAATCAAACGGTTTGTTGCGAGGCTGGAAATTACAGAAAAAGGTCGCCTGATGCAGGTGCCATGGGAATGTGCATTTTGTCCAGAGGCTCACTGTATAGTGTGTACGAATCGGCCTTGAACCCAATTGTTTATCTACAACATGGAAGCTGTGTAAATGTTTAATTCGATTTTAATTGAACTGGCACAAAGGTTGAGCTTGACTGGAAGACTGAGGGGTCTGGCTGTAGGTGCACTTAATGGACCTTTGAATTCTCGTTTAATGGTTATTCTTTGATTATCATAAAGCTTCACAGATCTCACAGCCTCACTATCACCTTCCAGTGGGTGCCTAGTCGCTTGACTGGAGATTGGTCAGGATATAGGTGGCAGCTGGCGACAGAGGGCAAAACGGCTTGGTAGACAAGGCACTTTCCAGAAGAATGGACTCGTAGTTGGGTCGTAATCTGAGTGCAGAAACCACTAAAGAGATACCTAAGTACGACGTCAAGACTATTTTTGGCGACTTTTACGTCGAAATCGGAAAAGAGGGCGTTTTGTTACTTTAAAGTCCGGAAGCAAATCCGTGCAGGTAACCCTAAATCAAATTGAATACGTTGCACTCAACGCTAGACAGTAGAAATACTTCCGTGGTAGCCCGGCTACGCCTACAAGGATGCGTTTCCTACAACGGAAGTGAACGATTTTATCAGTGTACCACGTATGACATTTCACCAGTAACTTCAACGTCGTATATCAGTGCGATTTCAGGTCAGAAAAGTCACCCATTGACCAAGCTTCATACCTCGTCAATTCTTGGAAGACCACAGGAGTTCACATCGATACACATCGCTATTTATCGACTTTAAAGTCGCATTTTAGCCACTTTACTCTCATCGAAGTACCTATTAAAAATGAGGAGACGAAGATGGGACTGACGAAAAACTTCACGGCGAAAGTCTCCACTATTACCTCGTAAAATAACATCCAGCTTAGGCCCATTATTTCTAATCGCAAAATTCTTTTTTTTTTTCACAAGAGAGTCTTTTAAAAAGTCCAGCCCTCTCCAATAGGACCAAGAGAATATTATAAAAGACCGTAACAAAATATGGTCTTTCTTTGGAACGGTAGAAAGCCGATAGGAATGTTTCTAAAGGAAGATTCTTCTAAGGCGGAGAAATTTCAGCTACTAATGTTCTACGATATGAGCCCAACATGACACCGCTAAGATGTGTGTTCAACATTGAACGTATTAACAGGTGCTTATAAGTACACCCTGAAAAACAACGGAGTAGAGGAGGAGCACAGCAGCTACTTAAGCGTAGTATGCAGATGGTGCGAAACGAAATTTTCCGATGGTCTCCAAATGGACAGCGAAACGTCTGCGAAAAGGCAGCGGAAAATATTTTGTGGAGAGTTCAATCAGCTGCTGCACAGATAGCAGTGTTACCAGCACTTGCCATTTATCCCCGGGATACTCGGACTTCACTGGCTCCTTAAAATTGTCATTTGGGAATTAACCTAATTTAGACTATTTACGTACTTTAAAGTTTGGCTATTTTTGGGCTCCTAGAAAAAAGCACTCTTCGATTGCGAACGTATTCTTTCGGTATAAAGTCCCAGTTGCATATAGCCATATGTTAAACGAAACCGTAAACATTTTCTTTTCCTTTTTTTGTCCATTTAAACATGATGGCTGAATTCAATATTGGTCTTCAAATGTTGGTTATGAATTATAAAGAAAATCGAAAATTATCTTAAAATGTGTTAGAAAAACCATTTATAAATTTGATCACACGAAAAACTATTTCCGATCAACTTCTCAGTTATTTCCATAAAAAAAATCATTCCACTGAAATATGCAATTTCTTTAATGTTCCATGTGTCGGGAACTTTTTTTCTGCTGGAATCCAATAAGTGGTAGTTGATTTGTTTTAATTATTTTCAAAGGGAACTTTTATCTGTCAGAATTTTTGCTATGACCGCCTATTTTTAATTTATCGTCGTCTTTAAAAACAATTCAATCAGAATAATTGTTCCAATGAATTACAAAAAAAGGTCAGTTTTGATCTTCATATTTGAGTTTAGGTATTTTTGGCGCCAATATTTTCTAACTTGACTCCATACCTCTTATAAAAGCTGGCAACACTGCGGTACAAATGTCAAATTTTCGCAAGCAAATAATGTCTCGGACAATAAACGTGTGCGAAAAGAGAGCTACTACAACTACCCACTTTTCCATCATCATTTCGCAGCAGCTGTGTATACTGCAAAACGAAAAGGAGAGCGAAATTCTTCGTTCATGATTTTTTCGTTGTGTCACTTTGTAAGGGATTTTTCGTTTCGGATCATCTGCGTACATACTACGCTTTAGAGTTTAGCAACTTAAGTACTTGTTGGTTGAGGCCGTATTCCACTCTGGACTGCAGCAGTCGAAACCTAAGTAATAAGTGAAAAAAATAACAGTTTACACCAAAAACTACCCCTTAAACGGTTTGAAACATGGCTAATATTGGATTACATCGGAACTAGAAGAATTGAATTGTAAATGTTGCGACTCGCGGCACGATTTTCAAAAGATCTGCAATAAAAATTTTCGTTCTCAATGCTTACTTTAAAAGAAGCCGATCAAATACCTAAAACCGACCTATCCAATACCCCAACCACTACCAAAAATCAACTCCGAATTACAGTTAAACAATAAAGACAGCAATAAGACCACTACTCGACTGACATTGATTGGAATCACAAAGTAGGGCAGTGGGCCTTTCTAAAAAAAAATCCGTCACCCTTTCAAAAGCACTTATCTAAAGTCAATCTTCATGCCCATTACATGTTAACAGCCCGTCAACAAATAAATTGCAATGCTTCCGTCACTGCTGCGATGCACATAAATACTCACTCCCGTGCTACCCAGCTAAACAAAGCCCAACAAAGAAAGCCAACTGAATGATTTTAATTTCCATTTTAAGCCATTCATTTGGGTCTATCTTCTCGTCCATATGTATAAAGCTTTCAGCAAAGCTGTGCCTGATACAGTGCAGTGATTATACCTTTGAAAAATATAATTAAACCAAAGGAGCGCACATGCATTATAAACTGTGTGCGCATTGTCTTGGATTTTACAATGCTCGTAGGTGAAGTTCCGGAAGACAAATCAACCGGCGACGGCGGCCTCCATCAACCTTCAGGTGTGGTGTACCTATACCTGCCCGATACAAAAGCGCCCAACAAATGTGCAAAACTGACACATAAAGAGGCGGAAAAACAAAACAGATATCGTATGCGAGCAACGGTTGCATAACGTCTTGAGGTATAGATACAAGTATCTCTATACAAAGATGAAAAGCATAATGCAACGCAAACGACTTTCACGCTGACTTTTGGGCGTAGGTATGGGCGCTCGAAAGTCAAGTGCTTTAAGGTGTGGCTGCACAACTTTGTAGATCAATGTTGGGCATACCTACACCACTTGAAGGTACTGTCGTAAAACTCATGTCACTGCGACTTCCTCATTACGCTTTCAACGCACGTCTCGAATATCAATTTCTAATTTTGCGCAATTTAACTGCTCCACGTTAATGAGAGTCTTGAGTGCGGATATTAACGCCGCATCACACACATTAAGCCAGTTGACGGCCAAAAGTCAAATATCAATTAAATCGCTTTTAATTGTTTATTTTCCAACATTGTTGACACATTTGCAAAGTGAGGGCCTTACGTCAGAGTGGGTATGCAAAAAATTAAAACGTCCAACCAGCCAAAAACAAATAAACCACAATACACAGCCACACATAAAATAAAACAAAAAAGAAAGTTCAACATTTACACAACCGAGTTGTTGCACTTGTGTTCGCTTAAAATGATCGCACCCGCATAGCTATACATGGGTTGACAAAGACTTGCGGGCACACCAGAAATACACTTTGAAATCTAGGGGACTTTGAACGATATGGTAAAGGTAATGGAAATGTTCAAGCCCGGGTGACACTATTTTGCACTAGAATTGAATGCACGAACTAATGTCGATCGTAGTGACACTAAAAGGGAAGTCAATCTTCAACTATGTCTATCAGATTACTCGGATTCATATTTTTATGATTGAGATGTTTTCCCTAATCGTTCTGTTGTTAGTTTAACAGAGAAAGGACTTTTACGCTACAAGTTTTGACTCTTTGTCACTTACAGTGGAAAATGTTATTTTGAGCCATACGGAGTCGATTTGGGGCCCAGAAATTGTGTACCTTACATTTTGACAAATATCGCTGACAAATTCACGCCCCTTGAGAATTGCCACTAAAAGGTTAATGTATATACACTTTTTTTCCTGACGTAGGAGACACTACTTTTTATGCATCTACTTCGCATTTGGAAACTGTTATATCTACCTACTTCTCAGATGACATAGCTTGAAACCGATTTGTACGAAAATGCTCTAAATTCAAAAACAAAAACAGCAACTTCCAGAAACAGGGCCAAAAATGAGGCTGCAGTAAAAAATGTTGGTCTTTCCTAAAAATTTCCAGAGAGACTCCAACTCCTAGGTACTCGACCAAAAATTAAGACAAAATTACCCCATTCTTGTAAACAATTTTGATTCATCGTTCAAAATGTCAAGAGCTCATCTATTTATTCAGAAAGTTTGCAACTCCTGGATACACTATAAAAAATAAGTACAGAAAAACCTAGTTTGGGCAACAGTTTCGGTCACTCGTGCAAAGGTCTCGAAATACTCCAACTCCTAGATTCTCGATAAAAATAAACTAGATGCAGTGAAAAATTGGCTTATTCATGCATTCTGTCAGGAGCTCCATTTGTGACGTGAAATAAAGCCAAAGGAAATGTGACTAAAATACTTGTGCGTATAAAAATATTTTTTTTTAATTCTTAAAAATGTTGTTAATTTTACAAAAAAGATTTGCCAATTCTACCATTGCTGTTTTGTCAAATCAATAATGACTGTTGCTTTTACAAATGAATTTATCAATTTGGTCTTTTATGTTTTTGTTAAATTAACTAACAAAATTTTTAATAATATCGAAGTAATTTGTCAATTCAGTTATAACATTTTGTTAAATCGAAAGTAAATATTGTTGGTTGTACAGAAATAATTTTTCAGTACTGCCGTTGTCTTTAAGGTATGTTATTAATAAATGATACGCAAAACAAATTAGTTTAATAATGTATATTACAGAATATTTTTTTTCTCCATCCTTGTCAATATTCCCTCCACCTCGTCTAAAGTCATTCCAATAATATTACAAAGGCATTCTGGGAATCTTTAGTAGAACATTTTATATTTACACTCTCACCGTCTTCATTGGTCACCGACTTGCTGGTTGCTGATCGGTGTAAAAACTGCATGCAGCAACTAAAACATTTCGGCAAATCTTACCTCTTTTTAGAAAAAGAAAAAAATGGATTTGTTGTAATATCCATACGAGTATTCTGTGGCAATAAGTTGAAGTAGCTTATGTCAATTTTGGTAGTTTTTCAGTGTGAGCAAAAGAAATTTATCTTAATTTTTTCAAATCTATTGTATTACATAGTCCAAGTAAATTAAAGCTGTTCAGTTTTCTTCATATTTAACGGTTCTTAATTGTCGTAGAGTGATGGGACCTGGACTAAAAGAAAGCTAAGGAAAACGAGAACTTTGTAATGTAAAAAGCTCGAATATGGCTTATGTTGACATAAGCTACTTCAACTTATTGCCACAGATAAAAACCGGCCAAGTGCGAGTGTCACCCGCGCACCGAAGGTTCCGTATTTGGCTAAAATCCAACACATCAGATATTATTTGAAATCTATAATATCATTCAAACTTCCCCTCTTCATGAATTCATCACAATTTAGTTTAATTTAATTACTTAATATTTTTACTCACAAAAATTACTCGCACATGAATCTCATTTTCTAATTATTAGCTAGTACCATTGTATATAAATCTAATAGTACTCTCATCAGACGAATTTTTTTATTTGGGCCTCTGCTCTGTAGAGGGCGTATGGTCGCATGGTTAGCAAAAGAATAGCCTTTTCTCAGAGAAGAATTGTTTTGAGTGAGCGAAAGGACGGAGAACGACAAAAAACACACATACACTCTTGTCGTGGTACCTCGTGTCCGTGTGTCGTGTCGTACGCGTGCCTACTTGTTTTGGATTCCTTTGTGGGTATGTGATATGTGATGTGACTGGGAGCAGAATCGTTCGTCCCACCCGTGAGGTTTATGAGATATGATCATGATTGTGTTGGTTAATGGTTGGCTGTAGCTGTACGTTGGCAAGACAAGAGAAATATGTACATGTTACACTTAGCTCAATGTAGATCCATTCTGATGAGATATGATGTGTATCTTTCAATTTTCTATATTTCTCGCCGAAATGGTTATTGGTATTTTTCCGAAACGTTGCTACATTTCATTATTTCTTTGAAATAAGCTTTGGGTTTTTGCTGCATAGACCCGTTTGTTGAAAGTTGGATGTGTAATGGACTTAGATTATTCTTCTGATTTTGTAACTACATTATGTACCAGGACATAGTTTTTGCATTAATAGAAAAGGCTTCTGATAATATGTTCATATTTAATCTCATATATGTAATTATATAAAATAGTTTGTCCTGACCCTATGGTGATAAACGCTCAACCCAATCGGAAGCTAATAATTATCCAAGGATACCTAAATTATTTCAATTGACACACAGCCTTACAAGTTATTATGTATGTACTAAGCCGGAAGTATTTTATGATCTTATTCTGTGATCTACCTATATGCCTACAGAATGCCAACGATAAATTGTACTTATTGTTGGCATACTAAATCCCGTATCTAGCATATGGGTATAAAGCGATGGGGATTTATAAAAAAATTTTAAGCAAATATCCTTTTCTTCGTCGTTAAAATGTGCCTTAGGCTTGTGAAATAGTTGCATATTAACAAACGTACTTACATCAGGGTTTTTAGATTCTAATTGAAGCTCGACATTTTTTTGCAAATTGTATTCTCTATTTTATTTCAATCTTTTTGGGGTATCAAATAAAAAACGAGGTATAGTCGTGTTAATGCTATTTGCTTCTAATGTTTTGTTATTTGTTTGTCTATGGGGAGATGGAAACTGCGAGGAAGAGGCCTCAATACCATCATTAATATTTAGAGGTAAGCTATAATCCCTTACATATGTAATTGGAGAAGAGGTTTTATTTACTAATAATGGAGGTGAATCATTTTGAATTTCTTCTATCACAGTAGCAACTTTTAAAACAGTTATATTATTTTCACCTGCACTTTCCCTAAAATTTATAACCCCAAAGCACGTATTATCAATTACAGTGTCAGTACATTTACACACATTTATAGCTGACATTGGAATTGCATTTTTAGTAAGGCATTTTCGTGTCCCCTTTGTTATTATATCTTTTGGGTAAAAATGTTTCTCGCAAAAACGGGATTTTTTTTTTAAATGTGTGTTCCGAGAATGCTTTAACCAAATTTCCCTACGGTGGTCATTTGGAACTAGAAAAAATGATAAGGAAAACGGCTTTTTTACGCTGAGGCAATGAGTGTAAGCACATCTAACAGGCATTTTTATTTAAAACTTAGGGCGGATGCACTTTAAAATAATAATAATTGAGCTAAAATATCTATAATAATTACGCACTATGCACCTATAAATAAGGTATAAATTAAGTAACTATATATGTATATACTTACGGACCCAACAGATCCAGAAGCACTTATGTAACGAATGTAATTGAAATAAAATTGTATTTTAATTAAAACAAGCACACCACTTAGTCTTTTCTAATTGTAGCGCATACGTTATTTTACTCTTTAAAACACATTCAATTTTTCAAATATGCGAAACTTATAAGAAACTTCTAATTGTAAAATAATAGCTTTACTTTAAAATAAAACGCAAAACACTTGTGGTAACTTTGCTTCCGTAATGCTTTTAAATCAATTCTTGCCTATGCCCACCCTATATATTTAGTATTGCAAGTACAATTTAGTTTCCAGCGGAAAGGGCGTGGAAATCCTTTTATTGGCATACCTACATAAAACATCCGAAAAATTTGTATTTTCGTCCAATTACCCTAATAATCAGATAACCCAAAAATTGTTAAAGTTAGGAATTTTTTAGGCAACGAGCTCTGTTGCACACAAACATCCATAGAAAACATACATCAAAAAAATATCACCAACAAGCAAAGATCGAAAGAAGAAAAAAATAGTTTGCGCATGCAAACGAGATGAGATGATACACAAATTATCTCATATCTATTTGTTCGCACAATCCAGAAAATTGTGTTGCACGTTATGCGTACACACACAACTATACGAGTATACGCAGCAGGTACATTCATGCGAAGCGAACAGAAGTGCTTCTGTGTTCTTCTCTATTTTTAGATCTAATAACAAATCCTGCCATTTGTAGGGGTGGTTTCATTCTGTTTACTATTTCGTTTGGTTCTCTCTTGCATTTTTCTATTCTCAGTGACAGCAATTGGTGTCTGTGGTGAGTGCAAAACTATGGTTGCCGTCAATGATAGGAAAATAAAGTAATCGGGCCCTTGCTCTATAGAGGCGCTAGTGTCGATTTCCTCTGATGAGAGTACTATTAGATTTATATACAATGCTAGTACCCAACCCACGCCAATTTTCCATTCTGTATGCGACCTGTCCCAATTAAAAACTATTGACTAAAAATATATTACTTTTATTTTGTTATGTACTCCCCAAAAAAATGTATTATACTCCCCAACGAAATTAGCAAGCGGGAACCCTGGTGGTCTTCTGTCTTTAATGGGGTCAATTGTGCACAACTGCGTAGTAGAGATTACAACTTATGAGAGCAACGTATTTTACATGGAAAAATTATCTATTTTGAAAATATCTTGTAAACTATTAACTTTTCGGCAAAACAGTATTCAGCACATATATAGATAAGAACATGATCTACAAAAAAGGAATTTATGTATTTTTTTGTGAATCAAGAAATAAACCGTTTTTTGGGCGAATGAAAATATTTTTTTCACCAGATTACTAATTAATCCAAAACCAATCGATGTATTCCTTCCATTGGTATTTGTCGTTTAACTATACTATACCGGATGTTGTGTGTAAATTTTAGCCTCCTATGTCAATCGGTTCTTGAGATAGACCTGGTAACAAAATTGGCTTAGTGGGTTCGGACAGACAGACAGACAGACAGACAGACGGAGAGACATCCGAGCGAAACTAATAAGGTTACGTTTTTTCCCTTTGGGTACGGAACCTTAAAAACAAAAGGAGCAACTTCCCGAAACAAAGCCAAAAATTACGCTGCAGTAAAGAATGTAGGTCTTTCCTAAAAATGTCCAGACTCCAACTCCTAGATACTCGCCCAACAATTAAGACCAAATTATACCCCATTCCTGTAAACAATTTTGGTTAATCGTTCAAAATGTGTGGAACTCATCTACTAATTCAGAAAGATTGCAACTCCTGAATGCAGGATGCACTACCAAAATTAGGTACAAAATACTTAGTAACTCGTGCAAAGGTCTCGAAATACTCCAACTCCTAGATTCTCGATAAAAATAAACTAGATGCAGTGAAAAATTGGCTTATTCATGCATTCTGTCAGGAGCTCCATTTGTGACGTGAAATAAAGCCAAAGGAAATGTGACTAAAATACTTGTGCGTATAAAAATATTTTTTTTTAATTCTTAAAAATGTTGTTAATTTTACAAAAAAGATTTGCCAATTCTACCATTGCTGTTTTGTCAAATCAATAATGACTGTTGCTTTTACAAATGAATTTATCAATTTGGTCTTTTATGTTTTTGTTAAATTAACTAACAAAATTTTTAATAATATCGAAGTAATTTGTCAATTCAGTTATAACATTTTGTTAAATCGAAAGTAAATATTGTTGGTTGTACAGAAATAATTTTTCAGTACTGCCGTTGTCTTTAAGGTATGGTATTAATAAATGATACGCAAAACAAATTAGTTTAATAATGTATATTACAGAATATTTTTTTTCTCCATCCTTGTCAATATTCCCTCCACCTCGTCTAAAGTCATTCCAATAATATTACAAAGGCATTCTGGGAATCTTTAGTAGAACATTTTATATTTACACTCTCACCGTCTTCATTGGTCACCGACTTGCTGGTTGCTGATCGGTGTAAAAACTGCATGCAGCAACTAAAACACGTCCGCAAATCTTACATCTACTTAGAAAAAGAAAAAAATGCATTTGTTGTAATATCCATACGAGTATATATATATATATACCTATATAAAAAAAGGGTTTGCTCGATGAATCAGTTAACAATTTTATATCTATATACCTTATTATCGTATGAACTGCTTTCACTTACCTTTTAAATAATTCCATATGCGGCTTTCGGATTGGGGTCGAAATTGTGCCGAGGGCAAAATTCTTTTTTTTTTTTTAATTCAGCTTTCAAATTTCTGTTTTACAAAATTCTGCTTTCAAAATTCTGCTTTTCAAAATTCAGCTTTACAAAATTCTGCAAATAATATATAAAAGCGCGCCCTTTTTAACATTTTCCAAACCTTTTTTTTTATTATTTATGTAAATCATTCTACCTACCTACTCATTTGTTATAGAAGAAGAGGTAAAAGGAGTTTTTTTTATTGGTTTTAAGTTTGCTCTCTTGGTTTAAACAAATATTCTTTTAGTATACCCTTGGGAGTGAACGTGAATATATCTGTAATTAAATCCGGATCTTAGCCATATCGGTTTTCTTAAGAGATTATCAAAAAAATATTGTTCTCCCTGGCTTTGTTTGGTTTCTTAATTGTGTTTTTTTTTTTTTTTTTGTGTAATTGCAATTATGAAATAATTCGTAATTTTTTGGCTGTTTTTTTGTTGTGTGTTCCTGTGTAGGTACCTTCTTTATATGAAATATATTGTAATTTGTTGACAAAGTTGAAAAATATTTTTTTTTTCCTTAAATTCGTAAATTGAAAAAAAAAAAAAAAAATTTATTTGTTTAAAATGTCGCCTGTCAGAATTTTGAAAAGCAGAATATTGTAAGAGAGAACAGAAAAAAACAGAATTTTGAAAAGCTGAATTTTTCTGTTAAGAGGCAGAATTTTGCAAAGCAGAATTTCGACCCACTCCCGTGGCTTTCTTTTGTTGAAGCAAGGTTTAGTTCAGTAACTATGTCCTCATCCATTTATTAGTCTCAAAATATATATTTTTCACTTTTTTTCGCATTTGCTTGTGCGCACTAATGAACTATTTACTTACAACTTACTTCGCGAGTCAAAATACTAATGACGCCATCAATCACATTGCATTCAAATGTTTAAAATGTATTTTTATTGATTGAACACTTGTGTTATTAATTCTACCAAAGTTATGTCATATATACATACACACATATTTTTCACTTCAACAAAATGTTTGTAATATTGATAATCTGTATTTTGTTTGGCTAAAAATCATTTTGCATAAATTTTGTCAATTTCAAAAGCATTTACAAAAGTGATTATGGGTTCTGCTTTTATGGATATAACAAAAACTTTGTGAATACAACAAGAAAATTGTTGAATTGATCCAATATTGATTTACTAAAATTGTGTTTTTTTATTCTGACAAAGAACATAGTTTTATAGTAAATGTTTTATCCGTCTAACAAGTTCTATTGATAGATTTCAGTTATCATCACAACAATTTTTTCCGTTCAACAAAACAATTTTTGGTTAAAATTTTAGAATAGAATTGTGTCAATATTACCTGGTATTTTATTTTCAGTGTAGACTTCAATACTTTTGAGAAAAAAATTGAGGCAGGTACAGGTACTCGTATATCATTTTTGATGAGTTAACAGGACTAGAATGAATTGGTTTCGTTTATATTCAAAGGTAGTTTTCTCTTCTAAAATTCTTCAAGATCACTGATCATGCACTGCCAAAATCCATGATATCAATAAGGATCACTGACTACTTAAAATGTCGACTGGAAACGTTCAATTATTTTGAATGAAAATGACCGATCCGGTGCTGCGATCACTACGTGTATCTATCGCAGAAATCAAACAACATTTTAAGTGTACTAAGTTACCTCTCTCGAAGCCTGTATATGAATTGTCCGATGAAGCCGATAAACTAACAAGTGTCATGCCTAACGCAGAAATAAGTCAAGGTCTATCAATCGCTTACACACAGCCAACTTGTCGCTAAGTTTCTCCTGCTGCCACTCTCTATCTCTGGCACAATATAGTTCTCAATCAATTAAGCGTCAAAGTGATCATCAAGAACACCAATTCTCTCGCATACACTGTCGTCCCATTCACCCAGATATCGATATCATATATGGTCAATGTGCTCGCTAAAATATAAAAACAAAAACTGGTACTCACCCACCTTGCAGTGTTGTGCAGCTTATAAGGTCACACCAAGGCAAAAAGTGATTGACTGCTGACTAACGTTTCTCAACACTTCTCATCAGGCTATGTGTACCTAAGAGCTGCTTTTGGAATTACTTAACACACTACGGCGCGCTCATCATCTTTGCATCTTCGATCCATTACACGCAATAAAATGAAAGGCACTCAATTAGGCCCGCGGCTCAATTTTGCGGTAGGCACCAAACACATATACACCTGCATGAGCAGAAGAATTATTTTGTATTGATTACGAAAATCCAGTAACCACCTAACCGCCTTTCAAAATCTTACTTCATCTCCTTATGCAGCCGATGGATTGACGTTCTCATCTTGCACTTTGTAGCGCCAAGCTATGCGATGCATGTGCTAAAAGTTCGCACAAAGCAAAACAGAAAAGATGTAAAACCTTCTGGAAATCGGACAAGAACCGTAGACCGGACTGTGCAAACCAAAAGGGGCCATTGAACGATCGTGCACGTATCTGTGTCGGTTTGGTCTGCATCTATGTGGGTATTTGCGGAGTCTAAATTGAAATGACCAACGAAAAAGGCAAAAATTCAAGTTTTTACCTTTAGAACCGGTCGCGCTTGCAAATATCGTGATATATACCTTCGAAGCTATACTTACGTCCAAATGGATTCTTGTTACTGGCGACTGGCATACCTACTGCCAGTAGCAGCTGTAGTATAGGTGATACTGTCGTGGAAGGCGTCATCACTTCAACGATGTTGCCGTAAAGTGCACTTAAGCGCATAACCATGTTCTTGCTAGAGAGATAGGCCTAGAGACCTAAAGCCCCACTAGAGTGTTTTTTTTTCCACTCTTCTTATTTGTTGTTCCTTTTGCCATTCGTAATACTCCGAAGATTGTGGGGCTGCTACGCAAAGATAAAAACATTAAATTAGAGTTAATCGGTAGTGCGAGTCGATGGTGGTAACTGGATTGTAGCCGGAGAATTCTGAGATAAAAATCGAAGCCAACGAGAGATAGAATGGCGCAAATGAAAACGAATTGCTGACACAATTCCTGGGGCGAAATTCGAATTAGAATCGTTTACCGGTTCCTCCTTTGATTTTTTTAAATGCGGGTTTTGAATATGCTGCGATCTTTGGAAGTGAATTGGTCTGTCTTGTAGGGAAACGCTTTAACTGTGACTTGCAGGGCCGGTGTGCAAAGTTCTTTCACTTATTCAACTGATTTTGTGTCAACATACATGTCGTCTACGTGGAATTTGTCAAAGAGTATGGGGGCTCTTATAAAGTTGATTTAGAATGTGGCACGCTTAAGAAAAAAACGTCAAAAAAATTAGTGACCTGTGGCCGACGCCGAGTAAGAATCCGCAACACAGGAGGATCTAGACCTAGAGCCTATAAGGCTGCATATTCGGCACCGAGGGAATTTTACATGCCTTCTTTTACTTGATTTAACACAACTTAACCGATTCCCTTAGCAATTGCAGTTAGCACGTAAATCCCTCTCGAGTTTTTGCAATCCTTAAGAGGTTCCTTTTTAGGAAAACGTGACAGTCTGCTTCACAAGTTCGCTCAACAAGTGATAAGATTGTCGCCTCACGCTTAAAGTCTCCGGGAATACCATCTAGTCCTTCCGACATATCATATGCCAAGGAGCCTTGATTTGAGAAGCGGACAAGGATATTTACTGGGAGCTATGGTTCGTATTAGGAGATCTTTAGGCTCATTTTTACTTGAGCGTATATCACTGACGAACACACAGTGCAAAGGCGTAGCAACAATGTTTCTTCTACTTCTTGAGTTGGTCCTCATCCGAAACAAACTATAAACTTATAGAGCGATGACTACCTATGCATCAACTCTGGCAATTCAGTAAACGGTTCTGGTGGCATACCTACTCGTTGTTCTCCGCTTCTGTAGCCAAGACTTTTTTTTTATGTTACGCCTGTTACTTTCGCACGCTATGCGGTACTTCTTTCATCTTCATTCGAAATTTTAATTCTAGTTTACTTCTCCTTAGCTGTTGTGCGGACTTTCTTTCGTCGATCCGGATGTCGATTCCAGTTATATTTCGTAGTAGGCTGGGTGTAACATTGTACGATATTGTACTCAGGTCGTACTCTAGTCCGAAATCAATCTGACCACCATATGGCTGCCAGAAAATTTGTTTTCTGCTTGCTATTGGTCAGCCAGACATCAGACCTACTCCATGCTTGAGAGGACTATGCCGGAGGCCTAGAGATTAGAGTAGAGTGCTGTCCGTTGGTGACGTATACTCTGACGAATGTCTAACTCCCAATATGTGCATTTTGTAACGAAAAAACACTCGTTAAAGTTGAAACAACTCGGAATTAGGAGAAACTTCACTCCCCGCGTTGAGAATTCATTCTTGCTCTGGTTAGAATAGGAAATAAATCCTGGGTGGCCCACGGTTCGTAGTCTACAAATGGGAAACTATTTCGCTCTTGCACTTTCAGACTATCTGCATGCATTTAGGTACATGTCCACCATGCGTAGGAAGAGTCAGGACTTGATTACGAACTTGATACTTGGCTTACTGAAAGTTTTGAGCACAGCTCTTTTTTAAAAAATATTCAGGCCACCAAATAGAAGGCGCAGTACGGGTTGGAGTTCAATTAACAAGTGTATAATAATAGTAGCAACTATTTTAGTATACAACTTGCATGTATAGTCTTTTGTGAGAAATTTACAACCTGCTCACGATCTATATAGATCATTGATGTCCATGGTTTACAAAAAAAGTTGGATCACGTATTATTGTTGTAAACCGTGAAAAAAAGTAGGTACTATTTTCAAATTTAGAGGTGAACTCGTTCTATTAAACTTTATACCCCATCGACCAGATTTACCAATAATTTGTGACCTCTGCAACATGACGAAGAGGGAGGATATATTACATTTTCTTGGTGTTGGTGCTTGTCCGATTTTAAAAGAATTTCGACTATCAATGTTCGGAAAATATGTGTCAGACGAAGATGAAGCAATGAGCATCGTAAATGGAGAAAATCAATCAAATTAATCACTTATAGATATAGAGGACTCGACTTACCGTTTAATCCGAGCTATGCTGGAAAGTAGAGTAATAACTTCCTCGTCAGGAGGAGTGGCTGTGTCGGTGACAGCAGTCAAAAGCTTCCCCCAAGGCGGTGTGTTCTACCCTCTGCTGTGGTCACTCGTCATAGACACAAGTTTAAGAGTATTTTAAAATGAAGAATTATAGAAATACACAAGCAGTGACATTTTTTAATTTTATGTACATTAAGTAGGTATTAAAAAATGGTGTCAAATGCTACTTCAATGCGCTTAATTAGAAAAATATTAACTATGGGTGGGGTGCCCCTTACATTACATAATCAAGAGAAAATATGGAAGAATAAAAATAAAATTACAAAGAAACAAAAGAAAGAAAAAATTTCCAAATATTGAAACTTTAAGTTTTAAGTTATACCAGATTGTTAGAAAGAACTGATTCTAATGCATTGCTCAAAAATGTTGCTTGTTTGGTAATGGATGTTCTGTCACACATTTTTAATCGGTGCATACTCGAAGGGGTTTTTCCAGATGAGCTCAAGGGTGCAATTGTAGTTCCTTTATTTAAAAAGGGTTCAGCTGTGGATGTATGTAACTATAGGCCTATCTCACTTATTCCAGTGATAAGTAAAGTTTTTGAAAAGCTTGTAAAGAACAGGTTAGTGAGCTATCTCACGAAAACTCAGTTTTTTAAACCAACGCAGTTTGGTTTTCAAAAGGGCAAATCAACCGAAGATGCACTTTTGCAGTTTTGTAGCAATATAATGTCAAACCTCGACGGTAAAAAGTGTACTGCTGGGTTATTTGTTGATATCACCAAAGCGTTTGATATGGTCGATCACCACATTCTACTGGATAAACTTGAAAAAGCAGGAATTCGTGGCTTCATGTTGGAATGTTTTAGATCTTACCTTCAAAATAGGTCACAAAGTGTGAAGGTTGATGATGTAATTAGTGATCCATTGATTATCAACTTAGGGGTACCCCAAGGTTCTGTCCTAGGTGCGATCCTCTTCCTTATTTACATTGACTCTCTTTTTATGCTTGATTTTAAAGGTGTTCCAACTGCTTTTGCAGATGATGTAGGTTTCGCATATGGTTCGGCTAGTCGCCTTGATCTGGTTTCCGACATAAATTGGGACCTTAGCCTTTTAAGAATTTGGTTTTCAAAACATAACTTGGTTATCAGCTCCAAGACTAAGATTATGATTTTTAGTTTGTCGTCTCTACTTGATTTTAATGTGAATGTTTACTTTCACGCATCTGATTGCAATAGATTTAAACTTGATTGCTGCAACTGTCGACCTGATTCGTCTTGTCCTAATTTTGATAGTAGCCTATGCTGCAGTGATAAATGTTTCCCCGTCGAGTAAGTTAAGGAATTCAAATACTTGGGTATAACTATTGATTCAAGAATGAGCTTCTCGAATCATGTAGAAGCTTTGAGGAAATATTTTCGTTGCACGCTAAGGCATTTTTTCTATTTAAGCAATATTTGTTCGACTACTTTGCTAAAAACTATTTACTATGGTATCGTTCATTCAAAATTACAATATGGAATTACTTGCTGGGGAGGCGCTTATAAAAATAAAATACAGCCGCTCTTGATAATACAGAAATATATTCTACGGAAGCTATGCCGATAACCTAGAAGGCACCCTACTTATCCTTTGTTCTGTGTCTTAAAAATTCTCCCTGTGCGTCATTTGTATTGTTTTAAAGTTTTGAAGACCTTCTTTATGAAGTCTGGAAATCGCAACTTCCGACTGATCTCTAACTATAGTTTACGTGGAAACTCTTCGTACTCTTTATCCGTTCCTCAATTCCATACCACGGCTTATCGTAATTTTTATTATATATCGTCTATTCGTCTATTCAATAAACTTCCTCGATCGTTCAGGTCGGTATCTATACCTAAAAAGTTTCTCAAGCTCGTAAAAATATGGCTTTTCAATTTTAATTTCGCTGGCATAGAGTCTGTTCTTTCTGACCATCTGATATAACTTAAGAATTATAATTTGAGTCTTAATTGTTAATTGATCTTGATGCATTCAAAGGAAAATTGTTTTGTTTTAATACTGTTTAAACTTATTTTATAAAGTAACGTAATTATTTGATTTTTTTGATTTTTTAAGGGTCACCCCACCCACGCATAACTTTTTTAAATGCCTAAATTGTAAATTGTAATGGCATTCATTACTATTTTTTTACAATAGTAAAAAATACAGATTGTCAAATGAATTTCATATTTTAATTGAATTGTAAATATTGTTTTTACTGAATTTATATATATAGGAATTTATGAAATAATAAAAATAACCTAATCTAAAAAAAAAAATTCCGCGTAATTAAAGTCAAAAAGCCAGTGCCTTAAAACTTTTCAAGTCTTCCAAAGGATGTAGAAACTCTAACTGATAGTGGTAGCTTATTAGGTAGCTTATTAAAAAGACGACAAGATGAAATCATATAAAAGTTACTAAAAGAAGGTACGAGAAAAAGGTACAGATACAACATTCAAAATAGTTTCTTTATAGGTTATGTTCGAAAACTTATCTGCAATTAAGATTGCCCGATTTATTCTGATATCTCGAAACAAGGGAAAATTAGGGTGTCGACGATGTTTTTCTTAAAACACTTTTCTGCAGAAGTAAAAGAGGCATATTGAAGTTTTGAATGAAAGATACCGTAATATATAGATTTTAGAAGTTGTTTTGAACAAACATTGCTTAGGTAAAAAAAATGTCTGAGAGTACCTACATCGAAAATATTTTTTTAAGGACTCCGTATGATCTGCAAGGATCATCTTAGAATCAAAAATGAGCCCCGGATGCTTAAATTGATCAATTTTCTCTATCAGAAAGCAATTTTCACTGCAACTCAGCATGCTACAAAAAGTTGGTAGGGAACCGGGGGCACGTGTGCAACCTGGGAAGCTGTACTTTGTGCACTCCGAAGCATGATAGTACAAATCTACATTTGAAGTGTTAGCGGAAGATAAATTAAGGAACATTACTTTTGTTTTAGAGCTTATGCACAATTTATGTTCGGCGAACCAGATCCTCAATATATTTAGATCCCAATTTAAATCAGATGCCAGGTTTAAAGCACTCCCAGCTTCGTAGAAAAACCTACATCATCTGCAAAAGCAGTAGGCATTCCTTTAAACTTAAGTCCAAAGGTGAGTTTATATACACGAGGAACAAGATGGTTCGTTGCACAGAACCTTTAGGTACTCCCATATTTAAAAGGAGGATGTCGCTTCTTGTTTCATCAAGTTTTACCCTTTGAGGTCCGTTAGAAAGGTAGGGCTTAAATCAATCTAGTACAAAGCTTTGAAATCCAGCATTTTCATGTTTCCTTAGCAGTATAGAGTATGGTTAACAATAAAAAAAGGCTTTTGTAATATCTACGAATAAGCCTACAGTGAACTTTTTGCCATCATTGTAACGGGCTGAAGAAATTGGTCTTGTTTAAAAAAGAGAGCATCCTTTCCTTAACTACTTTGGCAAAGATTTTGCTTTTTTATAAAGTGGGACAACATCAGCACATTTGAGAGCTCCTGGAAAGACTCCTGAAAATATGCTGTGGTTAAAAATGACTGCTAGTATATCAACTACAAAAAACGAGATCAGTTTCAAGAGGACATTAGAAATGCCATCAAAACCACAAGCTTTGGAGAAGTAAATTATCTCCGAATCATCCTTGATAAGAAGCTAAACTGGAACTTACACATCAAGTCCGCGGCATTCGTCTGGTGGCCAAACGTTCTTGATCGAACCACGGCAAATAATCTTTAGAAGCTTCAAAGTATTGCCTGTCTCGGTATCACAGATGCAATACGCACTTGTGTAACAACAGCACTTCAGGCCATTATTGGGCTCTCACCCTTGCAGTACTTTATCGTGAAGACTGCAGTTAGATGCGCCATCAAACTGCAGCTAGAATATAGGTTTGAATCAGTAAACCATGTCGGTCATCTGAAAATACTTAACCTAATCCAAAACTTGGACATGTTCTGCTCCGTCCCGGACACTATATGGTTAGGGAAAACAGCTTCGGGAAATTTTACGAGGTAGAAATACTTGACAAGATGGACCAATGGTGTTCCGACACTCAATCCAAAAAGCTTAGTATGGTACCTACACCAACGGATCAAAACTAGATTCCGGAGTTGGAGCTGGTGGCTTTGGACCCAACACCAAAATCTCGATAACTAACTATAAATCATCTGGGTAAAATAAAAAACGCCTATTATGTAATAGGGTGCCGTGTGAAGTACTCAACAAGCTGCTGTTGCTGGCAGCCGTTAATGTTCTCCAAATCGAAAATATGTCCGTGACTCCATGGATATCCATCCTAAAATCAATCTTGGTTTCAAAGCCTACAATTAAACCTAAAACATTCTGAATTGCATTCGTAGTCGGCAATTTAAACTGAGATGCAATTATGCAATTTCCTTTTCATCCGTCTTTACTTATTGCACCTCACTTTCAGTTATAATTACAGAATTTGTATCTTTGTCAATATTTGTTAAAGGAAATCCTTTATTTATTTTTTTTCTTTAAAAACACAAAAACATGAAAATAGAGTACCTACCTACTGATTATTTCATAATTTTTGTTTCCTTTCAGGTAAGTCCATTTTGCGAGACCAATTAAAACGTATATACAGAGACGACTCCATCAAAGTAAGTTCAACAAAAAGCCAATGAAAACTTGTATCCAACAATGAAGGAATCAAATCGGCAAAAGGAGTCCTTCTAAATTACAGCAATTATTGGTTTTACAGATAAAGTGTGTTTATCTTTCCCATTCAAGCGGAAATGATCGATCGAACTATGAACGAAAAAAAACGGAAAATTCAATTAAACAAACAGTTGAGTTCTGCTTTTCACTATCTTTACTCTGTAACGTACATGCGGTTGGCAGTATTTATTTTTTTGTAATAATTACTCATGCACGTCCGTAGGTATTCCACTACCACTAGTTGTCAATTTAAATTAGTTTAGTTCTACTATTTATTTTTTTATTTATTTATTTATTTGTGAATGCTTAAAAACAGTAAGATACAATATCTTATAAGTTTGTCTTAAGCTAATTTTACAAAAGAGAGCTGAGAAAAAGAAAAAGTGTAACAAGGTATCATTTTATGAATGAAAAGATAGGTGCAATATCTTTAGTTTTAACTTTTCAATATATATTAAAATTATTATTATAGCTATATACATATTTATCTATTTTCTGAAAAATAATCCTTTAGTAGTTTTTTAATTCTTGTTGTATTCTGTGTTTCATTTATGTAACGCGGTAGAGAATTCCACAGACGCGCAGCGTTGACAAAAAATTGGCGTTCCGATGTTAAACATGAAAAGCGAGGATGAATCAGCTTGCAAGACCTTTGCGAGGAGGCTATCCTGATACTTTCAAAACAGTATTGTGGTTTCTGTGTTAGCAAAATATTTGATAACAATGTCAAAGTGCGAAGTTGAAGATAACTTTCAAGAGGCATACCAAGGAGGCGATTAGCAAAGCCAGACACTCTATCATATCTACGTAACCCAAAGACATACCGTACAGTACTGTTAAAAGCAACATTGAGCTTTCTTTTACTTACATAGTTGCACTTACAAAAAATTTCACACCCGTAAATCAATATAGGTATAATCAAAGTCTTAGCAAGTAATAAACGTGTTTTAACAGGTGTAAACGGCTGAGTTACCCGCAAGTTGCGCAGTACTCCATATACTTTTCCGACGAGTGTGTTAATATGGTTTATTTATTTGTGGTGAAGACTGCGATAGTAGGTATGTTATCGATTGTGAAACATGGTGGGTCAGCCCACACTTCATAATGAGTTCACTGTATCCTAGTAGATATCAGTGGCGTGGCGTCCATACAACTCGATTCCTACCGAGTTACCTTTTGAAATCTCCACCAGGTAACACTATCTGTCTACTAAAAACCGAAAATACATGAAACACTACCAAATGAATTTGAATACTCACAAAATGGTATTCACACAAAAGCACTCATATAAAAATTGTGTGTGTATCCATTTTCATACAACATCGTCATCGTCTCGTAGCGACAAAGCGAAGGTAACCCAAAATATGTCGGGTTATTAAAGTTCTCACTTTATAGTACATTTTGAGAGAAAATTTGCTTGTTATCTCTTTTTTTCTTCCCTGAGTACTTTGTCTGAGTCTGACACCTCTCTGTTCAACACCCATTGTAGAAAATAACCCGCTTTTCTTCGAGTTATAAGCTCTCACAAATTTCATTTTGACTGCCGAATCTGAGTGAACATTTGTTTGTATCTCTTTTTTTCTTCCCAGAGCTGAGTACTGGTACTGGCCATTGGGATTGGGTTGTGTTTTGGGTATATCGTATGTGTTTGTTTGGCTATGATATGAAGAAAATAACGCGCTTTTCTCCGAGTTATTCGAATTTCTTTTACTTCTTCTTTTCTTATTGTCTCTTGTGTGAATAATTGCAGGTAGTATGTTGAGGTAGGTAAGGGTGTGTTTTGGTTTACAAATTCAGTTGGCAGATTGCATTGCATGACTTAAGTGAATTTAGTATAGGTACTCTGAAAACGATTTTGCAAATGTGCAATGTATGATTTTGTTTCAAGTTGCACAGGGTCACAGGTCTAAGGTTTTTTTAGATTTATAGGTATATGATAAATTTTTGCTTCGACTTCCCATTTTATAATGTTCACGCCACGCCACTGGTAGATATTGAAACCATCCTGACCTCTAGCTGTAGGTATTTTGATTTTTTTTCTTCTGAAGTACACTTAATGACTCAATGGCTACTGCAATTGACACAAACAATGAGGTGGCCAATTTGAATAGTCATTTGACTCAATTGGCCCGACGGAAGTAGGAACTTTGTTGCCGGTTAATTTGTGATTATGTTTGACTTTGAACGCTCGGTGCTTGAATAGGTACTTTGGTGGTCAGTCGTTGAACTTGAAAAGATGGTGGATTATATTGTGGGCAAAATAAAAGTTGTACTTTGTAATAGGATTGCGAATTTCAGCACAGAATTGTGGATCATTCGATCCTCAACTGATCATATTCCAGATATTTATTTTCTTTTTGCTGAAAATTTGTAGTAGGTAAGTTGCATCTATTGCATTTTGAAATGGTGAAGAGGTGCTCAACGTTTTAGTGATCGAGGATCAAGCGGTCCTCACCTCAACTGATCGGTTTTTAATTACTGAGTGCGATCGTTTCTTAAAAACTATTGGAATATGTACTGTATGGCCGCATTTAGGGCATTCAGAACCGGTTATAAATTGCGCAACGTATATCAGTGATCGTGTTGTATGATCCCATCTATTTAGCACTGATAATAAATTGCCTCCCGAACAACACTCAACGTAAGATATATGACTGAGCTGACAAAATTTCTCCAAAGAACACATCCCATCATATACATAGATGCAAACCAAAATTACAAGGTAAACTATCGTACCGTCCGTGAATATGATCACAGGTACGATCACAAAATCTTTTAATTTTCAACCAAATTGCATGGTCGGTACTCCCGCTTTACAAGCAATTGTCCCATTGTCCCCCCAGAAATTCCAATACCGATCTTGTTCCGATGTAGATCAGTAAGTGAATCATAAAAAACACAAGTCTTCAGATACACAGTTTTTTATTTGACAAAACTGTAGAAGAAATTATATGAAGAGTTACCCCTAGACTGAACAATTCTAGGAATGTCTGTCCGGTGTCATCTCTTCTTTCGAGATTATGGAAGCGGAACTTCTTGCAACATAGATCTCGGTCATACCCATGGGTATTGTGTATATACATCATAATCATGTTGATCGTGTATCATGCATCAATTTTGATTTTCCGATTGTGTACATGTCATTCTTATACAACTCTGATTTGCAGAACAATTAAAATGCATTTTCAAACGTGAATTGTATATTGATTTCTCCACCGGAAGTCCGGTGATTATGATAAATTAGCTAGGTATGAAATTTGTTTGATAAATGACCGGCTCGTTTTTTGGTATTATAAATCATTGGGTATTCGGTAAGATGATGATAGTGGCAATGGACGTGGGGATTTTGTTTTGAGAAATCATTTCACTTACTTTCTCTGATCGTTAATGACACCTTATCTCATATTTAGAGTAAAATTAGTGGGCAAGGTAAGAAGGCTAATTTTTCTAGGTTAAGCTAGAATTTAGTCTTGTTAGCAGTTATTTGGAAACGATGAAAAATCTATCAGCGAAAAATGAAAGTACCTATGATGCTCGGGGTACTTATTCGCTTTCATAAAATGCGGGATTTTACTAGAAAAGTGATTTTCATTTCAATTTATTTTTTTTTTTCCCGTAAAAATTTCTGTTATAGTTTAGTGCTTCTAGCAGTTTGAAATATGTACACTTTCAACTTCAGGGAACTTGTATGAGAGGCCTCATACCCTGTCTAGCATAACTTTTGCTTTTCCTTTTACATTTAACAAGTTAATCAGTGCAAACCGGAAGAAATTGGGCAAACTTCTTAGTGGAAGAATTTAATAATACTCGCAACTCGATATTTATTAAACTCCTTGTAGTTTGTAATGGTAAAAGCAACATGACTTATTGGGGTTGATTCAAATCAGTTACGTTCGATTCTAGTAAAGCCCTAATGGGTAAGTCACTCGCTACTCTTTATTTTTAAAACTCCTTTTTTATCTGGATTTCATGATTCGATTCGCTTAGATCCAAGAGTTGACCTACTCGCTACTCGTTATTTTAAGAAACCCCTTTCATTTGTGTTATTTCGTGTTATTTACTTAGCAAGTTGCAAGACTGAGATCATTGCGTTCGATTCAATAAGAGTCATCAAAGAAATTACACTGTACCTACTCGTTATTTCACTTATTTTATTTTGTATCATAACTTATGTTCGCAAACACGACTACGATCGATTCAAATAAGTATATCGTTCGATTCCATTTGAAATAAAAATTAAATTACTCGCTACTCGATATTTCGGAAATTCTCCCATTTGCTGCAAATATAGTGAAGATATTGTGTACAGTTTATGTGCAATTGTCAGCCGTTCAAATCGATTGCGTTGGTATCGGTTAGAGTCAAAACGGGGCTTACTAGCTGCTCGTTATTAATTGTACTCTCTATTTTCTGTAAATTAAGACGAAAACTTTCGGTTTTACCGCTGGTTTTGGTAGGCAATTAAAGGTATGCAATTACTGATCACGAGGATTGACTTTCTTAAGAGGACTGATCAGCACATAACTATTTTTTAAAGCGTGCAGAAATAACTGCTTTGATCAGAAACGTTTCTCATTTATCCCTTTTATGGAGAAAGGTGTATTTTTCATTCTCCAATTAAATACGACGATAGTTCTATTATTTCCAAATTTCATACCTAAAAGTACCTACTTCCATTTTTTTTACAACCTCACACCGTTAAAATTCCAGCCAAAGACGAGTTGCCCTTTGTACAGTCGACTTGCTAAAACAACTCATGACACTCGTAGCACAAAACAGCAGTTGCAGTCCTTAAGTTTGTATTTTCTTTTACATTTCCCCCGACTTGATGTTGTCAAATGAAAGCGGTGTAGCAATCGAAGCGAAAAAAATTCATAATTGTTGCCTCGCTCGGTTCCATGTAAATTTCACCTCCCTTTCAGTTGATGATGGCAAAGCAGCACAAGGCTTTACATTTTTTTGTTTGCTTTCCGAATTGTATACGCCCTTTAGCTATGCAGTCACAGTTGAGTTTGCAAAGTTCAACAAGTGACTGGCGTAGTTACAAGCTCTTGTTGTGTCCTGTGATATTTCTCTGAATAATTATTTGACTAGGACATGTACAAATATGATGGTTAAATCTTGTGAGTTATTTTTACCAACGTAAAAAGGGTTTTTCTTTTCTGTTTTTTTTTTCCGTCAGAGTGCCTATATTTTGCGAGGAAATATGTGTATAAATCGTTTATGGAATAAATTGGAAGCAGTTAGTCTAAGTGCAAGACCACAATTTCAAGTTAGATACTAAAACTCACAGAACCATTTAAGATGGTTTTTGCTAACAGGCTTTCAAATTTGCCTCTCTGTAGAAGTTACTTTAAGAATGAACTGGAGGAAAAAAAGTTTTTACAATAAGCTTATAGATATGGTTTTAATTTTCTAGTCACATGTTTCTGTTACATGCTACATGAGCCACCAACTCTTGAGGGAATACCTCTAAAGGTGACAGATAGTGCTAAATATCTAGGTATGGTCCTCGATATTAAACTTAGTTTGAAGCCGAACGTCAATGAAAGAGTGAAGAAAGCAGCTAATGCTTTCTACGCATGTAACCGCATCTTTGGCAGGACGTAGGGCCCAAACCCCAAAATAATCTTGTGGATGTACAAGGCAATCGTGCGGCCAATACTCACATATGGCAGCGTAGTCTGGTGGCAAGCCGCAGGTAAGGCGACCAATATCAAGGCAATGACAAAGAAACAAAGACTAGAATGTATAGGATCAATGAGAAGCAATGAGAACTACACCCACAGCAGGCTTAGAGGCAATTCTCAATCTGACTCCTCTGAATCTATACATGGAGGAATTTGCTACCAAAAGTGATTTAAGGATTAGCCAAACTAATACCTGGAACCCTTGCAATTTTGGCCATGCACAAGTTCTAGAGAAACACGTTGGGAACGTTGTCACTTCTGACTACATGTCTCCCTATCTGAACTTTGATATACCATTCGCCTACTCTTCTCCGAGCAGATATGAATGGAGCACTGAAATACCCACAAAGCGGAAATCTCTTTCCATCTACACAGATGGATTAAAGATGGACTGTGGAACCGGTGCCGGTATATTCTGTGAGGAATTGAATATACACTGCTCCATCAGGCTCCCTGGATAGCAGTTGTGTCTTCCAAGCAGAGGTTCTGGCAATCACGGAGCGTCCCAAATTCCAACTCAGGGTTTTTTTTCACTGCGCCACCTCTCGCGAACGTCTGACAAACATCCGAGAGTATAACTGTCTTGAAAGAGCTTCGCAATTAGCCGTTTGGAATCGGCATAAAATTGTAGATCCCTTCTATTCGTTCCAAAAATGAAAAACTCACACAAAACGAATGGTAGCGATAAGCTAGGCCCAGGGTCCCTACAGACCTGTTGCGCCAACTATTATTATTATTAGTTCACCGCTGTCGCGAAGAGCTCAAGTTTCTTTGCTCGCAGCACTCCACAAACCTCTGCTGGGTTCCTGGACACAGCGACAAAGCCGGCAATGAGATAGCTGACGAACTGGCGAGAAAGGGATCTGAAATGGATCATGATAGAGCTTTCAGTCGATCAAGCCTCCACTCTGTAATTTCAGAGAACGAGTGGAGAACAAGATTCGTATGAAAACCAATACCAGGTGGAAAGCACTAACTAAATGTGAATTATCTCGAAAGCTATGGCCAGTAATATGACAGAGGCCGAACCAGAAAACTTCTACAGTTTGACAGTTCATCGCTGTCTAAGCTGGTAGGGGCTCTAAAGGGTCATAACTTGTTAAGAAGTCACATGATGAAACTAAATCTCAAAGATGACGATATATGTAGAGGCTGCGGAGACGAAGAGGTCCATGAGGACACACGTCACTTCCTCTGTCATTGCCCGAGCCTCTGTCACTTGAAAAACAGAACAATTGTAAGCTAACTTCCATGACTTGCGAGAGCTTTCTGATGTTACACTTTTTGATCTTTACAGGTTTTTGAGGACAGCACAAGAAGGAAAAACACGAGCTAACCATCAACAACATCAACGGTTAGCCCCCAAAAATAGGCATCACAATGGTTCCACATATGGACATGGTGGTATAGTAAGGTTTACCCTGCTCTACCAACCCGTAAACCTAACCTAACATATGCTCCTTTCATCCCCGCTAGGATGTCTTTACTCGTAAAATTTCTTAAAACAAATTACAACTTTCCATACAGTTATCGCCCAAATAAAAATCATTTTCGTACTCAATTTAGTGGAAAGTTTAACATAGTCTTTACAGCCTTCCCGTTACCCAAATATAGAGACCAACAGCACAGCGTATATCCATCAAATATTATTGGACCGATAAAATTTTGATATTTACGAGCCCATTAACTTTTGACATTTACACCCCATAAGCACTTGGTTTATGACATTAGAGAACTGTCGGATATAAGATACCTTTCCTATATCTGTTTTTTTTTTTTCACAAGTACTTATAGCATGAATTCTAACCACATTTCATCTCTCCACACATGCTCGTACGTGTGTCAGATATAATCCTCCATTAAACATGAAAGCATAAAATTCAAATTGACTCCATGTTTACGAGTGCACATGCCTCGCTGAAGTCATGCTCGGCCAGCATGATTAAATTGCATTACCCGAGTCTACTTACTGGAGAGTACATCACTAATTCATGTTCCATCGTCAATTCAATCTAATTGTTGTACAACAAACAACTCAACGAATCTGAAATCTAACACTTTCTTTGCCATATTTATACTGTGTGCGCCATGTGAAATTGTGCATTGTAGACGTGTGCGCACAAGTAGCTCCACCATATTGGTACAGCAGCGTGTACATAAACCAGAAGTCGTCTCCATCTATCCATGTATATAGCTCTTGGACTGTTTTCAGTGTAAACACATGATTACTTGTACTTTCCATCAACGAAAGAAATACCTACAGCCATCCACGGTTAAGTGAAAACCTTTGGTATCTATATGTATTCCTAACTAACAAATAATGCTCTGCGCGATACTTTTCTCAATACAAAAGCAAAAGAAAGTGAAACAAAATTGTCGTCCACTAGAGTAGTTCGTACATAAAGTTCAGTTCGTCAGATTGGTGTATAGGGAACGAACGACAATTGTTTTATTATGCCATCCGAGTATCTCGCTTTTCCATCTCGGCTAGATCAGGCTTTGTGTGTCTGCGATTAAAATCATGTGAAAATATAAATCATTAAGAGGAGCATTTTAATATCATCAGCGCGACATAATGAATTAATAAATTTTCTAATTTTCAGTAGGCCAAACAGTTGTAAGTCATGGTTCAGTTTTGTTGTCTTGACATTTTCGATGACTTTCACTTGAGCTGCGCGTCGTTGTAGAAGGGGGGGCTTTTGACTAGAATCAGACAATAGAAAACTTTCGATTACTTTCGGTTAAGAATTGTTATTTCTATTTGTGTTGTCTGTCAATAATTGATACGTTTGTGTGTGTTTTTGAAATTTATTAAATTTGCACTCAATTTGCATAGGAATTCTACTATCTCTGCGGGATGGTGGACATGGTTTCGGTTTCAGAACTTCTCAATGACCTACATATATGACGATTTGCATGTTTAGAGTCGCCTAATGTGATAGGTTTATCTTATATAAGTTATACGCGTACATCAGTGGACGTCCGCTAACGAACGCTTTTCAGATATACAAACATTAGTATCTCTGCATAGCGAATGGTGCCCACGATTTGCTATCCGATATGAGGAACGTTTATATATGTTGATTTAAAAACCCTGACAGTAATTAAATGGCAGGACCACCATCGTCAAATAAAACCGATTTGTTCTTATATGAGTGTCTCTTATATCCGTGGTGGACTGTATAACCTTTTGCCGATCGTATTTCATAGTACGAGTGTTATTAACACGTCTACCTATATTCACAAAGGCGTCAACATGAGTCATAAATTTCGCCTCAGTCACTTTGACTTGGCGAATCACTTATGGAGCTAGCTAGCGTGAATCTCAGCTGAACTGTTGTAGTTGCATGCTTTGTACTTTACTTGACTTTAGTTAGAAAAATGTTCCTTAAACAGGCCTATTGTCAGCCGAAGATGAATGCGATGACGATGACCATAGTCGTTGAGTTTAAGGTAGGCGAATTTCTCAACTAATTTAAAGATGTGACTTGACCTAGACAGTACACATGTTAGTTTGTCGATATCAGCAATTTAGACCTTTCAAGACAATCCAGGTTCTAATGTTCATAGATTTCCCTACGACAAATGCTATTGTAATTTACGGCTTTAATTTCGACGAAAAAGTGGTGAAGTTTGCCTTCTTTAGTATACTTGCTTTCGCGGCCTATGATCGATTTGAACAAAATATTGCCACCGCAATAGGTCGATGTGGGGAATCGACAGATAATTTCTAAGAACCACTCTTTTTCGTAAATTTTCTTTTTATTTATCTTTGGAGGGTGGCGCAGTGAAAAACAAAAATCCTTCAGTGGAATCTGAGACCCGGTTTTGGATCAGTGCAGCACAATAACCACTGAACACAATAATAGCTGAGCACACTGTTGTCCACTCGGTACTGCAGTTAGGCGTATTCGAGTATGTTCGTCCTTAGATTATATTTGTATTTTTTTTATAAGTAACTTTGTATGTCGAAGAGCCGGCTTTTCAGCCTTAAAATCGCCAGCCAGTTGTTTGGCACTCTTTTTTCTTCTTATTCTTCGCTTTTCATTCAATGTGCGTCTTCTGCCGGTGAACCCATTCATGTTCTTTCCCCCATATCATCTTTATCTGGAAACTGGTTTTAGCTATTATTTTTGTTGATTTACAATACTGCGCTCACAGATTTTTGGCAACTACTGTCAGATGCTCTCTGGACACTGAGCGATACTAATAATCCATTTAAATTTTCCGAACTCAAAATGTTCCGTACAAAATTGCATACGGCGACCTACAAAATATTATTAGGTGAGGGTCGAAAATTATTATTATTGCTAAGGCCCTCCGTGTTGTACAAATTTGACGTCGAACTTCTTCTGAGTGTTTCGCTGCTTCTTCTAGCTATAGGGTCGAGCTCCAAATAAATACCCAACTAGATGTTTGTACTAATATTTTACTCATCCGAATGATGTTTGGTACGTGCATCATAATGATTAGCATTTTGCCGATTCAGGTGACTTTTTGACCTTGTGGACAGAGTGGTGTAGGTCATTCGCCTTGCAAACTTTAAAGGCAACTGATCACCTCATTACGAGCTGCTTAAAAATCAATTTACTCGTATCATAGCAATATAGTGTCTTTACCAAAGATGGTTTAATTTTCACTCTTGGCATTGTAGTTCCCAAACACAGCTTTAACATCGGAATCTGGACGGGCTCCGAACGATCCCCAAACGGACGGTCCTCAGACATCGAAAGGGTCGTCAGTCTCGTCGATGGCCACATACGTATAAGAAGGTTATAATAAATAATAAAACTTAGGCGCAACAGGTGCGTAGGGACCCTACGACTATCTTCTCACAACCATTTTTGGAAGGAAGGAAAATGGCTATTTGAAGAGCTCTTTCAAGACAGTAGTTATACTCTCAGATGTTTGTCAGACGTTCGCGAGAGGTGCAGCAGTGGAAAAACTCCTAATTTCCTATATGTGTTTTTTCGGGATTCGAACCTGGTTCCCTCGCTTAATAGTCCAACACACTAACTAAGCCACTGGGCCGTATAAGGTTGATGTTTTATAATGTTTGAATTCATAAAGATAAACTTTCAGTATCAGTGATCAAACGTTGTTGCCTTAATAACAGAACTTATCGTTCTTATCGTCCGAGTTAAATTTAACAGACTCACAGTGGCCAAATTTTCCATTCAAAACTATCTATTGTACCCAAAATATGGATAGCATCATAGGTTCTCTAGAACTATGAAAATCTGATTAATCTCTAGAGAGAATCAAAATATAAAAAGAAAACAACAAATTTTAGAGAACTTCATATACCATTCTTTGTTTGCGCAAAACGCTTTCTTTAGAGTAACTTGCAGCTTAAAACAATCCCATTAAACTAGCTTCTGTTTTTTTTTCCTATATGAAAAATGAAAATATTTTTCGTTTTCGAAGTAACATGAAGCAAAAAGATTGAACGTTTTTATTCTACCAAATCACTTTATTCTATTTTAATTTTTGTCAAGAAAAAAACCTACTTTGGATGAGCTTTACATCACCGTAATTTGGTTGCCTTCAAGACCTATTCGTCAATATTGCCGTGCCATCGTTAAATGATGAACTGGACCGGGCGAACGTGTTGATAAATTGACGTGTCAGCTAACATGTAGGTCTCACGAACTTTCCTAGAAAATGTCCTATGAAAGGCACGGCTGCTGCTTAGGAATTTTTAATGACATTTTCTGAAAAACGGTTTTCAATATTTCGAAACGTTGTTTTAACGCTTGGTCTATACCCCTGTAAGTTAGGTGCTCTAGACTAGATCACAGTGGATATAAAGCTGCATTGTCTCCGGCTGCAGAGTCTTTAAGCCTAAAGCAATTCATTTCGTATCTCGTATAACATTTTGTTTATGTCACTTTCTCAAGCGTGGATGAGTTGTCAATGTCGAATGGACATGCGATTTAGAAAGCAGAGGGCCCAACGTCATCTTTAATGGCAGCTATAGTAAATATATATTTTCCTCTTTCAGAACCTATCCATTGGACCTCCTAGATTGCAGTCATATTTGCCTTGTACTGTGCAGGGATAGTCTCAATTTGTTTGCGTAGCACCTATGTTTTATGTAAAGCGTTCCTAGACAAATAAATAATGTCAAAATCCAATAATACAGGAATTTTTTATAATAACTGAAGAATGGAACTTTGTTTTTGTGAGACAATAAGCAATTTTTGGATAACCAAAACCGAAATAAAGCCAAAATCAATATCCAATAATATTTGTTACAATATTTCCTCAAATGCGTGTGCTTAAATCTCAATTTATGAGAGCTGTCATCGGCTAAAAATGTTGAAAATAATCCTTATTCATCCTTCGCATCCATTATTTTATAAGAAACCTACACCCTCACCTTCAATTGACTGGCGTATAATGTATTCCATATTTATGTTTCAGTTGAAAATGTTAATGATTAATGAATCTGATATAAAAGATTTTATTTGTTCACTCCATCTTGTGTTCATTCTATTATTTGTTTTTTTTTGTTTGCACAATATTGTACAAATAACTTTGTGTAGAGATACGTCAAAATGAATAGCTACATAGTCCCTAAAAAATCTTGAACAAACGACATTACAGAAAATCTGTGGTTAGATTCCATTAACCGTTCAAAATCGGCTGGTTATCGATTTCTCTGGTTAACTAACCAAACCACTGATTCTCTGGTTAATATTTTGCTGAACACACACATTCGCTGATTACCAACTGGAATGATTAAAGATAACCAAGATTGAACAAACCGGACCTTATAGCGCTAGCTGCCAGGGCGATCGGCTAATATTTTTAATTCCATCTGAATAATTAGAGTATAAATACAACATGCGTTTGTAGGATGTATTTACCTATCTACTAGTAAAAAGTCATATACCTACCTTTTTAAATTTTTCTGACCTTCGGTTAGAGCGACATTCGGTTATTGTCACCATTTAAGCCCGGTCCCTTCACCGTCGTTATATCCGGAGTTCACTGTAAATAGTTGGCGCTACAAATCCATATAGAGCCCTAGCTACTTTCCTACCTGCTCACAAGCGCAAAATAATGTAGAACTGTTTCAGTTATTGACATTATTGGATCCTCAAAGGTTAATTTCACTACGAGCTATTTTTCCACAACATTGCATGTGAATAGCTCCGCAAAGTTAGCAGAAAAAAAAAACCTACGTCTAGGTGTTAAAACGCATTCTTCCGAGACGTGATGCCGTTGATCTATATACGTATCCAACTGTATGTTCATGTTAAGCTGCAATTTGAGTCTTCTCAAACAGCCTCTCATAAACAAAACAAATTACAAAAGGCACACTTCTATTTAGGGAAACTTGTCCCATTAAAAGAATGCAAACAATAAATGAAATATTACTGAACCAATAATATTAATCAATAATTATTACTTAACATAACAACTTCCCTTAAAAAGAGCACATAGCACTTAGTATCAAATTATAAACAACTAACATCCCACATGGACAGGGACACATGGATGTCATTAGAAAAACCCTCTCACAGCCGGCACTCGTACTCCATAGAATGAACAAAAAAAACATTTACCAAGTGGGAAAGCCAGTTCCGTCTCACCTCAATACACAAAAATATAATTTAACTTTAAAGAGAAACAGAATCTATTACATCAGCGCCGTCCAACGTACCTACGTAAAATTTATAAAACAGAAAACATAACCAACCTACTCCCAAGAAGTGGTTCTTGCAAAAGTGTTCCTTCCGCCACGGCATGGAGCACAGTGCACAGTTCCCGCTTTTTATTTTGAAGTCCAGAGTTTGTGCTCGGTTCTTATGTTTTGTTGGGCTGCTGTCAATGCTGCGCCATGGCGCTCGGCATCGAGATTCGAGATACCTCATGCTCAACACTTTACAGTCAATTCATTATTCGCTGGCGTACGGTATTAGATACGAGTACTGGCACACAAAGGTCTGTGCTGTACAGTGAGGCAGTTAAGCGTATCGTGTAGATGCGGCTCTCTTTCTCTCGGCCAAAACGTCATCCATCTGTTGTGTCTCGCTATACTCTCCGTCTCCATAGTCAGCCAGCAGCCAGCTGTTTACGATTTGTTTAGTATTCCAGTTGTAAAAGTATCTCTTTGGATACTTTTTCCGTTGTGTTCGACGAGTATCACGTTCACGTAGCACGTAGGTACTATCTCTCTCCGCAGCCAATGTGTATCCATATGGGGGTAGACCACAATTCAAAACAAGTGAGTCAAGTTAGTCAGTTGGTTTGTGTCTTGCGAGTACGGTATAACTTCGGCCGGTGGTATATCTCTGACAAACACTTGTGCCGCGATAACGAACATCTTCTTCTCCTTTCTTTCGTAACTTTCTTCGCGCAATTGTGTTTACCTCGTTTTCACAATTCACAATTTTTTTTTTTATTTCTTGTACTCGAAAATCGCGGAATTCCCTATATGCATTTTTGGAATACTTTGGAAAATTACAAAAAAAAATTATATATATTAATCGCAGTCAATCCCCCCTCCCACCTTAAGCCGAACACGAATACGAAAACAAACGAAAACAAAAAATAATAAAGTTATTAACGATTAATTTGCGGTGCAGCTCGGACCGAAGCTTGGACGACGCGAGGTGTTTTTTGAATTGAATAATTCTTTCGTTTTATGCGTTTTGAGTTTTTTTTTCCGGAAGTCGACGATTTCAATGCCTTGTGTATGTCCCTCGCGTTCACTACTTCCGTTTCAATCAGCCGCGCATCGAATAAGCGCAACGAATACGCGCAAAACTGAATTTTAGTGAATTCTCTGATATAAGCAAGTGAAATATCCTGAATAAAGTGGAAATATAGATCGAAGCTAGTTGAAGTTGAAAAAAGTTCATTGAATTCTTGTGAAAAGTGATGGTAGTGTTTTTTGTTTTATTTTTAAAAAAAAATATTTAAACGGCAACACTTAAATGGATATCAATTTCACAGACGGCACGTTTTGGATAGCCGCTCGTGTTTGGGTAAATTGCGATTGCGTGTCATCGATGCATCTGTTGTTTTATTAACGAAAACAAGGATTAAATAGAGAAAATAAAATCGGAGAAGGTAGCTTCTGAGCTATGACCAGATGGTGTTGGTTGAGTCATATTATTGAACATGTTGGATGAGTTGAGTAGGGAATTGGGTTACGGTAGCGAGGAATTTGATCTTGTCGACAGGGACCATGTTGTATCGGAATGGAAAATTACTTAGTCTTGCTTAAAGGGCGTGTACTGTTTTCGTAAAAATGTCGATCTTTACGTTTTAGAAATGACATTGTAGTGATACAGAAGCCCAAATAACGAGGTCCCGACATATCCAAGAAAATTGGGAAAATTATGAATCCTTCAACTGCATATAAATAGCGGAAAAGAGGGCAAGTTAAGTGCGACTCAGTCGTGATCCTTGTGATCCTACCTATACCAGCAGATATTGGCTTTAAAATGGTGAAAAAAAAAACGCTTTTAACCATATCTTGCTAAGAAGTACCAACAGCCTGACAAAGTAGGCATATCTATAGGTTAAACTAGATTAGAAACAGAACTTATAATTTGTATAGCTTTTGTACAATTTAGAAGAGGGATCAAAAGTCAGTTTAAGTCTGGCGGAACTGTACTATATAAATCGGCTTAAACTTTTACTCTATTCAAAACGTCCTTTATTATATGTGCAACTTTGTGTCTTTAAATGATCTCAAATAAGTTCTTTAACACTCTTTCTCTCTACTTTACCCGTAATAGTCGTTCGTAACAAAAAAATACATGCGGGAATTAACCAAAGGTAATAAGCCTTTAATTTGCTCTGTGTTTTATAAAAAATTCGGCTGAAATATCGGCGTAGTTTTTCGCTAAAAAAGATCGTAACCTATGTCGATTCACTTTTTGCTCAAAGGCTTCCCTAGGGCTTAACCATGCAGAAAATAAATTTTTGATGTCTCCAAAAGTTGCAAAATGTGCTGCTGGAAGCCTGACCATGTATGTATGTATGTAGCGACCCCAAATTGCAGGTTGAATTAGTAATTAAATTAAATCATAAATCCACTTTACGACAAAGGGCTGAAAAGTTTTAAGTTTATAAAGCTATCTTCCGATGGTTTCCTTCGTTTCTGCAAGACCAATAATTGCTTTCTGAACAACATTTTCCTTTTAGTTATTACGCACATTGCACATTCCGGTGTTTCGTCACCTCATAGACATAGCCGGGACTCGAGAAAGTCGACTAGATTTATTTGATTCAAAGTGTACCTATCCATCGTACCAATGTTATTGAAAGGGACGTGTAACTCGTTGGTCAGAGATTTTGCGAGGGGTAGGTAGGACAGTAGAATACAATCCCTAGGTGTTTTTTGCTCAATCCTGGACTTCAGAGCTCGGTAATCAAGCACACTAACCACTAAGCCCAAATGTGGTTTTTCGAAGAATTTTCTTATTTGGTTGTCGAGAACTGTAATCCAAGTGCCAACAGAAAAGACTGGTGACTCCTTTTCTGTGCGTCAAAGTTTGCAAAGTCGTGCAGAATCTTATATTGGTCAAGTTCTGATATTTTTACTAAAAGAAAACAAATCATTGTCCTTTTTTTACTAAAAATGGACTCCAACAGTTCTCTTTATATCTTATAGACCATCTCCATATATATCCATATCCAAGTCTGTTCAATTCTTGCAAAATTTAAGGTAGATACTAATCTTGATGTAGGTACCTATTGATTTTTAAAAAGCCAATTCCAATGATCAAACCAACAAATATTGATAATAAAAATGTACTTTAACGATTTTCGTAATTAAAAGAAAGTGTCCTCTTTAATGTGATTGGAAAAAAGTGTACAATAAGACGTGATATTTTGGCACCACTTTCTTGCTATACCTCTTTGCTCTTATTTTTTTAACTCATTTTTGAAATGTTGGTAGGTATATATGGTCCTGCAAATTCAAGGCAAATGCGTTGTTCGTTCATTTTGATATTGGGTATTTTCTACCACATATATTTTATGGGATATGTCTTCTTTGGGAATGCAACCAAGTTGTCTTTTAACGCAAAGTTTTAATTTTTACCTAGGTATTAATTTAGCGAAGTATTTGTCTGGTCTGTGATATTTGTCACTAATGCGATGGATTATAGTGACGATTGTCACAGATCTCAGCTCAACTAAAAGCTGTTCCAAATCAGATGTGTGCCTAAGCCTAGAGAAAGGTGAAATATCAATGTTAGCAGTGACTTAGCATTTGATTGAAAATTTGTGAACCAGTATATGAAGAGTTGTTAGCATTATCTAAATCCCGGCGAGAATATGTGATCTTAACACTTGTAGTTAAATCATACTCGTTGTGAATGAAAGCTTTATTTCTTCATACTCCTCGACTGATTCAATTTCCTTTGAGTTGGCAGCTCTGCTGGGTCCTGCGAAAGGGGAAATACATATTCTCCTCATTTTTGTCATGGATGTCATCAACGCATTCCGTATTTTTTGAAAATATAGGGAGGCTTTTGCCAATTCGTTAAAATTCTATAGTTCCAGACGTCAAAATATCCCTCTCCTAATAAATTTTTTATGGATTATCTCATGCATTTTTTGATGAGCTGCTAAATTGTTGAGAAGATTGGAGGAACACTTAAAAATGTGCAGGAACTTGTTTGACGCACGTTTAATCATTGGAAGCATACAAACTTCGAAATACTGCCAATCGTAATACGTGCTGAGACAAACTATGCGGGCAATTTTAATTTATCAAAAGTCAGCGCCTTCTGTCTCAACGTGCTTTTTAATTTTTATTTTCTTCGGAAGTGTAGTTCACGGGTCACTGTATTTCCGGCAGTTAATCTTAAACTAGTGATTTGAAGAATGTAGGGTCCGAACTTGCTTTCGTAAGCTTCTTCTGTACAAGTCAAAGTTTGGACAAGTTTAGACAAAATCTATACGCTAAAGTGAAGCATTTTGCGGAATTACGTTTCCGTTTCTAAACCGAAGTGTAGGCCTGTCTGCCTTGTCGACTTACGCCTTTAGGGTGTATGATTGAAAGAAATCGCTATGCCAGATTTTAAGGGGTAAACAGTGGATCTTCTTGAACAATATAAAGGCTTATCGAAGTTCCTGTAACTAATTTGCCATTCCGGTCTTTTCGCTTTCAGTATCAATTTGATTAGCGCGTTCCTTAAAGTAAGAAATAAAGGCTTATTATTCAAGCTTAAGTAACTGTTTTCCTATCAAAATTGTATAAGGGGTATTGGGAAGCGAGTACTTTGAGACCTAAAGGCCTCCTTGAAAAGCTTGCCGGATCATTATTTTGGCTCAAAGTGTATAGCATCTTCCACACATGTGATTTTAAATATTCCCATTTAAACGTCCTTTCGTATCTACGAGTATAAAACTTAAAAAGACTTGGCAAACGCAAGATTACTTAACAAACGTAAGGGTTTTTTTTTTGTTGAATATCGCATGCGAATAGATTGGCTTTCAAATTAAAGTATTGAACTTTTATTTTGGTTGTTTGAATTTGACCAAATTTCACGACGCGGAAGATTACACTTCATCACGTTCAGCTTTACCTACTCTCTTCCGGAATCGATTTAACGACACGTGTTGCGAAAGCATTCCCGAACGTGATTTTGAGAATTATTTCATCAAGCTCAAATAAAGTTTGCAATGGATGATCACTTTGGTGGTAGGATTGCTTAAAAACAAAGCTTAATAGATCATTGATATATGACAGCGTGAAGTAAAGTTGGGGATCCTTCAAAAAAAAAATACTGCCTCATAATGAATGTGCCAAGATGCAAGCCATGTGTTGTAAGAACTAAATTACCACGTTTCGCCTTTAAGAACTTTAGGTAGGTGTACGGAGTCATCATTTACTTATGTAACTATCTTTAAAGATGCAAAAGACTTGATTAGAAAGGTCAGCATGGCTAAACAATAAGGCGTTTATATTGATCTTTAAGTGGCCTCTACCCAAAAATCGAGTAAAAGTGGAAAAAATTATATTTTGTTTCTCTGACTGATAAATTATTACTGGAGCGATTGAATTGAAACTGAATGCAGAGCATGGAATGAACAGAGCCAAATTTGGAACCCTTGGAGAACCAGCGATTTTGCTGATCTTTAAACGGATTATCGATCGAAGATAGTTATTCTATCGATCGTCGGAATTTATTAACAATGTGAGAACAATATTATATCATACCTACCGATATTATGATGCTGTAGCTCGATACGATCATTAAACCTATGTTTCGTTATGTTAATTGATTCCAAATTGTAAAAATCACTTGCAGAACTGATCATGGCATGATCAGTTGAAAAATAACATAGATCTCTATGGAAATAACTAACTGTTTAGCAAGAAAAAATTGTCCGGGATTGTCATTGTCGCGATGCTCAATTGGCATTTTAAATATCTCGAAAGCTGACGAATTTATTCGAGCCTTGTTTTTCAAACGACTTTGGCATGGATTTGTTAGTGCAGATCCAATGAGTTAAGTGCAAAGTGTGACCCGACGATTAATCGAAACGATCAACCTTTGTAGTGCGACAAGATCACTAAATTAACGGTTCGCTTCAACAAAAAAAAAAAAAAATCGTTGCAATATGATCTTATCGACGATCGTGATCAAAGAAAGATATTGCTGTGTTCAGAATTAAACTACATTTATTCAAACTAAATTTGACAAAGGTTTTTGTAGCTTTCTCAACAGTCGTACTCGACTCCTTTTAGGTGATCGACAATCCAAATTGTTCAGATTTAAGATCGAAGTTATGTACGTTCGTTGGCAGATCGCCATGATCACTAAAGTAAAAGCCCGGTCAGAGCACTCCTACAATCGTTTCCATATTGTTGATATGATCAATTGACAAAAAATATTGATATTGTCGGGTGTTCTGATGGATTCTATACATACAAATTCCCATGAGCATCATTTTCAATGGAAGGTGGCAGAGATATTTTGAGACCGCTTCAAAGTAGCAAATATCTTGAGGTTTTTTTTACATTTTTTTGAAAGTCACATGAAGCACAAACCTTCTGATAAGACGGACATTGAAAATAATGATTTTGTGGAGTCTCGAAAACTCTGGCGAACAAAATTGTTGGATTGTGAATTTAAAAAATGTGATCGTTGGGTGGGATAGCAACTGCTTTCGTAGCTCGATAGATTTTTCTGTGGCGGCTAGTTTCTTCTAAATAAAATAGTTTTATTGTTATTAGACGATGCCTACAACTAAACCCAATGTCTTGTGGATGACAGTTTCCAGCACGATCCTATTATTAGTTGTGTATAAATTTCAGTCACCTAAATCGAGTGGATCGGTTTCTGTGGGAAATTTCCTTCTTTATTTGATGATTATTTTAATTTCTGAGTTATTTGACAAAAATTGTAATGGTACCTTGTCATCGCAGGTACAGAGCTTTTGTCTGTTATAATTTGTCTCTGTGCAGCTGCCTTAATAAAACGGGTCTGCGTGCACATGACGCTCCAGGACTCAGTCGTAAAACTGGGACTGTGCTCGAATAAATTATTTAGTTAACTTTGAAGCCCATCATAGTTTTCTCACTTTCTATGTGTTAATACCATCCAAATCGACTCAGTACTTTTCGACCCAGATCAAGGCAAACAATCGTCAATTTGAGGAAACAATATATGACCGGCAGAAAGCAATTGAGTCTTGTAAATGCTTGCATACATAATGATTGACTTTCGCTGTCAAATTCTCCATTTCAACCGAAATGCATGTAACAGCAGGAGTCTGCTGCATTTCGAGGCCAAGCAAATTTTCTGTTTTATCTGCTGCCAAGCCATCTCGCCATCCACTTACTTTCAAGGCAACTCACTCTTCAATTGAATTGTAAATCGCTATCGCGACAGATTAATCCCCGTGCCCTCAATTAATCTAAAGCATGAACTCACCACAGACCACCTTGAGTGTAAGTTGTTTTTCTCAATCCAGCGCCGGCAATGTGTCCCCAAAAAAGGGCTCTTATCGACCCTTTCGTAACTACAAAATCACCTTGACCCCCTTGCCAATCGCATCGAATGTTGCCAAACCATAGCCAACTCGTAATCGCAATCGCATCCGAATCAAAACAATTTAGTCGCACCTGACTGAATGTCATCAACCCATTACAAAAAAAATATACTTTGCACCGCCAACAAGGTGATTATAATATCTCCCACAGAGATTTTCATTGTCAAAAAAAAAAAAAAAAAATAGTTAGCGAGAGCGACAATCGCGATTGAGTCCACTCCATACGTTCGCAACTAAACACGACTTACAACGTCTCTCTCGGCGCGGTACAGCCATCCCAAGGTTATCTAGAACATGAGCAGGTTGCCTGTAGGGATAGCTTCTACTTAAAGTCGATGTGGTATAATATTTTCCAACTATCGCAATGAATATTAATTTGAATGTATTAATTGTTTTAATTCAGCCCTCGTAGGCAATCGCGAAATAGCCGGTGAAAGTGGTATCCGCCATCAAATCAGCTCAGTATGGGGAAATACTCGTACGAGTGTCTCGCGGTTGCGAAAAGTCGCTATTCTTAAGTTTTTGGTCATCCATCGTCATAATTGCGTTCGCTATTTGTTTGTCTTCCATTTTTAGAAACATGTATTTACCACCTATGAGGTAATCGCACAAATGGAGTGAGCATTTTTTTATTAGGCCAGTCGGTTGATGGAAAAAGTAAACCATGACCTGATGCGGCTATAATTTCATTTCGAGTATAAATTTTATTTCGGATTCGGTGTACAAAAATTGTTTTGATTGCAATTTTGTTTGGCGCACAACTTGTGTCGAATACAGTTTTGTGTAGAGAAATGTAATTAGAAATTAATTTTCTGCGTGATTTTATTCAAAATCGCTGAACATTAATCATACTTAGAGTGGATATTAGTGGTTGTTAAAATGAATGCTAAAAGAGAAGGCAATTTCGAGGGGATTTGGTTTATTTGCAAACATTTTCATGGGAGAGTGTTAAACCGAAAAACAAAATTCAAAGAAAATAGCTTGACTTTGGATAGGTGAACTTTAAAATGATAAATTATATTTGTGCAGCCTATGACAGGCTATATGTGGTCACGTAATGGACCTTAATTGGTCCAAGCGAATCGCCGTTTAACCTGTGGGAAGGCAACACCAATATTTCATCATCCGATTGCTTCAGGTCAAGGGTAGCCATTTTTGGAACTACTTGAGCCCGCTGCCATTTAACCGTAGTTTACAACTTGTGACGCAAAAACCTGTGATGCGGTAATTGTAGTTCCCTTTGTAGAAGGTTGGGAGAGAAAAAAAAAAAACTCGATGACCGCTTGGGATGAAGGAAGTTTATTGACTCAAAAAAACTAGTGTAGGTTGTATACAATTTATAATTTTTTAAAGCACGGTAACAGAAAGTGAGTTCATGGTAAATAAACATCGGATGGATCATCCGATCGTGCAGGCCAATCGTAGTTTTTTCTTAGCGTTTTTTTATGGTAGAGCAGCAAATGATTCGCATACACAGTGGGTGCCATAATTAAATGGACTGGTTTAAATTATTTCCACTACACCTTCTTAGCCAGAGTTGTGCACCTTTCCATTGAGCATCTTGAGGTATTTTGCATTGTGTAGGCTCAAATATCTTACAGCACTAGCTACCTGAGCCTTCGGCAAATCAATATTTTAATTTTATAGACGAATTAATTTATAGTCAAAATGGCTTAGTGGTTAGTGTGTTGGTCAACTAAGCGAGGAGTAGGTTCAGTCCCCGAAAAAAACCCAAATACCATATTCATTTTTTTTCCACTGCGCCACCTCTTGCGAACGTCTGACATACATCCGAGAGTATAACTGTCGTGAAAGATTGAAGTAGTTGAAAGAGCTTCTCAATTATCCGTTTGGACTCGGCATAAAATTGTTGATCCCTTCTATTTGTCACAAAAAAAGAAGAACTTACACAAAACGAATGAATGTGCGGAGCTCGGCCTAGACTTCCTACGGACCTGTTGCGCCAACTATTTTTTTATTTTTTTTTAGTTGAATTCTGTAATATTTGCCCCACAAGCACTTGTTAAACCTTCACGACCTTAGAAACGATTTCTGTGGAGTCAAGTACAAATATTGTAAATAGACAACATGTTCACTTGACCTTATGTTAACTGACCCGAAAATATACCCATATATCGTACCTAGTTTATGCAGTCAAATTTGTGTTGCAATAATAGGCGTTTTTAATTCTACCCGCATGATCACGTAATATTGTTGTAAACCGTGTAAATCAATGATCTATTTAAATCATGTGGGCAGAATAAAAAAGGCCTATTAAAACATTTACGGAGAAACTGATTGATAAATTAGTCAAAGTCGTGCATGACGTTGGAATTAAATTTAGTTTCAAAAAACTGCCTTAAAACAATCCAGCAATTCTGTGCCAATAGTATAGTATTGTGTAGAAGTCTTGCATGACTATCAGACTTTTTCTTAGAAAATGTCTTGGAATGAGATTAATCTGGCCTAAGTCTGTTTAAACTTCTGGTTGCGGACGTCTTATTTTCAAGAACTCACAAAAAAATTAGTTATCATCACAGTGAAATCTTTCTCTGTCAAAAATTATCTACCCCTTAAAAACTAATTCAAATGAGTTAACATAGTGGTGGTCGTGCACGACTAAGCGCTTAGTCAAGGCCGTACAATAAATTTAACTAGTTGGAACACACTGTTCAAAAGTTAAACTCTCGGTTAAAACGAAGCCAAAATGTGTGGAAACAGATGGTCGTGCCTTACCACTGGAGATCTAAGCAAGAGGGTTTACATAAATTGTGACAAGTTACATTGAGGTTCGATCTCTTTTCGTTTGAAAATGGTACGGTAGTACACGACTGACAGAGTTTGTATAAAAAGTTAAATATCACTGAGATTCGTTTCGTAATGTTTTTTTTTTTTAGCAAGTCCGAAATACCTTGAAAACAGTCATTGTCGCGCACGACTAACCTGTGGCAAAAGGTCACAATGAATATTGATGTATCATTGCAATTGGATCTCTTTTTATTCCAAAATTTTCAGATTTCTAAGATCAAATGCAAATTCTTCGGCTGGCTCAAAATCAATCATATTCTCACTGCATTCTATCTATTTATCTATATCGAGAAAACTACTCCATTGAAAAGCGCAGAATCCAAAGTATCTTAGTAAATTCAATTACCGTCGCAATTTTCTGCTTTTCAGTTCGTAAATAGTTTCTGTGGAAGCGCTAACTGCCGAAGTTTATTCTACAGAGCTATTTTGGTTACTCCCTCGGTCGTGCACGACTAGATAGTTATTACTTTTATTTCATAGAAAAAGATAGGTTGATACAATATTATACAGTTTTAAAGTCTATTTTATGTTTGGTCATTATTGGCCGTCTAACAGTCGTGCACGACTATAGACTTTGTTTGCTTTGCTTACGAAAAATTACGACGAGAAAAGGGTTGATTTTCCAGAGCTTTATCAGTTGTCGTTCCGTTGCTTAGATCTTACCACTTAATTTTAGTTAAAACTTGTGCAAGCACAAAATTGTATACGTAGATGCTTTCAATTTATTCGTAACTAATTTTGATTGATCATCTACTACTTCGAACATTCACTTACTAAAATAGACGAAAAGATGAAGCAAAAATAAAAATAAAAATACCTAATTAACTCCAATCCCGAATGACCCCTTACATAACATGTTCCGCCTCAGTCTATAGTTAGGAGCTAAAGCTTACCCGTAGATTGCGTAAACTCATTCAACTTTAAAAGGTTCAATTTATAGCCTCAACCGAATGACAATCGCGCCTGAAACAAAACTCATTCCAAAAGTATAAACCAAAAAAAAAAAAAAAATTGCAAACAAAGAACATTGACAGATGACACGACGAAGCATCGAACAAATTTACGACAGGCGATAGTTTATTATGGCGTGTGCTTAATCACTGCGGTGATGCGATTGAATAACAAAACCACTGACAATGGCACGCAATCGTGACATCATTTATTTCATTTTTAACAGGAAAATTGTTTAAAAAATCCACGCAAGTGTTGCAGTTTTAAATAAATGTATGAAAAAAAAGTGCCAGCAAAAAAATAGTACACCACGTCTTCTGTTCACAATTGAAAAAGGATTAAATTACCCTCATCACACACCAGCGGATTTAGTGTATATCACTTTTCCTACTGTATGCACCGAGAAATAATACGGAATAGAAACATGTTGAAAAAAATGCAATTTGCAATTAACTACGTAAGACTTGTAGATTGTTGTGGCTGAAGGAAGTCACGCCACAACGCACGTCTTGAAAAGAGACAACAAATTAAAATCATGAAAGAATCGTCAGAAAAAAAAACATCTCTACACACAAGACAGGATATTATTCGTTATTGTTCTTCTTTTATCCATTTTCAGTTACACACTCTGTCTTTATTGTTATAAAGCGTATACGTAGATACGGGGTTTCTATTTTTTATTTATTTTTTTGTTTTAATTTTCAAAGAACTCGCAGTAAACAAGAAATACAGTCTACGGTCGTTATGGAAGGATGGCTTTAATGGCATGTTGTATCCTTTCCTATTGTGTCTGTGTGGCTTGTATTCAGACGAAAATCTAAAATTCACTGGAAAACAGTTGGCCTCTACCACTGTTCGTGTCGATGCTCCCTCTCTCTCCCTCTGTTGTTGTGCAAAAACATCATTTTATTTAAACGAAAATACAATCAGCAGTGAATAATGGCAATCTCACGAGTCTCGGTGAAGGTGAATTAATGATGTTTGAGAGAAGGTTGATAACTAGTTTTGAGGGCAATAGCATGCCAATTACGACGATTGATACAATTCAATTGAAAGCGGATACTTGTGGGTGATACGTGATCGAAATTGTAAATCAAAATCATGGAGGGGGTGCCTCTGACAAAATGTGGAACGTATTTTGTGTGGTATTCAAATCAGTGGTAGAAATATCACCGCCAACTTGAATATGTCATTGTTCAGTTTCTTTTTGGTTCATAGTTCTTATGGGTTGGTTTTTGCGGCTTCTGTATGTAGGTCTTCGTCTTTGCGAGACTAGAAAGATGTCAGACTAACATGGCAGTCCTTATTGTTAATGATTTCGCAGCAAAAATGGTCGGAACCCGCTCCCTCATTTCCCCGCTATCGTTGGAGAAAAAAGTGCCTGCCGCTTTTATTTTTATCTCTATCCATACGACTTTATCTATCTGGAGCATTCGGCCAAATGATGTTATAACTAAAACCATTTGCTGGAAAAAAAACTGTTTGAACTCTCCCTACCACCGCAGTCTCTTTTTATTTTTTTCATTAATACTAAATACTTTCAAAAATTGGCATAACAACAAATTCCGACGATAACGAAATCAGGGGTTACAGTCTCGCATTGCAACTGATAAACTGAATTTAAAATCGAAAATCAAAATATACCACGTAATAGCCGGCGCAGGGACATAAGTCCACGAGACATAAGTCCATAATGGACTAACGTCCCACTTCGGTGGGACATAAGTCCACTTTTTCATTATGGACTTATGTCTCATCGAAGCGGGACATAAGTTCCGAAATTGTTTTGTCGAAGATGGGACATTAGTCCCAAATTTCACCATAGATAATAATTAGCAAAACGTCGTGGATCTCCAATAGGCATCGAATACTTAAAATTAGGCGCACGCCAGTTGCTACCATTGTATTATGAAATGTGTAAGGGGGGGCAGCATGCCCCCCTGCTTGGGTTTACTGTTGGATTACAGGGTGGGTGCGAGGTATTTTACTTATATTTTTTTTGAATTTTAAAATTGTTGGGTGGGACATAAGGCCCAATATTTTTGCTTGGGACTTATGTCCCGCTTCGATGAGACATAAGTCCATAATCAAAAAGTGGAATTATGTCCCACCGAAGTGGGACACAAGTCCATTATGAACTTATGTCTCGTGGACTTATGTCCCTGCGCCGTAATAGCCAAAGAATCAAAGGATTTATTTTACTTAATCCGGACATTTATGTCACGCGCGGGACGTAGTTTAGTGCGCTGCTGTCTGGAAACTTGCACGTAGCTTTACTTTATAGTGAAACTTGTTATTATCTCGCTTAAAATGTTCGTAGCCTTTATGTTAAAGGAGTCATACTGAAACAAGCGCTGATGGAAGTAGCATTGCTGAGATTTGTCGTGGGAACCGAAACTAGTGTCAAAGCTAAGTTGTTAGTCCTTAACTCGCCCTTGTACTAACACTTACCTAAAGTCTTGAGATCTGATCGAAGGTGTATAGGAGCGTGAATACAAGCTGCTGAAAGTATTAAAATACTTAAAAAGTGTTGGAAAATTTTGTGACCGGACCCGACGATAAACTCTATAGAAACTATACTTTCCAGTATCAGCACTTTATGATATCCTAGATCCGAAAGGAGGGCTAGATAAGCGCCTGAAACCATCGTTTTCAAAAATCAGATTAAAAGGGGCCCGAGCCGAAAAAATTAAATTAAATGCTAATATAGCAAAAAAAAAATAAAAAAACAGAGCAACAAAGACATTAAAAATTTTAACAAAAAAACTTATTTATTCATCACGAAACACTTAAACTGGAAAAGGCACCATTTCATTATTTTTCAAAAAGTGGTTTCCAAGGGTCCTGAGGCTCAAAAACGGGCCAAAATGCAACGCTGCCTGGAACTATCGGCAATTGGTGGGGCCAGTAGGTCAGCCAGCACTTCAACTGATGGACATTCAATTCCTCAGAAAAATCCTACCTGATTATCTTCTGACCAAACTTTAATGAAAGTCAAACAAAAATCTAAGAGTATTAAGCGTCAAATAAATACAATAGCATTATGTGGACTTAAGCTAATGTCAGATATGGAAAAAATTCTTTGAATTGTGCTTCTTTTTATATTTTGGTGGCGACTTGCAATATCAATGTAATCGAAGGTTTGCTTAAGCTGACTTAAATTGGCTTTCTCCCATGCGGTTCAGTTCTGGTTCGTTCTTAACTGACATGTAAATGCTTCTCATTAAATTGTACGTCCGTCCCAATAATTGAAGTTCTAAAAACGAATGGTTGTGAGGAGTTTGTTGCCTATTAATTTTCGAGAAGGGTTCATTTTTCAATATTGTCATCAACTGTCGGCACTGGTTGTCCGGGCTTCGAGTTTACTTCTCCGCTTCTATTCAAACCGACAGCTAAGGAAAATTGCACAATCACTTCAGACTAAGGAGAAATTCGACACGACTTTTCAGTTGCGAAAATCAGAACACATAAGTGAACACGTTTAAGTTGGTCGTGTGACTGATTTTGATGTGGAAAATCCGAAAATGCGCAACTACTCTTAGCGTATTGTACTACTTGGCGAGATTTTCAAAAGTTGAAACCCTGAAAAACTGCGAAATTTATAGTTTATTCCATTCGCTGTAACAAACATACTTCAACTATGGTAGGTACCAGTGGCGTCTCGTCAGGGTGTGCAAGGTGTGCATTGCACACCCTGATCTAACCAAACAAATCACTCATCGAACACTCAAATAATAATAACACACATAAATATGATGTGCTCAATTACACTTACACATCCCATAAAACCTCCATCACACAGCCTACTATAATAAAACTCATATTCATCCTTCCTAATTTTTCTTTCAAAATTCCTTCATCGTTGAGAAACAAAGAGAAAAACAATAAACTCGCACGAAATCTGGCTGTGCACGTATTCATCAAATAAATTCATCCAACTCCGAACTATATACCTTCCTTCAGCTACAAGAATTCATCCCCATCGTCATTCGTCACCCGGACGCCGTACCTGCTACCTGCTAATGTCGCTTTACTTTGATGAACTTGTAGTGAACTCGTGCACTCGTTTTCAGTGCACACGGAATATTCATTATTTTCTTTTGTTTTGTTCTGTTTCCGTAAAGCGTCATAAGTCAAATATACATGCAATACATCGACGCTCGTGCAAAAAAAAGGAGTGCACGACAGTCGACCGCGATGAATGAATGAACGAATTTTGCCTTTCGTTTAGGTAGTATAAGTGGCTGCAGTTTCGTGCGGTGCTTTTGCTTCTTTTTTTTTTTTGTCCTATTATTAATTTGAACAATGGAGTTTTTTTATTGTTTTTTTTCTTATTTTAATTAAGAAAACATAAAATAAATCCGTATTTTTATAAAATAAATAATTTGAAAGAATTGCACACCCATCTAAGTAATTCACGCGACGCCGCTGGTAGGTACCTACTACGTAAAACTGAAGGTAACCCGATTCGTTAAAAAAGTTCGGGAAAGCTAAAGGCGTTGGGTCCTAGTCATAAACTAGACCATCGCGTGGTGAGTTTAAGTAGGAATTGGTATAAATTTCAAGGACTTGATTATATCTGCAATCTAATGATCAGTCACAAAATCGATAAATACAAAATAGGCTTTCACTCGATGCGATCCCATTGATCAGCAACGATCATGTAGACTATGCTAATAGGTTCAAACTCCTTCACGACACAATTGAAGTTTGATCTCGCCTCTTCCACGCTTATATGATCATTGTTTTGTCAGATTCAAAACACAAAGTTCAATTTATGACTAACTTTGCATCAACTCAAGCGAATAATCAGACGCAAATTACACACTTGAGGTCATCAAGTCGGCACAGACACACTTGTATACGAACGTAATTAATCTGATTTTGCCGATACCTACAGAGTATACTAATGATTCTGTTTGTATACCTTGCTTATATGTATCGGAAGTATTTACCAGTTTAACTATCACTCGACAGCAGGTAGGATCTGATTTTTACTCGCCTCTGTGATAAATAGCCGATCGTGTAGAACTTCGATCTATGGATAGAAAGTTACCGCAACATTTGTTTAACCGACTGCAAGTTCGAATAGTCGTTCTTTAAGCTAACGACCTGTTTATACTGAAGATCGGCTCAAATGTAAGTACCTTGTTCGTCCTTGATACTTTTGCTGTCAGTCTCTCGACAGACAACAGCGGTGGCAATTAAAATTGAGTAAAGCTTTTAAAAATAAACAGAAACCAAAATTTATTGCCACGGTTTGCATATTTCCAAGGTAACCATAGTATTTTTAAAAATGTTGTTTATGTCGTTTTATTACTCCATCACAAGGAAAGGGTTTGCTTGCTAACACTGAAGGTCGTGAAATACAATGATATGTATTTTGGCTTAGATCATTCGTAACCCAGTTCTCAGCGATGAAAATATCGTGATCATTAGACAATAGTAAACAAACTCCAGACCTCATTTCAGACCTTTCTCTTCCTCGATCATCACACACTGTGGTCCTGATTTGTATCTATTACTTTTTATTTTTACCTACAAAAAATAAACACGTACGTAGATCCATCAAAAGGTATCTAACTATTTACGATCAACGTAAGACCGGATGTATAAATAGCAGATACACACCTTCCATTTTGGAAGTGGATCAAGCAGCACACATCCATTGTAGCGCGGTGGCGTTTTGTTTGTTTCCCAACGGAAAGTCCCACACTCGGCGATTAGCATTTGTAGTTCCACCATCTTTTCCGTTTTTTTTTCCTAGTTATTGTTGTTGTTAAATTTTTTCCACCAAATCTCGTGCTAACAATGATTTAATACATCTCCCGTGTGGATACACGCAAAAATTCACATTTCACGTTTAAGAACCGCGAAACGAGACAGCAACAAACAGAAAAAAGTATCTCTTCAGGTGTTTTGCATAATATCTGGTTTTGGTTTAATTTTCTTTTTTTTTTTGTGTGTACCCCATCCGTGCCTGTACCTACTTCTTCCTCATGAATGTAGGTAATATTTGTTTTAAGCGCACACTATTTCTGCCACATTAATGCCGGTTCTGGTGGTAATAAAATATTGTATCTAACAAAAAGAAAAAGAAAATGTGTGCACACATACGTTATAAAAAGAATTACGGTTTGGAAATGGAAATGCAATACTAGGTATGGTATACTTAATTACCTGTGCCTTTGTCGTGTTTTTTTTTTCGCATTCATTTTGCAGAGGAATTTTATCTATTCGAAGTTGTTGTAAGCAGTACAGTGTGTGCCTTGGTGCTTTGCCACACTTGGTGTGTTTTAAATACGATATGCGCTGCACAGTCATGTACCACGGTTCGGAGGCTTGAGGTGGGGTTTTAAGGAATCTTTGCCGCATTTTGCGTTACTCTCGGATCGATGGTGTTGCAGCGAAGAGGATTATTATGTATAATGAGAGAGTTTATTGAATAAAGCCGGATAAAACAGCAGAACAAAAATCGAAAGCAATCAAATTTGGATCAGTGGAATAAAGAGGATATCTGGGATAAAGTTTTTTTTTTGTTTTCTTGCATAAAAGTGAGGCATGAGCTGATGGAAGGTATCAACCGATGTAAATCAGAACCAGAGCAGCTTGTTGAAGTCCTTTTGTTTTTGACCTCAATTGCATTTTAAAGATATAAACTCAATTAAAAAAAAAAAAAAAAAAAATGCGTCAGTTGGGTACTGACCCTGAGTAGCCTCAGAAAGACTTAAGCTCTGTTCAGACGATTGCCAGATCTGACAATATTGTCAGGTCTACAAATGAAAAAAACTGTCCCAATTGTCTGCCAACCGTGTGAATTAGCAATTTTCTACCTGACAACGTTGTCAGAAAAATTATTTGTGGGCAAACCATCTGCAAATGAAATTGTCAGAGTTTGAGACAAAACCTGGCAACCGTATGAACTGGCAATTTGGTATTGAAAGGTAGTGGGCTATAGTCAGATCATTTGCTGCTCGTTGCTAGATCATTTCTAGAACCGGCAATATTGGCAGAGGCTTTAGGTTTTCCTAGGGTAGAGCTCGATGGTGAAAATGCAACTGGATGCCTCCTTTTCGCTTGGCCCTTGGGAGGGACGCCTTCTTGACATCGCTTTATACTACCCCCTTCAGTTAACTTTTTTACGATTTGACCGGAACCGGAGGAATAATGGAATTACACTTTGATGGTGGTCATCGTCGACGGCGTTTCGGCGTCTCGTTAGCGGATCATCTGATCCCTGAAAGGTAGTTCACTCAAGGCTAACTAATAATTCAAAATGCACGTCTTGGAATCCGGTTCGAGGCCGTACATTTAACGTGAGTAAACCTCTTGGAGAAGTAGCTATAAACCTGTTGGCTTATGCTATGCCCCAAACATTGGTACCTAGTTTACAATCCAGTTTCGCATTATGCCGGCAAAATTGTTCTAGAGGTGTACTCTTAACAGCCTTCACCAGTCCATAATAGGTTTCTTGAGCTAGACATTCCGCCAAATACAATGTATACTCATACTCATTTAAGGTTTCTTTATTATTCCACATATTTCCCATTATCATTTCACAAAGTTCATCAAAACAAGTTTCTCCTTCACCAGGGATCAATCGTACCTGCGAACTTTGCAGCATCAAGATCATTTATTCAGTGTCTAATAATTAATTCCCGTGCACTCATTAACCTGAATAGTTAATAAAAATAACTACCTACTTTCTGTATCTCCATCTATCTGTTGATTCTATCTGTCTGTCTTCATCGTGCTTAATATTCGAGTTTCGATTTTCTTTATCACCTCAAATTTAGATTTCACTTTCCACACTTTTGGCAAATACAACAAAGACCAAACACATTTAAAGTGAAATAAATTATTAATAATAATTAAATATTCGTGCAGAATTAATGACCACTCGGGCACTCAGCGGATGTATTCGTATTAGCTCTCCAGTTGAGGAAGAGAGAGAAAATCAAAATATAATTATTCAAAAAACCAAATGTCACGAAATGAATCATAGTGTGGACACAAAAAAAATACAACAATTCCATTGAAGTTGTTTCATTTGCGTTTTTTTTTTTTTTTTGTCGTTATTATTGTTGTTATTACTGTAGGTAGTTTTACTTGTTTTATTGTTATTGTGTAATTGCTTGGACTTGTGGGCAATGTTCATTTTTCACTTGTTTTGTTTGCAAATTGTGAAAAACACAGGGAAACAAAACAAAACTATAACAATCAAAGCACTTTATGCAATGTTGGATGTAGTTGTCGTGTTGTGGTTGTTGGTGGATACTCCATTAGCAGTTGGTGGATTTTTACATAAACAGTTGGGGCACCCGGTTCTATAATTAGGGTAATAGGAGTTTGACCCATGTTAGATGATTTATGCAATCATTCCTACTTGGGGTGGGTATCATCGCAGATAATATTTAAATTGATGTCGTCGTAAAATGAATGTATAGTTGGTATAGTATTTTTTTTTTTTTTTTTGTTTATTTTATTTACCACCTAGTTCCAGTTGAAAACAAACTGATTATTCAAGGAGCGTTTCATTCTGTCAGATTATTTTAGCTATGACTGTAGTATGTAGCTGTTTTCGTTTTATAAATTTTTTAGCTTTCAATTTACGATTTTTTTTTTTAAATCCCCTCTGCGACTTAAAGTATTGTTAAAAAGCAAAACCTAACTAACCGATCCAAATAATTGTTCACCATAAGTTTTGTTTATATGTTCTTACGCCAACTTATGCTTTTCGTTTCAAAAAAAAAACCTAGGAGCTATAATTTTAATGTAAGTAATCGACATCTGAAAGACTGAAACTTTTATTTGTGTTTTTTGTTTGACAGCAAGAAACAAAATATAAAAGAAAACATTTGCGATTTATTTGTTTAAATACTTAGCACCGAATGCTGAAATATTGGTAATACGATTCAATTGCGTCAGCATTTGTTCATTATCATAACAGAAAACAATTAGGTTGTCTGCCTATTTGGGGTTTTAATTAGTAATATTTGCCATCACGTGGGGCAAATTTGTTTATACATAGCTTTCAAGCGAGGGGGAAGCAATCAGGTGTATTCAAGGTACTTTTCTGTGCGTATTCATGGTGAATGACAGTGTATCACAGTGTATTCAAACGAATTCGAATGCAATCACAAGTAGCAAATTTGTATTCAAGGACCACTCAAAAATATTGATTACTTCCCCCTCGCTTTCAAGTGAAAAATTAAAAGAATATGAATCAGGTAAGGAATTTAGGCAAATTCTTAAAATTGTTCATGTTCCCTCCTACAACTATGATACTTTGCACTGCAAAAAATATGTGTGTGGACTGTAGTGGAAGATGAAAATCATCACCCGATTTCGTTCGTCTGAATCTAAAGACTTTGAGTAGGTAAAATATCGTTTATTTATGCAAGGCGAATGTCAAACATTCTTAAAGAAGCATTGCGTTAAATGGCTTACATTAAGTAGAAGTAATGTGAGTACAACAACTCCCATGTTATATGTATCTTTTCTTCTTGCTCTTTTGACGCTTTAAAATTGTATTTCCTCAAGTTGAATTTTCAATTTTATATCGAATATTGTCGTAAACTCTGTGTCTTTCTCATTTATAAATGAACAGATCCAGGATAATACTCCTGGACAATGTAATCGGTGTCCACGACAAGGTGAAATGACCATACTGTGACCTTGTCTTATTGAAAACAAATGCCTTACACATCATTGCAGTTTGAATAGCAAAAAGGCATGGCGCGGTTTAATCTTTATCTTATTTCTTATTCACCGCATTCACAAAGTCACCGTATATAAAAAACTAACTAAGGTGACTTATTTTTAGGTTCAATGATAAATACAAGAAGTGATTTTAAGTTCGGCCCAATGATCAATTCTAGTGCTTCTCAACGATTTATAGCATCTTCCTCAAAAACAACTGACTTATAGTCTTCAACAAGAAACTCCTCGCAGTTCTTAAAACAAAATGAATGGACACGCATTAAAGCGCCAGCGTATTACAAGAGCAGTCTTCATCTGAAGACTACAAATCACCAAAAATACTCCATTTATATTTACAACAGCAGACACATTTTTCAAGTCGATATTCATTAGTGATTTTTGCAAAAACAAATGCAATTTGAACATCTGATATTGCTATCAAATAATTACAAAACCAGAGCATTCTCGTTGCATGTTCCATTTGCCGCGTAAAATCTAAGATCTGAAAAAGATTTACAATGTGCGAGCAGAATTATCATTTAATTATCCCTTTTTGATTTTTTTTTTTTTTTTTCTTTCATCTTCATATTTCCTTTCGAACACAATCAATAAAATGCTCTATGGTTAATGGAGCATTTCCGCACGTTAATAACTATATAGTAAAAATTTGAAGTCGCGGCTTAAAATTTAAATTGTTCACAATAACAATGACCTCCATATAAGCTTGACAATTATTATTTTCACCTTCAGTAGGTTTTAGGAAGACATAAGTATGGTTACTCATCGGCTTCTTATTTTACACTAAACTAAAAAAAAAAATCGTATATCTATCACTTCTTTACCAACTTTATCCAGAGCACCGCATTCATCGAAACCTTAAGCTACTATGTCACCTTGAATCCATTTATATTGCGCTACAACCATCTAGGCCTGTATCGTACGATTTAGCCAATTTACCAAAACTTATTTTAAATTTTTAATACAATTTCTAGATTTTTAGATCGCAGTAGCTAATTCGATATATAAAAAATAAAGTCATTCTATTTTCGTAAACTTTAAAACCTTCACATGGATGGTATCTACCCTGGTAGATATTTGAATTTTTTTGGCGAAATATCTCGGAAAGTCTGCAACTTATATTGAAACCCTTTCTACTCAGTGACTGAACTATTGAAATGTATACGATTTACTTTTTTTGATATTTATTCGCACGTTTTTATGTTTTTAATTTTTCTTACGTTGATGAACAGTTATCTACCCTGGTAGATATATTTATATTCATAAAATTTGTATATGAAAATATACAAATTGTAATAAAAATTGACAACGAAAGAAAACCTTGAACATCCACTGAAATTAAATTAGAAACAGCCGATCTTAGGTTATAGTTTATTTGAATAAATGATAGAACAGTTAGAGAAGAACAAAAAATGTAAAGCATGTAACAATTCTGACACATTGGGTCTTACTAATAATTATTTTTAACCATCACACTAAATATTTTTCTAGGTCACAATATGCAATTGAGTTCGAAAATTTTAGCGGTTAGACGGTTACGACCACTGTTATCTTTTTCTTGTTCATTTGGAACAAATTACATACTATAATCAGTGAGTACGGTGTAGGTGTATCTGTCCAAAACACATGTCTGCTTCAAATCCTTAGGCAATATATAAAGAATCGAAGAGACTTGGTGTGTATTTGCTCGCTGGGCTGATAGGAAATACACACACAAAATAAAGTTATTTCAGTTAAAAAATCAATCGATTACAAACGCAACATGCGTGATATTTTTGTGTACTTTTTATTTGGCGCACACCTCTGCATTCGGAAAACCAAACTTACATATCAGCGTCTCAAATTCGAAAATACTTCTTTTAAGATGTACAAAAAAATGTTGAAAAAAAAAATAAAAAATAATGACGAAAATTTGGGGTGTTTTTTGAAAACAGTAGCCAAATCTGTTTGTTTTTCAGAGTTATTTGGGGGGGAGGGGAAATATTTTGACCCTGAATCATAGTTGCATAGTTGAAATTTAATGTAATCAAAATAATCTTTTTAAATTTTTAATATTTTAAACAAGTAAAAATGCAAAGATAACTACACAGAAAATCTCTTATTTTTTTTTTGACAATTCATTTGTTAAGAAGCAAGAGCTCAAAATACACTACAGAAACTACAGAAATGATGAAGAGGAGATAAGGTTTTTCAAATATAGGGTGTTTCAATGCAATCTATATAACTATATAAATATGGAAGTTTTTTATTAAATTTAGGCTCACTGTTAAACCTTCCCATAACAACATATTACATAAAATATAGTATTATGGATGTTGTTAAAAAACGTTTTATTCTCTGTTGCTGTTTGTCTTTTTCCCTCGTTGGTAAAGGGAATACAGCCACTTAAACCAACCTTTAACCAAAAAAAGATAAATATGCTTACTTTTTTTTCGACTCACAGTAGTGCGAATCTGCTAATTTCCCAACAATGCAGCGATTGAAAATTCACATAGTAATATAGAATCATCAACGCACACCTTGTAGCCTAATTTGCATTTATCCAGTGCTGCGAGATGCTAAAAATTTTTCTTTTTTTTGGGAAAAAATTGATTAAATAATGTAATTCGAAGTTTTTCCTCACACTTCTTGCCAAATGCAAATTTACCAAAAAACAAAAAAAAAAAAGCATTGACCACTCGAACTGGGAATAAAACGAATTCACCGCCAAAAACGAAACAGAAATTATTACCAATTGCAACCATTATCACCACATTCTCTTCACGTATATATAGCGCTTTGTTACGGCTTGCATAAAGAGGAGTAACAAATTCAAAACCTTCCGGCGACGACGTCATGCAATAAGTTGACCACCAATCACTTTATGCCTCACACCACCGTCAGATGGCATCAGATCATGCAATTTCATTACTTTATCCAATCGAAATGGTCAATGACTTCGGGGCAAGCGAAACTTATTTTTTTTAACGAACTTATTTTATGCCTTTATTTATTTATTTTTTCCTCCTTTTTAACCAATTTCTTTGGACGTATGGTTTTCCCACTTGCCACACGCATTGCTGCCGACTGAGCTGGTGTCGGTGTGGCATATTGTGAAAGTTATGAAACTGCGGGCTATCTGACTAAAGTCTAGTCTCGGCTGTCTCTTTTTCCCTTTTTTGATGCGGGGAAAATCATTTATTTTTGACGAATGAGGAAATTCTCTCTCAATAGATACTTATGGGCTTGTTGTGTATATCTGCGCGCTGTATGAAATACAATATTTTTGTTACCAATTTCTGGCTGGGGCTGTCTGCTTGGTTGCCATCAAAGCCCGATGATTGGCATCGAGTGGTTGGGTAGACGCGTTATGCAACTTGCGAGATAATTCCCTTTTGGCATAGTGCCTGGCGACAAGTCGCAGTCGATTCTCTGATGCATGGCCGACTTCGAATGAAGTTGCGTCTGGCTTTCAACCGCACTAAAGGAGTCTTAAGTTTCAATCTGCGCGTGTAATTACCTATTATCTAACAACGACTAGATGTGGACTGTTGTAAGCAATTTTTTTAATACGCGTATCCAATGAACATGGACAAGATTGGGATTGTAATTATTTTAAATCGTTTTTAATTGAGTCATTTGTGGAGATAGGTGACAGGTTGAAAGTTGTCTTTCTGTGTTGAACTGGTGGTCCAGAGAGCTCGAACCAATTCGAAGGTAATCCTGTTAAATTAAGTCATTAGGGGTAATCCACTCGTCAATGTACGGGTGTATTTTTGTACCAAAAAGTGTCAGCGCAGTGGTTCCACTTTGTGTCTTTCCGCCTAACGAGCTCTTTGATGAAACAAATTATTTATTATTCGTGTGCGTTTAGTTAATTCGCATGCGCTTTCGGGGGCATTTAGTTTTCCTCAACAAATGGGACCTACACTGTTGACAAAATGCCCCTCAATTCTCCAAGTATGGATATAATGAACCAAAAGATCTTCAAAATAGCGATATATACTGGCGTTTTATTAGACTCAAAATCAGATCAGTCAAAAGGTCTACTAAGAACCTGTATACGACGCTATAACGTAGGTATTCTCTTTTGCGATGCCCCGGGGGCTTTAAAGCCAATTTAAACATGCGGCTTGGAAGGTCTTAGAAAGAAGAACAATCTCTTAAATTCTACCAGCATTTAAGGCAACAACCTGTATCAGATCAACTGTCTAGACTCTAGAGCTTATGCTGAATGGTTAAATAGAGAAACTTGCCCAGGTAGCGACTCTTGGTAGTTGCGAGTCAAAACCTCTCCCGGATATTAGTTGAACAAATCGGTTTTCGGTTGCAGCTGCAAATAATTATGTACAGCTGCGGATAAGCCGATGAACTGATTATTCATAAACTGATTTAAATAGGTAAGTTTGAGTTAAGCCGGTCGCTGAATAACTAATAAAATGTGGGCCAAATTCACAAGTTGGTTAATAGAAGTCATTACATCACAAGAGCCATCTACTAGTTAAATGGCCGATCACGCACATGCGTAATGTGTTCCAAAAGCAGTTGCAGTGAGTATCGAACTTGTAATGTGCGTATTGTATTCGCAGCCTGGAATTTTACCAGCGGCTCCTAGTTTACTTACCAGATTGGGTAATAATCTCCGGAAATACACATAGTCTTTCGTGGCAGACTAGGTTTTTGATTTAGAGTGCAAAAAAAAAAACCACCCATACCTCTCTCTGAACAAACACGATTTCTCGCTTGTCATAAATTCCCAGTCCACTCGAATTCCATTGCGAACAAAAATCATCACACGAGTGATTGAACCTTTCGTCACTTGCATCTACTGGGTATACGTTTGTGCAACGTAAAAAAAATCAAAATAACACTTAATCACTTCATTAGAGCGTTTGCGCACATAGGATTGTGCATTTTGTTAAATCGCGTGCGTTTACGCGAAATGAATTATTTTCAGAGTATTCAATCAAATTGACTCGCATTCCAACAATTTTTCATTCCAATGCGTGACTCTTTTAATTACTCTTTATCGAAGAGCGCACTCCTCGTTCACAAATGGAGGTCGCATTGTTCACTGACCACACTTCATACAAAAGCGCTCTATTTCTGTTGTTCCTACATATATAGTTATATGCAGTAATTTACCAATCCAATAAACCGGCTTTGACACCCACCTCCTCATGTACTTCTATCTGACTTCATTCCACATAACTACACAACAACGAAGTTTTACTCATCATTAATGTAGCGATAGATATCAGTGTCTGTTCAGGCCTTGCACACATGGGTGCGCATCAGAAATGCATTCATTCAGATATGCTGCTCATCGCTTTTGATTCAGAGTTGTTTCGTGCAAACTTTTAGGTACATCAAACCCTCGCTGGATGGATCTCTGACATTAGTCGACTTGAGACGATAATCAAATCAAATAAAATTCACTTCATTCATCAACCGAGAAAGCCTGCAGAACGTACCATTTGGCGTGCGCCTAAATGTAGGGTAGATATACTCAAACACATGCACGGCGATGGTCATTAGTTACGCCAAAAGAAGGTTACCTACGGCCGTACATTCGACGAAGAAAACTTTTCACTTGAAAAATGTTTACAGCCGGCCAAACGATTGTTTTGTATATGTGTGCGCTACTGTCCACTTTGATTGGGGCAATTGCATAGATACGGCTGATAGACATTGATGGGCTGCATGATAATGGCTGATGGTATTGTCCCGTTCGATAGGTGTTCCAAAATATTAATTACGGAGGTTCTTGTGAAAACTTTCTCAATCTCAGTCCGATTCAATTCATTGACTCTCCCCCATCCCCAATCCATTTCACAAAAGTCTACCTATACAAATGAATGTCATGTGGAAAATCCATTAGTAATGTTTTTTTTTTAAGGTTAACTAGTTCCAGTCCGCTTTTCTTTCTTCTCTGTCGATTTTCATATCCGAGCAGTGAATTTGCAATCAAAGAAACTGAAAACGGCTCCTATCAATCTGACATTCTAAACGCTGCCGGCTAGAGCGCTTCAGTTGATGATAATGATGTTAATGATGACGGAGATGTGGAGAGTGGCCAAAGTCCAGTATGGTAACTTTTCTAGTGGCGGCCTGTATTCATTTCATCGGTCGAATGCCCCTGGGATGTGAATGGAACAAGGAAATATATACGTGAGTGCCTATGTCTAGGTAGGTAGCGCGTTTATCTTCGACCACTTGAAAATGAGGTGGAACGCAGCAGTGTGCTAATTTAAGATCCAGTGAAAAAGGGGGCAGATATCGAATCCTCATTTGTGCACTTACTCGTTACACGCCATGCAAATGTGCATGCAGTCGTGTGGTAAGCGCATCCGAAAGAGGAACAGATGCATGTACATGTATACGTACACTTTGATGTTGATGATGATGACCCACGTAACAAGGAGTGGTTTGTTGTTGTTTGCATTCGGTGAGTCTTCACTTCTTTTTTTCGTTACCGGAAATTAGTAACACAGAGCCGTGCCTATGTACACACGCTACTATGATGCATGCAGTACGTAAACAATTATAACAAGAGCTGGCACCAGTCGGTGGGGTATATTGAAATTACTCGGAACAAATAGATAGTAGAGAAATTGAAGGTGCACGGAAAATTTCTTCCGTTGTTGGAAATTGATAAATTTCGTCATTTAAACCTTGGTATTGATTAAGGTAGAAGTTTAAGTTTGTTTCAAATAATTTGTTGGAAGAGCTTTTCCTCTTTTTAATCATGAAAAAAACTCAGTATACTCTAACGCACACGAATCCGTCGAGCTTCGAATCAGGAACACAAAAATTCATAACATGCGCATAGTTCGACTTATTCTTTTTAAAACAAAATCTAAATTGAGTCACCCTGTATAACAAATTGCAGTTCTTTCATTCTTTTATATGCAAACTCGTCTTTGTAACATATACAACATAAAATCTCCTCTCGTGTTAATTATGAACAGTTGTTCATATAATCTAATACTGTAAGATAAAATACATACAATTTAGTTCCTTTTGTTGGAGTCATAAAGAAATACGTGTCTTCTCTTAGTGCGACAACAAAGCTTGCTCTGTGCATCCATTCCAAACAGATGTTCACTAGAAAAGTGTGCGCGATATGATTTATAAGACCTTCTCGTAGACTTTCTTCTTTATGGCCATAAAATTGTCATGATGATGCTTCAAAGTTTCGTTTGCATAAATTTACATTTTCGACTACGTAACATGTGTAAGTTAACTAACTCTATCTAGCTGTAGGTCGTTTTAGAAGCTGTCCACTTTAAACACCTTATTTATTCGCGTGCGGCCAAATTTATCAGTTTTGTTATTACGTGTGCTTTTACAATAAAAGGAACAAAAAATAAAAAGTAAAAATGGCTACGAGTCGTTATAAGAGAACTGCAATTTAATTTGCTTATTTATTGGTAAGCGCACACATTTGTGCGTTTGGTTTTTTCGTGTGCGGTTACACTTTCCAGTTATAAGGGAACACTGTTAGAAACAATAAATAACAAAATACAAGTCAGTTCAAAAGATGTGCACTTCAATTCGTGTGCGCACAAATTTGAGCAATTTGTATAGATGTGTCTCTTTGACTAAATGTATCTCTTTGACTAAAAACATGGTTTCTATTCTGAAATACTGAGCCAATGGTTACAGTTTCTTAAGGGCTTTCTTCTTTTACATCATTTTGCCATCGACTACTTGCATAGAAAGAAAATGGAGCAATTTTCGATGTGGCTTTGTCTATTAGCAAGTCATTATATGATTATTTTCTTGCCATACAAAATTGTGCGCTTACTGTATACTTTCCTAAGTACGACAGGAATGCATTAAGTCTTAACATTTCAACCGAGAAGAGTTCCACTATATCAAAGAAGAACTGCTTATATTATTCAGGATTACGAGGAAGTTTGTAATTAGTCAAATATGAGTTTTTTTTTCATGATTAAAAAAAGTAAAACTTTCCATCTCCTCGTCACATAAAAGTACTTCGGTTGCTTCCAACTATTTCACTCAGAAATGCAGTTCGTAACTGTTTAAAATACGATGTCTGTAAACTGACATTAATAGTTGTGATTTCGAAAAGCTGGTTTCGACTTCATTTCCAATTGCCAATTGCCACCAAAATAATGATGCCTTGAGAAACAATTACCAATAATATACAGCTTGAATTGCTCAAATTATCATGCACAGCATGCTTCAAAAAATCATGGTTGTGGCCAAAAATGAGACTGGATGACTCTTGGACAACATTTTCATGCAATTGACTTGCATGTTCAAGTTGACTGTGCGTATATGCTAAACAATTTAAAAGCACCTGATGCTACGGAGGTCTGATTCATTAAAAAAAAAAAAAAACAAAAAAATAAATACCAACGCACATGAACACCAAAACATCCACATTGTTTCGAAATTGAATTAATATCTTAATTACCCCAGCAATTTCCACACAAAGCCCATCGGCCTTCACGAACATCTCGTATTCACCAAATTATTTGTTCAATTATTGTTACAAAACCGAAAAGCTCATCTTCTTTCATCACTCGTCAGAAAATGGGGGAAACATCTGCACCTTGTATTTACAAAACTTCTCACGGTATGTTCACGCACCAAAAGCTTTTACAAAAATCACCGCCGATAGATGAATAAGTTCCACCAAAACGTGCTACGACTGTAAACAAGATTCTTTTTAATTTTGCAATACCAGAGTCGTTTACAGAGTACACTCCGTGTTGGTAAAACACACTGTCAATGACTCAGTGTCCGAAGATTGTTTTGATTGCGAATTCCACATCGCTGAAGGTACTTAGCACCGTGGCAATCTGCTTATGGTATAAGCTGGCTTTAACCCACATCCTAGCAAAACGAAAAGATACTCCAAAAAGCGGCACACTAATGTCGCCCTCCCCCTCAAGATGCCGCATCATAAAAACGAAACGAAATCTCATTTCATAATAAAATGTTCGGTAATAGCCATCTGGTTGGCTTTTGCCGCCCTCAATAAGGAAGTTTGATACAAATTTCTTTCGATTTTCAATTTTCGATTAATTGATTTCGAATTTCACCACGTCCTCCTCTCGAGTCGAGCTATTCCGTTTTCCGATTGCCCTTTTTTACTTATCGTTAACGAGATGGTGAGTGCTTATGTGTAAACAATTTCCTCCCTCTCAATGGCGGTTTCCGTAATTAAGTGAAATTAATTGAGTTCAATTGGGGTCAGCCTGGAAATAAGAAAAGGAAGGTTTTTCTTTCGATTTAAAAATAGAGACAAATGTCACACGTCACATGTTATAAAAAAGTGTCTATTTTGATGGTCAACGGCTCTATTAGAAATTAAAAACTAAAAAAAACATTTTCAATTCCGAGGGACACTTTGAAACAAGACACGTTTCAAATGACTCCAATTATAACTCGTAAGGTCATGCCCATCATACACATAAATATTATTAGCCTGTCAAATAAGTACATCATTTATGACTGTTTTTAGTCTCGTTTACTAAGCTGGAGGACAATTGAATTAAAAAAAATAATAAAATACAACTCAAGTGTCAAGGCAAGATAGAAAAAACGTTTTTCCTTGCTATCGACTTATTTGAGCAATACACCTGCTCTGGGTTTAACAAGATATATATGTCTTTTATCGGACGCCGAGGAAATACCTTCTCTTGGAAAGTTATTAAACTTGAAATAGATTAAAAAAGTTTGTTTGTATTTTTTCTTATTCGGTTCACGTGAGAATGTTTGATAAGGTTTTATCGATAAAATTTGATACAAATTTGTCTAGAGATATAAAATAAGTACGGATATTCTTTGATGTTTGGTCATTAGTTATGGTTTTTGACAGTTGTTAGATATTTTGCTTAGCAAAAAGAAGTTCAAAGTCAATGTTTTGTTTTTGAATTGAATTGAACTCAATTAATTTAAATAATCCAGTATTGATGAAAAACCCCGAATAATATTAGCGAACCTAATAGAAGCTTGATAGTTGGGGCAGTTCGACTTCTGGTGTCTGATCAAGATCATCTAACACGGAACCATATTTTGTAGGAATAGTAGAGCTTTTTGTTTCACTTAAACACCTTTCAAATGCCGATTCCAAACGGCAGATTGAGAAGCTCGTTCAAGACAGTTATACTCTCGGATGTTTGTCAAACGTTCGCGAGAGTTGGCGCTGTGAAAAAAAAACCCTGGGTTGGGATTTGGGGTTTTGCGGGATTCGAACCTGGAACCCTCGCTTAGTAGTCCAACACACTAACCACTAAGCCACTTCGCCTACTTAATAGTTCGTTAGGTACCCAAAAAAATTGTTTGTTTTTAACAAATGAGTAGGTCGTGAAGTCAATAGTCCGAAAGTGATATACAGGGTAGGCCAAATACAAGTTTCTTTTTTAAAAATGCAAATGGCTGCCCCGGCTGGTTTCGCGCAGTAGCGCATTCTGCTTGAATCGTTCCAAGATTATTGGAATAACATCGTCCCTTTTCACGGTTCCCCACAAAAAATAACAAAGGGATCAAATCGCAACTCCGATGCGGCTAATTGACAGCGCCAAGACGGCTGACAAAACGATTTGGAAATTTAGTGAGCAAAAGATCGATTGTGGCATGGGCTGTGTGGCATGGCATGGCGCGCCATCCTGCATGAACCAGAGGTCGTCCAAATCAATTTTAGTAAAAAAAAAAAGATCGGCTAACATTTCTCTGTAACGCCCACCGTTGAACGAAACGTTGTTCCCAGCCTCATTTTCGAAGAAAAATTGTCCAATGATGCCACCACTCCACAATTCGCATCAAACTGTCACTCTCTGTGGACGCATTTGACCATGAGTGTTGTCCAATAGCATACCAGTGTCACGAACTTTTTGCGCAAACTTGCGTACAGCAGGCGCAGTGGGTGCATCATTTCGGCAAAAATGTATTTTCAAAAAACGCACTGTTTGAGCAACAGAGTTCAATATTTCCCAAAATTGTTCAAGCGCAAAGCGACTTATTTCGTTCCGCGGAAGTATGGTACTGACTTTTTGTCAAGATTTCGAGCGGGAAACAACTCAGTGTCAAAATAACATAAGATTCTAAAAGAAACCACTAGATGGCGCACCCTTTATACTCGTACTACGATTTAACGACTTTGCCGAAGCAAAGCGAGCTACTTACTGTTCCCTTAGTATACCTAACTATTTCCGTCTATTGAATTTAATTTTTTTTTTATATGCATTTGCTTTTAGATTCCACTCAAACGTACCCAACCCAAGTCAAGCTAAATGCTCGTTCAAAAATGTTCGCAAATCTGATTAGAGCTTTTTTTATAAATCTACTATATAAAAATAAGTCGGGTTTTCCTTCCTGACGATATAACTCCAGAACGGCTCAACCGATTTGAATGATTTTTATTTTGTTTTGTTCGTCTTAAATCAGGGATGATTTATGAAAAAAGAAAAGTCAGAAAATTCTCAACAGTTGGCGTTGTAGGCACATATTTCGTTTTTCATGGGGAAATGCACTTTGAAAAAAATATAAACTGGATAGAAGTCGAGTAGTTTCAAATACAAAAAAAAAAATATTTTAAATTTTAAAAGCAATATTGTTGTTGTCAATTATTTTAATGATTTTCTAAGCAAATTGTTGTTGTCAAAAATTTTGAAATTTATTTTTTAATATACGATATAGCTAGCTACCTAAATAAGTTTGTTTATGTTTACTATGTTACATGAAGTATCTTTTTGAAATGAAGTAGATACTTTGATTTTTTTGTTTCCATCATTTTTGTTTGGGAAGTAGGTATCTATTTTCAGTATCCTTGCATTTGAATAGGTGGGTAAGTTCAAATGGAGGGGTGATTGAGATGACGAGGACAATGATGACAGGCAACAGGAGTTGCTGAGCGTTTTGAGTGTTCACGAAGGTGTTGTTTGTTACGAAAAATGAATGAGTAACAATCATGGTATTATGCTCATTCGTGAGTAGGGTTATGGGGAGGGCAGCTCAAAGCTACCATAACACCTTCGGTACCGGTGTGGAGAGTGAAGGGAGAAGGCTTACCAACCAAGTTGATAGGTGTGGTTAGTTTTCTTCTAGGCTGTGAAAGTTACAAATATTTCTTTTAGAATTAGTGTTTATTGATGGCGAATAAAGTGCGCAGTTGGGCATGATATCACCTAATCGTCAAATACACGATGCATTCAACCACGAATTGCAAAGAGAACAACAAAACAATACGATAGGTACTGCAGCAATAGCCGAAGCAGTTCGTAAAAATGTTCTGCAATTGAATCGACAACAAATGATTGCGTATGACTCTTTGATGGAAGCTGTGAACAAAAGAACTGGTAGCATTTACTTTCTGGGTGCTCCCGCAGGTACTGCCAAAACGTTCTTAATTTCATTGCTTTTGGCACGGATTTGATCGCAGCATGAATTGCCCTGGCATTGGCTTCATCTGGAATAACAGCAACTTTGCACATTCAGCATTGATATTGCCACTGAACATGCAAATCAACCAGACACATTTTTAAAAAATCGAAGAAAAAATGCGAAGATTTTACAATGATGCAAATTGATCGATTGGGTCGAATGTACGATGGCCCCACAAAAGGTCAATGGTGGCGGTGGACAGGACGTTGAAAGATCTTCGTGTCAATCTGGGTTGGCAAAACTACATGATTTTTAGTCGGCCGATGTAATCTACATAAACCATGTAGATTACATGTATTCTACATGTAGAAAACCATAATAGTGAATTTTTGTAAATGCTCCCACGTTAGCTTGTAGGAGACTTACCTACATTATCACTGCGCTTGTAAAAACGTTTCCCGCAGTTTCTTAGTGCATTTTATTTTTGTTTCTATGTCAACAAATCCCTTGCATTGCGTCACCTATAGGATTAATATACCTACTGTTTTTACTTTACTAATAGGAACGAACGAAAGAATATTAATTTTCATTTGTGTTATACAAGCACGAGATCGCATTTATCCTTTTTTGTCTTTGTTAAAAAAATATATTTAATGTCGGGCTGGGATATTTTGAGAACAACATCATAATCGGGTGGACGACCAATGCACACAAATTGGCAAGGTTTTACAAAAGTTTATGTAATTTAAAGGTTCTACAAACCACTGTGCTGAAAGTGATCAATATATCAGCTGTACCTACGTATTTGTATTTCTTATGCTTCACAACATTAATTTTGCTAGTCAACTTCAGCATTATTACAAGCCTCTGTAAATGTTACAAGCTCTCCACTGTCGGACCGCCCGAATTAGACACACCTACATTCTTGCCGAATTTGGTTACGGCTGCAATGTACCATTTGTTGCATGTGATTCCGATTAGGTACTTCAAGAAATTCGTCAAAGCATTACGTCCAGCATATTCACCATCGAATCGCAAAAAAAATGCCTACGAAGTTGTTTGACAAAGTTCACCACAAAATTGACCAGCGAAACGCGGGATCTATTGCGAAAATTAACCGTTAGACAACATTGCTGATCGATTTATGGACCAATTCGCACTCAAATCGACACAACGTGGTCACTACGCTGGCGACATCGGAAGACCAAACATTTTTTCTAGAATCTTACGATTCTAAAATGCATCAAAATTTTGATCCAATCGGCAAACTCATCAATTTGTGTCAATAAAGTGAACCTTCAGCTGCAGAAGCTATCAAAGAATGGCTTGATCTACTCGACAAAGCGACTAGAGAGCTTCGAAAATTCGCGCAAACTCGCTGCATGAAAAGTAACGTCTTCAACAACGTTACAACGGCAGTGTAATTTTTGCATCCAGTTTATCACTGCCAAAAATTGATAGATCTGCAGAAAGGCGAAGTACACGAATATCTTTTTGAGTTACTTAACTCGGATGGCTTGGAGTCTTTCCGTTTGTTTAATTCAGGCGAAAAAATGTTCTCTTCATTGGAACTTGCAGGGCTCGCGACAAAACTGCTGTTGATACCGGCATACTGCGCAGTTGGAGCGTTTATTTTCCCACTGGTCGTTTGTTCATAGTGAGGCGCTAAATAGGTTGTCCGTTGAAACATCTAAAAAATCGGACGATAATAACGATGAACGTGAAGAAATATAATTTCATTCTTATTTTTGCAAATATTTTCATGGAAAAAAAAATTTTAAAAACGTGTATATGTATTCTACATTATGTATTATACATGGTGAATCAGACCGAGTAATCTACCTCATGTAATCTACGTAGAAAACTCACGTATATTACATTCGAGTAATCTACATGCCAACCCAGGTGTCAATCAAAACATTTTTTGAATAGCCATGGTTGTATTATCCGGTGATTTTCGGGAGACTCTTCCAGTTATTCCCACGATCAATTGCAGCTGACGAACTAAATGCGTGCTTGAAAGCATCAAATTTGTGCCTTCATGTCAAGACACTCCGATTGACGAGATCAAACTGCAGATGTGTTTTCGAAGCAATTGTTGGACATTGGTAATGAAAAGATTGCAGTTGATATCTCGACCGGAATTATCACTTTGCCCACTGATTTCTGCCACATGACCGATTCTAAGGAAGAGCTCATTCGAAGTGTTTTTCCGGGCATACCGCAGAATATAGAGGAGAAGATGTGTTGATTCCACGCATCCCGATGATTCCAACGGACTTACCATTCGAATTCAAACGACTGCAATTTTTTACTACAAATCTTTGCATTGAATGTTAATATCATCTATTTTACAGGAAAATAAAAGGCATTGAATTAATTTGAATTACTAACAAAATTTATTTAATCACCAAACTAAGTTTAAATCGAAAAAAAAGCTTCAAATAGATAAAAATAAGGTGGTACGAAGTTCACCAGGTCAGCCAACACCAGATGAACCGCATCAATTTCTGCTAATATATTTCATTTCGTCGATGGTGGATCAGCTGAATGTGCGGTGCAATATACAGGGAACTCAACAGTTAAAGAGACGAATTATTGAACAGTTGCAAGCAATTTTTCATTAAGAAAATCATTGTTTTTCACATGGGCAGCTATACGTTGCGTATTCACGAGTTGGGAAACCATCCGCTTTGTTTGTGTTAACGTCAGACCAAAAAACACGTATAACGCTTCGATTCAGTATTTACTTTGGATTCACTTTCATTTATTACTTAGAGAAGTTCAACTAAATTACACTTAATTTTTGTAATCGAAATGAATTCATTACTGTTGTGAAATGAAATAAAATTTTCCATTTTCAAATACAAGAAAAAAATAATAATAATTTTTCTTCATCTTTTAATCCTCAAACGAAATGTTACAAAAAACGAAGCCATCTGGTGGCGAAACGGAGTTCGCCGAGTTTGCTAGTTGGTTTTAAAAATGAGTTAGTCTATTAGTCTATCTATCATTAGTTTGTTAGTCTAAACCAGTAAGAAATTAAACTTTGGAAATTTTGCTCTTACAATAATTTTGACCCAAATATAAATGTAATTTGATCCATCGTGAAAAAGAAAGTTTTTTTTGTTATGTGAAATCGCCTCATTTGAAAATGTCCTTTAAGCATACGACTACCTACTTTAATAAATCAAACTTTCAAATCTAATGATGAGCAACTACTTTATTTTCAAAATCTCGGCTATTTCGAATGCTTTGTTCACTAATATTGATTTAAAAATATTCAGTATACAAAAAATCTAATGACAGGGAAGCACATCTTTTGTTAAGAGAAACCGAGTCTCAGAAAGTAAAATTTTGTAAAATATCAGAACAAAGCTTGTTGCGATGGGAATAGCAAAATAGCACATTATCCCGCAATAAGAATAACCAGTTCGTTACGAGAGCAATCATCTGGCCGATGGAAAAAAAAAAACCCTAAAGCGCATAAGGAATGAAATTTAGCACAAACTTAGATGTGACGGGAAACAGGTGGTAGAATATATTTTAAGCTCTTAATTTTAAAACCAAGTGTACCTTTCAACTGCTTTTAGTTATCACCCCACAAATTGCCGGGTATTAGATTTAAAAAACAATACCAGGTACGAGTATCCCTAAGCAAAGTATGTCAGTATGGTAAATGTGAAGGGCTTCTTAGCGAGGGGTCTCAAGTTCGATCAGGTTGGAAAAATCACTAGATTCATCTTAAGGTTTGTTCCCTTGTGGCCGTGAAAGTGAATTTTCTTTCTTAGATCAATATAGATTCGTTTTGATGATTCCTACACTGAGATAAATTTACAATAAAAAAATCAAATGAAAATCTGTTAACTTTTTCGTGTTTAAACATGCCACTAAAACAACATAATTGAACCACATTATAGTTGCATCAAATTCATACATGTTTGGTATTCAATAAATAAACATTTCAACAATGTATCTATTTGCCTTAATTAGTTCATGTTTAAAATTATTCATGAAATATGAGTGCATTTAATTTAAATATAATTCTATTAAAAACTGATTGAACGGAAATATTCAAACAGATTTCTGTTCAAGTAAACAATGAACAAGCTAAGATAGATTTAGTTTGAACAAATGAATACGTGATCGATGTTGCATCAGCAAAACATTGTAACTTTTGATCAAACTTGTATGAGTTTGTTGTTAGCAGAATTATATTTAAAAATTTGGAAATGAAGTATTCTAACCGATTTACATTTAATTTGAACATGAGCATGTTTGAATAAACACGTTTATGTTCAATCACAGTTATATTTCGTCATTCAACATTCAAGTACAAATGTGAAGTGAGAAGTGGCATTTAATAAAGGTGCGTTGATTAAGTCAGTCAAAAATTTTAATTGTGGTAATTTAATATAATAATGGAAAATGAAATCGTGGATATTAACACCTCAGCGGAAAATTTAAACGCCTCAAGCATATTATACGTGATTTCAGCAGATGCCCATCAGGATTAAAATAGTATCCACGACCTTTTGGAGGAGTGGAATTTGACAGTTTCCTGTACCTATTTGTCGGTGAGTTAAATGTTGTATTAAGTGTCTCAGGGGTTTTTGGTTGGTATTCCTAGTAATGCAGTATATGTACAATTGAGTAAGAGATCATTTTGAAAAGAAGATTGTTTTCGTGAAGATTTTGAATATCGATATTTTAACTAAATTTCAAATTAAATCAATTCAATTAACGCCATTGTAGAGAAATTTCTTTACAACCAAATAAAGTCGCACCCAGACGATTTTGAGGAAATTTCAACCAAAGTTATAACCATATTTCCAAATGAAAATAAGGTAAATGTGAATTAAGATATCGGTTTTGTTCTTAGTATCTAATATCTTCTTTTTTTGCTAATATTTCATTTAACAGGACTACTACTATTGGTAGGAAATACAGAAGAAATCCGGGTGGTAAACTTTATGACAAGTTTCACAACCTTAAGAACAAGAGACGTAAATTTGACAAACTAACAAAAAGTGCGGCATGTTCTACGAATTCTGATGACAACTTTTCGCCGACAGAATTAGATGAAATAAGTTTTTTATAAAAAATGTGCCAATAAAACTACATACACTTATTCAGTATAAATGGAAATCGGTTGTTTGATTGCTTTGCTTACATAATGTTTTTCCAGGTTCCACTTCAATTTCAATGGGTTACGTAATTGGAAAAGTATATTAATACGCGAAATGAAAAAAAAACATGCATATATTTATTTAAAACATTAATAATTTTAACTCAAAGAGATTTCTATTTAGCTTTTCCAACCACAATCACCTAGGGAAAATAGAATTTAATTTGTTTTAAATAGATACTCATTCAAAAGTATTAAATATTTTGAATTCAATTCAAACAGATTTCCATTCAAAAATGTTGATTTAGATTCTGTTAGACGGACGTTTAAAACAGTTTCATTCAAATAGGTATCTGTTTAAAAAAAATACAGTGAATACATTTGTTTCAAACAGAAATCGAGTTGATTCAATTGAAAATTAACTATACAAAGATGATTCAAAGTTATAAAGTAGTTCAAGTTTAAATTAAACAAAAATCCTTTTGGCACCAAATCATATTTGTTTGAATTTGATTTAAACACGAATATGTTGAGTTTTTTTCTCGGTGTATGCTATAAACCAACCATGCTATAAAACCTATCAAAGTTTATAAATTTACCAATCATTGGGAGTCGTTGCAATTTTTTACAAGTAATTTACAGACCAGCTGGAAAGTACTTCGAAGTCCTGTAATGTCGTAACAGAAGTCGAGTATACTCGCTGCTTTTTGTTGCTACTTTATATTAAGTAGCAAGTTCGGGATTGAAATTTGAACAAAAAAAAACTTTTTCCAAAAGTCGGGACCCGTCAAATTTATTCATCCGCAAATCTAACTGAGTCTGCGCGCCTTGAATTCGGTATCATTGCAGAAATCTGCTAGTATCTGCATGTTGCTTAAACATGAACCAAAACACTACACGATAGATAGATAGATAGATATTTATTTCGTTTATAAATTGCATAAGCTTGTTGCCGCACAATTTACAATACAGAGATATGAACACTTAGGATATCTTTCTACTGAAACATTATTTAATGGCTTAATTTATTTCTATATTATAAATACAATTTTTACTTTTGAGGGAAACAACGAGAAAACCCACAATTTAAGAGCCAAAACAATACAAAAATACGGTTTCCGATGAAATCTTTGTTTTTGTTGTAAAATTGTACACCGAGTCAGTTCATAAAAGCAAATGCAAAGTACTAGTGGCGGATTCTTCAAAACAAGCCAACTTCATCTATACATTTTGACTATCTTTCCTTAAGTTAAGGCCAAAAAGAACGTGGTAAAAATTTAACCTTTAGTGTCGAAATTTTTTCCAAAGAAAGAATAGCCACACAAACACATCCTCACACAATGAACACGAACCTATGTCTAATAAATCCATATGTTCGTTCAAAGATCGTCTTAATTACACATGCATCACTGTCTGTGGAAATAAATCCAAATGAAATCGGATGCGGATGCGCATATAACGGGTGATTTTTTAGCTGGTTTGGTTTTGGCAACACTGGTTTTGACAGCTGACGTGTGTTTAGTACCTTGTGTCACTGTCAAACAGCTTCAGTTTGGTTTGCAATTTAACCATGGATCGTCTTACAAATGAACAACACTTGCAAATTATTGAATTTTACTATCAAAATTCGTGCTCGGTTCGAAATGTTCATCGCGCGCTGCTTCCATTTTTTATCGAAAAATTGTGTTCAGCGGTGAGGCTCAGTTTTGGTTGAATGGGTACGTAAATAAGCAAAATTGCCGCATTTGGAGTGAAGATCAGCCAGAAGCATTGCAACAGCTACCAATGCATCCCGAAAAAGCCACTGTTTGGTGCGGTTTATGGGCCGGCGGCATTATTGGGCCATATTTCTTCAAAGATGATGCGAATCGCAGCGTTACTGTCAATGGTGAACGCTACCGAGCGATGATAACAAACTTTTTTTTGCCCGAAATGGAAGTTCTTGACTTGCATGATATGTGGTTTCAACAAGACGGTGCCACATGCCACACAGCACGCGAAACAATGGCGCAATTGCGAGGCGAGTTTGGTGAACAGTTAATTTCACGTTTCGGGCCGGTCAATTGGCCGCCTAGATCGTGCGATTTGACACCATTAGATTATTTTTTGTGGGGGTATGTCAAGGCTAATGTGTATAGGGACAAGCCCGCTTCGATTGACGCACTGGAAGCCAACATCCATGCATTCATTCGTGAGATACCGGCCGATATGTGTGAAAGAGTATGCCAAAATTGGACTCAGCGGATGGGCTACCTGAGACGCAGCCGCGGTCAACATTTGCATGAAATTATCTTTAAACATTAAATTGCAAGGTTCAAACTATCGATTCAAATAAATATTTTGTGTTTTTTTTTAAAAAAAGTTCTAAACCTCTTAAAAAATCACCCGTTAAAATTTTACACCGAGTCAGTTCATATATTGTGATGTATCTACTCGTACGCTGGGTAAGAGTAAATGCAAGGTACTAATGGCGGATTCTTTAATACAAGCCAACGCCATCTATACATTTTTTTTGACAAAATTTCCTTAAGTTAATGCCAAAAAGAACGTGGTAAAAATTTAACCATTAGTGTCGAAATTTTTCCAAAGAAAGAATAGCCACACAAACACATCCTTACACAATGAACACGAACCCATGTCTGATAAATTTATACGTTCGTTCAAAGATCGTCTTAATTACACATGCATCACTGTCTTTGGAAACAAACCCAAATGAAATCGGATGCGGATGCGCATATACAATACAAACCGAAACGAAATGACCTCAAATGCCTTTTATTCACTCCGTCAAAAGTTTACGTAATCGTATGCCACACCTGTTGAATTCCATGATATAATAAGAAAAATGGGGTAACTTCAACTCGAACAAATAATTTCCATTGACCACAAATGTTTGCATATAATTTTACCACAAATGCCTGTGTCCACAAAAAGGAATCAATGAACTCTCACCCACCGAATTCGGCTTCCTTCCTCTTCAACAAACAGTTACAAAACAAGTTATTCAAAAATAAAAAAAAATGCAAACATCTAACCACATTACAACATCGCATTTATTATTTCCTCAAGATCCAACAAAGCATCTTTAACATAACCACCGTGGTTTCTACCCAAAGTAACACAAACAAAACAAAAACAGCAAACACGCTAAATCGTTCTACGCAATCACTCCATTTTTAGTTAAAACAACATTTTCCTCACCAGTGGGTAGATGTAGATAGAAAGATACTTTTATTTTTGCATGCAAAAAGCCTCAACAGAATGTAGTTCTTTTGTTGTATAGACAAAATCTTGAACAACATCGGCCCACAGCAATTAGAATCCAGTTTAGAGAGCAATAATGTTAGTATTGTTTTTAAGAAAAAAAAAATCATAGTTTTTCCCCAACAGTCATGACATTTTCCCCTAGCACGATCAACAACGAGAGCGTGTGAACAAATTTGAAATTCCGTTTTTCTCTAGACCAAACTTGGTCCTGTCTCTCTGTGTGCGACCGTATGGTGCTAAACTAATATCTCTATTAGTATTTTCGTATTGATTTTGCATTAATTATGTATGCGCACATAAATCCATGTGGCCGGTGGGAGTCGAGGAGACGAGGAGTCTCCACTCTCCAATTTGGGAAACATGTTCCGGATGTTGCCCTCTTGTGACATCGCATTAGTTGTATTGGATGTTTTATGAATTTGCTGGCATAATTCCCACGAAATTGTTTTAATATTTCCCCCCCGGTGAGTTTGCAATGAGGTAGGTATTAATAACATAAATTCGAGGAATTACCTCCGCTTGGTGCTGGTCGCACGGTGTACGTATTATGAGGAGGTAAGTAGACCAAAATTGGCTGCAAATGATGACTAACAAAAATTTATAGTGGGATCAATATTGCGAGTTGGCGGAGAGTGGGTGGCATCATTTTGTTGGACATTGGTAGAATCATTGTTGTTGGGTATACACGCCCTATCTACGAGTATGTTAGTGGTCGGCGTTTGATAGAACTGGCTTTGGAGTGACCTACAAATATTGTCAACACCTTTTTGGAACTTTCGTTGTCAATATGGGAATATTTATTTATAGTGGAAACAAAATACCAATTTGATCAGCATTACTGGCGGATCTCTGTCAAGTTAAATTGGTTCTCCGAAAGTTCAAAAGATCTCAGCCCAAGTTTGAAGGTATAGTAGTTTTATATACATCAACGTATTTCAGCAGTCTGAGTCATGGCGCGAAAGGCGTTAAGGAAAAAAACTCTTGAAGCTCTGAAAAATGAAATGTAGTGTCTTCTAAATTGTCGTCTTTTTTTGATAGGAAATTAGTAGGTTACCGTCTGTCAAAATGTTTTCCATACCCTTATCCATACAGGTTATTTAAAATGTTTTTTGCAAACTCTTTTCGGAATAAAGTACCCAAGGCAACTTGTTAAAATGGCAGGTTAACCAATAGCCGGGGCTACCTTTATTAAATTTTCCTTTTGTTCTCTGTTTTTTTTTTATAGTGTTCCGAGCCCGAAATTCTGCGTGCCAGTCACAACCAGTTGTCAATAACATAGAAAAAACTGCTAGAGTTTTGACTTTTAAGTCAATATGGAACCAACTTTGTAGATGTTAAATAAGAAAGTGCACTTAGCTATAGCCGTTTGGCAAAACTTGTGTGAATTACAAACGAATAACTACTTAAAATTAATAAAGTTTAACTTTACACAAGCGTGCATTTTTATTAAGGTACTTAGTGTACTTAGCATGCAACGTTTGCAACTAAAGTACATAATTAACTTTCATTACCTATTGTCATTAAACCTTGATGAACAAAACTTTGGCTAAAGGTTGTAACCTGCAGATATCAGAGATCAGTTTGGATTCAGATGATAATTGCTACAAGTTTCAGACAACCATAACACGAAAAAAAAAAGAAGAAAAAAATACAATACTCACATAAGTCATCAGGCAGAAGCTAGTGAAGCGAGCACTGTGATTAAATCTCTACTGCGTAGTTCCGATCAGATAAATTACAGTCGCTTGAGGTGAGTCCATAGGTCAGATTCGTTTAAGTTTATTTTTTCTCTAAAGTCACTGCTATTCTATGTGCGTTTTAAGACCCAAGGGCTTTGGAGTAAATGAAGTGCACGCTTTCCATATAATGCTCGGGTTATTTTCAAAGTTTTCCGACGTCAAATGTATAAATTTATTGACCTAGTAAATGGAAATATATTCATTTCCTGCAACGATATAAAATTTAAAATTTATCGAACGATTTTGTAATATTTAGTGACCTACATTATTTTTGTGCTGGGACTAATGCAAACGACTGCAATGCTCCTTTACAAGAGGTCCCTTGTAATAGGTCATGGTGGTACTTTAAAGTATTGAAGTAAATGTTTGTTTTTGATCTACAGCTAAATATATATTCAAAAAGGCGGATAAAGCATCCACGCATCCACCACATCCCTGACCATATTTTAGGGTGAAAAAAAAATTTCAACACAATTTTCATTTCTTTTAATCTGATACATACTTATCAAAAAAAAACTTAAATATTACAAATTTTTTGTTCGCTCGTTCAGGAAATTATGATACTTTGGCATTATCGTTTTGTTCATTGAATTTTTTGTTTATACTATTGTTTTAAAAAAACCCTTAATAAAATACAGAGCAAATTCTGAACATTATTTTAATGAACGGATGGTCACCGTACCTTTAGTATTTCAACACACTAACAACTAAGCCACGTCTTCACATATCCCCAAAAAAATAGTCAAGCGTTAAATCGTACGAACTTGGAGGCCAATTCACGGGTCCGCAGCGTGAAGCTATGCGATTACCAAACGTTTCCTTTAATAAATCAGTGTGATATGTTGTGCCGTCTTGTTGAAACCACAGCTCATGCAGATCATGGATCAATTGTTGAACAAAAATGTCAGTTATCATGGTTCTATAGCGGTCACCGTTGACAGTAACGTTCTGGCCAGAATCGTTTTTAAAGAAATACGGAGCAATTAGTCTACCAACCCATAAAGCGCACCAAACAGCAAATTTTTGTGGATGTAACGGTGTCTCAACATAAACTTGGGGATTATCATCACTCCAAATACGTCAGTTTTGACATATCCATGATTTTCAAAATAAATTTGCACAATTTGGAAGCGTTGTTCAGGCGTCAGTCTATTCATGTTTAAAAGTCAAACCAAACTAAAAATAAATCACTTGGCAGCTGACAGTGAAAATTGTGTTGCCAACTAAGCTCTATACCTTTAAAAAGAACACCATTTACTACTTCCTCCGTATAGGTAAAATACATTTACATGAGATGATCCGACCCCAATGAAGTGTCAATACCTTAAATTGACCCACGCAATTTGATTACGCTTTCATTTGTATAACAAAAAACCATTTCACTCCCTGGTCTGACACCCTTCAAATGGATCAAAAAAACAAACTTCTTTTCAAACTGGATCAAATCAATATTATGGCGCCATATCAAGATACAAGATACGAGTACAATTGAATGGAAAAGAAATAAATGATTGATGGTCAACTGACAGCTCATTGCTATTCGCATATTGACACTCCTGCTTATTGCCGTCCTGTCATGCCTTATATAAAAAAAAATAATTTCCATCAACATTCCATCTATTGCAGAGAGAAAACACAATTTTCCCAGTCTTGTAAATATGCAACAATAAGAAGACAAACACCAACAAAATGATGATGACGAAGACGACAACGAAACCTGAAAGTGAATTTTAATGATGATGGCGCAGTGTGATTGGAGAGCACCATGCTGTGCCCTGTAACTGAAATTGAAAGTGGAATCCACCACTTGCCCCCTGCATTTCGAAATGACATCACAAACGCCAACCATTAGAATTTATGTTCATCAATTTTCGTTGCGTTACATGACGCAGAAGACTTTCACGACCGCAGTCAAAATGAATAGATTATGCAAGAAGATTAAAAGGGGAAAAAACGAACAAATCAAAGATTTGTAGATACGGTTACCGATGAAGCTATTTCGAGCCACATGACATTGATGCTGATTTGTGTAGTTTAGGGTAGCCGATACTTTATTACGGTTTGTGCGAACTTTCTATCTTCTTTTTTTTTCTCCGGGCTAATATATACAATTTTCATTCCATGAAGAAAATTTGAGGAGGAGAATCTAATCTGTAAGAAAAACACAACCACCCCTTCAGACGTCATAAATTGGTTCTCTGTCTGCAATCCCGATACTGGCTCCCCATGTATTGGCAACTTAAATCAGTTTAGCGGCGACTGAGGTATATGCCCGTATCTGATGAATGCATACGTGCCACCCATACAAAGTAATTGAGGAGGGTTTTATTTATTGCGAAAGGTATCGGTATCGGTACCCATTGATGGCAGCTGTAACGTTTTACCGACTGCCTATACTGGTACACCTATTGGGTGAAAAGGTGTTGGGCAACAAATTTATTGGACATTTTGTGCGCACTTAAGTGGTACTTTTTCGTTCTGGTTAGGTAAGGTGTTAAGTGGTTTCATATTTATTGCGATTTATTAATGGGACGGACCTTTCGACATTTTAAATTGCACAACTTTACTTTCGAAGCTATCAAATTTAATGATTGCGTTGAATCTGGTTAAAGTTCGTCTTCAGTTGGTTTGTGCGTAATTTATGTGCTTTGATGTCGTTTCAATCCGGCTCGAAGGACCTACATTTATTTAATTTTGGCAGATGAAGGTACGGGGTTTGCATATATATTTTAAGGCAATTTGAATGTGAAGGTGTTGCATGGTTATTTTGAGAACTGCATCAGCTAGTCACAATGTTTAGATGGTCAAAGGTTTTGAGAATGCTTAAAATGCGCCATTAATCATATATACGGTCACGACCTGCAATTTGAAAGAAGTCACATATTAACTTAAGCTAAATTGCTGCCAAGTACATAATTGTATTAATGTGCTCCCTAGGCAGATATTCGTTTTTGGCACGTGTTCCGTCAGCATATGAGCAACAGTTTCTAAAGTATTTAAACCTAATCCCTTCAGTGATTTTCTCCGACCTATAATATTTTGTCCTCGCGAAGTCATGCGTTTTGGGGGCTCAACCGTGATATCTGTGTATATCAATTTGTATAAAAAAAAAAATTTGTTTTGACGCATGACGCAAAACATCAACAAACAGAAAACGAAACGCTGCGCTTGGTATGTTTTCAAAGGTTTTAAAAGGTTTGACTAACCATCAGTCTATAATGGCATTAAGACGATCCCCCAATTGCACAGCAATATCAACTTACATCAGACTCTAAACATCATTTTCGTACCCATGCTATGTATCACAGTTTTACCAGTTCTGAGAGGAATACCATGCCGTTTTCAGAGTTTTAAAGAAAGCGCTTGGAACCAAGGGAAAGACTGCCTACCGGCTTAATAGCGACCTGCGTTGCTTTCGTAAACAGAACTCAAACGATTATTCGTAAGAACCTAGTCCAAGACTGATATATAACTTTCGCGATTTTTGTTTGTTTATATATTCTTTAATCTCAGATTTAGACTTAGCTTAGACTTTCATGTGTGCTCTCAAAAAATACATTTCCTATGAATATTGCCTAAAGGCGAAAATGATATAATTCAATCAAATATTTCAAATGTATTGCTCTATAATGAGGAACCTCATTAGAGACCAAAAGCTTCGATAAGGGAAGTCCGAAATTACTGTTGCTCTGGAGGTTGGACTTAAATTGGATTTACTTACAGTTTAATTCCCCAAGGCCCATCTTCCTCAAGTGATACCCGATATTACCATGTCCTGTAGACAAAGCCACCACCCATTTCAATGTTCCTCGACACATGCTTAGAACCCTTCTTTGAATGGAGCAGGTCGGCGACTTAATTGCCATTTTAGGCTGTCTACATTGTTCCACGGTTGACCACCATCTCAGGTGTTCTGTCGTGATCCATTTGTGAATCAGCTGTTCAACCATTCCTCTGCCAATTGAAGCGAGTGGTTCTGGTTCCAGCAACTTTTCAGTTGACCTCTGTTTTGCAAGGGAGTCCGCCTTCTCGTTGTCTTCGATCCCTATGTCTCCTCGTACCCAAGTCAGTGTTACTTCATTTTCAGATGAACACTTATTGTTTATTGGTGAGGTTCCTTGTCTTTCATGTGTTCCCTACTCCCACCTCGAATTTTATGACTGCCTCATTAAAACACAAACCCAATTGAGATATTTTCGAACATCACGATTCACAATTATTAACTCATCTTCTCTACATCATGACAGCGGTGAACCTTAACCATCTCGTATTAAAAAAAAAAGAAAAACAAGTTAATCTCGCTACCCATTCATAACCTTAAGCGGAACGGATCAAGCTGAGTGTGGGTGTCTCCTAAAGACTGATATATAAGCTAAAGACTGATATATAAGCTATAATATCAGTCTTTTAAAGAATTATTAAGTCTTACTCACCACTCGATCGTAAACACCCACAACTTAAAAGGTCAAAACCCATCAGCGTCCAACTTCGAGAGTTTTCCAACCTTTGATATAGTTAACCTCATTAATTAAGGCTTCTTAATCTTGAAACCTTTTTTGGTGTATAAACAGCTATAAGATTTGAATTTTTTATTGTTTCCATTTTTGAATTTATATGGCAAGCGACGATGACTTCTCTAGTCCGTTCCATATCATGACTTGGCTAATTCAGCGAAAGAATACTTATAGCTCAGTTCAAAGAAGAGTTTCAATTACGGCGTTGTGTATAAAAATATCCCGAAATGGATTTCTCTGTTCTTAGATGGAAGACAGTTCTGTGTTTGATTCATGAGGTCCCAACAGTTTCGGATGAGTGCTTGTGTTTTACTGAAAAAAAAAAAAAATTAAAAAAATAAATACGACTGTTGTTGATTAACGTTTATCTATCTGTGACGGGTTAGTTTTCATTTTTCTACGGATTACACAACACAACACTCATCGGCAGGAATAATTGAAATAATGATCGTGGATACACCCCCGAAACCGCCTGCACTACCGATACCGGTGTACTGGCGCGAGTTAAGTATCCATAGCAAGACATATTGAGAAAAAAGATAACATTATTTGTATTCAATGATATCTTTAGTCTCTAGTACAGTCTTGCACACAACGCTACAATGATAACATATGTAAAAGAGATAATATCGTTTGTATACAATGTTGGAATATTATCTCTTCTTCATTATCAAGCAAGACGATTGTACGCTTGGGTCTCCTTGTAGATAGATAAGAAAAGTATATAAATACGACTGTATGATGAATTTATCAACAGTCTTATTGTAACTACATAGTAGCCTTAAGCTCCTTTTAGAATTAGTAAAAAGTATTTCAATAATAAAGGACATAGTTCCAAATAAATATTGTTTAATTTTAAAAGTAAGAAACAAGTGTTTTAATTGGCGATCCTGCCAGGAGGTTAAATATACTTTTTAACTTCAATCGAGCGGACCTCGGGAACAAGTAGTGAAATCTAGTATAAACAGAACACTCGCGTTACCGGTTACAAGAATTACCTAGCATAGCAGGTACAAATATAGCTTCTTCGTACGAAGCAGCAAAGCAATTCAGTGAAAGTGTATATGTGGAGAAAAAAAACACACAAATTCGACGACAACAGACACGAGTTCAAAATGGAACAACTCGCAGTATTAATGGCAAGATTAGAAGCTTTAGAAACCAGGAGCAACACAGTAACACAAACCCTAGAGCACACACGCACAGAGAATGCAAGGTTAGCAGCAATAATAACTAACCAAAATCAAATAAACACTAATTTAGAAACAAAACTAAATGAAGTAAAATCTGGATTAGGCATAGTACCAAACATACCTGTGCTAGAGGAAATAAGAACCACATATACAGATGGTAGTGAAATACAGTTAGACGCATTTAAAAGCCTACCTATTTTCAACGGCGATCAATCAAATTATCGGTCGTGGCGCGAAGAAGCATCCAGATTAATGGACAGCATTAAAAACTTCAAAACACACAGTAAGTACGCAGCAGCATTGACTATAGTGAAAAGTAAAATACAGGGTGCAGCCGCGAATGTGTTAACCAATTATAACACAATTTTTAATTTTGAGGCGATACGTAACAGATTAGATTATACGTACTCTAATCAAGAACCTCTATACGTGCTACAAGACATGATGAAAGCCATCACGCAAAAAAGAAGCACACTGTCTGAATACCACGACGAGATAAATAAAAATCTCAATTTAATAATATCAAAAATCACTATGTCAGGTGATCCGCCGAATATAATCGACAGACTAATTAAAAATGCTAACGACGACGCAGTTCGTATATTCATTGATGGTATGAGTGACAACTTTACAAGAGGATCATTATATTCAGCTACAATAAATGATCTAGAACACGCATTCGCAATTGCTCGCAGAATAGAACATGATAATGTGCACAGGCATTTACATCTCACTCAAGATAAGCACCACAAAAATATGCCACATGAACGCAGAAACGAAAGAAGACCAAATTATTCGAGCCAAACAACGAATTATCAACCCCAGAAGCAATACGATAATATGCAGCAACACAATCAAGGACCACAGCCGATGGAGATAAACTCGAGACAAATTGTACATGCACAGCGACAAAATTGGAATCAATACAAACCCGATGTATATAATCCACCAGCGAAACGTGAACACAGCGGGAGTTTCAACACACACAACAGACCGCAACGATCTTATCAGCAGAACTTCAAGCAGCAGAGAGTAAATAACTCCCGACAACAACGCAGAGACGATGTCAGCAGTACATATGCAGAAGCAGATGAAACGGAATGTATGGTAAATAATAACATAAGAATAGATCATTTAAACTAGTAGACGGGTTGCCCTGCTTAAATTTAACTAGTACTATTTCTAAGGAAATTTATAAAATTCTTATTGATACTGGTGCAACCCATAATTACATTAATAGAAAATGCGATTCTAGCGAAAAAATTAAAATTAAACCTATAAAAATAAAAACAATGCATGGTTATTCTATGGTAGATACAAAGAAAGTAGTTAGGATATTAAAGAAAAATATAACATTTTTTGAATTAGAGGATATTCAGTCTTTTGATATGATATTAGGATATGAAGGACTTAAAGTTCTAAACGCGGAAATAAATTTCAGTAATATGACTCTAACTACCATAAGCAGTGTCGAATCTATTCAGAAAATTAATTACATAATTGGGGAAAATAATATTTATAAAGCAGACATAGATAGACTGATGAAGATTAATAACAGCATAGGACCGTTACCCTTTACAGATACTATAGAAGCAAGCATTAGGACGACCAATGATAATCCGGTTTATGTTAAACAATATCCATATCCCATAGCAGATAACGAATTCGTAAACAAAGAAATACAGAAACTCTTACATGACGATATAATAGAAAAAAGCCATAGTCCTTATAACAGTCCCATATGGACAGTACCTAAAAAAGGTTTGGACGAAAAAGGAAAACCAAAACGGCGCATGGTTGTTGATTTCCAAAAACTTAACGTTCACACTGTAACAGACAGATACCCCATTCCGGATGTCAACATGACAATTCAAAATTTAGGTAAAGCCAAGTACTTTACAACATTAGATTTGGAGTCAGGTTTCCACCAAATTAAAATCAAAACAGATGATAAAGAAAAAACAGCTTTTGCTATAAATGGCGCAAAATATCATTTTAAACGAATGCCTTTCGGGCTCAAAAATGCACCAAGCATATTTCAGAGATGCGTGGACGACATTTTGAGAGACTTTGTAGGTAAATTCGTACACGTTTACATTGATGACGTATTGATATATTCTTCATCTGAGGAAGAACATATACAGCACATAAGTCAAGTATTCGACGTACTCAATAAAGCCACATTAAAAATATCTGATGAGAAAAGTAAGTTTTTTCAAGAAGAAGTAGAATACTTAGGTCACATAATCAGACATGGTAGAATCACTACGAACCCTGAGAAAATAGCAGCTATAGAAAATTTTCCAGTCCCACAAACGGTAAAGGATTTGAGAGGATTTTTAGGTCTTACAGGTTACTATCGTAAGTTTATAAAAGGATACGCAAGCATAGCCAAGCCCCTGACATTATATTTACGAGGAGATAACGGTAAAGTAAACAAAAAACAAAGTAAAAATATTAAGTTAAATCTGAATGATTCAGCATTAGAAGCGATTAGAATTTTAAAAAATTATTTGAAAGAACAAGTCGAACTTTTTCAACCGGATTATAGTAAACCATTCGAGCTTACTACTGATGCATCCAACATAGCTATTGGAGCCGTACTAAGTCAGAATAAGCAACCTATACACTTCTTGTCAAGAACACTGAGTAAGACAGAAGAGAACTATAGCACAAACGAGAAAGAGCTATTAGCGATCATATGGTCCTTACAAAAACTCAGAAACTACATATATGGTATAGCAGACTTAACCATATATACCGATCACCAGAGCCTTATATATTCTGTATCAGAAAAAAATCCCAACACAAAGCTGAAACGTTGGAAGGGAATCATTGAAGACTTTGGAGCAAAATTAGTTTATAAACCAGGAAACCTAAATCTTGTAGCTGACGCATTATCACGTCAACGCATAAATACTTCTACCATAGAAACAGCACATTCAGCTGAAAGTTCTTCTAATGATATAATAAAAACTGTGAATCAGCCTTTTAATGCATACACTGCACAGTTCGAACTTATTGAAGATATAACAAATAATATCGAAACACAAATCTATTTTAGTAACAAAATAAGACTCATAATAAAGTTTAAGGACAAAGACTCTTTACTAAGGCAGATGAAAGAAGTTATACAACCCCAAAAGATTGTAGCTTTGCATACGAAATTTGAAAACATATACAAATATGGTGAAAATATAAAAAAAGAATTCCCACTAGTAAGATTTATATTCACACCAAGAAAACTTCAAGACGTGACAAATTTGGAGGAACAACTAAAACTTGTAAGGGTAACTCACGAAAGAGCACACCGAGGGTTACGTAACAATATACAAGAAATCTCAGAGAAATATTACTGGCCCGATCTAAATAAACAAGCAAAGAGTTTCAACAGAAAATGCATAGCATGTCTATTTGGAAAATATGAAAGAAAACCTATCAGAGAACCTCTGAATAATTCAGAAATACCAACACATGTGGGAACACACATTCATATGGACATATACTTCAACGACAAGTATACTTTCCTTGTAACAGTAGATAAGTATTCTAAATATACAATCCTTCGGGAAATCGAAACTCGAAACAGACTGTACGACGTTATGGAAGAGGTCTTATCTAATTATTTCCCAAAATGTGAACGACTCATGACAGATAACGAGAAGGGATTCAAAACAGAAATGGTGAACCAAATGTGTTTGAAATACAACATAACTAAAGTAGAAACTCCAGTATACAGATCGACAGCGAACGGTCAGGTAGAACGTGTAAACGGTACAATAACTGAACTGTCTAGAATATTCACAATTCAGAATAAAACAAGACTTATCGAAGAAATATTTAGAACAGTGCGTGAATTAAATAATTCTATACACTCAGTTACCGGTTTGAAACCTAGAGACATTTTCTTTAATCAAAATAAATATAGCAATAGTGAAATTATAATAAATAAACTAAACTCAGCATCCAAAAAAGTGATCGAACGTCTAAATAAAGGAACTCGACACAGAGAGTATAAAAAAGGAGATAAGATAATGGTAAGAATCACAGGTCTTAGAAAGAAATCTAACGCCAGATACATAACAAGAATAGTAGAAGAAGATAAAGGAGACACTGTAATCTCTAAAGAAGGAATAAAAATTCACAAGGATAACATAAAGAATTATCATTTTTCAGATGACGAAAATATTAATATTCCTAACATTACTAGGAATTGTACAGAGTCAAGAAGGGCAAGGAAACGTTCAAATAACTGAGTTACTAAACAAGAAGTTTATACTTACGCAAACAGATGACGTGTATTTATTCAAAGAACAAACTTATTTGTTACATGCCACCAACCTGACTTCGATATTTCAACCTTACGTAAATATCGTAACTAGTAAATATCAACCTACACAAGAAGAAAAAATTTGGTTAAGTAAAATTAAGAATTTAGCAGACCAATTACAAGAACATACTAGGCATACTAGATCAATTAACTTTTTAGGAACAGCTTTCAAATATGTGTTTGGTAATCCTGACCATTATGACTTAGTTAACATAGAAACGAGTATAAATAATCTCATAGAAAACAATAATAAACAAAAAACTATAAATTCTAGATTTGAACAAATTTTGCAACAATTCGAAGGTCAGAGCCTTAAAGAACATTTAGTAATAGAACAAGTGTACGAACAATTATTATTATTGACCAGAACAATTAATGCAGCAAAAAATAATGAATATTTATCAGAAAGCCTAGACTTAGATGACATTAAAAATATTATTCAACATGAAATAATTCAAGTACCCATAATAAATATACTTGAGTACTCTAAAATATTATTAGCTAGAACTGATGAATTCTTCATCACAATATATAAATATCCAGTTCTAATTAAATCATGTAAATTGTATAAAGTAACACCTTTAAATTCAAAACATGGAAAAATCATTACAGATAAAACAATTGCCTTATGTAACCAAACTTATTTAAGAACAAGAAATTGTCAAAATCATCTAAGTAAAAACATTTGTGAAATTAACTTTGAAGAAGAAAATTGTCTTATTCCACTTTTAAAGAATATAACTTCAAAATGCAACATTAAACAAGAATACGATTACGACTTAGAAATTGAATCCGGTGTTATGTTATTAAGCGGTAAGCATAAGTTAAATAATCAAACAATTAATGGTATAAACTTAGTTACTTATGAAAATACTATAAATCTAGACGATAAAATATACAAAAACATGCATAAGCAAATTAAAGAAGTTATATTAAGAAATCATAATTCAGAGTCTTACATCGACCAAATAATTAAAGAAGATACAATGTACAAATTCGATAACATAGATACTTTAAAAAAACTAATTATTCCTTTTGAAGAAAAACCGATATTATCAACTATATACACAATTGTAACACTGATTGTTATTCTAGCATTTACGTACGTAATGATAAAAACTATACAATGTATAACAGATCGTCAAAAACAAAAAAAGATTGACGCATATAACAAAACTTATGAAAGAGAAATGTTAAAAATAGCGTCGAAAAATCGGGACGATTTCGTTTAACAAGGGGGGGAGTTAAGTATCCATAGCAAGACATATTGAGAAAAAAGATAACATTATTTGTATTCAATGATATCTTTAGTCTCTAGTACAGTCTTGCACACAACGCTACAATGATAACATATGTAAAAGAGATAATATCGTTTGTATACAATGTTGGAATATTATCTCTTCTTCATTATCAAGCAAGACGATTGTACGCTTGGGTCTCCTTGTAGATAGATAAGAAAAGTATATAAATACGACTGTATGATGAATTTATCAACAGTCTTATTGTAACTACATAGTAGCCTTAAGCTCCTTTTAGAATTAGTAAAAAGTATTTCAATAATAAAGGACATAGTTCCAAATAAATATTGTTTAATTTTAAAAGTAAGAAACAAGTGTTTTAATTCGCGCTCGTGAGAAACAACAACCGAAAGTGCTTCCTCAGCATTTTTCTGCGGTTGACCTGTGTGAACTTATTGTCATTCAAAATACAACCTGTCTGACTTAGGGGCACGTAAAGGGGCGCCTTACAAACTAGAAATTAATTTGAAAGTGAAATTACGTATCCGTTAACAATTAGACGGTTGCGCAAAACAAGAAAACTTTACAAAATCACGATCTACGGCTATATAATCGTAGCTGGTGCTAAAGATGTACAAAACTACCGCAAGGTTGGTAATGACAACTTTCTTTTACCGCCACCGCAATAACTTCCTGTGCGCGCGAGTGGTAATGGCACGAAAGATACTTCTTTATTTTTTTGTATTTGTTACGTCTTTTATTTTATGGTTGGCTAGGTGGTTAACCTCGAGTAGCCTCGCCGAACTGGGGGGTCATTCATTGGCGGTATGTATCTATTGGGCGGTGGAATTGTTCAGAGAAGTCGTATTGCCGGCGGACAAAAAATGGTGTGTCATAGCGAGTTCTATCTGTGGTACATATTGGACTATCTGCTGGATGTCGTTTTAATTCTGAGGTGGAATCTAAAGAACTAATCACTGTATTACAAAATATAAAGCTATATGAAGACGGCGATCAAAGTCATTGGATTTATTTAAAAGACTGTACTATCGGGCTTGAAGGACCAAACTTTGGGTAAACATTAAACAATTACCTCGGGGGAGGGTATATAATGCCTTTATATCAATATACCGCTAAAACACAAACAAAAAATTAAACAGATGAGTACAGTGCAAAACTGACAACAATTTTTTTCTTGGAACTCAATTCATTGACACTCAACGCTTAACAACTTAAGCGCAGAAGTGGCATATATCTATAATCACTTCAGTGTGCAGTTCATGCGTTAAAGGGTCTGATTTCCCCGGAGAAGTATTTAGAATACTTATTAAGAAATGAAAGTTTTGGACTTTAATGTCTTACTTTAGATCTCATACAATACCGCTGTTTATCGCTTGTTATAACTTCCCTATGACCAATGAATTTGCTACAGGGACTCTGGATAGGGCAAATAATATTACACTGAGAATCAGAGAAAATAGTGGTATGCGGCTCGAGGGACCAATATATTAAGATCCTCTTGGAATAAGATTCACAGTCTATGGATGGTCAAAATTGTTTTTATGCCATTTAAGCAGCAAGAAGCATATGCAACTTAAGTCTGATACCAAAAGGTATGACAGTGATTTTACATTTAGCCTCTGCAGGGTTGCCATCTGTCCTATTTTTTGGAGGACATCTCCTCTTTTTAACCCCGGAGAGGAACATCCTCCAACGTTTTAAGAACTTGTCCTCTTTTTCCCCTAACAAGTAGGTAATTTTGACAATAAAAAAAATCATCGAACTCTGAATTATAAAGAAAAACGGAGCCAAGACAAATGTGAATGAAACAGATCTTATTTTGACTCCCATGTGCCAACCATCTAAATTGTTTGAGTTCATGTACCTACCTGGTTTTTGTTTTCATTTTGTTCTCTTTTTGTCCTCTTTTTAAAGGTGGAATACGTCCTCCAAAGTCCAAGATTTTAAACTTTTTTGTCCTAGGTTAGCCTAGACACCCATGGCAACCCTAAGCCTCTGTAGCATCCTGTTGATGTAGTAGGTACTTCGACCGTTACAATAGTTTTTTGTACCCTAACTTCATCTGGCATGTCTTATAACAAAGATCTTCGAAGTGAGTTTTTTAAGGGCATCAGACGTTTTCAGAATAGTGAAGTGTGTTTGGAAGTATGCACCTAATGCAATACTTAAAGTTTTGGATGTTTTGTGTGTAAAAATATTGCACTTGTCATTGGTTTATTAAGGCATGGGCTTCATTAAAGTTTGGCTAATGAATATTGGTTCTCCAAATAAACATGAAAGTATTCTTATTTAGTTTTAGAAATCGTTTTTAATTCCCACTACGCCGCTCTCTCGACGTTTGCAGAGCCACACTATTTCCACTTTTTGCAAAACAATAAAAGAAAATAAGTCACCAAGAACTCATTCACATAATATAATCATTTTTACCAAGGTTCGTGTTCTGACTACTGTAGGAATCTGTGATCTTTAAATCAACAACTTTCAACTAAATATATATGTAACGAAAAACCGACAATCCGACTCACTGACCACCACTTCATCATTCGAGCAATTTCAAACCTCCAAGTTCCGTCAAACTCTGTCAAAAATATTCCCCCCATTAATCTTCTCCAACGACTTCTATAAATCGTCGACTACCTAATTAGCAAAGTCACTTCTAGGTCTCAGAAACTATTTCGTGTTCATCAGTGACACTATGTGATTCATTTTTCTGTGGTAATTAAAATATTTTCCATCGCATAGTAATTTATCGTTCATTAATCATTTGTCAAGGATTTTTAATGAATTAAAACTTCCTTAAAGTGCGTACGAATTTATCGCGCCTCCTATCACTATGTGTGCAGAGAAAGTCGTCTTCCGACACCATCATCAAACCGTTCATACAATGAGATAAGTTTTTCGCACATTTTTATATTTCCTTCTCCTCAATCCAATTATCATATATTCAACAGATTGCCATCAGGTACATTAAATAGATGTACAACTTTCCCACACGCATTTCCACCGTTTTTCTTATTTTTTATTTTTTTTTTTTTTTGTTTTTCACGATGCTATGAAGTTTTTTTTCGCCAAATTCCCCCTCATATACTTACGCGTACTCGCATGTGCAAAGGATGGCAACAAAATTACTCGTATATCATCAATCAAAGTGCAATTCTATATTTCAACGATTAGATAAATTCATATGTGAAAACCCCTACCCCATATTTATTTCGATGGATCTATTTCTGTTGTTGCTGTGGTAACCTGATTTTGTTTTCTTTTGCCCCAGTTGGTGGTAAATCCCCAATCGCGTAATCAAATTATTATCCAATTCCTCGTCGCGCTGATGTGTGTGTTCGTTTGGTTTAAATTGATTTACGAGATCGCTTGATATCAGCATTTATCTAAGATGATCGTCACATTGTATAATCAGGCATTTCCCTTAATTTGCAGCCCAAGTCATGACCATGATCTGTGCGCAAAAATCTAGGACACTGAACACATGCGCTCTCAACTAGAACTCGTATAAATGTTGACGGATGTGCATTCAAAATGTGTGCTGAGTTCGTAACGTGATTTCGAAAAGTTAACGGAATGGACACAGACATAAGTAACACACTGGGGCTATATACAGCATGCAATTTGCAAGTCAGTTAAAGTCAACTGTCATTCGTGCTGTCAAATTGATAGTCATACCTAATCGTAACTACCAGCAGTGTGAAAGAGTAATGTACGTCGCTCCATACGTATAGTGGGACGACCTGTTTAACATGTTCCACGTGACTTGAAATTGAATTGAGAACTTGAATAGTTATTAGATGAGTTAACTAACGCAACATATTTTCCCACATTGGATTGTGTTGTATATGTACTTGTATCTCAAGATGCACATAGATTCAATGACACCGAATTCAAAAGTCGCAAATGACGGTCGTAAACTGAATTATGACCTGCGCGGAATAGGGGAAACAAATGAGCTTTATTCCATTGTGGTCAGTCTCAATTGTTTTAGATTGAAGTTTCCCCCCTGTCTGGTCTGTTTTTGTTTTTTTGCAGTACAAATTCAAGGCTAGGTAGTTTGCCGATGAGATGTATACAGTGTGGTGTGCAGGTCTGGGAAAAGGCACTTTTCTATGTTTTGCTCATTGATCTTGTAGTCAATTGAATTTAAGAATTGTAGTTTTTCGGTCTTATTATGCTTTTCTTTTCTTTTTATTTGAGAATATTAAAGCTGATAGTATTTGAAAAGCACAGCGGTTGCTGTGTTATGGATCAGGGAAAAAACGGATTTGTCGTCTTCCCCCATATACAATACAGGCAAACCTTTATCATGCGCTCCTGAAAAGTGGCTTAAAATGACTTGTGCTGTTTTTACTTGTTGCCATATATTTATATTATTGGCCGATGATCTTAAGACAAAACCCTGCGACGTTCGACGACGATCGGAGATCGTTCTCTTACTTTATTGGTGGTTTACTTGTGGAATTTCCCGAAATCGCCCAACTACTTTATATTTAGAGCGTATGAATGCCACGCAGTAGATGATCACAGGTATTTGCGACTGTTTTGTTTTATGTGTTTACGTAGATATTTTCCTCTTAATATCTTAAGGATTTTTTTTTTTTTTTTCAAATATGTTTCGTCACTAATTTTTACATCGTTCGTAGATACTATGATCTATGACACGATCTAGTAACGATCGACGGCCATGAGCATTTTCTTTGTAATCTTGGTTTCTATTTTCAGCGTTATTGACAAGACAACTATTGATCTGACAATACGCAGATTTCTGGGCAGTAAAAGATCAATGATCCTGTATGCTTATTGACCATGCTCTTTTTGGCTTGGGCTACCTCTAAAATTTTCTTAAAACCCTTAAATAGTCCCCGTTTTTAATGTTATTCATTACTATTAATCTTGGCAATACGCAGACTTTCGTTCATAAAACGATCAAGGGTATTAGCGATGACTTCAATTTGAATACATATCGTTTTCAATTTATATATCTACACATGATCTTTAAACATAGTTTTACGTAGATTCTAGAGGGTTGATAAAGATCGCTAATCCCGTTATTTACTGATTGTGAGAAATTCTTTTAGTGGTAGCAGATGCTATGATCAACTGACTGTAAAATCATAATCTTCAAAATACGTTATCGTTTGATGAACGATTTTGGAGATGTGTTTTACAGTTTGCTTCGAAAATTTATATTGAAGTAGCTGATCGTGAAGTGACTATAGACGTGGTAGATGCCAGTTTGATACAATTATTTAAACTTATCGTCTTAAGACCCATACGGTTTGGAGTAAAATGTTGTTTATACAAATTGTTTTAGATTAACGATCAGAACGAACGAACGCGATCGTGGACAAGGTTTTGGGCGTTAGTAATGTCAAAAAAAAAGATCAGACGTGTAGTGATGCACTTTTTCCTTTAAAAATGTTTCTCTCTCTCAAATGCGTGTATAGAGAGTTGTACTGATCGTATTAATTAATCATCATATTAGCGATCATGTTCAAATTTAATTCGCTGTAATGAAAATCGGTCTGTGAGTGATGTGTATTTACTTAAGTGTAAAGATTGTATAGTACCTAAATTCAGATCGATGATCTTGTGAATAATTGATTTTAACAATTTAGAATTTCTGACACTCTTTGTTTTAAATTGCGATTACTGAAGAGCGGTCGCGTTTACTCCTCCATATTTATTCTCTGAACTTAATCTTTATATTTAACAAAGAATTTGGTGACGATTGGTTTATTCACACTACATATATGTATCTGAAGGTTCTTCTAAATTTCTAGTTTATTTTTCTCTTTATTCTACGAAGTCCAGAACTTTCTTGTGATTAAAAATTCACTTGCTGAGAATCACGGTTCCAATCTTTATATAATTTTAACAACGCTCTACATCGTTGATATGTATTCCTTCTGATAACACAGCTCAAACTGCATACCTCCTTTAAAAAGAATCTGTCAGCTGCTTAACAGTTTGGTGAGCTTCAACGATTATTAGTATTAGTTTTAGTTTTTGTAACAACTCACCTGCTGGCCAGACTGTCATTGCACTTTTTTCGTTTCTTCCCATGTCATCCACAATAAAAAACAACTCCCTCGGTTAAAAAATAAAAAAAAAATAAATAATAAAATACGAAAACAAACTGCTTACATGACCATAAATAATTTCGTTTAACAGAATAATTGTACTTTGATGAGGGGTTGACTCATGACTGACTATACATGTGTGTGGATATACGTGCTCACTTGCATCGTTGAGTCATGAATATTGAAATTACCTACCGCCATTAATTGTGAACAGAAGATTAGCTTGCTCAGCTGGAATATTGTGCACTGCACATGCACAATTCAATTCCATGCAGCTAAAGCTAACAAGTCTTCCTCTTACAGATCAAAAATGAAACTCCTCTTTTGGCCGGACTACAAGGAAACCTATTCCATAGACTATGACTGAAAAATTGTGTGAAAAATATCAACGATAAAATGTGAACTCGAACAGTAAAAGTGACAAAAACAAAAAACACTGTAACACGAAACCAAAGAAAATTAAGTAAAATTTGTAAATAAGTCTAACTAAAACCAAAACGAAAATTCGCCGAAATCTTTATCGAAAAAATTTTTTTCTAATCAAGTTCTAATAATGTCCGAAACCGAACTAATTGACAAACCGAATGCTGAATCCTTCCTCCAATATGGCAATGGTAAGCCACCACCAATTGTTGTTGTGGTCGGCGATGGCCGCAGTCGTGTGCGGCGTGTCGTCCGAACGGCTACACGTCATGTGACGGTAGTTAGTTATTCGACACGACACAAGGAGACGCGTACTCATACTTCACATCACGTGACGACTGTAAGGTAAGCTTTAGAGAAAAAAAATTGCAAAAAAATTACATAAACTAGAATTAAGTCTTATTAAGTGATTGATATGGTATAATGCAGTTGCGGTGAACCGTTGTGGGGATGGAGAATACCTAAGATGCACACTTTAGATAGGAATAGTATTGTTTTTATTTTTTTTTATGTATATTGCAGTTATTTATAAAATGACATTGCAACCTGTTGAAAAGTAAACGATAGTACTATATTAATTGAGATTGCTTCGTTATTTGACGAGGTTTGGGACTGTCTTCTATTTAAACAGGGTGGCTGACGAATATTGCTACATTAAGAAACTCAAATAACTTTTTTTCAGTTTATGGAATTCATTTTGCTTTTATTCATGTTAAAGCTCATTAAATTTTATTAAATATAGCTTAACTAGTTTTAAAAATAATTGAATTTACATGCCCCTCCTGCTCGTTGATGCATGTACGGCATCTTACCAAAAAGTTGTTCATTACTGCTTGGAGAGTTGAGACAGGAATAGCCGCAATTGTTTCTAGAATGGATTGCTTAGTTCATTGAAATTTGTTGGTTTTGCTTTGTAGACTTCCAGTTTGCAACAACCCCACAAGAAAAAGTCAGGTTCAAAAAGTCAGGTGACCTGGGGGGCCATTCGGAATGTGGAGTTTCTGGATATCAGCTTATTGGGAAATTTTCGTCGCAATTCTGTCATAACAGGCCGGGCTATGTGAGGAGTTGCACCATCTTGCGGGAACCACACAGACTTGAAAGAAATTAGAAGCACTCCATATTCGACAATTTTGTTTGTTTATGTTGCCGTTTAAATCGAAATGGGCCTCGTCAGACATAAAAAGACAGCTCAACATGTTTCCGTCCTCTTCCACCATTTGAAGCATTTTCTGGCAAAATTCCAAGCGAATCGACAAGTCTGCTGCGTTCATTTTGTTGGCCATTTGAATTTTATATGGGAATAAATCCAAATCATTGTGCATAATTGACTTCAATGACTGTCTGCTTCTACCCATTTGAGCAGATAAGCTTCTTGTCGAAACTCTTGGATTGTTTTATATGGCAGGAGCTACAGCAGCGATTATTTCCTCCGTCCGAACTGAAGGGTATCGATGGTAAGGTCTTCTTTCGACTGTCCCATGCTCGGAAAAATTGTTAACAAGTCTCATTATGGTCCATCTATTCGGAGGATTGCGCCTATACTCTCTTTGAACCGAAACTACGGACTCCAGTGTGTGATAGCGGCGGACAATCCAAATTCTTGTTTCAGTGTCTCAGTTATCCATTTTTGTTAAATCTAAAAATCAATCTGCAAAATAAAAACAAATAACCAGATTCATTAAATAGACAAAAAGTTATTAAACTTTTTATACAGCACTAAATCGACTAGGTGTGAAAAGTCTGTCAACTAATGGATCCTGTCTCTGAGGATGATATCCATAAAATTTGTTTGATAGAGAGCACAGACAGATGCCAAAAATGAATGGATATCTATCTCACAATAATCGAAGTTTGCAAAAGGTGCCGAGATCACCATTTAACAAAAGCTAAATAAATTCACAGTAGGAGTAAACAAATTTCTGTAAGGTTATGAATGACTCGGCATAAGTTCACATATGCCGATCCGAGCATCGAACTGCATATTTACCTACGATTTTCTAAAATAACACCTCTTGATCAGTGGTCGCAATTTTTCAGCCCAGACTCACGACTCGTACATGAAATGGTTGAAGACTTTGAAAATACTTTCCAACCAACGAATTGGCTACTCACGATCATTCATTTCGAACTGACCAAATGGGTAAACCAAACTTTGAAGCCATTAAAGAGGGCGCTCGTCAATTAGCTTCATGCTCTAACCCACAACCACAATACTTCCTCAATCCTCAATAGTTGTTAATTCAATCAACATCAACCTGTGTGACGCTCCGTGTCTGAAAATTCTGCATCTCATGACTATGACTGAAGTATTAACCCGTATCGGATATATGAGCAAATCAATTTTCATACTGATGCTAATAAAATGGTCTCAGTGTCACTTTTTGAATTCGAAAGCACCCAACAGAAAGTACTCTCCCCATATATATATTTATTTGTATAGGTCTGTGTGTGTCATCTTATTTATATCTGATATCATAGCTAAAATATTCACACAACATTTGAATAAAATTAATTTAATATGGTCGGTCGGGACTAATTTTAGTCGTGCATTTTTATGGACAGCATCACCTTTTGTGTGCGGGTATATTCATTGGCTTTTTGTTCTTTATAAATACATAACAAATTTATTTTTTGTTTTCATAAAATTGTTTCTAACAGATTTTTTTTTTCTCTCTTTCTTTATAGGTAAGCTAATTTCCACGTCACCATTGCATCACTTTGACAGTTTTTTTGGGCACAACTGCAGCATAACCTGTCAATTTGGAGAATGTCTTCTTTTGACAATGTTACTTTGACATCATTCGACTCTGTTTTTGGTGTGGTGAGAGGCTAGAGCTACAATGAGAACCGGTTTGGAACTGAATCACCTAGAGTAGAGAACACTGTTGACACCGTAAACTTGTTTGGTTTGATTTTTTTTTTAATGTTTTGTCTGTCCTTGGTAATTTGGGTTATAATGGAGTAGTTGCAGTTCAACAGGTGGTAAACAAATTAAAGCCAAATACACACAAGATCCAGGGCAATGTTATATAATTATTTTGCTAAATTATCCGCGATGATAACGTCAGTCAACAGTTAATTGAACGATTGATTTGATAGCAAATTTGTGTGGCTACTTTTAGTTCCACGAACTGACAAGAGTTCAGTTCCCCTTATCAATTTTTAAGGAGTAAATCAATAAATTATAACATAAAGGTCAATTATTTTCACTAAAAAGGTCGGTGGTGAAAGGATGCTTACGGCTCATTATGTTTTTATTTTCCCACTCAGTATATCCTTGTATAATAGGTCCGGTATTCACAGTATGAAAAACGACCTTTTTTCCCAGAAGGGCTAAGGCGTATTCTGCGTAGTGATAGCTTCCTTATGAATTCGTTTAAAGAGCCGCAACTACTGATTTCCTTTTAGTATTTTGTATTATCATGTGGTCAATTCTAAGAGTCGTTAAGTACAAATTCTGAAAGAATTATGGGTATAAAATAATATTTAACTCTTTTGGGCAAGGAAACCACATTGCCCTCCCTCCATCTTGTTGGTATGTATATTCTTGTTGTAGGCTCTGTTTTATAGTCTCAATTGGTTTATTTCTCCATTTTTATTATTCCTGCAAAATTGGTAGTAGGTATACCTACTATCATTGATCCAACGCCAACCTTATTTTCCTCAGCTTAGAAGTCTATTTATACATTCATCATCTAGTAAGATGCTTACATTATCTGCTTGAGTGGGTGTGCTTGATTCACTTGGGGTGGTGGTGTATGTGACTTTCTGTTATAGCTTTGCTAACCATTTTTTGACTATTTCTGGCCGCCCACATTGCTTTTATCTTTGTGACTTGGAACACTAAAAGATCGCATATGAAGTGATGTTTTGGCGCATCATTCCAGAAAGTTAAGCCTTTCTTACAAATGTTTCTGTCGCAACTCCTTTTGGATAAGACTATCGCCACAGATGCTGTAATTGTCATTCATTATCTTAAAAATTAATGCAACAAGATTTGCACCACTTTGGGTCCTATTACCATGACAATTTTTCGATTCCTCAACTTCATGCGTTAATTTGCTCCTTAACTCTATCAACATCATAGACTGGTGAAGGTATTGAATATCGTTACCACCTTTTGGCAATAGATCCATGTGGTATTGCAAATGACTGATCTGCGACGTGTCAACGGTTTGGAGACAGACAGCCACTAAGTACCTACCTGCCTACATTTCTGACTAGGAAGATTGACATATTTTGTAATCGTGACAAGTCTCTACCTTCTGCTTTAATTCTGCAAAATTGTTTCCACACTTTTTCTCTTTTATTGACTAAAGAAGTCGGCCGGGATGTCTATTACTACTGAGGAGATCGCTGCGTACTTTTGTGACGTTGTTAGATCTATATAATAATAGCAGGATGTGTGTCTTAGGTGAAAACTCCTACGCACCGTCGAGAAAGATAAACGGTTTTACTGTCTTAAGCTGTAGATATCTATTCTTCATTTCGTCCTATTGCTCAACGATTGGTCTCTCTTCTTGTTGACAGACAGCATTTAGTTTTACCGTCACTTATGAATGACGCCAATTCTTACCGCCTGGATTAGTGCAATCGCTGATGAACGTTGTCACATTTCTCCATCCCTTCACCACAAGAAAGGCGATAGACAGTATTTATACAACTTTCTGTGAAACATACTGTTTCACATTCAAAGAGCTGCCAATCTGTCAAAGGAAATACAATACATTCAGCATCGCTGGTGGGACCTTTTTGCCATCGGTGTACTTCTTCAATCAAGAGATTTGCAAAATCCGTCAGGAACTCGATCGACAACCTTACAAAACATACCAACAGTGGTGACATAAACCCCCAATAAATTATCTGTGCCGCACCAGAGAGGCAGACCTTAATTAATATTTAAATTTTATCATGTAGACTAATTGAAAAACTGGCTACGAACGCTTTGTGAATGCCAATGGGTTTGAAATTCACACTTAACACAACTCGTAGAATAAATTTGTACTAGACATGGCTGTTCTTTGGCTCTGCTGTAAAGAAGCTGGGTTAACTTTCTGTCTTATTGACACAAGTTTCCGTTGCTTCTGCATTAGTTCGCTCTAATTTGTGATACTAAAAGTATGCAATGAACTCCAACGTACAATCCACAAATTCCACTCGCATTTCACCTACAAATTCCGTAGCATACTTCCCAGCGCTACAGTAAATCATTCGGTTTGAGCCTCAGCTGCACCACAAATGAAACTAAATCTTCATTTCAAAACAGTTTATTAAAATAATAAACAAACAAAATTAACAGCTAATTAAATCCACCATTACAACACCCTTTTGTTCGACTCCCACTAATTTTTTTTTCCATTTAATTAAAAAAATAAACAAACAACAAGCACCGCACGTCGAGTTTGCATGAAATATCCGCTCGAAAAACACTATCCCTAGCAGGGGGTATAAGTAAATCCGTTGAATAATTTACTCCCAGGACGCAAGAGAAAATGCAAATCGTCGTAAGCGAGAAAAGGTGCAAACGAAAATCATCCCAACTGGTAGTTATACTATGTTAATAATCCCTTTCTTTCCGGGCATCCTTATTACTAGAACTGCACCCTCAGAAGTCAGCGACACAGGAAGTTAGGCGAAGCAAAAGAGGTAAAGTAGTCAAGTTCTCCTGATTTCATTCCCCTGAGGCACTTATAGAGATCTTATGGCAGAGTATTTCTCCTTATCTTTATTGTAAGTGGATATATGGATCCTAGTTCACTGGGATATTGGACTACATGTGTGTATATATACAAATTTCGTCCTTTGGGTTGGTTTACTGCACATGAACCATATAAGCGAGGTATAGCTCGTTTAATTGGGTCGATTTAGGATGCACTTGCTTTTCAAGGATATTTACGATGCAATTTGTAGGAATGTTCACACATCAACCGGATGTGTACGTCACTGCGGTTGCTCTTCAAATTTGCATTCGCCAGTAGGTGGATGTTTTAATTATTCTCTCTTTCAATGGACTGAATAAATTTTTGTAGGTACGGACCAACATAAATATTCTCGGCATTAATTGGTTTATTTAGGTGTTGACTGAGATGGAAAAGCTGCAGAGAAAAAAAGTTCTATGCCGTGTTTTTTCCAGCAAATATATTTGCATTCTAAAGAATTGCATTCTTGCTAATTGGAGAGAGAGAACTCTTTCTGTGAACAGCTACATCCGCGGGGAATGAAAACATCTGCTCTGTTGTCGCTGGCAGGTATAGGTATCTATAGGTACCAGAAGAGCACTCGTATCTATTATCATTACTCTGCATTTTGGGCAGCAAGCCAGGGATGTGCTCTCCTTTGAAAAGATGTGCCTTCCATTTTTTTTTTGTATCAGAATAGTCAAATAAAAAGAAATTGAAAACTCCGAAGGACATCGCCTAATTGTTGTGCTATTCGTGTGCCATACGCCTTGTACTGGATGTCTGACAAAAATGAAATTCGATACGGGCCACCTTCGTCCTTCATTTGAAACTTATGTAAGACATATATATAGAGAAGACTGATGAAGGTCCGCCCTTATGTTTTGTCGTTAAAATAACATGAAAGAAAGTGAAAGAAAAAATTCAATCGAATTGGATCGGACTGTTCACCGAAATTTGTCGTCGATGTTTGACACAGGAACACTTGTTCAGTTGACAGTGTTTGCATCTCTCTGTAGCTGAGTGGGAGTGGCATTTCCAATTTTGGATATGTTCCTTTGGCTGTAAGATTTGTTTAGGAAGCATTAACGTTTGTTGCACTTTGGAACTAAGTCTTTCTATCTGTTGTGAGCCTACCCTCCGCTGAAGCCTTCAACCCATTGCTAAGCTTCCTTGGAGCCATAAGTATATGACATGTTCCATGCCTAGCTTTTTTTTTGTGGGTCTTTATTTCTTGGACGAGTGGACAGGGCCAACATTTTTATGCCGGCTTATTTTCTCACATCAATTATACGCATGAATGTTTCTAATATTTTTCGGGGGGTGGAACTGAGACCCTTCCCCCTACAGTCAAGTATACTAACCATTAAGCTAACTGTGTCCTTTTGAGGCAAAGAAGGCACTTGTCATTAATACTGTGCGTTCTCTAACTTTTTTAATTCACAAACTGTCTAATAGGTGGCTCTTTCATGTGATCTTTAAGCTCCACGCTGAAACAGAGGTAAAACGTAGCATGTCTTGTTGAACCTCAGATCAGGACCGTCATCATCTGCCAAATATGGAGACTTGCAGATGATAATTGATAAGCCTGGGTCTCCTGTGGAAGTTTGCAGTATTCTAAGCACTGCTCCTTAAATTGGATTACCTTTTTGTGTTACTCAGAGGTTTCAGTCAAAACTCTACCTTAAACTCCTCACAAATCTCACATTCAAACATGTCAAAGGCTCTAAAGCAATTCCTCCTGTTAGCTAAGCCTTCCCAGACAGAACTCCTATCACTGCGCAACGTTTTATGGTCAACCTACGTACACCAAACAAAATTAGAACGCCTTTCATATGTATGTTCATCGTTAGACCTTATCGGAACCATCCACCCATAAATGTTGCAGCCTTCCACGAAATATTTTATCTCACCAACTGATTACAAACCGTTTGCGTTCGCAGCCCTTGAACTATAAAGATGAAAGCACTAGCTACGCACATTAAAATCCATTAAGAGGGTCCAACTTCCAATCTTTATATTCATCGAAATGCAATAATTACGCATTCGAAACAGCTACAGAAGATTAGCCAATATGCACAGGCACACATTGTATTTTTTCAATGTGGATTTTTTATGCTTCACGCAGTTTATAGCTTTATTAGTGCTTAGTGCCCTCATGCGCTCTGACAGCTGTTGTCGTTGTTGACAAGTCAGCACTTTGACGCCACGACTCGCAAGTTATCAGTAATGAATATTAACAACAGGACAGTGTTATGATTCCACGTGCGTATATCCTTATTTCGGCAAATAAAAAGAAAACATTTCAACAAGTCATTGAAAGTCGATCCCCACCTTTATAAGTCACGCTCGACATAAGCACCTTCGGACACACGACATCAATCCAAAGTGCAGTGTTATCAAAGAACAAAAGGACAAAAGAACACACAAAAACGGCGGCAGGTGGATGTAGTAAAAAATAATAAAAAGAAAAAAAAAAAAAAAAACCCTCCAATTGGACGTGCTGTGTGCGTCTTCACGTCACGTCTTTATACTCAAACGCTACTCGCGCCGATAAAACGATCCAAATCACAAGTGGACCCCCAAAAGATGTACCGAAACGTCCAAGACACAATCAATTTGGCCAGAGAAGCCATGCGATGGTAATCAGCTTGAAACACTTTTTCGTGCCTAAATTTGATATCGGCAACATCTGCTGCTACTTGGGCTTTTTTGTTTCGTTTTGCGGATCCAACCCACACTTATGGACAGGTGTAACCGCCGCGGACAAAAGGAAAATGCAAATTTATGCGAATTATCCTCGACCAGGTGATCAGGTTCAAAAGAAACTTCTCCCTGACCACAAATTGCGTTTGAGTGTAGGATTAACACTGGGTGAAGAATCTTGTGCAACATTTTGTGCTGCCGGGCGTGTTACGCCTCTATATACACTGTTAATGACAGTACTTAATGGCTAAAGGGCCATAAGCCATAGAACAAAGTTGCATTCAGAACGGAAGCATACATGCAATCGCTTTGTATTGGTTTGTACGTAGGGACTGTGGTGGTCAGTCTATGCCCATCGCCGATTGTCGGCATCTAGACATTTAGGTATACAATGTCATGTGTTGCGCATGTTTAATGAACGACGATCGATTCTATAGAGAAAAAAGGTTTAATGGGTGACAAAAGGTTAATGGTTCCGTTCAAAGCGGGGGGAACGTGGTTGGAGTCTTAATTGATGATTTTGTTGATGTATGCCAGAAAGGCGGTAGAGGTGAGCGTGTGGCAAATATTTGTTTTGTTTTAAGGTGAAGGAGTTTTTAATGGGTACCTACTGAAATTAAATCAGATTTGGATACATTTTCAGGATTTTTTGTTTGTTGCTAGAATGTTGTTAGCAATTTTTTTTTTCCAAGTATTTTGTTACTTGAAATTAATTTAAAATTGCGGTGATGATATGTAGGTACTATGTGTATATATTTAATATAGAAATTTTTTTTTTCAAAATGTTAAATTCACTTTTTTTTGGCCATCTTGAATAAATTTTTATTCGCAGCTTGTGTGTAGAGTTGCAAATTTCCAAAACCTGAAAAAGCTGTTCCGAAGGTTGAATAAAATTCGTTAAACCGTTTAGGCAGTGAATAAGTTTAAGGTTCCTAACGAAATTGCAAGACTTAAATTGGAAATTAAAATGTTCCTGTACCTATTTCCTTTTAATAGAATTTTACTAATGTTTATACGCAAATGATTCCATGGAAGATATGTATACACGACAAAGCTGCTCAGTGTGAATCAAGCGGTTAGAAAAAGATCATCGAAGTTGCTCGTAAATTCGTTTGAGACGTATACATTGCTCATTAACAATGCTGCTAAAAGTCTGTACCTAAGTAACATTTTATTTTTTTAAATACGATTGCCTTTCATGGTTTCAAAATTATTAAGCACAGTTTAAAATTGGTCCTGGAAGAATTTTATTGAAATTTTCTTTCTTGTCAAAAATATTTGTTGTAGGTACATATATATTCATAATTACAATATTTTCATAAGACTCAATTCTGCGCCATGTAAAGGGTGTTTTTTTGTTTTTTGTAGAGTATAGAACTTTGAAATGGAATAAATTGACATGAAATTTACTTTATTCGAAAGATAATCTTCTGGCATTTTAATTTAAATATGGTGTCTGGCATCGGTTTCGAAAGTAAAGCTAAAAAAAAACACACATATCGACACATTTTTGATGAAAATTGTATTCCATTAAAAAGTTTTGACTTTGCCAATTAGTGTTAAATACAATACCACTCAAATGGCCGCGTCGGGAAGATTCGCAGCATGTGATTCTTTTGAGGTGATTTTTAACCAGATTTTCGGGCGATATTTCGGCCATAACTTGGGTAATTTTTGGTTTTTAATGCGTCTAGACTTCGAGGATGATTTGCGTAAGCACGGTCTTTTGCGTAGCCCCACATAACAAAATCTAACGATGTCAAATCGCATGATCTCGGTGGCCAATTGGCGTCGCTAAAACGTGAAATTACGCGACCAGTAAACTTCCCACGCAATGAAGCCTAGATTGGTCGCGTTGCTTGTTGCTCCGTGCTGTTGGAACCAGATTTTGTCCAAGTCATGATCTTCAATCACCGGTAAAAAAAAAAAATCGGTTATCATTCGACCATATGGCTCAGTGCCTTTGAGACCCTGTGTCCTTCTAGTAGTGACCATCTTATGGCTGCTAAATGGGAATTTTATTTCGAAAAAAAAAACCTTCTAACCATGGCCATAGGTGGTCTTATACCCTCAATCAATGTATTAAGTGGGAGCTCCGTTCTTTCCTTGTCCAGAAGTCTCAGGGCCAAATGTAGGTCCAGTTCACTGGAGAATATACCAGACCCTGTGCCCTCACTGATTTTGAAGCCGTCAGTATTTATCGAGGTCTCATTTACCCTCGTAACCAAGCTCCTATACCAATCCTCTCTGTCAGGAAACAATACATCGTACGGTATGGCAAACATTTAACTAATATTATGACACTTCCAATGATAGCTGAGTTTGACAGGTGTAAAATTTTAGAGATAGGTACCAACTTGAAACCACGAAATAAATGACCCTGTACAACTGTCTTGGGTCAGCCCTCGTGATTCGCCATAAAATCGTGGGTCCCTTTTACGTTTGGTAGATTTTGCAATCGTCCCTTAAATAGAAAACATCTCGCAAAAGAGTGGCTGTGAGAAGCCTATGCCTAGAATCGTATATGGAACAGTTTTTTTTTTTAAATAGATACCTATGTCTCAACATGAATTTTAGCAGCATGTTGCTGTTTATTTCTGTTTTAAAAAACGAGAACAGTTGTGATTTTGCTTAAAATGCAATCAAAGTAATGTTTTAATTGAAAATTATTTTTCATTTTCATAGAAAAGTTTTTATTACGAGGTCTGTACTCCGTACTCGAGAAACACTTGGCAGTTAACATAAGCTTCATGGACTAAAAGAGTGCAAAGTTCTCAAACTATCTTACTTACAATTCAAATTTACGATCTATGTGATTGATCCTATCAAACAAAAGTGCGTAAAAGAAAATGACACCCAAAGACTGCAATAATTTCTATTCATAACTGTATTTAAATAAACTCAGATAAGTACATACTCTTTCGAGAAAACCCCTCAATTCTCAACCACTTACTTCTACTTACTTACTGCTACCATAATAATTACAATAAATTTTCTCCAGGCAAAAAATAGTCCTTTCTCCTTCAAGAAAGTAAGATAAGGGTGTACTGTTGGGTGTACATGTACATACCCACTCATGGCTATAAAAACAAAGGACTACTTATCGTTTGTACGTAGCTGGGAACATTGTAACCATTGTTCAGATAGGTACTTTTTTTTTTAAATCATACGAGTATGTTTCTATCCGCTCTCTGGATAAAGGTGATCCCCAAAAACCCTTATTGCTTATTAATCTACAAAACCGATTGGTACTCATCCTTTCAATTATTAATGGGTGATTTATATAGTGATATCCATGACTGTTTTCTGTAAATTTGGAAAACATCCCGCAACAAAGCGAAATAAAGGGAGATACGACGTATTAATGAACAACCATCCAGATCCATTCATAATGGACGCAAAAAGGTGTGCATTTGTATTTTTGGTAGTCCAAAAAAAAAAAACCCTTCAACTGGCAGCTAACCAACTGAAAAATAAAAACAAAGTGAAAGGACTCTCCACGATTTATTAGAGCAGACTGTATTGTATAACCATAAAAAGGCTGTGCTGGGAACCTTTTGTCAAAAAAAAAATCCTATCGATCCTTTATACAATACCCAGCGGGGAGAATACGTACGTAATAATGTTTCGTCCTTCAATTGAGAAAAAATGGTACTTTATTCATAGTTTTTTGTTCGAATATGAATTTCTATGTGTGAATACATCGATTTTGGGTGGTTTTACTAAAAGATATGCTGTCACTATCTATACTTTAGGCTTTTGTTTCTTTTTTTCTTGTCTTTTTGTTTTGAAGCCAATTTGAACATTATTTTGGAAAATATTTTAGTCCGCTCACGCACTCAATTCAATATTTAATAGAATCTGTAAAGCGGTATGTTTTGAACCTTTTATTAATACACTTTCTACACGCCAACGAAAATGTATACTTTTCGACAATAAGTTTTTCTAATGTTTTTTAAGGCTTTAAATTACTGGCTTTTATTTTGGGAACCAAGTTTCGCTCGCACATATTTCCATAATCGTTCATTTATCTTTCAAAACCTTGTCCAGAACTTTTAAACAAAATGACGAAAGATAAGAATTCACCATTGACAGCTGTTTTGGAATTTAAGAAACACAAGACATTTCCTGGTGCTGAAAACTGTTCTGTCAGTAGTTTTACTGAATGTTTCAAAGATGCCGTCGTTTCATTAACCTTTTCGTTTGCCAATTGGTTTTCGAAAACTAGAAAAAGTGTGGCAGCACTTCTGTTTTAGAGATAGATTGCGAGTGCTTCCCAAAAATCTTTATTATTGTGATAACTGATAACCCATTCATTTCACCCATTAAGCCAGAGACTTCGAAATTTATTTTACCAATTATTATACGTGAGGGCCGACCCCTGAGCATCAATCGTTTTGAATTTGAAATATTTCTGCGAGTCATTTGTATGATAAACATGGAAGACCTTAAAATATTTGAAGTCAGTTTACTTCTCTTTGGGTATAGATAACCTTCATCCGCATCCATCTCATACAATAATTTTTAAAACGTCGGATTTAAAATCCTTGGTCGCCAGGCAGACACACACCATGAGGATGGAAACATTTTAAATTAAACGAAAATTTTGCAATCATCAACGCTATTGTGAACTATTACGAACATTTTCAAAAATGTAGAACGCGACTAGTCAACTTGAATAATGTAATGCCGGTCGTACGATAAGTGCGAATTTGTGTCAGTTTCGAAGTAGTCTGTAAAAATAACGCGTTGCTAAACAATTGTACGAAATCGTATTGGTAGGATATATTCGTTCATAGATTTGGGCAACAATTTCAAAATTATTATGTGACATATGTTATCTTTTTAAGGAATTGCTAAAATAGCGATTTTTTGCCAAAACCACACAAGTTGGTGAACTCCGTAGACAAGGCTATTAATTGTTTAATAGATATATGCATGTATGTTGTCACTGATGTTGTCACAAAAAAAAAATTCATCCGTCAGGTTCCAGAACACGATAAGAGTCAACACACACTTGTAGAAATGTGGTTCAATGAGTACATGTGATTTTAGTATTATCAAAAGCTGACAAGTGCAATTTTAATACCTTTGGAACAGCAGAATACAAATACATAAATAAAATAATATACGTAATAAAAAATATGCTTTTTTGATTCCGACTTTGATAGTGAGAACATGAAACCTCGGCACAGGTTGAAAGTTTTCAAGCTAAGAATTAATTTTGATATCAGTGGTCATCTGTGTATTGAAAAATCGCTGAAAGTAGCTAAAAGGATATCTTATTCTTATTTCAAAATAAAAACTTTGTTTTCACCGTGATTTTTGCCATCTTCACATGTTAAACACTTGTCGAAGAATGCCGACAAGTCAAGGGAATTTAATACTCTTGACAAGTGCATTTGTCGTACAAGAATAATTGGACTAGTGAATTTAGTCTTGCCTACTTCTCATGTTGTTATAGGCCCCTGCTCCTTGTGGTCATTCGATAAAGATTGGTAAAAGAACAATTTGCTTGCAGAAAGCTTATGCATTTTAGTTCTTTTGAGAGAGAACTCAAAATAGTTCAATTTTACTTTCCGATTTTGCTATAGTTCATGCAGCTCATGCCCTAGTGATCTCTGTACCTACCTATACATGTATTTATAATATCGCGGTCGTGAACTAAGTAATCAATTCAGAGCAGCACATCTACACACTGTTGCTCTTAAACCAATTAGTTTACGCAACAACCCTAGGTCTGATTTTTGCACTTTCAAATTAATGTTCACATATTAACCACGTAGTTCGTAAAGTTCCCCCAACGAAGTGCATTTTTGAACTTGTTCTTTGTGAACTAAACAGACGAAGGAATGTTGGAGTTGAATATCGTAAATCTCTATGAACCAAGTAAAACTTAAACCAACATTACAAATGGTATTCAAAAGTAACAACTTCAAACGAATAACCTTGCTAGCAACACGAGAAAAACCAATTTAATTTCAATTTTCTTCCCCTTCTCTCCGTCCCTTTATGGTTCGTGTTTACCCATAACTCAAAAGTGTTTACCATCAAAATAGAAAATATTCCCTAATCTCTGTGAAAGGTTATTGCCCAGCAACATGTTGCTAACCAACACAAAGCGCACTGGTATATTTTTGTTTGTGTATCTACATTCTTCATATCCCCCCCAACTATACACACGGCAACGCAACTAGAATTTTCTATTTTTATCGCATATCAAAATGCAACCATCAAGTGGCGGCAAATATTTACTCTCAAATCGTACACAAAGTATTTTTATACACCAACCGTATATACACGCTGAAAAAGGAGTACCAAAGCGGCAATATGGCAGTGCAGAGCGCAATAAACTTTTATCAACTCTGCGAGAATAATCGTACAGGAGGTGGTGCGCTGTTATGCAAAACTAGTACTATCGTCCCACTTCCTTCGTCGCCACGTCTGTCAAATGACAGTTCTCTGACACCATACAGTAGCGTAGTGTCATAGACCTTAGCTCATATAGAAAATGTACAATCTCACACTTGTGCCGGTGCACGAGTTTGTCAACTTGATTCCGTTTATAGTTTTGTTTTTAGAATTTATGAACTTTGCCCGAGCCTGCAGCACGAGCGGTGTGGGGTGTGGATTGGTTGGGTACATTAACTTCGGCAGCATAGTTTTGACGTTCTATGAGGAGACTATCGCTCCTGAGAATCTATCGCCAGTCAGGCATCAAGTCGTACGTCAAGTCGCACGCAGCTGCATTGTATGAAGCAGCTTGATGTGACGATAGGATGTTCAGTATGCACATCTTTGTATCCGCCTCGAGCATTGATCATTGTCTATGCTTGTCAAAGGGAAACGTTTGTACCGCTTGTTTCTTTCTTGTTTTTTGAAAGAAAATAATCGAAACACACATAAGCTGAGGATGGGTTGTGAAGATGATAAATAAGATGAGGTGAAAGCGCATTTTAGAAGAGTGTGGTATTGGGTGTGGTGCCCAATTGGATTGTTAAAAATATAATTGTATCTATGCTAAAAATAGAGTTCGGTCCATATATTCGATATGGAGGTACGACACTTTCGGATGATAAGCGATTGAAACATTAGTCATCGCAAATCATACGTACTCAAACAAATTGCCTTATAGTTTCATTTCATACAATTTTAACTGCACATTCACTACATATGAAATCACCTCATCAAAAAAAAAATGTTTAGGTAAAAACTGTCCCCAAGAATAGCAAATCCTTATCAAAACTCTTAGCTTGAGTGTGTACCTAGTTACCTACTGATCTGAACTGCAGCTACAAATGGTTCGGTTTCTTAGAAAGTAATCGCAGAAGTTTTGTTCGAAATTTTCCAAAATTCTGACACCAAAAATCAGAAATGAACATTCTTTCCGCCGTTGCTAACATCGGAAACCAAATCTGTCCCAACCTATTATTAACAGCTATATTGGGAAGCAAATAAATTGTTACAAGTGTTGATTTTTGAACATAATAAAAACCTGTCAGAGAACCAATCGGCTAGTGGTCATGAATTTATAATATTTACTTATCCACGATGTAAATATACCTAATCGAAAACGTTTGGGGTCTGTTCCGAGTTGTGAACACTGATCCGTTAAGCTTGTGGTCTCAGTGAGGTTTCCTATTACTGCAAAGTTTATCAAGATTTCAGTACAAAATCTGTTAAAAGTTTTAAAAATACCCACTAAAACTAACACAGAAACATTTTCGATCTCCTGTCAAATTTTTGATCAAATCTCACAGAAATTGAAAAGCGACATAGTTTTTTTGGAATAATAATAGGATCATAATTTGTTTACATAATTTTATCGCTATATACGCATAGCATTTTTTTCCGTAAATATTTTTAATAATAATGAACTAAGCAAACGCTTCCAGATATAGACAAATTTTAGTTCAAAATTTGATGAAAATGTATAAGGTCTCGACAAAAATGTTCCTAAATTAACAACATTTTCGTAAAGCACCAATTTGAAATTTCATAAACGATTTTTGATGTACCAAAATAGTAGGTATGTGTGCTCTGCGTCAAATAATCGCTGAGACTAACTGCTTTCATAGCTATTGGCATCCAACGGTTTCTTGTTACTAATAAATTAATACAAATTCTTTTCGAAATTTTATACAACAATTCGCCAAATTTTGTCGGAACAACCTTCGTTCTCCTTATCGACATATGTATTTATTTAATTCTACTTACATTTGCCAAGAGTTCTACGCTTTCAAAATATTAAATGGAATAATCCTAAATTTGCACAGCACGTCATAGTTAGCTTTATCAATATTTTCGTACAGTATTAGTTCCAAATTCTAATTAATTTTTTTTTTTTTTTTTTTTTTTTTCAAACTTCTAATACATTTCCCTCTCCTACTTTGAATCTGTATTCTATTCTATTCCACTCTATTTGATTTCCTTTTGAACCTCCTTTTCTATTTCTATTATTGTTACCTTACTGTTTCTAATTTATTTATAATTTTAAATTTAACTTTAAGACTTACACATTGTTTCATTGCACAGTTTCTTATTGCCTAAACTCCATGTTCTATAAAAGATATTAATCTTAATGTACTCTAAAAACTGTATAATAATAATATATTAAGTTGGATTGAAAAAGAAAATTCTATACAGCAAAATATATTATTCCTAAATTTAAGAATGCTTTTTAATATAATTCGATAATTTTATCATATTTCACTAAAATTTTGAAACCGTTTCTGCTTTTAGCAAAACTATATTTTCGTCTAGCATCTGCTGCAATTTATAAAAATGCAGATTTGTGTAAGTCCTCTGTGATTAATTTCATCTATATAAAACAAAGTTGCGTCCGTAAGATCGCCAATAACTCGGGAACGGATCGTCCGATTTGAGCTATCCTTTCTTTGTTGTATTTGTCTACGCCTTAGGAAGGTCTTCGCAGGTGATCGCAACATTTCTTAGCACAAAGCCAAAGGCGTGCTGGAAGAGCTAGTAGTTTATAAACAAAGCGTCTATCATTTTAGCCTCCTTAACATATTTCCAAACTCCGACTAAAATTTGCTAATGGTTCCAAGCTTTACAAAATGTTGGGTACATCCATTGTCTATTTTCATCATCATTTTTATACAACATCCGCTCCAAACTGTTTGAAATAATTTGTCCAGTTTTTCAGAACTATAACACACTGGGATTTGCCAATGCTTTTAAAGATATTTTGATATAAGAGTTGTTTCAAATTTTATCAAATAATGCTTGACTATAATTTTGACAAAAACACCTTTAAACTTTATCAAAATTGTTACTAAACCCTATAGAATTTTGCTAACGAGCTACTACCTCCTATCAAACAGTTACACTACTCGTATAGAGACAAGATTTGTACGAAATCTATTTGCTTTTAGTGAGAAAAAAAAACATTTTACATCCTTTCCAAATTGTGGCAATTTTGAAGTCAAATTTTGCGGAAAACAACTTTGTACACCTCAACAGGATAGTTAGTAAGTCTCATTCCATTTGGTACCAAATCATGTACCTACTTTAACATTTTCGTAAAACATGTTTTCGGAATTTTTAAAATATCCTTTTTCTTATTTCCTTGTTCACTAAGTGCAGCGGTACTAATGTACTAATATTCCTCTCGCAGCATATTCAAAACTGTTCGCGTAAACGTTGCCATATGTTCGATGGCACTACGCCACCTCTTCGACTCTGCATATATACTGGATATATAACAACACCACCTATTGCCTTTCAGTTTAGCAAGAGTTTCGTACAACATCTGTTCCAAATTGTACATTTCTAACTTCAAACGAAACATCTACGATGTTCTTATCAACACTTGCACTAAATCAAACAGTTTTCAAAACAACAACATGGACAAATCAAATACAGAAAAAAAAAACATCAAAAGACACCTCATCGGAAAAAAAAAATTGCACCTGGCTTTTGGGATGCAATTAATGCATCCTGCAGGTAGCAAACAGCATCCCTTTCGAATTGTATTCGTGTGTCAGGTAGTGGGATGTAAAAATCCCAGTGAATCTGATTTAATACTGCCATGCATCTTTTTCGGAAGATTCCGTATTTAGTTTTTTTTTTGTTGTTGTTGCTTTTCCTATTGGAACGACCAGGATCAAGATGAAAAAGTGAAAAGGAACATTCACCATCTGCCACTCTGTTGCCTTTGTGGTTGTTGCTATATGGCTTCGTCTTCTTTAAGCCTTTGTGCTTGGTGTTTGGACCTGATCTTGACAGAGTGTTGGTTTTTTTTTTTTCTTTTTTTGTACCCATACAATGTACCTGCTGCACATGTTGAATGTTGAAGCTGATAGGTTTTAGGGGTTGTTAAGGAAAATCTGTTATATTTTTTTTATGTATCAGATATTAACAAAAAAAAAATTTTTTTCAAGAACGGCAGATGGTTTCTGGGGCAATGCATTTTTAAGTGGTCAGCGGTGGATTTATAAATTTTTGAGTTGGAAATTAAAAATAGATGTATTGATGGTTAGTAGTCGCTGACGTGGCGGGTGTCTCTTGCGTTTGAAAGTGTTTGCTTTGCTTAGTACTTCAATACTCCGCCTAGCATAATAAAACGATTCGTCTGTTACAAGCATAACTGAGTTGAAAATGGTTGTACACACTTTATACGTTCACAGAATATTTTTACATTCAAATAACCTCGACTAGTTTGACAGCTTTTTTTACCTTGGAAGTTAGGTATTGATATTAATTTTGCATTCAAAATCAGCCATTTTAATTATCCCACCATGACAGGAGATGTTGCTCCCTTAAATCCCTAAAACTCTACCGGTTCATCATTCACCGCAAAAATAACACATATAGGATGGGATAATCGATTTCCCCCTTTTGCCGTTCATTACTCATGATTTAATTTATGATTTATTACCGAGTTATCGTTGCGGAAAACACAAATGAAATTGGTTTCTCCTGCTGGTACTGTCATCATGGCCAGCCATTAAAATTGCAAAACATGTACCTATGTCGGTATGGTCGGTATGACCAAAAACCAATTTGCTGCGCGCAAAGAAAAATAAAATTTTCCAAAGCATAACGAGGATAACTCAAATCCATTTTGTAAAGCCATCAAATATCATGGTCGTAGGTGCATCAGTCGTTCGGTTTACCCAACATGCAACACACTGCACAGCGTCATGTTTTTGTTATTGAATACTTGAATAACATCCTGCAGGATGATCCGTTCAACGCTTCATTTTGATGCATTAATGTGGAACAAAACTGAAGGAAGCATATATACAACAAATCCTTCGTTTCTCTTTGAAAAAAAGAAATACAACAAACTCTGTAATATCCTTATCCTTGAGGTGAAATAATAGTGAATATTGCACAATGCCGTAGAAGAATCCTTTTGACTATAGAATGATGTGAAACATCTCTAAAAAGAGAGAGCAGAGAAAAAAGAACACCCAACCAGGCAGAATTTTCCTATTTGATGTGAGCTTCATTGTGGTTGGTCCTTTAGGGTATGAAAACAACGATTGTTATACGAATATGTATGAGTTCGATTGCCTTCGACAAGTGTGCATAGCTGTCAGAAATGAAGGAGCAGTCTCGAGAAGAGGAAATGGATTTCTTTCATCGCGTTTGTATGTATATAAACGAACAGAAGGATAAAAGTGCATTCTTTAAATATTGCAAAAGGACGCTTGAGGATAGGGCAGGATTTAATATTGCTCTAGCTTAGAGTAAACATACGTCATTCGGAAATGATGTGTGTCTTGCAATCGCTTCTTTTACAATTTTCTTCTTCTCGAAGATTTTTGGGCAGCATGCAACTGAGTGTGCTTCGATTGTAAAATAACATTCACTTCCCTTACGGGGTTACTTTAACTGGATAGCTTCCTTTCGGTCATGGTAGGATTCTACTTTCAAATGAAGACGGCATCTGCCCTCCAGTCTGTATTTTCAACGCTGAACGAAGTTCTTTTAGAATTGTCAGGCGCTCAGTACTGACTCACAGTCCAAACATAAATGAAGTGTCTAAGAATTCATACGAAATAAAAGTTCATCATCCAACCATGGCAAACAACAAGAAACCATTTATTTTCGTCTGGCAACACTCTATTGAATGGAAATTCATCTCCAAGCATCTGCATTGTTTGGGTGCTGTTTTTATGATTTTTTTTTTTTTGTTTCTTCCCTTTCGCACTTACTCCTTGGCATTTGTACTGACATCACAAAAATATTTTTGTGCAGGATAAAACAGGGAAAAGGAACTTCAACTCCAACATCAGACTAACAAAAGTTCACCTCCGTTGGTTGAACTAAAATCCATCCAAGCATGAGACCAAAGTGCAAATGAACTCGGCCACATCGAGGCCTATGGTTCACGTCTTAAATTCCTTCAGCTCCCAACTTTAACCACATCCAGATATTAATTGTTGCTGTACTGTGCCAGTACCTCACATTTCACATGAGCCATAATTATATTTATACATATCCCTGTATGTTATGTTTTGTGTTGCCTTCGGATTTGCGAAATGTACGCTTGACTGGAGATCCTTATCGCATCGTTAAATAAAAATAACCACGCAGTTAGCACTCAGGTGAGAGTCGGGAATAATTAGAGGTATGGTTCGACCTATACCTACCGCACGTCAGAAAAGGTTATTTTTAAAGGTATTTTACGTTTGTCGTTTGGAAAAAAAGTAAAGAAACATATCCCATGTCCATGCCAGTCCAGTAGTCTCATTAAAAGTTATTTATACTATATACTTCTGTTAGATGGAACAGAACAGGACATGCCAGATGAATGGTTTTGTTTTGGGGGAAAAAGTTTCTATTTTCGGATTAAGTGCGAAATAATGTCATCGCAAAGGCCTTTTACCGGCTTCCAAGTCATTTATCATCTGTGGTATATGGGGAGGATTATTTTCTACGCTCGTATCCTGCGCACGTCTGCGTGCACTATTGAATTTTCTGTTTATAAACCATTCCCAAAGGGGTTACAATGATTCACAACAGTATGGAATTTACGACTGTGATCTGGGCATTGTGTGCCAGCATGTATAATCGTCTTATCCCTGCATTTGCAGGCAAGGACACTATTTGAATGTTTTATGCGATTAACTTCACAGTGTATGGGGCGAAGGATATGGGTGGGAGAAGCTGTTATTTGTGAGAAACCAGGAGATAAATATAATTTTATCGTCGGGGTTTAGCTTCTGGAGAAAAGGGTTCACATGTAAGGATACCAATGTTTGCAATGGGAAACGGAAATAATTGTCAGCGCCTAATGCGAGTGATCCGGTATGGGGTTTCAAGAAGTTGGAAATAAAAGGTTGTGTATCTTTGTTGGAGAGATTTCCTTTTTTTTTTTGTCAAAGCCCAATTTGAATGTGTTAGACTTGGGGCCGAACCGCCACGTGAACCAGCTATACGATAATGGAATGATGCCAATTTTACGTACGTAAGAAAATCAAATCCCGAAACCTATTGCTCGTTCACGGATGGAGTGCTTCACCTCCTGATTAAGCCGTATATCCCTTGAGACAATGGTAATTGGTATTCAATTGAATACGACACATTATTGCGCCGTTATTATATGATTTCTAATTCAAACGAACTTATTTTGTTCCGTTTAATACAGTTACGACCCTTAAAGTAATAGTTGTAGAATCATCCGTCTACGTTTCAAACATTTGCTGAAAAACATAAACAAAATGGCAAGTCCAATTGCCCAAAAACGCGGATTATGTCTTGAGATTTTTAAGATTCTCAAATCATTGCGTTTACTTGCGGCACAAAATTTTAATTTTTCCATGCGTCCCAAAAATAAAAAAAAAATAAAAAAAAAACAGAATGACACTATCGGGTAGTTAAGGGCAGGCGTAGGGTTCTTTATGGAAATAATCGCTTTAATTTTTGTAAAGGTTTACCTACGGACATAGCTACTAAATGAACCGTGTGATAGGTACCCTATTTCAACTCTGTATGTAAAGTTGGTATGTGGCTGAAAATGTTAGAAACTCCCCTAAAAAGTGCACACAGTTCGAAGCATTGTATGGACGAATTTTGGAGCGTGCTTACGTGTTTCGTAAAGTTTTTTTTTTTTTGTATCAAACAGAACTACATAAAATAAAGTGCACGACTGGGTCGAACGAAACTTTCTCGATACAAGATAAACGAAAACAAAATCCTGTTGGATATTTATCTCATATGGCAATGGCAGTTATATCAAATAACAATATAAGTTTTTAAAAGTTAAAGCTCTCAGTGACAGGCAATTGCCGCAAGTTCTGGCAAGAGAGCTATAAGCGCCTACTGTTATATTTTATAAGGTCTTACACAGGACAAGCTACAAGGGTATCTATGTTTTTAATGTTGACTGTCGTATGATAAAGTTTTCAATGATTCGAAATATATCTTTACATTGATATATGTACCTATATGTAAGATTTTAGGTATTTGTGAATTAGGAGTTATAAATTGAAGATCCCGATGCTCGGGGTGCAAATGCAGTTTGATTTTCTGAGTGTGTAAGCCCCAAATTGGTGTCATTATTTTAAGATGCATATTCAATATTGTTGAAAAAAAGAAGAAGCGGGTTGTATTTGCTAAAAATAAGTTTTTGCGTAGCTTTTAGGCATTAAGCCTATTACAAAAATCGACCGTATATAGGTGAAAATACAACATAGATCGTGATTTCTGTAGTATTTTTTTGGGAAATAACTAAAAAACGCACATTTAGAATTTTTTGAGCACAACTAAGTACGGGATCTTGTTTAGAATACTTATGTCATCTTTAGTATATATTTTGGTCAAAATTGTTAGAGCGGTTATTGTAAGATTATGCAGACAAAATAGCTCCAAATATTGCAATATTAACTTTGACAAATACTATTGCGTAACTATTAAACTGAGAACGGAGTGTTTGGGTTAAAAGCAATACTTTGTTTTTAACGTTTTATAGAAACCGAAAATCGGGTTTTTGATATACGAGCAGTTTTTCAAATTAGCGTTTTCGGTGCTTCGAATTGAAAACTAAGGAAACAATAATTTTGAAAACATCAATTTGGCTCCAAGTTTGCATTTTAGTCAAAATCATTATTGCCGTCTTCAGGTAAACTAAACAAAACTAAGTTTAAAAAAATACTTTTTTCAAAAATCCATTGTACGATAATAAAGAGAGTTTGCTATTAAGCTATAAATGACAACATTACCTTAGAAATTAATTTTTGTTACAATCGTATGGACCGAAATATGTCGAAATTTCAAAAGTACCGTTATTCGAATTTTTTGCCAAAAGCTGGGTAAGCAGCCATGGTAACCTCACCTACTTAAGCTTACATATCAATTTTTGTGCAAATCGGTAGAGCCGTTTTCGATTAAATCAAGCTGATACGAATATTTTATATTGGAAATACCGTTAACATTGAGGTTACCTTGCGAAAAAAAAACGGTCTCCAACTGTAGGCCCACAAACTCGAAATCCGAAGTTTGAACGAAATCCGGGGATCCGTGTAGGCAATTTTGCAACTCACTTTTTTGAGTTCCTCTCATCGTATAATGTCAGAATTGATTAACATCTCAAGTTAGAAATTTTGTACGAAAACAATATCTTTCCCATACTACGTAATGGAGAAAGTTAAAAAAACTGAACATACTTGTGCTAAAAATGGCTTCTTTTCACCTTTTTTGAAAAACACGGCAATATCGCTAGCAGATACTTGCACCCGCATCACCCAGACTACTTTTTCTCATCCCTAGGTCTAGGTCGATCCGTCCATCTACTAGCATTGTAAATCGATCTAGAGCTCCAGAGATTCTCCGGGTCTTTTGACTCAATATTCCCAGGTAGCTGCCAATAAACGAGATACTGTTGTTTAAGGCAATCCGATTTGTTTCTTTTATAAACATCGATTGATCTTTTTTTTATTGAGACGAAGCAAAGTATACAACACTGATGATTCTTCTAAGACCACTATTCTGCCGGAACGTATTGATTATTGTAAATCCTATCCTTGATATACAATGAAAAATAGTAGAATATAATTTAGGTTAGGTATTAAACCTTACATGGTGTCCTTATATATGGTGTCTATCAGAAACATTGCTTGTCAGTTGAGATTTTACACATGTCTGTAGAATATAAAAAGCGGAACTTACCAGTAAAATCGACTTTACTGTTTCAACTCTGGATGCCTTGGGCGTCGACTTTATTATCTCCAGTCTCATATATGACGGCAAAGGCTATCCTCTCTTCTGTACGTACCAGCTTTGTGTCGACCTATGCGTATATGGTGAAGAAATGGAAGGAATTTAGATAACTTTAAACTTTTAATCGAGACTCGATCGATTCCGTGGAATATAAATAGGCATATATGCAGTTACAAATGTACAGAATGGTAATTGTTATGGTTGTAATTTTTTAGGAGATCCACAATAGCTAATTGGGCCAACACCTGATGAAACCGAAATTTTATTGAAACCTGCTTAAGTCTTATAATTCACTCATTACTTTGGCTCACATTCCTGCATACATCTTTGGTACACTATTCTATAGGCACATACGATTTTATTTAGGGGCATTTGCGGCTCCTTGGATTGAATTTTAATGGAATCCATTATTAACTTCGAATGACTTTCGTTTGAAGGTATTCCTAGTCAATGATTGATATCACAGAAGAAGAGTTCTCAGTCTTCGGCATTGAAAAAATATCAGTCATTTAACTGTTTTTGAACAATTTCTGTATGTAGCCAATCAAATAAACTAATATAAACATTTTTCCAAGCTTTGAAGAAACATCTACTCGTTTAAAAGATTTTTCTTCGATTTATAGCGATATTTTTCTAAAATTTTAAATGTCAACACTCATTTTTAAATGTTTTTGTTAAAGCTTTCATTTGATTTAAGCTTATTTTCTCCAACTATTTCACGAAGGCCTGCCTAAAACCAACCAGCAAATCGAGGCAAGATCAAGTGCGGAACACTACCCATCCATTTCTACTTCGGACAGCATGTTTAAATCAAAATTTAAGCATCAAATCGAAAAATCCAACCAATATGCATAATCTGTTCATAGATGGCGGACATACTCTTACATGTCTATCCGAATAAATCAATTTATCATTTTTAGCTCTTCTTTTCTTAAATCTGAAACACTTGAGTTTCACTTCTTCCATTTAAAATATATAATCTCTGATCAGCTCATGTGGTTCAGATCTAATTTGAAAACCACACTCGACACAGATACCCTATAGTTATACGGTATAAGTTGACAATTTTGTCTTTCAACCTCCACTGTCACAACAACTTTATGTTAAACATTTAACATTTGATGTAGGCTCAAAACTCTGCTCTAATTAACACTTCCGATATTCACAGCCCACATCCAATAGCTAAGCCAATTAACTGGAGCCCTGATTCCAAGAATTGTCTACTTCATAAAATCCCACAGGTACTTGAAAATCAGTATCCTCGCAACCTATATATAAACTTCCCCCACGTCTAGATTCTAATTTTGTTTTTTCTTGTTATTTTAATCAACCGTTCTGCCTAACAATTCCTGTTCACGAGTATTGTCCCCATAATCATCCTTTGCTATCTAGCAATCGCTTGGCGATGGAATTCCCCATTAAAGATACCCACCGTCGTCGGTCGTCGAAATAAAGCTTCTCTACTCCCACTAAAGTCACAATCTTTAATTAAGATTATCCCAACAACCGCCCCTGCAAAGGATTCTGTAAAACTCTCCTGCCTGGCAACGTCACAACATCTCTACCCCCCAAAATAAGTTACCAGCCCCAGCAAATGTTTATCCTTCGTCTATCCTTTTCACAAGTACACCGTACAACGTAGGGCCCCCGCTCAACACATTCGCAAGTGGTGTTTTTTTTTTTTGTTGTCTTTCCTTTGCTCCTCGTTTTTCGTGTATTATCATTTTTGGGGTGGATTGGGATTTTTGTTTTCTTTTTCTATATACCTACAGCACACATTGTTCGAGTCGTCTGTTTTGTGTGCACTTCGGTTTCAGGTTATGCCCATCAAACCTCTGTATCTGTACTGTCGCGAACAGTTCTAAAATAGCGCTCGATACGGTTGGTAGTGTATATGCTTTGAATTTGTGTTAAATCGTTCTACCTGTGTACAGGAAAAAACGGATTTTCTATAAAAATTAAAATAAACAATAAGAGATTGTCTTGGCAACATGTTGCTAGTAAAGTGGATTGTTTAATATTGGACTATTGATACAGTGATTGAGATTAAACGAATTGAATTATAGAATCGCTCAAAATCTATATAAACAATAACACAATGCTGCTATTCCCAATGTTTATGAAGTAATTATTGTGTAAAAATTGAATGTTGATAGTGATTTATTCCTTTTTCTGTTCGTGTTCATAAATCATCACCCTATTCTAATTGAGCTCATGTTTATTCTTCTTTAGTTTATGTGTTTGTCGTATTTGATTAGTTTTGTTTAATAATTTTTGTGCGTAAATAATCATCAATTACGAAAATATTTTTGTTTTGTTTGTTCTATCTAATCACACACTTGTGTACATTACACGAATTATGGAAATGATTTTTTGACACTAAATCTTACACACACACACAAAACGTTGTACAATTTCATTATTGTATCGATTGGATTATACTTTTGAACGAAATTTAAAATGATAATTTGCATTTCTGGATTTATTATTGGTACAAGGTATGGTTTTTTATTTTTATTTTTATTATTGTTTAAGGTTGCTTGTGCGAATAAGTTATCCTTTTTAAGGAAGAATTTGTCGAATGTTTTCGTTGTTTATAATTTTGTGAAAATTTTATAAAAATGCTTAAATTATTTAAAATGTTGCATACCTTGAGGATTTTAAAAGTTATTTTCGGTTTGACAAAAATAGCTCTTCTACATATTAATTGAGTTACCATAATGTTTTTTTTTTATAATTTCTATAGGATATTCCCAATAATTAAATTAAATCTGTTGCCAAAGGATTAGTTTCACCAATAAGTGCGTATGAAGATCTAGGTAGTTCTTAAAAATCGTGGGAACATCCTCCCAACTTGAACGAATTTTTTTAACGCTCAAATGTTTGTTCAAATGTATGTAATTTAATCAATCTTGAAGGGGAAGTGCGTTTCTAATTAGATGAATTGTTCTTTTTTTGTTGAAATTAAATAATTAACAAAAAATATGAAAAAAGAAGACATCATTTGTAACGATGCGCTTCGTTAATTCACTTCACACAGAGTATTGACCGTGAATTCACGCTTGAAGATACCATGCTGAGAAACCATTAAATTTATTTATTTTATGCATGGTTGCACCTGCAACTTGTTAAGTCTGTAAATTATACAACCATTTGTTTTACGACGATCAAGTGTAAAGTGGACATCTAGTATATCAACTTGTTAGCGTTAGAGTATTATCCATTAATTTAAAACCAGACTAAATATAAATTAAATTAGTAATACCATTTACCCATGTGTGTAAATAAGATACCTGGAGCACATACATACATGTCATAGATATGTCGAGAAAATTTCTCTGTGCGTGTCATATTTTCGGAAGAAATTGAAGGCGTTAGCATATTTGAAATGATTTGTCATGGCAAGGACACCTGACTCGTATGAATAACTAGGTGGGATGTGAGAAGATCCACTTGTTTGTATTAACAGGGGATTTCACCACTTAGTCCCTCCAGTTATATTAATTACTTACTTTCGTGGTTCTGGGTCTGAACTTATAACTGTCTTGATTTACGGACCCAAACCCAGGATTAATTGAAAGCCTATGCCACTTAAGGTAAGTCTTTTCTGCGGTGTCCCTATTCGGATTGATAGGTTGGTGTCCATTTGTCATTATCATCACTATTGATAACCGCATTTTAGAAAGGGCCCTTTAAAGCTTGTTGAATTTGGTGATGAGCCTCTTTAAAGCCTATTACTAAACAAGTTGACAGCTCAAAACGACTAGGAGTTCAAAAACAAAATTGAAAAATCTTGTTAAATTAATTCGACTAAACGAAAAAATTAGTAGGCGTAGTGGTTAGTGTGTATGACTCCTAAGCGAGGGTTCCCAAGTTCGAGTCCCGCAAAAAACCAAACTCCAACTTGGGTTTTTTTTTCACTGCGCCACTCGCGAACGTCTGACAAATACCCGAGAGAAGAACTATCTTGAAATAGCTTCTCATTCGCCGATTGGAATCCGCATCAAATTGTGGATCCTTCCATTCGTTCCCAAAATGAAAAACTCCCACAAAACGAATTGTTGTGAGAAGCTAGCCTTGGGTCACTACAAACATGTTGCGCCAATTATTCTATTCTAAACGAAAAAAATAGATTGGTCGCTTTTTAGATTTCCTCCACACATACGAAATGAAAACTAAGATGTAAGATGTTTGCGAAATCCTTGACTAGATTAATCGGCAACTGCAGAAAGCTGTTCACGTCACCAATCTAGGCTTATAAGATCTGAAGCACATCAAGGAAGCCAGCTGTCAGATTGGAATGATCTGAGTCTTATATAAAATATCCTTGGTGTTTCTAGAAAAGCTCTGCCTGTTTTGGACAACAAAACCGCGTCTAACTCTTCGCTTGATTTCTGATGTGATGTTGTTTGCTAATGTAACACAAGGTGCCTTTTACGCGCTTCCATTTCCGGAATAATGTATAAAATAAATTTTTGCAAATGCATGCTAGTGGCAGCTCAATGTGAAAGTAGTTGTTTTTACAAATAGTGTTTTCTTAATAATGGTTTCCATATGTCTCAACGAAATTGTTTTCGACCCTTAGAAAAAAAATTTATGTAACAAACTATCGGCTCCAAAAGTAAAAGTGGTTACTGAATGCGTATTGTAATTCTGTTACACTTGCAGAAACCGAGATATAAATTAAAATATTTCTAAAAATGTTCATCGTTGAAAGGACTCTCTGATGAAGACACGTTTCCGTGTTTCCCTTTTATACGAGTATTTCTTGATTGTTTTCCGAATCTATTGTCCTTGTGCTATATTTAGAAATTAATTTTTGTAAATGGATAGGCGCGCATAGTTTGTGAAAGAATAGGCGCGCACTAATTCGTCGTCAAGTAGCTATTAAATTAGGTATGTCAACCAAGGGAGGAATAACCGGTATTAAGATAGTGTCGAAAATTGTGGAAAATCTATTAAAGTTCATTGGAAGGCTTTAAGTATGACACTAATCCTATGATGGCGGTGACACTTATTTCTATGTAATCACACATTGTCTTACGACGGATTAATCGCTTGTTTGGTATAATCCTATACAGGTACTGTTTCTGCCTGATATCGCCATGATGACTGCAAGGTGTCATACGTATGTAATTTGTTGTCGAAATTTCTTTCCTCTCTTTCTCCATACTCGTATTCATCCTGGATAAATTGTTCCAACCCAGCCGATGATCATGATCCGTCTTCTGTCTGGATAAGGGCCCAGTTTATTAATAGATCAAACGCGATGAGCGTATTTCCAGATGCTAGGATTGACAAGAAACATCTGGATCCTAAAGCCTTATCAGCATATTGTGGGGCTAATCGTGGGAACAATAATTCCATCACCACAACATTGAGGGTCGCTTCTCCTTAGGTCTTTTTTTTTGTTAATCAGATCGCTACATCACTGACAAAATAATATCAGGAGTTGACAAAGTTGCTACATGGTTCAAATCACATTTAGTGACCCCACAAGAGGTTTCACCATAATAAATTACTTTTAGTCTCCTTGTTACCTTTTAAAAATTATATAGAAAATATTTAATGTTAAGGTGTTCGTTTACATGGCAATGTACAATTCTGTCATGAGAGACAACATAATTCGTATATTTTAGTCGGTAAGATCTGCGACCAGCTATATTTATCCAGCACAAGAACTAATAGTTTCTGTCAGACTTTCTATCGTCACAAAGAGGAATGGCAATTATGACAGGTATTGCTGTCGATCAAGCACTTTGATAACTTCGACATAAATGTCTGTTGTCATCGTAGAAGTTATCCATTGTCCATTATGGGTTTGATTGGATAACATTTTACTGTGGCCATTTTTAGTACTTATGTAACAATGTCAACTGTCATAGTGTCATTAATTTTTAGAACAAAGTCTAAGACACATCTAGAGCCACACTTTCTCTTATTTCTATATTATTTAGCACCCTCAGCACTATAGTTATATCTTGCAACAAATCGCTCCGAATCTAAGAAATTGCATTTCATTTGCACGCCTGTCCATGCTATTTGGTAGTGAAAGGTGATATAATGGATTGAGATCATTTGTCGCAACGACAGAGATGCAATTTTTGCACCCAATGTGCTGAAGTAATGTGATGTAATTGGCTGATGCTTATCTGGTTTAATAGACTTTGATTTGGATATTTGCACCATAGAGATTACAAGCGACACGGCTGGAACTCTCACTAGCATCTGATATTGGTAGTCATTTCTCATTCGTATTCATTAGTGAGTAACACAACCAGGTGGTGCTATTTAATTAATTACAAGTGGTTACAGTCAGGTTTCAAGGTTTCTTCTATCGGATATTTAAGCAAACAGGTAATGATTGTCTGCTTATGCTACAGCTACGGAAGTTGAATGGTGTTTCATGAAGTATTACTCTAATAGATGTGTTTGGGGAGTGAGTGTTTCCCCTTTTGTATTCGAAGTCAGTTATGATAACGATAAAATATTGAAAGTCATTTAGACTGCTTTGTGCTTCAAATAATGAATCGTGAAAATAAGTCCAAATGTCATGACACTATTATTTAAACTTTTGTAGTATGAGAAAGTTTTACCTATTCATATTTTATATTGGAACTCAAGCGACCAACGAAAGAGTTTAGAAAGCATCTCTTCAAAATTTCATGATGGAAAAATGTTTCATGAAATAATTCTTTACTGAGTTATACATTAACGACATAAATGATTCAACTGACAGAAAGTGCCAGTGAATAATATGCTCAGCCATTATTTTATGATGGGAGCAACTTTCATCAAAGTGCTATTATTCTCATAAAATATATTATAAAAGAGATTATTTAATTTGTGGACATATTCCAAATACTATCTCATGAAATGAGGGACAAATATTACAAGATCACAGTTTTTAGCTTAAATGATACATTTACGCAACAGAAAGTATTTCACGAACTAGCTGACCCGGCGAACTTTGTTCCGCCCAAAATCCAAAATTAATGTAATGAAAATAATAATTCCGAACATGAACAATGCACATGTTGCTTTATGTAATTCGGTCAATCCAAATTCTTTTTTCAAAAGTTACATTAAATACAATAGAAATAGCTAAACTATAGCATTGTCGATGTGTATAAATCAAATGGCAATTTTGACGTGTCAGCTAACTTTCCATTTTTTCACTAACGGTACATGACGTACAAAGCGGAAGGTTTTCTCACACGTGAGAATGCCACAGCGATTGTCCTTGCGACTTATTATTAATAGTTAAAGCGATTCGCATGGGAATTTGAAGGCGATTGAAAACCAATAGCAAATCATCGCAATGCGCGGAATTATATAATGTTTGCCTGTATAATTTTTAAGTCAAAATCAAGACATTTGATTTGAGATTCTTCACAATCAAATCAAACTTTCGATTTCAAATTGTTTAGCGGCGAGACCGGAACATCCAAAGAATTTAAAAATTAAACATTTAAAATAAGTTTTGTTGTATTGGAAGTGACACTCAGTTTTTCTATCCAGTCTAATTTTTTTCAAAGAGCGGTTCCCATACTAAGTTCTATTCCAAATCTCATCCCCTTAAACTTTTATTTTCACGACAAAAAGTAGCATATGTCTTCAATACGAATCCACCAAGCTCAAAATCATAAAAATCGAACGATCCATTCTCGAGTTACGAGTGCACACAGAGACGTCAGTCTCTTTTATATATAGAGGTACCCACCCGGTTTGCCCGTGCCCTTCGTTTGGAACTATCGGGTCCAAAACTATACTATCCTTATAACTGGAACTGTTGGAAGTTGGTCTTATTAGACTTTTTAAAAGCGAAACAATGCCAATTTTTGGACGTTGGTCTTATTTCACTTGGACTTATTTTACGGCACCAAATAATATAGAGGGGATGGAAAAACAAATTTGCAGACATTATTTTCGCTGATAGCAAAATATTTCGTTATAGAAAATCTTAACAGAGCCATTATTGTGTCATGTACTATACATAAGTTAGCTTAAGCAGTTGTACGAACAAAAATCGAATAAAAAGATAAAATTATTGCAATGGAGGGAGTGTTATAGTGATCTAGCAATTACTTTTAATGAATCTTTAAAAAAATTAATTAAATAGCACATTGAGGACAACATGTCTAGTTACAGTTATTACTTTTTACTTCCTGCTGCTGATAAAGAGAAAATCGCAATCGTTTTTAGTAACCATTGCTGAATACCTTTTGGTCTACCCTTCTCCACGCACGTTCTTCCAAATCAACAACTTCCGAACTGTCTCAAATTTGTCGCTGGTCACCTTATAATTCATACTTTTTAAATCACGTTTACTTACATTTAATTTGTATTTACAACATGTTGCCAGTAAGTCAGCATGGAAAAATATTGAACTGTATAAGTGTATACCCATATGCCACTCCCTAATCAAGTTGCTAATACGTGGACCTAACGGCACTCCCTAGGTCTTCGAATCTTAAGATGGTGGCTTAAAAAATGCTCTATACGTCTTTATACTTCTTATATTTCAGTTTATAGCAACATGTTGCAAAAGAATGTTGCCTTCTTCTTAATTGCAATTGTTTCTCTTTTTTTTTCTTTTATTGCTTCTTCTATATTATTTGAGTTTAAGTATCTAAAGCAACGTTTTACAAGCGTGCATTTTTTTTTGTTAAATCAGTTTACAATAATTGTATATAAGAATTAACGTAGTATTTTTAAACAAAGAATATAGTCCCCTGTGCATGCCAAGGCAAGTAGAGCAGTTTCGGGAAACACAAGATGCTAGAAAAATTTGTATTCAAATTTACAGCAAAAAAAAAAACTCTTAAAAATTTAAATCTCTTCGACTTGAACACCTTCAGCTTCAAAGTTTCCTTCACCTCCACATTTCTGCACAATTTAATTGAAGTATGCTCGCAAACAATCAATAGCAATATTATGTTAACTTGAAGAAACTGCCAAAATAAAAATAAAACAACCTCAAGCACAGACATTCATGTGGATGACGTTCTGACGAAATTTCCTTCCATCATCTGAACATCTGAATGAAGGCATTCAAGACTTACCCTCGGCGATATTTTATATACAGCCAATGAGAGACTGCTTCGTTTTTTTGCTTATCTAATGTATACCCCCTGAGCGGAAACCTCCAGCGGGCTTATTTCATTAAATAAAAATTCATAAATATATTTATGTACTTCCTTGTTATACATTTCCACAAAATTATCCTTGGGGGCATTTTGTCTTTTACCCACCCAGCGAACGCTATACCATTAAAATGAAATCCCACCTGTGATATAGCTTAACCGAGCCGGAAGTTTTTTGGTATCCAAGTGTTTCCTTTTTAGACTTTTGAATTGTATTAACTTTGTTTTGTCATAGGATATAATTTTTTGTTAAGGGGTGGCAATCAAACAAATTGAACAAAAAAGCAACGTACCCAATGAGGCATTAAAAATGTTCGCTGAATTATGACAGGGAAAACTTTCCCCTTTTACGACCGATGTTGATTTTTTTTTTTTTTTTTTTTTTTTTTCATTTATTAGGTTAAAGCTAAGAGCGGGAACAAGAACAATAGATATGTCAAAATGAAACCAAGCATGCAGAAGGAACCCGCCGAGTAATATATTAGGATGACTTTCTACATAGGGATGAATAATTTTGATTTGTAGCGGGAAATTTTTACATCTCTGATGCACACCGAAAAAGGGGTGGACATTTGTTAGTTGCAAACGCCCCTTATTCACTTATTCACACGCATACGTACTCCAAAGAAATAGCAAAGATATGTTGTTAGGGAGGGAGTAGTACATATCCACCCCCTTGTCGTGCATATGTCATGAACATTGATGCGAAGCAATAGTATTTATTGAAAGCCTAACCGATTGCTGGGAAGCCCTAAAATTATTACAGAACTCAACAAAGTGAATAAAAAGAATTATTTTGCTTCACACAGTAAGGGTGGAACTTATATTCAATACATTGAGGTTTCTGGGGTGACATAGATATAGATTGGAAGCAATTTTTTCTAATTATCTTGACATGTGAGTCTCGAAAACCTTAATACGGCTGAGTTTGACAGGGAAAGTGCTACATAAATTACTTAAGGAAGTCTGGGATCAGATTGTAAAATAGAAATGAAATTGTCGTCGCAAAAGATCCTTAAATATGTAAGACCATGGGCCGAGCTACTCATACTCATCCTTCTTTTATGTGTGAGCTTATATTTTTGCGACGAATAAAAAGGATTTATATTACGCCCACATCTTTCTGAACAAAATTGTTCCGTGAATGACTGGTGCGCACGCTATTCGCAGCACCAGGAGCCAAAGCTTTGAGCCCGTGTTGTCATATAGTGGGATTTATCCCTTTTTGTGGAATTTTCAAGCCTTCCGTGGGATAAGGGGCAACAGCACGAAATCGTGGCAATTTCAGGAATCTAACAAAAAACATTCATACTAAAAATGTTTGCTGCCATTTCATCAAAACATCTACATTTCACCATGAACAAGTCTCCACAGGAAATCGCGAATGTACTTTTATGAAAATTTTCTCGTCATATATAGTCTTAGAAATGTTACCAAACTGCGATTTTAATATTAATTTTTTAGGTGTAGGTAATACCTACAAATTTTGATTTAAAATTTCGAATTTTTCGGAAAAAAGTATATATATATATATACAAGATACCAATCGGTGAGGCACCAATTCCAGAAAAGGAAGGGGAACATATTCATTTAGATATTTTTTTCGCTCAACATCTTAAATTTATTACATGTATAGACGCGTATTCAAAATTCTTGATAATTAAACAAATTGAAGACAGAACTAATCTAGATGAGAAAGTATTGGAAATATTACAAAGCTTTCCCGAAGTAAAGAATATAACAATGGACAACGAACCTGGATTTACCACCCCAAAATTTAAAACATTAATGCAGAGATTAGGAATCAAAATTTATTTTTGTGATCCTCAGCATAGTACTTCTAATGGTAGAATAGAAAGAGCTCATTCAACAATAATAGAGATTGCACGTTGCAAAAGAGAAGAATTTGAACTAATAAGTCACACAGAAGCCATATATAGGGCAGTACAATCATATAACAAAACAATTCATTCTGTTACCAACGAGCGTCCATATGAAATTCTTTATAATAAAAAAGACCATAGGAACATCCGTCCAAAATTATTATTGGTGATGATGCAATAGGTGGAGTTTTGTCCCAAGAAAATAAACCATTAATTTTTATTTCCAAGACTCTTAATGAAACTGAAAGAAACTATGCTACCAACGAAAAAGAACTTTATGCCATAGTTTGGGCGCTAAAATCATTACGGAACTATTTATACGGGGTAACAAATCTAGAAATTCATACAGACCACCAGCCACTAACTTTTGCAGTTTCTACACGAAACCCAAATACCAAAATGAAACGTTGGCATGCATTAATTGAAGAATATGCACCTAAAATAATATACAAACCAGGAACGACAAATGTGGTAGCTGACGCGCTATCAAGGCAAAATTTAAATAATATGACAGACAGCTCTTCTTCCTCTAACATAACTCAGCATTCCGCTGAAAGTAGTGATAATACAATAATTACAATAACCAATAAACCCTTGAATGATTTCAAACAGCAATTTATGATTGTGAAAGGAAATTTCACAGTACATGAGAAGGTACAAAACTTTCCTAATAAACTTAGACATATTATAGACTACGATACAGTGGAAAATTTGATGACAATATTATTGGAATTCATCAGACCAGGTGTAGTAGCTTTATTCATAACTCCTGAGGACTTATATGAAATCAAAACCAAATTATTAGAAACCTTTAACAATAAATTCCTTCATTGCAAAATATTCCCAAATGATATCCATAACACAGAAGACCAAGCAGCAATTGTTACACAAACACATAATCGAGCTCATCGTAATTTCCGAGAAAATGTGAAACAAATTTATGAGATACTAGCTGGCCCGGCGAACTTCGTTCCGCAAAAATTCGTAAATTATTAATTCCGAGCTTTCGCTTCCGGTCAATTTAAATTCTTTATTCAAAAATGATATTTAAATAAATACAATTGCAACAACCACAGCGATTTACTTGTCGACCAACCTACCGCTTTTTCACTGAAGGACTTTATGGTACATAACATTTTTCGTTCCATTTACGGGTGCGTACACGTACAAAGCGAGAGGTTTTGACCATGAGAGAAACATGGAACGCTATGCTGATGAAGATTGTGTTGTTATCTATCTCGGTCTCCAGTATGGACGACTGCATGATATTCTTTCCCGAAGTTACGACATATTCTCTCGATTGTTAATATTCCGATCTGACTGTTCGTCCTGATTTTCTGCGACGTGAAACGTTTGATCTTCGCACTGGCGGCATGATCAAATTTGTCTTGGAATCGCCGAATCCCACACAAACTTTCATCCCCTATATCATCCTGTCAAAGTTTTTTTTTTCGAGAGATAAAGTAGCCTATGGCCTTCCTTGGGTCCATTTGAAACCATCAAGCTCAAAATCTTTAAAAACTAACCATCCTGTCTCGAGTTAGGTATGCACGTAAAAACTCAAAACGCTCAACAACTCCTGTGTTGCCTATCATCATAACCATCTCAAACATTTCAACTTACTCACTCTCATACTAATGCAAGGATCCTGAAAATATTTGGCAAACAAAAATGATGCATTCAAACACCATCAAACAAATCGAAGTATCTACTCCATTTCAAAAAGCTACTTAATGTAACATATAGTAAACATAAGCAAACTTATTAGGTGTATTTAAAAAAAAGAAATTTCAAATTTGTTTGCAACAACAATTTGCTTGCAAAATAATTAAAATAATTGACAACAACGATTGGCATTAAAATTAAAAATATTTTTTTTTGTATAAGAAGTATCACTACTCGATTTCCACCCCGTTTATTTTTTTTTCAAAGTGCATTTCCCCATACAAACTTTCATAACCTTTTTCATCCCCTCAAAGTTTTGTTTTCGCGACAAAAAGTAGCCTATAACCTTCCTTGGTCCAAAACGAAACCGTCAAGCCCAAAATCGTTGAAATCCAACAATCCTTTATCGAGTTATGCGCGCACACACGGACTTCATTGCCTTTTATATATATAGATATAAGATATATATAAGTATATTTATGTCAACTTTGATGGGAAATTTCCAGAATCAAAATCGGTTCACGCATTTACTGTGAAATTAGAAAAATGACTACGCTTCGTGGGATAAATGAGCAGCTTATTGCGTTCCTTACAAACTTTGTACATCGATAGAGAAGTAAATTATTATACAATTTCGCAATTTTTCAAAGTGACCCCTCTACCCTTTTTGTGGGGTGATTTATAAAAATTCTGTATTTCTCTTGAGAACTGTAACTTTATAAACATTGTCCACGACGCTGTGCATTTTAAAAGAATTTTGGAGAACTCGTTCTAGAGTCTTATGGATATGCCATCTGACGCAATGACATCAGAAATCCTACTGCGACAAAACTACCAACTACCACTCTGAGCCAGGAATGAAAGCCATCGTGTATTCACGGACCAAATTCACCAAATCCTTGTTCGGTTCTGGAGTCTTTGTGGAAAGCGATAACTACACTACCCCTTAGGTAACCAAGCGTCTGTCTTCCAAGCGCAGATCGTCGCTACCCTTATGGCTATGCGCTATATTGTGACAAACCGATGGAGGGCTAGAAGCATACCTATGCGTTAAAGCTGCATTAAAAGCACTGCCTAACCGTCTTACCTCGTCTAAGTTAGTGCTCGAACTCAAGCTATCTCTGAACTTAGTCGGTAGGCTAAACACACTGAATCTTGTTTGGGTCCCAGGTTACACTGGCATCCAGGGAAATGAGATCGCTGATGAGGTTGCCAGGCTGGGTTCAGAAGAAGCTCTCTTAGGACCTGAACCAGCGCTGGGTCTGTCCGCATATGCGGTTAGGTCATCCGTTGGCGTGAGTGTGCTGGGTGTAGACAGACCAAACGACTGCGCCCGAACATCTGTAAAAAGTCCGCGTCGTTCCTTCTGTATCTCAGGAGACGGAAGCCCACTCAGCTTGTGGGCGTTCTTTTGGGCCACAAAGCTTTTGCCAAACACACCATCTGTCCTACTTGTGGAGAGGATGACAATACAGCGGAACACTTCCTCTCTATCTGTCCTGCATTTGCTCGCGTCAGGTGGCGGATCTTTAGGGCTGATGTGGTGAGTGCCGAACATTGAACACCACTGAAGCTCCTTCTAACCCTTCTTCGAAAGGCAAGTACCTACCTATTTAAGAAAATTTGTATTTATGCCCAAAAGCCATTTTAAGGGGCTAGCAACCAAGGGGGCACAAAAATGTGTTTGGTTGGAACAACATATTTTTGGTTGAACTCGCTTCCAACTTAGTTACATTGAAGACGAAACTCGTAGCTCAGCAAACCTCAAAATTCAACCCTCAAGTGGTACAGGACCATCCCTTTTAGGACACCCGCACTCCTCTTCCTAGCCTTGATAGAATGTTAAAGCTGTTAAAATATTCGTCAAGCTACATCACTAATTGTTATTGGCTTTTCACACCAAGCCCAATCAGCTGTGAGACACTAGTCGTTAAACTTCGGTGCAAACTTTTTTGGTTACAAATTTCGATCGCATTCGATCAGTCGGCCATTTTGCTGATTTTGCTGGATATAGCAAAAGGTGTGTTTATTCCAACAACCCAACGATTGGAAGTCGTGTTCGTGATGTTTTCGTGGAAAACGTGTGCAAACGAATCGTTTTGAAAACTGAAATATGTATGGAAAAACTTCTGTTTTCGACGAAGGTTTCCTGTGTTTTGGCGAAAACCCGGTTTTGGGCTTGGCGTGCAAAGCATTTTAGTCTTAAGAGGCTTGTTGTTTTCACGATCAGCAACTGTAAGTGTATCCAGAGAAAATTCATAGGTATGACACTCAAGCTCAAGCAGTGAACCAAACTACGTTCGACTCTCATTACAAGCTAAGAACCATCTTTCTTATAGTTTGCAGCGAGACCGAAACACTTTAAAAAAAACACTAGGTAACTCTAATTCCAAACGAAAAAATATCATATTTTACGACATTATCTAATGATAACAAATCACGTCCTCGCTCTGTTTCACGAATGATCAAAGAAACACTTAAATTTCATCACAAGTATAACACCACCTAAATACTACGTGACAAACGTAGCACTAAAAAACCACACTTTGTCATCTGCGGAGCATTTTCACGAGAAAACTGAATCTTGCAGCTGTGCTGTGTGTGTGTGTAGTAAGTAACCTGTCCTACACCGCGCCATATGAACCCAAAGTTCAACTACTAGCTGTAACCACTCTAATTGTATTACGTTTGCCTTCAGCAAATATATTTAATGCACTTTGCACATAGAAACACTTCTTGCGTGCACCTGCTTCGTATAGTTTGTGGACTTGGGGGTACTACAACACAGCTGCGAGCAGTTTTCCAAAAGCATATACCAGCAACATTAAAAAAGCTCTCGACACGGGCCAAAAGAGGTTCAACAGCAACACAAAAAATACCAGTAAAAGAACAAGAAAACACAACTGCACAGCACACTCTACTAATACTAGCTTAGAGTGATACCTATAGTGTTATTCAATAGTGCTCTGTTGCTAATACAGGGTATCGTGTGGATGTGGACGCTTTTTCGTGCAACAATCACTGAACTGAACCAATCATTTTTCTGCATACCTACCATACTTGATTTGCGTTGTAGCTTTTATCTTGCCATTGTTGTTGTTTCCATGCAAAGGGGGGGGTATGCAATAAAACCGATAAAAAAAGAGGAAAAAAATTTGTGTTTTCAAGTTTTTTTTTACCCATTTCTAGCGCTTTTTTGTATTGTTTCGTTTGCAACGTTTTATGTTGCCTCAGGTGCGCTCTGACTTGGCTGATGAGCGATTTTAGTCTTTCGGGTCGATTTACTGAACTTGATCGGGTTCGCAAAAGAACGTTAAATAAACTGCTTTTTGTGGTTATAATTGGTTTTCTTCAGTGTAAATTGAATTGGAATAATTTATAATTAAAGTTGAGACAAAAGTGGTTCAATGTCAGCCTGTTTTTGTTGAAACAAATACGAGAAGTATTTTTTGTTCTTCGCTAAAACAATTTAAATCGTGTTTTTAACCTACTACCTCTTACACTATATAAATTATGTGTTTTTTTGTGGTTTTTGTTTTCGAGGAAAATTTCAAAAAGTAACGTGAGTGTGAATATTTGAAATTGCAATTGTTTTGTATTAGCCTAGACCTATATCGTCCGATTTGTTCAAAGCTGGCTGAGGTCATCGGCAATTTTTAAACAACGTTATCGTGCATTTGCAGAGTTCAAGCGCAGGTCTCTATCTGCATTAATCAGGTGTAATCTAGGTGATAACGTACCTTAAATGCTTCACAAGGTTGAGCTGCAGTGATACTAGTGTAATAAATCTGGTGAAATGCTGATGAAAATGGCAATGAAGTGAGAACATAAACCATACAACATCTATGAAGCAAAAAAAAAAAGCGTTACTGAAATTGTGTCAGATAGGTTAGGCTAGATTTACGGCAGAGCAGGGTAAACCCTACTATACCACACACAGGTCCTTGTGAACCCATTGTGATGGGTTGTTGTTGATGGTTAACTCTTGTCTTTCCTTCTTGTATTTACCCGACGCCGTCCAATCATCCTGGATCCTGATGTCCTCAAAAACGTGCAAAGATCAGAAAGTGTAACATCAGAAAGCTGTCGCAAGTAATGGAAGTAATAGCTTCCAAGTGTTCTGTTCCTCAAGTGACAGAGGAAGTGAGGTGTGTCCTCATGGATCCCTTCGTCTCCGCAGCACCCTCTGTCAGATAACAGTTTCAAATCGTTTAATCGACGTTGGAATTGATACATCTTGCTCAAAAATCATTTGTCTCATTCACACACATTTACAAACATACTTATGTTTAATTCACCTACCGGACATCCTATGAGCATTTTATCCGTGGGTTTGTCAACCGCTGGCTCAGTGGTTAGTGTGCTAGATTACTGAGCGAGGACCTCCCCGAAAAAAAACACAAATTACCTAATAAGGGTTTTTTTCCAGAGCGCCACCTCCCGCGAACGACTGACAAACATCCGCGGGTATAGCTGTTTTGAAAGAGCTTCTCAATTCATCCATACCAATCGCCCCAAAAATAAAAAGTCACACAAATCGAACGAAGCCTACAGGACCGCCAACTATTTGTTATTTTTTTCCACACTAAAATCCAACCTAAATAAGGTGACATCCCCAGGCCACAACTCTTCAACTGACAGTAAATTAAAGACGACGCAATACAAATCCTTTTATTTTTTAATCACCAAAACGCTGACAAACATAATATTCGAGTGTCATAAAAATGTTCCCACTTCAATTGTCAAAAGTCACCTCAAAAACCGTGATAAATGTTACAAATATTATTTTATTTCTGTCCTCAAAAGTATATTTAAATATAACTAATTATTATTATTATTTTTCCCACTCTTTTTCACTTTGACAATACACAAAAATGATCGGAGAATTTAATTTTACTTGTGTATTTTTAGAAACAAAAAAAAAAAAAAACAATGGAAAAGAAGCATTAAAGATAGGAACAACATAAAGTATATTTTTAAAAAATACTGTTGTTTTAAGACAAAAAAATAAATAAGACATCCACCTTATTTTCGAAAATTTTCTATTAGGAATTTGTTTGTTTTTACAAATATATTGAAATACAAGCAAACATTCCTCGGTAAGACTTAGCTCAATGATGCTAAGTCTTACCGAGGAATGTTTGCTTGTATTTCAATATATTTGTAAAAACAAACAAATTCCTAATAGAAAATTTTCGAAAATAAGGTGGATGTCTTATTTATTTTTTTGTCTTAAAACAACAGTATTTTTTAAAAATAAAAAAAAATAAAAAAAAAAATATTTGTAGGAGAAAGTATTAGCCTACATTTGTCTAATTTGATAATTTATGAGCACACGAGAAACAGGCCTCGATATGTTTTTCTTTTTATTACACTTCCAAAGAAAATGTCCACAGGAATGGCGTCCTTGTCGGTGGCCTTTTCTTTGGTTTATAACTCATTTGAAAACTCAGCTAGCTGCATTGTAAAAGAAGTAAACCTGTTTCAAGGACACCTTTGGTGCAATGGAGATGAAGCGATTGACCAACTGTTTTAAAGGTGTTTTTTTTTTTTTTGTTTCAATTATATACAGAAGATATGTAATTGTCACTTTAGTTTAAAGAATTTGTTTTCTGTCACCAGTGGCGCCTACATGACGCGTCAACCGAGAGAAGTGTACCTATTTTTATTTAAAAGAATGCAAGGGCAGGTTATCTATTAGCATTCAACTGTTTCGAACTTTATGAATATCAGGATTTACATGTAGCGATGTGTCCTCGTGAAGTCAGAGAAATGTTTTTTTTCATGTGGCCTTTGTCATAGCTTGAGTTCTATAAGTGTTGAAACATTGTAGTTATACTCCAGTTTATTTTACTACTTCATCAAGAAAAACGGTGGTTACCTATGGACAGATATTATTTGATTTATTGCTTAGTTGGCGCATAAATTAGGAAGTTAATGGACTAGTTAAGTCCAGAACCCTTTTGTCAAAACTATTTTTCAACATCTTGTAGGTATTCAAAAAATAGACCAAACGTCAAATGTGAAGTACGTAACCTCGTCAATCAAAGGAAAATGAAATTTCCAGTTCGCATAAAATGTATGAACTTAGCATGCACGTACACAACCGTATTAGCTAAGCCTCAAACCTTTCCATTTCAAAGTAAGTATGATCGCAAGCAACTTGCAATGTGCGCAAATATTCTGCTTTACGGATCGTGCTAACTGAAGAGATATCTGGTGTTCCATTTCGAGGAATTAATTTCTTAAGTTCCTCTGAACATCAGCGATTGTTGTTTCTTGTGAATGGGCCTTGGGCAGCGATTAGTCTTCTGTGCGCTAGCGATTGCAAATGATGTTTGTCTAGGATCTCGTGTTAGTTGAACGGCTCTCCTCTGAAGGCTGGCATGTAGTTGGATAAATTGTTTTGGTGCTGAACTTCATATAGGGTAGCAATTTTCAAGACCTGGCCCAACATGTGCTTTAAACAGAAGGAGAGATTGCATAATATTTAACATGCACCTCATATAGGTAGGTAAATAATATGATGACGATGATCTAGCGAAATTGAATAAGTGGCTCCCCCGTTGCTATACCCGAATTGTCTAAGATAGTGTTAACATATAGCAAACAAAACACAAATTTTGGGCACATAAATCACTTTTGACTCCAAAAAGGGGTTTCTGCTAAAAAGTGTCAAAAACTGCAATGAACACTACCTATATGAGTTTATTGTTTTTTTAAGCAAATGGCAGAAGCGCACAATTATTTACGCACATAGGTACATAAAATATACCCCTAGTCGGTGTGCGCTTAGGGATACCTATGGCGAGGTTTTGTGAGTTAAATCGCTTGCGCACACGAGCTGTTCATTGTACTTTGGTAGGTACTTGGTGTTTCAGCTGCAAAATTAAATTTGTTTTTATTTCCAACTTTTTTTTTTCAATCAGCTATAAACTAGTCCGAAAATGTGATCTGCTATCAGTCTCTCTACTCACTTCTATTCTGTTTCCACGTAGGTCCCATTCCTGCTTACACAAACGTCACTGCTCCCCTTTTTCTGTTTTATAAACCGACTACATTACCCACGTATACCTATATCGTGCACGAAATAGGGAAAAAATCGATTTCTCCCTTGCCGGATGCACGAAAATACACCTTCCCCCATTCGGTACAGAAAGCTATAGTCACGACGTCGGCCACGTTTGTTTAGTAGTTTCCTCCGATTTGTCAGTGCATACACATTGATTATTATTATTATTTGAATTTGTTTGCTAGAACCTTGAATTTGAAATTGTCACTTATTGATGGGTCCATCTTTTCGTTACAGCTTTCCACAAAAGGTCATCGATCGGCCTGGACCTGGCCAGTACGCCATTGCTGCTGCCCCAACGCCTGGATCGATATCATCAAGCGGCACATCCACTGGCACCGGTGGATATGTCTACCTGCAACCATCCACCCATTACCCGCCCTCATCACAGCAGCAAATAATCTATCAACATCATCCCCATCATCAGCTGTGCCAGCAGTTACCCCCAGCAGTTCTGCCAACGGCTGTGGCCGTTGCCGGAACACCATCGGCACTGTCTTCCTCACCCGGCGCAGCATCGTCTGTCGGTGTTGTTCATCACAGTCATCATCATCACATCCACGGACATCATCATCATCATGGGGGTGCTGTTGTTATTGCTGGCAGTGGTGTTGGTACCGGAGTCGGAGTTGTTGCTGGTAACGCTGGTGCAGCTAATGGCTGCAATGCAGTTATCCAACAATCGCTGCACAAGAAAAATTCCGCACGCAGCGGTGGCGAGGTCATGAAACGTTCCCGAGCACAAACAGCGTAAGTACCACCATATAATAGTAATCCTAGTTTAGAAGTAAATTCCCACGCAAGGTGCCTCCACCTTGATTCACCTGTTTTCGCGTGGCGGTCTATTGATTGTGTTTATTTACATTTGCACGGGACGTAGGTATGAAAAACCGGATGCTGATGAAGTCGATTCTTCGTGGAATCTCTATCTCTATGTCGTCGTTGGCTCGGAAAAAGCGGAAGTATCCCCTTCATGCGATGATATACGTGTACTCTGCACACCTTCTCACTTGAATGGAGTATTTTCTTTGAGTTTATTTTTAAATGAATTTGCTTCGCACGGAAGTGCACAAAAAACCACGGAATAAACACGAAGAGCGAATTGGAAAAAAAAAGAATATTCCATGCTGGCTATAACTGCCTCTCATGGGTTATTTTATTATATTTTCGTGCCTTTTTTAATGGTGTTTTTTTTTTTTGCCTCTTTGGGTCTTGCTTTATTTTAATAGTTTATTATGCAAAATAAGGTAGACAAAGCAGAGACACAGAGGAAAATTAACAAGTGTACATCGTCTGGCGTACCTTTGACAATAAAAAATAAAGAAAAACAAAACTGACTATGTCGATGCGGAAATGGCACCGATTGTAGTGTCTTTTGTTGGGGACAGTATTGCCAGATTTTCATAAATCATAACTATTCATAATTTGCAATTAACAAATATATTCATAGATTGGGATGATTATAACATAGGCTGCGGCTCATCTCATTTACTAGAGAGTAGTTCGTTAAAATCACCCAAAACCAATTGTTGTAGAACATCCACCAGTTTTCATAAAAGTGTCTGGGAGATGCTCTACAATTTATTAATTTTAAAAAGACGTCAGTTTATAAACATTAAGTTGTAATTTGTTATTCAGAAGTCCGCGGCTCTAATGGCGTAAGCACAAAACGATTGAACGAAATCTTCTCGATGATGCTTCTAAATCGTGCAACAAACAACAAACGACAATCGTCGAAACGATTAGACGATCATCGTTTTTTGTTGCTTCACGTTACTATTTCACACGTCAAATACCCTCGTCGAAACGACGTCTATTTCTCGAACAAAATCAGCTTGCCGAGCAATTCATTTACGTTTTATTCGCATTGAAGCAAATACTTATAAACAAAAGATTATTAAAGCTCAGAAACAAGAACAACTGGTGCAATGAATCCACAATTCACAGACTGAGCAATCACACAACAAAGTGGTAGGTACACAGATGGGTCGAGAACCGATGAGGGAACTGGGGCAAGAGTATTTGGTCCTGGAACCAAATATTCTCAACCAATGACCAAAAGTACCAGCATCTTCCAGGCTGCTTAATTCATATACATCATTAATCCAAACTACAAAAACTTAAAGAACTTGGTAGGAGAAACAAAATAACCACCTGCTGGGTGCTTGGCCACGGAATAGATAGGAATGAAATAGCCGACTCCCTAGCAAGAAAGGGAGCATCAGAAACTTATAGGTCCTGAACCATTCTGCGGAATAGGGTATCACACCCTCTAAAAAGAAATTTGGAAACTAGAGAAAGAAAACGGCAAAAACCTGGCATAACACTCAGGTACTCAGGGTCAAGGCATGAGGTAAGCCAAGAAACTTCTGGGACAATACAACCGGAAAAGATTCCAAGATTGCATCGGTATGAGCAAAAATAAGCTTCTGTCTAAAGAAAGTCTCTGCACATTCTGCGATGTGTCCAGTGAAATCCCAGAACACTTACTGGTATCATGTGGAGCACTGACCCACTAAAGACTGAAATACTTGGGCATGTACCAACTATCTGGTGAGAAAATTCTGTCACTGGAGCCATCTCTCATCCTTAGATTCTTAAAGGAAACTGGGCTGGAGAGAGTGATATAGGACGGATTTCTTCCGCCAAAGAGAAAGAAGAGTACAAGAACCTCTAAAATGATTCGGAAAGGAATTATACTATGAGTTGAACTCTTTTGAGGGAACAGACCTCTTTGAGGCCTGAGGCGTAAGCAGGCAGTACTTTAGACCAAAAGTACAACAATCCCTTTCACATAATCTCTATATATATAAAATTGTTGCAAGTGCGTTGTGACTTTATAACTCACGAACGGCCCAACCGATTTCAATGATTTTTGGTGTGTTTTATTCGTCTAGAATCAGGGATGGTTTATAAAAAAAGGAAAGTTAGAAAATTCTCAACAGGTGGCGTTGAAGGCACACATTTCGTTTTTTATGGGGAAAAGCACTTTGAAAAAATATAAATTGGATAGAAATCGAGTAGTGACACTTGAAATACAAAAAAAAAAAAAATATTTTATATTTTCAAAGCAATTGTTGTTGTCAATTGTTTTAATTATTTTCCAAGCAAATTTTTGTTGTCAACAATTTTGACGTTTTTTATTTTTAATATAACCAATGAGTTTGTTTATGTTTACTATGTTACATTAAGTAACTTTTTGAAATAGAGTAGATACTTTTTTTATTTCACGGGTTTTGAATCCATCATTTTTGTTTGACATGTATTTTCAATATCCTTGCATAAGTATGTGTGAGTAAGTTGAAATGTAGGGGTGTTTAAGATGACGTGGACAATGATGACCGGCAACAGGAGTTGTGGAGCGTTTTGAGTTTGCCCGTAGGAATTTTTACGAAAAATGAGCGTGTAAAAATTGTGGTATTCTGCTCATTTGTGAAAAGGGTTACGGGGAGCGCAACTCACTACCATAACACCTTCGGTACCGGTGTAGAGAGAGAACGGAAAAGGCTTACCATTTACCAACCAAGTTGATAGGTGCGGTTAGTTTTCTTCATGGCTGTTAAAGTTACAAATATTTCGTCGGTCGCTGATGGACTATATTGTTAAGCATCGTGTCTTTGGTTATACTCGATGTTGGATGTATTCGATTGAATGGCAAAAAAACCGGCCAAGTGCGAGTGTCACTCGCGCACCGAAGGTTCCGTATTTGGCTAAAGTCCAACACATCAGACATTATTTGAAATCTACATCATTCAATCTTTCCCCTCTTCATGAATTCATCACAATTTAGTTTAATTTAATTACTTAATATTTTTACTCTCAAAAATTACTCGCACATGAATCTCATTCTAATTATTACCTAGTACCCAACCCACGCCAATTTTCCATTCTGTATGCGACCTGTCCCAATTGAAAAACAATTGACTAAAAATATATTACTTTTATTTTGTTCCGTACTCCCCAAAAAATGTATTATACTCCCCAACGAAATTATGAAGCGACAGCCCTGGTGTCTTTGATGGGGTCAATTGTGCACAACTGCGTAGTAGATTAGAACATAAACGAGAGCAACGTATTTTACATGGTAAAATTATCTTTTTTGAAAATATCTTGTAAACTATTAACTTTTCGGCAAAACAGTATTCAGCACATATATAGATAAGAACATGATCTACAAAAAAGGAATTTATGTATTTTTTTGTGAATCAAGAAATAAACCGTTTTTTGGGCGAATGAAAATATTTTTTTCACCAGATTACTAATTAATCCAAAACCAATCGATGTATTCCTTCCATTGGTATTTGTCGTTTAACTAGAGGTTATACCGGATGTTGTGTGTAAATTTTAGCCTCAATCGGTTCTTGAGATAGACCTGGTAACAAAATTGGCTTAGTGGGTTCGGACAGACAGACAGACAGACAGACAGACAGACGGAGAGACATCCGAGCGAAACTAATAGGGTTACGTTTTTTCCCTTTGGGTACGGAACCTTAAAAAGCGGCTTGCCTAATGCTTACATTCTCATTTGGTTAGTCGAAAGAATGCAGCCAGACCAAGTTGATGACATCATATGTGCCGAGGTTCCAGATCCCGAAGCCGATCCAGACCTGCATGATGTCATAATTACAAACATTATTCATGGGAAGGTTTGAAAATGGTGTCAGTATTTCTATTTCACAATTTCTGTTTCGTGCGAATCAACTTACAAACACATGAAAACCAATTTAACAGCTCACTAAAATTCGATCACATTTCGGTAACAAGTCATTCCCAAATACATTATACACACTGTTACTGTTACGGAAATATGTCTGAAATGTAAGAACAGCGCTTACACTATAACCATAAATTTCTACTTGAGTTCTGGACCCGATAGGTGGTGCTGAAAGATAGGATACCACACTATAGGTGGTACTTTGCAAAACATAAGCGGTATAAGAAAATGATTTGTGGCACCTCCTATTCAAAAATAAAATCAAGCGCTATTTCTAAAGTTACATAATTAAAATTATAATGGACATTGTCCAAATAAAGCACTTTGCTAACCTCAGCGGATTCCGCTTATTCAGAACGGCTTGCCATTGGTATTTAAGCGTTTACATAAAATAGCATGTGCATTGTGCATGCTCGAAATTATTACTTTCATTACATTAACGAATTTGGACGGAACGAAGTTCGCGGGATCAGCTAGTAAATAAATAAAAAAAAATACTGATCGGGTATTTAAACAAAATAATACTCGATCGCTGAGTGGGATTTGCCATTAGTCGAGTGTCGTCTTATGAGTTCTGTGTAAACCTCCGCAATACGCAAATAAATACAAATAATAATGGTTAGTTTCCGGTCGCGTTTATTTATTAAAATCGGTGTTTACTCCACGACTAACTCTCTAATCGTTCTTATCTTGTGGCATAGGTCTCCACAAGTTCTTATGGCATATTTTAAAATCCGCCAGTTGCGGGTCTCACTGCGTATAACTTCGCTTGTACCTTCCATTTATTTTCAACTTATCCTTCTTTCCTAAGCACTTAAAAATATTTTTCTACAACCGAATTTGTTAGCTCCATTGCATGCGGCTCTCGTGATGTGTATTAAATAACTCTGTGGTTTTTTAAAGCAATAAACTGTCAAGTGTTAGTCAGTCGTACCGTTCTTTTCAAACAAAATTACCATAACCAGCTTATAGAAGACATCGAAGATCAGGCATAATTCAATGAGGCAAAATATTTCGAAATAAAAAATGACGATTGTCATTCATATCTTCAACCCTGTCATTCAAGAAATTGCTAATTTATTCGCTCAACTTGAAAGAGAAAAAGAATCCACCTGGCAACATCGCAACGCTTTCTTTCCGCATTTAAAAAGTCAAGGCGAAAGTACACGATTGTAACCACAGAGTGCAACAATCCATAAATTATAATCCATCTAAATTATACCCCCATATATAGATACAGATATACACATCAACGTCTGCTGGGGCCGGTCACATGATTGAACACCGTCCAAACTTTTCACCAATCAATTCGATAATAATTGTGTATTCCGGCTGCACAACCGTTTCCCGTCTTTTTTTGAGTATCTGCATTCAAAGCAGGAGACGTTCTAATTAAGTTTTGTACTCAATTCTGATGTTGTCTTCGCGCTGTCACTTTGCATCTTTTTCTTGTGAAAAGGTGCCACGTTCCATAGAGATTTCGAAATAACCATGATGTTTCCCTATCTTATCGCATTAAGATACATTTTCGTATCTACACAAAGTTTATTGTCATTTCTGGTTATCATATTATATACATGATGAACGCGTCTCTCTCTCTGACAGCCGACGACATCTGGTTACCTGTCTCAGTTCGCGCATATTCTCTTGACACGAACTCAACAAAAACAGAAAACACATATAATTCCTAATCTTTTGGTTGTGATACTTTTTTCTTCGTTTTTGCGGACCCAAAAGCTTGTTGTTGACGTATGTACGAGACACAAACAGACAGACTGACAGGCAAACACTGCGAATATTTTACTTTCGATTCTAATTTGTTGGCAGACTGCGCTAGAATCACCTGGGAATAAGCGGCTATCACGGTTTGGCACCCTTTCGGTTAAGGGTTACGCGGTGCGGTTCGGTGGCGTCCATTAAATTAGTTTTCACATCACCTGAGTGTTTATCTATATGGAAAAGTTGCAAAACCAGTGCAAAACTAAGAATAATACTGACACACCAGGTGAACGAAACGGGTTTCGATTAGATGTGTCGATTTTGAGAGTGTATTGTGTGGCAATAATATTGTGATATGTGAAACAATCAGGAGAAGATATTTGAAAGGAATTGTGTAGCCAAGGGTACGTATTAATTTAATTGGCCTTCCTCTAAGTCTAACGAGACAAGTATTAATTTTGATAGTGTAATCGTGTCGCAGTGTTACATGAGTTCCGTTCGAATACAATAAACATTATGTGACAAAACTGTCAAGTGGGGAAGTATACTTTGCTTTCATCAGAACATTTTCTTTTTCTTGTTTGTATGGGATTAACACCACGCAACTATGTATAAATATGTTTGTAAGTGGCTTGGAAATAGTTGTTGTCAATAGTTTTACTGACTGTAGATCGTTCTGTTTTGTGTAGCCAAGTCTAAGTTGTGCAAAAATGCGTTAAGGCTTGTGGCAACATTTTCACAAAAACGAGTCATCGTAAAGTTGACAAGAGGATTGCCGCTTCAGTTTATGGTGCCAAAAGCTTAGTATAGTTTACCATATGCGAATATAACCACCTATCGATTTCCATTAATAAAATTGAATAGTCAAGAGAACATGAAAAAAAAAAAATCCACACACCCTTGCGCATACGGACTCTTTTGTACTCAAGCTTAATTTTTATTCGTTCCTCAATGATCAAGTCATTTCTATTGCTACATAACTGGAATAACATGTTGTACTTTCACAACTGCCCAAAAATGCACGCTTTGGAAACAGATTATGTATTTTTGCAGTGTTTCTATGGAAATGAAAACGAACATAGTATTCCGCACACAAAATTTCAGGAAGTCAAATTAAATATTTCAAGAGGAAGAACTACGTCGCCACTTTAGCGTACACGAAATTTGGAGAAGCCGAAATGTACTTGTTTTGTTTCGTTCTAATAAGTGCTCGATCCACTCGATTTGCACATGAACAGAAGAGATTGTAAGTTTTCCAAGTTCTATGCCTACATAATATTCCTTGTGGCTAAAGAAGGCATAAAAATGCCCTCGCATAGAGAATTTCTATCCCTAACCGCTGGTTAGCTCAATTCCGTCGCAATTTTTTCCGCACATGATATGTGCGCTTACATGTGGTTAAAGAAAAGCTTCAAAACTACATAAAACCGTACAACCTGCAAATGAGTTCGAAGAATATCGAAAGAACATCAAAACGCACACATCTGTGCGCATCTGAATTTAACCCTTCTAGGAGCGCATGAGCCCAAACAATTGATAACGCACATAAAAAAATTTAAGAATTAAGCTGCGAAATTGTTTTTTTTTTCGAGCTGAACACAACCAGGTTTATTTGCAAGCCTAGATTTTGCTTCTTCCTTGTTCCTTGTTATCGATATGATTCTTTTTATGTGCGTTTTCTTTTTTGTGTGCGCTTGAGACAAAAATGTGCGTTTATTTTTTTTTTTTCTAAATTTATTTACATCGTCAAAAGAAATAAGTTCGAGCTCTGAAAAAAAACAAACTTTGTTTACTTTTTTCGGCTTCAACAAGCTTACCGCTACAAAAATTTGTGAACCAGAAGTGAAGTTTTTAGCTTGTGGCAAAAATATGGATAATACAAGGACGCGATAACAACTCACCCAGTTTGTTTAGGTGGGGGTGTTGTTGTCATGAATGAAGTATTACTTCTTTCTTCGACTTATGGGACCGTTTTTTTAATGTAACATCGTATTGACTTACACAATAAGCATGGTAATGCCACTGATTGATAATTAGCTCTAAACTTGCCCAAACCTTGCTTTGATGTTGCCATAAATAGTTTTTGTCTTAAAGAAGGTCAGAAGTACCAGATGTGGTTTGGTTTATCACTGGGTGCTGAATCAAGTTAAAGACGAGTTTCTACTTTATCTTTATTTTCGTACAGGCCTTCCATTTTTACCGACTTTTGCAAAAAAAAGCTCCGACTATTGCATGGGATTTAGTAGCTAGGATAACATATTTTTGTAACCAATCTAGAAACTCCCTCTGTCCCCCCGATGCGGTAACAAGCAGTTACTCAAGTGTATTTGCCACTTCAATGCGGAAGCAATGAGCCATTATCTATTAGCCTTTATACTATTTCAATACTTTTTCCCAAGAACCTCCTCCAGTGAATCAGTCATCCATTCCTTATATCAACATTCCATTCGATTTAAATGCAAACATTTAAGCTCATTCGATTTTCCTATACACTTTCCAAATTTTGTTTATACAAATTTCCACTTCACCGGAATCCCAACACATATTATGAGTCATATAAGTGCTTCCCCATTTGTTTAAATTTTCCACAAAAAAAAAAAAATAAATGTAGTCCCCCAGGGTTCCACGTGCCAATATACGAGTACAAAAGCCACCTTTTGGCAATGCATCCAAACTGGAAAACTGTCATTCTTGCATTTTACCCTAATGCACATTAAGGCATCGACAAATTGCATCTAAGTCGCATTAAGCAACTCGAGATGACATCCTGCAAAACAGATTCTTGGCATCCGAATTCATACTTAGGTAGACAGTGATCCCTCCACCATGGCTGAATCAAGTCGCATAATTAAAATAATTTGTGCAGTAAAATTTACGAGGCGCCACCAAGTTTTGACTGCACACGAACCTTCTTCGAAGTCACTTTTTGTTCATGTTTTTTTTTTTTTTTTTTGTGGATGACATTTGCTGTGAAAAGCTTCTTTTGGGGGCCAAAAGTATGTAGAGAAAAACTTCGGAAATGTTCTTCTTCTCTTTACTGCCGAAAATAGATGCACAAAAGAGTGAAGCAATCCAAATGAAAGAGAAAACTTGTCCATTTCTTTATCGGGCATGAGAGATAGAAATTTTCAATGGAGTGTGTTAATGTGAATGGACTTGGACTAGGAATACGGTCCTCTTGGCATTTGAGCGTACCCAGTCGCGGTTGTGTCGTGGCGTCGTGGTTTTTGAAACATTTTCACGTTAAAAACCCCCCGTTTTTTGAAATCATACCATTTCGCAATTTAGTGTTTTCAATTCGGATGTGGGTATTTCTTTTAGTGTCACATCTTTGTTTATATCATAGTTTTGTCATCTCTTCTGTTGAGTGGGGATGAATGATTTAAAATGTCAAATGATGCCATTAACACATTCAATTGGTGCCTTAACAAAAACAAAGTAAAGCCGCTATAGGAATATAATGAAGTTTTGTAGAGTGTCGTTATGTTTTTTGTTATTCAAAATAAAGTCGAATCAAATTCTAAATGAGAATTCCAAGTTTTGCGTCAGAGTAATGTGTTGAAAACGGTGTTTTTGAAATGTTTTCTTTAAAGTGAATGACTTTTTAATACACGCAGTGATTCCAAAAGTAGGCATGCCTCTTAGAGAAATTATTTTACATTTAAAGTGTGTGGGTAGATAAAACGTGGAATAAATTTAACAAAAATAAAAGGAAGAAGTTTTATTCTTAATATTCTTGGGACATTTGTAAGATAAATGTCACATAATAATTTTTGTGCGTGTTGTTTTCCGTGTAATATATTCCAACGTATCATGAAGAAAATTAGTGAACTTATTCGACGTTACAAACGTTTCTCCACAGGGTTAGTTGTGTTTGTTGTTGATAGATGTAAATAATATGATGCAAATTGCGGCGAATTGCTGTTGCTTGTTTTATATCGTTTGCGTAGAAAGGATCGACTCTACGAAAGAGCGTGCGCTTGCAGCGCAGTTAGTAGATCATTCAGTGAAAATGCTTTTCGCTTGAAAATATTATTGATGGGGTTTAACTTTCGTTTTTGGTCTTCCAATTCATTAGTGTATGGTACTCTACAAATTTGATTGCTTACTGGTGAAATTGTTTACAAGTGAAAAAAAAGTATAACTTCTCTGTAAACATTGGTTCTATATCTATATATTAATTTGCATAGATATTGTTGTTATATTGTTATTTATTGTTGCATATTCCGTAAAATCGTCAACGCACACCAGGCTTTTCATAACACCATATTTACATGAATTGAACTGATATTTCTGATCAATTTAGGACCAATGTGCGTACTGCACCGCTAATTGAATTCTTCTTATGTTTCAATTACATATGGAATTAATTTACTTGCGTACTTACTTAGGTGGGACCTGCGCCTCAATCAACATGCCTCTCCAACTAGCCCGGTCCAGCTGCCTCCAGTTGCGCACTCCAAGTTGATTAAGGTCGTGTTCTACGTGTGCACGCCACCTAAGGCCAGGCGTCGTCCCTCTGGGATGGATTCGAAGACTCTGTGGACCGGAGCGTTGTGTCCATTAGCTCTACATGTCCTAGCCATCTTAGGCGCCCAATGCACAGTTTTTTTCACTAGGTCGATGTCGCTGTACAGCTCGTATAGCTCGTCCTTGAATCTCCTTCTCCAAAACCCATCAACGCAAAAAGGGCCAAATATTTTGCAAAGGATTTGACGCTCGAAACGACCAAGAATATCCTCATCCTCTTGTGATAAGGTTCATGCCTCAGCGCCGTACAGCAGGACTTGGATGATAAGGGTCTTGTATAGGGTTATCTTGGTGTTTCGGGAGAGGGCCTTACTACTCAATTGCCGTCTTAAGCCAAAGTAACAGCGGTTGGCAAGAGTTATCCTTCGTTTAATTTCTGACTAGATGTTGTTGTCAGATCGTGTAGCGGAGCCGAGGTAGATAAAGTCCCAGACTACCTCAAATTTGTATCTGTCTATTGTGACGTTTTGTCCGATTCACGAAGCTGTGTGCCTGACAGCAGATACTTGGTTTTTGCCTCATTAATCCAATCCCATTTTAGCCGCTTCAGCTTCAATACTAGCAAACGCACCAGTGACAGCTCGCTGCGTTCTGCCAATTTACCAAGAATTAAACTAATTTCATTGCGCACACCTATGTGCGTTTGCAATCCCATTCAAATATATGTATTCTTCAATGTTATTAGTTTGCTGAGTAATTTTATCCATGCGTGTGTAATGTCATTTTCCAAATAATACGACTGACATACAAAAAAACATAAACATGTCTTGTTCAAATGATATCTTTATTCAGACTGGCCCCTGACCGTCTTAATTTCGCAAAAAAACCTAACAAGCAGATCATACATAAGAAAAAGAGCTTACGGTTTACAAACAAAAAAGTCGATAGCTTACATTAAAACTGTGGTTCAATCGTTCGACTATTGTTAGACAGTATTGCCTATTGTTAATATAAATGTATGTAATTGACTATGTATATAATCATTGGCAAATAAGAGCACAGGGTGCCCAAAAAAAATGTTATTGAATTGAGAGTTGGTGCATAATGATAAACGTGTGATTTATGTGAACACATTTATATCGTAACGATACAGGGTGTCCTAAAAAATCATAATCTTCTCATATATGTGTGTCGTATGTAAATCAAACTATCTATCTTTTTAGTTTTTTTCGAATTTTTAAACACAACGTCATCAAATGCCACTTGCGCTACCAACATCCTGTACACAACCCCTGAAAGTAAAAGCTTATTGTCATGATAATCATGTCAAGTGGTTGCATTATGTAGTGGCGCCGTAATATGCACCAGCACTTAGACCTCTTTGCATCTTAAAAAGTACATGTTTACGAAATATGTACGAACAAAATTAGGTCAATCATGTATGCGCTATCTCGAACAAGTTACTATTTTCAACATAGCTATACTTAAAATGGTAGGCATGGCCTTCCATTATTTTGGGAGTAGCTAGACCGGAATCGACTGACACATCAAAGTTATACCAACAGCATGTTTCTGTCAATCGCAACTTAAATATTTTAATTTTTTTTTTCTTCTTCTGAATCTTTTCGCAGGAGGTTCCCAATCATTGCCAAAAAAGTCACAATAATTTTGGGTAATTCCCTGAAAACTCCTCAATTAGTGTATTCCACACAACAAATTAAAAAATAAGTTTAGAATCCCAGCTTTGATGCAAAAGATTCCCTTCCAAATAAACCCATCACTAACCATAAAAATCTGGGAGGGGTTTTCGTCCTGTTCAATTTTCCACATTTGCCTTTACCTTGATCCCGGAATTTTCTCTTAACGCATGTCCTTAGATTTTATTTTCAATTTTCAAGAGCAATGAACTACAAGTTTATTAGTTAATTAGATACATACTCGTACATTACCGAGCGAGGTGAATGCATGTACACAAGCAGCTCCCTATTTTTGGTTTTAAAAATAATAACATCATCTGCTTCGTGTTAATATTTATAAGTGGTACTGCGTAGATATCTGTCACGGTGGACTGAAATTATTTCTATCTCATTACGATTACCTTTTCGCTGTCTCTAAAAAATGTTTTCTATTTTCTTTGGAGTTCGAAAAAAAAAAATGAAAACATTTCGTTTATGCACGATATTTAAGAAAATTATATTTTTTTTACTGCTCATGATTGACGCCTCAAGCGAGAGGTTTATTTGTGTATCACTGCGCTTTTTGCCGAAATAGAATACACGAGATTTTTTTTTGTTGCTGTCGCTTCGTAATTGTTTTTGTTTCTTATTTTTGCAAACAAAACAGAAGGAAAAGAAACATTTATTTGGTTAATATCGTGAGATGCAGTAGAAAAAAGCCACAGCATGAGTGCTCTTGCGATATTGTGTTGTCGGCTATGTCAACAGCGAAATCGGCCTTGGCCACCCAAGATGGAGTTTTGCCTTTTTAATTTTGTGGTTTTCTTCGCTGAGAAAATGTGTCCCGTTGTCTGGAGGACAAAGACAATTTTAGGTTGGAGCGATTTTTCTTTGTTGTGCTATATGGGGAAAATCAAACATATCCGTGTACCGTGTTTAGCTTGTGATTTAATTGTCGCATCCAAATATTGGGGTAATCCCTTTCTTATGCTGACCGATTTTTTAATTGTAATGGACATTCTGCTATTGTGGGGAATACTTTTTCTATGGTGGTCTTAATTGAGTGCGTTCCGTATATGAATACTCTTTGTGTCATTCAACTATTTCCATTGCTCGAACAGCATTTCATGGTGACATTTGTCTTAAAGCGTTCTACTCCTCCTTTCCTAAGTCATTTTTAATTGCTTACGAAAAGTCCAAGGATATCTTTTGTTTGTCCTTGACCGTTTTTTTTCGTCATAATAATTTCGGCGTTATTCCAAATCCGATTTTTATCAAGTATGGAACCAATGTAGGAATCTTTTCCACAGGTGAATTTCCGCATCTATTCCCTAGAACGTTTTCAAATTTCAAGCGCTGCATTTCTCTACATATACTTATGCAGTCGACTCTGCTTGCCTTAACTACGCTTTACTGAAAAAAAAATACAAATTTTGTCACGGAATTTTTCGTTCTAACCGAAGTTTGCTTAAGTGAAAAAATAAATAGTTTTGGCAAATTTGTGTTCGAGTTAAGCTGAGTCGACTGAATTTATAAATGGAATTATTGATTCTTTTTGTTGCTTTGTTTGCTTTTTAATTGGAAAATGGAATTCAACTAAAGGTCGCTTTAATTTTCGAAAGCATGGAATGTGTCAAATATGAACGGAAATCGCCTTTTGATATGTCAAACACTTGACATTGTCCAATAATCCTATCACGTAACTGCCACACACTTTCAAACAATCCTCTAACTATCATTAGCTGAATTAGTCCCATCCAATTCGTTTCCAACTCATGACTTATAAATAGCGACAAAAAATCCCGCTGACGTCCATAAAAGAACAAATTGAAAAAACGTATTACCGAAGCACCTGACCAAATGCTATTCCAAACATCAACAGACAACATTTATCAACAAGAAAATAAATTCACACAAGTGTCGACGTCACTCGTTATCTTCTAATTGCCTTATTAACAACCGCACACAATTCGCTATGTAAACAGTGAAGTAACTTGCGTTTTCCACACTACTCCTCTTGTTATGTTTGGCCCAATTGGAGCTTTGGAAAATAATCCCTTCGGCTTTGTCCAAAACCGAGTAATCCTTACCTTTTGATTACAACAACAAATTTATACTCGTACGAACTGACTCATGTCAAATTTAAAAGTGGGTGTACGAACAGATTTGTTTAGATGCCGCCTGACATTTGATGTTTAAACGCCCGATGTCTTGCTTTTGAGTTCAGAAATCTATATGTGTCTGACTATAGATTTGTTTGTCTTCCATCTGACGTTTGGTTTATCAATCATCGGTAAGTGTCTTTCTTCCCTTTTTCGACATCGAAATTTCTAAGTGGAGTTGTCTTTCTATGAAGAACAGGTTGCTTTTTTGCTGTATATCATCTGACAGTTGTTTCATTAAGTATACAGACGTTGTTCATCTTTGTTGCATTTTGACATCAAATGTTCGAAGGGGAGTTGTTTTTCTGTGTTTTTCGTTTTTCTGATTTCTGCATGTAGGCTCTTACGTCTAGGTGTCAAAAAAAGTGACTTATGTCAATCTGACAGTAAGCTTGCTTTTTGGCTGTATGTCATTTGACATATGTTTCAGTAAGTATACAGATGTTACTCATTTGTGTTGCATTTTGACATCAAATGTTCGAAGTTGAGTTATTTTTCTGTGTATTTCGTTTTCCTGATTTGTTATGATTAACTTATGTCAATCTGACAGTAAGCTTGCTTTTTTGCTGCATATAATCTGACTTTTGTTTCACTAAGTATACAGTTGTTGTTCATTTGTGTTGCATTTTGACTTCAAATGTTCGAAGTGGAGTTGTTTTTCTGTGTTTTTCGTTTTCCTGATTTCTACGTGTAGATGTCAAAAAAAGTAACTTATGTCAATCTGACAGTAAGTTTGCCTTTGGTTAAGATTTTGTGATGATTTTTTGTTTATTCTATTGTCAAATTCGTAAACATGACTTAGGTGAATAGCTCATCCTCGAAGTTCAGTTCGAAACTTCACGGACTCGCTTCGAATTCCGAAAACGTAAGACTGTCAAACATGACATAAAGCAAATTTCAATATTTACCTTCGCTACAATCATAGAATTAAATTACTTATAAACCCCGCACATGAAACGCAAATATACCGATACTTATCTAATCTGTAATAATTTTGCATTCGCTATCTACTTCCAAACAAATAAAAAAATCTTGCGCACACTTATCTCTACCAATTCTGATAACAGACAATAGGAAAAAATGATTTGAATAACTGTTCCTTCCCTTCCTTACCGCCGTTCCGTTCCATTTTCATTAGTTTTCGCAACCATACGCGCGAGTAAACATTCGCAACTCGAATTGAATTCTTGCCAATCACATTTAACCCTGTGGATCGTAGAAACGTACATGTATACATTATAAACCAAAAGTAAAAACCAAACCCATGGAAAGCTAAAAAATGCGCCAAACAAAAAATGAATTCAAAATCTAATTCGGTAGATTATGACGTGAATGGCGGTCGTTTCATTCAGTGGGAGTCTGCAACAACTCTGTCACGTGTTGCTGTTACATCATTTGCATCAGCCGACAAAGGAGTAGAAACTGTATCATCATCCTCATCCCCCGTAGTGTGGTCGACGATATCCCTCTCCGGAAATGAGAAAACCACATTGACGCGTCACGATAGGCGACGTCAGAGTTTGCATTCGATACGCAAGTGGGCGAGTGTTGAACGCAGACGAAGTTTGAAAGTTTATCCAACTAGAGTAACACAAATTGGTGAGGTTCCGGCCTATGATGAGAATGACGAAGGCACCAGTATTGACGTTGACAGAGATGAAACGAGACCCAATGACGATACATATAGGAAATTCTGCACGATACGGATTAAATTCTTGTGGTAATTTTATTTTGTTTTTTGTTTTGAGTCTGTGAGCTTACGCAGAGGATATGGTTTTGAAGGAGCCTTGTGTTGCTTCTTGAACAGATTTGTCGGCTGACCCTTCACAAACATAAAGAGCTGTTAACGTGCTCACTCTAGTCAAACAAAAATCGCAGACACAACACGTAACTCAGCTGTCACATTTAGTGAACTAGCATTTTGAACGTGCCCATTTTTTTAAACAGCAGCTCTGACTGAAATGATTAAAATTCCCCTGAAAACAATAATGTCTGCTCAATGCCCTTAAAATAAAATACTGACTCACCATAGAAGGGTTGATTACCTTCATTGACTTGTCCTTTGTTCCAAGCCATTTGAATAAATGAATTCGTCGCTGAAGGTTATTCCTTTTAGTTTTTTTTTTCTTCGCTTCATTACGCCTGTCAAATCAGTGTCACATTCTTATAAAAAAAAATCCTATCCCAATACTGCATGTAACCCTTTTTTCTAACCTTTTGCAACGACCCATTAAATCCGTACCGAGTCCTTCGTCTGGCCAGCAATTTATCCCTTGTCCCAATTTTCGAGATGTGCATACTAGATCCATTCGACTGTCGTTTTGTCACATTTGTAGATTTGCCGACTAACCGAAGTTGGTATTTTAACAAAGATAGGGACAGAGATAACTGAAAAGTATTCAGACCTCACTTGGTTCGGGAATGAATGGATTATGGTAATTTCCAACGAATATCCATCCAGTACAAAAGAATGAAGGAAGCAAAATCTCTGCGGAAGGTTAGCGATAAAGGTTAACTGAATTTTATTGACTCGCTTTTGGGATTTGGGTAGGAATAATGTCGTTTATCTATAGTTCCTTCGGTCGCGGCGTTTAGTCCTAAGATCGGCGTCTTGTAACATGTCAGATGAAGAGGTAATTACCTTTGTTATGAACAAGATATGCATTTGTTAGACTTCGTGTGTGGCCAGCGATCTACCACTCACAGTAAGTGGGATGGACACTTGATTTTAATGGTGTCGCGCGGCGGTTGGTGGAACGAATAGTAATGAGCCCCTTATGTTTCCCTCCATTGTTTTAGTTGCCACTGGCAATTCTGATTCCTGATCTCTGGCACTAAAATTTATAGAAAATATATAGATAGTTGGATTTGTTACGTTCCACATTTATTATTTTATTAAATTTAATTGATGGAGGTCATAATGAATTCACTATTTGTGAACGGACATAATCAGTAGCGCTACGAACTTACCATCCACTTTCTTTGGACTCCAAAGTTGGTCGACTTTAAGGATCATTCACATGAGAGCGACCAACTACCTACGAACGAAAGAATATTCGCAAGTTTTGACAGTCCATTCACATGATACATTTAATTTGGTCGCAGAAACCCGCGAATCCAATGACAGTCGCCGTTATTTGTCTCTATAACATTTTGAGTTTGAGGTTAAGTTCGAACGAATGCTTTATTCGTTAGTTTGTGGAACGCGAATTGAATGATGTGGATTGTGAATAAACTTTGACAATTCGCGCCAAGGGTGTATTCGTTCGCGGCAAAAAGTTTGCAATTCGAAATTTCGTTATTTTAACTGTTTATTAACATGTTTTCTTAATACATTTTGATGGGATAATTAACTATCCTCCTCTTGGAATAGTAAAATATACAATTTTCTGTTCATAAATGCATCAAAAGTGGTTTGTTCGCATTTCAGCAATTCGTTCGCTCGCTCTCATGTGAATAGTCCTTTACTTGTGCATTTATACCTCAGGACCCTTTCCTAAGGTGTGTTGTACTTAGAATAGTATTTGTTGCTTTCCACGTGGCCCACTCCTTAGCTTGAGTCTCTTTAGTTGTACCCGCGATCGTTTGTGCAATAATTTTGGTAACTTCTTCTTCTTTTTTTTCATACATATCATTCTCACAATAACCAATCCATCCTTTGATGTAAGGATATTCAATAGAACTCCTTCGCAAGAGCAAATGCCATACATTACGCGCAATGTTAATAGATTGTCATTCCCAAGAAAACACGCTCAAATGCCCATCAAAGCGATCCCAACGAGGAACGGAATGCATTTCCAGCTCGTTTCCTCTCGCTTACTTGATTCCCGTTTCCCCATGCAACTGCATCAAAACGGTAGACTGGCTCTGGATAGTGCAACTGCAATCACCCTTCGTGTGATGAATATAAATTTCCTTGATTGCACACGTCTCACGTGTGCATTTCCTTCTTGCAATGCAAAACTGAAAAGGAAACATAAGCAACTCTCTAGAACGAGCGCCAATCTTAACAATAGATCCTCCTCCACTTCCTTTTCGTGTACAATCGTGGTAGGTATAGCGATGATAATGATGATGATGGTAGGTATTTGGGTTTTTGTGATTAAAATTAGACAGACACCCTTGGGCACGCAATTTTCTTGAAATTTAATTTACCCGAGGGTGATTACAAAACTTCCCCTCTTCACGTAGGAATGAGTGGAATAGCAAAAACTTTACACTCACCCTAATGTGTGCGTGCTGCGTGTGCATTTTTAACTGTAACAGCCGGCAGCGAGAGAAGAGGGTTGTTAGATATTTTCGGCTGCCATCTCTCGCCAGTATTCACACAACTGTCTTGCGGATGCATTAGATGCAGATGTGTACAAAGTTAAGAAAGATATTATTGTCTGTCGCGGATCTTTGATGTATCGCTCTGCCACAGAAGTACTTCTTCCCCGATGATCCATCGAATGTAAATAAACACGCTATTCGCCTTGTCCTTGATCCAATCAACTCGGTTACTAATTATCTGTTTCTCTTATCTACTTGCAGGTACGAACTCTCCCAGGATCTGCTGGAGAAACAAATTGAGCTGCTCGAACGTAAATACGGAGGAGTGCGTGCCCGCAACGCTGCGATCACAATTCAGCGTGCCTTCCGACACTATATGATGGTGAAGAAGTTCGCCTCAATCACAGCCATGGCCAAAGCCGAGAAACGCCTCAGCCGGCGCATGATGATGGCTGCTGCAGCTGCCGTTGGTGAAGATGGCCCACCATCGAATACATCATCATCGTCCGCGTATGGCAGTGCTACCGAATCTCAATTAGAGCATCCGCATCAGCAACAACAACAGCAGCACTCACATCAGCCGAGAGTCACTATAATGGCAGGTCCACCGGGAGCATCTGGTGGTAATGCAGCCCGCACACCACCAACACGCTCGATGTCGTTGCGTGAGCGACGTCAACTTGACTCCAGTCCAATACCGCGCAGTCAGTCGGGTAATACATCTCCTATGCCGGCGGCACATAGTACGTGTTGGTCACAGTCTTCGGTTATTTCAGGTGCCGGTTCGGCAGCTTCCACCGCCTCATCAGCATCGACAGCGTCTTCCACATCGTCGCATCCACATGTGAATCTGCTACATGCCACCGAACAGCATTACTACACTTCGGCGGCGCAAATGCAGGCGAACATTGGTGGGCCGCACTATGTCTCCGCTCAGTCAACATACCATGCTATTCCACACGATGTCAGCTTCAGTTCAAACTCAAGCCATTTAGACTCGTCGCTGAATGCTTCGTGGGTGAGCGTTGGGGGTCCAGTTGTTCCCGGCACCTCACCTCACACACCATACTATTCAGCGGCCCAGATCTACATGCGACCCAAGGCGCTGGTTACGACATCCGAGCGTAAGAAAGTACCGCCAGAGGTTCCAAAACGTACATCGTCGATAACAGCTCAACAAGCAGCCGCCCAACAACAGATGCTGTTGCAAATGCGCCAAACTCCGCCTCCGCCATCGATGATTCGCACCAACGGACTGTGTAAGACTGCTGAGAACGGCAGCCTCACATCGGTGCAAAGCTCAGGCAGCGACTCCAGTGCCACATCGGCTGATCGCATGGCGAACTGCGATTTAGGATCAGATCGTTCAAACTCACCGCACACATGGAAGCGCGGCACAGCGCTAAACAGTTCCAACCAGTTCAGCACCCACTCTCCTGATCATATCCTAATGATGGCCTCCCATCCACCGGCAAACGCAAGCGGCATGGTCGTTGTGTCCGATGATCATATGAGTTCACACACCAGTGCGGCACAGTATGAGCAGCATACCGAAGCCGAACAACTGAATGTTGCTGCTACCACCACACAGAACTACAAAGTGTCTGAGACTATTCGCAAACGGCAGTACCGTGTCGGTTTAAACCTCTTCAACAAAAAACCAGAGAAGGGTATCACCTACTTGATTCGCAGAGGATTCCTCGAGAACACTCCACAGGGTGTGGCGAGATTCTTGATCTCACGCAAAGGTCTCTCGAGGCAAATGATCGGCGAATACCTTGGCAACCTGCAGAACCCCTTCAACATGGCCGTGTTGGAGTGTTTCGCCAGCGAGCTGGATCTCTCCGGCATGCAGGTTGATGTGGCGTTGAGGAAATTCCAGGCATACTTCCGTATGCCCGGCGAGGCGCAGAAAATCGAGCGACTCATGGAGATCTTCTCTCAACGCTACTGCCAGTGTAATCAGGACATTGTGGGACGCTTAAGGTCATCAGATACGGTAAGTTAAACAATGCACACCTTATCCACGGACTGATGTCAATGTTTTTCCTTTCCTTGCAGATCTTCGTTCTGGCGTTCGCCATTATCATGCTCAATACAGACCTGCACACACCAAACCTCAAGCCCGAGCGGCGAATGCGTGTCGAGGACTTTATCAAGAACCTTCGCGGCATCGATGACTGCCACGACATTGATCGTGATATGTTGGCCGGCGTCTACGAACGCGTCAAAGCTAACGAATTCAAGCCTGGCAGTGATCATGTCACCCAAGTAATGAAAGTTCAAGCTACAATCGTCGGCAAGAAACCAAATCTAGCTCTGCCCCATCGTCGTCTCGTCTGCTACTGCCGACTGTACGAGATTCCCGATGTGAACAAAAAGGAACGACCCGGCGTCCATCAGCGTGAGGTGTTCCTCTTCAATGATCTGCTGGTGATCACCAAAATATTCAGCAAAAAGAAGTCATCAGTTACTTATACATTCCGCAATAGTTTTCCCCTATGCGGAATGGTAGTCACTCTATTGGACGTGCCCAACTATCCCTTCTGTATCCAGCTATCACAGAAAGTCGACGCCAAGACTCTGGTCACTTTCAATGCGCGCAACGAGCACGATCGCTGCAAATTTGCCGAGGACCTCAAGGAATCCATCAGTGAAATGGACGAAATGGAATCACTGCGTATCGAAGCTGAATTGGAACGACAAAAGTCAGCGCGCAATCGTGCTCCTGGCAACTCTGAGAATCGTGATAGCGGGGTGGCTGACGTTGAAGTGTGCCCCTGTCCATTCCAATCGCCGCAGGGCAGTGATACCGCGAATGGCAGCCACGATACAGCGGCACAACTTAAACGCAGCGCATTAAGCAACAGTCTACTCGATATGCACGAGCAATGTAAGTTAAACGAGATTCATCGTCGCCTTCATTTATTGATTTAATCCCCTCTCCACCTCTAGTTGGTAACGAAAAGCCACAAAGACGTGGTAGCGTTGGCTCACTAGATAGTGGCATGTCCATATCCTTCCAATCGACCACAGCCAGCAGTGCATCCCGAGAGAATGCCGCCGTTGTTGCTGCCGCTGCCAATGCTGCTGCCGCTAAAATGAGATTTCCTCCACCCGCCGGTGCAGCTGGCGTCATGGTACAACAACATCCGCAGCAATATCCCGGTCACCATATGATGCAAGCCTACCATCATCATCCGGCAATGATGATTCCACACCCCGGCATGATACATCCACATCAACTGCAGCCTCAACAACATCAACATCCACAGCAGCACCAGCATCCGCAACAGCAGCAGCAAATTCCACTCACAGGTCGGATTCCCGGCAGAGAACGAAAGATGTCGCGCTCCGATGAGAGTGGACGCTCCACTGAGGTTTAGATTTTCTTCAGGACACGGTATATATAAATAAAATATATATACAAATTGTAAATTTTTGATTTAATCCTTGTTTTACGTTTAAGCTTTTGTTTATAAAATATGTTTTATTTTGTTTGTTGAGAGTTTTTCTTTTTATTTTTAAGAGAAAATCATACAGAGAGAATTAAACCGAAAAAACAAATTAAACAATTACGGAACAGAACATACTGATGTTCTGCGCCTGTTTGTATATGGAAATGTGTAAACCCCCCCCTAAGTTTCCTTTTGTAACATTTATTTTCGTTTTCTACTTTTAATTTGTAGATTTAGTTATTATTTAACTTTTATTATATTCTTTTCGTTTGTTATTCTTGTATACATTGATGGAAGTATATATTATATATAAAACAATATTATAAATATAAAACACGCAAATTTCTATATAAAAAGAATATATATATATATTTGACTTGAGCCATTCGGACCTATCCGCTAAATAATATACATAAACAAAATGAAAACACACTAAAAAAAATAATAAAATAAAAATATGGAGAAGTTTATTTAGGTCTAAATCAATAATTATAAAACAAAATAATAAATCAAAAAATATATAAAATATTCCCGTAACAGTGAAAAAGAGTTTGTTTGTTTTTATTTGTTCTTTTTCCATTTTGTGTTTCTTTTGTTTCGTGAACAACACAATAGCAGAATACCGATCATATTTTGATTTCCGAATTGAATTGAACTGGCAAGCGGAAAGCAGCAAGGCGACAGAAAACACTCCCAAATAAAGAAGATACGAGTAGTTACGTTTGCTATGCAACAGATAATGTCTGTATTTTTTGTATGTAAAAAACTTGACGAAATATAATTCCGTAGAAGAAAAAATTCTTACCTAGAAGTTTCACTGTCAATTAGATCAAATTACTCGACATTTACATGTATTTATCGACTTAAAAGGCTTAAAAATTTCGTTCACATTTATATCTATATATGTTGCATTATTAATGTTAAAACGGTTGCACAATAAAAAATCAAGAACGAAATACTGCCACAACAACATGAGAATATGTATAGCAAAAATGTGATCACGCGTCCTAAAATATGCAATGGAAATAGATGTGTTAATATAATTTCTGTTGCCGAATTTACAATTGCATACATTTATGGTGATGTCTATTTTGTTTGATGGATGTTCACTGTGAACTGTGGGGTGCAGCAATGCACCTCAGCTGATATTTCGGATGGCCTGGTATTTTTACCCGACTGGTTTGAAGAATTTTATTGCGCGTTACGGTCTATTCGTTACGAAAGATGGCGGACGATTTGAATAAAACATGCAAAGGCGATGGCACTTTTGGATGAGTAATTTAGAAAAAATACAATAGGGCAATTAATCAGGTGTAACATAATTGGATAGTGGATACGATTACGTATGGTCCATGTCTCTATTCAAAACAAAATGTTTTTCGCAAGCAATTTATTTGTTGTCTTTAGAAGTTATTTTTAACAAGTCCGTAAAGTTTATAGTTCACAGTAGAGGTGTTCAATTTCTATGTGCTCCAGATTGCTTAAGTGTGAAAGCCGTAGAGGGAAATTATAAATTCTGAGTTCAGTGAATGTACGCTGCTACATTTTGAAGAAATATAAAAGAAAAGAAAGAGTTTTTTTTTTGTTCATTGGAACCAGCCCGTTTCTGTTTGAAACGAGGTGTGCCATCTGTCACTCTGTCGGAATAAGAATTGAAAACATGTGTATACGGTCTTGTACAGAAAGATGACGATGAGTGATATAATATAATAACAGGTATATCGTGATGTAATTTCATTACTTAAAATTCAAGCCGATGTGAAGTATTATTTGCTTAAATTCTTTCTTACCACTGGGTACCGATGCACCCCGTTAATTTGCACATAATTTTCCTATAACACGCAAAAACCTATAACTGAAAGTGCTCTGTACCATCAGGCGTTTTTTATTTTACCCGCATGATCTATAAAGGTCATTGGTTTCTACTGAAAATGATGGTACAAATCAATTAACGTCACAGAAATTGTCACATATATAAATTTGTCTTATCTAACGTATTGTTTTTTCCTTTTCAAAAAAAAAAACTATTTTAGAGGAAAACCCTTGCTCCGAACTATAAAACAATTTCCATTTCTTTACTTTCCGTTTTTTAAAGTGTTTTCTTTTTTCTTTAAGTACCTACCTATTATTTCGTATATTTATTTTAATATTATGTTACAACTAAAGAAACTTAAATAAAAGACTTAAAAATAATTGATTAACTAACACAGAAAGATAGAGAGAAATAAGAAAAGAGGAATTTATTTTTTTATTGCTCCAATATTACAAAATAAAGTAAATTTATAAAGACTATTTCGCGTTTCACTGTATATATAAACACATTTTACTTACAACTTTAAGAACCAAACATTAAATTATATATAAAAAATTTATCACAAAAATTAGCAACCAAAAAAAGAAATAAAAACATTTTTCCTCGAAACCATCTAAATGTATTTAAAATTCGATATAAACTGAATGTCTTCAAATAATTAAAAACCAGTAACATTTGAAATTGCAACCATTAATTGTTAACACAAAACCAAAATAAAACATAAGTTTTAGCCATTCGCAGTAAAGTTTCATTATAAAAGCAAGACAAATAGTAAATTAAAGAAAGAAAATAGACAAAAAAAAAACACGATGACAACTAAAAGGATATTTGAATTGAAAGTCCTGTGTCTATTGGTTTTATTCCCTTTTGTTATAGAAAGTAACCATCACTCATAGATTTGTTTGTTCGATTGAATGCTGTTTTATGTAGATAAATACGATCAGAGAATACGAAAATGAAAATTATCAAAAAATATGTATTCTTATTCTATTATTACCTATAATTAATATAAAAAAAGAACTAATTTTAAATAAATAATAAAAAAAAACAATACATTAATAAAGCGATACAATATGGAAATTATTCTTCGTGAGTTAAATTTTATGGCGTTTTTTCTTTAGTTAACGTATAAATAAAAGAACTTTCGGATTCGATGATCGGAAAAGAACTGAACTTTATTTTACATTACTTGCACCTGCCTAACATAACAAAAATAAACTTAAGCTAGGTCAGCATCAGTAATAATTGTTTCGTATGAGCGGATGTGCTGACGAGCGGGTCAAGCGTTGGGGTGAATGTTCGGTGCTATGAATGGGTTGTTGCGTATGAGCGGATGTGCTGACGAGCGGGCCAAGCGTTGGGGTGAATGTTCGGTGCTATGGATGGGTTGTTGCGTATGAGCGGATGTGCTGACGAGCGGGTCAAGCGTTGGGGTGAATGTTCGGTGCTATGGATGGGTTGTTGATGACATTAACTTATACAAATTCAAGTTCAAAGTAATAACCTGGCTAAGATGTAGGTCAGGTTTTCTAAATAAATTTGACCGATATAATAAAGCATCTTGCGAGGTCCATCATCTCAGAGACTTTAGACATGCCTTTCATTTATACACAAAGTGTAGGTTTCCAGAAACTGAACGTTTTTGTTTGTTTACATTTTTTAGCTGCCACTTGGTCGTTTTCTTCTTCTTCTTCATTGACATATGGATATGACACTGACATGATACACAAGATACAATAAAGTGAAGTGATTGCATCGTAGAGCCTTCGCAAGTCAATATCCGGTGAAGAAACTATTTCTTAATCCAATATTCTTCGGTAACAAATCAGCTTCAGTTCGTAGACTTCTATAACCTCGTAAGAAGAAATTGATTATAAAAGAGATAAATGACGTCTATTTATCTTAGATGAGGAGTTACAAAAAATAAACAAAAGAATAATTGTTCATGTCTCTTCGAACCTTACAGTTCTCAGAAAATATGTCCGTTCAATCCGTGGTGGACATATTATACAAACTTGAGAGTAAGTTATTCCATTGTTGTTAAAAGCATGCTTTACATTTGTTGGTGCACACTCTGAAGCGTTGATGACAGGTTACCCGTTAAACATACTAGTTCTGTTCCTTTACTTTTGAATCTTACGAATTTTTACTCATTGCCGTTGCCTTACTCGAAAAATTTGTAAAAGAGAGCGGCTTCGGGAGAGCAAGATATTACCCCTTAACTGATGTCGTTTTCCATTGGGACCAAAAATCAATCTTTTTTTTGATCTAAATCACTTTTCATGTTCCATTGGGACCAAAAATCAATCTTTTTTTCGATTCAGAGCACTTTTTGCAGATCTCGATATTTTTTCAGATCTACACACACTCTCACAATACCAATCTACTTTGCACAGCTGTTTGACGTCATTTTAAAAAGTTAGCTTTGAAGACAAATGGGGGTGGTTTCGTGAAAACCAAAATAACGAAATATATTTAATAGCCATGGATATAATTTAAGAGGAACTATTATCTTCATAGCAGGCGCAGTGGCTTAGTGGTTAGTGTGTTGGACTACTAAGCGAGGGGCTCAGGTTCGAATCCCACGAAAAACCCAAATTCCAACTTAGGGTTTTTTTCCGCTGCGCCGCCTCTCGCGAACGTCTGACAAACATCCGAGAGTATAACTGTCATGAAAGAGCTTCTCAATTAGCCGTTTGGAATCGGCATAAAATTGTAGATCCCTTCCATTCGTTCCAAAAATGAAAACTCACACAAAACGAATGGTTGTGAGAAGCTAGGCCTAGGGTCCCTACGACCTGTAGCGCCAACTATTTATTTTTTTATTTTTTTTTATTATCTTCATAGTTTTCCTCGTCATCTAAAGACTACAAGTCCCCAAAAATAATCTATTTGTATGTACAATAGGGGAAACATTTTTCAAGTCGATATCCATTTGTAATTTCAGCAAAAAGAAATGCAATTTGAACAGCTGATATTGTTGTCAAATAACGCACTAATCCATTTACAAAAGCAGATCAATTTCGTTGCATGTTCCATTCGCCACGTAAAATCTGAGATCTGAAAAAGATTTGTGGTGGTCCCAATGGAAAACGACATGAGAATCTTACGAATTTTTACTCAACAAATTTCTTGGTGTAAGAAGTTCTAAAGCTGTCAGTCACCTTACAATCAACAGCTGATTTGAGGTTTGTTAAATCATTTGGCATATGCGTCCATTTGTTTTGATTTTTTGCGTACTAAAATGGTATCAACAGGCGGCAAAATAAAATTGAATGTTCTCCTGCAGATTATTTTCGATTTCGATAGTGGCAACGAAATTCTTCCTCAGTACAAACTCTTTCACTTACTCGGATTCATCAAAAAGAAGTTTGATTATTTCCGCATCACTTTCATAGAAAATTAATAAATTACAAAAGCGTTACCTAACTTTTTCGTAATTGGTCTCTCTCTGTGAGAGATTTAATCCCCAACACTGCCATTTTGACAGTCTTTTCCATTCTACTACAAAAGTAAAGGAACAGAACGACTGTTTTCTATGGGTTAAGTCTTAAAATAGTCGTCAGTTTTGCAATTTTCAGCTGCCTACCAGTTTGGTAATAGTTTGCTGTTAAATATTTCCTATTCCAAATTGCTATTACTTCAGCAGTACGCAATGCATTCCAAATGGCGCCGCGTTAAAATGGCATTCACGGTGTGGATTAAGGTATTTATATCCCAGGGAAATGTCAAATTAGGGACGCATACCATGTAGTGACCCTGCGAAAGTAAATTAAATAATTAATTGCAATTTGTATAGTAAGAGTGGGCACATCAAGAATCTAGTTATCTTAAGTCGGCTAGATTGGTCTGGAAAAGATGTTAGCTGAACGCAAGAACAGTGTCAGATTGGTCGGGCACCACTTTTCCTACGTCATCAGCCACATATACGAACTGTCAACTTAAGGATCACTCACATGAGAGCGACCAACTTCCTACGAACGAACGAATATTCGCAAGTTTTGACAGTCCATTCACATGATACATTTAATTTGGTCGCAGAAACCCGCGAATCCAATGACCGTCGCCGTTATATGTCTCTATAACATTTTGAGTTTGAGGTTAAGTTCGAACGATTGCTTTATTCGTTAGTTTGTGGAACGCGAATTGAATGATGTGGATTGTGAATAAACTTTGACAATTCGCGCCAAGGGTGTATTCGTTCGCGGCAAAAAGTTTGCAATTCGAAATTTCGTTATTTAAACTGTTTTGTAATAAACAAATTGTAATAAATTGTAATAGTGACTTGGCATCACTAAAAATAATGTAAGAGGAAGAAGTGGAACTGTCACTCGCCCTCCATTTTTGTTTTTTGTGGAAGAATAAAGACACGAGAAAAACCCAGTGGACAAAATCTTTAATTTTCTAAGTAATCTGAGGATTTATCATAGCTCAGAAGTGGGATTTTAACTCGAAAAATATATAAAACCCATTAAATGGCCTACGTTCAACGCCACGTAATAATTCAGGCGCTAGCTGCAGCCAATGTGCCTTTCGCGGAAGATGCCACCGTGGCCGATTTGCGTCCATTGTACGACCAGTTAATGGTCAACAGAGAAAACGATGCCATCCGACTTCAAGACGAACATCGTCTTCCAGACGAACCCCGACGTCCAGACGAACACCGACGTCCAGAAAACAACCGATGTCCAGAAGACAACCGAAGTGTAGAAAACGAAGAACCGCAGAGAGGAACACCAGACGTCCAAACCGATGCCGAGTTAGCGAAGGTGGAGCAAGAGATAAAATTGCTTCGCAAACAGCAGGAGCTACAAATGCTGAAGGACGAATTGGGAGCCACAGCTGGCAATAAGTTTGATTTTATTGCTTTTGAAGCCATGGTGCACCCTTTCAGTGGCGACGATAGTTACGACATTCGGAAGTGGTTCGATGACATCGAGGATGCATTCGCAGTGTTGGGTGGCAATCATCGTGACAAATTTGTGAGTATACGGCGTGTGCTCAGTGGTACTGCCAAAGTTTTCTTACGAGCCATTTCCGTACATACGTATGAGGAACTAAAGGAAGCCCTGATGGAGGAGTTTGGCCGCGTGCAAACTATGAACGAGGTATTTCAACAGTTAAAACTACGCACACTGAAGTCCACCGAGTCTGTAAAGAGGTACGTCATCGAAATGCAGGAAATTGCGTCGCACGCCAACATTCCAGAAGCCGACGTAATTGAATGCATTATCGAGGGTTTAAACGACCGCAGCAGTAACGCTGCTACATTGATGAGTGCCACTTCTCTTAAACAGCTGAAATCATCATTGGACCGCTATGAGAAGAGACGTGTGCGAATGAGTGCCCCGATGAGACCTGCTGTTTCCGCTGCAATTCCAAAAAAGTCGAATGCCTCGTCTGTCGCCGTTCAAGCGCCTAATGCTGATGTCGGGCAGGTGCGATGTTTCAACTGCTCCCAGTTCGGGCACTATCAGAGTCAGTGCCCGAAGCCAAAGCGTCCGCTTAACTCTTGTTTCACGTGCCACGAGGTGGGACACTTCCATCAAAACTGCCCGAAGAAGAAACGTGTGACTGCTGCTGTACAGGAATATACCGATGACCAAGATGACGGTGAGGCATTAGCCTGGTCTGGCGCTGAAGGAGTAGCTGAGAAGATAAAGCCTTTCCAAACAGTAAGTGTTGCCTTCATTAATCAATGGAATAAGTGGACTGAGTCTAAATCGTTATTTTCTCTCTTTGATACTGGTAGCCCAATTAGTTTTATAAGAAGATCTATTGTACCACTCGTATTTGGAAAAAAGAAGCAGTCATTATACCGAGGGATGGGGAATAAGTTTTTATGTATGTATGGCACTGTAAAATGTAGAGTTAGATTTCGAGGGAAAATAATTGTTCATGAATTCATTGTACTTCCAGATGACGAGTCGGTGGTACCAGTTCTTATTGGGCGAGATGCCTTAACCAAATTTAATCTTTATTTATGCCGCGTGAAGAAAATTTATAACCGAGGCTTTTTGTTGAAATTAAGAAAACATGAAATACAAAATAAAATATTTAATTTGTCGAAGGAAACGATCAGTTCACTTATGTCCTTTAATTTGTTAAAAAATCCAAAACAAGTAGATGTTATTAATAAAACCGACTCAGCTAATAAATACGAGAACGATAATAAAGCTTCAGACGAAATTAGAATCGAAGATTGTAAAGTTTCAACGGAGGATGTTAGTGTTGCGCACACTTTTGATGCATCAGAATTAGAATCAGTAGAACTTAAAGACGATAAAGATATGAGGAATTTCGTTGATTTAGGTTTATCAGTAAGTGCAGTTGGGATTGGTAAAGGAGTAAATTATGAAATGAATATAAACGAACGTCTGGATGCAACTTATTCAAGTGCTATCAAAGCTGCCTTTGAGGACAACTATTCCAAGTTCAAAGTAGAATTAAAACCGATGGATTATTCCATGAAGATAAGTTTAACAAAGGACGTGCCAATATTTTGCTCACCCCGGCGGCTTTCGTATTACGAAAGAACGGAGGTTCAGAATACGATTGACAGACTTTTAGAAAAGGGTGTTATTAGACATAGTGATTCGCCTTACGCATCAGCCCTTGTACTAGTAAGGAAGAAGAATGGTGAAGTACGTATGTGTGTGGATTATCGTGCCCTTAACAAGCATACGATCCGAGATAATTTTCCTTTGCCACTAATAGAGGACTGTTTAGAATATTTTGCCAATAAAAACATTTTTACCACTTTAGACTTGAAAGACGGATTCCATCACATCAAAATTTCTGAAGAATCGGTGAAATATACTGCTTTTGTCACACCTTTTGGACAATTCGAATATGTCTATATGCCCTTCGGTCTCAAAAATGCACCGGCTGTTTTTCAGAGGTATATTTACTTAGCCTTAAAGCCGTTGATTGATAAAGGGTTGGTCATTGTATATCTCGATGATATCTCCATTGCTACTAGAGACATGCAAACGCATATTGAGATTCTTAGTAATGTATTCCGATTATTGCGGGAAGCCGGTTTAGAATTAAATATGAAGAAATGTAAGTTTGCGTATAACGGGGTTGATTACCTTGGTTACCATATAGATGGAAAGGGAATCCGTCCTAATGATAATCATTTAGAAGCAATACGAACATATCCGATGCCTCGAAATGCGAAAGAAGTCCAGAGATGCAACGGCCTGTTTTCTTATTTCCGGCGCTTTGTCCCCGGATTTTCGTGTATAGCCAGACCGTTGACGAACTTATTAAAGAAAGACGCTAAGTTTGTTTGGACCGATGAGTGTACTGCTGCCTTTGAACAGTTAAGAGATAGGTTGGTCCGTTCGCCCGTGTTGGCAATATATGACCCTAAGCGAGAGACTGAGTTGCATTGCGACGCAAGCTCACATGGTTTTGGTGCGGTCCTTATGCAAAAACAAGACGACAATAAGTTCCACCCAGTTGCTTTTTTTTCTAGAAAAACGACCAGCGCGGAATCCAGGTTAATTAGTTTTGAGTTAGAAACGTTAGCGGTAGTTTATGCCCTGGAACGATTTAACACTTTTCTCGACCGTTTGCCGTTTACTATTGTCACTGATTGTGAAGCTCTTTCCCAAACCTTAAGAAAAAAGGACGTGAATCCTAGAATAGCAAAGTGGGCTCTGACTTTTGAAAATTATAACTACCAAGTACAGCATAGGAAAGGTGAACGAATGGCACATGTCGATGCGCTTAGCCGCGTCCCTATTGCCGCTGCAGTGACGACTGAAGAGTTGAACAAAAATATTCAGATCACTCAATCGCGTGATGAAAATGTACAGGCAATAAGAGACCAATTAGAGGAGAGGGAGTTGTCTGGGTATGTTTTGGAGGATGGATTAGTTTTCCGTGTGGGGCAGCAGAATAGGCGCCAACTTTATGTTCCTAGGGAACTAGAAGAAAACGTTATGAGATCGATACATGAAAAACATGGTCACTTAGGTATTGATAAATGCGCTAATCAACTTCTGAAACATTACTGGATTCCTAATGTGAAAGAAAAATTGAACCGAGTTATTAGAAATTGCCTGAAGTGTATATACAATTCAACACCTCATAGAAACACGGAACGGTGCTTGTACAATATAACAAAGCGGGCAGAGCCTTTCGATACAATACATATCGACCATTTCGGTCCGCTGCCATCAATAAATTCGCGAAGTAAATACGTATTGGTAGTTATAGACGGTTTTACAAAGTTTGTTAAGCTATACCCTGTAAATACTCCCGGAACAAGGGAGGCAATTAACGCTCTTGAGCGATATTTTGACTATTATAGTCGCCCGCGTAGAATTATAAGTGACCGAGGTACAAGTTTTACTTCTCATGAGTTTGTTGATTTTATGAAAGAGCGTAATATTGAGCACGTGAAAGTTGCTGTGGCATCTCCACAGTCGAATGGCCAAGTTGAGCGTGTCAACCGCGATATGAAGGCAATGTTAGCAAAGTTGACGGAGTCCCCAGAGCAGGCTGACTGGCGGAAAAAACTCACTCAGGTAGAATATGCCATGAATAACACTAATCACACAAGTACCAGAGTCTCTCCGAGTAAGTTGTTGTTCGGCGTTGATCAAAGAGGTCGTATTGTCGATGAGCTGACGGAGTACTTGGATGAGAAGTATGCAGATGTCGATAGGGTAAATTTAGTTGAGATGCGACGTGAAGCATCTGAAGCAATCAAAAAGTCCCAGCTGTACAATCTGAACTATTTCAACGAACATCACACAGTAGCCAAACAATTTGAAGTCGGTGATTTTGTTGTAATTAAGAATGTAGATACCTCCATTGGAACTAACAAGAAATTAATACCTAAATATCGTGGACCATATGTTATAAAGAAAAAATGGGGAAACGATCGTTACTTAGTAGAGGACATTGATGGTTTCCAAGTGACGCAGATACCATATCATGGCGTTTTAGATTCGAGTAGATTAAAGAAATGGGCTGAGTTCGGTAGGAGTAGTAGTTTGGAAGGCAACACTAGGTCTATTGTATAGTACTTATATTTTAAGAACAATCGAGGTCGATTGTATGGTCAGAGTGGCCGAACTGTAATAAACAAATTGTAATAAATTGTAATAGTGACTTGGCATCACTAAAAATAATGTAAGAGGAAGAAGTGGAACTGTCACTCGCCCTCCATTTTTGTTTTTTGTGGAAGAATAAAGACACGAGAAAAACCCAGTGGACAAAATCTTTAATTTTCTAAGTAATCTGAGGATTTATCATAGTTTATTAACATGTTTTCTTAATACATTTTGATGGGATAATAAACTATCCTCCTCTTGGAATAGTAAAATGTACAATTTTCTGTTCATAAATGCATCAAAAGTGGTTTGTTCGCATTTCAGCAATTCGTTCGCTCGCTCTCATGTGAATAGTCCATTAGTACTTAGGCCTCAGTTATAGCCATACGTAAAATGCAACAGAAAAAGTGGGAACAGTATGAAAATGATTTTTTTTTTTTTCGTTTGTGCGGTTATAGCGAAAATTCTGTCAGAAAAATGTTTCCCTATGAAAACAACTACAACAAATCAACCACCACTGATTGGATTCCATCAGAAAAAAAAATCCTGATAGATGGAACAGTAAAGAAATGAAATACATCAGTGGAATGATCTGGGTTTTTGTTGTGGAATTGACTGAGAAGTGGATCGGAAAAAGTTTTTCGTACGGAAAAATGTATAAATTATTTTTCTAAAAAATTTAAATATCATTTGCTAATTTTTTTTTGATAGACTAACTTTATAATTCATAAGCAACATTTTAAGACCAAGATTGAGTTCAACCATTAGGATTAAGTGGTCTAAAAAAGCAAAAGAAAATTTTTACGGTTGCATTTTACGTATGGCTATAACTGGGGCCTAAAGCTAAGATTAGACTGTATGCCAATTAAGCATATGAATGCCAAAAGTCAAATGACCAGATTAGCTGTCAAATAAACAAAATGCCACAATTATCAAAACTCTATATTAGACTATATGACTAAAATTACCAATACGGTCATATTTGCCTCGATTGTCATTTAAGGCATTTGTTATTTATTACCCAATGTTGTAGAAGGGTAATGATGTAGAGAAAAACGAATCAAAAAAGTTGAAGTTGGAAATTTATTTAGCACAAAACAAACAGAAAGCAAACAATTTTTACACAAACAAAATTTCACAACAGGAAAAAAGTATATACACAACCATGAGGGACAAGAACAAGACCACTAATTAAACTTAAAAAAATTGCGATGAAGACAATTAAATAATTTACGCAAATGATATAGATTCAATAATCCACAAAAAAAGATAAAGAAAACAAATCCCAATCCTACGAACTCATCAAACACCGATGACAACAAAATAATACTTGTTCCATCAAAAATAAAAAATGCCAGCAATGCCATAACGAAATTTCGAAAAAGTGCATATGGGCATATAGGGCTTTATGCTGGCATTCGTGCTTATTGTCCCATTACACTATATGCTATTTTGGCATTTTTATCTGTCAAAATCAGCCTGGTCGTTTGTGGCATTCAGGTCATTAGAGCATATGAGATATGCCCATTACACTGTATGACCATATTTTGACAGGAGAACTGTCAGAAATTGGCATTTTATGACCACTTGGCATACAGTCTAATCTTACCTTTAGTCACGAATTTCTTGACTAGATTCGTCTGATACCCCTCCATAAACGTCAACTGAAACGGGGTCGTCTCTTCCGTAAAGAGCAAAACGTGACGGAATTTGTGGTTTTCTCATGTGTAAAACCTGCATAATTCCCTGAACGTAGGTATGGCTCGATTACGGATGTGCCGATTGTTTATTTGGCCGATCTAATATGCTTTTCACACCCAGCCCACAACCGTGTTTTCCTCGAAAACTCGTCGATGCATCCACACCGACCACCAACTAGTTTTCGTTTGACGTTTCAATCAGCTGTGAGACACTAGTCGTTAAACTTCGGCGCATACTTTTGTGGTTACAAATTTCGATCGCATTTACTACCTAACAATCAAAATGAATTTAGGCCCATTTTATTCACTCGAAGTTGAACACAACTCGGGGAGTTTTCCATATAGTCAATAAAATGGGCCTTAGTGCGTTTCAAAATAACATTAGCCCATCAATTAACTGTGGAAAATGATTTTGAGTTATGAGTTGTAGCATTATGTTCGGTCAGCCATTTTGCTGAATTATGCAAAAGGTGTGTTTGTTCCAACAACTCAACGATTGGAAGTCGTTTTCGTGAAGTTTTCGCGGAAAACGAGTGCAAACGACCCGTTTTGAAAACTGAAACATGTGTGGGAAAACTTCTGTTTTGGCGAAAACCCGGTTTTGGGCTCGGTGTGAAAAGCATATAAGATGATCAAAAGTGAAATACATCAAGTCAGCCGCTGTCAGACTTATGTCGTTTTCGATTTGGCTTTTCAGATTTTGATCTGAGATTTCAGATTTCTGCTGGCAAATCGAACATAAAATCTGAATTATATTGGTATGTGTGTGTATTGAGTTGGCGGCAAAAAAAAAACATATTTGCACTTGCACTCGAAATCCATTTCAATTGATTTTCACACATTTATAGTACTGCATTTCGAAATCATTTAATATAAAAACTCGATCCCATACGCGTTAAATAAATAATTCAGTTAAAAAAGCAATCGTTCCAACGATAAACAATTCGTAACCGACGCTGTGTGTCATAAACATTGGTGTTAGTGAAAGTATGTGTAAAATCTGAGGAAAAATTGAGATTTCTCAAAAGTGATCTGAGATCAAAAAAAAGATTGATTTTTGTGGCAAATAGAACATGAAAAGCAATCTCGATCAAAAAAAAAATTGATTTTTTGTCAAATCGAAAACGACATTACTATGCTAGGTAGTTGAACGTCCCCAGTGTACACAGTATACACATTTTTTGTTTGTTGCTGTCACTTTTAATCCAGTCTCCAACTAAATAGGCGTCGGCGTGGCTAGTTCTGTCGGTTTTCTGGAATACTTGTTATACCTTTATGTTCTGATTCCTCTTGTAGAAGCTTGCATAATCTTTTTAAGAAAACAACAAAATTTTGATTTGAAAAAAGTACTTATATACAATTTGTTTATTTATATAAAGTTTTTTTGTAAATAGTGAGACACACAGGGTTTTGTTTTCCTTTCTTAATTATAAATGTGATCATATAACGTATGTATGCATATTCAAAATATTTAGAAAACTAAAGCTTTATCATCGTAAAAAAACTAATTCATTTTATAAAAAAAACGGATGTGTTTTTGAATAGTAAGTAAATAAAATATTTTGTTCTTGGAAGTTCCTTTTATAACTTGGCAAACATTGACAACTTTGGCTCTTTAAGTACTTCCTAAAATAGAACCGTTAATTGGACTTAAAACTTTAACATAGCCGTGTGGCAATTTGGGGAAAAAGTCAGGCTTAGGCCTTAGAAGATGTAAAATGTTAACTTGGCTCTATAAGCCTGGTTAGTTAAATATATTCAGCGTATTGCCAACGCACCAATTACCACACGGCTTAAAATGCAACAATAAATGGGACAGCTAATAAATATTTTAATTATAGTAAGTTTGTCTTTATGTTTACAATTCCACTATTATTATCACGTTTGCAAAAAAAATATACGAAAATCAACAACATTATAAATACATTTTTTAGACCTTAACCTATTAAAAATATTGCTGTTCACAAGAATGTCCGTCTAAAGTTTTTGCATTTCTGTGACATCTTTAAAGTTTTTCCCTTTCACAATTTCGACGTGAAGAAAGCCATCCTCGTCGTCTGGGTTGTTAGATAGCAGTCGGTCCTCCTTTGGATCGATTTTACCTGAGCGACAGAAAAGCCTGTAATTTGAAAAAGGAATATCCAATTGATTTAGATTTGAATACCATGTCAAAAAGAAAAAAAAACATTAAGTTGTTTAATTTTTAGCAAGAGAGGCTTCAACTTGAGGTGAGGATAACAGGCGACTATTTGTTATTGGGGACAAAACAAGCTGATAGATAATTTGCTTTGCTTAAAACTGAATTATGTATGTTAATAGGGGGAAAATAGCGCCTTTTGGAAAGTAAGTTTATTCTCAAAGTATATATTAACATAAAAGAAATCGAACGACAGACGACACAACACATTTTGCATTTTTAGCAAACCTTAAGGTAAGATTGCTCCTCCAGTGTTACTAGATTTTTTATCCACACGAACTCCAAATAAACTATATGTGAAATATATATATATATAAGTTAATAGTTAGATGCATTATTTGCAGGTATAGATTAAAGAGAAATATGTTTTTTTCCGAAAAAAAATGTTAGTTACCTATGTCGTTTTCCATTGGGATTTTCGGATTTTGCTTTCAGAGTGAAAAGTGAAAAGAGTTTGAAAAGTCAGCTGTTCTTAAATTGTAATTTCTGATATAGAAATCCACTCAATTTATGTTTATATCCATTGCGGCAGACAAATGTTTTGTGGTTAGTGTAAGTAGGTGTGAATCTCGCTCTCAGATATCGAGATTCGCAAAACTGCTCTGACTCTGAAAAAAAAGTGTTTTTTTTTTTTGCGGCCAATGGAACATGAACGCTGACAGCCAGCTGATTTCGAGAGAAGAAAAACTGCTCTGACTCTCAAAAAAAGTCAGTCTGTCCCAATGGAAAACGACATTAGTTATACCTATGGAAACACTATTAAACAACCGAAGATTTTTTTATTTGCCAAATATTAAGCTATCCGAGTGACTTAAATACACATTTCAACTGTAACCCCTTTTAAACGACACTAAATAATAACTGGGTACGCCAAAACTCGAAACTTAAAACGACAGTGACCCAAATATTTATTTATATTGGTTATATAATCAATTTTTATATACCGACGATTAGTCGGAATAACCCATATAAAACCCGAACAAGATCATATAAGCTGAAGCGGAATTTGCCTATAAATAGGCTGTCAATAAAGGGTCAGCGCTCACATCGATTTCATTGTCGACGGGTGTTACTCAAGAGGCGCACATAAACGGCCGTTACCATTTTTTTCCGGCTTACGGTCGTAGGGTAGGGTAAACAAACACTCTGGACAAGTTTCCCACAGAAGGAAGAACCCTTCAGGCTGCTTAAGGGAGGTAGAGCTTTTGTTGCTCCCCATCGCATTCAGATCTTCATGATGTTCTGCAAACATTTAGTTGAATAAGCAAAAACTAGATTGTCCGGTAATGTCAATTTTCCTAAGTCAGGCACATCAACGTAATATCAACTTACCACTCAGTCTTGAAGGTCTTCATAAGATTTTTGTGCTGGAAATTTAACTAAAACGACTTAGAGTTTGCTTCTGTAGGCAGGGGCTAACTGGAGTTCGAGGCCTTGCAAAATTTATTGGCAAATCTGGTGCAACCTAATATTGTTCATTTCCAATTAATTTTTTACTCAGTGAACTATAGCTGCAGCTGAATGACTTTGACGTTTTGAGATAAATTTTAGTCAAAAGTTATCTTCACTAAACTTTTGGCAACAAATTCAACTATTAAATCAAAGTTTTGGATGGTGTAAGCAATTGCCTTTGCACAAAGTTTAATAAAAAAGAGAATTCTGACCCCACATGGAAGGCCGAGAACGAAGCAGGTTTATACTGCCTTACTACCTCAAGTTCCTTGACATTTAGGGCTATCGCAAATAAGTTCCGATGGAAATGTTTCCCTTGTCAGCAATGTAAATAAGATTGCTGAATAGGAAACATTCCGGGAGAAATATTATTCCCGTAGGGGTGATTGTTAACATTTTCATATAGGAAATATATTTTTTTGACATTTTTTTTCAGGTAGGTAGTAGAAAGTTAGAGGTGACTACCTGAGATCGACACAATTTTAAGTACAATAACTTCAGTGCTGTCCGTTTGGGAAGTGTTTTGAATCCATCCATGGAGTAAAAAAAAATATATAAAATTTCGGAATCTGTATATCTTGCTAAAGAAGGCTCCTTCAAGTTAGCGATGTCTGACTTTAGCTAGTGGCAAGAAATATCTCAAGTTTTCAACTGTGCACGCACGTATACCAATTGACCAGTGAGTACCCTAACCTAATTATTGCAATTAAAACAATTTTTCCTCCCTCAGATTAATTGAACCATTCCATTTGGTGTTCCTCTTCAAGTTGGACTTTGTACCTACGTATTCAACATGAGGCTTCAAAAAGAGAATGTTCTGAGGCATGTGAAGCGCCACTGTCTTTCCAATCTCCCACCAGATGGGTAAACATCAAATTTCTGTTTACATTTATTAATGTCAAAAGTGCGTGTTCGAGCTTTGTGTATTTACAAATTATAAGTCCTGTCAGTTCAACAAAAGACAAAACTCACAAAGCATGTGATTCTATATTAGTAAAAAGTAAAGAGCTCCTTATACTCGTACAAAAACCAAGTTCCTTATAATAATTATTAGAAGAAAACAGAACAACGGGCAATAAATGAAAATGCACAACAGGAACAAACAAACAAAGGAAAGAAATTATGAAGCAATAAAACCCGCCTTGTGTAAAACCCACAACCCACAGGTAGCTTAACCCTTCCCAAGGAATCACCCCGGTCTTGACAGGTAGGGGTTGACACATGCCAACCGTCGGTTTGGTTATATTTAGACAGATTCTTCTAGGGAATAACCCACGGAAATAATCCAATTATCCCCGTGCCGAAAACTCCTATAAAACAAGCCCAAATACAGGTTAACACGATCAGTTAAACTCGAAACGTACCAGTGATCACAACTAATTTATAAACATGTGGAGAACGGACAACTTTTGCATATACGCCTGTGGACTCATTCTTCTGAGCGTCACCTGTTGCGATGTACGAAACATTCAGTGTCCGGAACTGCCACAAAAAGCGTTAAAGGCTATTCTGGGAACAACATACAACGCGCGGTACATGCGCTTTGAACTGTCAGATGCTGCAACAAGCACAGGACGCGGTGGACCAAAGCGTGCATCAACGGAAGATGACGTGGACTTCTTCATGGACGACAACAGCAACGATAATCCCTATGCAGGCATTCCAGCGTGGGAGGTTGATCATACAGCGATATTAAGTGAGCGAAGAAAAAAGCGTGCAGCACAAGAAGCGCCTAAAAACCGTGATGCACGACAGGTGTTCATCGAACAGCTGAGTGTACCTGCTAAGGACAACTTTCAATCACGACCTTGGGACTGCAAAGCGGAAGTTCACTGGATGGACCTGGGTCCTGATTATTTTCCACGATACATTCGAAGCATGAAATGCATGAAAAAGAACTGCTGGTATGGCCACTACACCTGCAAAGCAAAGAAGTTCAGTGTAAAAGTGCTAAGACGAAGTAAAGGGCATTGCGTAAAGGTTAGCCCGCGATTAAGGCTGTTCAGCTTTGATGAGGCGACAGGAGAATATGCTCAGCAGTGGGAGTTCGAAGAGAAGGCGGTGACGTTCTGTTGTGATTGCGTAATGAGCTAGGAATTCAATTGTTAAAAACAAAAAAATTGTTTCTGTGTTAAATTGTATATAAGGGATGTGTAGTGTAAGGATATTTATTTTTTGATGTACATATGTAGATACAGACGAACGAAATTAAAACTGTTTTGCCTTTGAACTTGGCGTTGGTTTTATTCATCAGGTTACTGAATTTGCTGACTAGAAGTCGAATCTTATAAATATAAAACTTATTTTAATTCTTACTATCGATTTCATTCCTGTTTCGGTGGGCTACAGAAATGTTAAATCAACAATATAGAAGGTGACACGCGACATTGTTAAAAATTGCCATTGATAACAAAACTATTTATGAAACTCCGCTCAAAACTCGTTCACTGGGACACGAATTTTAGTCGCCTCTATGTTTCTCTCGGCAATAATTTCAATGCCACCACTCACTTCCAAGCCACGATCCACATGAAGAATTCCCAGTAAATTGGTTGAGAATAGTTCAGAGAAGCAACTTCAACCAACAACCCAAGTATGCACAGAATTGAGTTATTCTTTTCGTACGACTTGTCGAAGGACAGGGAATCAACGGTGATGCTCAAAATAATTACTAAGAAAATGAAAACCTCAATAAAACCAGTAACAAAGTACTAATGTTAATCCACAACAGACACTAGGGGATTATGCAGCAATAAAACCCGCCCTGTGTAAAACCCTTAACCCTTGATCGCACCGTTCTTGGACAGGTAGTCGCAGGTCGGTCTTCTTTAAGGTAGTCACTGACTTGGAAATTCACAAAAATTTCGTCATAGGAATAACCCTACGAAGTAAAACTAATCCAATGATCGTTTTTTTATCATATTGCGTTCTTCAACTTATATAATTACAGAAAGGAACTGTGCTCTGGTTGCTCGGTTGCTCTGGTTGCTTATCCACTGATTGATTTGTAATTTTTTATAAACTAAATACCAAGATTACACCTGACACTATTTTGACAAAGCCGATAGCGCCTCAAATAATATCAAAAGGTATGTGCATTGCGCATGCTTTAGTTAAAGACTGTTGGCATTAACATTTTTTTCGGGCGGGTTCTTAACTTCAAATATGTTCAGAAATATTGCAATTAAGAGTCCCATTTTTTTGAATATGCGAAAATTTCAGGTGGATTTGCTCGTATACGAATTATGTTATGAATTTGAGGAATTTTAGAATTGGGGTCCTGGGCGCTAGTTATACACATACAATTGTCGTCGAAAACTAATAATTCATTGCTGATAACTCAAGTCTGAAGATTCAGTTCCCAAAACTACAATAAAAACTGTAGATAACAAAAATGTAGATCGTAATACAGTTTTACGTACATTAATAACCTTCTCCAGAAAATTTACACGAAAATGTTGGCAAGGTATTAATTGATTTTTTTTTTCTTTTACTTTATTACCGACATAGTCAAAAAAATAAGATGATTAAATCCAAGGCGAATGCGTACGAACGAATCGTATGTTATCTTTTATTTGAAATAAGAAAGAGACGTACGTACCAAATTGATCTTGAAATTATATAATATGAGTGCGACACCAATAATCAGGACAAGTGCATATTTGCAATCGTACGTTGCATCGAGAATTGCAACGGGAGCAAGACTATGATCGAGATGAGCTGGCCGGAAAAGTGCAAGCAATTGTGCCGCTGTTGAATGCCGAGCAGAAGAACGTGTACAATTCGCTGATGAAGGTTGTTGACCATGCAACGGGAGGCATCTACTTTCTCGATGTTCCAGATGGGACAGGTAAGACATTCGTCATTTCGTTGATTTTGGCAACAATTTGGTCAAGTACTCAAATTGCGTTGGTTGTTACATCCTCTGGCATTGCTGCCACATTGTTGGAAGGCCGAACTGCACATTCCACTTTGAAGCTGCCGATAAATCTTCTCACGGTTGACAAGCCAACGTGCACAATGACCAAGAATTCGGCGACAGCGAAATTGAAACGAGAATGCAAAATCAACATTTGGGATGAATGCACGACGGCGCATAAGCGAGCTTTGCTTTGCTTTGAAATTGATCACGAACATGATTGGCTGCTGAATTCTCTAGACAACTGTTGGCGCTTGGTAACGGCCAAATTCCTACTGATGTTTCGACTGTTCCCTGCAAATTTTTGGGTAATCATCAGTAATCACCAAAGTGTTAACGCGTGCACTGCACAAAAGTATAAAAATCTCCGCCGCATAATTTACAGCTGAATGTGGGATCGATCATAATCATGTTGCAGAATCTGAAACATCCGAAACTGTGCAACGGTACGCGATAGTCCGTCGAGAAACTGATGAACAATGTGATTCAAGTGACGATCATCGATGGGTAATTCAAAGATGAGGAAGTCCTTATTCCCAAGAACTCCGATTATTCCGCCTGATCCTCCATTCCAATTCAAGCGGATTCAGTTCCCCCGAATTTCCCTGTTTTTCGCACAATCAGCTGTACGTTGCCTGTTCGCGGGTTGGCAAACCGTCTTCGTTGTTTGTTTTTGCGCCGAAAAACAAATCGAAAAACAATGCTTACTGATTTCGATTCCAATTAAAATAAATCACATTGAAATTTGGAAATTTGTTTCTACTCTGGAGTTAATCTGAAGGCGTTACATTGGGACGAGACGAAGTTCGCCGGGTCCGCTAGTTAAAAATAAATAGATAGTAGGTATATTTGACGATGTGGAAAGAGCATCTTGCGACAGGAAAATGAGTGCATATTTAGAAGAACTGCAAAGGACATGATGGAACTTTCGGATTGAGTTTTCCCAAGTATGGTTGTTATTAAAATGTTTAATAAAGTTTCTTATTTATCTCTCATAGTGCTTTCGCTTAAATAAGGAAACATTTTCATATGTTTTCGATGTTTTCAAATTACGAAATTTTTAGAAAAAATCACAAACGATAGGATACGCAATGTTTGTATGGGGAGTTTCACTGCGATCGTTTTCTTCGATGGTGTTAAACGCGTTTATTTTACCGACTGATGAATGTTTCACATCGAATGTATTCTACGATGCCAAGTACCTACGTATTGAATGTATGAGTGAAACGTTACCCTCGGCGTATTCGACGATAGCGGAAGTCAAACCAAACTGAGACCACCAACATCGGCCGATTTTTCGTTACTTGCCTAGAAGCTATATCTTTAGGAAACGGTTACGATTTCGTGCGCTAGTATTGTTACATAGAAATAAGTATTGACCGATGTGACGTAACTTCAAAAATCCCGGTTCACAAACACACTTGCAAAAAATGCGAGGCACTTCCTAAATCCGCTAAATTTTAAATTATTCGTTACGTGTGGATACTTTCATATCGTTTACCATTGGTTTCACTTGGGGTCCCACTCATTTGTAGTTCAATGGAACAAGAAAACTGATTATGATTGAACTCACCAAAGTATTGGTGAAATGCCAAAAAATAATCTACGGCAGAAATCCACTGACTTGTATAAAATACATAAACTAAGCTTGTGTGAGTGCTTCTTGAGTGGATTCTGATTTCGAATCGGGAAGCGAAATTCTCTCCTCAAAATCACCAGGAGAATATTTGTTGTGCCAATGGAAGTTTCTTTTTGCCCAATGGAAAACGACATTACCAAGTGAACATTTACTTATAATATTTATGAAAAATTAACAATGTAGATTGGTTGAGAGGAAATAAAAACATTTTGGGCAAATTTTCTTCAGTTATGTAAGGCCCTAGTTAGAGCCATACGTAAAATGCAACAGAAAAAGTGGGAACAGTATGAAAATGATTTCTTGTTCGTTTAGGCGATTATAGCGAAAATTGCGTCAGAAAAATGTTTCCCTACGAAAACAAATACAACAAATCAAGCACCACTGATTGGATTCCATCAGAAAAAAAAAATCCTGATAGATGGAACAGTAAAGAAATGAAATACTTCAGTGGAATGATCTGGGTTTTTGTTGTGGAATTGACTGAGAAGTGGATCGGAAAAAGTTTTTCGTACGGAAAAATGTATAAATTATTTTTCTAGAAAATTTAAAGATGATTTGCTATTTTTTTGATAGACTAGCTTTATAATTCATAAGCAACATTTTAAGACCAAGATTGAGTTCAACCATTGTTTAAGTGGTCTAAAAAAGCAAAAGAAATGTTTTACGGTTTCGTTTTACGTATGGCTATAACTAGGGCCTAAGACAAATTTGCATATAAAATCGAAGTTAAACGAACCACGTTTGTCCTAATAAATATGTTTCGAGTATATAGAAAATATCCTTCAGATTTTTTTATTTACTAAACAAATCAAATTATTCGCCTTTTAAAAATATATAATTAATAACCAATAGCACTCAGTAACTTTAAAATGTGGTAGTCCCGAACTCTATCACATTCCCCCAAGGTTGTCAGCATTTTTATTGTATGTCTTCGCATGTTACACGGATTCGAATTGACATAGGTAAGGTAACACCGAAAGGAAAATAAATTGGCGGAATTTGAAAAAAAATTTAAGAGTCCAGCGGCGAGTTGGGGTTTTCAGTATGATTTGTCTATGCTTTTTATAATCAAACTTCCATTTAAAAATGTGAAACCGTGAAGCATATTTTGTCTGATCTCCCTTACCGACAGAACCAACCCGGTAAATTTGCATATTAAGTAAGTAATAGGCGCTGTACACTGCGGCCAGAAGAAATCTATTGTCTTTGGCATATTTTTTCCCAACTATTATTGACTTCCTTTAGATGTTCGCCTTTGGTTCATATAATGTTCGCGTTGCTCTTGCCGATAGTAAATAAGATGTTTTCCAGTGATCAAACGGTAGACCCACCACTCAGCCACAGCGTCGGTGATTCGCAGAAAATTCAATCATTTCACACGATAAATGTATCGCCTGCGATTCTTAGATGAACTCGCTGGCAAATAAAATCATATTCTTTTAGGAAATAGTCAAATTGTACTAAAATTGCAGGTATCCGTTGGTAAATTTTGTTTTACTGGTATTTTTTGCAAGGGACTTGCTGTTGTTGTTAAGATAAATTCCAATTCACTAGCAGTTAGAAAAATTACGAAAAACGTCTGTTAAAAAACTGAAGAAACACAATTTCCGAGAGCAAATGACCCTATTCAGAGCAGCTGCGCGTCTTGGAATGTGTACTCATTCCATTCATCCTGAAACAAAGCAAGAAGCTCACACAAAGTAGTGCTTGTTGCGCCATATATACCTACATAAATATTTTACATATTTATATTCATATTATAATAAATGGAATTATAAGTGAGAGTTGTATTTGCGTGATAATCATTTAGTTTTAACTAAGACAATTTCTTTATGTATGTTTTTTAGTTTTAACTAAGCCAGTTTCTTTATGTATGTAACGGTCAATGAGATATTTCTTGATGATAAGCATATTATGTGACTGTGTTATTTATATACAACTTCTGTACTTAATTGTCATTTTTATCCGCATATTAAGAAGATGGTATGCAATGTAAGGTAGATTTGCAATTTTTATAATTAATATTATATTGTGGTGAAAATAAAACTGCCAAAAGAAGTAACATGGTTTTATTTGTAAAGTGTGTGTTTGTATATTATTTATATAAGCTCCAATACGCACCAATATATTATTTACTGTACAATTTTCATTTCCTTAATTTTTAAGAGCGATTATGTTATATGTGGTAACCTATTGATGTGAGAACAATTATAAAATTATATTCTAGATATATGTAATATAAAGAAAAACAACATGACAGTGGAGTTTAGCAGTTATTGTTGCTATTGTTCCCCCAAGAATAAACTCGTTCGGTAGTGGGTAAGAAACTGAAAGGAAATTACAAGATATTGAAGAAATAAGAGCAACCAGCAAGCGGTATTGTTGTTTTCAAACAGAAAAGTTTTCGGCATAAACATTGAATATGTACGGCACAGGCACAACGAATGTTAGCAGACGAACTTTTTAAGCACACACTGTGTAAAAATGTTGACATACACTTAGGTTGTTCAAGAAGACACATACTAGTACAGTACCGATACCATAAACCAAACAAGATCTGATAAGGAGGAACTTTTACGTACCTAGATAAGAGAATAAACTTTATATTGTTATCGCTTTTACTTTAACTGCAATAATCAGCCAGACATAAATCCAGATGAATGTTTCAGACCACAATCTAATCGTTTATGCAGCAACTTGTATTAAAATATGCAAGTCCATTGCCAAGATATTTTTGTAATGCGTTGTTAGTGATAGTGTGAGCCTTTCTGGTCTCCTCTGCTTTCTCTATCTGCGGCATTGGTATTTAATTCAACTTAACTGTGCAGCAGACGTAGTTCACATAAAAGCCCTTCTCATGGTGCTGTGAGCTTATTATCGATGTGCCGGTCACGGAACACAGAGCGCTTTATCTGTTCTACAGATGACATCGTATCACATTTGATCGCAATGCACACAAACGATCGTTGAGAATCAATCGTCATTCAAGTTCAATTTCGTCTAGGTTCATTTTCATAGCGTGGTTGAGCTTCCTGTTGCTCTACTCATTAGTTTTTACGAAACTACGACACAAATCCATTTCAAATTGAGAACAAAGATAAACGTTGGTACGCAAATGATCGCACGACTGAATTCACACACCTAAGCATACCAGTGAAAGCTTCAACTTATAAAGACAGAGACAAAACAAATCTAAACAGACCCTATGCCCCACAGAATATCCACAATACAGTCCACCACTTCCCATCACCAAAGCTTAGAAGAATCACATCAATAACATACCTTGATAACGTTGAGCTATTCGATCGACTGAAATTGGGCCGTGGGATGTCCTCCAGACCTCTGTGTACAGAAATCGTATCTGGATCTCGATTAACTGCACTAATCAGCTCCTTATATTCTGGAGTACTCAATGATTCCGCTGATGGCTTTCTATACAATTTAAGAAGCAGCGATGAACACACCACCGACACTGAACTGGCCGCCATTGCCACTGAAGCCATCCAAGGTTGGAGGACTAGGCCAAATGGGGTGAAGACACCGGCTGCCAATGGTATGCCCAACAAATTGTACATGCTGGCGAAGAGAAAATTAAGGCGAATACGTCGCACAGTCTTTCGTGAAAGATCCAAACAAGCAACGACATCGAGCAAGTCATTCTGCAAAATAGTTTCTCAAAAATTAGAATTCAATGATATCCACTGCAGTGGAGACAAACCCTCATCAGGACAACATCAGCAGCTTCGGCAGCCACATCTGTTCCCGCAGCTATCGCAATTCCTACATCTGCCTGTGCCAGCGCAGGACTGTCGTTGACGCCATCACCGACCATTGCGACGCGCACTCCACCCTCTTGAATGCGTTGGATTTTGGCCACCTTATGTGAGGGCAAGACTTCAGCATACACCCGATTGATGCCCACTTGATGGGCTATATTCACAGCCGTGTTCTTGTTGTCGCCTGTTAGGAGAATTACATCAATTCCCATTTTTTTCAGAGTATACACAGCCAGGTGGGCTTCAGGTTTAACCATGTCTGACACTGAAATCATGCTGATCAACTGATTGTTAAGGGCGCATAGAACGGCTGTATTGCCCATGTTCTCTTCCTCGGTCATCTTCGAGTGGATTTCAGCGGACACCAAGATGCCGTTGCGGTGCATCCATTCACGATTGCCAATCAGAACGTGGATTTCGTTTCCTAGGACGGGTTTTTCAATTTCGTCAGACACGGTGAGCGTACTAGCATCGTCTAGTTCTAAAAGTTGTTGCAGCTCCAGTGCGTTTTTCTGAATGGTATCGGTGGCGGATTTCATTCCTTCGATGGTGACTCCATTCACCAAGTGTGTTCCTATTGCTGAAGTGCGATACGAATTCTCGTAGTTGATTATTTTTTCGGAGTTTGATGCTTGTTTGACGGCCGCCTCAAAATTGGACACTGTCGATTTGATACCACAGCCGGGCACGGCCTGGAAGTTGTTCGATTTGCCGAATTGTTCCACGTCCAACATGTCTTTGACAAATTTCACAATCGCTGAAAGTAGAGACAGAGTTTGTAGAGACAGAGTTTGTAGAAAACGCTTTGTTGGGTAGCGGTTTACCACAGCTTACCTGATGCAATTGGATGTTCGCTGTTGCACTCAGCCGCCCCAACAATGGTCAGCATTCGAGCCAGACTGCACACGGTCGGCTTGACAAACATTATGACTCTGGATGTCATTGGTGTGCCGTAGGTTATTGTTCCCGTCTTGTCAAAAACGATCGTCTTTACCTAGAAACAGAAAGAGACGTGTTTTACATTTTGAATATACTTTCATGTCCAGAGTCAACCTTACCTTATGGGCATTTTCTAGCGGCCCAGCGCCTTTCACCAGCACACCGTTGATAGCGCCAACACCAGTGGCCACCATAACTGCGGTCGGGGTAGCCAGACCCAGCGCACATGGACAGGCAATCGCCAACACACTCAATGCACACCTGAAGGCATAACCGATGATAATCTCATCGCGATTGAGTCCCATCTTCATATGATCGGTCAGCGGGAGTTTGTTGATGTCAATATACCCGGTTATGATCCACCCAATGAGAGTAATGGTAGACACAGCCACCACAAATGGCACAAAGTACCCAGCGATCTTGTCGGCCAACTGTTGAATGGGAGCCTTTGATGTCTGTGCCTCCTCAACAAGACGAACAATCTGCGCCAAAGTGGTATTCTCTCCAGTGTGCGTCGCTGAGATGAACAGAACTCCGTTCTGATTGATTGATCCTCCAATAACAACCGCGCCCTTCTTTTTCGCTACCGGCATTGATTCCCCGGTGATCAGACTTTCATCGCAGGTCGAGTGGCCATAGAGGACCTTTCCATCGACGGGCACCTTGGATCCGGGGACAACTTTTAAAATGTCCCCTCGCTGCACATAGTCCACCGAAATCTCCTTCTCGGAGAGTACCTCAAATTCCTCAGATATTTCGACAAGTGTTGCATCGGTAGCTTTAAGAGAAAGCAGCTTGGACAGCGCCTCACTGGTCTTTCCCTTGGCGATATGCTCCAACCATCGACCCAACGAAATGAAAATCAACAACATCGGCGGCGTATCGAAGAACGTCAACGGAGACGACCGCTGTTCCAACAAAATCGCCCAAATAACCACTGCCACCGAGTAGATGTAACTTATCGTTGTCGCCATCGTAATCAGCACATCCATGTTCGTGGTGCCGTGCTTCACCGCCCGATATGCCTGCACATAGAAGTGCCAACCACCAAAAAACTGCACCGGCGTCGAGAGCAGAAACATAACCAAGTTCTCCATAGACAAACCGGGAACAACGCAACACATCGCATCGTTATCGTGCCCATGGATTTCCATTTCCACCATGAAGTAGATCATCGCGATCATACAAGGCCCGCCAAAGACCAACGATATAAGAAATGCATTACGCCACTTTCGGATCTCCTCCTTGTGTTCCAGATAGCTGTGTGCCATTTTGTCTTTGTTCGACAGAAGGTGTGCGTCAAATCCTAATGCTTGGATGGTTTCGCATATGTTACGCGCCCCAGTCTCCTCCGAGTTGTAGCGGAACTTCCCCCTCTTTGTTGTAAGAGCTACAGCAGCGTAAGTGATTCCCTTCGTTCGCAGTACCGCCTGCTCGATTTTATTTACACACGACGCACACGTCATACCCAGAATCTCGATCTCCACCTCCGCTTCGCCGGAGCCCGGCTCGTCGATAATACTTGTTGGGAAGCCCAGTTCTGTAATTGATTTGGCGATATTCTCCGCCGTGATCACGTTCTCGTTGAACTTGACTTCGGCCTTGGCCGCCAATAGCGCCACCAATATACTATCCACTCCGTAGATCTTCTTGCAGTGCTTCTCAATTGCAGCCACACAACTGGCACACGTCATTCCCTGTATATGAAACATATTCTTGGTCAAGTGCTGTTCTATTTCCACATTAAGCATGCCATCGTTCAGCTTTCCATTGGACAGTTCCCTGCTCTTGTCATATATCACGAGAGCATCACCACCGCCCTTGTCGCGTCGCGGTGATTTCTCAGTCTTCTTAGCCTCTCCTGCTTTGTTCGCCTGCTCTTCGACGGACGCTTCAAAGCCCATGTCGTCAATCATTTCGGCAATTTCCGGCGGCTTAACGATCGTACTATCGTACTCGACCGTGGCACGTTTCTCGTCCAAGCTGACTTTTATCGAAACTATACCCGACCGGCTGCCGATGCTGCCTTCAATATTGCGAACACAACTGTTGCAGGTCATACCGATCACTCGAATGCGTGTCAGTAGCGGTTGGGCCTTACTGCTCGGATAAGGACACTCAAAGCCCATCTCCTCGATTTCGAAGGCGATCTGCTCGGGACTTGTACTACTCGGATCGTAGTCAAAGTAGCCGGCATTTTCGCTGAGAATTACTTGTGTTTTCAGGATACCTGGTTTGGTGGCTATTGTGCCTTCAATGTTTCGAACACATGACTGGCATGTCATGCCAATGATTGGCAGTCGTACTGTGCTGTGTGGGGTTTCCGATAGAAGTCCCGTCGATTCGGCACAATCAAAATCCATCGTTTTGCTACAAAGATACAAAGTGGATTAGAAAAGCGTACAAAAGAGACTGCAATTAAAGAAAGGAGAGAGTAGTCACGTGGAAAAAATATATTTTCTGACACATTTGAATAACCACAATGACATCCAATGGAAAGTTAAAACTTGCACAACATTGTGTTCCCTTAATCTTATCTCTCGCGGTTCATAAGTGTAACTGCGCAACATTTTATGTACGCTTACTCATGGCTAACACTGTCTAACCGATGCCCACATTTTCTTTCTCTATAGACGACAATCGGAAAAATTCAATTATCCTGTAATAACCCTGATGATATTTACCATATAAGTTGCTCACGTTCGTCACCCACATAGAACGCCTGCTGACTGTCATCGGCTTTCTCCCTGACCTTTACATTTCTGATACTTCGGATGCCTGCACTACTACTGGGACCGTCACATCCTTCCCCGCCTTTATTCGTCGCAAATTTCCGCATTATTTTGTTGAATATCCACCCACGGTATGTGAGGAGACTCTATTGGGAATTTAATTCACGATTCACTGGCAAAGGAATTTTTTAATAAAGGACCACCAATGGAATGCACAAGAACTGTTCGAACACGTTAATGAGAGGACTCTTGCTCTAGTTTATAGGAAGTTCCATTATAAAGATAACCGCACGTTATCAGGTGCTGCTTGATGGAACTTAAACGACTAAACGACCTTTTCAGGTATTTAGGTAGGCTAACATAGATATAGATAGGTATCACTGGGCTAACATACCTACGTTAACTGATAATGGCGTGATATATGTAGGTGTGTTATTGGACGTGTGCACGGCGGAGACATGTAACGTGTGGAAATGTAAATATAGTTTCTACTGAGATTATGCGGAATGAAATGGAAAATGGAGCATAAGTCTTTGAGATAGCGGATGGGAAGTTCCGAGCGCTTGACTGAGGTGTATGTTTGCATGGCATTGGTCTTATCTGTAGATTTTGGGTGTAGCTATTTATGTAGATAAGAAGTAATCAGTCAGCACAGCGGATTAATAGCGGCACGTCAAACGAAATATAAAAAAACAAGTTATGACAGCTCTTGGACATATTTGGGCTACATTGGAAGGAAGCATACATAAAGGGAAATGGCAACTATCTATCGACGCGTAGATAACTTTCGGCATGTTTAACTGCGTTATAAAGAACATTTTTAACTCTAATGGTTAAACTTTAAGCATTCAAATTATCTTGGTTTTCGTCCATTTTTGACAGTACCTTAAGCCCACATAATCCCATCATAACTGATCTGAATTTTCCAAAACAAGCAAAATTACGCCCGATTCGATAAGAAACTGTTATCGACAAAAGTATTTGATCCATTGTGACAAAAACTATTTTCTTATCTAGGTGGCACTTAAGTTCTAGTTAAACCTTTTGTTGAATTACAGCATCTTTGATCAAGTATTACGTTACTTAATTTGTTATTGTTTTCGCCCACGAATGCGGTGATTGGACCCCGGAGCATTAACCGAAAAGACCTTGAAGTCAGCCACGCCTTCGGTTAGGCGCACAATAAATACCCATCTTAGCAACAATGTTACTCGCGAACCGGCCAAGGGTATTTTTATTCGCTTTTTAGTGATTGTATATGCTTCAGATCCGTTGGATTGCGACTCGTTCACCACGAAACATTGTTGAAGAAATGTATTGGGTCGTTAGTTGCCGATCCTCAATTGAGGCAGGCATGAGAAAACTCGACTTGGTTCTATTTTGGTCGCTTTAATGGAAACGTAGGTGGCTTTAAAAATACATAGATGAAGGTGAGAACGGGTCTGAGTTTCTTTTATATGATCTGTCTTAGTTTGAATACTTAATTTGTTGATCTAAATCATGGTAGACATTTACTCAAGCCCGGTAGGCCCAGGTGAACATCCATCATGCTATATAGCGGCATCCGCAGTAACAGCACGGATGTTCACAGCTAATGGACTGCGCTCTGGGCATTGTATTGATTCAGGAACCGTGGATCCTGAGAGGATCAGTCAAGGGACTGGCATGTTAGAATGCGAAGGTTTTTGGGACACTCGTGTACTTAATCCAAGGGCTTACATTCTTATTAATAAAAAAATCTTGTTTTATTTTACTTTCCGATCATGCTACGCGAGAATTGGTGCCATTACGGATAACTCTGGAACTGGAAGGAGTATACCGCACCATTATCATCGCATCTGCCTACTGCGCTGGGGACGAATCAGCAGTATCAAGGGCACTGCAATGCCTTGTGGAACATGCAGGTAAGCTACAACTCTCGTAGCTGATAGGATGTGATGCTAATGCTCACAATACCATTTGGGGGATTAAAGCTCTTCTTTTGACACATGCAATGTAATGTGCCCTTGTAACTCGAACTAGGCAAGAGGTATTAGACCTCACACTAGGCAGCCGTATAGTATGAGTAGATTTGTTAGGGACTGGAGGGTATCTAGTGAGCCATCTATGTCTGATCATCGGATTATTACCTTTGATTTAGATAACACTCGTATCACATGTAACCCAGTTAAAAATCCAAGAAAGACAAACTGGGATCTCTTTGAATCGTCTCTTAAAAACAGGTACATACTAGGAGAGCTCCAGCTTATCATCTAGAATTAGAACACACAGTAGAGGACATAACATCAGCCATCGAAATTAGTTCGAAACTATAGCTGCCCAATAAGCAGAAGTGTAGAGAAGAATACGGTTCCATGGTGGAGCAACAATCTTTCAAGATTTCGGTCGAAAACGCGTAAACTGTTTAACACATCGCAACGTACTGGGGCCTAACTCTGTAATTCGATTCTAAAGTTAAATCGTTCGAATTCGGAAAATACGTACTTTGTTACTCGAAAATCGGAAATCTCGTACTTTACAACTCTATTTTCGTTGATAAAAACATTCGAATTTCAAAAATTTCATTCGATATCTAATAACCATTCGGAAAAGTTTTGCTGAAAGGTATAAGTAATACTTTTTGATAAGATGCTATAAATTAATTGAAGAAAAGATAATAAATATTAATATGATGATATTATTATTATTTATTTTTATTAATATGATGATATTATTATTTATGATATTATTATTTATTTTAAAGGGAAACCACGAATAAAAATATTAATACCAAATGTCTTTCCTCATTCGTCATATTAAAATTATGTTGTATTCTTTTTTTTTTTTTTTTGCTTTTTGCTTTTGCTTTGTTCGTTTGGTACAAAAAAAGCTATCTTTTTCAGATTTCAGAACACTTTCGCGAATCTAGATATTTTCTCAGATTTGCAGATTAACCATACAAGTGCGTTTGAGTTTGACAACTGGTGGAGTTTGTTTACGCTTTAGTAAATTTTTCCTACAGCAAAGAAAGGCATTGCATAGGGTAAATCTATTTTTGTAAATTATTTATGTATAAATATGTAGAAATCAATCGGAACGGAAATTTCGAATTTGTTAATACAAAATTTAACCATAGTGAATGGAAATCGCTTAGAAAAGTGTCGAAGACTGCACATATTCAAATCGCACGAATATCAACAGCAAATCTGAAGAAGAAGAAGTTTTGACACAGCTGTTTTTCGATAGCTTATACAGACTTCCGAAATAACCAGTGAATCGATCTTGACCTATTTGGTGCTGGTATCAGCCTTGTGCAAGAAATTTAATGGTTGCTTTCTCTCAGATCATCACTTATGCTGTTCAAAACATACATAAATGCATCTTTTGAAAGTCGATAATTTTTCAAACTAGAAAAAACATTTAGTATAGGTAAATAAATTATTTCGTCATTCAATTTTGCGTTTTATAACATTACCTTTTACTTGATAAAACCATTATGTTAGAATTGTCTCTAAGTATCTTTCTTTGAATTCTTTCTTCAGCACAAATTTCTTCATCGAGCCACAATGCTACTGAATCCATATCCATTGCGAAATTCAATTATTGTCAACGAACAAATTTAAATTATCAAAAACGAATTATTTGACTTTTTGTGGAATTTAAAATGCAATTTTTGACAAAAAACAATTCGAGTCTCGGAACATTTATTCGAAAGTTGCAAAGATATCGTACAACATATCCTTTCGATTCGAAAGTTGTACAGAGTAACGTTTGAAATTAGAATCGGAAACAACCTTCGAACAGTTTTTACTTTCGAATCGAATTAGAGAGTTAGGCCCCTGGAGACTGGCAGAGCTACAGCATGGTACTGAATTCATACAACAAAGAAATAAGGAAAGCAAAACGAGAAAGCTTTTGAAAATTCTGTGAGACATTTGTACCTACTCCTGTTGCGGCCAGAGTGCATAAAGCACTAGCAAAAACAGAAGGAATATCAATGTCTCTCAGAAAACCGAAAGGCAGCTTTAGAGAAAATGAGCAAACAGGAGGCACGCCGCACTGCTTCTATTAGAAACTCATTTTCCTTATAGTCATCCGAGCACATACAATAGGAGCATGCGACTAATATTCAAAAACCTCGGAAAGAGGATTGGAAAATAGCAACTAGATAGCGACTAGAATGGGCAGTTGACTCCTTTTAGCCGTACAAATCACCGGGGGTGCACGGAATTACGCCAGTCCTACCACAAAAATGGCAAGGTAAATTGCTTCCACATTTGGCAAGAAATTTAAAAAGCAGTCTGGCACTGGGCTACATACAAAACCAGTGGAGACGAGCGAAGGTAGTGTTCATTCCGAAAGTTGGAAAAAAGGACCCAAGTCTACCGAAGTCCTATAGACCAATCAGTCTTACTTCGTTTCTTCTTAAAACGATGGAAAAGGCTGTGGACAACTACTTAAGAGAAGATGTAGGTACTACGTATTTCGCCTCTTTATCATCGTCAGCATGCCTACAGAGCGGGCATATCTAAAGGTTTTTGCTCTGTCTGTACCAGCTAACTGAGATTATTGAAAGCGCTCTTGAAGCGAAAGAGATAGTATTGTGTGCCTTCTTTGACATTGAGCTTTTGATAACTCATCGCATGATGCAATTATTCGAGCTCTTGACAGAAATGGAGTAAATAACACAGTACCTATCGAGATAGAACTCCTGAGCACACGATCACAGACTAACACATCAGAAGGTATTATCAAGGTTAACACAGCAAGAGGCTGTCCACAAGGAGGAGTTCTATCCTGCCTAATGTGGAGTCTTGTAGTGGAGTTACTTGAGAAATTGACGAACCAGGGCATCGATTGTCAATCATATGCTGATATAGTGATTATTGCCAGGAGCAAATTTGAGAGAACCCCATGTGATATTATTCAAAGGGGACTCGGAATTGGTGCATAACGGATGGTTTAGCCTAAATCCGGCAAAAACAACCATAGTACCATTTACGAAGAAAAGAAAACTTGGCATCGAAGAAACGAAAAGATTTCGCTACCTCTCGCGAATGTATCACAAAGATCCGAGAGTATAACTGTCTTAAAAGTTGAAAGAGCTTCTCAATTAGCCGTTTTGAATCGGCATAAAATTGTAGATCCCTTTCATTCGTTTCAAAAAATTAAAAACTCACATAAATCGAATGGTTGAGAGAAGCTAGGCTTAGGGTCCCTACGGACCAGTTACGCCAACTATTTATTTTTTATTTATTTCCTCTGTGTGTATGTCATCGGGAAGGGCGTTGGAATGGCCATAGCTGTATATAAAACGTCGACAAAAAAGCTGTGAAAAGTCTAGGTTTGGATGCAATTTGAATTCAAACAAATACCTTATAGAAGCAAATGGGGCAGGAAAGAGAGACTAATTCCAATTTTCCCCTTTTTATTTGGGAAGGCGGAAAAGTGTAGATATCTGTAACAAATCTCTAGTTTTATTCTAGCCATGAGACTTGTTTTATCACCATTATTGTCGGGTGTAATACGTAAGAGTGATCGGGAGGACAGAACTAGATAGTTCGATTTAGCCTATCGGAAAAGCATCGTCGTGTGTAACTACAACCTATAGACGAGTAGGTATACTGATCCAATTATGTCGCTTGATAGAAACTAAAATTTCAGGTTAACCAACCAACAACTTATGTGTCCTACAAAATTTAAACAAATTCGCATCGCATTTCCATAAAACTGGATGGAAACTTTGTGACTAGTCGCAGAAGTATATTTTGCAACCGCAATCGACATCGAAGAGTAGTGGTAGAAGTATTACTCGTAAAACTGGAAGTAACAAGGAACAACAAAAACCTGTATAAGAAAATGTAACTTCAACCGAATAAAGTGCGCTTGTTTTAGAATTATATACTGGATCCTTTTCTTACAACAACTTGACATCCCGCACTTCATTAAAGTAAATTCAGCAAGTTTGCAAGGTCATCTATATATCATCACGACAAAAAATAATTACATTCCATTGAACTTTTAGTAAAAGTTTGCTGTCTTTTTGATTGCACAAGTAAGTTGAAGATAACGATTCCAATATAGTTCCGGTTCTCTATTGTATTGCGACATGCTACACCTAGATCTTATTCTAATTAGCAATTAAAAATTTGTATTTCGTTTGTTACAGCCAGCCAATCAATTACGTCAGTTTATAACAATAACCTGCCAGACATTTGAATGATACGTTGATTTAGTTGCGCCACCAACTACCAAATAAAGGCCAAAATTTGCCAATAATTTACGGGCCATAGTCCCATTCACTTTTTTTAGAGCATGACATAATAAGAATATAACACAAATTGTTAAAATCCAATTAGCGCAACAAAAAAAAAAACTTTTGGCAGTCTGTTTAAGGTTGAAATGTTATCGTAGACCCAAAGTGAAAGGCAACTTAATCGAGCACGAATGGAAAGCTAAATCAAAACATAAAAGTATATAGGTAGACACACTCACTCACAGAACGTCGCGTTAGAAAGCATATAAAAAGAAGGAAATTCGCTGGCTGTTAATTACAGCTCGCACTATACCTATTCATTCATTGAGCCAAGTTTCCGTCCTACAAGTCGTCGACTTTTAACTTGGCTGCGTGTATACCTATTCTATGCATTTGATTTGTTGTTAGGTATCGGAGTGAAACTATTTTACATTAATGCAAAGGCCGCACTACTCACTTTTAAGTGTAGAGATAGAGATTCGAATACGATCTGAGAAAACGACAAGCGATCTTGAGTTTGTTACACTTTTTGTTACTGTATCCGGTAGCCAATAATTACATTTCAATTGAGCGGCTTCGGTTTCAGTTCTGTGTCTTATTGCATAAGTTCGTTTGGTATACGGCTGTTGGCTGATATAATAGGGTTTTTTTTTTTTAAACACTCATTTTATGACAATTATACCATCACGCGTCACATCGTTCGGTTGACTGAGGAAAGCCACCGTATGACAAATTTCCCAAAGACCCTGGCCTGGTCTTTTCAATGAGTCTAGCGGTGTCCGACATTCAAGCACAAGTTATAGGGGGCTTTGGGTGTGAGTGAAACTGAAACTGGTTTCAGATCATGCAGGCATTGCACGATCGTGAGTGACTAGGTGAGTTGGGGTGGAACAAGTTTAAGTCAGGAAGCTCCGTTGAGTCGGGTGCTTTAGTTGAGCTTTAAGTCGATTGCAGGTACGTGTTTGTTTGTAAAAAAAATGGATTACAATCGTTGGTGAAACTTTTGGGCTGAAAATCAGTCGCCTCAAAATTGGAATGACTTTCTGCCAATGAAATCTAAATTACGGACATAAACAATGAGCCGATGTTATGTCGTGGACGCCAAACAGATTCCAATTGGAGTTGTTCTTTGAGCCGATGGAGGGAAATAGAAATGGTTTCGAAGGCAGCGCACATCGATACCGCAGACTGTCTTAATTTCCTGCGGTAGTGCATTGCTTTGGCACGAGAGCTCCAAGTACAGAATTACTCAAGCATTGCGTATTTTTAGTTTCAGCGATCACAGTGCAAATGTCTTGCTGTGGCCTGTTCGTGTCCATATCATAGGAACTACCCGACGGTTATTTATATCGCTTTGGAGATATTTGGAGCAGTGTGCGGGACTTTTAAATGTGAGAGCTCTCCGGGTCAAGCTTCGGAAAATCTCAAATTACACTCTAGGAGCTCTCCCTACGCGCCACTTCTCGACAATATCTAACAAACATTCGAATGTAATTGTCTTGACAAAGTTTATCAGTTCAGTTGTCATTAAATTGTGTGTCTTTTTAGATTTAAAAACTAGCCCAATCGAAGGCTTGTTAAAAGCTGAGCATAAGCGAGGGAAAAACTAGCTAAAGTTTTTTTTATTAAATCCAATACATTAACTTGAATGGTGATCCGGTAACATACCCAACAAAAACCACATTAGTACGACTAGGTGCTTTCTGAGTCTTCGACTTGTACATGCAAGGAAACCGCACCCAACTTGCAACCTCTGTCAATTCGGACGTTACTTAACAACTAAACACTTTACTTTTGAACGTTCCAAGGTAAAAGAAGCATGTATCATATTTGTTAATAAAAAAACTTACCAGAAGGTAATTAGAACCATATATTGCAAATATAAATATAGTTTAGATGTCAGTAGAAGAAACTAAAATAGTAATATAGCATTTAAGCTAATAGACGGTAGGGTGTTGGGGAAAATGACGACCTGGCTAATTGGCGTATCTTTGGGACATTAGTCCAAGTCCTGATCGTCTCCCAAAACAAGCTCTTTATTATAAAAATACCAGCCGAAAACCCCAGTAACTAGTGCTGTAATTTTGTTGTATTATTATTGTACATTAAATAAAATTTTACAATATTAATATTAGATAGCTTGAATGTCAGTTTACGTTTGGGCGTAGGTATGTAGTACAATATGAGACATAAAAAAAAAATAGTTGGCGCAACAGGTCCGCAGGGACCCTGGGCCTAGCTTCTCGCAACCATTCGTTTTGTGTGAGTTTTTAATTTTTGGAACGAATGGAAGGATCTACAATTTTATGTCGATTCCAAACGGAGAATGAAAAACTCTTTCAAAATAGTTATACTCTCGGATATTTGTCAGACATTCGCGAAAGGTGGCAGTGGAAAAAAAAACCCTAAGTTGGAGTTTGGGTTTTTGCGGGATCCGAACCTGGGACCCCTCGCTTAGTAGTCCAACACACCGCGTCTACAAATATGAAACATATTTGTTCGAAAATAATGTGTTTTAAAAAGCCTTTATATATGAACATATTTCCTTCCTTGCGGAAATGATGAACGGACATCTATTTATTTACATTTACTGAAACGCACGCGCATTTTTGCATGAAACGGGACAGAGAGATCCGTTTATCCGCAGTCAATGCTATTAAAGGCGTAAGAATGAGATCACAAATCAGACGCCTAAAGTGTCATGGATGTTCTACCCATAATTATAAATACGTAAAACGGAAATAGACACAGGTTCCGCTCACCAACATTTCTGCAATTGCTTGGAAACATTTCTATTTCTGATTTGAAACACGTGAAATTAGAGTGGTAATTAGTTTCAGTAAATTAAACCAACAATTCATCGATCAGTTACACGAAAAAAATAAATAATTGTCCGTTCATCATTTCCGGAAACCATATTGTTTTATAGGAATGCGGAATTTCTTTAACCATCGCTATAAAAATATCAACATGCGAAGCTTTCCTATAATTCCTATCACGTAAACAAGATGGCCTATACCTAAATACGTGTCACGTTTTTTTGCGTGTTAGGTGATGTTGTCCCTTTCAGTCGCACGGTCGTTTAGTATTTAGCATCCCTTTAATTTTCCGTGATAGGAATGTCTGACCGTGTAAATGCAGCATAGATGTTCTGTCATTCCATAAATGTGAAAAAATTACCTATCAGTGAGAGAATGACCGCTTACTTCAATGATTCGATAGGAACTGTTTTATTTCTCTAAAAGTAGTTATAAGCTAACAATTCATGGAAAAAAAAATACTGTAATGTAGATGGCGTGACATTTATGCAATGCGAAGTAGTGTTACATAATTAGAAAGAACAAGAAAAATAATTGCAATTATTTAAAAACGTAAAATAAACTTTTTCTTTTAACAATTGCGTTAAGGGTTATTTCACAGATTTTTTTTCTTCCTGTTTTTATTTTATTGGAGTTTTGCATTTATAACATTGAGGGTTAAAAGTTTGAAAATGTTGCAACCAAATTATTCGAAAAACTAAGAGTTATCAAAGGAAATGCAGTTTTGTATGAAAAACAAGAAAAAATTAATAAAGATATTAATAAATTTTAACAATTCCTAAATAGGCCAGTAAACATTATCGAAAAAACCGTTCATTGCCACCATTGTTGAAAATTAAGGGAAGGATTTTTCTACCTTCTCCTTCCTTGGTGAAGTAGGTACTGACTATACGGACTAGAAGGATTTGTAATAATCGATATAGCTATGCGTAGGTACCCTTCAATTATAATGCTGATTAATGCTTTCAATTACCGCACATTCTTACTGTCGACGCAGCCTTGACATACATCGGGGCTCATGTCGTACTAATGGCTTGTCAAATTATTTGTTTAAATTAGGTTTTGCTTACCCGTAGTTTTGTGAGGGTGTGTTTACAGTTTACTTGTACCTATAAATTGTAGATAACAAATATTACTTACACACTCATTTTCCTAGAAAGGAAATTTGGGTATGGATTTCAATTTTCCATGGCCAAGGATACAATTATATTTTTCTGTGGCTACTGCTTATCTGGCCAAAAGGTGGTGTATGTTTTTTTTTCTATTTATTAAATGAGCGCCTTACATTTTTCTTTAACAGGCATCTTAGGCCTTGACCATACCCTGTGCACCAATTTCCATTACATTAAAACTTATTTATGGAGCAGTCCATTTGGTATAGCGCTTGCAGTTTTACGACCATAAATAAAATCCGCCGACCGGTTTCCAAATAGCAAACAATTTTTAACATATCTCTCCTTTGTCTGTGTGGTACATAATACTAAAGTTCATAAATAACAACAAAAAAAAGCGACAGTTCGAATTGGATATTTAACCAAAACTGCACAGAATTCCATTATAATATATTAGCATGTGACAGTCAATGCTGTCATCTTTGATTTAAACAAAAGTGCGGTTTTCTTAGACCAGAAGATTGGTTTGCAAAAGCAATTATGGCTTGGTAGTAAATAAAAGTTGCGCTCGCTTTAATCTGATTTGAAGATGTTCTTGATTTCTGATCTGCTGAGAAATCAATTACGAATTCAATTCCAATGAACTTGCAAAACAACACTGTAAACCTGTGAGAAGCCCCATGTGTACCGTGCAATTCAGAGTTATTTTAACAATGCTCTGTATGTGATGTCGGTAACATGTCTTACTCTGTTTAATATTTGCCGCTCAATTGTATTGTGATTTTGCTTAAACACATCAATGACCCACTTAAATTGGAAGCGACGAGATAAAATACTTTAAGCACGACTTCACAAAGAAAAGTCTTTCATAAAACAGTCACTTGCACGACTTAGATTGAATCGATTATATTTATGGAACGCAATAGCGGTTATTGAAGAGCTACTTTGTTCTTTGTAGGTCTAGTGCATTTGTATTGCAGTATCAAATAAAATTTATTTGAATATTTAATATTTAATCAAGAGTGAGCCGTGAGAGCTTCTGTAGCTTACTATGCATGTTTGTGAAACATATTTTGTGCACCACGATCGCATGATTTCACCTTCTATAATAATAGTGCTGTAAGAAATTTTCGTGGATTTACTCGGAGCGTATTAGGACTACGAATAAATTCGAAACAGGCAAATATTACGGAAAATATGTGCAGATATATTAGTTTTAAAACAACCAAGAGTATCTTACGAAGGCTTTCCGTTATGAATTTCCTATGACATATTTTTGATTATAATATTTTTATTAATGAGATTCCTTCATTGATAAATCGTGCTAAGTGCTTGATGTATGCTGGTGATCTTAAGATATTTATGCGTAGAAAAAATATATTTTTGATTGTGAAAATCTCCAAAATGATTTCATAATGATTTAAACACAATAGCTCAATGGTGTGCCTGAATCGACCTACCTTGAACATAAATAAATGTCACTCCTTTTCTGTGTACCATACATTAGTACATAATGACTATATACAATTTCCGTGACCAACCTTTCTCGAAAAAAACGAAATTAAAGACCTTGGTGAGATTTTGTACACGAAACTTGCATTTACGTTTTACATTGATTATGTTGTCAACAAATCAAACTCCGATGTTTGGATTTCTTAAGCGAACATCGAACATGTGCTGATGTTTCGGACCCATATGCTCTAAAATCTGTCTATATATCTGTTGTCTGGTGTCCAAATTATGCAAATTGTATAATATGACTTGAAAAGGTACAAAAGTCCTTTAAAAGATTTGTTATAAGGCAAATGAAATGGAACCTTGACACTATGTCCTCTTATGTAACAAGATGTGTCTTAATAGGATTAGGTACCTTAGAAAAGAGGCGAAATGTTCATTGTGTGCTGTTTATAGTACATATGTCCCGATGTAGGTACTTCAATGTTGTATGTTGTATGCACCAGAACGAATTCTTTTCGAAGAAACAATTTTTTTTTCGATTCCTAAACATTCTTACAATTATGGTCTTAATGAGCCGGTAACGAATAAAAAAATAACCGACGAAACGTAGGGTGCAAGGATTAATTAGAAGTGTTCTTATCGCATTAATAAGAAATAGACCAAAAAAAGCCGAATTACCAAAAACAATATATTATCTTTATCTTATATATATAATTCTAGCGTACGTGTGTTGTCACTGAACTCCTCCTAAACGGCTGGACCGATTTGCATAAATTTTTTTGTATGCGTTTGGGTTGCGCCCCGGGTGGTTTAGATTTACAATTCGGTCCAATTGGACAATGGGGCGTGGTACCTCCCATACAAACCACAAATTAAAAATCAATTATTTCTGCTCCTGATAACGGTATTTGCACAAAATTTGGTACGTCGGTTTGGTGTGCATTTTTTAAGTGCTGCTGCAAATATGGGCGGGATTGTACAAGGGGGCGTGGAACCTCCGGCACACATTTCGTTTTTCATGGGGAAAAGCACTCTTAAAAAAAAATAAACTGGATAGAAATCAAGTAGTGACACTTCAAATACAAAAAAAAAATATTTTATATTTTCAAAGCAATTGTTGTTGTCAATTATTTTAATTATTTTCCAAGCAAATTGTTGTTGTCAACAATTTTGACATTTTTTTTTAAATGTAACCAATATAAGTTTGTTTATGTTTACTATGTTACATTAAGTAACTTTTTGAAATGGAGTAGATACTTTTTTATTTCATGGTTTTTGAATCCATCATTTTTGTTTGACATGTATTTTCAGGATCCTTGCATAAGTATGTGTGAGTAAGTTGAAATGTAGGGGTGATTAAGATGACTTGGACAATGATGACAGGCAACAGGAGTTGTGGATAGTTTTGAGTTTGCACTTAGGGGTTGTTACGAAAAATGAGCGTGTAACAATTGTGGTATTCTGCTGATTAGTGAATAGGGTTATGGGGAACGCAACTCAAAGGTACCATAACACCTTCCGTACCGGTGTAGAGAGAGAAGGGAAAAGGCTTACAATTTACCAACCAAGTTGATAGGTGCGGTTAGTTTTCTTCATTTCTGTTAAAGTTACAAATATTTCGTCGGTCGCTGATGAACTATATTGTTAAGCATCGTCTTTGGTTATACTCGATGTTGGATGTATTCGATTGAATGGCAAAAAAGAGGCTTGCCTCATGCTTACATTCTCATTTGGTTAGTCGAAAGAATGCAACAAGACCAAGATGATGACATCATATATGCCGAGGTTCCAGATCCCGAAACCGATGTATACCTGCATGATGTCATAATTACAAACATGATTCATGGGAAGATTTGAAAATGGTATCAGTATTTCTATTTCACATTTTCTGTTTCGTGCGAACCAACTTACAAACACATGAAAACCAATTTAACAGTCACAAGTAATTCCCAAATACATTACACACTGGGACTTACTAATAATCATTTTTAACCTTCACACGAGCTGGAAAAATGTAGTACCACGGACTGTTATACTGTTACGGAAATACGTCTGAAATGTAGGACACTACAACCATCAACTTTTACTTGGGTTCTGGACCCGATAGGTGGCGCTGAAGGATAGGATACCACACTATAGGTGGTACTTTTCAAAACATAAGCGGTATAGGAAAACGATTTGTGGCACCTCCCATTCAAAAATAAAATCAAGTGCTATTTCTTAAGTTACATAATTAAAATTATAATGGACATTGTCCAAATAAAGCACTTTGCAAACCTCTGCGGATTCCGCTTATTCAGAACGGCTTGCCATTGGTATTTAAGCGTCTACATAAAATAGCATGTGCATTGGGCATGCTCGAAATTAATACTTTCATTACATTAACAAATTTGGGCGGAACGAAGTTCGCGGGGTCAGCTAGTTGAATATAAATATGTGCTAAATGATAACACTACTGAATATTTTATATAATTTGTCTTGAACTGTTAAAATATTTAATCCTAATCTGTTAGAGTTAAGCTCAGTAGATGAATAAAGAATGAAGGTTGTACAACGATAACTGCTAAAATTGTGATATATTTGTTATTTATTATTATTACAGAAGGAAAGAACAGGTGGGCAATTTTACTTCGGAGCTATGCCGGGTATTTAATTCTAAATTATCAAAACCATTCGTTTAGGTAAGTCCTTTTCAATTGGAAAAAAATGGTTACTTTATTATTTTCTGAGAAAGGGTCAAATGTAAGCCATATTTCGCGAATATGCTAAAACTTTACTCTTTCAACCCGTTGGTTACTGTTTTGAAATGTTCATTGTCATAAGTTGACTCTGTCAAACTAAGACCCAAACACGATACAAGATACAATAGCTGACCGCTCATAGCTCATTGCTCATAATTATAGTCTTGGGCGAGTGTTACTAAACAAGTTCATGAACTTTTTTCAAACTCGATTTTTTTCAACACACAATTAAAGCTGTTTTTATCAACAGCTCTTATTCCACTTGGTCAACGATGCTAGTAAGATTTGCATTTAAGAATGCGTTCAAAACAAACGTGTAAAATTTTAAATTGGATCGTTTTGCCGACCGTAAGTAACGCACATTCAACATCGTAAACAGTCGCACATTCAACAGCGTAAATGCGGTGTTGTCTAACGACTGTTAAAGGGAACGTATGTACTACAAAAGAAATATGTCATTTAATTTTGAAGATGGGCTTCAGCGTAGGAGTAGAATCTACCCCTAATTGTAGAGGGATCACAAGGGACCTTATAATGGTCTAAGGCCCATTTTATTCACTCGAAGTTGAACACAACTTGGGAAGTTTCCCATATAAAAATCCCCAAGTTGTGTTCAACTTCGAGTGAATAAAATGGGCCTAAGTGTGTCGGCTAGCCCACAGCCACTTCAACCTAACCGAACAAAACCTAGGGATGGAGAATTAATCTTAAATTTACTGTCACTTAAAAAGTATGTAGGTACTAGACTAGGATGTTTTTTTTTGTGTAGCTCTCAATTAAGTAATGTTGATGGAAGCAGAAGATAAACAAATTTCTTTTGGTCAGTTTTCAGCAAGCGCAAAATCGCTGTCAAAAGTCTTTCAACTGTCTTACTGTATCAATCTTATTGGGCTATCTCTCAACATCCAAAGATTATTCATAATAAGCCCTTGAGCACAATCTGATCTTTTGCTTTTCCGTCAATGAAAGCTAATTTTTTTAATAAATGTTCTCGTAGTGGGAGAATTGTTAGTAAGCCAATTGGTAGGCGTACTTTCCCAAGGCAACACTAAACATATGTCAAACTCAAAAAATAGGGCGAAAATTTCAGAGACCTCAAAATATACGCCAGAGTAGGTGGGAAGACTTAGAGCTGCTTTGAGCCACTTTCATCTTTGACATCTAATCCATGCACAAATAAAAATATAACTTACTTTTTGCAACATAATGTGAATCTTTCTAGGACAACATTCGACCACCACAGATTTTTTTTATTTTCACAGATTTTATTTTGCTGTGCAATTAATTTTAAATATTTATCAGTTCTTGCCCGTGGAAATTCTCTGAGCTGTTGTGAGCCAAGAGAGGAACTACTCGCTTTTCCTTATTTTTGCTAATTTCCTCTTTTTCTGCCATTTTTAATGAGAGTGTGTATAATAATTGTACTTTGTTCGATTGCCATCGATTTATATCGATTGCGTTCGATTTAAAGTTTCAAGTTTTGCTTTTATTTTCTCGGATATTTCCTGCGAAATGCGAACTTCGACTTCAAAACGACATTCGATAAGATGACACTTGAATCATGATTGAAGTGGCACCTCGCAGAATTGTTATTAAATGAGTGACTGTTCAGCATTTACAATAAGTTAACGTCTAACAAGCAGCGTTGTGGGTCAAAGAAAACTGCAAGTACATCTGATTACGCCTTTTTTGACACGTTTCTACCAAAAACTGCAAAATTACATCGGACCACCTTGCACCTTAAAACCAGATAATTGAATAAAAAGAATTCAATCACCCTGTTTGAGTGGCGGTTGTATGCGTGCTCCAGCCAATTCCGTTTGGCTTACATAAAAATCCATAACGTGATCGGATTTTTAAATGCTTTAAGTAACAGATAGTTATCTGACTGTAAGTGCTGTTTTTCAGCATGCCTGCCTCGTGCACCTAATGTGCTTTGTTAAAATAGTAAATCCGGAAATTTGACCGAGGATTTGCAACAGCTCAAAGCAAAAGTACTTCTTTGTTGTTCTCTTACAGTACTGATGAATTGAATCATAAAAAGGGGTCTCGTATGAGTAAGACCAAATTAATTCATTTTTCATGAAGTGTGAAAGATATAATATTTTCAATGTCAGCTGAGTTATGTATTTCTTCCAAATGGGGATACTTATCGACCAGCATCTGGTGTTTCGAAAAATGACAACATCGATAGTCACTTTCAAGACATCTGTGCAACAGATCTCTAAACAAATTGATAACATGTGTTTATGTAATTGTTTAGATTTATAAATCACCAGTTCCCTTGCATATACACTCACTTTGGGGATAGATAACGATAAATTTGGTTGGGAGATTGAATTTTTGATTATTTTCTGAAAAAGTATTGTACTTAACTTTGCAACCTGTTGATAAGCAGTTTTTTATGAGTCGGTAATAACAAGCTTCTAGGTGTTATAAAGATTTTGAATGATTTGTATTAATTTTTATAGACAAATAGCCTTTCAGATACCCTAATGCCCAAAACACATGTGCAGAACTCAGAACTCAATGCGCAGAAAGATTAGAATAAACATATAGACACACCTAAATTTTGCACTCATTGCAGCACTGCAACATGTCTCTATTTCTAAATTTGCTGCAAAATTCAAGGGTACCACAACCACAACACAAAAAAAATAAATTACAATTTCAAGTATTTGGCATCATTGCCTTTTGATATTGATCGTGTTTGTTTAAATTTTGTTAGTAGATATGTAGGTAGGTGTTTGTTTAGGCAGTGGAATTCTATTACCTATCAACTACTAGCAATTACGATTTGACACTGTCTAGCAAAAGTTTTTTTGTGACTTTTCCGTGACTAAATGGCTACCAAAAAAAAATAAGATACATATTAGTTAGCACTTTATTAGATTAATCCGTCTTAAACTAATAAGCGTTCAGTTGTATGCGAATATTTCAAACTTGAGACAATATTCTTCCAAGTTTGACACTTGCTTAAGTCAACATTATCCTTATAACTGCGGGAATGAATTGTGAAACGTTAAAAAATTAAACAAATGGGAGTCAAATGATGAAAGCCGAATTACCAAAAACGATGAAGGTTAATAGTTGTATCTGCCTTTAACTGGTTAGATTTTTTTGGAGGTTGCTAACAAGCAGCAGAATAAAGTAAGAACAATATAGTAGTACTTCATCCAGCTTAAGCCAATAAGTGTCGGCGCAGTGGCTTAGTAGGTAGTGTGTTGGACTACTGAGCGAAAGATCTTAGGTTCGATTCATTTAACTGCTCCACCTTTATGGGGCACATTAAACAGTGCCAAATGAAATAGGTGTAAGTTATCTTGCTTTTGCTAGTAATATGGAAGTTAAGATGCTCTATTCACCTGACATTGAGGTCTACCTTTCCTCGGATTGGGTTATGGAAGTCCAAATTGGTAGTGACCTTCGGGTTGCGAAAGCTCGACTGGTGCAGCCCCATCCAGGTGTCTGGATGGGCCTCGCTCATACCAATTGTGTTTGACTGTTACCTAACCGAACAGCCAAAGAATTGCACCAGAGTCAGTACTTGTACTGGCCTGGGGCGTATTGTCAACGTCTTTCCCATGACTCTAATGTGGGTATGCCCACCGTGAAATTAAGCCGTCAAGGCAGGTGTTCACGTAAAGCATTACTTTTATTTCTGCTCCACCTTTATCTAACGTCTGACAAACATCCGAGACTATATCTCTCATGGGAAGCCTCCTTAATTAAGACACTCCAACTGCCTGATAAGTCCGATGTGACTGTTGCGACTCAGCTTAGTTGAAAGCCTATTTCAGTTTCAATAAATTGCCGGTTTCCGGTTCACTCCCCGTCCCCAGCTCCAGTGTGCCCTAAAAAACCTATTCTGACATGTAAGCTAGAAAGGAATTTATGAGCGAGAATTTAATAATAGATTCAATTGTTTCCTGACGAATATCGTCCTTCCAATTCCACAAAGGGCTGGACTTCTTAAGATATACCTAGCTTTATTTATTTATTTTTTTTTTTTTTTATTATTCATACAGTTTTAAACAAATTAAATTGTTTTATATTACTCATTATAAAATAAAAGGGAGTATAAAAAAGTTACTACAATCAGTTGTTCAATGACAAGTGTCGAATGTAGGACGTAAATTACTAAATTCGTTCATTAGTTATTGATTATTGATGGGGAATCACAAATCAAAAAGCAAAAAATAGTATTTCAAAAGAGATTAAGATGGAGAGATAGAAAATACTATGACATTTAATGAGCAAGATTCAGTTCGTAAAAAAAAACATTTATGGCTGAATAATCAAAGGACATACAGCTAGGTTCCAGAAATCGAGTAAAATGAAATCGGAATCAAAATTGTAAATCGAGTGAATTCATTTTCAGTGTTCTGCATTTCGACCGATTTGGTTACTCCGAATTTTTTTCGAAATCACTTTTCGTGAAATTGAAAACAGCTCTAAACTGTCATTAAGGTAAATTGTCTGTTTGGTAAACAATTTTGTTGTTCACGGGTTTTAAACGATTTATTTTATTATAATAGATAGAGGAATCGTTATAATGAGTGTTGCGTTAATTGCTGCGGTATTGCAAACAGAAAGGTATAAATAATATGCACAGGAAAAAATAAAAAGACGATAGCTGAAAGTTATATCAAATCTCTTGGAAGTTGCAGATAATGGGTATGTTATTAAAGCGAAATAGGACAGTTAAATTTGTGTTAATTTTGTCATGAAATATTTGTTAAATTCATACTACCGTCTGAATAAATGTGCACTCCAAATGGTGCTGAAAATTGCCTCCTGGGCAGTATTTTTATGATTAACCCCGTTTAAAATCATTATTGATGTTGAATCTTAAAACTCTCAACTCAGAATGCCCCACAATTGTCCCATTCCCATATTCTTCGCCTTCGCATATCGTCTTCTAAGTATAATCCTATGCAGATATCTATTTCACATCGAATGGCCAGGTCGATTTGAAATCACTTTGAAATCGTCAAAATCGAATTGTGGAACACTTCGTTCGATTCCGAAAATTTTTAAATCGAAATCGATTACAGTGAAATGTAGAACACAAAAATCTATTTTCGATCGATTTCGATTTCATTTCGAGTGAAAGTGAAATGTGGAATGTAGTGTATAATACTGTAGTATTAGCACTTGAGTTTTTAATACGAATTGTTTATAGTAGGTAGTTATTATATTGTATAAAAATAATAGAGATATTTGTCATTCAATAAAGAACACTCGACAGAACAGGATATAAACAAATATTAATTTCTACATGGAACCTAGCTGATAATCCAATTTTTAATAAAACTTCAAAAAATACATTTTTCACTCTCTCGCGTCTGACAGAATCTGGAAGCGAATTGAAGAGACGAGGTGCGGTAGCATAGTAAAATCGTGCAAAATGGGCTTTATTATTTGTAAGAGCAGTTACAAAATGTCTGGCATTTACTCGCAAATTATAGTTTTCATTAGTTCTGACAGCGTAAAAACACGAATTATCAAAGAAAATGTTAAGGACTTTGTAACAGTAAAGATGCCTTAACAAAAGCATTCCATGATTCTTAAACAAATCAAAACTCGGAGTTCTGCGATTCACCCTGCATATGATTCTAACGGCATGTTTTTGGCTTATGAGTAATGGTTCAGTTTTGTTAAAATAGGCACCACCCCAACAACTTATCCCATATTGTAGCTTTGACTTTAAAAGTCCATTATATACAAGTTTCAGTAATGGTTGATTACAATAAAGACTAAGGTGATATAATTGTCTCACCACTTTGTTAAAGTAACGTTTAAGATAAATTGAATGACTATACCAGCTCAGTTTGTTGTCCAATATGATACCTAAGTATTTAAAGTTATCAACACACTCAATTTTAAAGCATTTATTGGAGCACGATGACAAATTATAAAAAGAATGTTGACCTGAGTCTGATAAACAAAAACGAGAGCAATTAGTAGAATGGTAAAAGAATGGCAAATGATGGCTCTCTAAAAAATTAACAAAAACTCTATCTTCTGCTATTGCAACGATATAAAAGATCTAGAAACAGCTTGACAGCCACAGCGGTGACGTGTAAGATAACCTTTAAGTTTTTGATAACATGGCTACTTGGGTTGAGGTTTCATAATCTTTGCAAGTCCTTATGGTTTGTTTGGTTGTCTTTTAGACCTGGGATGTTCCCCCGAACATTTTCTGTGTAATAGATGTTTGTTTGTGAACAAAATGTTGACGGAATAATATCTATCATTAGCGACTGTTTAAAAAAAAATTCACAATGTCAAATCGCTGCCCCCAGCGGGCGAAGCGATGTATACAAAACAATTGATGCACGACTTATATGGCACGAAGCACGAAATGCAATAAATGCAATATACTCTGTAAAACATAGTTTCTCCTGCGAAATACGTCATTTTTCTAACGAACTTTATTTGCCTACCAAATCGAACATGTCACGAACCTTTACAAACCATCTCTTAAGAGCTAGCCCAACAGGCCTACGTGTACTCTGCCCACCTATAACCTATAAGCAAGTACTCAGTAAACTTCGGAACCTATTTAGACATTTAAAGTGTCTATCAATTGGCCAAAAATAAAACAAATATGTTTAAATTTCGAAACATTAAGCATTTAGAGTTACTATAGGTACATAACCAAACTATTGCGCATTATGGACTTATTTTGTATAACCCCTTTACTGAAAATAATTCAAATCAGCAATCATATCAGCTGTTAAAATATGCGATGCTCACACTCCTCAGTAAATTTTTTCTGAGCTCATGGGGTGCACTCTGTTCAAAGAAAAGTTAGCAACAGGATATTCTTTGCAAATAACGATCCAATTGGTCAATGACCCTTAAATATTCGTTACAAGTTTTAATAAAACGAGGTAGATACTCAAAAATTAACATAAAATTCGTATTTACATACGTGATTATGCAGGTTCGGAAGCATTAAGTTAACTGATGTTTAAGTTGGACTAACTTGGGAGTGGAACTTTATTTTTTTAAGTAACGGGATTATTTGTTGTGTTCTTTATGAATTCAAATTTAAATAAAGCGAAAGGTAGTTACTGATTTCAATACGATTCTGTTTACAGTTTTCATCTTTTGACTTTATTCCATTATGTAAGGAAGTAAGGAATTCACAAAATTGCAAAGTCGCTATAAATTTTATGATAAACTAGCGGACCCAGCGAACTTCGTCTCGCTCCAATTTAACGCCAACAAATTCCAATGTGATTTATTTGAATCAACAATGTGGCAGCAATGGCCAGCGATTGAATGCATCGTGCATCAAATGATTTGGCGCTGGCATTCCCAATGTCGACAGCAAACTTCCGCACATGTCACAATTATGCGAAATTTTCCAAGCTTCACAACGAATTTTCCACCTTTACATCGTCCAAAATCCAAATCATGCGATAAAATACAAAATTTGGTCGAAAAAAAATCCAATACTTTGCGTTTTTCCGGAATTTTTTCGAGTTTTCCACTAAGAAATTTCTACTTTTTCCATTCGAAAATTCATTCCGTAACAATTGCACACAAAACTCAATACAAAAAATCAATTTTCGTTTTTTCCAATTTCCCGAATTTTACGGATGGTTTTTCCAAAATTTTCTTTCGCAAAGACCTTCTCCTTATAATTACGAACCAATAAAAAAAAATTTGAGCCAAATCGGCCCAGCCGTCCTCAATTGATGAATTACCATACATTTTTTACACCATTTTTATATATAGATGTTCTTAAATCCGTCGGTTTCAAAATGTCCACGGTTCATACCGAGTCTCAATTGACGAGTCCCATAAGCGGACATTTCGAAACCGCCATATTGAAGACTTTGATAGAATTTACGTCTAGTTCGGGAGTTTTCAACTACGCGCTTGTTGACAGTGAAGGTAGCTGAAAGCAGTTTACCGGGCTCCAATTTGAAAAATCGCTGAGTATTTTACTCCTGCAGCTTCGAAAAGAGCTGTTAACCATAGTTCGGAGCTTTGCCTAAAATAAAGGTCACTGAATCCAAACAAAAAAGATCCATTTGGGTACCATTGATAAACTGGTCTGTAAGGCCCCAGCTCAGGTTATTGATACGCGTATGCGTCACTTCATAGTCATTTATTTAATTGTTTAACTATTCTGTGTAGAAGACATAGAAATCTAAGTTAAGTGCCACATTCACTACTGAAGCGGCACGGTTGCTCTGCTTTTTAAATTGTCGGCGAAATATATATATCAATACTGTATCAATGTTCCTACTTCGTCGGTGGTTTGGTCTTGTTAAACGCGTGTCCCTAACCCGGTTTCCAAGATTCAATTGGCTTCAGAAAAGCCTCCTCTATGCAAACCTAAAACGAGATGTTTGGATCAAGTCCCACAATGACACAGACCTAGAGAGAGTTTCATATTTCTCACAGTTTACCATTTAACATTAAATGACATTTGTAAATTTCAACTGATAAAATAATACACGTATATCGTATACATTACACCCTATAAAATCGGATTGCGTTGTATATGTATAGGCTTATCAAAGCCCACCCCATTTGCCAAATTAACAGCCGTTAAAGAATCGTTCATCCATTAAAAGTATCAACACTCCTTTATTGCGAGCAATTCAGTCTGGCCATTGTTAACTCCTTTCTATGGATATCTACACCCACGGCCCAATAAAACATTGTGAGATGTCATAAACAATATATAAAGCAAGCACTTGTTGATCAATGCCAAGCCCGTAGGAGTACCTATGCATTTACTTTATCAACCGAAAATATCCCATTACCTGTAGACAACAGTATCGCCATTGGATAAATGCTCGTCATCGTTGTTGTTCAAGAGGACATATCCGGAATGTTTGTTCTTTCGCTTCGACGTCATATTGGAGCAGAATTTTGTTGTTTTTCTTCACTTCCCGGCTGTCGGGAGAATTTACTTATTTTTATAGCCTCGAATCATGCGAATCACAATCTAACATCACAAGTAGGTACGTATGGTGATAAACATTTTCCAAAAACAATTACGAAAATCATTCAAAAATCCACCAACACTCGAGATAGCACTTTTGGTTGACCGTTTGACCGTGAACCGTAACCGTTAGGCGAAACCAATCCAATCGGATTGCAACGAGCTACTAAAACTAAATCGCAAGCTCCAATGTCGAGATGTCTGGATGGAGCTGTGAACAGCTGTTTGCCATCGAATTCCATGACATCACAGATGTGGCTCCGAAAAGCTCTCAATTCGAGTGAGTGATTCGATTCGGAGTAGGTATTGAAATGGGGTATGGGGATTTGTCGAGTCAATTGAAGGGGGCCTTGTGTGGGTCTGTGGGTTTAGCGTTGAGGTTCTACAAAAGTAAACTGCGAATGCAACGGCGGAACTATAATCCACGGGCGGGTGTAATCTGTTCACGTTGTTATCAAAATCGTAAAACCATAATCGTAGTATCAGTTTCTCTTGGTAACATTTTGCGAGTTGTGTTTTAATGGAAAATTATAGTGGAATCTACTGCGACAGGTTGATCGCAGGCAGGTTATAAAAAAATACAATAAAACTGTTTTGGTTTAAATTAGGCCGACTGATAGTGGGCTTATAGTCTTTGTTTTTATTTTTGGGAGAATTCTTTTCAAGTTCAGTGAACTTGTTGATTTTTATTCGACGGGCGTTTAGTACTTTTGTTGATTTGAAGCTTTAGAGATGTTTGCGGCAGTAACAAGTTCGAGAAGTGATGACTGGTTGCATAATCGTTTCATGACGGTTCGTATAGGTACTGGGACATCTATCATTGGTTGTTTTTATGGTTATTCATAAAAGTATACAACTATAATTGTTGACAATTAATGTACTTCGTGCGTTCGATGTCTGAAACTTTAAACTTGAAGATGGGTATACTTTTATTCATCTAGACTACAAAATCCATTGCAGGCGTGTCGGGAGTAGACTTCTCAAATAAACCCAGCTGACAATCGCCTGCCAATGCAAATTGTCAGGGACAATCCATGAACGGATAGAGAAGAGATTTGTTTTCTTAATACATCATTAATTTGTTAACGTTGATTTAAGACGGATCTACGAATAGATGTTGATACTTTTTTCTCGAGCGACAGAATCAAGCTCCCAATACGCGGTGATGATGTATCGTCGAATTGCCTCTCTATACAGAACCTACTCTGACTAACTGGAAGCTAAGGTCAATGAGGATCTTTTTGGACTAGACAGGGTGCTGGAATAGGGTAACCTACGTGATGTCAGAGAGGTGTAATTGTAAGTAATAGACCTGTACACTGCGACCAGAAGATATCTATTGTGTTAGGCTTTAGTATTTAACCCAGGGAGCTGTTTAGGCTCTTTATAAACCTCAGTACTCTTCCTGGTTCTATGTTTCCTATATCTGCAGGATTTAGGAACGCCCCTTGCTATGGATCGCTCTACCCCTTGCCACAGCAGGGCATTCGCAGAGTATGAAGTTGTCAACCAAAAAAGTAACACCTACCATCCTGTCCTATACCAATTGATTAACAGCTAAGCAAATGGAATAAACATTTTGGTGCACTGGCTATTGATGATTTCGGTGAGGAAAGTGCAGCAAAGTAGAGAGAAACTCAGGCTAAGATCAATCTTTAACACTAATCAACCAACTGAAAAAAAAGTGTGTATCACACCATCCTGAGTTCCGCCGCGATGACTGCTGTTCTACAACCATTTAAATATTTATCACAAGAAATGGCAGGCATTTGTTGCGCACTTCAGAGCGACAATGATGTTAATGAACGACTCTTCTTAATTCTCTCCTGCTTAGCCTTATATAAATATTTGGTACAGTTGAATGCAGATCGGTATTATGTTGCTAACAAGCGATGATAAATAAATGAACTAGCATTCTATTTGTTGTGAGAGAACGGTTGGTTGGGAAACTATTCATGGGTACTTCCTCATCTTATTTCCTTTCTATGTCTTAAACAATGTTAAGTAATCCTAATCCTAAGTAATTTTAAGTAATGTTTGGCTCCTCAGAGCCGAAAGCCTTAACAGCTTGTTTTTCACGTTGTGTTTAATTCACACTGTAATTCATTACATTGTTAAAAAATAATGAGATTGAAAATAAAGAGTATTACTCTCTCGCTTTACCCACTTAGCGGGTTGCAGCCTTGACGTGGCTAAGTGGCTGAGTAGTCAGGGAGATGAACGTATGACGAACGGTAGGACATAAGCACGGTGTCCTATACTAGTAACCACCCTAGTAAGCTTCTTGATGAAACTAAAAGCAATCCCAACGGGTACAACGGTGACTGTTGATACCTGTTGAAACGGAGGTAGACCTATTCCTCAGATTGGTTGTCACGACCGCTGCCCTCAATGTCATTCTAAATTTCCTGCCAGTGGATCTGCATATAAAAAACATTGCAGCGTGTAGCGCTGTTAGACTGAAGGAATCTAAGTGTTGGTCCGAAAGGCCTTATGGCCACACCAGCATCCTTCTTTCCCTTCCTGACGACATAGGTCGTATGTCTACAGACTACATAGTACCCAAATACGACTTCCATAAAAACTTCTCTGTTAGATTCCCCTCTAGATCAGAATGGGAGGAGAATGCAGTCGTTAATGAATTCGACATACCTATCTTCACAGATGGTTCCAAGATGGAATGTGGAGTAGGAGCAGGCATTTTCTCAACAGAATTAAACATCTCTAGAAGTCTTCGCCTACCCAACGTAGCCAGTGTATTTCAAGCAGAAGTACTCGCAATTAAGGAGGCGTGTAGACTGCTCCACAATAGTGCGATTCCCAAAAGAAAAATAGGCATCTTCGTCGACAGTCAGGCCGCGATTAAGGCTGTCGGTTCAACTAAGTCAACGTCCAAACTTGTTGTGGAATGTAGGGAGATACTGACCAGGGCTTGTCATCGGTTTGATATCACTCTCATCTGGGTTCCCGGCCATAGGAACATCGAAGGGAATGAGAAGGCCGATGAACTTGCCAGATCTGGCTCAGCTCTGTGCATGTCTCATGCGGAGGAAGTTTTCCCTCCGCTGGGATATGTAAAGAGAGAAATCCTCCTGCACTTCACCTCATTGGCTGAGACTAGATGGTTGAACCTGACGAACTGTGTCATTTCAAGGAAGATCTGGCCAACCTACGATGATGCCAGAACAAATAGCCTTTTAGCCAGAACACGTATAGATGTCGCCAGACTAACGGCAATTAGTACGGGTCATTGGCCTTTAGGAACTCACGCAGCCAAGCTTGGCATCCCCCACAATACCCACTGCCGTAGCTGTGCTGACACTAACAAGAGTGAAACGGTGTTCCATCTTTTTTGTGAGTTTCCGGCCCTAGCCAAAACCAGACGCAGTGCACTAGGTCATCCCTTTTTTGATGACCTTTCGGCCATCCAAAGCATCCACTTCCATAAGATTATCAAATTCCTCAACTCCACAGGCTGGTTTTGAGCTCTTTTAACTTCCTCTACCCCCTTTCATTTCAGGTTCCGTTAGTTGTGGTTTCAAAACGGCGCTCAATGCGCTACTTGTGTTTTTCCCTCGTCGGGAAATACAGCCACCTAAACCAACCAACCAACCAACACCTATCCCTAGTATAAAAAATGGTAGTAATCCTTGAGGCAACACTTGGGTTATGTTTTGAACGCAAAGTAGTCAGGGAGGGTGAACGAGTGATGAACGGTAGGGCAGCAAACCACAGTATAGTCGTATAGGTCTCTAGTAATCACTCTAGTAATCTTCTAGATGAAAAACTAAGGCAGTCCTAACTTGTTGAAATAGTTTACTATGGATACCTGTTGGACTGTTTTGAGGTAGACCTTTTCCTCAGATTGGGGTGCACAATCTAAATTGGTAGTAATCCTTGAAGCAAATCTTGGGTTATGAATTTTGAACGCAAAGTAGTCAGGGAAGACAATAAACTCTTCTAGACGAAAACCAAAAGCAACTCAACCTGTTGAAATAGTTGTTACCATTGATACTTGTTGAGTTGTTTTGAGGTAGACCTATTCCTCGGATTGGGTTATGAAAGTCCAAATTGGTAGTGACCTTCGGATTGCGAAAGCTCCACCTCTAGCTATATAATGGTACCACGGGTGATGGGGGTAGCCCTGTACCTTCGTGTGCAGCCCCATCAGTGAGGTCGGCCTCGTGGAGGCTGTGGTTTATTCCGAATGCGGAGGCGAAGCGTTCTTTAAGAACGAAGAGGTGTCTGGATGGGCGTCGCTCATACCAAATGTGTTTGACTGAAGCATAACCAAACAGTCAAAGAATTGTACCAAAGTCAGTACTTGTACTGGCCTGGGGCGTATTGTCAACGTCTTTCTCAAAGACTCTAATGTGGGTATGCCCACCGTGAAATTAAGCCGTCAAGGCAGGTGTTCATGTAAAGCATTACTTTCATTTCTCTCGCTTTACCAAATTGCACTGCAAGTATTGGTCAAGTATTGAAATATATTACTTATCAGAGTCAAGCTGCGTACGATTTTATCGGTCATTCGGAGGTGTGCTTACTTTTTAAACAAAGAACTTGCTATCTGCAGATACCCCCCTACCCACGTATTGCATGACAAAGCAAAATAGTAGTGACAACATCACGCAAAGGCTAATGAACGATGTTTCCTAGCTATATTACGAATTTTCCGCGTGATTTTGTGCGTAAATAGTTACAACAAAGCAGAGTGCAACCTACTTAATGAATCCGTAGGTAAACATAAGTAACTCTGAAAGAATAGTCGAAAAAAATAGTTCCCCAATAAGACGAAAAATACTGAAACACTAAGAATAAAGTATCTCAAGTTGTTATAACAATTGAAAAGGTAAATTACTATTTGAACAACACTTACGTTTCCATTGCAATTCTCTGCATACAAGTTATATCACACAAATAACAAAACGAATTGAGATAAAAACGTAAAAATCAGCGCGAATCACGTTTTGTTATGTAAACAGTTTACCGGCTAACAACCTCTTCAAAAGCAGAACTTCTCCAAATACCGTACCATAAACAACTACATATCAGTGGCTTCGTTTCAATTTCTTTTATCATGATTCTGTCGATATCCTGGACCACTCACTATACACTGATGCACAGTGCACACTGCCCATGAAAATGTTAGCAATTGCACACCGCCCTATTTGATTGTCGTCATGTGCCTACAATGCTAACTCATTTCATGTCGGCTCCAAACAGCTTGTAGCAAAATACTAAAGCCATGGTGTAATTAATTATTAATTAGCATTGCCCGAAACGCAAAACTGAATATGAAAATGAATCCCCACCGATAGGAGGTACAATGCGCGTTTGCATAGACACACGAAGCACGGAGGTTCTTATCTAAGGCATTCAATTATGTCGTTGGTGGCTGTCTTATCAAATATTAGACACTAGACATAGACGAGTTAAGAACATTTAGCTCACTTACCGAGTGTCGTTTCCATTTTCTGGCTTATTTACTATCGTAGTTGGGGATTTTTCCTTTGTGGCGACGGGGCTTCTATTTTCACTTGAGTCATCGCTAGATGCTGTGCGTATCCGTAAAATGTAAGATAAGGGGAAGAAAAACTTTTTTATTATCAACTTTAAAACAAATATAATGTAGTTAAACCTTTTTGTCCATTCGTATCCATAGTTGGTGTCTCCATGGTCAGCTTGGATTAGTATGTTTTTTTTTTTTATTTATACTAAAATGCTCAGCTTTTGAGCATTTTTATTTCACTAGGTAGGTAGCTATACCACTTTACATCAAGGATTGATGCCCGATGCGCGAAGTTAAAGAAGAATTCACTGAAATTTCGACAGCGATGTGACGAATTATGGTTGTTGATACTTGATTTTGATATTCATATAAATGTGACAGATTAGAGTAGTAATTTTAATACAAATTCGAGTTAAGAAGAGATATATAAAAATTTGTTCACTGGCACTGAAACTGATTTGAAAATTTCAATTTTCTGTAATAATGCACTGTCAAAGTAAACAGCTGTGGGCGGAGTGGCACTAGGTTTGTTCGCTTTCGCATTCGAAAAGTTCATTTTGGGTGAGCTTTCGAAGAGGATGAAATGTTCACAAGACGATTTATTATAGCAAAAGAATTTAGCGAGAGAAAAATGTCAGTTTGACGACACAGTAAACAAGTCAACTAGCAACAGAAATGCCAATTTATCGAGGGTGGAGGGGAGTTTTTTTTGTTGTTTTAATTTCTCTGCATTTGTAATCTGGCTGCTTGTTTCGCATAGTACACATTATGAATTGCAAATTATACTTCACTAAACAAAATATGTTCCATTTCATGTTGAATTTAAAGCTAAAATGTAATCAAACAACAAAACAAAACTTGACGGAATAGGCGGCAGCCATGTTTTTATAGATATGTTTCTGTTTCAGTTTTGTGTAGCTGAGCGAGCAACAGAGTTTACTACAAAACTAAAAATCGTTCTGTTCTGTTCAGTTTCTTAAAAATTTTCTGTTCCATGTCACTTGGTGCCTTAAGTCCGATTAATGTGGCTACATGTTTTTGTTAAATGGTTTAAGTTAATGCTAAGCTACTTGACACTTCAAGGACTCACTGTAGTTGTTGTAATTGCGTGCTAGAAATCCTGAAAATAAAGTTATTTTGCTTTGCTGAGATCGAAGCTCAAAAAACAGCCCTGCCGTTTTCTTTTGTGACAGCACTTCTTTTCAGATTCAGAGCAGTTTTCTGCTCCCGAAATCAGCTGACTGTCAGATTTTATGTTCCTTTGGCAGCAAAATAAAGTTTTTTTTTAGGGTCAGGAAATTTGAAAATCCCAATCAGAGACAATACTATGTATGGTATGGTTTGTCTATGATCCCAATGGTAGTCGACATAATTATTATGACAATGCCGTCCAAATTACGTTTGCAACAAACAAGCCTCAAGATGCTCCTATCTACCGCACGGTGGCGAAACTACCAATATGGAGAACCACTTAATAATTGACGTTTGTCAGTTTAATCATTTGTTTTGTATTTATTTGTTTCCCAATTTAATTCGAGTTTGCGAGGTTATTCCACTCGCACAAAAAGGAAAAGTGATATCTGTGGGACAGAATTGAACACACACTAACTGAACCCGCAGATTATCTGTTTAAACTGACAAAATTTGTTCAACTCTAGCAAAATCTCATAAAAAGATCTCGAAACATTCCAGTACACAATCTGCCACGCAAAAAATGAGTTCCGAGGACATCAGTGTGGGAGCTAAGATCCAAAAGGGTTTCCAAATGTATCCTCTCCTTCTGACTGACTGAAAATCAAAAAACAACTTACTTACCGTCTTTTTTCTTCCAGCAACTATATGATCCTCCGCGATGCCGATACGGGTACAATCATTTGGCAAGAGAATAAGGACTTTGCATCACCAGATGTCGAGCACGAAGCGAAAGTGCCAGTGAAGATATTAGATTTGCGGGCGGTCTCACGAGAAATCAATTTCAGTACAATCGAATCGATGGAGAACTTCCGATTAGATCAAAAGGTCCTGTTCAAGGGACGCATCATGGAGGAGTGGTTCTTTGAGATGGGCTGGGTTGGACCCAACACTACCAACACATGGCAGTCGACAATTGAGGCGGCTCCCGAATCACAAATGATGCCAGCAAAAGTCTTAAAGTGAGTTTATCCTATTGTAAGGGACATTCGTTCGTTGTGGTCAATCGCTTAAGCGCGTCTTCGGTTGCTATGGGCCGCTGTGTGTGTAGGTGGAATTAAGGTCAAGTGCGTAGGTTCCTCCTGATGTCTCTTCTTTCCAAAATAATTTGTAATCAAAGTCAACGACTACGACAGTGACTCATACCGTAGAGTGCAATTTTTCGTTGTGTGTTCCGGTTTTTGTGTTTATTTTTGGTTTCATTTGAATTTTTGTTTTAAATTTTTCTGGGTCAGCACGGTGAAGAGCATTTGTGCGGGAAATATAATGGAAAAGTTGGTCGACGAGAAGAACACCAACTGGGCTGTCGCTTAATACTTATGGAGAATCGATGAGTTGGCTGCTGGCCAATTGAAATATGAAACAATTTCCGAGGTAGTGGGGGTGACGTATTGGCAGATTAAGTAGATTTGGTTCTGAGCAATTGCGGTACCGGCTCTATGCCGTGTATGGAGATTTGTTTAGAAGAATACATCAAATGATAGGTGTTAAGGTGAATCGATTTGATTTTGTCTTTTGGTGCGGCCATGCCTTTTACGTGGGATTTTGTGTCTGGTTGTGTCAATTGGAAAGGTACAAGCTGAATAAAGATGGTGACAGCATCGTAGTTAGCAGTCATCAGCTAATTTTGGAGTGAATTTAATAAGTGGGTATGTAATACCGGTCTTTGGCTCCATGTGTTTTGTTCAATTATCACCAAATGTTTTCCGTCACTTCTGTTGCTAGTTTTGATTTCAGATTTGGAGATCTTTTGCCAACTGGTTGGTAGGGGGGGATGACATTTCTGCCAATGTCTGACACCTCTCGGATTATATTTCACGTCTGTATGAACGGGTGTGTTTAGCCAATGTGATAATTGATTTAAATCTAGCCGATTGCGTGACGTTTTGGGAGCAGTTTTAGGTAGTCCTACAAAGTCGGAAAGCAACGAGTTTAAGTCATGCACCTTGCCAGTTTGTTTTTGTTTTACCAAGAAGATATATCAAGGATTGTATTTCGCAGCCGGTTACTCTTTGTAGCCGACAGATGGAACTAAATTTCATTTAAAGCAGGAGTCTGCATGACCCTTTTAGGCCCGTTTGCTTATGGTACTCATGGGGCGATTTATGTTCTAATTAAATACCTTATGGGCTACTTTTTATTTGCCATAAACCTTCACATAAGGTTTTAGGTGGAACTTAAATCGGTATGAGTAGCATCTGCAGACGGTCCTTAGAAATTCGCCTACTGTTGTGCTGCGCACTCATCGTAATCCGTCTACTTTCGTCTGTAGTCGATTCTCTTTAGTTCGAGTATCGATTTGGGTTATAATATCCATGTACCAAGTGCTCTGTTTACAAGTTGACGATAAGTGCAAATATCCCCATCCACGAACCGTCTTGGGTCATTTTTTTATGGGCGAATTTATATTGGAGTCTACATACCTTCCTTTGATAGGTACTTTTCTCACTTCAACCAACACTCCGAAACTGGAGATGGATGCAGAAGAGTTGCGGTTTTTAATTTTCACAATTGTATTTCGTGACGGTACTCTGACGCGTAGCAATAATCTTGTTTCTCGAAACTGAAAACTTGAATTGTTGTATGTTGTCGATGATTGCGCTTGGCTATCATGCATTCTACTGCTTTATAAAAAATGCTATCTAACTGGAATTGATGTACTGTTTAGTGTGTAGCGTGTACCCCTATATTTGATTTTAGTGTTAGCAATGCCTGTATTTGATTTCAGAAACTTCCCTCTATTGCTAGAGCTGCTTACATGAAGTGATCAACTTCGAAACTGCTCTACGGAAAGTATTATTTACGCACTTGTTGGCTAGAATTATGTGCAATTATGTGCAACGCTGCAAATGTGAGTTTGTATCCTTGGTTCGACTGCTTGTGCATTACCGATTTCTTTCTCGTGTCCACCACAAGACCATTTACAAATGTTTGCGCAGCTCACCCGACTCCCCTTTTACTAATAAAGTCAAAGGTTTGTTGTCTACTTGTCTATGCCGTCGATATAGTAGCTCGATCTTTCAAACAGGAATATTTACACCTAGTGTACATTTGTAGTTCGAATTTGTTTTCTTACTTCGACGTCAGACGAAGTCGATGCCGATAGGTGCGGCTTGCTATAATGATATGTTTTTTGGTGGTTATAATTACTTGAGATAGGCACATGGCACACGTCTTTCACACGATACGAAATTGCAGTCAGCTTATAGATAAGGGTTTTATTTTGGTAAACCTATTCATAAGTAGCTTGTGCTGTATTAACCCACGTTGCAAGAAGGCACACCCAAAGGCAATCCAATCCAATGTTTCCTATTTGTTCTTACATTTTCTTTTCTTGTGGTTACAATTTAGATTTAATTCCTGGTTGAAGCTAAAGTGTTTTTAACTTCAAGTTTTGAATTTGAGAGAGCCCACTTCTGTTGCCTCGCGCCAGAACATTTTTTTTTAATTTTTAATACATTCACCAGTTCACTCCCCAGTTTTATTCACATCATAATTTATATATATAACGGGTGATTTTTTAAGAGGTTTAGAACTTTTTTTAAAAAAAAAACACAAAAAATTCGAAAAAATGAATGAAATATTGGGGACGTTCAAGTATCTAGTTTAGTAAGTCTGACAGCTGTCTGACTAGATCTATCTCGATTTTTATTGGCCCAGAATGGTCGTGTGGTTAGTTTTGGCAGTTGACGTTTATGGAGGGGTAGCCGACGAATCTAGTCAAAAAATTCGTGTAATTGTAATTTCTTTATTAAGTCTTCATATAATTGCTTTTGCTTATAAGTAGAATACAATTTTTGATCTGTTTCTTGGTGTAAATACGAGAGGCTGTAAAAGTATGGCCGTCTCACTAGGTTACATTATATGTGAAGTATATGTTTAAATGCCCAAATGGCTTAGGTTTTTCTTTAAGTTAAAGAGAGAATTGCTCTTGCTTACGGAGCGTTGTACATTTGCATCGACGTATGTCTATCACAAAAAAAGTTGACTTAAAATTAACTTAAAACTAATGTTGGATCAGAGGATATTAGGGAATAGGAGGGGTGGGGAAAAAATTCGTGACTGAGTAGTAAGTTGACGTCTATTTTGCTGTCATCGTGAGCAAAGAGTAAGGTCTCTCTCGCTCTTTTTTTTTTTTTTCCTGTCTGTGAATACATGGAACTTTTTCAAAAGAAAACAATTTGTAATTGAATTTATAACAATAAATGCAAAGGGAATAAATGTTGGATATGCTTTTCTAGATAGCTTTACTTGTTCTGTATCCATTTTAGATCCCAAAAAGTATTCATCCATTCACATTTCAGGTTTTTTTTAGTTTTCTTTACATGAAAAATATTTTTTACAGCAGAATTCATGCAATTACATTTGGGAGTTTGTTCAAAAAATAGGTTAATACCATGTGAGTTAAGCCCATGTTTTCACTAGGCAAGTGATTTTTTTTATAAATATTCCTGAACTTTGCATAAATTTCCATTAGGTAATTGGTGGGTGTTTTCAACTTGCTTTTTTTTAGCGCCATATCTGTTCAAAATCAAAATATGATTGGAAATTCTATTAATTTTAACAAGAGTCAACAGTTTTGATGTTACATACTTAGGAATACTATAAATGCAAGTTTTTTCATATAAAAAAAAGTGGTAATTCTCGGAACGTAAATTCGTAAAAATGAGTACATATGATTGAACTCCTAACAAAAAGAAAATATAATGTGCTATATACCTAATTTAATTCTGCGATTTGATCCGATTTCAGATTTTGCATATTTAATCGAACAGGAATCCAAATTGTTTTGTTATTTATTGTTCGCATGTTCTATTTCAGCAAATTTAATAACATTGAATTTTGAAATGCTCACTGATATTTTTATAAAAGCCTCTCTAAATTATAAATTAACAATAGCCGTGTTTTTTTGAGCTTCTATCTCGGCAAAGCCAAGTAAAGTAGGATTTTCAGCACGCAAATACAACAACTATTGCGAGTCTCGAAGTGTCAAGTTAGTATATCGTAATTGTTGTAATTAGCGTGCCGAAAATCCTACTTTACTTTGCTTTGCTGAGTTCGAAGCTAAAAAAAAAACAGGTCTAATAATAAGTGAACTTATTGCGTGCTAAAAATACTATTTTGCTTTGCTGAGGTCTATTATGTGATTTACCAGAAAATGGAAAAAATTATCGAATTTAACAAATGTATACTTGCATACGTAATTGTGCAAGTATGCATTTTACGTACCAATTACAGATTATAAATGTTATAAATTATGTTGATACAAAAATATCTTTTTCTCCACAGCATGAAAAACACGGTTTCCCCAAACTGTGTTAAATACCTATTTTGTTTCAAAATGACTTCGAAATAAAAGCTTGAAGTTACAAAATATCTTAAGTGCAGAGACTGTTTAAGTTCATTTTATAATGAGATGGATTTTTGCTAGATGATTTTATTAAGGTATTTGGTATTGTGACGAAATTATATCAGCAAATCCATTTTACAATAATTTCATAAACTATAAAAACTTTCAAACTGAACTGCGATGTGAACGTCGTGTAACTAATGGGCACCAAATTGCCGAACACAGTCGCTCTACTTAAACCCCACATCAAAAAGTGACGTTCCCGATCAATCTAGTTAGTTTTTGCGTTCAGGTTATTTCTTATCCAGACCAATCTAGTCGACTTAAGTCAACTAGATACTTGAATGCGGCCATTTATTTGAATTGATAGTCTGAACCTTGCAATTTAATGTTTAAAGATAATTTCATGCAAATGTTGACCGCGGCTGCGTCTCAGGTAGCCCATCCGCTGAGTTCAATTTTGGCATACTCTTTCACACATATCGGCCGGTATCTCACGAATGAATGCATGGATGTTGGCTTCCAGTGCGTCAATCGAAGCGGGCTTGTCCCTATACACATTAGCCTTGACATACCCCCACAAAAAATAATCTAATGGTGTCAAATCGCACGATGTAGGCGGCCAATTGACCGGCCCGAAACGTGAAATTAACTGTTCACCAAACTCGCCTCGCAATTGCGCCATTGTTTCGCGTGCTGTGTGGCATGTGGCACCGTCTTGTTGAAACCACATATCATGCAAGTCAAGAACTTTCATTTCGGGCAAAAAAAGTTTGTTATCATCGCTCGGTAGCGTTCACCATTGACAGTAACGCTGCGATTCGCATCATCTTTGAAGAAATATGGCCCAATAATGCCGCCGGCCCATAAACCGCACCAAACAGTGGCTTTTTCGGGATGCATTGGTAGCTGTTGCAATGCTTCTGGCTGATCTTCACTCCAAAAGGGGCAATTTTGCTTATTTACGTACCCATTCAACCAAAAATGAGCCTCATCGCCGAACACAATTTTTCGATAAAAAAGCGAAAATGAAGATTTCGAACCGAGCACGAATTTTGATAGTAAAATTCAATAATTTGCAAGCGTTGTTCATTTGTAAGACGATCCACGGTTAAATTGCAAACCAAACAGAAGCTGTTTGACAGTGACACAAGGTACTAAACACACGTCAGCTGTCAAAACCAGTGTTGCCAAAACCAAACCAGCTAAAAAATCACCCGTTAGAACTTAAATCAGCAAACGGGCCTAAGTGTTGTTATTTACAATTGGAAATTAAAATTGCACACCCTATTGAAAATATTTATGTGAATATCGTTAACAAAATCTCTGGTGTTAAGGCTTCGCATAAAATGTAGAATCTGAAGTTTCAACGCCCATTCCTCTCTCGTTCTTCTCACAATATTCGTTTAAGTTCTATTGTTTCATACGCCTTGTGGCTGAAATCCTCTCAAATTATTGTTATTCTTCTTTGCATTGTCTTATCAATGTTCTTGTGGACATTTTTCCTAATTACAACATTTTTGAAACGCAGAATATTAAACTAACTTCTCCTCCACAGCGGAAACGTAACCATTGAAACCAGCTTCTTCGACCGGGACACCCTCATTACAAAATCGATTGTTCGCCTCTACTACATCTAAAATGGTTAATAAATTTTTCTAGATAGAATTACAAAAAATAACAATCTACCTACACAACAAAGTAAGAGAATTGAGTTTATATACAAAGAGGACTCAAGCTCCTGGTTCGCTCTATGCCGATGGAAAAATAAAAGTAAAATCACGTCATCATCTATATCAGGGCCAACTGTTGAGGAAAATACGAAGCATCGTCGCCTCCACGTACATAAACTCAAGTCTTCAACCAAACAAATATCCGTCTCTTGTTGTATACTCGCTCAGCTAGCATTTAACATAAAAAAAAACAAACAAACAAACAAAGAATGACAATGCAAAGAATAATACTAGTGAATTATTTTCAATCAAGTTCATTGCTGCCAGTTCTTTCTTTCCTTTTGTAAGAAAAAGCATAATAAATAGTGTACTAAAGGACACCAATTATTATAATTATTGTTCTCTCTAACAAAAAATACAAAGAAAACCAACTACGTTCTGACAAATACTTTGTCTGCACTACATACTTTCTTTTTCTTAAATGGTTCTAGTAAATTTTGTCGGTGCACATATTGTTCGTCGTGTTGTTTTATTTCTTACTACACTTAATGATTATTAGTATTCGCGGTTAGACTAATATTGTTCAAAGACATATAATTGGAAACGTAAATTTAAATTAGTACAACGAAATTTAAATTTTATATCAACAAAATGTAAAGTAAAGGTAAAACTTAATTAGTTATAGTTTTAAAACAAAGCACTGATACATACACTTCTGTTATACAAGTACATATACGTATATACCTGTCATTGCCATTCGCGTAATAAATTGCATTTTTTGCGTGTTATTTGGAAAAGAATAATAACAATAGTTAGTCTGTACAATTTAAGCAAAACATATTATTATTGACATATACTGTAGGTATATTATGTATATCTTTCTAATGCTCACGATTAACAAATAAAACTTAATTAATTTATAATGTAATCTATGCAGTTCGCTGTGTTTAACATGTTTTATGTGAATGCAAAGTAATAACTTTAAACTTCTTTCTCTGAGTATAATTATATTGTCAACTATTTATTTATTTTCGTTTTTTTTTTTGTTATAATAAAATTAAAAAAATGTTAAAACAATATACAATTTGAGTTGTTTCTATAATTTTCTGGGCAATATTCCTTTCGTTGCGGAAGACTTTTTCGCATTATGCTGACGGAAGTATGCATTCCATTTGTATCGTAGCTCAGGGAAATTATAATGTATAAGAAATACAAACCTTCACACTCCGAGGTAAATATAGTAGAAAAATGTTATAAAAAAACTTCGAAGCGCTAAAACTTACAAGCCTCCTAAACGGCAAGTCTTGCGTGGAATCCTCAAACCCAAAAACAATGTCTCAATCGTCGCCAGAATCCGAGACAAGCTCCTCAAAGACATAGCCAAGACACAGTTAATGTAGGTGCCAGAACATGTTGGCATACACGGCAATGAAGCAGCCGACAATGCCGCAAACTCAGCATATGTCGCCCCACCTTCTTGCGCAACTCATACAGCCAAGGCGATCTTAAACGCTCGATTGAAAGGGCTATACGGTCCCATCAGCTCAACAACTGGAAACTCTACGACCACCACTACACCAAGATCAACCCAACTAAGTCTAAACCTAAGTACCCAGCCTCCGCCACCAATGCAATACTTAAAAATTTCATCAGACTGCGTTTAGGGCACGGAGCCATTACCCACCAACACCTACTAAAAAAACGAACCACCACCAATCTGCAGCAAATGTAGCAACCCTTTAAATATGGAACACATAATTGGGCACTGCTATCTATCATCAGATCAAGCAAAGCGTCATCTAAAAACAGACATTGTCAACATACTGAGTAAGCCATCATTTGACAACATAAAGATAGTCAACAAATTACTTGAAATGTACAATATTACTTTGTAACCCCTTGTAAAGCCTCTGCAGCTAGCGCTCGTTAAATTTCGTTATTAGCAGTGTATTTTAAATCCATTGTTAATTTCTTCTCACACAGCCTTCTCGGTTGGTTCCTACTGAAAGACTGACTTTCATCATACAATTCTCAGAACTTTTTCGGTCTTTCGTTAAGTTTATATATTCGCTCAATACATCAACTGCAGAGTTGCAAATTGCAATACTCATAACTCATGCAGTTCGATACCCCATTTTTACATGCGGTTAGCCTTCAATTTTGTAGTTTGTACGTTAGTCGCCGACGAATTCCTTTCTCGTCACTTAAATCTCTTTGTTGTAGGCGTTTTATTATGATAAGATAAAGATCGCTTTGCGCAGTAGACATCGTACAAATGATAAAGAAAATAAAATGTATTCCCAGCGTCCAACGTCAACTCAATGCCAAAACCAAACGAGGACAGAAAACTGAATCTTTGTTTCATCGACATGACGAAAGGTTAAAACCTTTCATAAGCCTTCAATGGTCCGACGTATATTGACATTGCCTTCTCATAAATCCACGACCAACGGTAGCAAGAAGACTTCAATACCTACTCTGTTATTGAAGACATTCGACTTACTACGTTGCGTAGGTACCGCCACCTAATTAACGTTGGAAAATTTCTTTTATTCTGTAATTTACGGAATTATTTGGAGTGAATCCCTAAACTGGTCCCGTAGGGCGATGCTCTCGATTCCATATTGTGGTAAATGATAGAACATGTGTCGCCTTTTCCCAACAGATTTCACAATGTGGACAATACGGGCAGTTTGAAATGGTTTCACATGCCCGCCTTTAAAGACAAATTTCTTATAACAGCCATGACCAGTCAAGAACTAATGTCGTTTTCCATTTTGACCAAAAATCTATTTTTTTTTTATCTAAATCACTTTATGTTCCATTGGGCAAAATCTATCTTTTTTTCGATTCGGATAACTTTTTGCAGGACCCCAATTCTCAAATTCCGCATAATATAATCCGTATACGAGCAAATCCGACTGAAATTTTCGCGTAGGAACAAAATTGGTATTCTGGAAGCTGTTCGGGTTTTTTTTTTTTCAATTTTCGAATTAGGTAGAATTTGACTGTAGGTACGTCAAGTAAACCATTTTAAAATGTTTTAAAAAAAAAAAAAAAACAATATGCAAATTTAAATTGGTTCTGAATTGTTGATTTCGATTACCAAAAAAGGCAATCCTTATGTATTTATGTTTAATAAACATTTATGTGTTTTCGCAGTGGTTACCTACTTGAGCTATATAAGATCAATACTTGTCTGATTCTTAATGAATCAGTTAGTTTAAATCGAAATATACCGAATTATCCGAGAGCCCCAAGACTGCTTTGAACAAATCGCACTATCTCCGAACATATTTATGTCAATGCGAACCGATATCATTTAAATTGTTTGATTTATTTTCATTTGACTCTTATTTGCTCACACACAATTCAAAAATCAGTGAAGTATCAAACCCATAACTCCGTATACGAGATGCAAATCCACATGGAAAACACAGACGAGTAACATTCGAAGAGAAATTCTCGTATGCGGATTTGGAGAATTGCAAAATTTCAGTTTTTCGCATCGCGTTTTGACGGATAAACGTGTGCGAGAATTTTTTAGAATTGGGGTCCAGCAGCCACGATACCAATAGTTTGTACGGCTGTTTTACGTCAATTTAAGAAGTTAGCTTTCAAAAGAAATGCGCAAAGTTTCGTGAAAACTAAAATAACAAAATACACAAAATAGTCATGGATATAAATTTGGAGGAATTATTATCTTCATCGTCTTCAACAAAGATTCTCTAATTGCATCTACAACAGGGGCAAGCGATATCCAATTGTGATTTGTCCAAAAACGAACGCAGTTTGAACAGCTGTTATTGATGTCTAGTAACGCACTAGTAGGTTCGTTCGGGTACTTTTTTGCAAACGTAAAATTATTTAAAATTTGCTAAGAAACTGTGCAAATGCGACCACGTACTGAGAAAATTTAAAAAAATGAGAGAGAAATCCATTTCTCCTCTTTTCATTTTTTCGTAATTTTCTACTCGCCGAATTTCGACTTACTGAAAAATGAAATCTGCCAACTAAGTGACAGCTCAAAAGTTTGACAAGTAAAACTATTTATTTTCGTTTTCAACGACGTCAGAGGAACGAGTTATAATTGAATTTTCTCCTAGAATATATCAGCGCATTCAAATGGAAAGTTTAATGGGTATTTAGTTTGAAATAAATTCAATTCCAACTTATTTTGTAGATGCTGCATTTTACAATTATGCCAAACATGACATTTCTTAAACTTTTTGTAAGAAAACCGATCAGGTACTTCTCTTGAAATTGAGAGAATTCTCTCTCGATTTTAAAGATTTGACATTTTTCATTTTTCTATACTTAAAGCACACGAACGGACCTAGTATATTTGCAAAATCAGATCGATTTCGTTGGATGTTCCATGTGTCGCGTAAAATCTGAGATCTGAATATATTTTTTGCACAGGTGAAAAAAAAACCGAACAGATTTGAGAATACAAATTTTTTTCCTATGCGAAAATTTCAGGCGGATTTGCTCGTATACGAATTATGTTATGCGGAATTTCCGGAATGAGGTCCTGAAAAGTATTTCTGGTGGCCCCAATTGAAAACGACATAAGTCAAATAGAACTTTCTTTCAACATGCTTCCGTTTAGTCCATTTTATCAATCAATGGCGTCAGGTGTGTCCATTTTCCTTTAACTATTCTGTTCTATTGTTGTTTGGAGGTTGCGATACAGATTTCTACGACTCCTTTCGTTCTATTTTTCATTGTTATTTACCGACCACTTCCGCCTAGCTCGGTTTTTATTTTTCCAGGTGAATTTAAATACAACGAGTAACATCTCCTCTGCACCTGTCCGGCTCTCTCACAAAGACGAAAACTCCATTTGGGAGCTTTCTACTATAACGATCTGAACGATCTTAAAAACATAGACATTCGTAATCTCCTTCGCTTCATCAGAAGCTCCAATTGGTTCAACGAGTAGGAAGAATTGAATTTTAGATTCATGTGGTATCACAAGGGACCTTATAATGGTCTAAGTGTGTCGGCTTGCCGACAGCCACTTCAACCTAACCTAACCTAACCTAACATCGTTCGAAACGCACAGACAACCCTTATTAAGCTAAGGTGTTCGAGGAGGAGGAGACTCCCCGCACTTTCGAGGCACTTGACCATATCTTTACAAGTGTATAGAGTTGCTTTATTTTGGACCTTCGCCTTCGTCATTACAAAGTGGGGCTGACTAACCGCATACAAACAGTTAGGACTATATATCGATGCTGGAACTTGAAATTTTAACTTTTCCGCGGCTTAATGTTTCAAAAAACAAGGTTTCTCCCGTAAAATGAGGAGCAGCTTCTAGCAATTTCTGCTGACCGAGATCTCACTTGACGCGTTGCTGTTGATAGAACAATAGCTTGTCTAAGCAAACACTACAGTTCTAGCTGTTTCAAAATACATATCACCTTAGGGAAGATTTCAAACGCGGATGCGATCATGACATATTTTTACTCATCTTGAAAAGAGAACATTCTTTATTTTACCACTGTCAGGAAGTAAACATGCGGTACTTGCCTGCCGTATACTAATAGTTATTTCAATTTCATCTTCTTATCGCTGACAATATTTCCTGAATCTGATAGATCTACCATCTACCGTATACCCTAAAGTTGATTGCCGGAAAGAAATAAGACCGCGCATGATTGGTGCAAACTCAAACAACACCCGGAGGATGCTATCTACTAGATCCTGTCTTTAGGTTGGCGATTTACGGCGTATGATATAAGCTTTAATTCGTTTTCAATATTTACATGCCAGTAGGCACGCAAACGGACTAAGAAAGTGAATCAATTTAATATCTTCTGAAAATGCTTGTTATTCGCACCATGTGCATGTCCTATAGAACTTCAAATTAAAAAAAAGAGCAGCCCTCATAAAACCTTGATACCAAGTTGCTCACAACTTTTGGTGTATCCAAAACAGCTTCGTATGCGATCTGACACGACTTATTTGCCCAAATGTTAAACACATGCCTTTAGGAATGGATTTTCCCAGCTCTTTTGCCGAAGGTAAAAGGGAAAGGTTTTTTAGTTTGTTTATATCACGATCGGTAAAATCCGTGAATTTACAACAGGCTAAAAATGAGGCATCGGCAAGGTACCTACTGAGCCGTTATAAAGCCGGATGAGAAACGCGTATTTAATTCTGCGAAATGGGAACGTCTTATAATATTATGTTCCTCTAACGGATAGAAATACAAGACTGTTGTATTTATTCCGCGTTTAGAGTTCCCCCTTCTCTATGCTTGATTATCAAGTAGCTGAAATCAAGTAACTAATTATCTATTATTTTCCTTTAGAATATTATTTTTAAGCGTTTTTTTTTTTGTGATTTCCGTTTAACCCTCGAATGGCCTTTTTTTTAGCGAAACCTTCCCCATTCAGATCATCTCCCTGAGAGGGGAGCTCAAGTAACCTGAACGCTTACCTGATGTCCCCCCTTATTTATATTTGTTTTTTGTATAGGGCTCCTTGAAGCTATTCTTTAGTAAAATCGCTGCCCGACGGAGTAAAGTTTGTAATGGACCGTACCAACAGCTCCAAGCTAGGCTGCTAAAAATACATAATATATTTGATGTAAAATATTTTCTTAAGAGCGTATATATACTGTCTTTGAAGTCGATCATCGAGGTTAAGCATTTCGCACTTATGCTCACAGCCCTCGCCATTCGCCATCGATGTCTTGTTTCACCAAATTTGCCACAACCAACAGCATCGTAACAACAAACATCTTCTTTATATTTTTTGAAAATTTATCACTTATTTATTTGTTTCTAAATATTTATCTACAGTTAGTCAACTTTTATTACATAACTTTGCATAAATTAAAAATAATATTTTTGTTTTTTTATTTCTATTTGCTTTATTCAATTTAGTTTTTATTTTATTTTTTTTTAAGTAGTCTATTCGTACACAGATTTCGTTAGAAATAAAATTGTGATTTAATTTATTCATATTATTAAATAAATTGTTAATATATGTAAATAATAAAATGGTACAAAATTAAAGTTAATGATATGATTCTACACAATTCACTTTTTTATTTAATTTAATCTAATTATTTGCAAAGTATTTGGACCTATTCTATTTTTTTTAAATATATATGTTTATCTTTATACTTTGCTTTATAATATTATTTTTAAATCGATCTATGACACTGTCTTTTTTATTAGATTTTCGGATCTGCTTATGAAAGGAGGAGGGGATTCTTAAAAGTTCACAATTATATTCCTTTTGTTTTAAATATGTCGAATGATGATTTTTTTTTTGTTTTTGCTATAGTGAAGATGATTTTGGATTTAATTTCGAAATAATCTTGCATTAATTTTTTATTACACAATGTTAGCTTCTTTTTAGTTATTCTATTTAGTGATTTGTTACTTTTTACATTTGATTTTATTAGGTCGTGGATCGTGATTACAAAATGTGTCTGAAACGAAAATTCATTTTGAAGGACATTTTGAGACGCGATTTCTATTATGTATTCAACTTTGTGGCATTTTAAGCAACTGCGCACTTAAAATGAAAATGCCTGACAATTAGTACAAAGAGGGGAATTCTCGATGGGGAAAATATTACTTTTAAAGAATATAATATGGGAAAAGATAGAGAGAAATATATTTGGGTTTAGGTTCGCTTATGAATCTTACAAATCGTTTGATCGTTATTGGTTACCACCTTAATTTTAAATCTTTGCCTTACAGTGTATACAGTGTTTGGATTTGATTACCTTACAAACGTCAGTTGCAGAATGTCACAAAATGGTTTTTTTTTTGTGCTATTTTTAATAGATGAACCTACGGCCTTAGCGAGGTATCCGTCAGAACGTACAATTCTCCGCAACGCATACTCCATCGGAGGCTCAAATTACATTCCAGGTATCCGTTTTCGGAAACAAAAATTTGAAATGCGATGACGCAGTGGTTTTTTCCCTTAATCTTTCACTGAAAACACAAATTTAAGTAATAAATTCAACAAATTGCGTTGCTATATTATTTTACTTTTTATTGCTTACATTTATTAACACTTCACTCCAAATCGTAAATAAATTCCGCATCCGATTGCTGTCGGAGCATATCGGAAAGCAATTATTATGGAGCTGTCAGAAAAGTCACTCAAAAATGACTGTATTTCTTTTAACTCGTATCTAAATTATGTTGTAGTTGTATGTTTTGTTTTTGACTTGTGGATTGATTTTCTCCTGTACCGGTTCGCTGAAAGTGAATGACACTGCAACAGCTTTGTAGAACTTGCCACACCGCCAGAAAGGTGTCAAACAAAGCTTCTGCTGTCACTTTTACTTGGGATATATGCTTATGTCGTTTTCCATTGGGCAAAAAGAAGCGTCCGGGAGAGTCCGGAATCGAAAAAGTCACTTCTGAAATCGTTCCATTGGCACAAAAAATACTCTTCTGGTGATTCTGAGGAGAGAATTTCGCTTCTGGATTTGAAGTCAGAATCCACTCAAGAAGCACTCACACAAGTATAGTTTGTGTATTTTATACAAGTCGACTGACAGCTGCCGTAGATTATTTTTTGGCATTTCACCAATACCATGTATACGGGAGTATTACTGTCAACCGCAAAAGGATCACGTGGACTTTAAGCTGATGTCAAAAACTGATTTCACGACATAGAAATTTAATATGTATTCGCACACTGACTTAAGTTGGATTACTTTTTTACAATGGTGAAGTTCAAGTATCTAGTTTAGTAAGTCTGACAGCTGTCGGACTAGATGTATCTCGTTTTTGATTGGCTGAAATCGGTGATGTGAGCAGCTGTTTGAGTTCATGTTTATGGAGGGCTAGCCGACAGATCTATAGTCAAAAAAATAGTGACTGAGCACTAAGTTGACAGTTCGAATACGTGGATGACGTAGGAAAAGTGCCGCTCGCTACCAATCTAGTTTTTGCGTTAAGGTTACATCTTATCCAGACCAATCTAGTTGACTTAAGATGACTAGATTCTTGAATGTGCCCAATCTTTTATTTTGTGCTTAAGTCCGGCTGCTTGAAGCGAATTTTCTATAATTCGATCTGCCTACTAGGTTTATCTTCTGACTGACAAATATAAGGTCCAAGGCTGTTTTCCAGCACTGTTAACTAGACTAACAATTCAAAGAGACAGCATTTAACAAAAAATAAACTATTCTTGAAATGCATTGCATTTGTAAGAAATACGACCCTCTTTGAATATTTGTTCAAACAAATTTCCATTAATGTTGAATAGCTCTGTTTCCTCTGATGACTGTGAATCAACAGTAGATAATATATATTAAACTTTTATTTGTATTTTTTATTTCACTTAGTGGTTCGGATTTGTTTCTAATAATTGTTTTAAATTTTTCTTATTCCTTTAATTTTTTTGTTTGCTTACAAATACTCTACATAAATTATAGCATAGCTACATACACACTTTTAACACATATTAGTCTCAATGGGTCGAGCATTATTATAGTTAGCATTTTTTCTATACTTGTGCGAATAATAGTGATTTATAATCTGATTTTTTTTTTTTGTTTTTCACATTTACATTTTCATTTTATTATTTTTTATTTTACTACATTCTATTTACTAAGCCATACAAATTCTTACGTACCTATAGCTAATTTTATTTATTTATTTATATTTTTACAATTACAACCATACAATAAATTAATATCCGCATCTACAAATTAATTGTTTCATTATTTTCCTTTATTTTGAAAGAATTTATTTTCATTGACTAACTTAAGATTAGGTACGATTAAATGATTTGTATTTACAAATGTTTCTGTTTTATTTTAAACCGCTTTAAATACACTTTTATTTGTAATTGCAACTAATTTATTTGATAATACTTTGTGAGAAGATTTTCATTTTCATTTCCCTAGCTTTAGTCGTCAACCTATCTTTAATGTATAAAATTTATCATTCAGTTTTGCGTGGCAGACTGCATTGAAGGAAGAAGAATGAAGACACTTGACTTAGATTTCGGGAGTTTAGCTAGATGGATTTTTAAAAATAGTGGGCATTTAAATAATAAAAATAGACAAATCAAGAAAAGTTAGAATTTAGTCTCTCAATCATGGAAGACCCTTAGCCCCTTAGGTTTTATTGACGTTTGTGAATAAGCTTTTTTATTTTCGTCTAATTTCACATTTCGTTTGTGAAGATTCATATTGTTTCGGGCATAGAATTTAATATACAATAAAACGAAATGGATGAAAGTTTCGTTGAAATATTAATAATGCTTTTTCATATACTGGAGTAGGCTGTCAGATTAGTACCTACAGTCATGAACCGAGGTTGCGATTCCCTACACGTTATTGTATTCTAAACTTTTTATACCCACATCTGTTCTAGTAAATGTTTTTACTTTCTTTCTGATTTTGATAGGACAGTGAATATGCAATTTTATTTGGCAAGTCAAAGCAATGCTTTGCGTTAGGCAGCATTCAAACTCGTGTTGAAATATTACGCAGAATGGAACTCATTCACCCATTCTATTTAATTCTAACGCATTGTTCATAAATCACACAAAGTAGGTATATACACGTTCGTATAAATGATAGGATATATAGGGAGGAAATTATAAAAGAACCGAGTGATTTCCCTTAAGGCCCTAAAAGGCAAACGACAATTTATACAAGATTTCGAGTATGTGTAATGTATCCCATACTTTTGAGGAAATTTGCCGCCATCGCAGAGTTTTACGATACAAATTTTGAATTTGAGAGGTTTTCAGTGTTTGTCTTAAGCTGAACGAAACTTTTAAGTACATTTTCGCTCTCTGCAAGTTTCACGTTTATGATTATTAATTTAAACATTTTTTTTTGAATATAGGTAGGTACTCATTCTCTGTCAATTACCTACTAAATACAACAGTAGATGTTTCTCTGTTTCTGATTTTTGTATTATTTTAATTGCTGGTGTCAAAATATTCAATTATTTAAACTGATCAACAAAGTTCGAAGTCGGCAAAAGATGATGCGGCTTAAATCAAAAATAAGTGCCTTGAAAACTCCTCCTCCCCTGTCGAATGCTTCAACACCCCTTCGACCCTTCAATTTACATTGCGCCAGCAAATTCTACTTATATTCCTAGTATTCCCACATGATTTGACTGGCTTTGAAATTTCCTTGCAATTTCTTCATATATTTACACTTAAATTCTAATTAAACTTATCAACTAGTTACGTGTCCGTTGGGCTTGCCTATACTTACATTTTCCATCACCGTCCTTAAATTTACTAATTTACACTTGAGTTACAAAACCGAAATAAAATTACAAACACATCGTTTTAACTGTCAAATAAAATTCACTTAAATAATTTTATCAAAGAACTTTGAAGAATAACAAATATTTAAAAATATTCAATAGTTTACAGAAATTTAAGGCACATTTTCTGAAATATTTTCCAAACAATATTACCAGAAAAACAAACACAAAATAATATAGGTCAAACATTGTACAACAATTGTTCAAAAACAAAAAAAAAAAGAAGATAAAAACAAAAATTAAATATACACATTTTTAAATATTTATGTATATTTTAAAATATACAAAAACAGCTTACAACAAACAGTTTCCACGAAACAACTGAACCACTAATTGCTCTGTGTTGTTAAAATGTTGACACCAGCCCGGCGATGGCTGAAATTAGACCCATAGCCATCGGTAACATGGCGGCTAGATGATGACAAGAAGTAAGGTGAGCGCCCGCCGATGACAGTACGCCCATTTTGTATTCCATATCGATATCTAGTAGCATGTCGTGGTTTTTTGTATAAAACTGATGGATGTCGCTTATCTGAAATTGCATAAAAAAGCACCGACAATATTTGTATAAATAAAAATGGATGTAAGCGAAAATATTGGCAATTAACAAAAACGATGAAAAAATAAAAAGAAAGTTCTTTATTTTGTTTGGCATATTTTTATGCACAGAGTGAACGAGAGGACGGGCGAAGCCTTAATAATATGTTCCATCCTTCCATATAGTGCGGGGGGCAATTATGTTCAACATGGTCTCAGAGGTGGCCCGATTTTTATTATTTTTGTTTTTACTTTAATTTGTAACATCATTGCAGTTAAAAATTTAAATCGCTTCGATTGGATGTCGACTGTTATGCATAATTAAAAATAATGTTTCTGTTAATGGCCGCGTAGTCGAATTGGCTTGAGTGTTTGCCTTTTGGGGGTAGGCTGACACGGCAATTGAGATGAAATTTTATATTGTACGCTTGATGGGTTCGGCTGTTGGCAGGTGACTTTGCCAAATGAGTCAATATTGCTTTCATGGAGTAGCATATTACACGTGTGCTAAAGTGGTGTCATAATCATCATAATTAAACACTTTGGTGCTGTTTTATGGGTCATTTATCAAACCGGTTAATTTCAGGATAAAGGACTTGCCACTTTGTGATACCATTTTGTAAGACTTCTTGTTGAAGTTTCAGGCTGTTAGAATAATTGAATGGTTAGATATGGGTTATCAGATGTATGAATGATGGGTTGAAAGAGGCACGACTGGAACTTTCTGGGGAATCGTGCGTTGACAAAATTATAGACTCGATAGTACGCTAGCTGGTGGGGTTACTGTTACCGTACTAAGGCTGTGCATATACAATTACATTACTTCAATGTACCTATTGTTCAATTAAGTACTTAGGTTAGGCAGGAAGGAGAGTTTAGACCTTGTTCAATGTTCATCCAGAAGCCATTGTAAAATAAATTGAAGGGTCGGCTTGGGCTGGTTGCTTTGTTTATAATAAACGATGATGATGATTAGAGTTCATGCAAGATTTAATTTGGTGCTATTTATGTTCTAAAGAGTTGCTACAGCAACAAAAAACAGCGTTTCGTTATGAAAGTTCAGGGTTATCAAAATGGAGCAACATAGAGCAAAAAATGATTGAATAAAATCAATATGGCATGAATACCTTTTATGTTTTTGTTGTGCGGGTTACATGTGGATCAAGAACCACTTCCAGCCGACAGTCCTAGCCGCGCGTATGCAAGCATGCCAAGTGCGGATCCATACGATTATTTTCCCCAATGGTATACAGAAGACGCAACAAGTTGATTTTTATTCATACCGATTTCAAGCTATTGCTAAGGGCTTTTACTTTGCTACAACCTTTCTCAAAGCAAATGCTAGTTTTTATTCATTCGACCCATTATGGTCAATCAAAAGGAGAAACAAATTTGGTCAGCCTGATGTCAGACTTACTAGCTACATTCGAAATACCATCAACCTATTACGTGATTTTGTCATAAATGACGAAGTTTACGAAGTCTTGTCCTCGAACGTTTTGAACATTTCTTTTAGCTGTTGCGTTTCTCATGTTAAATACGTAGACTTCAAATCAGCTGGTCTGACATTCGTCGTTGGAAATGGAAATTGAATACAACTTTTAAAAAATTTACTCCGTTTACATAATTATGACGTTCAATTGGATTTGACTGACTTAACGAACGTTCAATATTTAATTCAATCAATCAATTTACAATCAATCAAATATATCGAAACAGAGCAAAGTTACATATATTCTTTCTCCAAGTAATACTGTTAATATAGCTCCTACAGAGTTAGTGGACTTAGTTGTTTGTCTAAAAATGTTGTCGTCTACTCTGGTGTCCCTCAAGGCAGCCACTTTGGTCCACTCCTGTTCCTGTTATTTATCAACGATCTATGTCCTCTTATTACATATTCCAAGATTTTGCTATTTACGGATGACTGCATGCTGATCTATTTATATGGTAGCCAACAAGGTTATATATTTTTACAACATGACATTGACGCTATGCAGGATTGGTGTAGAGACGCCAAAATTCAACTGCGCCAATTTATTCTATCAATGAGGAAGCTTTTGAAATTGTTGATTGCTTTAATGACCTTGGTATGGTCTTTGACAGAAAGCTCACTTTCCATCTCCATTTGGATTATATTGTTACGCAAAAAGCCGATTGGGACTTATAAAACATTTCTCAAAAGAATGTAAGGATCCCTATGTAACCAAAATTCTATACTGTTCTCGCGTCCGACCTGTTTTGGAATACTGTCCTGTTTTCTGTCCGTCTTATGAATTTGGAATCTCAAGAATTGAAAGTATTCAAAAGCAGTTTCTTCTCTTCGCTTTATGTGATTTGCCTAGGAACCCCGAAAGTCGTCTTCCACCCTACATAAGCCAATTAAAGTTGCTGAATCTTCAGACTTTGGAAAAACGAAGAGAGACATCCAATGTTATATTCCTGTTTTGCGTTCTGACTGGTAATGTCAACTCCACATAGTGTTCTCAATTCCATTAACATCAATACCAGACCGAGGACAAGAAGGAACCCAGATTTTTTATACCAAGGGACATCTCGATATAACTATGGGAGAGGGATTTTAATAAGTAAAATCATGTGATTGATTTTAATCTATTTAAATTTAATTAAAAAAAAATATTGAAAGAAGTGTAAAATAATAATACGCTTTTTAAAGCTGTTTCATTATTAATTAACTGTGACATTATGTATAGTTGTTAAATAAATAAATAAATAAACAAATAAAATGACCGAGCCAACTTGTAAGGTTAAAAATAACCGATTTATCAACTTCCCCGCCAAATTTTTTCGATCGTAAATAACAAAGTAACTCTCTAGAATTTAACCAACTTGCTTTGTGTGGTTGATAGCAATACTTGTTTTTTTTTAACAGTTTGCATTTTAACTTTTTATCTCGGTAGTTCCAACAGAGACTAAGTTACTTTAGGCTGTTGTTGTCGTTTTGTGAAATATTAAATTTTGTTAGAAAATAGCCTTTTGCAGTACAAATCTAGTTGCCACAGCTACCTATTTCATTCAACTGTTTTGTATTTTTGTAGAAGGAAGGACCTGCACCTGTGCATTTCCCATAATGGTGCTCGATTTTTTACTTAAAAAAAGGTTCTGCGAACCCTTCAAAACTAAAATAAATAACTACAATTTTTTTACTTCGCGAGAGCTTATTTCATGCTCCCGAAACACGACATAATATAGGAACTAAGTTGATAACTTAACTAAGAACTGTTTGAACTATTTGAACTACGACCGCTTTAAACTAGCTAAAACTAAAACCAATAAGCAGCATTCGGACTTTAGACCTTGAGAAAGTAAACAACAAAATATCAAGTAGGTCTTAGGTTGGTTTTCCGGAAAACATAAATCACAGGTTTTTCCACTGCGTCTGACAAACACTCAAGAGTATATTGTTGTAAAAAATTTGTTCAATTGAAATATCCCTTCCATTAACCCCATAACATAAAACTCACACAAAACGAATTGTTACAAGAAGCCTTCTGAAGCTGTTCCGACTTATGTATATGAATTCTGGATCACGCAAGTCTCCCTTAAAATCTCATGAGCAAAATAAAATTATCCCAACTAGTCCTTAGCAACGTATGCCAATCTGCCTATTGAGTAGCTAAGTCAAAGGATACAAAGGATTAAAGGGTAAAAATAACAAGCTGATATGTTATCTTAAGGTTTCAATTGAAAGAACTGACTTGACCTTCAACTAACATATTGCTTATTTCGGTTTGGAAAACGTGATTATTAAGCTATTTTTTTAGTTGTTTCTTCGAAAAATAAGCTGTTTTCGGTTACAAGGGATATAGCTACCACCCAAGTTACCCCACGACCCTACTAATATGTGTTAAACTGGAACTAAATTCAAAAACTTTTCTGCATACATATCCTCACCAACTATCTCCCATTATTTGTGATATGTCAACATCTTTCACCCATTTTCATTTGCGATTCAAAATCTAAATCAATCTTGTCAATCGAGTCGCCACTGAAAAAAATGTAAACCCAAATGGAACAAACACCATACACTACCATCAACATGGTGTTCTTTTATCTCGAGGATAACAAACACGAAATGATTTGAAATCCGAAAGAAAATCAAATTTCCTCTACAGAAAAATAAAATCAGAAATAAAATGGAACATATATTCCCAACGGACATTTAATCATATTTTCATTAAAAATAAATCTAGTCCTTTAGAAAAAGCTCCTCATACAAACAGGAACATATCTATACCACAGGTGAAAAAGGCAACGAAAATAAAATACATACAATGAAAACCGTATACCTATTGAAGGCAAATCCGCATTTTATCTGGTCACTCGGGCGTATGAACGACAACAACAAGGCACATAATATATTTAGGTAGGCCAAACATATTTTCTGTTAAAAGTGTTGTTTTTTTTTAACCACACAAAACAAACATAAGGATTTTAAAATTCTACATTCATTTTGAGTGTAAAAAAGGAATCTGATGGTATGAACGATTATTATATAGTCTGTTTGGCAAAATATGTGACGGATGGAACATATTTTGTGGACCACACAGTTGGATTCACTGGAAGTTTAGTTCTGTTGACTTACAGGGAAACCAATTTTGGTTACTGCCAACGACTTGGTAAATTATTTGTGCAGTCCTACAAACGACTTCAGTTACTTATGGAGCCAGTTAATTTAAAAAGAAAATAATTTCCCCACTTTCAAAAAATCAACCTTTACGGATTCATTTTCATCAGAAAAATATGCCTCACAGATGAAACTGTAAAGAAATGAAATATTTCAGTGGAATGATTTCATCAGAAAAATATGCCTCACAGATGAAACTGTAAAGAAATGAAATATTTCAGTGGAATGATTTGTTTTTTTTTTTGTTTTGCACGAATGTTTTACTTTTCTTTTCTCAAATTCTCTGAAGCTTAAAGTCAATTTCTTTTCGTAAAAAAACTTAATGTTTTAAATGGTTTGAAATTACTTAAATACTGAAATCTTATAACTCCGTTCCAGGTTTAACACACATAAAGCATTTCGCACCCTTATATCTTCTATCTAAATTTGGTACCTAGGTACCGCCTTTACCTATATATTCCACATTACACAAATTTATATATTATTTAAAGAGACTTTAACAAGAACACTCAACATAATACTCATTTGATGGACACCATCCACTAAAGGTGAGTGATGCGAATATTGGTTGTCAGTTTCAGAGTTGAGATCTGAGCCTTTCTGCATGATTTTCGTTTTCACGAACAGTCGCCCTCGCCATACGCCGTGCATACGACTGGGACGTGAAACGTTTCACTTTCTCACCGGCGGCATGATCAAATGAGACTGACAACCGCCGAAATAAATCAAAAATATAGTTTTAAAAATTCTAAATAATTTTTGGTGTACATATTTGAAGTAGCAGTCCTCGTTTTTCGATTCAGCCGGATCCACGCGATTATTAAAAAAAAACTTAGACCACAAGGTGTTGATTGCGGTTTTAAATTGAGATTGCATTAAGTAAAAACCTTAAGTACTTGAACTCGTTTACAACCTCAATTCGAGTACCATCCAGAGACCGGGCATGCTCCTTACCGGCGCGGTTTTGCGCTCTGAAAACAAGGATTTTTGATTTGCCATCAGTGTTCATTTTTAGATCCCAAGTATCACAATACCGCTTTAATTTGTTTATTTGCAACTGTTGAGTATGGGGATTGTCAGAAAGAATGACCAGATCATCCGCGTAAAGCAAAACTTTAACATCGACATCACCGTATTTAATGCCTCCTGGAACACTGTCAGTAGGCACAGTGGCTTAGTTGTTATTGTGTTGGACTACTAAGCGAGGGGCCCAGGTTCGAATCCCGCAAAAACCCAAATTCCAACTCAGGGTTTTTCCACTGCGCCACCTCTCGCAAACGTCTGACAAACATCCGAGAGTATAACTGTCTTGAAAGAGCTTCTCAATTAGCCGTTTGGAATCGGCATAAAATTGTAGATCCCTTCCATTCGTTCCAAAAACGAAATCTCACACAAAACGAATGGTTGTGAGAAGCTAAGCCTAGGGTTCCTTACGAACCTGTTGCGCCAAATTCTATATATATAATACTGTCACAAACATCATCTATAAAAAGAGAAAACAATAAAGGACTTAGGACACAACCCTGTGGAACACCAGATTCTGTAGGGAAAGTGTATGATTTCAGTTTACCACTACACACAGCCGCAGACGTGTTAGCATGAATTTGACTCGTAGATCAGTTCTGACATCACTATAGAGGAGTACAGTTCCTCTATATAAACTTAAGGGGGGTAAAAGAGATACAGTTTTTGGTTCGTGCCTGGACGTAGGAGATCTCGGAAGTGACTGGCAAACAAATCAACACTGGTCATTATATACGATCACATTTCGTATTGACAACCACTCGCGTTTAAACGCGAACTCAATGAATCAATGAACTAAGATCAGCATTTACTTAACCTAATCCCAAACTTAAACATGTTCTGCTCTGCCCGGACACTATGGTTAGGGAGTACAGTTTCGGGAAGCTATACGAAGTAGAAATACTTGAACGTGCCTCTTGGACTAATGGTGTTCCGACACTCAACCCAAAAAGCTTAGTATGGTATACCGACGGATCAAAAATGGATTCCGGAGTTGGAGATGGTGTCTTTGGACCCAACACCAAAATCTCAATACCCATGGGAATGTGTCCAACGGTTTTTCAGGCGGAAATCCATGCTATAGAAACTTGCGCTGATTTAATATCCAAAAAAGGCATGAAAGGCGCAATCATTCAAATCTTCTCAGACAGTCAGGCAGCTTTGGCGTCCAATACAATGGACTCCAGAACAGTTAAATGCTGTCACGATGCTCTGCAGCCCTATCCAAGCACAACAAGGTAAGGCTTGGCTGGGTGCCGGGTCATCGGGGTATTGCAGGCAACGAACAGGCCGATAGATTAGCTAGAGCTGGTTCCGAATCTCTCCTCTGTGGACCAGAACCCTACTGCACAGTCAACTGGACTAATGCGCTAAGACAAATTAACGATTGGGAAAAACAACTTCGTCTAGAATACTGGGAACATGTCCCAGGTCTAAGACAATCCAAACGTTTAATTAGGCCTTACTCATACAAAGAAATCCTTGGACTCAGCAAGGATAATGTAAGAAAGCTTGCGGGCTTTCTCACAGGTCATTGTGGCCTTAGATATCACCTCAACAAAATGAACCTATGTCCGGAAACAGAATGCAGATTCTGTCTGGAGGATGTCGAATCCTCCGAGCACATCCTCTGTGACTGCCCGGCTCTTCATTGGTTAAGAAAACGTGTCTTTAATCGAGAGACTCGTTCGCCAGCAGACATAGCGCACTCTGCTACTAAGGACTTATTGACCTTCATCGGTGAGGTCACTAGTCTCTTAGAATAACCTCTCCCAAATTGATACAATAGATCTTTCAGATCGCAGTGTCAGCCAACTGGGCGTGGGATATAATTAAAAAAAAAAAAAAAATCAGCATTTTTGATCATCCGCCAAAGTTCGTTTATTTCTGAACTATAATACCTACTTAAACCTTTCATTTCTTTCTGTTCTTTCCATATACATGAAAGATCGGTTTGTAATGCCTGCCACTAGCTTTTAGCAGGAAACAAGGTGTCTCTCTAATTGACGAAAATCCACACGTTATACCTATTTATGAAATAGCCCAGAACTAATTGAACTTAACTAAATGAACTTAAGCAGTGAATAAGGCTGTGTGTTGCATTATATTGCAATATATCCTTCTTTTAAACACGCAATTAGTTTATATTGCCAAAGGCTTCAAATAAGCTCAGTAACTTAGAGGTTATTGTGTGACTGTACTAAACGAGGGGTCCCAAACTCAATTCCCGGAAAACACACAAATTATATGGCCTTTGTTGCTCCAACTATTTACGTTTTTTTTTTTATGTTTATCTCAATAGTTTTTCACAAGGAAAAGTCTTTTTTTTCAACAGAGACTTGGTTAATTTCAACCCCTTTTTTTAACCGAGCAAAAATCAACTAGTTCCGATTAAATTAAATTCAACTGCAAACAACTTGCTCAACATACTCTATCTCACGGATTACTTTTCAACAAACCTTTCACATGTAGTTAGTGTTGACTTAAAAAATATATAAATACATAAAAAAATAAAATTCGATAAAATATTTAACCAACAAAAACAGCCATCCACAAGCCGGCCGTTTGCTATACTCTTACCTCATTCCATCCGTATCGATTTTTCGCCTGCACAATCGCCTCGTACACAGCATTATGTTCTAAATTTTTTATTACGTACGACATTATAAAATGGCTGGCATCGGTCCTTATTGGTGTCGGTTTGATGTGGAACTCATGCCACTTGCCCGGATGCTGATACGTTTCGTTCATCTGTTGAAAAGCAGAAAAAGAAAAGAGAAATTGTTTGAAAAAAAAAAACACAATCACACATGAAAAAGGACATTCAATGGTAAAAATGTAAATCCCTCCCATTTTTTTTTTCCACCCGTTCGTTTTATCTCATTCAAGGACCGCTCAGTGATGCTTTATATACGAAAAGTGTTTGATATGCAATTGTAATGTTTGCCCGGATATATCTATTGTCCCAGTGTGCCTATAGTTAACTGCAGTAAGTGCTTATTCAGCCCACTTGGGATGAGTTTTCATTTTACTTTATTTTTTTTTTTTGCTGTTTGAAAGGCTTATTTCAGAGCAGATAGCAATTGTTCCCATAGTTGGAATAGACTGAGAAAATAAAAACGAGCTTACCTTGAGTTTCAAGGATGTGTATTTATTTTAAAATATGGATACACTCCCTCTCCGTGTATAGTGTTAATAATATCCTCGTGTCCGTGTGTAGCTGTAGCGACCAGTTTTCTTATCGCTCATACGAACCAAAAAGGAACTATACAATTCCGTTTTTTTTTGTTTGCCGGTGGAGAGTAGGATTGTTCATCTTTACGATTTCAATGATAAAAATGCCTGCTATACATTAGAGGAGAGATGGAGAGGAAAAAGTGAAATCTCGTTCAAAAGGGATAAAAATGGCAAAATGCTACTTCTTTGTCGAGTACGTAGAAAATCCTTTTTTAGTATATTTCACTTTTTTGTCTAAATTTTTTTAGGATTTAGATTAAAGAATGGGAAGTTGGTAGTGGGGGTGGGGTATGCAGCTGGATGGTAAGCCAAACTATACGAAAGACAAATGGTCATCCCTTTTTGGTTTATTTACTGGTCTTGGAGGCATGTTTGGAATTTTTAACAACATTATTGAATTACATATTTTGGATTTGGCCGGCGGAGTCTACTGGGTACGTGTGTGCTTTGTTTTCTTTGTTAGGACGGAGCTTACTTTATATGCCACTCTGGGGAGTAGTTTGTTGCTAGTGTCGTTTTCGTATTTTTTTTTCTTGCTGCCATGCCATATACGTAAGAAAAAGGAAAAGTTTTGGTATTCCTTTGCTTGGGAAATATGTTTTGCATGTTTTGTTATCTTATTGGGATTTTTCTTTTTGTTTTTTGAAGAAAATGGAAATTAATGTTTGAAGATGCGTATCCGGTTTTTGTTAAATGGACGATTGGATTGCTCTGTGGGGAATAAATAGGATTGCGAGCGGAATATATGTAGTAAGCGATTTTGGTAGAATGTCCTAAATCATAGCAATAATAGACAGCGTCTTTGTGTCGTTCAGAATGAAGTATGGAGAGAGTCCAGAAGGCTTCGTATAACGAGCTAAGGGACACTATGAGTGCGTCTGTATTCAATTACTTATACTCAGGAGCTTCTGAGTTTCTTCTTCATATGCAATTGTTAAAAAGATTTATTACTTGTCGGTTGTCGATCTATCTTACAGTCGGTTTACCAACATATTATGATTAGCAAACGCAGTAGAGGTGTGAAAGGTATAGAAGTATAAAGTATAAATGCAGTTCAAGGCTTGCGGTATTTGTAAAATATTTAGGGGAACCCGGGGCGAAATGAACCCCCCGATGCATTTCTCTGTCGAGTCAAGTGGAAACCCGGAAAGTAAGCCTCCTGTTTTTTGTTTTTTCGTCGGCTCAAGAAAAAGAGTTAGCCAAATATGTTAGGGATATGGAAAAGTGCTTGTTTGGTTTTTCCATGAAGGAATTTCGAGAACTAGCATATGAACTAGCCAAAAAAAAAATTAATTAGCAAATAACTTTGACGCTGAAACACGAATGGGTGGAGAGGATTGGGCACACAAGTTTCTTAAATGGAATCCAACGGTTTCCTTAAGAAGAAAAATCTACAGCTCGAGCTATGGGATTTAAATAGTGTCGCTGTCGGAAACTTTTTTCAATTGCTGGAGGAATGCAAAAAGGAAGGAAACAAGTACGATCACCTTCCTCATCAGAGCGAGGACAGCTTCTTACGGTGGAAATTTGGGAAATTTGCATGAGCGCAGATGGTTCGTACACGCCACTATTATTTATTTTCCCTTGAAAAAGAATGAAAGCCGAACTAATGGATGGAACACCGCCAATTATGCTACGGCTTCCCCTACTGCTTTGTTATCAGCTAAGATCTCCGATTCTGCAACCCGTTAGCAAAAAAGCATTAGGTATTGCGATATTTTATAATGCTACTGTTAAAAGTCCGAGTTAGATAAGTTCGGGCAATATTTTTTTAAATCTATTCGAGTAAAACGTCATCTTGCAGGACAGATTATTGCTACAGCTCTTCTTAACCATCGCGTCTATGGCAATGTTCAGCTAAACGTTAAACTATCGAAAGTATCTTGAAAAGGAAATCACAACGAAACTCCTTATATCAATTTTGGTAACAACTTTATTTCGCGAAGGTTCGAATGAGACTCAGCCCAAAGAATACAATTTGAAATCGACTAGAACTAGATACATACAGGTGAGCGTGAGAACAAGCATTAGCTTACGTGAAGCGCGATTTCTATTTTCTGGTCTCACGCTGAAACTCAAATAATTCAAATTCTGATTAGATATTAAACAATGCATGGGAACAAACATTGGGTCACTACATCTGATATATACACACAAATTAGCATTGATACGGTGACCTCAATGCAGTGGCGGACTAAGAGGCAGTGACACCCGGGGCGGTAAAGCAAGCTTACACGTTACACCCCTTGAAAAATTTAAGAAAAAAACACGAACAAATATTTTATTTAAAGGTGCTTACGAGCTTTTATTGTACTGAATGTTTCGATTATATCATTAAAATCTATATTTTTTGTGTGCTCCGTTTCGATTGAAAGTATAGCCAAATTAGTCAACCTATTTTGGCTCATCGTTGATCTTAGATAAGTCTTTATTAATTTTAATTTGGAAAAGCTTCGTTCACACGATGCCACTGAGACGCAAATTGTTAAATAAATTCTCATCGCCAATGACAGACTCGGTAAAGAGTCTGAAAAATCCCACTTAACAATGAAGCTTAAAAATTCAAAGGCTGTCCAAATTTCTGCATCTTTTAAATTTATCTTTGAAGCTACCATGTGACGCCGAATTCGCTGGATTTCCAATATGATACTGTTGTCTGTAAGTTCTGTAAATGTCGAGGTAAGCATTGGAACCACAGCCCGCAGTTCTTCTTCCGTTCCATACAGCAATATTTTCGGTTGAAGAGCTGAGAAAACTGACGCAATATCTTCCATGGCCTTAGATCGATGCACAAGTTTAGTATAAAATGTATCCTGACATTCTAACATTCTCAACAAATGCTCCTTTAAAACTGGGTCATATTTGGATATAAGTTTCACCAATTCCAAGAAATTGCCTCTATTTTCTGATGACAAGTCCTCTCTGTGGCCTCGAAAAGAAAGGTTTTGACGAGCAAGAAACAAAACAACGTCCAAAAGCCGTGTTAGAATATCGCGCCATTTCTTTTTTTCTGCACCCATTGACATTTGCAAATTGTTGTCGATTGTGTTTTGCATCTTTAAGCCCATTTCCAAAGTTTTCCAATTTTCTAATGCAGTTAGGTGGCGATCAGATGCCTCGTGCTCGAATACCTTAGGATTAAGCTTCCACCACAAATTGAACCCAGTGACGAAATATTGTGATTCATTGCAAGCAAATAACCGACAGCAAAAACAAAAACTGTTTGTTAGCTTGGAGTATACCATCCATTTCCGCAATACACTTTCACCATTTGGGAGGGTACTGTAAAACCAGCCCGTATTAAGATACCTACTCGTCCCCTTGGTTTTATCGCCTGACCTTTGAACTTCTGTTGTATTAAAAGGACCATCTTTATTTTGAAAATGAGTACTACCCTTTTTCACTAAATCAACTCTCAAATCGTCAGACAGCGGAATCGGCCAATTTGCAATAGGTTCGTTCGGGTACTTTTTTGCAAACGTAAATTTATTTAAAATTTGCTAAGAAACTGTGCAAATGCGACCACGTACTGAGAAAATTTAAAAAAATGAGAGAGAAATCCATTTCCCCTCTTTTCATTTTTTCGTAATTTTCTACTCGCCGAATTTCGACTTACTGAAAAATGAAAACTGCCAAATAAGTAACAGCTCAAAAGTTTGACAAGTAAAACTATTTATTTACGTCTTCAACGACGTCAGAACAAGTTATAACTGAATGTTCTCCTAGAACATATCAGCGCATTCAAATGGAAAGTTTAATAGGTATTTAGCTTGTAAAAAATGCAATTCCAATTTATTTTGTAGATGCTGCATTTTACGATTACGCCAAAATGACATTTTTTAAACTTTTTGTAAGAAAACCGATCAGGTAATTCTCTTGAAATTGAGAGAATTCTCTCTCGATTTTAGAGATTTGACATTTTTCATTTTTCTATGCTGAAAGTACACGAACGGACCTAATATCAGTATAAAAAGAACACTCTTTGCTTGTCGTTTGCTTTTCCAACTCACCAAAATCTTCTTTTTCCTGAACGCTAATATCATGCTCCTTATCCCGATCAAAACCTTCTTCATTTGCATCAAGGGTATGTAATTCGACTTCTTCTAATGAACTTGACGGGGTAGGCTTTTCTAATGAACTTGAGGGTTCAATTTCTGCACTAGATGTTGAAGCTGCTGGTGTCATATAACTACTTATAGATGTCTCCTGAACACGCTTTAGTTGACAAATTTTTTGCCTTCTTGATTTTCCGCTGCTGAAAACCACTTATTTTGGTTCGCTTCATGCTCTTGGGCGATAAATATTTTATTTCCATATTACTTATATTAAGAGTAACGAAATTCATGCGCACATATATATAGGTAGGTATTTGGGAAACAAATTTATTGTTTTATTTGTGTTTTTATTTTTTGTAGTGTGCAGAGTTATTTTTCTGTTACTGATGGCACCCCCTATTAGTCTGCCACCCGGGGCGGACCGCCCCCACCGCCCCCCCCCTTAGTCCGCCACTGCCTCAATGTCTGGTCCCACGCTACTAGGTTTTGTTGCAACTTAGCTTATCTTAACAGGCAAAAGGTTCATTCGCTAGGCGGTTTCGTTTCGAACGCAATCAATATAAATTGATCGCATGATAAATCGCACAAAGTCTATACACGTATACAGAAAAAGAGAAAATTAGCAAAATAACAAGTAACGAATAGTTACTCTCTTGGCTCGAAACAGCTCAGAAAATTTCAACGGACAAGTACTGACAAATATGACAAATTCAAAAAGGGTGACAAGAAACAAATTGAAAATGGGGACGTTCGGATTCGTAGTTTAGTAAGTCTGACAGCTGTCTGACTAGATGCGTCTCAGTTTTTATTGGCCCAGAGTGTTCCCGTGAATAGTTTTTGCAGTTGACGTTTATGGAGGGGAAGCCGACCAATCTAGTCAAGAAAATCCTGCCTGCGTAGGGTAAGGCGAGGAGGGTTTGACAAAAAAACGATGATACGTCATTTTGAACCAAAATTTAGCACACCGTTAAAAATGTCGGGGTATGAAACTTTCCTTATATACTTGACTTTTAAATAGTGTATATTACAATTGTGTAATCTAAAGGGTTCTCATGATGTGGAGCGAAAAAGAAATATAGTAAAAGTGTAAAATCCTCCCACTTTATAGGAGGATTTGACATTGCCTTAGGAGGTTTTGACAATAGGTAGGAGCATTTGCCAGCGTACGAACTTTCATTTAAAAAGGTAACACAAACATCATTTTGTTTTGAAAAAAATTATCAAAATATACAGAATAGTTTATAAATTAAGTTGTAATCATTTATTATAAATTAAACTTCAAAAATAAATATTAATTCAGCGAACATCAAGATTAGAAAAATCTACGTTAAATTTAAGTTTCTCCTTGGATCTGGAGGTTCGAGGCATTTGCACAGGGCTTAGAAGTTTTGCACTAAGTCCGTTGAAAGTGCAAGCCTAACGTCTTCCACTAAAAACTCATAAAAAATATTTGATTTATTTTGTCTCCTAAAATATTTGGTTGTATGCGGTAAATTGTCAAATCCTCCGTACTCTAAGTTGTTAAATCCTCCTTTGATCGCACTTTAACTTTATATTTCAACTTATCAAAATTGTGCAGTATTTTCAATAAACACTGTTGCTATGTTTAATAAGTATGTTTTTATAGTCACAATCACTAAAGTTACAAAAAAAAATATTGGTATTTACACGTGGTTTCCCAACAAAGAAAATATACAAAATTACCAAAAAAGTCGACCAAAATCAAAAAAAAACGTGCGTTGGACTGTAAGGCGGAGATACAATCGACCTTTTCATTTGTGTAACTCATAACATAGCAGGCAATGCAAATTCGGATTTTGGCTCTCTTTCGCGTTATGTGTGACTTTATATATAATTGAAAATGACAAAGCCTCCTTTCGTCAAATCCTCCTCGCTCTACCCTACTCAGTTGACATTTCGAAGAGTCAAATTTAAAATAAACAGAGTGGCCGTAGCAGAATTCTGAGGAGTCGAAAAAAGGCGCGAAGAGAGAAAAAGGTGTGGTTTCTAAGGCCACTCTGGTAATTTAGAATTTTCACATGATATTTAACAATCATTAGTTCGCATAACACTATAATAATGTAGTGATTGTCAGCCGTGTTACATTTTAAATGTACCTACTTTTTTGAAAATAGCAATTTATTAAAAATCTATGAAGGGGCTTTTCCAAATAAAAAATCGCAAATTCAAACAAAGGTAACGCTGGCCGCGAGAATACAAAAACAATTCAACTTGCTTAGTCAACGCGTTCGGATTCATAGTCACGACCAATCTAGTTGACGTTTTACATAAACTAGGTATCCGAACGTCCCCAATCTGTCTTAAAATTCAATTGCAAAATAAAACATGTGTGAAAATAAAAAACAAATCGGTGGTGGTCGAATATTTTCCTAGAACGTTTCATATGTTGCAAACGATATGTTATCTATGTATATAATTGTGACTAGCAGACCCGGCGAAAAAAACTCAAGAGTGATAATAAGACACATAGTTCAAATTTCAATGTGATTTATTGGAATGGAATCGAAATCAGTAGAGAGCGATATGATAAACAATGTTCTTCGATTTGTTTTCCGGCGTAAAAACAAACAATGAATAGGTACGGTTTACCAACACGCGAAGAGGCAACGAACAGCTTACCGTGCCAAAAACAGAGAAATTTGAGATTAGTCCAGCAGACTTCCAACACCAATCGAACGGGGAACTGAATTCGCTTGAATTGAAATGGAAGATCAGTTGGAATAATTGGAATTCGTGGGATAATTTCTTTCAATTTGCCCTTGATTATCGTCACTTGAATCAATTATTCATCAATCGAGATTTTTATAATTTTATGTGCAATACCGGGGAACACTATGGTGATGAGTCTCTCCTTCGATGATTTGAACTCGCAAAAATTTGCCGGGAACAACATAAATCCAGTCGAAACATCAACAGGAATTTGGTTATTGCCAAGCGCCAGCAGTTGTCTCGAGAATTCAGCAGCCGATGGGTTCCGCAATGTAACTCTGAAGTTGGTGGTCGTTTTTAACTTCTTTGACATTCCACAAAGGCGACAATTTCAGGGACGCATTTAGTTTATCGGTAGCAGTAGATTTCAAGATGACAAGAAGCGTTTGACGAAAATCTCCGGAGAGTAATTTGTCTCGAATCACCTCGTAGATTCTTCATCGTTCGGTCAACTGCTTCCGAAGCTCGTTTATGCGCCATTGTGCATTCATCCCGAATTCTTGGTCATTGTGCACGTTGGCTTGTCAACCGTGGCACCTTCAAAGCGAAATGTGCAGTTCGACCGCCTTCCGACAATGTGCCAGCAATGCCAGAGCCCAGAGGACAGCCAACGCAATCTGAGTGGCTCGAAGTAGCTCGAAGTCTATGCACGTATTAGGGTATTTTCTGAGGTCTCTGAGAGAGTATCGCTCAATTTTTTATGTTTGACAGATTGTTAGATAGTGTTTGTCTCGGGAAAGTATGCGAATAGACCTTATTATACGTTTGCTTTTGACTCACTTTTTACCATATGGTCTTGGTCATTGCAATTGTATTTGCGCTGCCTGGTATTATGCTGAATTGACTCAGCCCAGTATATACGTAGCTAAATAGGCTACGCTTTGCGCAAGTATAAAAAACGTCTGTGAAAAATCTGTTGTTTTTCGTTCGCACGAGTTCGTTTTAAAAGTTAAAAGCAGAAAACAAAAAAAGTGAATGAAGTATAGCTTTCCATTTTTTTTTTTGGCTTTCGCACAGATGAATATATTTTAAGTTATTTGAAGCCATACTTTCCGTGCAAACGTAACGAATAAACGTTTCCTTTCTGCATAAAGGGTTTCGAAATTATTCAAATTGCAAAGTCTTTGCCTTTTAAAGTTTATGCAACGTGTAATAGCCATGAGGTTTTTTATATATGAAGCCCGCAAAACGTATAGTAGGTTTTAAAAAAGATAAGTACCTACACAATTCCACTATGTGGAGATAAAATCAGATTTGTAAAGCTCTCTCGCCAAAACTACAAGCCCTGCAGAGCCAGGACCCAGGACATATTTAACTGTTTTTCTTAAACGAAAACATAATTCCTATATATATCTCTAGCGCCCTGTATGCTATGCCAACAAAAAAACAGCAAAAAATACCCCTTCATGAAAACCACTCAGTGTTAAGAAAATATCACTGATAGCTAACTCAAAAGAAACAAAATCCAATTATCGCCCAGCCATGCCCCAGAGGAAATCACATTCAAATGTCGTAACTAATAACTTTCCTTTCAGTGGCACAATCCAATTTCAATCGGAGACGCAATAATATTATGTATCAACTCTGTGTTTCAGAATATCTAATTACATCTCATCCCTATAGAGTAGGTAGCTACACATATCGGATGGAAACACATGAGCTACATCCCGATCTCGTATCGGACATCTTTTTATCCTGCAGCAATTTTAATTGACTTTTAATTATTCCACCAATTTTATTTTCACTACAGATACAGAGTACCCCCATATACACATATACAGCTTTGGTGTAGCTGTAGCCTGTAGGTGCTTGAAAGAGAAGACGTTTCCAGCGAAACCGGAAACTGTTCAATTTTAAAATTCAATTCCGATAAAACTCATGACATCCTTTCGCATGCCGGTTGCGCCCTTTCAATGATTTTACTTTCCCTGAGTTAATTCCCGGCATGGAGTAGCTATGCGATTGATATACCATATTTTCAGAGTAGGTACCTTAGCACCCAATATACAAAGAAAACGTAAGGATTCATTAAAATCACCCCAAAGCGATCTGCAAGTTCGAACTCAAACGTGGAACGGTCTGAAATAAAAACAAAAAAAAAAGCTGATGGAACTCGGAATTGTTGTTGAGCCAAACAGAGATGGGGTTGACCCGGGGGAATATTTGATTGGGATGATAAGAAAAGCGGTTGGGATTGCCACCTTACCCATTTGTTTCACCTATATCTGCTGTATATTATGTGGGTGTGCGAGAAGAGACACAAAAAAGGATGAAACTTTGCGATTACTCCTTTTTTTGTACAGTTTATAGACATATAGTCTTTTTTCTAATGCATGTAGGGAGGTGCTCTCATCCACTAGCATTCAAATGAGATAAACGAGTTTTTCCTTCGTTTAATTTTAAAGGATATTTCGATTGGGTTTACTTTGGTTTTTTTAGGTACCCGCAGTAAACACGGTTTGGTACTCGCGTGGTAGTGGAGCAATTTGCATGTGCGGGCGGAATAGGTGCCCGCCCATGTCAGGGGGGCTGTGGTTGTTTGGTTTTTTCCCAGGGTTTGTCCTCGAAAAGTTTTAAAATTAAATTAAAGGCTTCCATGTACACCGAACCCCAGATCACATTTTGTGTCTATTTTTTTATCAATAAATTCAAATGGAAATCATCGAGGTATCCGCCTGTTTCGGGCGAATATACTCGAGGAAATTGTTTCGTTGTATATGTTTACATGGTGGCCCAGTACAATTCTGTCAGAATTAAGCCATTTATTGTCAACTTTTAGTAGCGTATGTCAATACTATAGAAATGAGATCAAACAAGGTAGACAAACTTTACAAATTGCCTCTTCAATAATACAGTTATTAATGAAATTGTATCCCAGGGGAATCGTGAGTAAGTCTATTTCCACTGGCTTGACGATTTTTCAAGTTGAAATTACAAAGCTACTTTCTGGGTTTTCGTTGTTGAAACTTTTCACAGGTGATTTTTTTTTTTTTTTTTGTTCTAATAGACCCTACGTGTAAAACTGAGAATAACGAATGAACGATAATTTGATTGTTCATTTGTGGATACTGTTGATTTATCAATTATTGACCGGCTGACCTTCCGTCATATGTAAATGTTTCATGGACTGCATTTTAGATTATTCATGAGTGGTGGTTGTTAATAATGTTCGTGGTGGACGTTATAGGTTCGCATTGTTCGAGAGAAGTTAGTTGTTTAATGTTTTTGAATGAAGGCGTGGGCGGGCATGATATTTTAATAATATTGCCACTCTGTTAGGAAGTCATAGGTACGTCCTATGCCAGGACATAATATCAACTCGCAATGACTAACGAAACGAGCCCCATTTAGATTTGTAACAAACATTCGAACGTCGAAAATTGTGGAATAGGTTTTTTTAACTTTCTCCATTACGTAGTAAGAGAAAGATATTGTTTTCGTACAAAATTTACTCGAGATTTTAATCAATTCTGATATTACGATGATAGAGGAACTCAAAAAAGTGGGTCGCAAAATTCTGTCCGATCTGTCCTTAGACATGCCTACAGCCTAAACGGCTTCCCGGATTACGTTCAAAACTCGGATTTGGAGTTTTTGGGCTTAGAGTTCGGGAGGTGTTTTTTTTGCAAGATAACATCAATATTAATGGTACTTCCCATATTAAATTTCGTACCAGTTTGATTTGATCGAAAACGGCTATAACGATTTCATCCAAAATTGATATTTAAGCTTAAGTAGGTGAGGTTACCATGATTGCGTACCCAGTTTTTGGCTAAAAATTCGAACAACGGTAGGGGAAGGTCGTGTACCTTGGTCCGAGTGCCAATTTTCAGAAAAGTACAAACCACACAAGAACCGGTTCTTCTGTGAAATGTTACTCTTCTGTTCATTTCTCTTCTCAGTTTCTTTTTGAACTTATACAGCTGTACTAGTCCGCAAAAAAAAAAAAAAATAAACATAGTTTTCAGTGAAAAAAGTATTTTTTGTATATATTTTCTGAAGTTGTGTAGTGCTTAATTTTATGTCTATTTTCCGATACTTTTATCGATTTCGGTAAGTATATTGATTACCTATCTTTTGGTAGGAACAAATTGTTGTACAAATGTGCTTTAAATACTACGTCAAAATTATTATTTTTTGGTTAAAGTGGTCCTTGTGTACCTTGGACCTATCATAGCGCTTGTACCTTGGTCCGGTCAAAGTTACACGTTATTAGATTTTTTTAAACAAAATTGTTTTTTTTTATGTCTCAGGACAATATTCCAAGACGCAAATTCGGTAAATAATATAAAAGTCCTTTGTTAGGCATTTTTTTTCGTTAACAAGAGTATTTTTTATTTAAAACTATTATTTGAAATAAAACCGTTTGAGCCTAGCATCTAAAACATAAGTTTTCTTTGGAATGGTAAGCAATATCCTTTTGGTAGTTTCGCATTATCATAGATAAGACTAAGATAAGGTAATAACTAAAAAAACAATTAAAAACTAATGAAAAAACGTTACCTAAAATATCGGCAAAAAACTGAAATCCGGACCAATTTACATGACCTTCCCCTACTTTTGAAATTTCGACATATCTCGAAAACGGTCTATACGATTGTAACAAAAACTAGTTTCTGGGGTAATGTGGTCATTTATAACTTAACAGCAAGATCAATTTTTCTTTATATTATCGTACAATGGATTTTTGAAAAAAGGATTTTTTTTTTAAATTTAGTTTTTTTGAGTTTACCGGAAACGGCGATAACGAATTTGACCAAAATGCAAACTTAGAGTCAAAGAGCTGTTTTCAGAAATATTGTGTCCTCAATTTTCGATTTGCTGAAGACTCTGAAAGACAGTCAGACTCGCACTAAAGGAGAAAGTTTCGTGCGACCCAGTCGTGCACTTTATTTTCGATTGCTTTTCGATCACAAGCGAAAGCGAGACTTAGAGTCGGCCGGTCAGTCCACAGTTGATTAAATCAGTGATAACCAATGAGTGTTAACTTTGTTTTTGAAGCAATTTTTGGAAGACAAAACCGAAATAAAGCCAAAATCAATAAAACCAATAAAAAATTTTACAAATTAAAATTAGTTTATCTCTCAATATTTCCTCTAAGCGTGTGCTTTTTCTCAATTTATGAGAGCTGTCATCGTCTAAAAATGTTGAAAATAATCCTTATGCATCCTTTGCATCCATTTTTTTTTGGGAACCTGTATCCTCTCCTTCAATTGACTGGTGTGTAGTGTATTCTATATCATGTGTGTCAGTTGAAAACGTCAACGAATCCGATCTGAACGATTTTATTAGTTCACTCCATCTTGAGTTATGTATTCGTTAATTCTATTATTTATATTTTCCCCTTTGTTTGCACAAAATTATACAAACATTTTTGTGTAGCAGATACGTTAAAATGAATACCTACGTAATCCTTAAAAAATCTTGAACAAACGAAATTACAGAAAATCATTGGTTAAATCTCATTACCCTCTCTTAATCGGCTGGTTATCGATTTCTCTGGTTAACTAACCAAACCACTGATTCTCCGGTTAAAATTTTGCCGAACAAACACATTCGCTGGCTTCCAGCTGGAATAACCAATGACTAAATATAACCAAGATTGAACAAAACCGGATCTTATTTATTATTGCTATAGCTCAGAACAAAAAATTTCAAATTATGGGGTTTCAGTTTTAAGGCACGAGTTTCGAGACAAATCCACAAATTTTCTGGGCGTCAAGGTTAAAACTTTGTTGTTTATAAATTAACACAAAGAATTTAGAGCTACAGAACTAAGGGCCGCCGATTGAGTTTAATTTGAGGGGGTTTGCTAAAACTTGGAACAGGGCCTTAGTTTCTTAACGTTATAAATTATTTAAAACTATCGAAAACTGTTACAGATCGGAATAATGTCCTCTGAAATCACTCCCAGTGCTATCCAAAGTGTTTCCGATTAGGAGGGGCGGTAGCTCCCATACAACAAATTTTGTTAAAAAAAAAACTGAATAGGGTACGTAACATATGGCAGCTTTACCTCTAAGATTTTGTTAATGGACGTTTATAGTCGTTGTTATCAACTAAATTTGTACTGTACTATTATAAAAATGGGTATGATCAATATGTCGAAGATGAATAATATGTTTCAAATATTGCAAGAAATAAACGGACTGAACTGTGAACAAGGAAGTATAAAGACGTGTCCTATTGTGAACTCTTCAGTCCTTTTGAATAATACCTGCTTTAAGGCAAGAAATACCAGGCACATCGCAAAAGAGCGAGATTGAAAACGGAGGGTGTTTCGTGTCGCCGTTCATAGAGCAAAAAAAAAAATAGACTGAAAATTGTTTTTTAAAACTATACAAACTTGTCTTTCGCCGATATTCAAAACAGTCTTAGATTTCTCTGGCATATTATAGAGCTTCGGATGCTTGCGCCTTTCGTGTTTGTAAAAGATCTGGCATAGTTCTTAAAATGTTAGAAACACACAATTGTTTGGAACGATTTCATTGAGACTCACACACAGCCTCCAGAAGACCTTTGATGAGCAATTTTTCTTTTGTCGCAGAGCTGTTGTAAACAATTCGTAAGGTTCATGCGATAGGTACCTTGGCAGGTACTTCTTTAATCACTTAGAGGAAGTTGGTTCCCCAAACAATATTGAGACCATTAGTAAATTCTGTAGCGAAATTGATTGTTTCGGCGATTTGGTTTAGGTTTTTAACCGTAACGGTTCCCTGGGGATGGCGATGGGCCCGCTATGGTGCCTGGTCTTTTGTGACGATCTCACAACCCCATTCAACGTACCCTAACCTAACCTTCACACGGCTTGTTTTATTAAACGTCAACATCGGGACATCTTTATTGAAAAGCTCTTTAAAAACTGTGTAGCAAAAATATACCGAAACTACAAAATTGATTAGTAAGTCCCTCTTAATCTCTAACTGCGCATGGAGACCATACCGACTGACGACAGCCGAAAAATATGGAAGACCAACGTATTTTGAACAAAATCACATAGAAGGGCCCTTATATCAATGGCCATGGGGTTCCGAATAGCCCTCTACAATTCGTGGTGTATACTGGCTGGCATGGTGTGATTTGACCGGTTTGCAATAGCAACCTAGAAATGGTACGTAGACAATGTCAGTATATTTTGCTCTGATATTGAACAAAGAAACAATCGCACAGAAATTTCGTCCCTAGTCACCTCAAGTGCGCACCTGAAACTGTTGCCACATACGAGTATCTATCCCATCCGAAGAATCACTGAAACGCACATATTTGTCATAAATACAACTCACCAATAGCCTCCTGTAGAGCAGCTTAATCTCATCCAAATTCGGTATCGACTCGATTGTCCACGTCAGATTGTAATGGTCCAGTGCTCCGCTCAGTGCTGGTGATATAAAATCCGCCGGTCCTGGCCGTCCCGACACCTCAATATACTTTTTCGTCCTTCCCAGGGCGTTATCGGCCACGCAACTGTAGTTGCCAAAGTCCGATTGCTGGAAATTCCGAATCACCAAACTATAACGATCATCACGCGGATGCATCGATCGACGATCGGTGGGGTCTAATAGAAACGAGTTCTGATACCACAGCATCTGCAAAGGAAAAATCGTAAGTACATACAAATGAGATTTATTCAAAGCGAATGCCAGTCATCCTCTCATCATAATCATCCCCCCGCCCCCAGCTATAGACGGAGTATTTTGCTTTACAGCATAAAAAATAAAAGATAAGCATCCGCTGGGGCAATGGAAAGCACATAAGTAAAACATCGAAAAGTCATATTTGCTGCAGGATTACTGGGAATACACATTCCTTTTGTATATTTGCGAACCCTTTCCACCCCGCCATTAAAACTTCATTCAAACATCCTTTGAGGGCACCAGTACCACAACAGCTTTCACGTTGTTGCCTTTTTGATTTATTTTCTGGTTTTCTGCGAGAAGGATGAATAAATTTGGCATGGAGTGGAGCAAAATATGAAAGGGTTCACGTACATACACAACAAAGGGGGCCGCAAAAAAAAAAAAATAAAAAAATCATCATCATCATAAACCTACCTCGGAATTAACATCCCCATGGACAATGCAAACCAATTCAATATCATATCCTTCCGCTGCATGCACCCATGATTTTTCCACTGTGATTTCTGGTGGAGCTGCAAGTATAGAAAAGAAAGTAAACAGTTAGTATTGGTGAGTGTGTGCGTGTGTGAGCTGGCAAACATGATTCACTCTTGTCGAAAGGAAGGAATGCAATTTTATTATCTTCCTTTGCGCGCACAGGAAAAGTGCACACAGCCAAAGGGCGGTTTTCGGCAAAAGAAACATTTAAGGTGGCCTTACTTTCCCCCCAACCCACGAGTATTATATGAAATTTCAAATACCAAGCCAGTGCATAATATAATCTCTGGCTTGTGTCACTGGGTGAATGGTGATGGGGCGAAATCGCATTCATATAAAATGAAACGGAGTTGCCTGCTCTCACATATCCTGTTCTGGGGGATAATTCTTTGAGTCCAATTGATAGCAGAGCATCCATCGTTTTTTTCTTCATTTTCCCCATCCCTTAGCATTTCAGAATGACGACGACGACGCGAGAGTTAAATTCAATTTCGAAATAGTACTCCATCTCCGCGTGGTGCTAAGCCGTTCATATAGAGCTCTTAGCCCCCCCCGAAAGGATTCGCCTGATAAGAACCAATGCTATTGTGTTGCGCGCTCCACACTATGGGTGGGATGGAGAACATTATTCAAATTGAATTTTGCTCAAATCTTTGCACCTTTCTTCTTATTTTTGTTTTGTATGTTGCAATTGTTCTTTGGACGAGCCTTTCCATTTTTGGGCGGGCGTTTGATTCGAATGCGAATCCACCGACAGAGGAGGGGAGTCTTCCCTTTTTTGTAGCTTGTTGCTAAAGAGGTAAAAGAAAACCAATTATCTGAAGAACTGAAAGACTTGAGTATGCGTCTGTTGTTCGGCACACTCGGACGAGTCGGAGGAGTCGGAGGAGTCGGAGAGACTTGTGAGACGTTTTAATAATGAAAAGCTGGATAAACTCTGAATGGCATCAGACTGTCTGATCCCATTAAGTCTGCTTTTGTATTCACATTCCAACAAAATTTAGCTCAAAGTGTCTATTCAAGGATGTTTATATCGTGCAAGATGTTCATCTTTAAAATGCTTATTAATGTTCGTCTGATTTTGATACGATTCACTTCATCCCTATTAAGCGACTCTCCACCTCAGATAATAGACAAGTGATTTAAAATTTACTAGACATTGGGAGCAAGGGCTTTTATAAAGGCCGCAGGTTTTGTGCAAAACCAAGTGTATGTTGATGTTGAGTACGGACATTTGGGAGTGAACTGGACTGATTTAACTTGTCTCATAAACTGAGCGGGGAAGACACTTAAAGCTTAGAGGCCGGAATGCCAGACTTCAGCAGCTGGTTATCCCTCGTTTAAAGCCAAAAAAAATCTGTTTTATCCCTTGCCAACATTTAAAAAAAATCCACATTTATCCCACGAAATATTAAATTTAAAAAAATTCGATCGTAGGTTGACTAATTTTTTTATTCTTAATGAAACTAGCTAGGAACAACAATTTACCAAAGAGTAAACTCCTTTTTTTTGTACTATGAGGTTTGAAAAATCCCTTTCACCTTTTAGCTTATTTTAAGTGAGAAAATCACGCAAAAAGGGATAAATCACCCGATCTGGAATCACTACTTTGTCGAGTCAGGTATAACTCGCTTAGGTATAACTTGCTAAAATTATTAAAGTCCCAGGCCATAGAATCCGTTTCATTTGTCGCGTCGACGGATTGCCGTATTCAACGGAACGAGCTGTCCTAACTCCTAATGATTACTTTTTGGTACTGGAAAATTTTGGGATTCAAAAATCTTGCTAAAAGGCAATTAAATTAAGCTCTTTTTATGTACATTCATGTGTTGATTATCATGGTGAAATATAGATACATATTTTGATGAAATAAAGAAATCTTTTTCTTTTTTTCCCACGAAGGAAATCGAAATTCCAAAAAAAGGAAGAAATCCTACGATATAAGAACACTGGTGACAGCCGATGACAGTTTCTCTCACGGTCTCAATATTTCCACCAATGAAAAGGACTACTCTCACGCTTTTCCAATGGGTGCGACGGACAGAAAAGTATGGGCTGGGCGGTTAAGAGTGACAAGATATAGAATCACTAACAATAAATATGACAGCTGCAGTTTTCTTAGCTATATAGTCAGTGGCATCTGTGGTACTTTCACACATTCGAAGCTAGGTCGGTAATTGCCAAATGTACAAGTTGGCGTGCGATATCTGGTGACAAAGAAAATAACCCTATCAGACATACACGAATCTGTCATCGGTAAGCGGTACGTGTATTTTTGTAAAAGTTATTTATTTATGTCATAAATGACGAACTATTTTCGTTGATATAAATGCCTTTTCGGTCTAAAATTCAAGTAGGTATTGTTTATGAAAAATAAAATAAAATAGGTTTGAATCGTTTAAAAACGGAATGAAAAATTTGTGTTGGTTTCGTGTAAGCAATTTTCTTTTTTGGATTATACGTTTTTTTTTAACTGTTTAAAGTTCTTTAAATTGATGTTAATATTCTATTTATTGTGCAGCATTATTCCAAATACCAATGGCTGATCCAACAACCGAGAGTTAGCTCATACCATATGATAATTTTGGAAGGTTTCTGCTTGGAAATGCTCCTTTGACCAAACGCGTGCACCGTGCAGTATTTTTTTTAAAGGAATCGAAAATTTAAAACTTCTTTTGAAATTTTGTTCATGGTTCTACCATTTTGTCTATATGAGTTGCACTGCGGTACACCACAATGAGACCCTCTATCCAACACTTTTTCTTTATTTTCCACTACTGTGAACTATTTAAAAATTTGTTTGTACGTTTTTAATGAACAAATGTATTTATTTTGCACAACGTTTAAATATTTAATCCCACTTAGCTTCTTTTACGTATATTTTTCCGCTGATCCTTAAAACTTGTATGTATAGAAGGGTTCAAATTATAGCCGCTAGGGTACACCCTCCATTTCTCAATAGTCGACTATTTAAGAAAAGGGCATACTGTCATTGAACAACATTGGTCTTGGTAACAAAAAGGCACAACATATAGTGATACTTCGGAGTGAAAGCGGAGGTTACATCTGCCATCATCAATAAATCACCCTTGAAGTCGCATTTTATAAGTAGTAAGCTATGCAAACTCCATGATGAGAGGCCTACTGAACAAAGCTTAATAGTTCAATTATTAATTAACATAAAAAAAATAAACACACGGAAAATCCATACCAGTTATGTATTTACATTTCTAATATTGGATACTTCCAAAATTGTCTAGAAAGTCATCGACATTTGCTATTTTTATTTTGGGTTGGCCAACACCGCGGTTGGAACTTTGATTGTGTCAAAAATTGAAAATAAAAATTACCAACTACAGCTAAAAATTTAAGTCCACAATTTTGAGTTTTCCAGTCATCTGTACATTCAGTGATCGTGCGTACGTATAGTAACTGCGTTCAATTAAACACACTAATTCACCATTTACATCAGACGAAAAGAAAATCGCTTTAGGTTGCGTTCAAATTAAAGTTGAGTTTCTTTTATTATTTCCTGAAAAATAATGACCAAATTTGATCACAAATGACCAATGTGGCAACCGTGGTCAACACCCGTATATACCAAATGAACGTCAGATCGGCGGAGGACATTGCCGCAGAACTGGAGAACCCGAGGCAGTCAATTCCTCGCCATGCACAAGAAATCGCAGCGAATTTTGCGTCGGGACTGGGCCCAACGACGTTCAATACCCAATTGACTTGCTGATTACAGACTTCCTAAATTGAATGATAGAGAAGATGCCACGATGGACAATAGACATTCTGCATGAACGGTTTGAGGATTTGGTTACCCTGAGCAGGTAACCTTTTCCACCATCATCAAATTATGTAAGTTGAAAGAATTCAAAAAAATGTTTACATCTCGGCAACAGTGCCATCTGTCGGGTACAAAACTCACCTAACTTTCAAAGTTGCGACCAACCATACACACACACCCACAAAATTTCTTTGAAATCGGTTATGAGGTTTAGAAGTCGAGAGTAGCGGCGAAGTGATGGCGACAGGCCAATTTCCGTCACGTCGTAACAACGTCATGACAAGGTACGTCATTCGAGTCGAAGGCACGCAAATAGATGTTTCACATCAAAAAGGGTCTGGGAAAGTATTTCACCCACAGAAATACGTGAAAATTTATCTTGAAGAAGGCACTGTTGTTGAGAGTCATTGGATTTACCTTGTGTACGACCAAACCTCTTAAATGTAGGACAACAGTCATATCGGAGCACATTTAATTCATTTGTTTAAGCTCGAAAGGTGGTTGTTATCGGTGGAATTGTTCATATATATGTATGTATAAAGTAGCCCACTCAAAAGTTTATCTACCGCAGAACCGCCGGGACTGATGGGTTGGGCAGTAGCACTAGTTATGTCAGACTTTACCAAGGAGGTGGTTATTATCTGACGACATCGGTATTATCTATTAGGCAGACGTCCTCCTACACAGAATAGCAAGCCCTTCCTGTTTTATCCTTTAAGTTCCTTAAAATCATTTTCCGCCAATAAGAGTCTATTTTCGAATACAACGAATGGACCAGTTTTCCCGGCACATTACGCGACTTTAACTATAACTGGTTATGGTAGTGTTCTGTTCTATAGAGGAAACCATAACCAAGTAATAATAGTGCCCTAATTTAAAAGGTGCAACAAATGTCTTCATGTTCGTGTCTGTAAATTATTTCAAAATGGGGAACCACCAAAGACCTCATTGGAAGGCACACAACTTACTCTCCCACGTAAAAAACCATTCTTACACTTAAAGCTTATAAGACTATATCATGGGAAAACGTGTATAAAAAGACATGCACATAAATGTCCCAATTCTTGTCCGTGCGTCCTCGTCACATCCACCCCGCTTATCACATTTGTGTTCAACATTTTTCTTCTCTCTGAAACGCCTCGGCGTTTATATTTTATTTTTATATTTCACTACAATCTCCGCACAACTTCTCGAAATTTCATTTTATTGCTGCAGGCAAAATTAGCTTCCTCCTTCCCACACAAAATACATGTATCCCGATCGATATACAAGGACATTAACCGCAATGAAAATGAAATGCCTGCAACTATCATCAAAATGACGGGGGCCAGCAAAATAGGCAGCAGTCGTATATTTCAATTTCGTTCCGAGCAGATGTATCCACTTCAGAACGAGTAAAACTTTGTCCTGCCTCGTAGGCAAAGCATCAATAAAATACTTAAAGGTTAAGGACGAGCACCACCAAGAAGAGGAAATAAGAATACGCAAGTAAAAGAATTCAACTTGATTGCTTGATGCCTGCCTACGAAAAACTTCGCAAAGAGGGAAATTCTAATAAAAAAAAAATCCTCTCCTTATTGGAAATTGGCTGTAATTATGAGAAATTGCCCAGTTGAGATAAAAGTCACACAGCGAGATGGAATCGAGAAACCTCATCAAAATACCAAACCGCTGAGTGGCTGCTTTATGATCCATCCGAAAAAGTGGGAGTGTTCGAGTATCTCTGACTATCATCCATTAAATGCAGGAAATCAACGAAAAAAGAAGAAACTCACTTCTAATTGCTGAAGGCGGATATCGAGAGGTTATGGTTTCTGATCCACTCCCACTCCCGCACCACATCGTGTATCTACACTTCAATTGCAATTCATAGCGCAATAATAAAAATAAAATTCATATGCTTGGTGAACTCAAATGCCATGGCAACTGTTTAAGCAAGGAGACGATGATAATAGGTTATAGGATGCCTTCAGAAAAAAAAGCGCTCATTCCTGGTAGATGACGACCAAAAAATCAGATGATTATGCTGATGATGATTAGCATTGATGGAGAGAGAGAGAGCAGCAGCCGCCACCACCGAGTTTGGCATTATTTTATTGAAATATCATCATTCATCATGCGACGCTTGCGACGGGAAAGGATCCGACGCTAAAGCCCTCATAAATTCATTTTAAATGCAAATTTGTATTTGAATATCTCTACGAGAGTAGATCTAGATATACTAGTACTCGTGGTCGTGTCTATATCGTTGTTCTTTCGCTAGCATCAGTTCGGCATATCGAATCATCTGTGAATGCTGATGAAGGAGAAAATCTTAGCTCTGCCTGATGGATGGGTGCTGGCGGTGAGGTGGGAGTCCAATGTTCTATTGAAACGAGTTTAAACCTGTGGGAAGTATCGATTGCGGTTAACTGATGAGCTGTGTGTGTATATACCTTCGTCAAAGAGGATATATATTTGGGCCACAAAGACGTCGATTTTGCTCCCCCTATTTGTGTATGTTTATGAGATACTTTTGGAGTTACTGACATGAACGGGAACGTACACTCAAATATCCGTGAACTTGTTAGGATGATTGACGGCGAATGCTTGAAGGCGTTGTGTGGGTGCGCAGTCTAAAAATTCGAAACTATATGGAGATTCATGGCTTCGCGAAGCCTCACTTAATTGTGCTTGGGTTACATTCAGACGGGATGAACGTCATCCAATAAGCTCATGTATAGTTGGTTTTATTTTTGGCAAGTTTTTGTTTGCTCACATCAGTTGTGAATTTTGCTGGCATTTTTTGTTTTCCCAAAAACCAAACTTCACTTTTACTTATTTTACACTTTCGTTTACCATTGAAAAAAAAAAAAGACTTTGAAGAAGGTCCAATTTGGATTTGCATGAAACTGATTTTGGAAAACACCAGACACAGAATATGAACTTGTTGGTTCGGTGCTTTGTTTGCTTTGTATACAAAGAGCCATCAGTCTGCAGAAGGCTTATGTGTTCGAAAGGGGATATATTGACAGTGACTAATAGTTTGTGCATTTTGGTTACCCACTTCTAGGAGCCCAACTGATAATCTTTCCCAATATTTATGGTACACTATTTTAGAAGATAGGGGTGCGGTGAGAGGTGGCAGTGGTTAGAGTCATCATCCTTAAACTGTAAATTCCTCTAATCGCTATCGAAATCCACTTGAAGGAGGATGGAAGAATCGGAAACAAATACATATGGTAGAGGTCAGACACCAAATCCTGAGACTAGTTCAAGAAAGAGACAAAAACAATAGTGGGCCTTTTGGGACCGCAACTACCCGTCGGTCGGGACATTCATCAACAACAAATGCGGAGATGATATTAATCAGGCTGATGATGGCAAGATGGCGTTCCATCTCTAAGTCAATGTGGCCATTAAGAGCAGCAAAACCCTCTACAGTCTATGAAATGCCACTGATGGAATGAGACCACAAGATGAAGGAGGGTATATATCAAAATAACGCTTCGCAGGCATCTCCGTGAATGAAGATGTCTTTGGACTCACAAGAAAGTCTGGAAGGAACAATGAAACAGCGAAAGGAGTTGTTAGAAAATTAGAAGTGAATGCCTATCAGACCTAATGACAGCAGCTATAGTTTATAACTCAGGAGTCCAACTTAGTCCATATGGGGTTAGTCGGTTACCTCCAATAGATCTACTTTCTTACACCCAATGGTAAGCTATCAGAGGCTATAATGCGGTGGTATAGTCTAGTTCACTAGCCCTCTGTCGCCTTGAAGCTCTGCGATAGGTAACGAAATGACGCTGACTTGATCGGTTGAAAGATGAATATCGAATCAGTTTTGGGACGCCGCAGACAGCAATACTTAAGTTCAAAGAATGACAAATATGCCCTAATCGACAGCAGCAGCGGTTGGTCAAACGTTAGGGCAAAAGTAGACCAATTCAAAATAATGCTAAACGCGGAGGTCGGCCATGAGAACATTGTCTAAATGCCAAGTTACTCAGCAGAGTGAGGTCTGAAACCAAACTCGAAAATTTGTGGAGGGACCCACACGGCGACTGGCTGTTTCCAAAAAGTCTCTCATAAGGTAGCCGGTTTAAATATTGAATGTTCCAGCGAAATGGACATGGATTTATTTATTTATTTATTGATTCATTTCAATCAGATGAGTCTAACTACTGTTCTCGTTATAGATTACCTAATACAACAAAATCGACTTGGCAACGAATGAAAAGACAAAAGCCCATCTTCGCCCAATAAGCAAACAGTGATCGCCGAGGTATGAACAATTAAATCACTTGGCGAGGTCAATTATTAGCTAAATAAATATCTTATAGTGAGTGGTTGAAGATCAAATTTTGTATGAAGAGCGAGCGGAACAAGACAGTTCTAATATTTACAACAGTCTGAACGAAATGGTTCCATGCGAAATAGACAGTCCTACGTAAATAGTGACGTAGAATAAATGAAAAGTGTAGTAGGCGTCGTCACCGAACAACTGGTATCTACGAAGATTGCAGATTATAAAATGGACGCATCTATAAATAAAAACGGCTCTTATCTGATACCGACGAATTTTAGTTGGCGCAAGTTTGGAATGTACCCAGGGCGCTGTGTTACGCTTTAATTTCTGAACCCACGACTTTTACTTTTCTTGTACTGTAAAAACTAAAAAAAAACTAGAGAAAACCACGAAATTAAGCTCAGAGCCATTATATTCTACATTTCACGCATCTACTAATGCTTAGCATTTTAAGGTAAAATTGTCCAGAGGATGCAGCCACCAAGGAACCACCGATTATTGTTCCTGCTAAAGGGTGTTCAACGAGGACTAAATGTATTCATCGGCGGTAAATGGATCCGCATTGTAATATCCACTTAATACGGTTAAGAATTATTATCTAACTATTAATTAACTATTATACTTCATCGTATTTGTATCTTTACACTTCTGCCTATAATGGCTTTTATGGAATAACGCCTTGTTATTAACTTAATTTTTTGTAAAAGCTATGACTAATCTTAAAGACGTATGAAAGAAAATCTCATTCCTGGACTATAAATAGTGCTACACAGAACTTCAAACTCAACTTCACGATGAAACCTGACCCTAATGTTGTCGGCAAAAAAGAACAGCAGATTGACAAGGACAATGGCGCACGGAAAAAGAGCAAACGAATATAAGCCGAACGAGCCCTCTTACATTTTGGAAGCAGAGGAGAAAACGTTGTGAAGACGCCGTGGAAGTTTTGGGGGCGGTGAGAGTCTCGCCATTGGAAGCCTATTAATTTTTTTGGATGGTCGACAAGTTGTTGAAACGAGAACCTTGAGGATAGAACTGAAATTAGCTGGAAAAACTGCTTAACTACCTAAATCGCACAAGCAATCACTGGGCTCAATAACAAAAGTGGAACTACCAAACGAGAAGCTGCCTTGCAACGAACGCCATCGCTACTGCCAACCGATAAGAAGTCAAAACGACCTACCCTACAGATTGGACGCTTAGCAACGGCATCGACAACGAATGCATGAGGAAAGAACGATGGTTTGGTGAGATTTTCTTTCGGGTTTCTTTCATATAATATGTATATATAAAAAGTCTGCCTTTGTCATATAAACTTGGTCAAATCTATGGTTTCCTTTTTTTTCCTCGGAAGATCATTCCTTTTATAACGTTTCGAAAATATCAAATATTGAATTTACATGAATTAAAGCAAATTGAGTTACCATCAAATTGTCTTCTTTCATTCGAAAATCTGTCACCAATCTTTCTTGGCCCTACCCCACCTGAATGTCCGAAAGGTCATTTTTGTTATCGCGCACTGAGCGAGGTAACAACTGATAGATGCCTCATAAATATTGGTAAAAGTCTTACAGAGCCAAAGGTTTGTATGTTGCGTCGGTCTATTCCGGGTGGAACAAGGACTCAAACCATTGAAAGAAATTCTCCCGAAACTATGTAAAGGGTCTATCAGTAAGGGTTGGACAACTTCTTTTTCAAATAAAATGCTAACTACTTGAGTTGAGATATTTGAAGGAAAATATTATTGGCTTGAATTACTATTAAAACATTTATCGACTTCGTTCATATAACAACCGCTGGAACGTATACAGCGGTCGATACGTTGAACCCAATTTTCGAGCAGCTATTTCTTGTTCAATATTTTCTCTGAGCTCCTCTAACGTCGCCGCCGGTTTGTTGGCACAGGTATACTAATGATTTAATGTAGCCGCATAAAAAAGTCTAGAGGTGTTAAATCACACCTAGTAAGCAAGAACAGCTCACAAATATTTTTTATTTCAATATATCGTGGCTAGACCACTTGTCCAATACCGCAAGATCAGCGTCCTCAATGCTTTAAGTTACCTATTTAAAACAAAGACTTGGGCCTCGGATATTGCTCCCATAATCAAGTCGGCGCATTGGGGTTAATGTGTTGGACTACTAAGCGAGGGTACTCTGGGATGTTTGTCAGACATTCGCGAGAGGTGGCGCAGTGGAAAAAACCATGAGTTGGAATTTGGGTTTTTGCGGGATTCGAACCTGGGACCCCTGTCTTGAAAGAGCTTCTCAATTAGCCGTTTGGATTCGGCGTAAAATTGTAGATCCCAACGAATGGTTGCGAGAAGCTAGGCCTAGGGTCCTTACGGACCTGATGTGCCAACAATTTATTTATTTATTTTTTTAATCAAGCTCGGTGCAAAAATTGTCTGCAAGCATTTCGATGGGCTGTTGAAGCGTAAGTAAGTACGACTTCTTTGAACTATAATCACGAAATATATCAGCGAATTTGGCACCGTGGTCCTGCTATCTGACGTAATTTGAGTGTTTTTTTTACCATCGAAATTTCCATGAAACGGTAGATTTCTCACAACTGATAACCATTGTTCCCAGACTTCGAAGACTGTTTTGCTTTTTAACTTTCTCCATTACGTAGTAAGGGAAAGATATTGTTTTCGTACAAAATTTCGAACTCGAGATATTAATCAATTCTGATGTTACGATGATAGAGGAACTCAAAAAAGTGGGTCGCAAAATTCTGTCCGGTCTGTCCGTCTGTTCGCCCTTCCACGGATTTGGAGTTTTTGGGCCTACAGTTCGGGAGGTGTTTTTTTTTTTGCAAGGAAACCTTAAAATTAATGGTATTTACTTCTCATACAAAATGTTCGTACCAGTTTGATTTGATCGGAAACGGCTCTAACGATTTCAACCAAAATTTGTATTTAAGCTTAAGTCGGTGAGGTTACCATGACTGCGTACCCAGTTTTTGGCTAAAAATTCGAACTACAGTACTTTTGAAATTTTGACATACATATCTCGAAAACGGTCTAAACGATTGTAACAAAAATGAATTTCAAAGGTAGTGTGGTCATTTGTAACTTAATAGCAAATTCAGTTTTTTTTGTTTTTTTTTTTCAGTTTACGGGAAAACGGCGATAACGATTTCGACCAAAATGCAAACTTAGAGTCAAATGGTCAAAACTATTGTGTCCTCAATTTTCGATTTGCTGAAGACTCTGAAAGTCAGTCAGACTCGCACTAAACGAGAAAGTTTCGTGCGACCCATCAGTCGTGCACTTTATTTTTATCATCAAAGGCATTTTGTTTGCATGCGAAAAAATGAAAAAAAATTTAACCGTTTAAAATAAGAACATAAGATACAAAAAATATATCTATTATTTAATAATTTCCTTAGACGTATGGATACTACCAAAACGAGTGAATGCATTCGGATTACAAAAAATCTTATGTAGACGTTCGTCGGTCTGTTTTCCTCCATGTTTAATATGCACCGCTTTGGATTGAACGTTTGGACTTATTGTTGTTAGTGAAAAAGTGTTAACCAACGCGAGCACCCCGAATTTGTACAGCAGCTCACTGGAATGTGTTTATTCCACTTATGAGTTCGATAAGCAATTGAATATTGAACGCAGATGGTTGGGCTGTTGCATTTTACTTGGTGCCAACTCCACCTAGTTTCTAATAAAACTCTTCCTCTTTTTCAACTTATTTCTTAAAGTGTCAAACCCTAACGTTATAACAAAACGTTTAAAAAACAGACACCACCCAACTTAAAGCACACATTTTAACTACATTGCTAAAACTGTGACCACAAGTTGACCTTCGTTCTGAAAATACGAAATCATCTCACTAATGGATTGACAACGTTGCTTGAAAATAAAAATTACCGTCTCGACTGTAAGGCAATCGTAATTTAAAATTGTGTACATCCCTGTGGCTTACGACAAGAATCGCCCATACCCGTTCTACCCAGACCCACCACAATGACTTTTCTTCACAAAATCTAACAGTGCTTGATGCAGGTCTTATAATCAAATGAAGCAGAAGAAGCAGGTTTTTTTTCTGTTCTTCCTTTTTTGCGCTTGGTAGCCTCTTTTGAACTCAATCAGAAAAAGAAAGCGTTTTCGACGAGCGAGGGTGAAATCCATTTCAGGAGGTTTTTATGATTTTCGCTGGTTTATTGCCCCACTATATATATGTGTGCGCTCTAGGAGGTTGGGGAGTGTGGGCAAACCGACGTGCACGAGGGATTTACCTCGAGAAATCGAATTCGAATCGACATCAGGTTTTATCCTTGAGAAGTTTTTCTGTTTTTCTTGCTCCCTTGACGTCTTCTTTTTGCTCATCATCGAAGTACATACACACGAGCTAAGAGTAGGTATATGTAAAAAAAAGAAGAGAAATCTTTTATTTGGAATAGTCGAAGCAGTTGAGGAATCTTTGTGGCGGGACTATGGCGGAGGAGGGGGATTTGCTTCGAAGAACGTCGTTCGCTATTTGATTGAATGAAACGATATGAGTTTTTGGTACAATACTCGTACATTGTAAGGATGTTTGTGGTTTAGAAATTTGGCTTATAAAAACCGTATATACACACGCATCGCAACACACGCATATGGCTGTTGTTGGGAATTAAATGATACTCGGCTGGAGCTAAGAACTCATAACATGTAGTAGATTGTGCATTTAATGGGCAACGCGATTGTCCATTTCTTGTTGGGAAGATGTGTGTGTTCTGGTGTAATTTTAGTGGATTTGCTGTTAAAGAGATACAAATTGACGAGCGAATTTAATGTTTGTGCGATTGACAGGCGAGGGAAGACGTGCGTCAAAGTTTTATAATTTCATGATAAGGCGGGGTTGTTTTGTGGGCCATGTGTGGGTATATAGGTCTCATCTGCTTGGGAATACTTTAGGTAGAGGTGGTTTTTGTGATATTGTTCAAACTTGTTGGACTGTAGATGAATTCGTCTATTTGCAGGGATCAACCAGCAGAAGTAGGTAGGTATTTTGGAAAAATGAAACGAAATCTTTTGTTTGAGCTTTGTAGGGGCAATCAGTAATCACTTTCTGTTTCGATAGATGTAAGCCCACTATACAAAGGCTTATGTTGTCATTAAAAGTGTCTGTTAATATGGAGAATTATTATAGTGCCGGGAATGGCAACATTTTTGTATCCTATCGCATCAGAATGGCATACGTGTGTGGTTGTGGGTTAGGTTTGCATAGGGAAGTTGCACCGGCAATAAGAACCATTTTACTCATTTGTTTCGTGAAGAGCAATTGACTAGATTTTTTCCTGTTTTAGCAACAAAATTATACGTGCAGTCGGCATTGGGATAACCGGTAAGGCGTATAGATATGATTCTAAATATAAACCTTTTAGATATACTTCGCAGCAGCAAGCCTGTCAAAACAGCTAAATACTTGGAACGTGTAGACTTTCATTTTCTATATGGACATGCCACCAATGCATCAAAATGTAGTTCCTCGGATGACTAAACAAGCGTTTAAAACGAGATTTACTACTGAAATTCTGTCTATGCGTATGCGGACGCTATGTACATCGTACGTCGTTCCAAGCGAGGCGTAATAATGACAAATGTATGTAAAAACTTTTTTTTAATTACATTCAGCGCAAATAAAATACGTTGCTGATATTGGGGACGTTCGGATACCTAGTTTATGTAAAACTTCAACTAGATTTGTCGGATCTATGAATCCGAACGCGTTGACTAAGAAACTTGAATTCTTTTTGTATTCTCCGTTGCAGAATTTTGAGGAGTCGCAAAAAGGGGCGGTGAGAGAAAAGGGTCTAATTTCTAAAGCCACTCTGGTAATTTAGAATTTTCACACGATATTTAACAACCATTAGTTCGCATAGGACTATAATAGTGTTGTGATAGGCAACCGTGTTACATTTTAAATGTACTTATTTCAAAATAACAATTTTTTAAATATTTATGAAGGGCGTTTTCCAAATAAAAAAGGGCAAAATCACACAAAGGTAACGCTAAACGCGAGAATACAATAACAATTCAATTTGCTTAGTCAAACGCGTTCGGATTCATAGTCCCGACTAATCTAGTTGACGTTTTACATAAACTAGGTATCCGAACGACCCCATTGACTCTTCGAAATGTCAACTGAGTATGCAGGCAGAATTTTCTGGACTAGATTTGCCGGCTTCCCCTCCATCAACGTCAACTGCAAAAACTATTCACGTGACCCCTTTGGGCCAATAAAAACGGAAACACATCTAGTCAGACAGCTGTCAGACTTACTAAACTACGAATCCGAACGTCATCATTTGCTTGAACATTTTTCTTTCTTTATTGTTTGTTTAATGACAGACTTGTCTTAGTTTTTTGAATGAATAGAACATTATTATTATTATTTCAGAGCAGGTGCTGATGTTTATAAATAGCTAATTGTACACAAATTTGTGAAGATTCTTAAGATTTCGTTGGGATTACCCTTGTGGCTGGCTCTTATTATTATCCTTATCTAAGTTTATGATCCTGCAATTAATCATCTTTTCAACCAAGTTTATGCCGGACTTATCCACTATCATATTTCAGAGACTCTATCATCCATTTTAAGGTTAATTATTGAAAGCGCCTTCAAAATCGAGGAAGGCTTCCATAGTGATAATTTTCGCATTCAGATAAATGCTTAATTTACCTCACCACATCACTAAGAAGTGGTACTTCCACTGAAGCAAGTCAGTCACAATGTAGCTGTGTTGTGCTTCTCATGGGCTTTTCGAGTTAGTCCTCCCTCAAGCTATCACTACTGTGGTTTGGTCCTTATCCAAACTTAACTTTTTTCGGGTAGGCCAACGCCACCTTTTCCAAATTTAATTTGCATAACATCTTTAACGAGTTTATCCCCCAGCATTTATAATGCTGGAAAGCTCATTCTTTTCTGCGGGGATAGCTCCGTTGCGACAAGTTTTGGAAAATGCTGTAAGTCGATATGTTGAAGACTGGTGATAGAATGTGTAACTAGAATTAAATTGATATACTCTTCCCAAACACGGTTACGAAACGTCAGTGGGTTGTGTTTGTTGCATACCTGTAGGAAAACAGAATAATGCCTCACCACGCTAAGAGTCGGTGTACGCGTGTAGTTATGTTTCTCTCTCTTTGAGCCCCGTGTGCACTTGTATACTACTGGTGATGTCTCATGGAGCTATTTTCAAAGAGCGGTACCACAACTACCACTACTAACAAAAGCTTAGAGGTGGAGGAAATTCGAGCTGTTGATTGCCAAGCCGATAAGGCAGTTAAGGAAAAATTCCGCGAGGCAGAGCTATTGTTGTAGAGTAATCTTATTCTCCTCTTTAAATGATGAAGTTCTCGCCGAAGTCATTGTGAAATTGACCACTTCTTCGACAAAATGGTAGGTGCCCTTACATGAAAGTCTACTGAGCTTTTCCAATTTTTTTTTGTTCCTTGATGACCTCGATCGCTCTTATTTGTGGCTGCTTCATTGTTCATACTATATTTGTAAAATTCGCGAACGCTTCCGACCGAGATATATCAAAAATTTCCAAGAACGGGATTTTAGCTATTGGTCCTCCCTGCGACAGTTCGGAAGTTGCGTTCGAACAGATAGCAAAAGAACTTCAAAAAAACTTTAAGTAGGACACACTTAACTCTGTTTTATAAATTGCCTAAAAAGACCTACAAAATTGTTCTGCTCACCTTTTGCCGTCAATTATGCGACAAAATCAAACCAATTATCCATGCACCCCTATACGGTTTATGAAACTAAATCTCCCCAACAACTGCATCTGAACTATCGCATACGCAATATGCCAAATACCATGTATGAAAATAACTTTTTGCACAAACTCCAACTACTCGTAAATTTAGTCCTTGACCTATTTTCCGTTCGAAGTTTTTTAATTAAAACCCAAAAACTATTTCTCATACATAGATACAGCCATCATGTCACAAGCATTGATGTTAACATTTTTAATTAAGCCTTTGTGTGCGAGCGGTGTGAGCCATCACCAACTAAAATTAAAATAAAAAAAATTCATATATGTATATCCTTTACCAGGACATTCCAAAACAATTTCATCAACTTGACAAAAATGTGTTTTCCAAAATCCCATAATCATGCACTCCACGAGCTGGACATTCCCATTGTTTCATTCTTACAAGGGTCCTCTGCTCTGAGGGTAAACAAGAGTTGAACATTAATCGTTGTAACATCATAGTTTCGACCGAATATATGGGATCTGCCGGTATTAACTTTTGTTATTGGCTCTTGCCTTGATTGTGACAACGTGACAACCACTCGAATGTCGGGTCATTGCAAGGGGACACCGCCATCCGATCTGTTCTGTTCTTCCCTCTGTATACTGCTGGGGGTGAAATGTCTATAATTTTAAGCCAAGTGGTCGAAGGGCTGTCCGGTGTCCGGACATGATCCCGACTATGGCTGTGTAAGGCATGGTTCTCTGACACACACTTGAATGCACATTCGCTTCGTTAGCCTTTCCGCCTGTGGTCTGCAGAGTGTAGCCTCTCTGAGGGCCGCTGAAAATAAAGCCATGAACTGTATTACTCTCTACCCCTAAAAACCGAACCACAACAGTATTTGTGGCAATGAATTGTAAAGAAATTTCGTAGCTGGCTGAGTGTGGCTGTCGGAAACGCAGCAGCACTTTTATTTATTCCCAATTTTCTAAATTGAGTTTGCAGGCGTTTTTGCGGTTGCCAAACATCATCATCGTTGTAAGTCCGTTTTGCTCCTCACAAAGTATAGTAGCCTCCGTCAGCTGCAAAATGTTCCAATATTTTGCGAAATTTTAATTAACTGAAACATTTTCGCAGCTTGAATGCTCTCGATGGTTATTATGTCAGGCACCCTCTATCGGGATGTGGTTTATATGCGAGGCAATCATTATGCACTAGAGAGGGCTATTTTTTAATTTTTTTTTCATCCTTTCTTTGGTTTAGAAACTGGGTTTGGCCTACATCAATGTTGATGGAGATTTTCAGAATTTACGATGATGGATGCGGTTGGTTTGATGGCTTGTATCTGGGTGTGGCTGGGCGTATGTGCGGTCATTTTAGAAGCAACCATAAATAAGTGGTATATGATCTTCAGTTTGGGGAGCAAATTAAGGGCAGACAAATTTCTTTGGAAAGTTGATGGCCGGTCCATTGGGTAACAGTACTCAATATAGTCCTAATATGTCTGGTCATCGTAAGACGTGACTATGATGGAAATAATAAATGAAGTCGATATAACTTAGCAGACCGTTTTCGAAAAGTTTGAGACTTGTTGTTTATTTTATATCGGCGCAATAGTCATACATAGCTCATCACTGAATAGATTTCGTTTGGATACATTATGAGGTATCTGAACATTGTGGTTTCCAGTTTATGCAGACAGTCTCACAGGCTCACGAAATTCTACAAAATGTTATATGAAAACCAGGTGATGGATTGAGTCCTAAACGAATATTTGCGATGAGAAGGAATAAATATTGGAGTCCTACCCAGCTGACATAACCGCCTTCAAAGAGGTTAAATAAAATGGATCGGATGACCGGACCACCGGACCCTAACCAGTGTCTATTTTCTGTGCTATTTAATTATTTCTTCTTTTTTTCAAATTGCACGGGTCAACGTTGGAAGCCTGTGGAAGTCATTTTGGTTTGATGGCGTCTGTCTAAGCAAATATTTATATTTAGTCACTGATGCCAAATCACGAGCAGCATGTCGAAATGAGAGAACTTTATTATCTAAATGAATGTTTATCAGTTTCACCGGATGCTTGCGTAGTCGGTCGGTTATGACGACCATAATCATCGCGTAATACCTACGCGAAAAGTGGCTTAGTTTCAATCACACGTTGTTGGATTGTTAAGCAATCCATTATCGTAAATGGAAAAAATGCAGCAAATATTATGAAACTTCAATTGACATCTAAGCTTGACAGGTGTCAAATGCCAGCGCTACATGAAACCATGAAATTAATGACCCTGTACAAAACAACCCCTTCTTCTTCCAATGCAAGTGTTGCGTTAGAAAAAGACATAAGGACCCAATCCCTCTTCTACCCCTCCCCTACAATCCATATCATTCTGTTTCACCCGTTCCGTCATTTCCGTCGCTTTCGATTGACAAGGGGTCAAAGGGGTATTCCTGAATAGGTTCCGTAGAAAGTGACAAAAGCAGGGCACTCATTCCGTATGTGGATTATCGCCAGACGATAGCGTTTCGACGATAGCTTTGCTTCACGTAACTTCAATAATCGTCTATCGTCCAGACGATATCGTTTTGACTACTGAACATTTGCTTCACGTAAATCAATAATCGTCGAAACGCTATCGCCTTGACGATACAATTTGAGCGATACCTAATGAGGTACCGTTTTGCATTGATTTGTATGTTTTGCTAGGGGGCAACACTGATGAGTAGTGGCAGGAGAAAAAGGAAGAGCGCAAGGTTTTGTTTTTGCTTTATCTCTTACCCTACAGCAATCATCGTTGGCATTTTCTTCAAAAGGTTTGACAATTTTTTCCAAAGATTGTTTAGCGTATTTTATTTTTGAACCCACCCAAGCTGAGTGGTCAAGAGTGGCAGCGATCAATGCGCTGGTTTGTTGCATACGATTTTCCTTTTTGGTCGCCCTTCGCCATCTGGTTTTTCTTTTTCGTGCATCCGCCATTCTCGACTTTTGACCGCCGGGTACGCAGAAGAAAGGGATAATTTTGCAGCATAAGTATGCGAAACGGTAATACTCATTGCGTTCAAAGAAATGTGTCAAATTGTAGGCACTCACTCCAATCGCATTGTTTTGTTATCCTCATAAGTTATTCCTTTCATTACAGACGACCCTCTCCCTAATGAAAGACATCACATCATTTGAACAAAATTGCAACTCCAGCCGACGTGTCAAACCACGTCTTCTGCAGAATTTCAGTCTTCTTACTAGAACCCCCCACAGGACAGAGAACTCAGCGAAACAAATTGCAATCTCAGCCGTACGTACGCAAATCTCACACAATAGACCGAAAGCAAGATTTTTTTTTCAGCCTTTCAAACAAATAAAAAAAGGCAAGGAAAAACAAAATCAGGAATCAGGACAACTCAGTGGAAGAAGAGTCAAATAATCATAATTTAAATGTTTCTCCTCGGCTCCACCTCGTCACACCATACACAAGGACACACAATGTTGTAACATTATGACAATAAAGGATTTTAATAAAAACGGATACATCTCCTGAGAGCAAGACAGAGACAGATACAGCCGACGAGTTAGTAAACACGATATCCCTTATAGCACCATCGTAAAAAAAATCACTATGCCATCGTCATCACCATCATCATAATGGTGCAACAATAAAATAGAGACGACACCGAATCCTTGAACAAACACAGGGAAAAACAGGAAAAATGTACAATTTCAGCGAGAATGGCGCAACTATAACTATAACAATACAACACGATTCAACGTGATGAAATCATCAGTTTTTTTTCCCCTTCACGAGAATGAAAGATATCCTGCCTGATATGGGAGCCCCTATTTTGCGACACACCATACCTAGTAGATACTACAGTGTATCCTTGCAGTAGTAGTAATTTTATCTGCTGACAGAAGCCGATAACATTTTTCATCTACCGAAATGACGTTAAATCCTTTTTGCGCCCATTTTCCTCTTCCTGTGTTGGCAAATAGAAAGTAAATTCCTCGAAGTGGAACAAACCTTCTTAGACCGAACACTGAACAGTGAACACCTCTGTTGATGTTGTCTGCTTTTTCTCTACTTAAGGCATCGTCGCCAGAGTGGAGTTTGTCGTCGACTTGTATGCTAGTAGATCGTCTATCAGCCGTAACATCACTATCAACGAGTTTATAGTCATTTCCGCAATATGAGATTCAGTCGGGAGTTTGAGTGGGTAACACTCTCTCCCCCTCTCCCACACTGAAGGGGGTCAAAAATTTATCATGAGTTTAAACTTTTAGCATGCTTCTGCAGAATGTGAGGTGTTGGATTTCATTGTAATGGATGATGTAATTCCCAGCGGCCTCATCACGGTGCAGAATCCAGTGCTCATTTATTTAGGATTGCCAGATGAAGAGCATCATCTTCTGGTCACAAAAGGACAGGTATTAGCTTTTTGAGCACATCTTGGTATAAATCATGCTGCGACATTTCAATTTTGTCTGTCTGTTGTGTTTTTGATGATAGCGGGGTGGATATAAGTCTTACTGATTGCAGTCACTCGAGTTGTCACCATTCTAGGAGTGGGGATGGATAGTTCAGGTGGTAAAATAAAAAAAATGTTCAGAAAACGACTTAACAAGACCTTCTGAATAATTTATGGGTTTTGTAGTTAGCTAGTGTACTCCAAACTTATGTTTTTATATATATATATAATTTGGCGCAACAGGTCCGTAGGGACCCTAGGCCTAGCTTCTCGCAACCATTATTTTTGTGTGAGATTTCGTTTTTTGGAACGAATGGAAGGGATCTACAATTTTATGCCGAATTTATGTTTTTAATCACAAGAAAAGAGTACTTTAAAATTATTTTGTGGACAAAACACGTCCTGTATTTATTTGACTATTGAATTCAAAGGAAACGTCTGTATCCCTTAGCTGCAGTTGATCAAATGCCATTGCCCATTGATGAGAGAACCGAAAGGTAGCGCACGACCGGTTGCTCATACACCAATAAGTGTGTAGAAATGTGAACCGCATCGGCCCGAGTCGGCCCCTGTTTCGTTGCTTTAAGATAGACGAACGCGAGTAACCCAAACTCAATATTCAATGGAATATTGAACACATACCTTTCTTAGAAATACATGACGTAGTGTGGATTTAATAATTAAAAATCCTTGGTAGAAAATTGCTATCAGTACTTACTTATTTTCACTCTAAATGTTAACAACTTGTACTGATGATCTATTTGAAAACATCTTCAACAAATAAATAATAAGGGCCCGATTACTATAAATTAAAAAAATACAAGGCGATCCAAAAAATGCGATATCTGGACAAAAACACGAATTACTAAAATTTGTTGAAATAATAATGGTTGTGAAAATTTTATGCATTTTTCAAAGTCCGCTGAACAGAATTTCTTTCTCATGAGGCAGCTGCCAAGTATCTGTATATTAGTACAACTAGTCTATTCCTATCAGTATGCCCTGACTCTCTTCTTTGGATATCAACACCACGGTAACGGTTGCTACTACAAACTAAAATTTGTGTCCAGAAAGGAAAATGACCAACTGTAACTAAAAATTACCAAAATAATTCAACTCCGAAATACTTGTGAAAGTGAAGAAACAGACGAAAAGAAAAGCGCTTTAAGTTGCATAAAAATTAAACTTGAGTTTGTTTTTTCATTTCGTAAAAAAATATTACCAAATGGCATAAGAAATGACAATGTGACCAATTAAAAAATTAACGACCACATGTGGTCACAAATGACCAATGTGACAACCGTGAACGTGATCAACACTGTCAACTTTAAGCAAATCATTCGTGCGCAAGAAAACATTTCAATGTTGTAGCCCTACAGGCTTTTAACCCTAATTTGATATGTTAACATCTGGCAATATTTATAAAACCATTCGACTTCGTAAACACTGTCTAAATACTGATATAATGCACCGATGTCATGTTTTTTTGATGCCTTACCCACTCCGAACGTCGACTTAGCGGATGCAACGAACGATTGAAAACGATCGATACACACGATTACCAGCAGTAAGCCTGTTATTGTTTAACCGTCTTCCATTGAATACTGTTTTCCCTTATTTTATAAGCAAAGGTAATAGTTTTTCCCTTAATTCAAACAAAAAGTTCACCTATTTAGGTAATTTTTATTAACTAAGTTTCTTAAAAAAAAATATGTAACACACGAATATGATAGTTTCAATTTAGAATGATTTCTGTAAGACAAAATGTCAAAACGAATCATAGCTGCTTCTCTAAATTCAGTCTTCTCACACAACATTTTTTGCATTTAAAATTCTGTTTTTTAAGTCTGCTACAAAATTTATCTTTTCAAATTTAGAGCTTTAAAATTCAGCTGGTTTAGTTTTTAAGATTAAAATAGGTAGATACATAATTAAAAAAAATAATTATATTCAAAAGATAAAATACAACCATTCTATCATTTTTTAAACCTTTTTGAATTGTTTGCAGAGTTTTGAAAATCAAATTTTGACCCTTCGGGAATTTTGACGCCAACCTACAAAAAATATATCGTTGACGTTCGATGGGCAGTTTCCTTTCATATTATTTCGTAAGAACATTTCATCCTGAGTCAACTTTGATATTTGTGGTGGTTTGTGGTGAAAATGCGTTTTCATTTTACCTTTCAACAATTTAAGTTTTCACAAAGATTTCAGATGTTTCCCCCTTTTTAAGCTTTTCCCTCGTTTTCAGCTTTTTTTTTTATTATAAATGCGCCGAAATTGGCTTTGGCATCCTTTCTTTAACTCGTCTTCCACATAATACGTACAAAATATATAGTTGGTGCAACAGGTTTTAGTTTATTTAGTCACTATGGCTAAGCTTCTCACAACCATTCGTTTTGTGTGAGTTTTTCATTTCATTTCATGGTGTCTTTTGTGACAATCTTCAAACCATATTTTAACAATAGTGGCGCTGTGGAAAAAAAACTTAAGTGGAATTTTTTTTTTTCGAGAATCGAATCTGCGACGAAAAATTTGTCAAACAAACTATTTCTTCACAGGAGCCCAGTTATCTGAAGCAAGTTAAAGGTAGGCCAACATCTTCAATATTGGTTGGTGAAATAGTTATTTTGTTGCACTATCGCAGTGTTTCCACAATCCACATGATGCCTATTGCAAAATTAGCAGCATTGAAAAGGCTTCCAATAGCATTTACTACATTCAACTCAATTCAATTCAATTTAGTAGGTACATCATTTTTTTAAAGTACCTACATTACCTACCTAAGATAAATATCTTGTATAGTGCATAGAGTTTAGACAATGAGAAATTACTCAATAAAACAATGTGTAAGTTTTAAGGTTAAATTTAAAGAAATAGTGATGTAACAGTAGGAGCCGTGAAATAACTCCGAGCGAAATAACGCCGAATTCTAAAATTCGGCATTATTTCACTTTGTGAAAGCGCAATAACGCCGAGTTTTCCAATTCGGCGTTATTTCTCTCGGCGTTATTTCACGGCACCGTAACAGTAAGAGAAATAGGAAAGGAGATTAGATGTAAAAATATTAGAGAATGGAATAGAAATTAGCGTTCCCTCCCCTGTCGTTAGGCAAAGTTCTCATTGCGGTTAAAATTGGTACTCAAATGGGTCTGAAGGTAGTACGCAAAAACATAAAGAAAACGGCTTTATGGTATTTTTCAATTAGAATCGGAAATTTGTTTAACAAAATTCACTACTACCTATACATTTTCAAATATTTTTTTTATATGAACACACATCTTTTATTCATTAAAAAAAAAAATTAACAAAGAAAAGCTTATTTGAATTTAACATAAATTATTTCATTCATCCACAAAAAATAAAGGAAAACGTAACCTTTAAGGTTTATTTATAGTTAAGAATAAATTATAAGTTAAGTACCTAAGTATATAAAAGTTGTATCGTAGCTCAGCGAAATTATACGCACAATCCGAGGTAAAAATATAACACCATCGGAAAATAAAAACACAAGACAATTATAGTGGAAAAATGTTATAAAAAAACACTTTTGTTTATTATTCTCATATACAACCTTCTCGGTTGGTTCCTGCTGAAAAGACTGACTCTCGTCATACAAATCTCAGAACCTTCTCGGTCTTTCGTTAAGTTTATATACATATTTGCTTAATACATCGACTGCAGAGTTCCAATACTCATGCAGTTCGATACAGTCCCGGCGAAAACCTACGGTTTTCTACCCTTTCGCTTTTTATTTAAACATATTTCTGCTAAAGATAAATATAAATTACAGTAATTAGATAAATCATTTCAGCTCTTCGATTGGCAGGATACAGATCTTTTGTACTGGCCTCGTAAGTTGATTGGTTGCTGGTCGCAGTATAACGCTCCTAACTAGTCCATCTCTGCTTAGTTCTAATCTCAATATCCGCCCAATCGCCCATGTCGAGGGTGGGTAATTCTCGCTCTTTATTACGCACAACTGTCCTTCTCTCAAGCCGTATTTCACCATTTCTTTCTCTCATACAGAGTAGATAGGTACTCTTCTTTTCACCTGCTCCAGAAATGCGCAAGCACAGTTTTACGCTCCTTCCATAATGTTGTTATACCTTTTGTATTTGGGATCTCATTCGTTACGAATGGCAACAGTAACACGAGTGCCTCACCAACCAAAAAATGTCCCGGCGTTAACGCCTATAGATCATTTGGATCATTGCTCAATGGATAAAGCGGTCTTGAATTCAATATGGATTCCATCCCAAGTAGTAGTGTCAAACCCTGCTCACTCCAACAATTCTCGTCAAATGATTCATTCATTCATTGACTTTACCGCCGCACCTTGATGTAGTGCTGCAGGAGCCATACATCTCCATCCCGTCCCTTTCGAACTTAAGTGTTCAAAAGTATCCTTCACTAGCCAAAGCTCTTTTGCCTTCTGAAATCCTTCACTGCACCGACAAATGCTGTCCCATTGTCGCTATACAACCTTTCACACCTGCCCCTTCTCGCTATGAATTGTTCGAAACAAGCAATAAACGCCACTGACGTATGATCTGATATCAAATCAATATACTCTGCTCTTATTTAAGACAAACAAAGACAGAAACCCAACATTTCTGCTTTATTATTTGCTCACCTGCTCTGTCGATCATTTTGATCTCAAACGGACCTGCGTAATCTACCCCTGAAAAGCTTTTCCTGCTGTAACTCTCTATGGTGGCAAATCAGCCATCAATTGCGTCTCAAAGCGACGGTTATGTCGCACACAAATCAAGCATTTGTGTAGATAATCCCTCTGCTCAATTCGGAGCTTTGGATTATGTCCTGCCCTGCTCCATGCGTAGTTGCTTAATGAGCGCTATCCATGATTAACCAAGCTAATCGAGAACCATTTGGCACGATTGCTGGATGCCTTCTCTCATATTCCATCTCTGCTCTCTCTGACCTTCCCTAAACTCTCAGAATCTTTTCACCATCCAGAATTGGTTTCAAGGATTCTATCCTGCTCTTGTCAGGTAAATACCTGTGCTTCTCTATACAAATAATTTCCTTCTCAAAATAATTTTCCTGCTCTTTTCTTAGTAAGTGATCAATTGATTCCATCTTCTCTTGGGAAGACGGTTGTTCAAGTACTCCTGCTATATTCTCTGCTCTATTTTGTGCTATGTTTCCTGCCCTTTCTCTCCTTTTCACATGACGTACTGAACGTCTCCGTCTCTTGCCATATCTCTTCTCATCATCCTTCCATCATTTTATCTTTGCTCTAGTTGCATTGACAAAGTGAAGTACATAGCTGATTATTTTTATAGCCTTCTCTAATGTAGACGTGTATTCGATAAATGGAATACTCCTTCTCCAGCACCTCATATAAATAGATAAATTGGCTGTGAATTTCGTGATCACAAAAACCTTATTCTCATCCCTCCCCCCATCTGAAACATTTGGCACAAACTTTTCAGATGACCAGCTCGACCGAGGTTTTTTCAACCATTCCTGCCCATGTCGCCACAACTTGCTTTCGACCAATGCTGATGAGTTTACTCCTCTACTTAGGAGATCAGCAGGGTTATCCTTCGCTCCAACATGTCTCCACAGTTTTTCAGTTTTTGTCTGTATAGACGAGACTCCATTCGCTACAAATGTTCTCAAATTGAATGTTAATTTTTTTTTATCCAATGCCTACTCGGTACCTTCACATTCCATTGTTTTGATGACGCTAACAATTAGTCGTCCCAATAGCTCCGCTGCGGCAAGCTCAAATCGCGGTGTTGGTATTGTCACTGTTTTAAGTGGCGCAACCCGTGTTATTGCTGTGAGAAGAATGGCTTAAATACAGCCATTTGGCTTTCTCACATTATTCGCTGCTCGATATGCTCTTTCGGAAGCATCCGAAAAACCATGAATTTCCTTCCGTACCTTTTCCGAGGTACCTATCCATCTCTGAATTCTTACATTCTCTAAGAATGTTATTTCCTGCCAAAAATCTCTCCATCTCTCATCTATCTCTCTTGGTGATTTCTCATCCCAGTCAACATTTAAACGCCATATGTCTTGGGTAAGAATCTTCACTACAATCGTAACGGGAGCTATGAACCCATTAGGATCGTAAAATTGCACAACGCAGCTCACTACCTTTCTCTTCGTAATTGCCTGCATAGTCACTGGTGTTTTCACTGCAAGTGTGAATTGGTCCTTCTCTTAAGACCAAAAATCGACGCCTTTTCATCATCTTGAAACAAGATTGACTCCTGCTCTTCATAGTCCATGTCCTTCACTAGAGCCTTGGAATTAGATTTCCATTTTCTAAGCTCAAAACTTGCGCCTTTTAAAACACGATCGATATCTTTCGATAATTCGATCGCCTTCTCTTTGGAATCCGCACGCGTGGTACAGTCATCCATATAAAAATCTTCCATAATTGCCTTAGCAGCTTTTGGAAACTCCTGCTCTGCTTCTCTGTATTAATGCTCTTACAGTGTTGTAAGCTGCTGAAGTCATACCAAAGGTGACTACCGTCAGCCAATATTCTCTCAAATTGTCCTGCGGGCTTATCTCCAGAATATACGCTGCAAATCCCACTGTTCCTTCACAACCTTCACCATTCTGAACATCATTTTAATATCCGCACTAATAGCAACTCGATGCCTGCGGAAACGCATTAAAATTTCGTGCAAATCCTTCTGTAGTTTTTCACTTAGCATTTCACACTTCATTTAATGAAATGACCTTATTTGTCCTGCAGCTCGCATCGAATACGACTCTAAACATTTTAGTGACGCAATGATGTGGCATGTGGTATATAAGCCTGCCATGCACTGTACCAGTTACTGGTGTCATGTGCTCTGCTCTTTCATACGCTCTTATGAATTCTGTTTTAGTTCAGAATCTCCTGCTAGCGTTCTCTCTAAAGCAAAGAAATAATGTCTCACTGTAAGCTCCAAGCTTCCTTCTCTGATTCCTTCAAAGGAATCGTCACAAACAAACCTGCAAGAATTATCACGTGAAAACGTATTGATGAAATTCTGTTCCACATGCTCCTGCTCCTTTGACCTGCTTGATGACATTTCAATGCCATCCAACTGCCATAAACGCTTAAGCGATTCATGATGTTGATTGTCTTCGATGTACACAACATGTGACACCTGCTCAAGCTCAATGCCCATGCTATCCTTCTCGCTATCATACTTTCCGAGTATGATCCTGCTAAAAATAGCTTCCATCTCTAGAACATCATCAGGCTGATGCTCTTAAAAAGAAATAAATGTCTCTGCTATAAACCTTGGCAATAAATCTACGGGACCTGCTTTCCAAAATTCTAGATCCGCAAGTGGCAACCCCGTAGACATGTCCATCCGTGGCGATCCCAAATTGTGTGTAGGCACAATTGGCTCCCATTTACTTTCTTTGGGCAGTACCCAGAAATCCTGCTCTACTGAAACCTGCGAATTGAACCATGGACCTACAGGAAGTGTGGTTCGCCTTTCACACCAATCACTCTCTTCGCTATTTGCCCCTTTGGTAAGCCCAATCTCTGGGAAAGCTGATAACTTGCTAGGTCAGGTTGTTCCCTTATTGGCCCATACTTCCTGCCATCCATCTCGATTATTACCTGTGCCGTAGGCATCAAAGTAAATTTTCGCTGCTCTTGCTCATTATAATTAAAATATGTTAAATAAATGCTACTTATAGCTTTATTTACCCTATGACTCACTCTCTGCTTCCTTCACTCCTGCTGTACTTGCTATTGCTTTTGTCCTGGTTTTGTCAAAATGAGGGCGTTTCTCGGAAGGGACAAACTAGTCAATCTCTCCTCTGCTTGTTTCCGCCTTCCTAATAGCTCCTTCTCTTCCTTCCCTTTTCCTGCACATGGAAGATCATTGCTTCAACCTTCTTAAGCTCGCTCATAGAGTACAGATTACACTATTGTATTTGCTTCCCGGCGCACTGTACGCACGGTCCCTGGAAGCACTCCTTCGGTGCATGTCTTACATCAGACAATTCAAGACGAGTGTTTTCTCCTTCACGAAGTCCTGCTTGGCCCGCAAGTTCGACACCGCAAACACCGGGCAACGCCATATTGGATGACTCAAAGATTTGCACTAGTGGCTAGGTAATGGTTTTTTGTCAGCTTCTGCTTCCTCTCTCCGGGCATTGCTGCCACCTGCTCGCACATTCTCGCATTTGCTTAGAGCTGACTGCGCCTGATGTATGGACGACACGGCTGCTCAATGTTCCTGCTTGCTGCTCCACCCAATGCGATGCCTTTGGATACGAAAATATGTAGGCGGGCGGAAAATATGTCATAGATCGCTGCCACAAATCAATCTCAAAACCCTGCCATTTTATAATATCACCATTGAACGATCGTCAGGTGTTCTACACATCGTGTTGGCGAATGGAAGACTAACCTGGACTTCAATGGGATGTCCTGCTCTGCCTGCTGCTCCTGATCTTGGAGTTCTTTCTGCTACCTTCTCCTTTAATGCTGCATAGGAGGCAAATATTTTGCCTCTGCTTCAGCAACCCTGCGTTGCATCTCAACGTTGATCAACAAATCGTTGGCCAACCCAATCCTGCTCTCAGTCACCTTCACCTGCGACCAAGCATCCTGCTAGGCTTCAAAGCTGACCTGTGCTGTTGCCATCGTGGAAATCCCAAAGGTTGGAGATTCCCCAAAGGCCAGCATCCTGCTCACCGAAAACATTCCGGCAACGTACATAATTATCGTTGAGTGCATGCTCTTTTTCCATCTCTTTCATCTGCTTGCCTGCACCTTTTTTATTATCAATAAAAAATGCCTGCTTGCCTTTCTTTTCCTAAAAAGTGTATTGCATTAGAAATTGAATTTCAATAATGCTTTATCCTGGAATAAAAATAAATAAATAAATAATAGTTCGCAGTAGGTACTTAGCAATTTGCAATTTCCCAGTATGCGATTGTTGAAATAAACAAAACAAAAATATTTCGCAGTATGTACTAAGCACTTTGCTTTTTCCCAATATGCGATAGCTGAAATAAACAAAAACAAAAATATTTCGCAGTAGGTACTAAGCACTTTGCCTTTTCCCAATATGCGATAGCTGAAATAAACAAAAACAAAAATATTTCGCAGTAGGTACTAAGCACTTTGCTTTTTCCCAATATGCGATAGCTGAAATAAACAAAACAAAAATTTCGCAGTAGGTACTAAGCACTTTGCTTTTTCCCAATATGCGATAGCTGAAATAAACAAAACAAAAATTTCGCAGTAGGTACTAAGCAATTGGCTTTTCCCAGTATGCGAAAGTAAATAACTAAGAAATATTCCGCATTAGGTACTAAGCAATTGGCTTTTCCCATTATGCGAAAGTAAATAAATAAGAAATATTCCGCATTAGGTACTAAGCAATTGGCTTTTCCCATTATGCGAAAGTAAATAAATAAGAAATATTCCGCATTAGGTACTAAGCAATTGGCTTTTCCCATTATGCGAAAGTAAATAAATAAGAAATATTCCGCATTAGGTACTAAGCAATTGGCTTTCCCCATTATGCGGAACTAACTAAATGAAATAATCAAATTAATGGGGTGGAAAATTGTTGCTGCTTTTATAGTTGTTGTTGTTTTATGTGCTTGTTTTATAATTCAAGTTTCTCACAACAATTTTATATTGTTTGTTGCTTTTCAGAACTTAATTGAGCATATTCTGAAATATTTGCTCCTGCTGCTTGCAAGCTCCTTCTCTTAAAAACTAGCACCGTCGTGCTTTGAGTTTTTTCCTTCTTCTGCTATGTCTCCTTTTTTTTTTTATTTACCTATATAAAAATCAACTAACATCTTGATCTACAGCAACCGGTGCATTTGCACTCAAGTTCCTCCTTCACTCTTTCTCTTTTATTTTTTGGTAACTCGCACTCAAGTGCTCTGAGTTCCACCTGCTTCGCTGCTCATTGTTTGTCTCGACCATATTTCTCGCTTTGTAAAATTAATGGCGACTGGCACATTTGTGCTCTAGTCCCTCCTTCCCCCTCTCTTGATGTCTCGACAAACTATCAACTTGGCCAGAAAAAAAGGTGACAACAAAAAAAACTTAACACAAGCAACCTGAAAGAAAAATAAATCTTAACCCAGCAGCAACAACAATCCCCATAATTTGATATTTAGGTTCTAGATAAATATAATTATGTATAATAATAATTACTCCCATCGCCATCACACAAAAGCACAATCAGAATATGGGATTCTTGCAATTCCCCTATCACACAAGCACAAAACAAAACATGGAATTATTGTTGTTCTCCTTCACACAAGCACACAAAAAAAAAAAAGGAATACGCACACTCGCTTCACTCATTCGAATATATTTTCCTTCTGCATCTGAAACGTAAATGAACCAGACACCCTGCCCCTGCACCCTCGTTGTCGACACCAGCGCACATTCACTGAAAAACTAAGAAATTTTATAATACCGCAACCATCACCTTTCACTTGCAAACAAACATTTTACAATATCTAAGAAATGTTAATTGTCCTGCTATCAATGTGGAATGTATTTTAGGCTTATCTAAGAAATTTTATAAAAGAATTATTGTTAGGTATCTATCTCTAAAAAATTTAACATTGTTTCGGTTTGAATTTTTCTGCCTTGCAAAACTCGACCGCTCGTTGCCCTTTTTCTTTTCGTTTTTGACGAAACCTTCCCATTTCTCCTTCTCCTAGCTGCTGCGAGTGCGCGGCAGAATATTTTTGTAAATATTTTTCTCGATTCTCGCTCGCTGCTCGTGGTGTCTGGTGTGTCTGTGTGTGTGTATTTTCGCCGTGGCGCGAGAACACAAACACTCCTGCCTGCTCCTGCTCTTAATTCTTGATGAAGAATTTGTATGGGTCGCTTCTGCTTGCAAAAGGGGTAAACAACGAAACAATGTCTATTTACTTACTTACATGCTGGTAGGTACAAAATGATGTACAGTGCTATTTTTTCGCACTACCTGCTGATGATACGCCACTTCCTGTACGCATCATGTATTAATTTCCCGCGCACATTTATTTTGCGACTGCGTGATTTTCATCGTAGCGCAATTTCACCATCAGCATTTTAGTTTTTCAATAAAACGAGACCTGCTCACTCACAATGCACTTATTTTTTTTTTTTTCTCAAATAAAAACCTGCACCATCACGTCACTGGCACTTATCCGGCTCGACACGGACCAAAATGTATCGTAGCTCAGCGAAATTATACGCACAATCCGAGGTAAAAATTTAAAACCATCAGAAAATAAAAACACAAGACAAGTATAGTGGAAAAATGTTATAAAAAAACACTTTTGTTTATTAATCTCATACAACCTTCTCGGTTGGTTCCTGCTGAAAGACTGACTCTCGTCATACAAATCTCAGAACCTTCTCGGTCTTTCGTTAAGTTTATATACATATTTGCTTAATACATCGACTGCAGAGTTCCAATACTCATGCAGTTCGATACAAAAGTGAACGAAAAAAAAAAACAAAGAAAAGTATTCCACAGTTATATCATCATTTTTGAACATTAAAAAATGTAAAGAAAAAACCTTTTTTATAAAAATGAATTTACATTCATATCACAATTCAATATTCAGCGATTTTGTAGTTAGCGATTAAAGTTTTTTTCCTGAAAAGATATAGTACCATATAATATGTCTAGCCTTCCACACGAATATTGAAGATACTTACAAATAATGCGCATTTGAGTGGTAGTTATGTGCTGCTGCAAATAAAATTAAATCCACAGTGGGCTCAAACATATCATTTTTAGCTAGCTCTTTAGCAAACATTAGATGGTTAACAGTTTCTACTTCCAGCCTATTTCTGTCTTTTGTTTTTATTTTGTTTAAGGTTGAGAACTGCCGCTCAGCAGAAGCGCTGCTGTGAGGCAGTGAACACAGCGTTAGCATGTATTTAGACAACTTTGAAAACGCCAATTCACCTAACCCATTTTAAAGTTGTCCTATATTCTGCCAGTCAATTGCTACATCTTCATGATAGCACTTTTTAAGTAGTTCTTCAGCTCCAATTAATGCCCTCCATTCGTCATTTATATTTTCCATCCATTAGATATTATAGGGAAAGTGCGATGAGAGCTCTAATATAGTTGGGCATTCTCCTGCCGCAATCTTGTCAGGGTTAATATAAGATAGATTTTCATATACTTTTGACACCATGACTTTTTGGAAACGGAGATTGATCTGCTTGCATAATTGTATATAAAAACCGACAAGAGTTTTCTGTACTTGAAAAAGTTCTAAATTAGTTTCTTCTAACTTTTCAGATATTACATACTTTTGAAATTCTAGTCCAAAATACTGTTTGTTTATAGTAAGATGATATACAGGGGTGGAATCCCGTAAGGCGATAGTTGATAGTCGCTTTTGTGATAGTCAAATACGACAGTCACATCTTTCTGCTTCTACGTAAGGTGATCGCAAAATAACTATAAACATTTGGCATCACTTCATCATTGTGAAACAAACTATTTGCTGTCAGTTATTATTTGAATGATAACTGACAATTTCCTGTGAAAATGTTATTATTTATTTTGAAAAAAAAACCTACAACCATACAGTGTATGCTATGCCTGCCTTTTAGGACTACACAAATATTGTATCTACAAGTATAAACACATTACCTACAATGTTCATAATATTACCTCCAGGTATTTTGTACTCTGGGAAGAAAAATTCTTTGGTTGATTCCAAAGGTACAAATTTTATCGTAGTTGGGCCTAGTTGCTATCGCATTTTTCTAATGACTCGGGCTGTTATTTCAGCTACAGTACTTTGACCCATTGGTGCAGCCCAGTCAGCTGGCTACTTGCTTTTGGTAACCGCCGCCTCCGAGAAGGTTTAACGTTACAGCTAGTTGCAGAATTTGCGATATGCGTTGGTTAAGACCATCTGGCAAGTCAAGCAATCTCACTACATTTAGAAAACCGTAACGAAACTCATATTTTCTTAGGAGGCGCACATTGGAATAATCTCTATCTTCTTCACTATCTCTCGAATGAATAAATAATTGTAACGAGTAAACATTTTCACTATTCGTGAAACCGAAATGAACAAAAATGTGTGTAATTTATCTGAAAATGATACATAAATAGGTGTCACACGAAAACGATCGCAAAAAAACGATAGTCAACGTGATAGTCACCTTATGCAGAGCAAAAATTGTGATTGCGACTATCAACTATCGCAAATCGCCTTACAGAATTCCACCCCAGGGTTTTGAAAATCAAGTTCATAAATTTTAACATTATGTGTAATCAAATATTCTGGTTGGAGATATTTTGCGTCTAAAAAATTCTTTAAAATGTTGCCATAAAGAGTAAAAAAACCGGCCAAGTGTGAGTGTCACTCGCGCACCGAAGGTTCCGTATTTGGCTGAAGTCCAACACATCAGATATTATTTGAAATCGATAATATCATTCAATCTTTCCCCTCTTCATGAATTCATCACAATTTAGTTTAATTTAATTACTTAATATTTTTACTCTCACAAATTACTCGCACATTTTCATTTTCTAATTATTACCTAGTACCCAACCCACGCCAATTTTCCATTCTGTATGCGACCTGTCCCAATTAAAAACTATTGACTAAAAATATATTACTTTTATTTTGTTCTGTACTTCCCAAAAAAATGTATTATACTCTCCAACGAAATTAGCAAGCGGGATTGGGGTCAATTGTGCACAACTACGTAGTAGAGATTAAAACTTATGAGAGCAACGTATTTTACATGGTAAAATTATCTTTTTTGAAAATATCTTGTAAACTATTAACTTTTCGGCAAAACAGTATTCAGCACATATGTAGATAAGAACATGATCTACAAAAAAGTAATTAATGTATTTTTTTGTGAATCAAGAAATAACCGTTTTTTGGGCGAATGAAAATATTTTTTTCACCAGATTACTAATAATTCGAAAACCAATCGATGTATTCCTTCCATTGGTATTTGTCGTTTAACTAGAGGTTATACTACCGGATGTTGTGTGTAAATTTTAGCCTCCTATGTCAATCGGTTCTTGAGATAGACCTGGTAATAAAATTGGCTTAGTGGGTTCGGACAGACAGACAGACGGAGAGACATCCGAGCGAAACTAATAAGGTTACGTTTTTTCCCTTTGGGTACGGAACCTTAAAAATGATATCTCTGTGGATTTTCGTTTTTTTCTGATTGAAAATTTGGAAAATAAGAAATGAGTTATTGATATGCAATTATAAAATGTAGTACGCGGCGATCCAAAGTAGTATCGTACTCAGTTAGAAAAAATGTACTCAAAAACTAAAAAACGCTACAATTGTAGCACGGGAGGGAACGCTGAGAATACAGAAGGTAGGGGAGATAAATGAAATAGAACTTTAAAAATAGAAAATTAGAGATTAGAGTAGGCGAGAAAAGATAGCGATAACGTAATGGAATTAAAGAAAGGGTTCTAAGGGAACCTAAGATACATAGGAGCCTTAGTTGTTATTATGGTATTTAACAATATACATTTTCTGGCGTCCATAAAATGTTTCAGGGTTGTGCCTAAAAGGCTTTGTGCCTGTTGTGACTTGTGAGGTATGGTCATATCTGAGTAGTCCATGTAACGGGTGATTTTTTAGCTGGTTTGGTTTTGGCAACACTGGTTTTGACAGCTGAGGTGTGTTCAGTACCTTGTGTCACTGTCAAACAGCTTCAGTTTGGTTTGCAATTTAACCATGGATCAACTTACAAATGAACAACGCTTGCAAATTATTGAATTTTACTATCAAAATTCGTGCTCGGTTCGAAATGTTCATCGCGCGCTTTTTTATCGAAAAATTGTGTTCAGCGATGAGGCTCATTTTTGGTTGAATGGGTACGTAAATAAGCAAAATTGCCGCATTTGGAGTGAAGATCAGCCAGAAGCATTGCAACAGCTACCAATGCATCCCGAAAAAGCCACTGTTTGGTGCGGTTTATGGGCCGGCGGCATTATTGGGCCATATTTCTTCAAAGATGATGCGAATCGCAGCGTTACTGTCAATGGTGAACGCTACCGAGCGATGATAACAAACTTTTTTTTGCCCGAAATGGAAGTTCTTGACTTGCATGATATGTGGTTTCAACAAGACGGTGCCACATGCCACACAGCACGCGAAACAATGGCGCAATTGCGAGGCGAGTTTGGTGAACAGTTAATTTCACGTTTCGGGCCGGTCAATTGGCCGCCTAGATCGTGCGATTTGACACCATTAGATTATTTTTTGTGGGGGTATGTCAAGGCTAATGTGTATAGGGACAAGCCCGCTTCGATTGACGCACTGGAAGCCAACATCCATGCATTCATTCGTGAGATACCGGCCGATATGTGTGAAAGAGTATGCCAAAATTGGAATCAGCGGATGGGCTACCTGAGACGCAGCCGCGGTCAACATTTGCATAAAATTATCTTTAAACATTAAATTGCAAGGTTCAAACTATCGATTCAAATAAATATTTCATTAATTTTTTCGAATTTTTTGTGTTTTTTTTTTTTTTTTTAAAGTTCTAAACCTCTTGAAAAATCACCCGTTATAAATCTTACCGTGTGGTTGAATGCAACTTGATAGTTGCGCTGGGATAACAAATCTACGTTACAGTATATAACCTCAGCCTATGTAAGGGCAGGATAAAACTTATTACCAGTCTCCGCCTGGTGGTGGCGGTTGTAAAATTTGCACTTATCCACAATTTTCGAAGACATGTAGAACAAAGATGGTTAGACCTTCTCGCATAGAGAAGGTTATTAAGAGTTAAGTGTTCAATAACCTGTATTACTATGATCTTCTCAAAGACCTTTGGCAATCATGGCAAAATACTAATTGGCCTGAAATCAGCAGCACATATCGGCTTAGGTTTTTTTTCAACTGGCCAACTCGAGATTTTTCCAGGATTTGTTAAAAGTTGACGTAGTAATGCGGTGTTTAATAATGTGGGACAAGTGGGATAATATATAGGTTAGAATTAGTTGTATAAATCGAAGTGGTACCTCATCTTCACCGATAGCATTAAATTTGATAGCTGCAATACATTTTCATCATATTCGCTTACCGTGTCAATTTCGAAACCACTTTCAGGATGTAAAGGTGGATTAAGATTTTCATCAAAATCAAAAATAATCGCCCCAGTACTATTATCGAGAAAGCACTTATTTAACACATCAGGATCAATTTTACAGGTTAAATTGCTTTTAGCATTAGAAATTCCAATTTGTCTCAGATTACTTCAAAGTTTTTTTTAGGAGGAACAGACGTTTTCGGTTTAGAAGTTTATTTTGGAGTTACGTATTGCCAGAGTCGAAAGATTACGTATTGCTTTGTAGGCGAGCCAATTTGAATTAGGGGGGCTGCGTTTCCATTTGCTGTAGAACTTACTATGAGCTTTTATGGTGGTGACAACTTCATTTGTGAACCAAGGACAGAAACCACCACGACTATTCGAAAGAATTCCATGTGCATCAGTTATGTGGTTGCTCGGCCTAATACCTGGATGTTGATTTGATCACTAGAACCTTCAATCTCCTTGAGTTGTATGACAACGTAGGCTTACTTTTTACGGGAGATCTTGTTTTCCAGCGTTCTTCTCGCCCTTGCCTTGCTTTTGCGAGACATCACTTCAAAAAGACCATCGTCTTCCGTAATCTTTTTTCGGAGAAAACATTGATCATAAAGGTGGTTTCTAGCACATAACTCTTTGAAAATGTACAGATTTTTGAGCAGTTGGGGGCTTGTGGTTGTTGCTAGAAAAAGTGCTGCCAATTCAAAAAAACAGGCCTGTAAAGAAACCCCATCACGATGAATAATTAATTGTGGATTTGTGAAATAAATGTGCATGTCTTTTGCAATAAATATATCTTATAGGAAGTTCATGTATTGTGTATCTTGAGCAGGTATACTCGAATCGCATTCCCAAGTTTAATTGAATAAAACTGAACGATTACAATTACGATTTCTTTTTTGTGACATTTCCGAGTCAGATTGCATGCTGTAAACATTTTGAGAAATTAATTTGCATACTCAACAGAGAATTACATTCAGGTGAACTAGTTTTAAATATAGAACACGATTGTGCACTCTATTTGCTCGTATCCAAATGTCACGCAATAAAAATCGCATGCAATCGTGTTCTTTGAGAAGTAGATTTACATATTCAATAAAACGTGGATGGAAAGCGTTCTAAAGTTGATGTTATCCAGCTCATTTATGTACATTTACAAAATGCAGTCTTGATTACTCCCATGAAACAAAAACCAGTATTCAGAATAAAAAAAAAAACAAAGCAAACCCACTGAATTTCATTTTAGATATGTTTGCTTTACGGCATTGTGAAGTTTCATTAATTTTTCGGTTTCGATTTTATTTCATTATAAAGATTGGACTTTGCCAGTAAGTGTGAAAACAATGTCATTCAAATGGTCGTATCTGGAAGATTCGCAGCATGCGATTCTTTTGAGGTAATTTTTAACCACTAGTACATTTCGGGCGGTATCTCGGCCATAACTTGAATAATGTTGGTTTTTAGTGCGTCTAGTGTTGCCGTTGTCGAGTGAATTCTTAAGACTCTTGATTTTTAATAAAATGTAGTTGCTAAAATAAAATCTAGTTTGTAAATGTAACGCTTCCAATCTCTTAAAATTTCTTCACAATTTTACTGGTTCACAATTTTGTCGATTCTGACAACCAAAATCATCGCGAAAGGTGGCTAGGTATGAATCACCACTTTTAGTTCAAATTGTAATAATTTGAACGCGTGGTTCGATTGTTAAGCAATCCATTATCGTAAAAAAATTATATCATGCAGGGATTAAATATCATCAAAACATCCAGAAGAGCCGGTGTTGACATAAAGCTGGAGAGACCTTATTAATTCATTTTAATTTCCGCAGCATTTCTTATTGCATCAATGGCGGCTCTTATTTTGACAGTTTAAAAAGGCTCATGTGAGCATTTTCTCTTGCCAAAACCACTTTTTTTTTTCTCAGCCGAGAGAAGAAGGCTTTCCCTCTTCGTGTAATAAGTTAGGTACATAGAGTCAGTTTATAATATTTTATAATGCATTTCAAAACCACTTCGAATATAAGTTGGACAGTCTTATGCTTCTTGAATACGTGACTACAGTTTCTTAATTTTAAGTTATCTAGGCTGTATTGACTAAGATTGAATATTTTTGTTGGAAAGTCAGCTACAAATTCGTTTGATGGGAAGTTGGCTGCTGCCTAAAAGAAAGTGACCAGCTGCAGTAACTAGATCACTGCATTCTTTCGCGGTAGAAATACTTACCCTTAAAGTCAGTTTGTGTCATTTCTGCAAAAGCATCTGACGCTGTTACGTCCTTAGAGTATTCCCCACAATAAAGGGCGACGAATACAAAAAAAAAAGCATCTTTCTACCAGCTGTTTTGATCCTACCTTAACTATATCGATTGCATTCGACTTACGCTTTTCACAGTCAAAAGACGCTCCTATTGAGTACTTCACTTAATGTTGGGACACTGGTATGACCGGTATCTATCTAACATTCAAATAATGCCCAACTCTTTAATTCTTTATAAAACTTTTCACTTTAAACTATCTCCGGCTCTTTCAAAGACAACATTTTTTTTTTTAATTTAAAGAGGAAAAAAACTCATCACCCCCATATACTCTGCCCTCAATTGCTGTGTCCTTGCACACGTAAGCAAATAGCAGCAACCATTTGTCTCCTGTTCAATATTACATTCAAACGGAATAGACCTTCATGCACTACTATACTATAAAACCACTCCGCATATGCTCATGTCCTTTCCCAAGTAAATGTAAAATTAGGTCAATTTAGTGAAATGAAAAGCGGAAACGTGGAAATGCCCATAAAAGCAGGACAAAAAAAGAAAAAAGTGATTTGCAACGGTCCGCACAGGACACAGAGAAAAAAATCTTCATTAACTCATGTCATTCGTTGGCCGACTGACTAATGCGATTACTTTTGAACGAGAACGGCGCTGGGTAACGTTTCGAAAGCACCAACAATGTTGGCATTCCACCAGCTAAACTTTGGGCCACATACTCCTCAGCATGCATGAAATTAGTATACGTACAGTGGAGAGACAAATAGATGATGCTGGAGCGGCAAATACCGGATGTTGTGATTCCGAAAAACCCCCTAAGTCAGACAAAAGACGGTGTAGAAGCTAGATGCTGTAAAGAATCCAACACAAAAACTGCTTCATTATAACTCCGGGCGTAGAGACAGCGTTTGACCGAATTGGAAGCGTATAATGGACTACGTTTAATGGACCGAAATACAGACCTATCGATTCTAGAATAAAAGAGTTTAAGTTAACTACTGGTGGTTCACCACTAGGGTCAACTCTAGGCCCCTTACTATAGGTAGAACATTTCATGTGATGAAATTCCGCTTCTACCGAATCCAAAAAAAGATTAAAGATGTAAATAGCCAGCTAGAGCCAGTTTTTGAACTTTGCAATCCTCATTAAAAAAAGGAACATGTATTTTCCTGAGCTGTAAACCCATTTTTTCGACCGAGTTAAAAATCCAATACAGCTCTGTAGTACCTACCGTCGAGAAAAGCTCTTAGATGCAAATGTCAGAGAAGTTAACAACGTTTACTTTCAACAAGACAAGCAACGAAATCATTGACCTTTTACGGGAAAAGTTTCCGGACCGTGTTATCTCTCGAAGGGTGATCACAATTGGCCACCGAGATCTTGTGATTTAACACCTTGCGACTTCTTCCTTTGGGGCCACGTGAAAGATAAGGTCTACGCCAACAGCCCAGCGTCGATTCAATACCTCTAAGATAAAATTCGTAGGCTGTCGAGGACATAGGGCAGCAACTTTGCGATTTGGTTATGGAAAATTTTATGAAAAGGATATGGCACGGAATGTATGCGTGCTCGTGGTGTCCATTTGGCTGATGTTGTTTTCATTATTAACGGCATACCTTCCTCTTTTTTATGAAATAAACATCCGATCATTTATCTCAAAAAATTACATTTTTCTTTAAATACCAAAATAACACCTCTTATTGGAAAACGCTTTACAATCTTGGCAAACTCGCCCTTGTGAAATCAAAGTGGCGCCAATCTACCCTAGGTATGTGTGATGGCCTTACCTACGACTAGAAATCTTCATGAAACGAGAAAACTTAGTTTTTTTGGCATGAAGTGGTAAGTACCTTCCATAGAGATTCGTCTATGCGAGTCGCCTAAAACTGTATGGGTACTTTCAATGCCTTCGTGGAACAACAGAGGCGTGAAACAGCAAACAGAACAAAAGACTTCTTCATTGAGGAGCCTCTATTTAAATACTGTTTTAGGCATTAGAGATACCTATAACATCCTACGTGCGAGGTATGAAATCCGCTTGCTGCATCATAGCTTATCAAGAGCTATTTACGGATAATGGCTGTTTCAGAGAAAAGCCATCTCAAACTGTCCACCAGCGAAAAACAGTCCTTCCGTTAACCACAAATAAGAAAGAATCGCCCAGCAAACCATTGACTGTTTTCTCATAGGTGAAAGTATCGCGACGTCAAGAATTAGGCGAAGATGGATAAATCGCCAGTGATTCTTGGATGAACTTGCCGGCGAATAAATTGCGAATGACAAAATGAAAATGTTAGTTACGATACATATGGGAAAAAACAATACTTTTAAGTGTAGCTGGATTTAATTTCGCTATTAAGATTTAAAAGAACCAGGGACTACAGGAACGGAAAACAGCGGTTTTAAGTAGAAGAACGTGGTCAAATTTTGGGTGCAGACGCGTATGAAAGAGATAGAAATAAAGTGCACGACTGGGTCGAACGAAACTTTCTCGATACTAGACAAAAGAAAACAAAATTCTCTTTTCGATATTCATCTCATATGGCAGTTATATAAAATAACAATATAAGTTTTTAAAGGTTAAAGCTCTCAGTAACTGGCAATGTCGCAAGCGTCTACTGTACTATTTTATAAGGTCTTACTCCTCACTTGATTTTTGAGTACAGGACAAGCGTACCTAGTAGCAGTTTCTGTTTTTGACCTAAGGACATGTTTTTAATTTTGATTGGAATATGATTTAAGTTTTCAATTATTGGAAGTATTGCTCGTGATAGACCGATATCTTTAGAAAGATTATGTAATAATTCAGGTGTTTGTGAACTTGCATTAGTAACTATAAATTGAATATCCCGATGCTCGTGTGTGCGGTGCAAATGAAGTTTTTGTTTTTGTAAAACTGTCCAGACATAACAGTTGCAAATATTGCAATGTTTATTTGGAAAAATACAACTGACTGTATGATATTGTTCCGGATTATAGAAATACTTCGTTTTTGACATTTTATCGAAATCGAAGATGGGGTTTTCGAGATATGAGCAGTTTCTAAAATTAGCGTTTTCGGTGTTTCGAATTGAAAATTAAGGACACAATAGTTTTAAAAATATCAATTTGACTCTAAGTTTGCATTTTGGTCAAAATCGTTATTGCCGTTTTAAGTTAACTAGACAAAACTATATTTTTAAAAAATTACTCTTTTCATAAATCCATTGTACGATAATATACCTAGAGAAAAACTGAGGTTGCTATTGAGTTATAAATGACCACATAACCGTAGAAATTAATTTTTGCTAAAATCGTACACACCGTTTTCGAGATATGTCGAAATTTCAAAAGTTCCATTGTTCGAATTTTCAGCCAAAAACTGGGTACGCAGTCATGGTAACCTCACCTACTTAAGCTTAAATATCGATTTTGGTTGAAATCGTTAGAGCCGTTTTCGATCAAATCAAACTGGTACGAAAATGTTGTATGGGAAGTACCATTAATTTTGAGGTTACATTAAAAAAAAAAAAGCACCTCCCGAACTGTCAGCCCAAAAACTCCAAATCCGAGGTTTGAACGTAACCCGGGAAGCCGTTTAGAATGTAGGCCCGTGGAAGGACGGACAGACGGACAGACCGGACAGAATTTTGCGACCCACTTTTTTGAGTATCTCTATCATCGTAATATCAGAATTGATTAAAATCTCGAGTTCGAAATTTTGTACGAAACCACACACATATTGTTAGAAGCGCCAAAACTGAGAGGTTGTATCGGGAATTTCTTCGGTTTCTGTTTGATATACGTGAGGCTTCACGTCAAGACAGTGACCTATCACCTTACCTACAAAAATGTTAACTAGGATGGCCTAGTTCATGGACAACATTTGATAATCATGGGCATCATGGGCATGGGAAAGATACATCAATTATACGAATATATGAGACGTTGTGGACTTGTGGTGATCACCTTTGAGTACATTAGTGATCGCAATAAGCCAACAACTTTTAATTGGTTCGGAAATTTGCTTTTATTTGGAGATGATTTCATGTTGCCCCTGATGAACGAAAACCATTTAACTTATAATCGCTTTAAGAGTTATTTTCGTTGATGAGGGCCGGGCAGCTTTCTGCTTAACGTCAGCATCCCAATGCAACATTTAATTGGTCACACAAAGGATTTGACATCTCCTTCTAGTCAGAATTCATCACCACACAGACCGACTCCGAGCTCCACTTAGTCGTCTGTCATACCCTAGGAGGTCATGAAACACATTCCCAGTTCCCATGCTACAATAAATGTTCTATAAAACAATATTGAGATTTTGAAAATATCTAGTTGGTATTCCATTTCACTTACACAATATTGTCAACTGAATATCCATGGAGACCCGTTCCTTAACTCCATTATCCGCTGAGCACTGATATATGCCGGCATGATGTCGGTCGACATTTTCCAAGATTAGTGTTGAACTATCCGAGAGATGTGTTGGACCAGAGAACACGTCCTTCTTAAACCAGAAAATCGTTGGCACCGGATTCCCAGATGCTTTGCATTCCAATGTTACCGTACTGCCCTTACGAGCTGTCACTTGTCCATTGTGTGGCAGAGCTCTCAAGGTGGGCGGAACTGTGTATTCGAGTGCCGCAACAGAGTAGGGATTCGCCCCGAATTTTCAAATGTAATCCACCGGAAATGAAAATTTTAATACGAGAAAATATTTAGACAATTTTGCGATTTATTTGTACGGTCGTTCGCAACCTGGTCGACAGAGGGAGGACTCTTAATATTGTATATACGCTCCACTGAACATTGGTTTTGTGCAGCCATCCACTATCAATGGGTGGTTCAGTTCTTACTATAAACCATCCCTCTGTCATGGGTAGTTGAACAAAAAAAAAAATGTACCTATATAAATGTTAAAGCTATGCTTACCCAAAATCTCGACTGTGTGGACTTGGTCACGATTCTCCTGGTCCCCCAATTGGCAGATGTAATCGCCGGCATCTTGAGTCTTCACACCATTTATCTGCAGATTATAGTCACCGACAATTTTAAATCTCGAATCCCGAGAGATTTTCAAATGTCCAGCAGTTAGGACAGATGATCCTTTCCGCCAGAGGAGAACGAACGAGCCGAGATTTTGAACCTTACATGGAAGTTCAATGGTTTCGCCCACAATCACTTTGTAGAGATGGCCTCGGGAGAGGAATTTCGGTGCTATTGTCGGATTGTCATTGTCGGATGGAGATAGAAATGATCCCACAGGTTGATTGTGTGCTTTAAAATAAGGAAAAAAGTTGGATGTTTTATATGCTAATGGGAGAGAACAAGTAATGGTTGGGCTATAAAGACAAAAAAAGGTTCAGTTCATTGATTTGTTTTGCTGCAAAATAAAAAAATATCTTTGATGCGATTGAATGTTCGGCTTAAAGAGTAAAAGGTAAGAAATGAAAAAGAATGCGAATGTAGTTGTGATTTATTTGAGATGCTTCGCAACAGAGATATCGCTTTTCTTAAAAAAGGTTCTTAGGATTCGGTTTCATGGAGCTGCGTCGGGGTATGGGATTTTTAAGACTATTTTTGGATATTAAAGGAAAAATTTTTTTTTATTTGTCAATATTTTTTTCAGGCAGTACAAGTACTGTGGTATCGCTTTAATTTTTCACAGAGAAGGCTGACACAGATATATGTGGCATAAGGGGCAAAAAGCCTTACAAATATTGCATAGACAATGAGCTGATATGCAGAGTGTCCCAAAAGGAAGTTTATATTTTTGTTTTGCTCACTGCTTAAATACAAAAAATTTGAAGGGTAACGTCAAATTTCAACCGATTGGGCATTTAAGACTTCATTTGATTGCTTTAGATTCCCCTATGTGGATGTGGGCATGCCAGTTATACTTTGTTCTTGAAGCGCGAGTTGTTGAACTTATGGACAGACATTGAACGCCACGCACTGACCATGTAGGCTGAGGGGTCAACCCAAAATCACCTCCGAACAGAAATTATAAAGCGTGTTTCAAAAAGGACGGGTTGATGATGAAAATGGAATTAATCCTGTTGTGTGAGAGATATTCACAAAATTCAGTCATATAGTGGCACGAATCCGAGAGGTCCAATTTTTAATGACACTGAACACGCAGGAAATTCACTTATTTAAAATCAATCAACTTTCGGTCAAAAACAAGTAATACTGTTAATATAGCTCCTACAGAGTTAGTGGACTCAAAAATAACGGAGTCAACTTGTTTAACAAAACTCGGTTAAAAATAACCGATCTATCGATTTCCTCTCCAAATTTTCTCGGTCGTAAATAACAAACCAACTAATAACAACAGAGTAACATGGTTGGTACCAACTGATAAAGTGTGTTATTTTTAACAGTATGATTTAACCTTTTCAACTCGCTAGTTTTCAACAACAAATACCTACTCGTTTATTTTCTACAGAGACTTAGTTAATTTTAACGATTTTTTTTTTAACAGAGCAAAAATTCCAATCGGTTAGTTTTAAAAATTCTGCGTGAACATATAGAGCTGAAATCATTACGTTTAACGCAATGTAAAAATTCTTGAATATTTCGCTTGGTTTTATGACCATGAAACTGGATTCAATGATAATTGCCCTTCTAAAATGTTGTTGGAAAATTATGTTTTCGAATTTCAATGAAATTTTTCATAAGTGTATAAACTTAAAAGTGTCGTTGTGGTGACTTGTATTGATTGTGTAGTTTTATGAATGATAACCTTAAATGCATGAGACTATTCACTGGTTTTATGAAGGCGACCATTATGTCCATTTTCTAACTCTATCTGGTCTCCAATGAACTAGACTTACATCTGGCCCTGAGACTTTCGGACACATGCAGTGTGTTCCAGGCAGAGATTCTGGCTGTACTCAAAGCTGCGGAGGTACTTGAGATGAGATCGATATCCAATAAGAATATCGCCATCTACATTGATAGTCAGGCTGCGCTTAAAGCGCTAGAGTCACATACCACTACATCTGAACTAGTAAGGAATTGCCGCACAATGCTCAAGGAATTATGTTCGCAGAACCGTGTCAGATTATGTTGGGTACCTGGGCATTGTAATATTGAAGGTGATGAAAGGGCCGACGCTCAGGCCAAGGAAGGAGCGGAGCTCCCACTTGACACCATGATTGAGGGTATAAGACCACCCATGGCCGTGCCTAGAAGGGTTGGTTTTGAAAAAACTTCCCAGTTATCAGCCACAAGATGGTCACAGCTAGATGGTCACAGGGTCTCAAAGGCACTGTGACCCACCTTAAACCGGAAAAAGTCTGAAGAATTAATCAACTTCAGTAGAACAAAGCTAAGATTAACGGTAGGAATACTCTCTGGACACTGCCTTCTAAGGAAGCCTGCCATGAGACTAGGGCTAATTAATTCGGACACGTGCAGGTATTGTGAGGATCTACAGGTCACGGAAGACATCTCCCACATCCTATGCGAGTGTCAAGCAATCGCTCGGAGTAGAAGGAAGCACCTTGGCAGGTACTTCTTTAATCACTTAGAGGAGGTTGGTTCCTCAAACAATATTGAGACCATAATAAAACTCTGTAGGGAAATTGTTTGTTTGGGCGATTTGCTTTAGGTTTTTAACCGTAACGGTTCCTTGGGGATGGCGATGGGCCCACTATGGTGCCTGGTCTTTTGTGACGATCTCACAACCCCACTCAACCTAACCTAACCTAACCTAACTCTATCTGGTGATTTGTCAGTTCGGCGTTTAAGAAATTAAATTTGTTATTGGACTATTTTTACGTAAGTATTATGACTGTTAAAAACATGTCCATAAGGTAAATGAATACAAAAAAAATGTGAAAACTTTTCCAAGTTTTAGTTTATCAAAATTGTCTTCTACTACCTTTATCTGCAACTTTACTTGTTGGCCTGCGTAAAAGAAAATAAGTGGATATCGTTCGATAAGATTTTGTTTTTAAATATTACAAATATAATAACATTTATATTTATTTTTCAAAGTCGTCCAGGAATCCGAACAAGTCAGCCTCTTAAAAAGTTCCTTTTAAATTAAAACCTTTCAAGAGACAAGCAATGAGAGAAATGCTTTAAAAAATGGATGTAGCAAATATTAATACTGGTAATTTGTTTTCTAATCTACAAAATAATTTCTTCAAATACGGTACATATTAAACTCATATCTATTTTTTTATTTAGATAATTTTGATTAAGTTAAGATGGTGCCTGCACGCATATCTCGGCGATAAAAAAACACATTACTAGATAGTTCGCCAACAAGTTTTCATATTTTTGGGTACCAGCGTAAAGGAGATGCACGACCATAATAATAAGAAAAATAATATATTCAAAAAAAATTTGTATTTTAAGTTTAATAGACTTAATTATAGAAAAAATAAAAAGTGCAAAGCAAAAATGATATCTACTGTTTTATTTCTAGTACGGTTTTAGGTTCAATATTATGCGTAGGTACACTTCAAATAATTTTGTACTTAAATGTATGGAAATGTACATAGAAACAATGAATTCGTTTGATATTTGTTCATAATAAACTGTAACATAAATTCAATGAATTTGCGCATAAGTTCGTTAGAAAATTGATGAAAATATTCATAATTACAATTATTGGATACATTGATTGAATGAACTCCTAGTTCAGCTCAATTTCAATGATATTTTCATACTGTCTATGCATTTTTTCATTGTCATTATGTACTTTTTTGGTTCAGTGATACGCAAAGACTAAACACTTCCAAAATCCCTTTACCAATAAAAAAATATACATAGTTGCCAGAATAGCGATCAAATATTAATGTTGAGAAAGTCATGTTTATCTTGGGAATTAGCTAAATAAATCCTCCCCTGATGTCATTTTGAGGAGGAGTGTAGCCCACCAATCCAATATGACGGTATTGAATTTAAATACCCTGATTGTTCAGGTTGAGAGAGAGCTTATAATTATTAATTTAATTTTAGAAAGTAAAATATTCGTTCACTTGAGTTTCGACGGGTAATACTAAAATACCTACTTTTTCCCACAATTCTCAGTACCTTAGGCGGTTCAGGTTGATCAGTGCCGCTCACTTGAAGCCCCACCTTGGCTGTGTGTTTGAAGTGTAATATCTTGAAAAATAATAATGCCAATGAATCGTTTTTTTCTAATAATTCAAGATTATTAAATTCTGTTTAAGTCCATGTTTAAAGTGATAGGTTTTTTTTTTGATAAAATTTGAAGCGATATGACTGAAAATATGTACCTACACCAAGGACCTCCCCATAAAAACATAATTTCAAAATTCTTTTCAATGTTAGACTTAGAAATTTATAAGGAACACAATTAAGATATTTTTTTGCTATGAAAAGGTTAACATAAGAAGAAAATATTTATATAAGAATAGACTTGTCAGAATAGACTCAGAAAAATACACGCTAAATAACAAATTTAGTTAATTTTGGAGGAATAAGAGGTAGTACATCTGCGAATTCATAGAGAAAGAACTATGAAAGCATAATGAGCTTTATGGCTTTATATTTTTCTACAAGAATTTGAACTTTTGTCGGTTTCTTAGTTTATCGAATTACGTAATAAAGCCATAACTACAACTTTTAAAAGATTAAATTGTATTTTTTTTTTTTTTTTTTTTTTGTACAAAAACGGAAAATACATAAACGCTTATAACTTCCGAAGAGAGATTTTAATTTATCCTAAATTGAATAAGCAGGCTTTCATTTGTATTTTCAAAAAAATATTCACTAGCATACGATTCAATTGGGATGTAATTAATTTTGATTTGCATCATCAGCGTACGAATAATTCAAGACATTCTAAAAAATTGTTTCCTGTATGATGAATAATTTTAAATCGATTTTATTACGACATAAATCAATCATGAAGTAAGTACCTAGTATTAGAAAACAATGTAAACCGTATACTATAAAAAGTACCGAAAATTGTTCGTGATCGAACTGCTTTGCATATGATATTGGACAGATGAGCGGATATTTTGTCTTTAATTTCTTGCTTATAGTAAGCCTTAAAAAGCCTGCGGGCAAATTGAGTTGCAATTTACGTATTCCTTTTTTTTAGAATTAAATACTCGTTATGAAAGAAACCAACGAACTTGTTTTTCACGAAATTACTTTTACTCATATGGACGGTCTGTAATGGCCTTCAAAAAAGGAATATACAAATCCGAACAAAAATCAAAGTCTGCATTTCGAAAAATGCATGGGGGTTCTGAAAAAGAGTCAGCATTGTCACCACTTTCCACATCCTTATCGACAAAATCGGAAAATAGTATTGAAACCAACTAACCAACACAATCAAAAACTTCCTTTCACTTGGCGTTGCATCAACTGAATTCGTGCTTCAAAAACTTGCCTACTGTTCGCACAGTTAGGTTTCCCTATCGCCAGCACATCTTTCGCTGCAATCTTCCAGCCATAAAAATATCCGCCCATTGCAAGCTTGGTGACTTTCCCAGTTACAACGATGACGAGCAACCAAATCCAATCCGAAAGGAAAACCTTCAACCACTCCACGACGACGCAACAGAAACAGGAAGAAAATTATTTCCACCTTTCAATGATTAATAAATTGATAAATTGAAAACTCTCACGCAAACAATTAATTAAAAAATTCCATTCCACCCGATACACGTTTTGTACACCCGGCTCTACGCCAACGGATGAGGGCAAAGTTTGTCCAAGTGACGTCGCCTAGTTAATCTATGACCACTAATCTAATTCGTTATTTATATCGCGGGTAGTATATGCCTACGAGAAGGTGCGATATGTGGGCATAGCGTCACCCATCCAACAGCGACAGCTACACACAGTATCGGCTTCCATTTGAAAAAGTACACAACCTCAAACACAATCAAACACCCATCCTAGTGAAATTCTTGGTTTGCGTGTTTTTAAGTTCTTCAACCGAAAACGACAGAAAAAAAAAAAAAAAACGTTCTACGTCTCGTCCCTCAGGAGATTGATCCTTTCTCGGCCGGTCTGCTTTCTGTGTGTTTTGTAGGTACATTCTAAGGACAAGCACTCTGCGTGCACACAGAACGTTTCAGACATGATGCATGGATTTTATACTCGGTTGGGTGTCCGATGTTGAAATATATGCCTGCATTAGTATGCACCGCAGGTGGCATGCCTCAGCGCACCTCTTTGTGCCTGCTACGCTTTTATGTCAAACAATGCATATTTAATGTGACATTTGCTCTCTGGTGGCAGTGCCACCGGAATTAAATGGCGAAACGTATTATTTGTTCGCATGGCTGCAAGATAAAACATTATTAGCATGGAGGAGATTACATGTTTTATTCGTTTTTTTTTTTGTTTTCAAAAATAAATTTCACCTAATTTATAGTAAGCATCGTGTTTTGCGATTGCGATAGTGTAAGAGCGCGGTAATGCGTGCGACTTGATTTTGCATAGCTAATTGGGGAGGGTGCTCTGCTTTTAGACTCTGTTAACTGTAATGACGTTGATTGTAAGTGGTTTTGAAGGACGAATAGTGCACTCTACATGAGGGCAACAATCGTGTATGGGGCTGTTATTATGAAGACGTTGTTAGAAACAGTTTCGCTGCTAAGTAGCAGCTGGCGCCCAACGTGGGGTATTGTACATGCGCATGCAATTGAGTTTGTTAATTAGGTTGGATGCAAGTGCCAAGTGGTGAACGATTTTCGATTTCACTCCGAATGTAAATAAGGTTGAAGTTAATTTTAATACCCTTATCCGTATTCTTAAGCACGATGAATTAAATTTAAATTCATAATATTTACTCAAAAACATGCGTTAATCCCGCTGGATAAGGATGCATTTAAGCGCGGAGTTTGATCCGGTCTAAGCTAAAAATACTTCGATTTTTTGTTGTTTGGCACTTGGCAATTGATTTGATTTGCCGTGTTCTGAGTTTAATTTTTTATTGTATTAGTTACAAATTTAGCCTTCCAATATGCCCCTTTTTTTAAGCCGAAATTATTTCCGAAAATCCACTTCTTACAAATTTGCTGAACCAACATTTTGTCAATGTTATGAAATTGAGTTTTAACCCGAGTTACAATACTTAAACTGGTCTCCGGAGTTCCGTTTAAATTCAATCGGATAAACGTCGACATGTTTAAAAAAAATAAAGCGGACTGGGTCGAACGAAACTTTCTCGTTGATCAACAGTTTGATTTGTCGTTTTCATATTTTACTAGGTAGGTAGAGCAGGGAGAACCATGCTGATGGGTAGGTAAGGATCTGAAAGCAATGCTGGATAAAAGTAACGGTTCATAAAATACAGAAAAAGGAATAGTGTTAAATAAAATTCACGTTTGCGTTATTCATCTGATATTTGATCAAATAACGAAAGCGAGTTTTTAACAGTTGAAGCTCTCCGTAATAGCCAATTGTCACATTTTCTGGTTAGAGAGTTGCAGACGCCTGCTGTATACTATTTTATATGCTCTTACACTTTGCAAGATTTTTGAGTACGAAGACAAGAGTAGTAGGAGTTTCTGTTTTCCGATCTGGTATTAGGGCATGCTTTTATTTTTAACTGGAATATTTGAGTAACGCTGGTTTAAGGTGTTAATGATTGGAAGTAGGGTTTGTAGTAGACCAATATCTTTACATGGATCTACATGTAAGATTTAAGAGGTCTAAAGTTTTGCGTCGCTGCTATTGCATTTTTAATACAAGTGCGGCATTGAGTTTCAAAAGTTTGTATGAACACAGATCGGATTTTGGGAAGTCATTTTTGAGAAATAATTACAAAAATTGTTTAGGTATTCGATTTATTTGAGAAAAACTAAGTGTTGAATCCTAATTACTAAATATTATTTTACTATCCCAAATATTTATGTTGATCAAAATCGTTAGGCAAACAAAACAGTACCAAATATTGCAATGTTTAGTTTTAAAAATACTATCGCTCAGCATTCGAGATATAGATAAGCATTACTTATATTTTAAAGTTCTATTAAAATAAAAAAATAATGAGCTAATTAGCGTTTTCTTTGCTTACGGCCTTATTATTTACTTCGGTTGTAACGCAAGTTTAATCTAATTTTACACCCGACTATTAATCCGCATTTATTACAATTTAAACCTATGTCCATATTATTCACTGAAAAACATGCATTAAACCCGCTGGATTAAAGATGGATTTAAATGCGGATTTGAAACAGTTTAAACCGTTTTTGATCCGTTTTAAACCTGCGTAATGTCAAAATTCACATATGACATTTGTTTTGCGGTTTAAATTTAATCGGATTAAACGGTGTCAAGTTTAAAAAACTGGGTTAATGTTCGGGTTTAACGACTGAATATTATGGACTTGAGTTTATTTTTTGGGTTAAACGCACTTAAATCCGGATGTAAACTTTAACCCGGATTAAAGGGAGTGAATAATATGGCCGTTAGAGTTGAAAATTAAGAACCCATTTATTTTGGAAATATAAATTTTACTCTTACTATATATTTTGATCAAAATCCTTGGTAAAGCTTTCGTGCAAACTAAAGAAACATTTTTTTTTTCAAAAATTTCTTCTATCAAAAATGTATTGTACGATAATGTAGAGAAAAACTCAGTTTGCTATTAAGTTATATGCAAATAACTACATTAAGTTAGAAATGAAATCTTGTTACAATCGTATTGGTCGTTTTCGAGATACTATGTCGAAATTGCAAAAGTACCAGTTTTCGATTTTTTAGCCCCCAACAGGGTATGCAGTCATGGTAATATTAGGTTAGGTAAATGGGTAGGTAGAGCAGGATGAGCCCTGCAATACCTCACTTAGGTCCTCGTGGACCCATTGTGATGCCCTTCCTTCTTTAGGGGTTACTCGTTGGTGTACCATCCCGATCTCCTCAGAAACCTGCAAAGATCAGACGGAGTGACATCAGAAAGTTCATGTACGTCATGGAAGTAGTAACTTCCAAGTGTTCTGTTCCTCAAGTGACAGAGAGACGGGCAATGACAAAGGAAGTGAGGTGTGTCCTCGTGGACCTCCTCGTCTTCGCAGCCTCTACATATGTCATCATCTTTGAGATTTAGTTTCATTAAGTGGCTTCTTAGGTAGTTGTGGCCAGTCAGAGCTCCCACTAACTTAGATAGCGATGACCTATCAAACTGGACCCATGTTCTGTAATTATCACATCGATATATTTATCACTAAAACGATACAAATTGAAAAACATGTTACTGTGTTTCTGATGTGAAAATTTATCGCATGAGTTACAGAACATGGGCGCTGTAGAAGTTTGTTGGTCCGACCTCTGTTGTATTCATGGTAATATTACCTACTTAAGCTTACATATCAATTTTCGTTGAAATCGCTGGAGCCGTTTCCGATCAAATCAAACTGGTACGAACATTTTATATGGGAAGTACCATTCATATTGAGGTTACCTTGGAAAAAAACGGCCCCCAACTGTGAGCCCACAAACTCCAAATCCGAAATTTGAACGAAATCCGTACAGCCGTTTAGGCTGTAGGACTGTGGAAGGACGGACAGACGGATAGAATTTTGCGACCCACTTATTTAAGTTCCTCTATCATCGTAATGTCAGAATTGATTAAGATATCAACTTCGAAAATTTTTACGAAAACAATATCTTTCTCTTACTACGTAATGGTGAAAGCTAATAAGTTTATGTTCGGGTTGGATGGCTGAATGTTATGGACTTGGGTTTAATTTTTGGAGTGAATAATATGGCCTCAAATGAAACAACCGCATTTATGTTCCATTTATTTCTAAAATTCAAAAAATGCCCCCTAAAAAAAGCAAGGCCTTATTGGATATAATACCAAAACATTTTATCTACACGACATAAATGCTCCTTGTCGTTCGGTGATTAAAAAAGTGCTGAGGCTAATTCAGTAGGCAACCAGCGCAAAAGTATGGACAGGTATATGGCTACCACTCAACAGCCCGACACTCAAGCCATCATAAGTCTTATTGACTCAAGTTCTATTATGGTTGTTCGTTGTAAATACACGTTTAGTTTATATCCAGATTGTTTTATGTTTCGGTTTCTTATATCCTCTGGTTTAGCAGGTCGGAATTTTTCAAAAGGTAAATCTGCTGTTCAATTCGACTGTAACCAGTGACCATGAGTTGGGTTTCTATTTCTCTCCTTAAGTCCAACATCTACACCATCAAATTACGTCAAAAGTCCCCGCATTATATTAGGAACAAAACCAGCTGACTATAATATCCATCAAACAATAAAACCCTCCACCTATTCGCCTATCTAATGCCATCTTAACGGGTACAATAAACCTGCCAAATGCTGAGCTGGTAAATTCCTTGAATTGTTATTTCCAAATTAAAACCACCGACAGAGGAATAGATACAAAGGCGCGATTTAGCGGCGAAGGAAAAACAAATTAACAGCCTTGATGGTTTGGTTCTAGCCGCCTCGAGCCCTCCTCGCTTTGACAAATAAATTCATCAAAATATCTTTTAAGCCATTTAACCTTCATACTAGCACTTTACCACCCCTAAATGGTTATTTACAATCGTTAAACTGAATTGAAGCCATTACGCGCGTATATCCCGTATTTTCATTCAATTTGCGTGGGTGAACGACTGTGTGTGTGTGTGCTCGCAAGATTCGGATAATAGAAAGGAAAAGAGTAACAGCAAAGTCATTTAGCACTAGCGATAAGCCCTTGCGCAAGGATATCACTCTCATTAATGCCAACTGAAATAAACATCGTTCCCTCGTTCCGCTCACCATGAGTATCCTTTCTTTTTTGTATTGGGTGAGTGTGCGTAAATACAACTATTTGACAGTCGGATGGGAATCAATAGAAACAAAATAAATTCGTTCACCATCCGTTCGGTTTATCACCCGGAGGGAATATCCGAAACAATCAAACTGAATACAGGATAATAACACGAAGGAGGGGGAGGAGAACCAATCATATTCTGTGAAAGCGATGCGGTGGCAACTTAGTATTGACATCGGCATCAGCTGGCGTAAATTATCAATATCCATGAAAGAGTTAGTTCTTGACAGCCTTCCCTATTCCTCCTTCTCCACCTCGTTGCTGTCTCTCTAAGTAGGTTGAACCTTTATTATTATTTTTTCTTTGCATGTTTATTTCTGCCCAATACAAAGGATTGCTACAAATGCGTGTGGTGCAAAAAAAGGGTTGAGCTAGTGATAGCGATGGTGGGCCATTCGCCACCAAGCACTCCTTAGACGATAGAATCCTCTCCCCAGTTGGGCGGCTTATTTACTTAATGTCCACGACAACGGACGATGAGCTTAAGCAAAAGGAGGTAGGGATTGGCCTTAACCCTTTTGGCTCCCAACATTGCGAGCGCCTCTTCCCATCCGCTTGTTATCTGCAAAGTTTTGAGTCATAACTGACGAGAGCTCTATTATTGGGTGGGAGCAGCTACTACTGCTGCCACTCCAGATGACGGTATTAGCGGTGAGGTGTTAATTAATTACATCTCGCAGTAAACAATATCCTCTGCCCGAAGCGTCGCAGTGGGGCTGTTGCTGGGGCTGGATAAAGGGTTATAGCCGTATGTAGATTTAGTGTTTGGTAATGGCGACCTTTTTTAATTATTTTATACGTTCCATGTTTGACTGTTTCTTTCTGTTGCTGTTATGCCTCGTTCCCTTACCGCATGTTACGCTATTATAATGGGGTACTTTGCACACCATTTATATTCAAAAACAACAACCGTCAAGCATTAGATGGGTTTAAGCTCACACACACAACATTCACGGTCGATACTTGCAGGCGAAAAAGGGATTTTCTGGAGAAATTTTATGTATCCTGTGTAATTAATTTAAATCATTTTATGCTCCGGTGACACTTCGAGTTGATCCCATGACAGTTGCTGATGATTCACTCTGTATGTGTGTGTTTGCGTGTGCACATTGTGGTATAGGTATATCTTGAATAAGGGTTTGTTTTATTTTGTGTCCTGTTCGGTTGAGTTTGTTTCGTCGTGTTCCCTTTTGAGAAATTAGAATTTAATTTGTAGTTGATAAATGAATTTGTCACATTAAGGTACCGTAAGTATTGGCATTGGCCTCGGATAACTGTTTGAATTCCTAATGAGGGAGTTGCCTGAGGTAGCTGTGAAGAGATGGTTCAAGGTTTACACTTGTGGATTGTTAATCTATATGAATACTTTTTGCATGGAGAATGGGTCCGTTAGGTGGGATTTACGGCGTACGAGCTACCCTTATCATAATTTCACATTTCGGTGGCGTATGCGTACTATTTTTTTCTATTGACAAAGCCTATTGAGTAGTGGTTGGGGGTTCGCCAAGTGTGATTATAAATGATGTGTGTCCATGGGCCTGTCAAAAATGTTCGCCTGAATCACTTTGAGGACACTTTGGCAAAACGGAAATATTTTGAGAAGGGCCGACCTTGTGTCAAGTTATTATTGGATATATCATCATTTTATTATCAATCGGCGTGTGTTGCATTTAAAAAAAAGAGCCACTCTGGGAGTGCCGACAGAAGCGAAAAATTACGTGTGTACTTTTTGAATCGTCAGGAAATATTTTTTGAATCCTCAATTTTCATTTAATGCTAAAAGCTAAAAGCGTAAACTTATAAGCACACGAAATATGAAACTTAATTAATTGTTGTTGAAATAAATTCGAAAAGTTCCGACCTGAATATATATCTAGGTATGTTGTACATATACACAATATATGTTTATATCTATATACATAAAAATGGTGTGAAAAATGTATAGTAAATTCATCAATTGATAACGGCTGGGACGAGTTGGCTCAAATTTTTTTTTCAGTGGTTCATTATTGCTAGGAGAAGGTTCTTACGAAAGAAAATTTTGGAAACACACTCCGGAAAATTCGGGAAATTGAAAAATTAAAAATAGATTTTTTTGTATGGAATAGAAAACTCATAGTTTAAAACTCGGAAAATTCCGGAAAAACGCGAAAAGTTAGATTTTTTTTGATTTTGGACGATGTGAAGGTGGAAAATTCCTTGTGGAGCTTGGAAAATTTTATATAATTGTGAAATTCATTGTGATAAAAGAAAATGTGCATTTTGGGTGTAGAAGTAAACGAGACAAATGATTGATTACCGAGCAGAAGAAACGACTCGCTGATAAAGCTTGTTGACGATGAAACTGGAGGCATTTACTTTCTCGATGCTCCCGGTGGGACAGGCAAGACATTTCTCATTTCGTTGATTCTGGAAACAATTGCATCCTCTGGCAATGCTGCCACTTTGTTGGAAGGCGGTCGAACTTCACATTCCTTTTTGAAGCTGCCGATGAATATTCTCACGGTTTACATGACACAATGGCCAATAATTTGGCAACAGCGAAATTTATGCGAGGATGCAAAACCATTATTTTGGATGAATGCACGATGGCGCAAAAACGAGCTTTGGAGGCCGTTCACCTAACGACGAAGGATTTACGAGGTGATTCGAGATGATTCTGTGGGGCTATGATATTGCTCTCTGGAGATTTTCTTCCAACGCTTCCCAATATCCCGAAATCTACTGCTGCCGATGAACTTAATGCATGCCTGAAATCGTCGCCTTTGTGGCGTAATTTCAAGAAGTTAAAATCGACCACGAATTCGCATTGCAGAACGACCTATCGGGACAACTGCTGGCGATTAGCAATAACCATATTCCTGTTGATGTTGTGACTCGATTTATATCGTTCCCAGCAAAATTTTTGCGAGTTTACATCATCGAAGGAGGAACTCATCCCCGAAACACTATGATAAGTCGCCATCAGCTTATGCAATATCTTGAATCATGGAAGCTCCTTAATGACTGGCAGTATGGTTTCCGTGGCAATATCTCCCCTGGTGATTTGATGGCTTATCTCTCCACGAAGTGGAATCAATCAATATTCCAGAGGAATTTGACAGAGTTCTGCATGAAGCTATTTTGTCGAAAATGCGTACTTTTTGGAATCGATGTGCCCCTTATTCAATGGATTTGAAACTACTTTTCTGGCCGTTCAATTCATGTTGTTTTGGATGTTTTTAAGTCTGAAACCCACCACATAAATGCTCGTGTTATACAAGGCTCTGTTTTGTCTCTGACTTTCTACTCTTTTTTTCCATTTTATAAATGATTTCTGGCTACAACTTCCAATTTAATTCACTATTTCGCTGATGACAGTACCCACAGCTTTTCATAGTCATTTCAGGACTAACGTCCCTGCTCTTTGGTCGAAGAACTGGAACGGCAACGTATGATAAACTCATTAAACTCCGACCATGACATCATTATAAAATGTAGTTTAGCTAATAGGGTAGACTTTGATGCTTGATGCTTCTAAAACACAATCTTGTCTGCTGTCTCTTAAGTGAAACCTAAATCTACAGCTATCATCCTTTAATAGGTCGTGCATCACCGAAACCGAACGACTCTCCATTCTGGGTATGTGTCTCTATAACAACCTTCGATGGAATGACCATCGACCATATACACGAAGTAGATAAAAACTCTGCGATTTCTCTAGGTTTCCTCAATCGGTGCAAAACATATTTTATCCCTTCTGATCTGACTACAAAAGCACACGTCAAAAACTTGAGTACAATTCCCACATCTGGTCTGGAGCGCCGAAAACCACATCACTTACTAGAACGAGTTCGAATCGTGCGATTAAACTAATCGGGGATAAGAATATTGGAATTTCTTTAAATTCAATTGAAAATCGCAGGAGTGCCAGTTGCATTCATCCACCTTAGCAGTTCAATCGCAATACTTGTCACGCTAGGAATGCTCACTGTTCACTCTTAGCCTATTTTCAGTCGTACTACCAAATATTGAGACTCATTCAGAAGCCGTACAACACGAATGTTTAATGCATTACCAAGCTTAGTTGTTCCTCCTTATTGCAATTTGCATGAATTTAAAACCTATGTACAACGACATCTCCTGTGGAATCTGTCAGTTCCCTAATTCCCGCGCTGTGTATGTGTATTTCACAGTTGACACTACATTATGGGAGTAGCTCGTGCTTATTATAAATACATGCAAATTGCGCCAGAATGTGGAGAAAGAGTTTTGTCATGAGCATATCTTTTTCTTCTTTTCCCCACAACTAACTGTTGACGAAATTTCTAAAACCTTTATTATGCTCATTACTTTACCTTGCAATGCGCTGAATATTTTCAAAATTACAAAATAAATCTAAAAATAAACTAAGACTCGGTGGGTGTCAAGGCAATTTTGAACGCATTAAGCTACCGATTTTAGTTCTCAGTCCAAGATCCCATATTTACTCGTTGCAGTAGATATCCAAATCCATTGCCACCTTTTCATTCCGCTTAAGCCCATTTAATGGGACTTTGAAAAACACATTGCACCTTCGCACACTTGGCATTCATTAAAGCCAACGACATAAAAAAAGGATCAAAATCACTTTGCACTTCGTTATCTAAACCATTTTTACGTGAAACAATACAAAAGCACTCTCCCCAGCTGCTGGTGGGTTCTATTTTTCCTTTCACAATGTCACAAAATCATAAAAAAGAAAATTATTCCTAAACAGGTAAACACACACTCGATGTCATAAAAATTTCTCTCTAAGCAGCTCTTCTTCCTCATCACGTTGCCGGTTGTTCTATGTATAGCTTGCATACTGTTAGATTACGCTTGGTCATAACGGGGGAACAACACAAAAAAAAAAAAAAAAAAAAAACCTTCGAATGACATTACGTGTACACACTACAACCACGGGAGGGAATTTTCTTGTGCAGCATTTAACATAACTTTCATCTAAGCGTAGCACAGTCGAGCACAACTAGCAGTACATCTACATACACACACAAAAGTAAAGGAAATCCCCTAACACGGCAAATGCTTACTTCCTGATTTATGCATGGCAAATTGTCGGGAAGAATGGTTATTTTGTGTCCTACCACCACATTCATCCTTATTTCTTGTACTCCCCTCCGACGCATTCGTGAATGTGGGTGGTGCAGTGCGGTTCTAAGTAAACAATAAATCACAACTGCATTCTTCTTCTACCCGCTGTAATATTTTTGTTTGAACAAAAAATATATATATACGAAACTCACCATTTTGTATATTTACAAAAAATATTATCAAAAGTGCAAATAGCTCGCTGGTGTACTTCCACGAATATAGTTGCATTGTGTCAGTGCAATTTCTTTCGAATGTCCTGACGTCTTGTTTCCTGTAAGAAAGGAGTAAGAGAAACAGAAAAAAATTGGTTACGTTATCTAATTTTTCATACCACTCAACATTTAGAGATAGAAAAATGATTCTTTGTCTTGTATAAGTGTGTGTGTGTAGAAAGTGGGATCATTGTGCTCTGATATGGAATGGTCTGGAGAAAGAACGAGATAGAGGCGACTTAAGCCATAAAGCGACGATAAGTTGGAGTTATGACGCAACATCTGGTCTCTTTTCTTGGAGAACGCATTTATGCAGCGAATACACATATACGTACCTACGAGTGAACCTTAGGGGAGATGAACGATTGCTTTCACTTATTCCAGGGTGGTTCAAATAGAGAGGTCAATCCGTCCACAGGGAGTGATTACTTGATTCAATATATCACGAGATAATACATGTGAGAGACGTTCCCTTATTGATTTTGGGGAGGTGGACGAAATGTGACTGGTTGGTTTTACGGGAGCTACATAGTTTAACAAATATAGGCGTTTGATATTAAAAACGGATTAAGGCAAAAGTGTTGCATCTGTTGATCAATACTTCTCTAAGTGGAGAATCATTTTGGTTGAGGGCCAGGTCCACCCGCCACCCCGGACATGGTCTGTATACCTAAGTAAGAAGGATGTGATTGGGTAACTGCTTATGGCTTATCTGGATAGACATGCTTGTCTATGAGGACTGTTTTCATTTCTTTGAAAAGAGCAGACAATCTCGACAGTTTTTCACAAACTGCTTAGCATCTCTATCTACCAGTGACCAACACAATTTTGACCTAACTCTCAGCTTCATCACTTTTTTGACAGGATGACCTTCGTGGGCCAGCTCTAAAACACGAAATCGTAACGCCACTGGTATAACAATCCTAGTTCATCGTAGCAAAATACTGTCAATAGTGGTTAGCTCAAGTCTGAATGGAAAATATGAACTTGGCGTCCTTGTGTTCCATGTTTCATTTTCAACATTGTTGACAGCCTCTATAAGTTCCAAGTCGGTGGAATTAATAGAAGTAGTATTTTTTAAGGTAAATATATTCAGTTCCAAGTAGGTAGTAGGGAAAGCATTCCACCGCCCTGACGAAAGCGAGGCCCTCTTTCTCTGTTTGAGAATACCGTCTTTCCACCTAGAACAAACTTTTGCTAGCAAATGATATAACCCTTGGAATCTCGTCCCCATAAATTGAATAAGGACGGCCCCTAGCGCTACTGGGCTTTTTTCTCATAGTTCATCAAATTGTCAATTGCTCTTTTAAACGCTGGAATGTTTTTTGTTGGGTCTTTGTCCTTTCGAACTCGACATCTTTCTTTACTAGGTAGCTGAGTAGTTACCATGCGCAAAATTTTTAAATATAGGTATGTCACCAATCCTGGAAAACTCTTGGTTTTTCCTTCCTTTCCGTAGATCTATGTGGAGATGATGTGTCAAAAAATTTCAGTTTCTAAACTTTAAGTGCCACATCAAAATCTTCAACGATCTTCTTCCAGTTCTAGTTTGTGGTATGTATTCTTCAAATCCAGCCTTAGAAAGTACTTTGCCGCTTTTAACTTTGTCATTACTACCTACATATTTCGAATGACAACGGTTCGATGATGTTTTGCTCTATCGCCTCGACGTTTTCTTCTAAGGCGGCTGGAAGCTGGAACACGTCGCAGTATCAGCTGAGCGGGTTTGATAGTTTTGTCAACGGACAAAGTAATTTTAATTCCTCTTATTTTTGGGAATGGATTTAAATTTTCGAGATTGTTAACATCCAGTCCAAGTCTCAAAATGCATAATTTAATTGATGTACGATGTAGAATGTAGTGCGTTTGTTTTTAAACGTTTTTCACCTGCATAAGCTCTAAACTGGTTTGTTGTTTTTTTCCTGACGCCCCACATCACAGCATTATGAATTTGCAGTACCTACCTGTCAACCTGTCAATCGGATTCACCCAAAAGATTAAACCGTAACCCAGAGCAGTCAATTACCATGGATATTTAACGGGCGCCGATTTGGCAGTCTTTGATTTCGTTCATATTAGCATCCATTCCCTCAACAATTCTAAAGCAATCATGTTTTGTCAACTGTGTATCTACCTAGGTCTTAACTTTACCTTTTCCTTCCTTAAGAAAACTAACCGTTAGCGCACCCATCCTCGACCGTTTTGAAACTTTTTCTCTGTTGTTATACATTTTATGTTTTGCAAACTTTATTTCGCACTTTAATGTGAAATGCCCAATCATTCTTAACCTTGCTTGTTATCTCTGCCGCCAAATACAGAGCGATACCATCTTTTCCATTCATATACGGCCTTGTCGATGACCTAGCATAAAAAACGCATAGTTTTGACTTGCCCCTGTTTTATTTTTCATTTTATTTTTATATTAAGTCCTTCCTTCGCACAATTTAATGTACGCCCACTTTGCATGATTCAATGGACATTCAGATTTTCTGTTAACAAGCCTTTGATATTATTTACTTACTTTATTTCTTACCATCATCTAACGCTGCAAACGTAAATTTCACAATATAAGAAATAGGATGTAGAATGTAAATAACAATTCAACGATCTACCAACACTATCTCACAAACTAACAAGAAATGAGAAGAGAGGGAATAGGAAATAGAAAAAAGAAATCAAGACACCGGACGTACACAATTTTTGTTCTTTCTTTCCACAGCACACGATTTAATATAAAATTTATTTTCGAACAACACTTAAATTATATCAGTTACCTATAGATAAGAAACAAATAATATTAAACAAATTAATATTTCACCTCGGTGCCAAAATAAATACGCAAATAAATACAAATATGGTTACTTAGTTGCCGGTCGCTTTTATTTATCAATAAGTTGTTTACTCCACGACTGCGCTTTAACAACTTACTCTCTAATCTGACTTATCTTGTGTCATAGGTCATAGCGCATAACCCATAGGTCTTCACTCTCCATAACCACATCATGGATGGAAAATAACATTTTCGATTTGTACCTACTGAAAACTTTTGTAAAAGGCTTTTCACAACAAGCCCAAAAACGGGTTTCCGCCAAAACACACGAAAACTGGTGGATTTACTATCTCTAGTATGTTCCACCCATCCCTCAATTGGCTGCGACCTTAAATCTTCTTTGGGGGTGGTGGCTATTTGAAATTTGCAGTTAAAGTGTTGATGGAAATCATATCATGATTTTAAGGCCAATGGAAAATGAGAACATGTTATTTAATCGGAAATGAAGGCATAGTATAAATGCATAAATCTGGAAAGGATCCGTATTTGCTCTTTATTAGCTTGAGACCTTAAAAAAATTAATTAAATTTATTGTAATTTGTGAAATATTAGTACTCTCAAATTCACTTACAATTTTCACAACAAAAACAAAAACACTTCAAATATGTACCAACATGACATCGTCGGCAAGGAAGTGACATCAAAAATTCTAAGTGCTGCCAATAATCAATAATTTTTTAGTGATCGCTTTACGCAGAGCAAAGAAGAGTTGATAATCAAAAACGACGATCAAAAGAGTGACAATCAACCATCACCTTAGCCGATTCCAGCCCAGCAAATTCAGCAAAATGGCTGACCGAGCAAATGTTACAACTTACAACTCACAACTTAAAATCATTTTCCACAATTAATTGATGGGCTACTTTTGTTTTTAAATGTACTAAATTCCTTTTGTTTGTTAATTAATGCGATTGAAATTAAAAAGTTTTGCACCGAAGTTTAACGCCTAGTGTCAAACGAAAACGAGTTGGTGGTCGGTGTAAATGCATCGACGAGTTTTCGAGGAAAACGCGGTTTTCGGCTTGGTGTGAAAAGCCTATAAGATTGTACTGAAATGGAGCCAATTGTATTGAAAACAATTTTTTTCTATAAAAAAGTTTATTTATTTGCAAACAAAATATCAAAACATTTCATAAAAAAAACACTACCAGGTCCATAAAAAAACTGTAAACACACAAAACTAATAATAATAATCTATTAGGCTCAAAATATTGGGCTGAGCTTGAAATTCATAACAAAATGAGTTTCTAAAGAAAAGTAGAATCCTCTCCACGCTTTGTGTAAAACTAAAGACATATAGTTCGCCAATAATTGATTTGATTTTCTATTTGTGGAAAAATACAAATTGCACGAGAATTTCTAAAATACATCAAAATAAATTGCAAGCTCATATGCATCGAATTCGATACAATTGTATCGCCTTATACATCCCTGCTCCACAGTACCTAAATGAGAACCACCACAGTTAAAAGGCATTCGTCTTAATCATTCACCCCTGTATCTCTGGGTAAGATTGATTTTGATAGTGGTGGAAAGACGAAAGGTTAATGAGGGCAAAACAAAATATATGCTGTCAACAATTAGGGACACACCAGCGAATCGGACAGAACGTCACGATAGACATCTGTAACTTTGAAGTAGCTCGGGACTTTTTCTACATCGGCTCCGCTATTAGTTCTGAAAATGACATCACCTCAGAAATCAAGCGAAGAATCAAACCTGCGAATAGCTGTTACTTTGGCCTAAGAAGACAATTGATTAGTAAGGCCCTGTCGAGAAATACTTAGAAGACTCTATACATAAGACCCTCGTCATCCCATTCCTGCTTCATGGTGCAGAAGCATGGACGCTATTAAAGGCGGATGAAGATCTTCTTAGTCGCTTCGAACTCAAAATTCTTCGACTGATTTTTGGTCCCGTTTGCGTTGACGGGCTTTGGGGGAGGAGATTTAACAGCAAACTCTAAGAGCTGTACAGCGACATCGACCTTTTAAACTTCTGACTCGCCCAGGCGATAAAGAGGCGCGTCGACCTAGAAGATCTATTGTGCCGAAAGCTGGGACATGTAGAGTGAATGGACATAAACGCTCCGGCCCGAAGAGTCTTTGATTCCAACCAGCGCTGCCGAACGTACTACAATAGGAGTATTGTACTCCTTTTTAGTCCACTGTACTCCCGTACTCCTCAAAGACAAATTGTATACTCCTATTTTTAATTTCGGATTTAACTATTTCCACATGCCTCGACATTTCTCTACCAACCCAGTAAATGCAAAACAAATTTTACTTTCTTTTTTTTTCTGGATGTTTTGCTAAGATTAATTATTTTTTCATTTTTGATGTTGTTACATTCGTGTCGAACAAACACTTGCGGATCCTGGAAATTCCTTTTCTTCTGCGATTATTTAAGTTTTTTCAATAATGACGGGTTGATGTTGAAACGGCGTTAAGAAAACTGATTGATTAATTATTTGTTAAAGAAGTCACTTATGGAATATGAACACATCAAATTCGTTAGACCTTTTTGTGTCATACAATCAACATTGCAGTTCATTGCATAAAAGGTCGAAAGACTACAGCAAACATCTGCAAGCTTATGAGCTTGTAGTGAATATAACCGGCTTTGTAGGACTACCTACAGAATTTGACAAAAATATGGGCAGCCTCCGACTGCCAATTAGTTATACTTGAAAGTGTCTTTAATCTTTTTAAATTTTTTTTTACAGTCAGTCGGGTTTTTTTTTGTTTTTTAAATTAACTTTTTTATTTAAATAAGTTTTTGGAGAATATATAATTTCCATACAAATTTCGCAATTGTGAGCTTCCGTAAGATTTAAAGTTTAAATTTTTTTATTAGTAAGTACGACGCAAACTACAATTCTTTCAAATGTTAAACTTCCATAAAACAATTAAAAATTGTATGGAATATGTAAAATGTATGTAGATTTACAAAAAAAGTATTAAACCATTTCTTTTGTAAATGGCACTACATTTGTCAGCGTTTTAGAAGTGTGGCTGGATCACTTTACCAAAATCTTCAAAGCACTTCTTTTTCATGTAGAACGCAAATGTAGTGTTCGATTTTCTTATGTGATAAAAATAATATTATTTAATTTGAAATAAATGAATTCATGACTAAATGCAGAGACTCCACAAGACCGCAATTGTGAATACATCAGAAAGTAATTTATTTCACAGTTCCAGTGTATTGAATATCTTGATATTTCTCTCAGACATTTGTGTGAAAAAAATGTTTTTTTGTTTTGTTTTAAATTTATATTTTTATAATATGTTTAGCCTATGACACTCCGGGGAAGAATACCAATTTAATGACTCTCTTTAAAATCGGTCAAGCAGTTTGGGCTACAGGGCGTCCCGTAGGAACGTACATAGGATATGCGCGAAACGCATAACCCTATCCCTGTGTACAGTCGGGTAAAAATATTTTTCTTTGATTTTGTTCCATACTCCCCGGTACTCCAAAAAAATATTCTACTTTACTGCCCCACGAAATTATGAAACGGTAGCCCTGATTCCAACCCGGATGGACAGAGCAGTAGAGGAAAACCTCGCTTAGGTGGGGCGCGCAATTGGAAGAGGACCTCAACCAACTTGGAGTGCGCAACTGGAGGCAGTTATCCAAAGATCACGCTAACTGGAAAGGCGTATTGGTTGAGGCCTAGTTCCAACCCGGACTGTAGAGCCAACTAAGTAAGTAAGAAACAGAGACCAAAAGGACCCGATAATGGTGATCTGATTCGAATATCTCTGGAAATCTATATGTATAGGTTTCCGATTTGCCGGTAAAGTTTGCTGTTGAATATTTTCTTATTTATTACACCATACCTAAAAAAATAAGTTTTTGCCCGCTTTTGCCAAAGGCTATATTGTACCGGGATAGTCAGGCTCTCGTAAAGGGTGCTTTATCTAACACGTATTCAACTTAGCTAAACAAAAGCGCAGTTTGAGAAAGTGGTTATTGCCAAAATTAAAAAAAAAAAATCTTAAAAGCACCCGTATATTTTTTTTAAGTTTTCGGTCAGCTTTGATTTCCCATTCATCTCTTCTGCTGCAGAAGAATGGATTTTTAAGCCGTTTGAACTTTGAATAAAATTGTAGATCACTTTCACTCGTCCCACAAATGAAAAACTCACTCACAACAAATGTTGGTGAGGAGCAAGGCCTAAGGTCCTTACAGACCTATTGTGCTAATTACCTATTTCGATAATTATAAAAATAGCTGTCGTCATTCTCCTTTCTTGTGCAAAATCCTAGGTTTCTTCCTAAAAAAAAAAGTTCTGTAAAACTAGACAAAATGTGCTATGCGTACCTGTTGCGTCACATAATTTATAATTTTAGTTTTCCTAGGTAACCAAGACGTGCACTAATCTTCAGTTTTGTTTGCGGGTACACTTTGATAGCAAATTAAAAATTGTATCCATACAGTAATTTGTAAAAGGTGTTTACCTGTGAACTAGCATAGAATATCAATATATTAAAAGGTTACAAGTACCGATGGAGCGGCTTTATTTCAAAACCGATTTCAATTAAAATCAAACCAGTAAGTACTTAGTTCCGCTGCCCTGATTTCTCAACCGGGTTTAAGACATTGCATATCGAAAATTAATCCTAAGTTGCTTTACAAAACTCACCAGCTAGTAAAATATTGATACAAAAGTCAAGCAAGTCGCAACCAACAACGGGGGAAATACGAGTAAGAGATGCAGATCTCTTCCAGCGACGCTCTGCATAATGCATTCCACTTTAATCATAGCACAAAAGGCAAGAAAAGGGATCAACAAATTTCAAATTAAAGAAACAAATTCAGAAAGAAACACTTTACCCCAGAGATGCAAAGCGTACTGTTCGCCCTCATACAAGAGCGCATCCAACCGAAATGCAGATATGCACACATAGAGATAGAGACCCTTCTAAAGGATGAATACAATTTAAATCTCCTAAATGAAAGCTGCTCACCTAGTCTGGGGATCTTCTTTTCTGTTCGACTGAAAATTATTCTATGATGCTTGCGAGCGCAATCTTAGACACAGTCTGACTCCCAAGTGACCAGACTACTTCACCAGGTTTTGTATCTTCTTCACACCAACAGAGTAAAAAGGATGAAAAAAAAAAAATGAAAAAACCCCGCTCCAACCCCATTTGGTTGTAATTTTTAATGTTGCTTGTCGTTGTCACTGACGTTGCTCGTGATAATATTGTTGTTGCCGCCACTACAACTGACGTTGGTAGGAGCACTTCTTTATGGAAGGAGTTGTAGAGCCAAAAGCACTATGGATGACTGTTTTCATATGAAAATCCATTTATCTTTGTGCAAGCACCATACTATGCTACAGCATAATATTCAGCGTGTGTGCCGTTCTTGTCCTTGTCCTTAGAGCATGTAGTCCTCACATACTCGTAGATTCTCATGTCGTATGTACGGTATCTTTAGTGTAATGAATTACAGTCTAATGACATCGCCCATATTCGTGGTGTTTGCAGCGCGCAGGGTCCTTCGTCCTTGTATGTATATTGCTTCTAAAGATTTTGTCTATAGGACATAAGAAAATTGAGAAGAGTTGAAGGAAAAGTTATCGCTAAGCCAAGTTTAATAGTGATTCGTTGAAGGAACGACAAAAACTACAAGGACGAGTACGAGGACGACGACGAGCGGCCAGGATTAATGGGCTTCTGATGGTGGTGGGCTGCTCTCGTCGGCGTCGTTTTTCGGTATCCAAGCGAATGATGTTTTACGAGTATTAATAGTTCAGTTAATGGTTGAAGTAACTTTCTTGTGGCTACCATTAGTTTCTTGACTTTGTGCTCCAGTTGTGGTGATCACTGGTCTGGTGGTCGGTTGATGGTTTTTCTTTTCTTTTTTTTGTGTTGGTCTGAAGAAAATTTGTGTTTTCTTTATTAAGTTGCGTCAATCTAAAAAGGGTCAACATGAGAAAGGGCTGACAACGAATGAGTTGAAGCTGGTGAAATTTTGTTTTCAATTAGCTGAGTTTGGTATCAGTTACTGAAACTCGAGAAACTCTAACACAAGTCGATGTAAATAACTTTGAGAAGGCGATCGAAAGAGAAATATTTTGTTCAGTCATAATTGAGCAAGCGGGCAAGGAATATTATCAAAGAAAGTGGAAGTTTCAAAACTTCTAGGTACCCAAAGCATATAATGGACTATGAGCCATGACTGCAAGTGGGCGATCTTAAGGGGTGTATATCAGCACTTAAAAAACATAAGAAGGACTGTTGGAAGGTAGAGGTATAAGCAAGCGGACCTACGACAGGACAGCTTCCATCTGTGAATCTCTATTCTCACCTTCAAAGTTGTTGGAAGCTAGATGCATTTAATCCACTATGACAAACAAAACACATTTTCTTTCACATGAAGAACAAAATGCCACACACACTTTGTGCAGTGCATAATCTGCGAATACTTGAGTTTCGACCCCCTTACCCGGGCTAATAATGGCTCTTTCATTAGCGACTTGAAAACTTCAAACTTTCAGTGTGAATGCATACCCTTAAACCGATTACAGAACTGCCAATGTTAAAATATTCAGTAAAATCAACAAATTCATAATGATGAAGTAAACGAAACAACAACGTTTGTGGTCGCAACTTTAAGAGCGTTAACGCCAATTTTCAATCTTCAGCGACAAAGCTCAGTTTCAGTTTCAGTTTCAGTATAATTTATTTGGCAAAGTACAAATAAGAACAGTAGTCTTTTATAGTACATTAAAGCTCAGCAAATATACATTAAAAATTACATGAAATTACATAGCGAGCGAAGTAAAAATAAATAGAAACATTAAGTGAAAATTTATTAAATGCACTTAAGCAAAAAGCTAAATTTTAACGGGATGGAGGGGTGTTGGGATTGGTCTAATAAAGAAAGGATAAGAAGGGAGAAAATTAGGATAGAAGAATAGTAAAAGAGTAAAAGAAGAGAGACGTAGATTATATTATTGTGCAAAATGTGCAAATAGTGCACTTTTAAATTTTTCGGCTCCAATTAGTTGCTTGACGTTGACAGGTAAAGAGTTCCAAAGTCTGGCAGTGTGGACAAGGAAAGACGTGATGTATTTAAAAAATTAGATGAAGGCGTTATGAGGTTGAATGTTCGCGGAGACTGGACAAATTGCAGTTTCTGGAATAGATATTGTGGTGAACGGTTATTTATTATTTTGTGCATGAATGCACACTCACAGCACCTAATTTCCCAAAAATGTTGAAATGAACAACCAAGGATATATTTGTGGTAGACAGATACATGGTCATATCTTCTAATTCCAAAGACATATCGCACCATATCATTAAAAGCAACAAGTAATTGGTGCTGGGATTGAGAATCTAATTTTGGGTATACCACTATGGCGTAATCAAAGATTGGCATAAGCTAAGACTTAATCAACCTAAGTCTTGTATCCACAGGTGTAAGAATACAACCAGAGTTTTCGTAATCCTGCATAAACACGCGCCACGATCAAATTCGCATGGTCAATGGCGGAGAGGGATCGATTCAGCTTGTACCCAAGGCTTCGTATCGTAAAACTTAAGTCTGCTGGAATTAAGACAAACGGGCGGTATCTCTTCAGTATTATACAGCTGTTTTGAAATCAAAATTAATTTAGTTTTAACAGGATTTAGAATCAGACCATTATTTTGGGACCATTTTACTATTGAGGAGAGATCTGAATTGAACCTAGCCACAAGATCTTCCACCAATCCAATTGGTCGAGAAAAATATATCTGTGCATCATCAGCATATATGTAGATGTATAGATGCATTGCAGCATACTTGTGGTAGGTCATTAATATAAAGGCAGAACAGGATAGGGCCGATAATTGAACCCTGAGGCACCCCGGCGAGAATACGTTCAGCTCATTTTTGGTTAACCGACTTCGTTCGTGAGAACAGCACTTTATCCGCAAAATGCCACTGTTTGGTGCGGTTTCCATACCCTTGACGTCATTGGGCCGTTTTTTTTTTTTTTTGTGGAAGGAAATGACGTATGGTATTCGCTACAGAGACATGTTGGAACGTTATTTCTGTGATATGTGGTTCCAACAAAATGGTGCCACAAGCTACACTGCTGATGAAACAATCGAGTTATTGAAGTATCAGTTCGGTGAACGTGTTATCTCGAGAAATAGACCCGTCTATTGGCCGCCGAGATCTTGTGATTTAAAGCATCTAGCCTTTTTGTTGGGGGGCTACATTAAATCCTTGTGAAATGTAGAAATGTGCGGTCCAGACATCGAAAGTTCTGTTCAACGTATCGACCACGGCAACATAAAAAAAAAAAAAAAATTGTCGAATATGGAGTGCTTCCAACCCACAGATACTCCATGAGACGGAATTGCATCCACTTCGTGTCACAGTTTCTTCACGCTGCATTGTCGGGCCCTACTTCTTCGAAGAAAATGGTCACACCGTTACGGTTAGGTACTGGAGACCGTTACTTGAGCAGGTTGACAGAGTTTTTCTATCCAGAAATACCTACTCCGATTGATAATTTATTTCAACTCTGTGTGGTTTCAGCAAGATGGTGCAACTCCTCACATCGCCCGGCCTGTTATGACAGAATTGCGACGAAAATTTCCCAATAAGCTGATATCCAGAAACTTCGCATTCCGTTGGCCTCCCAGCTCCCAAGTCGCCTGACCTTACTGCACCTGACTTTTTCTTGAGGGGTTATTGCAAACAGAAAGTCTACAAAGCAAAACGCACAAATTTGAACGAACTAAAGCAATCAATTCGAGATACAATTGCGGCTATTCCTGTCTCAACTCTCCAAGCAGTAATGAACAACTTTTTGGTAAGATGCCGCCCATGCATCGACGAGGAGGGGGGCATCTACATTCCATTATTTTAAAAACTATTTAAGCTTTATTTATTAAAAGTGAATAAGCTTTAACATGAATAAAAGAAAAATTAGTTCCATACACTGAAAAAAAAGTTATTTGAGTTTCTTAATGTAGCAATATTTATCAGCCACCCTGTACATGGCGAATTGTTTGTTTTTTCGCTTTACTGACGGTTTGGCAGTACTTATTTTTCGCAATCGTTAAGACTGCAATTTTTCATTTACCATTTTGAAGTAGCTGTTACCCATTTAAACATTTCCATAAAACAATTGCTGAAATGTTAATACACAAATAAAATTTGTGCCTGATTCCTTAATGCGAGTGTATATGTATAGGTTATAAGAGGCGTTGACGATTAAGAATAAACACTATCTAGCTATGTAAGTAGAGTTTATAAACATTTTGGTATGATATGAAATAAAACTTCTCTGAGCGAAAGTGTACGTATGCTGGCCCGTGTTACGTAATTTGCAAATTGCAATTGCTTGCTACATAAACGACTTTTTAATAGAGAGGAACGCAAAAGAGGGAGCGCTTCATATGAGTTACACTACACTGCAAAATGGATCGTTCAACAGATTCCAGTCTCAATTAAACGAATATGTATGCTCCCACAACTGAATATCTCAAATGAATAACTCCGCATCAGTTGATCTACACAGGAACAAACAACTTTGCATTGATTTACCGATAATGACTCGAAGCAAAAGCCTGGATGATATGAGATGCTGTCTGGATACAGATATCGCATCCATTCCAATGACCATAGTCATTATAAGGCTACCATTAAAAATCCAACGCACATCCATCTCTGGCATGAAGAGCAGCCGAATTTTATTCAAAACACACACTGCCAGTGTAGCATTTACTGAATAGAAAACGGTTACAATCGATGTTTGTGAATGTACATCGACTGATTGGCATACGTATCTGTTGGCATTTTAGACCACGTATCCAAACATCGACTCAAATTGAATGTCCATTGTCATGACATTTGAATTCGCTTTGATTTGAATTGCCAACAAGGCAATCCACCAAATTGGATAGCTTAACGAAATCATCATACTTATTCAAATAGAAACAAAAAAACGTTACAATTTGCGGATTTATGCCAGCTGAAGCAGCACATCCAATTGACCTCGCTGTAGGTCCGCAAATGCATTACCTATAAATAAAATTAAAATTCCCTTTTAATTGCACATTTCAATTTGTACACTGGTATGTTGCATTTCCTTTCACTTCAACGACAGCCAATCTGGTGCAATTTTACAGAAAATGGTTACAAGGTCGACAGGTGAATTTACTTTTTCCCCCTGTCAAGTCGGGAAGTGACGTTAAAGGGATTATGGCATTGACACACATATATTTTACTCTTCACGAAAAAAATTAAATACAAATTATTAAAGAGAAATGTGTCACAAAGTTGATAAAATAAATGGAATCCATTCATCCTTGAGCCGTTAATAGCAAACAAGAGACTCCTTCAGCCTGTGCATGTAGGGAGTGAATTTTAATTACGTGCAATATTTTACAGCCTCAACGTCAAGTGACATATCCTCAGCAAGCCATTAACACTTCAACACCGATGAGCCCTTTTTCTCTTTGCCACCATCACCCTCTCCGTTTTTACCTTTTGCAAGAGTGAATTGGTGATGTATTATAATATAGTCATAAGCGACGGGGTGCGCGAAAGCAAGCAGGGTGATACATTTTCGACCAAAATGCAAATAAATTGCAGGTCAAACTTTAAATTGTGTATACGACTGTAAAATATTTCCTGCAAAGAGGGTGCACAGTGAGCGACTAGCGGTGGCGGTCTAAGAAATTAAAACATGGTGGGCCTTACCAATAATCATTTACAATCTTCACACTAAATATTTCCTAGGTCACAATATGCAATCTTGTATGGAAAATTTCGCTATTGTGAGTTCGAAAAACTTAGCCTGGACACTAAAAATGATTATTGGTATCGCGGATTGAGTTCATATTATGAAATCGTATGGGACCACGGTTGCCACATTGCTCACTTGTGACCAAATTTTGTTTTACTCCATTTAGTATTTGTTTACGAAATGAATAAAGATTAACTTTTTATGTTACCTAAAGCGCTTTTCTTTTCGTCTCATTGTTCTATTTACAAATATTTCGTACTTAAATTATTTGGTGACTTTTAGACTACAGTTGGTAACTTGTATTTCCTATTTTCAACACAAACTTTATTTTCAATTGGCATTCAAGGTGGCCACGTATGCCTTGAGCGATTTTGTTATAGGCAGAGCGACGTCGCTCAATCGGTCATTCGTAAAAATTGATTTACATTTTATACTGACGGGAATCACACGCAGTTGCTGGACGATGGAGACAGCAGTCAATCCTAAGCCACCGAAAATCGTTGAGCAAAAGAAGTTCCATGATTTCTGTCGTTGGTAATTCTGATACCTAAATGATTGCCATTCCTTATCGCTCATTGCAATAGCCACTCATGTTCACAGGGACGAAGTTCGCGAGGTCTGCTAGTTATATGTAAATATATGTTGGAAGTTCGTTAGGTGCATGTTCAAAAATATCATTATATTAATATGTGAATATCAAAAGTTTCCGTACACCTTTTTAGTATTTACTATGAAATGAGGAGAATAAAACTTATATCATTCGAAAGGTACTTTGCTGTAGATGTCCACAAACGAAAAATCGTGGGTTTTTTGTCGCCATTAAGCCATTGAGACAATGGTAACAATCGCGCAACAACAATTTGATTCACTGTTCATGCAAACAAATGAGTCAGCTAAAAAACAACAGGTCTTCATCTTATTGAATTGTCAAAACACCGCGTGGCTTAACTCAGACACTAGCTGCCTATATATTTTTTTCCGACAAATGAAAATGAAAGTTAATCAAATTAATACAAATAAGGGCGTAGTAAAAATAGAGATAAATGGTTTCATTTATCATCTTTTTTTTCATAGGTATTTGTACATTATTTAATATTGGAAAATGAGTTTGGTTACGTTTAGATAATCAATCTAATATGTAAATTTATTTTCTGTTGAATATTTATAGTTTCAAAATAATGTATTTTGTTATGAGTATTTGTTAAGAATTCATTATTTTCAATAAAAAAGCTATAGACTGTTCATTCTAGACTTGTGTTCATTACTTTCGGACTAAATTTAAGAAATTATAGAAATCTCGAAATCAGTTTTATTTTCTAAATTTTTTTCTAGATATAGTCTTTCGATATTTTTGTACTTTCTGGATTTTGACCCATTCGAGCTTTTGTCATTCGAGATTTATCAAATTCATTTTCGAGATTTTAACCATTCTAGATTTTAGTCGTTCTAAAACTTACATACATCACTGATTTTTGCGAGTTTTGTTGCAAGGAAAAAGTAATCGAATCTCAGCAAACCTCACAAGGGCATGTGTTGTGACTTCTGAGGGCTCACAACGGCAGAATCGGGCTTTTATTTTCAAACTGGCGTATTTTTTTTCGATAGGTCCCAGCTGTAGCCATACATAAAACGAAACCGTAAAAAAAATCTTTTGCTTTTTTGATGATTTAAACCAAATGGTTGGATTCAATCTTGGTCTTAAAATGTTTCTTATTAATTATGAAGTAGATTAGTTTATTAAAGGAAACTTAGTAATTCATCTCAAAATGACGGATTGGACTTTGTGTGTGAAATGTAGCGTGGAACCAAACAAGTTCCACTTTCAATTGGAGACTCGAATCTGTTAAATAAGTGTAACTATCCACTAAGCTAATTATAGAACCAATCGGAAACGACTCGTTAGGTGGCGGAACGGATGTAAAAGGCAAGTGTTAGTACACAGTTGATTTTTAAACAGTGATTGGTATAGTTCGAAAGTAATAGTGATTGGTTGGAATCGTTTAAGTGATATTGTTTTGGTACTTTATAAGTGAATTATTAGAATTATCCCTTAAAGTGTAATAAACACGATTTTATATGAAAAGTTCAACAGAAGAGTGTTTTATCTTTTCGAATCCCAGCTCGAATGTGCATAACAGTAGGCTAGGAGTAAGTTCGGAGGTTCGGACACTGGCGAAACTTCACTAAACTGTCTGTTATATTGATTTATTCAACTTGTCATAATATTCATAAATCTAAATCAATAAAAAAAGCTACGACTACAAGTCCTTTGTAGACAGCATGTTTCCGATTATGTTGAACTATCAAACCTCTTTCGACTCCCTGATGATTTTTTGTCGCTAGTGCAATGGTTGGTGTTCGATAGACATTCGAACACACCCTGTGCTGGGAATTTCCCTTAGATAGCAACGACTAATGTCAAATTGTGCTTCCACTCTCCAGATCAATGGCTTAGAACTGCTTAAAGTAAAAGACTCTGCATAGTCCAAAGGTGAATCGAGTCTCAATCTTCCCTCTTGAAAGTGGCTCCATTCATAATAGTATCGTATATCAACATAACACACTCCTGTATCAGTCGTCGAAAAAGTAACACTTTTTACGTTGAAAAACTTGCACAGCATTGAATTTCTCTTGTATCCAATAATACGTATATAGAAATGTGCCAGTGGGGAGCAACTCAATGGAACATAACAAAGGTTTACTTTATCCCAAAGAACCAAAAGTTTTGGCTACGAACCTCGTCAGGATACGCATGGTAACATTTTTATGGTAGTAAGGAAGAAAATGAGGCATACAGTCACGAAGAAGCCTTGACTTAAATTGACTTATATTAAGTTAAGCGATCCCCTCTCCGATGGAAGGCAGGAAAGAAATATTTCGGAAAATGTTACGTATACGCCGCTTTTGATACGTGTGAGTGTAAAATAAAACTACTTCAACTACGAATACGAAGACGACGACGACGAGGGATAAACGTGCCCGAGAGGCCGAGAGTGACACTTCATTTTGTGTAAAACGAAAGGTATCAGCAATATAATATTCCCATCCTCATGGTTGGAGAGGATAAACAAAATACGCAGAGAAAAATAAGCCAGCCATTATACGGAATGTGTGATGTGTGTCTGTGTATGCTGTGCAAGGAGTAAACTGTTGTGTTGATGCTGTGGAGTTAGTATTTTATCCACCGTCAGGATAATGATGCATTTTCGCCCTGCCTGACTACAATAAAAAAGTTTTTAGTCCCCTGATATCTCCGTCTCTCTCTCTCTCTATCTCTGACTATCTCTCTCTCTCTCTCTTTTTAAAGGAAACCATTGTTGTTGTGATTATAATGTTTATTATTGCTGTTTGCATTAACGATGGCCTGAACTCACCCAGCAGCGGTATTGTGGTACCTAGCGCTTTGGAAAATTTAAAATGTAACACAACTTTTATATATCCCATCGAGAGGTCAGGACAATATTTTTGTTTCATTGCTTCTTGCCTGTGCTTTTTGTTTTGTTTTGGTAATGTGAGAGGTGAGGTTTACCGCACATCCGTCAGTGCGGTATTGGTGTGGATGAGAAATAAAATGTCCGGTGAATGCTATTCGATTTTGGAAGGGTAGATAACGGTCCGTTAGAGTGGAAAATAAAATTTTAATTTAATATTCGACTGAATGGGCATCACCGTTTACAGCGGGGGACAGCGGGGCGGTTAATTTGCCAGCAAATTCAATGAATGTCATCGGATAGTGTAGGTATCCATTTGTTTCCTACTTGTAGGTCGGTGTTTTTTGTTTTTGTTTGTGTTTAAATAAATGTGTGGGTTTGTATAAATATTATTTAACAATTCGGATTTTATTAGTCACGTGTTGTTGTGATTGGATGTACAGAGATAATCACATCAAAAAGCAGTTTAGTGTGATGGTTTTGATTTATCAGAGGAAAGTCACCTATCTATAGAAAGTGAGCTCAGTTATAGTAAATTCTGTAGATTTGACTGTATTCTAGGGAAAAGTTTCCTTAAAACGAAAGATGCGGAAATCTACATAATTCGCATTTGTTGCATATTTCTTGAAAATCGGGTTTGAATCAACGCTGTAATCGGTATGACAAAAAACGTTCTATATAGCAATAAAAATAAAAGTCTAATTAAGTACACTTCAAAATTATTGTAGTGAGCGACAAAATTAGTAATAGTAGGTATTCCGTTATCGAAACTCACGAGGCTCAACCATCCTCCATCTGTCATTTTAAAAGCGAATTGTAATAAAATATTCTCCATGGAAGAAGACTGTTTATTTTTTTTAACTTTTAAAACTCCTGCCTAATGTTGGTTATATTTGTGGACATCTTATAAAAACTATTTAAAATTAGATTCAAAGTTAGGCATCTATGACTCTATGTGTGATTGGTTTAGGCACAGAATACAGGAATGGAAAGAACGGTGATACGAAGGTGGATGCAGTGGGTACATTAAAAGCTCCACTGATGAGCTTTTAATATACAGGGGGAAAGTAATATTTTTTTTAATGATGATTATCACATGATGGTTCTACGTGTGTGGGTTGCTTTAAAGAATGTGTTTACACAGTTCAGGATTTATTTCTCGAACACGGCTTTTGAATAATTTACAAAACCGAAGGGTTGCAGTAATTTAAGTAAAGTTTTGCGGTTGGTTTATACCTATCTAGAAAAAAAAAAAATAAGTTATTAAAATTGATCTACTATAGTATAATAAGCGTTGTATTTATTTTATCAAAGGAGTTGCAAAATTGTTTCTAAAAGTTAGGTAAAAATACGTGACGATATGAACTCTTTTCTCGCATACATTGCAAATAACATTTATTACCAATTGAAGTAGTGTTTAACAACTGGAAGCCGCTGTCAGAACGTTAGCGCTGTTTTCGACGTATTAAGACTTTCAGATTTTTTTTAAGGGCATATAAAGTTGGAAGTTTATAAATCAATTGATTTTTAGTTGTAATTATGCCAATTTTGTGTGGTGTAAATTGCGCCAGATAGAAGGTATTTGCAAATATTTTCAAGTTTGATAAGGAATCGTCGTGAAGGCGTTTCGTTTATCGTCGAGTTGAGAAAATAACAGCTTCGTCGCTATACCTTACCGAATATAACTAAATTTCTGATCCAATAAGGTTAATAATCTTTTTGCCTTAATTTTCAATGGATCTGTTGAATGATACTATTCAAAGTCAGAAGAATGCGATAAGCCATCTCATTTTGGGGAAATATTTTTCAATGAGCAAATATGACCATTTATAGTCTTGCAAACTTTTGGCCGTGATATGCATTCTGTCCAAGGCTGATAAGCTCAGGTTAATTTCTTCTGTCACGTGGTTTTCATTCAAAGAAGTGCCAACTTTGAAGTCTTAAGAACGGGATAAATAATTGTTTTTGATGCGATTGATTTTTCGGTAAGCAACACCAATCACAGTTGCGAGCTCTGAGCTCTAATGTATGGTGATGTCATACTCATTTGCCCTTATATTCTATAGCGAGTTGCTCGCGATAACTATATTGTTCGAAAACAATTTACTCGTACTTTAAGTACAATACAGTGTGCATTAAATCGAAGCTCCTATCCTTGTAAGAGAAATAAATACAAGTGACAATCAGTGGTCAATATTTAACAACACTGCTAAATATACTCGAACCATTTTGCCATTGAATAAGGTTTTTAGAGTCTTTCAGTATAGCTGATTACGAACTATACCCTTAGTATATTTACTTAGCAGTTAAAATTTTTGAGATAAACGTGTCTAATATTTTTAAAGTTTTATTTTCAGTAGATAAATTTGTTGCATTTTCCAAGAAATACAGATGATAACAGTGAAAGCCGCATCCAACTCGATTCAGAGCTTCTGTAGATCAGCACAGTTATTCACACAGGCGCATATAGCGTCTCCTACCGGATTTGCATTACACCGCTCTCTGAACACTTCCGCCACAAATAGAAACAAACTATTTATTAAATTTCTATGAAGATTATTGGTCGAGTAGTTTTTGAACACACATACATACGAACACTGCCATATACTCGTATATGCTTATGAAACAGTGGAGTTTGAGCTGATCTCTGGAGCCTGGAATAAGAACGATTGGTCTTTTAGGGGAGCTGAAAGCGGCAAAAGTTTTACTAGTGTTAAGATCGCTAATTGTTTTCTTTGTATCTGCAATTATGACTTTGCAAAAGTTCTTTGGTTAAGACGGTAATGGTTGGTGATTAATAAGTGATCCAAATTTCGCTTATTGCATGACAATTTTAGAGATTGTTTGGGAAATAAACAGATTTTTGAACGCAAACTTGAATAATGGTAAGCTTTATTTCCTCAAGTCATTAATACTGTGTATATGAGAATCTGATTTGTGAAGACAAGGGAAAGAGGAATGCTCCTATCAGGGAATTCCGACTTTAGAAGAGCTATACCAGCGTTACTGAAATGCATATCTAAAAGCTGAGTACTATTTGATTATACATTTTTCTTTTTTCGAAGTCGGTTTTGTGTAATGAAGGATTAGCTTGTGTAAAAGTAGGTACATAATTTTCTTATCTCAAGAGCTACCCCGATTGGAAAAATAGCTTCAATTGAATCAGCGAGAAAATTTCCTTTACATGGCGAGAGTGTGATACATTTTTAGAATTCAAAGTCCTTCGTTGATTAGAATGGTAAAGAAAAGTGAAACGGATAGTATTTCAATGACATAACTATACACTGAAATACCCAACCTGAGGAAAAACAGTATTTTCTAGGAACCGCTCTCGAGGCGAACTCATATAACTATATAGGCGCAGGGTCATAAGTCCACAGGCCAAAAGTCTACAATGGACTTTTGACCCACTTTGGTGGGTTAGGTTTACTGATGGATTACGGGGTGGGTGCAAGGTTCTTCTTATTACTCAAATTTTGTTGGCGTTATTGCACTTTGTGGGAGTGAAATAAGACCAACTGTTATCATTTTAAGATTGCGCTTTCGAACTATGAATTCTGTATGGGGGGGCATGCTGCCCCCCTGCAACCCCCCTGCTAAGGTTTACTGATGGATTACGGGGTGGGTGAAAGGTTCTTCTTATTACTCAAATTTTGTTGGCGTTATTGCACTTTGTGGGAGTGAAATAAGACCAACTGTTGGAAGTTATTACACTATTTAAGAGCGAAACAAGGTACATTTTTAGAAGTTGGTCTTATTTCACGGCATCTATCAAACATTCAAATACTTTTTGAGTTGTTAAAACAACTCTTTTTGTCATATGGATAATTGTGGACTTATGGCCTACTCCCATTTTAAAATTGTGAACCTATGGCCCAAATTATTGTGAACTTTTGGCTCATCTATCCATTGTGGACTTTTGGCCTGTGGACTTATGACCCTGCGCCAACTATATAACCTTCGAAATTTAACTGTCATATATATAGTTCATATTATAGTTCGTTGCTTCCCCATGAGACCTTTCAGCATATCACCTTTTGCCTTTTATTTATTCTATCATCAATTTCACAGCTGACTTGTAATTTTATCACCCAAAAATTAGATTAAAAAAAAATATCTGCCTTCTTCCTATCCAAAATGGATGAGTATTATACAAAACTAATAAAACTATCGATTTGGGACATGGAAAAAAAGAGGCTCCGATAGCAATTAATCAAAACATCAATTCATCAACAATCCTACTCCTCTACTACCCAAACGAACACCCCTTCGACTAATGTGCCTAGCCCGTATGCATGTATCCCTTACTTCCGCGATGAGTTTGAAATGTTCGCTTGTTCAGTTCATGGCATAAATCATGCAATCTATTCCCCATACTGTTCCCGACCTAACCTCCGTAGGAACGAAAGTAAACCTACCTCCATTTCGTGCCTTGTAATAGTGTACATCATGAATCATTTACCGTCAACACAGGATTGAGTAGTATTTCGTTTTGCCTGCTAACTAAGTATTGTCTGACATTATATTGTCAATCAAACAACTAAAATCCAATAAAACACTACCGGGGAAAAAGCTAACAGAGTCCTAGCAGCACTCACAGTCGCGTATTCGGTTGGCTGTTTAACTAAATCAATGATGAAACGAATCAAATGAAATCTAAGCCCGATGAGTTCTGTGGTTGGCGTGCGAGATATCTACATGTACCGTTAGTCTTATCCGTATCCAAATACAACAGCCCACTAGATTCTACTCGGCGATAGATATCAAATGAATGCGATTTACATTTAATCCTGTTAGTTGGGGTTTTCGCCCTATATACTCGTACATTCAAAAATAACAAATAGAGAACGACAATTGCAAATATCCGACCCGATTTCAATATCCCTGTCACAGAACGACGACATGACTAATCCGAAATAAATCAAATGTCGGGTCGGAACGTTTGTGTGTGGGTGTGTTTTATTTCTGTTTTTCGATTGTTTTTGGTGTGTTCACTTTGTGTTGATTTGTGTTATAAGGAAATAACTTGTCAAGGGGTTGGCGGTGGAGAAGTACTTTGTGTGGCTTGTAGAAAAACTATGGTAATGGTGTTTACGAGACTGGCGTACCACACGAAGGTATGCCTATTAATTTGTTAAATTGAGCTGTGGCACCATTTAACCGGCTTAGTCTGGGTTCGCGGTCGTATACTAAAAAATAGAGGGGAACGAGCAGATGAACTAGCAAGACTTAGTTCGGCTCTTTGCTCACCATCTGCGAAGGAAGTTCTGCCTTCCATATTAAGGAGTTAAATCCTATTGCACTGCAAAGCTTCGACGAATCTGACCAACTGCGTATAGTTTCACGGAAGATTATGCCGACCGCCGACACAACCAAAAAAACAACCACCTTATATCGCTTATATCGGCTAATTTTTCTATTTATTCAAAATATTATTATTATTTAATAAATATATATATTTAAATATTATTTCTTGGCTAAATAAATTTTTAAATCAATCAATTTCAATTTATTAATTTAAAGGAAGCTATTAAGGCCTCAGAACAGAATAAACATTTTTGAAAATTGACCGATTTGTAGTAGGCGCAATGGCTTAGTGGTAAGTGTGTTGGACTACTAAGCGAGGGGTACCAAAAACCCAAATTCCAACTCAGGTTTTTTTCACTGCGACACCTCCGAGTCTTGAAAGAGCTTCTCAATCGGCCGTTTGGACTCGGCATAAAATTGTAGATCGCTTCCATTCGTTCCAAAAATTAAAAACTCACACAAAACGAATGGTTGCGAGAAGCTATAGGCTTAGAGTTCCTACAGACCTGTTGCGCCAACTATTATTATTATTATTATCCGATTTATAGGTCTAATTTTGTTTCGCAACGATTAGCTTCAGTCGCAGTTTTTATGAAACTTTCGACACTTTGTGTATGAGACGAAAAATCTGGTATTCTGAACTCTTTTGCATTTACAATCAATGAAAAATCAGGCAGATCTTTTAGGATAGGTGTATTAGTTATCTGACATTCATTCCCAAAAATAATGTCTATATGTATAGTAAGAAGCATTAAATTAAATTTTCAGGGGCTTAAATATTCTATTAGAGACATTGCACTATTGAATTCCATATTTTTTCCCTGTTCCACATTTCGGAGTAATATGACTCACTCAAGTATATTGACTCTTATTCATCAAGAATTGTAGTCAGTTCATCTAGAACCAGAGTATATCCATTAATGAGTAGGGACACTCTCCACGTGTTTCTTATCATTTTACAATTTGCAGTACACATACACGAGAGATAGACGGCACTAAAAGTAGTTGAACTATTTCAAAATGTGGTACAGGGTGTGACTTAAAAAAAAGTAAAATATTTTGTATCTAATATATATTCACATGTGTGCTACACTTAAATATTTTTGTTTGTTGGTACATTTTTTGTTATTTTTATTAAACTGTTTTAGAATAAAGTAAGCCCGTACTCGGACGTAAAATTTGATAAGGAATGCCATATTTTATTTTTGCAACAATTGTAATGAAATTCATTTTTCAAAAAGTTAAAAATATTCCCCTCAAAATTATCTAGGTAGTACCTACATATTTGGAAAGCATGAAATAAATTTTTGTTGAAGATTCTCTAACGAGTCTAAAAATTCTTGATTGGGCCGTGTCAATTTCGCATATTCATATTCCTTAAAATCTGTAAAAAGGGAAGAAACGTTAAGTTGCGGACTCACACTAGTGGCTTAGGCGGTATTTTTTTTTATATATGTAACATGCGAAATAGTAGAATGTATTATCAATACCAAAGTTCACAGTTTTACAAGCAGGTTCAGTTTTGAAAGCGTAAACCTAATTGTCCCTATTTTGTTTTTGTGTTTCCATCTGCACTTCAATGTCTGGAAGTTTCATGTTAGCAGTTGGCTCACAACTTCCAAGGGTAATTATCTTCCATATACTTTGCCGAAAAGGATCTTTTATGAAAAAATTCCAGTTCCATATTTAGCTCCACAATTTTTTTTCTCCTCTCGCCCACATGCCAAACATTTAAAATAATGTTTTCCCATTATTTTATTTAGTTATTTTAAACTATGCAAACCTGCATTCTTCAACTTTACTATTTCACTACTTTTAATTGTTTGCCACGCGCACTGACACGGAACACCTTTTCTTTCGTCAATTCATATTAATGAACGACTGATAGCTTAAATGTAAATCATCATTATTTGTTGCTTCACGTTACGAATTCAACTGCCAAATACTATCGTCAAAACGATTCGATTGAACGATTGCTATTTTGGATTCGTGTAATCGTGTTAAATTTTTTCATTTTTAATTCTGAGAGAAGTTTAAAAAAATATTTAAAGAAAAAAACACACTAATGTTCTCTATGGAGGCGACTAGCTTTTATACAGAATGGCTTTTATACGAATGCATTTTTTGCAAAAATAATTGTTATGGGTTTTTTTTTTTTTTAATTCAAATTAATTTGCTTTACTTTTTTTATAATTGCATATATTTATTTTTAATGCAATCATACATTTTTTCAACTCGATCCTGAAATAAAAATTTTGCTACTTATCTATTTTTGCATTAAATGGTCATTTTCTTTCAATCAATGACAACGAAGAAAATAAAAAAAAAGCAATAACAGAAAGTGTCGGAAGGCAAGTTTCGAGCGATCCCAGTCATTCACATTTCTCTCTGCAAAAACCGACTTAAAGTTTAAACAAATCGTATCCTCTACTGGTTTTCCCACTTCAAATAAAAAATTCAATTGAAAACTTCCGGTTAGACAGAGAACTTATATTAGAACCTCACTCATGCACTCCCTATCCCTCATGAAGGGAACACAGTCTACCGTATAATTCAATGCAAGACAATTGAAACAATTGACGTTTGCCCACCACGGACTGGAGCTCTTAGAATCGGAATCCTCCAGACAGTTGAACTCAAACTCATCCCGACTTTAGCGCAGCTTTTGCAACCAACAATTCCATCTTTTTCTCTTTTGAATTTCAATCTTCTACCGCCCGCCTATAGCGACACACACTCTCATAACAAATTGCAAAAATAAAAGGCAACCAATTAAGTGGCAAATCACGTTCCTCTTCAACTATACACCGGCAGGCGGATGGCGTGCTTTTCCTTTTGCACCATTCCTCCCTCCCATTGTTTGTTAACAATTTAAAAGTAAAAAAGAACAGAATTTATAAATCCGCTGCTAAATGAATGCACAAAAGAAATGAAAGCCTCCAACTATAGCAGCCCCATTTCGGATTAGATTTGCATATTATTTAGGAACAAAGGAGTCCGGGTGTGACGACGACGATGACGACAACGACCAACATCATTCATGGACCTCTGAGAGGAGATTCTCAGATTCGTGTCTCTGTTTGTTTAGTGATTTTAATTTGTTGGAATTAAGTTGGAATATTTCACGGTAGATGGTACCAACCACTCTGCAGGAAAGGTGTCGAAACTTTCCATAAAAAAGGGACGAGCAGAGGCAAACGACGAACAGTTTTTATTCGTTCCCCATCAATTAGGGACGCGAGCGCGTAGAAAAATCCTACAAAAATGCGCTTACGAAATTAACGTATCCGCACTTTGCATAAATTAGTATTCTCAAGAATACTCTGCTCCCTCGGGAATAGCAATGCATACCTTACCTTCAGCTAATTAACTAAAAATTTGAGTAGAAAGCAAGCGAAAGTACAAAAGCATAACCACCCTCCTCCCAGCCAAACCCTTGCAACTACTATTCAAAAACTCGTGTGTTGTATGTATTGTATATGTATATTATACGCAGAGGATAATTAGGAAGAAAATTTCGTCGCATTTCGCATACGTACTATATACTTATACTGCTGCCTCATTTATTCCGATGCAAATTCCTTTTCGTTCCCTGTTCAACTTAGTAATTGGGTTGCGTGCAATGGAAAACTTGCTCAAAAACGTGAACTACATTGAGAGCTCGCATTTCTGAGCGTATATGCGAACGAAGGTTGTTTCATATTGAGTACTGTGGCTTAGTGTGTGAGCTCTGTAAGTGGTATCCTTCGAACTTGTTGTGTGCCAGTTGAAGGGGAAAATTTATTTACAAACACACAGTGCCCGCGAATACAATTTCATTATGTACTTCCGCAAAGTTTATCCTTGCAAAAATTTATATCTTTTTTTTGGCTTATCTAGATGGAGTGTCCTTGTGCTACGATGCGTAGAATATTCACTCTGAAGTGCATGTTCATATGTTGAGATCAGAGTGTGGAGGTGGAGCACCAACGGAAGGATACATCTTGAGGGTATTTAGATGGCAAAACCCCGATATGGCAACCGATTAAAAAAATTTCAAATGAAGAACATCCTCCTTGGAAGGGTGAAGTACCTACACACAAACACACATATGTATGTGACTGGTGCATATCGAATGGAGAATTTTAGATTTCGGTTAGAAGTCAGCTCCTTGGATCTGGATGTAGCTAATTTTTCTTTATAAACGAAATTGCATTGAGGTTATCAAATGAGATCTGTAAAGTGAGATGGGTTTGCGGTGATTTTCGAAATGATATCGCAGCGCAAGAACTTTGAGTATACAAATTCGGAAGTGGGCGAAGTGCACCTATAATATCCTGGACTTAATGAGAGAGGGGTCTCAATTTCGATACTTGGAGACATTTTAGCATTTACATTTAGCAAACAGGTCACAAAAAAATTCAAAAGTTGGTGTGATTCAGAATAATTGTGCTGAATTAGAAACTAAATGTTTTTCCATGTTGAGCCCTTTGATCTCCTTAGAAATTCAAACTGATGGGATTAGCAGCTTATTTCTTTATAAGATTAATATTACAAAAATTACGAAGCGATCAGAAACTCCGCAGAAAGTCAGCAGTCGAGAACCCACCTCAGAGAACGTCTTCACCAGAAACCACCAACAAAAGCTTAAGCATGTGTCTTACAAATAGTTAACATGAACTAAACACAATATGTGTTTTGTCGTCGCGTGAAAGAATTCACCGGAAACGACAATAATTGTGTCGGTACTTCATATCGCCACTTGGCTAAAAATATTTCATTCGAATCACGCAACGGTTACTCGTTGCAAAACACAAAGATTCAATAGGTATAGCTGATTTATGACTTGTGGCTAAACACCTTCAATGTGGCGAAGAAAAATTGCTCAAACATCAAAAGGCGATGTAGCTTTTTAGAAAACACTTTTGACCTATTTCATAAAAAAAGGCTCATAAATCACGCTCATCCCAACTCGATGTAACCGCGTTCTGGTCTGGCAGTTTACTTCATTAGGCCAAAATGAAATTCACTAATCCATAAAATAGGTCATTACAAATAGTTTAATCAATCTATCACCACAACTCCTTTCATGTTGGCACCGAAAGGTTTGTCGGGCTTACATAGGTTGACGAGTGGATACTATACGTGTGTATTGTATACGTCACACTGTAGTAGGTAATTGAGGTCACATGTGGTGGAGCCAAAAACAAATTATGTTCAATTAACTCCTTGCCACAAAAATGTGATCAATCGAAATGATTTGTATTTGTGAATAGTAAGTGGTTTGGTTAGGGGGGAGGGGTATATGTGTGTGTCAGTGTAGGACTTGAAATGTATTACAAAACTGAATGATCAGAATGCACTGATAATTGTCTATTGTGTTTTATTTTTGTGTTTATTGTGCACTTCGAAACGAAACAATTGAATTTAAATTTGGATTCCAATCCTGCTTTTTATCAGTCGCCATACAAATGTGTAAACAGTTTGATTTGATGATATGATTCCATCAGGAGGGTTGTTTGCGGGATTATTTCACCCGAATAATATCAGACTTATTAAATTGAATTGCGCCCCATTTTTTATCCGACCAAACTAGTTCTTGTGGAATATTTTTGGAAGATTGGATGACCCACTCTCGGTCACATATTTTTTGAAGACGTACATTCTTAAACTGAAGTGAGGACAATTCAGGTCTATAGAGACTTCTCAATCTTTTAAAGGTACCTACTCTAAAATAGCACTTTCTTGGGCTTTTATTTAAATCGGGTCAAAACTAATTAAGTGCACATCATTAAGAGTTTTACTCTAAAAAAAACTACTTAGGCTTGGCCGCAACAAAAAAAGGATGACCCTATACCAATAAGAGCATTTTCGAGGCAGATAGATCGCGAATCATTTCTGTTGTTGAGTGAATTGGTATACGACATCGAAATCTTCTTATTACTTTGTGACAGTGATTGCGATAACCAACCAGCAATTTTGACTGCAAGAGTAAAAATATTTTTTTTTGTATCACAGTGTACTTTTCTGAATGTCATCGAAAATTGGACCTTCAGATTAGACTACGTCCGAACCAGCCGTGGCGGTCATATGCCAGAAATCATATTTAAATTATAATGTCAGAAGACTATCTTTCGAATAAAGTAAATTTCATGTTAATTTAAAAAAAATCATCTTTGTTTTATTCCATTCCAAAGAAAAAAAACCCCCCTTATATACGATTGATTAAAATCGAGCTGGGGTAAAACAAAAACAATATTACAAAAAAATAAACAACATACACACACGAAAGGTAAGAATTATCTATACACTCGTGTTAGGTGTGAGCTTAAGCGTTTTACATAATAAGTAGTGCTTTTGGTGAGATTTGAGAAAAGTACCCAACGACCACGAAACCGCCTTATTACCCACCATACAGCTACAACTAAACCTCAGTTGCGCAGCACTTCAAAAATATATAGCGCACTATCCATCCATTCGCTGTTACAAACCCGGTTCAATCTTCTCGGTTCCCTATATATGGTTCGAGTTTTGCAATTGAGGTGCTAGAGCTATACTATTTTTATCCAACTGAACACAGGGAGGTTTATGTGTTTCCAGCGTATCCTATGTACTTTCCTACGTGACGCCCTGTAGCCCGGCTTGACCGATTTTAAAGAGTGAGGTGTCATTAGATTTGTATTCTTCCCCGGAGTGTCATAGGCTAAACAAATAAAAATAAAAAAACATGAGGCACTCGGGGAATGCCGACAAAAGTTATTACTTGAACAATTAGGTGTGTATTTTTGGAATCGTCAGGAAGTATTTTTATTGCGCAGGAAATACTTTTTGTTCTTTTCCAGCTTAAACCAACGTGCGACAACACTAAAGTTATGCGTACAGAAATAGGAAAAGTTTTCGCTATTTAAACGTTTAACAAATTAAATATAGCTAGATAGATATAAGGCCGAAAGGCAATTATTTTAAGGATATAGTTAAGCTTAGAGCGCTCGCTAAGAGCCAGTAAGCTAGAATTAAGATAAATGTTAGCTTTAAATTAGATTTAATCGTTTTTGTCCCTGAGGTGTTCCTTGAGTTTACAGTGCCCGTTAGGAAGCCCGTTAGGATACGAAGGTTATTTTTGCTCATGAAGATGCAAGCTTGGAATGTTGAGTTATTCAGAAAATGGACAATAGCGCCACCTATCGTGTCCAAAACTATCCTATCTTTCTAGCTCCATCCAACCATGCACACAAACAAAGTTTCATTGAGATCGGTTGAGTTTCTCAAAAAAAAATCGACAACAGCGCCACCTATCGGGTGTCGGTTTCTCGGTGACGATGACGCGGTGTCGTTTTAAAGGTAACGCGAATTCATTAATTTATTCCCATCTAAAAGTGCCCAACCCGTCTAAAGTCATAACTTCAAAAAAATAATTTTAAAAAGAAAAACAAAATACTAGGTATACCTTTGTGCAAAATTACAAGATTCTACGACCTATGATGTCAAATAGCGCTCTATAGTTCTGATGATCTGTCTTTCAGTCAGTTACGGTTTTTGTGATTTTTGAAGCCTTATATCCCAGGAACCACTATTGCTTAACATCAGCTTAGCAAATACATATTTCGAATTTGAAGTCTCTGGTTTCATTGGTACAGATGATAGAGGGGGTTCGAAAATCGCGTGAGATTGTTCCTGCAAAATGGGTGTAGTGCCAGAACTTGCCTGGGCACTGCCATGACCCTTGATTGCCTCAACCTTCAAAGAAAAACCGAGAATGGCAAAGGCAGTAATCTCTTCCCAAGCGTCGCATACCTACAGTAGCGGCCCTTTACAAAAATATGCTTAGAAAAAGTAAAGTGTCCTGTAAGAACGCCGATAAGTTGTCTCGTGTCTTTACTGCTAATAGACATCAAGAATGTTAATGGGGGCAGAAAGACCCAACGCAGGTTTAGCTCTCGAAAAGCCTTCGTTTGAGAGTTGCTTATCAATCTCATCTCATTTCTCGAAAGGGTCTTTGGTTCACACTGCGAGACCTGGAACCAATACAAGAGAGTCAAAGAGCTTAGATATGCTAAAGTTTTCAAAGAGTTCTTGCAATATCAAACTATATTTTGGAAGGAATGCAATGGTTCAGGAAGCACTTAAGCACAGCCTGACTGTCTTTACAGATGCTCTATCTGACTTTGCTGGTATAGTCTTTCGAAAGAGTATATTTATCAGAAGTCCTTTAATGGCCACAAATGTTTGCTTTAATTTTAAAATAATTCATGTTGAGTAAATGCGTAAATTTTGGTTTAGAATTTTCTTTTGTTTATTCTCTTTTAGTAATTTGTATTGTTTTATGGTATACAAATAAATTACTTTGAATAAAATCTTACTTACTTACTTACTTACTAAATACTCCGACTCCCCCAAATATTCCAAATAATTTAGTTCGCAGCCATAAGAGCAGCATAGTTCTCCTCTTAAAAAACCGAGACATCCCAAAAAAAACTTCTAATTTCACTTCATCGGCTACGTGGACGGTGATGCCACCTAGAACTGGCTCAGTCAGCTCATAGTCCTCCGTCTAGTGAAAAGAACAACCTCAAATAATTCTCAAAGGAATGTATCTATTTAAGCACAAAACTATTACCCGCTGCACAATTAAACTCAAAGAAATCCTGATCTGACTCTATACAATCAAATCTGCCTGATACCCTATTTAAAGGCTTCGACGCCTCCTCTATATCATTAGCACACGAATCTATTTAGGTACTGACAAGTAATGGCGGGCAAGTTTTGCTTCCAACTTTGTTATTCCCTCGAGGTCAGCTTTCATATTTGTTTTTCCCTCAAGGCCTCCGAGTGGAACTAATGAATTCATCGCACGCACTTCTCAACCCAACCTACTTTGAGTTCTACATTAGCCCCTCTGAACTTGCTTTTTGGGGTGATTTTCGCAACAGAAATCTGCACGCTATTTCAACCGAAATGGAAGTTCCCCCGAAATAACGTGTTGTAGGAAAAGGACTCCGCCAGTCTAATCGCGTCATGATTAACTATGTAGGTAGTTCATTTCCTTTCATATCATTTATTAGAATTAATTTACAATGGCGGCCCTGTAGGTGTGGATCAATTGGTTGCTTTAGCACTCCATTCTGTCTGATGCAGCAATTTCTCTAGCCCCAACCAATTCTCTCATTATCTTGATTTCGCTTGATTCTCCTTTTAAGTGACACAAACAAATTCGGTTCGCTTTTGATGCAACCTCCCTATTCCCATTGTCACTCAAGGACCAAACTAAACAAAAGACCGTAGAATTTAAAATATAATTCCAATAGAAGCATACGACTCCGGCCAGCTCCTCCGACAATGAGCATCTCGATAGGACGCCCTCTGCCCGGCGGATTCCGTGCACCACAATCGCTCTGCCCTGTCCTTCCGAATTAATCAGTTTGATGAACTGGAAAAGGTGAAATGTTTCTGAGGTGACATCTCAAAGAATCCAGGCCAAACAAAAGGGCAGTACCGCCGTAATTATCACCAGCAAGCATTCTCCATTGCCATTTCCATTTTCCGCCTAATTCAAGCCAACCGCGTCCACTTTTTTTTTTCGAAAACTACAAACAAGGACACTTAAGCCAAGGATTTGATTGACATTTCGGTTTCCTCCAGTGGGTGTTTATTAAATGCTTCCTCTGCCGTCCTCGGTTCTGTGTGTGCGCTCGGCTACGGAATTTAATCGTTATGCTGCCCCTAAGCCTATAAAACAATAAGAGGAACCTCTGGGGATGGAACTGGCTGCCGTTTCACATGCAAACTAAGGAGAAAAATCCTTCCTCCGCTCTAATGGTATGATCAAATTGAATTTTCTTTCCAAGTCCTTTTTTGATTCTCATTCGGCTTTTAGAACGAGCTCTTGGAATAGGAATGGGACTTCGACTCCCACTTCGCCTTTTCATGCTTTATGCTCAGTGTTCTTTGCTTAAGTCCTTTTGTGGTATCAAAATGATTTTCGTCCTTTAGTTGTGTGTTTTATTTTTTTCCTCTGTTGTGTGCTCCGCCTCCTTTCGCAAGTTTCCGCAAGCCTTAACTAATTCGATTCAGTTCTCTTATTCCTTTTGCCTTTCTTCACAATTTCCATCGTCGTCGTTCTCGTCAGCGCAGTTGGTTTTAACTTTGAGGCAGGCAGAAGAATTGAATCGGAAGTGGCGAGTTAGTTTCAAAGCGGGACGAAGGGCCAACGCTCTTGCTTTTCTTTCTCTGGCTCAGAGTTTGGGATTTAATTTGCTTTGGTTCGTCCTTGTTAAATTGTTTATTTCACTGCACCCGATTTTTTTTCGGTCAACAAGGACTCGTTCTCCTACGCGTGTACGTTTGCCGCTTTAAAAAGAATTTAACATTTTTTTTTCGCTCTATTCTACGTTTTGTTCTCGGCAATTTCTCGGTAATCTAATCCCGGATGTTGATTTGCGCGTGCGACAGAACAAACTGTGGCACGAGTCTATTGCTCTAGGCTCAGCTGGCGACGACAAAAATTGGGTATACTCGTATATACACATATACGGTGACGATAGAAAACCGCCATCGGAATTTTCATCAGATTCAGAGGTTTGCTTCGGCTTAGTGGTTCTGCACCACGAAAGAAGGAGTCTAGCATTGCGGCGGCGACGGTGACGAGAATTTGTTTTCAACGCAACACATTTTAGATTTATTTACATTCCGCGCAAGAGACACGGGCGGAAGTGGGGGCTTAGTTGGGGCGAAAAGTTTTTGAGACATATTTCAATGCGAAGCGAAACAGATGAGCGGGCGGTGTTTTGCATATTTAATTTTTGGATGAATTTTAATTTTACTTCTTAGTTTTTGGGCGAAGAATTTGAATAAGTAGATAGCCCCTGGTGAAAGATTGATAACTTTTTGTTCTTGTGTTCTCTCGTGGGGGCAGTGGAATGGGTGCGGAAGAGAGTTGCCGCCGTCGCGTCAATGCGGGGACGTATGTATTATGCGAGAACTATAGTTGCAACAGCTGGAAGATTTATTGACGCAACTATAAGAGGGGAGGCAGATTAGGGGGATAGCGATATGCAAAGTTATACCAAGAATAAGCGGGAAATTGAGCTTCCTAAAAGTTTTTGACAAATTCAAAACAAATTCGACATCGCTGGGCTATGGAATCTATAATTGAAAGCAGAACCAACAATTTATGAGTAAGGGGAGTCAAAATAGGGTAACTTCTTCTGTAAGGAAGATGACAAAGCTATCAAGCTGTCAAAAACAACAATAGGCTGATATGAGTTCGATGACATTACGAACTATGAGTAGGTCCTCATGAGGGGGATATTGAACTCTTTTTAAATGCCTTTCTGTTGAATCTTTTAGGAACTCTGATGCAGGATTTACAAGCTTGAACGATAAATGTCTTTAAATTATACAGGGAATACTGTTTCTCTCAACAGTATTTTCACATCTCGTACCATACCCTACCAAAACACGGCATGGGCATCTATAAGAGAAGGCATTCCTCAAAAGGCCCGAGCCGAAAAAAGGGCCCACCAAAGAGAAAACAGATCAACAACATCATTTACTTTTCACAAAAAAACTAATTTATTCATCACGAAACACTCCTTTTCATATATGTTTGCATTCTTTTTCGTTCAATAAAATTTAAAAATAATTAAAAAATTACAAAAATTAAATCACTTGTATGGTGGCCCGCATTAAGCAAAGCCAACAACATCGTTAAATTAAGTAGAGTACAAAGAACGGCTGGAATTGGAATCACAGGAGCCCTTCGGTCAAGTCCGACCGAGGCGTTCAATGTGATGCTCAATTTTCTGGCAATGGAGCTGCATATAAAAAACATTGCAGCGTGTAGCGCTGATTGATTGATGGAATCTAAATGTTGGTCCGAAAGGCCTTATGGCCATACCAGCATCTTACTTTCCATCCCTGACGGCATAGGTCGTATTTCTACGCACTACACTGTACCCAAACTCAACTTCCATAAAAACTTCTCTGTTAGATTCCGCTCTAGGTCAGAATGGGAGGAGAATGCGGTTGTAAACGAATTCGACATACCTATCTTCACAGATGGTTTCAAGTTGAACTGTGGAATAGGAGCAGGCATTTTCTCAACAGAATTAAATTCCACTAAAACCAACCAAGCAGGGGGTTGCAGGGGGGCAGCATGCCCCCCCCCCCCATAGGCATTTTATAGTTTGAAAGCGCAATAACACCAATTTGGCGTTATTGCACTTTGTCGGAGTGAAAAAAGACCAACTGTTGAAAGTTGGCTTCATTGCACTTTTTCAAAGCGAAATAAGGCCAAATTTTTAAAGTTGGCCTTATTTCACTTGGCGTTATTTCATGGCACCAGGATTGGTGACGAAGCGGGACATAAGTTCCAAAATTGTTGTATCGAAGATGGGATATTAGTCTAAAATTTTACCACAAATAATATTTAGCAAAACGTCGTGGATCTCCAACCTAGACATCGAATTCTTCAAATAAGACGCTCGCGAGTTGCTACCATTGTATTATGCTGCCCCCCTGCAACCCCTCTGCTTGGGTTTACTGTTGGATTACGGGGTGGGTGCTTACCTATATTTTTTGTTGAATTTTTTTTTTTTTTTTTTTTTTTTTTTTTTTTTTTTATTATTATTATTCATAAATATAGTTACAATTAAAATAAGTATCTGCGAAGCCGTAGCTTATCTGCAGAAGATTATGTTTCTGATCAATTTTAAATAATAATAAAGTGTGCAAAGACATAAAGTTATTATTTAATTGAACATTATTTTAAGGAAGTTAATAGGATTCATGATATAGATTCTAAGTTATTTAAATTTAAATTTAAGTAGAAAGTTTTAAGTATTTTTTTTCTTTTTTTAAGATTAACAATAGTTATTATTTGTCGAGGTAATTCGTTGATTATTGTGGGAATAGTATATTGAAGTTTGCGTCTACCGTAGTTATTCCAATTTCTAGGAGTTTGTAGCATTCCTTGGGCACGTCTTCTGGTGTTGACTTCATGCTGTATTGGTCGAGCGAATCGGTTGTCATCAAAGTACTCCACAATGGTGGTCATCTTAAATATGTCCTCTACTTGAAGAGCTTTAAAACCTGCTTCATTTCCTCGTTGATTATTTATGTGCTTAAGAGCTGCATTTTGAAGTTTTTGTATTTTTTGGATGTGTGTTTTAGCTGCAGTACCCCATGCCAGTATCCCATACCGTATCTTCGACTCTATCAAAGCATAATACACTTGCTTTAAGACTCCTTCAGAAGCGTAGTATTTCAAATGCGAAACAGCAAATAAAGCTCTCTTGAGGTCCATTCTTAATTTGTCAATGTGTCTATCCCACAGAAAATGACTGTCTATTACTACACCAAGATATTTATAGTTGTCAACTAACTCAATACATTCCTTCAAGGTATTGGGGCAAGCATTATTTTGAAAGTGGATCCGAAGTTCTGTTGCCTTGAAGTGAGGACTTCTAATGTGCATCATTTTTGTTTTCAAAGCATTTATAACTAACCCGTTATCGTGACACCATCTCGCAGCCACATTAAATTCTTCTTGCATCACCCTTACTGCCGTTTCCACAGATCTATGACGGACCACAATAGCCGTATCATCAGCAAAAGCAAATGGTATGCTCTGTTTGAAAACTCGCAGTAACTCGTTGGTATATAGAATGAACAGAATTGGTCCTAATTTTGATCCCTGTGGGACTCCAAATTTAATTATTTTTTTTGTGCTAATAGCATCTTTGATTTTAACACAAAGTATTCTATTTTGAAGGTATTCGGTCAGCCAGTCAGCCATTGTGCCGCGTATCCCAATCCTTTTTAGTGCTTCTATTAGGTTAGAGTGATTTAATGTGTCGAACGCCTTACTGAAATCCATGTACAGTACTAAGACATGGTCACCTTTATCCAAGCTCTCATTTACACAATTTGCAAATTCACCAAGTAGCTTTCCGGTATTCTTGTTTTTCTGAAAACCATATTGGCTATTATGTATGAGGGAATGTTTTGCCATAAAACTTTGCAATCTGTTGGCTATTACACCTTCCAAACACTTCTCTACTACAGGGAGAATCGATATTGGCCTATAGTTGTTTACATGATTTTTTACTCCACCTTTATAAATTGGTCTTACGACTGCTGTTTTGAGGGTTGCAGGAATTACTGATTGCGTAAGGCTCAAATTGATTAGCTTACATAGGATTGGAGCAAATATGTCGGAATGGCTTTTAATATCCGTTGCTCTAATGCCATCAACTCCCGGCGACTTATCTTCTCCAATAGATTTTATAATATTAAGTATTTCATTGATATTTGTTGCGTAAGCAAATATTGTGTTTTCCACTGTTGCATTCACATTATTTGACGTTATTACATTGCATTTGTGTATAATCTTTTCCGTCTGTGTAGAAAAAAACTCTGCAAATTCATTTGTAAGTGTATTCGTATCTATTTTAAAGTTTCTTTCTATTGTTTCGTCGATGTTTGCTCTTTTTTTTCCTAGAATTTCATTTATCAGTCCCCATGTTTTTCGCGGATCAGTTTTACATTGAAAAAACTTATTTTTGTAGTAATTGGATTTTTGTGTTGATATGCTTTTATTGATTTTGTTACGTATACTTTTGTACTCTTTTTCATAGGCTAGGTTTCTACTATTATTTTTCCACCTTCTGTACATTACATCTCTTTGCTTACATTCCTCCATGAGAATTGGCGTAATCCAAGGGCTATTCTGTCTTTTTTTACTTATTTTACGCACCAATGTTGATTTTTTGTAGATATTTTGCAATTTCATAAACAGTTTGTTGTACATCCTCTCTGCGTCTTCTTCTTCAAGCACGACTTTCCAGTCTTCTTCACGAATAAGCTTGTTTACTTTAGAGCTGCATAGAGAAGTTGGAATTGGCTTCTGTCCACGTATTGGTTTTGCAAACTTCTCGTAATAAATAATTGGATAATGATCGGTGATATCGCTTTCGATTATAGCTGAATTAATTTGGCTGTCAAATCTGCTGATAAGAGCATGATCAATTAATGACCCTGTGCCTTTCTTGGGGTCTACTCTTGTGTTTTCAGTAATGACATTCATTAACCTCTTCGATGCTAACATTTCAGTATAGTCTTTAACATAATTCGATTTGGAGTCTTTTAAATTAATATTTATATCTCCCATTACAATAATACTTTCGTTTTTTTTTATTTGCTCTACTTGATTTCCAAATTCTTCATAAAACGCCCTTTTACTGAAACCGGGTGGTCTATAAATTCCAATCACGGATGTTGTTTTATTTCCTTCCGAATATTGAATTTGAATACTTTCATACGATCCTGTTGGCGATTCTATAACTGTATGTGACAAATTACTTCGTATAAACATCATTATTCCTCCTCCTCTTCTATTGTTTCGATTTAGAACTTCTTGTTTGAAACCCTCCAGTTGATAAAATTCTTTTTCTTCATCATTTATATTTGTTTCTACTAGAATTATAATTTTAAATTCATTTATAATATGTCTTACATTTAAACAGAATATATTCCAATGTAAGCGCAGCGATCTTATATTAAAACATAAAAAACAGCTATCATAATTATTCAATTCAGTGACATCGATCCCATTGAAACCATGTATTACCCTACAATTTAAGTTCATTATGAGTTCATTTTTTTCTTTTGTGTTCTCCATTTCTTTTATACGGTTTTAAACTTCTATTTGTTATGCTTACAGCAACAACAATTATTGAGCTCTCTTTATGCTGTTTAAGTCTTGTTCAGTGCTAATAATTATGGATTGTGTGTTCTCGCTTCTTCGTGCTAAAATTTTACCTGCGCTTTCCCAAACATATTTCCAGTTTTCTCTCTTTGCCTCTTCTTTGGTCAACCACAAGAGATGCTTATTATACTTCGTGAGCTGATTGTTTACATAAATTGTAGCATCAAACTCAACTGGTATCGAGTTTACATTAAAGTTGTTTGTGCTTTTTCTGACTGCTGAGAGTTTAATTGGACGAGTAGCGCGCGCTTGTTTAGTAAATTGTGTTTTGCATTTGTTTGAAGTAAACGTTACAATTATATTTGATTTTTCGGGGTTTTTAATGTTGGTTCTATAAACATCGGTTATATCAGTGTCATTTATTTCATTGTTTATCGCTTTTCCAATTCCCTTTATAATCTCTACCAAGTTTTCTTGTGGAGTTGGTGGAATGTTTTTAATGTCGATATTGTTTTTAAGCATTTGTTGTTCAATGGTGTTTATTTGTGATTGCATACTTTCTATGATAATGTCTTTCTTTTTATTATTTTCTTTTAGCTCGTTAATTTCTTTGGTGAAGCTTTCAATGAGATTATTGTTTTTGATCATGTTTACATTAATTTCATCGTATTTACTACCTAGGAAATCACAGCTCGCTGATATTTCTTTGAGTTGATCTCTCATTTGCTGGATCTCAGTCAGCACAGCTTGGTTGTCGTTGCTGTTGTTGCTAGGTGCCACCTTGTTGTTGTTGGGGCTGTTTATAGGTCTTATCCTCTTTGCAGCTTGCAAATCTGGTGTTTGCGATCTAGAAGCTTCAACATTTCCATCAGTTACGGTTCTACAGAACTGGCATCTCCAGGTATCTTTCCTCACCCCCATGGTCCTCCAAGTTCTCTCTGTAACCGTTGTGCATTGGAAATGCAGTTTACGTTTACAAAACGAGCAATCAACAAAATCGCCCTCAGATGAGAGAGAATCACCGCAAGAAGAACAGACAGGCATTTTGGGAGATATTGTAATTTAATAGAATTAAAAGAAAAATGTATGCAATGTATTTGTTATGAAATTGAATAAATGAATTCACTTAAGTTAAATAGTTGGGCTTTTCTCTTCCTTGTTTAGTTCTTTGAAAAGAAGTTTAAGGTTTAATGTAGGTACTTGAATATCAAAAACTAGGGATTACTTTGAAAACACGTCTTGACACTTCGACACACTATTACTGACCGTATCATTGTTGGGTGGAAAATAAAGGCCAAATTTTTTTCTTGGGACTTATGTCCCGCTTATTTTTGCACAACGGAGTGGTTTGGTCTTATTTCCATTAATTTGTTGGTATTATTTCGTTTTGCATGATGAAATAAAGTCATATTGGATCCATTTCACGTCACCTACGTGGCCGACGATGTGTAGAGATGGCAGAAATGACATTTATTTTGAATTACTACATTTGTTACGCCTGCTACGTAACTGTAGTTAAGTAGTTAACGTAGCAAAATGTAATAAAAGTATCGCTAATTGTCAAAATGTAGTTAGCGTTGTCAGATCCAACCGTCAAACTGATAAACTGAAAATTTTCAAATCTGTTTCGGTTTATTTTCTATTGAAATTTAGCTTTTTTTAAGTACTTTTAAATGTAGGTAGCAAATGAAACAAATCAGGCGTGCAGTTTCATCGATTTAATTCGCGTAGTCTAATCTGCCATCTCTGAAACGTCCAGAAATGAAAAATCTGTCTGTAGGTACGTTAGTAAAAAAAGAGGCACTCCGGGAGTGCAGACAGAAGTGAATACTTGAACAATTACGTGTGCAATTTTTGAATCGTCAGGCAATATTTTATTGCGCAGGAAATACTTTTTGTTCTTTTATTTCACCACGAAACAAAGGTATTTTGCAAAATTGTTAATAACCAATGTAATGAAAAATATTCAATCGTAGAAATAAAGTAGGTAATACATTTTTGTACCTAAGTGTTTTTGTTTTCGTTTGTTGTTTTTGGCGGCAAATTATTTCGCCGGGAAAAATGTCGACAGAAAAAATGCAATAAATTCAAATCAAAGGGAAAAATTGACAAGGAACATTCAAATTTAAAAATTTAAAATATGTTGGGGTTCAGGGGAGAAATATGAACATATCTGAGCAGAAAGATTCTTGAGCAGTAATCTTTTCATGAAGTTTCCGTTTATTAACAGAAAACAAAATGAAATTAAAATTAAATTTATTACAAGATTTGAAACAATTTATTAGGTAGGTATACAAAAGAATTTTAAACAAACTTAATTTATGAAAACAATAGAGTCAGCCGAGAATATAAATAGGCTTATATTCTAATACCAACCAACTTTTTTTAGTTGAAAATCAATTCATCGTATTTGTCTTCTTCATGCCTGTCAGGGAATACTTTATTAACATGTGTGAAGTTCAGGTGGTTTCGAAATTTATCTTTGTTTACAAGCTCGCCACAGACCGTATCATCTTTAGGTACTGTTGAACTAGTGGACACTAACGCTCCAAATCTACACAGGTACATAATTTCTTTCTTTGTACAGAAGACAAATACCGACTTGTAGAAAAAAATCAATGAGTTCCGATTAAATCACTCAATTCCTTGGGCAACAATAATGCGCTTATCAATATTTAATTTCATATTTCCTGGCAGTGCTTTGACAGAGGCCATATAGTATACCTACCAATTGACACAAGGAAGCCCAGTATTTGCCACAGCAGTCAAGTCAATTTCAACAGATCAGCAAAAGGGAAAGTACCTTGCCGGCGATTGTCTTCCAAGGCTTCTGCGAAGCCAATTAAGTGAGGAAATGATAACACACCCTTGCTAACACTGTTTATTTTCGAATTACTTCAGCTGCAAAGATAATCAGACTTGCCTTGTTAATTATTCAAAAATTGTCAGGCAGGTAAACAAAGAAACACAATCACAAAGTAAACAGGGCGCCTCTTAAGAAAGAAGAACAAAATGTCCACATATGCCACCGAAGAAAACTGAAAGTCTGCATGACGGACAGAGGACAGACACGAGAACACTCCCATCGATTGTATTGGCAGTGTGCTCACTAATGGCATTAGCCGAAGGAGTCACGTCCGGCCGGAAACATCATCCTGCAGTGGCGCACACATCGTGCTTATTTAATGTCGAAATTGATTGATTTAATATTAAAATCAGTATGCGAACCATAAGCCAACTGGAGCGTACACACACTATGGACATGTAAACAAACACACGACACAATGCGAGGAACTTTTGATGAAGTCGTAGTCGACTGCGTCCACGTACGAACAGAATTTCATATTGAGCAATTATGAGACGATTATTGTGGGACAATACGTACACAAATTCATGTTTCACTATAAACCGCCTTTGTTCACGTAAGCAGCACCTGATCCTAAGCTCTAACAACCGCCACACACCCACAGGATCAGTGGAGAGGAAAGTGCTTATTTATTTTAATAGCCACTTACTTACCATACTACCTACACGAAACGACACGGACATTGCTCAATGATAAAGTGATTCGGTGCGTATGTGGCGGTTCGATTGACGTAACCAATAAGTCATTCGTTGCGGAAGGATGGGAACGGTGGCAGGCAAATATATAGAAAACTTCTAATTAAGATTTCCTTTTTGTTTGTACACACGGTCGGCAACAACCGTCGTCATTGATTGGAAACGAAGAACTCAAAGCTCAGCCAGTTGTATGTGTGTTTGGGAGCCTTTCTCGTTCTCCGTTGGGTTCGCAGTGCAAATACACCCCTAGAATTTGTGCTAATTAATATACGAATTGAAGTATTAATTGGAAAAAATATCTAGCTAATTGAATGAGCGATTCCATTGGGGAGATAGAGCGATTTTTATTTGTCCGTTGGCTTCGTGGGTGGGTCAGTCTGTCGGAAATGAAATGTACGTCGCAGCCGAAAGACAATAGAAAACAAATTTAAATGTAGGTACGCCTTACGTGCGTGTTTGAACAAGACAGAGGAGAAGGTCCCTTCGGCATGGTCTAGTCGGTGGGACATAGTGATTTATAATTTGTAGCATTTGTGATGGCTGCTGGGTGCCTCTGGTATTGCTGGAGGGGAGAGTCCTCAATTAAACGCTATCAAATTAGGAGCAAAATATTGACATGCCAATCAACCATATAGTCTGATCTGATCGACATAATGTAGAAGGCCACATTTAAATATTAGCTCCTCTGACTTTTTGGGGTACATTACTGTGCCAGTCCAGTGAATAGTTAATAAGGTGTTATTCGTACCAAAGTCCTTGTTCAGGGCTTCTCGTCAATGAAGTTAAGACCAATCGGATACTTCTACATACTTCTTTTTTGTACAGATTTTTTTGACTGACTTTAGAAAAAAAAGCATCCTTAAAAAGAACCCTATGGGCTGTAAAAACATTCGACAAATGACAGCCAGACATCAGTCAATTCAATAGACATCACAATTGGTGTAGACCACAAATTTAAAGACAAAAATAACACCCTGGTGGTCCTACAGAGATAGACACGAATGTGCTTTATCTCGAAGTCTGTCCAAGAAGTCCAAGAATCGACGAAAGAGGGACAAATTAATTTCTAAAAACAAAAGATTTCGTAATTTAACTGCAAGCCACTGTGCTATAGGTATTAAATGCAATAAGAATAGGTATATCAACCCAACAGTGCATGCTCTTCCAACCTAACCGAACCTACGTTTATATAACTTTCGGCGAAGCTTTGAAAGTTACCAAAATCAAGTGGAACAGACCCTAATATGACCCTCGTTCATCTCGCAATTATTAGATTGAGTTTTATTTTAAAGAGAAAAATATGACCACAACTTTCGGCAAATAAGGGAAAAAAAGCACATTGGCTCAAACAGAACAAAAAAACATTTAAATGCCAACATTTTAGGTTGGTTAAAATGGACCCAAATGTAAAAATTTTTGATTTAAGAAAATGTTGTTGGAGAATATTATAATCATTCTTACGATGAATACCTGATTCTAAAAAAAAATTGATTTTTTATAAAAAAATACTATAAAATATTTTAAAAATCTCCAAATTCTTCGCTTAACATCCTTTTTTTTTTGTGCGCGTTCGTAAAAAGTTCACTCTTTGGTGGGATGAAATGAACGTACAAAAAGAGATCCGCATACAACGATTTTTATAAAAAGCTGTACAGGCAAAGTCGTGGGACAGCTGAGTGTAAAATCACGAATTGAAGCTCATTACAAGGATCGACTAATACCATGTTCCCACCAACGTGATTTAGCTAAATCCACTTGATTTAGGTAAATCATCTCATAAATTACGTGGTTTACCATACATTTTCGTGATTACTAATTACGTGATTTATACGTGTTTAAATTTTAATTATGAATCTGTCACCGCAAATCCACATAAAATCGAGCATACCTGTTATTGTTTCAAACCAATTCAATTCAGTTCAATTTTATTCAACAAAAAAAAAAAAAAAAAACAAATGTCAAAAAAATTATTTTAAATCTAATATTCTTTGTGTTTGGGTGTGTTTTTATATTTTTATTAAGTACGTACCTATACCATCATAAATTGTTTTATTTGTGGCAGGTATGGGAACAAAACAAAAACAACACAAAAAAAAAACTACCTGCTCCGAAGGGGATGAAATCTTTCTCATGGATGTCAAACTAAAACACCTAAAGTTCGGTGGAGACGCCTTTCGTGATTTATAAATCACATGAGCTAAATCACGTTGGTATGGGAACATGGTATAAATAAGGCACGAGTAAAATGGTACTCAGAAAACATGTATTGCAAGTACTCTGCCTCTTGCCACTACAGTTCGTTGGCAATGGTCATATTTTTCGTTGTATCCTTCTTACCGTGATATTAATGAGTCGTCGCCGTTTTACACTTTAAGTTTGTAACACTATTTTAACTGGTAGCCATTTTTTCAGCTGTCAAGTGATTTATTTTTAGTTTGGTTTGAAATTTCAACATGAATAGACTGACGCCTGGAAAACACTTCCAAATTGGTCAAATTTGTTTTGAAAATAATGATTTTGTTCGAAATACTATCGCGCAAGTTAAAACAAATAACATAACACGACAAAAAATCGGAATCGTTGGACTTCTTTAGTTCTCCACTGTCCGAGCTGAACTGCTTAATTCTCCCTGCATTCATACAAATCACCAAGCAAGCGGTTTTGCTTTTGGCTTAATTGCATTTATGCAGTTGGGAGGTCATTCACAACGGCAGATTCTGCATCAGCATTTCCGTTCATTCCGCTTAGGTATGTAACTCGCACTACGTCAATTTTCATAAGCGAAGTTCACTTTTGGTTGAATGGATACGTCAATAAACAAAATTGCCGCAATTTGGAGTGATGATAGTCCTCAAGTGTATGTTGAGACACCGTTACATCCATAAAAACTGACTGTTTGGTGTGCTTTATGGGCTGGTGGAATAATTGGTCCGTACTTCTTTAAGAACGTTACAGTCAATGGTGACCGCTATAGCGCCATGGTTACTGACTTTATCGTTCATCAATTGAACAACCCTGATGTGCAGGAGTTGTGGTTTCAAAAAGACGGCGCAACATGTCACACAGCTCGTGCCACAATTGATTTATTGAAGGAAACGACTGGTAACCGCTTAGTTTCACGTTGCAGACCCGTGAATTGGCCTCAAAGATCGTGCGATTCAACGCCGCATGACTATTTTCTGTGGGGATATGTGAAGTCGTTATAGTCTACGCAGATAAGCCCGATACGATTGACCACATCGAGGACAACATTCGCCGCGTTATAGCCGATATACGACCACAAATGTTGGAAAAAGTCATCGAAAATTGGACCTTCAGGTTTAACTACGTCCAAGCCAGCCGTGGCAATCATATGCCAGAAATCATATTTAAATTATAATGCCAGAAGATTATCTTTCGAATAAAAAAAGTTTCATGTCAATTTAAAAAAAGCATCTTTGTTTTATTCAATTTGAAAGTTGTATACCTCTAAAAAAAACACCCTTACTTTTATAGACAACCACATTATACTCTTAAGATATCTTAAGATATCTACTGACTTTGCTTCTCGCTGGACATGTATGTCATTAAATCACTTCAACGTATAGCCCTTGGATTTGGTCAAAAATGGGAAGCATTTACTGTACCCCAAGTCTAAATGTTATTAAAGCAATGTGGTGAGAACATCATTTAAAACCAGATTTTAGAAGAAACAGTAGCATTCTCAAACGAGCATAAAACGTCATTATTGAACTATTAAGAGCTTCACTTTCTGAAATAATAAAAATAGATAAGGGCACTATTTTTAAGACTTCGGTAGCTAGAATCGATACAGAGCATTTGGTTCTATAGCTTCGTGAACTTGTTGTTCTGCTAAGACATGCAAATGGGTAAAAGTCCTTTATGACAGAACTAGGTCATCTTTTTTTAAAAACTTGCTAAAAAAAATCTAAGGTCGCGCTACATAACTTCGCGAATAGATTTCGAAAAGTTGTTCGTTACTTCTCTTTAGGGCCAAATATAGTTCGGCATAAAAATGAATTGGCAATATCCCTTAAGTTGAATATTTCGCAAATGGTAACCATCGGCCTCAACTTTATTCTGGCAGCTTTCGCAAGCACTCCTCCCTTTCCAAAATCCCTTTACCCAATAAACAAATAATAAAAATGCCAGAATATCGTAGGGTATAGGGTCAAATACTAATGTTGATAAAGCCATGTTTATCTCGGGAAGTAGCGAAATAAATCATCCATCCTGTCATTTTGAGGAAGAGTGTTGTCCAACCATCTCAAATGACGGTAGTGAATTTCGTAATAGGAGCGAATTTAATTACCCTGTTGTTCAGCCTGAGCGTTTATAAATTAATAAATTAATTTTAGTAAATTTGAATTGTTTTCTGATTTTATTTGTTTTATTTATTTCACTCACTTTTGATCAAATTAAATGGTTATGATTTTCTCTGCTTTATCTTGTTTAGGCGAATGCTTGCTTTTTTTATAAGTATATACGAGAATGTTTGGGATCTTTTCAAAGCAAGTACATTCACTTAAGTTTCGACGGCTCATTTGATTAGATTAATTGGGGGAGGTGGAATCAAGTTGCCATATCATTGTGATTACCTCCATTAAGAGCTCGCTCATGATACCGGATTTGGTGATGAATCCTAGTAGGTCTTTGAGTGGGCTGTCAGATCTGTCCCCTTCCTCAAGGTATACATACACTTGTCCATGCTTTTGTAGATGGACGTTTTCGTGTTGACACCGTATACTCCAGCTCCAACTCCTCCATCTGTTTTCGATCCATCTGTGTACCATACATGAGAATCGTTGACAAATGTGGAATTATTCTGTTCCTCTGCCGATTTGGGAATGTAACTTTCAAGTTTCGGCTGAAGTTGCATTGGGTTAGACAGTTGTGTGTCGTGGTGATTCCATGTATTTCGTCGTTTTTTAATTTCATAACGATATCTGGATGAATTAGCTTGGGGGCTACAGTATTTTCAGATATGAGCATGAAGGCGTTTGTCAAAGCTTATGTATCTGAAGATGGAGGGGTGGAAGGTTTAGGATAACTTCCAACGCAGCAGTGGGAGTTGTTCTCATTGCGCTATAGGAGTGCAAAACACAAGCTAGTCTTTGGAGTTTATTGAGCCTGTCTTGCGTTTTTTAGCCACCATGCTGGAGCTATATGTAACAATTGGTCTGGTTATGGCTGTGCAAAGCCAAAACATAGTTTTTGGGTTTACACCCCAACTTTTACCAATTAGACTTCTGATAGTCCACAGCGAGATCCTGGCTTTGTCTATGATTTTCGTGAGGTGAGAGTTCCAAGTGAGTTTTTCGTGCAGAGTTATACCTAGGTATTTGACTTCTCTTGAGAACTCTATTGTTTCATCAAGCGGAGTAGGTTTTTTTGTAGCATTTCTCGAATCCTCCTTTTTGTGAATGCAACTATTGTATCTCCTTTTTTGGGGGTTTACTTTACTTTTTTCGACGTCTAATACCTGAATACCTACTTTTTCAACAATTCTCTGTACCTTAGGCGGTTCAAATAGATATTTGGCTGGAGCCATAGGTATCCCTATTTAACGTTTTGAAAAATTATTTTGTTCGCCGAGAATGGGGATTTCCAATGAAATGTGAAAAGATTGACTTCGTGCAAAATATATCTACAATAAAAGAATTATCAGCAAATCAGCAAGATACACACCAAATAATAAATTTAGTAACTTCTGGAGGAATAACAGGTTGTAGATGTGTGCATTTATGAGGAGGAAACATGACAGCTTTCGTGTATTAAAACGTGCCTCGCGGCTTTATATTTTTCTGTTAGAATTGGAACTTTTGTCGGCTTCTAAGTTTCCCAAATTAAGTAATAAAGCCATATAATTTTTAAAAGTTCAAATTGTTCTTATTTTTAAAACATTCTTATAAATTGTGTTCCGTTTACAGAATAATTCAAAAGGAATTTTATTACGACACAAATGCGGTCATAAATCAGTCTTGAAGTAGTATTAGAAAACAATGGAAGCGTACCTACTATAAAATTACCAAAAAATTGTGTCCTATCGAACTGATATGATATTTGACAGATGATCGAATATTTTGTGTTTAATGTTATGCTTATAATAGTCCTCAAAATCTTTTGAAAGATATATGTTGAACAAATTTAGTTGCAATTTATGTATTAATTTTTTTAAGAATAAAATATTCGTTGTGAAAGAAACCACCGACCTTATTTTTCACGATAGCAATTTATGAAATTTTAATTCTGCGATGGCAACAAATGTAATAGATTCTAGGAGAGTTGTCGGAGTAGGAAATGTCAAAATCTTATTGTTTATTGGAACCGTTTCACAAATGCTGCACATTTTTACTAAAGCTGGCTGCCAAATAATTGTTGACATAAGTGCTTGATAAGTTGTAAGACCGAACGACAATGCTTAGTAGCTTCAAGTTCAAAATTCTTATATCTCGCCTAACTTATAAGACGGCACGTAATAAACATCTAAGCCACAGAGAAATCATACTGAGACCACCAACCAGCAATCCTCTTGCCGCTGCCCATAATTTTTTTTTTTTTTTTTTTTTTTTTTTTTCAAATTCACCATTATGTTTTCCTCTCGGTTTCGAATCCGTTCCGTGTGACATGCAGAAACATACAAAAAATACAAACGGATAAAATAATGTAAACATTGCCAGCAACTTTGTGCCATATGCAAGGTGCGAGTGAGTTGGTGGGCCGGAATTTTTGAAATTACGTGACATTTGTCAATACGAATTTCTATGTAACAATACCATCGCACCTAGCATATTCCGCGCCGTAAAGACAGAGCTTGTAGGCTAGTAACCGAAAATCGGCCGAAGTTGGTGGTCTCAGTATGGCTTGTCTATGATCCAAACCCTTTATTTGGACGTTTAGTACTGATGAATGTTCCCGACTGTGTCTATGTCAATTAACTAATACCAGCATTCTCACAAAATGTGGCGGCGTATTTTCAAAATAAATCTACTTCTGTCTCACAAGAAGCTTTTCACTCTCCTCCCCATTGCGTACCTATAATATTTCTGTCTGCCACCTACATTAAATCAAATTCAATCAAAATAATCGACTTTCACTCAGACTTTCAGCGCACGCACCGTATGAGACCCCAAAAAGAATTGCATCGTTTGGTGAAATTCCCAGAAATGAAAAAAAAAAAAAAACAAAAAAAAAATCGACCTCGCAAAAAGCAATCCATTCCAATTGAGTTTGTTTCACATCCTTTGTGTGCTCCTTCTCTGTGCTCTGAGGACCATCGTACACATACAGAAGATACAGCGCTTTAAGGAAGGCAATGGTTATAATTCTGTATGACGTTTATAGGGAACTTCCCAAAATAAAATGTCAAAAGCGAGTTTCGTCTCTTTAGAAAAAGACGGGACAACTTCTACAAATTGTTAGGAAGTCACGGCAATTTGTATTCTCTTCTGTTTTGATTTTGTTCCTTTGTCGTCCTTTACTTTCGCAAAGCATCAGTTGAGAGTTTGTATAGAGAATCCCTGACACAATGGGCTCTTCTTTTCTAAAGTTGCCATGGCAATACGTTCAGGATATTGTATGGACTCGGACTGACTTTGAATCTTGGGTACTTTGCCCTTTGACAATGTTAAAGGAGCGCACATATTTTCATTCGTTAAGTCAGTTAGATTTGAGTTTTATTTTTCCCCCCATTGAATGGAAAAGTGGTGGTCTTCTAATTACGAACCCGACAAGTTGCAGCGATATCCACTGGGAAAAAAAAACTTTTTACTTAGATAGGTGATGGTTTGAGTTATTGATAACTTCTAGTAGGAAGAAAGTTGCAGTGCAACTTTAACGATTCCATCTCCATCCTTCTGTGAAATTCTACAGAACTTTTCCTATTTAATTTCACCGGAGTTCGTGTGTTGTATATTCTGTTTCCTTGTTGCCACTTGAGTCATTATGCAGAAACCCCTTTTCAAACCGACCGCGACAAACGACGAGAGCCAGCTGGAATTATCCGAACGGCAAGGGCAATAGACCTCATCATCATTAAGTGCCCTTAGAGTCACATATACGTGTGTGTTTTTGATGCATACACACAAAGTCTAAGAATCAAATAATTTAATTTATGTTTTCAGACAGAAAACAACAGAACGGAACAAAGAAACATAAAGGCTTTAACCAGTGTACTTGTGTACCTATACATCATACTCAAACTCGCATAGATGACTCTTCGCGTCCCGTTCTGCTAAACGACTTTTGTTAACGTCAAGCAGGAACTCAAGTGTATATGGCTTCGTTCGAACAGAGAGAAAGAGAGACCGAGTATCCTTGTACAAAGGTCCTTTAAGTTTTAAGTGGCCTCCATTTGTACAACCAGCTCCAGCAGCACACATGATGCATATTTGCTTGCGCAAGGGTGACATTTTGAAGTGCGATTTTGCATTGTGTTGCGAAAGGAGTTTTTATTTTTTTTATTTGGTTTTTGTTTTGAGGGGGCACCCATAGCGAAGCAGTGGATACAAAATGTTGACAAATAGACGAAAACGTGGTGAGTGTGCCAGTAAAATTGATGGCACAAGTTGGGATGGAGATAAAGTGGAGAATACTGTGACGTAACATAATGCAAGGAAAGTGCCTCTGAGGTGGCCAAAGTTCATAATTTGTGGACTGGTGGCATGTTGGGGGCCACAACTTTGAGGAGAATGGAAGTTCTTTGACTAGAGCTACAAGGTAGTTCAGAAGTCTCCTTTAGTGATGCAACACTGAAATTCGAACTTAATGCTCTTCAAAACATTTGCGTGTTTCCATAATTTGTAAGACTAGTATAGATGACCCCATTGTAGCTGAACATTACTAGCGCAAGCAAAAAGCATAGTTTTTGTCATACCATAAATGTACTGAAGTATCTGCAAGGTAACTGCGAGGTATAGGTCTCGGTCTACTTGGGTTTTGATATGATCAAAGTAACAATTCAACATTGGGTAGGTTATATAGCCGCAAATCTACACGAAAACAACATCTGTGTACAAGGTGATTTAGAACCCAAAATGTGATTTCAGTAATTGTTCAGGGTATATGACCAAGTAGTTCGATATATATATTGCAGCTTTAATATCATATAAAAAAATAGTTCTGAAATAATCTATATATATAAAAGGCAATGAAGTCCGTGTGTGCGCGCATAACTCGATAAAGGATTGTTGGATTTCAACGATTTTGGGCTTGACGGTTTCGTTTTGGATCAAGGAAGGTTATAGGCTACTTTTTGTCGCGAAAACGGAACATTGAGGGGATGAAAAAGGTTATGAAAGTTTGTATGGGGAAATGCACTTTGAAAAAAAAAATAAACGGGGTGGAAATCGAGTAGTGATAATTCATATACAAAAAATTTTTTTTTTAATTTTAATGCCAATTGTTGTTGTCAATTATTTCAATTATTTTGCAAGCAAATTGTTGTTGCAAACAATTTTGAAATTTCTTTTTTTTTAAAAACACCTAATAAGATTGCTTATGTTTACTATGTCACATTAAGTTGCTTTTTGAAATGGAGTATATACTTCTATTTGTTTGATGGTGTTTGAATGCATCATTTTTGTTTGCCAAATATTTTCAGGATCCTTGCTTTAGTATGAGAGTGAGTAAGTTGAAATGTTTAAGATGATGATGATGTTAGGCAACACAGCACATAACTCGAGACAGGGTGGTTAGTTTTTAAAGATATTGAGCTTGATGGTTTCGATTGGGCCCAAGGAAGCCCATAGGCTACTTTATGTCTCGAAAACAAACCTTTGACAGGATGATATAGGGGATGAAAGTTTGTGTGGGATTCGGCGATTCCAAGACAAATTTGATCATGCCGCCAGTGCGAAGGTCAAACATTTCACGTCGCAGAAAATCAGGACGAACAGTCAGATCGGAATATTAACAATCGATAGAATATTTCGGAACTTCAGGAAAGAATACCATGCAGTCGTCCATACTGGAGACCGAGATAGACAACAACACAATCATCATCAGCATAGCGTTCCATGTTTCTCACATGGTCAATTGTATGTGGCGTGCTCACGTGTCGGCAAACCTCTCGCTTTGTACGTGTACGCACCCGTAAATGGAACTAAAAATGCTATGTACCATAAAGCACTTCAGTGAAAAAGCGGTAGGTTGGCCGACAAGTAAATCGCTGCGGTTATTGCAATTGTATTTCGCCGGGCCAGCTGAATCTGAATCCTGAATATTTCTTTAGCGCGTGGTATTTGTAGTAGGTAAAACAGATTTTCGTTAAAATATTTTGCACTCAGGTACGAAGATATGCAATTATTAAATTCACATTATATTACCTCCATTACCATTTTCATGACACTTTGTTCGTTTAGGTACCTACTTTAGCATCCCCATGAAAGAGGGAAGGTACCAGTATTTCTATATCACATTTTCTTTTTCGTGCGAACGAACTTACAAACACATGAAAACTAATTTGACAGCTCACTTAAATTCGGGAACATTCCGGTAACAAGTCATACCCAAAATATGTGTTTCCCGAAATAGTAATTTTATAAGCTAAAACTTTTTCCTCACTTTGGCCAACGTTCCATTCTGCACTGGAAATAAAGGGTTTTTCAACAGGGACGATTTGACGCCGTTAGACTATTTCCTGTGGGGCTACGTCAAGTCTACGGTCTATGCCAACAAGCCAGCGACGATTGATGAACTTCGTAGGAATATCGAACGTGAAATTGCAGCAGTATCGGCCGATTTATGCTTGAAAACCGTCGAAAATTGGGTTCAGCGTCTGGACTTCTGCAAGCGTGCCCGTGGTGGCCATGCAAAAGAAATCGAGTTCCATACATAATGGCATCGAACGTACTTTCACAGGAATAAAGAATTTCATTGATATCCAAAACCGTTTTTGTTTTATTTAAAAAAAACTTTTGTAGCGCTCTTATTGAAAAACCCTTTAGTAAGCACTCTGATACACTATATGCACACTGTTATCTACTGTTACGGAAGCATGTCAGAAATGTAGGAACATCGCTTACGCTATAACCAACAATTTCCACTTGGGCTATGGACCCGATAGCTGGTGCTGTCGTCGATCTCCGAAACCACACAACTCTTTTCAATGAAATATTGTGCATGTTTATAACTGGTTCCCGGTTAAAATATAGGACACCATCCTAAAGGCAATACCTTGCAAACCATAAGCGCAAAATGGGTTGTGGCACCTTTCATTCAAAAATCAAATCAAACGCTATTTCTATAAAGTTGTATAATTAGGTAAAATCATAAATGGACATGGTCCAAGATTTGAGAAATCTGAGCAAGACTTAAAACGAAATATACGGTCAAAGCCGGGTGGGTACAGCTATCTATAAAAAAGACTGACGTCCGTATGTGCACTCATAACTCGGGAATAAATCGTTAGATTTTTATTATTTTTGGTTTAAAAAAGAACATGTTATGCTACTTTTTGTCGAGAAAACTCAATACCTTATGGGGATAGAATTTAGTATGGAGAATCGCATTTTGAAAAAAAAATTACTGGATATTGCCACTTCCAATAGGTGCAACAAAAAATATGTAAAATTTTAAATTTTTGAATTCCTTAGATATTCCGTGCTTACCGCTACACAATTTGAAATTGTACGTCGGCCCAGTTATAATTTTGTTGTGAAACATCAATGCACCGCAAGTTTGCGAATGAAAGACATCGACATTGCTATACTTCAGTCATTTCTGTTGCATAACTATAAGTTTTGAAAAAAGAATTTGAATTGACCGAATTACATAAAGTAGCATTAGCATTGTGCACGCTCGAAATTATTATTTTTATTACATTAAAGAAATTGGGCGGAACAAAGTTCGCCGGGTCAGCTAGTAAAATATATAAGAAAAATCAAGCTGCCGAATTTCGATCCCAAATAAGTTCTAAAGTTCTATTCTATAGTTGCACTCTCCAAGTTGGGTGAGGTCCCCTGTACTTTAACATGCAGAGCATCTGTAATGATTCCATCCACCGTCTTGTTCATAAAATTATTAATTCGTTTCTTGGTAGAAGTCCTTGAGTCATTGGTCATTGCACGATTGTGCCACAATTTCAACAAACTTTAGATTTAAATTATTGTAAATGTTTAAGCCCGTCAAAAACTTATACATTCTTCTAGTTAGTTAGGTTTTTTATTATTATTTCTTATACATTTTTATCATCACAAGCTTCTGTTCCATCCATCACGTTTTCTCTTTTCTGATGGAATTCAATCAGTGGTAGGTAGTTGGTTTGATGTAATTGTTTTCAAAGAGAAACATGTTTCCCACAGATTTTTTGTCGTACCTAAGGTTAAAAAAAAAAAAAAATTATACGTATGGCTATAACTGTAAATGCTGACTTGTATTATGTTATTTAATTGCCTATTAAATTAAGCTGAAATACTGACATGAAACCAATAATCAATTACAGTTTCTTTTTCGAGATTCTTAAATACTCTTTGGTTGCTTTAATTTTAAACATTGCAGATTTGTTGATAAATAAAATTGGTTAAAAGCATTTACTTTTCTTAAGGGATATAAATTCTTAGCAGCTTATAGGGATGTGCTTTGCAGTTTTACAAGGTAATAATAGTACATTATTTTTATAAAACAAAAATATTTCAATAACATTATTGGTACGAAAGCAAATTCTTTTAATTTTGATTGAAACTTAGAAATAGTTACAAAACTATTAATGGAAAATATACAATATTGGAGTTCAAACTGTCCGATTTCTCACGATTATTACAAAATAACATTCAAACTTAAAGCAAATGTAAGTTCACATCCGCCCATTAGATTAGTCGTTGATCTATGCCCGCATTATGTGTACTAAGTACAATGTCAAAAAATGTTCTGAGGAACATAACGCAGCGGCTTCGTACTTTTCAAAACATCTTCGATTACATCTTACAGCACAACCAAACTTTCGCTCGACACTAACTTCTCAGTGAATTTAATAAATCATAGCAAAATGTCCGTTCAGAGTATAGTTCCTGTCGGCGAGCATGTTAGGCCTTAGAGCACTGTTAAAGCATCATGAGTTCAACTTTCCTAAGACAAGTATAAATCTCTCAAAAAATCAAATCTCTCAAAACCAAATCTATAAAATCGACTAATCTAAAAAAAGAAACCACTGAGAACGTTTTAGACACCTGCGCCTAAGTGTCACAAGATCCAAAATGTTATGTTTCCATTTGCCATACTATATTTTTGCTCGAACTTGGAGTAGGCTAATTTCGTTTTGTTGGAGCAAAAAACTTTTTATATTCTCAAAGGATTAGGATCAACTTTGGGGATCAACTGAAAACACACCCATTCTCCGGCTTATTTCCTGCTATCTATCAGTGCTTTCGGTTGAATACTTTAGTAATCAGCACTTTAGTCGAAATAAACCTTTTTATTTTATAAGTGCATATATAAAGAATTTAATTTTGTATTTTTATAATTAAAGGTCAACATTAAAAATATGGCATATACCTTATAACACAGAGAGGGAGAAGGGAAGAGAGAGAGAGAGAGAGGAGTTTTTCGTGTTATAGTAAAAAATTATCCAAAACTCAAAACAAATGTAAAGTTTGTAAAAAAAAAAAACAGTTTCCAAAGTGGAGCAAGGGAAAAGTGGTACACAACTTTCGGAAATGTCTGCAAGAGAAATTGCATTTTTATGCGGCACTTGTTGTGAATGAAAGCTCGTTGATAGTTGTTTGGTTTTAGTTCTAGATACTTTTGGTCAAGTATGAGAAGGGCGAAAAACTTTTTGTTTTCCTGCTTTCATCTGACAAGTACAACTGCATGGATGGTTTTTATTGTTTTAAATAAAAACCAAAAAAAATTATGAAGTGTCTTGCTTGTCAAATGGAATTGTCTTCGCATCAAATTCCCAAACAATGGCAACATCCCTGGTTGGTTTTAATTGCATTCCCATTAGAACTCTGTATCGTTTAATTAAAAATGTCGAAAGTGTGTTCGTCATTCGCAGGGATAAAGCACAACCAGAGGATACGCATATCAGGCACGGAGTGCAGTTCAAAAAGTCGTGTATAGGTATGCCTCTCAATTCACTTATTTCCTGGCAACTGTCTTGTGTTTCGGGGGGTGTCCTGTGTCGTGTGTTAAAGCCCCAGAGTCGTACCTTGATTTGCAAAACTCGGTGGAAGTTGTTGATCAAATTGCAGTTGCATTGTATACTTTTACGAACATATTCTATAGAGAGATCGGAACTTCGATTGATGCTTACAGAGACGAGTTCTACAATGCATAGATACCAACAAGGAAGTCCTTGTGTGAATGCGATTTTGAGTAACATGTTTGCATATCTATTGCATTGAAAGCCAACAAGGACAGATTAGTATTGGTATAGGGTGACGTGGTCGTAAATGCACCACCCTTTTTTCAAACGACCATAACATTTTTAAAATAAGTTTTTTTTGTTTGGTATTTTGACATACATTTTATGAATTTGTTATGGAAATATGTATAGAGTAAATTTGTTGATAGCATGTGAACATTTTAAGTTAAAATGAATTGTTCAAAAAATGAGAAATGGTGCATGGTGCACCATGGTAGGTACTAAATGCACCAGTTGTATGTGTATAATGCACCACCTATTATTTTAAAAATTAAAACAAATATTTCAATAGATAAACATAGTTTTATTAGACAAAAAAACAGTTCATTGCAACTTTGAAGAACATATAAATAAAAATAAATACTAATGACTTCATCTTCACATCAACATAAAAATAAGTTAACAATAAAACAAAAATAACAAAAATAAAATAGGAATTTAAACATAAACAAAATAAACAACTTAAAATTAATTACTTAACGAATATTTAATTTATATACAGATTCTGAGAATTTGTATAACGACTGTTGCCTCTTCGTTGGCCCCGATACAGAAGGATCTTGGTGGTGCATTGTGCACTACTACGGAATTTTAGGTTAAAATTTAAATAATCTGCAGACAACGCATCAAGGTTATAAACTCTTTATTATAAACCAAAAATAAAAGGTTAAACAATCATTTTATTAAAGCTAAATAAAGAAAAAAGTCACTTCCACTGAAGAAATAAAAAAATTAACTTACCCTTTTTTTTCGTTTTTCACTGCAATTGTAAAAAAAAATTCGCACACGTCCGCGCACAAAGAAATCCACTACCAGACTGAAATCTACTATCGTTGCCGGAAAAAACGAATACTTTTGAGTGAGGTAGACACAATTACATCTGTCAGTTAGGCAGATGGAGCTATGGTGCGTGGTGCACCACTGGTGCATCTACGACCATGTCACCCTACCGAATTGTGTTTACTGATGTGTGGATTGTAGATATCGAGTGGAGTAGGGGGGATGTAAACATCAAGGGATGCGTATATCAAATTGTCGAATGACCCTAGAAATTAATATAGCTTTTGATCTAGACATGGAAACTAATGGTATTACTATGCAAATTTTTATAGCTAGATATAACATTTTTCTGCTTGAAAATTGGGAAATTCTAACTATGGGCATCTCCCCATTGATGCTTTGAGCCTGTTACAAAACTCGGTTTCAAGATTGTTAATATTTTTTTATACCATCACTGTATAAGAGCTAACATAAAAATACCAAATCCGCCTCAGTGTGTGCGAATAAAATGGAAAGCAGCCAGGAACAAAGTTTGAAGCAAATCCCCTCAGCCTCTACACTTTCGACAGTCTTGAAGCTATAGAAATATTAATTAATTAACATCCACAAACGTCCGCTGAGAAGCTGTGGATCTAGGAAGATGACTCTTTATATTTGAGTAAATACCCTTCAATTGCCACCCCTAATTTATTTCATTATTCAGAGCTTTCGCGAGAAGGAACTTCATCACATTCCACTAATTGTTATCCTAATTTTAAGGCGCTTAATGGAAATTGTTGTGCTAAAAAAAATTATTTTAACTTAAATTCATTAGCGAATACCTGACTGACATTCAGAGAGGGGGTTTGAATTCATGTCGTTTACATTCAAGCGTACTTAAAAATATGAATCAACATCCCTTGCAGATAGTGGAGACATACCTGGGAATTCGCTTTATATTAAATCAAATAAAATATATCCCGGTGACGAAGGAGTGGGCGGCAAATGGGCGAATGGAATTATATAGTCCTCTCGTTCAATACTGCCTCTCGTCATATTCATTGTGCTACGCTGTTGTCGTCGCCGTCGTCGTCGTCGTCATCATCATCATCATCGTCATAGCCGACACAAGGGTGTGTGTCAACACTTTACCAGCAGTGTCTCTTAATTACCCATTATCTGTCATAAAGGTAAACGTACTAACGGCGCGGAGGGTAGCACAACTAAGGCACAAAAAAAATAACAGAAAAAACAAAAACGCAGACGAAATGCACGACAATTTCACGAGAGCGTTTGTTAATCCTTGCCGTGGTGTGGTGGCTGGTGGAGGGTGGAGGTATATGTTGTGTTGCTGCCATGAGAGAGAGAGAGAAAAAACGTTGTTGCTGCTGCTGGTAGCTATTCTTGTGCTGCTGCTATTGTTATTGCTTCTGTATGAAGGCGGCTTAAGGGGGATGAAATTGTGTTGTTGACTTATGGGTCATAAGAGTGGCATAAGTGCTGGAGTGGATGTACACAACATACAGAATGGCTAGTGGGTGGTGGGTGGTGGTTGGCTGTTGGCAGAATAGGCTCAACAACTTTTAGCACATTTGACGATTGCGGATAATGATGATCAACTTGAAGACTACGTCGACAAATAACGACAGTTGTGATGAAGTGCTTATATTGCTTAGAGGGCTGAAGAGGATATTGCAGTTGTACAGCTGCAATTAGTAAAAGTACACGTGTAATCGTTGCAAGTGAAGTCTCACAGTTGAATAGATGCAATTCATGAGTTGGAACTTATTTGTTTGCCAGGTAGTGTACGTGCTACAAGAAGGACTTGTGAGCTGTTTAATAATTTTTTTTTTATTCTGTATTGTTGCATGTTTATTAAAGTTATTGTAGCAGCTCGTGAAGGTAGTTCAATGTCTGACAGACGTGCGATTCTTTTGTGTCTAGCAATCAACAGATAGGAAGGCATTCCATTTTTTATCCATAGAAAATTGTTCATTCGTTCATTTTTCATTTTGTTTAATTTGTTTGAAAATATGTGCTGTGTTCGCACTTGAATTGACTTTATGTATGTCGAAGGATGTTGTTATTATTTGTTTTTAAAAAAGCTACCTCCTAGCTAGAAGACAATGAAAATAAACTTTTAGTGCACATATGCTTGCATGTTGAGAACCTACGAGAGGCAGCAAGGCTGATGAGATCACAAGCAATAGAAAGGCAGTCCATTTTAGTAGACAAATCACCGCATGATCAATGGATTACTTACCGCGGCCATTCAATATCTTATGAACCAATACCCCCTTCAAATTAAATTTAAAAGCTCTGGAAAAAAATCCAAATGTCTGCTTATGTGTCTAGTCTAAGGTTCATAAGCACGAAATAAAATTATATGTACGTCCCTCAATATGAAAATTATCTTACACGCAACAGCTAAGCAATACATTTAAAACCTCCAAATGATGATGTAGAGTGTTGATGGCGGACCACCGAGAGTCGTGTTGGAACGAGTTGAGCATCACACAATTCTCTTGTAAATTCAAATCCCAAAGCAGGCCCCTTAGGCTAATTTCACACACACCGATTTTGGACGGCCAGTATAAAATCGGCCGACATTTTACCGGTAGCAGAGTGCTTGCACACTCACCGGATTTTTACCGGTCACAATCAGTTGCTTTGTTGTCGTCATCGTGACACGAGGTTATTGTTTAATAATAATGGCGCAAAGTTATAGACATCGTGAATTCCAACATCAGAAAACTATCAAAACTAGTTTTAAACGTAGTATGCGCCCATAATTTGAATGAAGCGAGTCGAATGGTCAGCAAAAAATCGGTGTGTGTGCAAGCGTCTATTTAATCACGTACGCCACTACTTCCCGATACTGCCGGCGATACAGTGGCAGTAGACGGCTGCTCACCGGCATTTTTCCGACACCGATCAGCGGTCGGCATGTGTGAAAGGTCCCGTTTATACATGTGGTTCACTATAGGAATTTGGACGACCGGTATAAAATCGGCCGTCCAAAATCGGTGTGTGTGAAATTAGCCTTAGTAGGGGATCACTCTGTAAATTGAGGTGCTTTTAGAAATAGCGACTGATCCAATCAAAGTGTTTTTTGCGTTGAATATAGCTGTTATTTCGATTAGCAATATTTCTTACACGTTCTGTTCTTAATAAAAAGTAACCAGCATAACATCCAAGATGCCACCAGAGAGAAAATAATAATTTCAAGTTGTGCAATCAATTGGAGAGCCGGGTTCTCGAAACTTGAAGAACTTGAAGAAGTCAAATCCAACACGGAAAGAATTGAAAATCACCAATTGCAACATTTTGAGTTAAAATTTGTAATCTGTCAGTGAAAACCTCGGAAAACGGCGAAAAATATCAAATGTTGTTTGTTGCATTTTGCGATTAAAAGTATTAATTCGAGCTTCTTTAATTTGTAGTGATTTGCGAGATTGTTTGGAGCAATTTACAACTTCAATAGGCAAATTTCGTAAACACCACTTTGCTATCTCAAATTGCGAAAAAAATTTGGTGATTTACCACCACTGAATGATGAATCAATAAAATCTTATAATAATTTACCACATTTAAACCGAAAACGTAAATTGACGTAGAGAAGTCGTAAATTGCAAAATATTTTTTGTAATTTCCATGGAAACTAACTACATAACGTGTGAATTTTTTTTATGCACAGGTAGTCGACAGTAACGATATAGTCCATGGGTCGAAATCCTTTCTTTATATGGATCAATATACATACATAATATGTTTGTGGTGTTGCTGCTTGCTGGACAGCTGCAATCATGGGCAGCGACAGCGAAAGACAGTCGGTATTTAATCTTTGCTTAAGGCAGTCGTTTTTTAAGTATAACTAGTTCTCAGTGATAGTGAGTGTACTAACCATTATAAAGGCATCTGGAATATATATCATGTAAGTACCTATTTAATAATGGAACAAAATTAAACTAAAGTAGGCATATAAATCTGTATTTTTATTTTTTTCAGAAGGAAGATATGTCTCGCTATTAGGAAAGAAGTAAATTGGTATGGATATTAAAGTGTGCAGTCGAAAAGGTTTTTTAAGGTTCGTATCAATACGAGTTCTTCTAAACAATTTGCGTGTATTAACAATTTCAGCATAGACAGAAAAACAACCCCAGACAAATCCCGTTGTCTCCGGACGATATGGCGTCATATGATTCTCAAGGATATCAAGAGGAAACAAAAATATAAAATACGACTATGAATTCTGATTGTAAATCACAAAATATAAGTTGTAAATTGAAAATAAAGTTTTCTAATTTCACGATAAAACGTTTTTAATTTAAGACAGTGATGCCTCAAATCACTACTCAAGAATCGTAAATTGCAAAATATGAATTGCAAATTGCAAAATATGAATTGCAAATCGATAAAAAGAAGTTGTAATTTACGATTAAGAATTTGTAAATTGCAACTACAGAAGTAGCAAATCAGCACTAATGAGTTGCAATTCAAGACTAAATGGTTGCAATTCGGTAAGGGATGAAATCAAATTTACTACAGAGAAGTGGTAAATTGCGAAATGTTTTTGCAATTCACAACCATAGCAATATAAAATTTAGAACTACTTGTTTAAAATTGCGATCGGTTATGGCAATATGTATTTCTCGTTTGATCATTATTGACAATGAGAAGTGTTGATTCACGATTTTTGGGGGTCAATATCTGCACTTCTTACAATTTCTAAAATTGCGAATAAGAAGTCGTGAATTAGTAAATCCTGAGCTAAGCTCTAAAACTAGACAAACTTTTCGTGATTCTGCGCTCATTTTTCTTGATTTGATCTTAAAATTTTTTCCGTGAAAGAATATCAAAGGGAGCTTATCGGCATCCCGCTTTTTAAAATCCCGACTTTTAGAAATCCCACTTAAATTTTTTTTTAAAACACAGTCTTATAAAATCTCGGTTTTTTTTAAATACTGGCGCTGAAAATTCCGCTTATTCAAATGGCAAATTCGATGGAGTCGATGAAATCCTGCCAGAAATGTTCAAGGCTCTATGTGATTATGATCGTGCTAAAATGGACAGCCAAACAGTTGGAAATCGGCAAAGTGATTGTACAAACAGACCGTCTGAACACACATTTGCATCGATATCAGACCATTTTCAGAGGTTTAGGACATTTTCAGACTTATTTGCTTTTTTCAGATGTGCTGTGCTTATGACATCTGACAATTTTTTCACTGTCAGGCAAAACATTTTCATATAAATATTTTTTTATGCATTTTCTGCACATTGGTGGAAAATGAGTGAATTTAATAATTTCGATAGAGAAGACGACGATCCACCAACGATAATGATCTAAAGGAAAGATTATTACTATTTCTTTGTTTAGCGATACTTTTAAATGGATCTAGAAATGTATATGATCCTTTTCAATCACTTTTTATTTTGCCTTTTGTATATTTTCCGTTTAATGAAGCTTTTAAAATTATAGGTATAGAAATGTTTTGCTAAAAGATCATCGAATTGTTTGGAATCTTTACACAAAAAAATTGCGATACAACAATAGCTCCTCAGAGCTCCCAATTTCGCCAGCAAATTTTACTTTAAGTCGCTCTGGCTGTCTGTACGCGGGCCACCCAATCCTTCGTTCAATCACGCCGACGTTTGCGTGCTAATTCATTCTCCTCGTTGCCTTCCAATATCTTCGCACGCTACATATCACATTCACAATCCAAGTGCATATTTTTGTTCCATTTCCATTATTTAACTTTCTGTAATACGTAAGAGAAAGATATTCTATCCGTACCAGATTTCAACCTTAATCAATTCTGACATAACGATGATAGAGGAACTCAAAAAAGTGGGTCGCAAAAATCTGCAAAAATATGCTCCGGAGGCCTACTGCCTAAACGGTTGCTCGGTTTGGTTTAAACTTCGGATTGGGAGTTTGTGGGGTTACAGCTCGGGAACCTCAATTTTAAATGTTCGTTCCCATATAAAATGTTCATACCAGTTTGATTTTTTTCGAAAACATCTGTAAAAATTGATATTTGAGCTTTGGTAGGTGAGGTTTACATGACAGAATATTCAGTTTTTAGATAAGAGAAATTAACTTAACTTTTGAAATTTGGACATATTTCGAAAACTTTAAATACGGCTGCAAAAAAATTAGTTATATGGTCATTTCTAACTTAATAACCATCTCTATGTTACCGTAGGTAATTTTTAATAATGTAATTTTCTTTAGTTACCTAGTTTATATAAATTTTAACCAAAATGTATATGTACTTAGAGTAAAGTATAGATATGTTTTGAAAATAATTTCGTAATTTGTATCGCCTAAAACGGTAAATTCAGAAATTGATCGCATCTCTAAAACCCCATTTGCGGATATAACCAAAAACACCAAGTAATGCTTACACCACGAGCAATATCTTGTACTCCGTTCTCAGTTAAATAGTTAAGCAATAGTTTTCCTCAAACTAAATACTAGTATTGTTAAATTTGTTACGGCCTTGCTTGAATAATTTTATTAAAGCCGCTTCATCGATTTTGATAAAAATACATATTTAGGATAACAAAATAATTCTAACTTAGAACCCAGACTTAGTTTTTCTCAAAAACTTCGAATTATTTTTCAAAAATGACTAGGTAGGTACCCAAATCCCGGTCTGTAAAACCCAATACCGTAGGTACTGGGTACTGCCCATAAAAATACAACGAAAAACTTATTTTTAGTTAATATTGCCCACTTCTTCTTTTTTTTCAACCATATTAACCATTCGTCTTAATAATTCCACTTGCAGTTTACACAATCAGAAACTCCCACTTCATTTGCACCCCACATCCATTGATATTTATTTAGTTTATAATTGGTAGTGCAAATTCAAAAACAAGTCCCTCAATTCTTACAAATTAGCTATGATGTAAAAATATCAGTCTATTGCGAGCATTATTTCCAATTCCAATTATAGACACCTTAAACCAGCAGATCAGAAAACAGAAACTCCTGCTGCGTGGGTCCTTGTAGGTACTCAAAAAACTTGTAAAGAGTGAAAGCTTATAAATAGCAAATTATTATGCTTATAACTCTTTAGTCAGAACTTGCGAAAATTGCCTGTTGAGGGCTAAAACTTTTAAAAACTCGCATTGTTATTTGTGAATTTTATTTTACGCTACTTATTCTTTCATTCTGAACTCTTTAACTACCTACCAATTGCCACAACCAAACTTTTAATTAACGAGAAAGTTTCGTGCGAACCAGCCGTGCACTTAATTTTTTTATTTCGCGTTTCCAAATAAAAATTTCAGCGCTGAATGAAAAAGGACATTTTTTAATTTGTATGAAAACGCCTGCCAATGAATCGGCAAATATTTTTTAAACAAACATCTGGCAAACGTGTGAGCTGGCAATTTTCTACAACGACAAACTATTAACAGACAAACTATCTGACATGACAATAAGATCAGATCAGAGTTTGAGAAAAAAAAAAAACTGGCAGCCGTGTCAACAACAATTTGGTATAATAAACAATAATAATAATTTTCAGATCAGGCAATTGTCTGAACATTGCTTTGCTGTATGTGCTGCTGACGAAGAAAGATGAAAGGGCTATAATAAGGATTTCACTATAAAAGACGACATACAACAGGCTTAGCCACAAATAACAAGTAAGTCGTTTTATGACAAAAGTTGAATCTTCTCTATATATATAAAATTGTTGCAAGTGCGTTGTGACTTTATAACTCACGAAGGGCTCAACCGATTTCAATGATTTTTGTTGTGTTTTATTCGTCTTCAATCAGGGATGGTTTATGAAAAAAGAAAAGTCGGAAAATTCTCAACCAGTGGCGTTGAAGGCACAAACTTCGTTTTTCATGGGGAAAAGCACTTTGTACAAAAATAAAATGGGTAGAAATCGAGTAGTGACACTTCAAATACAAAAAAAAAAATATTTTAAATTTTCAAAGCAATTGTTGTTGTCAATTATTTTAATTATTTTCCAAGCAAATTGTTGTTGTCAACGATTTTGAAATTTTTTTTTTAAATGTAACCTACCTAATACGTTTATTTATGTTTACTATGTTACATTAAGTAAGTTTTTGAAATGGAGTAGATTTGATTTATTTCATGGTTATTGAATCCATCATTTTCGTTTGACATGTATTTTCAGGATCCTTGCATAAGTATGTGTGAGTAAGTTGAAATGTAGGGGTGATTGAGATGACATGGACAATAATGACAGGCAACAGGAGTTGTGGAGCGTTTTGAGTTTGCACGTAGGGGTTGTTACGAAAAATGAGCGAGTAACAATCGCTGTATTCTGCTCATTCGTGAGTAGGGTTATGGGGAGGGCAACTCAAAGGTACCATAACACCTTCGGTACCGGTGTAGAGAGAGCAGCGAAAAGGCTTACCAACCAAGTTGATAGGTTCGGTTAGTTTTCTTCTTGGCTGTTAAAGTTACAAATATTTCGTCGGTCGCTGATGGATTATTTTGTTAAGCATCGTGTCTTTGGTTATACTCGATGTTGGATGTATTCGATTGAATGGCAAAAAAGAGGCGCACATTTTCATTTGGTTAGTCGAAAGATATGTGCCGAGATTCCAGGTCCCGAAACCGATCCAGACCTGCATGATGTCATAATTACAAACATGATTCATGGACCGTGTGGCGCCATTAACATACAATCACCGTGCATGGTCGACGGCAAGTGTTCCAAGCGTTATCCACGAAATTTGACTAATGAGACCATCACTGGCAACGATGGTATCTTCTGGAATAGCGGCTACGCTGCTGGAAGGTTGCAGAACCGCTCATTCGGCATTGAAATTGCCATTAAACATTCAAGCGGTTGAAGAACTAATATGTAACATAGCGAAACATTCAGCAATGGCCAAAGTTTTGGTAGCAAGCAAAATTATTATCTGGGACGAATGCACAATGTCGCATAAGCGTGCGTTAGAAGCTCTGAATCGCAATATGAAAGATCTGTATAATGACGCAAGACGTTTTGGGGGTGCATTGATTTTACTGTAGAGCGATTTCCGGCAAACGCTATCAGTAATACCACGATCGACCGCTGCCGATGAGATCAATGCTTTGAAGAAACTTCAGCTGACGACATCGCATGTTTGCTAAATGATCCATCTGCCGAAGTGTTCTCCAATCAACTGCTAAGTATTGGTAATGGTCATGTCCCTGTCGACTCATCGAATGGATTGATTTCGTTGTCGCGGAATTTTTGCAATTTTGTCCCAACGAATGAGGTATTTAAGCGTCTACATAAAGTAGCATTTGCATTGTGCATGCTGGAAATTATTACCTTCATTACATTACCTAACGATTTTGGGCGGAACGAAGTTCGCCGGATCAGCTAGTACCTATATATTTTCTTCTAACGACTTACGAAACTTCACTTTTCATTTGTTGCCCTAATCGGTACAACAAAATGTTAAAACGCTGATGATATTTCTTTTCGTTTGATTTTAGTCAATGGCAAGGCAATACTTACAATTTTAGTGTAAGAACAATTCAAATGAGGGTATTTCAAAGTTTTTGTTAATTTGTTAATTATGTGTCTTCGTATTTAAAAAAGCTCTGACTTTGTAACCCCAATTTTGAAAAATGTTTGTGTAAATAATTTAGTCGAATGTGAATAGCCTCAGTCTTTCCATGTCCGATTGCAAGTTTATTTTGAGCCACAGAAACACCTGCTACTGCTATATCCTAAATATACCGCACATATATATCCGGTTCCATTATTAGAATGAACTCAACTTGAGAACACATTTTTTTTGTTTCCCCACTAAAGCATCCCCAAAATAAACGTAGGTACACTTAGCCCATAAAATTAAATATAATGCGATTCCGCGTAAACACCGCCAAACCGTAACATGCACAAGCACAACCATGGGCTACCAACTCTTCCCGGCAAACCAATAAAAACCACAAATCCAGCTAAATCTGTCTCTACCTTCGAATAATAATTCACCCCCTTCCTTTCTACGGGCTATAAAAAAATAAAATCCATTTATACGCACTTAGGCATAAAATGTATATAAAACTCGTAAAAAAAAACGTTCTCCATATATTAGAGAGATCTCACTTATTGTAAGAGTTACGTTGGTTTTGCTTTCATTTTCTATAACAAAATCGTAGCTGCAGTGTTTCAACTCCAACCAAACCAAGTGTACAAGTGATGAGGAGCATCCCTTAACAGTAGGGACCTTCGGTTATACCTGCGAGTAATATTTCATGGTTCGATGTACACGTAAACGGTGGGGCTCACCAAAATGCCTACGTACTTATTTAACGGTTCAGCAGGGTGTCGTTGGGGTGGGAGGTAAAGACAAACAAGCAAAACAAATAAAAGAACACGAAATAAATCTGATGGGTCATAGAGTGTACATTATGGTACCGATGGATGGGGTAAAAGGTTCACCGCAGTTTTTATGGATGAGCTGAAGTGGCAGACTAAACAAATTCACGTGTAATACAAATTTGAGGGAATTAAAATAATTACAACCAACAATTGCTTTGGACACTCTAAAAATCAACTACCTCTACCTATATCCATTAATTCGCATACAGTTATCCCCCCCCCCCCCTCCATTCAAGGTGTCCTTGTTGAGGGCCTAGACACAGAACCATTCCCCCGACCGTAATAGCACAAACAATCGCTGTCCTCTGCTCACGAATAAATTGTTCTCCATCTAGTTCAAGAACTCCAAATAACAAGTAACAAGTATCAGCCCGACAGACAGAAAGGACCTCTTCAACTCTAATTGGATTTTATTTCCCAGGTGACAATTTGTTATAAATGCGATGAGGAAATCCACCAACATACCCTTCTCCATGAGTAAGAGGAAACGTACGTGTATGTACACCGTTGTACGGGTATCCTGTTCCTGTATCCCACCCAATCGGCATAGACGACAGGCATATACTCTACTATTAGAGAAAGCCGCTGCTTTTTGTGCGACAAAACACTTTTGGCATACACGCACACACGCACTCCTTCTGAGTTATACATTACCTTGTTAAAACGTGACGAAATCACTGGATGATTCTCTTGATCGGTATTATCCTTATTGCTGCCGACGACGTTGACAAAACAGAAAATCCTTTTCTTTTCTTTTTCTATACTCTGCACAATTTCCGTCTGAATGACATATCACTCTATGGACGTATGTAATAAATATATACACACAAATTCACAAGGGAAAAGCACTCGGTTTTTGCTAATAATAAAAACGGAAAGCAAAACAAAAAAAACACGAAAAATATTTTCACCGTATTCAGAGCTTTTCCATAACTCAGAGAGATCCCTAAACAAGAATTTCGTACTACTCTAGGATCTAGGATTCTTGTGTAATCACAAAGAACATTTTTCTCCCCCGTATATATATTGTTTAATTAAGGACCACATACACACGATAAACTGGCGCACGACACACTATTAAGACGCGGTTTTTGTGGCGCGGACCACATAGAGAGTGAAATGGAAAAACTCGTAGTAAAACGGGTAATTGGCCTTTTATTTATTTTTTGTGTGTTGCGTTGTTTTCTTTTTTTTTTGACACAGAGAATTGTTTGAGAAATTCACGACAGTCCGTGGTTTACTTGTTACACGACAAAAGTATCACGACGACTGCTGTAGCCCGGATAGCGGCACAATTCCATTCACCTTTTGGCGAAGCCTCAATTCCAAGAGGAAAAAAGCTCATTTTCGACTTTTCCGTGGAACAGTTAAAAGTTGTTGGTCGTGGTCGTAGTCGTACCACGCAGGTGCTGGAAATAAGGATTTCCAGAAGTTTGTGCTTGTTTTTCTGTTCACTCCATTTTGAGGGGGGTATGTGTGACATCCTGTCACACAGTAAATGTTGCACGTGTTGCTTCGGTGTTTATTTGTCTAGTGCGGGAAATTTCGATTGCAATTTCCCAGTGATGTCCTGAATCCTGATTTCATTCCACAGAGAGCAACACTTTATTTGCGCTCTTTCGTTGAGTATCCTTCGTTGGGGCTTCCCCTTTCGGAGGCTTCCAAGAGTCCCTTAAAAATCCATTTGCAGTTCCAGATCTCTTTTCATATATAGAGATGGAGCTTGGAGTTTTTTTTTTTTTTTGTTTGGTGCTGTTCTCAGGTGGAAAATTGGAAAATAATTGTACATACAAATAAAGTCACCCATGGAGTGTCACCACGCCGACGTGCTCCCGGTCCCGACTTCTACACCTCCCCACCAGTCATTGCCACTATTTTTTGATACTCAATGAGAGTTTCGGTGTAAAATCGTAATTTCAGTTTAATGTTAAACCATTTCAAAAATCGTACCATACACACACTTGCCCGTGACAAACGCGCCCGCTATATAAGTACAGAGTGCATCTGTGTATAGGGGTCGTTTATTGTTCTTGCATACTGCATTGAATGTCCTTTGTATATGGTGAGTGCTGCTGATGGTGGGTGGGTGGATGTGTTTAGGTAGTTAGCTCTGGCTGGAGTCAATTTATTGCAGAGTTGACTGCATGAGTTTTATGGGGAATAGCAGTGCAGTGGGTGAGTTTTTTTTTTTTGCTTCTTTTTGTTTTAGGAAGGTGGATGTCATAAAGTGAACATTAACCCCTTTGCTGTGGTAAAAATGTTTGTTTGTGCGTTCAGGGGAGGTTGTTTGCTTATTTGACAGCCGAGGGTAGTTCTGCTCTGATATGCGGATTATATTAAGAAGTAGTGTGTCTTTCATAATATAACTGGGCCAGTGCCTAGATTTTGTGTAAACAAGTCCCATACACCCCCATCTGGATGTGGGGTAGTTTTATTGAGAAGATATAGTGATGGTGGCACCTTTTTTGTGGTCAAAACTGTGCATATGAAAACGGGTAAATCTCAGGTAGGTATGACTAGTAGCTCTGCTTGGTTCCGTATTTCATATGCGGTTTTGGTTCACTGAAAGGTTTGGTTTCACGGAAGTTAACGGAAAGAAAGTAGGCGACATTGATATTTGTAGGTATTGGTGGTAGATAGCTGGAATGCTCGTGGTTTCCTATTGATTACAAAAAAAAAAAGAGTTTAATATTCTGGTAAATATTGAGTTCAGCTTCAGATTACTCGTATGCGTCTATCTAAGCGCAACGAAACAGGTGTCGAAGTGAGACATTGGCTGCGCACAAATGTCTGCACAATTATTATCGGTGTATGAGCGGCTGATAGTCTACCCTTCGGTCCTCTCAACAATTGCATTTGATCAACTACAGCCGAAGGATAACAAAGTTTTCTAAATTTAAAAGTCTAATACCTAAAATACCTAAATAGAGGACGTGTTTTGTCCACAAAGTAATTTTAGAGACTTCTTTTGATTAAAAACATAAGTTTACAGTCCACTAGCAAACTCTTAAAAACTAAAAAATGCCCTTTTTAATGTTCATCAAACCTTACGACGTTCTTGTTGAAGTCTTGCCAAGGAAGGCAAGGCTGCCAAATATTTTAAGAAACCTCAAGGGCAAGATCAACCGTTAAGAACATCTAATGGGAAATGGATCGGCGATCCAAAAGAAAATGTCAAACTTTTTTTCAGAACATCTAACCTTTTCCACCTAGCATGGCAAACGAACGCCTTGAATTCCAATCTCACTTTTACCAGTAATATCAAAACTTTTTGAGAAACTTCGTCTTAAAAGGCTAGATAGAATCATTGTGCAAAAAAGGCTTATTTCCCACCAGTATAACTTATATAATAGAAAAATCACTAGCAGATAAACAAGTTTGTTCTACATAATTTTAGATAAAGTCTGACATAAGGGCTTAGAGTATAAATTTCATATGGATCTACCTAGACAGACTTATGAGATACTTAAATATCATATTTCTACCTATAGACAGATTAACAACCATATAGTTCCTTATTCAAACAGAGCTAAGTATCTGAGCTGAGTATGAATCTAGATGCTAAACTCAAATGGAATGAACATGTGAAAAAGAAAGTAGAAGAGCTAAATATTAGATATAGAAAACTTTATTGATTGCTAGGACATAATTCGGAAATGTCCATTGAAAAAAATATTTTATTATATAACCAGATACTGAACCCTGTTTGGATATATGGTATCCAATTATGGGGTTGTACTAAGCAAACAAATATAAATATAATACAAACATTCCAAAACAAAGTCCTTCGGGGAATTGTAAATGTCCCGTGGTATATTAGAAATAATGACTTGCATCGTGATTTGTCGATTGATCTTGTAACAAAAGTAATTAAAAAGCACGCAATTCGTCACATTGAGCGCCTGCAGAAGCATATTAATCATGAATTTGTGTACAGAGAATGTTAAATTGAATTTAGTATATTATTATTAATCACCAAGAGTGACAACACCATCGAAGGGTTTATGTGCGCACAACAACATTTCTGGACGTCGTCGTTAATGGTCACGCAAGTCATAGAGTTTAAATATTTTATTATAATTTGATATTCTCTCTATATACATATTATTATTCTTGAAGTTAAATTTAACGAAATAGCGTGGTAGTGATATCTACATAATAAGTGAGTAGGATTTTGATAACCTATGTTTAATTTTTGATTTTGTTTAGATAACGCGATAATGAATTTTCGTTAGTTTTACCAAAAATCCATTAAAAATCAATGAATATGATTCGTACTTTTGTTGAAATGAGTGGTTCGGTGAGAAAGGGAGGGAAGAGGGGAGGAGAAGGGATGCTTATGTTAAAAGTAAAGTGATTACTGATTACTATTTTCAACGAAGAACCATCACCGGCCACCGTTGACAAAGGCGTGAAGCGTATGTAGCTTCAATGGTAGTGGGAACTGGGAATGCCTATGTAGGACAACATCCAACCTACAAATATCTCGGGTGCAATCAACATCAGCCATCTGACAGGTGTATGGTTGATGAGGCACATTTTTTTTTTTATTTTTGATGGGTTTTGCAATGGTTACAATTACCCACCCCAATACCGAGCATCGCAAGCGTGCCATCCGTTGCCATCACAGGGGATCCTCGATCCATACCCCGACCGTTACAATTTTTATTGCGACTGTAGGTATAATTAGTTTCTTAGTTATTCCTAGCGTGTTTATGTTAGTCTAGAGCTTAATTTAGCATCCAATGTCCACAAGCTGTTTGAAAAGAAGCTGCTTGGTCCGTGTATTCCAAATTGAACCAGGAAAAAGCCACAAGAAAGGCGAGCACCAGATTACTATTGTGGTTATTGAAATTTGTACCAGACTTCTTTAGGGTGTCCGGATCCTAAACGTTCGGTACGATCACAACGGAAGTCAGTAAACCACTTTTTAAACATTGAAATTGATGGTGCAGATACCCCATAGGCTAGGTTATTTTAGCGGGTAGGCGAGACATGGGGATTCTGCACCCGCCACACTTAGATCAATGTAGATCCGTTGTGATACCCTTGGGGTTCTAATTACCCTCATACCGTGGAAACCTATGAAACCGGGTAGTCAAGCCATATCGAGGATGAAAAAGTGTCGTCGAAGAATTCTGTACCAGATGTGACAAAGTGCCGGGCAGTGGCAAATAAAGTGTGGAGTGTCCTCATCACCGCATCCTCTCCACAGGTCATCACTGTCGATTCCCATTTTCTTGCTGTGATATTTCAGCATGTTGTGTCCTGTAATAATGCCTAAAAGAGAGGATAATATTGTTTCCTCAGATACCAGATAGTATTTATCTAGCCTCTCCTTGGTTTCGGTGATGGTTTTTTTAGGGTTTTAATGCTTTAAATAGCTCTCAAACAACATTTGACAGTTACTGAGCAAAAAATTTAAAAAGTCACTGACTTATCAAGCCTTTAAAAATACTAACAAAACCGAGTGGTCAAAATTTTTAAATCACCTACGGCAATCCACGTTTCATATGGTTCATATTTCGGTAGGTACGTCAAATAAACCTATATAGCCTATCAATAAAATAAAGACTATATACACCGAACTCTATGAAATAAGTTTTCACTTTTACAAATGCCACAAAAAACTTCATTGGCAAGCGATTCAGTTTAATATACCGAGGTATACCTCGCATTATGTTCTTTTGTACACGAGTAGGTACCTACTTAAAGCTCGCATATCTACTTAAATTAAACTCTTTGTTCGTCGTGGGATTGGTGTCGGGATAGGCGTCCTCTAAGCCTAGGGGATGGAATGTAAATCATTTTAGAAAACTTTTACTATCAGCCTTGTCAATTTAAACTTTCTCCCATGCTATCAGGCAAGCGATGGAGCTCATCGGATATAAGCGTAGCATCACACACAGGTTAGAGTAAAATGGTAAATATACTTTGGTATACACAACATGCCATGTTGATTTTACGGATAACACTTTTTCCGATGCGAAACTTTTGTCTTAAGCAGTCTAAGTCAAGAGTTATCAAGTCAGACATTTTCTGGTAGACTCTAATAAGCTTTAGATAAGCCCTTCAATGTATAAAAGGGGATATACGATCGAAATATTTTTTACGACGCCTTTGTTGGAATGATCAACGCAAGGTACCTACCCATACTGTCTACTGAAAACTATTCACACTGACGCATGGATTTGCCCGCAATCCCCTATTCATCATTAATCCGCACATGATGTATTTTCGCGTGGATAAAATATCCAATCGAATGCCTTTTCAGAAACCATACAACGCTCCGACGAAGACGGCACCACATCATTGCTATCTGTCTTAAGCGGTTTATTGATTAACCCCAGGTAAATGGCTTTAAAAAAAAACCGCAGAAAAAATAAGCAATTCTATATACACACCCACACAAAGCCTCTGGCTGACTTCTTTTCTCAAAACGGAAACCTTCAAGCTATGTGTAATGAAAAGGATTTTCTTTTCCATGAAAAAGAAACCATACAATATTGAAAGGGAAACATGTAATAATACTTTAAATTCGCCTTCCCTCTGCCATTCAGTCGGTTGGCTTCTAATTGATTGATGACGAATAGAAATGTTGATATTCGTGTCAAAGAAACTCAAAATTAACCTCGCATCTTCGTCTCGATAAGGACCAATGAGTCCTATGTACATAGAACGGTGGGTCGTCCCTTGGGTCCGTTCTAATCATGAGGATTTAATTTTCAAAACATCAAATCACTTTTCGCATTTTGTGTTCGATGTGTGTTTGTGTTTGGTGAAATATATCTATCTTTTTTATGATAAGAAATCGATGAAGGTCCGTCCCAATTCGACACGAATGGCATGTTGTGCGTGTGTATCTATATTATTCGTTGTGATTGAGATAAATGTTGAAACTCCATCATCATCAAGGTGATACATTAAGGTGAGGAAATTGGAAAAAAAATACCTATAGGTATACCTACCCATAAAGAGGGCTTTTCTGCTCAATATACCTAAGAAAAAAAAAATATGGCAGATTAAGTTGATTAGCTTTGGTCATTGTCGCCACGCCTTCATTGGTTTTGGCAACTAAGAATGGCGACATTTAACTTGTCATCGTTGTGGGGGGGTCATAGACATTTTGAATTAACTACTTCAAAGTTCCCTTCTGTGAGGTGTAACTTTTGGCGATACTTATTGCGTTGCCTGTATAGTTATTATGTGAAGTATGACATGATCCACTGATAGATTAGATGAAAATAGTCATTGACATAGATTACAACTTGAATGGAGGACTTCGTGCGAGAATGGCTATCGTCGCAATTTTTTACAATTAAACTAAATGGAAATATATTCCTAATCTTTTTGTGTCACCTGTAGTTGGCAAAAGTTTGGGAATCTATTCTATTTATGAAAAGACATATTTCTAAAGTAAGGACAATACTAATGTTATCTCTGAATACGAAAGTCTCTGTATTTATATTTTTGCCATTACTGGCGTATTCACTTATTACTTCCGTCTATAAGAGCGGTAAAAAAGACTAAATCTCGAATTAAACCCCTGCTTCGAAACTCTCCATTATTTCTAAGCTTTTGGAACTTCTAGTGAATAACGAATAGTTTTAGTTATAAAAAGCTTTATAAGTGATTCTCAACATGGTTTTTGGAAAGGTCGCTGGACATGATCTCACCTATTTCAGTTTACTAACTATTACTTAAATTTAATTGAAACTCATCATAGGCACGTGCCTTCAGTACACTAAGAAAAAAACAAAGACGTCGTCATATTGACGAATGGCGTTTATCAACATGATATTCATTGATATTACGTAATTTTCATCAATACGATGAATAAATTCAAGAACATTTTTTTGACAATTGATGAACCGTTTTTCAAAATCAAGAAAGTGCATTCATAAATTTGTTTCCAGGGTTCTGATAAGAATTTGGCGTATTTTTTTTATGAACCACTTATATCATTTCATCAATATGACGAAAACACTTATTTTGATGAATTCGATTAATGGTTCATCCAGTTTCGTTTTATTGAGTTCAAAGGTCAAAAGTTCAAAAGTTCAAAAGGTCAAAAGGTCAAAAGTTCAAGAGTTCAAAAGGTCAAAAGTTCAAAAGGTCAAAAGTTCAAAAGTTCAAGAGTTCAAGAGTTCAAAAGTTCAAAAGTTCAAGAGTTCAAAAGTTCAAAAGTTCAAGAGTTCAAAAGTTCAAAAGTTTAAAAGTTCAAAAGTTCAATAGGTCAAAAGTTCAAGAGTTCAAGAGTTCAAAAGTTCAAAAGGTCGAAAGTTCAAAAGTTCAAGAGTTCAAAAGTTCAAAAGTTCAAAAGTTCAAAATTTCAAGAGTTCAAAAGTTCAAAAGTTCAAAAGTTCAAAAGTTCAAAAGGTCAATAGTTCAAAAGTTCAAAAGTTCAAAAGGTCAAAAGTTCGTCAAAAGGTCAAAAGTTCAAGAGTTCAAAAGTGCATAGGTTCAAAAGTTCAAAAGTTCAAAAGTTCAAAAGTTCAAAAGTTCAAAAGTTCAAAAGTTCAAGAGTTCATAAGTTCAAAAGTTCAAAAGTTCAAGAGTTCAAAAGGTCATAAGTTCAAAAGTTCAAGAGTTCAAAAGTTCAAAAGGTCAAAAGTTCAAGAGTTCAAAAGTTCAAAAGTTCAAAAGTTCAAAAGTTCGAAAGGTCAAAAGTTCAAAAGTTCAAAAGTTCAAGAGTTCAAAAGTTCAAAAGTTCAAAAGTTCATAAGTTCAAAAGTTCAAAAGTTCAAGAGTTCAAAAGTTCAAAAGTTCAAAAGTTTAAAAGTTCAAAAAGTCAAAAGTTCAAAAGTTCAAAAGGTCAAAAGTTCAAAACGTCAAAAGCTCAAAAGCTCAAAAGCTCAAAAGTTCAAAAGTTCGAAAGTTCAATAGTTCGTCATATTGATGAATGGAATCATTATATTGATGGATTTCTTTTATCTTTTATCGTTTTCTTCAATGTGATGTACAGATAGAATATGATGTATGCTGTATGTGTACACACATGAAGTTGGTACAGCATTTATACGCACACACGCAACATGCATCTTTTAATGTATGCATATGCGCGGATAATTATGTGACACTCCTCATCAAGCGTAGAGTGGCATAGAAAAAAACATAAATGGTTTAACATTAACATATTTTAAAAAAGTCGATATGTGTGATTTAGACATTTCATTGTATAGTTATACTAGCTGACCCCGCGAACTTCGTTTCGCCCAAATTCGTTAATGCAATTAAAGTAATAGTTTCGAGCATGCATAATGCACATGCTATTTTATGTTGGCGCTTAAATACCAATGGCAAGCCGTTCTGCAGAAGCGGAATCCGTTGAGGTTTGCAGAGTGCTTTATTTGGACAAGGTTAGGTTAGGTTAGGTTGAGTGGGGTTGTGAGTTCATCACAAAAAGACCAGGCACCATAGTGGGCCCATCGCCATCCCCAGGGAACCGTTACGGTTAAAGACCTAAACCAAATCGCCCAAACAATTAATTTCCCTGCAGAATTTAATAATGGTCCCAATATTGCTTGAGGAACCAACCTCCTCTAAGTGATTAAAGAAGTACCTGCCAAGGTGCTTCCTTCTACTCCGAGCGATTGCTTGACACTCACATAAAATGTGGAAGATGTCTTCCGTGACTTGTAGGTCCTCACAATACCTGCATATGTCCGAGCTAGCTAGTCCTAGTCTCATGGCATGCTTCCTTAGAAGGCAATGTCCAGAGAGTATTCCTACCGTTAACCTTAGTTTGGTTCTACTGAAGTTGATTAATTCTTCAGACTTTCTCCGGTTTAAAATGGGCCACAGTGCCTTTGAGACCCTGTGACCATCTAGTTGTGACCATCTTGTGGCTGCTAACTGGGAAGTTTTTTCAGAAACAACCCTTCTAGCCACGGCCATTGGTGGTCTTGTACCCTCAATCATGCTGATTGGTGAGAGCTCAGCTCCTTCCTTGGCCAGAGCGTCGGCCTTTTCATTACCTTCAATGTTACAATGCCCAGGTACCCAACATAATCTGACACGGTTCTGCGAACATAATGCCTTGAGCATTGTGCGGCAATTCCTTACTAGTTCAGATTTAGTGGTATGTGACTCTAGCGCTTTAAGCGCAGCCTGACTATCAATGTAGATGGCGATATTCTTGTTGGATATCGATCTCATCTCAAGTACCTCCGCAGCTTTGAGTACTGCCAGAATCTCCGCCTGGAACACACTGCATGTGTCCGGAAGTCTCAGGGCCAGATGTAAGTCCAGTTCATTGGAGAATACACCAGACCCTGTGCCCTCACTGGTTTTGGAGCCGTCAGTATATATCGAGGTCTCATTTACCCTCGACACCAGGTTCCTATACCAATCCTCTCTGTCAGGGTACAACACATCATACGGTGTGTCAAAATCTAGTGTACCAAGACCTTCATCCGCCTTTTCCGGTATTTCGGAGAATGATTCCTTCAAAATACTGCTATGTCCTATCCTACTGTTCTTAAAGAGCCCAATGTTAGTGAGCCGTAGCGCACTATTTCCTGCAATTGATTTTATTTGTAAGTCCAGTGGCAAAAGATTCATAAACGCCTCCAGTGCAGCCGTTGGTGTGGTACGTAAAGCACCTGTAACGGCAATGCAGGCTGTTCTTTGTACCCTGGTCAACATATCCCGTACATATTTCTTGTTTGTGGCTTTCCACCAGACAAGAGCCCCATATGTAATTATGGGTCTTACTACCATTTTGTATAGCCAATATAAGATTGACGGCTTTATGCCCCATTTCTTTCCTGCTGTTCTCTTGCATATGAAGAGAGCATTATAAGCCTTGCGGACTCTTTCCTGTACGTTAAGTTTCCAATTTAATTTCCTGTCTAATACCGTGCCAAGATATTTTGCGCTCTCCGAGAGAGAGCAACTTTAGAAATAGCGCTTGATTTTATTTTTGAATGGGAGGTGCCACAAATCGTTTTCCTATACCGCTTATGTTTTGGAAAGTACCACCTATAGTGCGGTATCCTATCTTTCAGAACCACCTATCGGGTCCAGAACTCAAGTAGAAATTGATGGTTATAGTGTAAGCGCTGTTCCTATATTTCAGACATATTTCCGTAACAGTAACAGTGTGTATAATGTATTTGGGAATGACTTGTAACCGAAATGTGATCGAATTTTAGTGAGCTGTTAAATTGGTTTTCATGTGTTTGTAAGTTGGTTCGCAGGAAACAGAAAATGTGAAATAAAAATACTGATATCATTTTCAGGCCTTCCCATGAATCATGTTTGTAATTATGACATCATGTAGGTCTGGATCGGTTTCGGGACCTGGAATCTCGGCACCTTTCGACTAACCAAATGAAAATGTGCGCCTCTTTTTTGCCATTCAATCGAATACATCCAACATTGAGTATAACCAAAGACACGATGCTTAACAAAATAGTCCATCAGCGACCGACGAAATATTTGTAACTTTAACAGCCAAGAAGAAAACTAAACGCACCTATCAACTTGGTTGGTAAGCCTTTTCGCTGCTCACTCTACACCGGTACCGAAGGTGTTACTCGCTCATTTTTCGTAACAACCCCTACGTGCAAACTCAAACTCAAAACGCTCCACAACTCCTGTTGCCTGTCATCATTGTCCATGTCATCTCAATTACCCCTACATTTCAACTTACTCACACATACTTATGCAAGGATCCTGAAAATACTCATGTCAAACGAAAATGATGGATTCAATAACCATGAAATAAATCAAATCTACTTCATTTCAAAAACTTACTTAATGTAACATAGTAAACATAAATAAACGTATTAGGTAGGTTACATTTAAAAAAAATTTCAAAATTGTTGACAACAACAATTTGCTTGGAAAATAATTAAAATAATTGACAACAACAATTGCTTTGAAAATTTAAAATATTTTTTTTTTGTATTTGAAGTGTCACTACTCGATTTCTACCCATTTTATGTTTTTTCAAAGTGCTTTTCCCCATGAAAAACGAAGTTTGTGCCTACAACGCCACTGGTTGACAATTTTCCGACTTTTCTTTTTTCATAAACCATCCCTGATTGAAGACGAATAAAACACAACAAAAATTATTGAAATCGGTTGAGCCGTTCGTGAGTTATAAAGTCACAACGCACTTGCAACAATTTTATATATATATGTGTAATTTTTAATTAATGTTCACATAAAAGTAATAATTTCTATCTTCAACATTGTATTGAAAATTGCTTGCAGTTGAAAAAACATTTTACTTTTACTACTGGCGACTGATTGTGCTAAATAAACTGCTGTGGATAAATTGAAACAATTATTCAAGAGTGAAAAATTCAATAAAAACTATGGAAACATAAAATGCCTAAAAATGGCATTCATTGACATACCACTTTCGTTTCAATGATGTAACTATGTAAATGAACGTTTTTCGACATTGTAGATTGCTTTCTTCTTAATTTTAATAGCGACGTAAAAATCTAAGCCATGAGTAAAACTTATTTTCAAAATTGCGTATTTTTTTCGATATCTAGACGCTTTTTAATTTAAAAAAAAAAAACGTAAATATTGAAAAGTGTTATAGGTGTTTTTAGTATGCATACTTATAGAGGGTATGGCTAGGAAGGGCATCATTATATAAAATAGTAATAGAAATTGATCCAGAATAATTGTGATGAAAAAAGCATTGCCATTGAACTACAATGTTAAGTTTACATTATGATGTGTCTTTTAAGAAAGTATGTAGGTATAGGCGCATATTAAATATTTTCAAAATCAATTTTATATAATTTTTTATCCAATTTTTTTCGGTATATGTATACATACTCTGGTGCTTTAAAATTATGAAATTCAAGAGAATGGATCAATTAAATATTGATTATACCTAAATAACAAAAAACCAAAACAAAATGTTTAAAAATGCTCCCTGTGCCCATACCTCAAGAAATGTATATGGCAGGCAAATGACCGTTTTCTGATTCGAATTGGGATCTATCAAAAAAATGAAAGAAAAGTTCCTGGAAAAATAAAAGAGTAGGTACCTACCTAAGTCCGAAAATTCATAACAACAAATCCTCAATATTTATTGAGCGCTTGAGTTTTTGCATCTACAGCTTATTGACATTCATGTTAAATCTGATTTTCGTTGGAATATTTTCCTTTCGGATACGAAGAAATTCAACTATTAAAATCACATAATATTGCCTCCATTACCAATTGAGGGACTTTATCTACCTCGGCTCGGCTATACGATCTGACAACAACATCTCGTCAGAAATTAAACGAAGGATAACTCTTGCCAACCGCTGTTTATTTGTTCTTGTCTTCTTTATGCGGATGACTTAAGGCTTTTTACAACAGTTTCTAACCTCAGAGATAGTTTTCTATTCCAGAGAGATTTAGATGAATAGTGTAATCATAACTGACACATCTCGATCTTGACAAATGTGCCACCATGTCGTATAATCGGATTCAAGATATTCTTATCCACGAGAATCGCCTTGGAGACCAAGCTATCAAAATTGCAGGTGGGTGAAAAGATCTCGGTGTTGTGTTTGACATTAAACTTGCCTGTGATCTCCATGTTAATAAATAAATTTCAAAAGCTAACTCTGCTGAAAGCAAATTTATATGACTTCAAGGATCCCTATACCTATACCCTTAATGTTGAAACCAAAAAATATTAATAGAATCGAAAAAGTTAAAAAAAAATTTGCGGTTTGCATTGCGCCGTTTCTTTTGAACGAGAATGTCCACCACTCTTACCGTTCGAAATGTTTGCTGTTTGGATCAGATTCTCTCGAAGTTCGCCGTTATTCACTCTGTTCGTCTATTGACCGTGGAAAATTACTTCCATTAATTTGTTTATATGCCCCCCAAAGGGTTCTAAGGCCGAAATTTCTGTTATTTGAAGCTCATCAATCCACTTTATATGGGGCCAATGAGCCAGTTACGTTTTGTTGTTGATTATTTATTATCTTTTATAAGCAGATTGATTTAGTATTGCCTAGATCCAGATTTAGGGAACTACCTAGTATTCTTAAACTTAAGACAATTATATTTTCAAGTTTTTATTTGTAATTATTATATTCGATCTGTTGACATTATTATTTCGTAGATCTAAATAAATAAATAAAAAACAATAAATTCGTTTCCATACGTGGAAGAAGTGGTTACAAATTACCTAAAAAGAATCGCATCCTGCTCAGCTTTCCGAGGCGGCCATTTGAATGATATTGATCTTCATACTTACTGGCAAAGTCCAAACTTTCTAACGAAATAAAGTTTTCATCAAAAATGTATCGCTGTGTGTCTTTTATTAAGTTCTAATTTCGAAACCGAAAAATTAAATACCCTTTATGACCAGAATGATTTCACTTCGAAGATTCTATATCGGTATTATAGTATAGTTTCTTGACGTGGTTTTTTATATGTTAACAGACTTATTTCTAAACTCACCGTAGAGTCTGCTTATCTCTACGCACCCTCTAGAATGCCGTCACACAGGAAAATGTGATTTATAAAGATTTTTCGAACTTAAGCAACGTTGCTTTAAGGCTGGGTAAGTTAAACGCGAAAATTTGTGTTTTGAGGCTGCGTAGAGCTTACGTAAATGTGTTCTTGCATCAAATGTCATTTGGTCGTCGTCGAATTGTAAACAAAACCAAAAAGTGAAATTAATTTTTGTTTGTTCGTTCATTTCGCATGCTGTGCAAAATTTCTGCCAAACGAATTTCGTTGTCATTTATGCAATTATAAGATTGAAATTATATTTAATAAATAAAAAGATATAAAATATTGTGCATTTGTGATATTATTTCTTCAACTTCAGTTTTGTTGCTTGAATGTCTTAGGGTGTGTTTGAATATGTCTACAAATAGCCTGGCATTGGAGCTGCCGGTGGTTGGTAGAATAGAAATAGGAATATGGATAGGTATAGGAAGACACATAGATATGATTGCAGTTTGATATTTCAGCAGTACCTACGTACGTAGACTTTTCGGAACTGTTTTAGATAATTTGACTTTTTATTGTGTAAAATGATTTCATTTACAAAGCTAATCAGAGCGGATGTCGGTTTCAGGACAAAAGGTAATAGATTTCTTTGTTTTCTGTAATAGTTTATCAACATTTTTACCTTTTTACACACAAACCTCTTTTAGTAAAATTACAGCGGAAAAATGTTTATAAATCGCAATTTCAGCAAAGCCACGTAGAGGCTGCGTAAATCTTTACGTGATGTTTAACTAAACAACATCGTAGAGGCGTCGTAAGGGAATCTAATAAATACGGCTGTAAACATTTAGCGACACATTGGTGCATATTTTGTCTTACTGGCTAGTGGCGCCACACCCCTGCGGTTGTCGATGTTCTTTTTTTTTTTTTTTTTCGGAACCATTACTCATTACAAAAACAAAAATTGTGCGGAAACCGCTTTCTGTTAAAACCCCCTAACGCAGATTAATGCATCCAAAACGGCTCCAGGAAATAACCCCCCAACGAAATAATCCCCCAAATAGAAAATGAAATAGCCCCCCAAAATTTGTATGGAGGTGGGGATTTATTTCACATGAAATAAATCCCCAAAATTGGGAATTTATTTCATGGATTTTTGGGGACTTATTTAATACTTCAAATTGGGGAGTTATTTCATGGCCATATGTCCCACCCAACAATTTGAAAATTCAACAAAAAATATAAGAAAAAAACCTCGCACCCACCCCGTAATCCCACAGTAAACCCAAGCAGAGGGGTTGCAGGGGGGCAGCATGCCCCCCATACACATTTCATAATTTGCGCAAATTACCATTGTCCCAAAAATTAATATTAATTCGAGAGAAGGGCGCCCGCCCCGCCGATTTCTTACTTATTTGGAAACTTATTTCATACCGTCTTGGGGACTTATTTCATACCATTTTGGGGACTAATTTCATGTTCGATTTGGGGTATAATATCACAGTGAAATTATTCCCCAATTTTGGGGGGTTATTTCATTTTTTATTTGGGGGGTTATTTCGTTGGGGGGTTATTTCCTGGAGCCATCCAAAACCAGGCTCGAAGTGCGACCAAAATCACGTCAAAAATACTAAACGTTACGGCTTTAACGGCTTTAACAATAGCTTTGCAACGTTTCTGTAACATGTGAACTATTAATAGCTGTCGGTGTCAAAATCTATAAATCTATAAATATAATAAAACTGTAGCCGTTTTCATATGTTCGCGGTTGGCGTGAAAACTACTGTACAGATTTTGATGAAACTTTTTTTGAAATGTTAGTTTAGATTCTGAGAAGGACATAGGAACTTTATCAGCAACCGCGGTTTTTGATCGTTGTTCTGCTTTGGGGTGGTTGGGTGGCGCACATCGCACAAGCACGTTCATGTAAAAAAAAAACTGCGTGGTGTTTTCTCCGAATTAAGTGAAACGAAAGAGAAGTATTCGACGTGAATGTTTATGTAAAATGTAATCAACAACGACAATGTGTTTCTGAGGAAATGCGGTTTTTTTTTGAAGTTATTACTACTTCTTTAGGCGCGTTGGGCACTTTTAGATGGGAAGAAATCAATGAATTCGGGTTACTTATAAAACGACACCGCGTCATCGACACCGAGAAACCGACACCCGATAGGTGGCGCTGTTGTCCATTTTCTGAGAAACTCAGCCGATCTCAATGAAACTTTGTTTGTGTGCATGGTTGTATGCAGCTAGAAAAATAGGATAGTTTTGGATCCGATAGGTGGCGCTGTTGTCGATTTTTTGTTCGCTGTTTTTACTCCCAAAACAGTTTTAAATATTTCCTGCGCAGTAAAATTCCTGACGATTCGAAAAACACACACGTAAATGTTCAAGTAATAACTTCTGTCGGCACTCCCGGAGTGCCTGATATAATTTTTTTTGTTTAAACGGTTGTTATAGTACCTAGGGTGGGTGATACCTATAGTAAAGAATTGAAGAATTCAAGAAGTAACGATATAGGTGAATTATGTTGTTCGATTTATTGTTGGTGTGGGTACAAACTTGTGTATGCTCCAGGCAACAGAACCTTAAATACATATTGTATTTCAAGAAGCATTGTAAAAAAATTATCGTAAAAAATATAATTATCTCATGTATTGAAACTTAACTATTAGTATCTCTTTTATTGGAAATTACACAGTCTCACGTCGCTTACGAAGTTGCGGGCACAGCTAGTAAAATATAATTTTAAAAGAATCCAGCTTTATTAAGACTCCATTGATCTAAGCATTTCAGTGGGCACAAATAGCATCTTCTTCACCCACAAAAATGCATTTATTTAATCGACTAAAATTTGTGGAATTACTGAACAGCCATAGAAGATCGAACCAATTGCCAAAGGTATAATACCTACGGTAAGGCGTTGACTTAGCAAAACTACGACCGCGAAGCCAATTAAACATAGATGCGGCATTTACCCACAACGCTGACCCAGCAAAGGTCTAAATACGGCCAAAAAGAACCTAGCACACCGAATATTGACACGATGTATATCTACCTTAACAATAATACAGTACCTAAGCTATATATACCTACTTATGCATAAATAGCATGTAAGTTCATTAAAAACAAAAGTTGAACTTCAACAATGAAAGACAGCACACCTAGGCGGCCATCTAAGCCACTAACACTATACGTATCTGATATCATATCCACCTCTGATCCGAATTACCAACTGAAATTCATCTGCCCGACCATTCCCCAAAAACCAATTCGACCGCAATTTCAACTCGGCAACAATTTAAAATCCTTCCCTATATCCCCAAACAAATGAAGGTATAGCGAGCTACTTACGCAAACACATTCCTACGGCGCACATTAGTAAAACATATGGAAAAGTAATTTCGTTTTATTTCCGGATTTCATAATTCCCCATTGAACCAACTTCCGGGGGGTTACCACAACTCCCAACTTGTGTGTCTGTTGTAAAATCCTTTCATTAATTTATATTCCCAGCATTCATAGCCGCACCACCACCGAAAACAATGGCAGCAATCTTCTCCAGTTCTGAGAACAAAAAATGAAAAAAAAAACAACAAAAAAAAACTCCAAAAGAAAACACTAAAGCAGGATGAATCTCATTTAGTGTGTCTACAATACCTCGAAAATAGAAATAACAATTTGCACCCAAGGATAAACAGGAAGGACGTTGGGGGGTGCGAGCGCGACGACAACAACGAAAAGCAAAATCGTATATCATAGTTCGTTGTTCGCAATTTCCTCCGCCCGCCCCCAAGGACTCAAACAGTATACCCTTTACCATGTTTGGCAACTCGGGAACTTTTACAACCCGCTCCCCAGAACTTCGACTTGGAGTAATACGAATGTGCATCAGCGCACAACCACCGAAGGATGTTTCCATGTTTTATTTGTTACACAACGAAGAACACAAAAAAAAAAGAAGAAAAAACGAGAAAGAAATAGTTAAGCCATTTTGCTCCTAGTACAGTGCAGAGGTGAAATGTGTTTACCATGCACCCTTCTACCCCCAGCAACAGGAGTGTGCATGGCTTCTTGTAGGATGTTTACATTGTAAACATCTGCAAAGGTAGCAAATGTGCATTTCGTCGCAGTGTAATAAGGTTTTGCTGCCAAATAAAGGACTCCAGCTAGTTTTAGTTTTCCCATTTAGTCTTTGTCTGTTCTGTTGTAGCGAAACTTTTACAGCACTTCAGTGTGATGGTAAAAATAATTTCCAGCCGTCGGAGGTAATTAATCGTCTATTTGAACAGGCCCTGCCAAACCTCACCCAATCATCAAACACCGGATCGGGGTATATTGATGTTGCTCAAATATGTACAGGGCACACTCTTCTTATTCGTTTTGGTTTTGCGTTTTGTTTTGATGTCACTAAAATGATCCGCAAATAAGTGCTCTATAGCCGAGAGCGATTCAATTAGGCCGAGTTGGTTCTTGGATGGTCTTTGGTGTTGGCGTCGTAGTCAGTTGCTCCGTCAAGGCATTAGCTGGGGGTTTATTCGCAAACATGACCCTAATCAATTTTTGGCAAATATTTATCCTCTGAGGGTGTAAATTCGATTTGTTTGGCTATAGCTAGTTTTCTGGCCCCGTCGGATGTCTTGTTCCAGGGAAGTCATCGAGGGGAGAAAATTAATTAAATACCTATTACTGTCTGGCATGTGCGTTGGTCGGTCGGCTGCAGGCGTCACATAGGACACAGGAAGTACTACAAGATGAACAATATAAATATCGGGTAACGTTCTTATTGTTGACTCAATTAATAGAGAATAGGTAACAATTAAGAAGTGTATGGTGTCACTGATACGTTTACTCATTGTTATGCGCAACATGATGTTGCAGACAGCAGAGGCGTTGTTTGGTTAACTGGGAAATGTAATAATTATATAGGTATGAGTGGTGAGAGTGGCGAGAGTGGTTGGACAGACATCGGCAAAGAAAAACGTGCTTATAGAACTTCTTTTGTGCTTATAAGTGGCCATGGTATTAGCATTATTGAAGAGGTTAACTACTGTTAGGTAAATATAGTTTTGGACAAATGGGCCGTAGTTCGAAAATATTAACACTTTTTGTCGAGCAGCTCCTGGTGTATATTGACAAGAACGCGGTGAATATGCTGTTATTAAGTGCATAAATAATTAATCGACATAAATGCAAACGAGTTCGTATATTCTCATAGAAAATGGTCGATAGGTATGAGATCGAACGATCGGTGAAGGTCGTTTTCCACATTCCACTTCTCAGGTCCATCTCATGGATCTTGCACTAACTGACTCAGGTGGACGATTATGGTCGACTCCTTAATAATAATAATAACAATAGTAGAGAGGGTCTAGTGCACTGCGACCTTGTGGTCGATTGTGTCCCCTGCTTATACCTTGGAAAGGTTCGTGCCCTTTTCCAGAGCACCATCGCATCACAATTCCATTAAGAACCGTGTTTGAGGGTTTGCTCTGTCTTTGCCTTGGCAAGAATATAAACTTTAGAGCACTTCATCCAAACCAGTTTCTCTTATGAATCTGAGAATGAGTAGTGGGTCTATGGTTTGTATATCCTTATCTGTTAGCTGGTACTTGCCCAGATGTTTAATCCTCTTGTGGGTTAGTGCCCCACAGGATTCCAGAATGTGGTCTGGGGTTTCAGCGCTCTCATCGCAGAATCTGCAGAGACCCTCTTCCGATAGGCCCAGTTTCCTCATGTGTTCTTTAAGCCTACAGTGTCCCGTTAGGAGACCTGTAAGGATTCTTAGGTTGTTTTTGCCTAGACCGATACATGCTTTGAATCTTTTTAGGTTGTAATTCGCTATAAGTTTCTTAGCCTGCCTCAGGCCTTGGGTATTTTTGAAAGCTGCGGTTCTTTTTTCCTTTTCCATTTTGCTGAACTCTTCTCGTAGGGTGTGTTCCCCTATGCCGCAGAATGGTTCAGGTCCTATGAAGGGCTCCGCCGCGCCCTGTCTTGCCAGAGCATCTGCAGCCTCGTTGCCCTCGATGCCGATGTGGTCGACTCCTTAAGAAAGCATCAGTAACCTTTGAAATCCCTTAACCATGAAAACAATGGTAGTAGGGATATGGGTCGATAGTTCGACATATTATACTAATGTTACACATTTTCTTCAACAAATACACTCGACATACCATCACTTGTACACGAATTTTTGTTTCTTAAGGATAATACAGCAAGCAGAATTAAGAGAATTATTCAATATTTTAAATCTTCAGCACAAGTAATTCTTACGAAAAGATTCCTTCCTTCTTCCGCCTAAAAACTGTTTCATTCATAGTCCAAAAATATTGGTACCCTTTCTCTCCTCTTAGAGACAATGGGTCGTATGAATAAAAACCAGCATTTGCCTTAAGCAAAAGGTTGTAGCAAAGTAATAACCCTTACCAATTGCTTGGAATCGGTATGAAGAAAAATCGACTTTGCTAAAGTAAGTGCAAAAATTCGAACATAGCACATGCTATTCAATTTAGATCATTATAAAGGCTCACCTTAAATTGCGAATAAAAAGTGTCCAGTAATGCGGGCTGTCTTCTATTTGATATCATAGGTAGAAAAGGGTTCAGAGAATAGAATTTCCAAGTTTCATCGTTTGTAGTTCAACAGCTTTTCAGTTATGGGGACCTTAAGTTAGAAGCCCAAATTTTGCTTCAATTTCAAATAAATCATAAACCGTTAGGCTGATTGGTATAATTTGAATTATATTATATTAGTAATGGCAAACACTTTCATAGCTCTGCTTTCCACGGTTTCGGAGATAACAAGGTTTTAAGGGATTGAACATTTTTTTTTTCAAATGGTTCTAAATTTCTAACGGTTGAAATACAAACGAAAAAAAAATTCACTCCAAACAACTACAAACGAATGCCTATCGAACTGCAAACTCAGTTTTCCATTCTAGAAAAAGTGCGGGCTAACTTCACAAAAAAAATTAAGCTGCAATTTCGCTTAAATTGCATATAAATCACAAACCGTTAGGCCGATTGATACAATTTTTATTTTATTAGATTGGTGAGGTGGAAAACTGTTGAAATAGGAAATTTCATCACTCGGCCATGTACCGTTTCGAAGATAACGCGGTCTTATATCGCCTGCTTAAATTGCATATAAACTCTTTTTGGTTTGGTCAATTTCGACATTTAAGGTTTTATTAGATAAAGCACACATGCTTTCTAACAACCAACTAGTTTTTGTCGTTTGTAGTTGTCCAGCATTTGAAATATCCGTCCCCTTAAATCAGTCTGCGAAGACGATTTCAACCATTTTCTTAAATTTTCAATAAATCGTTATCTATTGATAAGAGGTAATTTTTTTTGCTCAATTAGATATAGCTGGATAAAATCGGGGTTTATTGATTGGTTGTTGTTGCTAATTGACAAGTATTGACTCATGTGGATGGGCACAGATGAGTGCTTTGCAAAAATGTGTTTACCGTTGTTTTGTTGTTGTTGAGAAGCCCATATATGGATGCAACTCTAAAGGGATGCGTTTTTTGATTATGATTGCTTTTTATTAAGTAACGCTTAAGCGAATTCAGAAATTTTAAATGCAGTTATTTAAGTTGGGATATTCTTTATGCACCAGTGGTTTTAAATTATTTCTCTATTTTGTAAATTCGGAGTTACAGGTGCAAACACAAATGTCCTTATATGTCGGAAATAAGACATTTCTGTTAAAAAATAATTTCACTACAAACTACAAACGATTCCAAACGCAACTGGCTAGTTTTTGTTTCAAAAAGCCAAAAGTGCGGGCTGAAATTTTTTTCTAATGCTTCTAACTTTCTAACCTTTGAACTACAAACGAAAAAAATTTCACTACAAACAACTACAAACGAATGTCTCTCGAACTGCAATTCACGTTTTTCATTCTACAAAAAGTGCGGGTTAACTTCACGTAGGTGGGAAAAGGTTTACCATTTACCAACCAAGTTGATAGGTGCGGTTACTTTTCTTCATGGCTGTTAAAGTTACAAATATTTCGTCGGTCGCTGATGGACTATATTGCTAAGAATCGTGTCTTTGCTTATAGGTACTCGATGTTGGATGTATTCCATTGAATGGCAAAAAAGAGGCTTCCCTCATGCGCACATTCTCATTTGGTTAGTAAAAAGAATGCAACCAGACCAAGTTCATCACATCATATGTGCCGAGGTTTCAGATCCCGAAACCAATCCAGACCTGTATGATGTCATAATTACAAACATGATTCATGGGAAGGTTTGAAAATGGTATCAGTATTTTTATTTCACATTTTCTGTTTCGTGCTTACCAACTTACAAGCACATGGAAACCAATTTAACAGCTCACTCAAATTCGCTATTTCTAAAGTTGCATAATTAAAATTATAATGGACATTGTCCAAATAAAGCACTTTGCAAACCTCAGCGGATTCCGCTTATTCAGAACGGCTTGCCAATGGTATTTAAGCGTCTACATAAAATAGCATGTGCATTGTGCATGCTCGAAATTATTATTTTCATTATATTAACGAATTTGGGCGGTACGAAGTTCGCCTGGTCAGCTAGTATTATAAATATAGATGTTCGAAATTATATTATTGACAATTTTAGCCTTGAAATTTCGTAAATCATTACACTTGTACACAATGTGGCAGTATCGAAAAACTTACGTTGTAGGCTGCACCTCCCATTAAACAAAAATTATTTGAAAAGCTATTATTCTCGCCGGAACTAAAGTTGTAAAATTAATTATTATTGATGCGGGATTAAATAGTAATAATAATAAGAATAATTTTTGGCACAACAGGTCCATAGGGACCCTAGGCCTAGCTTCTCACAACCATACGCTTTGTGTGAGATTTCATTTTTCGAACGAACGGAAGGGATCTACAAGTTTATGCCGATTCCAAACGGTTAATTGAGAAGCTCTTTCAAGACAGTAATACCCTCGAATGTTTGTCAGACGTTCGCGAGAGGTGGCGCAGTAAAAAAAACCCCTGAGTTGGAATTTGGGTTTTCTGCGGGATTCGATTTTGGACGTCCCACACACTAACCACTAAGCCACTGCGCCTACGCGGGATTCAATACGAAAAGATAAGTCACGGGTAAAGTCGGGCGAATACAGTTATAGTTAATCAAAAATATTTTAGAGACAACACAAGCAATGGATCTTTTGTATATTTAAAAAGCCATCGGTATAAGAATAGTAATTTGTACTCACAATACATTTCCAGTTTTAGAAATTAATCCTGCATACCCCTGAACCGAATGCAACAACAAAGCCAACACTAGTAGGTATTCCACAAAATAACGCGATAACCAGGCGACGCAACGTGCTATAGACTAATGCAAAGCAAACTTTCTAACTTGCAAGAATCCGCCTTACATTATTTGGCATTATATGTACCTACATATATAAGTTCGGAATTCATTCTAAGATAAGGTTTCATACTTTTTACTTTTTTAGATAAAAACATTTCGCTAAAATTATCCATGACCTTTGCTGCACAAGCACATGCCTTTCAGGGTCTTATCATAATCGTAATAATATAGGTAGGTACGCGGAAATACAAAAATTAAAGCAGATACAAAGAAGGCAGATAGAGGAACTTCAATTGAAAAACAATGAATGTGAAAGAACATTCGACAAATCGAAAAAAGTGCATCATTCGTATTGAAATGGCATTTATGCTACTTTTTGTCGTGAAAATAAAAGTTAAAGGGGATGAGATTGGAAATGGAACTTAGTATGGGAACCGAACTTTGAAAAAAAATTGACTGGATAGATCAACGGTTAGTGCTACTTCCAATATAACCAAACTTATTTCAAATGTTTAATTTTTAAATTCGTTGGATGTTCGGGGCTCATCGCTACATAATTTGAAACGAAAGTTCCAATGTCATGGAAGCGAAGGTTTTGACCTAAATATTCAAGCAACCATTATATAATTCTGCGGATTCCGATGATTTGCCATTGGTTTTCAAGCGCCTTCAACTTCCCATCGAAAATGCAATACTTCAGTTTTTTCTATTGCATTTAATATAAACTTTTGAATAAAGAATTTGAATTGACCGAATTACATAAAGCAGCATGAGCATTGCTCATTCTCGGAATTATTATTTTCATTACATTAACGAATTTGGGCGGAACGAAGTTCGCTGGGTCAGCTAGTCTCTCTAATTTATATAAAAATCTCGTGTCACAGTTTTAGTGGTTATACTCCTCCGAAACGGCTCAACCGATTTCGATGAAATTTTATATGTAAATTCAGTAGGTATGAGAATCGGTTTTAAACTAAATTTTATACCCCTAAGAGTTTACAGGTGGCGTTGTAGGCACATATTTCGTTTTTCATGGGGAAATGCACTTTGAAAAAACAATAAACAGGATTGAAATCGAGTAGTGACACTTCAAATACACAAAAAAAAATATTTTAAATTTTCAAAGCAATTGTTGTTGTCAGTTACCTATTTTAATTATTTTCCAAGCAAATTGTTGTTGTCAACAATTTTGAAATTTTTTTTTTTAAATACAACCTACCTAATAAGTTTGTTTATGTTTACTATGTTACATTAAGTAACTTTTTTAAATGGAGTAGATACTTTGATTTATTTCATTGTTATTGAATCCATCATTTTCGTTTGACATGTATTTTCAAGATCCTTGCATAAGTATTGTGTGAGTAAGTTGAAATGTCACCGAGAAAAAAACTCAACATATTCGTGTTTAAATCAAATTCAAACAAATATGATTTGGTGCCAAAAGGATTTTTGTTTAATTTAAACTTGAACTACTTTATAACTTTGAATCATCTTTGTATAGTTCATTTTCAATTGAATCAACTCGATTTCTGTTTGAAACAAATGTATTCACTGTATTTTTTTTAAACAGATACCTATTTGAATGAAACTGTTTTAAACGTCCGTCTAACAGAATCTAAATCAACATTTTTGAATGGAAATCTGTTTGAATTGAATTCAAAATATTTAATACTTTTGAATGAGTATCTATTTAAAACAAATTAAATTCTATTTTCCCTAGGTGATTGTGGTTGGAAAAGCTATATAAAAATCTCTTTGAGTTAAAATTATTAATGTTTTAAATAAATATATGCATTTTTTTTTTCATTTCGCGTATTAATATACTTTTCCAATTACGTAACCCATTGAAATTGAAGTGGAACCTGGAAAAACATTATGTAAGCAAAGCAATCAAACAACCGATTTCCATTTATACTGAATAAGTGTATGTAGTTTTATTGGCACATTTTTTTATAAAAAACTTATTTCATCTAATTCTGTCGGCGAAAAGTTGTCATCAGAATTCGAAGAACATGCCGCACTTTTTGTTAGTTTGTCAAATTTACGTCTCTTGTTCTTAAGGTTGTGAAACTTGTCATAAAGTTTACCACCCGGATTTCTTCTGTATTTCCTACCAATAGTAGTAGTCCTGTTAAATGAAATATTAGCAAAAAAAGAAGATATTAGATACTAAGAACAAAACCGTTATCTTAATTCACATTTACCTTATTTTCATTTGGAAATATGGTTATAACTTTGGTTGAAATTTCCTCAAAATCGTCTGGGTGCAACTTTATTTGGTTGTAAAGAAATTTCTCTACAATGGCGCTAATTAAATTGATTTAATTTGAAATTTAGTTAAAATATCGATATTCAAAATCTTCACGAAAACAATCTTCTTTTCAAAATGATCTCTTACTCAATTGAACATTTACTGCATTAAAGACTAGGTATACCAACCAAAAACCCCTGAGACACTTAATACAACATTTAACTCACCGACAAATAGGTACAGGAAACTGTCAAATTCCACTCCTCCAAAATGTCGTGGATACTATTTTAATCCTGATGGGCATCTGCTGAAATCACGTAGATATAATATGCTTGAGGCGTTTAAATTTTCCGCTGAGGTGTTAATATCCACGATTTCATTTTCCATTATTATATTAAATTACCACAATTAAAATTTTTGACTGACTTAATCAACGCACCTTTATTAAATGCCACTTCTCACTTCACATTTGTACTTGAATGTTGAATGACGAAATATAACTGTGATTGAACATAAACGTGTTTATTCAAACATGCTCATGTTCAAATTAAATGTAAATCGGTTAGAATACTTCATTTCCAAATTTTTAAATATAATTCTGCTAACAACAAACTCATACAAGTTTGATCAAAAGTTACAATGTTTTGCTGATGCAACATCGATCACCTATTCATTTGTTCAAACTAAATCTATCTTAGCTTGTTCATTGTTTACTTGAACAGAAATCTGTTTGAATATTTCCGTTCAATCAGTTTTTAATAGAATTATATTTAAATTAAATGCACTCATATTTCATGAATAATTTTAAACATGAACTAATTAAGGCAAATAGATACATTGTTGAAATGTTTATTTATTGAATACCAAACATGTATGAATTTGATGCAACTATAATGTGGTTCAATTATGTTGTTTTAGTGGCATGTTTAAACACGAAAAAGTTAACAGATTTTCATTTGATTTTTTTATTGTAAATTTATCTCAGTGAGGGGTGATTGAGATGACGTGGACAATGATGACAGGCAACAGGAGTTGTGGAGCGTTTTGAGTTTGCACGTAGGGTTTGTTACGAAAAATGAGCGAGGATAACAATCGTGGTATTCTGCTCATTCGTGAGTAGGGTTATGGGGAGGGCAACTCAAAGGTACCATAACACCTTCGGTACCGGTGTAGAGAGAGAAGGGAAAAGGCTTACCAACCAAGTTGATAGGTGTGCGGTTAGTTATCTTCTTGTCTGTTAAAGTTACAAATATAAGCATCGGTTCTTTGGTTATACTCGATGTTGGATGTACCTATTCGATTGAATGGCAAAAAAGAGGCTTGCCTCATGCGCACATTTTCATTTGGTTAGTCGAAAGAATGCAACCAGACCAAATTAATGACATCACATGTGCCGAGATTCCAGGTCCCGAAACCGATCCAGACCTGCATGATGTCATAATTACAAACATGATTCATGGACCGTGTGGCGCCATTAACATAGATACAATCACCGTGCATGGTCGACGGCAAGTGTTCCAAGCGTTATCCGCTCATTCGGCCTTGAAATTGCCATTAAACCTTCAAGCGGTTGAAGAACCAACATGTAACATAGCGAATCATTCAACAATGGCCAAAGTGTTGGTAGCAAGCAAAATTATTATCTAGGACGAATGCACAATGTCGCATAAGCGTGCGTTAGAAGCTCTGAATCGCAATATGAAAGATCTGCATAATGACGCAAGACGTTTTGGGGGTGCATTGATTTTACTCTCAAGCGATTTCCGGCAAACGCTACCAGTAATACCACGATCGACCGCTGCCGATGAGATCAATGCTTGCCTCAAATCATCGATATTGTGGTGTTATGTGAAGAAACTTCAGCTGACGACATCGCATGTTTGCTAAATGATCCATCTGCCGAAGTGTTCTCCAATCAACTGCTAACTATCGGTATAATGGTCATGTTCCTGTTGACGCTTCGAATGGATTGATTTCGTTGCCGCGGAATTTTTGCAATTTTGTCTCAACGAAAGAGGTATTTAAGCGTCTACATAAAATAGCACGTGCATTGTGCATTTTCATTACATTAACGAATTTGGGCGGAACGAAGTTCGCCGGGTCAGCTAGTAATAATATATTTCACAAAAAATGATTGCACAAACAGGAAAATCGGCAATGCTCTTTAGGAATTCACCACCAGAATCGAGAAATCCCTCAAATTCTTGACATCGCAGGAGCTTTTGACACCACCAAACATTTCCAAATGTACAGATGCATCCCTTCTATGGTTCATCGTAGTAAATGAACTACAAATGAAATTCTTAATAGGCACAAAATTCATGAACAAAAAAACAAACAACAATTTCAGTCCACTTGCAGGAAGTGGAAGCTGGAATTATTTTTAAAGAATGACAGATAAAGTGTTCGCAAAATGAGTTTGAAGGGGAAAACACATTCTTTAAGACCAACATTTAATATAAAATTAATTTTGGCCAAGATTTTTGAGAATGTTTAAAAAAATAAAAAGTTAGGTTGATGAATCAACAAAAAAAAAAAATTAAATAAAAAAGGCAAGAAAAAGCCTAAGGCCCATTTTATTCACTCGAAGTTGAACACAACTCGGGGATTTGTCCACATAAAAATCCCCAAGTTGTGTTCAACTTCGAGTGAATAAGAAGCCTGGCTACTAACCCAAATTTATCCAATGATTGTTCGTAAATCACAATGATGTTGAATATTATCTAGCATTTATCGCAATTGTATCTACTCCGCATCTTCATTGTACCTAATCTATTGCGAGCGGTTAGTTTTGCAGCTTCCTCGAAACAATTTCAGATTTCTACAATATACTTCGTATCTATGGATTCAGTGCATAATTCTTTAACTAGTATCATTTACATAAGCAGCGAATTTTCATTTCTTTTCAGTTTGGGGTAGGTAATTGTGAGGTATGCTCATGATAAGTTGCAGTCTGGTTTACAATTAAGCCTTTGAGTTGTTTCGAAAATTTCAACAAGACATTAGATATGTTTGTCAAAGGTTGATATATAAATTGCGAATATGAGCAACAGCTACTTTAATACGCAGCAAAATTTTATGTAGGTACATACACAGCATACCTACTCCGTGACTAAATATAATAATAATTCTTTTCTGAAACTTTAACTTTTCGACAAATATATAATTTTTCTCATAAAATATGTTAAAGGTTGGATGGTTGGTAAGGCATAAGCAAAGCGTTCAACAGACGTTTAGTAACATGAATGTGGTTAAATGGCATTATATAGGTACCTACTAAATGAAATCCAGTGTAACAATGGAGGTAGAGCGATTGGCGTTTGGTTATCAGGTGTTTTGTTGTCAACTTTTCGGTGGAGCTGCAGATGAACTTCCAAGAACATACATACCCTCCAATGTAATGTTTCTGACCTGTTTCTCTCCTCACAAATAACTTTGACCAACAGTACCTGAGCCTACCCCAATAGATCCTGAAAATAAAACTCGCTCATAATTTGACGTCCAATTAATTTCAACTCGTTTTATTTGACTTCAAAAAGGCAATTAACATAAAAACTCATCCACTTTACCTACTAAACGTATGCACCTACTTTCATTCTCTGAAGGCGTTAAAAGTCCTCTCTACTTTGTGACACTGCACATTTACGGTGCTTAAGCAAACAAAACCACATTTTGCAGTGAGCAGTGAGCAGTGAGCACTGAGGAGTGAACGAACAAAAAAAAATTGCGGAGGAAAAAGAACACAATGTCTACCGCACTGTTAAGCTGAACAATAAACTTTACACTCTCTGCGGATTAGTCAACACTTGAGTATAGGTCTCTCAATTAGCCGGCTACTAACCAGTGAAAGTAATATGCATTTACGACGTCCTTAGCGAGAGCAATTACTCACATACAAAGAGCGTTAATCCGCGAATGTCTACAATGGGAAATGCTTTTGGGAAGTTTTGCATGTGTGTGCAAAGTAGGTTTAGCTACAGAGAGTCTACGTGTCATTTTTTTTTGCAACTCCCCAATGAGACGATGGAATTGCAACTTCTCCGCAGGCTGAAAGTGGAAATGTTGAAGGACCTGTACGTACAGTCGTGTCGGATGATTTTATTTATTCAAATGAGTGTAGGTCAGAGGCGTATTATAGGCTAAATGATGGCCGGTTAGTGTGAATTTTTGGAACTGATGTTGTTAGGGTTATGTGGTTTTCGAATGTAAGGTGCACGTTAACCTGGTTGGAGGTGATATTCGAGATATTCGCATTAAAGCAGAGCTTGCGGTGGTTGTTTGCATTTGATTCTATTCACCGTTACTTTCGGCGCTGGAAGCTTTCAATGTCAAATTGGCATCAAAATGTGACAGTGCCTATGATATCGTTCACCAATCGCCCAAACAACACACATTTGTCATGTACTTATTACTCACTTGCTTTGTCAACTTCCGACTTCGACTTCTAATAAGTTTTGGGACCGATTTTCAATATTGGTCACATGCGAGCAAAAACTATCACATGCGATGTGGCGTTTTTTCGGTACCCTTTAAAGACTCCAATAGCCGCTTTGATGTTATGTGTGTAGTGTGCCTAGGTGTGACACATTGTAATTTCTGCCTTAAGCAGATAGGGCAAGAACCAAACTTCTCAGAATCTGTTCTCTTCTACAGTCAGATAGACATTTTTCTTTATGTATGCATTTCCTAGTGTAATCTTCCCGAACTTAAATGGAAGCCAAATTTAATTTGCGTTTAATGCTAAATTTTTTTTCAATTATTTCTAAACGGTTGAACTACAAACAAAAAAAATGTCATACAAACAACTTCAAACGTCTATCGAAAATCGAAGTGCAATTTACGTGTTTCATTATAGAAAAAGTGCGGGCTTACTTCACGTAGACCAAAGTAACAGGGATGGGTGTAAGAAAGGCTATACTCACCGAATGAATGAATTAATAGTTTTTATTTAGCAAAATTAGCTATTTAACAATTTTAATACCTTATAACTATACCTACTTATCTTAATAATTATTTCTTACAAAATTCAATACTTCGTGTTCATATTTGAAAAAATTTGTTCGCAGTTTCACAAAATTGGGTAATTTATTGTAAACTAGCTGGCCCGGCGAACTTCGTTCCCCAAAAATTCGTTAATGTAGTTAATAAAATTAATTATTGCGAGCTTTCGCTTCCGGTCAATTTAAATTCTTTATTCAAAATTTATATTAACATAAATACAATTGCAATAACCGCAGCGATTTTCTTGTCGGCCAACCTACCGCTTTTTCCCTGAATTGCTTTATGGTACCTACATAGCATTTTTCGTTCTATTTACGGCTGCGTATACGTACAGAGCGAGATGTTTGCATACAATTGACCATGTGAGAGATTGTGTTGTTGTCTATCTCGGTGTCCAGTATGGACGACTGCATGATCATTCCCGAAGTTCCGACATGTTTTCTCGATTGTTAATATTCCGATCTGACTGTTCGTCCTGATTTTCTGCGACGTGAAACGTTTGACCTTCTCACTGGGGGCATAATCAAATTTCTCTCCCACACAAACTTTCATCCCCTATACCATCCTGTCAAAGTTTTGTTTTCGTAAAATAGCCTATGGCCCAATCGAAACCATCAAGCTCAAAATCTTTAAAAACTAACCTGTCTCGAGTTATGGGCGAAAAAACTCAAAACGATCAACAACTCCTGTTGCCTGTCGTCATCGTCATCTCCAACATTTCATCTTACTTACTCATACTAATGCAAGGATCCTGAAAATACTTGGCAAACAAAAATGATGCATTCAAACACCATCAAACAAATCGAAGTATCTATTCCATTTCAAAAAGCAACTTAATGTAACATAGTAAACATAAGCAAACTTATTAGGTGTATTTCAAAAAAAGAAATTTCAAAATTGTTGACAACAACAATTTGCTTGGAAAATAATTAAAATAACTGACAACAACAATTGGTTTAAAAATTAAAAATATTTTTTTTTTTTGTAATTGATGTATCACTACTCGATTTCTACCCCGTTTATATTTTTTCAAAGTGCATTTCCCCATACAAACTTTCATAACCTCTTTCTTCCCCTCTTCGTTTTCGCGACAAAAAGTAGCCTATGTGCCCTATGTCCTTCCTTGGTCCAAAACGAAACCGTCAAGCCCAAAATCGTTGAAATCCAACAATCCGTTATCGAGTTATGCGCGCACACACGGACTTCATTGCCTTTTATATATATAAGATTTGAATTCCTTATAAAATAACATATTTTGCGTTTTATTATTACTAAACAGTTCTAGGTTAAAATTATTGTTGCTTCTTAAAAGACGTGGTTGTAAATTACTTCTTAATGCTAATCTCCTATTTAGGTAGGTAATGAGGAAACAAATAATTTTTGATTTTGTATATAAATATTAAAGTGCGCATTATTATTCTTTGTTTGATATTAAAGCTAATTTAACATTTCAAACACATTATCGACTGATGTGTATCTATTGCGCAGTAATATGGATCTCATAGCTTTATTTTGAAGTTTCTGCAATTTGTCTATCATACCCTCATTCTCCAGTAATAATATTGTTGGACAATATTAAAAATGGGGCTTTATCGCAGTATTGTATATTTTAATTTGAATAAAAATACTTAATTTCTTTCTTAATCTCCCAAAGAAACCGATTTTCTTTGCCACTTTATTTTGCACGAACTCAAAATGTCTTTTTAAATATACTTTCCTATCTAGCATTATTCCTAGATATTTAATAACATCAACACATTTATGTTCTTCAAACATTAACCCATCATTACTTACATTTAAGAACATTACTTTTGTTTTTTCTATATTTAGCTTAAGTTTATTCATATTCATATAGCTTTAAGTATTATCAATATCTTCTTTTAGTTTTGCTGTACAATCTACCATTACATTTTCAGTAATATACAATAGTCCATCATCTGCGAAAAGTTTTATCTGACAATATTTAAGATATAATTTCACGTCATTAATATAAAACATAAACAACAACGCTGCAAGCACAGATCCTTGTGGTACACCTAGTTCAACTTCAGGATTATCTGATACCTCATTGTTAAATTTGACTCTCTGTTTCCGGTTCTCAAGATATAAACTAAACCAACTTAACTCTACACCTCTTACCCCATAAATGTTAAGTTTTTTTTAATAGTATGCAACGCACCACCGTCTCGAAGGCTCTTTTAAGGTCGAGGAACACTGCAGCTACCTTTTTATTTTTGTGTATTTTCTCCTTCCATTCAGCAATAATAGTTCAGTGCTGATTCACAAGAATGTTTTTTCCGGAAACCTGATTGCTCTTCCACGATAATTTGGTTATCTTCAAGGTATCTATATCTCCAACTGTATTTTTACTACTTTCTCTAATAGTTTTTCATATAGGGGAAGCATATTAACAGGTCTAACACACAGGTCTTTACACACTTAATAGAGTCTACCACTTTTTGGACTGGGATAATGATCGACATTTTCCAATTTTGAGGGAATACACCACTACTCAAGGAATGGTTAATAATGTTTAACAAAGCAGGGCCCACATAATTAAAACTGTCTTTGATCATTTTTTTGATCATATAATTAAAGTCATTTTTGTTTGGCAAGAAACTTTACGACCTGATTACGGGTGGACTAATAACAATTTTACCTTGGGATAACAGATAACAAAATAGTGTAGTCATTCCAAGACTTTTTTTAAGTAAAATTAAAAAAAAAATTAAATTGTGTTACCCCAAAAAAAAATCCTTTCCCCTTTATTTCCCCTTTTGTTAGAAAAAATTTACAAAATTGGGATAACTGCCGTAAATCTGCCATATTCTTGGACGTTTCGCAAGCATTTGATAAAGTGTGGCATAAAGTCTTTAACTGCAAATTAAGAAAAGTTCTTCCCGAACATGAACACGCGACTGTCCTCGAGAAGATTTCCACCTGCCTCAGAAAAAAAAAATTAAAAGAAGGTATTGGCAAAATTGTAACTCTGCTCTCCAATTGTTCAGTAATGTAATTTTTAGAGTCAGTAGCGGAGCCGAGGTAGATAAAGTCAAGAAGTTCTACAAGGTTATAGCTGTCTATTGTGATGGTCTGTCCGATCCGTCGAAGTTGTGTGTTCCTCCTTGATGACAGCATTTGTCCTCATTCACCACTAAGCACATCTTTAACGCTCCTGTTCTGATTGTTGCAACCGCACCAGTGGCAGCTTGCTGTGTTCTGTCGATAATGTGGATGACGTCAGCGTGTGCTAGTAGTTGAAGAGAATTTTGGACAATTTTGCACCTGGCGTTTGCTTGCGGTTCTCATTAATACCCACGATTTTGGTTGGTCTGCAAAATCCTATTTATTATTTATGATACTAGTAAATCAACAGCAGTCATACCTAGCTAGTAGCAGCAACAACATTTTTCTTAAAATTACTTCTTAAAATTTGTATTTGCAGCTCGAATAGTCATGCAACCTAGGTGCATTGTATATATTTTCCTAAAATTATTATCATCAGTGCGTGCTATAATAAGGAATGCCAGCAAACCCGACATAGATTCAGATAAAGAAAAACCATCCTCCTACCAACAGGGGACCAAACCACGATATTCTTGAGTCTATCGAAATAAATCAATTCTAACAGCAACTATGGAATCTATTTTAGTGTTAAAGCCTAGGCGGTCTTAGGGCAGATTCCACAAAATTTGACATAAGTATGATAAGTCTGTAGGTAAGCCATTACGATAATACCATAATGGTTATAGCTTATTCTGGTCCGTAAAGTGTTTCGAAAACGTCTAATTCGACATCCTGTTTCGTTAACTGTACAATAAACTGCCTTACAGCGATCTTCAATGTTGAACAAAGTTTTGTATGAAATCACTATTAATCAATTTCTTGTAAAGCCTACTTTAGACACAAGTTCGTGCTATTTTCCAAAAAGTGTTCTGTTTTCTTTTTCTTGCCCTCTGCTATAGGTTACAACCCCCACAAATGAAATAAATTTGTAAGCAATATCATGCCGCCTTTCTGACCGCAACAAAAATATTCTGCAAAATATTATTTTAATGCTCTACCATGCCTATATTATGAACTCCGTCTCTAACATCCCACGTATATACAATCAAATACAGTCAATGTTTCTGGCTGTGCATTCCCATTGAAATAACAAGCCGAGCCGAGGTGTGTTTTTATTTCCATATCATGATTCGATTACATGCATGTTGAAGCGTAATTTTATTCAAAATTATTCGTCCTTAAAATGATTTGCACACACATACCTACACAGACACACATATGAAGTGAATGCCAGAAGCATCCAGCCAGTCAGTCTGCTACTCTCTAGGTGCAATAACACCCCTGTGAGCCAACATTTCAGTTTCAGGTGGTGCTAGATATTTTCGGAATGGCCTATGAAATAAAAAGCGAGGCATAACCAATCAGGGAAAACAAAAACCCATTTGCAATTCGAGTTCAAATTGAATGTGGCTTTGACGTGTGAAAGCAATAGCGTGTAAATTTGCACATTCTGGTCTTCTTCTTTTTTTCCTTACGAAATTTTAAAGCAGCAGTATCCTTGTTTTTAAATTCACTTAGTGTGCACGATTAAGAGTGATGAGCACAACGACCGGGGAAAGAATGCAATTTCAACTGACACACATGCAATCATATTTTTTGGACTCTTTCCAAAATTGATCCGAGTTACTGTAAGAGTGAAAGTGCAAATGGCTTCAAGGGTAACAACTCTACCAATGCACGAAAGCATTTCTCCTTTCAGTTTTAATTTTAGCTGAAGACTTTATTGATTTTGCTTCTTTTTTTTTTTTTGTGAGGGGGAAGATTTGCGAGGAACGGAGGAAGCAATTTTGACATAGTTGGTAGTTTTTAAAGTGGATTGTGTTGTTCTCTTCGAAGATGGTGGGTGGTTTTAAATTGGTGCTCATCGTGGGTCACATTATGTCGCAAGATGTAAAGGATGACTTGAAATGACCTCTTTGGATAATAATTTAAGAAATAAATGGACAACATTTTTAGGAATTTTTTTTTATTTGAACTATTCTAAAAGAGGTCAGCGAAACTACATATATTTTGACTTCAGAGATTGAGAATGATTTGTGGAAGTTGGCATTGAATTAACCTTATCCATAGCCCGTCAACGCAAACAGAACCGAAAATGATTCAAAGTATTGATGGTTGAGAGATATTTTTATCAAAGTGATAACTGTCCACTAATCAACAACCAATTTTACTTACAGCTCTTTAATTTAGGTCACTGAGATAAATTTACAATAAAAAAATCAAATGAAAATCTGTTAACTTTTTCGTGTTTAAACATGTCACTAAAACAACATAATTGAACCGCATTATAGTTGCATCAAATTCATATATGTTTGGTATTCAATTAATAAACATTTCAACAATGTATCTATTTGCCTTAATTAGTTCATGTTTAAAATTATTCATAAAATATGAGTGCATTTAATTTAAATATAATTCTATTAAAAACTGATTGAACGGAAATATTCAAACAGATTTCTGTTCAAGTAAACAATGAACAAGCTAAGATAGATTTCGTTTGAACAAATGAATACGTGATCGATGTTGCATCAGCAAAACATTGTAACTTTCGATCTAACATCTATGAGTTTGTTGTTAGCAGAATTATATTTAAAAATTTGGAAATGAAGTATTCGAACCGATTTACATTTAATTTGAACATGAACATGTTTGAATAAACACATTCATGTTAAATCACGGTTATTTATTTCGTCATTCAAGTAGGTACTAATGTGAAGTGAGAAGTGGCATCTAATAAAGGTGCGTTGATTGAGTCGGTCAAACATTTCAACTGTGGTAATTTAATATAATAATCGATAATGAAATCGTGGATATTAACACCTCAGTGGAAAATTTAAACGCCTCAAGCACATTGTACGTGATTCCAGCAGATGCCCATCAGGATTATAATGGATCCATGACCTTTTGGATTAGTGGAATTTGACATCGGTGTTTTCTGCATTTGTCGGTAAGTTTATGTATATGTCCGTGTGTCTGCTGCCATATTTAAAGCATCTTATTTCTCAAAACACATATAAGAAATTGCGCACAATTATTTAAATTTTTTTAAAAACACGTAATGCATTTACATTGTTGTCTAATGTGCCTAAACTAATATGTATTTATTTGCATTGATATTTTTGTTTTTCGGCTTTTTAGATAACTAAATCACGCTTAAATACCCTAATGTAGACGACATAAACGAATTGATTCCAAAACTCGGTGTTAGAATTGAATTAAAGGAGAAAAACTCCTTCTTTGGAAAAAAAGAGGTGAATGGGTTTTGAATGACCTAAGCATATGTTTACTGTTGTTTTTTATTTTCTAGTTCAATATTGATGATCAAAACAATTTCCGTTCAAACGTCATCATTTGAGCATAGCAGGTGCAATTTAAATAATTAATTAATAATTATAATTATTATTAATTAACGCCATTGTAGAGAAAGTTCTTTACAACCAAATAAAGTTGCACCCAGACGATTTTGAGGAAATTTCAACCAAAATTATAACCATATTTCCAAATGAAAATAAGGTAAATGTGAATTAAGATAACGGTTATGATCTTAGTATCTAATATAATCTTTTTTTCGCTCATATTTCATTTAACAGGACTACTACTATATTGGTAGGAAATACAGAAGAAATCCGGGTGGTTACTATTGAGGTTACAAAATTTGATAAACATTTCCAGTCTTTTGAAACAGGTAAAAAGCTGCGTAAGACCCTTAAAATAAAGAATATTTCCAATTCTACAAGTCCTCCCTCACATATTTATCCAATTAATAACGGAAATTATATTTTAGAAATAAGTTTTTCTAAAAAATGTGCAAATAAAACTACACTTATTCAGTACAAATGGAAATCGGTTGTTTGACTTCTTTGCTTACATACCTAATAATTTTCCAGGTTCCACTTCAACTTTGAGCGATGCAGTTCAATTAAAATGGGTTGCATATTTGACATTTATATAAATACGCAAAATGAAAAAAAAAAAAAAACAAATATATTTATTTAAAGCATTAATAATTTTAACTCAAAGAGATTTCTATTTAGCTTTCCCAACCACAATCACCTAGGGAAAATAGAATTTCATTTGTTTTAAATAGATGCTCATTCAAAAGTATTAAATATTTTGAATTCAATTCAAACAGATTTCCATTCAAAAATGTTGATTTAGATTCTGTTAGACGGACGTGGAAAACAGTTTAACTCAAATAGGTATCTGTTTAAAAAAAATTACAGTGAATACATTTGTTTCAAACAGACATCGAGTTGATTCAATTGAAAATAAACTGTACAAAGATTATTCAAAATAATAAAGTAGTTCAAGTTTAAATTAAACAAAAATCCCTTTGGCACCAAATCATATTTGTTTGAATTTGATTTAAACACGAATATGTTGAGTTTTTTTCTCGGTGGGAATCCCGAAAAAAAACCCAAATTCCAACTTAAGGTTTATTTAACAACGCCATCTCTTTGGAGTCGGACTCGGCTTAAAATTGTAAAACCCTTCCATTTGTCCCAAAAATGAGAAACTCAAACAAAACGAATGGTTGTAAGAATCTAGGGGTAGGGTCAGTACGGACCTATTGCGCCACCTATTTTTTTTTGGTCTGACTTGGACAAGAAAAATAAGTTTCCCGAGTATGCGATGCGAACTGCTGTTTTAGTGCTGAGAGCTCAAAGAGTCCTTGATGGACAATCAATTGGTTGGGCAACTCGTTAAACACACACTAGTGCTGACATGACAGCTTCTCACACCTTCATGATATCGGGAAAAAATATTTCTCATGTGAATAGTTGAATATCTTGAAAAGAAAATAGATTCGTTTGCGAACTTAATGGGCGATGGGCACGATTTTTCAACATCATGCTATTGCTTATGTTGTATTTTTCTTTTATTTATAATTTATATGGTTTTACCTATAGTTTACAAATCTTTAGTTGTACTCAACAAGGGAATTTTCGTTTTTCAAGCACATAAGCATAGCTTAGTAGTGGCGCAGTGGCTTAGTGGTTAGTGTGTTGGACTGCTAAGCGAGCGGTCCCAGGTTCGAATCCCGCATAAACCCAAATTCCATTCCCAAATTTTCCACTGCGCGACCTCTCACGATTGTCGGACAAACATCCGAGAGTATAACTGTCTTTAAAGAGCTTCTCAATCGGCCATTTGGAATCGGCATAAAATTGTAGATCCCCTAGATCTAATCGCAGCGTAAAAGCAATCACTTTGAACCTCCTGGGAATATGGTCTTAGAGGAAACTTAGTCGCTTGTTGAAAGAGTTATGAAATAAATAAACGGCTGTCCTTTTAGACTGCGGAAATGAAGATTTTTTGCAAAGAAAGTTGGCATTTATGTTTTTAATAGGCAAATTGATTAATATTGGAATTATAAGGTAGAAAATATTTTATGAGTAATGCTATGATCAATAAAGAATTGTATATGATATTAGAGTTGTTCTGTTACAATTTTCAATAATATATTAATACATTCTTAAAATAATTTTAAATACACTTTTGCAGGGTTTTAACTGATTTTAAATTACATCTAAATATGTGGCACTTCTGCTGATGTGTCAAAATAGTTCATGATCCGTTGACAAAGACTTTGTAGTCATTCTAAGAACGAACAGTTTGAAGACTAATATTTTCCTGTTCACACATACACCTTTAAAGGGATTGAACTTTTTCTTATTTTCTGTGAACTTCTTGGCGATAACTCATATCATTATTCTCTAATTCGTATAAAAAACGTGCTCGAAACCTGGCTTAAAACCTTTCGGGAGAATTGAAAAAATTATCCCTACGAAGTATTATTTGAATTGGACCACTCTATTTTTTTTTAAAACCATGTAGGTCATCCAAATCTGTCTCTGATTTATACGTAATTTTTGTTTATAAATATTACTTTTAATCTTAGAGCGAACTCTTTCCAATTAAAACGCAGATTTTATAGAATGGATTTGTATGCTTTGAGCTGCATGCTTGCATACTCAAACGAGTTGAAATTTACAGTTGTTGTTTTTAAAATATACTGCGAGCACTAAGTTCCCGGACATTGTTTTGAAATACTGTTACATTCAGGCTGGGATTCGTAAAGATAAAACACTATTCCGTTAAACTTTTCTAACAAAATTCACTTTTATTACACTTTTATCGACTATTCAAATATTTCACTTCTTAAGTACCAGAACAATATTACTTAAACAATTCTTCAACGATTCAAGCCAATCACTTAATCTACTCTATTACTTTTCACGTATTTATCTTCACAAACTATTACTATCTCGAACTTTAACCAATCACTGTTATAAATCAACTGTCTCGCCCTCTTCTAAAAGCTGTCATTTTATACCCGCTCCGCCATCTGACGAGAACTTTCTAGCTAATTCTAAGTGGTTCTAGAATAAGGTTCAGTGGTGACAGATTCCAGTCTCCAATTGGAAGTGACACTTGAGTGAAACTTGTTTTGTGACTATAAGGCCTGGTTTCACCAAACTGTGACTAAGGGCTTGTTTCACCATTTAGGTTACACGATACCTTCCACGCCACAATACTTTCGAGCTCTTGTACATCACCTATTTGATAGCCAAAATTTTTGTAACTTTTTTGCTATAGGTACCCTATTCACACCGAGCCGAAAAACACTCAAAAAAGTAGTCGAAAACGTAAGTTTTCCGATTCACATTTCAATTTCAATCATTGGGTTGTTGAAACAAACAAATATTTTGTAATATTCAGAAAATTAACTCACAACAAGATCATTTTCCACGCTTAATTGATGGGCATATTATTTTCGAATGTTCTGAATTAATTTTATTTGTAAATTAATGCGACCGAAATCTATAACCAAAATAATTTACACATAAGTTTCACGACTAATTTCTCATAGCTAATTGAAACGTCAAACGAAAACTACGAGAAGTTGGTGTGATTAGATCGACGAGTTTTCGATGCAAACATAGTTTTCGGTGCGGTGTAAAAAGGGTACTGGGAAACAGTTTTAAAAAAATTTAATTTCCATGTCAGAACAGGCTAATGTTTGACGTAGGTTTCCGCAGTTTCTAAAGAGCCAGTTGATTGACGGAAGAACTAAGTTACTGGCACTAACCATAAGAAACTGAAGTTCTAATGATGTTAGTGGATTCTCTTCGATTTTTCCTAGTGGTGGATATTGATGAAGGGGGGAACGAGAACTGCAGTTCCGATATATTCGCGATTTGAAAAAAAGCACAGTTGTTGTTCTTAGCATATGTATGTTCTTGGAAGTTATTTCACAAGTTACAGGTACTTCAAAATCAGCGTGATATTGCGCAATGGGTTTCGACACTGTCGCTTAAAGCAGCTTATCTGGGACACTAACGTGTCTTCTTCAACACACACCTTTAGATTTTAGATTAGTAGGGAAATACAATCAACACACATCCACATCAACGTTCTTCAAAAATGTGTTAAAGCACCTTTAATCCTTTTCAGCATTTTTTGTTCCCCCTATCGCATTCATTATTTAAGATGTAAGCGTTTTCACAATATCTACCTCGACAAGCTATTAAAGTATGAGCATACGAGCTACAGATCCACCACAAAGTGAATAATTTGAGGGAAAGCCATCTGTTGGAATTCGTACACTCAACGGCTGTGTGTAGGTAACTGCTGTGCCTCGTTAAAAATACCACTCATTGAACAATAAAATCGATATCACTATGCAGAGCTGGAACATCGCTTATACAGTCTGTACAACTTAATTCGAAGTTAGCGTATCAATTATTCAAAAGCAATTGTAAAACCTGTGGCCTGCACTCTACTTTCCTTTCTTTGAGCTCGATGCCGTTTTTAAATCGTTGGTCGTTCAACCTAGTTTTTTGTTGAGTCGTTGAAAGCCAGACCCTGCACCGACATTAGCTGCTGATGGCTAGAGCTCGTTGCTCATCAATTGTTAAACTAAATGATAGACAACATGAATCAATAATTGAAACCACAAACACGTTTTTCCACTTATGACACTAGGATCACTCACTCGGTGTGTGCCACTGCCAATGAGTATGTGGCCTAATGGCGGAGGCTTGTGCTGCTCATTAGGCAACCACAAAATGCGGTCTCACTCTTTAGTTAATGTGTATAGTAGGTATATACGTTGAAGAGTCCTTGTTACATTCGAGATTGCACGTTTGGATCTAATTGTGATTTGCGAAACAATGTGCTATTAATGGGAATTCGATTATTGTCCTTGAATTAAGTGTTTTGCTGCGCTGATAAATCGATACTCATTAGTCATTATCGATGGCATCTGGCATAAGTGTGCTACTGCTGCTGCCCTTAACCGATTTCCGAATACGAATACGAACCAACGCCCATGCACTAAACCGTTTCAAGTTTATTGTCGAAACGAAATTATATTACACCCTGCGATGTGATTTAATCACGGAAGTATTAAAAACAAACCGAGCAGAAATTAATTATTTTTTTTTAATTAATCATATAAAAGGGAGCAACCGAAACGGATAATACGAAAGATTCCATGCACAGCAATAAAGCTTTGCACACGAAAGCGAGAATAAAACGCGATGCGTTGGAATATCCTTGTGGTGCTGTGGCGGTTGGACACCTTCCTTCGTGGGGCCACTCCCAAAGAGTGTTAAAATCTTAATCGAAGGATATTCAACATCACCGGAATAATAATTACATTGCAATAAGGGGGAATGAGAGGATATGTGATATCCTTAACTTATTTTCCTTTGTTTTATTATTATTGGCATATGAGGAGAGGTTTTTTTTATTTTTTAGTGAAAAGGTGTATAATATGGTGAGTTGGCACGAGATCGTTAATAATGCGGTAAGAGATTATAATTTTAATGGCAGTGATTTTTTTTTAAAGCTGTGACGGCTTTCGTGCTTAAGGATCTGGAAAGTTTGTTTTATTAGGTGGAGGTAAAGACTCTTTACTAAAGAGCATGCATCGGGCTGAGCAAAATGAAGGAGTGCAGAACGTAATAGGCAGATATGAGTTCAAGTGGCTCGAATTATTTCAGAGAATTTTTATGACTGGTAAGGAGATGGAAATCAGACAGTTGGTTTACCTTTTACGTACCTATAGCTAGTTTGAGTGTTTTTAAAATGAATTGATATTCGAATATGCTGAGTAAAACATGAATTGAATATTATGTTTAACTAATTTAATTTGGCGCCTCCGTCACTAATTGGAATTCATAACACTTTCGTATAATCGCTGAGACTATAAATAATCGTCATTATATAAATACCTGAACATTCAAACTTTCCGTACAATTTTTAAGTATTTATTATGAAATGAGTACTCTGAAACTTATATCCTTCGACAGGTAATGTGCCATAGATGTGCACAAACAAATCGTGGGTATATGTTGAAATTAAGTTAAGAATTCCCCATACGTGCCATAGATGTGCACAAACAAATCGTGGGTATATGTTGAAATTAAGTTAAGAATTCCCCATACAAAATGCTTATCAGTTAATTGAACCCAATTTGGTGACAATCAATAAGTCGCCGCCATATTGCCAAATTAACAGAAATTCAAATAATCATCTTAGATTAACACTTATTTTTGAAGGAATGTAATTTACCTACCCCTAAAAATTTGTAACTAATTTTAATTCGGCGGCGTATTATAACAATATCAATTATTTTACTATGAAAAATAACATTTTTCGACAAAAAATTTCTTGCTCTAAATTTACATGCCTAGTGGGCGTTTTATATTTACAAAAAGTTATTGTTTGTGCTCATAATGCTCGAGGCTCGCTCATCTCTGAACTAAAAAAGAATAACGCCTTGTGACGTATTATAATAATTGATCATGTTCAAGAGTAGGACTATTTTGAAACGGTTTTTTTTTATATCTAGATTTTGCTTTAAAAAAAAAAACCGTTATTATGGAAATTTGTGGCATTTCTAGTGGACTAAAGACAGCAAAAAGTTTATATGTATCCAATCTGTAATTGGAAAGAAAGTATTTATTTATCGTTAAGATTAAAATTTTGTCAGAAATTATTTCATGATTTAACTTAATTTTTGTTTTTCGTTTTTAGACAGCGATATTTGTTTCTCACGACAAGGTCCAAATTTAACCGTCAACGTAGATACTTAGGTAAAAAAAATATTTTTGAGATTTAGATTTTTTTACGCGTTAAATGATTAATCACTATCAGTTTTAATAACACTCAAATTTAGCCTCTAAGAAATAATACCTTAGTTGGGATTCTTGACATATTTCGTTTCCGATGTGGTTTTTACTTTTTATTATTCATATTGTGGGCTGCAATTTTACAAAAACACGCACTAAAAACATTATTCTTAGGTATATCTGTTTAAAAAAATAAACCTTATAATCTAATTTTTAATCCATATTTAGTCACATTTCTTGACACAAATTCTTACTTGATTTGGCATTTCAGATTTGAGATTTCTGCTGACAAATCGAACATTTTATATTTATATACGAATTTTATTTGTTGTTTTTTTAACGTGCACTTTGAAGTCCATTTCAATAGATTTTCACATTTTTTTTTTTAAATGCATTTCGAAATAATATAAAATAATTCGGTTAAAAAAGTAGATAATCCTTCCAACGATAAGCAATTCGTAACCGCCAGCTGATTAGTGAAAAATTAGAAAAATATTTTTTTGCAAATCGAGCATGAAAAGCTATCTCGATGAAAAAAAAAAATCTCTGTTTGCCAAGTCGAAAACGACACAAAACACGTCCACTAAAGAGTCCTTCAATTTTTTTTTAGTTTACTGAACATCTAGGCTAATCGGTATATTATTTACTCTTTGTGATAGGTATAACGTGACTCCAGGATAAAAATACGTATCCCCATTCTTTTAACAAGTTTGAGATGTTTATAAAGCGTAAAAAGTTCGAACGTCTGCATATTATAAATCATCACTTTCGTTACTAATAGTAGATAGCTCCCAGATCTCTTTTTTTTTTTTTGTATCAGTGCCCTGTATGCACAAAGGAAGTGGACAAAGCCAGCAGTTGTAGGTATCTAATTCGAAATTTTGTAAAGCTGATATCGACCTAGGCATAATTGAAGCGCATACAATTGAATAGGAAATCGCTATACAAATTGCTTTACTTTTAACTTTATTTTAATAAATTTATTGACAAAATTTTTCGCGTTAGTTGAAACGTTTACGAAACAATATATTCGCGGAACCCAGCGTCAAATTATTAGCACATTCTTTGACGCATTTCTGTTGCCGAAAACTTTGACGATTTAAGAAGTTGAATGCCACCCAAGGCACACATGTCTGTCATTGTTTATCATACATTTTTCGGGGTAATTTGGGTCGTTTTTTAAACTGAGTTTTGTCTCTCATTAGTAAGCATTTTAAAAGGATTTGATACACTTTACGTAGGGCTAATGAGAGTTCCAAAGTACAGCATTATTGTAACATTTATTAAAGGCGCATTTATCAAACAGGATTATAAAGAGTCGCTTTTGTAACGACTAAAACTAAAATTTAAATACATGCACAGAAAAGGAAACGCTCACCTCACAAGGCATAGGTAATTCTGGGCACGAATTCTTCAACTCGTTGGTTTGTAGTAGAGATGTAACGGATAGTGATTTTGCAAAATACCGGATACCGGATAAATATATATATATACTGTCGATAGCAGAATACATTCATAGCGATGCATTGAACTTTTTTTAAAAAAAGTTCGGACTGACCGGAATATCGACCCTTACATGGGGTCAGTTAATCATCAACAGTTCCCAATTTTAGCAAAATTTGTTAAGGTCTATCTTTCATCACCAAGTAGCAGCGTATAAGGCGAGAGACTGTTTTCTAAAGCTGGCGCTGGTTTAGTATATCAAAATAAACGCAACCGTCTTTTACCGGTTAGTGCAGAAAAAATAAATAATTTGTAGTACAAATTTCGTTTGCACATTTTGAAAGGAATCTATGTAGAACTTTGTAATAACAAAAGTAGCCCAAAAATATTTTTTTTTTCTCTTGCGTATGTCAAGTTTTGGTGGTGCTTTTAAGTTTAAACTCAAAATTGTACTGACTTAACAAGTATATCCAATGTATGCCGCAATGTAGCTATTTGTCGACGTGTTTTGTAATTTAATTTTTTACCTCGGTTTTCGACGAGTTTTTTTAAGTATTCTTAGCGCCTCCTTAGATCAACAGTAAAAACAGAGCAAGAATAATATTTTTATCTAGTTATGTGGTCATTAATTGGCGAATTCAAACTAGAGCCTCACAAATAATATTTTCTAACCTTCACACTACCTAAATATTTTCTGGGACACAATATGCACAATTTTGTATGAAATATTTCGACATAGGGAGTTAAAAAAATTTAACCCGAGCACTTAAAAATTTTTTTTTTCCTATAGACACATGACCAAACGCCTTGGCAGAGTTCACAAGAAATAAGACAATTCCGTAAAGAACGCTCCGTCTCATGTTCACATTAAATTCTTTTGACCGTCCTTTGGAAATATTTTCATAAGATAAATGAAAGACAAACTTCCATTCAAATTCAGTTTACCAAAGGAAACTTTTTTGTTTTCAAATCAACTTCATAAGCTCTTGGTAACCCCCAGTGTACGTACATGCCCATGTAACAAGCTAAATGGAGTCTCCTCAGGTTCTCATCTCATATATGATCCCAATCCCAAGCCCCTGCTTAAGTATTTTACTAAATTGACGGCAATTTGGTTGGGTACTCCCAAGACGATGAAGTATTTTCACAAACTACCCCACACTGTACAACCAAATCGGGTTGATTATGAAGAAATGTCGTCTTGAAGACATTGCCCTCGCATCGTCAACTTCGTCAGCAACCCCTTAAGTGTGCAATAAAAAAAAACATGATGATGTACCTACACAAGATGAGGGTAAAATTGAAGGGTAAATTTCAAAATTAGGTGGTATACATATGCTGTGCTTTGACGCTTCTGCTGACTTGATATGAGTATAGGGTGAATGCCTTTGTATGGTGAAAAAAAGTAAACCACCGCGCACCGACAAAAGGCAAGTAGGACGTCCTTGCAGTAATACGATATAGCAATTATGCTCTTTAATATTGCGCATAATCGCGCCCCGTGTGGCTATCAAGTAATTATAAATGTGATTAGCCCAATGTGCGTATACTGACACATTGTATGTTATTAGCGACTGTGGGATTTAGCTCACTGACTCGTCTTCCAAATGGAAAACACTGCCAGCCGTCCAGTTAATAAATCGATTCCTAATTAACTTCTACCACATTGTTTCGATCACTGCCCTTCCTTGTTGGCGGTGGGCAATTCACAGTTGGAATAACTGTGCGCCTAGTCACTTCCTGAATGATTTGTCGCTGTAAATTTCCCAATGAAAAATGTAGTCATTTCCGTCCCGACATGCAGACACTACGACGGCGGCAGAGTTCGCTCACAAATGGATGAGAATGTCATCCTCGGTTGTGGAGTGGATTGAATGAATAACCACTACTGGCAACCGCCAAACTGATGGTTGTAAGCTGCACATTCAGTTCACCACCAATTTATACAGTTTCCTGTTTCTAATTTGCCGTGGATGCCTGTTTCACACAAATATTGGTTTCAAATTAATTTGCGAAACCTGATTTAGATTCGCAATTAAATGCGAACAGTTTTGTTTCTGCTTTTGGTTGGGGGTTGTTTTTCTTTTGTTTTCTAATTATATGGAAGTAGGCTAATTAGCGGGATATTTATTTTTTGATAGCTGTGTTCGATGTTATACTTCCATACACAAGTCCAAGCTGTCGAAAATCTACTTTTACAGCGCAGCTGATGTATGGTTTAATATTTTTCAAATGGAGGATTGATTTCAAAGCTACAAATGAGCTACCTACTAAGTGAAAGAGAATTTCCAGGATCACATAATAGCACTTAGTCATATAGGTACATTATCAATATAGCAATGGTAAAATAGCACTTCTTTCTTTTCGTTGGGGTTGCTCAAAGAGTTGACGGGCGAATTGGCACCCTCGCACACTTCACCTAACACCATTTTGAGGGCCGCAGAGAAGGGAACAGACTGAGTACTGATAGGCTAACCAGTAGTAGTATCTAACAGTTGCAGTTAAAGGAGATACGGGTGTTGATTAGTACGTAGGCTCACTCCTGTCATCGATTATTCGGGCTGGCGAGTCGTGCAAGGTAGTAACACGGGCTACTCCGTTTTTGGAAGATTACCACATCCATTGCCGCACCCAAAAAAAAAAGAAGAACACAATGAGCGACATGAACTCGTGCTCCACCCTTTAGAATTATGGCGCAGTATTAGAAACTCTTGGGAAATCTGCCTTTTCGTGTGAATTTCGATGTTTAGAAACCTACTCATGGGAAAAAGGGCATAAACACAATTTCAACCTAAGATCTTGTTTCTACTTCCTTCATCAGTGTTCACAAAACAAGCCGATCTAAATTGCTTCTTATGTAATCAAGTTACCTACTCCCCAAAAAATATATGTACGAGTAATGCCACATTTTTGTTTTCTCCACAAACGTATTTCGATTTTCTCCTTCTTACTTCAACCGGTATTTCCATTGGTTTTGTATTCAACTACAATTATTTATTGTTCATAAAAATATTCGACCTTACCAATAATCAGCTTTACGCAAAGACTCCACTCTTTCCAAAATCCCTTTACCAATAATTGTTTACATATGTAGTTGCCAGAATATCGCTAACTGTAGTGTCAAACCCTGTTGTTAAGGCTGAGAGTTTATAAAAAAAGTATAAATTAAGTGAGTTCCTTTTAGCACTTGTATCGGAACTCAATCGAATTTTTGAAAATGCAGAAATAGCTATCTACCAGAAAGCTTTCTGAAATCGATTTTATTCCCATTGCATAAGAAAGGTGACTATAATGATCCGAGAAACTATAGAGGTATATCGTTTTTAAATACTTCAACCAAGCTTTTTGGAGCAGTGCTTTTAATAGACTTATTCAATGGGTCAATGAGAAGAGAATCATCATGAATTTCAAGCGGGCTTCAGACAAAACTACTCGACGTCTCTAGACGATCGACCAAATATTTATGCTTACAAACATTGACGAAATATGAAAAACTACAAAAAGCTTGACGCGTTTTTTTGTAGATCTCCGAGCAGCGTTTGACTCTGTTCCTCCAGAGGCACTTTTCTATAAGCTCTATAGATGTGGAATTTCTAGAAAAGTAGTAAACGTTTTGCGAGCAATGTACACCAATAACATAGCTTTCATTTGTGATGGAAACTACTTGTTCGAAGGTTTTGAGACTGTAATGTGTGTGAAGCAAGGTTGTATATTAAGTTAATTAATTAATTAATATTATACATAAATGACATAACACACAATGTTGCAGACGATATTGTCTTTCTTGCAGAATCTGTCGATGGCATCCAGCTTATGATAAACAGGCTTGATAATTACTGAAGAACTTGGAACCTATCTGTAAATTTAGCAAAATCGAAGATGATGATATTTAGAAATGGTGGTGGGAGGTACTGTCGAAGTGAGAAGTGGTCCTTTTAAGGTGAGAGTATAGAAATTGCACGAGTATATAAGTATCTTGGAGTTCTGATCACCCCTAACAGCATGACCAAACACCTTCAAAACGAATTGTCTGAAGCTACGGGCAATCTGTTCAGTTTGGGAAAAATGCGTAAAAAATAAATACGTAAGTCATATTGCAAAGGTAAAGCTATTTCGATCAACGGCATCCTACATTATTTTATATGGGACCCAAGTATGGGGATACTGTGCTTTCGTGACTGTTAAGAAGTTCCTGCGCTACTTAAGCGAATATTTAGATTGCCTAGTACATCTCTACATTTAGAAACGGGAACACCCCCTATGTTCCTGAGCACATTAAAAATGCATTTTAACTACATTGTAAGAGTGAAAGAGCTGGACGAGGAAAGGCTACCAAAAAAATACTTGCGCACATCATATAGGAACAAAAGGAAATCTAGTGCAAGAATATAAGCATCTTGCGTCGGAATGTGGGGTAGTCCTAAACATTATACTAGATTTATGCAGTCTGATTCTCTGAGAAGGCAGTTTGATATCCTATTAAAAAAAAACTGGCAATATTACATACCAAAAACATGTTAATGGAGCCCAATCTTCACAATATAGGTTGAACTTATTTTTTAAACTGCTTCACGACAGATAAAATAAGTACTTTTCTCAAAATGAGAGGAGAGTTGGTCCAATTGAATTACATACCTCATCGACTAGATCTACCAATTTTTTGAAATATCTGCAATGTAAAAGTAAGGGAGGATGTACTACACTCTCTAGCGATGCGTCCAATTTTGGGAATTCCGGAAACAATTTTTCGGGTCCTATGTTCTGGATGAGGAAGTTCCAATCGGAATGTTGTTATAGTAATCGAAAAAATATACTTTCCTTTAAAATCAAATTAAAGTTCAAGTTTATTTTGGTAATTTTGATAAAATTAAATTGTTAAACTTAGTATTATGTGTTTGACTTTAGACTTTACTTTTCAAGTTCTTTCCGGTTATCGCACAATATTTAGTGAAAAAAAAAATGCGTTAGACAGCAAAAAATATTTATTTTTTCTTCTCGGCTAAACTTCTGTCATCTACATTTATTTAAAAAAAAGAAGAAGGAAGCGATAGGGTCTTAAAACGCACATAACATCCTACGTGAGATGTTAATTTATTCTGAAATAAATTAACGGACTATTATTTGAATTTGTTTTTAAATATTTAATTGGGATATTTAGTCTTCCTATAAGTTTTGATTTGCATCATCAGCTTACGAATAAATCGAATAAATCCTAATAAATTGTGTTCCGTTTACTGAATAATTTAAAAGGGATTTAATTACGACACAAATGCAGTCAAAAATTAATCGTGAAGTATGTAGTATTACCAAATAATGGAAAGCGTGTTCTATCGAGTGATAGGGCATTACTGATATATGCATATGACTTTTGACAGATGAGCGGATATTTTGTGCATTTCCTATTTTGTGTTTATTTTTTGCTTGTAACCTCAAGAAGCTGTTAAAAGATATCTTTTGGGCAAATTTAGTCGTAATTTATGTAATCCTTTTTTAGAATAAAAAAAATCATTGTGAAAGAAACCATTTATGAAATTTGAATTCTGCGATGACAACAAATGTAATAGCTAAGAAAGTTGTTGGACTAGGAAATACGGAGGCCTTATTGTTTATTGGTTCACAAATGCTGTACATTTTTATTAAAGCTGGCAGCCAAATAGTTGTCGACATTGGTGCTTGATTATTACTATTATGTATTAGTAAGGCCGATTGGAAATAAGGTGAGATTTTTTTTCTTCGGAAAGGAAAAATGAGGAAAAAATGTTTTGTCAGAGAGAAAAACCGTCCCAATGACATACCAACATTTTACTATCACGACGAAGGGGACACGACCATTGCAACGCAACGGAGAGATGAGTTTCTGTTTACAATGACCGTCTACACTTATTATTGAGCAACGTGTTGAGGAACCAAGCAGATCAAACGCTTTGGTTGAATTGAATTGCTAGCATATTTGTTAAATCCGAAATCGATGCGTTGAGAACGTATTGAGCGACGGGTAGAACTGTCATCAATAAAAAATAAAAGATCCCAAACAAATGCACTTTGAAGTTGTGCCTGACTCTCAATAAAATAACTTAACTCGAGGCCAAGCCTTTGCGCGAACTCTGCGTACTTGCAAACACGTATCTTTCCCATGACTCTATTTTGTATCAAATATCCTTAACTCGATAAAAAAAAAAACTCTTCAAATTTAAGTGGCTTTTATTGAGTCGACGTTTTCATCACTCAACTGGAAAAACACAACTCCGACCATACCTGCCAGAAGTCCGGTTGTTTAAAATAGTTTCAGGTGTAACTTTGCGACTGTATCGGAAACGCAATAAATCGTTGCCAGGGCAATATTTTATGTTCGAATTATACCGTTGAAGCTAATAAATCTTGTAATCTTCGGTTTGGGAATTTCTCGGTGCAAAGGATACTAACAGGAAAAAAAAACAACAACTCCTACTATTGAACTTCTTCCACTGCAGAGGTTAGATGCGAGTGTATTTTATCAATGTTAATGTCGGAACAACGTTTTGTTCCCCTGAAGGACGAACAATTTGTTCCACACTCTCCGATTGAGTGTTAAATATTGTTAAGGGGTCGCTTTACCAGACTTTTTTATGCACCAGCACCACAATCTTAGTTACAGTTCAGGAGGTTCGACTAGTATCCTCAATTGGAAAATCATGCTGGCAAAACACAAAATCGTGGAATCCAGTTCATTCTAACACCACCTCCGGATCATTAACATCGTTGCAAAGTGCCCTAAGTACTACCGGACCGGACAAGTAAACACAAAACAGCTTGCATGTGGTTGGCGTGGTTGGATGTGTTTACACCGATTCACCTTTCAATCGGACCATCCTTTTAAAGGTTCCATTATCGAAAACTGCAGCCAAACACACTGGCCCTTTGGGTTAATTCGAAACGTTCTAGTGCGCACATCGAACCCCATGACCTGGAATCACTTTCGAGCGCGCCCACCGGAGGTTAACTGCAGAGCAACATGCATTACGGAATCAATATTGGGTAGCAACTAATCAACTCCACATATTGTTGCATAATTGATCATAAAAAAACACATTTGACTGGGGGATGGAAATAGTAGCCTTACCACAATGGTGGTCATTCATCGGCTCAAATTATCCCGCAGCGGGCGTTGTAAATTGATTTTAATTGAAGTGACATTGCTTCGAAGGTGTTTGAGATTGTTTTTCGAACCCATGTACCCTCTGATTATGTTTACCCATGACGGCGATGGAAAATCGTTTACCTTTTGTATGGTTGGCTGCACGAAAAAATTAGAAAATCAATTTGAAAACTTTTTTAATTGAAATCTAATATAAGCCAAGCGTCCGAACAAGATGTCAAAAGACAATGCATCACTTTCACAGTTGAGTATCGGCGGCAGAGGTTAATTTAAATGGCAAGAACAAGAAGCGTTACGTTATCCCTGGAAAACAACGTAAAGTTGCAAGGACATTTGCATATAAATTGGTTTACTCCTATTAGAAGCAGATGCGGTTTCCATGAGAATACCTATGGCCAGCTATCCACCCCAACACGATGTGCATGCTTTTGTTATTTGAATATTTTCGTGGGTGGATGGTATAGAAAAATTTGCTCTATAAGTTTGTAAATTATAGTCTGCATAAAGGTCTTGCAGACGCTGCTGGTGGCATTGTCCAAGTTCTCGATTAAGTCGGAGAATGCGGTATATGGCTGACAGAGCATATGCATATGTTTAGAAAGAGGAGACCGTTTGGTATTAGGGACTGTTTAAAGCTTGAAAGGATGGATGACATTGTACTTTTTTTTATGTATACCTTGCTTCCAATGAAGGAAAGGCATAAGAACAAGAAGCGTGATGAACATAATTTAAAGTTTTGGAAATATGTTAATGGACATATGTATGTAGCAAGCCGTTAAAGGTTTAGAAGCGGAAGTATAGTGGTTTGGGTATAAGATTTGACCAGGCGACAAAAAACAAACCGATTTATTTAAAGCGACCAAACAATAGTTAGTAGCGTCGGTCGCACAAAGTTGTTCCGTGATTAGGACACTCCACTTGCACCATAATGTTTGATTACGAAAAGCTTTTGTGATTTAGATTGAGCGATCACGGAACAAACCGTGTGCTTTAATAAGGACATGCAATAGCATTATTGCAGTTTTATATTTTGATGGTAGGGAAACAATCTAGATTATCTGTTAAATTTGTACTGCTTAAAACTAGAACTAAAACGCATTTTTTGATTACAATCAAATGTCAAAGCTTACTCAAAATGAAATGATCACACTAATTATGAAAAAAAAATAGCCCATCGAACGTCTGCGTATCTCAATGTACCTAGGTATTCATTAGTTTTGATATTCGGCCCTATAGCGAGGTATCCGTCGGAACGGAAAATTATCCGCAGCCCATACTCTGTCGGAACAGCAAAACGCATTCGAGGTATCCGTTCTCGGAAAAAATAATTCAAATGCGATGACGCATTGATTTCACATCCTCGTATTGTTTGGTGCTTGGCTTTTCGCTAGATCTTGCACTGGAAACGCAAATTTAGGCAATAAATACAAACAAATGCGTTGCTATAGGTATTCTTTATTATTAATTTATTTAACACTTACTGCAAATCGTGAATAAATTCCGCGACTCATTGTACTCGGAGGATATCGTAAACAAATTCCGCAACCAATTTCTCTCGGAGGATATTGGAGCCTAGCTGTCAAAAATTTAACAAGAAAATGTACTTCATCAAACGTCGGAACAATTCTCCGAACAGTTGTTCCGAAGAATACCTCGCAGCAAAAATCCTCCGAATCGGAGAATTTTCCGTTCCGACGGATACCTCGCTAGGGCCGATTATGTCCAACAGAAAATGAAATCATTGCATTACATAGAATTTATTTAATTAATTAAAATAAATAATAAAATACACGAAAAGCGAACTTAGCTCAATACGTCTGAACTCTGAATCACTAAATTATTATATCTTTGAGCAAGATTGGTTTTCCACGACAACGACTTCCAATCATTGGGTTGTTGCAACAAACACACATTTTGCAATATTCAGCAAAATGGTTGACCGAACAAATGTCACAACTCACAACTTAAAATCATTTTCCACAATTAATGGATGGGCTAATATTATTTTGAAATGCACAAAATTAATTTTATTTGTTAAATAATGCGATCGAAATTTGTAACGAAAAGAGTTTGCACCGAAGTTTTACGACTATAGTGTCGTTTGGTTATTGAAACGTCAAACGAAAACTAGTTGGTGGTCGGTGTGATTGCATCGACGAAAACACGGTTTAAGGCTCAGTGTGAAAAGCCTATAATTAGAAACGATTAAACGTTTTCGTGAATGATTTGCCCTATGTTACACAAGCAAATTCTTCGTGCACACGAAAACGATTGAACTTTTCGCCTTACAGAATCTGACCCCTGGTTTCGAGTTAACGCTTCCACGCGTGAGCAGTACGCGATGCCTTTATCACGCTAATTCTGAGATTCGATCGAATGAGCTCCTCAGTCCTCACATTCCAAGTTTTGAGGGAAAGGAATTCATTATCGAATGATTACACTGGATGAATTTGATTTTCGAAATCAGCTGTTTAACGTTTTAGCTGTCGGATTGCGAATTTTTGATTTGCTTTTTTTAAATGTATATATGGCTTTATATGTATTTTTGGAGGACTTGAATCGAAGAATATTGCTATCTGCCGAGACAAATCGAATCCATTTAATCGTCCATTTGGATTGCGACCTGCGAACTGCGATTAATACCTAGCTACAAATAAATTATTTTTCTTCATAAGACAAACAAATAATGTTGCTTCCTAGTTCATAATTTATGCGTTTTATATGCATTTTGTGATAAAAGTAAGCAACATTTCCTTCAATTCCGCTTACATTTTTGTACAGCTCTCGGTCAGAAATTTCCGCTCGAATAAAATTTGTCATTTAACTCGATGTAATCGAAACTGAGAATGTGGGGAGAAATGAACAAAAAATGAATCTCTGCTCTGTCTCTATCAAAAGTAGGAATGCCAGTTTGAGGAAACGGAATAGCGTTCTATTCGATTCGGATCTCAGAATAGAGGTGATTATTATGTTTAGTACTCTGTTAGCAATCTGGGAACGTCGATAGAACATTTGTTTCTGTGCCGAGTCGGATGATATTCATGTCGGGTCCTCGAATAAAGTTCCTTGAACCTGCACCAGCAAAATTAGCCCACCGTAACGAAACGATTTGGCATAATTTTTTAAACATATTTTTAAAATTCTTCCTGTTTTGTAAATTGACGATTTTTAAACTGTATAAATTCAATTGGTTCAGTTGTATTAATTTGTAATAAATTCTGGTTTAAGATTGAACCAAATATCTCAACTGCATCGATAGTTATAGAGTGGTACACGATATCTCGAGATCGGGAAGTGTAATAAAATTAGGACTAACTGTAATAAATGAGTAAAAAATTATGTAAAATTTTTCGTTACGGTGGGCTGATTTGGCTGGTGCAGCTTCTTGCTACACTTACAGCACCGGAGTGGGTTTGTATAGCTCTTTCTATTTTGTGTTAATTTTGAGAACTGGAACTCTGGCGAAGCAAGGCGAGCACGGGTCAGCTAATTCTTAATAAATTCATTCGTGTAATTAAAAAATATGTTCGACTATTATTTCTATTTGTTGTTCGCATCGAAACATATTCTACTCCCAGTTCCACTAACTTCCTGGCCCTCATTTCGCCCAATCTCGTCTTCTACTTTTGTTTCCTGATCGAAAGTCTCGCTTTTTAACTTTGAAACTTTTTTATAACCTCTCCAGCATACGAAGTCTATACATAGCGTTCACAACTGCAAGCACATTGACAAAATATCCAGATGCAAGAGGATCTCATCTCCAACACCCAGAGCACCCACATCCTCATCCACACTCTGCGGCATATAAAGTTTTCGAAATCTTTTTCGTTTCATTCTCATATAAGTGCATCAGGTTGAGGGCAGACCGAGACTCTGCTGTCGTAAATCACTGCAATTAAGTTTTGAAAATGAAGCAATTGTCTTCTTGGTTAGAACTTAGTGAGAAAACTTATCTGCAAAGTCAAAAAGAGAGATGAAAATAAATGTTTGAAATGAGTCAAGTCGCAAGTAGTATTGTTTTCGGTTGTGAGAAAACTTTTAATTATATATTTATGACATTTGACTTTGCCTCTGGGAGGGGGGAGAAAGTTTTGAAAAGAATGACTCAAAGTCAAATGTATCCGCAACCGCATTAATATCAATTAGTTATTTTTATAATAGCTTATAGTTGGACAGTGAAATTCAAAATTCGCAAATGGGGTGCGTAAATATAGGGTATTTCTGATCAGAAAATATGCTCAGTCAAAGACTGAAGTCTCATTTAATTCGCATTAGAAAGTATAGAGGCAAAGGGATACCTTTCTTACACTTGGGCTCTAATCGCGTAAGCACAAAACGATCGAACTATATATCGTCTCGGCGATACTTATCTACTTCGTGTAACTCGAAACGATTGGACGATCATCGTTTTTTGTTGACTAAAGCTTACTAATTCAAACGTCAAATACCCTCGTCGAAACGATGCGATTGAACGATGGCTATTTTGCAATCGTTTCATCATTTTTGGTACATTTGTTCAGTTTAAATTAGGTCTGAGGGAAGTATAAAAACATATTTAAAGGAAGACACATACTCATGTTCTCTTTGGAGGCGACTCGCTCTAATCCGAGTTGTAAAAGAATGCATTCCTTGCAAAAAGGAAATGGCTGAGTTTCATTTATTTGTTTTACATTTTTTTTCTTGCAATACAAATTCTCATCGGTTCTAAGAAATTCAAGAAATTTATTGGCGTTTTAATTGTTTTAAGAAATATATTTATCTATGTTTCGAAAAACACCAAATTTGTTTGCTCTACCACACCTGCGCGCATATTCCCAGTTCCCACCCGTTCGTTGACACTTCGTCATCCAATATTATTATGGTTTGGAATTTCAGTCCAAAGTTTGGGTTATGGTTGATTACACATCTGCGTAGGTATATGCGTACATTTTCACTTAACAAGGAGGCCTTATTCCTTACTACTTATCCATTTCTGCATTTAATGCCCAAATCCATGTCAATTAATAAACAACCGGCCAAGTGCGAGTGTCACTCGCGCACCGAAGGTTCCGTATTTGGCTAAAGTCCAACACATCAGATATTATTTGAAATCTATATCATTCAATCTTTCCCCTCTTCATGAATTCATCACAATTTAGTTTAATTTAATTACTTAATATTTTTACTCTCAAAAATTACCTATTTTGAAAAGATCTTGTAAACTATTAACTTTTCGGCAAAACAGTATTCAGCACATATATAGATAAGAACATGATCTACAAAAAAGGAATTTATGTATTTTTTGTGAATCAAGAAATAAACCGTTTTTTGGACGAATGAAAATATTTTTTTCACCAGATTACTAATTAATCCAAAACCAATTGATGTATTCCTTCCATTGGTATTTGTCGTTTAACTAGAGGTTATACCGGATGTTGTGTGTAAATTTTAGCCTCCTATGTCAATCGGTTCTTGAGATAGACCTGGTAACAAAATTGGCTTAGTGGGTTCGGACAGACAGACGGAGAGACATCCGAGCGAAACTAATAAGGTTACGTTTTTAAGGCTCCGTACCCAAAGGGAAAAATCGTAACCTTATTAGTTTCGCTCGGATGTCTCTCCGTCTGTCTGTATGTCTGTCTGTCTGTCTGTCTGTCTGTCTGTCTGTCCGAACCCACTATGCCAATTTTGTTACCAGGTCTATCTCAAGAACCGATTGACATAGGAGGCTAAAATTTACACACAACATCCGGTATAACCTCTAGTTAAACGACAAATACCAATGGAAGCAATACATCGATTGGTTTTCGAGTAATTAGTAATCTGGTGAAAAAAATATTTTCATTCGCCCAAAAAACGGTTTATTTCTTGATTCACAAAAAAATACATAAATTCCTTTTTTGTGGATCATGTTCTTATCTATATATGTGCTGAATACTGTTTTGCCGAAAAGTTAATAGTTTACAAGATATTTTCAAAAAAGATAATTTTACCATGTAAAATACGTTGCTATCATAAGTTTTAATCTCTACTACGCAGTTGTGCACAATTGACCTCATCAAAGACAGAAGAGAGTCACTGGTGGCATACCACCAGGGTTCCCGCTTGCTAATTTCGTTGGGGAGTATAATACATTTTTTTGGGGAGTACAGAACAAAATAAAAGTAATATATTTTTAGTCAATAGTTTTTAATTGGGACAGAATGGAAAATTGGCGTGGGTTGGGTACTAGGTAATAATTAGAAAATGAGATTCATGTGCGAGTAATTTTTGATAGTAAAAATATTAAGTAATTAAATTAAACTAAATTGTGATGAATTCATGAAGAGGGGAAAGATTGAATGATATAGATTTCAAATAATATCTGATGTGTTGGACTTTAGCCAAATACGGAACCTTCGGTGCGCGAGTGACACTCGCACTTGGCCGGTTTTTTCCCTTTGGGTACGGAACCTTAAAAACAAACAAAGAAAAATAGACAAATTGAAAAAAAAAAAAAAAAAAAAAAAAAATCCATACATTTTTTGATTTTTTAGGTCAGAGTTTGTTTACAGTTATGTTCAAACTGTTCAAAATGAAAACGATGATGTTATATGAAGCAAACTAAAAACGATATCGCTGTGTTCAATCGTTTCGACGACTATCGTTTCACAAATTACGCGATTAGAGCCCTCCCAATTCCCAACTAACATTTAAATTTCCTCTAGGCACAATTGTTTAAGGTTCGGCAGGCGAAAGATTTCTTAGAGCTTCTGTAGAGCTTTTAGCAGACTCCTTACAAAAGTGTTGACTTATATAGCAACTTCATTTAAGCCTTTCAGAAAAATAAGATGAAGCTTTAAAGAATCGTTAAAGCCATAACTTCGTTAGGTGCAGTTATAGAAAGAAGAAGAAGTTGTAGCTTCTATTTCGCTTCTATTAAATACTAGCTGACCCGTGCTCGCCTTGCTTCGCCAGAGTTCCACTTTTCAAATTTAAAACAAAATAATAAGAGCTATACAAACCCACTTCGGTGCTGTGAGTGACGTGTAGCAAGAAACAAAGGAAAGATTGACTTAGTTTTATAATAGTAGGGATTTTTTAATTATGTAGTTGTCGCACATAAAAACGTCACCTGCTCTTTTTTGTGTTGATACCTATTCGTGCGATTTGAATATGTACAGTCTTCGACACTTTTCTAAGCGATTTCCATTCACTGGTTAAATTTTGTATTAAAACATTAGAAATATCCGTCCCGATTGATTATTAAATATTTATACATAAATAATTTACAAAAATTGATTCACTCGATGGAATGCCTTTCTTTGCTGGAGAAAAAAATCACTAAAATGTAAACAAACTCTACCAGTTGTCAAATTCAAACGCACTTGTTATTGGTAAATCTGAAAAAATATCTTGGTTCGCAAAAGTGCTCTGAAATTTGAAAAAGATTGCTTTATTTGTACCAAGCGAACATATAAATTGCTCTGAGAGAAAAAAAAGTGCTCTCAGAGCGCCCAATCGAATACCACATTACATTCAAATTATTAAATTTCCCTAGCGAACAAAAAAATCGACAACAGCGCCACCTATCGGGTCCAAAACTATCCTATCTTTCTAGCTGCATACAACCATGCACACATACAAAGTTTCATTGAGATCGGTTGAGTTTCTCAGAAAACGGACAACAGCGCCACCTATCGGGTCCAAAACTATCCTATCTTTCTAGCTGCATACAACCATGCACACATACAAAGTTTCATTGAGATCGGTTGAGTTTCTCAGAAAACGGACAACAGCGCCACCTATCGGGTCCAAAACTATCCTGTCTTTCTAGCTGCATACAACCATGCACACATACAAAGTTTCATTGAGATCGGTTGAGTTTCTCAAAAAAATCGACAACAGCGCCACCTATCGGGTCCAAAACTATCCTATCTTTCTAGCGGCACACAACCACGCACACAAACAAAGTTTCATTGAGATCGGTTGAGTTTCTCAAAAAAAATCGACAACAGCGCCACCTATCGGGTCCAAAACTATCCTATTTTTCTAGCTGCATCCAACCATGCACACAAACAAAGTTTCATTGAGATCGGTTGAGTTTCTCAAAAAAATCGACAACAGCGCCACCTATCGGGTCCAAAACTATCCTATTTTTCTAGCTGCATCCAACCATGCACACAAACAAAATTTCATTGAGATCAATTGAGTTTCTCAAAAATAGCGACAACAGCGCCACCTATCGGGTCCAAAACTATCCTATCTTTCTAGCTGCATACAAAGATGCACACGAACAAAGTTTCATTGAGATCGGTTGAGCTTCTCAAAAAAAAAAAAACGACAAAAGCGCCACATATCGGGTGTCGGTCGCTCGGTGTCGATGACGCGGTTTCGTTTTCAAAGTAACCCAAATTCATTAATTTCTTCTTATCTAAAAGTGCCCAACGCGCCTAAAGAAATAATAACATCAAAAAAACATAAGGCAGAAAAGGTGCAGTTGCATATGCATGCATACGAAAAAAAACAATACCGAGCACAAACGGGATTCGTTCGTGGCATGCATCATCAGATCACATTTTAAATCACAATTGAGTGTGACTCCCAATCTCAATTACATTACATACCTGACCTGACCTATCTCCCTCCCACCCATGCACCACATTAATACTCCACCCATAAGGCCACAACTCCACTCTCACTCTCTCCACTATCACCAGTTCAATTTCAATTTAAAAGAAGTGAAAAAAAAAAAACAACACAAAGCACAAAAGGTGTATGAAAAAAAAAGAGAAACAAAAAGCATACAACATTCAGCAGAGAGAGAAACAGGTTTTGCCGCACACACACACAAAATTTCCTCCACTGAATGCCGGGCAAATCCAACGATCTAGCTTCAATCGAACATTTTACTTTTTTGAGCTGTATAAAATTTATAGTTTATTGCTTATTGTACAGCTTCAGGACTACGTACAAAGATGATTTATATCTTAAAATCTTTGTACATAATTGAACTTTATATTAAAAAAAACCTATTTTATTCGGTTGAGTCATTCCAAAGCTAGGAGCTAGAAGGCATTCGAGAATTACAACTTTTGTTAGATATCAGCTTAAATCTCCGCTTCCGGACAGCGGATAATGATTAAACATTATCCTAAATTCTAATATCGACAATTTCCAATGCAATTGTGAAAACCGAAATCAATTTCGTGCAGTACTTCTTGTGCCTTTAGCACACAAACTATTTAAAGCCTGAAAAAAGTTACAGTTTTATTATTAGTAAGGATAAGGATAAGGATAAGGATAAGGATAAGGATAAGGATAGCTATTCAAGTTTCAATGGGTCGACCCGGATAAAACTTCCAATAAACATTAATAGCAATTTTATGGAACACATGTTCAGGCTTCGTTAATTACCTACACTAGCGAAGTCATAAAATTCTTCATCCGTTTGGTTGTTTGTGAGACCGATCTAAAGGGGAAAAACGTAGGTTACAAAACGTAAAACATTGAAAGAGAAGATGAAAGTTCGTGTCTCCTGTAAGCGTTATGGAAACCTCTAACGAAGGTTTTAGCGAAGCGATAAGTGATCGGCTTTCGTACCTAACCGAAGCTTAAGAGCATTCTTTTGGAAACTTAAAGTAATCCTCTATTGAGACTTATGGAAACTGAAATGTTAGTTGGGCTGGCCTCTATATTTTTTTCAAATTAAGCCACGTTCAATTTCATTGAGCATCGCCGCATAGTCGTTCCAATTAACCGTTACCGTCTATATGTATTCCACCAATATTTCCAGTCTTTACCTATAAGATTCTTAAAATTATCCATAAAGGCTGACCGTGGAGTTATTAGCTAGCAAAAGTGCCGTCTAGTCAATGTCAAAGGGTGTTCATCAATAGGCGGTTTAACGATTTCTGTTGTTTTGGCAACTTACAAACGTTGATGTTTCTTCTTGTTTATCACTGCTTTCTTCAAAGTTTCTTCAGAATTCTTGCAGTATCATTTTGCTATAAATACCTTGTTGAATCGTCTATTCTCTAGTACACAATTTTATTAATTAAAAGGACAATAAAAAAAGAACTACTGGAAGAACTCGCTCCGTTCCGAATTTGAATAAAACATATTTGTGTACCACGTAGTACACATGGCTAACGTTATTTATTACTCCATGTGCTCGTTTTTCTCGATACACTCAAACAATTTCTAAGTACTTGAATATATCCTCACGATACATCTGTCTTCAAGGCTGCTCTGACGCGATTGTCAAATTTTGTCATACAACAGTATCACAGAAAAGATCCATTAAACAAAGTCATTCACCCGAAAAGTGTCGACCACCGCTTGAAACCACCTACATAACAAATATAACGGCAATTTGCCGTTCCTCGAGTTTCACATCCCCCCTAATTCCGAAGAACAACAATAAATAAGGATTTAAAGTAGCTACCTACTATTCATGCAGATACACAATTATGTTCTTATAGCTTTCCCATCTAAGAAAAAAAATAGAAAAAAAAGTTAAAGACCCCCTGAAAATAACATAAAATTAAATTTGTCTGCTGACTAAAATAAAACACACAAGAAAAAAAAACGATTATCATAGAAAATCTACGAAAATAATTTCCAGGAAAATGAAAGCAAAAAAAAATGCTGAGCCAAGAAAAAAGCGTCAAGCTCCTTTCATCGCATTGAAGTATTTACGCGGTAAAATGCAAAATTAAATCATAAATTATAACTGGAATTAGATGGTCCCTTAGGACCTAAGCGAAAGAAAAGAGATTTGGTAATTTTATTTTATTTTTTTCTCCGAAACGTATAGTCGGTGCTCGGAGTTTTTTTTTTTTAATTTTGCCCCGGCTTGATGGGTAGTGCCATTGCCATAGTGGTCTTATTTCATTGAGTAGGTATACATAAGTGAAAAATATTTTTTTTTTGTGTTGCTCCCCTCTAGTCAGTAATTTATTTGGCTTTGGCTGCTGGTAACGCATTCGAATTAATCGGGATTTATTTTTATTGTCATCTCCGAGTTAGTTTTATTATTCATTTGAATTTAATTACGGAATGGGCTATGCGAATGGAGGCAAGGCAGCTATATCGCAGCTTATAACTTAGCAATGCTTGATTGGAAGATCAATTGTTCGACAAGATTGTTCGTGATTTTCATGTCTGTTGTTTAGAAAAAAGGTATATTCATAGGTACAGGGAACTATTGGTCATGCCTGCGGAAATGACTTGTTTATCCTTTATAGGTAGTAGTTTAGCATTACGTTTTTAATAATGATAAATGTATATAGAATACCAACCAGGACCAACCAACCACATTCATGAATTAGAAATAAGTTCCTGGCTAAGGCCCTAGTTATAGCAATAGGTACCTACGTAAAACGAAACCTTAAAAAAATTCTTTTGCTTTTGTAGAGCACTTAGTCCCAATGGTTGAACTCAATCTTGATCTTAAAATGTTGCTTATTAATTATAAAGTTAGTTAGTTAGTTAGTTATATCTTTAAATTTTTTAGAAAAATAATTTATTAATTTTTCCGTACGAAAAACTTTTTCCGATCTACTTCTCAGTCAATTCCACAACAAAACCCTAAATCATTCCACTGAAATATTTCATTTCTTTACTGTTCCATCTGTCAGGAATTTTTTTTTTTTTGATGGAATCCAATCAGTGGTGGTTGATTTGTTGTAATTGTTTGGGGGAAGGAAACATTTTTCTGACAGAATTTTCGCTAATGACCGCCAAAACGAAAAAAAAAAAATCATTTTCATACTGTTCCAACTTTTCTGTTGCATCATGAGAAAAAAAAATCCTGATAGAAATGAAATACTTCAGTGGAATGATCTGGGTTTTTGTTGTGGAATTGACTGAGAAGTGGATCGGAAAAAGTTTTTCGTACGGAAAAATGCATAAATAATTTTTTGCTAATTTTTTTTTTTGATAGACTAACTTTATCTTCTCTACCTCTATAAAAGAGAACACATTTTTCTGTTTGTCCGCGAAGAGGGAGTAGGTTCGTAACGAAACCTCAACAATATATATATTAATCGATTTGTCGTGAGTAGCGGTATTACATAGGATGGTTTTTAGTATCCTAAAGTCCGTTATTGGTCCTTCAAACCCATTTTATATGAGTTTTTAACCAAAAAAAGACCATTTTTTATGGTTTAAACATATATTACTACGAAATGGCCTTACTTCTTTAGCGTTGGGCACTTTAAAGGACTATTCACATGAGAGCGAGCGAACGAATTGCTGAAATGAGAACAAACCACTTTTGATGCATTTATGAACAGAAAATTTTACTTTACCTACTATTCCAAGAGGAGGATAGTTAATTATCCCATCAAAATGTATTAAGAAAACATGTTAATAAACAGTTAAAATAACGAAATTTCGAATGGCAAACTTTTTGCCGCGAACGAATACACCCTTGGCTCGAATTGTCAAAGTTTATTCACAATCCAGATCATTCAATTCGCGTTCCACAAACTAACGAATAAAGCATTCGTTCGAACTTAACCTCAAACTCAAAATGTTATAGAGATAAATAACGGCGACTGTCATTGGATTCGCGGGTTTCTGCGACCAAATTAAATGTATCATGTGAATGGACTGTCAAAACTTGCGAATATTCGTTCGTTCGTAGGTAGTTGGTCGCTCTCATGTGAATGATCCTTAAGATGGGAAGAAATTAATGAATTCGCGTTACCTTTAAAACGACACCGCGTCATCGTCACCGAGAAACCGACACCGATTTTCTGAGAAACTCAACCGATCTCAATGAAACTTTGTGTGTGTGCATGTTTGTATGCAGCTAGAAAGATAGGATAGTTTTGGACCCGATAGGTGACGCTGTTGTCGATTTTCTGAGAAACTCAACCGATCTCAATGAAACTTTTTATGTGTGCATGTTTGTATGCAGCTAGAAAGATAGGATAGTTTTGGACCCGATAGGTGGCGCTGTTGTCGATTTTCTGAGAAACGCAACCGATCTCAATGAAACTTTGTATGTGTGCATGTTTGTATGCAGCTAGAAAGATAGGATAGTTTTGGACCCGATAGGTGGCGCTGTTGTCGATTTTCTGAGAAACTCAACCGATCTCAATGAAACTTTGTATGTGTGCATGTTTGTATGCAGCTAGAAAGATAGGATAGTTTTGGACCCGATAGGTGGCGCTGTTGTCGATTTTCTGAGAAACGCAACCGATCTCAATGAAACTTTGTATGTGTGCATGATTGTATGCAGCTAGAAAGATAGGATAGTCTTGGACCCGATAGGTGGCGCTGTTGTCGATTTTTTTGAGAAACACAACCGATCTCAACGAAAATTTGTATGTGTGCATGTAGGATAGTTTTGGACCCGATAGGTAGCGCTGTTGTCGATTTTCTGAGAAACTCAACCGATCTCAATGAAACTTTGTATGTGTGCATGTTTGTATGCAGCTAGAAAGATAGGATAGTTTTGGACGCGATAGGTGGCGCTGTTGTCGATTTTTTTGAGAAACACAACCGATCTCAATGAAAATTTGTATGTGTGCCTGTTTGTATGCAGCTAGAAAGATAGGATAGTTTTGGACCCGATAGGTGGCGCTGTTGTCGATTTTCTGAGAAACTCAACCGATCTCAATGAAACTTTGTATGTGTGCATGTTTGTATGCAGCTAGAAAGATAGGATAGTTTTGGACCCGATAGGTGGCGCTGTTGTCGATTTTCTGAGAAACTCAACCGATCTCAATGAAACTTTGTATGTGTGCATGTTTGTATGCAGCTAGAAAGATAGGATAGTTTTGGACCCGATAGGTGGCGCTGTTGTCGATTTTCTGAGAAACGCAACCGATCTCAATGAAACTTTGTATGTGTGCATGATTGTATGCAGCTAGAAAGATAGGATAGTTTTGGACCCGATAGGTGGCGCTGTTGTCGATTTTTTTTGAGAAACACAACCGATCTCAATGAAAATTTGTATGTGTGCCTGTTTGTATGCAGCTAGAAAGATAGGATAGTTTTGGACCCGATAGGTGGCGCTGTTGTCGATTTTCTGAGAAACTCAACCGATCTCAATGACAATTTGTATGTGTGAATGTTTGTATGCAGCTAGAAAGATAGGATAGTTTTGGACCCGATAGGTGGCGCTGTTGTCGATTTTTTTGAGAAACACAACCGATCTCAATGAAAATTTGTATGTGTGCCTGTTTGTATGCAGCTAGAAAGATAGGATAGTTTTGGACCCGATAGGTGGCGCTGTTGTCGATTTTCTGAGAAACTCAACCGATCTCAATGACAATTTGTATGTGTGAATGTTTGTATGCAGCTAGAAAGATAGGATAGTTTTGGACCCGATAGGTGGCGCTGTTGTCGATTTTCTGAGAAACTCAACCGATCTCAATGAAACTTTGTATGTGTGCATGGTTGTATGCAGCTAGAAAGATAGGATAGTTTTGGACCCGATAGGTGGCGCTGGTGTCGATTTTTTTGAGAAACACAACCGATCTCAATGAAACTTTGTATGTGTGCATGTTTGTATGCAACCAGAAAGATAGGATAGTTTTGGACCCGATAGGTGGCGCTGTTGTCAATTTTTTTGAGAAACTCAACCGATTTCAATGAAACTTTGTATGTGTGCATGGTTGTATGCAGCTAGAAAGATAGGATAGTCTTGGACCCGATAGCTAGCGCTGTTGTCGATTTTTTTGAGAAACTCAACCGATTTGAATGAAACTTTGGATGTGTGCATGTTTGTATGCATATAGAAAGATAGGATAGTTTTGGACCCGATAGGTGGCGCTGTTGTCGATTTTTGTTGTGAATTTTGGAAAATATTATAGGTAGGTATTGCCATATGTCAAAAAGTTAAAACAATTTTGTCTTTTTTGATTTTTTTTTTACTGAATATATTATACTGCTAAATATATGTATATATATAAACTTTAGCTCCAGGCGCCTGCCTGACAGTTGTTGGCATACCCTTAGCGGAGCGACGAAGTCGCGTGAGCGTCTAAACCCTGCGAAAAAAAGGGTTAAAATCCTGTTAGCGAGCGAAGCGAGCCACGCACCCCATACTTTAAATACACCAGACTTTCTTAAAGGCGCCTGCCTGATAGTTGTTGACATACCCTTAGCGGAGCAGTTGTACATGTGTATTGAGATTTTGGAAAAAAAGGTTTCAAATCTTTGTGCATAAATCACATAAACATGGTTTCATTAAAAAAAAAAATATTAAAATTTAACATAAAAAAAAGTAAAAAAATGAATAAAAAAATTAAAAAAAAAAATTCATTTCCTCAAAAAAAAAAATTATATTTATGTTTTTTAGCCCATTTTAAGCTATAAAAAAATAAAAAAAATGTTTGCTTAGTGCGCATATTGGAAACCCGCCCCTTCTCATCTCTACCTCTATAAAAGAGAACACATTTTTCTGTTTGTCCGCGAGTAGGGAGTAGGTACGTAACGAAACCTCAACAATATATATATTAATCGATTTGTCGTGAGTAGCCGTATTACATAGGATGGTTTTTAGTATCCTTACTTCATGTTCACATGTATGCATTTATTAAAGGACCCAGCAAAGCGGGTACATCCAGCTAGTAATTCATAAGTAACATTTTAAAACCAAGATTGAGTTCAACCATTAGGATTAAGTGGTCTAAAAAAGCAAAAGACATTTTTTACGGTTTCGTTTTACGTATGGCTATAAAACTAGGGCCTACCTGAGTAAATTCATTTTCAAAGGACAAATTTTATTGGTAGGTACCTACCTAAATATTCTTGCAAAATTATAACGTGGTTTTCACCTCCTGGAAAATAATAGTTAGTCAACTGGTGCATGTGAAAAACATCCTTTACACAACACAAATGTGTGCACCTTAAGGACCTTTCCAGCTACGACACCTATTGCCTGTCAGAGAGAAGATATAACAGTCCTGAGAAACTTTTTGATTCTGTACTACAAATGGGGCGTAAAATTTTAGGTCGCTTACATAGAACTCATTGTGCCTTACCAATAAATATTTTAACCTTTGGTAGTTGATAGTTGCTATACTTTATATACAAATTTCACAATTGGGCAGTGTCTTATATGCAACGGTTTCGCCAAACTAGCTGCCTATTTATTTATGTATTTTTGATCTCGACAAAGACAAAAAAATATAATAAGTTCGCACCTTCCATGTTTATAATTACTAAGGATACTCCCAAACAATTAAGAGTCTCTGCCTGAGACACTATAGAATGAATGTAAGTTATAAATTATGTAGACGACTAGCATCTTTCGATTATAAAAGGAACCATCATACTACAGGTTGGTACTAGTATGTTGCACTTTCAACTATATTCGCACTACCTGCTCTATAAAATTTTAATTCTCTGTTCCAAATTCCCCAAGGGCGGGATTATTGTTGCAGCTTGCAGCAGTGGATTCTTTCCCAGAAACCCCATGATTAGGTAAATAAAATACAAATACGCAACGAAAACCCTAGACAGTCCTCACAATTAAAAATGGGTTCTGCAATTTTTTAGTTTTTCTGAACCAATCTCGTGTCTACTCCAATAAAACTAAGTCGCATTTGGTTTTAGATGTGATATACCATACCGATTTGCGGTACCAATAGGGTATAGTAGTTACAAATACTGTAATCACTTTTAAGTCACTGTGAAACTTTTGGGAGCATGTTCTCTCGTTTGAACGGCTACATAAACCACTATTACTGATGAGTAGGTACCTATTTTAATGGGATTGCGAGAGATAGGGTATAGGTAAGCAAATATGGAATTGCCCTTTTTGCACGGCTTTTAAATTGCCAGCTTACAATGTCAACAAAATTTTTATAAAAATTAAAACACAACGGAGCGTTCTTATGAATTTCGTACATTCCGCTTTATTTAAAAAAGAAAACCCATGGAAGTGCGTCAGCCTAACCCTGCCTAAGACCTTTTCTGACCACCTTAAAATTCTGTGTTCTGTTCTTATCTATGTATACATTTATCGAGACGTTTCAGTGATATCCTGATATCAAAAGAGCCTCCATAAAATGTGTCTGTATTTTACGCATGTTCTTTCCTCAAGACGGGAAAACAAAGTAGCAATTTAACTCGGGATCGGGATTTTCCCTGATATTTCATGACCCCTTGTAAATATCAAATCACTTGTTCGTGCCACCTCATCGTTACGGTCCCCAAGCATGTGTCTGGTCGCACGTCAGAATCCATTTTACAGTTGCAAAGTAATGGACCACTATGAATCTGATGAAAAAATCCTTCGAACTACATTGCTACACACTAAATGTCCATAACAAAGGAGCTTAACTTTCAGTAAAAAGTAGGTACCAAGAATAATAATCATTATGATGTAAAAAACTGCTATTTTTAGACTGAAGGTTGATTAAATGTGAATTACTTTCCTAATAATACAAAAGAAAAGAAAAATGTGTTCATTAACAAATCGAGGGAGTTCGGTAAAACGGGAAAAATGCCAGTGCTAAAGGCACTGACCGAATCCGATGCATTCCATCAGTTTAAATTTGTAGTTTTATTTCACCAAGAAAACATGTATTTAGCAAAATGGTTAATACTAATGTAATCAACATACTGTAACGATATTTGCTCCCATCTGAAGTCTCAATAAAATTCTGCCTGTCAAACTGACAGAAAAAAAAAAGAAAACCACGGCTGTCAGAGAGAGAGCAAAAAAAACACGTGGAGGGAAGAACCCTAAATTGTAAAAGGAAAGAATTAAATTGGAAATAAAATAATAATTAATAGCGTTTGCGCAGAAAAAAGTTGAATTTTTATTCGAACCCGTAACAATTGGTGTCAGATGTGGGGTAATTTTCGATCGATATCCTAACCGAATCTCTACCACACTCCGATCATGTCGGAATCGGACGATCTAGCGGACAAATTGCAGCAAATATTGCTGCTATTGGACAACCAAGCAAAATTGATAAATGATCAATCAACGTTAGTGGCTGGTCTCCAGTGCTCATTGGAAAACATAAGTACCCGGGTGCAACAAGTCGAATCAACTCAACAGGAATCGCTTAGTACTCCAGTTGAAACCCATACTAATATTTCTACTCCCATAGGTAATGCTGGGCATACACACACGCAGTCTGTCGGTAATAGAGATACGGCGCGAGATTCCACCATCCGAGGGGCACCTTCTGCCAGCTCTACTCACGTACGAGAGCACACGCAATCATCGAACGAGCAACCGTTTTGTTTGGCGAGCACTAGCTGCGACCGGCAAAATTCACTACGTATTCCAATAGGATGTACGCAAACAAGCACGTTTGGAGCACCGCAACACATTAAAGTACATCCCCGTGAGTTCGATGGCAAAACGTCATGGCGGTCATACCGTCTACATTTTGATACGGTGGCGAGAGTGAACTGTTGGAATACGGAGCTGAAAGCCCTATACCTCGCCCCTTATTTGCGAGGTACTGCGTTGGCTTTCTTTGAAACGCTCCCACCAGAATTTCGAGATGATTTTAGCCACTTAGATATGAGCATGGGTCAGCGATTTGGGAACGAGCATGAACAATCGACAGCCCATTCTGAGCTACGTGGACGAGTCCAGAGACCTAGAGAAACTTTAAACGAATTAGCCACTGATGTTCAGCGTCTGGTTTATCTAGCATTCCCGGACTGCCCTGAACAAGCAAAGAACCGTATTGCACTAGCACAATTTATAGATGGAATTTTTGACGCTGAATTACAGCAGAGGGTGCGAGACTCTGCTCCCGAAACGCTGGAAAGAGCCTTATCTTCAGCTGTACGTGTGGAAGCCAGCCGTGCGGCTACCCGACTAAGCCGCAGGCAAATTCGAGTGGCAGAGGTTACAGTTTCCGACACTGATGATGTCTTACCTACTTCGCCATCGGGAAACGAACATCGCGCAGCTTAAGGGAGCGGAAGCTGACGCGAGTAAGACAAAACACTCCCAAAACAGCACGACAACCAATCACTCCATGTAATACGAGCGAGACAGCGCGAGAGGCAGGAGTCAAAGGGAAAATAAAATTCGTTCATCGGATTGGGTATGGATTCGTTCGGCGCGATGATAACAACGAGGTGGTATACATACCACGCAGCGAATTACGCCGAAACGCCAAATTCCGTCAAGAGGGTCAAGTCGTATATTTTGATGTGGAAGCAGCACTAATCGGTCCTCGTGCAATCAATCTTAAGGTCCCCGAACACCCGACTCCATCCACTTTGATAAGTGCCCGACTCCAAGACAGCTTGGACGGTGATTTCCACCATTCGGGAAATGTCGACCCACTACTTCTACAGAGGCAGAATTAGTGGGGAAAACCAGCGCCTCTACACCCCCCGTAGCGTCTATTCGTTATACTAATAGCCCAAGTAATCTCGTTGCCCGGATCAAAATAAATGGATTCCCCTGCCTGGCCATAGTGGACACAGGCGCCACCCAAACAATCCTACACCCCCGAGTTGTTGAGAAGATGGTCACCCGCCCGGTGGTGGAAACATCGCATGCGACCATTCAAACAGTCACTGGGGGTACTGCACCAGTGGAAGGGATAGTCGATGTCCAAATACAGATAGGAATGATTGCATTATAGGCATGGATTTCCTGAGACGGCATTCGTGTGAAATTAATTTAAAGCACAACACTTTGCAAGTTGGTGAAGGGATGATTTACCTAAACCAAGCAAATACTCAACACGTTCTTGCTACTAACACCTGCGACGTTAGTATTCCCGCTCTATCAGACTGTTGGATTCGCCTGGTGACTTCTGCACCCGATGAGGACACCGTCCTAGCCACACCAGTGCCCACCCTGCAGAAGATAAATATTCCCCATACTGTGTGCCACGTGCGGCAAGGAGTGATATGTGTCTGCGTCACTAACATGTCCGAGGATGACATTTGGGTTCCGAGAAACACCGCCTTGGTCCAGATCGAAACACAGCCTGATATGTTTAACTGCCGCCGAATAACTGATGATAACACCACAACTGATCTGTCACCAGCCATACAAGAAATGATGAAAAGGAGTGCTATCACCCTCACCGCAGAAGAACAAGGAAGGTTAGAAGTTTTAGTTTCCCGTAACCGTTCTGTATTTGCAGGTTCACCGCTAAGTAAAGGATGTACGTCCCGTATTCAGCACCGAATCGATACAGGTGACACGATTCCAATCAAGCAGCCGCCTAGGAAGCTGCCGATTGCCCGCAGAACAGAAGCTGAGTTAATATTGGAGGAAATGAAGGCTCAGGAAGTAGTACAGCAATCAACTAGTCCATGGTGTTCACCCGTAGTCCTCGTGCGTAAGAAGGACGGGTCGTTGCGATTTTGCGTGGACTATCGCAAGCTCAACAATGCCACTAAAAAAGACTCCTACCCATTGCCGCGGATTGACTTGACGCTGGATGCTCTCGGAGGATCGTCATGGTTTGCTACTCTGGATCTCCAATCGGGGTACTGGCAAGTCGAGATGGCAGCTAGCGACAAAGAAAAAACAGCATTTTCCATTGGAACGGGTCTTTATGAATTCAATGTCATGCCGTTCGGCCTTACTAATGCGCCAGCCACGTTCCAGCGTCTTATGGACGTTGTGCTTCAAGGACTTCCACACACTGTCTGTCTAGTTTATCTGGACGACATCATCGTTCACGGTAAGACTTTTGACGAACTGTTACAAAACCTAGAGTCCGTGTTCCAGAGGCTTCGACAAGCAGGCCTCCAACTATCACCAAAAAAGTGCTGCCTCGGAAAAAAAGAAGTCCACTTCCTGGGGCATATTGTGTCTGGTTCTGGAATCTCGGCTGACCCTGGCAAAATATCGGCTATTCGAAGATGGCCGACTCCGAGAAGTAAGACGGACGTTCAATCGTTTTTGGGAATTTGTGATTACTATCGTCGTTTCATTCGTAATTTTTCGTCCATTGCTAAGCCCTTGACAGCATTAACCGAGAAAGGTAATCAATTCGCCTGGACCACTTACTGTGAGGATGCTTTCGATCAACTCAAGAATAAGCTTACTACTGCACCCATCCTCGCCCAACCGAATGAAAACGACACGTTCATTCTTGATACCGACGCTAGCCAACATGCATGTGGATCTGTCCTGTCTCAACTTCAGGGAGGAGAGGAAAGGGTAATCGAATATCACAGTAAGACTTTTAGCCGACCAGAAAGGAATTATTGCGTTACTCGGAAAGAACTTCTGGCCATTGTGAAAGCTGTCACTCACTTCCAGCACTACCTGTTAGGAAGACATTTCCAGTTGCGAACAGATCACAGCTCCTTACGTTGGCTAATCAATTTCCGTGATCCGGAGGGGCAGATGGCGCGCTGGCTCGAGCGCCTGCAACAATTTGACTTTTCGATCGAACACCGTCCAGGAAAGAGTCACCAAAATGCTGATGCGCTGTCTCGACGCCCTTGCGAGGATGCAGATTGTCGATATTGTGCCCGCTTGGAAGAAAAGCAACGCACTCTTGTTTTGACGACGATGGTTGCAATGGATATAGTCGAGCGACAGAAACGTGATGATGATTTATCAGTAGTTCGGCAATGGGTGGAAGCTCAACGACGACCAACAACTGACGAAGTCCGGGCTTTGAATCCAAAAGTAAAAGCCTACTGGGGCATGTACGATGCCCTCCAAAACCAACGTGGAGTATTGTGCAGAAAGGTAAATAGCCCTAATGGCGATTATTATCAAGTTTTGGTTCCGCTTTCTTTACAGGCTGAAATCCTGAAGGCGATGCATGACAGTCCGACTGGAGGACATTTCGGGGTTCAGAAGACATTGGAGAAGACTAAAAAGCGATATTATTGGGTTGGATGCTCTCGGGATGTCCAGGAACACTGCAGAACTTGCGTACCATGCCAGCAAAGGAAGGGACCAGCAACAAGAAATCGAGCACGACTGCAACCAGTTCATGTAGGCGCCCCATTTGAACGCGTCGCAATCGACATTTTGGGACCCCTACCCGTCACCACTCAAGGTAACAAATACATTTTAGTTTTTTGTGATTATTTTACGAAGTGGCCAGAGGCTATTCCAATACCGGATCAGACTGCGGAGACGGTAGCCGAAGCACTTTCTGTTCAAGTGTTTTCGCGATTCGGAGTTCCCCTACAACTACACTCGGATCAGGGAAGAAATTTTGAATCCGCAGTTTTCAAGCACACTCTGGAACTTCTCGGTATCGATAAAACACGTACAACCGCCCTGCATCCACAATCAGATGGCATGGTTGAGCGATTTAATCGCACGCTTCTGAACTATCTCGCCAAATATATTTCCGAAAATCAAAGGGACTGGGATGCTCACCTCCCATTTCTGCTCTTGGCTTATCGGACGGCTGTCCATGAGGCCACGAAGCAAACCCCTGCATTTTTAACCTTTGGACGTGAGCTCCGCTTGCCCACAGAATTATTTACCGGTCCTCCTCCCAATCGAGCCACTACCTCTACGAAGTATGCGGAGGACTTGGCCGCGCGGTTGGAGACTGCCTATGCTTTTAATCGTAAACAGCTTTTGGAGTATAGTCGGAGAATGAAGGACCGATATGATCTCAATGCAAAGGCCCCACCATTTAATATTGCGGACAAAGTGTGGTTATACGCTCCGAAGAAGAAAAAAGGTCGCTGCCCGAAACTACAAAGTGACTGGCAAGGCCCCTACAATGTGCTGGCAAAATTGGGTGATGTTCTCTACCGAATCATCAAGCAGGGAGCCAACAAACCATTGGTGGTTCATCGAGATCGGTTGGCGCTGTGTAAACTTGCTGGATAATTTTTGATTGTCGCGTTATAATTTAGTTATACTTATTTTTCTTTTTTTGTTTTGTTGTTTTTTTTTCGAGCAGGCGAGCAGGTGGCGCCTTAATCAAATAACCACCGTGGAATCGGGTGCAATAAGAGCTGGTCGTCTCGAAGTTGATATCGTCGCGTCGCGGGGTTAAATCCTAACGGCTTTGCACCCGAAACAGCAGGAGGCCTAACCAACTCAAACAACGACTGAGGACAGTCAATCTTTAAACAGGGGAGCTGTGTAACGATATTTGCTCCCATCTGAAGTCTCAATAAAATTCTGCCTGTCAAACTGACAGAAAAAAAAAAAGAAAACCACGGCTGTCAGAGAGAGAGCAAAAAAAACACGTGGAGGGAAGAACCCTAAATTGTAAAAGGAAAGAATTAAATTGGAAATAAAATAATAATTAATAGCGTTTGCGCAGAAAAAAGTTGAATTTTTATTCGAACCCGTAACAATACATACGCATAAACTGAGAAATGTTCATTCTTAGAAATAAATTAAGACATCTTTGTTCCTAGAATTATTGTGTCTGTTTTCGTTTTTTGTTTTTTGCGAGAATTTATTTCGAGGGCGAATGTCGACCGAAAAATGTAAACGAATTCAAAGGGAAGAATTGATAACGAACATTAAAATTTAAAGTATGTTGGGGTTTAGGGGGCGTTATGAACATTTCTGAGTGGGTAACATTTTTGAGTTAGGTATAGTCTTTTCATGCATTTTTCGTGAAAGAACAGAAAATAAAAAGAAATTAAATTTAAATAAAAATCTACCTTTAATTGAATTTTTAAATAACGAATTAGATTTAACGATGACCAATGATCGCAATTCTAATACAACGAGATATGAAATTGATACCGTCTTTACAAGATATTTAAATCAAGAGTGTTTGTTTCCTATTCTAGTGACCATAGGTATAAGCCGATAGTATCAGTTTTGGAATCCTAGTAATAAAAAAGATGATGATAATGATGATGATGGAAGAGTTGTTGAAATTGTGTTTGAACATTCATAAGTTGCAATGGTATTCATTTCAAAGAAAACCAATTAATAAAATTGAATATTTCACGTATTTGTAAATTTATGTGTTAAGCAATAGATTACAGTTTTTGTATATGTAATATCGTTCCAAAAATTAAAAACTCACACAAAACGAATGGTTGCGAGAAGCTAGGCCCTGGGTCCCTACAGACCTGTTGCGCCAACTATTATTATTATTATTATTATTATTATTATTATATCTTACTTACTTACTTAAGGTGGCGCTACAGTCCGGGGTGGACCTGGGCCTCAACCAACAAGCGTCTCCAGCCAGCGCGATCTTTAGCTAGCTGTCTCCAGTTTCGCACGCTAAGTTGGTTAAGGTCCCCTTCCACTTGCGTGCGCCACCTGAGTCGCGGTCTTCCTCTACTGCGCCTTCCCTCGGGTATGGATTCGAAGATCTTCCGGGCCGGAGCATTCGTGTCCATTCGCTCTACATGACCCAGCCACCTCAGTCGTTGGACCTTCACTCTTCTGACTAGGTCGATGTCGCTGTACAGCCCGTACAGTTCGTCGTTAAATCTCCTTCTCCATTCACCGTCAATGCAGACGGGACCAAAAATAACACGAAGAATTTTTCTCTCGAAACAACCGAGAGTTACCTCATCCGCTTTTGATAGAGTCCATGCCTCTGCGCCATATAGCAGAACTGGGATGATAAGGGTCTTATAAAGGGTCACTTTAGTTGTTCGAGAGAGGGCTTTGCTACTCAATTGCCTTCTTAGCCCAAAGAAACAGCGATTGGCAAGAGTAATTCTACGTTTAACCTCAGCGCTGGTGTCGTTGTCTGAGTTCATAGCGGAGCCTAGGTAGACAAAGTCCTTAACCACCTCAAAGTTATATCTGTCTATTGTGACGTTCTGTCCGAGCCGTCGGTGTTGGGTGTCCTTTTTAGTTGACAGCATATACTTCGTCTTGCCCTCATTAACCGCCAAACCCATCTTCGCCGCCTCAGTCTCAATACTCACAAACGCGCCATTAACATCACGCTGCGTTCTGCCAATTATGTCAATGTCATCGGCGTATGCGAGTAATTGGACGGACTTTTGAAAGATAGTGCCTCTGGTGTTGGCGTTTGAGTTTTGCACTATTCTTTCAAGAACGATGTTGAAGAAGTCACATGACAGCGCATCGCCTTGTCTAAATCCTTTTTTGACATCGAAGGTCTCGGTAAGTTCTTTACCGACCTTGATGGAGCAGCGTGCATTCTCCATCGTCATCCTGCACAAACGGACGAGTTTGGCAGGGATGCCAAAACTAGACATTGCTCTGTATAGTTCGTCCCTATAAATGCTGTCATATGCGGCCTTAAAGTCGATGAAAAGGTGGTGGGTATCGATTTGAAGTTCCTGGGTTTTCTCCAAGATCTGCCGCAGTGTGAATATTTGGTCTATGGTGGACTTTCCTGGCCTGAAGCCACACTGATATGGACCAATCAGGTTGTTTACGAAAGGCTTCAGGCGTTCACACAAAACGGCAGATAAGATCTTGTAGGCAATGTTTAGAAGACTGATACCTCTGTAATTGGCGCAGTTCAGAGGGTCTCCTTTCTTGAGGATCGGGCAAACAATGCTGAGGTTCCATTCATCGGGCATATTTTCCTCCGACCATATTTTACAGATGAGTTGGTGCATGCTCCTAACCAAGTCATCGCCTGCCGCTTTGAACAGCTCGGCGGCTAGGCCATCTGCTCCAGCGGCTTTGTTGGACTTCAGTTTAGATATAGCTATCTTCACCTCGTCCAGGTCGGGTGGACGGTATTGTTGATCCTCATCGTCCAGGTTGAACGGTTCATTCTGCCTGACAGCGGAATTTAAGTCGTCATCGCCGTTAAACAGTCTGCAGAAGTAGTTCTTCCATATCCTCAGCATCGACTGCGATTCTACTACGATGTTCCCTTGTTCGTCCTTGCAGGCTTCGGTTCGGGTTCTGTAGCCTTGTGAAGTTCTTTTTACCCTTTGGTAGAACTTCCGAACCTCATTCCTGTTGTAACATCTCTCTATTTCATCGATCGCGCGCTTCTCATGCTCTTTCTTTTTTCTCCTTAGAAGCCGGTGTTCGTCTCTTCTCTTGTGCGCGTAGAGCTCACGAGCAGCTCTGGTCCTCCTTTGCAGCGCCGCTTTGTATGCCTCTTGCTTCGCTGCATGTGCTTGCCGGCACTCGTCGTCGAACCAGGGGTTTCGTTGTGGCGGTCGGGTGAAACCCAGCACATCAGAGGCGGCGTCTCTGATGGCTTTTTGGCAATGTTGCCACTGGTCTTCAATACTTGATGCTGGCTGCATAGGACCTCTTGAGAGATTGAGAGAGACTCGATCGGAAAAGGATCTGGTGATCTCTTGCGATTGTAGCCGTCCGACGTCAAACTTCCTCCCAGTATTTACTTGTTTTGGCGGTGTTCGGGATATCCGAAGGCGTACCTTGGCTACAACAAGGTAGTGGTCCGAGTCAATGTTGGCCCCTCGGAACGTTCGGACATCCATAATACTGGAGGAGTGCCTTGCGTCGATCGCAATGTGGTCAATCTGGTTGACGGTTGATTGATCAGGAGATCTCCATGTGCCTTTATGAATATCGAGATGCGGGAACCGCGTGCTTGCTATGACAACATTTCGCCCCGCCGCGAAGTCGATCAGCCTAAATCCGTTATCGGAGGTGGTGTCGTGTAGGCTGCACCTTCCGACGGTACTACCAAAGATGCCCTCTCTTCCTAACTTGGCGTTAAAATCGCCTAAGACAATTTTAGTGTCATAGCCAGGGCATTGCTCGTAGGTGTGGTCCAAGAGCTCGTAGAACCTTTCTTTGGTGTCGTCGTCTTTCTCCTCCGTGGGGGCGTGCGCGCATATTAAGCTTATGTTGCCGAATTTAGCCTTAATGCGGATTGTCGTGATGCGCTCGTTTACATAGTTGAAACTTAAGACTTCTTGCCTAAGTCTGGCGCCAACGACGAATCCACATCCGAATAAGCGCTGTTTTTGTTGCCGAAAGCAGTCGCCATAATAGATATCGCAGTTTTTCATCTTCTTCTTGCCCGGGCCATCCCATCGCACTTCTTGGATGGCGGTTAAATCTGCTTTATAGTGGTTCAGGGCTTCCGCTAGTTGTTCGGCTGCACGCGGTCTGTTAAGGGACCTAACATTCCACGTACAGATCCGAAATTCGTTGTCCTTTGATCGTTTGCCAGGTTCGTCAACAGTTAGATCATCCGTATCCGAGGCTTGTTGGTGCTTCGCAACTATTATATTTTTACGTAGTCGGGCAGTTACCCCGGCGTACAACCCCCAACCTGGAGGACCAGGCCCTTTTTGCGACCCCTTGGACAAAAGGAGCCGGGATATTCCGGAGTCAGTAACCCGCTGCGGGGATGTGAGAGCTGCCGTTGACCCATTAAGGGCTCTTCCGCCACCATCTCTATTTCAACACCCTGACTAGTGTTGAAAATCCTCAATGACCTCAGCTCCAAATACGTCAGAGTAGCCCATTGAGGTATCTGCCATGTTGACTGTTGACGCCACCGTTCATTCAGCTTTGTGAATTCATCCGCCGTACGTCCTCTTTCTGAGGGGCTCATTTAAGACTTCTGAGACTCGAGCAGACAGTCAATCCGACAGAGCATTATAGTGTTGCTATTTTCTTCGTGTTCAACACTCGCGCTTATAAGTTTAGCAAGTCAAGTCCGGGTGGACATAGACCAGTACCCGGTGGTGACCACGGGGAGGTAAAATAAGCACAATTGGTGAGTGTGAGATAGTTGCGACACTGGACATCGCCAAGTTGATGCCAATCAGATGTCCATCCCTATTCACACAACACCCAACCACCATTATTATATCTAATATGCATTATTTTTTATATAGGTACCTACAGCATCAAATGAAAATGGAAATTGTAATACAATTTTTGTAGTAGTAGTTTATAATAATAAAGAAAAAAACACTTCATTTAAAAGTATTTCCTACACAACAAAATATTTCCCGACATTCGAAATATACGCAGGTAATTGTTCAAGTTTTCACTTCTGTCGGCCTCGGCACTCCCGGAGTGCCACTGTTTTTTTTTTTGTTAACACGTTCTTCCAAAACCAAAAGATGAAAAATGTGTTCCTTTTTTCAATCAATTATTTATATTTTAACTGAAAATGTTATTTTAATTTTCTTACTTTTTTAATTGTATGGAGTAGAATGGCTGAATTTTAGTTTTTCTTTGACGAAAAAAAACGTATGCGGAGCTTTGTAAAATATCAGTTTATTTAAGCTTTGAACCTATTTGGGTGATTGTCAGCGAATGGATACCGCAGTGCTTCGCCATTCAATGGTCAACAGACACGACTATCAATTTCTTATTATCGATGTCGCTTGGCTATAGGTCGAAGGACATTTGGGAAACTATTCTAAATCTCACCATGCATATGTGTACGACAAGGATGAGTCGCATAAGTAAGGACATAGTCAAACTCGCCTAAAAGACATAAGCTGGAAAGAATACACGAAATTAGGCAGGAATGAAAATATATTATCTGCTGAAACAACACCAAAGTCTTCGTTGAGCATTAGAGGGTCGATCTTAAAAGTGATGAATTCCACCTCCCATTTCACCCAACTGATCTATTGATTACTAATGGAATATGTATCATACTTTAAATAAGAGCACACCCTTGCCGTGCTCATTTCCGAGTAAGATTTCTATATCGGTCTGCCAACAAGAGAACACCTATACGTCCCAAACAAAATGGTCATGGTCACATCGTTTAATTAAAGGAAATGCCAAAGTTACCACATATCTATCGGCAGTTATAGTAAAACCTTGAACAGGCGTTCCAATTAATTTTAATTATTGCAGGCTCACCTCAACCATTAACAGCTCACTCGAATGTACTTTTTAAAATGTTTTGCTCAAGATGTCCGAACGGTTTCAACAGAAGCTCTTTCTCCATCTTTCCGCAAAACATATGTGGAACATTATTCCAGCTTTAAATACACAAGCAATTTTGCAAACTTAATTTGAAGTGTCAAATATACCACTGCTCTACAGGTTTATGTGCTTATACGTGTTCAAGGCTGTCATGCATTATACAGCACACATACTGGACGATCATTCAGTGCGGAAAATAATAATTATACGGACCCAATCAATACTGGAGCTATGGACACAAAATTCTCTCGCACTGTGAAATTAATGCATTGAAATGAAATAGCTAATTCTGATGAATAGAATCGTGCCAATTAGATTCTATGAATTTTGTAATAACTTCCATATTATAGGTAACGGAATGAATCCAGTGCTCTAATAATGATGCTGCGGGTGGAATTTCCAACGAAATTTGTTTCTGTTTCATGAGCCAGCGGAATGTATAGTGTTCTGCAAGCTATTATGAACGAACCCACGGTTCGGGTATTTAATATACCTATCAGTCAAAATTTTTAATATATTTATGTATTTCAAGATAGGGTGAAAGTCAAACACTTTGTGGTTTGTGATAATGATGGTGGTTCTCCGAAATACATTAAGTATGTAAATTATTTTTCGCGGAAGAGCTCTTTGTGGGCATAATTGTTCAGTGATTTCGGTAAATAAATATTTTATGTAACGTTTTCTGTGGTGGGAAAGGTGTCCTCGAGCAAAAACGGTGAACTCGATTTCGATCACTTAAATATACACCGAAGTGGTTTCTTATAAAAAAGTTATCAAATTTACAATTTCTGTGGGCAACAGTTTCAATAGAGCTTCTATGGTATTTGTTAACCGAAGTAGAGTTATTTCTACGTAATTATTTGGAGAATAACTTCTGTAAGACCATTGCGAAGCATATACACAGGCTTTATAAAGTGATATGAAATTAAGCTTGGGTAGGGTCTCTGAAAAGGTGAAAAGGTAATTGTTTCGAGAAAGTTTGTGGTTACTTTACTGGAGGCTTTATAGAGTAAGCTAGCTATGTTATTTTTGGTAAAAGCATCTGCCCGCAAGAATCCTTAAAGTTTTATGCTTGCTTCACATATCAATTGGAATTAAAAATATTTATTGGATAAATAAATAAAGTGCACGACTGGGTCGAACGAAATTTTCTCGATACTAGATAAAAGAAAACAAAATCTTTGAGATATTTGTCTCATGTGGCAATATAAGTTTTTAAAAATTTAAAGCTCTCAAGTTCGCAAGTTCTGGCTAGAAAGCTATAAGGGTCTACTTTACTATTTTATAAGGTCTTACACCCCACAAGATTTTTGAGTACTGTGCCCATGTTCTGTAACTCATGCGATAAATTTTCGCATCGAAAACATATTAACATGTTTTTCAATTTATATCGTTTTAGTGATAAATATATCGATGTAATAATTACAGAACATGGGCCCAGGACAAGTGTACCTAGTAGGAGTCTCTGTTTTTAATTTTAACTGGAATATGATTAAAGTTTCCAATGTTTGGATATACTGATATCTTTACATAGACATACCTATATGTAAGGATGCAGGCATTTGTGAATTTGCATTAGGAGCTATAAATTGAATATCCCGATGCTCGTGTGTGGAATGCAAATGAAGTGTGATTTTTTGACTGTCTAAGCCCCAAATGGTTGGCATTATCTTAAGATCCATATTCAATATTGTTGAAAAAAGAAGAAGTAGGTTGTATTTGTTAAAAATAAGTTTTGCGTAGCTATGGAGCATTAGGCCTATAACAAAAATATACTGACGTTTTTGAATTTTTTGTGAACAACTAAGTACGGGATCTTATTTAGAACACTTATGTTATCTTCAATATTTATTTTGGTCAAAGCTGTTGGAGCAGTATAGGTACCAAATATAGCAATGTTAAGTTTGAAAAATACTATTGCCTAACTACTTAGCTGAAAGCCTTTTATAAGTTATTGTTGGCGATGTACTTCGTCCTAAAAGTTTTATCGAAATCGAATATGGGGTTTTCGAGATATGAGCATGAGCAGTTTTTAAAATTAGGACACAATGATCGTTATTGCCGTTTTCAGGTAAACTAAACAAAACTAAATGTTTAAAAACTTACTATTTTCAAAAATCGTAATATAGAGAAAAACTGAGTTTTCTATTAAGTCATAAATGACCACATTACCTTAGAAATTAATTTTTATTACAATTATATGAACCGTTTCGGAAATATTTCGAAATTTCAAAAATATCGTTATTCGAATTTGTGTTAAAAAAAAAACTGGGTATTCAGTCATGGTAACCTCACCTACTTAAGCTCAAATATCAATTTTGGTTGAATTCGTTGGAGCCGTTTTCGATCAAATCAAACTGGTACAAAAATTGTATATGGGAAGTACCATTAATATTGAGGTTAACTTGCTCTTACATTAATTTCACATGTAGGTTTTAAAATGTTTTTCTATTTCAAGTCTAGCCACTACAAAGAGGATTTAGATTCATGAATAGATTCAATCTGCATAGTAGAATTATTATCGAAAACCATACTCATATTTTTCTAAGCTAGAGGTAAGCAAAAAGCTTGGTAAATAGCACAAACTTTAGCCGTAATAAATTGTAAGATTTATTGGCAGGTTTGTTTCTGTACGTTCTAAAAGCATGGCACCCATCCCACATAATAGTACAGACAGTTATCACCAATATTGGTAAATATTTGTATTTACAATACTTTTATGTTACAAATACCAGCAACTTTTGCTGCCAGACCGCATATTAAATATCTATCTTGTATTAGACGTGTCACACCCCGTTTTTTGATAGGTCGTGTAAATAACAACTACAATTTGCTTAGTGATATTTCAAATCATCTTCAGGTGCTGGAAATTGTATCCGATCACGGCTTGTTGGAAATATTTATTGACACACTATGGTCAATTAGTTAAAGAAGAATAATGTATTATTACTGAGAGGTAATTGAAGGCTCCAGGAAATAACCCCCCAACGAAATAACCCCCCCAAATAGAAAATGAAATAACCCCCCAAAATTGGGGAATAATTTCACTGTGATATTATACCCCAAATCGAACATGAAATTAGTCCCCAAAATGGTATGAAATAAGTCCCCAAGACGGTATGAAATAAGTTTCCAAATAAGTAAGAAATCGGCGCGGGCGTCCTTCTCTCGAATTAATATTAATTTTTGGGACAATGGTAATTTGCGCAAATTATGAAATGTGTATGGGGGGCATGCTGCCCCCCTGCAACCCCCCTGCTTGGGTTTACTGTTGGATTACGGGGTGGGTGCGAGGTTTTTTTCTTATATTTTTTGTTAAATTTTCAAATTGTTGGGTGGGACATATCTATGGCCACGAAATAACTCCCCAATTTGAAGTATGAAATAAGTCCCCAAAAATCCATGAAATAAATTCCCAATTTTGGGGATTTATTTCATGTGAAATAAATCCCCACCTCCATACAAATTTTGGGGGGCTATTTCATTTTCTATTTGGGGGGTTATTTCGTTGGGGGGTTTTTTCCTGGAGCTGTAATTGAAATGTTAACCTAGGCTAGAAGCCAGGATGTACTATACCTTAGGGAAGATTGTGTCTTAACATTTTCATCTAAAATAAATAGGTATGCCAAATAGTCCACAGTGGAGGAAACAATAATTGCTGTATTTTCATGAAGGTCAAAAAAATTTTGTTGGTTTTCCTCAACAACAAAATTTAACTTAACTATTTATTAACCAGACTTATGTCTTATGTAAACAATTTTAGTACAGTATATTTAGCAGAATCTCTGAGTCAGAAAAACAGCAGACTTTGAAGAAGCAATTGGTTTGGTAGCAAAATGTTGTTTACACCGATCTGAGTGAAAGGTAAGTGGCGCCGCTTTTCGAACATGTCAAAAGTTAACTCAAATCATCCTAGGAAACTTAGGAAAAACGTAGCAAATACTTCGATTTTGATATTTCCTTGGAGTACTGCTAATTCTTATTTATACCGCCCATATTCTTAAAAATTCATTCAACGAAAAATAGAAGTTCATTTCAAATGAATTTTGACTTTTATTTTCAAAATCTACGGTACAAATTTTCGCCGCTTGGACAGTCAACCATTTCCTGTGCCGTCTGCCGAGACCCTATATACTGTTGTATATCTAACAGACATATTCCCAACAAAACCCTTTTGAACGTAAGTAAAATTTAAAAAAAAATTCTGGTCCCGTTATCTTTTGGTCTAGACGAGGATTTTCAATAGCCACGATCTCATCAAGCGAGCTCTATTTATCCTCGGTGGCCTTAAAACCCCATCAGACTGCTTCGTCGTACCATAGGTACCATAACGCATTAATTTGCACACTCCACAACGCTTTGCAATCTATAATCTAATTTAATTTAAAAATATTCCCACTCACCGCTGCGCTCCATAATGTCCCACAGTAGCCCGCTAAGTGGTAGTGAAACGGCTAAATTGGCACATAACCCCGGCATGGGCATCCATATCAAAGCACCTCTTTTTATTAAGAGTTCCCAGTCCCAGTCGCAGACACAGAACAAAGAACAAAAACCATCAGCAAGGCGGTGAAAAAAAAAACGTTAACGTTCCCAATTAGCCATTTGCTGTCGACATCATAGAACTGTGCACTCTTGCCTTCCCACTAGCACCACACTAACCCGCAATCAGCAACGTATGTGTGGCGTGGCTGTTAAATTTTTAAAAATATAATGAGCACATTATACGGACAAAAACGTAGCGCACCTAGTGAAAGAGCACTTGAACAGACATTCAAACATGCAAGCATCTGACCTTTTCCCATCATCATCGTCCACTTATCCGCATCCTGGATGGAAAGCCGCAAACGTTGTTATGCAAACTAAAAGTGCTTATGGCCACTAGTTTAGAGGGCGGGCGTTGTATGTTGGTCCTGGAAAAAGGATTACACGCAGGTAAACCTTTCTAAATACACTTTTTTTGTTGCTTGCCTGTCCTCCTTAAATTGTTGCTTTCCTGGTAAAAGTTAATCGCTCGGCTCCTTACAGGTGGACGGGTTTTAAAGTTTTATTTTTTTTCTACACAGAAAACCCTTGTTTGAATTTTTTTTTCTGATCCTTTTTGGGATGCCACTTTTGCTCAAATTATTCACAAAGTTGTTAATCACAATTGAAACGACGCCAAGAAAAGTTGTCTTTTATCCTTGTCAACTAATCTGCTCATGTTTCTCCTTATTGTTTCGTGGGAAGCAATCTAGAGAGAAAATGTATAGCAGAAATAAAAAAGCAAAATAGCGAAAAACATGCTGAAACAGAAAGCCGAACTTTTCGGATGTCGAAATAGAAAATTACCCACAAAAATGTCACAGGATACAAATGGTAGCAATTTGAATGGAACGCGACCGCATCGGAAGAGTGGGGCTGGCTTGACATGCTTTCCCTTTGGTGTCAACGGGCTTCCACTCTTAGTTTACGTTTCTGTTTCGGTTTTTTGTTTTCGGGGAAAAAGTGATTTATTTAGTTCTCCATTCACCTATAAGGAACGTGGTTTTGTTGAAATGAATTCTCAGTTGCTTTTGTTTTTTCTTCTTTTCTCCTTTTTCTAAACAGATGAGGGACGGTCTCTCAGTGGGAAATTTTAGTCAATTGCTGTGCCTTGTTCGGGGGTTTAATTTTTTTTGTGCCGTGTTAATCTGGTGGACCCTAGTCAGAAATCATTGTCTGAAATAAAATTCGTTTCCGTTGGGATTGGGGGACGATGTCAGGAGCTGATGGATTTGAACTGAGTGAGTTATTATTTCGTAGTTGAGGAATGACAAGCAGACTTTCGCATGGAATGGCGGTCATCTACAAACGGAATTTCGTTTTTAAACCATCGGATGTATTGGGAAAGTGTGGTGGGTTTTTGGTGGACGTGTTCATGCAAAGCGACCGGACATGGACTGTAATTTGACGTCCTGATTCTTCGACAGGAAATTAGATCCTTTGGGAGGAGCAATTTAAAATCGCCTTGGGAATTGACTCAACAATTTAAGAATATTTTATTCATGAAGTGTTCATTTTAGCTACACAAAGCTTTCGTCTTTACTTTAAGAATTCTCACTTAGCTCTAACTGCTGATTTTTTCTCGACCGGAGTAGTACTGCAGGCAATTTACACCCGTTCTCACAGTTATAGATTTTTAGATTAGATAAGATTTTATTTATGTAAACAATTCAATAAAATTAACAAATTTTTTACACTTACCTACTCAAAATCGAAATGCATGGCATTGCCGTCTGCCGATTGACTAAGGCCCAATTTATTCACTCGAAGTTGAACACAACTTTGGGATTTTTATATGGAAAACTCCCCGAGTTTTGTTCAACTTCGATTGAATAAAATGGGCCTAACTAGCTTTAATAGATTAACAATTTAAAATATATGTAACTATATCTACGTACAATTTTTATTTCTAAAAGTTTTCGCTAAGAATTCTCTTATATATCCTAGAGCTACCTTACAATAGTTATAAAGTTGATCCACGTTCACCTCGTTCAAAATATTTTTAATTTGATCCTCAGCAATAATATCACATCCAAAATAATGCCTTCTTGTTTCCCGCAATGTTGGACATCTTCCTATAAAATGGATAACATCTTCTCTCTCACCCGTGTTACAGATTGTACACAAAATTGGCAGGTCTGCTCTATCCTCTATGCGGTATGTAGTTTAAGTGAAGCAGTTCCACTCGGACTCTTAGTACCATAGAAATTTAGCTTTATGCTGCATTCGTCTCGAAAGTAATTTGCCTCAACTAAGTTATGGTTTAATGCAATGTATGTTGCTCTATACACCGAACTTATTGCCTCCTGAGCAAAAGCTTCTCTGCATTGCATGTCCGCGCTTGAAATCAGCTGGTATAGGATTTTTCTCCAAGCCGCATGTTGCTCCACGTCTAAGTTTAACCTTATCCTGCATGAGCGAGCAAGTTCCAACCATTCTCCGTACCATCCAATTTTACTGCTTAAAGCTTTCAATGCAATTATCTTAGGGAGTCTCTGGTTTGCCATGTCCATCACTTTAATAATATAATCCACCTGCAACTTTAGGGTTTTAATAAAGAGTGGCGACAATCCCGTTCCCAGCATAATTGCATAATTTAGCGTGTTCGGCGGCAGGTGAAACGTTCATTTGACGAAGTATCTGAGAAGCTTTTCCACTACATCATATTGTTTTCCACCCCACACCTGCGCTGCATACATCAGTATCGATTCAGACACTGCTTCCAAAACTCGAAATTTACTGCTGTGCGCTATGTTGTTGTTTGTAAAACATCTCCTCCAGGACATATTTATTGCAGTTTTGGCTTTCTGTAGCTTTTCTTCGAGATGCTTCTTCATGCTAAGATTTGCGGTGAAATACACTCCAAGATATTTATATTCTCTTACAACTTCTATTCTCTCTCCGTTGTAGAACCACTTTTCATTACTGCCAAGTCTTCCACCACCCTTCTTGAAAATCATAATCTTCGATTTGTCAAGATGTACTTAGAGTGCACCCCTGTCACACCAAATTTTGTCGGAAATGGCTCGACAGGTATCCTATCCGAGCCTGGAGCTTTACCGTCTTTTAGCCCTGCCGAAGCTGCTCTACTTCGACAACAGTTATTTCTGCATCCAGAAGCTCATTGGAGAAAAAAGGTTCAGCGTAATGAAAAGTAGTTCTTGACATTTTTGGGTTAAGCAGCTCTTTGAAGTGCATTCTCAGAACATCCGGGTTCAATTCACAGTTATATTGCAAGCTGTAGCGATTGAAAGGTGGTATATGAATTTAACAGAATCTAACATACGAGCTTAAAGAATTAGAGTGAGTTGATTGGTTCCCTTTTTCCGTTGCCTATTCGCTGTTGAATTGAAAAGTGGCAGACTAAGGTCCACTAGTCTGCTACAAAATGGCTACATCCAATAATCCAAAGAAGTGAGAACTCATTTCTGCGGTGAATTTCAGATTAAAACCAGTTTCAGTCATTGTTTAAGCAAACCTGTACACGGGAAATAAACCTACCCCACTATACTCTTTCGAAAATACTGCTCAAAAACCTTGAAAAATGTACATAAGAACGTAATAGCTTTTTATTTAATAATTACCATCAATTTGAGTATACAAAAAACCCTAAATGTGTAATAAAACTGCCGCTTTATGTTAGCATACTAAGCATACCCCTATTGTAGCACTACGAAGAACATTCGTCATTTCCTTAGTGGAAAATTAACATATTCTAACCATTTACGTAATTCGTAACAGCATTCGTGTTTCGGTATTAGGTATTTATGCTAGAGTCTAAAAAAAGAATTATGTTTCCTTGAAACGCGCCGGCCAACAGTTGAAAGTGTGAATCAGCATAAATTATGAAGAGAAGAGTTCCTGCCCGTGGCATACACTGGTCTGTAATTACGGAGTTGAACAATTAAATTTGACACCTTTTTGGCTAGCATTGGAATGCGTAGGGGGAATTAGAATTATGCTTATTTCGGTACTCATATAATTTAAAACGATAAGAGGAGTTTAGTCAAAGTGGCAATAAGACCTAAAAAAAATTATAAAAAAAAACCGGCCAAGTGCGAGTGTCACTCGCGCACCGAAGGTTCCGTATTTGGCTAAAGTCCAACACATCAGATATTATTTCAAATCTATAAAATCATTCAATCTTTCCCCTCTTCATGAATTCATCACAATTTAGTTTAATTTAATCCTTATCCTTATCCTTATCCTTATCCTTACTAATAATAAAACTGTAACTTTTTTCAGGCTTTAAATAGTTTGTGTGCTAAAGGCACAAGAAGTACTGCACGAAATTGATTTCGGTTTTCACAATTGCATTGGAAATTGTCGATATTAGAATTTAGGATAATGTTTAATCATTATCCGCTGTCCGGAAGCGGAGATTTAAGCTGATATCTAACAAAAGTTGTAATTCTCGAATGCCTTCTAGCTCCTAGCTTTGGAATGACTCAACCGAATAAAATAGGTTTTTTTTAATATAAAGTTCAATTATGTACAAAGATTTTAAGATATAAATCATCTTTGTACGTAGTCCTGAAGCTGTACAATAAGCAATAAACTATAAATTTTATACAGCTCAAAAAAGTAAAATGTTCGATTGAAGCTAGATCGTTGGATTTGCCCGGCATTCAGTGGAGGAAATTTTGTGTGTGTGTGCGGCAAAACCTGTTTCTCTCTCTGCTGAATGTTGTATGCTTTTTGTTTCTCTTTTTTTTTCATACACCTTTTGTGCTTTGTGTTGTTTTTTTTTTTTCACTTCTTTTAAATTGAAATTGAACTGGTGATAGTGGAGAGAGTGAGAGTGGAGTTGTGGCCTTATGGGTGGAGTATTAATGTGGTGCATGGGTGGGAGGGAGATAGGTCAGGTCAGGTATGTAATGTAATTGAGATTGGGAGTCACACTCAATTGTGATTTAAAATGTGATCTGATGATGCATGCCACGAACGAATCCCGTTTGTGCTCGGTATTGTTTTTTTTCGTATGCATGCATATGCAACTGCACCTTTTCTGCCTTATGTTTTTTTGATGTTATTATTTCTTTAGGCGCGTTGGGCACTTTTAGATAAGAAGAAATTAATGAATTTGGGTTACTTTGAAAACGAAACCGCGTCATCGACACCGAGCGACCGACACCCGATATGTGGCGCTTTTGTCGTTTTTTTTTTTTTGAGAAGCTCAACCGATCTCAATGAAACTTTGTTCGTGTGCATCTTTGTATGCAGCTAGAAAGATAGGATAGTTTTGGACCCGATAGGTGGCGCTGTTGTCGCTATTTTTGAGAAACTCAATTGATCTCAATGAAATTTTGTTTGTGTGCATGGTTGGATGCAGCTAGAAAAATAGGATAGTTTTGGACCCGATAGGTGGCGCTGTTGTCGATTTTTTTGAGAAACTCAACCGATCTCAATGAAACTTTGTTTGTGTGCATGGTTGGATGCAGCTAGAAAAATAGGATAGTTTTGGACCCGATAGGTGGCGCTGTTGTCGATTTTTTTTGAGAAACTCAACCGATCTCAATGAAACTTTGTTTGTGTGCGTGGTTGTGTGCCGCTAGAAAGATAGGATAGTTTTGGACCCGATAGGTGGCGCTGTTGTCGATTTTTTTGAGAAACTCAACCGATCTCAATGAAACTTTGTATGTGTGCATGGTTGTATGCAGCTAGAAAGACAGGATAGTTTTGGACCCGATAGGTGGCGCTGTTGTCCGTTTTCTGAGAAACTCAACCGATCTCAATGAAACTTTGTATGTGTGCATGGTTGTATGCAGCTAGAAAGATAGGATAGTTTTGGACCCGATAGGTGGCGCTGTTGTCCGTTTTCTGAGAAACTCAACCGATCTCAATGAAACTTTGTATGTGTGCATGGTTGTATGCAGCTAGAAAGATAGGATAGTTTTGGACCCGATAGGTGGCGCTGTTGTCGATTTTTTTGTTCGCTAGGGAAATTTAATAATTTGAATGTAATGTGGTATTCGATTGGGCGCTCTGAGAGCACTTTTTTTTCTCTCAGAGCAATTTATATGTTCGCTTGGTACAAATAAAGCAATCTTTTTCAAATTTCAGAGCACTTTTGCGAACCAAGATATTTTTTCAGATTTACCAATAACAAGTGCGTTTGAATTTGACAACTGGTAGAGTTTGTTTACATTTTAGTGATTTTTTTCTCCAGCAAAGAAAGGCATTCCATCGAGTGAATCAATTTTTGTAAATTATTTATGTATAAATATTTAATAATCAATCGGGACGGATATTTCTAATGTTTTAATACAAAATTTAACCAGTGAATGGAAATCGCTTAGAAAAGTGTCGAAGACTGTACATATTCAAATCGCACGAATAGGTATCAACACAAAAAAGAGCAGGTGACGTTTTTATGTGCGACAACTACATAATTAAAAAATCCCTACTATTATAAAACTAAGTCAATCTTTCCTTTGTTTCTTGCTACACGTCACTCACAGCACCGAAGTGGGTTTGTATAGCTCTTATTATTTTGTTTTAAATTTGAAAAGTGGAACTCTGGCGAAGCAAGGCGAGCACGGGTCAGCTAGTTACTTAATATTTTTACTCTCAAAAATTACTCGCATATTTTCATTTTCTAATTATTACCTAGTACCCAACCCACGCCAATTGTCCATTCTGTATGCGACCTGTCCCAATTAAGAACTATTGACTAAAAATATATTAATTTTATTTTGTTCTGTACTCCCCATAAAAATGTATTATACTCCCCAACGAAATTAACAAGCGGGAACCCTGGTGGTCTTCTGTCTTTGATGGGGTCAATTGTGCATAACTGCGTAGTAGAGATTAAAACTTATGAGAGCAACGTATTTTACATGGTAAAATTATCTTTTTTGAAAATATCTTGTAAACTATTAACTTTTCGGCAAAACAGTATTCAGCACATATATAGATAAGAACATGATCTACAAAAAAGGAATTTATGTATTTTTTTGTGAATCAAGAAATAAACCGTTTTTTGGGCGAATGAAAATATTTTTTTCACCAGATTACTAATTAATCGAAAACCAATCGATGTATTCCTTCCATTGGTATTTGTCGTTTAACTAGAGGTTATGCCGGATGTTGTGTGTAAATTTTAGCCTCCTATGTCAATCGGTTCTTGAGATAGACCTGGTAACAAAATTGGCTTAGTGGGTTCGGACAGACAGACAGACAGACAGACGGAGAGACATCCGAGCGAAACTAATAAGGTTACGTTTTTTCCCTTTGGGTACGGAACCTTAAAAAATGGCAAAAGAGCTTTATTCTTTCTGGGTATAACTATGCTGAGGACCAGTTAGCCTCCTTAATTGTAAATACTTCTGCTTGAAAGACGCTGGCTGCGTTGGGAAGGCGAAGAGTTTTAGCGATATTTAAATCTGTTGAGAAAATGCCTGCACTCCACAATTCATCTTGGAACCATCTGTGAAGATAGGTATGTCGAATTCGTTAACGACCGCATTCTCCTCCCATTCTGAGTTTGATCTTCAATGTCACTGAAAATAAAATACCAGGTAATATTGACAATATTCTATTGCAAAATTTCAAAAAAAATAATTTTGTTGGATTGAAAAAAAAATTTTGTAATGATAAATTAAATTTATGGATGTTTGTAAAATGGACAAAACTTATGCAAGATGTTTGTTAGCCAAGCAAAATACAGATTTTCAATATTACAAACATTTTGTATAAATGAAAAAAATGTTTGTATGATATGACAGAAATTTTTTTGAATTGATAACATACGTGTTGAATCGACAAAAATACATTTTAGGCATTGCAATCCTTTGATAGCGTCATTTATAATTCACACGTGAAGTAGTACGAAGCAGACAGTTTGTTAGTGCGCATAAAGGTAACTGGTGAAAGTGAATTTAAAAAACATCTTAAAACTAAATCAACGTATGAGGACATAGTTTGAACTAAACTTTGTTTCAATAAAAGAAAGCCGCGTATGGAAATTTTTAAAAGGTAGGTAAATGAAAGAAGTTAATTCGATAATATATAGGTAGATATATAGCTAAAAATTGTTAACTGATTAATAATTGTTGATTTGACAAAACAACAATGGTAGAATTGGAATTTTTTTTTCGTAAAATTAGCAGCGTTTTGATTAATTCAAAAAAAAAAATTTCATATACAAAAGAAAAGATTTTTTTTAACGCAACAATTTTTTAACTATCACAGCAAAAGTTTCAAGACAAGATGAAACTTACTAATATATTGTTAATCCGATAGAAACATATTGTTGGACGTATATTGACAAAAAAAAATTATTGAATTTTTATCAAATATACCAGGATTTTATTTCCAGTCTATCAGTAAAGTAACTAAGTAGGTAGACCCTGTCTCAAAATCAAAATTTCCATAAATCATTTCAGTTTCCTTCGCTCCGTGTATCCTTTTCAAATTGTAGCTTGACCTTAATTTAGATTACAATTCTGATCTCTTATAGTTCCATTCCATATGTGATATATTGACAACTGGGTGATTAGGTCAGCAGGGAGACGTTTCTCCAGCTAATATTGAAGTCTGCACTCAATTTATTTAAGCTTTGTAGGTAGGTACCCTAAATAATTCCTTTTACATTAGTTTTAAGCTAAGCTTATTCCATCAGTACCTAATACAAATCGATTTTCAATGAAAATGAAAACGCATTAATTTTGCAGATAAAATATTATCTACATGATTGTTCAACTATAAATACACGCGTAACTCTAAGACCATTAAACTTTGTTTGTGTGCGTGGTTGTGTGCCGCTAGAAAGATAGGATAGTTTTGGACCCGATAGGTGGCGCTGTTGTCGATTTTTTTGAGAAACTCAACCGATCTCAATGAAACTTTGTATGTGTGCATGGTTGTATGCAGCTAGAAAGACAGGATAGTTTTGGACCCGATAGGTGGCGCTGTTGTCCGTTTTCTGAGAAACTCAACCGATCTCAATGAAACTTTGTATGTGTGCATGGTTGTATGCAGCTAGAAAGATAGGATAGTTTTGGACCCGATAGGTGGCGCTGTTGTCCGTTTTCTGAGAAACTCAACCGATCTCAATGAAACTTTGTATGTGTGCATGGTTGTATGCAGCTAGAAAGATAGGATAGTTTTGGACCCGATAGGTGGCGCTGTTGTCGATTTTTTTGTTCGCTAGGGAAATTTAATAATTTGAATGTAATGTGGTATTCGATTGGGCGCTCTGAGAGCACTTTTTTTTCTCTCAGAGCAATTTATATGTTCGCTTGGTACAAATAAAGCAATCTTTTTCAAATTTCAGAGCACTTTTGCGAACCAAGATATTTTTTCAGATTTACCAATAACAAGTGCGTTTGAATTTGACAACTGGTAGAGTTTGTTTACATTTTAGTGATTTTTTTCTCCAGCAAAGAAAGGCATTCCATCGAGTGAATCAATTTTTGTAAATTATTTATGTATAAATATTTAATAATCAATCGGGACGGATATTTCTAATGTTTTAATACAAAATTTAACCAGTGAATGGAAATCGCTTAGAAAAGTGTCGAAGACTGTACATATTCAAATCGCACGAATAGGTATCAACACAAAAAAGAGCAGGTGACGTTTTTATGTGCGACAACTACATAATTAAAAAATCCCTACTATTATAAAACTAAGTCAATCTTTCCTTTGTTTCTTGCTACACGTCACTCACAGCACCGAAGTGGGTTTGTATAGCTCTTATTATTTTGTTTTAAATTTGAAAAGTGGAACTCTGGCGAAGCAAGGCGAGCACGGGTCAGCTAGTTACTTAATATTTTTACTCTCAAAAATTACTCGCATATTTTCATTTTCTAATTATTACCTAGTACCCAACCCACGCCAATTGTCCATTCTGTATGCGACCTGTCCCAATTAAGAACTATTGACTAAAAATATATTAATTTTATTTTGTTCTGTACTCCCCATAAAAATGTATTATACTCCCCAACGAAATTAACAAGCGGGAACCCTGGTGGTCTTCTGTCTTTGATGGGGTCAATTGTGCATAACTGCGTAGTAGAGATTAAAACTTATGAGAGCAACGTATTTTACATGGTAAAATTATCTTTTTTGAAAATATCTTGTAAACTATTAACTTTTCGGCAAAACAGTATTCAGCACATATATAGATAAGAACATGATCTACAAAAAAGGAATTTATGTATTTTTTTGTGAATCAAGAAATAAACCGTTTTTTGGGCGAATGAAAATATTTTTTTCACCAGATTACTAATTAATCGAAAACCAATCGATGTATTCCTTCCATTGGTATTTGTCGTTTAACTAGAGGTTATGCCGGATGTTGTGTGTAAATTTTAGCCTCCTATGTCAATCGGTTCTTGAGATAGACCTGGTAACAAAATTGGCTTAGTGGGTTCGGACAGACAGACAGACAGACAGACGGAGAGACATCCGAGCGAAACTAATAAGGTTACGTTTTTTCCCTTTGGGTACGGAACCTTAAAAAATGGCAAAAGAGCTTTATTCTTTCTGGGTATAACTATGCTGAGGACCAGTTAGCCTCCTTAATTGTAAATACTTCTGCTTGAAAGACGCTGGCTGCGTTGGGAAGGCGAAGAGTTTTAGCGATATTTAAATCTGTTGAGAAAATGCCTGCACTCCACAATTCATCTTGGAACCATCTGTGAAGATAGGTATGTCGAATTCGTTAACGACCGCATTCTCCTCCCATTCTGAGTTTGATCTTCAATGTCACTGAAAATAAAATACCAGGTAATATTGACAATATTCTATTGCAAAATTTCAAAAAAAATAATTTTGTTGGATTGAAAAAAAAATTTTGTAATGATAAATTAAATTTATGGATGTTTGTAAAATGGACAAAACTTATGCAAGATGTTTGTTAGCCAAGCAAAATACAGATTTTCAATATTACAAACATTTTGTATAAATGAAAAAAATGTTTGTATGATATGACAGAAATTTTTTTGAATTGATAACATACGTGTTGAATCGACAAAAATACATTTTAGGCATTGCAATCCTTTGATAGCGTCATTTATAATTCACACGTGAAGTAGTACGAAGCAGACAGTTTGTTAGTGCGCATAAAGGTAACTGGTGAAAGTGAATTTAAAAAACATCTTAAAACTAAATCAACGTATGAGGACATAGTTTGAACTAAACTTTGTTTCAATAAAAGAAAGCCGCGTATGGAAATTTTTAAAAGGTAGGTAAATGAAAGAAGTTAATTCGATAATATATAGGTAGATATATAGCTAAAAATTGTTAACTGATTAATAATTGTTGATTTGACAAAACAACAATGGTAGAATTGGAATTTTTTTTTCGTAAAATTAGCAGCGTTTTGATTAATTCAAAAAAAAAAATTTCATATACAAAAGAAAAGATTTTTTTTAACGCAACAATTTTTTAACTATCACAGCAAAAGTTTCAAGACAAGATGAAACTTACTAATATATTGTTAATCCGATAGAAACATATTGTTGGACGTATATTGACAAAAAAAAATTATTGAATTTTTATCAAATATACCAGGATTTTATTTCCAGTCTATCAGTAAAGTAACTAAGTAGGTAGACCCTGTCTCAAAATCAAAATTTCCATAAATCATTTCAGTTTCCTTCGCTCCGTGTATCCTTTTCAAATTGTAGCTTGACCTTAATTTAGATTACAATTCTGATCTCTTATAGTTCCATTCCATATGTGATATATTGACAACTGGGTGATTAGGTCAGCAGGGAGACGTTTCTCCAGCTAATATTGAAGTCTGCACTCAATTTATTTAAGCTTTGTAGGTAGGTACCCTAAATAATTCCTTTTACATTAGTTTTAAGCTAAGCTTATTCCATCAGTACCTAATACAAATCGATTTTCAATGAAAATGAAAACGCATTAATTTTGCAGATAAAATATTATCTACATGATTGTTCAACTATAAATACACGCGTAACTCTAAGACCATTAACAATTCAATTACACTATAGACGTATATAAGCTTTGAATGGAATTCCTTTGTAGTTAGAATAAGAATTAAGGTGACAGATATAAAACACCACGAAAGGATGATTCCAAAAAAAAAACACCTGTCAACCTTTTAAAATACGCTTAAAGTAAAATGAAATAATAACAAAATCCACCATCAACCACTTTTGCAGCAATTCTCCGCTGACACATAATATAACTGCCAGCCAACCCCCACCCTTATCACCGCATATCGCTAAAGGATATCAACCCTCCCTAATATGCAATTCTACCTTTTAATTTTCTACTCACACGGCACGCTTTATTACACACCGGTGCGTTGTCTTCTTTGTCCTTTGCCTTGCATTTCTCGACACAATTCTTTCATCCTTCTGTCCCTGGCATATACGAGCCGTATAAATCCCATCAAACGCACCCGTTCCCTCCTCTCCGAACCCCCCAAAGACCATAATCGTCGTCCAACACATCGCATATGAGACTAGCTGTCACTGAAGACATTTAATCCATTGGGGAGTACTTAGCTAAATTGGTGTCAATTTAGAAAAATATGAGCACCATATAACAGCCAGTATACTTCGTGTTTTTGTGTTGTTTTTCCTTATAAGGACATCGCAAAAATAAAATAAAAAATATTTGCTAAATTTAATCCACCTCCCCTGGTGGGACACGGCGAAACTTGTAAAGCGTTTCCGACGAAAGCGGAATAAATGAGGATATAAAAATATGATTTAAGGATGCGTACACTTTTTAGCCTTGATTAGACAATAGAAAAATTACCCGAACGTTGCTTTATTTTCTTCTTCTTCTTCTCTTTCACGGATGAGCGGGACCAAAGTCAGCCGAATAACACGGGGGACTAAAAAAAAAAGAAGAAAACAAATTCGGAACGCGAAAAAGCCATAACTTAAAGGATCTCGGCTTTCTGTTTTTGTTGGGAAATCTTCAGCTCCATTTCTCTAGGGAATACGTCATGATACATATTACATAGAGTAAAGACGACGCGTTTTGCATGAGTAGAAAAGTGGAAAGTACATTATAAATGACGGTCGAACAGATGTCAAAAGATGTAGCGTGGTGTGACACAGGGAATTACAGAAAAATATGACACGTTTTGCGGGCCATGGGATTAAGGTACAGCAAGACAGTGACAGCAGCGGAATAAAATCTCGGGTTACTGTCACTGTTATGGTGCTAGAGCGTCAAATGGGATCGTTCTTTATTTGTTTCAAGGTCATCCAGTATTAATAAGATATTGGAAGGAGCTATTTTTTTTGTGCGAGTTGCCTACTAAAATTATTAAAGCTGGAGGAATGTGACAATGGAATGCCCATAGGTAGATACTTGTATGTTGTACAGACATTTGGTTAGGAAATACAACTATCGTTAAATATTAACCATTCGATTTTTTTTTTGTTGCTCGCCAATCCATTAAATTTCGGCAATTCAATTTGCTTCTATAGGTATACACATTTATGCATATTTGCATAGAATTACGAGGACGACGAGCGAAATTTCCAAGTGAAATGTTTATACTTTGTAGGCATTTGCATGAATAATTCAATAGCCCTCCGACTTTGTTGTTCTATTTTTAGGAAAGTTCGCTTAACCCTTTTCAATAAACAACCAACTTTAGTTTAACGAATTTATTCAGGTCCGTTGTCCATTGACAGTTGAACATTTACGGGGGGAGTTGTAAGAATAACTTTGCGAGTGCCGATTTGGGAGTGGACAGATTTTGACGGACTTGATCTTTTGGGAATTGAGTTCATCAAGTGGGAAGATAAACACTTAATCATTTAATGATATGTCTGCTGCTTATTGGTGTTCGATTTAAATTCATTCATTTTTAAATTTGTTTGAATGGTAGCTTTGTTTGAAGGTTTTTTTTTTTTTAATTTTGGGTGGGCGAATGCACTTAATCTATTTCGGCAAAGACATAAATGGATCTTAGGTGATACTTGGTATTTTATATTTTTGGGAAATATTAATCTAATTGGTTTTTTAACGACATTTGTTTTTGAATTTGAGCATCGAAATACGTTAGCGGCTCTCTTGACAACTATTGTTGAAGTTGCTTTGGGAAAAGGAATCTTCACTTAGAAAATTTGACACCAAACTTGCTGTGAACTTCCGGGAACTCTTAAGTTTTTTGTTTTTTGCAACAATATTTCAGAATTTCTACGATTCCCTTTTCCTTTTATATCTCAATTGCTGAGATTGATTGAGGTTGAAAAAAACTGTTTTTGTATATCTTGGACAGTCGAAAACGATATACTATCTCCTACAGAAATTGTGTCCAATTTGGTGAAGCGTCACGTCGTGTGGTGTTGCCAAGAAAAAATAAGAATTTATCGTATTTTCTTATGCACTAAGTTCATCATTTCATCAAAACATTGCAATATGACAAAAGCACTTATTTTGATGAATTTAGTTTATTGTTCGTCCAGTTGATGATTTATTCTTCTCATTGATAGATATATGAAATTATCATATTGAAGTACGACTGCCAAGTTTTGAATTTTCGTCATTTTTATAATGCCGTTTACCTATCCTTTTGACGACAACTTTCATTATATTGATGCTTAATCAAAAAACAGACTTAAATTTTTATTAAGGAGATTGTTAATGTTAGCGTTTATATTGGTGAAACAACATTTTATTCGCCGTTATATTCATCATATTGATGAATTAAATTATTATGTTGATGAATTTCTTTCGTCGTTTTCTTCAATAAGATGTGCAGATTGATGTATGCTGTAGGTGTACACACACGAAGTTGGTATAAACAAGCAACATTGCTCATCAAGCGTAAATAATCTACACAGGGTGGCACAAAAAAATAAATCGTGAATGAATATCTTAAAAGATTCGATGTATGCGATCTAAAATTTTTATCCTATAATTACATGTTTATCTTTTGATTAATGGTCCCCTAAAAGTATTCAATTCTATTTTAAACATTGCATTGAAATAGGTATATATTTTATTTTGCTTTTGCTACAGCCGACTGATTTTGCTGAATAAACTTCTGAAGGTAAAATTAAAACAATCAATGAATGTGAAAAAATTAAATATTAGATAGTGTAAGAATAGTGGAAGTATAAAAAAGCTTTAGTCTAACTCCGATTATTAACATTGCATAAAATGCTTGAAAAATAGTATCAAATTATTAATATGTTAACATCGAAAGTTTCCGTACACTTGCTTAATAATTTATTATGGAAGGCAGTAAAGAAAATGAACAGGCTAATAGCTCACATTCCGCCAGTAAAACCAGAGAAAGTAACTGGGCAAAAAGCAAATACTTTTGCAGAGTACCTACCTTGAGAACGTCTTCAAACCTTATGAAGATAAAGATTATCAAGGAAACGAAGAAACGTGCGAAGAAGACAGACCTATTCGGCCGGTTACAGCTAAAGAACTTGCCAAAGGAATCAAAGAAGGCATAAACATAAAAAAAAAAACCGGCCAAGTGCGAGTGTCACTCGCGCACCGAAGGTTCCGTATTTGGCTAAAGTCCAACACATCAGATATTATTTAAAATCTATAATCAATCTTTCCCCTCTTTATGAATTCATCACAATTTAGTTTAATTTAATTACTTAATATTTTTACTCTCAAAAATTACTCGCACATGAATCTCATTTTCTAATTATTACCTAGTACCCAACCCACGCCAATTTTCCATTCTGTATGCGACCTGTCCCAATTAAAAACTATTGACTAAAAATATATTACTTTTATTTTGTTCTGTACTCCCCAAAAAATGTATTATACTCCCCAACGAAATTATGAAGCGACAGCCCTGGTGTCTTTGATGGGGTCAATTGTGCACAACTGCGTAGTAGATTAGAACACAAAAATGAGAGCAACGTATTTTACATGGTAAAATTATCTTTTTTGAAAATATCTTGTAAACTATTAACTTTTCGGCAAAACAGTATTCAGCACATATATAGATAAGAACATGATCTACAAAAAAGGAATTTATGTATTTTTTTGTGAATCAAGAAATAAACCGTTTTTTGGGCGAATGAAAATATTTTTTCCACCAGATTAGTAATTAATCCAAAACCAATTGATGTATTCCTTCCATTGGTATTTGTCGTTTAACTAGAGGTTGTACCGGATGTTGTGTGTAAATTTTAGCCTCCTATGTCAATCGGTTCTTGAGATAGACCTGGTAACAAAATTGGCTTAGTGGGTTCGGACAGACAGACAGACAGACAGACAGACAGACAGACAGACAGACAGACAGACGGAGAGACATCCGAGTGAAACTAATAAGGTTACGTTTTTTCCCTTTGGGTACGGAACCTTAAAAAAGCCCCAGGGTTCGATTTAATCACAGGGGAAATTTTAAAACAATTTCCTCGAAAAGGTTTAAAAAAACTAGCGCAGATTATAAATGCTGCATTTAAATTAATATGTGTGCCAAGCATGTGGAAGGTCGCGGAGGTAATAATGATACCAAAACCAGGTAAACCACCTAGCAAAAGTAGCCTCATATCGCCCAATATCGATACTACCAACGTTGTCCAAGCTATTCAAAAAAATGCTGGCAAAACGTCTGCAAAAAATTATTAATAAAAATCTATAGATAAAATCGAAAAAGCATTTGAAGAGAAAAATGTGTGCTCTACAGTATTTCTTGATATAGCACAAGCTTTCGATAAAGTCTGGCACAAAGGACTGATACACAAACTACAAAAGCAACTGCCGAAGCAGTATTCGACCATTCTGGAGTCTTATATATCAGATCGATTCTTCAGAATTAAGCAAGATACAGAGTGTTCAACATTAAGAGAGATTAAAGCTGGTGTACCGCAAGGCAGTGTGCTAGGTCAAGTTTTATACCTACTCTTCACTAGCGATTTGCCTGAAAGTGTAGAAACCACCATAGCTACTTTTGCAGATGACACAGCCGTCCTTGCTGTGGGAGCAACTGTCGAAATAGCAACAAAAAAGCTTCAGACGGCAATAAACAATATTTCAGAATGGACTAAGAAATGGAAGATTAGATTAAATGACCTTAAGTCAGTCCATATTAATTTTACGTATAAAAACGTACCACACATTCCAGTCTACATTAACAACAATGTAGTAGAATTTTCTAACACAGCTAAATATCTAGGCATGACTCTAGACACTAAACTGCGTTGGAAAGCGCAGGTTAAGAAAAAAAAAGATGAGTTGAACATGCGATACAGTAAATTGTATTGGCTTATTGGGAGATACTCATCCCTGTCCAACTACAATAAGTTATTGCTATACAAGCAAGTTCTAAAACCAGTATGGACCTACGGGCTCCAATTGTGGGCATGTGCATGCCAAACAAACTTACAAAAAATTCAGGTTTTTCAAAATAAGAACTGAGGAACATAGTTAATGCACCTTGGTACATACGCAACGCCGATCTGCATAGGGATCTAAATGTTGAAATGGTTGAAGATGAGGTTAAGAAGGTTGCTCGGGGGCATAGAAATCGGCTTCTCAACCACGTAAACACAGAAATAACAGAACTTTTAAATGAGACTGAGACGGATAAAAAATCTCGATCTGTAAGATTTGGCTAGGGCTAAGAAATTAGGTATTAATTTCAACCAAAACAAGTTTAAAAATCCTACAAACGGCGGATTTATCTCTCTAAACCAGAAGCATCCCTCGGGTATAGCTCTGCAATGTCTTTCGATGATTTTTTACTTCCAGCGAATTCCCAACACAAAAAAAAAATAAAAAAAGATTAGGTAATCATTCGAAAGGTCCTGGACGTACATTTGTACTGACAAAAATTGTGGGTCAACCCTGATAAAATTAATTTACAAATTTCCCATGCATTATGAACGCTGTGCTGTGTGCCCCTTTCGATACGAAGAAATTCAATTGTTAAAATCACATATCTAATACTGCATCCATCACCATTTCCATGTTCTTTTAGGAATTTTAGCATCCTGATAAAAGAGGGAAGGCTGTATTGTGCTTACGATTTATATTGATTTCAGTATTTTTGTTTCATGTTTTTATTTGTGTGGGCAATCTTGCAAATATGTATACATGAAAACAAATTCAACACCACAGAAAGTGTGCATCATATGAATGAACAAATTTGATAATAAACTACTATGAATACATTTACTACATTCATGAAATTAAATTGGAATCTCGGTTCATCCTATTCATCAATTTTTCATAATATTATTGAACAAATGAATTTATTTCTTTTTGTTCATCATTATTGATGAAATTCCTTTCAAAATATCCGTAAAAAGGTCACTGTACCAAAATTGATGATTTTTTGTCATATTGATGACCTTTTTTATTAACATGAAGTACCTTTTTGGTTCGGTGTAGAATATGCCGGAGTTGTGTAAGCTTAAAAGATACAAACTAAGACCCAATGCAGAAAGTCTTTCATTTAAGGGCTTTGTGCTATTCCCATCGACAGAAATAGGTTAAGTTTGGACGCAAAACGCTAACTCTTATAGGTACAAGAACTGCAAGGCATCATCCCTGATACAAAAGCTAGTTTTTTTTTCAATTCATAGCCCATTTGCCATATTTAAACACTTCAGGTACTCAACAAGTCCACACCCTGCCCTGCAATCAGGGTGGTGTTCTTTCATTAGAAAACCTACTTTGACAACCTTTTCATTTCTAAAAAAATTAGTTCAACAGTGACCTGGATTTAGTTACCCATTGCCAGCGCATGTAGACTTCATATGCAAGACTGACCCAATTGCCTTGCCGTGGATATTGACGTTAAGCTCATACATGTGCAATCAACGCGAAGCGCCTCTCGCTAGTGTGACATAACTAATATCAAAAGTATAGGGTAATTTCCTTTGACAACGGTGACGATTACAGCCACAAGTTGTTAACATGAGTGTAAATAAATGTAAAATTTATGGCTTGACAGTGTGAGAGAATTTTTTTTTACACAGCTGTTAGTGTCAGTGGGTGCAGGGTGGATGAGCACTTTATTAAATGGATAGGTACTTCAACGCCATTTTTGTTTACAAAGCCACCACCTTATATTTTTGTTATCTATTGCACAACTTTGCAACCAAACGCTGGTTCATAAAACTAATAGAACTTTTTAAATTAGTTTTTATTGCCAAAAACAAATATATTACAAAATGTGCCTCCAAACTGGCTTTTCCTATCTAACTGTGCGGCTAGTTCGCGTGTTAATGGTGAAATTATATTCTATTGCGCTCCCTAACGCTTTCTTATGGTTATTACTGTTTTATTTGAATATCCGCGAAATGTAGATACCTACGCACCAAAAGAAGTCGAAGCCGAAAACGATGAAGGCACACCAACGACTCTATTTTCGAGGTTATAAAACCAAAAAAAAAAAACACTTTACTCACAAATAAGCTGTGAAATTACCTCCAAAGAGTCATAAACGGCAACGTTAAGAGAAATAATTTTATTCGACTAAGAAAATTCGCCTATCCCGCCGAAACGAGTTTTTCGATGTTGTTTCAATTTAATTGTAATTTATGGAAAATTATATCTATATTCCTTTTGCTACAGCAATAATAACCGAAAACCTCTGTTGCGGGAATGGTGTATTTTTTTTTAATTTTAGCAATTCAAGCATTTTTCTCTTTTTCCACTTTGGGGCCAATTTTACTATCGTCATTCTTGGGATACTTAAATTTCAGCTGACTTAGAAGTTAGACTTTGGCATACCTACACCCCTGTATGCAAAAGAGAGAATAAAAATGAAAAGAAATAAAAACAGGGTTGGGTGGGTGCTGGTTGAAGGTCCATCTTTTTTGTCCCCTGGTGTATGAAGCTTACTATATAATTGCTGCACCTTATCAGCGTCTGACACCCAACGCGCGCTACGGATAATGATGGTTTCGTGCTGACGACGATGGTGTGCGTTGATTTAGGGGTTCGGTCTGCAATTAACTCTTGCTCACAGCGAGAGCCGAGGAGTGAATTAATTATATTGCAGCGTATGCAATTACGCCCGAAACTGTCCCACATAATAGTGATGCTTTTGCGAAAGTAATTGGCTTGCAATTTGCTTCACTGATTGAAGGTGTAAGGCAGCAAGCTTAGAACAAAGTGTGAGGAGGTAAATAATTGTTTGTGACGTGAAATAAAGCCAAACGAAATAATTTCTTCAAAAATTAAATAAGGCGAAAAAAATAATGGGAATATGTGTGTTATTTTTTTTATTTGAATTTTTAAAACTTAATGAAACGTATATATAATTATTAAATATTACAAATATTTTAATTCAGTCTTATTGCTGTTACATATTTTCTTTTAACAAATTCAATTCAATTCGTGGTCGCAGTGGCTTAGTGGTTAGTGTGTTGGACTACTAAAGCAAAAACACAAATTCCAACTCAGGGTTTTTTCACTGCGCTGTCATGAAAGAACTTCTCAATCGGCCCGTTTGGATCCGGCATAAATAAAAAAATACACGCAAAACGAATGCTTGCGAGAAGCTAGGGCCTGGGTCCCTATAGACCTGTTGCGCCAACTATTATTATTTTATTAAATTCAATACAAAATTGTTATCATATGCATATCGAATGTCATTTGGTTACTTGTTGTTGTTATATTAATGAAATCCCTTGTATATGATCGTATTCTGGGGGCCCGATGAGTTCTGCCTTCTCAACCCAAATTCATTCGAACTCCGATGTTGGTTGGTAAGGTTGAGCTTCCCTCCTGAGGTCAGACATCCTCATAGTAGATATCTGGGCTCATCACCGTAGGTATTTCATTTTGAAAAAAATCGCTTCAACATATGTTCGTTGAGCCATATAAAAGCATCTAACATAATTACGTCTTATTGGAGTAAATCTGTTGCATATCAGGATGCCTTTTGATTTGACGATTATTTTTTTTTCAAAATCAGATTTTTTATTTAGCTTCCTGCATATTGTTTTCATTTCGTATAATGTACACTGAACCAAAAAGAAAAATCATATTTACAAAAAAGGGCATCGATGTGACGAAAAAATCATATTTTTTGGTACAGTGAACTTTTTTATGGATATGGTGAAACAAATTTCATCAATTTAATGAACAAAATAAGGAAATCATCAATTTTGTTCAATTTATTTTCATGCATGTGATCTGAATGTATTCATAGTATTATCAAATTTGTTAATTCATATAATGCACACTTTCTGTGGTGTTAAATTTGTTTTCATGTATCTACATAAAAACATAAAGCAAAAATACTGAAACACAACACAAGTGTTTCAGTCTGTCGCTAAGAAGTGAAAGATTCTACCTTAAGTGACACTCGCACATCAATAGCCACCTTTCTGGCAACGATCTGACTGAAGAGGCATCAGTTTGATGAGATTCAACAAGTAGGCACTGTAAACGTCATCTGAAAGACGTAAAATATGCGCAGACAAAGTCATAGCTTGGAAGGCCCAAACCTTTATACCAAATTAAAGTTTTCTTGCCGAAAGTCCATACCATCAATGACATACAAGCTTTTGTCACTTAGTTTTCATTCTTCAACTATTTCCACAGTCCCGTATAATTTGAGCGGCTCCCATTTTGCCGTCTTGCAATATTTTTGGTTTAAGTATCCCATTTCAAATTCAAATTCAAATGTATTTTATTTGTACAAAAGAAGTTTTCATTTACATGTATTATCTGCGAAGCATAGTGCTTATCTGCAGATGGTTAAGCATAAATTTAATAAGTTAACTTTGAAATGATTTAAGTTGAAAATATTTTTGTTTACAATTAGGATACAATTATAATAGTGTTTTTAAAAAAAAAATAAAAAATTCTTTAGCTTTCTAATTCACAAAATAAAGTTCAATTAAATGTTTTTTTAATTCTTTTTTTCTTTTTTTGAAATTGGGAATCACTTTTAAAAATTGTGGCAGCGAATTCACTAATTTAGGGACCGTGCATCGCAGCTCTCTATCACCATACGTGTTGTAAGCTTGTGGAACTTCAAGCATCCCTCGGGCTCGTCTTCGGGTGTTTTGTGGGTGGCTTATGGGTCGGGTAAACCTTTGGTCGTTCATATAGGTAAGCAATGTTGTCATCTGGAAAAGTGCCTTCACATCTAAAACTTTGAAAGTTGAATTAACAGGCCTAATTATTTTAAGAAGACGATGTTGTAATTTAGATATCTTATCCAGATGGGTTTTAGATGCGTTTCCCCAGGCCAGGATCCCGTATCGAATGCGTGACTCAGCCAACGAGTAGTACACCTGCTTTTGTACCTCCATATGCGAGTAACGCTTCAGATACACCATTGCAAATAAAGTGCTCTTAAGTTGAAGACGCAGGTTATTGATGTGCTCACGCCACAGAAAGTGCTCGTCAATGGTAACTCCAAGATATTTAACCGCTTTGACTACCTCAATCGCGCTGCTGCTTCTTTGTACTGGACAGCGATCATTACGATGAAGGATTTCAATTGCTTCAGTTGGCTTTGATGGAGTCCGAATGTGCATCACTTTGGTTTTGTCTGCGTTTATCACCAGACCGTTATCGTGACACCATTCAGATACAGCGTTGAATTCGTCTTGCAATATCTTAACGGCTAACTGCAAGTCTTTGTGTCTTACAACGATTGCGATATCATCGGCATAGGCATAGGCAATTGATTTCTTAAACGTTCTTAACAGTTCATTTGTAAAAAGAATGAATAAAATGGGCCCTAATTTGGAACCTTGTGGTACACCGTATTCGCACGTCTTTTTTTGGCTTAACATATTAGATACCTTGACTTGGATTACTCTATCAGTCAGATAGCTTTTGAGCCATCTTGCCAGCAATCCTCTCATTCCCAATTTGTTGAGACTTTCGACGAGTTTTTCGGGTGTCAAAGTATCAAAGGCTTTGCTGAAGTCTATAAATAGAACAAGGACGTGATGATTTCTATTTAGCCCCGCATTAACCACATTGGTAAACTCTCCCAGTAGCAATTGGGTGCTCTTGCATTTTTGAAATCCAAACTGGTTTGGGTGAATCACTCTATGCTTCAACATGAAACAATTAAGACGTTTAACGACTATCTCTTCCAGACATTTTTCAACCGCCGGCAGAATTGAAATTGGTCTATAGTTTGCCGTGTCTTTTTTTATCCCTCCTTTGTATATTGGCCGCATTAAAGATGTTTTCATCAGCTTTGGTACATGACACTGACACAAACTAAGGTTTATAATCTTTGTGATTACAGGGGTGAGATACTTTGCATTCAGTTTGAGATCGACTGGTCTTATGTTGTCTGCTCCAGGACTTTTTGTGTTGCTTAGTTGACACAATATCTCGTAAACTTCAGGTTCCGTTGCTTCCTCTATATAGATACTTTGTTGAAGTTCCAAGCTCTCGTGGTTAGAGGTTTTAGTGTCACATGCATGCATAATACTCGCCGCTTGTTTCGAAAACCGCTCCGCGAATTCCTCCACAATGTCTTTTAAGCCCTTGGATTCGGACGCATTTGGAAAATTAATTTTGATAATTTCATCTACTGAACGTTTCTTTCTTCCAAGCAGTTCGTTAACGATTCTCCACGTTTTCCTTGGGTCATTATTTGCATTTAAGAATTTTCGTTTGTAAAAATTGGCTTTTATCAATTGTATGTTCTTGTTAACTATGTTTCGAAGTTTCTTGTATTCACTCTCAAACTTCTTACATCTGGGGTTGTTTTTCCACCTTCTGTATAACTCATCCCTTTGTTTGCACATTGGAATTATTTCTGGCGTGATCCATGGCTTGTGTATACGTGTTCTTTTTGTTTTGGTCGTTTTGCATGCTTCAGCGTAAATTTTATTCATTTCTCGTACAAATTTGTTGTATAGTGCCTCGACGTCATTTTCTCGAAGTAGGTATTGCCAGTCTGTCAGTTCGATAAGTTCATTAACTTTCTGCTGATTAATGCGTTTGACTTCAATTTCACAAGAAGTTACTGTTTTATTTAAATCTTCTGTAGCATATAAGACGGCGTAATGATCAGATAGATCGGTTTCTATAACTGCGGAGTGAATATTGAGTTTCGTAATGCTAGCATATACATGATCAATTAACGTCGCCGTATTTCTTGATACGTCAACACGTGTCGGTTGTTTGATGACACTTGTCAACCCTTTCTAGTGTATTATACTCGTATAATATCTGCAGTAACATTTGTCAAAATTAAAATTGTCATCTCCTGTTGTAAGTTAATTTTAATTAAACACTCCTTTCCTGGAGACATTATTCTCTTTAATGGTTTCAATAAAGAAGACATCGAATTGGTAATAAAGTTGATTTATTATTTGAAAGTCCCTACGAGTGTCCTGTTGCACGATAACATCGACCAGAGAGATATCTGAGGAGCTCGTGTTCATGCTGGGTGTACCCACTATGAACCACTATATATGCATCGTGTCTATTCGGTTCAAAGACATGATCATTTCCAAGCGCAATGTCAACGACATCATCTCTTAGAGAGGTAGTCGTTGCTAGGAATTTATTATTTTCAGTGGCTTAAAATTTTCAACGTCGTCCTTTTAACCTCCCTGTATAAGTTATTTTATTGAAATGTATTTTTTTTCGAGTACTCACGTGCTTCTTCCGAAAAGAGCTTCAATGGGTGCTTTCAAAATAGAAAGCAATTCTGAAAATATTTACAGGAAATACCTGTCCATCTAACTGTCTGTTGTATAGGTAGAGGGAGCGCATAAAAGTACGGAAAGTTTTATTCAAGTGCACGTAGGTATTTGACCGAAAAAGGAGTTCCAAATTAATATAACTAATATATTACATGACGTTTTCATTGGAGCAATATTTTACTTATACGAATTCAGTTAGGAAGAAAATTTGGAAGTGGAATTTGTTCACTGCATCATTAGTGATGAAAGTGGTCAGAAATGTTTTGCACGTGGAATGTGGTCTGATAGAATAATGAGACAATAGTTTCAGTTTTGCTGCCTGGATGTTAAAGGGATAAGTTGGAGTTATGTCCTCTAATAGCTTATGAATCGGGAATCGTTTGTTTGTAAGTTGCGCATTTTAAAACTGTTAAGCACTCGTGTATTGGTATAGCACAACGTACGGCTTTATTAAAATGAAAAGATCCATTCAGAATATGAGATCGCGTTCCTTTTAAAAGAAGTTCACGTGTACATTATTGATTTTTATGCCTTGCACACCTTCATATTCTAAAACAATAGGTATTCTAAAAGATCACTTGGGTAATATCCCTGTAGAACTATGTGTACGTTGTTATTGTACGTTATCGGTGTATAAGTGATGCTGGAAACTCTGCCTTGCTTGGGTGAAGTGAAATTCTAATTTAAAACCAGCATATATAGAGAGACACAGTTTAAGGACGCATAATCTTAATTTTATTACCAACGCAATCAATCTCGAAATGTGTTACTTCTTGGTCAGCGATTTTCCAAGTGCATACAACCACAACCAATCGCACTAAAGCTCACACACTATCTACCGTACAAATTTAATTACACTTTCAGTTAAACTTCAATTCACTGCCACCTCTCATGCATTTGATTCTGAATTCAAGGACCTTATATACCATTCGCAACTAATTCCTTGAGTTCACCAACTCGCAGATAGCAATCGTCCAATTTGAATAAAACTAACTTTGCCAAGGAGAAAATCAACTGACTGCTGATATCAATTTCAGACAGTTTCAGGACGATATGCAGAGCAGAACAAAAAATAGAAGAGAAGCAAAAACCAAGAGAAAAACTAACCAAACGTATCGTTTAAGCCAATGTGACAGTTCTAGCGTGTTCTTCTACCACTATCCATGTGGTGTACCTTACATGGGATTTATCAAACGCTCAGCACAAATTCGAGTAAGAAAGCTCACTCAGGGGCCTTCGTGACACATCCATTTGTATTGCCAGATTTAATAGAATTAGACTTTTGCATGGTGACTTGAGGCGATTAATATTAATTGCGCTGAATCCGAACTGAGGTTTGTTGCGTGTACGTTCTAGTTTTGCCAAACCGACTATTCCCTATCTTGACAGTTACTAATGGAGTTGTTTCAGTGATAACAGAAATCGCAGTCAACCAAACCGCATATATGACGCATCACATTATACCTATACGTTGCAGACGCCTTCAATTCTTGTGTAAGTAAAAATGTTTCAATAATCCCAAAAGTACCTTCATCCTGTTTGATTTCAAACCTTGTTTGGGATTTTTGTCTTCCCTTAATTAATGGTTTCACCCCGAAATGACAAATATACACCAAATGAAAATAACGAGGCAGGGACAGGTTTTGATTCGCTGTATAATAGAAACAGTACGAGGAAGTAATCTTTATTACGCTAATTGTAACTTAATATTTAGTTTAGCGGCTGTTGCTGGTGAGTGATGGTTAATTAGGTATTTTTTGTTGTTTTTTAAATTATAAAGTACACATGCAAGTAGACATTTTGATGCCGGAATAAATTTCCATACCGATGTTTAATACATTTTGGATTCCCACTGTGTTTGTGAAATCCACGTTGGAGAGCTCTTCGAATGAAACGAAGAACGTGACAGACGACAGACAAAAATTACACAATCGAGATCGAGATCTGATAGGAATACACCAAGACAGATGGATTATGTATGCATTTCCTTATCCCGCCGACCATTTTATCAATAAATAAATTATGTGTACAAAGAGCACTTCTTCTAAAAAACCATTCGGTCCTAGGACCAAGTAGGAAGATATTCAGCAGGAATGAAAAACAACAGAATCACAAAAAAAATCTTTCCAAGACCTTCACAGAAACTCACTTAGGATATGGGGCATTCAAAGCCACACGATCCCTCCAATGAATGAACTACCAAAACATCCATTAGGCCTCTCCAACGGACAAAATACATAGCTCTGTGCGTCTACCTCTTTGCTATCGAAAAAAAATCCAGCGCAATCAACAATCCATTAAAGGGGCTAACTTCGGTGTTAACTTAATTAACGCGCTACGTGTAATTAAACCTTATTTTTGTGTACCATCCCTTTTCGGCCTTTACACTCGATGGCTATTAATTTATTTCAGATTATCGTGCCTTCCCTTGATGGCCATCAAAACGAGTCATCACCATTATTCTTTAATAAATGTTTATACGAGGGTGGGGTGCATCATTGGCGTACACGCATGTCTCATATACCTAAATATGTATAAAAGCTTTGTTGAGTAGTAAACACTCTTTAAAAGTGTCGTCGACCCCACACCTTCACGAAATTTTTAATTAGAATTCCACGCGAACAATTCGTTAGCGCTGCGAGAACATTTCAAAGGTTTTGAATAATGCAAATGTTACACATAAGGAGTTGTCTGTCGGGAAAAAACAACAAGGACGACACTGGTGACGTGCCTATTACTATACCCCCGATCAGACACCACACACCACCCTCGTCTTTTATTTTACTTGGAAGTAATCAAATTAACAATTTGTGCCTTGCGTCCAAACCCCATGTGAGATTTGAAATCGATAACTTCATGAATAGCAGCGAATTGCGAGAGTTATTGAGACGTTATAATAAGTTTGAGGGTTTTCTTTGACGTTTGTAATGGAATTGTGTTGAATGTAAGGCGTGATGATTGGGGTGGGGCACGAAGTTATAATTTTTTTCATGGCAGGGTGGCACCCTCGTTTCGATTTCGATAAAAGGTATAGGTATACGTCTTATATGAGAACTGACGTGAGTCCTGGCTACTAAAGGTTTTATCGTTGGTCGGTATGTACGAAAACTTACAATTTCTTAAAAAAAAAAAAAAACAATTAACAAAGCTATCGAAAATATTAAGCTTCGAAAATTATTTAACTAGTTATCTAACCTAAATACCACTGAGACTAATACGTGACTTAGCCAAAGTTATTTATAAATCACAAAAGGCGTCTCCGCTAGACGTGACATTTACGTCAACTTCAAACTTTTCTTACCAAAGCTCCAGGAGAACGAATTATTCGTCCACTTCGGACCAGGTTGTTTTGTTGCAATACCTGTCAAAAAATCAAAAATTTATGATTGTACTAGCTGACCCGGCATAACTCCGTTTTGCTTGCAACAGTTTATCCTGTCACTAAACGACAATTATGTCTCCGTTTTGTTTGGTAAAGACAGAAATCCATTCAAATTCATTGTGTTTCATTGAAATCGTAACGATTCACGTGTCGCAACGATGCGCGTCGTGCCACTCTTCGATTTGAACCCGTTTGCTCTCTTCCAGCAGCAGTACGATTTGACGCAGCTTGCATTACATTAACTCTCAAATTGCTTGCCTGTTGATCTGGGCACTCATTCCGTAACTCAATAATTGTCTGACGATAGCTTTGCATCACATAGCATTGAAAATCACTATCGTCTGGACGACATCGTTTCGACGACACAAAATTGGCTTCACGTAACTCTATAATCGACAGACTACTATCGTCAAGAAAATAGCGTTTGCGCGAGAGCTAAAGAGGTATCGTCTTGCATATATTTGTGTATTTTTCAGACAATTGGAATCTTTTTCATGAATTTTATTGTGAAAAATTGACTTAGCAATTTTTTAAATGATTACAAATTCAAATTACAATTTTATATTACTTCAAAATGAAAATGAAATGAACCTTTTAAGATTGCAAATTATATGAAGACGGAGACAATTAAGAGACATCCGACCCATTATCTCTTCCAACGGAAATATAAGTACATTCATTACAAACTTAATTTTATCCTTATATTTACTTTAAATCCTCGTAGTTTTTTGTCAACCTTTTCGTTTATCAAAAGAAGCATTTTTGATGGTATTGAATACAATGAACCTGCCAGATGGTTGCCGCCTAACCTACAATCCCCCAATTTGAGAACCAATTAATTCCCCGGCACCAAACACAAGAACCGAAATCCTTTAACAAATGTCACTTATGAAAATTACGATGACGTCTATATATAGTGATCTAGTGAGCTTCTGGGAGATACCGAAAGCTCTCAAACTTTGTGTAAAATAAACGATGGACGACACGATAGTAGCAGAGTTACGTGAAGCAAATTAATGACGAGATCGTTGACTACTATCGCTGAAACGATTATCGTTCTCAGAGTTACGGAATGAATTCCCTGGTCTTATGCGATGCCCATTCTGTCGACTTCTCTATGAGCTTGGCGTTCTTCTTCATTTTGGCTTCGCTGATAAATTTGTTGATGATTGCTTCCCTTGTTCTTCTGTCAATATTTGTGCGCAATGGTCTTTGCATTTTCAAAAAATCACTGAAATTTACGTTTCAGTATTTTGTCTGCGTTTAAACTTTTTATAAATAATGTTTACCTTATTAAATCAAATAAACTGTTGAATCGATCCACTAAATCAAGAAAAAACCAACAGTGTTGACAAACGTATAATACATTAATATTAAAATGACAATTTTCTAATTTTCTTTTTGAAAAGAAAATAATACTTCACATACGTATTACTAATAAATTATTGACATAGAAAAGTAAATATTAATAGGAAGCATCATTGGAAATCATGACCGCACGACGATTTTCCTGAATTTTCTTTCTTCCTATCATATCATCATCGAGCTTCACCCCGAAAGATTTATATTATAAAGATAGAAGATGTACTTAATAAAAATATCAAAACTCACCGAAATACGATGAAAATTGAATTTTAAACTTTTGATTTTAAAATACCTACTGCAAAAACCCAAATTCCAGCTCAGGGTTTTTTCACTGCGCCACCTCTCGCGAACGTCTGACAAACATCCGAGAGTATAACTGTCTTGAATCGGCGTAAAATTGTAGATCCCTTTCATTCGTTCCAAAAATTAAAAAACTCACACAAAACGAATGGTTGCGAGAAGCTAGGCCCAGGGTCCTGCAGACCTGTTTCGCCAACTACCAACTATTATTATTATTTTTTTATAGCAAAACTGAAAGTAACTGACAATGTTAAAAGTTTATTCCAAAAATCTTCCAGGATTTCCTTTCTGAGCATTGGCAAGTCAACAATAACACCTCATGACCATCATAACACTACTTGCGGATGAAAAATCTGCAGAAAAAAATACCAAATCCGAACGGTTGAATTGCAGAGCTCTTTTATGACAGTTGTTGTAATGTCTGGTGTTTGGGAGGTACCGCAGTGGAAAAAAAACATGAGTTGTTGAGTCTAGCACACTACACACTTTACCCCTTTCACGAGCTTCGAACTTGACGATTGTGAGGGGCTGAGTGAAGTCAATGATTCTCGAGATTTTCTCCATATGGAGGAAGAAGCCCCGAAATCAAAGGACGCTACATTCCGCTTGGTCCTAGGCTCGGAAAAAGGAACAGGAAAAAAGGAAAAATCCTCTTTAAAAAATCCCGAATCCAAGGCGGAATAGCAAACGTCGAAGGATGTATTTCTTGGAGGCTACTTAGTCGCTTGTTTGCGAATTTCGTATACCAGCCGACCTCCGATTTCAAGACAGCCTTTCTGTGGGTAATCGCGGTTACACCACAGGCCACCGATTATACCCCCGCTACAAGTGGCTTTCAAAATGGATTCTAAAAATATAAATTTCATAGAGAATGATATACAAATGCATCAACATAAATAAGGATATTAAGCATCGAGCACTCTGTCAGAAATTACCTAGTGGCTGAAGGCAGATATCAGCCTCTGCCTATATGCTCCTTGCAATCAAAGATAGCATAGTGAAAAGATTGGTTGCTCTAAAAAGTGGGTAAGAACACTGGGGCTTATTTTTGACATTACCTTATTTAGCTTGTCATATCATTGATAAATTTGAATTCATAAATCGAATGCTTAAAATGAAAACTCCTACTTATCCTTTTGTATTTCTCTCTTGATAGCTGCTCCGTTCCAGTTATTTCCTTGATATTAATTTAGGGTCCCTCATGATCGATTCGAGAGAACTTTTCATCGCAACTTATTTCAAAGAGAATAATGAGCTTACTTGGTGTACTCGTATGTTCATAATATTATGTTTTCCGTCATATTGACTGGTATCACATTTTACCCTTCGAAGTTGTTAGTTACTTTTTTGTGAATGATACTATTTTTGGGTTTTCGTCGGCTAACTGCTAAGTCGCATCACTAGCCAATATTATGTCTCATCCAGCTGTGTCCATACGTTTCCAAAAGGATTTTGCTGGATTTTAGAAAAACTAAAACATCAAGTAGATGAGCCTCTGAAAAATTCCTCTTGTCAAAAGACTGTCATCTATCCAATATGCAGCACAGTTTTGTCGTTCTTTTGAGCTCAGTTTTGATATTTGCATCATTAGATTTGCTTTTTATTATCGATTGAAATGACGTCTATCGATTTACAACTCAGCTTAGCAGCATAAAAAAATATTTCAGCAATGGGACATTTGCACACATATTACAAATATTATGCTTACGTACAGTGAGAATAATAAAATCCATCATCGCTTCATAACGTCCCTTTTATTATCCAGAAACAATAAGAATCGCTCAGGCTTCATTCAGGAACTAATAAAAAGGACATTACTGCGTGTGCTCGATTTGGGAAGGAACGTTGTAATGTTTAAATAAAAATGTATGTTTTATGGTATTTGTCCTTTTTAAGAATTTGTATTTTAGGGGGTTATTTTCATCGGAAATCGATGGCTGGATTACTTTTTAAGAATATTGGTAGATAAAGCTACGATTACACATTCCACTTTTCATTTCAAACTTTGACATGCCGACGTCATTATGACGTAGACATTTGTCCTAAAATTGTCACTACTTGTGATCGCCTGTCAAGCTTCTGGTCACGTTGACCAAAGAATGGCGGCAAAATTCAGCGTACAGCTTAACACAAAAAATGACACTTGTAATCGTAGCTTTAGTAAGAACATCCATTGGCTCAGATTTAACCCCTACAAAAAATGGTGTACATCTTAGGCAGGTGAAGACATCGGCTCTATGAGTTGCTCAGTCCAGTACAGGACACAGAGGATGATGTATCCATCACCTTGACTAGCACCGCGAAAAATAGTCCCACTTCCTTTATTTATTATTGGACTCGAAGTTATTCGGGCAGTTTGGGGAAAGAACGTTTGGAATTGTGCGAAGTGCAACCCAAGGACAAGTGGTTTGCACTCCGCTGTTGAGATTGTAAATTCGTATTCTTGAGATTTCTCGCAGAATGAACTTCATCGTGCAAACGGTTTGAAGCTATTTGTGGCTTGACTCAAATGTTTTTCTTTTACAGAACATCCAGAGGGCCATGACCGGCAATCGGGGCCTGATTCCCGTGAATTCAATAATCTCATAATTTCATTTATGCATTGCAATTGCTGTATAGCAACGCACCTAGTTCATGTTCCTATGTCAAGTTTCTGTCATCAAAACAATAATTCGAATTTTTACGTCTTTATAAAAATTTAATTAAAATATTTACGTACTTCTTACAACTTATGCATTTCGCATTTTATTTTTTATATGGGACGCTGCTATACTTAAGACCAAAATATGTCACTTAAGGAGTTTGAGTTTGACACCTCTGTCGTAAAGTAACAACTTTGTACCCATTCCAAAAGAATACCTAACATAACATAACATAACATTTCCCACAGTTGAAAAAGAAACTCAATTAGATACCTAAAACCCATGTCCTATGTAGTCCAATGTGCTGTTGCCTACGTGTCAAAAACATTCTCAAGGAAAACCCTTATAACTCATAAGGAAACCCGAAAAGAAATTTTGTTTCTAACATAAAACTAAACACATTCGTCAGCCATCCATCAGAAGTTGTAAAAGCTGTCATTCATCGATAGCAGCAACAAAAATTTGTTTCAATTTGTGACAACAAGAGATTTAACTTTGTACAATTCAGATGTCACAACAAGTGAACTACATGAGTTGGAACAAAACAATGAATCACTTCACATGGTATAATCGCTGCTCCAAAAAGCTTTCTGAAGTTCAATGGGCCAATTTGCGCTAAATCGCTGAGATGAGCCGAAAATACTTGCACACACTCGTAGGCGTATTTCAGGGAATTTTTTTTTTGTTGATGATGGATATATGAAATGGAAAACAAGAAATGAGAGAAATGAGTTGTTGTTGGCAGTAAGAAAAATATGGAAATAAGTTTTTTTAGGATTAGCTAGTTTGAATTGGTTCAGGGATAAATCGAGTTATGGGTAGGGATGATTATATGTAATCCGCAATAACTTCTTAGCGAAAGGATGACGGATGATGGATAAATTTCAAGAGACAGATTCACGTCTTATTTCATGGGTATATTTTTTAAAGTATATGTGAAAAGTTATATCGATTAAGTGGCCCCTTATGACATTTTTATAGAGCTGCCGTAAACCGTATCTTTCAGATGGTAGAAAATCTTAGCCCGAGAGAACAGGTGATTGCGAAGGACATACGAAATCGATGAAAAGTTTTTGGGGTCAGCAAGAATTTCTATAAAGACAATATATTGGGATCTATAAGGGGAACTGAATGTGCACCATTTTCATAAGACATATTTTGTACACAATATCATCTTGCAAGAGGTGTCCCTTCTCTTGATTGAATATGGCGGATATGGAGGTGAACAAATCGATTAAACAGATATTCCTCTATGTAAATTGGCTATGGGTATATATGCCACTACGTTAATGTACCTCTCAAGTCTCAACAGTTAAACGAGGATGCCAGAATCCCTCCGATTTAAACAAAGTCGCACACTGCGAATTTGCCTTTCATTATCTTCTCATTTAACCACAATTTCAAAAACAAATATTGATGGCGAGCCTATTGCCATTGCAGCTTCAACGACACTTTATCTGTGCAGTCTGTTTTAAAAAAAAACTTAAATGAGATTAATAGCCGTATTAAGTGAGCTTCCTCTTCTGAATCGAGTCCTTTAGACTAAGTAGACAAATCGGACAAACAGCCAAAGATTTTTCTTGAATTTCAAGAAGAATAATTAACTTTAGATATTTTTCAAACGCCACCAAATAAATAAATAACGACTTACCTATGTACATTTTAGACTTACTTTGTATGAACCTCACGCAAAATCAAGATAATATTGTGGAAAGGTGTATTGGCGTTAACAAAGGTACAAAACTTATGCCATTAATTCCTTATAACATTAAATTGCATGTTGTCAAAATCCTCATATCGATGCAGAATTATAGCTTATTGAAAAAAGAAAAAGTAATTACCTACGTCCCCCGAAAAATTGCGATTTTTGCAAATCTTTGTGCTGTTCTCCATAACATAACATAATACAATTATTAGTGATAGTACAGCAATCGAAGAATACGAAGTGGTAATAATCGGATAAGACAGTTGGCTTCAAAAATTAGTGACGAAATAAGTAACTCACTTTTCTTGGTAGCTATTTTGGCTAATAACCCTCGGATAAGTCGGGTTGCTGTCATTCGCTTTGGTGTCAAGTCAATAATATTTACATTTCTTTATGTTATTTGTTATTGCCTATTAATAAACTAAGGATCAAAATGTGAGTTAATTCCACTTTGGAATTTTCAAATTTACCACGTAATTGTTGCCAAAATGTCATTTAAGGCATTTCAAACGACATCTGATTGGAATTTCCAATATAGTTTGATAATAGAAGAGACGATAGTGATAGAGTTACGGAAAGCAAATTGGTGACGAGATCTCTCAACGATCGCGCAAACAATAATTGTTGTTCTCAGATTGAATCGTCTGGGCGATAGAGTTTAGACGATTATTGATTTCCGCACTTTTTCTATACCATGCACTTTTTCTATACCAATACAACTGGGAAATGTGCAGTCTTGTTGACATTGGACAAATTGCCAAATTGTAAATTCCTGTGCGTAAGTAGCTCTCGAAAAAAAAATAAGGAATAGGATATCCTCGTCTAGATCAAAAATTATTTTACTATAATCCTTAACAGAGTAACTCCATAATTTTAGAAGATGTTTCAATAAATATTGAAGTATTTTTTTCTTTTTCGACTTTTTTGGAACAATAAATAATTGAGTTTAAGTTTCAGAGAAAAAAAAAATGTCAGAACAAATCTGAATTGTCCAACTGGATCTGTCATATATGTGTGAGTTTTGCGTCATTTTTTGAGATGAGAAAAGTGTTCACGATCGAATTTTCGCAATTTTACTAAGCCTTTGAGCTTTGACACCGAATCGTGAAAACACCCAATTAGTTTAAATAAATAAGTTGAATTGATGGTCTATGGTTACAAATATTTCACTTAAATTGTTTTGGTAATTTTTAGCTACAGTGGTAATTTTTATTTCCAGTTTTGGACACAAACTTTATTTTCAAGTGGCAACCGTGACATGATTCCGACACCTAAAAAAATCCAAAAATGTATGTTAATTTTTAACTTTCTCCATTACGTAGTAAGAGAAAGATATTGGTTTCGTACAAAATTTCGAACTCGAGATTTTAATCAATTCTGATATTACGATGATAGAGGAACTCAAAAAAGTGGGTCGCAAAATTCTGTCCGGTCTGTCCGTCTGTCCGTCCTTCCACGGGCCTACAGTCCAAACGGCTTCCCGGATTACGTTCAAACCTCGGATTTGGAGTTTTTCGGCTTACAGTTCGGGAGCTGTTTTTTTTTTTTTCAAGGTAACCTCAGTATTAATGGTACTTCCCATACAACATTTTCGTACCAGTTCGATTTGATCGAAAACGGCTATAACGATTTCAACCAAAATCCATATTTAAGCTTAAGTAGGTGAGGTTACCATGACTGCGTACCCAGTTTTTGGCTAAAAATTCGAACAACGGAACTTTTGAAATTTCGACATATCTCGAAAACGGTCTATTTGTATCTATTGTAGCAAAAATTAATTTCTAAGGCTATGTGGTCATTTGTAACTTATTAGCAACCTCAGTTTTTCTCTATATTATCGTACAACGGATTTTATGAAAAGAGTATTTTTTAAAAATATAGTTTTGTCTAGTTAACTTAAAACGGCAATAACGATTGTGACCAAAATGCAAACTTAGAGTCGAATTGATGTTTTCAAAACTATTGTCTCCTTAATTTTCAATTCGAAGCACCGAAAACGCTAATTTTAGAAACTGCTCATATCTCGAAAACCCCATCTTCGATTTCGATAAAATGTCAAAAACGAAGTATTTCTATAATCCGGAACAATATCATACAGTCAGTTGTATTTTTCCAAATAAACATTGCAATATTTGCAACTGTTTACAAAAACAAAAACTTCATTTGCACCGCACACACGAGCATCGGGATATTCAATTTATAGCTACTAATGCAAATTCACAAGCGCCTGAATTATTACATAATCTTTCTAAAGATATCGGTCTATCACGAGCAATACTTCCAATAATTGAAAACTTAAATCATATTCCAATCAAAATTAAAAACATATCCTTAGGTCAAAAACAGAAACTGCTACTAGGTACGCTTGTCCTGTACTCAAAATACAAGTGAGGAGACCTTACAAAATAGTACAGTAGATGCTTGCGACATTGCCAGTTAAGTTACTGAGAGCTTTAACCTTTAAAAACTTATATTGTTATTTTATATAACTGCCATATGAGATGAATATCCAAAAGAGAATTTTGTTTTCTTTTGTCTAGTATCGAGAAAGTTTCGTTCGACCCAGTCGTGCACTTTATTTATTCTTGGATTTGCATATTTTTCTTCGTCGTCATTGATTGAAAAGGAAATGGTCCTTTAATGCAATAACAGATATACATAGGTAGTTGAATTTGTATTTAAGGGTCGAGTTGAAAAACGAAATCAATGAATGCAATTTTATGAATGCATTTCTTTCTACAGAAATACATGCGACTATAAAACAAATAAATGAAATTCATTGGTGAATGAATGCATTCTTTTACAGCTCGTAGTGTATTTGACGTTTGAATAGAAGCATAGTCGAGATGATGTCGTTCGATCGTTTTGTGCTTACCCAATTAGAGCCCTGATTTATCGCACTAGACTGGATGTCAGTCTTCCGTTGCATTAGTATGGGCGTGGATCTCTTAATGAGAAGTTTAACACCTCGAAGAGGGTTTTACGAACTCCTCCAAAGTAGGTAATGAAGGACGGCTTCATCTACGCCTTACAATAAGTATGAAGTATTCGAGTGAATGTCATCCAACGACACTCCGCACCATTAAAATTAATCTATAGAAAGATCGCTTGCGACCACTAGAATGCGGCTGATTGCACTGAATTTCCCAAAAATTCCTCCAGATTCTCAACGATATTTAAGACAGCTCTACAGTACTCCGAACTTTGATTTGGGTCACCAAGACGGATCTTGAATCAAGCCACGTTGTAAATCCAACTCTGTCGGACATTGTCTTAGCGATGTCTTAAGATAAGCTTTAGGATAAACTTTGAAGAAGGAGCTACGTTTTTCGGAATATTATGATAAAGTCTATAGCCGCGATGATTTTCTATGTGTGACAGTCCAGTTTTGTTAGCCTGATATTGTGTACGCGAGTAGTGTTGGATCATCTCTATACCTGTTGGTAGAAACATAGACATAGCAGAACATCGTGATAGATTTTATGACACCTCTAAAACTAGATGACAAAAAAATTTAATTTGGCTTTATGAATTCATCTACGAGGACTACTTTCCATACACCTTATCTATCCTTATATTGATTAGTGATTACCAAATCACTTGAATCACCTATCTCTATAACGTAAAAAAAATTGGAAAACCGGATTATCATTAATTCATTCCACTTTAGAGTCATCACCAACACCACCACTGCAAAACATCGACATTCGCCAACACTCAATAGGTAGACATAATGTATACACATGTTGTCTGATTTTATTATACACACCTACGGAGAGTGCACATAATTTACACGTACGCCCATGCTCGACACACAAACTTTGCATAAATTACTCGCCTGTATATATGTGTAACTACCTATATACCCCACAAAGGTTGATCCGCATTAAATCCTCATTTAAATTAAATTATAACAGATAGGCTGCACAAACATTTCGCAAAGAGCGCACCGCGCACGTATAGAGGTAAAAATAGATTAGGCGGAGACACACATAATCAAATTGTGTTTAAAATACAAGAGTTTCAACTCACAGCTACAATGTATTTAGTGACGTAATTTGGCGCAGAAATATGGCCATTACCTCGAGTGTTACACAAACTAATTTGTTTTAGGGAACATACCTATTTATCTTGGGTTAACCTAGTTCAACTTAAGCCTTAAATGTTATGAAACGCTGATGAGCAAGGCGTTGTCCTTTGTTATGCTTAGATCGTATGGATTTTTTTTTTTGTTGATGCTCCTAAATAAATTGCAGGTCCAGTCCAGTCAAGCCCAATGCATGGTTCTCCATCGGAGTGAAAAATTCAAAAATTTAATCGAATCATAGAATGAACGCGCTTGCATCCATTCGAATCCAATTAAAATCAGCAAACCGGAAGTAAGGGAAAAAATAAGGCAACGACAATTTGACTGCAGGTTGTGTATGGTATCGGTATGACACTATAAATAAAACTTTGTCGCTTGTCGCACACACAACACTCACTAGAAATAGAGGCAAACATGCATGCATTGCAAATTGCCGCCGCTTAGAAAGAGGACGGCTATACGTAGAGTCCATTGTATTACTCGTATGAAGGAAGGACGAGAGTTTGTATTCGTAGCAGCGAAATTTGTGTGAAATTGTTTACGATTACGAATATCCTTTTGATTATTGTTATGGTTGTGCGGCATTGTTGTGCGTTGTAAGCCTTAATCCGTTTTCGGCTCTAATTCGTATATGCGATATGGTATCGCATACAATACGACCGTACGAGTACCTATGCAGTGTGTTGGGTTGCTGCCGGGTTAACCTCAACAAATTGGAACTGTAGATATGGAATTGGAATTTTATTTGTATTCACGGTTAAGTGAAGTTAATTTATGAAAAGGATACTGAACAATGTTCTGTTGGATTTTGAAATCTACACGAAATATGTAATGCAATTATACGCAGTATTCTAAATGTAATTTCAACTTTCGAGTAGCCAGGTATTACGTTGGAAGGATAACTGTTGGCTTTACTACCTATATGCAGGGAACACAACTGTTATGGCGATAAACTCAAATTGAATGAGGGATGATTAATAGTATAATATTCCCTGAAATAAGGCTCAACTTTGTTCAGACGCACATGCGGACGTTGTTACAATAAAATTAAATAAAAAAATAAAGTCGCCTAAGAATTTCCCGAACCACAAAGGCGAGTTTGTTCGTTTCAATGCCGAGCATTGATGTACAGTTTTACAATCTAGAGCTTCGAAAGCACTTGAAAAATTATGTGCAAAAAATAGTCCTGACAGGACTTTTTAGTAACTTTTTACAAGCCAAACAAAATTTAAGAATATTGTGTTTGAAAGAGGTTTCTTTGAAGCAAGTGATGAGACATTAATTTGACAATTTTTAAAATAGCTGTATCATGATATAGCTATCACTCAGAGAGAAGATTTGTTGACTAACATAAATATACCTGCTCCTTCAAATTTTGTTTGCGACTTCATGTGATTTTGAAGCGTTTGTGGGGATTTTAATTGTCTTTCCTAGTAGATACTCTAAATCTATTTAAACGTAAAAAAAAAGTATCAGAAGAAGTTTTAGGAAGAAAGAAACTTATTGAATTGAAATTCTGTTCAAGTATGTAGGCGTTTTCAGTGGGTAGATAGTGGTACCTAGGTACTTTTACCTGGCAAGCGAAATCCTAAAAAAATATTTTAAATCCAGAAAATATTTTATACATTTAAGCAAGTTTGGGGAAATATTACACATTTCTGACAGAAAAAAAGAAGACACAAGACATCTGTATTTAAGGTTGACCTTGCTTTTGTGGACTTATGCGTTATGCCTTATTATTGTTTAGTCGTGCTGTTCGAATAAGTCTAACCGAAGTGACTGTTATCATAGTTAGTATTTTTATCAAAGACAACACATAAGGCTGATATGGATCCCTATTCTGGAAAAATCCTACCACCACAATTAGAGCCCATTCTATTAAAAAGTCAAATATATTTAAAATGAAGTCGATATTTGCATTTATTCCTCTCCACAATAAAACACGATTATTTCAATAATAATTATATTATAATAATTCGCCACTCATATCAAGGTTCAATAGATCACATTTCACATCCCACTGGCGCAAAATAATTACTCTATTTACTCTTTTCTCGAAATACGAATGCGACCAAGAACGACAACGAAAGGCGAATGCGATGCACAGAGAAAGAGAAAGAGATCAACGGAATTCCTTCTGTTCTCTTCTCTCTTATCAGGCTGTCTCGTTTGTTCTGCGGTCACTTTAGACAGGGACGGTAGGACGTAGGTATAAGAGATTCGAGAGAACCGCCAGCCCCTCCAGATACGATAAATCGCAAATATTCATAATTATGTTGTCGCATAACAGGTACACCAAGAAGAACGTGCAGACTAATTTTAATTTTTAATTTAATTTTTATTGATTTCTACGATGCGTCGTCATTCACTTAGTACTAGTACTTCCTTTATCAAATTGGGTTTTTAAATAACACCGTCGTGCTAAAAACTGCAGCACTACGTCTGGTAAAATAATCAGTGCCTTACAATTACATAATTGTTAATTATTTTGTTTAATATCTCTTTTCACGATGCCACTTCCAAGAAAACAAAACAATAACTACCTACTTTACAGTCCACTGCATGGTTACATTCGGTACACTTTAGCGTCCTTTTGACTCTTTTTTGAACGCACGGACTCATCTTTTAGAAAACTAGTGAAATCGTACTCCTTTTGTGTAACTTAATCATAAAAGTATTCTCTATTAATAAACTCATTTTGTAAAATTTGTTTACCTACCTACTTGTATTTGGATAACTTTATGCATTTTTTCAATAGCTTTGTGCAAGAAAACCTACATTCATTGGGAATGAGAAACGGAAACTCTACATGTTGAAAAGTTTTGGTTCGAAGTCGGCAATAATAAAAACCATTTGGATGAATATTTCCTAAAATTTTTTTTAACGATTTTGTAATCAAAATTTTAACACTGCCCCATAGTAGCGCGTGTGATGAGAGGCTATTTTAAAAATTAAAAATTGGCTCTGAGCAAAAACAAGTCTACCAACCGACTTAAGGATAGAATCTTGTCAGTCAATCTTTTCGGCGCTGAACTAAAACTACTAGCCAACTAGAACACTGGGTTCGAATTTAATTCAGCGGTACAGGAACAAAATGCCTAATAACTAATACCAAAGATATTTATTTATTCTTTTTTTAGTCTCATTTATTTTTTTTTTTTATTGTAGAAGATGATGTTTATAAGTTAATCCATAAATATAAATTAATATTGCCAAGAATAGATTTCTGGCTTACTTTTTTATTTTATGTACTGTAAATAAATAATTTTTATGTCTATCATTTCTAACTTCATTTGTTTTAACGAAACGTCCTTTACTATAATTAAAGAGTATAAAAGTAATAATTAATATTTTTTATTAATAGTAAGGGTATTCAGGCTCGAAGGTCGAAGTCCATTGAGCGCGCTTAATAAAAATATTCAGAGGTATGGGACTCCTTTTTTCAGCCGGGACTCTTTCTAAAAATTTTCAGAGGTTAGGCTGGTCCACTGTCTTACTAGCTGTGGACTGTAAAATTTAATTATATATTAAAACAAAACAAATCAGGGAAGCTAAGGAATTATTTGTGCTTAAGAATGTAAAATACCAAAGAAGTATGATGAAAAATTTCATTATTAAATTTGGGGGAAGAACAATATTATTCAAATGTACCTCAGGACCATTGATGTCACCAAAACGTGAAATTAGGCGACCAGGAAACTTCTCACGCAATAAATACATAATTGGGTGTGTTGTGTGGCTTCTTGCCTCTTCTCGTCGGAATCGCCGACTTGATAAATTGATAAACTCGGATCATCAGCAACACTTGCAACAGCTATATTTTCGACTGAGCGTTCATAACGATTATGTATAGGTATAGGCCTTGCTACATTTGTAACGCTTGAACTACCTTTAAATTGTTTCACAATTTTACCGATTGCTGGGTAGTCGTTCGATTGTACCTAACTACCAAAATCGTCGCGTAATGCGCGAAAAGTAGCTGTAATAATTTGAATGCATTGTATGATTTTTAAGCGATCCATTATCGTCCTGACAGGACTTTTTAGTAACTTTTTACAAGCCAAACAAAATTTAAGAATATTGTGTTTGAAAGAGGTTTCTTTGAAGCAAGTGATGAGACATTAATTTGACAATTTTTAAAATAGCTGTATCATGATATAGCTATCACTCAGAGAGAAGATTTGTTGACTAACATAAATATACCTGCTCCTTCAAATTTTGTTTGCGACTTCATGTGATTTTGAAGCGTTTGTGGGGATTTTAATTGTCTTTCCTAGTAGATACTCTAAATCTATTTAAACGTAAAAAAAAAGTATCAGAAGAAGTTTTAGGAAGAAAGAAACTTATTGAATTGAAATTCTGTTCAAGTATGTAGGCGTTTTCAGTGGGTAGATAGTGGTACCTAGGTACTTTTACCTGGCAAGCGAAATCCTAAAAAAATATTTTAAATCCAGAAAATATTTTATACATTTAAGCAAGTTTGGGGAAATATTACACATTTCTGACAGAAAAAAAGAAGACACAAGACATCTGTATTTAAGGTTGACCTTGCTTTTGTGGACTTATGCGTTATGCCTTATTATTGTTTAGTCGTGCTGTTCGAATAAGTCTAACCGAAGTGACTGTTATCATAGTTAGTATTTTTATCAAAGACAACACATAAGGCTGATATGGATCCCTATTCTGGAAAAATCCTACCACCACAATTAGAGCCCATTCTATTAAAAAGTCAAATATATTTAAAATGAAGTCGATATTTGCATTTATTCCTCTCCACAATAAAACACGATTATTTCAATAATAATTATATTATAATAATTCGCCACTCATATCAAGGTTCAATAGATCACATTTCACATCCCACTGGCGCAAAATAATTACTCTATTTACTCTTTTCTCGAAATACGAATGCGACCAAGAACGACAACGAAAGGCGAATGCGATGCACAGAGAAAGAGAAAGAGATCAACGGAATTCCTTCTGTTCTCTTCTCTCTTATCAGGCTGTCTCGTTTGTTCTGCGGTCACTTTAGACAGGGACGGTAGGACGTAGGTATAAGAGATTCGAGAGAACCGCCAGCCCCTCCAGATACGATAAATCGCAAATATTCATAATTATGTTGTCGCATAACAGGTACACCAAGAAGAACGTGCAGACTAATTTTAATTTTTAATTTAATTTTTATTGATTTCTACGATGCGTCGTCATTCACTTAGTACTAGTACTTCCTTTATCAAATTGGGTTTTTAAATAACACCGTCGTGCTAAAAACTGCAGCACTACGTCTGGTAAAATAATCAGTGCCTTACAATTACATAGTTGTTAATTATTTTGTTTAATATCTCTTTTCACGATGCCACTTCCAAGAAAACAAAACAATAACTACCTACTTTACAGTCCACTGCATGGTTACATTCGGTACACTTTAGCGTCCTTTTGACTCTTTTTTGAACGCACGGACTCATCTTTTAGAAAACTAGTGAAATCGTACTCCTTTTGTGTAACTTAATCATAAAAGTATTCTCTATTAATAAACTCATTTTGTAAAATTTGTTTACCTACCTACTTGTATTTGGATAACTTTATGCATTTTTTCAATAGCTTTGTGCAAGAAAACCTACATTCATTGGGAATGAGAAACGGAAACTCTACATGTTGAAAAGTTTTGGTTCGAAGTCGGCAATAATAAAAACCATTTGGATGAATATTTCCTAAAATTTTTTTTAACGATTTTGTAATCAAAATTTTAACACTGCCCCATAGTAGCGCGTGTGATGAGAGGCTATTTTAAAAATTAAAAATTGGCTCTGAGCAAAAACAAGTCTACCAACCGACTTAAGGATAGAATCTTGTCAGTCAATCTTTTCGGCGCTGAACTAAAACTACTAGCCAACTAGAACACTGGGTTCGAATTTAATTCAGCGGTACAGGAACAAAATGCCTAATAACTAATACCAAAGATATTTATTTATTCTTTTTTTAGTCTCATTTATTTTTTTTTTTTATTGTAGAAGATGATGTTTATAAGTTAATCCATAAATATAAATTAATATTGCCAAGAATAGATTTCTGGCTTACTTTTTTATTTTATGTACTGTAAATAAATAATTTTTATGTCTATCATTTCTAACTTCATTTGTTTTAACGAAACGTCCTTTACTATAATTAAAGAGTATAAAAGTAATAATTAATATTTTTTATTAATAGTAAGGGTATTCAGGCTCGAAGGTCGAAGTCCATTGAGCGCGCTTAATAAAAATATTCAGAGGTATGGGACTCCTTTTTTCAGCCGGGACTCTTTCTAAAAATTTTCAGAGGTTAGGCTGGTCCACTGTCTTACTAGCTGTGGACTGTAAAATTTAATTATATATTAAAACAAAACAAATCAGGGAAGCTAAGGAATTATTTGTGCTTAAGAATGTAAAATACCAAAGAAGTATGATGAAAAATTTCATTATTAAATTTGGGGGAAGAACAATATTATTCAAATGTACCTCAGGACCATTGATGTCACCAAAACGTGAAATTAGGCGACCAGGAAACTTCTCACGCAATAAATACATAATTGGGTGTGTTGTGTGGCTTCTTGCCTCTTCTCGTCGGAATCGCCGACTTGATAAATTGATAAACTCGGATCATCAGCAACACTTGCAACAGCTATATTTTCGACTGAGCGTTCATAACGATTATGTATAGGTATAGGCCTTGCTACATTTGTAACGCTTGAACTACCTTTAAATTGTTTCACAATTTTACCGATTGCTGGGTAGTCGTTCGATTGTACCTAACTACCAAAATCGTCGCGTAATGCGCGAAAAGTAGCTGTAATAATTTGAATGCATTGTATGATTTTTAAGCGATCCATTATCGTAAATGGCAAACATTCAAGATTATGACACTTTAAATGTCAAATACCAGCGTTACAAACTTGAAACGACGAAATGAAAGACCCAGAATAATTGAGCCTTTGGGGAAATATACCCTATACAATACCATGAGAGATATTATGTTGCTTTCGGGTATTTGACAACATCCAAGTTTTGCGTCTATTATTATGATTTGTATATAAAAATGTGGCTTTAAATGTAATTTATCTTCTGTCAATGCTTCGGGAAGTACCATAAGGTAAAAATACTTTTATGGGAAACAAATATTTGAAAAGGAGTGCTAAAGACCTTATAATCACAATCACATAAATTTTCATTTTTTCTTACCCTAACGAGGTATCCAAAGCATTCGTTGCGATTTAATAAAGGTAGGCTGATAGTAGGTAAAGAATTGTCTTGCTGTCGTAATCATGTAAGAAAGTTTTAGTTCACCACTTAGTTTCTTAGAAGTTCAAAGAACCTGGGTTAGAACAATACAAAGCTTACTTTTGACCCTTACATGTAAAAGGTAGGTCAAATTATACCGTTACTGGTAAAGAGATAAATATCACTAGACAACCGAAATCCTTTATCAAAAACAATGATATGTCCCCATCTCTGTTCTCTTTATGGTGTTTTCATTGTTACGTTCCGAGTTAGAAGCGGCAGCAAATTTGAATATCTATGTATATATATAGGTACCTACTCCATTGAGTTCAGCTTCATTTTAAGCTGATGTTGTTTCTTACACAAAAGAGTCGGCCGATTTTCGCTGACTAAATATATTCGCCCTTTCTTTCTTTTGCTTAGAACGGTACGTGTTGCCAGTCTTCCCAGAATTTCTAAAATGTTTTTCTCTAAATTCGAAAAAAGTTTTCCTTTTGTTTCCACAAGTAAAATTATTTGCATTTTTTTTTTACGAATAAATTAGGTTATATTAACAACTTAAAATAAGCATACAACATAAGATATGTATAGGTGCTTCCATTACCAAAAGATTCAGTAAACTGAATCATATCAAAAACAAGCAATTAATTAAGAAATTTATTCAAAATAAAAGACATAAAATCAATCAAAAAAATTCAGACCTTTCAAAGTTCTTGTGTTGCTCTAAATATGTAGTTAGGTCATCTAGCTCTTAGCAGAATCAAAAATATTTATTTGACCAATAACAGCTTCTTAGTCAGCCTTTAATTTGCATAGGCACACTAAAATGTGGAAAAATCCACATCGTTCCCTGCTCTATCACACTGATTGTTTATATATTTTTCAGAATTTCATCAACACATCATCCAATTAAAAAAAAATAGTAAAAAAATATATAACCAATCCCACCCAGTGTCAACAAGCACGTACCTAATCCAAAAAAGTTAAGTTCGTTTGCATAATACCAGAGATAAGTTTCGAAATATCTACCCCCCGAACAAAGCCATAAGGCTTCAGTGCCTCAATGGGGAAAAAACACCCTTCCTATACTGATACATGGGTAAAATCTCCAAATTTGACAGTGAAGACGTCCGTTAGAGGAAGCTGTCATTTAATTACAACTGTCACTTAGCACGTTTTAGACGGCATAATGACTGCTGTTTGAGGGTTGAATGCTTTAAGAGAGTTTAAGCATTTTGAAGAATAACCCTTTCAGTTTTCCTTTCATCCAGCTCAAGCCGTTTATATTTCTTTTTTGTTTTGTTTTGTTTTGTTAGATTAGAAACAGGGTTGCTGCTCCTTTTTTTGGTCGACAAAGGGAAACAGTTTCCTCTAATTAATAAAGCATTTAAAATACGATGCACAAGCAGTATGACAGACTGTTGATTCGGTTGACAATTTTGTTAATGATTTGAGTTTGTTTGCTAATTCTTCTACGGTCTCGGGCAAATGAGCGAGATTGCCATATTGCTGTTGTAGTGATTTTATGTCATGAAAAGCAGATGGAAGTGGACGGAAAAATTAATGGAAGTAGGTTCATGTAGTTTGTTTGACTCTGTAGCTTTGGTTTTTGTAGTATCTGCGAGTCGTTGCATGTAGTGCTGCCGACTTGACATTTGATAAGTGGTTTAATTGGAAATGAGGCATTTTTCGGATGAAGAACATACTCTTCTCAATTCACACGTTCGGATTCGGCCTAAAATAGTAAGTCTCTTGTCCATTCGTCGGAAAAAATTAAAACGCGCACAAACGAATGGTTTTGAGAAACTACCTGTAAGGTGCCTACGTACATGGGGCTGTTTCGTCAATTTTTTTTTTTTTTAATCGCTTCTTGCAAGAACATCAGTGATTAACTAGGTATACATACTGTCATGCGAAAGCGTTTCCTTGGTAATAAAAACCAAATATGTTTGAAACGGGATGCATGATGTTGTTTCGACCTATAAAACCCCCATATACCTAGAGTCTGCCGGATTTGAGTCATATTTTTTTCCAAATCCAACTATGTACTTTAACAATACATGGACGGCTTTAAAGTAGTTTTATTTTTAAACGAATGACAAGGATTCAAGACACAATCATATCCCACATGGACGAGGAATTCCATCACTTTTTCCAAGAATTCCTATCACAAAGATATCAACGATCCCTTTCTAACAACAACTAATTCCATTAAATCCCTTCCGAAGCACGAATGCAATAGTTTTCAAACAAATCCCCGTCAGTTTTCATTATACGACCGAACGAAGGCAAAGGGATGGTTCTTGACAAAACTCACTTCTCCCGGAAATCGAACCTGCATCGGATGTAGTGTATATTTTCCAATAAGCGAATTCAAAACAGCACATACCGATGGTATACCTAGGTATATGGACGACAGAAATATCGTTTAGTCCTCCTTCACTGCCTACATAATATACAAAAGGAGTATATATACGTCAAGCATAGGATTTTCCCCAAGGAGGTTTAAAGCCCTTTTATGGCCATCAAATTTCAATTTGATAAATTGAAATTGATGGATTGCGTAGAACGTGTCCACCAACAAATATGTATGTATCCACGGCAGGGATACTTGTATCCATCCAGCCGAAGAATACTGAAAACTTTTATATATAGGTATAGGCTTTAAAATAAGATAAACTAGCCGAGGGTATTAGTAAGCCTGTTGATGTGTTTATTTGCGATTGGCATACGGCATAGTGAGGCGAGGCGTCTATTTTTATTTTTTGTAATTTGTGAAACAAATTCGATTGAAGTTTGTCTGCCAAGGCAAAATTCTATTTTGACAGCTGCATCCAGCTCCAAAACCCCTAACCCGTAACCACGCGAATCGAAATGCCCTAACTGGAGTGAACATTCAAATGGGCCGTAAAACTAAAATCAGAAATGAACTTGATTTGTGCCACCGAGGCACGCTATACAATAAACCACAAAAGTGTTAATGCGCCATTTATGATGGCCATAATACACTTAAGCTCCCCCTTTGTCCTAAGTGCCACCACGGCCATAAAACAACATCATATAGATGAACGCCAGTCGCTAACCCAAGCATATATACTTTATAAATGGTAAACTAAAAGTCGTAAAATCCTAATTACTCGAAGGATACACTGTGTGTTGTGTATCTATCTATAAACCACTTTACTGGTGGTAAACAGTGTCAAATATGTTCAGTAATTTCGATGAACCCTTGAGATAGTGCGTCGACAACCAAACGAATTAAATCCTATCGAAAGTAAATATTCAAAAGGGCTTTTGTGCTTACCTATTTAGCACCATCGACTATATACGGCTGGGGACTGCGTGAAGTCCTGTATTATTGTTTTATGTTTCGACATAACTTCTGTGACAAAAAACATGACCTTCTCACCGCCACACAACACAAGCTCACAGCGGCGAACGTCTGTGGCTGATTTATTGGCAACACCCGGAGAATTTCTGTTCCAAGTCGTTGGAACATTTCCTCTTATGGGCGCACAAAGCACAAAACACTACCACCAGTATTTGTATTTATTTATATATATGGAAAAACGAATGGCGCGCCGATTACAACATGATTTGCCCATCAACTGATTTTACTGTTTAAAAACACGCTCTGCGGTGTGTACCACCAACAATTGGCCTGGCCTGACATTTATCCTTATTCAAGCAGCCAGCTACCACCACTACAATACCGACAACCATAAGGCGTAAATCCCATCAGAGTGTAGAATAAATGGAGTGCGATACAATATAGTGTAAGCTGGCGGCACTAGGAAGAGGACTGGCAGTAGGAATAGGAAGTGTTACAGACAATTTGTTTAGTTGGATATAAGAGTGTGTGTGTTTGTAGTTTCCTTGTAAGACGTCAGCTTAAAAGAGAATGGCACCGGAATAAGTATGTCATTGCGGTTGAACGTTTTTTGGGGGACTTTAAAAAAGCAGAACTTGTTACGTTGAGAGGTGACAATCGAAAGAACGTATATCGCCAGCCGTGCCCGTATGCTTGTTTTTTTTTTTTTGTTTTCAAGATTAACCTGAGTATTTAATAAATAATAATAATAAATAATAATAGAGCGTATATCGAAATCAATGTACAAGGTGCAATTCGTTCTAAGAGACCTTTTAAAAGGTTTCTGTATATGGGCTCTAAAAATGGAGGACTATTTTTAAACAGGACTAACGCGTCTTTCTGAGAATGTCACGCTAAAACTTTGATGTCTCATTTTATAAATCTTCAACCGACCACGCATCAAAAAGATATAGAAGAAGAGTGCCTTGAAGTGAGAGAGAGTAAGTGTAACGCATCTAGGCATGAGGCCATGAGCATTTTAAAAAGAGAACCGTCTTCTATTGAAAACGGAAGGAAAGAAAAGGCAATCGTGATCTATTTTTTTTTTAAATACGTACATAATGTCGATTGTCAACTTCAAACAAAAAAACTCAGAAAGTCGACTGGGGTTAAATTTTTCCAAGAAAGTTTGATGAGAATTGTTTTGTGTACGAGATTGGTAAGGGGTGCTTTTGTGGAGGCTTCCACAATATCCTTCTTAGTAATTTTTTAAAAAGTTATTATATTGGAAATAGATCTCTGAGAACCATCGATAGGTAGTGGGAGATGGGGCACATTGATAGGATTTTCATTGGAACTCAAAAAAAAAAAAAAAGGAGCGTATTGACAATAATAACAAAGTAAAGTACCTATTGATTGTGTTCAATGTCGTTTTAACTATCTTATTTTAGACGAATGTATTTTTAAATTCATCTAAAATAACAATTTAAGAGCTATTTACTAAAAAATTAAATTTGTATCAAACTGCCCCTGCCCCACTCACGGGGTACATTGATACATATCTGGGGCACTGTGATTCATAGCCAAAAATCAGTATTTATTATAAACTTGTAGTTAATAAAACAAGCTTAAAATAGTCTTATAACATATATTTATAAAACCAGTATTTAAATAAGGAAACAAGTCTATCTTAAAATTAAATAGAGAAGCCGTTTTGCTGGTGCCTTTTTTGACTATCGGATTTTGTAACTTCAGGTTATGTTATTTCTTTCCGTTTTTTTTATGTTCTGACCATTGTCCTTATTAGAAATACAAATAATATATTTTACTAACTTAGGCACATACCACACAGAAAATTTTTGTGGAGCACATTGATACGTATCACACTACCCCGAGGTTGGGTGTATCAATGTGCCCCAACTGTCCTCACGCAATATAAATATTAATTCCAATTAAAATAAAGCTTTAAAACGACTTTTTAGGTATATATCACATTATTAATAACATATTCTCACAATCTAACTTAATCTGAAACTCATAGCACAAAGTATTCTTTACAAAAACTCACTCGAAAAAAAAAAAAAAAATAAAAAAAAATACTTACGGACAGGGAAAACAGGGGCCTGATTCTGTAAGGCGAAACGATCGAATGTTTTCGTGCGCTCGAATGATGGGCCATATGTTACACAAGCAAATTTCTTCGTGCACACGAAAACGTGTGTCTTAGAGAATATGCCGACCCTTGTTTGTTCTCGTTGGGCGAATTACGATGACCGAACAGAGATGACAAACAGATATTATGTGTATGCGTTGATAGATACTGATGATTGATATGTTGCGTTGTGGTTGTAGTTGAGGTCAGTGGTTGAGGGGCCTGCTGCGATCAATTTTCAAATAATGTCGACTGTATCTATGTGCGCCATGTATCAATGTCCCCCATCTCCCCCTACGCTTTAAAAGAGGACAAACGACCAATTAGTACTGAGCCTATTTATACTATTTTTGGTGAATGTATTTAAAATATCATAATCAGTTTTAGCCTTCACTCAGAAGGGTGTGTAAACGAATTTTTGGAAGGAGTTACTGCGGTGAGGAGGATGACAACGCATCTTCTTGACATATGATCGGTTAAAATTATTAATCACAGTTGTCATTCACAAGAAACTCGACTAAAAAGACGAACGAGTTTTACGGAATCAATAACTGTCGGAAATATGGACACTCCTAGCTCCGCTTTAGGTCTCTGAAAACTTTGTAAGAGAGTTTAATGACGAAAAAAAAGCCCTTAATATGATTGATTTAACTGTTGATGACCCATGTTAATGAAATAAGAACAAAACAGTTCATGTATGCGCATGGAACATGAGCTCTAATATGACTAGGCAATGCCATCCAAAAGTATGGTATGCATCCTTAAAAATGAGTATTGACAAATACTTGTGAGGATTCGAATCAATCCTTAATTCCCGAACATAGGCCTACGCAATAAGGGCCTATGGTATATAAATAGACTACAGTAGTATACCAAGAATGCCTATATGAGGAGACAACCTATAAGATGGATCCGATATTTCAAATTTAGCTGGGCGATGTTAACGCCACAATAGGCAGTAGCATTTCTTACACGTACACAACACCACCCGGAAACGGGCAAAGACTTATTGAGCCGTACCATAATAACAATTTTTAGTGTCGATTTTAAATTTACGGAAGCTCACGAATTTTTTATGGAAAATATAGCCACTGTGAACTTAAATTTACTTAAATGTACTAAACTAAAAAAATGCTTATGGTAAGGCCCATTGGCTTCATCAAAAGACTAACCAACGTGGTCGTTACCACATATTTGAATATATCGATTAAAACATGGAAGGGCGGCTGTCGCTTGGTCAGATCAAGCCGTATTTATAACATTGCAATTGACGGTTGGCATGCCTTTAATATTTTAGACCTCCGCATATTCAGAGGTTCCAACTTCGACTCAAACTAATGCCTGCTTAGGTACGCTTGCATTTGTGGCTTAAGTAGCAGCCGTAGTAGATGGCTGGGGTGTTTAAGGTGTACGTACACGTACGTGTATACCTACAGTACCTACATGTCCCGAAAAATTGTTAAATTGGCTTTGGACACCAACGAACATACGCAACAAGCATGACGCATGAATCCAGCTTTAGGCTACTTTGATTTGACTGAAGACCCATAAAAACAGCTTTCATTGGTTGAACCAGGTATATGCACAAGTCAGCTACAAATTTTCTCTGAAGCACGGTATCCTAAGTATGACACTATTTCCCATTTTTTCGAAACATATAAGCTGTCCGTGTCCATTCTGAGAATAATCATATAAACCTTGGGATTTCATCCCCCGAAAAAAAGAGACAACCAAACGACAAAGTAAATACATTCTCCATTCACAATCAGTTTATTTTTATATTTTCAACCATCGTCCCTATAACTCCATGGGGCTTAACTGTCATGGAGTCGTCTATACTCTCAGTCCATTTCCCGTTATTTCCGTCTTCATTAGTCATCACCACTATCACTAGTACCGGCACAGTGGCAGTCCAAAGTAATTGTGACGACCGCACTACTTTACTCCATACACACACTATATCCTATCACGCCTTAGAAAAGCTATGTCCTCCGTGACTTTTAATTAACAGTATGTCTTCAATGAAGAGCCTTAATCGCCGATTACACTGCTATGTGTAATTTCGTATAGTAATCACGGCAAACGGCATCAGCCAAACCACCCACCGAAACACCATCAAGGGTATTTGCTCGCAGTCATCGCAATTACGTCATCCGATTGGTACGTCTATAGAAATAAGGACGTCAACAACGACAACAACAACTAGGTTGTACGATTGCTGGACGGTATAAAATGTGGAGCTCTGTCCATGAAAAAGATTTGTAACGCTATTTCTCTGAGGGTAAATGTTTTGTTGATACATTTCACTAATTGAATCAAAGTGCTATGAAGTGATTTTATGGCCGCAAATAACTGTTGTTGACGGCCATAGTGTGAATAATTGTGTTTGAGGTATTGTCTTTGCTGTATTCGTGGGGATTATTTCATTTCCAATTATGAAGCCGGAGGGTTGTGTTTTATTTTTGTATAAAGGAACATGTGATTTCGATGTGTCCTTGGGGTATGAACCGGCTTGGCTTTTCCTCCAGACGCGTAACAAAACCCTACCCTGTGGCATAAATGTGACCTAAAAGCCCTATAATTAAACAACGGTTAAATGACAACTAACGACTGTGAAAATGCACTTCGCATGCTCTTTTTGTATACCCACAAAAAATGCATAACCCTCGGGGCATAGATACCTATTGCAAAAGGTAGATAAATATTTTATTCACGAAGGAATTCCCAGATTGATTGACATTTCCCCGGCGGTTGCCCAATTTTAACAAACCAATTGTCATACAATTTGAAACGGGTTCCCAACCAAAGGACGAACAAAAAAATATCTTGCCAATGGCACAGAATGTCAGCGTTTATTTATTTATTTTTTTTTTCATTCAAGGATTCAATTAAAACGGTTTTTTGCCACTTTAGGCAATTTTGTTGAATGGAAAATTGTTAAAAAAAAAACAACAACAGCTGGCTTTCGTTTCGTTGTAAAATCATGCGATAGAACGGTGATAAAGCTATTGATATCGATGAACCACATCAGTTTGGCAATGGATATGTTGAACTATATGTGTTTTTTGTTTGTTACTTTGGGTCAGGTGGAATGGTAATGCACAGCAGGATTATCAGCGGACGAATTGAACTGTGCAAAGAATAAAGTGCAACACAATTTAACACACTTACTTATGTGCTTGACTGTAATAAATTGCCAAAAAAAAAAATGGTATCGGAAATAGACCCATTTCTATGGATCTTTTTGCTTCTACGTACTTATGCCTGTACTTGACACCTTCGAGTGGATAATGGTGGGATAATAATTAATTCACAGTGCAGTAATATCGTCCTTATGAATAATTCAGTTTAGTTTGTGTGATCTCACGAGAACATTCGTCTTTCGATATCCATTTGGCGTATGAATTATTCAATATCGATAATGTGATTCGGCACGAATTCGTGGTTTCGTTAGATACGTGTACTATGCGCTTTTGTCGACTGGATTTCGTCGAGAAGTGCCGAACTGTCGATAGCCTATTTTCACAAGGCGACTGCTTCAAACTCAGATGATGTACCTATATATGTAAATTTTGGTATGGTGCTAGTGTGTGATATGAAAACGGATGTACTAAGCCAAGCACTTTGGGAAATAATTTTACATTAATTTTGCTCAACAGATGACGGTGGCAATGGTAGTTGTAGCTCTGAAGAGGTTATCAACAAGAAAGTCAAAGTCCCATGAGGTAAGTCCGAAATCAAATGAATGACCACAAATTTGGTGCAACAGGTTCGGGACCCTAAGCCTAGCTTTTATTTTTTCAGGACAAATAAAGGATTCTGAAATGGAAGCTGATTGTCATAAAGAAGAGCTTTTTCATATTCAGTGTCTTATTCAACTCGATGTCGTCTCTCACTTGTAGGTACATGTAGTATCTACTCCCGCATGAGTCAACATAAATTACATAAACAAAAATAATGAATATATAACTGCAAATAGCGAGAATTTGTCCCGTTTGGGTATATGAAAGGTATTTCATTAGCGTCTTCACAACTTCAAACTTCCAGTGTGAATGCACCTTTAAGCCGATTACCGAACTGTCAATGTCAGAATATTCAGTAAAAATATTTTCTTCATGGTGAAGTACACGAAGGAACAACGTTTACAAATAAATAAAATTTACTACTGAAACTCCGAGTCAGAGGTCGCAACTTTAGAACGTTAACGCCAATTTTAAATTTTCAGCAATGAAGCGCATTTTAACGACTTGTGATACATGTGAGAACCCTCATGTGCTTCATGAAATAGCACTTCATCAATAAAGTGTCGTCATTGGGCCTTTTTTTTCGTCGATGAAAATGACCGTCACGTTAAGGTAAATGGTACTCGCTAATCGCTACACAGACAATCGGAGCGTTTTTTCTTTAAGCAATATTGCGAGTTAAAAGCCATCGAGATCGTATGACTTAACGCCTTAAGAATTTTATTTTATGGCGCTTTATTAAATTATTGGGATATGCCAACAAGTCGGCGACGTTAGAGGAGCTCAGAGCCAATATTGAAAGAGAAATAGCGGCTGAATCGGTCGAAGTGTGCGGTCGAATCATCGAAAATTCTGTTCAACGTATCGACCGCTTCATACGTTCCAGTGGTGGACATAGGAACGAAGTCGAATTTTGATAGTAATTGAAGGCAATAACATTTAATAAATTTTTTTCTTGAGATATCTCAAATAGTTTGCATATTAAAAGATGAAGCTGTTAAGCCCTTGAAGAGAAACCCTTTATTACGATGGACATTAAAATGTGTCATTCAGTTCTCACCAGCGCATACCGTCATGTGGTAGAGACAATCAAGTAGTGTCACCGGGCATGATAGGCTCACATTTATGCCGAATGCAAGCTCTTTCATGACAGTTGTTCTTTTGGATGTATGTGCAAACCTACGCGAGAAGTGACGCAATTGAAAAAAACCTAAAGACGGAATTTGGGTTTTTCGTTTTTTGGGGGTTCGAACCTGTCACCAATCGCTTAGTAGTAAAACACACTTACCACTATGCCACTTCACATACAAGGTAGATGAGGAGATAGATAATAGTGCATTTCTTATGTACTTGTTTGCGCTCTTGCTAAGTCACGCTTGGTCATTGCTTTTGTCACTATTTCAAAGATCTGAACGATACCGGTATTGCGGAAATATATAATTTTTTTTAATTAAACAGTGTCAATCCAACCGGACCTCATCAAGGACCACCTTGAATTGGTTTCTAAATATGGTCAATTAAATCCACTCTTCCATTCGTTCCAAAAATGAAAAAAAATCAGTACCTAAGTAACTATCACTAATACGCTTTCAAATATAGAAATCAAAATGATTGAATTGAATTTAGAGGTAGTACACTTTCCCTTGCTCTGCTTTCATACATCTAAAAACGACATAACATCAGAAACTTAGTGAAGACGAGCTTTTTCCGGTTGTTTTTTTTTTTGTTGCTATTAAGGCAGCTGCTTAATAGATCCCCTTTCAAGCATCTAACCAGTTCTTCTAACTCTAAAGGCTCCTTAAAATGTGTAGGGTAAAGGTGTCAATAGTGAATCAGAGTACACAGTGAATCACTTGCTCTCATAACGTCTCTTTTTATTTTAAAATAGAGAAAAGAACACAATTTCACTTCCCCTCGCAACAGACTATCAGTCTGCGCGATTGCGATGTCGAAGATGGCTATACTCGTGTATTTGTGTTTTCTGTAATATTTTTTTTCTGTTTTATTTGTTATCTTATTTAAAAAGTGTGTATTGTAGCTTCATTTGAGAATATTATTTGTACTTTTGCTTATATATCCTTGAGAATTCTTTTCGATTTGATTACTTTGGTAAAATATTTTATAAATTACTAGCTGGCCCGGCGAACTTTGTTCCGCAAAAATTCGTTAATGTAGTTAATGAAATTATTAATTCCGAGCTTTCGCTTCCGGTCAATTTAAATTCTTTATTCAAAAATGATATTTAAATAAATACAATTGCAACAACCGCAGCGATTTACTTGTCGACCAACCTACCGCTTTTTCACTGAAGGACTTTATAGTACATAACATTTTTCGTTCCATTTACGGGTGCGTAAACGCACAAAGCGAGAGGTTTGCCGACACGTGAGCACGCCACATACAACTGACCATGTGAGAAACATGGGACGCTAAACGCTATGCTGATGACGATTGTGTTGTTGTCTATCTCGGTCTCCAGTATGGACGACTGAATGATATTCTTTCCCAAAGTTCCGACATATTCTCTCGATTGTTAATATTCCGATCTGACTGTTCGTCTTGATTTTCTGTGGCGTGAAACGTTTTACCTTCTCACTGGCGGCATTATCAAATTTGTCTTGGAATCGCCGAATCCCACACAAACTTTTATCCCCTATATCATCCTGTCAAAATTTTGTTTTCAAGACATAAACTAGCCTATGGCCTTCCTTGGGCCCAATCGAAACCATCAAGCTCAAAATCTTTAAAAACTAACCAGCCTGTCCCGAGTTATGCGCGTAAAAACTCAAAACGCTCAACAACTCCTGTTGCATGTCATCATCGTCATCTCAAACATTTGAACTTACTCACTCATACTAATGCAAGGATCCTGAAAATACTTGGCAAACAAAAATGATGCATTCAAACACCATCAATCAAAACGAAGTATCTACTCCATTTCAAAAAGCTACTTAATGTAACATAGTAAACATAAGCAAACTTATTAGGTGTATTTAAAAAAAAAAAAAAAAATTCAAAACTGCTGACAACAACAATTTGCTTGAAAAATAATTAAAATAATTGACAACAACAATTGCTTTTAATACTAAAAATATTTTTTTTTTTGTATTTGAAATATCACTACTCGATTTCCACCGCGTTTATTTTTTTTTCAAAGTGCATTTCCCCATACAAACTTTCATAACCTTTTTGATCCCCTCAAAGTTTTGTTTTCTCGACAAAAAGTAGCCTATAACCTTCCTTGGTCCAAAACGAAACCGTCAAGCCCAAAATCGTTGAAATCCAACAATCCTTTATCCAGTTATGCGCGCACACACGGACTTCATTGCCTTTTATATAGATTTGAAGAGTTTTTATTTTGATACATATGTTATGAAAAAAACATGTGTTTTTATTGAATAAATTGATTTTAAATACCCCTGTTTCACTGTGTACCATGCACTGCTTCACTGTGTACACCCATAGCACACAGTCGATCACATGCGAAGGGTAATTTTAAATATTTTTGATGTGTAAACATTTATGCGCGCGTTATTGGAATCTGCTAGAGTAATTCCAAACATAGGACTTGATGCAACGGATATGCGTCACGGATATACATTGCGCGCTGTTGGAATCTGTTGGAGTAATTCCAAACATTTAACTTGCCGTCACGGAAATGCGCCATTGCATATATTTTATCATTGCATATGTTTTTATCACTGCATACCTACGTTTTTATCATTGCGTACATTTATGAGCTGAAATAAAGCATGTTTTTGAAGTTATTACTTCTTTAGGCGCGGCGCGTTGGGCACTTTGGATGGAAAGAAACCAATAAACTCGCGTCACTGTTTGTTACCATCACCGTCACCGATCCCAATGAAACGTTGTATGTGTGCATGGTTGTATGCAGCTAGAAAGATAGGATAGTTTTGGACCCGATAGGTGGCGCTGTTGTCCGTTTTCTGAGAATCTCAACCGATCTCAATGAAACTTTGTAGGTATGTGTGCATGGTTGTATGCAGCTAGAAAGACAGGATAGTTTTGGACCCGATAGGTGGCGCTGTTGTCCGTTTTCTGAGAATCTCAACCGATCTCAATGAAACTTTGTATGTGTGCATGGTTGTATGCAGCTAGAAAGACAGGATAGTTTTGGACCCGATAGGTGGCGCTGTTGTCCGTTTTCTGAGAATCTCAACCAATCTCAATGACACTTTGTATGTGTGCATGGTTGTATGCAGCTAGATATATAGGATAGTTTTGGACCCGATAGGTGGCGCTGTTGTCGATTTTTCTGAGAAACTCACCCGATCTCAATGAAACTTTGTATGTGTGCATGGTTGTATGCAGCTAGATATATACGATAGTTTTGGACCCGATAGGTGGCGCTGTTGTCCGTTTTCTGAGAATCTCAACCGATCTCAATGAAACTTTGTATGTGTGCATGGTTGTATGCAGCTAGAAAGACAGGATAGTTTTGGACCCGATAGGTGGCGCTGTTGTCCGTTTTCTGAGAATCTCAACCGATCTCAATGAAACTTTGTATGTGTGCATGGTTGTATGCAGCTAGATATATAGGATAGTTTTGGACCCGATAGGTGGCGCTGTTGTCGATTTTTCTGAGAAACTCACCCGATCTCAATGAAACTTTGTATGTGTGCATGGTTGTATGCAGCTAGAAAGACAGGATAGTTTTGGACCCGATAGGTGGCGCTGTTGTCCGTTTTCTGAGAATCTCAACCGATCTCAATGAAACTTTGTATGTGTGCATGGTTGTATGCAGCTAGAAAGACAGGATAGTTTTGGACCCGATAGGTGGCGCTGTTGTCCGTTTTCTGAGAATCTCAACCAATCTCAATGACACTTTGTATGTGTGCATGGTTGTATGCAGCCAGATATATAGGATAGTTTTGGACCCGATGGGTGGCGCTGTTGTCCGTTTTCTGAGAAACTTAACCGATCTCAATGTAACTTTGTATGTGTGCATGGTTGTTTGCAGCTAGAAAGATAGGATGGTTTTGGACCCGATAGGTGGCGCTGTTGTCGATTTTTTATTCATAATATATTAAGAATACGGTTATTACAATTTCCTCTTTTCGCAATGACGTGTATCAAGCCACACACATACCGCACGCACGGTGTTTACACATACATATTTCGGGACTGTTGGATACAGTCGCACAGTTTTTTTTTTTTTTTATTATCTCAGTATAAATAAAGCTTCGGGTTCTTATGATTAAAATGAGGATAAAACATTGAAAAAGCTGAAAATTATCCACTGTTGACACCTTTACCTATGTCTTTTTGAGAGAAAAATGTTTCAAAAATATTTGGTCCCGTTTGCTTTGAATAGGTTTGTGGGAGATGGTTCAACGAAGAGCTATATGGAATGAATACTGAAATCGACCTTGATCGCTAAAACTTGTAAAAATAATGTAAAGCGATTATAAATTAGGTATACGCACTAAGCAGTCTTCAATTTAAACTTAAAGAAAAGGCGCAGGAAAGAAAAACTATGGAGATTATATAATTGAGGAAAAACTTCATCCAACTGGAGGCAGTTGGCATTCGATAAAGACCCACATATCTACTTATTGGCTGAGGGCATGCAGCATGCTTACTTACATAAAACGTCCTAGCGGCAGTGACACTAATCAAACAGTCAGGCGTTTAAACGGCGACTGAAGTGACGCAGCTGCTTAGCAAAGACGAAGTCAAATACTCCGGATCTGCGAACTAAGACATATTTAGGTAGGCAATAACATAGGCATAGGCATATCATAGGCAATATCAACATTTGGGCGGAGTGGGAACATGAAGAATGGAATTCTACGTCACCAGGATCTGAACAAGACATGGATCTTTAACCAATACTTTCAAAAGATGGGCAAAGTGTTAAGCACTGCCTGTAAATATGGGGACTTTGTGAAGGACGATGTTTGTCACACCATTTTCTCTTATATACTACGTGGGCAACAGAGAGAACGAGGCTAGGATCTGAGTAAGATAACGTTATAAATAAGTTAACCGTTAACCCCTACTAGCAGCACGAAGAACAGAATTTATTTTTTCCGAGAAACAATTATTTTAAGTCTGATGAAATCCGATTCGGCAAGACCGAAAAAGAAAAAGAGACTTCCTAGAATCCGAAAATGAGTTCTATCACATACATCTTGGGCCGCAGAAGACTCAAAAGAAGGCGTCCTTAAACGCAATTAAAACGGCTCTACCTTGATATAATACAAAAAGCGATTCCATCCCCTGAATGTTGCGAGCTTGTGACGAACTTCTAATAGAGGCAAAAATCATAGCTAACAAAAAAAAAAAAATATAAAGAAAAAGGAATAAAAAAATTACCACCCTGTATGAAAATACTTCAGGTGGAATTCCAAGCAAGGCGAGAATAACTAAAGCCTTTAGCCGTCTAAATGGCCGGAAGTAATTTCTGCCACGTATGGTTATCTACATAGGTTGAGGAGAAACACGAGTCGCTCTTTTTTTGCGTTTCGAACGTCGAACTAAGTGGTGGCTTGCTCCCAAGATCGATTATATTTTTCTCGTCCGTGCTAAACAAAAGTGTTTAATTCAGTATTGGGTTCTACCCAGAACAAAATAAATACTTTTTATATCAAATTTCTCTAAGTAGGTACGTATTGCAAAGTTTCGTAGATAAGAAAAGTTTTAACTTTAGGTTTCTTGGACAGAATCTGGTTTGATCCCTCAAATCGTCAGCGTGAGTTCTCGGCAGCAGAAGCAGGCTGGGGAGTCGATCTTAATTACACACAAAGTGTAGGACAGATCAAGTTCGATTGGTCAGTTCCAACGCTGTGGAACGTCGACTATACCTGGCGACCCAGATCACCATTGCCAAGGGGTAGAGTGGACGAAATTATCAAATTTCCCGCATCTTCCCCGCAATATAAGTTGGTGATAGTTGTGCTCCCCGTGCTGTGTGATACCCCAAGTCCCAAAGCGATTTTAACCTAACAACCCACTCCGCGATCAAACTCCATACAAAATCGCTGGTAGAAGCCCGGAGTGGTGGAAAAGAAAAATCCAATTCACCGTACTGGTGCGGTGAACAAAAGAGAAAAATTGTTTCTCTGCTGTTAAAGAAACAGACGGACAGACGACCAAAAATTTTCACCGCAGTCAGTGCCTAGACACTGCCGAATGTCGGCCACACCAACGAAACATCTCAAGATTTACCTTCCGTCACCCTCACGGTAGAGTTCATCACCGCCAGATCAAGAAGACGTTCGATTCTTGTTTTAATCGCCTCACCTAATCAACATCGTCACCCACCGTATTAACGGGGGAAAACTCATTTGCGATCCACCACCATCCGCGTCCGACATAAGGATTAGCTGATATCATTGTTCTGTTCTGTCATCAGTAAAGTTAGAGTGCACTCGCTAGTAGCAGTAGATACAGTCACAAGCTAAGTATTTGGTATAGATCATTTGTAAAGTTCGCCAACTGCAAAACAATTTGTTTCTTTTCATTACATAAATTTAGATATTGAGACCTTCACTGTATGCTGTGCACAACATCCATTGGGGAGTCAACTGTAATCAACTCATCATTCGTCGATCGCGATAAGAGAATTCGCATGCAAAAGAAAAAGGTACATGCAGGAAATCGGTGAGTCGGTTTTTTTTTATCTTTGTTTTGTTGTTGATCGAGCTGGGAGTTTGTTTGATAGTGTCTCTTTGAGTGACTTTGGTAGTTTTTTTTGTGAGCGTATAGGAACGAGTGCGAAATTGGACCACAAACTAGTGTACATAGATGAAATATAATTGATAACCTGATAGAATTTGGTCCATTTAATCTAATAAATTTTTTTTTTGAATAACAATAAATTGATCTAGAGAAAAAAATTAATAAAATAAAATAAATTTGAACTAGATAAATAAAGTTAATGTAAAGTAAGGAAGTACCTAGGTGCATAATTGAGTTACATACACTACAACAAAATGTTACTAAAGAAATGGATTATGAGAGACAGAACAACTATATAAATTAGATAGAACAGAACTAAGAACATACATATATGTACATATATAAATTTAGATTATAGTTCGTTAAGTTTTTTTTTGGAATCAATATATTCTCACATTATCTCTATCGGATATTAGCGAGTATAAACCCAAAGATGAATTGAATAAAAATGTTATTGCTTTCCTATTTTGAAACGAAGATTTACTCTCTTTTATTCTGAGTAAGAACCTTAACTATGAATTCTGAATAGAATTTAAGAAGTGCTTTGGGGCAGTGTAAAGGTAGGGATAAGGATGTCGGCTTTTGTATAAGTATGCTGTAAACAGCTGCTTGTTTTTCGCGTTTAGGGGCTATCGCAAGGATTTAGGTAAAGTGATAGCCAAGGATATTCTGTGCTATGTTGGTACAGAATGTGGGAGGGTTACGCCGTGGAAACCAATTACATCATGGTTTCCCAATATTTCTCGGTTTCGACATAAGTTTTCCTAATGTTATCTTCGAACCGGCTTAAAGGTTTAAGATATGTGGTTTATGGTTGGTACTGTCGCTCCACATTAACTTTTTATGTGATACTTTGTAAAGGCATGATTTTATTGTGCGGTAGTCTGACAGAGAGTGCAAGAACCCACGCCTCCGTCGAGCCAAAGGTCGCGCATTTCGCAAGCATGCCTGAACGCACTTAATTGTCAAGACACCCACCTCACAACCCGGCGGTTTCCTACGGATTCCTGTGTTCATTGAGATTTGTCGGGATGCTGAACATCGCCCAATTGTAAGGTGGTAACATCAAATCCGTTACACAGGTGGCGCCCAACGTGGGGCACGAATCGGTATAATATCCGCCAATCAAGGCTCGAGTAATTTAGATCCTAGGAACATTCATTTTGATAGTGTTAATTTTTTTTGGGTTAGGGATTCTTATGTCCAGAAAATATAAATACGTTTTCGGTTGCATAAAATCTTCTATCTCATGAAAACATCTCTATTATTCAGTTCTTTGACGGCCGAGAATTTCTGGCTCATTTAAAACCATTATTCTATGTTGCGTCAAGTTCTGTGTGATATCTGTAGATAATGAATAATTACTAAAGCAGTTTGTCAGACGACCGGAAGTCATCGATACATGTGAGATCACCTTCTCTCTGTTTTAGCAGCTTGGATATATATCTCTTGTAGTCAATAACAAAATTACTTTTACCACAAACATATCGTTAATAAAACCTATCAGATCGGATACCATTTAAGCACCTGATGATGGTAGTGATATGTATTATGAAACAACTAGAATTAGATGCAAAAGCGACTTGGAGAATCGGTGAAATTTAAATTCGATTCCATTTTGCGCTTGTTTTTTTTCAAGGCATCTTATATCTGTTGAAGCATTAAACAATTCAAAAAAAAAAAAAAAAAAATTTCAAATTAGGAAACTTGGAAGCCTAGACATAAATGTTATGCGATATACACTTAGTCTTTTACCTTACACACACCCCAGCACCAATGAAATTACTGCAAAAGAAAACAAAATATTAATATAAAATAAAATAAATTATTTAATTTACACTATATATTTTTAATGATAAGTTTATTCCAAAATGCCTCCGAAAAGGCATCCACACAATTTGCGTAATACTCGCGAAACGAATGCAAGTATAAGCTCTTGTAACACGCCGACTCAGCGAATGCCAGATGCACCTTCAAGTAGTCGCGCTCATAATTCGTCTGTAGTTCATGATGACAGTCCCCAAGAGGAACAGCTTAACCAAACTAATAACTCTAACCCAAATTCAAATCGTAATGAAAGTTTAGCACAATATATTCGAGAGATTGTCGATACCTCAATCGGTCTTAGTAGGTCTGAGGATTTACGAGCAAGACGCGAAGAGTTCGCAACGGAAAGGGGTATTATTCGACAAGAAGTTGCCAGCACTGTGCGCGAAACGATTAGAGCCCTTGCTCCCCCCCAAAATCCGCCAGACGAACTTGATGTCAGTCGAAGGCTGCAAAATCCGAGCACGGCAAATAGAGGAACACAAAATAATGGGGACAGCCAAGCTGGTCCAAGCAATCCTCCAGTACAAGTCGATGCTAGTCATCCTACCGAAAATGTGCGAAATTTTGTATCTCAACTCAATGAGCTTAACATCGAAAATAACGTACCAAACGAACGTCATGTCCCATCTTGTGTTTCAAACCGCACGATAGAATTTCAGAAGTGGGGATTAAAATTCGACAACAAAAGCATGACAGTCGATGACTTTATCTTTCGTCTCAATAGATTGAGAGACTGTTATGGTGCCTCTTGGGAAGATATATTTATACATTTTCACTTGTTTGTCACAGGTCCATGTGAAAGTTGGTACTGGATGTACTTAAAATCCAATCCAAATTCTAACTGGCCCACACTTCAAAGGGCTCTATTAGAGCAATATAAGGGGCTCGAAACAGACTCCGAACTTTCTCGGAGGATGTTTGACCGTCGCCAAGGAGCAAATGAAAGTTTCGATGATTTTTATTCTGCGATTCAGCAACTAAACACTCGCCTATATCGACCCAAGACGCCACAAGAACTCATTGATTTACTCAAACAAAATGTTAAGAGACGCATTGGGCAGTTATTACTGACTTTCACCGCAAATTGTCTCCCGGAAATGGTTTATGTATGTAGAACTATTGAAAGGTATGTCAACCAAAGCGATTGTCCACGTACCAAAACATTCCCGCAACAGAATTTTAGAAGGCAGGTTAGCGAAGTAGAGGCTGCACCTAGCGGTGAAGATCTTCATGAAATTGAGGCCTTAAGAGTCCCTTATAGCAAGCGAGACACGAGTTCGTATACGTGTTGGAATTGTAGGCAGAAAGGTCACTCTTTTGTTGAGTGCAATAATCCACAAAGAAATTTGTTTTGTTATAAATGTGGCTATGAAAACACCACTTCCCCGAATTGTCCACGATGTTCGGGAAACCGACACCAGGGCGATTCGAATACCGGGGAGAATTGTCCTCCCACAAGGAACCCGGAACGGATTTAAATGAAACTTCATTTAATTTATCAGACTTACCTAAATCACTGAACTTACCAAACACACCTGATATACCAAACTCACCTGACTTACAAACAATACCTGAATCAATACCAAATGTTTCAAAAAATATATCTATTCTAAGAAGAACTGAAGCTGGGACTGAGCCATCTTTCATACAATTCGAACCAAAGCCTTTGCATGAACGGCTACGTAATTATTATGAGGTTCGCGCTCGAATTTTTAACTCCAAACCTTCAGCACGAATTCAAAAGCTACGTTCAAGATTTCAGAAAAAGAAGAGTATCCATAGAGCTATTTCTGCGACGTCCTTATGTAGTACAGACGATCCGAGACCATACGCGAAGGTTAGTATATTTGGCAAGCAAATGCTTGGTCTATTGGACAGTGGCGCAAGTATTAGCTGCTTGGGTTCAGAATGCCTTGAGTTGCTAGAGCGTGCAGGGGTCTCGTTCAAAAAGTTTTCTTCTAAAGTCAAAACGGCAAGCGGCCAATCACAAACAATTGTGGGTGAAATAACTACCCCAGTCACGTTTAAGGGAAATACGAAAGAGGTCTCTTTCTTCTTAGTTCCTTCATTAGAACAGCATCTCTACCTGGGGGTAAACTTCTGGAAACTTTTCGAAGTAGCCCCTCACATACTTTCTGAAATCACGTCCAGCTCGATGCAAAATATTCCGTGTGATTCGAATGTTCACGTGTTATCAGTAGACCAGTCTAAGCAACTTGAGAATGTGACCAGTTTGTTTCCGTCCTTTGCCACATATGGGTTAGGGCGAACAAACCTCGAAGAGCACCATATTGACACAGGCAATGCTGAGCCAGTAAAGCAAAGACACTATCCTGTCTCTCCAGCAGTGCAAAACCTTATGTATGAGGAACTGGATAGGATGCTCGAAATGGGCGTCATAGAGGAAAGCCATAGTGCGTGGAGCTCTCCGGTTGTCTTGGTTCGGAAACCGGGAAAAAACCGCTTATGCCTGGACTCCCGAAGAGTAAACCGCGTGACGAAAAAGGACGCCTACCCACTTCCTCATATAGAGGGGCTGCTAAGCCGTCTTTCAGAAACACACTACATTTCTAGTGTGGATCTGAAGGATGCGTTTTGGCAGATTCCTCTGGAGAGAGCATCACGGGAAAAGACAGCTTTTACTGTGCCTGGCAGACCCCTGTATCAATTTGTGGTTATGCCCTTTGGCCTATGCAATGCTGCACAACGCATGTGCAGACTAATGGACAAAGTGGTTCCCCATAAATTGAAACAAAATATATTTGTATACTTAGACGATTTATTGATAATATCGGGAACATTTGAAGAGCATTTAGATCTCCTCAGACTAATAGCTTCCAGGTTGAAATCAGCAGGTTTAACTATCAACCTGCAGAAGTCAAAATTTTGTTTTAAAGAACTTAAATACCTCGGATACATAGTGGGCGGGGGTTGTCTCAAAACTGATCCAGATAAAATTTCGGCCATCAGAAATTTCCCAACGCCAAAGACGCCTCGTCAAGTTCGGCGCTTCTTGGGGTTATCCGGCTGGTACAGGCGCTTTATAAAAGATTATTCTTCTCGAGCAGGCCCATTAACAGATACGCTTAAAAAAGGCAAATCATTCGTGTTTAGCCCAGAAGCTGTAGCTGCATTTGAGGAACTCAAGCTTTCTCTAACTTCCGCTCCCGTGTTAGTAAACCCCGACTTTGGCAAGCCATTCGTAATATTATGTGACGCATCCACCTCTGGCATTGGCTGCGTCTTATGCCAAAAGGATGAAGAAGGTGTTGAGAGGCCAATTTATTATTTTTCACGTAAACTAAACTCTGCACAGCGGAACTACAGTGTTACAGAGCTGGAGTGCCTTGCAGCAGTGTTGGGGGTTGAAAAATTTAGATCTTATATTGAACTACAAGAGTTTAAAATAATCACTGATCACGCGAGCTTAAAATGGCTCATGAGTCAGAGAGACCTGAGCGGACGTCTCGCTCGATGGAGCTTAAAACTTCAGAGTTTCAATTTCGAGATAGAACACCGAAAGGGTTCGCAAAATATAGTACCGGATGCACTCTCACGAGCCTATGGCATCGATGAGATTGTATCTGATGCAACGTGCGGTGCTAATTCTTTCGATGTTCTACATATCAATCTCTCAGATCCGTGTTTCAAATCGGACGAATATTCAAAACTAATAGAAACAATCGAGAAGAACAAACATCAACTGCCTGACCTTCAAGTATCTGAAGGCTTTGTTTACAAGAAAGTTAAACACAGTATAGGAATTCCGCAGGAAGATGACTGCACTTGGAAGCTATGGGTACCGCCTGCACTCACGAGTCGCTTGATTCTTTTGGCCCATGATCCTCCGAGAGCATCGCATGGTGGTGTGGCGAAAACATTATACCGGCTCCGTGAACGTTTCTACTGGCCTAATATGGCGGCCGAAGTAAAGGCGTTCATCGCAGAGTGCACGGTTTGCAAGACGTCAAAAGCTCCTAGCACAACGCTCAGACCACCAATGGGAAAGGCGTTTGTAGTGGATAGGCCATTTCAACACGTTTTCATCGATTTTCTTGGACCGTATCCTAGATCAAAAAAGGGTAATGCATTTATGATTGTGTGTCTCGACCAGTTGACAAAATTCGTCTTCATACAACCAATTAGGAAAGCTACTAGCGAAGCAGTGGTTAGTTTTCTTCAAGAGTATTTGTTTGCAGTATTTGGTGTTCCGGAATCCATATTGTCGGACAACGGGAAACAGTTCACTTGCAAAGAGTTCCAAAAACTGTTGACTGTTTATGGCATACGGCATGTTAGGACGGCTTCGTACTCACCCCAAGCGAATGCTAGTGAACGGGTCAACCGTTCAATATTAGCAGCTATAAGATCATATATTGTAAATGAACCGAATCAACTCAACTGGGACAGACAGGTCCCATCGATTGCATCTGCCCTAAGGTCAACCATTCACTCAGCTATAGGCATGTCGCCATATGAAGCGCTTTTCGGGCAATCCAAAATAGAGCATGCTGATGACTACATACTCCTGAAAAAGCTTAAAGCGTTAAATAATTCAGAGTTTGACATTTTACCAAAGACCTTAAAAATGAACATGATCCATAGTCACTTAAAAGAGTCTATAGAAAAAGCTCATCAAAATTACGAGAAATCCTATAATACGAGAAGCAAAGCCTCAAAATATTCAGTTGGACAAGGTGTATACAAGAGGAATTTTGTTTTAAGCGATGCAGCAAAGCAAAGAAATTCCAAGTTCTGTCCTAAATTTACTAAGGCAAGAATTAAAAAAATAGTAGGCAACAATTTGTACGAGCTGGAAGACAGTAAAGGAATCATTCTCGGCACTTTTCATGCTAAAGATATCATGAAGTAGGATCTGCAAGAATCAATTCTCTCATCGGTGTCCTTACCTACTACAAACTACACCATTGTAATTGTACCACCTCAGGCGTGGGTCGACTGTCTGAAATAAAGGGTGAGAAGTTCGTTCTTCTATCCAATTACGCTCCCGTGCGATCACGAAACTGGAAAGCTTTGTGACGAACTTCTAATAGAGGCAAAAATCATAGCTAACAAAAAAAAAAATATAAAGAAAAAGGAAAAAAAAAAATTACCACCCTGTATGAAAATACTTCAGGTGGAATTCCAAGCAAGGCGAGAATAACTAAAGCCTTTAGCCGTCTAAATGGCCGGAAGTAATTTCTGCCACGTATGGTTATCTACATAGGTTGAGGAGAAACACGAGTCGCTCTTTTTTTGCGTTTCGAACGTCGAACTAAGTGGTGGCTTGCTCCCAAGATCGATTATATTTTTCTCGTCCGTGCTAAACAAAAGTGTTTAATTCAGTATTGGGTTCTACCCAGAACAAAATAAATACTTTTTATATCAAATTTCTCTAAGTAGGTACGTATTGCAAAGTTTCGTAGATAAGAAAAGTTTTAACTTTAGGTTTCTTGGACAGAATCTGGTTTGATCCCTCAAATCGTCAGCGTGAGTTCTCGGCAGCAGAAGCAGGCTGGGGAGTCGATCTTAATTACACACAAAGTGTAGGACAGATCAAGTTCGATTGGTCAGTTCCAACGCTGTGGAACGTCGACTATACCTGGCGACCCAGATCACCATTGCCAAGGGGTAGAGTGGACGAAATTATCAAATTTCCCGCATCTTCCCCGCAATATAAGTTGGTGATAGTTGTGCTCCCCGTGCTGTGTGATACCCCAAGTCCCAAAGCGATTTTAACCTAACAACCCACTCCGCGATCAAACTCCATACAAAATCGCTGGTAGAAGCCCGGAGTGGTGGAAAAGAAAAATCCAATTCACCGTACTGGTGCGGTGAACAAAAGAGAAAAATTGTTTCTCTGCTGTTAAAGAAACAGACGGACAGACGACCAAAAATTTTCACCGCAGTCAGTGCCTAGACACTGCCGAATGTCGGCCACACCAACGAAACATCTCAAGATTTACCTTCCGTCACCCTCACGGTAGAGTTCATCACCGCCAGATCAAGAAGACGTTCGATTCTTGTTTTAATCGCCTCACCTAATCAACATCGTCACCCACCGTATTAACGGGGGAAAACTCATTTGCGATCCACCACCATCCGCGTCCGACATAAGGATTAGCTGATATCATTGTTCTGTTCTGTCATCAGTAAAGTTAGAGTGCACTCGCTAGTAGCAGTAGATACAGTCACAAGCTAAGTATTTGGTATAGATCATTTGTAAAGTTCGCCAACTGCAAAACAATTTGTTTCTTTTCATTACATAAATTTAGATATTGAGACCTTCACTGTATGCTGTGCACAACATCCATTGGGGAGTCAACTGTAATCAACTCATCATTCGTCGATCGCGATAAGAGAATTCGCATGCAAAAGAAAAAGGTACATGCAGGAAATCGGTGAGTCGGTTTTTTTTTATCTTTGTTTTGTTGTTGATCGAGCTGGGAGTTTGTTTGATAGTGTCTCTTTGAGTGACTTTGGTAGTTTTTTTTGTGAGCGTATAGGAACGAGTGCGAAATTGGACCACAAACTAGTGTACATAGATGAAATATAATTGATAACCTGATAGAATTTGGTCCATTTAATCTAATAAATTTTTTTTTTGAATAACAATAAATTGATCTAGAGAAAAAAATTAATAAAATAAAATAAATTTGAACTAGATAAATAAAGTTAATGTAAAGTAAGGAAGTACCTAGGTGCATAATTGAGTTACATACACTACAACAAAATGTTACTAAAGAAATGGATTATGAGAGACAGAACAACTATATAAATTAGATAGAACAGAACTAAGAACATACATATACATATATAAATTTAGATTATAGTTCGTTAAGTTTTTTTTTGGAATCAATATATTCTCACATTATCTCTATCGGATATTAGCGAGTATAAACCCAAAGATGAATTGAATAAAAATGTTATTGCTTTCCTATTTTGAAACGAAGATTTACTCTCTTTTATTCTGAGTAAGAACCTTAACTATGAATTCTGAATAGAATTTAAGAAGTGCTTTGGGGCAGTGTAAAGGTAGGGATAAGGATGTCGGCTTTTGTATAAGTATGCTGTAAACAGCTGCTTGTTTTTCGCGTTTAGGGGCTATCGCAAGGATTTAGGTAAAGTGATAGCCAAGGATATTCTGTGCTATGTTGGTACAGAATGTGGGAGGGTTACGCCGTGGAAACCAATTACATCATGGTTTCCCAATATTTCTCGGTTTCGACATAAGTTTTCCTAATGTTATCTTCGAACCGGCTTAAAGGTTTAAGATATGTGGTTTATGGTTGGTACTGTCGCTCCACATTAACTTTTTATGTGATACTTTGTAAAGGCATGATTTTATTGTACGGTAGTCTGACAGAGAGTGCAAGAACCCACGCCTCCGTCGAGCCAAAGGTCGCGCATTTCGCAAGCATGCCTGAACGCACTTAATTGTCAAGACACCCACCTCACAACCCGGCGGTTTCCTACGGATTCCTGTGTTCATTGAGATTTGTCGGGATGCTGCGCCCAATTGTAAGGTGGTAACATCAAATCCGTTACAAGCTTGGTAGTTAAGCTACTTGATAGTACCTATATTACGTAGGTACCTTTATATCTTTCTCAAAACAAAAAAAAAAAACACGCAAGACGCAATCATCTTCTTACTACGCCATTCTGTATATGTATGTAGTTCGTAACGGCATTCTCTGTCATCTCTGCCATATCTTTTGCAACGAAATTCTTTCGACGCCATCAGAATTGTTACCCTTTATCACCCCCAATGGCGGACAATATTCTACCGTCAGAAAGTGTTTTTCTTTTTATTTTTCGCACACATTTTTATCACGCGCGTCATTAATTAAGAATTTCTTTTTCTTCCTCTGAGAATGTAATTTCCTTTTAGCAATTAACATTTTCGTCGTAAAAAATACCTGAATCGCAATTTTGTTTCCTTTCTCTGATGGTGAACATTCATGTTTACGTCTGGCCGTTGTCTCAGTATCTCATTACCTGGGTCGGCAGACAAAAATTGTGATAAGGAGCGCCAAGCCAACACCCACACCCACGAAAAGTAAATGTCCCTCTGTTGCTAGCAATATCTGCCTTTCGACTTGGAAACAGACAAATTATTCAGAGCCACTGCTCCTATAGTTGGACTAGTTCGTACGAGTACGAGTACCTATAGACCAATAAAATGCGAGTTTTGTGCTTCAATTTAGTAGATGATTTGCTACATAATTTTCAATATGTTATGAACAGAGGTATAAGCTTTCCTGGAAGTAATCGGAACTACTTCCGTTCGAAGAAATTTAATTTTTGATTAAGATTTCATAACCTCCTTGCAGCTATGGCAACACGATAAAGTAGTGCACATAATTTCCTGCACTTTGCAATAAGGATGCAATCGTTTGGCTTCCATAATGTTCTCATTAATAATATTTGATGAAAAAACGGTATACAAACACTAGGGAAATATAAATATGAGGGAAACATTTATGTGAGCTAATATTGGATTTCAGGAAATGAAAGCACTTCCAATTACATAAGGACATAAGCGCATTCAAATAGATTTTCAGTATAGGTGCAGCCCTACACCATTCGATATTCAATAGAAAATAAAAATCGAATCAGAGCAACAAGTGTGTTGCTGTGCATAATAATTTATCTGATTCTATATTACGTATTTTGATTAGGTATACAAATCTAATGTTGAAAGCCAAAAATGGGTCAAGTGCCTTGTGTAAATTTGGGGTTGTTTAGAAAACCCCCAGGAATTTAATATGTTTTTTTTTTGCTAAAATAAAGTTTCGGCTTAAATATTAATTCATTTACATCTAATGCGAGCACAATTATTCAAATCAGTATTCATTTGTTTGTTCGTTCAATTAGCAAAATGAATATATCGTGGTACACACAAAAAGTGATTTCAAAATAGGGTTACCAGCATTTACCATAATTCCATCACGTAGTCGGTACCTTAATTCTTCTCGTTTATTTTTTATTTATGCAATTAAATTGTGGAAAGTGGAACTCTCTTCCAATTTGTATCAGAAACACAAATATTTCAAATGCCACACGCTTTAAAAATGCTGTCCTCCTTCATTTCTCCCGCCTACCTTGAATTGCCTACTCTCTATCTCCATTTCAAATCACCTTTCCCTTTTTCTTTATTCTCACTTTTGTATATTCAAATTAAGTAATTCCTGCCTTGTTTTAATTATAAAATAGTTGTATACCTTATAACCGGGTTGGGTACGAAAACTCCAAAATTAAAATCCCCAGACTGAAATCCCCAAGTCAATATCCCCAAGCAGAAAATCCCCAAATCCAAAATACTTAATCATTCAAACTATGAAATCTGTATGGGGGGGCATGCTGCCCCCCTGCAACCCCCCTGCTTGGGTTTACTGTTGGATTACGGGGCGGGTGCAATGTTGGTCTTATTACTAAAACTTGTACATGTATGTACAATCGTCGTCTGTGTACAATCGGAATGTACAATAATCGTCATCTACTGTGGGGATTTTGCGTTTGGAAAACGTTTGGGGATTTTCTTGGGGATAATCAATTCGGGTATTTTTCAAAAGGTGGGGATTTTGGGGTTTGGGGATTTTGCACTTGTGTATTATGTAGGTATCCCCTTATAACCAAGAACTATAAAAGATTTATATCTTAATGTACCATAATATTTTAGAATAACAATAAAAATTAAATGAAATGTAGTGCGAATCGATATGAACCGTCCTTTCATCGATTTTGAAGCCGTCTTTTTCAATTAGAATAGGAACAAGCTATATTACAACGATTTAATATTAATTTCGAAAAAAAAACATTTAACATAACGATTTATAGTTTTGGCATTTCTATAAAACTCATCCATTTGTGTAGAATGAAAATTCAGAGAGCGCATCAAAGTCGAGCTCATTGAGGCTTTTGACGTGAGAAATGGTTTAAGAAAAGCTGGTTACTTCTTGAAGCGATCGTTCAAATCTTACACAAGAGGTATACAATTTCATTAAAGTCCATTCAAAAAAACGTCTAAACATTTATTGAAACAGGGCGGCGAAGAATGGGCTTGGCTTTTAACAAAGTCAACACTGAGAATAATATGCTGTCATAGAGAAAGCACAATATCGGTGATTCTAGCAATATAATTGTTGCTTTCGTAGAAATTGAAACCCGCTCGATTGTATTCAATATAAATTTAATGAAGGTAACTACAAAAGAATTAACAAAATTACAGAGATGAAAGATAAGTAGGTTAGGCCCCAAAATGCAAACCGCGTGTGTGTGTCTGACAGATGTCGGCTGCCAGTCGTCTTTGAATTAGATGACAGTTTCCAGTGTTGCCATGACTACAACAATAATATTGCAGAGGGCAAGTCTTTTTCCTTCTTAGGCTCTTAAATTTCCTCGTAAATGACATTGAGCCTTACTAATAATCATTTTCACGCCAAATATTTTGTAGGTCACAATATGCAATTTTGTATGGAAAATTTCGCCATTGTGAGTTCGAAAAATTTAGCCTGGACACTAAAAATGATTATCATAACCGAGGATTGATTCAAACAATCACTTTTGGCTGTTACTTCGCGCTTAGAACAAGAACGCATATATTTGTTGCAAAGTGGTCTCCAGTAGGAGGACCAAAGATATATACCTAATATTAAAAGACCATTTGGGACACTTTGAGTGACAAGTTCATCGGGTGATATTCAGTTGAGTGTGGAAAGATGTATTACTGATGTGCGGTTACAGTGTAAAGTAAAGGAGCTGACCAAAAAGCTTAACATGAAACTGGTTAGGTGGTAAAGGCGAGTCTCTGAGTACATACCTCTGAGGTGAGCGACATTGAAGCCCCACCTCAGATGGCGGTCACAATTGGAAAGTCACATTAACCAACTTGATGTGCACTTCTCGACGCAGCTATGCAACTAGGTACCGAGCTGTTTGAAGGTTATTCTTGCATTGATCTACTACAAATTGTATAGGCGCCTTCTTAAGCAAGGTAAATAATCCAAATTATTTAGATTGCCAACTAGCTACTTGGAAATTTAATCCAATGATGGACAAATATCTATGAAGAGAAAGATAGTGGCTCAGAGGTTATTGAATGCTGGATTACTGAGCGAAGATACGAATTCCATTTAACAGTTTCTTTAACTGCGCAACTTAATGCAAAAGTTCTGATAAACCTGGGGTCGAATCGCCACTTCCGTGAACGAGCTATACGTTCACGGAATTATGTTGATTTTACATGTGAAACAAAGACAAATTCCGTCTCGTAATGATCGTTCACGAACGACGCGATTCGACCCCTGATCTCTGTCTCTGCAATAATCAGTGATGCTATTTTGGCATTTTTAATGCTAGATCCAGCATTTTCGAAAAAAAGGAAGCATTTTTTTAAAACAGAAAAATGCCAAATGTTTTTTTTAGTATTTTTTTGTATTTTTCGATTTTTGCTGTACATTAAGCAACGAATTTCAGGATGTTTCCCTCCACTTCCCCATACATCAGATGGAATGTGAAACGTGAGCGGGGATGTGTAAGTGCGATGAATCCATACTTGCTCTAATACAGATATGTAAGTCGTAAATCGAAGGATTTGTATCTTATCTGAACTTAAAGCAAGTGTTTTTTGGAAGTGGCGTTTCCAAATTAACTGATCAGTGTTTTGTTTTGAAGAAGTTGTGTTTCGTCGTATTGTGTGCAATGATTTAGGTTTGCTTGGCTTACCATTGATAATGAAAAGGTAAAAATGATTTCTTCTACAAATTTTGTTTTGTCTAGATTTATTTTTTAGCTTTATACATTCTAGCATTTTTGTTTTTGTAGTAGATATAGCATTTTCCATTTTGAAATTCTGGCAACACTGAATAATGTGGGTCCATAAAAAAAATGCTTAAAATTTAGTGGTTGTCAGAAGGTACCCTATGGATGACCCTAAGAGGACTTGTAGAGCTACCCATTTATTTATTTTTAATTTTCTAAGTATGTAGATAAGTACCCAATGAAAGTATCGAAAGTTTTCCAAATGTTCTATTTAGTAACTCTTTTTGAATTAAATAATACAAGACACTTACAATCGCTTTTTGAGCGCAGCGCTTCAACAGCACCCTGCAATGCTTGCTTCTCTAAAATCTACACTTTTCCACTTCGAATAATTTACGAATTTGCTATTGTGACCGAGTATAAATCTAAGGGACTATAAACCATTTCACCCTACCAATGACAAAATCTACGCAACAAATTTAAATGAAAATGTTGCAGAAATTTTAAATAAATATAAATAAGTTACATTCCCTTTTGGTTTGTGTTTTTGTTTGATTCATCGAAACTCTCCCAACAGCAACCCTGTTTACAATAACACCAAACCACCATCATTAAAATAGTTTCAAAGTTCATGCACTAGGAAGAGCAACTTGGCGGGAGACCATTATCCATTCCAGACCGTCGACAATTGCGTTGTGATCTCCTCCTATCTAATGGCTGCAATAATATAAAGCAATTATGGTAATTTTGGATCTACATCAATAATGTGCAATGATTTGCAAATTAATTTAGCAGCCACCCACACTCAGTAACAAAATAGTACAATAAACATGATTATAAGAACTGTGTAAGGCTGTTATCAGGCAACCTCACAATATTGTCTGTTCATTTCCGACCAAATGCTGCCTGCTTGCCCATTTGACACGCATCCATCTTATCCCACAAGCCGCAGACAGACGTCTGGATACAACATCAAACTGATTAATCTTCCGAAAGGATTACACTGGAGTGATAAGAAAACCTGCTATGAATAACGAATTACAATAAATCTCCCTTGTGGATCAGTATCCATTTCCAGACAGTAGAAAACAAAATTCATCCGATTATACCGCAACGATTTGGAAAATTCACTCGTGCATTGGCATATACAACATTTCGCTGGATTTGTTTTATATTTGATTTTGTTGTATAAAGGATTACTAAAGGATTTCAGTTTCGGATGGGGATCTGAAATAAATACGACAACATATCCGCTCAACTGGTAGACTAAATTAATCCTCGTCAAAGGACCTTTTTTTAATTGAAATCAATTTGTTGCAGAGTAAAATGAACAAAAAATGGCTTTCTATCTAACTAATCACTAATCCAAATTTACAAACCAGTTTACAGGTGTAGGTACCTGAAAAAAAAAATAATGCATCTATCTGAAAGAGCTTTGGTGTGTGTATCGATGCAAATAGTTCATTAGTGTTCTGGCGAATAAAATAGTGATGCATTGCACAAATATCATGCATGCGTAGCGTAGAGTTCAGATGAAAAACATACATAGGTATCTATACATACTATACTCAATTTCGTTCTCCTGATATTAGCAGTGAGTGAGTGCCTATTTGTCGCAAGTAAATATTATTTGAATTTAGTATTTCAACCCGTTTGAACAGAGGGTTTGAACAAGTTTATTAGATTTATACACTGCCGGATTGATATAGATAGCTTAGGGTAGGTTTATGTTTGCGATTACGAATCCAGAAAATTCTAGTTTTTACTTTTTAATGCGGTTAGGATAGGCACCATAATATCGGAGCATTTATAGTTGGAGGCTGTCTTGGCTATCTTCTTGACTGACTGTTTGAATTTCGAAATACTACTGCAGCCCAGTGTTCCCTGATGAAAAAATTCGAGTTAGGTAGAGGGCTTTATTGTTTTTTGTCAGCGAATTTATTTAAACTAAAAAATAGGAAAGTGGGTAAATTTTGAACAAAAATAGTTTAAAAAAAATGGTTATTTTAGTTTGGGATGTGAAAGTAGCAGAGTTCACTCGTTTAATAAATGATTCTATTTAAAAAAGGCAGTAGTGAATCTCCTCTGGGACATCTTCGGTCATTTAAATTGCGTTTTCAATATCATTCTTTTCCTGCATATGGTTAGTAATGGTTTCGCCAAACTCTTCTTCAACTCTGAGTTTTTTTTTTTTTTTTTTTTTTTTCTTCAGACGAAAAATTCGACTTAGAGTCATATTGTAGGAGGTCAAGAATCAAGAATCCTAAAACATTTTTCAAAAAACATATTGGTGACGTTCGGATACCTAGTTTATGTAAAACGTCAACTAGATTTGCCGCAACTATGAATCCGAACGCGTTGACCAGCAATTTAAATTGTTTTTGTATTCTCGCGGTCAGCGTTACCTTTGTTTGATTTTGCAAATTTTTATTTCGAAAAGGCCCTTCATAAATTTAACAAAAAACTGTTATTTTCAAACAAGTAGGTACGTTTAAAATGTAACATGGCTGCATATCACAAAAATATTTTATGCGTGCGAAAAATTCTAAAATACCACAGTAGCCTTAGAAATGACCGCACCCTTTTCTCTCACCGGCTTTTTATTCGACTCTTCAGAATTCTGCAGCGGCCACTCTGTTTATAATTTGACTCTTCGAAATGTCAACTGAGTATACTGGCAGGTTTTTCCTGACTAGATTTGTCGGCTTCCCCTCCATAAACGTCAACTGCAAACAATATACACGTGACCACTCTGGGCCAGTAAAAACTGAAACACATCTAGACCTAGTCAGACAACTGTCAGACTTACTAAACTAGGAATCCGAACGTTCCCATAGTTATCTTTTCGATGCATCAGTTTTTTCATCAAATTATTTCCTTGCTTTATATAGTTGATGGAAACGTTAGTAAAACAGAAGATGTGTATGGGGCTTGTTCGATTCACAGTCTACATAATAATTGAATTAATAGAAAGCGGTTTTCTTTATAGAAAAATTTGTTTGAATCTTGAACTTTGACGAATTAGCGGTAAAAGGTCTTGTACCAGTGGCGTCTCGTCAGGGTGTGCAAGGTGTGCATTGCACACCCTGATCTAACCAAAAAAATCCCTCATCGAACACTCAAATAATAATAACACACATAAATAATATGATGTGCTCAATTACACTTTACACATCCCATAAAACCTCCATCACACAGCCTACTATAATAATACTCATATCATCCTTCCTAATTTTTCTTTCAAAATTCCTTCATCGTTGAGAAACAAAGAGAAAAACAATAAACTCGCACGAAATCTGGCTGTGCACGTATTCATCAAATAAATTCATCCAACTCCGAACTATATACCTTCCTTCAGCTACAAGAATTCATCCCCATTCCCCATCGTCATTCGTCACCCGCAAAGCCGTTCCTGCTACCTGCTAATGTCGCTTCGCTTTACTTTGATGAACTTGTAGTGAACTCGTGCACTCGTTTTCTGTGCACACAGAATATTCATTATTTTCTTTTGTTTTGTTCTGTTTCCGTAAAGCGTCATAAGTCAAATATACATGCAATACATCGACGCTCGTGCAAAAAATAGGAGTGCACGACAGTCGATCGCGATGAATGAATGAACGAATTTTGCTTTTCGTTTAGGTAGTATAAGTGGCTGCAGTTTCGTGCGCTGCTTTTGCTTCTTTTTTTTTGTCCTATTATTAATTTGAACAATGGAGTTTTTTTTATTGTTTTTTTTTTATTTTAATTAAGAAAACAATAAATAAATCCGTATTTTTATAAAATATATAATTTTAAAGAATTGCACACCCATCTAAGTAATTCACGCGACGCCGCTGTCTTGTACATATTTTAGAGCTCAAAAATCTTGTAAAAAAAATACCTATATGTCTTGAGTTCTGGAATCACTGGATATTATAGGATAAACTTCCATGACAGTAGGATTTTTTTTTTTATTTTACAACAGTTGTATCACGTATTAATGTTGTAAGCCGTGGAAATCATTGATCTATACCTATAGATCATTTAGGCGTAATAAAGAAGGCCTAGTATCGTCGAAATGCCTTGCTTTCATTCAGGCTGAACTATTCTTCTAAATATATAAACATGGCGACAACTTAGCTAACAGTGGTTAATAGACGGATGCTGCTGTCCGTGTTGTTTTCTATTATACTTTTCTACTTGTTTTTAAACAGGTCATGTCGAAATTACTCTTCCCAACTCCTTCGTTGAGCTTGTGATTCATTAGATTTTAGAACGATGTTGATGCTTCTGCCTTAATAACGGTCCTTAGGGATAGTAGGTGTAGCTTCTCACAATCATAGTACCGAATTATTTTTTATTAACGAGTTTTAAATAAAAAGGTCGTATTTTCAATACGCTTATCACGATTGAACGACAGCCTAATAGACCATAGAATGCGAAAATGGTGACTGCTCCCCTTAGCCAACGAATGTTGTTTCCGAAATTGTTTTCGAAATTGAAAGCGAAATTATGCAGTTCACAGAACTTTAAGTACCTTAGCATATCTCAGCTTTGTCTTTAAGCATTTAAAATTCAATACAGACAAAAAGGCAAGTTTGTGAACCCTAATACACTATGAAAAGGACCTTAGTGGTGTGTCCATTCTCGAGTCTGTTGACAAAGAAAGTTCTCAACGGTAACGATTTGGTATTTGACATGGGTATGGGTAAGGGTTTTCACATCCGTATGTCTAATCTTAGAACAGACGTTCCCAAAATGTAATACCCAAAAGGTAAAAGTAAGAAGAAACTCACGATCGAACTATGGATATATTCCACTTTGTAATACAATACACTAACCATTAAGCAACGATCAGATCTGTACCGCGCTTAAAATCTTCAACACGGTTGAGTTCAGATGGCTCGTAATATCTAGATAACACCCAAATGCGATAAAAGCCATTCGCTTTAGTAATAAATGTTACGCAGCATTATTCGTAAAATGGTTCAACAGTTCCGCTCTGATCTTTGTAACCTTTTGCTTTTTTTTTTTTAAATGGAATTAAATTTGTGGTTTTTCGCATCAAGGACTGTATATTCGAAAGGCAAAACAATAAAAACAAAATACGAAATCAGCCAAACAATTCGGTTCAATGTTTACACCCTTATTTCTCTGCTGTATAGGAGCACAATGCGGCCCACAACGTTTTTTTAACCCAGATTGCGTCCCATAACCACTGATGCAGCAATTCAATGAGAATTCGTTCACTGTGTGATTTTGTGGCCAATACTTACCGCCGTTCAACAGCGGAGAGAATTTCAGTGTTAATAAATATTTTCCAATTGAAAGCCTCCAAGGGCTGTTGCGAAAAATATCGCACCCGAATTGAGCGACTTAAAGTGCGTATTAAAAAAATATAAACACACATATTTCGAAAGTGGATAAAGACATGAAGCAGTTGGAAAAAATGTTACCAACCACCCAAAGGACTGGTCTCTAATCGGGGATGAAATTGATGACTTCCACTAACCATATGCGGCAGCTGCAGCTAAAACTCGCTTCGGTTTAATAGTGTGACTGATGACCATTTGTCGATGCCGCCAGTGGGTATATTCAAATGTTCAAATGACCGTACTCGGTAGCAGCCATAGATTAGTATTCAGTATTCACCCTCGTCTCGCAGGAAGACTAATAGAATTCATACTTCAAACGCGATTTGTATCGCTCACACAGGCCATACATTAGGCATGAGAATAAAAGGCGTAAAAACAAACACTTAAACACACATCCCAAACGCAAATCGCATACACCAGCCTCAGTATGTAATCAAAAAGAAATTAGCCCGACTAAATATACCGCACACACAAAAAAGAAACTGCAATCTATTTAAGGCGTCAACTTCGAAACTAATAGCGTTCACGAGTCAAATTGCATTTTTGCAATATTGAATTAAATTGCATACATTTTGCAACATAATGACGGTTGTTACTGTTTGCCACCCAACAGCTACCCTTCGTTTCAGGTTGCAATGGCAATTTGCAGTAGTTATCCTAATGAATACAATAAGCATAAAAACGTCATTAGATGTTGGTGTCAGCGGTGATAAGGTGCAATAACGGTTAGTATTTGGTTGGGGTTCACTGGCCTTACAGAGGCGGCTGTTAGTTCTTAGTGGGCGTGGAAATTCAACTCATTTGAACCGATTTGATGTTTTAAAACATTTTCAGTGAATGCTTAGGAAGTATTTTTATTTCGTTTTTGGAGTAGAGTGGACAACAGTGAGTTCTTGTTGATATCAGAAAAGAGAATCATCTGGGATTTAGCTGTAGATGGTACGGAAGAAGACCTGAAATATAAAAGCCTGTCACCAAATCTTGTCCGTACGATCACTGAAAAATATAGTTTTTAGTTGTACTGCATTAATTGTCACAATCGATCGGACATCCAAGATCCAATACCTGTCAAATTCATAGGGATGTGGTAGTACAATGTACATTCAAAAACCAAATTACAAAAAATTAGGCTATTCGTTGTAGGTTTCACGACTACATTGAAAAATTGATAATAAAGGGTGTTTTTTTTTTAGAGGTATAGAACTTTGAAATTGAATAAAACGAAGATGGTTTGTTTTTTAATTGACATGAAACTTTCTATATTCGAAATATAATCTTCTGGCATTATAATTTAAATATGATTTCTGGAATATGACCGCCGCGGCTGGCTCGGACGTTGTCTAATCTATAGGTCCAATTTTCGATAACTTTTTCCAATATTTGTGGCCGCATGTAAAAAAAGAGTTACCAACTTAAAGTTCTATACCCCTGAAAAAAACACCCTTACCCTTGTGTGCTTAATTATTTTGGTTGTAAATATTATTAACTTTACTTTGCAGCCAACATCGTCAAAATTAAAATTCGATTTGTAGAAACTAATACTCTTTGTTTTCTATTTCACAGCTCTACATGGGATACCCTCATAATACCCAAGCGCAAAGTACCAAAACCAAAAATCCCCAGTTTTTAAAAAGTTCGCAAATTGATTATCAACAAGAAAAAAATCTACAAATGCTTATCTTGCATGGGAGCACAGTCTTATACACCTTGGGCGGCCCTCTACCAGATCTGAAAGGTTGAATAACCAATCATGGAGGGTATAAAAAACACTACACGCTGCTGATTTATCCCAATGCAGTCAATATATCGGAGAAGATAAAGGAAATACCTCTCATAGACAAGACAGGGACACATGCTAAACACTTTGCAACTTTGTGCAGTTCTATACTGAGACAATCCAACGAACTTCTTTAATACTGTCGATCTATTTTGCATGATAAACTATTTAATACAAGTTTTCTCTCCCTTAGGCTATCCGACACTAAAAAGCGATCGAATTTGTCAATCTTGTAACTTTATGATGACCAATTGCGATGAGCTGTGTATTTTCTCCACATCGTTCCCATGGGCTAATATGGACGCGACGTTAATACCTGCGCGGAAGCTGCTACTAAAAATTATTTTATAATGTATGTCGGCACCTATGAATTTCTGGTTTCAGCAAGCCCTGGCTTGATAAAAAAATAAGTATCTAAGTAAAGTAACAGAAAGAACAAAGGAACAGGGGACTCAGGGAATGGCGGTCTCAACTCTCCATCTTTGAAACAAAAAACTGATTAAGGCAAATTAAATTGTGTTACGCTCAAAAATAATTGCGATCAAACCATATGCAAAGACCGTATAGAACTAGGAAAATACAGAAAAAAACTTATCGCATTCATAATAGTTAGCGCGTCTTTTAGTCTTTTACAATGGAAACACAATAATTTGAGTGGCCGTCCCTCAATGTCAAGCAACATGGCATGGTATAAGGCTTTTGATGGTATTATTATTGGCCACTTTTGGATTTTGTCAATATTTCTTTATATGGACGCAAAAGGTTTCTTCTGGGTAACTCAATATTCGGGTTGGAGGAGATGGTGTCTCATCATATTTGTTGTACCCCAAGGATCAAGCATTAGACTTCACCCGATTACATTTTTTCTATATCTCGAAATCTTACTTGGGGCGACTCATAAAAATATGTATAGGTAGGTAGCATTGCTTCACTCAAAACCTTCTTTCCAAACAGTCTGGGTACAAATGCAGCTTCATCACCAAGCAACCTATGCACCTTTCCATAGTCACATAGTCATGGTAAGACCTCTTATCCCATATCTAAAGAAAAGAACCTTCAAATATTCAGCCCCGACATAATATGTATGTACCTTCTCATTTTCTACAACCGCAGTTTTTTATCTTTACACCAATATTGAACTGAAACCCTGATCCCCATAATGTGCTGTTGTCATTCTCAAAAGGATCAGGATGTTAGGTATGTTAAAAGCAGCGATATAAATAAAGCAGAACCTTGCACAAACTACGGTGATGGCGCAGTTCTTAAGTAAGTACACACTAGAGGTCACTTGTACGGTTTTTAACGCACCTGAATTAAAATATCTTTTGCAATGTACCTACTGCCTAGACACCAACTGCCAAGACACTGAAAAAACTACATCAAATCCCCAGTATCATTTCATTACATTTACAATCTCCTCACTGTCACTGTCAATTTGCGATCGACTCCAATGATCTGTAGGACCTAACCAACGAGTAGCTTAATTTATTTGCTTTGCGTTTTCCACTCAATTTGCCGATTCAAAACGTCCGCATGTGGGTACCCTCGAGTGCCAACAATCAATCAATTCCATTTGAGAAAAAAAGTATAGCAACAAACTTTTCAAAATGAACGCAAAACCCAAACCAACCCAAAACTCATTATTCCTCGAAACACACTGACAACAATTCAGCAAACTTGTAACCAGCATGTGCTATCACAGAACCTTCCCAAATTAAAAAAAAAATCTCTTTCAATTCATTGAAGACAATCCCATGAATTAGAAAGCAAAGTTTTTTTTCCACTACCACGCAGACAGTAACCCCCTGCGAATAACAATCACACCAAACAAGCTCACAAATGAAACGGCAAAGAGAGAAGATACTTTTTTCTGTCCTCCTCTTCCCTCGTTTCTTTCAATCCAACTCCAACAGATGAATTTGTTTTCCCGAATCGAATTATTGTATAGGTAGGTAGCATTGCTTCACTCAAAACCTTCTTTCCAAACAGTCTGGGTACAAATGCAGCTTCATCACCAAGCAACCTATGCACCTTTCCATAGTCACATAGTCATGGTAAGACCTCTTATCCCATATCTAAAGAAAAGAACCTTCAAATATTCAGCCCCGACATAATATGTATGTACCTTCTCATTTTCTACAACCGCAGTTTTTTATCTTTACACCAATATTGAACTGAAACCCTGATCCCCATAATGTGCTGTTGTCATTCTCAAAAGGATCAGGATGTTAGGTATGTTAAAAGCAGCGATATAAATAAAGCAGAACCTTGCACAAACTACGGTGATGGCGCAGTTCTTAAGTAAGTACACACTAGAGGTCACTTGTACGGTTTTTAACGCACCTGAATTAAAATATCTTTTGCAATGTACCTACTGCCTAGACACCAACTGCCAAGACACTGAAAAAACTACATCAAATCCCCAGTATCATTTCATTACATTTACAATCTCCTCACTGTCACTGTCAATTTGCGATCGACTCCAATGATCTGTAGGACCTAACCAACGAGTAGCTTAATTTATTTGCTTTGCGTTTTCCACTCAATTTGCCGATTCAAAACGTCCGCATGTGGGTACCCTCGAGTGCCAACAATCAATCAATTCCATTTGAGAAAAAAAGTATAGCAACAAACTTTTCAAAATGAACGCAAAACCCAAACCAACCCAAAACTCATTATTCCTCGAAACACACTGACAACAATTCAGCAAACTTGTAACCAGCATGTGCTATCACAGAACCTTCCCAAATTAAAAAAAAAATCTCTTTCAATTCATTGAAGACAATCCCATGAATTAGAAAGCAAAGTTTTTTTTCCACTACCACGCAGACAGTAACCCCCTGCGAATAACAATCACACCAAACAAGCTCACAAATGAAACGGCAAAGAGAGAAGATACTTTTTTCTGTCCTCCTCTTCCCTCGTTTCTTTCAATCCAACTCCAACAGATGAATTTGTTTTCCCGAATCGAATATTGCTTCTCGAGGTTGAACTTCAACAGCCACCCCCATCGCACAGTCAGTTGGTGTTCTTTTGCAGGACTTAAATTATCTGCACACAATTCCGACTTTTATCAGTTTTTCAGGAGATCTCCCTAGTCCCTAGTTCCTATCGCCGTGGGTTGATTTTAATGAATCCCTCCTTTCCGGATCGTAAGAGGAGTTCAAACAGAGGCAGTACCATAAAAGATGCTTACCATATACAGCACGGTTCTACCTTGGATCAATAAAAGTATCTGAATGTATATGGTTCCCTTGCAGGGCAAGGACGAGACAAAAAGGTCTGGGGGAAAAGTTCCAAATAAAAGCAAAATTGGTGGAATAATTAAAAGTCAATTAAAATCGCTTGAGGGTAGATGATGTGAGATATGATGTCACATCCAAAGTGTACCCATGTCTCTTGTTCGATTTGGAATTGGATCTGTGTACTAGTATGACTGAGGAGCGATGTCGTTAGTACGTGATTACTTCGGGGGTTGGTTCTGGGTATAGGTATATGTAACAATCGATTTTTCTTTCTTTAATCCTTTGAGACTTTAATGGGTTCTGAGTGGAGATGAAGATTGAATCAAAGAGTTTTCAGAGAAATTTGAAAAAAAAAAAAAGCTGAAGGAAATTGAGAACTTTTGTGTAGGTAATTATTAAGGAGATTTGTATACAGGGTTACAAATTGTGGGGAAAAGTTTCACTGGAGTTTGGCGATTTGTTTTTTTTCCACGTAAGAAAAGTCACAGTAGCTATACAGATGCGATTACTAAAAATATTTAAAGCAACAAAATTAAGCGCTGTCCCGATGGAGTATAGTAAAAATTGGAACGCCGCTTTGGGATGCACTCTGTAATGGAGATAGTTTGAAAGTTACGGTAGTAGTCTTAAAAAACGCTACTCCCTAAATAAAGAATTGCTAGAGGTCGCTAGTTTTATTTTCTGTATTAGAGGATGCTCTAGCTTAAGTGACTCCAAAGGTTCTTTCCATAAATCGATAGCCTGGTACTCCTCGCTTAGTACTCAAACAGACCAACCAAGAAGTCACTGCGCCTATTGGTCTCCTTAAAAATGAGTGCAAACAAATGTGAGATAAGAACGAATGTATATTCTATGCCTCCAAAGACTTATGAAAGAGTTGGATTTATTTTTGAATAGCGAAGGACTGGATCTTTGCGTTTTTTTTAAGAGTCTCCTTATATGTCCAAAGAACTTATTTGGAAGCTCGTTTCTCAGCTTAAAGAACAGTAAGTTTCTTTAGATAGCGCTTACAGTTAGGAGTCAGAATACGCCTCAATCAATAAGTCTATTGAGACATTGTGTCCAAATCTCCCATGCTGCGTTGTGTAAGCTTTCTTTTTGACATAATATACTAGTACTTATATTCGATGATCGATGATTTTCAAGAATTTTGATACTCCCAAGTGGTTGATTTGTTAAATTTACTAAAAATCTCTTGTAGCTCCTGCTTCGAAAAATGAAGCCGGAGCTACACTGATCAATCTTGACTTATGTAAAATGTACCAAAGATTGACCAAGGGAAGCTAAGCAGATGGTCATTGTATAGCCAGACCAAAAGGTGCAACTCCCCTTGAGCTAGTGATTCAAAACACGTTTGTTTTTAATCTGAAGACCGGGACAATCTCGACAGACTTGTTGAAGCAATTCTGATAAATTAAATGTTCCTTTTAAATCTGAGGAAAAAACACTAGAAAAGCAACGAACTTTAAACTTGAGGGAACTTATCGACCACCTTTATAAATATATTATGGTAGCTATAACTAGGGCTTAAGGAACATCCAAAGCACGTCTTGCAAACCGAGTTAGAGACTTTTTTAACGTTAGTAAGCCACCGCCTATAAACAGCTTGTATCCGCAATCTCTGTCTTTCGGTTAGTAAGTACCCAAATATCATGACCATGGGAAGAAGTTGGAACAAAACTTTAGAGACAATTTTCGCTTCAAGTCTATTTACTTCATCCCAGCTTCAAAACTTTTGCGTGTGCTCTAAAGTTCAGTCTAGGAGTTCTCTAGAATGGCATCAGTGGAGTGCAAATCAATTATCCTTGGGTCGCCCATGTCCATCGAGTTCATTAATTAGAAGGGAGTGTCGAAATAAAAGACGACCGACCTCGACAGTAGGAATATTTTTCCCAAAGGTGATGGATAGGGACCCTGGGCCTAGCTTCTCGCAACCATTCGTTTTGTGTGAGTTTGTTTTAATTTTTGGAAAGAATGGAAGGGATCTACAATTTAATGCCGATTCCAAACGGCCGAATGAGAAGCTCTTTCAAGACAGTTATACTATCGGATGTTTGCGCAGTGAAAAAACCCTGAGTTGGAATATTGGTTTTTGCGGGACTCGAACCTGAGACACCTCGCTTAGTAGTCCAACACACTAACCACTAAGCCACTGCGCCTTTTAGTAATATTAATACTAAAATCTGTTCCACCTATACCTTTATAAGTTAAAATTCCGGTGTCAGCATTTTAAGTCTCTTCAATGCTTTATTTTTTGTATCTCTCGCATTGTGACACTTCCCTGCATCTTGAATAATCTGCAATCCAAACAATCTGTAAGTAATTCAAAAGATCTTTTAAACCTTTTCCTTTCGCAGTCTTGTGCATATTATGTTCCTCTCAAAGTCTACTTAAAGAAGGTGCAGGCAATGGTAAACTCTTTCAAGCTTATGTCCTGTATGTGCGAAGAAAAATAAAGCCCCTACAGTAAATCATATTCAAATAAATCCGTGTCACAAAGATACGAGTACGAGTGTATGGTAAATAAAAAGAGCTATTAGCATTTAGCAACAATTTTATTATCGTGCAACTGACACCATTTTTGTGATCTTACTTTGCATACGTAATCTGTTTATGACTCCAAAATGGAGGAAGTAGGAGTATTATAATCCTTTGAATTATAAATTTCAGATACGTTGGTAAACTTTTGCAGAAACAACATACTAAAGTAGGCATAGAGACGCACCACTCCAAACAACGAAAATGATCCCAATTTTTCAATATCTACCTTCTCGCCGGCTCGCGACACATTCACTTTCATCGCATAAGGACATTCGATGCATCACCAAGCCACCATAGCCATACTCTACGAGTAAGCGAGGCGCGTCGAAAAACAACGCACTCATTCGAGTTTATCTTTATGGTTCTCTCTGAGTTACGCAAAACCAGTTTGACTGGGCTTTGTTGTATTTAAATAGATACTATGGCACTATGGCTATGGGGGAGGATGATGGTAATGGTAAATTAATGGTCTCGTGAAGCGGTGAAGGTGATCTGGGATGCGGCTTGCGGGCGGCGCAGTTCTTCTTCCTTATCATTTTTATTTTCATTGCATTACTGATTGTTGATGCGACTGACTGATTTAGGAAGTTCTGCAGTTTTGAATAGTTTTGTGATATCATAATGGAAATGTGCAATCGAAGAAAAATTTGGGGAATGCGATGCGTTGCGGTTTCTTGCATGAAATCGAAACGTGCCAACCCAAATTCAATTTTTTTTAAATTTCCAGATACAAATACGGAAATGTCTGAAAAGTGGATGTTCGTTAGCAGGCCCTCTGAAAATTAAAAATTTATATGTATGTTCTTGTCATTTTAAGGAAGATGACATAGGTAAAAGTAGGTTAAAGAAAAAAGCAGTACCTTCAATTTTCTATGACCATTCCCTTCCAAAAAATGATACTTAAGCTCTAATACCTGTCCGTTTTGAAGGAAAGTCATAAACTCTTATACCACAGGAACTCTCCCTTGAAGAGCTTGCATTTTTAGAACCAACGACCATGATGGAATGCAATATAGAAGATGTCAAATGCAATAATTTTCTAAAGTCCGACAAAAATTGTTCTTTTTACAGACTAAAATATGGTAAGCTTTTAAACAAATTCAAAAAGTTACAAGAAAAATTAAAACGATTAAGTTTTTAAAAGAAATGTAATAATAATAGATTCTTTGCCGAAAGTTAGTTCGAATGGTAAAACATTTAGCAAAATGATCTTATAAAAAAAATTAAAATTTTCCCACTTGAAACAAAAATTAAAGAGACTTGTCTTCTGAGTATACCTATAAGTATTTGCGAAATATACTTACAATTAACTTTGCATCAGAAAGTTCCATACAACGATGGCAGTTAATTAAGAAAACGAGCCTGGGTTTAATAGCAATGTTACAGAAAATCTAAAAACATTGGTTTCCAGTTGGGAACTAAGCATGAGGGAGATTTCTTTGGTATTTGATGAAATCGCTATATTAGAAGGAGTTTAGACTATGATGCTTTCTATGATAATATAGTTGGTTACATCGAAGATGGTAATGGGAAAATAAATATTATTGGTAAATATGTAGGTAGTCTTATATATGATCAGGGTCTACTTTCAAACTGGAAATATTTAATAAGCTACTATGTTACTGATAAACCAATATGCGGCCAAATCTTAAAAGACCGTGTAAAGTATAATTGAAAATACCGATTACTGTTATAACATTGGGTTGCGGGTAAGAACCATCACTTGCGTTTAGGGATCAAATAATAGAAGCTGTAACAATAGTTTTGGCAATACCCAAGAATCATACTATTTTTTTCATAATTCCCAGAAAATATACGGGATTTACGACCCATGTCACCTCATTAAAAGTTGTCGAAATACCCTGATGAAAAAGGATATAAAATGTAGTGACGCAGCGTCGTAACCTGGAATTGTATAGAAGAACTTTATGACATTGAAAAAAAAAAACAACACAAAAATGTCACATAATTTAACTTTAGTAAACCGAACAGCAAAAAATGAAAGTACAATCAGTGCTGCAATAAAAACTGCTTTTGATTATGAGTGCATTTAGCCCCGAAACAGCTCAACACGCATTATCCACAGATGATTTTGTCAGTTTTATTAATAATTTATTTGACTGTTTAAACTCCAAAGGTCCATTTAACAAAAATATTTACAGAAGTGGTCTAAAACGAGAAAACGTCGTACGTTCATTTTTAGAACAAAGTATTGCCTACATTAAAGGTTTGTCTTTTGAAGGTCAAAATAAAACATTTCGGACAAGAGGCTTTTTACAGACCATAGGAGCAGTTTTGCAGCTGTCTAATGACTTATTTGAAAACTACCCCGAAAATAAGTATTTTCTCACGTACAAAATAAATCAAGATCCTATTGAAAATATATCTTCGTTGGTAAGGAGTCGAGGTGGATTTAATCCTAGCCCAAGTGTACTTAATTTCAATAACATAATAGCTAAAGTAATGTCTCATAAGTTTTCATCTCTAAGCACTTATGCATCAAATTTTGAAGAAGACAGCGATGAATTTTTATCCGAAAATGTGTGCGATTAAACAAGTAACAATAGTTACGCTTATATTTGTAAGCTCAATCAAACTAACATATCTTTTTGTGAAGACTGTGATAATTTTGAAGCGATATTAATCGTGGAAATGCGACTTATAACCCCCTACCAAACAACTTTGATATATGATATATTTATTAAGCTCCTACAAAACCTGTCAAAAAGCTTTAATTATCAACCCTTATATGCTATTGATCACGCGCAGGCCCTCCCACACCAATCATGTAAACCGTATTAACTACCGTTCGTAAAATTTCATATCCAACAAAAGTACAAGCCTCCGATAAACAGTTAAGCTGTACACTTGCAACGCTGCAATCATAGTAATATTTGCCACTATCATTTATATGATTACACGTGTTGTGTATGCCTTCCTAATAGCTTACTTGCGGAAGTGCGAAGCCTTCATCAGCCATGTTCCATCTGTCATCATAGGCTTGGTATACATATATATCACAATTGTTATCACCCTTTCAAGCGAGAATTTACTGCTCTATCCCCCACCCCCAACACACTTTCTGCCATACCATTCATAGCAAACGCTGTTTTAGTATTCCAAACGATACGCAGGTAATCCTATTGCTATCGCCGTACGACACTTGTAACTCGTCTGGGTGTCAGATAAATAGAAATTTATTCCCCCCACCCTCAGCCTGGTGCCGACCGGTACAATAAAGCGACTTTGTTTTTCTTTTAGTCCTTTGGGATATAGGTACTCAGTTTCCGGCTGAATTGGGAGGGTTTTTTTTTTTTTTCTCTTTGAGGGCATAATCAGCAGTAAAGTGGGAGTTGGCACAGAAGGGGGCTGCACCTCAAAAGAACTATGAACACAAAGGCTGGAAAAGTCCAAATGGAGTTCGAGGTTCCGAATTCATGAATTATTGAAGGAAACAGGAGTGGAACTGCGCAAAGAATGCAGTTAATTAAACAAAAAAAAAATCATTGTGTCGAAAACAGCAAAAAATGTACCAAGAACGTCTTATAAAGTATTTACCCTTTACGGCTGATGTGGTGAGTGCCGAACATCTAAGCTCTTCATCACTGAAGCTCCTTCTAATCTTTCTTCGAAAGACGGGAAAACTAAGTACAGTAATGTAAGGTGTCCGTTTTGGCAGTACAATGGACCAGTAGTTGTGTCTGAGTGCTCCATCGGATAGTAACAACCTCCGACAACGGATTAAAAACATGAACAAATTGGGTCAAAAAAATATCTAAGAAAACATCAAAACAATGAATACGAAGCACCATCCAAAAACATAACGCATCGAAAAACTGAAAGCGCACCCAAAACTTTTCAAGAAAACAGGGTAAAAATAAGTCTAAGGAACCTTTAAAATAAATCTTGCTTTAAAATGTGGTGAGAAACGTGTCTTAAAACGTCCCAAAAAATGATCATAGAAAGTCCCCAGCATCTTGAAAAAATGCGTATGTCTAGGACCTCTTCGAAACAAATGCGTTGAGATCGAACTTAAAAACGTACCAAAAATACGAACCATAAAACGTATAGGTAAGGTACCTGTAAACTCATTAAATGAGGCTTCCGTAACCATTAAGTCTGACCTTAAGGACGAGTTCAAACAAAAAAAAAAAAACATATCGAGAAGACGTCCATTAACGCATCTTAAAACGTGTCGGAAAAAATATAGGTACATATATTAGTAACACGTTAAGAAATTGAAAAAAAAACTTAAAGAAAAACACGTAAAAAACAAGTCTGAAGGCACATAGAAAAAAGGACAAAAACAATAAGCGTAAACCAAAACCTAATCAAAAAAAAATATCAAAAGCATTGTCCACAAAATGTCCTCAAAATCGGCATCAAAACCAAACACAAAAAATCTTAGAAAGCCCATTTAAAAACGCTCCTAAAACGCATTAAAAAAATCTAAAAATAATTATTTACATTGCTATGGCACTAAATTTTGTAACTAAAATTTTCGAAGACTCTGAAAAATTGTCAGTTTCGAGAAAATTCTTTAGTGTGTAACGTACGTTCACGTTACGGAACGCAAGCGACTCCTTCTGCCATGTCAGCAAACACGCAGGCCGGTATTAACCTATACCTACGCGCAACTGAGTTGACCAACAACCAAACAAGAACAAAAAGGAAAGTCGAAATTCCTACGCTCCGCTACGCGAACCATACCCCATCCATCACTTAAACTACCCATATACCGCAAGGTCACAGGACCCCTACGGCAGTCCGGGCAGCATGACGGATGGGGTTGTCCAAGCCTCCTGCAACCAGGCATGACCGCTTCCTCCCGCGCTAGCCCTCGGTGGGTGGGGATCTTGTTGCAGGCCCTGGACTGGGGTTACCTCTAGTTTTACATGCCTGTTAATTCAAAAAAGATAGATCGTAAAAGATGTTGGGCACGACCGGATTAAACCACTATCCCTAACAATAAAGATTGCGAGGCCCGAGTAGTGCGATCCGTTGAAATATTTACATCCACAGTGAAAAAGAAGAAAGTGGGGGGAAGAAATAGGTGGAAGTAATCTTCCCCTGAGCTGACCCACCCCTACTTAGCACCAAGGCCAAGCTACCATGGCCGTCGTCACGCTCCTATTGAACGACGACCCCTAGAGTCCGAATATCCTACTAACTACTAAACTACAACCATGAACCGAACTGCGTAAAACCACCTCGGATCGTGTTCGCCCCCATGGCCGACATTCCCTTCAATACTTCCTTATCCGCACATCTGGCGGCTGCTTCCGAAACCTAAACTAAATTCCAAAGCCAATGAACACACATGATTGTTCTTCTTCGTGAAGTTCACAAGCTTATTTTTATTCAAAACCAAAAGATCTTAAAACTAGTACTTAATTAAGGGGGTGGACGTTACAACACAAGTCAGTACAAGTGCGGACATACAAATCTTACTGTTGCCGCTCGATTACGTTATCATTTACAGCCAGAACAAAATTAACGAAAAACAATAACCCTTCGATGTTAGACGTAGAGACCAGAGCATGTGCCCGTGGCCTATCTACTCGCGTAATGCAGCGTTGTGGGACGTGACTAGTTTTTGCGTCCGCGTGTATAATAAAAGAAAATCAAGTTGATGCTTCCACGACGAAGATTATGCGCTCACGCTCTCATTGGTGAGATTCCTCACAGAGTGTCACAAATGCTAACGACTAAATCACTGGCGCACCGGTCCGAACCTAACCTTACGTTATTTTAGCTTTACTTTACAATGTACAAACGACGACAAGACTAAACTGGGTCAATCGACACGACCACTCTCTAATGCTATAGCCTATCACAACTGGGCCAATACTACTTTTAATACACTGTGTTTCTTCCAAATGAGATTAATTTATTCCAAACTTACCCCGTTCTTTATTCAGGGGATAACTACCTGAACGCGATCCGTGGTGAGGGACTGCAGTGCACCGCCTTTCCTTCCAGGATGTTATGCATAAGCTCTTTGATATGCTTTAATTCGCGGATCTATACCTTAGTGGAAGATAAAATCATTTGGAGAAGTATAAATGTTTACAACAAGAAATTTTATTGGACCCAAACTACTTAACTTAAAGTATATCGGTAGGCGCAGTGTTGACGAAGAGGTGAATTTCGATGAGGTGACTATCGATGAGGTTGGTGTCTCGTCTCAAGCGAAGTCCGAAGGTTGGTGTATTCGATGGGGTGATGGTCTGTGGTGATGCTCGCTCCACCTACTGGAGGATGGATGCACGACTGCGTCTTAGCTCTGAGGTGTGGTGCTTCGCTAGTGCAACGACTGTGCTATGTGCTGCGCAATTTATATTATTTTCGTGGGACGTTGGGGAATTTTTCCCTTTCAATGTTCTAAACGTTTTAACTATTTTTTTTCCTTTTTGGTATCACGATTTCAGCGCACTTAACTGGGTATTGATGAGGTTAATTTTATGTTTTGGCGCGTCAGGAATTTTATTTCTTTGCGCGGGGTTGGATTTCGCGGAATTATTTTTGCCGAGTGGAATGGCGTAATGCACACTACCGACTCTCGATTTTGTTTCTTTCCCTTTTTGTGGGGGTGGTTTTATGTATCCACGAGGTATGGTTCAACACACGCGGTCGAGAAGTTTTTCCTCGCGATATATATATATATCGTGGGTTTTTTTTTCTTTATTCGCTTTTCTTAAAACAATGCGCGAAACGATTTGCGGGTATTTGATCGGCTTCACCGAACTCAAAATTCCCTCGCCGGCGAATCACAATCGCGATATTTAACTTTTAATTTGCGATTTAGTTTTTTTTCGGTCGACACAATGGCCGCCTACTTAGGATGCGCGAACAATGAAAACGTGGCAAAATGCCGAAAAAAAAAATGCGACCATGCGCTAGTGCCCTACCAACCAACCGAACCTGACTCTCGATACTGACTGACTAAAAATCCAAGCGAACCAACGCTGTGCGTGGTTTACATCTAAGAGTTTTTCGTGTGGGGTGGTGTTGTCGTCTCGCTCGCACTTATGCGCTCGACTATGGCGTAAATTTTCAAAACGATATTGTGACGAATGGTATGTTCAGAAAAATCTGAAAACGATGTTAAAGCACAGGGGCGATTTTTCTACGTGTTATATGTAGATAAAGATAGAGGTTTGAATTAGATTCAACCGAGCATAGGGTGTTAAAGAAAAAACCATAAACTAGGCGAAAAGTGGACGAAAAAATATGGCTGCCACTGGTAGTGCGGGTGCGTTTACACGTAAGCGTTTGCGAAAGTTGCAGCGCTTCTCAAACGAGGTGTTCCTATAATTTTCTTCTGCACATGAGTGCAGCGTTTCCTACACAACTTGACATTTTCAGAGACTTGCGACTGCAAAAGGTCAAGAAAATGAAACCTGCTAAATCCTACCAAACGACCCACGCCCGAGACACAAGAATCTCATGTTCTACCGACTCTGAGCGGTCAACTGTTTCCTTACTACTTCACTATCCTACTGGGACTTCGTAACGTCTCACCTACCTTCCTGTAACTATCATTCAAAAATATCCTACGGCTATGTCTTACCGACGAAGATCTTTGCTGTGGGTTACACCTAGACTATGTCCAGTTGCATCGACTAACTCGTACAGGTTATTTCCGATAACCTTGCGGACCTTTGCTCGAATGAACTTCGGACAAAGCTTCGCGTTCCGGGATTTCGAGGCATTGCTGAGCCAAAACTGACTTGAAAATAATAATAAAAAAAAAATACCAAAAAATAAAGATGGTGAATTCTATGCGAATTCAGGGACTTATATCCTAATGTAAAAACTAACTATACTATCGCTATACTGTTGAGTCGTATAGGGTAATATATGACTAAACTCCATACTAAAACTAAAGTGAATGTGTGGAAGGCTGGCTTAGCAATCGCTAGCACTGAACTTCCGACTAAATCTTACTCAAATCTAAACGTTGGAGTACGTTCAATGACTAAACTTCAAAACGAAACTTCTCAAACTACACTGTCTCTAAACTTAACTCAAACTATCTCGATACTAAACTTTCTCAAAACTAAACTTTCTCAAAACTAAATCAAAACTAAACCAAAACTATATCAAAACTTTCTCAAAACTAAACTTTCTCAAAACTTTCTCAATACTAAACTTCCTCAAACTAAGCTTTCTCAAAACTAAATCAAAACTAAACCAAAACTATATCAAAACTAAACTTAACATCAACCTGAAGGAATGTCGAACACATAGAGGACAAACACGAGAACAACGAGGATAGATTCACACTTTCTATTCCACTGTGGCTACTGAAGAAGCGAAACCGCTTCTAGATGGATTAATGCTTTACAATCACTGCAGAATCGCAAGTGACCTTAGAGTTGCTAAATTTCTGTGCTTTGCTATGGAACATGGTGAAGACAGCCTGAAGCAACGGACGTAAATGGAGACAAAGGTCGATCCAAATACCGGACTTAACAGAACTAACTTACCAAAGAAAAGCGAACTACACACCAGCCCTGAGTGCAAGCAACGGACGTAAGTGAGGAACAACTTCACCCACTTACCGGACATGAACTCGAAGGCTCAAATGCTGAAGATGGAAATGTGAAGAACTTATAAGCCCGAGCAACGGACGTAAATGGGGAACGAAGTCTACCCATCTACCGGACAAGGGACTTAAAGAACACTAAAGGATTACAAACTCCTACACCTATTTCCGCAAAACTAGATCTCAGACTTCAGCGTACAACAGACATGAATGGGGATGAAAATACACCCAAACACCGGTTACGTGAAACGAAAAAGAGTAAAGTCGAAAATGGTGAAAAACAAAATTTTTTGGTGTAAATTTTTTTTGTAAATACTTCTGAATCATATCACTACTTCTGGCCCCACGTTGGGCGCCACCTGTAACGTACGTTCACGTTACGGAACGCAAGCGACTCCTTCTGCCATGTCAGCAAACACGCAGGCAAGTATTAACCTATACCTACGCGCAACTGAGTTGACCAACAACCAAACAAGAACAAAAAGGAAAGTCGAAATTCCTACGCTCCGCTACGCGAACCATACCCCATCCATCACTTAAACTACCCATATACCGCAAGGTCACAGGACCCCTACGGCAGTCCGGGCAGCATGACGGATGGGGTTGTCCAAGCCTCCTGCAACCAGGCATGACCGCTTCCTCCCGCGCTAGCCCTCGGTGGGTGGGGATCTTGTTGCAGGCCCTGGACTGGGGTTACCTCTAGTTTTACATGCCTGTTAATTCAAAAAAGATAGATCGTAAAAGATGTTGGGCACGACCGGATTAAACCACTATCCCTAACAATAAAGATTGCGAGGCCCGAGTAGTGCGATCCGTTGAAATATTTACATCCACAGTGAAAAAGAAGAAAGTGGGGGGAAGAAATAGGTGGAAGTAATCTTCCCCTGAGCTGACCCACCCCTACTTAGCACCAAGGCCAAGCTACCATGGCCGTCGTCACGCTCCTATTGAACGACGACCCCTAGAGTCCGAATATCCTACTAACTACTAAACTACAACCATGAACCGAACTGCGTAAAACCACCTCGGATCGTGTTCGCCCCCATGGCCGACATTCCCTTCAATACTTCCTTATCCGCACATCTGGCGGCTGCTTCCGAAACCTAAACTAAATTCCAAAGCCAATGAACACACATGATTGTTCTTCTTCGTGAAGTTCACAAGCTTATTTTTATTCAAAACCAAAAGATCTTAAAACTAGTACTTAATTAAGGGGGTGGACGTTACAACACAAGTCAGTACAAGTGCGGACATACAAATCTTACTGTTGCCGCTCGATTACGTTATCATTTACAGCCAGAACAAAATTAACGAAAAACAATAACCCTTCGATGTTAGACGTAGAGACCAGAGCATGTGCCCGTGGCCTATCTACTCGCGTAATGCAGCGTTGTGGGACGTGACTAGTTTTTGCGTCCGCGTGTATAATAAAAGAAAATCAAGTTGATGCTTCCACGACGAAGATTATGCGCTCACGCTCTCATTGGTGAGATTCCTCACAGAGTGTCACAAATGCTAACGACTAAATCACTGGCGCACCGGTCCGAACCTAACCTTACGTTATTTTAGCTTTACTTTACAATGTACAAACGACGACAAGACTAAACTGGGTCAATCGACACGACCACTCTCTAATGCTATAGCCTATCACAACTGGGCCAATACTACTTTTAATACACTGTGTTTCTTCCAAATGAGATTAATTTATTCCAAACTTACCCCGTTCTTTATTCAGGGGATAACTACCTGAACGCGATCCGTGGTGAGGGACTGCAGTGCACCGCCTTTCCTTCCAGGATGTTATGCATAAGCTCTTTGATATGCTTTAATTCGCGGATCTATACCTTAGTGGAAGATAAAATCATTTGGAGAAGTATAAATGTTTACAACAAGAAATTTTATTGGACCCAAACTACTTAACTTAAAGTATATCGGTAGGCGCAGTGTTGACGAAGAGGTGAATTTCGATGAGGTGACTATCGATGAGGTTGGTGTCTCGTCTCAAGCGAAGTCCGAAGGTTGGTGTATTCGATGGGGTGATGGTCTGTGGTGATGCTCGCTCCACCTACTGGAGGATGGATGCACGACTGCGTCTTAGCTCTGAGGTGTGGTGCTTCGCTAGTGCAACGACTGTGCTATGTGCTGCGCAATTTATATTATTTTCGTGGGACGTTGGGGAATTTTTCCCTTTCAATGTTCTAAACGTTTTAACTATTTTTTTTCCTTTTTGGTATCACGATTTCAGCGCACTTAACTGGGTATTGATGAGGTTAATTTTATGTTTTGGCGCGTCAGGAATTTTATTTCTTTGCGCGGGGTTGGATTTCGCGGAATTATTTTTGCCGAGTGGAATGGCGTAATGCACACTACCGACTCTCGATTTTGTTTCTTTCCCTTTTTGTGGGGGTGGTTTTATGTATCCACGAGGTATGGTTCAACACACGCGGTCGAGAAGTTTTTCCTCGCGATATATATATATATCGTGGGTTTTTTTTTCTTTATTCGCTTTTCTTAAAACAATGCGCGAAACGATTTGCGGGTATTTGATCGGCTTCACCGAACTCAAAATTCCCTCGCCGGCGAATCACAATCGCGATATTTAACTTTTAATTTGCGATTTAGTTTTTTTTCGGTCGACACAATGGCCGCCTACTTAGGATGCGCGAACAATGAAAACGTGGCAAAATGCCGAAAAAAAAAATGCGACCATGCGCTAGTGCCCTACCAACCAACCGAACCTGACTCTCGATACTGACTGACTAAAAATCCAAGCGAACCAACGCTGTGCGTGGTTTACATCTAAGAGTTTTTCGTGTGGGGTGGTGTTGTCGTCTCGCTCGCACTTATGCGCTCGACTATGGCGTAAATTTTCAAAACGATATTGTGACGAATGGTATGTTCAGAAAAATCTGAAAACGATGTTAAAGCACAGGGGCGATTTTTCTACGTGTTATATGTAGATAAAGATAGAGGTTTGAATTAGATTCAACCGAGCATAGGGTGTTAAAGAAAAAACCATAAACTAGGCGAAAAGTGGACGAAAAAATATGGCTGCCACTGGTAGTGCGGGTGCGTTTACACGTAAGCGTTTGCGAAAGTTGCAGCGCTTCTCAAACGAGGTGTTCCTATAATTTTCTTCTGCACATGAGTGCAGCGTTTCCTACAAGTGTCAGAGTCATCCAAAATTAGACCTCTCGGATAGCCGTCGTCAAGCAAAGCTAAAGATGTTTTGTAAATTACTTTACAACTACCTATATTGTATACAACTAAATTGTTCTAAACTTAAAATAAAAATATCCACTGGACATCGATATCTAGAATTTGCGTTTGTCAATTTTATGAATAATTGCTTTTGAAAAACCTCCTTGAATCGAGACTACCCGTTTTCAGTTTTACATCCACTCTACATATATATCAAATCAAATAACTTTTCCAAGTACATAGGTATAGCTTTACCCGAGATCATCCAACATTCATAGTTACGGTCAAGCTTTAAAGTCTCTTAATTAGCTGCGATGCCAAATTGTACGTCCCTTCCATTCGTTTGAAAACCCGAAAAAGTTTCGAGAACCTAGACCCAAACCTATGGAACTGTTGTAGGTACCCAGTACCTATTAATATATGCAAGGAATGATCATTAAAATCATTATTTATGATTCCACAGCAAAACGCCACACATGGATTATGTATTCCCCATCATATAAATAACTCATGACCCCGCCCGCTTCGTCTGCTTACAAAATCACAAGTCACTCAAACAGTCTTATAAATTCTATATTTACCCACCTCCGTCATAAATCAGAGATACAAACATGTTGCTGTTGCTACAACAGAAGGATATTCCCTCAATTGGTTGATATTGCGGAGCACAGTCCCTCATCGTTATCTATATACATTTTATATATCCGCTGAAAATTCTTTCCACATCCACCCCTTTCGACTGAAACCGCTATCCCCCCAGACTATAGAGAGTAGCTCAAACGATTTCCGAATTGAAATTGCGAGATGGTGCGGGGCCTATAGGTGGTGCTTCCATTTTAATTTGGTATTGCGGGAAAACATTTTTTTTTTCTGCGATGTAATGTGGAACACTGTGTCTACTGGTTTAGTAATAACGAGGGTTTCCTTTGAATTTCTAACGAGTCGAGTCCTTATTTTATTTGGAGGCTTTGAATCAACTGCTTGAAATATGCCTGCAGTGTAACTGACCCTTGAAGAGCTTGTTTGCCTCTCCATCGTGGTTTTTCTTTCTCTAGAATTGTGCCAGGACTATGAGCTGCGTGGTTTCCCAACAGCATCATTAAGATATTTTCCCACCTCTATGGTCAACTGATGGATTTTTGGGTAATTTAATAATCCAACACTTTGTTGAAATAATTTCAACTAGAGCACAGTTCCGGATAGCATCATCCAAGCAACCCATTATCATTTATAGAGATTTGCCTATCGGCATCACGTCAGAGCACACAAAGCAGATAGGCATTTCCACGTAGATACAATCTTATTGGCCAACTTGTTAAAATCAAAATATGCATGAAAGCATTTAAATTTTATTTATCTATCAACAATAGGAGAGAAGGTAACCTCTATACACTCTTAAGTCACATAATCGCAAATATCCTTTCTGAAAGGAGTTCGTTCGGTTATTGATCTATTTCTCGTGTAAAAACAATTTTTCAGATGACTAAAAGCAATCCGTACTCAAATTGAAATTTCTATTTTGTATTATTGTGCCTATACGAGGGTGTGTGTCTGTATGGAACTGATGAAAATCACACACTACACTACCTACTACCATGACGAAGAAGAGAAGAATACAAAACGAGAGTAGCAACGAGTGTATTTGAAATCATTTCCTAGACAACAACAGGATACGTTTGTCGTTTAACCTGATACAAGTCGAAAGCCCTAAAAATAAAAATAGACGTCAAAGCGTTACCATCAAATGAGCAGTACATGTACGAGTAGAATTCGGTATTCGTTTTTGTTCTTTTTTGGAAGCCCCAGGAATTCGTTCTTCTTACTAGGTAGATATACTCGTCGTTGGTATGTATTTTGTCGTACTTTCGTATTTTCTGGGCGGAAGCTTGTACACTGCACGCTTAGCAGCACAATGGCAGAGCCTCAGGCAAAGTAGGCTTTTGTGTTGTGTGTTGGTTGGTAGGGCAGGCAAATAGACGAGGAGGAGGATGTGTTTTTGTTCATTTTTTAAGTGACTGTGACTGTGTTGGAGGTATTTAAGGAACCATTTGTCTGAAATTGTCATTTTAATGGTTATGGCAAACTTGACTTAATCTGCGGAAGATGAAATATATCTCAAGGCGTTGCATACCTATTGATGAACAAAATTGCAGCTAGAAATCAACTTAAATTTAAAGAAAGTAAAGGACTTAAGCTATGTTCAGACGATTGCCACATCTGGCAATACTGTCAGGTCTAGCATGCAATGAGATGAAAAAAAGCTGAAAAAAAAAAAAGCAAACCTTTTGACAAATGACAATAACATTTGAAGAAGGGTACCTATACTTGGGTGAAAAACGTTAAGGTGGATATGGAATTGTGAATTCAGGGTAAGAGGTAGGGGGAAAGCGGGAGACTTGAGCCACTTTTTATTAGATCGTTAATAAAAATTTGTTTATCAATCACAGCCACCTGTTAAATGGATTTTTTTATAGCTACATTTATCTATTTTAAGAACGGTCTCTTGAACTTATAATAAACGCAAGAAATTTTTGGCAAATGCCAAATGTTTGAAAAAAGATTTTCGGCTCAAGTCTCCCGCACCACCGGGAGACTTGAACACCCCTTCGGGGAGAGTTGAACATACTCAAATCATACGAGAAAAACAATAAAACGAATAATTTATCCACTTCCAATGTGATTATAATTTATTTTTATTGTTTTAGTGGTTTAGGTACTTCAGTTTCTTAGCATATACAAAGTAAAAAAACCGGCCAAGTGCGAGTGTCACTCGCGCACCGAAGGTTCCGTATTTGGCTAAAGTCCAACCCATCAGATATTATTTCAAATCGATAATATCATTCAATCTTTCCCCTGTTCATGAATTCATCACAATTTAGTTTAATTTACTTACTTAATATTTTTACTCTCAAAAATTACTCACACATGAATCTCATTGTGTGATTACCGCAGAAAAAACCCAATTGCAGATTTTGATTCTTTAATTGCTACCTACACCTACACAATCCTCAACAATTTCCCATTCAGTATCTGTGTCATTTAATTCGGTAACTCTCTCTCAGTAATGTGCTGTATTTTCTCTTTCCTTACCTTCTTAATGTGAGTCTCGAAAATTCGGCGAATTCATAGCACAATATAGTGTACCTATACCAGTGCTACCGAAAGAACTACAATAGGAGTATTGTAGGTACTCCTTTTTCGTCTGCTGTACTCCCGTACTCCTCAAAGACAAATTGTAGTCCTATTATTAATTTCGGATTTAACTATGTATTTTCACATGCCTTGACATTTCCCTATCCAGTAAATTGCAAGACTAATTTTACTTTCTGGATGTTTTATTAAGTTTTTTTTATTGCCTTTGTTGTCTTTGTTACATTCGTGTCGTTACAAACAATTGCGGATCCTGTAAATTCATTAAGGATAGGTAGATGTTGAAACGCTGAAACAAACTAATTGTTAATTGCACTGACGAACACTCATTTTGATAATAAAGTCTTATGGCGTGGTGTTTCGGCATCAGATTAGACAGTCGCCACCAAAACAACATAGCCGCCATAGGCTGTCTAAAGCGACCTGTCCCAATTGAAAAACTATTGACTAAAAATATATTACTTTTATTTTGTTCTGTACTCCCAAAAAAATGTATTAAACTCCCCAACGAAATTATAAAGCGGCAGCCCTGGTGTGAGGGTCAATTGTGCACAACTGCGTAGTAGAGATTAGAACATTTATGAGAGCAACGTATTTTACATGGTAAAATTATCTTTTTTTTGAAAATATCTTGTAAACTATTAACTTTTCGGCAAAACAGTAGTCAGCACATATAAAGCTAAGAATATGATCTACAAAAAAGGAATTTATGTATTTTTTTTCTGAATCAAGAAATAAACCGTTTTTTGGGCGAATAAAAATATTTTTTTCACCAGATTACTAATTACTCGAAAACCAATCGATGTATTGCTTCCATTAGTATTTGTCGTTTAACTAGAGGTTATACCGGATGTTGTGTGTAAATTTTAGCCTCCTATGTCAATCGGTTCTTGAGATAGACCTGGTAACAAAATTGGCTTAGTGGGTTCGGACAGACAGACATACAGACGGAGAGACATCCGAGCGAAACTAATAAGGTTACGTTTTTTTTCTTTGGGTACGGAACCTTAAAAAGGTAAACAAAAACTAAACTTCAGAAACAACGAAAATAAATCAATAACTTAAATAACCTATTACAAGGTTTATTTCTTTGAGTTTTTTAATTAAATTATTATTTGTTATTATTAAAATTAAATACAAGGCTTTAAAACACTTACATAACATTTCATCAGAGCAAATGGAGATTTGAGCCACTGATCAACTCTCCCTTTAGAAACTGTCTCAAGTCTCCCGTTCGCATTTTTTGACAAATTTATATTCATAATTTTTGTTATATACAAACTAGAATGTTATCATACTAATATTTACAATGTAGAATATCAATATTGTTAGGTAACATCAAATTGATTTACTTAACGCTTTACAGATCAATTTTATAGAGAAAAAAGAAAAAAATTTTTTTTTTACTATTGGCATTGCAAAACACCTTTTCTCTTCCACCAACCAGAGACAGCTGATGATTTAGAATTCTTTTTGTGTGCAATTAGCTTGTCACTGTCTGCATCGCATACACTTACACTTGTTGGATTTCAATGGAATTTGAACAAATTATTGAGAGTGGCTCAAGTCTCCCATATGTTCAAGTCTCCCGCTTTCCCCCTACCCATGTAGCCAGATTTAAAGTCTAGTTTCTCTAGAATATTTAGATACCTATAGAAACTCGAAAAGATTGGGAAATTAAAAAAAACGTAAATGTTCTCGTTTATCGGGCATTTTTTATAAACCGTCGACAGCAGGAGGGACTTTACGCAAAATTTCTCTGGGAATCGAGGGCTTCTTCTTCTTCTTCTAGCTTTTGTTACTCCAGATTCCCAAAAGCCATAGAAAATGCAAAGCAAATAGCAGCGAAACTTCGTTTTTCTCTTTCAAATATGAAAAATATTTCTTTTTAAGATCTAAAAAATACAAACACGAAACACTACTATTTATATGGCTATCCATATCTAGGGTGCGGTTTCCTGTTTGGTGCTTGCATCATTTCTTTTGTTCCTGCATCTGCCTTTTTATTACTTCCATCTGTTTGAAAATTAATATCCCAGTTTGTTATCTTTCTTGGGAGGTTGAGTCGTTGTCTTTTGTTGGCACATCTGTTGTTTTTATGGATAAATAAATAAAAGAGTCGATCCCTGCTTAGGTGGGCTGCTGTCATAACCTATCTAATAAAAAATCAGTTCACCCTGGTTATAGGAAATCTTTAAATTCCAAAAGTTTTTGTATCCGAGTTTTTCTTATGTTGCGAACACGTATATAATAAACGACTTTTCTTATATAAAAACTACTAATAAAAGAAACTAAGTTTTTTATATATGCAAACAATTGGTATATGCGAATACGTTAGCCTATAAGATGCATAGTTTTTTAGATGAAATTTTACATGAAACAAAGTTTCTTATATGAAAACAACAGATTTAAGAAAATTTTTATGTGAAATGAACAAATCCATATAAGAAAAATTACTCATTGCATGCCTAGGGTTTTCATTGGAATATGAGATTTATTGAATGAACGTTTAATTATTTTATCGGAATGTTCCATACAAGCGTTTTTCTTATAAGGCATTTTTTAAGATGGACAGACAAAAGACACAGTGTTGCCCCATGCTTTTCATATAAGCAATTTGATCTTATCTGAGTTTCTTTTATATCCGATGTAGACTTTAATAATAATATTATACCTTTAAACGAAAGAAAAAGATAAGAAGTTGTTTTTTATAAAGCTTAACTTATGAGCAACACTATAGGTTTAGGTACCTATACTTTTATTAATTTATTTATTTCACTAACAGAACACCTAAAGAAAGCGCTGAAGTGAAACACTTTCAGCAATTAGAAGCACTCAAAAGCAACTAAAAATGCGAGCAGCTTCTCAAAAATAGAGTTAGAGTTAAGGTACATACTCTAAAATGTTTAATCTGAACACTGAACAGTGATGCCAGGTTGTGGATTTTTCCCCAGGTACAAAAACACGTCAAAAAAAAAAAAAAAAAATAAAAATACAAAAAGTTGGAAGTTTTCTTGGAAAAAGTAGCCAAATCTGGGAGTTATTTTCGATGTGGGGGGAAATATTTTGACCGTCTGGCAACGCTGAATTTGAAAAGCTAACAGATTAAACCTGAACCTATTGATATTTAGTTTGTGTGTTATATTTTTTCTTCTCCAAGTTCAAAAGGCATGCATACATAGTTCAGGCAGCGTTGCCAGTTTGGGGGTTTTCCCCCCAGATTGGGGGGAGAAATTGTTTAGGGGGAAATCTGGGGGTTTTATTTTGTTACTGCGTTCAATTATTTTTTTTTGTCACTAAAAACATTGAAAGCTATAAAGCCACTGCACCACCAACAAACCAAATCAATGTATGTGCGAGTAAATCCGATGTAAAAAAATCATCTATGCCCATTCCATTCCAACGCATTCCATACATATACATTAAAAAAATCATATTAATTCTTGAAATTCGGCCTTTTCAATACCCTACACAAATTACAAAAAATTGTTTTTATTGAATTTTAATTTAATGCTTTTAAATGCTTTTGAATAAATTATTTAAAAAAATGGGGTTTTTTTTCTTAAAAATAGCTAAATCTGGGGGTTTTTACGATTTGTCTGGGGGGAAATATTTCGACCGCCTGGCAACGCTGAGTTCAGGACTTATCTTTCTCGCTCAGAGCCAGTAAGCTAGAATAAGATAAATGTTAGTTTTAAATTAGATTTAATCGTTTTTGTCTAGTAAGTAAATTTATTTAAAATACCAATAAAAATGAATTTAAAAGTAAAAAGTACTTACCTTTCTAATTTATTTGTTCATATGATTAGTATTAATTGCTGCTTAACTTTTCTTTCGTTTATATAATTTCTATATTTTTTCTCGTTACTTATTTATCTGTTGGTCACTGTACTTGCTGTTGCTATGATCGATGTTTACTTATTACGTATTTAATTGTTCTGCTCCAATGATCATGATACCCGCATTATAAGCTTTATCAATTCCCTTTTGGTGGCATTTTCGCTAGGCGACAATTATTATTGTGCTAACTGCTGGCATATTCTCGTTCACTTCGAAGAATATCCCAACAGGGAGAACATCATCATCTTTGATAACATTTAAATGTAATAAATTTTAGTTCAGGTTTGAATTGGACATTTGATAGAGCGTATCATCAATATATTAATACGTGAACATCCAAGCTTTCCGTACGCTTTTTTGGCATTTAATATGAAATGAGGAGAATAAAACTTATCTTATTTGAAAGGTGCTGTGCCATAGATGTGCACAAACACAAAATCGTTAAGACTTCCCCATACAAAACAGGTACCTACTAAAAGGATTTAGGTGACAATCAAGTTTTCGCTGTCATGTTTCCATAGTAACGTACTTAATCATCTAAGATTAGAACCTGTTGAAGAGAATCATTTACCCATAAAGGTATGCAATTTACCTGCCCCTAAAAATAAGCAATAATTGTAAGAAATTTATTAAGGGGAATTATTTATTATTTGTCGCCACTATATTACCATAGTAACGTACCTATATTAAAAACATAAATCATTTTAGATTAGAATCTGTTTCCGATGGAGCAGCTCATTTACGTATTTTTAACTTTCTCCATTACGTAGTAAGAGAAAGATATTGGTTTCGTACAAAATTTCGAACTCGAGATTTTAATCAATTCTGATATTACGATGATAAATAAACTCAAAAAAGTGGGTCACAAAATTCTGTCCGGTCTGTCCGTCTGTCCGTCCTTCCACAGGCATACAGCCTAAACGGCTTCCCGGATTACGTTCAAACCTCGGATTTGGAGTTTTTGGGCTTACAGTTCGGGAGGGGGTTTTTTTTTTGCAAGGTAAACTCAATATTAATGGTACTTCCTCCTATACAATTTTCGTACCAGTTTGATTTTTTCGAAAACGGCTCTAACGATTTCAACTAAAATTGATATTTAAGCTTAAGTAGGTGAGGTCACCATGACTGCGTACCCAGTTTTTGGCTAAAAATTCTAACAACGGTACTTTTGAAATTTCGACATATCTCGAAAACGCTCCATACGATTGTAACAAAAAATAATTTCTAAGGTAATGTGGTCATTTATAACTTAATAGCAAAATAGTATTCTTTAGGCGCGTTGGGCACTTATAGATGGGAAGAAATTAATGAATTCGCTCTACCTTTATGTAAAACGACACCGCGTCATCGTCACCGAGAAACCGATACCCGATGGCGCTGTTGTCCATTTTCTGAGAAACTCAACCGATCGCAATGAAACTTTGTATGTGAGCATGGTTGGATGCAGCTAGAAAGATAGGATAGTTTTGGACCCGATTGGTGGCGCTGTTTGTCGATTTTTTTGAGAAACTCAACCGATCTCATTGAAACTTTGTTTGTGTGCATGGTTGGATGCAGCTAGAAAGATAGGATAGTTTTGGATCCGATAGGTGGCGCTGTTGTCCGTTTGCTGAGAAACTCAATGGATCCCAATGAAACTTTGTATGTGCGCATGGTTGTATGCAGCTAGAAAGATAGGATATCTCGTTGACAAATTAAATGGAAATTGTAATATGTACATATGTATAATTTTTGTAGATGAAAATTCGTAAATTTCATTGGTAGATATTCATTTCAAAGAATACCAAATAATTATTAAATTCAATATTTCATGTATGTATTTGGAAATGTACGTTTTAAGCAATAGTAGATTGCAATATTTTTATGTAAAATAATATGCATAATTTTTTATGTACAATGGCGCTTTAAAGTGAAAATTGTAATATAAGATTTGTGGTAGTAATTTATAATAATCAATAAAGAAACACTTCATTTGAAAGTATTTCCTGACGATTTGAAAAATGCACACGTAATTGTTCAAGTAATAACTTCTGTCGGCACTCCCGGAGTGCCTGTCTTTTTTTTTAATTTAGTTTTTTTTTATGTTTACCGTAAAACGGCGATAACGATTTTGACCAAAATGCAAACTTAGAGTTAAATGGATGTTTTCAAAACTCAGAAATAAGGGATTCTATGTCCATATGGACACTCTCAACGAGAAAGTTTCGTTCGACCCAGTCGTGCACTTTATTTTTCCATGTAGGTATTATAGATATCGCTCTTTTCTTTTCGTTTATAAAAAACATAAATAAATAACGAGAATAACAGAAGTATGATTTTAAGTATACACTCTTATAAAAGGTATGGTCGATTTTCGACCACAAGCGATACTAGTTATTATAATTCTAGTTCCTAATCATACATAAAATAATTATGATAGTCAATTTTCAGCTTGCAGGTCACCTAAAAATCTGCTTGAATTTTCCGTCTGCTGATAAAACTAACGCCCACAGTTTCCCCAGCTTAGTTTCAGAGAGTCTGAAATGACATATGACCAAAGTGAGTTTAGTAGTGAATTGAGACCACTTCAACCTTTAAATTTAATTATCTTTAATAGGACATAGGTATACGCCTTAGCTTGGTAGGAATGTCCTTGCTGCCACAGTTGTGCATATTTTATTGCCATATAATCCCCAATAACCATGAACCGTTCAACACCTTTATACAACCCCCAAAGGGTCATTATAAAAAATTCAATTGATTCCAATTAACAACATTTCCCAGATCAAAGATATCATTTAATATCCGCCCCCTCTTGAGACGTATTCTTCTTTCATTAGCAATCTCTCGAAGCGGTTTCTTTATCATCGCTCTGCTATCAAAGTTAAAGAAAAATGAGCAAAACATCACATCCTTATCATTCATCTTTATACATAGCTCTCTAGAGTCAACCAAGAATATACCCATACACAGACGTTCACACAACAAAGGGTATACCATATACCTATAAAGGCTGAGAATTTTGTCATTTCCCAGCTTTATGCATGCACATGCTCTTGATAAGTTTTCTACTAAGAGCTCGCTCGAGTATCCTAATTAACCTCTTAGTCTTGGTTCTCAAAGCGAAAGATTTCACTATACAATCGCACGAATCCATTTGATTTTCTTCGAGAATTTTACGCGAACCATGCAATTTAATTACTAACTTCAACAAAAGCCATTTTATGCATGCTGAAAGCGGGGACAAGTACATATAAAGAATATTTTGTTAATTCCCAACAAAGTTTAGGTATAAAATCACGTCTTTTATGTATAGACAGAGTTTTGAGTTTTACTAATTAACGAGAAGGAAACTTTAATGAGCATGTACTAAGTTACTGCGTGCGTGCAGTGAATGTCTCAGCAAGAACACGGCATGATTTTTAGGCTCGATGACTTATCGAAAATCGTTTTTTATAAGTTTCATCAAGCCGGGAAAAACTAAATAAATTAAGCACTTAAAATTATTATTACCTGAAGATACTACTGAATTAAGGATTCTCCGCTACCACTACCGCAATTCATTAAATCACCCCAGGAATGTTCGCGCCTGGCTGCACGAGCTCTTTCACCCAGCTGCGGTGTGTATGTGTAATGTGTGTTTAAGGGAACCGCCATTATACCATTATCAAACAATTTGATTGAAGCATTCACAAAGCATACAACTCATTGAAATTACAAAGGAAAGCACCTTTAACTAAACAACTTGATTGACATTTTAATTTTCATGTCCCGAGCATATGAAGTGTCTATATGCTCTAAGGATGCTATTTTAGAAATCTTTAGGTACGTATACCTTAAAGTCGAACAGGAAAATAGAAACAAAAGGAGGAAACTTCTGGATACAGCAGCACAGTTGGAGTGGAACACTCAAAGGAAACTTTAAGTACAAATACGAGCACTACTTGTACTTGTACATGAAAGCCGCATTGGTATAGAAATGGGATTATATTTGCTCTCTGATGGTACGGTTGGATATATAGCTAGAATGGTCCTGTGGTTTAGTTTATAGGGTCCTCTACGGAGGGCAATGCTTCCTGTTGTGTTGATTGCATTTACTTTAAGATGTTTCTTTAAAAAAAAAAATCCTTTCTCGTACAAATTAGTAGCTTTTGGAAATATTGGCTGAATATATTTTCACATCTTTGGGCACTTGCACTGTAATTGAAATACCTCCTTTTGAATACTAAAACCTTCCAATTATGTGTTATTTTTTAAGTTCTATATAGCTCTTTTTTAAATAGAGAGTTTTGAGTTTATTAACTGGAACGAGTCTTTGTTGGCAACCTAGGACGGCCATATTGTCTTGGAGGCGTCCATCAACTCTGGTGATTATTATTTAGTCGTCGATGCCAAATTACAATCACAATCTACACGATTGAGCAGCAGGTAAAAATGCAAAACGTTGCGGTCATCTTACCACAGACGCGGTTGCCCTTCAAAGTCGAGTCTCCAACTTTGGTAGTTAAATTAGAGGTTCGGTAAACCATCAGTTTGTACACGTACATCAAAGGATCGGCGGAAAAAATTGCAGAGATCCACCGAAGTATACAGTAGAACCCGAAGCAGTCAATTAGTTGCCGTGCACAAGAAGTCGGCTTTTCACAGACTACGCTAATTTTGTATAACAACTTAGGCCTACACACGAATACAAGATCCAAGTTATACAGGAGATCAGTCAAGGTTAATGATCATGGAGCAAGAGACATAAAGCTTACTAAGCTTCGGAGCTTTTGGAAAGGACTCTAAAATTGACAGAAAAATCATCTTGAGCGACGAGGCGCATTTTTAGATGAATGGCTATGTTGACAAGCAAAATTGGAGTATATGGGACGATGCTGACCCACACGACACTCGAGGTTCGCCAGGTGGGAATGAATCCACAAAAAGTTACTGTTTGGAGAGAATTTCGTTCTGGCATGCCGCAGCGGCATCATTGGTCCTTACTCTTTTGTAAGTAACGTTGGTGAGGGGACGATGCTTACGGATTTCTTTTAGCCCAAATTCGACTATATGAAGGTAAACGACTTGTGGTTCCAGCAGGTTGGAGGTTCGTGTCACACATCAGACCCCACGATGAAATAACCACATTCTACATAAAGGGTTTGTAATCTTTCGCATAGGTGACGTGAATAAAACACCAATAGCGTGGGATTGTATTTCGCTGGACGTTTTCCTTGGGGGTATCCAATGGTCGCAGGTCTATACCAATAAGCCGCAGCCAACAGAAGCCCTTAAGGCCAACATAACCAATGCCGACTCTCAAATTCAGCAAGATCTATGCAGATGAAAATTTAGACCATTTTAATCGTGACATCGTGAGAAGCCTCGTTATGGACATATGGTTATAATGGCATATAAATAAATCAATGTTTGGCGCAACAGGTCCTTAGGGACCCTATGCTTAGCTTCTCGCAACCATTCGTTTTGTGTGAGCTTTAATTTTTTTAACGAATGAAAGGGATCTACAATTTGATGCCGATTCCAAACGGCCGATGGAGAAGCTCCTCTTGAAGACAGTTATACTCTCGGATATTTGTCAGACGCTCGCGAGAGGTGGCGAATTCGAACCTGGGACCCCTCGCTTAGTAGTCCAACACACTCACGTAAAATAAAATCAAAAAAAGATCAAATCAAGAAAAATGAGCGCAGCATCAGGATTTACTGATTAATGACTTCTTATTCGAAATTTTTGAAATTGTAAGAAGTGGAGATATTGACCCCCAAAACTCGTGAATCAACACTTCTCATTGTCAATAATGATCAAACGAGAAATACATATTGTCATATAACCGATCGCAATTTTAAACAAGTAGTTATAAATTTGATATTACTATGGTTGTGAATTGCAAAAACATTTCGCAATTTACCACTTTTCTGTAGTAAATTTGATTTCATCCCTTACCGAATTGCAAGCATTTAGTCTTGAATTGCAACTCATTAGTGCTGATTTGCTACTTCTGTAGTTGCAATTTACAAATTCTTAATCGTAAATTACAACTTCTTTTTATCAATTTGCAATTCATATTTTGCAATTTGCAATTCATATTTTGCAATTTACGATTCTTGAGAAGTGATTTGAGGCATCACCGTCTTAAATTAAAAACGTTTTATCGTGAAATTAGAAAACTTTATTTTCAATTTACAACTTATATCTTGTGATTTACAATCAGAATTCATAGTCGTATTTTATAATTTTGTTTCCTCTTGATATCCCTGAGAATCATATTACGCCATATCGTCCGGAGACAACGGGACTTGTCTGTGGTGGTTTTTCTGCCTATGCTGAAAATTTAAATATACGCAAATTGTTTAGAAAAACTTGTATTGATACGAACCTTAAAAAACCTTTTCGATTGCACATTTTAAAATCCATAGGTACCAATTTATTTCTTTTCTAATAGCGAGACTTATCTTCATTTTGAAAAAAATAAAAATACAGATTTATATACCTACTTTAGTTTTATTTTTTTTCCATTATTAAATATATATGATATATATTCCAGAACGCTTTATAATGGTTAGTACACTCACTATCACTGAGAACTAGTTATACTTAAAAAACGACAGCCTTAAGCAAAGATTAAATACCGACTGTCTGTCGCTGCCCATGATTGCAGCTGTCCAGCAACACCACAAACATATTATGTATATTGATCCATATAAAGAAAGGATTTTGACCCATGGACTACATCGTTACTGGTCGACTACCTGTGCATAAAAAAATTTCATACGTTATGTAGTTAGTTTCCATGGAAATTACAAAAAATATTTTGCAATTTACGACTTCTCTACCTCAATTTACGTTTTCGATTTAAATGTGGTAAATTATTATAAGATTTTATTGATTCATCATTCAATAGTGGTAAATCACCAAATATTTTTCGCAATTTGAGATAGCGAAGTGCTGTTTACGAAATTTGCCTATTGAAGTGGTAAATTGCTCCAAACAATCTCGCAAATCACTACAAATTAAAGAAGCTCGAATTAATACTTTTTATCGCAAAATGCAACAAACAAAATTTGATATTTTTCGCCGTTTTCACTGACAAATTACAAATTTTTATATCAATTCAAGAAAAAATCGTTGTGATTTACGAAAAATATATGATTCGTGAAGTGCAACTCAAAATGTTCCAATTGGTGATTTTCAATTCTTTCCGTGTAACCACTAAGCTACTGCGCCTATACTAATGGCATATGGACCTATAAAAAACATCTTTAATATCTCACACGCAGGTTGTTTAAACGACTCATATCGAAAGCGACCAGTCCTTATTGCAAAAGATTTGCGTATATATGGGGGCACGAACTAAAATCATTTATGAATTAAAAAAAAAATTCCGTCCGAAATAACTGGGTAAAATCACATAGGTATATTACGATATGTTTACGGCTTATCTCTCTTGACCTATGTACATATGTAAAAGTTTGCCCCAAAGAGCCAACATTTTAGCGAATGTGTTATTGAAAGGACTTTTCACAAACATCTTTCGTACCAACTTGTCATGCAATTACATCTAAAGCTCTTTTTTAATTTGGCAGTTTGTTCGGCTACAGCTTGAGCAATTTGTTCAAACTATAAACTCTTTCAAACAATTTTTAAATTTTCATTATACATATTACGAAACTCTTCGCACACCACTGGCCGATAGTGTGCTGTGAAAAGTGGCTTTATTCAAATATATACGCTTTCATTTTTATGCAGAGCAGCAAAGTGATATTTTTTCAGTTTCTGCATATATTATACACACCTACACCATATTCAAGTGCATTTTGCAAAGCACTTAATGAAAAAACTAAAGAAACATTGCACAGAGTCCTTGCGTAAATTCTTCTCACATGCACTGGCATGCGAGATGGGATATGTGCGAGGTAACCATAAAATAAATAATATCCCAAACTGGAGGTAAAAATCCTGGGGTTAGTTTCATAGAAGGCGAATGAAGTTTCTAAACGGACGCGTTGACTTAAATTGACTTCAATTCAGTTAAACGATATCGTTGAGCAGAACGGCAGAGGGCAAGACCACGTTTGCACTGCTGTTGTGTGTATATTCTCAGTGGCACTGCTGTGTAGCATACTTTACCCATCAGGGCTGATGAAACCGAATGATACTTGAACTTTTTGATGGGGAAGTATTAACGTGTTATATTTCAAAAGACTGCGAAAGTGTTAAAAGGAAGAACCCTATCAAACGTGATGCGAAACAATGTTGTTGAGCTGTACGAACATTATGGAATATATATGAGAAACGTGAGAGATGTGTGCTTCAAGTTGATGTAGGTTATGCAAGTATTTGCCAGGGTTTTACTTCACTAGAAAGGATAGACGTGGCAGCGTTTGCCAAAATATTAGTTGAAGTAGGTAGTCGATTGGACTTTTTCGAGAAAGTATCCTCTTGTTTGTATCCAATTTATTTGAATGGTGCTGGACTTTAAAGGAATTTATGGTTTTCATGGAATTTCAACCGACTGATTGTGTTATGAGCGTAGGTACCTATGGCCAAAATTCTCTGTCATAAAGAAGGCAAACATTTCATGCATTTAACATTAAGAAGTCCAAGACTATATACGTACCGAATGAAACATGACCAACTGTGATAGAGCGATATAATGGCAGACAGTCAGGCTGCTAATATGGCGCTTAATTCGTACATCATTAAATCCAAACCTACAAGAACTTAATGAAATGGGTAGGAGAAACAAAATAACACTGTTCATATGGGAATATAGACCGTAATGAAATTGTCCACTCCAGAAAGGAAGCTTCAGTCATTTTCACAGATCCTGAACCATTCTCTGAAATATGGGATCATAAACTCAAAGAAGAATTTAAGAAACTAAAAAAAGAACAGGGCACGAACCTGATGGCATAGCACTCTGGGCAGAAGCAGGCCAAGAAACTTCTTAGCCATAAAACTGGAAAAGATTCCAAGCTTACATTGAATTTAGCAAAAATATCCTAACGGGCTTTCCAACGGGGCATTGTAGATTCAAAGATCACCACATGAGGTATATCTGAAGAAGATCTCTGCACATTCTGCAAAGAGTCCTGGAATACTTGGGCAGGTACCAACTAGCTATCCGATGAGGCAATACTGCCACTAGAGCCAGCTCTTATCCTTAGGTTGTTAACTCTAGAAGGCTAAGGTTACTGACTACCCCTAATAAGCAAATGATTCGTCGACTCGAACAATTAGATTATATTATGATTATTAGATTATGAATCGGGAGAGCCTTCAAGTGGCTCTGGAACTGCGGCTTCTTAAAGGAGCCTATTCCGCCTTACCTAATGGGTTACTAGAGCCATATTTTCACTCCAGAGGCAGCCAGAAAGACAAAGATCTTCTCTGGGTGTATGTCAGCAAGAGATGCTGAATTGATGATTTCATCACCAAGGACATATTTCCTGAAACGACATAGTGGCGGACATTCCCTGAGAATGTAAAAACAGAGTCTCCAGGTATAGGATCCGTTGAGACGCCAATACGGTGGGGATGTTTTTTCACGAGACCGTAGCCGGTGAGTATTCCTGTTCAGACTCTCAAATTTTCTGGAGGAGAATTTAGAAAAAAATTGTCTGGTGTGATTCGGTGTGAGATAGGTTCTTTATATAGTTCCTGAAATGGTTTTTGCTAAATCCGAAGAAGGGTTCTGGGCCAATAAAGTGGAGTGGTTGCTCCGATTTTAGCGAGTGAGTCCAGATGATTCGTTACCCCCAAATCTTCTGTGGGCTGGAATCCAGTGTAAGATGACTGAGTTTTTCTTAGAAAGTTTATAGATGGTTCTGAATGTTCCTAAAATAAGTTTAGATTTTATGATAGATGAGTCGAGAGCTTTGAGAGCTGTTATCTATGTGTTAGAACATAAATTTATACTAGCGCAATGGTTGATTTGCAAGGACTTCAGCCTGAAATATGGATACGTTTTTCCCAAAGCTGACTGACAAGTTCAGCTGGGGCGACTCACCGTAGATTACAGAGCCAATCCATGACTCACTCTTAGAATCGTCTGTGTACCAGATGATGTCAAGTTGTGATGGATTGGGTCTATATTTTTCCCAGTCTTCGCTAGGGGGGATGATTATGGAAAAGTGGTTATGAAAGCCATATTCCGATAGCATGTGTTAAAGAGGCATGTTGAATAGGCTTGGAGGCTGCATTTTGTCGACTAAAGACAGATGACCTCCATGATTGGAATAATGGTCAAAGTTGTTCGAATGGAAAAAACGGAGAATACTTAGTCTAGCCCCCATTTCAATATGTGTTTGAAGAGGTGTTAGACCTAGGATGACATTGAGTGCGATAGTCAGAGTGGAGCGTAAACAGCTCGTCATACAGTTTCCGGATATTTATACGTTGTATTCGTTATATCTTTTGGTATGTGGAGACTTTGTTAGTTTTCGTCCACCAGACCACCGCAGCCTGGGTAACAGCTGGTTTTACGACGAGGGAATAAAGCTAGTATGTCATCCGAGGTCTTAGACCCGAGTTCTTCCCGCAGACTCGAGAACAGATACATAAAGATGTGGTGGCTCTTTTTACGGTACGTTCAATCTGCTGATTCTATGATACTTTGCTGTCAGGGATAATTCCCAGGTATTTGGCCTCCCGAGAGAATTCAACGGTTTCGCCAAACATGGGAGGGCGAATAAGGAGAACTAGTTTTCTCCGTTGGGCAAAAGGGACTATTGTCTTCTTTGGATTTACAGAAAGACCTTCTTTATTACACCATCTCTGAACAACAGATAAGGCGAATTGTGGTATTTCTCAAACCGTGCTTTTGAATTTGCCACTGAAAACGGCTCCCGGAAATTACGCCTGATTTTTTTTTTTGGAAAAATGCCAGAAAATTTTCTAGAAACAAAAGCCAGTATTTTCCAGCTGTCTATCCGAAATCTCAGTTTTTTTGTTTTTAAATTATCGGAAGTGGTAAAAACACGAGAGAGAACATGTTTGGAAAAAATGACAGAAACGATATTACTGATACTTTTCCTCGCATCTACTTAAACTAAGCACAGTGGCAGCAAGCCCCTCCTTCCTTATACATAGATATTCCATTGTTGATACATTCTGTATTTTAGTTTAGTATTATTTCTACTAATTTTTTTGCATTTTTTTCGTATTATTACATATTTCAAAATCGAGAGTGTAATTCATTGCCACTTGCATTTTTAAATTATGACAGAGTTTGCTTGTTTTGTGGTGTAATTTCCATTTTCCACATCTGTCTGGCCTAATTTCCGTAATTTCTGGCATATTTTCCAAACCAAATTCTGCTATTTTTTCGAAATTTGAAAACGAACACATTTTCTGGCATTTTTTCTAAAGAAAAATCTGGCGTAATTTTCGGGAGCCCTGACAACGATTGCTACGTCGTCGGCATATCCTATATCATAAGTCCCTTGATTTGCCAAGGAATGAAGTAAATCGTCAATGACAAAGGACCATAAGATAGCCGAGAGGACGAATAATACTAAAACATATTTTTCTAAAGCTTTGTGTTATTCATATAGTTCTATCTAGTTCTATTACGTTTTTCCTGAAACATTAGAAAGGTGCTTGCCAAATTAAAAAGTCGATTTTTACTAAATAAATACTAAAGTTTTTATTATTAAACGGTCTTAAAGTAAGCACAACATTTTTAAGTCTAACTAAAATTAACAAACAAAAAAAACATTTCTTCTTTAGCGACCCGTGCAAAGGCCTGAATGATGCTGGGTCCTTTGAGTGGCAATGGGTTCTTCAGTCACACCCTTACCTATTTCGACATATTTTCAAAGCACGACTTGGTCTACGTCGAACATTAGGTGCAATATTAATGTCTGTATTTAGACTGAACTATGTTACGGTTAAGCGAACTCTCTCTAAGGTCTAAGGACTCGACGTGATCTCAAAATACAGTCTTGCCTATAGCACCAATTATGTTGACGCTTAACTATAATTGTTCAGTTTACCGCAGTTCAGTCTCGGTGCGTATCTTTTGTGTGTCTTCGCTGTTTTCTTTTTTTTAGTTTTTGTTTCAGTCTACTGAAAAAACTTTCCCACCAGACATCACAAGGACCAACATAAACGTACAAAAGCTGTGTTATTGCTGTGTTTGGCTATGTTGTGCTTATTTTATGGTTCAGTATTTTTGGTAAAGTTAAAACAAATATGATGAAGTACATGAGTGCACAACACTCCTGGTCTGGTCAGGAACAGGGCACATTGCCGCAACAACTTTTCTGAAATGTTTACCGAGTGGCGTTATTAAATATGTATAAGGAAGCGGTGTACTACTACGCTACGCTGGATGGAAGAATATTTTTCGGACAAGGGGGTTCGTTGCTTTTTGCTTAGATGAGAAAGTTTCTTTCGGATTGGCAGATGCAGAGTGCTCTGACGTTGGAACTGTGAAAAATGTTTCTATTTTGTTTTTAGCTTACATTGAAATATATACGAGTAGGTATGTATATAAAAAAAAGCATCCCTCAGATTTGGGGAGGTTCATTTTTCGAACAATGACAGAATGAATGATTGCTTTCTGTGGTTGTCAAGAAAATGCTCGTTCGGGTTGACAAGTTATGACGCGAATGGGGGTTAGTGTTCAGAAGAGTTTAACTTGGTAAACACTTTTTCACTCGATCTGGGTAATCCAGGACAGGAAATCTACGAAGAATGCGTTGAAGCTTTAGTAGATCCAAAGCGAGATCTTAAACAGCGCTTTATCTTGCTTTCATTTATGCTTATTTATTTGCCGAAATATACAAACAAAAGATTGTAAAAAAAACGCAATGAGAGCAACAACCAACAAACGAGTTTCTCCCGACCTATCACTTTTATTTCGGTCCTCCACAAGCCATTTTTAAATGGACCCCAAATACCGTGATCAATTTGTTCCACCAGAAACGTACCACAACAACTGGTTCTAACCCAGATAACAGTATAAATATGATTCCATTCACCCTGTTTGCGTGTATTCCAGGCAAAAAGCTCCAGCTCCAACCTGCATGATATTTGGTATATAGCCAGGCACATCTATGGTTCAGACGGCGCAGAAGCGATGAAATTTCCAGTTTTCCCTGATGGGCGATTTCCAGTAACAGTAAGGTATACGTACATGACCAACGCTATTTTTATGACATGTTGCACGTGTTGCTTGGGTTTCACATCCCACTGCATTCCTATACTTAATCCTTTGGTGGGAATTATTTTCGTTAAGTTTCCCATCTCTGTGTTTTGTTGGAAAGGGTATAGGAGGGGTATAGGCTTTCTTCCTTGTGGGATTTTTGTCATACACGTACGTGCGGAAGTGTGGAAAATTGGGAAGATTTTTAAAACTGAAGCACCGACACGTATAGAGAAGGCAGAATTGAAATATTAATGGAGGCAAGTGTTTAAGGGTTCATCAGATTCAGAGACCAGGTATAAGATAGATATGTATGTCTTAAAATAATGGTTATAAATAAGATACCTGCCTAAGAGCTCAAAGTATTTCAGAGCTAATTTTTTAAAGCTAAATAAAACACACAAATCGATACATTTTTTTGAGAAAAATAATATCTTTCAAATGGCCACCTCGGGAAGATTCGCAGCATGCGATTCTTTTGAGGTAATTATTAACTACGGTATCTCGGCCATTACTTGAGTAATGTACCGGTTTAATGCGTCTAAAGTTCTTTTTCTTCGTTTACTTTACTTCACTGTGATAAAAATGTTGATATTACTGAATATTTTGATATTAACAGTTCGGTAATCGGCTTAAGGGTGTGTTCACAATGAAAGTTTGAATTTTGTGAAGTCGCAAATGAATGACCCTTTATATCAGCACTTGGTGCTCCGCGAAGCATATCCAAGTGCTCCGGCGTAAAATAAAAACAAAATAACAATATTCCATTACACTAGTGTTTAGTTAATTTTGTGCTTCTGAACTTGTCGTTATGATTGCAGCAATCGAATTTCAAATGCTCATTTAAAAGAAATTAATACATCAAACAAACTAAAAAATAATTCGTGTCAAGAGACGTTTCGAATTCCTTAGACCACCATATCCGCTAACGCTAACTGAATTTGTACAGCTTGCAGTACACGTGCCGTGTCAATGGAAAGTCGTGGAGGTCATAATGGTTTTGAAACCAGGAAAACCGTTAAATGAAGTAAAATCGTGTAGACCAATTTCCCTTCATCCAGTCATATCCAAAGTCTTCGAGAGAATATTACTTAGGCGCCTACAACCGGTTATAGAAGACAATAATCTTATCCCTGACCACCAGTTTGGGTTCAGAACCAAGCATTCGACGATTGACCAAGTACATAGAACTACTGACGAAATCGAAAAAGCATTTGGAGAAAAAAAGATTTGCTCAAGCGTTTTCCTTGACGTCTCACAAGCCTTTGATAAGGTGTGGCACGACGGCTTGAAATTTAAATTACGACAAGTTCTCCCCGCAAGCCTATATGATATTCTAGAATCATATCTCGGGAATAGACTCTTCCATGTTAGAAATGGAAACGAATACTCGGAGCTAAAAGAAATTTCGGCCGGGGTACCGCAAGGAAGCGTCCTTGGTCCGCTTCTCTATTTGTTATATACTCGCGACATTCCAAGGGAAGATGGCACTACCCTTGCAGTCGGTAATACAATCGAAGAAGCGAATACTAAACTGCAAGCCGCAGTGAATAAGGTAAATGAATGGACAAGGAACTGGCGGATCGCCCTCAACGAAACTAAATCTGTTCACGTGAATTTTACATATAAGAAAACTAGTGACTTGCCAATTTTTCTAAACTTGGCCCGAATACCCTTTGCAAACGAGGCCAAATACCTGGGAATGACACTCGACGCAAAGCTGAAATGGAATTCGCACGTGAAAATGAAACGTAAAGTAAAGAACTCGATATCAAGTATAGAGAAATGTACTGGTTACTCGGAAATCATTCCCAGCTCAGTACTGAGAACAAACTGCTTTTATACAAGCAAGTGCTAAAGCCGGTGTGGACCTACGGTATACAACTTTGGGGTTGTACCAAGAAAAAAATGCAAATATTCTACAAACTTTTCAAAATAAAGTGCTTAGAGAAATTGTACAAGCACCATGGTATGTTAGAAACGACGATATCCATAGGGATCTCGGAATTTCAACAATCGAAGCTGAAACTAGAAGCTTCGCGAGAAAGCATAGAAACCGACTAATCGGACATACCGACTACAAAGAACGAAACCGTTCGACTTGGCGAGATAAGATTAACCGCGTTTAACTTGCGGAACACGCAGGATCTTTCATTGGAAAGTAACCTGTCAAAAGTTGTTATTTAATGATAGAAAAATTGCTTCATAAGTTATATCTTAGTTGAAGGATCTAACAATCTTTGAAGGGTGGAGTTTTTAGTCAGGAAAAAAATGACACTACTATGAGAACGCGCTTGCTATGCTCATAGTGTCTTTGGAAAATTTTCACCTACCCTCGGATAAAAAAAATATATATATTTACGTGGAGTCACCTTATTTACTTTGAGCTATATGTTTTACCATCGAAATGATTACTAGGTTTAATTATCTTTAAAACCGCAACGTATCTTCTAAATGAAATACATCGAACAACTTATTTACTCTCTGTAGAAGCAGTTCGTCAAAGTCAGTCTTGACTTTACCACCTAATCTAAGCCAACACAGCCTTCACCAACTTAGGCCTTTCTTCGTTTTCAGTATATGAAACCGGCTTCACAATATAACCCTTTAGAGCTCTCTCAGCGAATTCTTCTTCCTTGACTTGAATGACGATTTTGACAATAGAGTGCATGCTCTGAAATTTACGAATGGTAATTCACCTCCCGGTCAATACCTATTTCATGAAAATTTGTTTTAAAATTCCGTCATAGTCGGTAGGACTTAGGAATTGCGACTTCCATCACAACCGATAACAAACATGATGTTAAATAACATTATGTACATCAGATACCCACACGCACACACGATTCCATGCATGGAAAACAACACAATCCCCACGCCAAATATTTATTTCATTTCTATCCCTATCCTAACCTTATCGCGTTTGTCAACAGTTGTGGTCGATTGATTTAGCAAAATAAAAGAACATCCCGATAAAACCCACCGAGGCATTATTCTTCTTTTTTAACTCAATGATGACCCTTCTCTCGGATCCTTTACCATCCATTAACCAGCCAGTTCTCGTTCTCGTGATATTAATGCTCAATTATTCCTATGGGAGCCAAACATTCGAAAGGGACGAACCAACCAACGATTGAAATGAACACAATTCCTTCGCACATTTGCGACTGGTTCCATCCCAGACAACAACACAGGGCACTCAACAAAAGTCATGGATACTCTTACTCTACCATTCTACTAAATTATCTATCAAGCGTAAATTTACTTCCATATCTCACACATCGATAGCGAGAGAGAGGGCAATCGAATTCCTTCCTCTCCGTAGACAGAAAATAGGAAAGGGAAGAAAAAAAAAAATTACAAATTGAACCCAACAACCGAATATCCTCAGAGTACAGGAAATATGAGCAGGTTCCTTGCTAGCTGCTGATATTTTTTCTTTTATTTTTCAAGGGGCATTCACAATGTGCATATACACAAGTCGAGAGAAAATAAAGGAAAGAAAGTTTTCCAAATCGATTTTCATGCCAAGAATCACATCAAGATTTTCCACTTCATTTGAGTTCCAAGGCGAGAAAAGATTTACTTAAATCCTGCCTAGCAGCAGAATAGGTACTCGTCTCACACATATTATAGGACTTGTACACTCAAACGCACACGTGGCTTAGGATTTAGTTTGCCTAAGGTGGAGCAGATCCCCTCGTATTCAGAGTTCTTAGACAATTTAAACTTTTCCACCTTGCGAATTCGAGATGCGCAAGGAGATATATGCCAAAGGGGATTCTATTTTGTCGAGTCGACTTATTGTTGTAGTATTGGATTTGACGGAAATTAAAAAAAAAACCCATCGACAACATAATTTAAGTTTATTCCATCTTGGGTTGGCTTACGCAAGGTGATGGTATGGAATAGCCAAATTCTTTTAAAATCACAAACAGATAGATTTCTTATGGCATCAAACCAACTCGACATTTCGAGATGAAGATCCTTCTCGGGGAAGGACCGGTACCCGTACCCGTACAGAAAAAAAGAAGGAAATTTAGAAAAGTTTTATTTATTTTTCTGTCATAAAGCGTTTGTATCAAAGTTTTTCTCTTTGTTAGAGGAACACTCATATATGGAGAGACCTTAACTGAATCTAAAAAGTTGGAGCAATTCATTTTAAGTTCAAATGCGAATTCGACATCAATGTCAGTGTTCATCTGGAGGAGGTTGCAAGGGGCTAAGTTTTTATAAAACGGGCATGCAAGTTTTATTTTTGATTGGAAAAATGTCGTTTATGGACATAAATAGTTTACAGCGGAGCATGAGCGATAACCTTGGTCTGAGGGCGTGCATCAAGTTAAATAATATGGACCTAGCTTCTCATTATGTCATTCATATTGTGTGTGTTTTTTTAACTTCATATGATACGTAGGTACTGGAAAAACGATGTCTGGTCTACCTCTTGTAGTTATATGGTAAGGTCGTGAGATATGACACACATTTTTTTGTTTGTTTTTAATTTAAAATATAAATATATTAACTCTTTGTTTAATTTAAAAACAAAAAATAGGAAGCTAAATAAAATTCATAGCTTGAAATAAAATAAAATTAAAAAAAAAAACATTTTAATTAAGAAACACGAATGTGATTTGGCATGGCACCCATAGGCGGGTTTTATGGTACCTATACCTAAAGTTTTCTTGGAGTATTTCTTTCCACACGTGTTAAAAGTATTTCAAAAGTTGTACACTAGTCGTGCGACCAAAAATGGAATATTATTGTGAAATATACCTCAATATAAAACTTATAATTAATTTGCATTAGAAAAATATCATAATGGCCCCTTAAAACTTGTCTTTGATAAACATTAATTAGATCTGAACAATTCGAAATTATAAAACTGTCAAACGCGCGTGATAGTAGAAAGAATTTCTACTCATGCCTGTCGCTTTGAACTTTACGATCTAAAGACGTTGTATTTTGTGTAGCTATCAACGCTTTGTTTTTACATAATGTGGCAACACAAGGGCGCGTTAATCTTATTAGGATACCTTAACTCGGAATTTAATTTTCTTTAGTCGTTTTGTTTTTCACACGTTTGAAGATTTTTTTAATTAAAATACATACCTATAACAACCCTGATGGCATATCTAAGCTGTAGATAACTTCAGTTGGCATAAATGTGCGAAAATTGCAAATGTCATGTGTCAAATAAACAACCAAAACTATCGAATCTGTTCTCTACGTTAAATATAATATCGAAAGTAGTTGTATCGATTTTTATAAAATACTAGCTGACCTGGCGAACTTTGTTCCGCCCCAATTCGTTAATGAAATGAAAATAATAATTTCAAGCATGCACAAAGCTCGTGCTACTTTATGTTATTCGTTCAATTCACATTCTTTATTCAAAACTTAAGCTACTATTAGACGATATGCTGAATCAGCATACGTATGCTGAAAAATGTGTCCCAATCACAACATTTCGTCTAATAGCGAAATTTCTGTCATCGCTTTAGACGATATGTTGTGACTGGGGCACAGGGATATAAATTTTGACTTTGATGGAAGGGCTGTCGGATACTTTTACATGCCTGAAATTTTGATGGAAAGGTTTTAAAATTGCAACAAAATAAGGAAAGGATTAACTCTATAAATGAAATATTTGTAACTTTAAAAGCCAAGAAGAAAACTAACCACAATTATCATCTTGGTTGGTAAGCCTTCTCTCTCCACACCGGTATCAAGGCGTTATGGTACCCTTGAGCTGCTCTCCCCGTAACCCTACTCACGAATGAGAAGAGCACCATGATTGTTACTCACTCATTTTTCGTAATAACCCCTCCCTACGTGCCACTTCAAGACGCTCAACAACTCCTGTTGCCTGTCATCATTGTCCACGTCATCTCAAACAGCACTACATTTCAACTTTCTCAGGCATACTAATGCAAGGATTCTGAAAATTCATGTCAAACAAAAATGATTGGTTCAAACACCATCAAATAAATCAAAGTATCTACACCATTTCAAAAAGTTTTTTAATGTAACATAGTAAACATAAACAAACTTAGGTATATCTATCGTATATTTAAAAAAAAAATTTAAGTTGTCGACAACAAATATTTGCTTGGAAAATAATTGATATAATTGACAACAACAATTGCCTTTAAAATAAAATTTTTTTTTTTTTTGTATTTGAAGTGTCACTACTCGATTTCTATTCAATTTTATTTATTTTTGAGTGCATTTCCCCATGAAAAACAAAATTTGGGCCTTTTTCCAATTTTCCGGATGGTTTTTCCAAAATTTTGTTTCGTAAAGACCTTCTCCTTATAAATACGAACCCCTGGAAAAAAATTGAGCCAAATCGGTCAAGCCGTTTTCATGTTATGTCGTGACAACGGAAAACGGGTTTCATTTTTATATAGACTAAAATCACATCCAGACATTCTCCGACAAATATCTTCTGTGCAGGAGTATGATCGTTTGCTGATTCCGCAGTAGCCAGCCGATGATTATTCCGATTCATCGAATATGGCTTCAACGGACTCCGATTCCGATTCCGAGGAACAATAAAAGACTCAATTTTTTTAAATTATTTATTAGAATTATACGTGAAACAAAAAAAAACAAAAAAACCTTTTCTATTTTGCACGAAATTTTTCAGGTCAGTATCTACTTTTGGGAAACCCGCCAAACACGTCCGCTTTTAGCTTGAAAAAACCCGTCGCTTTAAAAAAAAAAAAAAAAAAATGGTCACGTTAATACCTAATGTCGACTAGGTATAAGTTGGCTGGCAGTTCTTTGCATAACTGGTAACAAACTGACTACCATATGTAAGCTGTATGAGAGGTTTTCTTTCAAACGGTCCGAAGCCCATAGTCAGCGAACATACCGGATATGGTCATAAACTTTGAGCTCTTGACTCAATTCGATATTTCCCGACGCAAAACTTTCTTTTCGGAGAGGCCGATTTTACGTACTAGTATTGGCTAATTGTTTGCATGCAACATTTGCACTGAGAAACATTCATTTTTTTTCATTTGGACTTGCTGCTCAATCGTGTAACTTGCGATGGTAATTTGGCATCAGTCACGTAATAATAATAGAGTTCCTTGTTTTTGGATTTGAATGAAACCAACGAAAAAAAATAGACTTCCAACATCGCCCTTTAAAAATTTGTGACAGCATAAATCTATTTAGGATAAAAAATACTTTCTTGTGTAGTTTTTCCGATTTATCCATAACAAAGTTAATTTCACTTTTAAATTCATATGGCAATGTGTTAAACAATTGACATCCCTTATATAGAATGCTATTTTGACTTAAATTTACAAGATAGTTTGGCAATCTAAAATCATTTCTATTTCGAAGTTGGTACGGTTGTGCTTCGCTGACATATATTAGGTATTTATAAATATCTATAGATGGTTAGATAAGATCCAACATCTCTCCTCAGAGAAAAATCGAGAGGATGAAGGATAAGCGACCTTTTTAATGGTAAAGAGGGAAATTGAAAGTGTAATTGGAAAATCGAATGAGCTATTCTGTTAACGAGTTAGAAGCTCGGAGTCAAAAATCAACCTATGTCACTTTGAGATTTAACAAACAAGTCATTAGTTTGGTGATGTAGCTTACAAAATAGGTATAAGGAAGCAATGAAAGATGAACGCAAAAGGAAAAGATATCCCTTGGATCTTTTGTATGTATACCAGCAGATTATTTCTTGAACTGATCCACGTTCTTCTTTGAGTATGAGGACGAAAACTGATAACAGAAGAGATGTCTAAATTAATCCAAGAACGTTCTGTGGCTATACATAGACAGGTGTTACGAATTATTGCATAGCACGTCTTGAGGGAACAATGAAGTTTTTGTATGACTAAATCGCCGAGGGATGTAGATTAGTTGCCTCACTTTCCTTATAATAATGGATTATGTGTTTCAACAGCTGGCTCCCGGGGTATTATCTCAGAATCCTGGACCCTATAGGCAAGACTTAAAAAAAAAATAATGACCAACAACTCAGCTTATATCTCCCTTGCATTAGAACGAATGAACTTTTATTTCAAAGTAATTTGTTTTAAGACTTATTTTGGGTAGTCTCCATATTGCTCTCAAAAAGTGTCGTAATTAGGCTTAAATTATTCAGTATTTCGTTAGGTTAATTTAGCTGAGCTGTGCATAAGAAAATGCGAACTACTTCGAAACTGTGTATGGTATTACTTTTTAAATTATATACACATCATTGGTATGGCAAGCCTCTTAAAATAAAAGCACATTTGAAAGCAATACTCCCCCATTAGTAACTAAGAAAACCCATTTTTGACATTATCGCTCCTTTGCACTGAGGGTGCGATATTTACAGCAGGTGGACATAAACTTTGATGAAGATATAATGTTCTTTGTTTTCAGTTTCAGGTAAAAAAAAAATCTTAAATATTTATTTAATAAATTAGTTAAATCGATGTATTAATTTGCAAAAGTTTGTATAACAGTTCGAATGAATGTGTTCACTATATGACTTCGCATACCTATCCAAAACAAGGATAAAAAGGCAATTAGGCGAAGTGGAAGCTGTTTCTTTTTCTTTAGAGAAAAGATGAATGAAAAAGTGTGACTTTCCCTTTTGTGTTTTGAATTTCGGGAGAAAATAAATACATTATTTATAAGGCGAAAAAGGGCTATTGACCTCCTTAAGGGGTGTGCTAACCCTAAGCGGACTTGTACAGTCTTGAGGAAGATTAAATTCTTCATGTTGCCAGTTCCATTTCAAATCCAGTCGTGCGTACTATTTGCTTCAACAGGACCAAGCCCAGAGATGAATACAGTGCATCTGCTAAGATACCTGATCTCATTACCTAACAGTATGAAGCATCCCCTACACGAGCATAATGTCAAACTTACCATTACCACGCATGATCCCGTCTTCATTTTCGCAATGTTCAAATCTTGTCATCTTGTATATTATGTCGGCTGTCAAAGTCACATAAGGAAGTCATTACCGCTTTTGCTCAGCATCTCCTTTGCATGCTGTAAACTTTTAGTACCCTAGAGTGACAAATCTCATTTTGGAAATATCTGACAAACAAAGTTGTTTGTTCTCTCCTCTCATACATGTGACATTCCGAAGAACTTTAAACTTGACAATTTTACGACCATCCCTCAGCCGTAATTTAATTTTTTTATGCTGAAATAAAACTGTCATATGGGTGTATAAATTATGCTATTACGAATTTTACAACTCACACATACCTACATACTTTGCACGATGGAACGGGAACTCGTCAGAGTGACTCTTAATGCCTTGGCCTTGAGACAAAGGAGCTAAATATAAAATCATTTCAATGTAATGCCGTTGCCTCTGTCTCTTTATCTGTGTCTGTCTCTGGCTGTCTCTGATCCTAAGACCTTTTCTAAAACATTTTATTAAATTGACTGCAATTTTGCAGAGTACCCCACGGAGGATTAAAGGTCTTCATGGGTTTGATATTTAATACGATAGTACTTCAAGGAGCGTTCATTATTCTGAGAAGTCATGGAAAATTGTTCTTTTCAACATCGTCAGCAACAGTACAGTAGCATCAGTGTGAGATGACAAGGACAGAATGAAGGACTTCAACATGAAATTAATTCCAAACTGGATGTTGGGCGTATGATTATTTTAATGTGGAGTAGTGGTTAAAAGGCGATTTATTAAATAAATATTCGCAATTTATCGGCAGACATTATGCCGTGGTTAACGGAGTCAAGCTTGGTTTTGTCACAGGGGGGTGATGTGTGAGCTTTGCCTCGCGGCTTATGGACCTAAAGTCCATTACTTTAAATTGTCATAAATTCAAACGCAAAGATCCTTCTGGTAAAATTGGTCGTAAAGATTAAATTTTGTTGACCAAAATCAACCCCTGGAACTAAATGTGAACAAATTATTTCTGATAGCTTATGCGGTAATAGGCTTGAGCAGAAGGATTGCAATAAAATAACTTTACCCCATAGAATCATTGACATCTTGTTTTCTATAAAGCTGATTTGTTTTAACCGCATTCCTATGCACAGTTATGAGCAGTCGTTAATAAATTATATGATTAAATCCCTTTATATATACGAGGTGGCGAAAAGTCAATGCCACTATCGGATAGTGTTATAGTTTTTGCAAATGGCGTCATATTTGAAGTTTGTTAAGTAGACAGCTGCAGAATAAAACAGACAAATAATGGAGCAAGAGCATGGATAATAAAATAATCCTAACAACGAAGAGGAAAGAAATCATAATGAGCGACGAGGAAGATTTTCACGTAAGTAGTTACTTCAATAAGCATCAGAATCTTCGCTTCTGGGGCATTAAAAATCCGCCTGTGATGCACGAAGAGCCATTACATCCACTCACAGCCACAATGGGGTGCAGCGTTCACGTGGGATGTGTGTTTTTTTTTTGCTTTTTTGTCACTATATTACTCGCGAGCGCTACAGGGCAGCACAATCGATATTTTGAAGGAAGCGTTTACTGGTCGCGTCGTCTCTTGTTTTAACGATTTTACATGACCAGCAAGATCACCCGATTTAACCATCCCAGACTTCTTTCTTTGGGGCTACTTGAAGTCGGGGGTTTATGCAAATAAGCCTCAGACAATCACAACCCTTTAGAAGAATATTCAACACGAATGCGATTAGTGTTGTTCTCACCGAAAAACTTGCGGAACGTCATGGAAAATGCGACAGTCACTTGACGGATATCATCTTTTCCACTTTACACACAAAAATGTAAAGGACCAAATAAAGATTTATCACTCAAAATCTCTTTTTTTTATTTAGTAAAAAATAGTTCAAAGACAAAATTGGATGATTCATTTTTGCGCCACCCTGTATTTAAGAAAGGATCTCAGACATTTGCTGGCTATTCGGAGGAGAGAAGCTTATGTTTCCATAGAGGAACAGTTTTTTTAGCTACCAGGTTTGTGATGGCATTAAAAAACTCATAATTCGAATAGCCACTTGGTCAACCGTGAACTTAAACTATTTTCAATATTTTTCCTATTCCGTAATAATTATTTCGGTCTGAGAAATGTTCGATAGTACTGATCAACTTCTAGAAATCAAGACCAATAAAATTAAATCAATCAGTCATGCAAAGTAAAATCAATGATGATGAAGAAAGCCTTTAGAATCTCTGTCCACTTGCGTTCAGCCACGCACTCCAGGTTGAGAGTGCGACAATCCCAAAATATTATCGAAGACTTTCAATTTTACTACTCTTTGAAAGATCAGGGGTCAGGTAACAGCTCCACCAGTCTTCAAATGACAGCCCAGCGTTGCATCTGAAATATTTTAAAAAGTGTAATAAAAATGGCCGACCCAAAAGCCTCCACATAGAATTGTAATATGTATAGCAAAAACAAAAAAGTACTGTAGAGCAAAAAAAAAAATGTATTTATGTATGACTTAAAAAGAAAACATATGTTTCATTTCAAACAAACACTTTTTTCTATTTTTTTTTCCAATAAAGAATACAATTTTACTCAAACTAAAAAAGGATTTATTTGGGGGCCACGGTTTTTGGAGCTCTAAAAAAAGCCATTTAACTAGTTTGCGCAGGTGATGGTGTGCTGTAAGGCAGCATTATAATGCTTAGCAGGTAACTTGAACTTCGGTGTACGGTCGGTGTTCACAAACAACTCTAATTTAGTTCGTTAACAAGCGCGTTTGTAAAAGTTATTGTGCTCTTTTGTCTACAATAGCTTGACAATAGCTAAGCTAGACTAGTTCAGACTTCAGACATCTAAGATATGGGTAAGCTTGTTAATTTGTAGGAATAAAGCAAACAAATTTCCGGATTTGGAACAGAGCTCTTAAATTAAATTGTTTAGTGCAATAAAACGAAAGGTTTGTTCTCTTTCGGGGATCGATCCGGCACTCCCTCTTACATTAGAACTGGATCTACTACACAAACGACTAGGAACGTGCGCTCACGCTTTAAAGTACCCTGGAAAAATGAGGCTTTCGGGTTTTTTAAACTTATCCTGTAGTTCCCATGATTCTTGTAAGGTAAGGATAGTCTATAGTTTTATAATCTAGAGATACCCACATAATCTGACATTTTTCTGTGAGCAACATTCCATTCTTGCTTTCTTTCTTTCCACCTCTTGGGCTTATTCACTTTTTTCACCTTTTCGTCCACTAAGCTGGTTACCTTCACTTTTTCCAGCGCTGTTCAAAAATCATATTGGTATTCCAAAAGTCCGTATAACTTAGCTGTTTCTATGAAATGGAAAACTATTTGGAATTACATTCCTGAGCATCTCAGATGACTGATTCACATTTTATAACAAGTGTCACATTTCTTTAGTTCAACTGAGCACCTCCTCACCACGTCCCTTCGAGGAGAAAACCATTTTTTTTTTTGCCACTAATGTTGCTTCACTGCGAAAAACATAACTAATTCATTATTTGCATGGAAATTACTTTTTCTAATGCACGAGGGCAGAATTTCAATTAAGAAATTAACACATTTATTAAAAATTGCAGACTGCTGGCTTGTATTTGTGAACACGTCTTCATGCCCTTTCTAATTTATGCACACATTTTCTCTATACGGTCCACCGCATCAAAATTCTATCACCAGAATCAAAAACCGGACCATCAAAGCCATCTCATTTATGAATAAAATAATTCCACGAGAGCTTTAAAACAATGTCCTTCAGAATATGCTTTCGGACATCTTTACCACCTTTACAAGTTTAAGCCTCTTAGAAGCACTTTGCCAACTTTGACTCATCGTTGACGCTGCCTGCACATAAAATCCCCACCAACCAGACCTTCGTTGTTTATGTCTTTCCTCATATGACCAAAACCGTATCAATGACATTCATTATTATCGCCATAATATTGGTTTCTTTTTATGTTATAGCCTTTTTTCACATATACGAACAATTCCGTATCAAAGCAAAGAACCCTTATAGCACATTCCACAGATTCCATTATTATATTTCCTTAAGGAGAAAAATTACTTTCATCACCTCTACCTACCTTTGGGTCTATACATTTCTCATGAAAAAGACATTCAGAACATTCAATAGCGCAGAGGGTTTGCTATTTTATTCCCATTGAATAACGACCATTGTTTGCTTTTAATATCGTAGGAAATATTTTTTCAAAGTACCCTGCTTGAAAAGTTGGACAAAGCATGTAGGTACTGATGGATGGCCAAGGAGTTATTACTTTCAAATGTTTGAGAAAAGTTGTTTTCTTACAATACGTTGCTACTGAGAAATATAACAAGTGCAATATAAATGTGTTGCAAATGATAATTATTTTTGGATGTAGTTGAGAGGTTGGTAAGAGCTTAGGAAAATTATTTAATAAGTGTGGGTACGAACATAAAAAAAAAACTGAGTATTCGCTTTAAAGCAGTGATTCCCAAAGTGGTCCAGGTGGAGACTCGACGGGGGTCTACGTTGGCTAATCTAATCTTCACATTTTTTGACGAGTTTTGGGAATATGGTAAAAATGTAGCAGCAGGGGGTCCACCGAAACCAGGTTAATTTTGAAACTGGTCTATAAGAAAAATAAGTTTGGGAACCTCTGCTTTAAAGGATCATTCACATGAGAGCGACCAACTAGCTACCTACGAACGAACGAATATTCGCAAGTTTTGACAGTCCATTCACATGGTACATTTAATTTGGTCGCAGAAACCCGCGAATCCAATGACCGTCGCCGTTATTGTCTCTATAACATTTTGAGTTTGGGGTTAAGTTCGAACGAATGCTTTATTCGTTAGTTTGTGGAACGCGAATTGAATGATGTGGATTGTGAATAAACTTTGACAATTCGCGCCAAGGGTGTATTCGTTCGCGGTAAAAAGTTTGCAATTCGAAATTTCGTTATTTAAACTGTTTATTAACATGTTTTCTTAATACATTTTGATGGGATAATTAACTATCCTCCTCTTAGAATAGTAAAATGTACAATTTATTTAATGAAAAATGGAAGTTTGGTTACAGAATGCAGGCAACTGTAAAGTACCGCGATGCTTAACCATCTAGAAATGAGACCATAATATCAATAATAGTAGCGAATTAAAAAAAAAACCGGCCAAGTGCGAGTGTCACTCGCGCACCGAAGGTTCCGTATTTGGCTAAAGTCCAACACATTACTTTTATTTTGTTCTGTACTCCCCAAAAAATGTATTATACTCCCCAACGAAATTATGAAGCGACAGCCCTGGTGTCTTTGATGGGGTCAATTGTGCACAACTGCGTAGTAGATTAGAACATAAATGAGAGCAACGTATTTTACATGGTAAAATTATCTTTTTTGAAAATATCTTGTAAACTATTAACTTTTCGGCAAAACAGTATTCAGCACATATATAGATAAGAACATGATCTACAAAAAAGGAATTTATGTATTTTTTTGTGAATCAAGAAATAAACCGTTTTTTGGGCGAATGAAAATATTTTTTTCACCAGATTACTAATAAATCCGAAACCAATTGATGTATTCCTTCCATTGGTATTTGTCGTTTAACTAGAGGTTATACCGGATGTTGTGTGTAAATTTTAGCCTCCTATGTCAATCGGTTCTTGAGATAGACCTGGTAACAAAATTGGCTTAGTGGGTTCGGACAGACAGACAGACAGACAGACAGACAGACGGAGAGACATCCGAGCGAAACTAATAAGGTTACGTTTTTTCCCTTTGGGTACGGAACCTTAAAAAGATTAACTGATAAGAAATAAATGGATATCTTTTTCTTTAGTCTAGCATATTGTTCGCATAATGCATGGTTAGTCCAGTCAACTTTTTGGGGAGTACCGGGGAGTACAGAACGAAAATTTAGAAATTTATTTCTAGCTTAGTGTCTTTCAATAGGGACGGTTTCGATGTTGAAAGCCTGTGGGCTGTGGGGGGCCTTGTTGGTTTGGTAGAGTCTCTCTAATCTGGTGTTTATTATTCATTCACGGACTTTATTATCAAAATAAGTGATTGTCTGTGGAAAGGATTTCCACGTGTAGAAAATCGAACACCAAACCATATTTAATGAAGCCTCCAGAAGGTGAAATTTGTTTTACTGCTGCATTAAATTTGAAGTGAATTAAATTTATTAAGGCTGAAATAACACTGCTGCAAGTCGAAGATATTTCAGGTTTTTTAAAAAAAAATATTTCTACGAATGTGAAAGGAGGAGTACGGGTGTAAAGACATGTTGAAAGTAGTACAATACTCCTATGGAAGTTCTTTCGTCAACACTGGGTTAGTTCATCAGAAAGACACAACACGAAGACGATTGAAAATATTCTCAAACCGCTGCTGTAGGATAGCATGTATGTAAATATTCACGATCTTTTAAGAAACGCGTTCTAGGAATATATAAAAAAAATACATCTACGAACGCATGGAAAGGGTTGTCCAAGTGGTCGTCAAAAAAGTAATTTATTCGTCCCAAAGACGTCAAAAAATGCTTGTAAGATATCATCCAAACGATTCAAAAAACCTCTTAAGTGCTAGAAGATTTCGTCTGAAGACGCGGCTAAAAATTCATTTAAAATCACTTCTATATTATAATCGCCAGAATCATGTCGAAAAATGCTTCCAAGAACAAATCCAAAAATGCCTCAAACAACGTTAAACGCCTCAAACAACGTTAAGAAAAAAACTAATCAAATAACGTTTAAAAAGCGATAGAAAACTTGCTTGAAAACTTATCTAAACATTAATCTACAAACGCTTCTAAAAGCGCGTGCTAGATCGGGTCAAAAAAACTCATCTAAAAACTAGAAGCAGCAGATTTTAAACTGAGGTTCGGCATTAGGCACGCCAAACTCAAGATCTTCCGATCAACGGTTCCTGAAGACGACACAGACGATGTCGCCGCTGCCAACAAGCTGTTGGAGGAACTGGCGATCGCTTCCAACACCCAACAATAAGATGCTGAAAGTCATACAGACGAATCTCCAGCACTCGAAATGTGCATCAGAGAATCTTCTGGTCTTCCTCAGGGAGGAAGACATTGACATCGGCATCATCCAAGAGCCCTGTGTCAGGAAGTCGACCGTACTGGGCCTCTCAGATAACAACTACAACCTATTTTACAAAAAAGACGTCGGTAAGCCAAGAACATGCATTTTAACAAAAAAAATACATTAACGCTTTCCTATGTCCCAACCTTAGCTCGGGTGATTTAACTGTCGTTAAATTAGAACGAACCCAGGGTCAACACATATACATCTCATCCGCTTACATGGCGCACGACAAACCATCCCCGCCAGAAGAAGTGCAGCGACTCACAGCAGAGATACAAGCGAGGCACGGGTGCCTGCTTATAGGTTGTGACGCTAACGCGCGACATCATCTTTGGGGCAGCAAGGAAATAAATGAACGAGGTGAGTCTTTATTTGATTTCCTATTAACTTCCAATCTATGTGTATGTAACGTGGGTAACACCCCTACCTTTATATTTCCAAGTACGGAAAATTATAGCGGTTGGGAAGAGGTGTTAGATATTACACTCAAAACAAACAATGACATCGTTAGGGTTGAGAATTGGAGAGTCTCCAACTTAAAGTCCTTCTCGGATCATGAGTGGATTCTCTTCAATCTCAGTATCAAGGTAGATACTCCTGTCCCATATAGAAATCCTAAAAGAATTGACTGGAAGAAATTTGGTCAAGTATTGAACTCTAAACTTCCTAATATACCACACCTGAAAATTGAATCGGGTGCAGAACTGGATAGAATTACGTTTGCACTTGAAAAGGCGATGAATACAGCTTTCAAGGCATCGTGTCCAGTAAAATATAGTAAAAAAACCTTACCACCGTGGTGGAATGAAGACCTAACCATCCTGAGAAGGTTGACTAGGGACATCTTCAATATCTGCTATAGGCATAAGTACTGGCAACCATACAAGGACTGCCTAAAGTTCTACAAAAAATCGATCAGATCAGCTAAGTCACAAGCATGGTCTGAATACTGTCAATCTATCGACACTCTTAAGGAATCTGCAAGACTCAGTAAGATTCTTTCCAAAGGACACTCCAGTCCATCTTTTATCAAGAGAACGGACGGAACGTGGACAGAATCCACTGACGAATCCTTGGAGCTTCTACTTAACACACACTTTCCTGGTTGTACAGACTACTGTGCTACCCTGCCCAACTTTCGGGTCAACCTTCCCTTACATCGGGAAGAAATAGAGCGCATTATAACCAAGGAAAAGATCTTCTGGGCCATTCACAGTTTTGCTCCGTATAAATCACCAGGGCAGGACTGCATTCTTCCCATCATGCTCCAAAAACATGACAGGATAATTGTGGCCCTGCTAGTTGAAATTTACAGAAGCAGTATCCTACTGAATCACATACCTCAGTCTTGGAAGTATGTCCGAGTAGTTTTTATACCGAAAGTCGGCAAAAGAGGTCACGAGTCCGCGAAGGACTTCCGACCTATTAGCTTAGCCTCCTTCATACTCAAAACTTTAGAACGCGTACTTGACCTTCACATAAGAACAGGACTTGAAAGGTCCCCCTTATGTAATGTACAACACGCATACCTCAAGGGCCGGTCGACGGAGACCGCTCTTCATGAAGTAGTGCGTACAGTTGAAAGGTCACTCTCCCATCCCCAATATACCCTAACCACCTTCCTAGATATAGAGGGCGCTTTTAACAACGTCCGTACTGAATCGATCCAGGAATCTCTCTTAGAACTAGGTGTAGAGGATTTCATCACTTCATCTAACCAAATCAGTAAGCAGAGGAACACCTCAAGGTGGGGTGATCTCGCCTCTCTTATGGATTATGGTACTTAACAAAATCCTTTCAAACCTTGACAGGGAAGGTATAAAAGTCGTTGCGTATGCGGATGACGTGGTCGTTCTAGTGTCAGGAATGTTTCCGAACGTGATAAGTGAAATCATGGAAAGGGCCCTGGGTAAGATTAGCGGTTGGGCTACAAGTTGTGGCCTCAGCGTTAACCCAAGTAAAACTGAACTGATGCTTTTCACCACCAAAACCAAAATACCAACCTTCTCACTTCCCCGCTTAAACAACCAAAATCTTCCTTTATCCACCAGCGCTAAATACCTTGGTGTCATGCTTGACCCCAAACTCAACTGGAAGCATAATATCGAACACCGAGTGCGGAAGGCAAGCATAGCTTTCTACACTTGTAGTAAAACCTTCGGCAAGAAGTGGGGGCTTCAACCAAAGATGGTTCGCTGGATGTACACAGCGGTAGTACGTCCCATCCTGACCTACGGATCACTAGTATGGTGGCCCGCTTTAAGCAAAGCCTATAACGTCCTTAAATTAAGTAGAGTCCAAAGAACAGCTGGAATTGGAATCACTGGAGCCCTGCGATCAAGTCCGACCGCTGCCCTCAATGTCATTCTAAATTTCCTGCCAGTGGATCTGCATATAAAAAACATTGCAGCGTGTAGCGCTGTTAGACTGAAGGAATCTAAGTGCTGGTCCGAAAGGCCTTATGGCCATACCAGCATCCTTCTTTCCCTTCCTGACGGCTTAGGCCGTATGTCTACAGACTACATAGTACCCAAATACGACTTCCATAAAAACTTCTCTGTTAGAGTCCCCTCTAGATCAGAATGGGAGGAGAATGCGGTCGTTAATGAATTCGACATACCTATCTTCACAGATGGTTCCAAGATGGACTGTGGAGTAGGAGCAGGCATTTTCTCAACAGAATTAAACATCTCCAAAAGTCTTCGCCTACCCAACGTAGCCAGTGTATTTCAAGCAGAAGTACTCGCAATTAAGGAGGCGTGTAGACTGCTCCACAATAGTGCGGCTCCCAAAACAAAAATAGGCATATTCGTCGACAGTCAGGCCGCGATTAAGGCTATCGGTTCAACTAAGTCAAAGTCCAAACTTGTTGTGGAATGTAGGGAGATACTGTCCAGGGCTTGTCATCGGTTCGATATCACTCTCGTCTGGGTTCCCGGCCATAGGAACATCGAAGGGAATGAGAAGGCCGATGAACTTGCCAGATTTGGCTCAGCTCTGTGCATGTCTCATGCGGAGGAAGTCTTCCCTCCGCTGGGATATGTAAAGAGAGAAATCCTCCTGCACTTCACCTCATGGGCTGAGACTAGATGGTTAAACCTGACGAACTGCGTCATTTCAAGGAAGATCTGGCCAACTTACGATGATGCCAGAACAAACAGACTTTTAGCCAGAACACGTATAGATGTCGCCAGACTAACGGCAATTAGTACGGGTCATTGGCCTTTAGGAACCCACGCAGCCAAGCTTGGCATCCCCCACAATACCCACTGCCGTAGCTGTGCTGACACTAACAAGAGTGAAACGGTGTTCCATCTCTTTTGTGAGTGTCCGGCCCTAGCCAAAACCAGACGCAGTGCACTAGGGCATCCCTTTTTTGATGACCTTTCGGCCATCCAAAGCATCCACTTTCACAAGATTATCAAATTCCTCAACTCCACAGGCTGGTTTTGAGCTCTTTTCACTTCCTTTAACCCCTTTTAATTTCAGGTTCCGTTAGTTGTGGTTTCAAAACGGCGCTCAATGCGCTACTTGTGTTTTCCCTCGTCGGGAAATACAGCCACCTAAACCAACCAACCATATAAAAACGCGGTAAAAAAATCAATTCAAAACGCCTATAATCTAATCTCATCGTCACAAATCACCTTTATATGTAGATATTCATTGGAAAACGCATCCCACAGTTCGTCTAAAAGTGTATCAAAATCGGATACAAAAACGAGTCTAAAAAACTCGTCTAAAACGAATCAAAAAACGTTTATAAAAACTCGTTGGTACAAGTGTCAAATAAAGCATTTATCAGAAACGAGTCTAGCTATGTGACATAAAAAAAAAAAAAAAAAAAGTCGGCAAGCATCTTCCAAAAATGTTAAGAAACAGGTCTCCAACTTTGACTTTTCTTGTTTTTCCTAAAGCGAGAGCATTTTCGTGGTTCAATTTTGGCCAACATTGTAACTCTATGTACCTATCTATCTGAATGATACATACAACTTTCACTACAAAGATACTTCTTCGAATCAAATATCAGGGTTAAATAATTGCAGACATTATTCAGCGACCAAAGAAAGAAAATAATTTCACGCCTTACCATCAGATAGTAGGTACAGTGTCAAAACTCAATCATGAAACGTAATTTTCGAAATGAAATCGTAGGATTTCATCAGAATCGTTAGATCTATTTTGGGTTAATCGGTTGGACTAGATTCCTATAACAAATTCCAATTCCTCACTCCTGAAAACTCATCAGCAAGTAGGCAAATTCGTCAACATTATTACCTCTGGTTCAAAAGACACAGTTTTTAATAAATTATCCTCCTTAACTCACAAGCAAAATTATCTGTCTGAATTCGCTCACATAATATTATTCCATATTCTTACATTACAACTATCTCAAAGTAAATGTACATAATTGAATTCCCTTTATTTACTTTATCAGAATTTTACCGACCCACTTTGTCTGTTTCAAAATTAATGTAAATGCTGCACGAAGAACGATTTCCACTTGAGAGTTCAGCGCCGATGGTATATTCGACACACTTCACATGGTGTTCGAACATTCGAATAATTTAATGAATAAGCCTCACCATTTTAACTCGGCTTTTAGCAGTGAGCAAAGGAAGGATTTACTGTGCCCCCTGCAGAAGGTGAATGTTTAATTTCCTTTAAACCTTGTAAAGCAATAATCGCATGCACCCGATACTGGATACTGGACGATTAAAAATATTTTGTCTGTTATAGGAAGCGATTTAATTTTTTTTTCTCAAAGATACGAAACTGGCTAAAAGGGAAGCACTTGTTCTCGTACCCATATATGCAGAGTAATGAAGCGAACATCCACGCAAATATGAAAACGTAATTCAATTAAGCACACGAGGAGAGTCGGCAGTAAATTCACTCCGGCATTATACATCTGAATGTGTGAGAGAAGGATTCTTACAGCGAGTATAATGCCATGTACTGGTATTGAATCGAAATTAAGATTGAACGATTGTGAGTCGGTATTTATAGAGGCTCGAGTAAGAGCTAATCAAGTGTATTATGTGTATGGGGTTGTATGGGGGTATACAATCCGATTTGTAAGGGAACAATTGTTTGTGGAAGAACGAGGGCACTTAAACTGTAAATGGGGCTTGAAAATTGAAAAATCCTAATGAGCTAATATTGTTGGTGAAAATGATGTGATTTGCCTGATTGACAGTGAGGGGTAAGGTTTTAATAAGGTGGCAAGAGGAGCCTTTAAAGCTATATTATAATTGCTGTAGGAAGTTCTTTCAAGAAAACATTGCAAAACATTGAATGCTCAACAACAAATTGGTTTTTGATTAAAGCTGACGCCTCCACAGTAGGTAAAGTACTGGAAAATTATATAATGTAGAAAGTTCCAGCTGACTTTAATCGAATAGTGAACACACTACCCCATTTGCATTAGAAGGCGAATAAGTCTTCAAGCCGAAGAAGAACTTAATAATTAAAGTTCAACAGTAGATTCAGACACACAACTCTGATCTGCAACAGTAAGTTGGGCAACATATTTGCTTTGACAAGCATTTTTGTTAAAGTCTCTTTGTGGCCATAGTTACGGTGATGGGGAAGGCGGAAAAAGGGAATTGATCGTAAACGACGAGGATTATTAATGCGATCTCATGAAGAAGATGTTTGAAATCTATGTTTCCAGATAGTAACTGATGAATAAAGAGCAACTTCAATCGATTCTCAAAGGGAGGTAAATTGTGAGGTTTATCCCAGTCAAGCCCACGTAAGGCAAAACGAATTAATATACGCTAGAAAGCTTCGATTCTCTAAATATGCACTTGATGGTAAGGAGATCAGACTTGGCTGGCATATTCAAGAAGTGGTCTTACAATCGTCCTATAAAGGGATTTATTGACATAGGGGTTATAGAGAACTCCTTCGATCAACACAACGTTTAACAATGCCGAGTGCAGAGTTAGCTCTGCTTATAATAATGTTGTCGATGTGTGAACGAGAGTTAAGTTGGGCGTCGCAGATAATGCCCAGATCACAAATAGATGAAACAGTGGAGACAGACTCGTTGTTAATGAAATAAGATCTTTGATTCAGGGGATGGCGTTTGCTGGAACGTTAATTTCGAAACGATTCGGTTAACACCAGGTGTAGAAGTGGTTAAGGTCAGATCGTAGTGAGAGGGAGTCAGGGGTGCAAAACATTTGTTTAGAGAATCTCAAGAGTGTCGGCTCAGTAATTTAAATATCAAAATGATTCCCTAATTATAAGTCCACAACTCAGAAATATCTCTATGGAAACGAGCAAGCTGACGAGATGGCCAAGCAAGACTTATAACGGGTGATTTTTTAAGAGCTTTAGAACTTTTTTTTAAAAAAAAACACAAAAAATTCGAAAAAATTAATGAAATATTTATTTGAATCGATAGTTTGAACCTTGCAATTTAATGTTTAAAGATAATTTTATGCAAATATTGACCGCGGCTGCGTCTCAGGTAGCCCATCCGCTGAGTCCAATTTTGGCATACTCTTTCACACATATCGGCCGGTATCTCACGAATGAATGCATGGATGTTGGCTTCCAGTGCTTCAATCGAAGCGGGCTTGTCCCTATACACATTAGCCTTGATATACCCCCACAAAAAATAATCTAATGGTGTCAAATCGCACGATCTAGGCGGCCAATTGACCGGCCCGAAACGTGAAATTAACTGTTCACCAAACTCGCCTCGCAATTGCGCCATTGTTTCGCGTGCTGTGTGGCATGTGGCACCGTCTTGTTGAAACCACATATCATGCAAGTCAAGAACTTCCATTTCGGGCAAAAAAAAGTTTGTTATCATCGCTCGGTAGCGTTCACCATTGACAGTAACGCTGCGATTCGCATCATCTTTGAAGAAATATGGCCCAATAATGCCGCCGGCCCATAAACCGCACCAAACAGTGGCTTTTTCGGGATGCATTGGTATCTGTTGCAATGCTTCTGGCTGATCTTCACTCCAAATGCGGCAATTTTGCTTATTTACGTACCCATTCAACCAAAAATGAGCCTCATCGCTGAACACAATTTCAGCAGAACAAATGGAAGCAGCGCGCGATGAACATTTCGAACCGAGCACGAATTTTGATAGTAAAATTCAATAATTTGCAAGCGTTGTTCATTTGTAAGACGATCCATGGTTAAATTGCAAACCAAACTGAAGCTGTTTGACAGTGACACAAGGTACTAAACACACGTCAGCTGTCAAAACCAGTGTTGCCAAAACCAAACCAGCTAAAAAATCACCCGTTACTTGGCTAGTGCCAATCACGACATATCTCCTTCCGAATTCACAGAGAAGATCGAAGTCAAATGAAGTAGGTTGAGAAATTGCGGCGCATTCAGAAACAACCACCTTCTAAGCACAAGATGAATTTCAATAAAACATCGTTCACTACAAGCCACTGAACTAACTCTTCTATTCGACAAATTGCAACAACAAACTCACAGTGGCACCTGTTTTTTTTTTTTTTTTTTTTTTTTTTTCAAAACCGCCACACGAACTAATAATTTATTGCATGTGTAGTACAGCTTACAGAAGTGGTTTGGGGCTCCCCATATAGATCGTAATGCTTGTAATTAAAATCCAACGAAGACTGTTACTTATAAAGGGTCATTAATTTTTCGGTTTCGAAAGTAGGGCTAAATAAAATACACACAGCGATACATTTTTGATGAACATTATTTTTCATTATAAAGTGTGAAAAACAAATCATTCAAATGGCTGCTTTGGGTTTTGTTGGGCTAATGTTGGTTTTTAATGAGTACCTATAAAATTCAATGATTATTCGCGTAGACCCGGTCTTTTGCGTAGCCCCACAGAAAAAAAATCTAACATTGTCGAATGGTAAGATATTGGTGACCAATTGACTTCACAAAACGTGAATTTATGCGACCAGGAAAATTTTCAATAAATTCGTCGTGCTGTGTGGCTTGTTGCCCCGTCTTGTTGAAACCATCACATATCGTCCAAGTCATTATCTTCAATCGCCTAAAAAAAAACGGTTATTATTCAACTCTATCGGTCCGAATTGATCGTAACCGTCTCCCTTTTGGCATCTTCGAAGAAATACGGACCAATGACACCTTTCGAGCATAGAGCACACCAGACAGTCACTTTGTCTGGATGCATCTCTTCGATGACTTGTGGGTTGTTTTAGCCCCATATGCGGTAATTTGTTTTGTTCATCATTGAAAAAAATGTTGTTCGAAAAATCGGTGTTTATTTTCTGTTGTTCCAACACCCTAGCAGCGTATCTACGGCGTTGTGAATAGTCAGCAGTCCCCAATTGTTGCGTATTTTAAACTTTATAAGGATGGAGATGCATATCCAAAAGTGTACGTTGTACGACACTTTCAATTGCTGCGAACGTCGGGAAATCAATAAATTCGCATCATCAGCGACACTTGCACTTGAAGCAGCAATATTTTCGACTCAGCGTGCAATACGATGATGCACAGGCCTTTCGACATAAGTAACACTTGCACTCTCTTAAAATTTCTAATGCGTGAAAAGTGACTACGTTTGAATCACCACTTTTGTAGTAAATTTTTATAATTTGATTGCTAAGCGATACATTATCGTAAATGGAAACCATACAACTATAATATTATGAATGACAAATGACATCTTAGTTTGACAGGTGGCAAATGCCAGCGCTACCAACGACCACGAAATGAACGACCCTGTACTACCATCTACTACTACTGCTACTGTAAATCAATCGGGCTGCTACCTGAAACATAGGTAACTAATATCTTCTATGGACCTTACCAATAATCATTTTGAACCTTCACACTAAATATATCCTAGGTCACAATATGCAATTTTGTATGGAAATTTTCGCCATTGTGAGCTCGAAAAATTTAGCCTGGCCACTAAAAATGATTACTAGTACCGCGGTATGTATCGGTATATATGAATTGTGCGGTCTAGTTATTGCCAAACAACAGATTAATCATTTAATCGAACCAAACACAGATTCTTAGGACTTAAAGCCCAACTTTTATGAAACAACAACAACTTTTTCACACCTCACAACCTGGTCTTCCACTAAACCATTGTAACATTTAGTCGGATTCTGTTTCTCCATTTATGTTTCCATTTACTCGTAGGTACTCTACCTTATTTTATTTTGTTTCAAGAGTCAAATGGATTTTCGTTTCTATCCTCTGGCTCATAAAATAAATATTTACATTCAGTTTCGTAGTTTCATATCCATTACGAAAGACCATTAAAACTTTTACAAAGTGCAATGCATAACCAGACCAACAGCTGTAGTTTCAAAAAACAAAAAAAAGCAGAAACTTCTCCAAGGTTATGTCTCACACGGATCATGGTAATAAAACCATAGTTTTATGCACGTTTTGCTATCAAGTTCATCATACAAAATACAACATGCCTTGGGTGAATTTCTGCCAACAGTTTTTATCTTCTACGTACCAAATCGTTGTCTTGGGTCTCTTCAAGGCTGTCACAATTTTAAATATTATCAAACGTATCTCCGAGGGACTCTTGACAAAATCATTAACTGGACAATGTAATTACGATCCTCAATAAAAAAATACACTTCTGTCTGAGATCCTATGCTCTCTGATATCTGACCAAACAAGAAGATACGACTTGCCATCAATTTGACAATAATGTTGTAGCACAGCTCAGTTCACTCGGAACGCGATTGTAACTCAAATTTATGAGTAGCGTAAAAAAATCCCACAGACAGGACATTCACGATTCATTGCTCTGCAAGGAGTTTTATTTTCAATTTTGTTACTCCTGCTGGTATAGAGAGTTTGTCACAAGACAAAGAAATATTAAATTATTATTCAACCTTCTGACAGGGAGTACCTAGTCACCAATAATGAGGTCACAATGCCCGCGGAATATACCATCTACTTATGGCCAATTATATTTAGCTCCTTAGCTTTTGACATTGCTACTGGTTAGAATTTTTTATTTTTTTTTTATTTTGGTAGATTTCACAGACTCAAAGACCAAACATTCGCGACTCATTCATTCAAAGGTTCTGTCGAGAGGAGCCGAAGCGAAAATCTTTAGAAAATAAATTTAACTGGCTGCAAGAATTTTCACAATTTTGATATCAAGCACATTGAGTGCCTCATAAAATTGACAGCACAGAGCACACTAATTTGCAAAAACAAATCCCGTCCCAATCCAATTCACCAAAACGATTCGAAGAAGCAACTTCAATCGATTTGTGTAATTCGCTTCGCCAATATTCATAACCTTTGGTAAATTATGTTTTTGCCTCGTCGAGTCATTTGTTTTGTGTTTGTTGGAAAATTACGCACATTACCATTTGAAATAGCCTTCGATATAAATAATTCACATCGATTTCAGTGAATTGACGGATGATTTGTTTGCTCGCTATTGCTGTTGTTGTGCCTTTTTAAGGATTTATTAGTTCTCATTAAAAATAACAATGTGATGGGTTGGGTATTGACCATTTGTGTTGTTATGTTAAGCTACTTACCCGGTCTGAAAAATGATGCGTCGTTCGGCGGAAAGTGGAGCGAATAACATGATTTATTGATGTGCTCTGTGGGCCATTAAATGTATGGCAGGGAGGAGCTCTCCAAAGATTGGTTTTGTACTTGGTGTGGTTACCTTTGTTTGTGTGTCTGGTTTGTCAATTCGTAGTTTATTAGATGGTTTTACAAATTTACAGCAATTTGATGAGAATCTTCGAGATTCGACATTTAAAAACGTGGATATACGATATAGATTTGCAGCAGTGAGTGTAGAGTGAAAGCACTCATCGGCACGAATATACTGGTCCTTTTGATAAAACATCTTTTTTTTATCTTGAATTCCAAACGCTTAAATTGGATTGGAAATTACATCATTTAAGCTTTGAACTTGGCTATTAAGAGTGTATGTAAACAAATCAGAAATTCTTTTTTTTAATCAAAAATGTGTGACAATGAAGGTTCTACAAAATATTTGACTACACCACTGCCACCGTAGTCGATACGGTTGGATTCCATGCATTTACCGTTGTTTCAGACGGCACTCAGTGTTGGGGTTACTGATGTTTCTTATACCATTTATTATGTATTTGGAAACCGTGTACTTTCCCGAATTGCTTTAAGTATGGCTATCATATTCCCTAAAATGTCATACACGCCATATAGGGTGACGTGGTCGTAAATGCACCACCCTTTTTTCAAACGACCATAACATTTTTAAAATAAGTTTTTTTTGTTTGGTATTTTGACATACATTTTATGAATTTGTTATGGAAATATGTATAGAGTAAATTTGTTGATAGCATGTGAACATTTTAAGTTAAAATGAATTGTTCAAAAAATGAGAAATGGTGCATGGTGCACCATGGTAGGTACTAAATGCACCAGTTGTATGTGTATAATGCACCACCTATTATTTTAAAAATTAAAACAAATATTTCAATAGATAAACATAGTTTTATTAGACAAAAAAACAGTTCATTGCAACTTTGAAGAACATATAAATAAAAATAAATACTAATGACTTCATCTTCACATCAACATAAAAATAAGTTAACAATAAAACAAAAATAACAAAAATAAAATAGGAATTTAAACATAAACAAAATAAACAACTTAAAATTAATTAATTAACGAATATTTAATTTATATACAGATTCTGAGAATTTGTATAACGACTGTTGCCTCTTCGTTGGCCCCGATACAGAAGGATCTTGGTGGTGCATTGTGCACTACTACGGAATTTTAGGTTAAAATTTAAATAATCTGCAGACAACGCATCAAGGTTATAAACTCTTTATTATAAACCAAAAATAAAAGGTTAAACAATCATTTTATTAAAGCTAAATAAAGAAAAAAGTCACTTCCACTGAAGAAATAAAAAAATTAACTTACCCTTTTTTTTTCGTTTTTCACTGCAATTGTAAAAAAAAATTCGCACACGTCCGCGCACAAAGAAATCCACTACCAGACTGAAATCTACTATCGTTGCCGGAAAAAACGAATACTTTTGAGTGAGGTAGACACAATTACATCTGTCAGTTAGGCAGATGGAGCTATGGTGCGTGGTGCACCACTGGTGCATCTACGACCATGTCACCCTACATATAAAACTCACTTTGGCAAATAGGTACGCGAAAGCTATTCTCATGACAACTTTTTGTTAGTCATAAGGCAACTGTCGGGTTACAGTCACTTACTTTTCATGTTTTAAGAACGGTTTCAACAAAAAAAATTGTTTAGATTCCCAAGCAACCCACTTCAGTAGCTTTGGAGTCTGCAAGAAAAATTAGACGGGTTTATGGCCAAATGCCCTGTGCTCTTCTCATTTTTTAACACATGGATAATTCAGATGAAAGTCAGAAAAATTTTATGCTGTTTTCGAATTTCATCAAGCATTAAGATTACTAATTTTATAAGGCACCCACAGGGCCAATCTTTAACCCTTGAATACTAATCTTTTAATTTGTCGCTAAACACTAATCCTCGCCTTGGAAGCTACTTTTGAAAAAAAACCTAATAAATCTTTTAAAGTACCTAATTATTTTTAATTATTATTATTATTATTATATTAAATTATTTTAAAAGTAATTATCATACTGGGCAAAATGTTACTACCTATATTAGAAAAAAAAAACAAATTTTGAAGTTTTATTTAAATTTTAATAGTGCAAACCATAAATTGAAAAACACGTTTTTGAACTTTACAAATAGGTAAGTGAAGACTTCAAAAAAAGAATATATCTTAAAAATTGCCTATAAACTTATGCAAAACTAATAAATAAATACCTAATAAAAAAAAAAAGAGTAGGTAGTGTAACAAGAATTCAAATTATCATTATTTCTTTGTACATCCGTAGCAGTTACTTACTTACTTACTTAAGGTGGCGCTACAGTCCGGGGTGGACCTGGGCCTCAACCAACAAGCGTCTCCAGCCAGCGCGATCTTTAGCTAGCTGTCTCCAGTTTCGCACGCTAAGTTGGTTAAGGTCCCCTTCCACTTGCGTGCGCCACCTGAGTCGCGGTCTTCCTCTACTGCGCCTTCCCTCGGGTATGGATTCGAAGATCTTCCGGGCCGGAGCATTCGTGTCCATTCGCTCTACATGACCCAGCCACCTCAGGCGTTGGACCTTCACTCTTCTGACTAGGTCGATGTCGCTGTACAGCCCGTACAGTTCGTCGTTAAATCTTCTTCTGCATTCACCGTCAATGCAGACGGGACCAAAAATAACACGAAGAATTTTTCTCTCGAAACAACCGAGAGTTACCTCATCCGCTTTTGATAGAGTCCATGCCTCTGCGCCATATAGCAGAACTGGGATGATAAGGGTCTTATTAAGGGTCACTTTAGTTGTTCGAGAGAGGGCTTTGCTACTCAATTGCCTTCTTAGCCCAAAGAAACAGCGATTGGCAAGAGTAATTCTACGTTTAACCTCAGCGCTGGTGTCGTTGTCTGAGTTCATAGCGGAGCCTAGGTAGACAAAGTCCTTAACCACCTCAAAGTTATATCTGTCTATTGTGACGTTCTGTCCGAGCCGTCGGTGTTGGGTGTCCTTTTTAGTTGACAGCATATACTTCGTCTTGCCCTCATTAACCGCCAAACCCATCTTCGCCGCCTCAGTCTCAATACTCACAAACGCGCCATTAACATCACGCTGCGTTCTGCCAATTATGTCAATGTCATCGGCGTATGCGAGTAATTGGACGGACTTTTGAAAGATAGTGCCTCTGGTGTTGGCGTTTGAGTTTTGCACTATTCTTTCAAGAACGATGTTGAAGAAGTCACATGACAGCGCATCGCCTTGTCTAAATCCTTTTTTGACACCGAAGGTCTCGGTAAGTTCTTTACCGACCTTGATGGAGCAGCGTGCATTCTCCATCGTCATCCTGCACAAACGGACGAGTTTGGCAGGGATGCCAAAACTAGACATTGCTCTGTATAGTTCGTCCCTATGAATGCTGTCATATGCGGCCTTAAAGTCGATGAAAAGGTGGTGGGTATCGATTTGAAGTTCCTGGGTTTTCTCCAAGATCTGCCGCAGTGTGTATATATTTAGTCTATGGTGGACTTTCCTGGCCTGAAGCCACACTGATATGGACCAATCAGGTTGTTTACGAAAGGCTTCAGGCGTTCACACAAAACGGCAGATAAGATCTTGTAGGCAATGTTTAGAAGACTGATACCTCTGTAATTGGCGCAGTTCAGAGGGTCTCCTTTCTTGAGGATCGGGCAAACAATGCTGAGGTTAAATTCATCGGGCATACTTTCCTCCGACCATATTTTACAGATGAGTTGGTGCATGCTCCTAACCAAGTCATCGCCTGCCGCTTTGAACAGCTCGGCGGCTAGGCCATCTGCTCCAGCGGCTTTGTTGGACTTCAGTTTAGATATAGCTATCTTCACCTCGTCCAGGTCGGGTGGACGGTATTGTTGATCCTCATCGTCCAGGTTGAACGGTTCATTCTGCCTGACAGCGGAATTTAAGTCGTCATCGCCGTTAAACAGTCTGCAGAAGTAGTTCTTCCATATCCTCAGCATCGACTGCGATTCTACTACGATGTTCCCTTGTTCGTCCTTGCAGGCTTCGGTTCGGGTTCTGTAGCCTTGTGGAGTTCTTTTTACCCTTTGGTAGAACTTCCGAACCTCATTCCTGTTGTAACATCTCTCTATTTCATCGATCGCGCGCTTCTCATGCTCTTTCTTTTTTCTCCTTAGAAGCCGGTGTTCGTCTCTTCTCTTCTGCGCGTAGAGCTCACGAGAAGCTCTCGTCCTCCTTTGCAGCGCCGCTTTGTATGCCTCTTGCTTCGCTGCATGTGCTTGCCGGCACTCGTCCAGGGGTTTCGTTGTGGCGGTCGGGTGAAACCCAGCACATCAGAGGCGGCGTCTCTGATGGCTTTTTGGCAATGTTGCCACTGGTCTTCAATACTTGATGCTGGCTGCATAGGACCTCTTGAGAGATTGAGAGAGACTCGATCGGAAAAGGATCTGGTGATCTCTTGCGATTGTAGCCGTCCGACGTCAAACTTCCTCCCAGTATTTACTTGTTTTGGCGGCGTTCGGGATATCCGAAGGCGTACCTTGGCTACAACAAGGTAGTGGGCCGAGTCAATGTTGGCCCCTCGGAACGTTCGGACATCCATAATACTGGAGGAGTGCCTTGCGTCGATCGCAATGTGGTCAATCTGGTTGACGGTTGATTGATCAGGAGATCTCCATGTGCCTTTATGAATATCGAGATGCGGGAACCGCGTACTTGCTATGACAACATTTCGCCCCGCCGCGAAGTCGATCAGCCTAAATCCGTTATCGGAGGTGGTGTCGTGTAGGCTGCACCTTCCGACGGTACTACCAAAGATGCCCTCTCTTCCTAACTTGGCGTTAAAATCGCCTAAGACAATTTTAGTGTCATAGCCAGGGCATTGCTCGTAGGTGTGGTCCAAGAGCTCGTAGAACCTTTCTTTGGTGTCGTCGTCTTTCTCCTCCGTGGGGGCGTGCGCGCATATTAAGCTAATGTTGCCGAATTTAGCCTTAATGCGGATTGTCGTGATGCGCTCGTTTACATAGTTGAAACTTAAGACTTCTTGCCTAAGTCTGGCGCCAACGACGAATCCACATCCGAATAAGCGCTGTTTTTGTTGCCGATAGCAGTCGCCATAATAGATATCGCAGTTTTTCATCTTCTTCTTGCCCGGGCCATCCCATCGCACTTCTTGGATGGCGGTTAAATCTGCTGTATAGTGGTTCAGGGCTTTCGCTAGTTGTTCGGCTGCACGCGGTCTGTTAAGGGACCTAACATTCCACGTACAGATCCGAAATTCGTTGTCCTTGGATCTCTATTTCAACACCCTGACTAGTGTTGAAAATCCTCAATGACCTCAGCTCCAAATACGTCAGAGTAGCCCATTGAGGTATCTGCCATGTTGACTGTTGACGCCACCGTTGATTCAGCTTTGTGAATTCATCCGCCGTACGTCCTCTTTCTGAGGGGCTCATGTAAGACTTCTGAGACTCGAGCAGACAGTCAATCCGACAGAGCATTATAGTGTTGCTATTTTCTTCGTGTTCAACACTCGCGCTTATAAGTTTAGCAAGTCAAGTCCGGGTGGACATAGACCAGTACCCGGTGGTGACCACGGGCACAATTGGTGAGTGTGAGATAGTTGCGACACTGGACATCGCCAAGTTGATGCCAATCTGATGTCCATCCCTATTCACACAACACCCAACCATCCGTAGCAGTTCGGCGACCTATATTTTATGCAATACGTATTGTCGCAATGTGTTCATTTGTACACTCTCATGCGTCGTTTTTTAGCAGGACAAATGCTGCATACTGATCTCTTTCTCTTTTAATGAACGGTTCTTCAGGACAAGGTGAAGAAACCTCATAAGTAGGAAAATTTAGCATTTCGCGGAAGGCTTCACGAACTCGTTTCTTCATAGTGGGGCGCCCTGCCAAAAATTGTCCTCTGAAAATTAAAAAGAAATATTTTTTTTTTAATTAAATTCCATGCAAATAACCGAAATACTACAACAAAGTAAAATTAAACGATTGGTGGGATATATCCCATTCCGTTGGCTTGTGTCGATTGTTTAATAATAATTTCGATTTAGTTATTAACAATAAGTTTCTATGGGCAGTTAAAAGGACAGAGATTTCTCATATATCATGAATATTTTGTATCCACAGTTTTGAAAAACTACAACTAAACAGAGGAATAGAAAATGAAAATATGTACTTTATTTATACCATCTGACATTTGGGTTATCTTTCATAAGCTGGAGTACTTACTTGTTATAAGTACATACATCCATTAGTTAAATATTTTACTGCAACGGATTCAATGCGAAAGCATCCGAACAGACATAATGGAGGCCCCACCGTGTTGTCATCATTATATCAGGACTATTTACATTGTTTCTATATTTAGTTGGAAATTGCAAACAAAAACATTCTAACAGTTCCCCTCGTAACATTTCCCTTCATTCAATATAACTGAAAATAGGTCATCCCTCCATAACAACTACATTTACCTCGAGTATCCCTAATCGCTGTTTTATACCAACGAACATCCTATTGCCGTCGCAACTGCTTACCCTTTGTAGATTGTCTATGTCAAATTGTTAATTGAACGTGTAACTGTTCTGGTGTCTGCTTCAATCGCTTAAGTTGTCTAATTACAAAGCAAAGACAACTTGGGCAAACACAACCAAGGCAAAGGCTCTCTGCCGCCACGGGTATAAGGTGTAATGTTTGCATAATTCATGAGTACTCAGTCGCACAGTTAAGGACGTGTTAACGCGGTATACTAATTGAAATTTGATTAAAGGATGCCGGTCGATGATATAATATTTTTAGAAGTCGCTTGATATAGCAGAATATCTATGTGTTTGTTCAAGTTTATTGGAGGACACTTCACTTAATGATTATGATCAAAGTGTCAATGTGCACTTGCTGTCGTCGAGTTTGTCGAGTTGATTTGCACAATTAATTTATACTTCGCATGCTTTGTTAGGTTTCCCGATCTGTGAAGTGATATCTTAACATATTTATTTTCTCAGGAGCACTCAATAACCGATTCTCAAGCTCATCATCATGATAAACTGTTGTCGAATGTGTACTAAAGGATTAATCTTGCCTCGAGTATTATTTCAATTGTGCGATTTCTATGTTAATTTAAATTGTTGGTACAGTCGATAATGTCATCGTTTGCAACAATTTTAATTTATCAAATTTAGTTGTTGTTTTTTTCAACAAACATTATTGTTTTCTTTTTAACCGACAGGACACTGGGAGGGTTATGTGCTTCGCGCGTATCCTATGTACGTTCCTACGTGACGCCCTGCAGCCCAAACGGCTTGACCGATTTTGAAGGTGTGATTAGATGGGTATTCTTTCCCGGAGTGTCCTTGTCAATTAGTTATACTTGAAAGTGTCTTCTTTTAATGTTTTTTTAATTTTTTTTACATTCAGTCGGGTTTTTTGTTTAATTATTTTTTTTTCCTAGAATTAAACTGGCGATTTTGCGACCCTGTCATAACCGATTTAAATAGCTTTGTAGATTTCGAAGACATATTTGTGTGGATCTAATCAATGAATTAAAGTCATTCATGGATTTAGGGTTTCTGAGGTCCTTTACCCGCTCTTAATTCTGCTTTCTCAATTCGCTCCCAGTTATTAACAAATCAAACCTCATCGTGCAATCGCGTTTTTATTTTACCAAGGACATGTCCAATGCAGTGACAATATCAAACTTCATTAAATCTATTGCATTTCCTTACTAAAACACAAACGCGTTTGGGCGATGAGGTAGCACGGTCACGGTGTTTGTTTCGAGATCGATCAAGCCACATTATACAACCTTTTCATAATCAAGCACTATGCTTAAAGGGGGTGTCCTAATCATTCAACAACTTAGTACTAGACGCACGCTTAGAAAAAGAGTTTGGTCGCATCAAATCAAACCATTGTTGAGTCGATTTCTACGTGACCGAATTTGTAAGAAGCCTGGTCGCGCTTATCAGCTTATCGGTATTAGAAGACGCATTTTGATAGCCCTACCAACAAGCGACGTGAACGACTAAAGTTCATCGTTCGTCCACTAATGACGCAGCCAGTTGTAAACTTTTCACCTCACAGTATCATAGACCGAGAATTGACCACTAGGACTATCAATTAAGTTCTCAATAATTGATTTTAATTTATTTACCAACAGAATCATCTATTTATATTCAATGCCATAATCCTGTGCAGCCTTCATCGTGCTCATGCTGTACGAATACCAATGCCTTCAAGGCAGACATTCATTATCAGAAGCCCCCCGCACGAGAGTGTGTTAAATAACATTTAAGGTAAATGTCATTGCACACACATTGCTCATAAATATTGCATATGCCGCACATAAATATTGTTTGAGGTTGTGTGACAAATTAATGTTTTGTTTCGGGTGCACGTACGATGTACATAGGTAGTTGTACTTTTTTTTTGGAAACAAATAGGAAACAGCCAGAAGAGAATATAGGTAGTTATAGGGTTTTATGTAAGCTCTCATATACATTCCACTATACTAACAATCATTTTTAGTCTCCTAGCTAAATTTTCCACTCCACAATTTATTGCGAAATTATCCATATAAAAGTTCTGTTCGATATGCATTCGAATACACCAGTCAAACTTCGTTCCCTTACGCAAAAGTTGGTTAGAAGTGAACTAAGTTTGACTAATGTATTCGAATGTTTTCGAAAGAATTATTGTAAGGGAACAGACCTAAAATTGCATATTGTGACGTGTGACCTACAAAATATTTAGTGCGAAAGTTAAAAATTAGGGCTTAGGTCTATTACTTAGTCGGTTCTGGTACTGATCAAACTAAGGACACAACTTAGGTGTTTCACAAAATACTCTTCTCCGTGGATATTGCGTTTCTCTTGAAGGTAAAGCCGAAACCGATTTTATAAATAGAAAATAAAAAAAATGTCCCAAAATAATTGTTGGACGAAGTGATAAGTACTTAGTACGACTCCACAAAGGATTTTTTTTATTTATGAACTCCTTGTTGACCATTTTAAATGTTCGTCGCCCGAATTTGATATTTAATGCTCGTCGCTGTGGTCACAAAATACATTGGATCATTACATTGAACCACATACACTCCGTTGCACCTAAAGAGGTACAAGCTTTTTTAAATCTATTTGGCTCATTATTATTCATGCTGCTAACTTTTTGCCTATGATGCTGGCAAAAAAAATGAGAAATAATAATTCAAAAAGCAACGTTATTTTTTCTCCGGCTCTCTTGTATAGCATTTCATACGAAAAAATCATTTTTCATTCGCAGAAATACTGAAATTTGAAAAAAAAACGGCAATTGGAATGAAATAAAATAAGTTTTTCTCACAAAGTATTTTATTTGTTGAATTCTAGTAGTGGGTAGTTACTACCTTCTTTGTTCATGATAACTTCACAAATTCGGTTTGGCATGGAATCATAAAGTGACTTAAACAAGTGTGGCGAAATTTCTCTCCAGGCTAATTTAATGGGGGCAAAATGAAATCATTTGTCTCCAAATTGATGACCAGACTCGAACACTTCTCGGACTAACCATCCCCTCCCATACGTTTTGCATAAGTTTCAGATTTAGTAAGAATGCTGGCCACTGCAGCAATCCCATATTTTGCTCCTTTGTCCAGTTTTTAACTATCCAACGCACCTATCCTGCTGGAAATTCCAACTTATCGTTTCGTAAAATAAAAGATGTTTTTTTACCTGAAAAAAAAAACAACGTAACGCCATTCTGCTTCCCAAGTCATTTGGTGAATGGTGCTGAAAAAAGTCCAAACGCAAACACTTCTGCTGATGGTTTTACGGTGTTTTTCTTTTAAGTTTAAGCCGTTTTAAATGATTGGCACATTTGGTGAGTGGTGACTATTATTACCGTCGAAACACCCGTTTTTTGCTTTTCGCAGCTCAGTCGCAGGAATTGGAAGAACATAGCAAAAGTGCTCTTCCATTAGCCGCGGTTGTAGTCGTTTTATCCCTTCCTTTAATATTTTTCCCGTACGGCTCTTTATTTCTCAGGTACAAATAGATTAAGTTTATGCTTCGTCCGATTTTGGTAGCCATAGTACGCCCGATTAGTCCTTATTCCTTCGACATTAGAATTCTCAACACTGCTATGTGATTTTACTCTAGCCATCGTTCTGTAAATTTAAAAACAAATTACAATATTAAACAAATTAATTCACTCAAAAAACTTAAAAAATTGTTTAAGCGGGTCAACCTTCTAGAAACACACATGAACAATAAAGATAGTGCACTGTACTAATAAAAAATTGTAATCTCGATTTTAAATTTATACAAAAGCTGACAATAGAGAAATTTGTATGGAAAATATTATAGCCACTGTTAACTACTAAATGGTTATTGGTTAGACGCAAAAAACTACATTTTTCCATATGAAATGCTTTGCAAGAGAGCCAGAGATAAAATAACGTTGCCTTTTGAATTATTCTTTCTCATTTCTTTTGGCAACATCATAGCCAAACAGTTAGCAGCATAAAATCAGATTCATGTACTTTATGTGGAAATAGTGAGCCAAATAGATTTGAAAAAGTTTGTACCTATTTAGTTGGATATTTATCGTCGGATGGTTAACATTTGCCGGACATCATTTGACGCTGCAGTCCTAAGACCTCCAACTACATATCTACCATACGCCACACCCTGTAGATGGAAATTCTGTTTGTTACATAAAGTTGGCGTATAGTAATGGTGTATCGTGCTTTATGTTTGTTTCGCTTGTTGATTGAACATTTCAATTAACCCAGCTGATAATGGTAGCGAGGAGCCATTTTAGCACATTTGACCTGGGTCTATGTAGGTATACCATAATAAATTCGTAATGACCCGGTCAATGGCTGTTAGATCGTAGATGCCGTTGGAGTTCAATCAGCTACATAATGTCTGTAATAAAGTCGGTCCACATGCAAGAAGTAAGACATATCTGCGAACATATAGGTATAGGGGTTCTGTTGAAGCTTCCTTGATTCGCAGTTTCAGAGAGAGAAGTTGATACCTTTCTGTTTTTATTTCAGTTTAGAGGTGATTGAAACTCCAAATGCAACTGGTAATCCTTCATGAGAGAAAGACAACAAAAAGTTAAAAACTTATAACCTTTGTGGTAATTACGTTCATAGCCACTATTCCATGTGTTTGTCTTTTGGAACACATCTTTTCATATGGTTTTATTGTGTATCCGTTGCGACACGAAAAAAAGTCAAAAAAGGATGCTTACTGAACTACCTTTTTTCGAATTTTTTTCTTGGCGATAACAGTTTAAATATCAAAAAATATGTATAGAATGTGTATTATGCAACGCATCGGTCCAAACTCTCGAGGGATTTTTTTTATTCAATTCGAATTCTTGACCAGACCGGGGACTCTTAAGTTTCAAAATTGCGTCCTTCCATATCGCACAGCCAAATAAAAAAAAAAATTGTTGAAATTGCGACTGACGTGCAACTAGACAGCAACTTGGAATAAACCCCTGATGGGGTTATCTTGTGGGTAATGGAAATTTGGAAACTTGTTTACCAAAGGGCCCAGCCAAGCGCAGGCCTCTTAATATCAGAATTTTATTCTACTTAGGACACCGAAAAAGTGATTTGCAACACTAACTACAGAAAAACCAGCGCTGCCAGGCGGGCAAAAACATTTTCCTCCAGATAAATCTGAAAAATCCCAACTTTTTGTCATTATGTTTTAACGTATTTTGGTACGACCTTAAGGAAGGAATTTCGGATTTGAAACACCAACATGTAAGTTCAAATAAATATAACGCAAGCATGTTGCATTTTGAAACTATATTGTACGAATTTACACAACCCTTACTAGACTTTGATGAACTTGTTGTTTATAAAATTAAACAGATCTTGGTGATTTAAATATCTAAGGAACTTGTACGATTGTGGGGTTCTCCGACTGTCAACCTTGGAACCTCTAGTTAACCTTCGAGCAAGGACTAGGTAGATCCTGGTTGTTGCTTTTGGCCGATTGTCAAACGGACGCGAATTGTGCGAACTAGAAATAGAACTTCTTTATTTACCGGAAGAACTACAAAGAGTTTTTGATTGCGACGACGAAAGCGAAAACGAAATCAAACACGATATTTTCCGCGAAGGGTTTTCAAGAACAATTAAAAAGCTCTATTTCATGGAGGGTTCATAGGATGAAATAACAGGTTTTATTTCGCTTGAGAGAGATATTACGTTATATTAAAATGTTTAAAATATATGGCGAAGTGGCGAAATACACAAATTTGGTGCTTGGTATTATTTAAGGCGCCAGATCTAAATAAAAAAATTCAAATATAATAATAATAATAATAGTTGGCGCAACAGGTCTGTAGGGACCCTGGGTCTAGCTTCTCACAACCATTCGTTTTGTCTGAGTTTTTCATTTTTGAAACGAATGGAAGGGATCTACAATTTTATTGTCGATTCCAAACGGCTCTTTCTAGACAGTTATACTCTCGGATGTTTGCCATCAGACGTTCGCGAGAGGTGGCGCAGTGAAAAAAAAACAACCCCAAGTTGGAATTTGGGTTTTTGCGAGATTCGAACATGGGTCCCCTCGCTTAGTAGTCCAACACACTAACCGCTAAGCCACTGCGCCTTGAAATATACCTAAATTAAAGTTCAGGATGAAGAGAATGACGACAAAGATGACGATTACCCAACAGAACTACCTATTACAAAAAACTATACAACTTTTTTGCCTAAAACTGGCTTTTGTTTTTTATTAGAACAGTAATTTTCATTGGCAAAGATTATATAGTTTGGTATCGTTCGATTTTTGAACACCATTTTTAATTAACACACATATTTAGAGTTAAAAGATAATAGAAATAAAAAAAAGCAGATATCCCCCTAAACAATTTCTAAATCCAGAGTTGCACCCGCCGACCAAAAAAAAACTCAAAGACCTATTAGGGGAAAACCCCCAAGATGGTAGCCCTGAGCAAAACAAAAAGATAAGCACTTTAAGCAAAAAACACACCCCTACACTCAACGATTTCTCGATCAGTCGCCGATCGACACAAGAGACACGGCTGGGGCCGTATCCATAACCGTGATCGAGAAATACGTCTTACTTCACTGAAATATTCGTGTTTTATCGATAACTATACAATGTCCAGCAAAAATTGTCAGTACAGGGAAGATAGGATGTTTGTCTCTCAGTCTGGTTGCAATGACTTACATAAATCGGTCCCTCTTTAAAGCTCTCACAGGGTTGCCATGGTTTATATGATAATTCGCCATAACTCAGAGAGCAATACTATTAGGGTTACCATCTTACAATTTAAAATAAAAATATTGCTGAATGAAATAAATTCCGTTTATCTTTTTATTTTTCCTTTAGGGCCTAATCGCTTTATTTTGTTTTCCAACAAAGAAAAATGTCTTCACTGTCTTATAGTGCGTAAATTTTGCTGGGTACCTATATGAAAAGAGCAAGAATACAGACTTTTGCTATTCGAATTACTGCTTTTACAATTATTATAATATCCAATCTGTTTGACAGCTAGTTAGCTGGTTGGTGATAGTCATTGAGCGTACAGCAAAACCCGGTTAAGTGCCTCACCTTAAATGCCCTGTTTTGATAGGCACTTATGTGGGTTGGGCAGCTATAAAAAAATCCGCTAAAGTGCACATAGGCACTTATCTCTAAATTTATAAAAAAAAATATATTTTTTCTTATAACAAAGAAACATTTAATTTTACTGAAAAAGTTAGAAAATACATTACATTAAGAGACTACTATCGATAACCTCTTAGCTTTTAAGCTGATTTCAAAAAGGTATACATACTTAAAAGATTTTTTTCAGGTAATTTTCAATTAAAGTATTCAAAATAAAAGGCAATTAAACAGGAAAGGCAGATGTGAGAGGTAAGATGAATTTAATATGAAATAATCCTAAGAATTTTGGTTCTGAAAAAAGGGGTACTTATGCGGGTTTTACTTTGAGAACCGGATTTTCCACCAACTATGCTACCTGTACCTATATTAAAATATAGAGCCGCTAAATATGTAAATCACTTCAAATAGGAGTTGTAGGTATTTATGGACACATATTTTTGACTGCAAATATTTGCCTTTATAAATAGGCACACCACATAAATCCGCTTTCTCTTCAAGCGAACCAAAAAAAAAAATGTTCAGATACTGCGTGTGCGAGTTGAACGAGCCCCGTAAAAGTGCACTATTTTCTTTCCTTTTTTTACAGATTATTGCTGCCCCCACGCTACGAGGAACTTTTCCCATAAATTTCATCGTAATTTTCTTTTCTTATATACCTGAACAAAAATCGATCAAAGCAATTCCTTTCGAGTCGTAAAGAAAAATAAGAACCATCTTCGAAATACAGCTAGAAAAAAATGTACATAGTCCTATGCCTGCAGACAATTTATGTGCGTTTAACGGTTTAACCGACAATTCAAGGAGTAAAAAGCGAAAATATCACCAAATGTATGTGTTGTGTAAAGTATAAAACAAAAATTTCCAATTGAATGCAATTTTTTTTTTTGTGTCTTCTATCAACCCCACTTTCGGTAAAAAAAAATTGTATTTCTTCAGTTCTCTTCTGTTTTATTATATACCCTTCAGAGTGAAAAAAAACAGCAAATACGAATGAATGGAAAAACTTTATCCTTTAAATCGTTTTTTATTTACTTTTACCCCCTTTTCTATAATACTTAAAGGAAGTGTCCTTTGCAAGTTTTTCTGCCAATATTTACATACAGAATAAATTTATAGGATTCATGTCCTTGATTTTTTTTAAGCCATTAATTCAAGCGATATCCTAACTGACAGGCTGTTTACAATTGTTATCCAAGGAGACCTGGACACGATATTGATGTTTCTATTGGATAAATATTGTTTTTATTTTTGGAAATGTTTTATGCATAATATCTACTTTTGTTGATCGTTTACAGACGGTAGGCGTAGTGCCCATAATAAAATTCTAGAAGTATACCTACTCCCAACTGAGGACTGTGGAAAACAAATTTCCCATCAAGAGAGGTGGCAGCCAGAAATGAGTTAATGGCTCGACAAGGTGCCAACTGTTTCGTTATCCCTGAAAATAAATGCAAATGAACGGAATAAAAAAATGTGCGGTGTGGAATATCTATAGCGAAAAATGAAAACGGACTTGAGATTATCCTAAATTGCATTTATGCGATATCTTCTTGCATTATAAAGCTGGAGAGTTTTTTCGTTTGAACGCGCTAATCTCAGGAACTACTGCACAGATTTTGATGAAACTTTTTTTGAAATGTTAGTTTAGATTCTGAGAAGGGCATAGGCTATTCCTTTCATTGACAAGTCTATTTTTGGGAGCGTTTTTGACCAAAATATGTTTTTTTTTCCTTACTTTACTGCCTTTAACTCGCTATTACTCAAACAATTCGTAATCAATGCTAACAAAATAAAATACTTAGGAGAGCCAACACTTTCATAGTTATTTCAAGCCATCAATCAGCTTTCTACGTCCTCTAGAAGCTGAGCTACAACCTAAAATCTAACACGAAAAAAATAAATTTATTTTCTCAAATCGAACTTTATCAGCAGCCGCGGTTCTTGATCGTCGTTCTGCTTTGGGGTGGTTGGGTGGCGCACATCGCACAAGCACGTTCATATGAGAAAAAAAACTGCGTGGTGTTTTCTCCGAATTAAGTGAAACGAAAGAGATAGAGAAGTATGCGAAGTAGGCGCTGTTGTCGACTTTTTTGAGAAACTCAACCGATCTCAATGAAACTTTGTATGTGAGCATGGATGGATGCAGCAAGAAAGATAGGATAGTTTTGGACCCGATTGGTGGCGCTGTCGTCGATTTTTTTGAAATACTCAATCGATCTCAATGAAACTTTGTATGTGAGCATGGTTGGATGCAGCAAGAAAGATAGGATAGTTTTGGACCCGATAGGTGGCGCTGTTGTCGACTTTTTTGAGATACTCAATCGATCTCAATGAAACTTTGTATGTGAGCATGGTTGGATGCAGCAAGAAAGATAGGATAGTTTTTGGCCCGATATGTGGCGCTGTTGTCGACTTTTTTGAGATACTCAATCTCAATTACATTACATACCTGACCTGATTTATCTCCCTCCCACCCATGCACCACATTAATACTCCACCCACAACTGCACTCTCTCCACTATCACCTTACCCACCAGTTCAATTTCAATTTAAAAGAAGTGAGCAAAAAAAAAAAACAACACAAAGCACAAATGGTGTATAAAAAAAAGAGAAACAAAAAGCAAACAGCAGAAAAAGCCAGAGAAAAAAACAGGTTTTGCCGCACACACACACGCAATTTCCTCCACTGAATGCCGGGCAAATCCAACGATCTGGCTTCAATCGAACATTTTACTTTTTTGAATTGTATAAAATTTATAGTTTAATGCTTATTGTTCAGCTTCAGGACTATGTACTAAAATGATTTATATCTTAAAATCTTTGTACATAATTGAACTTTATATTAAAACAAACCCTATTTCATTCGGTTGAGTCATTCCAAAGCTAGGAGCTAGAAGGCATTCGAGAATTACAACTTTTGTTAGATATCAGCTTAAATCTCCGCTTCCGGACAGCGGATAATGATTAAACATTATCCTAAATTCTAATATCGACAATTTCCAATGCAATTGTTTCTCGCACAGTCGATTATACGTGTCTCCTTCCCGAGTCAGCGAAAGTAAACATGCATACGTGTATGCTGTATGCTCCAGGCAACAGAACCTCAAATATTGTATTTCAAGAAGCTTTGTAAAAAAGTTATCATAAAAAATATAACTATCTCATGTATTGAAACTTAACTATTATTATCTCTTTTATTGGAAATTACACAGTCTCACGCCGCATACGAAGTTGCGGGCACAGCTAGTTATAATATAAAGAGGTAATTTCCGGAACTAATGAACCGGTTTAAAAAATTCTTTTACTAATGGAAAGCTACAGGCTACTTTATTTTTTTGATTTTTTATTTTTTTTATTAACTACGTGAATGAAACTTACGTAATAAAAGATATACATATCAATACAATGGATGGAATCTATCCATCCGTCCATCTTTGCTTATTTGCATTTTTACTTTTTTTAAATAATATTAACAATTGAAAAAGTAGAATTTTACTACATTAAATTTCAAATGCGCAGTTGTGTACGAACTATGTTTCCGGGCAATACTTTGCTTTACAGTCATAAGAGAAGAGTAGTGAATGTACTTATAGCTCTTCTCTTCACACGTATTGACATTGATTTTTCACAGATACTAAATCTAAGAGAGAATTTTATTTTCAAAATTTGCATGGAAAGTGGTAAGTGGGTAGGTAGCGCGGGAGCTGAAGGTCTATTGCTATCCGATAGGTGACGCTGTTGTCAATCTCCGAAACCACTCAACCGATTTAAATGAAATTTTGTGGATGAGTATAGTTGATTGCAGTCTTAAATATAAGATAATTTTAGACCTGATAGGTCCGATTTTTAGGATTACGGGTTTGGTGGATTCGTATTGGCCAAAGGAAGGACTGTGCAAATAAAAGTTCAAGTCTATAAGATTGGAGATTTCAGATAGAACTTTGGGGAACCGTATTTTAAAAAAAATTAGACTGTATAGAAAAACGGATAGTGTCACTTCCAATACAACAAAACGTATATCAATTGTCTATTTCTTAAATTCTTTTAATGTTCCGGGCTTTTCGGTACATGCACAATTTGAAACCTCTCTATAGAAGTTCGCGGAATAGCCAAGAAGCTAAGGTAAGGTGTTGGATTATGGTCTGATTGACCCTCTGATTGGCTCGAACCCTGGGATTTTTTTTTTGTTGCTACGATCACCTTCGAATAATATCTTGTAGAATTTACTTTTACTTAAACCAGTAATAGGGAACTGATTTTAAGTGAAGGAAAGTATGTAGTATAGCATTGTTGGTTAATATGGCCCAGGTGTGAATAAAGTGGTGGCCACATTGAAGATTGAAGCGCTTTTGGGAGGGGATTCAGCATTCAAAAGCCAAAGGTAGACATTTTTTTTGTCTCTCTTTTGTTTTGAGTGAGATTGCTTCTCCTTTATTTTCCCACCTGGGACTCTTTTCTTGCTTTTTTTCCTTGAATTCGACTAATAGAATTGACCGTACACGAACGTTTCTGATGGTCGCGATTCCTTATTCAGAAAAAGTATCAAAAAGGTCGGCCCTTATTGTCCTGAAACGCGGACGTGGAACGTAACAAAGATCCTCAGCATTCCAGTCCTGCTTTACTGTGCAGAAGCATGGAAGTTATCAAAGGCGGGTGAAGATCTCCTTGGCCGATTCGACGGGAAAACTCTTCGAGAGATTTTTTTTTTAAACATTCACGTTGCCCATTCTCCCAGTGAACCGCCAAACTGACGACAGTCTTGCCACACCCGAGACGAGAACCTTCTCGGTGGACATACAATAGTCAAAGGGCCTTACTAATAATCATTTTTAACCTTCACACTAAATATTTTCTAGGTCACAATATGCAATTTTGTATGGAAAATTTCGTAATTGTGAGTTTGAAAAATTTAGCCTGGACACTAAAAATTATTATTAGTACCGCGGAAAGACTGCAGTATAAAGTGATTGTTCCAAGTAATAGGAGAAGACTTTATTCCCACCCATTATATAACATGTCTTACGACTTTCCTATACGAAAATACCTTGTACCGCAATCAAGAGTTAACCTTAAAAAGCAAAAATAGAATACAACCACGCTATATAATCTGTAAATCAAATTTATGAAATTAAGGACATACTACAGCCCAGCATCATCTTCGTTGTTATCACCGTTCAAACTTTCATCTTTGTATCAATGTAACTACCACTGAGTCGCTCTATCATGTTCTCCCCTTTATATGATCAATAAAATGCGACTGTAAAAGTCCAACCACTAACACGGTGCTATAACTCGAAATAGATTTCACCAAACATGAAGGAAAGTAATAAATTATTCCCTCGCAAAAGGGGATTGCAAGTAAGAACTTCACTTCAACTATGAAGAAGTTAAAGTTGTGTGTGGATCTTCTTTTTTTTGGGGGAGAGAATAATTCAAATTTATGTTTCATTGCTCTGCAAGGAGTTTTATTTTCAATTACTGAGGAAAAATTATTGTCGACTGTGTCAAATATATCATACGATCCTGTCGTCGAGAGTTTCCTTCTTTTTTTTTGCAATTTTTTTACTTTTACCTTATTTTTGGTGGAAGAATTTTCTTTTGCAGGTCCATTGATAAAGATTCTTGGGCAATGAAGAAGAATGGGATGAAAAAGTGAAATCAGATAAAATATTCATTAAGCCCGTGGGGAGAAACCTAAGAGGCTCTGTAGTGCGGAAACGGTTTTGGAAACGTGGCAAAAACCAAAAGGAGCGGGGGGATGATTCGTTTTTTTTTGGTACGGTTTGTATATACACTTGAGTCGGCTGCAACTTAATCATTATTAGAGAGAGTGTGGTGTAAGATTGGGAAGGTGAATTTGAATAATTAACTGAATATGAGTTCCCTCTCATAACACGATTCAAATAGTCGAACATAGCCACTTTGCTGACAGATACTACACCCTCAATGTCATGCATGATAAATCTAGTTCCATTCAATTTTACAAAACAACTGCCTCAGTACCCACCGCATTACCCTAATTCGTTAGTAAACTATGCACATTTCCGATACTCATTTCAGCTCATATGCCTGCCTGAACGTTATGACGACGAAGCGACGCCGACGACGATGGGGCGGATGGCAAAATTATTGAAATGTAATGGAAAATTCGATTTATGCGGAAGGAAATTAATTTCACAGCGCTCCGGCAATTCACATCGACCATAGTTTCCGATGAAAATTTGGATCTAAGCAGATACCGACGCTTAATACCAAAGTTCAATTCCCGTTCATGTTCCATGGGATAGCATTAATTTTAAAGATTCTCCCTCCCGATTGCGACGTGAAATGCGCGTAGGTACAAACCGCACATCAATTTTTGCATTAGACAATGGAAAATGTTGAACACTCACTGAGTGGTATTGTTCGTAAAGAATGTCATAATAAAATCTAAAAAAAAATGCAACACAGCACAGACGGAAAATGCGAATGCACTTTGCTCGTCTCCGCCATTTTAACATTATCCGAAAGCAGTTTCCGCTGAAGAAGGTACTCACAAGTACAAGATGAAATAAGCAAAATAAGCAGCAAAAATTGTAAGCAAAATCTGTAGCGCAGCTCTTTTCGTGAGTGTCCAATATCTGCCAAGTCAAACTAACGTCGAAGTGAACGGGGATTGTTTCAAATCGATATCTGAAACTAAAACTTTTCAAAGCGATAATGATATTGATAACATCTCAATCTGAAGTGGCTCAGTCTTTAGTGTCATTTGTTTCGCCCCATCCTCGGGCGGTAATTCAACTAAAAACACAAAATCAATACAAGAGGATTGTCGTTCGATATAATATTCAACTAATAGCAACGACGACAGTCATTAATATAACGAGCAAACTGCTCGATAAATTTCGCAACAAATGTGACGCAATAAATTACACTTCTCGCTACAACCAATTCAAGTAACACATTCCTTTAGGCACATCATCCATTTTGCCGAGTAGAATGGCGCTCTCGCAGAGATGAAAAGCAATATATCAATCTTTAAATCCATTAATAGAAAATCGAAGACGTCACGCCTCTGATAGCCAAACAAAAAACAACAAACGCACCCAAAAAATGGCAAAAAAAAGCCCCACTAAGCGTTCGGTAAATTATACAATTATACAATTATACAAATTTAAGAAAAGTCAACTTCTGCTAGCTAGACTCAATTGTTGTTTCACCAGAGGCCTGCTTTAAGTTGTCGTTAATGTGAATTAAATAAACAAAAATCGTTATGATTTGAGTTATGGAAGCTAGGAGAAGTTCGAAAAAGTAAATGCTTGTGATTTTGTTTAATTTGACGAATGACACTTTGATTGACTCCAAGATAACTATTTCCTAAGGCCCGTATGACACAAAATTTTAATAGCATTTTTCAGACTTTTAAAATGAAACTAGAGTAGTACGAAAAATTACTACGAAAATTCCCGATAGGAGTGGGTGCCTACACACCAACCTAATTAATGTTGAAACGTCAAAAAAAAATTTCATTGAAAATGTATTCTATTTCGTTCGTCATTGTATTCTGCATTGTACACTTTTCAAATACAAAATATATATATAATGAAAATGATACTCCCATATTATGAATTTGGACATTTTGTCGTCTTAGTTTTTGAAAATAAATTCGTGCAAAAATTTGTGGTTGCTTTGCAAGCAAATGCTACCTACCCCTTTCGTTTCTTTCACACGAAGTTGACATTTCACCATAATTTTTAATGTGATAAAAATGTAGTGTCAACGGGCTTAACTTAAAGTCAATTTTTTTCTATTTTAGGTGAAGAGTTAAATTTTTTAGAAAAGTCGTACCTATCTAATATGTTTTATTGCTAAGGGCCAATAGAAATAACTGAAGTATAGCAATGTCAAAGTGTTCCAATCAAACCGCAATGATTGACGTGTCGGCCAACCTTCTGCTTTTTCACTAAGGTGCTTTACGGTAGGTACACGACGTACAAAGCGGAAGGTGTAGTATAGTAGGGCTTAGCCTGCTCTACAAACCCTAACCCGTAAACACAACCTAACCCAGTCCGAATTGAGCAGTGTGGAATCCTGTGCCATTGTTAGAACAGGTGCCGCGAACATATTTTTAACGATTTTTATGAAGTAGTACATTGACATTCCTAGGCAGTATTGACAGTCCATGAAAGAGTTACCTGGACTCTACTAAAGTTTTTGTTGAGCCGCTGGAAGGGATGATGTGGATGATAAAGGCGGATATTGACTTAGTGTATTTAGATGGGAGTTTTTTAATGGTGACTCTAGGCCAGTCAATTTCCATGGACTGGAAAGGGACACATTTCTAATATTCGTTTATTTGTTTCTATTTATCGAGTTGTCTTTTCCGCCCAAGGTATAGTTTGGTTGACGAGACAATTTGGCGACGAATTTGTGGCCTAGGTGCGGTTGACATCGAACTGCACAGATTACGAACTTGGATAAATTGAGCGTCTTATAACTAAATGAATTTGTTCGTTTGTTGGTAATATTACTAAAGTACTTGGACGTACCTACTCCTCGCGCAGTTAATATTATACCTACACACTCAAATCTACACTCACGACTGTAGCCTTTCGGAATAATTTTCCCATTTCAGCTCAGTAGGTTTTGACCTTAATATATCCTAGTGCAACGGAACTACGAAGCAATGTTGCCACTTTTTCAGCCTCAGGACTCTTGGCCAGAACTTTTTAAGAATGATCAAAATGGTTCCTTTTTAAGTTGAAGTAAGATTTAATTAAGAACTGTTTCGTATTGAATAAAATTGTGTTTTGTTAAAAATAAAATGCTCTGTTCTCTTTTATTTTGTTTGCTAAATTATTATTATAATCTGAAGGCGATTGTCTTCGGCTCGGGCCCCTTTTTAGTCCATTTTTTTTTTAATTTTTTAGTGGCAACGCTGCTATGAAGCAAAAAGTAAATTGAGTGATCATCGTAATGAAGCAGAATTTAGTGTACATAATAACGAGTGATCCATGGGTGTCGCAATTTTAAATCAACAAACACCATTTTTCAATAAAAAAATATGTAAATTTTAACTTCTCTCTAACGAACAAGTTAATATGCGCAAACAGATGGTTGGCAATTGCAAAAAAATTAAACTAATTCTTGGTTCTTCTCCAAACGAACGAGTTGACTCCTTCCGAAAACCCAGGCAACTTTAAATTTCTCTTGAATGAAAAAAATAAATTATACCACACTCCATTCAAATCTTACACCATTTTTACAGTGGCAGTCTCAAAAAAAAAAACCCCATTCATAATGCTCACACTTCAACAGTACCTACAGAAAATGGTTTCGTATAGTGCTATCTATACAGAGAATGGGTTTATACTGAGCATTTTATGCGATATTATGCATACAGTATCTACTCACAGTATTCCACTGTCAAGAGATGATTTCCAAGATGTAAATTTGAAAATATATTGCATCAGTACCTACTTCACTTTGGCTGTGAGAAGTAGATATTATTTTTTTTGTCAATAACATGACGCAAGGATATATGATGTATTTATTCATGTCTGGTTGGGTACTTGTGAAAGGCACTTGAGTCCTTTCTGTGAGTTGGTACATTATGCCTTCTTATTTACAGACTTTGCAGTTCTTCGTCGTCGTTTTTTTTTGCATGGGAAATTGAAGTAACTGGGGGAACAAATTTTGAAAGCATTGATGTGAAGATTTTTTTTTTTGTGGCAGCAATAATAATTATAAACAATTTCTATAAGTTAACACAAGAATCATTTTCTCATTTTTTGTTCATGATATTTTTTTTTTTGCATAATCGGCGTAAATGTTTAAGAATGTAATTATTAGCTGGGCCTATTTTTCTACTATAGGTACTGTTATCTTTCCACCAGAATTTGTTTCGGCGCAGAGCCTTGTTTAAGTCCGATTGACGATGCCTACGCTTACAGATTAACTGATGTTCGGTTTATTTACAAAAATGTGGTCAGAAGTTAACTTGGTGCCCAAATATCAACAGGGATGGTCAGGGAGCTATTTCGAAAGTATGAAACACTCCTACATCCGTGGATTCTTTGGTATATAATGAAACAAATATTTTAGTAGGCATCGTTGTCCGAAATCCAAACTGCAAACGAAACGTTTCACATGGAAAATAGCTATGATATATCTATATTCCATAATCTCGTTAAGCAATTCCCTTTATCAAATCAAAGACCAACACACACAGGCCATGTCATCCCAAATGGTACCCCATAAGGGAATATTTCAAAATCTGTCCTCCCCACACATGCCATTTGATTTGAATAATGCTTAACAATTTATACGGTATCTGTACTACAGCTACAACCTTTTGCAAAGCAATTGTCAAAACAAATCGCACAAAATGGTGTATCGATTGTTTCGAGTAACACAAACACGTAAACCAAACAGGACTTTTAAATTTCCAAAAATGAGACTCGTATCCGAGTAATGGATTCATGTAATACATTCTTGAAAACATTGTATGGAAAGATTTCTACAATCCTCATGCCATCACTTACAGTTCGCAAGAAAGCGATTCCTTTTGGGGGAACTCAAAGAAATTCCTACTTAAAAATGCAGGAAACATTTTTGGAAGATCTTTTTGAAACTCTATCGGCTCATTGGTCTGTTATGGTGGAACTGGAAATTTAATTGCGACCCTACATTGATTTAATCAATCGAATTTTGTGGTCGCATTAGAACAGTTCTATTGGAACAAATTTAATTGGAAAAGTTATTGTGTAACAGGAGTACTTAAGTAAACTTGTTTGAGAGTGAGGGGCGTTTTAAATTGATTCTGTTGTGTTGGATAGTGGGGCGGCCGTTGTGGATATAATTGGAGCTGGTTACGTTTGTGAGGATTGTGTTCCCTGTTGAAAGTTGATCGTGGTGTATGAAGTTGTGACTCAAACTATCTCTTGTTGCCTTGGATTTTCTAACAACAATGACGGAGGTAAGTTACATTTTCTAGTCTCATGTGCGTTGACGGTTTATGATGGACAAATTCCAAACACTTTTTTTTAGCGACAAGGATTTGATTAAAACAAAAGTGTGTACAAAGACAAAGATGGCTAGGTCGTATAGAGTAAATCAACACCAATGCTACCTAAAGAGTCTTCGACTGTATTCTCAAGGAATCATGCCGAAGATGGCCGCTTAATCACAAAAAAAAGGATTCGACTATTGAAGTAATCCATTGAAAGCAGTTAGCTGAAACCGCTCTTTAGAAGGAGAAGCGTATTCGTTGTTGTAAACCAACAAAAATGCGCCACTTCAATTGCAGCTTTAATCCCTTTAACTATGAAACTCATAAACTTGTCGGTAACCCCTTTCCAATCATCTAAAATCTCTGCATGTTCCTTCCATTGTCTGAGTTATTTTTTCAGGTTTAATTTTAACTTTGTTCAAGCTATTTTCGATGGAGCAAGACCCCTTTTATTCAGTTTCATTGGAGCTGATGGAAACATGTATAAATTTATATACCTTTCAAAAGTTTGAGAAAACCCTTGGCAGGATGCCTACAGAAGATTGTTCGAAACGAGCCATCAAAGTTGAGATAGATCAGTAGACAGAAGAGACGACATTAAAGTTCATTTCGAGGGTTCTTGTTAAAGAAGATGGAGCTGTTAAAAAAAAAAAACATTCAATTTACTGTTCCTAAGATGAGTAAACGAATGAATGAATGAAGTATCCGTCTCTTCATTCCTCGATTTTATTCCGGTTAATAAGACTAGGACAGTCTCGATATTAAGGGTAGGTTTGAGGAAAGTTCCAAGGTAGAACCCGAAACCCAAATCTCAAAGAAAATTACTTCGACTTCGTATATACCTGAAATCGTTGAAAGGAATAACAGCTCTTGTCCTCTTCAGATACTACAGGTGAGCCAAAAGAAGTCATCCCATGTTGTTTGGCTCTCATTTTTTTTCTAAATGAAAAACTTCGATTCTGTTTTTTGATTATGTTTATTTGAACCTTAAGAATTTTATCGAGAAAATAATATATCGTCCAAATGGACGCCGTCACAATTGATTGCCAAACGGGCTCGTTTTATGGCATTTTTCATCACTTCGGCGAGAACTTGTTGTCTTGAGGGCTTCTATAGGGTCTCGGGATTGTTCACGTAAACACGGGACTTCAAAAAACCCCACAAAAAGAGTTTGGAACGGTTAAATCGGGCGATCTTGCTGGCCAGTGCAAATCGCTCAAAACGAGAGATGAGGCGACCCAGGAACGCCGCCTTCAGAATATCGATTGTGGCTCGCGCAGTGTGCGCCGTACCTCCGTCCTGTTGGAACCACATGTCCTCCAGTTCTAATTCGTCCAATTGCGGAAAAAAAACCCGGTTTACTAGGGTCTATAGCGCGCACCGTCCACTGTTGTCGTTTGACCAGCGGCGTTTTGAAAAAAAAAATGGCCCCATGACTCCTCCAGCGTGAACAGCGCACCATGCAGTGACTTTGAGCGGGCGTAATGGCTCCTCGTGCATTAACTCGTGGATTTTCGGTGTCCCAGAAGCGATAGTTTTGCTTGTTCATCGCTCATTATGATTTTGGTCCAAAAATAGTCCTTCGAGATTGAGGATGGCTTGGGCGTAGGTTACACGCGTTTGGCGGTCGACAGGCAGCAGCTGATGCACGGACTCGACTTTGTACGGGAACATGCGCCAGTCTTTGACCAAAATTCGACTTAGGGATGACCGGCTGATGGCTAATTGCGAGGCACGGCGATATTCTCGGCACAACGGGCGCTCCCATGCCGGCCACAGACGAATTGTTACGCAAAAAAATAGACACGATTATTCTGTGCTCTTGGGGAGTGTATCGCTTCATGGCTTGTTCACTTGTACCTATTCTACATCTGTCTAGTCCACAAATGTTAAAACAGATTTGACATTGGCGGCCATATGCAAAAATAAGAGCATCTTAAAATAGGATGATCTCTTTTGGCCCACCTTGTACATACCTAACTATGTCGTGTAAGTACTCTTCGTCGTCGTGTACTTGTGGTGCTGTTACCACTTTCTGCATTAAATGTAACATGGCAAGCTTTGTGTTATACCCATATATAGTTATATTCTATTACTGTTTTATATTTATTTTTTAATAAAATTAAAATTACTTGCGAAAAACCAACGAAGAATCTCTAGCAATAACAACTCCGCCTTCTGAAGTAGATTGCTTCAACCAGGATGTTAATATCCATCCTCGGTCGTACAGAGTCTTCGTTATATTTTCCGTTATTTACCTTTAGTTTGAAGGACTCATTCCAAATTGAAAACCACACAAAGGAGACAGCAAACAAGACCAACCGACCAACAGAGTAATAAATTTAAAGTCAACGTCTGCAGATAATGTCAGAGTTCAGTGCCACAGATATCTTTCAACCTAATTCATTGTGATATTTATATGTCTGAAGGTATAATGCGTAAGCATGGCACAGACCACCTGCTCAACTCACCGCCGCAAAACGACACTTCTCCGTTGAGATTATAAATCAACTTCAGTGTCGGTAAAACGTTTTCTTTATTGGAACCATTACGCATAGAGTGTAACTCATGGATGGGTGTTTAATTAAAATTTTCAGGATAAAGACATTTCTTAGAATGCTAACCCATGGTATGGAATTTTTTTTAAAGCTATTAAGTATACCTGCTGGCGATTGTTATTCCCCCGCCATGAGAAGCAAATACAAAATTAGTTTAAACACCTTAAATCGATCCCTTTTTGTCATCCCAAGGGTACAATTTCGATTATAACTATAGAACGGTATTACAAACAATTTGCATGGACGACACGAACCGAGATAACAATCTGTATGTTAAATGGCTTCCAAGTCGCACGCTTATAAATCGACTAAATCTTTATCTGTATCCACTATAGCAATGGCATTTACTTTGTGAACACACTTACCATTGCCGATACAATAGACGCCGAAAAAGGAATCGAACCCAATGGGAGTCTGGAAAAAGGACCATACTCGGTTTGAATAAAGAAAGGACCGGGTCATTGGTCAATATGGGAATTGTATGTTAATTTTTATTTAAGACTTAATGTACTCTTCTCCCAGATAATAAACATTTAAACCTTTTATTATAGCCCTAAGTTATTCCTGTTAAATTATAACATATACGTATGTGTAGATGATATTGAATTGAACATTTATGAAACCACGTTTGTTCGCAATTATCTAGGTGGGTAGGGAATTGCGCTTCGAAAACTAAAGGATAAGGGAAGGGACGCAGTCGAATTTTTCTTTGTGTTCGAAAAACGTATACCTACCTACGAAGAACAATAGCCGTATTTTATTATAAGTGTGATCAATACGGATCATAGAAAAAATGTATTTTCGAGTTGTGGCAACAGTTGCTTTCAAAACGCGACAGATAATGTAGACGTAGAGTATGACAAATTTCATATTGCCACCAGCAATATTACAAACAATCTGTACAACGTGACGTCACAATATGATGTCAATTGACATGACATTTTAGTTGCTTGTAGGGGTGTTACCCTATGAATCAAATTATTAATTCTTATTTTTGATATTGTTTTTTTAAGAACTAATTTCAAATTTGATGTTTAAATACCTATGTAAAAAATAAACAATATTTTGCTGCTAGTATTTCGGTTATTCTTGGCATAATTTTGAAACAAATGTTTCTTATCACGCACCTGACTGCCTAAAATTCAAGCTTTCTGATTGCAATTGTACGTTTTCTCCCACATTCTCTGACAGTTTAAGTTGCAGTGATAGATGTTTTTTGATACAGGAAGTTACTGAATTTAAATATTTGGGCCTCACAATTGATTCTAGAATGAGCTTTTCGAATCACGTATAGAAACTCTGCGGAAGTATTTTCGTGGCACGCTTAAACATTTTTAACTTTCTCCATTACGTAGTAAGAGAAAGATATTGGTTTCGTACAAAATTTCGAACTCGAGATTTTAATCAATTCTGATATTACGATGATAGAGGAACTCAAAAAAGTGGGTCACAAAATTCTGTCCGGTCTGTCCGTCTGTCCGTCCTTCCACGGGCCTACAGCCTAAACGGCTTCCCGGATTACGTTCAAACCTCGGATTTGGAGTTTTTGGGCTTACAGTTCGGGAGGTGTTTTTTTTTTTTCAATGTAACCTTAATATTAATGGTACTTCCCATACAACATTTTTGTACCAGTTTGATTTGATCGAAAACGGCTCTAACGATTTCAACCAAAATCGATATTTAAGCTTAAGTAGGTGAGGTTACCACGACTGCGTACCCAGTTTTTGGCTAAAAATTCGAACAACGGAACTTTTGAAATTTCGACATATCTCGAAAACGGTCTATACGATTGTAGCAAAAATTAATTTCTAAGGTTATGTTGTCATTTATAACTTTAGCAACCTCAGTTTTTCTCTATATTATCGTACAATGGATTTATGAAAAGAGTAATTTTTTAAAAATATAGTTTTGTCTAGTTAACTTAAAACGGCAATAACGATTTTGACCAAAATGCAAACTCAGAGTCAAATTGATGTTTTCAAAACTATTGTGTCCTTAATTTTAAATTCGAAACACCGAAAACGCTAATTTTAGAAACTGCTCATATCTCGAAAACCCCATCTTCGAATTCGATAAAATGTCAAAAACGAAGTATTTCTATAATCCGGAACAATATCATACAGTCAGTTGTATTTTTCCAAATAAACATTGCAATATTTGCAACTGTTATGTCTGGATAGTTTTACAAAAACAAAAACTTCATTTCATTTTCAATTTATAGCTACTGATGCCAAGTCACAAACGCCTGAATTATTACATAATCTTTCTAAAGATATCGGTCTATCACGAGCAATACTTCCAATAATTGAAAACTTAAACCATATTCCAATCAAAATTAAAAACATATCCTTAGGTCAAAAACAGAAACTATTACTAGGTACGCTTGTCGTGTACTCAAAAATCAAGTGAGGAGTAAGACCTTATAAAATAGTACAGTAGACGCTTGCGACATTGCCAGTTACTGAGAGCTTTAACATTTAAAAACTTATATTGTTATTTTATATAACTGCCATATGAGATGAATATCCAAAAGAGAATTTTGTTTTCTTTTGTCTAGTATCGAGAAAGTTTCGTTCGACCCAGTCGTGCACTTTATTTGTATTTGCGTAATGTTTGCTCTACAATGATCTTAAAAACGATTTATTACGGAATATTGCATTCCAAACTGCAATATGGAATGGTTTGTTCGGGAGGCGTTTATGCGAACAAAATTCAATCACTTTTAGTTCTGCAGAAACATATTTTACGAATAATATGTCGCAAACCTAGTAGACATCCGAGTTTTCCATTGTTCTGCGACCTGATAATCCTGCCAGTCCGACATCTGTACTGCTTTAAAGTCTTAAAGAGCTTCTTTATGAAATCTGGTAATCGATTAATTTCTAATTATAATTTACGTGGAAACTTTTTTTGCTTAGTATCTGTACCAAAATTTCGCACTACTGCATTTCGTAATTTTTATACAGTTTCATCTTGTCGTTTATTTAATAAGCTTCCTCAATCGATCAGGACTATAGCAATGCCTGGAATGGCCATACAAAGATATAAAATCTTGGCTTTTAAATTTGAATTATGTTAATATAGAAGCATTTCTTTCTGATATTCTGGTTTAATTTTTATGGTTTAACTTTAATTTCAGTGTGTTCAGTCAAATTTGTTGCTTTAGTACAGTTTTGGCTTAATTTAATGTTTTGTTAATGGAAATTGTTTTAAATAGAGTCACCCCACCCAAATAATAATATCTGAAGTTGTTTAGAGCCTATTGAAGTGGCAATCAACACCATGGTTAATCCCGTTGTGACCGCGCCATAGCTCTCTCTCTCTCTCTGCATACACGAAAATACGTTTGATTGTTAAAATAAAATCGTCACTTCACATAAATTTAAAGCTATTTGTTCAAAAAACTCGGCGAAAACAGTTGCAGTTACATTTGTCTGTAATATTTTGTGTTAAAAAAAAATAGCTATGTTTCTTAGTTTTGAAAATAATTTAAATTTATGCGGCCTGCTAGTTTCCATTTTTCATTAGATATTCCCAGATTTTCTGGACATTTGTAAGTACCTACTTTATGTAAAAATAAAAAACAACTCTCACCTTTCTGTCGGGAAACTTGTGAAACAATAATTATTTACAAGCTGCGAAACATTTCGTAAATATTTTTTTGTTTAATAAATTTGTATGGAACATTTTTATGAAATATTTCACTGGTCTTGTCATACCTTTATAAGCAAAATCTCGAAGGACGGGAAATTTACTGGATGGAAAAAAATTCTTATATTGATTTTTTGTGTTATATCTTAAAGGTGTTTAATTTTTTAGTCTGGCAACGCAACGTGGCTTGGCTATCGTTTACAGGCACACCAACATTCCAGAATGAAACAAACAACGCCAAACAACGCTGCGAGCAATAGTAGAAATAATTTTCAGATCATGGTTCATGATCTCGATGAGAAGCAGGATCATATTCTGTTGTTGTAAGTGCATGTAATTCGATGATCAATATCTATAGATCATGGCTGATAATAAAAACGGGCTAATAGTCAAGTAGACCCGTTTTACTATTTCCAGATCATGCTGTTTGATACTATACTGCGGTTCCAAAATGACTCGTTTTCTGCTTAAATGGAATGTCCATGTCTATAAAAGTAAGCTTAAGAAAATATCGCAATATCGGATTTTCTCATATTAGTAGAACAGAATAATTTACATTACAAAGAGTCCCAAATATTGTGGATCCTGTACAAGTCTTTTATGACTATTTTAGGTGTAAAATAAAGCAAAGATTTCAGTGGTCATATCACATCAAATGTATGAAGTGTGGCCAAGCCCTTGTTGCACAGGGCTTATTTTTATTTGAAACAATATGGATCCAAAAATGAAGATGTCGCTACTACGGCCAGGTCATGCCGATTAAGTGAAACTATTGACTCACAGCCATTTTGAAATTGTAGCGTCGACTTAATATTTTTTATTTTCTTAAACTTCAAGCATATCTTTCTAATTACTAAAATATTAACCCAACATTTTTTGACATAAATGACTAAATACCCCATTCGTGAATAGAAAACGCTATCACCCATATTAATAAAAAAAAAAAACCCAACTACTCTCCAGCTCGTATGTTACCTAGCACCTAGCAAAATAAATAACATATAAGTTAAGTTTTCCCATTAATAAATGAAAATAACTCATATACTAACTAAATGATTGCAATAAGCCTACACAACTGCAGTAACGCATTTTCTGAAATCAAAGACAATTAGGCTCCGTAAATCGAGTGCAGTTGGAGAACATTTGAAACCACTCCTACGTCAACCTCCTTAATCCACTTCACTTTCAAATAATTACACAAGTTCGTTTCTATGAATTCTCGATTTAAATAAACGTCAACATGATGTGAGTAAATTTCACCTCGAAATTAATTCTGCAATTCCATCAAAGTCAAAAACGGATTATGCACAGAGCACAGGTTCGGATTCAGTTTGTATTCGCATGCATGCAAATAAATCATTAGTTTGTACACGTTCGTATTTGTGTAGTAACGCTAAAACTATAATAAATTATGCAAATATTACACCTGAAAAGTTGGTGTCACTACAACTGAGTAATTAATTAATTTAACCTTTTCCTTGGGGCGTGGTTGGTGCACTAATAAAATGCATTTCCCTCACGAACATGGATATGACATGCATATTGTTATATTCATCATCATCTGCGGTGGTTCTAATTGTGATGGAATAGTTGCTCAGCAAAAAGTAAAATTATTCCAAATACCTAATATGGTTTGAAATTGCTAATTAAATACATTCTGACAATCGGAATTATCTATCTAAATTCCACCATCAGAGGTACCTACCTATTGGCGGGATTAATTTGGCTTCACAAATGCCAACACACTGATATCGTGCATTTGCTAATGTGGCGCCGTTCGCCTACATGAGGTATACCCAACCCATAACAACGTAGCCATCAGGAGGACCACATCGGATGTAACAATGGATACGACTGTCCATCGTTGGCACTAGTAACGGTCCAAGCAGAGATTACAGAAAAGAATGTTTTCAAATTTCCTCCCGTCTGAAACCGTCCGAGTCGATATAGGTACCTACCTAGATGCTATTTTGGAAAAGGCTGATGCAAGCAAGGAAAATTTCAAACAAATTCACATAGCAAACCGTGCCAGCAACGATTCGCGACTACACAGATGTTTATGAGTTTGCTTTCGTTAGCCACTTTACTGCATCCTTCTTCCTGTGCAAATTGTTTACTGCCTCTCAAACTTCCTCCAGTATTCATGGAAAAAAGAGCCCTGGCTATATTCACTACCTGTTTGAAGGCACTGCCACACCATACTCTGACGACCGTCTTTATCCTTATGAAGGAAATGTGCCAACAATTCAACTTTGTGCAACCTTTTTCCTGTTTCTCTAATTTATGGATTATTTTCTCTTCCGCACACAATACAAACAGGACCAACAAAAAGCAAAACTCCTGACGTGTTAGGTACTAATTGTTTAGTATTTTAGTTGCAAACAATGTTGTGGGAAAGGTTGCTATTATAATTATAAATTTGTTTGTAGAGCCCAGCAGGTGTGGTTTGTCGCTCTTACTAAAACCAGGTGGCTGAAAAAATCACAAACAAAAAAAGCTTTTTAAGAAAAATAACATTAAATAATGTCCTTTCATTTAAATTTTTAGCAAAAACCCTCCTTTAGGCCGTGGCCGTGGGCAAATAATACATATACACCACCACACCATTTATTTTTAAAAGCCACATGCCATTGGTAACGGAAATTAATTCCGTCCATCCTTTCGTTCGATTTATAATTTCTCAAGCGAAAAACATTTATTAGAATGGTAACAAATGTGTAGTGAAAAAGCATAAGGCTGGAGATTCACCACAGAATCGCACCTCCTCCGGTGTGGTGACTGGAAGGGAATGCGAGCTTTTTTGCTACGAGACAAGAGACATTATACCTATACACTGAATTTTCTCTTTGGCAGTGTGAACGGAAAGGATTTCCTCAAGCGTTAAAAAATAATAGGGAGAAAAAGCCGTTGAACCGAAAATGCTGATGCTGTACGTGTGTATCGTGAGTGTGAGATAACCCAAGCATCAGCAGCTTCTCCCATTGGCTATGTCCACTTGAACTGGTCTCTGCTGAAACTGAAAGCCAATGTTGCGTTGTTTAATTAGGTTACACAAGCGGAACTATTGGGGTGGGCATTAATAGGGAACGCATTCATTATGCTTTGGTTTTTAAAAAAATGTTTTGCTCTTCGTTGAAAGATTTATAGCAATTCTATGGATGAGTGGAAATTTTCGTAGAAAAATGAAAATTTTAACAGTAATTTAGGTTTCAGCTGGAAACTTTCAAACACTTGGCGTGTTTTTCAAAGCAAGTTATAGAGATTTATGGGCGACAATCTGAGGGTTCCTTTCTTGTGAATCGGTTACGGTTAATGCGCTACTGCCATGGGATTTTCTTACATTTTAAAAAGCTGCAATAAATATCCTTTTTTTAGTTCTACTTTTCAAACAATTATCTTAGACTGTTTTTTTACCACCAAAAATAAAAATCATTGCCGCTTGTAGCGCTGTTAGATTGAAGGAATCTAAATGTTGGCTTGAAAGGCCTTACGGCCATTCCAGCATCTAATTTTCCCTTCCTGACAGCAAAGGTCGTATATCTGCGGACTACATTGTACCTACCCAAACTCAACTTCCATAAAAACTTCTCTGTTATATTCCCGTCTATATCAGAATGGGATGAGAACAAATTCGACAAACCTATCTTCACATATGGTTCCAAGATGAACTGTGAAGTAGGAGCGGGCATTTGTTCAACAGAATTACACTTCGCTAAAACTCTTCGCTTTCGCAAAGCAGCCAGCGTCTTTCAAGCAGAAGTACTTGCAATTAAGGAGTCGTATAGACTGCTTCTTAACCTAGTGCCCCCAGAAAAAAATAGGCAAGCTTGTTGTGGAATGCAGGGAGACACTGGCACTGGCCAATGCTTGTCATCGGTTTGAAATCACTCTCGCCTGGGCTTCCGGCCATAGGAACATTGAATGGAATGAGAAAGCCGATGAACTTGCCAGACGCGGCTCTGATCTGGGTGTTGTAATGGCACCTCTCTTTTGTATAAGTCGAACTGGCAAGTACATCTTTCTTTTCTATTATCGTATGATCAAGTTCCGCATTCCGCTACCAGAGGCGATGGTAATATGACAATTATTGTACATGGATCACACCACCTCTTGTTGTTTTGTCGATTAGGCCTTTCAGTAGGACCATTGCATATGTAATATGCGAGCGTGGAAAACATCAGTTTTTTTTCTATCGATCTTGGTCACAACATATAGATCTATTTGCCTCTGTGAACTGCTATACCTGTGAAATGTATGCATGCGCTGACAAGAGAGCTGACCCGCTAGCTCGGGTAACTGTATATATTTTTTTGAACGCAAACATGAAAGAGAAACTAAACCGCAACACATACTCACGTGCGAAAAGTGTTTCTTATAATTTGCATTATTTTGTGTTCCCTGAAACCAAATAAACGAAAAAAAAAAAAAAACCGACGCAAAGGTAGAAGCTAGAATATAAAGCCTTTGTTTTTTTTGTTACGTGAGCAAAAAAATGTTTGCAAATGTTAATTCCGCCACACAAAAAAAAAAAGAATCAAAAATTAAATTACTGACTACTTAAGACCTTACGAAAAAAAAAAAAAAAAAAACGATACTCGAGACAGTTGTGCTTCATTCTCCTTTATTTTATTAATTTAACTAGCTGACCCGGCGAACTTCGTACCGCCCAAATTCGTTAATATAATGAAAATAATAATTCCGAGCATGCACAATGCATATGCTGGGAAATTGAAGACACTTAAATACGAATGGCAAATCGTTTTGAATAAGCAAAATGACAATGTTTTTTGTTTTGAATTTTCCCTCAAAATCTTTTGCTTGCATGACATTTGGACTTCCAATTTCACCCGGAACTAACAAAGAATTAAAAAAAACTAAACGTTTTAAATAATATTTCTATCCCGAATCCTTAATTTTGTTTTAAGAACAAAAAGCAGCATAGTCCTTACGAATCCATTAAGCCCAAAATCGTAAAAATCTAACAATCCGTTCCAGAGTTTTGAGTGCACAAATGCTGTTACCATCCGGACTTGCCAGTGCCTTTCGTGTTTTAATTATACAACTTTATAAATAGCGTTTGAATTTTATTTTTATTTTTTAATGGGAGGTGCCACAACCTGTTTTCCTATACCTCTACTCTTTTGTAAATTGGCACCTTTTAGGGTCCAAAACTATCCTATATTTTAAACAGGAATCAATCATACCCATCCGATTTCGACAACATCGTCACCTATCGGGTCCAAAAGAATTTTAACTTTTAAGTCTTGCTAAATAGTAACGCATTTCTACTTTGTTTGCGTGTCCATTATTCTGTTTGAGTCCATGTGAAATAGTGTGGTACTTCTGAGTAAAATAATGTCCGTGCAAAGGCACCAAAAGCATTCGCACGATTACATAAAATTCGGCGAGTGTAGTTTTTGATGAATTTATAGCGGTCGTGACATATACGCGCCGACCGTTTTCAAGATGGACGGCTAAATGAATAACGGTTGGATCCCGTTCATGAATTGGAAAACCAAAGATACGTCAAAGAGCTTCATTGGAGCTGATGTACTTCAATTTACATTGGTATTTTCAACTCGAAATAACGCCATATCACTGCCTTTATTCACATACTTGGAGAAATATATTTGATGCTCTTCACTGAACTACAAAACTCTACATTAATATGAGTTTGGAATATTTTGCTCAGTAGAGGTGAATAGGGCATACCACCCAACGATTGTCAATGTCAATGTCGATGTTTTTGATTTTTTTAATAATGACGATGTATTGCATTTTATCCCGGCCAATAGCAAAGAGGTAATTTCTGGCTATTTTGGATTACACGTGAACGTGATAAATAAATGGGAAAATTTTAAAATTGAGAGTATTAAAGGGATAGGATGGAAATAGGGAAAGGATTAACTCTAAACGAAATATTTGTAACTTTAACAGCCAAGAAGAAAACTAACCACACCTATCAACTTTGTTGGTAAGCCTTCTCCCTTCTCTCTCCACACCGGTACCGAAGGGGTTATGGTACCTTTGAGCTGCCCTCCCCATAACCCTACTCACGAATGAGGAGAGTACCACGATTGTTACTCGTTCATTTTTCGTAACAACCCCTACGTAAAAACTCAAAACGCTCAACAGCTCCTGTCCTGTTGTCTATCAACTATCATCATTGTCCACGTACGTCATCTCACTCAGCCCTACATTTCAACTTAGATACCTACTTCTTACTCACACATGCTGAAAAAAAATCATAATTTTTGACAACAACAATTTTCTTAGAAAATAATTAAAATAATTGACAACAACAATAGCTTATGGCCTTCCTTGGGCCCAATCGAAACTATAAAGCTAAAAATCTTTAAAAACAAACCATCCTGTCTCGAGTTATGCGCGTAAAAACTCAAAACGCTCAACAACTCCTGTTGACTGTCATCATCGTCATCTCAAACATTTCAACTTACTCACTCATACTAATGCAATGATCCTGAAACTACTTGGCCAACAAAAATGATGCATTCAAACGCCATCAAACAAATAATTATCTACTCCATTTCAAAAAGCTACTTAATGTGACATAGTAAACATAAGCAATCTTATTAGGTGTATTTAAAAAAAAAAGAAATTTCAAAATTGTTTGCAACAACAATTTGCTTGCAAAATAATTAAAATAATTGACAACAACAATTGGCGTTAAAATTAAAATTTTTTTTTTTGTATCACTACTCGATTTCCACCCCGTTTATTTTTTTTCAAAGTGCATTTCCCCATACATTAAAATAAAAAATTTAAGGGTGGACCACCCTTAACATTTAGGGGAATGAAAAATAGATGTTGTTCGATTCTCCACCCTAGCCGATATCCTTGCAAAGATTCACGAAAATCGATCGAGCCGTTTCGGAGGAGTTCAATTACGCACCCCGTGACACGAGAATTTTATATATTAGATAAACCGTAGTGTAATCATAAAGTACATAATAATACCTAATTTCTAAAAACAAATAATTAAATAAGTTATATTATAAAGAGATAGATAAGAAAAAAACCCGGAATAAGTTGTGCCACAGTGGCTTTTTTAACTCTTTCTTGGATGTAACGCAATTGTCTTGAATATATAAATTTTACTCCAAGCATTCATTTTCGTCAAATTGTTACATATTGCCGTTTTCAGTTATAAACTAAGGAAAACCAAATTTTTAAAAAATTCCTTATTTTCAAATATCGATTGTACGAATGACCATAGTTCGTCAAAATTTCAAAAGCACAGTCTTTCGATTTTCCAGCTAAATACTGTGTATGCAGTCATGGTAACCTCATCTATCTAGCCTCAAATATCAATTTTGATTAAAATCGCTATTCGTTAGTCCAAAAAACAGGAGGCCCACAAACTCCAAATCCGAAGTTTGAACCAAATTAGGGCTGCTGTTTAGACTGTAGGCCTGGGGAGGATAACCATTTTTTTGAGTTCCTCTATCACCTAATCATTTTTAAATTTCACACAACATATTTTGTAGATGAAAATGGGTAATTTAGTACCTATGGAAAAATTCGCCCTTGTGAGTTAAAAACCAACCCTATCGATTTTTAAACGACAAATTTACTGAATTATCTTTATACCTAGCTGGGAGATTGAGAAGCGTTCCACCACCACACTTAGTTAAAATGCCAAACTTCAGCTTCATACACATTTGCTAAATTCAACGCTGACGAGTGGCAATGGCAACTAGTCGTCTATAACGTCACGACTCTTTGATCAACTCATACAAAATTGTTGTCAACCAATTAAGATAGATAGTTAAAACCTATACCGATTCAAATCGAAAGTTAATGAAGCTAAATGCCAATGTCTAAAAAAACTGAACATATGTACTCGTACAATAGGCCGACGAATCGATCTGTCTCATTTCATTATTTTAGTATACCAAATACAAAATATAAGCAAATTTCCATCAATACTACTAAATAATATCAAACAAATCGTATTCAAATTTCATTTCCCTTCACATTTCTACCCCAGCACCAGCATGGATTCCAGCAATATTCCGCCTTGATAACATTCCCCAAGTGATTGACAATTATTGGCCAATTAAGTGGGTATGCTCTATTGGCCCAAGTGAATTTCAAAAGGTATATTTGTGCAAACAATTTTGCATTTCAATTCCCATAACAGTTACCCGTGTTGTTATTTGCCATTTGACCAGGCGAAATTGAATCCTTTACCTATTGCTGGTGCGCTCCATAGCAATTGTTATGCAATCACGAGCAACCGTCAGTGCTTTGCTTGGTGTTTTGACAGGAAAAAAAAAATAGCCTAAAGTCATTGAAGGGCATCACAGCAGACTCGACAGCCATAGCCATACAGTGTGTTTGTGTGAATGACTCTTAATGAAGTGGGCAATAGTTACTGAAACTAAAGAGGGTCTAGTTTTCAATTAGAAGTTGTAACACGTTTTCAGAGCGGAGGCTTAGCTGCGTAAAAATGTTAGTACATAGGTAGGTATATAGGTAGGTAGTTTTTGTTTGGGCAAATTGCTGCAGTTTAGCAGAAGGATGTACCTACTTATCGACCGCTGATTTCATGGTGTTATTCATAAATTGTATATTTCCCTTAAGCTGCTTCCGAAATAGGTAGGTAATAAAATTAATTTGGACACTTTGACGAGGAAATGGTATCGTTTAGGATAAATACATTTTTTGCATTTTCCCCAACGCTAATTACGGTTTCATTCACTCATACAGGTCTTTGGTCTTTGGTCACAAAGAATTCGGCAACTGACTGATCGCTGAGAATCCTTTCAAACAAATGAACCTCATCGCTGAAAACAATTGTGCGATAGTTTGGGTTACTTGATATTACAGCTAACTAGTTTGACAATTTCACTTAAGTTCACTTCGGAAACTCACGGGGACTCAGCCCTCAAATACGGCAAGAACATTCGCAATTTACCTTTGAATTAGGGGTTAATTGGATTATATAGAGACAGATTATCGCTGATATGGATGTCTGCATAAGAAAAAAAAACGCCATCATCCATCCATCGCATCCATTTTTAAAACAAAAAAACAATCTTGGTACACAAAATCCACACTTCCAAAAAATCATCGGCGTCCATAACATCACCCAATAAGTCTTCATCAAGACGAAGATAATCACCAATCTAGCTCTTAAGCGTTTCCCACACACAACTACTGCCCCAATGTAAGCACTTGCCCAAGAAATAATAATAATATTGTGGTCATAGAATAACAACAATAACACTTCAATTCAATTATTGAAACGTCTTAACATTACATTACCAACAACCGCATCCTATTAGTACAACGTACTCCAGTCCATCAGCTCGTACATGTGTACATTGTACAATTTACTCCGTCCAATATGTGTCCAGCCGGCCCAACAGGAAGGAGACTTTTCCTCAATGTCCACTGCGTCCATCATCACCGATGATGTAATTACGAACTCAAGTGTATATCCCTAATGGTCAGAGTTGGCTTGATGGCACAAGGAAATCGAGCCACAACAACTTGATGGCATAGATTAAAACACCAACTAACTACAATCCGTAGGATGTCTAAACTTGTTAATTAAAAGTCATGTATCTCATCGAGCAATGATTGCTGTGTATGTATGACAATGAGTCCTTTGGGTCTAGTCAAGGTCACAACAAACACGTTATGTGCACGAAAAGTGTTGAGTTTGGATTTTTATTTATTTTTTTTTCTTGATGAAAATGTAATTTCCTCGAGGAAAATTAACATTTTCCTCATTACGACTGAATCATTATTATAGCTGCACCCAATCCATTTCATTGCATAACTATATGCTGTCGTTTAAAGTAGAAGTCGCGTCATCAGATAAAAAAAAATTTCATTAAGTGTTGGGTAAGAAACATTCGTGGGAATTATGTTTCCACTTCACATCGCCTGCAACGGATGCCGCGCAGTTATTTATGATATCCCAAGCAAAGGACGAGAGAGAGATGAAAATAAATTAAAAATTCGTTTGCCCCCAGGTTGGTTATGTAATGCTGGTCGGGGGGGCTGAGCTGTGTTGCTGAAAACGCAACTCGACTGAAAGCTGGATTCAATTAGTTGGAGATAATGTTATTATGCATGCACTGACGACTTGAATATTATTCCTTCTTGTTTATGGGTCCTTACGTTATATATTTTTTTTATCATTATTTGGGGGCATTAATAAGGGTCTGGCGAAGCTGTTTCTCATTATATTGGCAATGATGGCGGAATTTTTGCTGTTTAAAATAACACCCACGTGAGCAGATCAATTAATGTCCTTTGGGTAGACGGAAGTAAGGCGTTACTTCGAGGGGCGGAATGAACCCTCAGCTTATTCTGCTATTGCAAGAATTCGCTTTACGTTGCTTTTTTAAAGGCATAGATAGCGCACCGCCACGTTACTTACAATGGTCCAGTTTTCGTCAGTCTGAGGCATGTAATTTGCGACATTGTCGGCGAAGGTCCCTCCCAAAATTGGTTTCCTGCTGCGATTTTCTCTGGTTCAAATTTTGGGTAATGGGAGAACGAAATTTACGAAGATATTCTCATGCATTAATCAGATACTCATTTCCGTAAAAGGTTCTCAATTCACTGAATTGAACTTGTTTTTCACATCGAGCTTTATAATGGCGCCGTATTTTTATTGCCTCCTTTCTGGTTATTCCCGTTTTAACTGCTCGAGCTATGTATGGCGTTAATTGCATCTACCTTGTCTTACGAAAACCGCATTGTTATTCCGAAGGGCCTTTTGTCAATTCCATTGCTAGCTGGAGCCTATTGAAGATTATCTGCTTATGGGTTACAACGATAGTATCTAGCATACAAATACCTAGGACGATAAAAGTAAGGTTCATTTAGATTCCCTTTTTTCTTCGGGAGAAGTACGAGTGCTTGGGGTTTCAATTGCTCAGGAAATATGGCATCCTGAACTCATGAGTTACTTTATTTCTGGTTGCCATTACATTACAGTTCGTGGTGCACCGCGGCCTTAACAAACAAACCTACGTTCCACAAGGGTCGATACTAGGCCCATTTCTCTTCTTAATGTATGTGAATGATCTTCCTGGGTGCTTATGCTTATTAAGTTCTTCAGTTGATATGTATGCTGATTTGTACCAATACGGAAAAGTTTTAATCTAGGCCGCGTTGAAAATGCTGCATTTCCAGTAAATAAAGACATATGAACAGGATCTTACGCTGAACCCATTTAAATAAAAATCTTTGGTTACGGCAGATTGATTCCTCTTATTTTCTAAATATTTATCTCGATAATAGCCCCATTGATTTCTTTAAGTCTGCAAATAAGTCTCTGTTTTACTTTCAACGCTTCTCAAGGCACATATTGTCTTGAGAAGCGTTGAAAGTACTTTGAAACACTGTATGATTGGTTATTTATAGGTAGGCTTCGTCAAACAGGACGAGTTTTTAACGCCGCGGTGAGATTATTTTACGCTGCAGTAAGATTATTTGACTCCAACCGCCGCGTTAGAGGACGTCAAACAGAATAATTGTAGCTGCCGTAGCTGTCATCAGTTTTTGCAAAATGTCAAGCAGCTCTCGGAAGAAGAATTACTGTGCTACGTAAAAAGAAAGAAAAGAAAAAGAATTTGGGTGTATGAAATTAACAAAAAAAAAATCGGAGAATCCCACCGTTTGTGTCAAGAGCTGGACCCCAATTCTTGAAAATTCTCGCATACGTTTATCTGTCAAAATCTCCGATGCGACGCGAAAAACTGGAAATTTGTTTCCTATTTCCGCATGTCTCAAAATTGTTTTGAAGAACTTCATGAATTGCTTCGCCCTAAAATTGAAAAGAAAATAACAAACCGGCGGAAACCTATTTCAACAAGAGAAAGACTTGCAATCTCTTTAAGGTAAGGAATATTCGGCCCTAGCGAGGTATCCGTCGCAATGGAAAATTCTCCGGTTTTATACGATTCAGAGGATCTTTGCTGCGAGGTATTCTTCGGAACAACTGTTCGGAGAATTGTTCCGACATTTTGCAACGCATATCGGTGAATTACGCGCTGAAGTGCATTTTCTTCTTAAATTTTTGACAGCTAGGCTCCGACATCCTCCGAGAGAAATTGGTTGCGGAATTTGCTTACGATATCCTCCGAGTACAATGGGTAGCGCAATTTATTCACGATTTGCAGTAAAGTGTTAAATAAATTAATAATAAAGAATACGTATAGAAAAGCACTTGTTTGTATTTATTGCCTAAATTTGCGTTTCCAGTGCAAAATCTAGCGAAAAGCCAAGCACCAAACAATACGAGGATGTGAAATCAATGCGTCATCGCATTTCAATTATTTTTTCCGAGAATGGATACCTCGAATGCGATTTGCTGTTCCGACAGAGTATGCACTGCGGAGAATTTTCCGTTCCGACGGATACCTACCTCGCTAGGGCCGACTGTGTGTAATTATAACATTATCATCATTACAGGTATTTAGTTCTCTGTGGTGGATCACCAGGATCATAGTCGTATGTATCATCCAGGGGATTTGAGGATCCAGGTAAAGTTGGAGGCATAGTCCGCATAAATATATCCGGTTCGGTGTTCATCTAAATAAATTGTTTGAACTTGATATTGTTCGTCCATTTCCTTCAACTCAGTTTTAGCGAGCTATTTTGCGAGCTCTAATTTGATCATTATTTTATTTGTGTTAGAAAAATTTTTAAATATGTCAGCGTAGCTTTGAAAGAGATGATCCACGGCATAAACTCTTGGCATATTTTTTTGTTTTTAAATAGTCGATTAATTTTTCTACTTTTTGGTCGTTTCGCTCTGGGCGTATATGCGTATAGGAATGTTGAAGTAAGCGCTGTTGGTTGCGTTGGAAATTGGAATTGGTGAAGATGCTGGCGATAGTATAATGGCTTTGTATATAGAGACTAACTTTTCTCAAACAATTTTATACCGAGTCCTAAAGGCTGAAGTGAGAGGCTCTTTCACGACAGTTATACTCATGCTCTCGGATGCTTGTCAGACGATTGCTGATAGAGAATCGACGAACAATTAATCAAACGCAATAATAAACGTTATAATGATTTATTTTACTATCAAACAATTATGCGAACTGTAAGCGAAGATCAGTATTGTTCGATCGCGGCACGACTGCTCTGCTCGGTGGTTGCTACAAAAGTGAAAAGAATGCTTGCACTACTCGTATGCTCTGCATACAAAAGTCTCCAAAGAAAGCCCAGTTAATTCCTCTCATAGGCGACTACAGTTGAGTTCGTCATCAAAGATAACAAGCACAACTTGCATGCGAATATGATTGCCAATTAACGGAATCTAGTGAGAGCACTGACCATACTTATTATTTGCATTACGATCGAACAATAAGGAACTTTAGGTAATGTTTGGTAAAACAAAGAAAAAAGAAAGAAAAAAAAAATAAACTTACATAATTTAAAAAACTGAAAGCAATCATAATACATGAAATGAAATGAATGAAATAACAATGTCGTAACTAACAAAAATACAAAAAAAAAATAAATAAATACGTTTCTCAACATGCCGCCCCTCCTGAAGGACTTCAGATGGAAGCACAGCTAATTTGACGATCGGGCGCTTGAATACTCCGCTGCTGGTTCGAAGCGTGACCACTCGGACATGACCGTCGTTGCCTGGGTGGACCTCTTCTACTCTGCCTAGAGACCATTTTGAGGGTGGTAGATTTGGTTCTTTGACGACCACCAGGTCTCCAACTCGAAATTCTCTTGTTGCTTCTCTCCATTTCGGTCGATGCTGTAGGGATGTCAGGTAATCGGTTTGCCATCGCCGCCAAAACCCTTGCATCATATTTTGGATGAGCTCCCAACGACTCAAACGGTTTGACTGAACTTCGAGATAACTGGGCTCAGCTATCGCCACATATGGTCTGCCTATGAGGAAATGAGAAGGGGTTAAAGGGTTAAGATCAGTATCAGATATAGCACAAAGGGGCCTGGAATTTAAAAGAGCTTCAATTTGGGCAAGTAGAGTGCACATTTCCTCAAATGTAAGGATATTATGCCCCACAACACGACGTAGATGCTGCTTTACAAGTTTTACCCCCGCTTCCCAAAGTCCTCCAAAGTGAGGACTATGTGGAGGAATGAACTCCCATTTAATACTCTCAGCGGCCAATGCCTCCGCTACCTTCCCGTTATGATCCTTTGAACGCACCAGCTTTGATAATTCAGATAGGACACGAGCAGCTCCCTGAAAGTTGGTACCGTTGTCTGAATGTATCACACTGCATTTGCCACGTCTCGCTACGAATCGCCTAAGAGCAGCCAAAAATGCATCGGTGGTGAGATCGCTGACCATCTCCAGATGTACCGCCTTGGTTGCCATGCATACAAAAAGGGCGATGTAGCCTTTCACGAACTTTGGGTTCCGACCCTTGGACAGCCGAAGAGTTATGGGGCCCGCGTAGTCGCAACCTGTGTGAGCAAAGGCAAAGGATGGGTCAACTCTTGAAGACGGTAGATTTCCCATGATTTGAGATGTTGTGGATTGTCTAAGAGCAAAGCAAACGGGACATTCGAATACAATTTTACGGATGAGATTTCTGCTACCAAGTATCCAGTACTCTTGTCGAATCAACGCGAAAAGTCCTGATACGCCGACGTGCAAAAACTTGTGATGAGCATCCTTCAGAATGAGCTGGGTAAGGCGGCTATCCTTTGGCAGAATGATTGGATGTTTTGTATTAAATGGGACGTGCTGGGCATTAGCAATTCTTCCACCGACACGTAGCAGACCTTTGTCATCAAGGAAGGGTGATAACGATGATAGTTTCGATCCTCTTAGAACATGACGACCACCTTTCAATGCGTATATTTCGGTTTTAAACTCACCCTGGGACCAACGCACGCATGTCTCCTTAGCGAGATGATACTCTTCAAACCGAACATATCCATACGTACGATCACATGATGGAACTCGACAGTTTCGAACAAAACGAAGGACAAAGGCAATAATTCTAAACAAGGTTAACAAAGATGAGGTTTTAGCTGCCAAGCGCTCTACAAAGTTATCTGTGGAAGAAGAGAAATGGACAACAATTAACCTTTTCCTTTCTTCAGGGACATTTCCCATCTCGAACGAATGATTCATCGGCCACTGATCTATGTCCTGTTGCAACCAAACTGGACCTTTCCACCATATATCAAATTCCAATAGCCTTTTAGGTTCGACTCCCCTTGACGCGCAATCTGCAGGGTTCTCAGCCGAACAAACATGGTTCCAAGACGACCGCGGCAATATGTCCAAAATTTCTGCGGTGCGGTTCGCGACGAAAGTGTTCCATCTTTTTGGGGGAGAGGACAACCAGTTCAAAACGATTTTTGAGTCACAAAAGGTATAAACGTGCACCGGGTTCACGTCCACCGATGACCGAATAACCTCCACCAATCGTGACAAGAGAAGAGCCCCACACAACTCCAATTTGGGAATAGACAGCGGCTTAACTGGAGCGACGCGAGTCTTAGCTGCAACCAATTGTATCTCAAGAGCACCATCTTCGGAGAAACTACGACTATAAACTACCGCGGAGTAGGCCTTTTCTGACGCATCGGAGAATCCTATTAGCTCGAAACGTTGAGAATTTAGGGTAAACCGCCTCGAAATTCTAAGTTTCTCAAAATAGGACAGATCACTCCGGTAGGATTTCCATTTTGTTGCGATATCACTCGGCAAGGAATCATCCCAACCTATCTTTGCTTCCGCAACCCATAACTCCTGAAACAACATTTTGAACAAAATGGTAGAAGGAGCCAGGAAACCCATAGGGTCAAATATCTTTGCGACCTCAGATAACAATTTCCGCTTGGTTGGCAACAACAACTGGTCATCTAAGGCAATTTTGAACGTAAAGTTGTCACTGTGAGGATTCCAAATCAGCCCAAGAACTTTAGTGCATGGAGAGGCACTATTCAAATCCATACAAAGCCTTTCCTCACATTCGGTATCACGTAAGATTTGCCAACAATTCGAGCTCCATTTGCTTAATTCTAAGCCTCCCAATGCCAGCATATCCACTAGCTGCCTTTGCAATTCCAACGTTTTGTCAATGGAGTCGGAGCCTGTCAATATATCATCGACATACATTTCCTCCAAAATAGCATGAGAAGCGAGCGGAAACTTGTGACGATAGTCGAGTGCTAATTGGCGAACCACTTTGATGGACAAATAAGGAGCAGAAGATGTTCCGTATGTTACGGTACATAAGCGATAATGCGCAACTGGGTCTTGAGGAGTTGGTCTCCAAACTATTCGCTGGAAGTTTCTGTGCTGCGGATGAACCCAAATTTGGCGAAACATCTTCACGATATCCGCAGAGAAAACATATTTATACAGGCGAAAACGAATCGAAACTTTAATCAAGTTGCGTTGAAGTGGTGTCCCTATATGAAGCATATCATTGAGACTAACGCCATTTGTATCCTTATGTGAACCATTAAAAACAACACGAAGCTTGTTGGTCACAACCGCGTGGTGTGGCAAATAAAACACACTGCCCGATGTTGGTTCGACCTCATGATCTGGGATACGTTCCATATGCTCTAAGTCCTCGTAAGCCTTCATAAATTTGCAGTACTCCACCCGAAGATTTTCATTGCGCGCAAGACGACGCTCCATTGCAAACAACATAGCTAAGGCACCCGAGATAGTGTTGCCAAACGATACGATTTCCTGTCGAAATGGGAGTTCAACCATGTACTTGTGGTCTGAGGATCGAGTAAAGGTTTGAGAGAAATGTGCATCTACTTCGTCCTCTTCATGAGACAGGGAAAGCCTATGCGGCAGCTCCTCGATTTCCCAAAATGACTTCAACAAGACGTCAAGATCAATCCCTACATGCAGCGATACTATATTGCTATCTGAAATTTTGCCAGTAACCACCCATCCAAATATTGTTTCATGAGCAACAACGTTTTCACCTCCATCAGTACGATGACCATTTCGAAGAATACTCCAAGCCTTATCTGCTCCCAGCAGAATATCAACAGGTCCTGGCGTAGCAAAAGCTGAATCAGCCAGAGGAAGATGCTCAAGAAATTCTATGGTGCTACAATCGAAGGCAAATGATGGAGTAAGCGAGGTGATTGTCTTCAAAACATAGGCATCAATCTCAATGCTATTGGTGTCAAAACGAGAATTTAAAGTCAAGGTTACAGCACCTTGTGTAACGCCTGCTTCGAACGAAGAGATTCCCGAGATGGGCAACCGCGCGTGGCGACGACGAAGGCCTAACTTCTTCACCAAGTTTTCGGTCACGAACGAGACTTGCGACCCGGTATCGAGGAGAACACGAGCAAAATGACAACCTCCGCTAGCGGCTAATACCCTTACAATGACAGTGGGTAAAATGCCAGAAGAACGGGAACCATTTTTGATGTGATGACAAACGACAGATGTAGATGCACCTGAGGTGCTAGGACCAGTTTCGGCAGGAGCATCCTCACGATTATTAGCACGAGCACGATCATTGTCCTCAGGGTGTACCAAACTGTGATGACGTGCATTACAAATAGAACAGCGAGCCTTAACACGACACCTTACCGACGAGTGGTTAGTACCAAGACAATTGTAGCATAACCGTTGATCGCGAGCGAAAATGCGACGGGAACTCACAGACATAGATAGAAAAACTGTACATTGGGGCAGGGAATGGGGTTCTTTACATTTTGGACACGAGGATTTGATAACATTTAAACTCTTGATGTTTGAATGATTACGAGGGTTTTTATAGACACGAGCCTTTGGTTCACTGGATTCTAATTCGTTACATCTATCCTCTAAGAGTTTTATTAGGGATTTGATTGTAGCGTCTTCTGAACCCTTGTTTTCTAGAGCCCAGGCTTGACGCGAATCAGCATCTAACTTGCCGAGCAACAAATATACCAACCACGGGTCCCTGCCTTCAGCTTTCAAGGAAGATAACCCTCTGAGCACTTCGTCCGCGCTGTCCACTAATTTACGCAACTGAACATAATCACCTGAAGAAACGTTAGGCAGTTTCAGAAAGCTTTCGATGTAAGCATTTATAATAGACAACGGTTTGTCATATCGACGCTCTAGCTTTTCCCACGCTTCCTCGTAAATACTGTCAGACGTGGTCAAATTATTAAGCAGCTTTAACGGTTCAACACCAAGATAGGACTTTAGATATTGAAATTTGCTTGCACCGGACAACCTACTATTGCAGTCTATGTTTCTAAGGAACATGTCCCGAAAACCTGGCCAATCACGATAGTCACCCGAAAACGGCGGTAAATGCAGTACCGGAAGGCTTAAGTCGGAATCAGATTTTTTATCAGCACTTTGAGAAGCCGACTTGTCTAAAGGTTCAAGAAGCGGTACTTGTTGAGTGGCTAGTGTAACGTTCAAAGCTTCATCGCGCGCGGAAAGCTGCCTGCTATTCTTAATAGCCTTAACAAGTGCACATTTAGTCGATAGATATTTGACTTCAACCGCCTCGAAGTCTGGTTCAGGATCTATGTATCCTGCCTCCGCGTGGAATTGAAAGAGTTCAGTTTGGTTTCGGCACAAATCTTTCCACGACTCTTCCAAACGCTCTAGTCGAATTTCTAGAGCAACCGGTTCAGTATCAGCGGGAATATTTTGCGCGAAATTATGCAAACGAGTAACTGAACCTTTAATGTGTCCACGTGCCTGCTTTAAGGCTTCCATTATGTCGAGTAGAAGAAACAGACCGACCACACCGACCACGTGTTTTTAACTCGTATTCACTACAATCTTGTCCCTAAGCAACAATTTCAGCAATTTTCCGGGTTCGAGTCCTACAAACGAATAGTCCTAGCAGCAACTAACGTAGGCATCAGCAGGAACAGGCAACGATACAATTAAATATACGTTTTTTACCTTCTTTGAGTCCACAGCAAAGTCTAGCAACCACCAGCGAGCGAATAACAACGAGTATAACGAAAGCGAACAAATCCGGTATTGAAGGACCAATTTGATAGAGAATCGACGAACAATTAATCAAACGCAATAATAAACGTTATAATGATTTATTTTACTATCAAACAATTATGCGAACTGTAAGCGAAGATCAATATTGTTCGATCGCGGCACGACTGCTCTGCTCGGTGGTTGCTACAAAAGTGAAAAGAATGCTTGCACTACTCGTATGCTTTGCATACAAAAGTCTCCAAAGAAAGCCCAGTTAATTCCTCTCATAGGCGACTACAGTTGAGTTCGTCATCAAAGATAACAAGCACAACTTGCATGCGAATATGATTGCCAATTAACGGAATCTAGTGAGAGCACTGACCATACTTATTATTTGCATTACGATCGAACAATAAGGAACTTTAGGTAATGTTTGGTAAAACAAAGAAAAAAGAAAGAAAAAAAAAATAAACTTACATAATTTAAAAAACTGAAAGCAATCATAATACATGAAATGAAATGAATGAAATAACAATGTCGTAACTAACAAAAATACAAAAAAAAAATAAATAAATACGTTTCTCAACAATTGCAAATGAAAAAAATTAAGCTATTGTTTTGGAACCTGAGAGCTATGTACCTCTCTGTATTCCAGCTGACCACTGGACCACTGCATTAAACTTAACTCCCATTATTTATTATACTTTCTCACCGCTGACGTGACAGCTTAGAGATACATATAGGATACAAATTATATAGGATACAAAATATATAGGATACAAATTATCTATACAGCGACTTCCTGTAATGGATAAACCCAAGAGTAAATGACATTAACCAAATACACCTGAGGTATTCCAAATTAGTTACCTACTTCAATCAAGTCAATCAGTCAGTCATTACATTCTTTTTAAATTGATGCAATACACACCTACTCCTACACCGCATTGCAGATGCAAGTAGGTATACTGCCAACGGCGTGTTTAAGCAATTCAAACCAACATTCGAAACTCGAAGCCGCCAATCATTTGAGTAGATTCGCTGGTGTTTTGCTTGTAGCACTTGTACAAACATCTGCTTTGAATTTTCGGCTGCCCAGGTTACTATCAAATCAACTTACATCTATATGCAGTTATTTATAGTACCTATTATATCTATATCATATTTCTGTTTTGATTAATTAATTTCCGATTCCAGACGTCAAAGATAATAGGATACAAGGACTTAAAGGCTCATGCCGCATACCAGTGCAAAACTGAAAAAAAAAACCTTTCCTTACACCATCTAAACCACTTAACGGACGATTTCAATTTCAATTTCAACTTGAAATTCATTCATACGCCATGGATCTGCGGTTCAGATGTTTCACTCAAGTTGAAACTGTTTCCTATTAAAGCCATCCACTGGTACATTGATTCGACTATCCAATATCCATATACCCATGCTCATCATCAAATCGAATTGGTGTTGAATTTTTTATTTCCCGAATTGAATAATTCATGAACTAAATGTGCGCGAGTTAAGTATCCATAGCAAGACATATTGAGAAAAAAGATAACATTATTTGTATTCAATGATATCTTTAGTCTCTAGTACAGTCTTGCACACAACGCTACAATGATAACATATGTAAAAGAGATAATATCGTTTGTATACAATGTTGGAATATTATCTCTTCTTCATTATCAAGCAAGACGATTGTACGCTTGGGTCTCCTTGTAGATAGATAAGAAAAGTATATAAATACGACTGTATGATGAATTTATCAACAGTCTTATTGTAACTACATAGTAGCCTTAAGCTCCTTTTAGAATTAGTAAAAAGTATTTCAATAATAAAGGACATAGTTCCAAATAAATATTGTTTAATTTTAAAAGTAAGAAACAAGTGTTTTAATTGGCGATCCTGCCAGGAGGTTAAATATACTTTTTAACTTCAATCGAGCGGACCTCGGGAACAAGTAGTGAAATCTAGTATAAACAGAACACTCGCGTTACCGGTTACAAGAATTACCTAGCATAGCAGGTACAAATATAGCTTCTTCGTACGAAGCAGCAAAGCAATTCAGTGAAAGTGTATATGTGGAGAAAAAAAACACACAAATTCGACGACAACAGACACGAGTTCAAAATGGAACAACTCGCAGTATTAATGGCAAGATTAGAAGCTTTAGAAACCAGGAGCAACACAGTAACACAAACCCTAGAGCACACACGCACAGAGAATGCAAGGTTAGCAGCAATAATAACTAACCAAAATCAAATAAACACTAATTTAGAAACAAAACTAAATGAAGTAAAATCTGGATTAGGCATAGTACCAAACATACCTGTGCTAGAGGAAATAAGAACCACATATACAGATGGTAGTGAAATACAGTTAGACGCATTTAAAAGCCTACCTATTTTCAACGGCGATCAATCAAATTATCGGTCGTGGCGCGAAGAAGCATCCAGATTAATGGACAGCATTAAAAACTTCAAAACACACAGTAAGTACGCAGCAGCATTGACTATAGTGAAAAGTAAAATACAGGGTGCAGCCGCGAATGTGTTAACCAATTATAACACAATTTTTAATTTTGAGGCGATACGTAACAGATTAGATTATACGTACTCTAATCAAGAACCTCTATACGTGCTACAAGACATGATGAAAGCCATCACGCAAAAAAGAAGCACACTGTCTGAATACCACGACGAGATAAATAAAAATCTCAATTTAATAATATCAAAAATCACTATGTCAGGTGATCCGCCGAATATAATCGACAGACTAATTAAAAATGCTAACGACGACGCAGTTCGTATATTCATTGATGGTATGAGTGACAACTTTACAAGAGGATCATTATATTCAGCTACAATAAATGATCTAGAACACGCATTCGCAATTGCTCGCAGAATAGAACATGATAATGTGCACAGGCATTTACATCTCACTCAAGATAAGCACCACAAAAATATGCCACATGAACGCAGAAACGAAAGAAGACCAAATTATTCGAGCCAAACAACGAATTATCAACCCCAGAAGCAATACGATAATATGCAGCAACACAATCAAGGACCACAGCCGATGGAGATAAACTCGAGACAAATTGTACATGCACAGCGACAAAATTGGAATCAATACAAACCCGATGTATATAATCCACCAGCGAAACGTGAACACAGCGGGAGTTTCAACACACACAACAGACCGCAACGATCTTATCAGCAGAACTTCAAGCAGCAGAGAGTAAATAACTCCCGACAACAACGCAGAGACGATGTCAGCAGTACATATGCAGAAGCAGATGAAACGGAATGTATGGTAAATAATAACATAAGAATAGATCATTTAAACTAGTAGACGGGTTGCCCTGCTTAAATTTAACTAGTACTATTTCTAAGGAAATTTATAAAATTCTTATTGATACTGGTGCAACCCATAATTACATTAATAGAAAATGCGATTCTAGCGAAAAAATTAAAATTAAACCTATAAAAATAAAAACAATGCATGGTTATTCTATGGTAGATACAAAGAAAGTAGTTAGGATATTAAAGAAAAATATAACATTTTTTGAATTAGAGGATATTCAGTCTTTTGATATGATATTAGGATATGAAGGACTTAAAGTTCTAAACGCGGAAATAAATTTCAGTAATATGACTCTAACTACCATAAGCAGTGTCGAATCTATTCAGAAAATTAATTACATAATTGGGGAAAATAATATTTATAAAGCAGACATAGATAGACTGATGAAGATTAATAACAGCATAGGACCGTTACCCTTTACAGATACTATAGAAGCAAGCATTAGGACGACCAATGATAATCCGGTTTATGTTAAACAATATCCATATCCCATAGCAGATAACGAATTCGTAAACAAAGAAATACAGAAACTCTTACATGACGATATAATAGAAAAAAGCCATAGTCCTTATAACAGTCCCATATGGACAGTACCTAAAAAAGGTTTGGACGAAAAAGGAAAACCAAAACGGCGCATGGTTGTTGATTTCCAAAAACTTAACGTTCACACTGTAACAGACAGATACCCCATTCCGGATGTCAACATGACAATTCAAAATTTAGGTAAAGCCAAGTACTTTACAACATTAGATTTGGAGTCAGGTTTCCACCAAATTAAAATCAAAACAGATGATAAAGAAAAAACAGCTTTTGCTATAAATGGCGCAAAATATCATTTTAAACGAATGCCTTTCGGGCTCAAAAATGCACCAAGCATATTTCAGAGATGCGTGGACGACATTTTGAGAGACTTTGTAGGTAAATTCGTACACGTTTACATTGATGACGTATTGATATATTCTTCATCTGAGGAAGAACATATACAGCACATAAGTCAAGTATTCGACGTACTCAATAAAGCCACATTAAAAATATCTGATGAGAAAAGTAAGTTTTTTCAAGAAGAAGTAGAATACTTAGGTCACATAATCAGACATGGTAGAATCACTACGAACCCTGAGAAAATAGCAGCTATAGAAAATTTTCCAGTCCCACAAACGGTAAAGGATTTGAGAGGATTTTTAGGTCTTACAGGTTACTATCGTAAGTTTATAAAAGGATACGCAAGCATAGCCAAGCCCCTGACATTATATTTACGAGGAGATAACGGTAAAGTAAACAAAAAACAAAGTAAAAATATTAAGTTAAATCTGAATGATTCAGCATTAGAAGCGATTAGAATTTTAAAAAATTATTTGAAAGAACAAGTCGAACTTTTTCAACCGGATTATAGTAAACCATTCGAGCTTACTACTGATGCATCCAACATAGCTATTGGAGCCGTACTAAGTCAGAATAAGCAACCTATACACTTCTTGTCAAGAACACTGAGTAAGACAGAAGAGAACTATAGCACAAACGAGAAAGAGCTATTAGCGATCATATGGTCCTTACAAAAACTCAGAAACTACATATATGGTATAGCAGACTTAACCATATATACCGATCACCAGAGCCTTATATATTCTGTATCAGAAAAAAATCCCAACACAAAGCTGAAACGTTGGAAGGGAATCATTGAAGACTTTGGAGCAAAATTAGTTTATAAACCAGGAAACCTAAATCTTGTAGCTGACGCATTATCACGTCAACGCATAAATACTTCTACCATAGAAACAGCACATTCAGCTGAAAGTTCTTCTAATGATATAATAAAAACTGTGAATCAGCCTTTTAATGCATACACTGCACAGTTCGAACTTATTGAAGATATAACAAATAATATCGAAACACAAATCTATTTTAGTAACAAAATAAGACTCATAATAAAGTTTAAGGACAAAGACTCTTTACTAAGGCAGATGAAAGAAGTTATACAACCCCAAAAGATTGTAGCTTTGCATACGAAATTTGAAAACATATACAAATATGGTGAAAACATAAAAAAAGAATTCCCACTAGTAAGATTTATATTCACACCAAGAAAACTTCAAGACGTGACAAATTTGGAGGAACAACTAAAACTTGTAAGGGTAACTCACGAAAGAGCACACCGAGGGTTACGTAACAATATACAAGAAATCTCAGAGAAATATTACTGGCCCGATCTAAATAAACAAGCAAAGAGTTTCAACAGAAAATGCATAGCATGTCTATTTGGAAAATATGAAAGAAAACCTATCAGAGAACCTCTGAATAATTCAGAAATACCAACACATGTGGGAACACACATTCATATGGACATATACTTCAACGACAAGTATACTTTCCTTGTAACAGTAGATAAGTATTCTAAATATACAATCCTTCGGGAAATCGAAACTCGAAACAGACTGTACGACGTTATGGAAGAGGTCTTATCTAATTATTTCCCAAAATGTGAACGACTCATGACAGATAACGAGAAGGGATTCAAAACAGAAATGGTGAACCAAATGTGTTTGAAATACAACATAACTAAAGTAGAAACTCCAGTATACAGATCGACAGCGAACGGTCAGGTAGAACGTGTAAACGGTACAATAACTGAACTGTCTAGAATATTCACAATTCAGAATAAAACAAGACTTATCGAAGAAATATTTAGAACAGTGCGTGAATTAAATAATTCTATACACTCAGTTACCGGTTTGAAACCTAGAGACATTTTCTTTAATCAAAATAAATATAGCAATAGTGAAATTATAATAAATAAACTAAACTCAGCATCCAAAAAAGTGATCGAACGTCTAAATAAAGGAACTCGACACAGAGAGTATAAAAAAGGAGATAAGATAATGGTAAGAATCACAGGTCTTAGAAAGAAATCTAACGCCAGATACATAACAAGAATAGTAGAAGAAGATAAAGGAGACACTGTAATCTCTAAAGAAGGAATAAAAATTCACAAGGATAACATAAAGAATTATCATTTTTCAGATGACGAAAATATTAATATTCCTAACATTACTAGGAATTGTACAGAGTCAAGAAGGGCAAGGAAACGTTCAAATAACTGAGTTACTAAACAAGAAGTTTATACTTACGCAAACAGATGACGTGTATTTATTCAAAGAACAAACTTATTTGTTACATGCCACCAACCTGACTTCGATATTTCAACCTTACGTAAATATCGTAACTAGTAAATATCAACCTACACAAGAAGAAAAAATTTGGTTAAGTAAAATTAAGAATTTAGCAGACCAATTACAAGAACATACTAGGCATACTAGATCAATTAACTTTTTAGGAACAGCTTTCAAATATGTGTTTGGTAATCCTGACCATTATGACTTAGTTAACATAGAAACGAGTATAAATAATCTCATAGAAAACAATAATAAACAAAAAACTATAAATTCTAGATTTGAACAAATTTTGCAACAATTCGAAGGTCAGAGCCTTAAAGAACATTTAGTAATAGAACAAGTGTACGAACAATTATTATTATTGACCAGAACAATTAATGCAGCAAAAAATAATGAATATTTATCAGAAAGCCTAGACTTAGATGACATTAAAAATATTATTCAACATGAAATAATTCAAGTACCCATAATAAATATACTTGAGTACTCTAAAATATTATTAGCTAGAACTGATGAATTCTTCATCACAATATATAAATATCCAGTTCTAATTAAATCATGTAAATTGTATAAAGTAACACCTTTAAATTCAAAACATGGAAAAATCATTACAGATAAAACAATTGCCTTATGTAACCAAACTTATTTAAGAACAAGAAATTGTCAAAATCATCTAAGTAAAAACATTTGTGAAATTAACTTTGAAGAAGAAAATTGTCTTATTCCACTTTTAAAGAATATAACTTCAAAATGCAACATTAAACAAGAATACGATTACGACTTAGAAATTGAATCCGGTGTTATGTTATTAAGAGGGAAGCATAAGTTAAATAATCAAACAATTAATGGTATAAACTTAGTTACTTATGAAAATACTATAAATCTAGACGATAAAATATACAAAAACATGCATAAGCAAATTAAAGAAGTTATATTAAGAAATCATAATTCAGAGTCTTACATCGACCAAATAATTAAAGAAGATACAATGTACAAATTCGATAACATAGATACTTTAAAAAAACTAATTATTCCTTTTGAAGAAAAACCGATATTATCAACTATATACACAATTGTAACACTGATTGTTATTCTAGCATTTACGTACGTAATGATAAAAACTATACAATGTATAACAGATCGTCAAAAACAAAAAAAGATTGACGCATATAACAAAACTTATGAAAGAGAAATGTTAAAAATAGCGTCGAAAAATCGGGACGATTTCGTTTAACAAGGGGGGGAGTTAAGTATCCATAGCAAGACATATTGAGAAAAAAGATAACATTATTTGTATTCAATGATATCTTTAGTCTCTAGTACAGTCTTGCACACAACGCTACAATGATAACATATGTAAAAGAGATAATATCGTTTGTATACAATGTTGGAATATTATCTCTTCTTCATTATCAAGCAAGACGATTGTACGCTTGGGTCTCCTTGTAGATAGATAAGAAAAGTATATAAATACGACTGTATGATGAATTTATCAACAGTCTTATTGTAACTACATAGTAGCCTTAAGCTCCTTTTAGAATTAGTAAAAAGTATTTCAATAATAAAGGACATAGTTCCAAATAAATATTGTTTAATTTTAAAAGTAAGAAACAAGTGTTTTAATTCGCGCTGTTTACTCGGAAGATCATATGGACTTTGAATTATTCATGATTATTCTGGTGTATATGCCCAACGAATAGTGGTCTAGGTATTACGGAGATATAGCTCCTGCTCTTCTATGTTATCCACTTGAAGGTGTGAAAGTAGTGCTGAGCATTGGAATCGGTGATTTTGTTTATTTTTGTCTTTACTTATAGTATTTGCGTTAACGAAAATATGACAGTATAGAGGCTTTTAATGATTAGGCGTTGAGGTTGTACATATTACAGAGTTGAAATTTTCGGTTCAATTTAATATAGGTTTGTAAATTATTAAGATGCGATCACTCTGAGTACTTGGTTCACACACATTCAGTACCTAATACGTGAATGAGGCAAAGATGAGGAACTGATAAGCTATATAGCCGACGATTGCAATTTTTATTTTTTTTTTATAAGAGGGTAAAGGGTCTCAATGCTAAATTCCCTAACATCAACATGCACATGCAGGGGAGAATAATAATGCCACGACGACTGCTTCTGCGAGCTCCTGTACAGAACATAACGAGTGATGTCCAAATTAAGACGTTTAAGACGTTTCCAACCCCAGAATAAGTACCTCACCTAAGGAGCGTATATTTTGCGATAGAATCAGGAAGCAGTGGTTAGTATGTTGGACTACTAAGCGAGGGGTCCTAGGTTCGAATCCCGCAAAAACCCAAATTCCAACTCGGGGTTTTTTTCACTGCGCCACCTCTCGCGAACGTCTGACAAATATCCGAGAGTACAACTGTCTTGAAAAAGCTTTTCAATTGGCCGTTTGGAATCGGCATAAAATTGTAGATCCCTTCCATTTGTTCCAAAAATGAAATCTCGCACAAAACGAATTGTTGTGAGAAGCTAGGCCTAGTTTCCCTACGGACCTATTGCGCTAACTATATATATATACAATCGGGAAGCAAGCTTACATAAAACTAGAAACAGACATAAGCCTATTAACGTCGCAGCAAAAATTGACTATTTTACATCAACCACGAAAGAGAATTTACCCTTTGAGGCGGAACGAACGGACGGAACGAACGGACAAGACTTCCGAGCACCGGAACAAAATGTAAGAGAATAGAAAAATAGCCAATAAGGGAAACCCGTATAGCGTCTTCGAGCTTGACAAGAAAAAGAAAAGACCCCGCAGTGCGCAACTGAATGTAAACCGAGCCAACTGGAGAAGTGATTTGGCCACTTCTTTGTAGACTCAATGCACCCTACTAATAACAAATTTTAGTCTCGACTTTAAATATACGGAAGCTCACAATTGGAAAATTTATATGGAAAATATAGTCACTGTGGAGTGGAGTACAAAAATTTTGAGTAGGGTAAACTGTCCCACAGTGGCCCACGTTCCACAGTGAACCTTTTAAATTTACTTAATCTCTACTTATAAGAGAAAAACGAAATAAAGAGAAAATAAACCGCGTTACGATCCTTTGTGAATTTACCTGGGACTTGAAGTAGTGCGCACGTCTGTGTAAGTTGTGCTCAAGAAAAAGTGATTTTACTTAATTAGTAAATTAGAAATCGTGCTTCTTATTTTTGTTCCATTTAAAAAACTATTGTGCTTTATGAGATTTGTGGGATACAATTTAAAATGTTAATTATTATTATTAATTAAAATTAGCTTGTCAATCAAATTTGTGAAACTGTTTTTTTTATAAAAATATTTTTCTCCAAAAAAGGCACTTGTCCAACAGTGAACCAGCTCCTAGTGGTACACAGTGAACAATGGTAAATATGGTATCATTTCCCAGCTTCAGAATTACGTATTTTTATTAAGCATTTAGCAACGACCTTACAACATTTAACATTCGTTACTATTATTTTTCGTTAGTTACAAGTTTTGTGATATTACTGAAGCCCTTGAAAGTCATTTTTGTTAATGTTTTGCTATTGTTTATTGGTGTTATTACTTTTCGTTGCTTTTTTTACTAATGTTTTTGTATTGTTTTGTTTTTCTAATATTAATATTAAATAAAAACTGAATTGTACCAATTACTTGTTTTTGTTCTTTATTTTTCTTACGGAATAAAAAATAAACACTATAGGTTCACTGTGAACTACCCGGTGGTTCACTGTGTCCACCCTCTAGTACACAGTGAACCATTTGAGGTGCGTCTTAAAAAACTAAAAATTTAGCATTTTCTACGATCTTTCTAAAGCTGTATGTGGTTAAATGCAAAGCTAATAAAGCATATAATAAGTAACTTCAAACCGTTTAAAGATTAAACAAATATTTTATAAACTACATCTAGTCAAACGCAAATTGGTCCACTGTTGGACAGTTTACCCTAGGCACTAAAAATGTTTATTGGTAAGGCCCAACAACATCGATAAATTAATAGCAAAATGCCACACGACTGGTAACACTTTCTAAGAATACTATACCATAGCTAAATCCCATGAGAAGTCCCCATCCTTAGAAGAAGTGACCAAATATTCAAGTATTTCAATATGCAAATAATTAGAATCACTTATTATTATTAGTATAAAAACCGTGAACATTGTACGACAAAAGTTGCAATTTGGCGCCTTTTTCGAGAGTCTGGCACAATTTTTTTATATTTTGGCATTTATAAGGAGCTTCGCCACTTTTACACATTTTATTATAACCAAATAAAGACCTTCAAAATATTGTAATGCAGCTGCCTATTCCAACACCATTATAGTGTTTTTGAAGTCGGGTGCCGGACGGTATCCTATGTTTCAGTTACATATAGGCACAGCGGGTTGCTATAGCTTTCATTTGACATAGAAGTAATTTGCAGAGGGCAAACTGGTTATTATAGTTTATAAGAAGAATAGGGAACTAACAAAAAAAATGTGAGCTAGTGTCATTTACATGTTGGATCACCTAGTTCGCCAGGAAAAGAATGACAAATTAAATTGAATATACCTATCTAAAAGGTAAACGAGAGTTTCTCGTATTATAGTGAAAAATTATTTTGCTACAATTTTGTACTTAACTTAAGCAACAACAGTGAATTTAAAAATTACATCTCCGATAGTATATTTTTTTACTACAAATCTGATAAAATTTTCCTCCGCAATGAATCTAATGGAATGATCGAAATTTAAATCCATTTATTGGACTGGTTTCGCAGTGATTCTGTTTCTCCCCACCCTATTCAATTGGCTGGGTTTTATTATTATTTGCACTGCATCCAGAATAAATCGCCGTCTCTCGACCAAAGAAATCGTATTCAATTTATTTTTGTCCTACCCAGAACCCATCGAACACAATTTCCGGAGAGAGAACATAATACAATGTGCATTGTATTTCTTTTCACCTAAAACTCGGCTAGCTTAATGAATTTCTTATCTGGATGTCAGTTTTACAATTTATTTTACAGACCATTGGCATGTTGTAGAAATTCATTTGCCATATTGGATTAAAAACCTATTAGGATAATAGAGAGTGGAATATTTTGTTAAATCTATTGGATGCAGGTGGGTTCCTTCTATTTTCATTTGAGGTTGTAGTCATATTCGAAGGGGAGGACGAACATTCAATTTGAGTATTGTAGAAATTGGTATTTAGACCGGTGCGATGATCTAAAGCAGAATATTGGGATGAGTTGGATTGGAGATTAGTTCTTAAGTGTAAGTGAACAAGTGTACCTAATGATTTAATTTAAATTCGGTAAGCAGATGAATTGTTTTTCCTTATAGTTACATATAATTCCATAATTTTGAATTTACATCAAGAATATATATAGAGAGGACTGAATTCGGGAAGAACTGTCTAACCAAGATTATTTTCTACAAAGAGTTGACAGCGTGAATTTAATTTTAATTAATACTGAGGTGGAAATAAATCTGTGTGAATTAATTCCACATGGCAATTAAAACCACCCTGGTTGGGAAATAAGTCCACTTAATAAAGGTGTTCTTCGTTTCCCCTTAGATTGGGAAATAATGCCACTAGGTAGCGAGCATTATGACCAAAAAACATGTGCAGAGATCACTGCGCAGCAATGTAATAATACACTTGTTCATATGGATATAGGCACACGTTAATTCTGCACTCATTGCAGCACTGCAACATGTCTCTATTTCTAAATTTTCTGCAAAATTAAAGGGTACCATAATACAAACGAAATTTAATTGCAATTTCAAGTTCAATGTCTATTGACATTGATTATCGTGTTTTGGTTGTAAACACACCAGCTGCCTGGTTGACGAATGAAAGCAGCCCTATTAGCCGATGCAATGCATGTCAAACATATTGTCTGTTTTACTTGCAGCACTGCAGTCTGCCTTGCGCCCAGTATATCTTTACAATTTTTTTTTTTTCTTTTTGCATTAAAAACACGTCCTAAAAATACAATTGAGAATTAATTTCATTTTGAAATATAAATGCAAAATAATGGAAAAAAAAAAAAAACTAATGGAACTAATGGAACCACAATACATAAACAGTGAAATGAGTATGGGGTTGGCCCCCCTGCCAGTGGTCACTGAGGGGGATATTTACTTTTGAGTTAAATTATTTCTCACGTTAGTAGGTAGGTACACCTTTGTTAAGTGGACTTATTTCCCAATCAAGATGACACCCCAACTTATACGCCAATGTATTAATTGAATTAATCATTTTGCTATTATTTTAATAGACCCGGGCTAATAGGCATAACTTTTATGCCTATGAAGTTGCTTTACACAAATACAAGGAACAATTGTAATATAAGGCCTTTTAGCTTTTACGGTTGTTAGTGAAACTCAGAACAGAAAACAATTTTATGAACATTCAAAGCGGACGGCCTTTTTCTTTGTCATCGAACTGCAAAGTAATTTAAGATTTGTTTCTACTTTCAAAGTGCAATGGTGCGAAAGAGCATTTTTTGTACTTTTTTTTTCGATTTTTTGCACTTTAAATCTATCACTATCTTTGAACATTACTTTTTTGGGAAAGCATGCATTGCAATGCTGCCACAATAAAATATGACTGCACACATGGTCTACACTCTATACCCAGGTTGCTAATAAAAAGCTTGAGCATAGCCTCCCGACGATGTTTAAGACAGATTTTACAACGATTCTATGGACAGTCATCCTCGATCAGAGAGAGAAAAATTTCATATCTCTATATATATAAAATTGTTGCAAGTGCGTTGTGACTTTATAACTCACGAACGTCTCAACCGATTTCAATGATTTTTGTTGTGTTTTATTCGTCTTCAATCAGGGATGGTTTATGAAAAAAGAAAAGTCGGAAAATTCTCAACCGGTGGCGTTGTAGGCACAATCTTCGTTTTTCATGGGGAAAAGCACTTTGAAAAAAAATAAAATGGGTAGAAATCGAGTAGTGACACTTCAAATACAAAAAAAAAACATTTTAAATTTTCAAAGCAATTGTTGTTGTCAATTATTTTAATTATTTTCCAAGCAAATTGTTGTTGTCAACAATTTTGAAATTTTTTTTTGGAAATATAACCTACCTAATAAGTTTGTTTATGTTTACTATGTTACATTAAGTAAGTTTTTGAAATGGAGTAGATACTTTCCATCCTTTCCATCATTTTCGTTTGACATGTATTTTCAGGATCGTTGCATAAATATTTATGTGTGAGTAAGTTGAAATGTAGGCGTAGGGGTGATTGAGATGACGTGGACAATGATGACAGGCAACAGGAGTTGTTGAGCGTTTTGAGTTTGTACGTAGGGGTTGTTACGAAAAATGAGCGAGTAACAATCGTGGTATTCTGCTCATTAGTGAATATAGGGTTATGGGGAGGGCAACTCAAAGGTACCATTACACCTTCGGTACCGGTGTAGAGAGAGAAGGGAAAAGGCTTACCAACCAAGTTTATAGGTGTGCGGTGTTGGATGTATTCGATTGAATGGCAAAAAAGAGGCTTGCCTCATGCGCACATTTTCATTTGGTTAGTCGAAAGAATGCAACCAGACGAAATTAATGACATCATATGTGCCGAGATTCCAGGTCCCGAAACCGATCCAGACCTGCATGATGTCATAATTACAAACATGATTAATAGACCGTGTGGCGCCATTAACATACAATCACCGTGCATGGTCGACGTCAAGTGTTCCAAGCGTTATCCACGAAATTTGACTAATAAGACCATAACTGGCAACGATGGTATCTTCTGGAATAGCGGCTACACTGCTGGAAGGTTGCCGAACCGCTCATTCGGCGTTGAAATTGCCATTAAACCTTCAAGCGGTTGAAGAACCAACATGTAACATAGCGAAACATTCAGCAATGGCCAAAGTTTTGGTAGCAAGCAAAATTATTATCTAGGACGAATGCACAATGTCGCATAAGCGTGCGTTAGAAGCTCTGAATCGCAATATGAAAGATCTGCATAATGACGCACGACGTTTTGGGGCTGCATTGATTTTACTCTCAGGCAATTTCCGGCAAACGCTACCAGTAATACCACGATCGCATGTGCATTGTGCATGCTCGAAATTATTACTTTCATTACATTACCTAACGAATTTGGGCGGGACGAAGTTCGCCGGATCAGCTAGTTTATTATAGATGAAAATACAATCTGCATGTCGGGCTTAATAAAAAACATTTCAATTTCAAAACGATAAGTAATTGCAGAGCTGTGTGTAATTCTTATATCAAGATTTGTTGATGGGATATTTTAAAATACAAGACAACCTTTTCCCTTAGGTAAGGTGACAAACACAATTTTAAGGAGGAATTTTAACGATATGTACTATACGTAGTAGTACCAGAAAGAAGAAACCAAAATCGCAAGCGAAAACGCTGAGTAGGGGGATTAGTTAATGAGCACAACATCGTTTGGAAAATTTTTGCCTTACCGAATAACACCCCATTATTTTGCAGGACTTACTCATAATATTGTTCACAATAGCAGTGGATTTCCACATAGCAGCCATGGCTATTTCCATATAATTAAACCGCCAACTATATCGACCTCGTTCAACTCGGTGCTACCCACACATCAAAGATGTTGAACATATAAACATTCCAAGGACTAAACGTCGAATCTGGCCATTGTCTTGTTGAATCTGATTTAGAACTTCGGTTTCCAACGAAGAAAAGCTGCGCACCGAACCTGGAGTAGAAATTCGGTTACACCTTAAATAGTCTCTACAGCGCATTCATAGACAAGACACAGAACGAAAGCAGAAAGTGGACTCAATATCTTAACACCATGAACGAGGTTCATCGTTTGAGTTTGATCTCCTAAATGACATCATATAAAGAAAGGTACCTAGTGATAGGGCAAGATATGTTTTTAATTCGCGTCTTGCAATGGTGCAAATGAGAAAAGAAAGGCAGAAAAGGCTTTCAATCATTTTGTAATATATACTTTAATTTAAGAAAAAATGTGCCGAAGATGGCGTCTGCGGCTGGTGTCGTCAAAGGTAAGAAAAATGAAGAGGCCCAGTTTTATACTAAAAGAAAATTACGTGAGAAATACAGGTATACCCAACTTCGCTTGGTGCGATCGCCCTCTAGTGTGAAAAAGAAGATAAGGTCGGATCGCACCAAAACTAGTTGGTGAAATACCTATCTACATTACATTTTTGATAAGCATTAAGAATCTACTTTGAGGTTTGTCAATGAAGTACGATTCCACTATAGAAGACTTCGACTGAGCCATGAAAAAAAGAACTGGACCTCCAGGCTCTAACGGTAAACCAGTGGAGTGCTTCATATACGATTGTGATATTAAAACCAGATCTCGCACCGATTTATCCGCAAAGGGAGTAAGCAATTCCAAGGGCTCAGCATGGGCAGTTAGCTTTATTTAGGAAAAAAATAAATAAATCAAAAATTTCATATTAAATCATGTCCAATTTATTTCAAGTCAAGTAAAGTCTCACCACATTTTATTTGACGTATATGCTGCTTATAACATCGATTATCATTAAGAGCTCCACATGACGCAATTCATTGTTATAGGTCTTACAAAGTATACAAAGTGGCTTTCAGAACGATCTTGATGTTAATGCAGAAAATACGAAATACGTTCTAACGGCAAATGAAAAACCGTATAAGATAAAACACATCTATAGCGGGAGCTTCTGAGTTCGGAGTATGAATCAGTTCAAACGAAAATATTTAGTAAATTTCTTCTATTTCGGTTTGGCTTCTATTTCGGTTTGGTAAGACACTTGCATTTAAGACTTCTAAATCAAGAATCAAGCTTTGAGCTCTGCAGAAGACCTACTGCGTAAACAATATGAGGCCTCTATAGTAGCGGTATACGGCGGTAGTACAAGCTGTCAAAGTTTGCGGCGCTGCACACACAAAAATTGTACACAATGACGCAGCGGGATGTGTCCAATTCAAACAAGCAGCTGGGCCTTTTTATAAAGTGGATGACAAAGAACAACTATTAGTTGTTCGACATCGCTATCTAAAACCTGCATTTTTACAAAGTATGTACCTACTTATAGCCGCCCCGCCTTCTAAACTTGAAGTATATTGAACAATATTTCAAATTATCGCCAATGAACATTTATAACCGATAATTATTTCGATTGATGTACGTGTACGTACTACAGCCGCTACTACACGTTGCAGCGGCCCCGCCCATTATGTTCACTTTACATGTAATCAGTGTATTTTAACTTTGACAGCGCTACATACCGCTACTACAGCGGCCTCATTGTTTTTAGGCAGTTATTCTGCCAGTTCTGCTGTATGGCGCTGAGTGCTAAACAATGAGCAGGAGTATATAAGCTAAAACTGGGTTTCTTGGAGAAACTACTTTGACCTCGAAAAATCTGGATATAGTCATTTAAGTCAAAATAATTATTTTGTCCACATATTCTGCTTGATATAAATACCTTCAACTACTCAAACCATTGTCAAAGTGATGGAATGTTGATGGAATGGTGGCTCTAATCCAACTCATTTCATATAACCACGAGAGACAGATATAGATATATTCTTGGAGAACAATCACCTGAAATTCCAAGCAGTTCGAGTTTCCGAGTTTCATGAAATTCAGTCCTCCATCTCTTAGTTTTTCGTCCGTCGATTTAAAATAGACGCACGTCAGTATAGTTAGCTTTAATAGTTATGATGGAGAGAACATTTTGACAACTTATTTACATTTTCAGCTTGCTAAAACGCATTCAACGGAGAATGGTAACAGAATGGTTACAATCGGCATACGGGACTCCTTTTTCGTATTTGTAGGACATAACGTATAAACATGCATGCATCTAATGCACATCAAAACGAACCCATCCTTCGTAAACGTTTCTTTTGATTTGCTTAAACTAGCATGATGGCCAATAAGAAATGAAATTGAATGACATTTCGCTTAATAATGCCAATACACCAGAAATTGATTCATGTAATCGCTTTCAGTCGCGAATCGTTCTGATAGGCAATATTATGCCGACGAATCAAATAAATTGCATGTCAACAACGACAATCAATATTTAAATTTATTTGTTCTTCTTGAATGATTGAGTTTTAATTTCGTCCATTCCATGCATGTTTGCCAACAGTTTCACCGATTCGATTTTGTGGATAAATAAGTCGAATTTTCTGTTGAGTTACATCATGAGTACATTTATCGGTGGTCTTCTGATTTTACTATAATAACTGATTTCTGTCAGCCTTGTGGTATGATGACAAATTATTAAAATGTTGTTTTCCTTAATAGGTTCAGTGACATATTAATTCAATTCGTTAGTAGGTAATATGAGATAGGTTTGTTTTTTTTTTTTAATTGTATTTACTTTCACTGGTAGTTTCGTTGGGGGTTAATTGGTTGTAGCCTGGAAGAATATCGCAGCGGCAGGAATTGTACCTATAATGCAACGGAAAATTGTCATAGATGATAGATATATAGCCAGTATTACCTGGTGCTGTTAAATAACATCGAACTTTAGCTTCATGATATATATTTTCTTTGCGTTTGCAATTCATTCACATACTCAGACTTTTAAGCTCTATATACGAGTACCTACATACTTCTTTACTTACTTACTTAAAAATATCATATAGCTATAGTCGTACGGATATCGTGAATCAACCTATAGTACATCGGAATCATGCGTGTGTTACTAACAGGACCGTTCCAAAGTATCTACGGACCTTACGACCTTCGCAACGTGAAGGGCATACTTATCTTAGGTGTCGCTTTAGTTGGGGGTGGACCAGCAACTAAAAAAAAAACCTCTCAAGTGAGTTGCGCAGCACAGTCTTTGGCTAACTGACTCCAGTTACGCACCTCACTGAGGAAAGGTCTTTCTCTACTGCGGTATCCGTCCGGGTTGGAATCGAAGACTCTTGGGGCTGGAGCGCATTCACTCTACATGTCCCAGCGATCTTAGACGACTAATGTATACTTTTCTGGCTATTTCGATTCCACTATACAGCTCGTAGAGTTAAATCTCTTCACCAACACCCGTGAACGCACATGGAGCGGAAAATCACTCGATGAATTCACCACTCAACTAATTTTTGTCGTCCTAACCATCTTAGACGATCGATTCGAAGCTTTTCAGTGCACATTAATTTAATTTTTGAACACCAAATCTGACGATGCAACCGTAACATGCAGCAAAACATCGTTTCCCATCAAAATCAAAAGAGCTACGAAATCTCAGAGCTCAGACTAAAAGCGTCACATCAAATCCTTCACATCTCAAAGTAACTAATACCTACACTAAAAATATTTAGAAAAAAAATATACGCCATCATTTATTTCCAACACTTCAATCCAGATCCTTGTCAAAAAAGTTAGATGAAAAGATATCTATGCTCTTCCCCGCCTATAAGTGGCATTCATGTGGGAAGGAATATCCGTCTAAAAGGCTTGCAGAACACATCAAAGGTTTCTCAAAATAAACAAAAAGAGAGAAAGAAAAGGAATACGTTACCTGGATTTCCTTTATAGCGTAGATATATGGCATGGATAAGATATGGCATTGAGTCCGGAAGTCGGATGTGCACATCCAATTCAATTTAAATGTAGGGATTGACTTTGATTGTGACACTTGGCAGTCATCCTTTTATCACACCTCTTTCATTCGTTGAAAGTACTCTCTCTCGATCTTTGCAAGTGGAAATACATACAAACATTTTTTATATACAATTATGTATCATCTCATAGTAGTGCTTCCTTGCCACTGCAATTAGTATGTACATAGTACATTTTTTGACTTTGTGCTGTCAAAGCTTCGAAGGGAAGCAAATTTAATTGCACTTGCTTTGCAATTGTATAAATATCTGAAGAAAAAAAAAAACGAGTTGCGACAGTAACTTCCATTCATTAACCGAAACTGACTGTAGAAGAGAATCTGTGAGCTATTAAAATTCGTCGTTATCACTATGCCGGGACATCGATCAATTAAAAAAGTCGACGCTTGAAACTGTACCTTCCCACTCTAATTGCTTCAAATTGAATTATTTCTTATTCTTTTTAGTCTCTGACTTTGGTTATTTAATTTATAACGATTGAAATACTTTGCCTGTTAATAAACTGAGCCTTCCCTTCATTGATAGTGAAAGTTAGTTTTTTTTTATAAATTTGCCTGACTTATAAATTGTAAATATTTTGAAACTTTTTTAAACTTTCGTTTCAATGTACATATTTCATACTTTATGTTTAAAAATAATTCTGCAGACAATGTGCTACTGTCAGAAAACACATTTTCGATGCCAAAACTATTCGTTGACCCAAAACAGCTTTTCCTTCGTTAGACGGAAACAGTTCAAATCAAGAGCACACTTGTGATGCATATTTGTGGTTGATAAATAGCCATTGCTTGCAAGGAGGCACATTATTATGTTCGCAGCTCTATCTGCCTGGCATGAATGTTGCACATCAATAGGCGAAACCCCGATTGCATAGAGCATGCCATAAATATAATATGCTGATGCCACTGTTCTGCTTCTGCATTACCAGGATAATCTTCAACGTATGGTCTCGGCATAAGGAGCTATTTATTGTATGTGAACTCGTTGCTGCTCCTCGCTCTCTCTCGCTGGCTTCACAGCATTAATTCTAATTTGTCTGTTTACATTATTATTTGCAGACGTCCAATAAATATCCCCATTGAATCAATTAGTTCAAATGTAGATGCGTATCCGTATATCCTCCAACGTATGTAGCTATGGAGAGTAGGTACCAGCAGTTTGATGGTATATAGGGTGTGGGGCTCTTGCATGGTTCGAAATGGTTACCGGAAGTGGTTTGTGATGTTCTAATCCGAAATGGAATCGGCTTAATGGTGGTAGAGGAGAGACGCAATTTTAAACAGATAAGCTTTTTCTGATGTTTTTTATTGGGCGATCATCTTTTAAAAGAACATGTCCTCTTTTTATCTAAAAAAAAATGGTCATTAATTTTTCTCTTGGTCACATGGTCATTTTTTATTCCATTTGGTAATATTATTAATAAGTAAAAAAATAATATGTGATCTGTGTACATGAAGAATATGTTGAACTAAATATTTCGGACTTAAATTTTGGTAATCTCGAATGCAAAAATCTCGAAAAAAAATTCTCGAATTAAAAAAATCTAGAAAGCTTAATCTCGAATAACAAAAATCTTGGAGAGTATGCTTGTGACCACACATCATCAGAAGTAAAACTCCGAAGCTATAGGTATTTTGATAATATTTTATGCCTTTTCGTATATCAAATTCTTCAAGCTGCAACCAACCATACCTACCTATCCACAAAATTTCAAGGGTTGAGGTGTTCGGAGAATAGCATACGACACATGATTTTTTAAATACCAACTGAAGAGTACCTACGTCACTTCCGTCTGAATACCTACCTACTGATGATTATGTCGTTAACTTTGCATAGCCAACAACCATGTACAATTGTTATTTAAGAGAAAGAGAAAGAGACCATTTCAAAATAAATACAAAATTAGTATTAACAAAATTTGTATTAAAAACATCTGTTTATTTAATATCTATCTACACGGTAGTTTGTGATCCGTCACTACTAACGATACTAATGGTATTTAATAACTAAAATGTGATATTATGTATTTATAAGTCCGTGATTCGATGTTTTCGATATAACGTGAAAAAATGGCATCTATTGTAGTTCCTGATTTTGATGTTGATTCGTTGGTACAGTTATTTATGTAGAAACTGAATCTTTCTCGAAGAAAGTCAGTTAAGGGTAAAGAATCATTGGATCCCAAATTGACGTTAAAGTATCCCCCGAGAATCATAGGGATCTTATCATCCGCTCTACCAAGGAAATTTGCACCTGAATGGCTGTAAATCAGTAAGGAACGGTGTATGAAATATATTATATCGTCGAGTCTCTGGTTAGGTGATATATAGATTGCAGCAATAATCCTGAAAATACCTAGGTACTTGACAAACAAAATTTATGGATTCAAACACCATCAAACAAATCAAAGTACCTATCTACTAAGTTACAATGTAACATAGTAGGTAAACATAATTTATTTATTATTCAAAATGGTTGACAACAACAATTTGCTTTGAAAATAATGAAAATAATTGACAACAACATTTGCATATAGGTTTCCTGCTCGAAAATAATGAAAATAATTGACAACAACAATTGCATATAGTTTTCCTGCTCCTTCTCACTACGTTAGAAATTCCCCTCTATCTAGGTGACTGAAATTGTGAAAAACGTTACGGCCTTGAAATTGCACTGCGACTAAAGAAGTTTTACTTCAAAAAAAAATCTCGAATTAATATTAATTTTTGAGATAATGGTAACAATTTGCGCAAATTATGAAATGTGTATGTAGTTTTACTTCAAAAAAAAAAATCAACCCCCCTGCTGGGTTTACTGTTGGATTACGGGGTGGGTGCGAGGTTGAGGTTTTTAAGGTTCCGTACCCAAAGGGAAAAAACGTAACCTTATTATTTTCGCTCTGATGTCTCTCCGTCTGTCTGTCTATCTGTCTGTCTGTCCGAACCCACTAAGCTACTTTTGTTACCAGGTCTATCTCAAGAACCGATTGGCATAGGAGGCTAATATTTTCATTCGCCCAAAAAACGGTTTATTTATTATTTCTTGATTCACAAAAAAAATACATAAATTCCTTTTTTGTAGATCATGTTCTTATCTATATATGTGCTGAATACTGTTTTGCCGAAAAGTTAATAGTTTACAAGATATTTTCAAAAAAGGTAATTTTACCATGTAAAATACGTTGCTCTCATAAGTTGTAATCTCTACTACGCAGTTGTGCACAATTGACCCCATCAAAGACAGAAGAGAGTCACTGCACTGGTGACATACCACCAGGGTTCCCGCTTGCTAATTTCGTTGGGGAGTATAATACATTTTTTTGGGGAGTACAGAACAAAATAAAAGTAATATATTTTTAGTCATTAGTTTTTAATTGGGACAGAGGTCGCATACAGAATGGAAAATTGGCGTGGGTTGGGTACTAGGTAATAATTAGAAAATGAGATTCATGTGCGAGTAATTTTTGAGAGTAAAAATATTAAGTAATTAAATTAAACTAAATTGTGATGAATTCATGACGAGGGGAAAGATTGAATAATATTATAGATTTCAAATAATATCTGATGTGTTGGTCTTTAGCCAAATACGGAACCTACGATGCGCGAGTGACACTCGCACTTGGCCGGTTTTTTTACTTTATATTTTTTGTTGAATTTTCAAATTGTTGGGTGGGACATAAGGCCCAAAATTTGTTCTTGGGATAAAGAAAATCTCGAATTTAGTTTTTATTTTCGAGATCTTTTCGAGATTTTTGTACATTCGAGATTTTTGCATTCGAGATTAAAAAAAAAATTTCGAGACTTTTAGCCTTCGAGATTTTTGTCATTCGATATTACGTCATGATCCCTAAAATGTGTCTTTTTTTGTTTTAATGAATTAAATAAATATACAGTCGAATCGCTCTAAGTCGAACCTCCTTTAACTCGATTTTCCCTCTAACTCGAATTTTTCGACCCAATTTTTGCATTCCCTTCAATGTTGCATAGAAAAGTCATCCTCTAAGTCGAAAGCCCTCTGAGTCGAAAATCCCTCTAACTCGAACATATTTTTTAATTCATGACCTACTACAATATCCCTCTAAGTAGATTTTTTCCTCTGAAGAAAACAAAATTTAAAAAAAAAACTCGGAGCTGAGGAAGAGTTTGGCGAAACCATTACTAACCATATGCCGGAAAAGAATGATATTGTAAACGCAATAGAATTATTGCAAACTACAATTGAAATGACCGAAGATGTCCCAGAGGAGATTCACTACTGCCTATTTAAAATAGAATCATTTTTTAAACGAGTGAACACTGCTACTTTCACATTCCAAACAAAAATAACAAATTTTTGTTTAAAATGTATACCTACTTTCCTATTTATTAATTTAAATAAATTCGCTTGGAAAAAATATCCCTCTAACTCGAATTTTTCCAGAAATCCCTCTAACTCGACCCTTTTTTTAACTGCCGTGAAAATTCGACTTAGAGGTGTAGGAAACGCTGCACTCATGTGCAGAAGAAAATTATAGGAACACCTCGTTTGAGAAGCGCTGCATCTTTCGCAAACGCTTACGTGTAAACGCACCCGCACTACCAGTGGCAGCCATATTTTTTCGTCCACTTTTCGCCTAGTTTATGGGTTTTTCTTTAACACCCTATGCTCGGTTGAATCTAATTCAAACCTCTATCTTTATCTACATATAACACGTAGAAAAATCGCCCCTGTGCTTTAACATCGTTTTCAGATTTTTCTGAACATACCATTCGTCACAATATCGTTTTGAAAATTTACGCCATAGTCGAGCGCATAAGTGCGAGCGAGACGACAACACCACCCCACACGAAAAACTCTTAGATGTAAACCACGTACAGCGTTGGTTCGCTGGGATTTTTAGTCAGTCAGTATCGAGAGTCAGGTTCGGTTGGTTGGTAGGGCACTAGCGCATGGTCGCATTTTTTTTTTCTCGGCATTTTGCCACGTTTTCATTGTTCGCGCATCCTAAGTAGGCGGCCATTGTGTCGACCGAAAAAAAAAACTAAATCGCAAATTAAAAGTTAAATATCGCGATTGTGATTCGCCGGCGAGGGAATTTTGAGTTCGGTGAAGCCGATCAAATACCCGCAAATCGTTTCGCGCCTTGTTTTAAGAAAAGCGAATAAAAAAAAAAAAAAAAAAAAAAAACCCACGATATATATATATATCGCGAGGAAAAACTTCTCGACCGCGTGTGTGGAACCATACCTCGTGGATACATAAAACCACCCCCACAAAAAGGGAAAGAAACAAAATCGAGAGTCGGTAGTGTGCTTTACGCCATTCCACTCGGCAAAAATAATTCTTCGTAAATCCAACCCCGCGCTAAGAAATAAAATTCCTGACGCGCCAAAACATAAGATAACCTCATCGACACCCAGTTAAGGGCGCTGAAATCGTGAAACATAAAAGAAAAGAATAGTTAAAACGTATAGAACATTGAAAGGGAAAAATTCCCCAACGTCCCACGAAATAATATAAATTGCGCAGCACATAGCACAGTCGTTGCACTAGCGAAGCACCACACCTCAGAGTTAAGACGCAGTCGTGCATCCATCCTCCAGTAGGTGGAGCGAGCATCACCACAGACCATCACCCCATCGAATACACCAACCTTCGGACTTCGCTTGAGACGAGACACCAACCTTAACGATAGTCACCTCATCGAAATTCACCTCTTCGTCAACACTGCGCCTACCGATATACTTTAAGTTAAGTAGTTTGGGTCCAATAAAATTTCTTGTTGTAAACATTTATACTTCTCCAAATGATTTTATCTTCCACTAAGGTATAGATCCGCGAATTAAAGCATATCAAAGAGCTTATGCATAACATCCTGGAAGGAAAGGCGGTGCACTGCAGTCCCTCACCACGGATCGCGTTCAGGTAGCTATCCCCTGAATAAAGAACGGGGTAAGTTTGGAATTAATTAATCTCATTTGGAAGAAACAAAGTGTATTAAAAGTAGTATTGGCCCAGTTGGATAGGCTATAGCGTTAGAGAGTGGTCGTGTCGATTGACCCAGTTTAGTCTTGTCGTCGCTTATACATTGTAAAGTAAAGCTAAATAACGTATGGTTAGGTTCGGATCGGTGCGCCAGTGAATTAGTCGTTAGCATTTGTGACACTCAGTGAGGAATCTCACCAATGAGAAAGTGAGCGTATAATCTTCGTCGTGGAAGCATCAGCTTGATTTTCTTTTAAAATACACGCGGACGCAATAACGAGTCACGTCCCACAACGCTGCATTACGCGAGTATATAGGCCACGGGTACATGCTCTGGTCTCTACGTCTAACATCGAAGGGTTATTGTTTTTCGTTAATTTTGTTCTGGCTGTAAATGATAACGTAATCGAGCGGCAACAGTAAAACTTGTATGTCCGCACTTGTACTGACTTGTGTTGTAACGTCCACCCCCTTAATTAAGTACTAGTTTTAAGATCTTTTGGTTTTGAATAAAAATAAGCTTGTGAACTTCACGAAGAAGAACAATCATGTGTGTTCATTGGCTTTGGAATTTAGTTTAGGTTTCGGAAGCAGCCGCCAGATGTGCGGATAAGGAAGTATTGAAGGGAATGTCGGCCATGGGGGCGATCACGATCCGAGGTGGTTTTACGCAGTTCGGTTCATGGTTGTAGTTTAGTAGTTAGTAGGATATTCGGACTTTAGGGGTCGTCGTTCAATAGGAGCGTGACGACGACCATGGTAGCTTGGCCTTGGTGCTAAGTAGGGGTGGGTCAGCTCAGGGGAAGATTACTTCCACCTATTTCTTCCCCCACTTTCTTCTTTTTCACTGTGGATGTAAATATTTCAACGGATCGCACTACTCGGGCCTCGCAATCTTTATTGTTAGGGATAGTGGTTTAATCCGGTCGTGTCCAACATCTTTTACGATCTATCTTTTTTTTGAATTAACAGGCATGTAAAACTAGAGGTAACCCCAGTCCAGGGCCTGCAACAAGATCCCCACCCACCGAGGGCTAGCGCGGGAGGAAGCGGTCATGCCTGGTTGCAGGAGGCTTGGACAACCCCATCCGTCATGCTGCCCGGACTGCCGTAGGGGTCCTGTGACCTTGCGGTATATGGGTAGTTTAAGTGATGGATGGGGTATGGTTCGCGTAGCGGGGCGTAGGAATTTCGATCTTCCTTTTTGTTCTTGTTTGGTTGTTGGTCAACTCAGTTGCGCGTAGGTATAGGTTAATACTTGCCTGCGTGTTTGCTGACATGGCAGAAGGGGTCGCTTGCGTTCCGTAACGTGAACGTACGTTACAGGTGGCGCCCAACGTGGGGCCCGAAGTAGTGATATGATTCAGAAGTATTTACAAAAAAATTTACACAAAAAATTTTGTTTTTCACCATTTTCGACTTTACTCTTTTTCGTTTCACGTAACCGGTGTTTGGGTGTATTTTCATCCCCATTCATGTCTGTTGTACGCTGAAGTCTGAGATCTAGTTTTGCGGAAATAGGTGTAGGAGTTTGTAATCCTTTAGTGTTCTTTAAGTCCCTTGTCCGGTAGATGGGTAGACTTTGTTCCCCATTTACGTCCGTTGCTCGGGCTTATAAGTTCTTCACATTTCCATCTTCAGCATTTGAGCCTTCGAGTTCATGTCCGGTAAGTGGGTGAAGTTGTTCCTCACTTACGTCCGTTGCTTGCACTCAGGGCTGGTGTGTAGTTCGCTTTTCTTTGGTAAGTTAGTTCTGTTAAGTCCGGTATTTGGATCGACCTTTGTCTCCATTTACGTCCGTTGCTTCAGGCTGTCTTCACCATGTTCCATAGCAAAGCACAGAAATTTAGCAACTCTAATGTCACTTGCGATTCTGCAGTGATTGTAAAGCATTAATCCATCTAGAAGCGTTTTCGCTTCTTCAGTAGCCACAGTGGAATAGAAAGTGTGAATCTATCCTCGTTGTTCTCGTGTTTGTCCTCTATGTGTTCGACATTCCTTCAGGATGATGTTAAGTTTAGTTTTGGTATAGTTTTGATTAAGTTTTGAGATATTTTAGTATTGAGAAAGTTTAGTATTGAGAAAGTTTTGAGAAAGTTTAGTTTTGAGGAAGTTTAGTTTTGAGATAGCTTAAGTTAAGTTTAGAGACCGTGTAGTTTTGAGAAGTTTAGTTTTGAAGTTTTAGTTAATGAACGCACTCCAACGTTTAGATTTGAGTAAGATTTAGTCGGAAGTTCAGGGCTAGCGATTGCTAAGCCAGCCTTCCACACATTCACTTTAGTTTTAGTATTGAGTTTAGTCATATATTACCCTATACGACTCAACAGTATAGCAATAGTATATCTAGTGTTACGTTAGGATATAAGTCCCTGAATTCGCATAGAATTCACCATCTTTATTTTTTGGTATTTTTTTTTATTATTATTTTCAAGTCAGTTTTGGCTCAGCAATGCCTCGAAATCCCGGAACGCGAAGCTTTGTCCGAAGTTCATTCGAGCAAAGGTCCGCAAGGTTATCGGAAATAACCTGTACGAGTTAGTCGATGCAACTGGACTTAGTCTAGGTGTAACCCACAGCAAAGATCTTCGTCGGTAAGACATAGCCGTAGGATATTTTTGAATGATAGTTACAGGAAGGTAGGTGAGACGTTACGAAGTCCCAGTAGGATAGTGAAGTAGTAAGGAAACAGATGACCGCTCAGAGTCGGTAGAACATGAGATTCTTGTGTCTCGGGCGTGGGTCGTTTGGTAGGATTTAGCAGGTTTCATTTTCTTGACCTTTTGCAGTCGCAAGTCTCTGAAAATGTCAAGTTGTGTAGGAAACGCTGCACTCATGTGCAGAAGAAAATTATAGGAACACCTCGTTTGAGAAGCGCTGCATCTTTCGCAAACGCTTACGTGTAAACGCACCCGCACTACCAGTGGCAGCCATATTTTTTCGTCCACTTTTCGCCTAGTTTATGGGTTTTTCTTTAACACCCTATGCTCGGTTGAATCTAATTCAAACCTCTATCTTTATCTACATATAACACGTAGAAAAATCGCCCCTGTGCTTTAACATCGTTTTCAGATTTTTCTGAACATACCATTCGTCACAATATCGTTTTGAAAATTTACGCCATAGTCGAGCGCATAAGTGCGAGCGAGACGACAACACCACCCCACACGAAAAACTCTTAGATGTAAACCACGTACAGCGTTGGTTCGCTGGGATTTTTAGTCAGTCAGTATCGAGAGTCAGGTTCGGTTGGTTGGTAGGGCACTAGCGCATGGTCGCATTTTTTTTTTTCTCGGCATTTTGCCACGTTTTCATTGTTCGCGCATCCTAAGTAGGCGGCCATTGTGTCGACCGAAAAAAAAAACTAAATCGCAAATTAAAAGTTAAATATCGCGATTGTGATTCGCCGGCGAGGGAATTTTGAGTTCGGTGAAGCCGATCAAATACCCGCAAATCGTTTCGCGCATTGTTTTAAGAAAAGCGAATAAAAAAAAAAAAAAAAAAAAAAAACCCACGATATATATATATATCGCGAGGAAAAACTTCTCGACCGCGTGTGTGGAACCATACCTCGTGGATACATAAAACCACCCCCACAAAAAGGGAAAGAAACAAAATCGAGAGTCGGTAGTGTGCTTTACGCCATTCCACTCGGCAAAAATAATTCTTCGTAAATCCAACCCCGCGCTAAGAAATAAAATTCCTGACGCGCCAAAACATAAGATAACCTCATCGACACCCAGTTAAGGGCGCTGAAATCGTGAAACATAAAAGAAAAGAATAGTTAAAACGTATAGAACATTGAAAGGGAAAAATTCCCCAACGTCCCACGAAATAATATAAATTGCGCAGCACATAGCACAGTCGTTGCACTAGCGAAGCACCACACCTCAGAGTTAAGACGCAGTCGTGCATCCATCCTCCAGTAGGTGGAGCGAGCATCACCACAGACCATCACCCCATCGAATACACCAACCTTCGGACTTCGCTTGAGACGAGACACCAACCTTAACGATAGTCACCTCATCGAAATTCACCTCTTCGTCAACACTGCGCCTACCGATATACTTTAAGTTAAGTAGTTTGGGTCCAATAAAATTTCTTGTTGTAAACATTTATACTTCTCCAAATGATTTTATCTTCCACTAAGGTATAGATCCGCGAATTAAAGCATATCAAAGAGCTTATGCATAACATCCTGGAAGGAAAGGCGGTGCACTGCAGTCCCTCACCACGGATCGCGTTCAGGTAGCTATCCCCTGAATAAAGAACGGGGTAAGTTTGGAATTAATTAATCTCATTTGGAAGAAACAAAGTGTATTAAAAGTAGTATTGGCCCAGTTGGATAGGCTATAGCGTTAGAGAGTGGTCGTGTCGATTGACCCAGTTTAGTCTTGTCGTCGCTTATACATTGTAAAGTAAAGCTAAATAACGTATGGTTAGGTTCGGATCGGTGCGCCAGTGAATTAGTCGTTAGCATTTGTGACACTCAGTGAGGAATCTCACCAATGAGAAAGTGAGCGTATAATCTTCGTCGTGGAAGCATCAGCTTGATTTTCTTTTAAAATACACGCGGACGCAATAACGAGTCACGTCCCACAACGCTGCATTACGCGAGTATATAGGCCACGGGTACATGCTCTGGTCTCTACGTCTAACATCGAAGGGTTATTGTTTTTCGTTAATTTTGTTCTGGCTGTAAATGATAACGTAATCGAGCGGCAACAGTAAAACTTGTATGTCCGCACTTGTACTGACTTGTGTTGTAACGTCCACCCCCTTAATTAAGTACTAGTTTTAAGATCTTTTGGTTTTGAATAAAAATAAGCTTGTGAACTTCACGAAGAAGAACAATCATGTGTGTTCATTGGCTTTGGAATTTAGTTTAGGTTTCGGAAGCAGCCGCCAGATGTGCGGATAAGGAAGTATTGAAGGGAATGTCGGCCATGGGGGCGATCACGATCCGAGGTGGTTTTACGCAGTTCGGTTCATGGTTGTAGTTTAGTAGTTAGTAGGATATTCGGACTTTAGGGGTCGTCGTTCAATAGGAGCGTGACGACGACCATGGTAGCTTGGCCTTGGTGCTAAGTAGGGGTGGGTCAGCTCAGGGGAAGATTACTTCCACCTATTTCTTCCCCCACTTTCCTCTTTTTCACTGTGGATGTAAATATTTCAACGGATCGCACTACTCGGGCCTCGCAATCTTTATTGTTAGGGATAGTGGTTTAATCCGGTCGTGTCCAACATCTTTTACGATCTATCTTTTTGAATTAACAGGCATGTAAAACTAGAGGTAACCCCAGTCCAGGGCCTGCAACAAGATCCCCACCCACCGAGGGCTAGCGCGGGAGGAAGCGGTCATGCCTGGTTGCAGGAGGCTTGGACAACCCCATCCGTCATGCTGCCCGGACTGCCGTAGGGGTCCTGTGACCTTGCGGTATATGGGTAGTTTAAGTGATGGATGGGGTATGGTTCGCGTAGCGGGGCGTAGGAATTTCGACTTTCCTTTTTGTTCTTGTTTGGTTGTTGGTCAACTCAGTTGCGCGTAGGTATAGGTTAATACTTGCCTGCGTGTTTGCTGACATGGCAGAAGGGGTCGCTTGCGTTCCGTAACGTGAACGTACGTTACAGAGGGATTCGACTGTATTTTATTCAGATTTTTGGTTTTTGTTCTTAAGTTTCTCATTTAAGTTACCTAATTTTGAATGGGATATAGTGCAGCATTTGCGTATTTTTGCAATACTCGCAATTGTGAGGCGGAAAGCAAGCACGTCGAACTTAATGGTTGCTTGCTTAATAGTTTTGTTTTGCATTACGTTCGAAATGAACAACTCCTAAGGGGACTTGACTCAAATGTAATGATGCTTAGCGCTTAGTACGATTTCATAATTGATTAATAGTTGATAGTTAGTTAAGTATTGAGAAAGACAATCCGGTAGTCGTACACTAACGTTGGTTTACAGGGCTACTTAGTTGTGTTTCCCAGTTTTAGGCTATGGACCATTAAATTTGTCGATCACATTAAAAAAAATAACTATTTTTAAAATTTTAGAAATAAACAAGTAAAAATTTACCGCCAACAGTTTGTGAGTTATTATAACATAATTCACATGATATGTGTTTGTTATTTTCTTTAACTTACCTACACAATTGATACTTTTTACCGGGGTTCTTAAGGATAAGAACCCAGAACCAACAGAATGTTCGTCACGTCAACATGTTCTTATATGATTATATTTTTAATTTAACGACATAAAGTCACTAAAATTAATCATATTAAGCAAAACTTATGTTCAAAGGGGTGTTTTTTTAGACATCTATTTATTGCTTTTTGATTAAAAATAACAACATAAGTATATAAAATTCGTACAATTTTAATTAATTACAACTTAAATGCTAACTATTATAATGCGAACTTAATACTATTTATCTAATTATATATTTAAAGGAAATTAATTCAGAGATTGAAGAAATAAGTGATGAGGAAATCGCCTCTATTATTATTTTTATTAACGACGAACAAAAGTGATTCGTCTGAGGCAAAAACCAATTCAATGAATGGAGTGAAGCATATTTCTACAAACGTTCCTTTTCTGACTGAACAAACAAACTGCTCAAATGGTTTTTAATCAAATATAATAGAGAAAAGAACACAAAACGAAATGGTATACATAATAAATATAATCGTTTAGTTGAAGTCAGTGACATAATTTATGTAATGCCAGGAAAATTGTATAATTTTTTTGACTTTTAACAATTGTTATGTACCTACAACCTACATACTATCGCACAAGTTCAAACAATTTGTTTACTTCTTCCAAATTAAAGTTTGTATTATTTTATTATACCATGTTTATTTTATATCCAAGATCAATATTAAATAAAAATTTTCTTTAAAACTGCCACTCAAAACATATACAACATAATAATGAAAAATGTCTAAGCACATGGCATGTGTTCGACATTTAGAGTGACCTGCAAAAAAGGCAAAAAAGACGGTAAAAAGGTAAACGGAATTTTAACTAAACGTTCCGCTGTAAGACATTCACGATTTAAGTCCTTCAGATAAACTTGCTTGTGATTTTAACTAATCCGAATTGAAATTTCTTACATTTTCGTAAGCATAGTAACAATCGATGTGTATCAGGTACTTCAAGTAAGAATACCCTCCTATCGTCTATCTTATGATTTTGTTTATTTCCGGCACGAAGTTTGTGTGCCAACTTACGATAGAATAAGCTACGAAAAAGTGATTGTCATCATTTAAGTCTACATCGGCGTATTTTAATATTTGGCCTTTAGATTTCTTGATCATTATGGAAAAGTACACTTTGAGTTTATATTAGAGTTCTCAAAGTTAAAGTAAAGGCAATTGGGTATTAGAGGAATGCTCGGCACAAATAGTTTTTCTAATTGAGCAACTTCCACGCCATCAATTAATTTTTAATGCAGGCTTACCCCTTTGACTTGCAGTCTAATTGACATCATACAGCATTAAGGGTGTACTCTTCTAAATAGTAAGCCTATGGTATGTATAACCAGTGAAGAAGTTTATGAGAAACTCACCATATAGAACGAAGCTTGATCGTTTAATGGAATCAAATATGCAAAACGTCGATTTTAAGTTATATCTCAATGGAAACATTCGACAGAAATGAATATTTAAAAAATACCATTCACGGCCACTTAGGTTTAAGCCAGCAATGTAATACACCACTATGTCTTACCTAATCGACAGTTTCATGAGTCTACAATAGGCTGCGATCTTCTACGTGCGTTGTCATTACCTTCTCACAGTGCCACTAAATTTCTTCGCCAACTCATGTTGAATTCATTTCGAAAATCAATACATTCCTAGAGCTTCAATATGTAATGTATAGCCAAGACAATTTTGGCTGCTTTATACGCCAGCGCCTAACTATTAATTATAACTAATAAATTATGTTTCAGGTGAGGAAAGTTTCCAAGTAAATAATGACGGATATAAATTGTGTGCAAAGTACCTATCTTATTACCTTCTAAGGCTTCTTATATGTGAGAACAAGAGATATTGTAAACGAATTCACACTAGCGTACGTGTACGTGCAACGTAAGGATGCTGATGGATCTACAAAAGGAAGGAGTTCAATTGACTCTCATTTTAGTGACAAAAATTTAGGAAGCAATTAAGTTGGCTATAAATTTTGACTAGAGGAGATTGTCAGAATGAAAAAGATTGCAGTTTTATGGGGCTGTTGGCAGTAGTCAGGGTTTTCAAAAAACCTCGAAAAACGCAAGTATTTTTTAAAGTGAGTGTCAAATGAAAAAGCTTTCAAGACTTGTTTGAAATAAAATGTTGTCATGTATTTTCGCCAATCGAATATTCCGTTTTATTTCGTCAAATAAAATTGAAAAGCATGTCCCAGGAAATTACCAAACTCAATATCAATGTGGAGGTCTTAGACCCATTCCCATGTTAATGTGCGAGACTGCGAGTGTACACGAAGTGAATACGCATCAGTTGAGAGGTGAAACTATTCCTGCCTGGCTAATGTGATGACCAGCATTGAATAGTTACGTACGGTGCCCGATGCCCACAGTGCATTGCAATAACTCAATTAATATCTATTATATTTGGAATACATAACATGTTCTATGCATGATTGTTCGCATAATTGAATTTTAATGAATATTGTTGCCTTGTGTCTGCTGGGCGCTTTATTTTGAAGTGCTTTGAGGTAGCTTTATATGCATAAAATGAAAATCAATTTTTGATAACTATATAGGGCAGCTGGATTAATAAACGAAACCAATAGGCCCAGGTTCACTCCGAACTGTATCACCACATAGAATAAAAAAAAAACCAAGAAGAAGAACAGCGGATTTAGTTCTCACTTTTTTTGTGTAGCATTTTGTTTGTCGACGAGTACTTAAGTCAAGTTAAAATTTCGAAAATAAGCATAACGCACATTTATTTCACAAAATTATTCCTCAATGCATCAAGCATCGGAATACCTAATGCCTAAAAGACATAATTATTGATTATGCCTCAGTTGCAATCACTGGTTGGTAGGTACCTACTGTGGAAAAATTTTAAGATGAAGGCGCAGTGTGTTGGTTCCCAACACAACATTCATCAACACAACATTCGTCAACACTTAACACTTATCGCACTATTAACAATTATTTTCATAAATGTGAAAAAACGCACATTTGACATTGTAGGATGTATCATATTGCGCACATTTGGCTAGTCACTGAGATATGGAAACAAATCTCCATTCAATGAGAAATACATAATCTCAGATGACTAGCACATAATGTGCGCAATAAAGAAAAACACTCGCGTCAATATCTTTGCTGATTTTATTCAATTAAAACACCGCGAAAAAGAACACGACCGACCAAGAATAATTAAACAAACACCAAATGTCAAATCTGCGGCACACAAGAAGGAAAATAGTCGCAACAATGCGTTTGTCCCTCTTCCTCTACAGAGTCAATACATGAAGGAATCCACTTGCGGTCCCCCTTCAGCCAACTCACATAGCTTAAAAAATAATTGTATAAGAGATAGGAAGAGAGAGAAAACGCATTGTATCATAAATCATAATTATGATCAGCTCGTCTAACACCATGTTAAATAGGGGGCATTAACGAATGAAACAGCCATAGAATTCTTGAAGTTATGTTACACACACTGTTCGCTAAAGAAATGTTATAGTATGTAAGAAATTATGTTACACACACTGTTCGCCAAAGACATGTAATAGTATGTAAGAAATTCAAATTCAAATTCAAAAGTTCAATGACCAGAAAATTACAGTAGTGATTGAAGGCGAAGCTTCATGGAAACTTATATGCATTTTTACAAGACACTTGTCATTTAACCGTGCACCAAGTAGGATAAATAAATTTATAACGTGAAACGAAGAGCAAAGGTTTTTTATTAGCAAAGTACTGACCAAGACATCTTCTTAGGTCAAATTTACTTCTTAATTTAACTCGATTAAGAACATGGTCCTTCGAGTCTTCTTTTATTAAAGAACCGCGACTATTATCGATAGTTCAGACAATTTTAAGTGTACAGTGAAAGGTAGAAAAGTACCTAGTGAAAAGTGATTTTCAAATAAAAAAAAAACATAAATTAAAAAGTGTACTGTGGGGTAGTGCGTAATTAGATCACCAATCTAAATTAGCAGCCCGATCATCGACGGACAGTCTATCGGCCACAGTATCCAACGAGCCAACGAATCCCGTATTCAACGGATCCCCAGTCATCAATCACAGCTAGGAACTGTGCAACACAAAGTCTTCTGCAGCTGTAACTGGTAGTTATATACTCAAGTTGCAGTTGCAAAAGCAATCTAAGGTAGGAATTATTTCCGTCTGTACGCCTTTTTTGTGCTTTTATTAATCACGTATTCTACGTTTATGTACGATTAATCAACAAACGAGTCAACGAATCCTGCATCCCGAAGGATTTAACGTGATACAGTGGTACAAAACGGCACAACGGTTTGATAGCGGCACAACGGTCTGCAAGCGGAACCACCAACAATCACAGCTCATCTGTGCAACACACAAAGCCTTCTGCAACTGTGACTGATAGTAAAAGATACTGAAGTTGCAGTTGCAAAAGCAATCCAAGGTAGGAAATCTCTTCCTTTTATACGCCTTTTTTGCTCTTCTAACAAAACAAATATTTTACGTTTATTTGCGCAAACTCTACCATAACGAGTCAACTATTTCTGCATCTCAACGGAGCAAACGTTATACAGTGGTCACCAAACGGCACAACGGCTTAATAGCGACACAACGGTCTGCAAGCGGAACCACCAACAATCACAGCTCATCTGTGCAACACAAAGCCTTCTGCAACTGTGACTGATAGTAAAAGATACTGAAGTTGCAGTTGCAAAAGCAATCCAAGGTAGGAAATCTCTTCCTTTTATACGCCTTTTTTGCTCTTCTAACAAAACAAATATTTTACGTTTATTTGCGCAATACTCTACCATAACGAGTCAACTATTTCTGCATCTCAACGGAGCGAACGTTATACAGTGGTCACCAAACGGCACAACGGCTTAATAGCGACACAACGGTCTGAAAGCGGAACAAAACCAACAATCACAGCTCATCTGTGCAACACAAAGCCTTCTGCAACTGTAACTGATAGTCAAAGATACTGAAGTTGCAGTTGCAAAAGCAAATCAAGGTAGGAATTTATTCCTCTTTTTTTTGATTGAAACCATACATATATACAGCATTATATATAAAATACACAAGTGCATTACCATATATATATATATATACAAAACATTCCACAACATTTTCATCCTACAATTAAAATCTTTTAACCTAAACCACATTTAACAAAAGTGATACAATATAAACCTAATCATGACCAGTAAAGTCCCAAAAACTATCGAAAGGCAAGAACGTATTCTTGAAGAACTGAGCAGTGATTTCGAAGAATATAAAACTCAAATCGAGTCGCGGAAATCTAAGGGTTACGTAAACGCGTGTTTATCGGACGTCGACGAAGTTTTCAAATGTGCTAAGGCTAATCATAGCACAATTGTTAATAGTGCGGCAGATCCGCAAAAAGATAAATACCTTTCTGATGAAATATATGCCAAAATTAAGCAGATTTATTTCAAATTCAGTGGTATGATAAACGACGACATTGAAAAATTTCCAAACGAGGATAATACCAACCTCGATTTCTCGCGATTTAACACTACAAAATCGGCAATGTCGGATATTCGTCTTCCACGAATAAATATAAAGCCGTTTTCCGGCAAACCCGAAGATTGGAGTGAATTCCACAACGTTTTCGAAAGCCTGATTGATCAAAATACCGATTTATCAGAAATCCAGAAACTACAGTTTCTTAAATCATCTTTGGCTGATAAACCTGGAGAGCTAATATCGCATCTTCCAATCGATTCCAAAAGCTACGCATCTGCTTGGCAAATAATTAATGATAGGTTTCAAAACAAGAGGAAACTAGTTAATACGCAGTTGAGAATTTTGTTAGAGCAACAAAAAATCACTTTTGAATCGGCCGACCTCTTAAAGTCTTTGCATGACACCACGAATCAGTGTTTACATGCTCTCTCAAATCTGGGTATAAATGTGGATTCATGGGATCCCATACTGATATACATCATATATCACAAGCTTCCAAAAATAACTCAAAGAGATTGGGAGGCAAGTTTAGGAACTTCGAGAAGTATTCCCGATTTGAAAACCTTCTTAGCATTCATTGAGGGCAGATTCAGCTCACTTGAAAACTTTATGGAATCAAATTCACATCAAAAACAACCATTACCATCAACATCATTTCGAAAAGTTACGTCCAATACCTATCACGTAAAAACTGATGGGGAAGACAAACAGTTTCGCTGTAGGCTCTGCAAAGGAGCACACAGTTTACGCCATTGCAAGAAATTTTTAAAAATGAATGTCAAATCCCGTATGGAAGTAACAAAACGAACTTCCATTTGCTCTAATTGTTTGGGTTACGACCATCATGCGAACAATTGCAACAGCATTAATCGTTGTTTCAAATGCAATCTAAAGCATCACACGCTATTGCATATTGATAGGTCTCAACATAATATGGAACAAAATAAACAACACCAGGCTCAACAACACGTTAATCGAAACGTTCAAAATCACCACTGTCAACACTCCTCTTTTCCCAACAATTCCACAGACGTGGCAGGTATCGCTAATAGCAACACTATGTCAGCGACACAAAATCAAGTTGTTAGCAATCAACTAAATCAAAATGCCACATCATATGTTCCAAATAAACCACAGGAGTTTATTAACTGTGGACCTTCAACATCGCAAAATGCGATAAGCGCTCAAGCATACGCGCAATCTCAAAATCAACCCTACACATACCAACAATGCAGCATAAATAACCATCTCGCTCGAGAAACTAATGTTATCTCCCCCCAAATAATATCTAACAAGCAAAATGAAACTTGTTGCACCTTAATCAGTCAAATGCATACAAAGGCATTGCTAGCGACAGCACTGGTCAAAGTTTCTGCAACCAATGGCAATGAGTACACATTAAGGGCACTAATTGACCCCGGATCAGAAGCGACATTTGTCACCGAAAATGTTACTCAGTTGCTCAAATTAAAAAAGCAAAAGGCTTCAGCACAAGTCACTGGCTTAGGACAGACTTCAACTGGCGTATCGAGCCATCAAGTCGAATTCACAATCCGTTCCCTGACCAGATCATCATTTTCTCTAAAGGTCAAGGCATTTGTCTTTAAACAACTGACGTCACTGCTACCAGCACACCAGTTGATTACGAAGTCATGGACCCATCTGCACAACCTACCACTGGCCGATCCGTCTTATAGCTCGCCAGGAAAAATTGACCTCCTTCTAGGGGCAGATGCATATGCTTCCATAATTCTAGAAGGTCTCGTAAAGGGCGAAATAGGAGCGCCTGTTGCTCAATATACTGAATTAGGCTGGATTCTCACTGGCAATACAAACAATTCAGGTCAATCCAACTCAATAACAATTCAAAACCATTTCAACTCGCTGGATGTTCAATTGAAAAGGTTTTGGGAGTTAGAGGAAGATCTCGAAACTAGAAAGTTAACTCAAGAAGAGAAATTATGCGAGGAACATTTCCAAAGCACATGCAAAAGATTAAAAGACGGTAGATACGAAGTGCAGTTACCATTCAAAAACAATATTCGCCCAAGCCTAGGCAATTCGAAAAGACCAGCCTTAGCTAGATTTTTTCAAATCGAGAAACGCCTTGATTCAAACAGCAAACTGAAGGAGGCATACACAGCTTGTATCACAGAATATCTCACACTTGGGCATATGCAAGAAATCACTGAAGATATGCAAATATCGACCGAACAACACTATTTTCTTCCACACCATGCAGTGTTTAAAGAGTCGAGCACAACGACAAAACTGCGTGTGGTGTTCGACGCGTCATGCAAATCCTCGAATGGAGAATCATTAAACGACAATCTAATGATCGGGCCACGCATACAATCAGATATCATAGACCTGATTGCCAAATGGAGAAAGTTCAAGGTGGCATTTGTGGCTGACATCAGTATGATGTACAGGCAGATTTGGATGAAATCGAGCGACACTCCCTATCAGTTGATTGTATGGAGGAATAATACCTCAGACCCCTTAAAGACATATTGTCTCAAAACCGTCACCTTTGGTACTGCATCAGCTCCGTTTCTTGCAGTGCGAACATTACATCAACTAGCAGCCGATGTTAAGACATCTCATCCTCATGTCTCAAAGGTACTCACTGAAGGGTTCTATGTAGACGACCTCATCTATGGCTCAAACAATGAATCCGATGCAATTAAACTGCAAGGAGACACTCTCAATGTCTTGAAGTCGGCTGGATTTCCGCTCAGAAAGTGGGCAAGTAATTCGGCAAAGGTTTTAAGTCAAATACCTGAAAATGAAAGAGAAATAAATCTTCCTCTAGACTTCGACTCAGCCGATGCCATAAAAACACTGGGAATTCGGTGGCACCCAGCACAAGACGTCTTTAAATTTCAAATAAACTTACCCGAAGCAAAGGGATATACAAAACGTTCAGTCCTGGCAGACGTCGCCAGACTATTTGACCCTCTTGGGTGGATATCGCCTTGTATTATCAAGGCAAAGCTGATCCTACAACAGCTATGGATCCAAGAGTTAGGTTGGGATAACCCAATCTCCAAAGAGACGGAAGATCTTTGGAAAAATTTACGAAACGGCTTCATAGCCCTTGAGCGCATCCAAATACCTCGATGGATCCAATATGAAGACTCCGACGAGGTACAACTACATGGCTTCAGCGACGCCTCTGAGAAGGCATACGCGGCTGTGGTGTACGCTCGAATAGTTAAAAATGGCGGGGAGCACATACACATCCTATCGTCCAAAACAAGAGTGGCCCCATTGAAATGTATTTCATTACCCCGCTTAGAGTTATGTGCAGCTCTTCTCTTAGCAAAGCTTTTACGCCTGATATCACGGGCAATGCAATTCCAGAATCCAGAGGTGTTTGCATGGTGCGACTCCACAATCGCACTAGCGTGGATCAAAGGGAGCCCGCTAATAAGAACTACGTTTGTAGCTAATAGGGTATCTGAGATCCAGACCCTCACCAGCCCCACAATTTGGAGACACGTAATCTCAAAGGATAATCCCGCGGACATTGGCTCCAGAGGACTTTCACCGGAGGAACTCATAGACAACCAGTTGTGGTGGCATGGTCCCAATTTTTTACGAAATTTCTCTCTTAATGAATTTCCAGCAGCGATTCCAATTGACACCAATCTGGAAACAAAAGGGAAAATTAATCGAAATGAGATTCAAGTTGGTTTCTATCAAACAAATCTCTACGACACTCATAGAATGCCCAATCTCGTACATGTAGTAGCTCACTGCACGATTAACAAGGCATTCTTTGAGCAATATTCCACACTAAGGCGAATGGTTCGAACAGTTTCTATATGGCGAAGATATTTCGCCAACCTAAAAAACCCACAAAACAAGAAAACACTCACCAGATATCCCATCACGTCCAGCGAACTGTCTTCAGCGCATGAACAGCTTATTAAAATAGTACAGAAAGAATTGTTCCTGGAAGATATTACGTCATTAAAAAACAACAATCATGTGTGTAAGAGAAGCAAAATTTTGAGCTTAAACCCTTTTCTCGACTCGGAAGGATTACTACGGGTTGGAGGTCGATTAAGCAACTCAGCACTTCCGTTCAATCAACGACACCCGTTCATACTGAAGGATTCGCACCACTTCTCCAAACTTATTGTGAGCGACATCCATCAGCGAACACTTCACGGCGGTGTGCAAATGATGATGGCCGAAATTCGAAACACATATTGGATAACGAATATCAAGAGATTGGCAAAATCCATTATTCATAAATGTGTTAGATGTCATCGTCACAAGGCAAAAATGCAGCAGCAGCTCATGGGAAACCTCCCAGCTGAACGAGTCACATGTTCAAGACCTTTCACAAACACCGGAGTGGATTACGCCGGACCAATTGAAATCAAGGCATGGAAAGGGAGATGTAATAGAATCTCCAAGGGATACATAGCGGTGTTTGTATGTCTCTCGACGAAGGCCATACACATTGAACTCGTGAATGATTTAAGTACGGCATCCTTTATAGCCGCGTTTAGAAGATTTGTCGCCAGAAGAGGCGCAGTCGCTAACATATTCAGCGATTGTGGGACGAATTTTAAAGGAGCCCACAACGAACTAAAAAGGGACAGCAAATTTATCTCTTCCGAATGGTCCTTACAAGTGGCGAAAGAACTCGCCACAAGAAATACAACTTGGCATTTCAACCCCCCTTCATCACCTCACTTCGGAGGGCTTTGGGAAGCGGGAGTGAAGTCCATAAAGCACCACATCAAACGAACAATTGGGAACTCCAAATTGACATTCGAGGAGTACTCGACATTGCTTACCCAAATTGAAGCATGTCTCAATTCAAGACCACTATGCCCCATGTCTTCGGATCCCGATGACCTAACAGTTTTGACTCCGGGTCATTTTCTTATCGGAGGATCAATGCATACAGTCCCCGAAAGAAATCTAAACGACACAAACCTAAGCAGCTTAGACAAATGGCGATATATTCAACGGCTCTTGGAAGAATTTTGGAAGCAGTGGAGCGTATCATATATTCATCTGCTCCAACAACGACCGAAATGGCTACAAAGGCAGCCTAACCTTAACGTTGGAGATATCGTTATTGTCAAAGAAGACAACTTACCACCCTCGTCGTGGGCACTCGCGCGAATAACCGAACTACATCCGGGTTCAGACGGTCTAACGCGCGTCGCGACAATCAAAACCAGCACGTCGATACTTAAAAGGCCAATTGTGAAATTATCCCCCTTGCCGGTATCTGAACCAATGAATAGCACATAACAATTATAAACAAAAACATTTGCGTCCCCCCCTCTACCTACGCACCCTTTAATAAATGTGAACATGAACTATCTATTCTCTCCACCAACAAAAACTCACCCTTCTTGAACTTTACCATCCCTTACACCCAAAAGGGAGTCCAGATTCAGTGCTTATAATATAAACATTAATAATACATTAAGTTTGCACATTATGTATATTGAATCACACAAAAAAAAAAAAACAATTTACTAATGCTTATCTTTTGTTTTTTTATCACTGCAAACAAAACATCCCAACGAGAACAAGCACAAAAAATCAACAATCCGGCAACGAACACAACAACAAATTAGCACCACCAGCCACATTCTAAAGGAGGTTATGGCGAAATCCCGAGACGTACCTAAGGATATGAAATCTCGTCCCCGAAGGCCGGGAGCATGTTGGTTCCCAACACAACATTCATCAACACAACATTCGTCAACACTTAACACTTATCGCACTATTAACAATTATTTTCATAAATGTGAAAAAACGCACATTTGACATTGTAGGATGTATCATATTGCGCACATTTGGCTAGTCACTGAGATATGGAAACAAATCTCCATTCAATGAGAAATACATAATCTCAGATGACTAGCACATAATGTGCGCAATAAAGAAAAACACTCGCGTCAATATCTTTGCTGATTTTATTCAATTAAAACACCGCGAAAAAGAACACGACCGACCAAGAATAATTAAACAAACACCAAATGTCAAATCTGCGGCACACAAGAAGGAAAATAGTCGCAACAATGCGTTTGTCCCTCTTCCTCTACAGAGTCAATACATGAAGGAATCCACTTGCGGTCCCCCTTCAGCCAACTCACATAGCTTAAAAAATAATTGTATAAGAGATAGGAAGAGAGAGAAAACGCATTGTATCATAAATCATAATTATGATCAGCTCGTCTAACACCATGTTAAATAGGGGGCATTAACGAATGAAACAGCCATAGAATTCTTGAAGTTATGTTACACACACTGTTCGCTAAAGAAATGTTATAGTATGTAAGAAATTATGTTACACACACTGTTCGCCAAAGACATGTAATAGTATGTAAGAAATTCAAATTCAAATTCAAAAGTTCAATGACCAGAAAATTACAGTAGTGATTGAAGGCGAAGCTTCATGGAAACTTATATGCATTTTTACAAGACACTTGTCATTTAACCGTGCACCAAGTAGGATAAATAAATTTATAACGTGAAACGAAGAGCAAAGGTTTTTTATTAGCAAAGTACTGACCAAGACATCTTCTTAGGTCAAATTTACTTCTTAATTTAACTCGATTAAGAACACAGTGGCTTAGGCCCTAGTTATAGCCATACGTAAAACGAAACCGTAAACAAATTCTTTTGTTTTTTTTTAGACCACGTAATCCTATTGGTTTTAAAATGTCCTAAACTTTTAAGTGAGGGACCACTGCGCCACTTCTTGCGAACGTCTGACAAACATCCGAGAGTATGTATAACGGTCCTGAGAGAGCTTCTCAATTAGGCGTTTGGGCTCGGCATAAAATTGTAATTATCTTCCATTTGTCCCAAAAATAAAAAAAATAAAAATTCCTACGAACTTATTGCTCCTTATTGCTCCAACAATTTGTTTTTGCCAGTTGTCTACCGCTCTAACCCCTCTCCCACACGTACCCAGAGTAGGTACCTAATAGTTACTGTTTGATCTTACGATAAACAAAATGACTGCATTTGTTTTTTCTTAAAATTTGAATTTAAACCGTTGATTTAGTTCAGAAAAAAGACCTTTTAATAGATAGGTACCTGCTGCTTAAATTTTAGATGCTTAGTTTTTGCACTAATCAACTCTTATCAAGACTCAAAGGCAAACTGAAACAGTATCTACCTACTGTTGGATCATGGGAAATTTACATAAATTTGCTTGAATTTTAATGGCCAAAGAAGATTTAAGTGTCTAATAAATTCGTATGGAAATTAATCAACAAAAGAAAATAAATATACCTATCTATCTTTTCTGTTATATCTCAAAAACATGTTTTATTCTGAAAATGATTCCATAAAAATTGCTACCAGCTGTAAAGGTATATAAATGTATACAGTACAATGGAGAGTACTGACTGTATTGAAAACACTACACGGAGAAAATTTCTGTCTTACGTGTTTCTGCCGGCACGATAACTTTGCAAAATCCGATATCTAAGATAGATGTACCTACCTTAACAAATCCTCCTTACATATCCAGTTTTTAACTAGAAAATGTTGTCTCCCAAGAGATTCTTCAAAGTTTGTTGGGCTTTTATTATTTCGATGAATTTTTAAGTTTACTGACCTGGAGTTAATACCTACGTTAAGGAATCAATATATAAGTCCCTTCTCCTGTCCTACCTAGGTAATATTAAGAAAGTGTTAGGTACATAAGTTTCAAGTATAATCTGAACTGAAGGTAGATATCAGGAAAACAGTCAAAAAAGATTGCTTTCCTTAAATTTAATCTCAATTCAAACATAATTTGAAAGTAACGCTAGTCAAGCTTTGAAAAAAATTGGACTGATCACGTCAATAGCGAAAAATGTGAAGCAAAATTTTGAATAGATAGCCACACTTTGTGCCACATTTGGATATGTGTTGCTTTCCATATATTTACTTTCTTTTGTTATTCTCTCGCTTATCCACGACCACTCATATAGTATTTGGACAAGCTTTTTCTCCATTTAAAGACTTTTCCCCACACCCAACAAGCTGTTTAGAAAATCTTTCCCGCTGCATTTTCTTTAATTTTATTGCTTTATATAGGTACCTTGAATGACCATCATTAAGTGCACATCGTTCCTACTACACGAAGCAGGAAATTAAATGAAGTGGCAAAGACTCATCTTATGCGAAAGGTATACCTACATTACATAGTAAGGGTGGAACCCTCTGTGACAAGCTGTTACCGCAATAAGCGTTCGTTTTGGCGTCATTTACGTTCACCGTCTGCCGGACCACTTGATGAAAGACTGTACAGACAAATGATATTAAGCTTCCACTGCAGATTATCATTATACACGAACTAGCAAAAAAAAAAATTAAAAAAAAAACTCATAACTGACGACAAAATCGTGAAACGACTTTTATGAATGGATTTTTATCCTCGGCTTTGGAGAGGAAAATACCTAACCGATTACTGTGCACCTGGATTTTTTTTATATTACACCACAAGAACAAAAGATTAATCAGTTTTCTTTGGAGAAGGAGAGGACATTATGCATAAAATGTAATATAACTACTTCCTTTTTTTTTTAAATTTAAATGAGGTCAATGATCCATCGGGTAACTGAGTTCTAAGTTCTTATTAAGTAACCCTGTCAACAGTGTATGTGAAGGAAGATACCCAAAGAGCCATTTTTTCCATAGGCGAAGTTAAATGAAATTGTTGGCTGTTTTTAAGGGATGCGATTTAGTAATATTTTTAAATATCAACTAAGGTTTTTGAAGGGTTTCGTCAAGTAGTTGTTTAAGATCATTTTTCAATGTGGGGTAGATTACAAAAGTGTTATGATTTTTGTTCGTCTTTTCTAATAACATGAATGGAAAATTGGACAGCTATAAATCCATTCAAAGGTTTCCATGGCTAAAATTGGTACATTTTTTAAATAGGATAACTTCGGGCATTATGGCGCAAAAATTTCAATCTGAAATAACTTTTCTACGAACATTTTTTAATTATTTTTTTTTAAATAAACTAGACAAAACAGTAACATAAATAAATTAAATAAAAGTAATAAATAAAATTCATTAACTATAAATTAATTTAAAAATCTATTATATAAAAATCAATCGTTGTGTGTTAGTCGGGTAAAGGCTCGAGAACTGCTAAACCGATTTGAATGATTTTTGTTTCATTTTGTTCGTCTTGAATCAGGGATGGTTTAGGAAAAAAGAAAAGTCGGAAAATTCTCAACAGGTGGCGTTGCAGGCACACATTTCGATTTTCATGGAGAAAAGCACTTTGAAAAATAATAAACTGGATATAAATCGAGTAGTGAAACTTCCAAAACAAAAAAAAAATTATTTTAAATTTTAAAAGCAATTGTTGTTGTCAAATATTTTAATTATTTTCTAAGCAAATTGTTGTTGTCAACAATTTTGAATTTTTTTTTCTTAAATATACCTAATAAGTAGGTAGTTTACTATGTTACATTAAGTGACTTTTTGAAATGGAGTAGATACGTTGATTTGTTTGATGGTGTTGCAATCCATCATTTTTGTCAAGCATTTTCAGGATCCTTGCATTAGGATGTGTGAGTAAGTTGAAATGTATGTGTGATTGAGATGACGAGGACAATGATAACAGGCAACAGAAGTTGTTGAACGTTTTGAGTGTTCACAATCATGGTACTCTGCTCATTCGTGTGTAGGGTTATGGGGAGGGCAGCTCAAAGGTACCATAACACCTTCGGTACTGGTGTGGATACAGAAGGGAGAAGGCTTACCAACCAAGTTGATAGGTTTGGTTAGTTTTCTTCTTAGCTATTAAAGTAGCAAATATTTCTTTTAGAGTTAATCCTTTCCCTATGTTCTTCCTATCCCTTTAATACCAGCAAATTTTAAAATGTTCGCATCAAGATTCAGGCATGTAAAAGTACGGTAGTCCGCAAGCCAAGCAGAAGATCCCACTCCAACGACGAGCTAAGCACAGGCTTAAACAAGCATGCCTGCCTTGCTTTGTTGACCTTCACCGAAGTCAAAATTGAGATTCCTGTGTCTCTAAATGTAAGAAGGAAATAGATATGTGCGTTAGTTTTGTTCGTCTTGAATCAGAGGTGGTTATAAAAAATCATAAAATACTCAACAGGTGGCGCTGTAGGCACACGTTTCGTTTTTAACTTAAATTCAATTATCTTCTAAAATATAATAATACAATAATAAATAATAATAAAACCCTCATAAACTCCCTAAACTGCAGAAATTTACCACGTCGTAAATGAACTGTCAGAATTTGTATGGAGAAAAGTTTACGCAGGCCTCATAAATTTCCGCGACCAATTAGGCTCGGAAATCGACTGCAAAGGTTACGCAAATTTACCAATGTCAAACTGTGACAAGCGGTTGTGTGAATTATTTTTCATGTTTTCAGAGTTACAGCAATGAAGGAAAAAATTTAATGAAATAGATAATTAATCTATTGCTTTATCGTTATTTGCAGCGAATTACGCAATGACATTTACGAGAGGGATGTTCACTTAAAGCACAGCAGAAATTTATAAATTTACGAACTGCATAAAATTATGAGATTAAGTGAATCCCTTAATAACATTAATTTATTTATTATAAATATAATTCTTTCTGTGTAAAACTCGATGATTTTATATCTCGATAACTGATGGGCCAAATTTCATGAAACTTTTTGATTTTGTTCGTATTCACGTATTAAAAGTTTAGCAAGACTTTAACGATAATATTCTTTTAGACCCAATAGGTAATGCTTTCGATCTCCAAAGCCACTGGGGCGATTCCCATGAAAATTTGTGGATGTGTATGGTTGGTTCCAGTTTGAAGGATAGGATACTTTTGGACCCTATAGGTGGCACGTCGATCATTGCGGTTTGGTTGACACACATCGATATTGATATACTTCAGTTATTTCTATTGGCCCTTAGCAATAAAACATTTTAGACGCGACTTTTGGCAACAAATTAACTTTTAGTCTAAATTAGAAGAAATAAAACATTAAATTTGACTTTAAGTTGAGAAATAGTTAGATTGGAGTCACCGCCAGTGATGCAAAGCCGGATCTAAATTTTCATGTCTGAACCCTTAAAAAATTATGCCTTTTTTGAAAAATCATGCCTTTTTGGTAAAAAAGATAAAAATTGCATATCTTAAAAATTAACTGCAACTAACCTACAAGGTGATTCAAGAAATTGTTATCAGAATGTTGGTCGATTGATAGGCAATTCAATCTTTTTTTATCTCTATAATCCAAGGTTTTGATTTGGTGAGTAAGTCAAGTAGGTTATTGGAAAATAAGCACGACGCACAGTTGTAAATAAAAATTTTGAATGCGACTTTGATTAAAGAATGTACCAGATTTACCAACTTCAAAATGTATTTGTGTGAATTGATTCTAAAAAAAGAATTCACAAAAAATTTATTGTAAAACAGTTCAAACAGTTCACAGAAAAATGATGCCTATTTTCTAAAAACTATTCCTCAAGTATCGGAATCAACATCACTGACTAAGTCAAATAGTTTTAAAGTCTCATCTGTCACAAGCGTTTTTTCGAATCTCCTCTTGCTTTATCAGTTAAATCATAACATTTTTTTTTTAAATTTAGTTCACATCATCAACAACTTGAAGTTCGCCTCAAGTGAAACAACAAAACTCAGTTACAATAGCTAGCAGAAGTTGATTTTTGTTAATTTAGAGCAAAAGTGGACTTAAGGATCGAACTTTGTTCTTTTTCTTTTCTTTTTAAGTGTCATACCTAGAGTATTTAATATAACTTTTGAATAAAGAATTTGAATTGACCGAAGTGCATGCTCGGAATTATTATTTTCATTACATTAACGAATTGGGGCGGAACTAAGTTCGCCGGGCCAGCTAGTAGTTTATAAAAAAAACCATATTGCCCTACATGCGGGCAATATGGCGAGTAGATTTTATTTTTTATTTATACGCCCACATCCATCACAGGTGTTTCTGACAACAGCGCAGGAGTCGTGGGACCACTGTCCACAAAGGACACGCTGCATCTACTTGTCCCTTTTGGTTGTAGTGGTGTAATCTTCACCACATCCAGCGCAAATGTTCTCCCCAAAATCTTCAAACACACCCGATTCGTTGGCTAGCTGGATCTCAAGATTTTCTAGAGAATTATATAGTATGCATAACAAAATCAAACTTTGCAAAACAAAACAAAAAAAACAGGGAGAGACGAAGGACATCGGTATGAAACTATAATTTACATGAAAACTTCATAAGGCGCGGGTGCGCCATAATGCCCTTACAGCACCTGCGCCATATTACGCAAAAATCACTTATTCGCAACACATTAAAAAAAACGTAGTTCTCTTTTCATTTCAAAATTTTTGCCGTTACACAACAAAACTGAAACTGTATTCTGCATTCCACTCTTCACACCGAAAACCTGCGTTGTATACTTACCGAGAAAAACGAATCCAAACACAAAGCGAAATTATAAAAAACCAAAATCAAGCAAATTTTTTTTTGTTTTTATTTTTTTGTTCAGCGAAACTCGTCGTACCGACTGTCTATGTTTACTGCGCACGTGTTCGGCAAAGATTGAAGTTTCTGTATTACATATTTTAATTTTAATTAGAGTTTGGGAAGTATGATATTTGGGAGGTGCGCCATAATGCCCGAACTTACCCTACATTTATGCAGCGTATAAATCTTTGAGTTAGTAGGACCGGATGTTTGTGACTTAAGGACCATTCACATGATAGCGAATTGCGAACCACGAACTGGCGAATATTCGTAGATTCTGACACTTCATTTACATGAATACTTTTTTTAGTCGTATGTACCCGCGAATCATTTTTTGTATTGTTAAAGGTTAAGTTCGAGCTAATTTTTCATTCGCAGGTTTGTGGATCGCGACTGTTTTATGTGGATTGTGAATAAAGTGTGACAGTTCGCGGCAAGAATTTTCAATTCGCGGGAGAATTGCTGTAATTGTATAAATTTCTTTATTTTAATCAATCAAGTCTCGGTTTTTTTTTAGATTATGTGTTACATTAATTGAATATAATGCTTTTGTGGTAAAACAAATAGCAATTTTCAATTCATAAATACCGATAAATTGATTTGTTCGCAGTTCGCCTATTCCCAGTTCGCGCTCATGTGAATGGTCCTTTAGACTTTAGAGCTTCACCTTAAAAAGGCGCAACTACATAGCGAGAGGAAAACAGCCTAAAAAGATTTTTATGACCTTACTTCTACCGGTATCTTTCAATGAAGTAGTTAGGTACTACATAAACTGTTTTCTAAATATAAATAGAGATAAAAGATTTTTTTTTTGTCATCTTGTTTTTCTATATGATTCATGACCATTTTAATTCTCTCACAAAATTTGCGATATAGAAAGGATTGCCTGAAAATTGAATATTGACACTTACAAAAAACGAAAGCTTCAATTAACCCACATGACTTGTCCACTTTGTATCAATGCAATTCCAGCAAAAAGCATAGTAGCACAACTCAACCAAATTGTCATCGTAAAGAGTAATTTGAGGAAATTTCGATTGATGAGTTTCCAAGCGATTCCACTTCACTTAAGATCCATCCAATGGAAGTGCTTGCAATTCGAAAAGAAAAGGTCAAACTTTTCCCTTTCTCTATAAGATGTGCATGCGGCAATAGCTCCTGAGCCAATAGTGCTGGTTGGCTCATTTGTGCCATTCAAGCGTGAGGCCTTCGAAAAGCAAAACGAAACCAATTCATATGTAGGTAAGTAGGTATAAGCCACATAGTTCAATCAGGCAGAATTTGCAACAACAACAAGAAAGTAATGAAACGAGCACAACTCCTAAGCTCCTCTCCTCCTGTCCTCAAGGCAGAAAAAAGAATAAATCAACTTAATTTGCTGGGTCAATTCCGATGAGAAGTAAAAGCAAGTCGCCGGTCGCTGCTGAAATAATTAAGAGAAATGTATGGCACACTGGTCATAGTAAGCCTGAGAAAGAGTTAATTAAAGTGATGTGGTATGTTGGACGACTATATGTGGAAATGACTTCAGCATAAGCATATAGCCATCCATTTGGCGTAATAAGGAGAAACACCCCTAATTGCCAGTGCAAGGTGCTGTGTGAGGAAAGAAAAGAAATATTCACTCCGCACTTTGTGGCTATCATTTATCACTGGTACACGTGTCATTGCCATATTATCATTAACCACGAATTTGAACAACACCCAGGAAAACACAAATTTGATTGTAAGGCCGCTTGGTTGTTGGTACTCACAGGAGGGATATTTATTTTTAGGAGCTACGATGGAAAGACGCTAAAATTGTACTTTCGTCATAGCTCCCGAGATGGAGCTGATGCAAATTTTTACTTGCATGTCAACTGCTTTTGTTTCGTAAGCCCACTCAAGGTTTTAAAATGTTATCCTTACGACTTTTTCAAAGAGGCGGTTTAGTTTCTTCAGTGATTCTGGCCACAACAGGTGTTTATAAAGTACTTTAAGTAGATGTGGTCAACTTAATTCTCTAAATGGAAATATGGTTTTCGTATCCAAAGAAAACAGTATTTCATGTCCCAGAACAATGCACAGTGATCACCACTTATATAAAAGAAATACATGGGATGTATACCACAAATTTAAGTGGTCGAGCAATGCATCTATCACAAGTCATCCTTACACGGTTTTCGGGCCACAGTTAGTTCGGGAACATAATGGAAAGACCACTTATCGAAAATCACAAAATCATCGTCCTCAAAGTTGAGCTACTCATTTATAGCAAAGAGATACTGTAGTTCAAAGGAGCTTCTCAATTTCTATATTCCGTGGGCAAAAATAGGTCCCCGATATTGATCCTATAATATGTGGAGGCTAGTTCCAAAACATTAATTGAACTTTGATTGTGATATTTTATATGAGTGACGTCTTCAATGTCATTTATTATTATTTTTTTATTATGTTTATGTTTGGTTGTGTCATGGGCGAAGGAGTCATACAAAAACGAGTTAAATACTAAAAAAAAATATGACGATTTGAAAAAAAATACACCTGAGGATGTTGGCAAAAAACCTACGACGTAGGGTGCAAGAATAAATTAAAATTGTTTTAACTGCATCAGAAACAAAAAGACCATTACCTAAGCTAAATTTCGAAAAAGGTAAAGAACTACAAAAAAATTGGTCGAAAAACAAAATATCAATTAATTTAAACTATTCGAAAGCCTACAGATACAAGCAGTTCGACTAGTTCCATATTCAAATCAAATCCATAGAAGTTGCAGTGCTTTAGACTGGATAGATGGGTAGAATCATGGTAGATGAATAGACCACCTACCTGCAAGCATTTCGTGGGGCTGTTGAAGTTGTATTGGTTCGCCTTTCTCGGGAAATGTATTTTTTACAAAAACATAGTCATGGGACTCCCAGTAAACTTCTTTTCACACGTCATTATTTAATTCATACGATCGTGTGCTAAGATTTGTCTTCTTAGCATAAAGAAACAGCGATTGGCGAGTGTACCTCTATACACATGATTTTTCCCGTGGTAACATTTTAAGAGTTTATAGCGGATCTTATGTGCACAAAGTCCCTCTGTCCAATTTGTCAATGTTGTGAATCCCTTCTTGGTGGTACAAACTAATATTTCGTATTGTCCTCGTTTAGCATTTTTTTCAGTTTTGTACTAGAGTCTCAGTTGAACAAGGTAATCATCAGTGTGATACTGAAACCCAGCGAGCTGTGGGCGCATTGGATGAGTTGTTACTGTACTGGGCTACAGTTGACAACCCCGAACGAACAGTCTTTTTCCATAGCACAATGAATTGCCAACATTTTTGGCAAACAGCGAAGAGTAAAACGATGTCCAATTGACCGATTCAGACTCTGCTAGTAGAGCAACTTTGTGAGTACCTACATCTGCTTTAAATGGAAACTCAAGATCCTCCAACAAGCCACTTAAAAAAGATTAAACTCAGAGGGTGCTTTCAAAAATATATCTCGAAATATAAATTCACAACAACAATGAATGAAAACCGCTAAAACAAACAAAGAGGAAAAGAAAATGAAAAAATTTGTAAATTACCCAAAAGCAACTGTACGCATACCTCACAGCTCACACAAAGTTATTGTAATACATGGCGGAACTGTACAACCAAGAACGAAGTAATACAGGACAAATAGACTGAATAAAGAAGGAGTAAAGTAAACAAAGGGAGCAGAGGAAAAAAAATACCATCCCAAACCCAAAAGCAAGTGAAATCAAATTAAATCCAAGTAGAACTTAAAAGCCTACGGCGCTCTACGATATAATAGCAGTTGGTTCGCCTTTCAACCTACTGACGCCACCCCCACCGCTGTAGCTGCTCAGTGCTCAGTCCTTCATTCATTTTCAACGGCTATCCATGCCGACTTTTATAGCTCCATTCTATTCAACTAAAATTACACTTCCGCTTCGATTTCGGACGTAGAAGTAGAACAAATTAGAAAAACCTTCAAGGAGGGTGGAAATAAAAATCAGAAAAAAAAATTCAATAAGCCAACTCGACCGAAATATAGTTAAGACTCGAAGAAGACTCAAAGAACGAAAACTCCGGACTTGGCATTAGAAAACAAAATCCAATCCACGACAAGCCAGTCACCAGTTAGGCAGTGAAATGGGGAGGTGGTAAAATCTCACAACAATTTTATATCCAATTGCCACCACTGAGGGCAAAAGGCTCGATGGGATAAATTTCATTTAAGGATACCATTAGGATATAGCAGAGATACGATTAAATTTGTATCTTCTAGTCGGATTTAGATTATTCGGGAGAAGAGTTTCGGTTTGTTCGAGGGTTGCTCTGTCTACTGTCCTTCAAGTAACTTTTGATTTTCTTTTTGTGGCCATAAAAATTCAATGGAATAGATTGACTGGTCAATTCAGATGGATCGGAGCTTTTATTGAAATTTATGGTGGAGGTTTTGCAGTTAGTGAGTGTACTGCATGGGTTTATCAGCTAGATTCAAAGCAAATTCGGATCTCATCGGGAGGAGTACTGTGATAGGTAAAATAAGTCGTTGACGCCATAAATCCGTATAAGTACCCTAGGTCTAGCTTTTCATTATCATTCGCTTGTGCGGATTTTAATTTTTTTAGGCGAATGTAAAGGACCTACAATCGGACCTACCTCCGGACGACTGAGTTTGAAAGCTCTTAAAGGGCAGTTTTACACGCGGACGTTTGCCAGATGTTCACAAGAGTTGGCGCAATGGAAATGAACTTTAAGATTTTATGTAGAGGTTTTTTTTGGGGATCAAGCAGTAGTCTATCGCACTAATTATATAGTCCAAAATTTGCAATATGTATATGTAGAACACACTGCGCCGAAAGAATTTCAAGGTCAAATAAAGAAAAATATCAAAATCACGAAAATTGAAGACCACCAAAAGTAGCGAATCAGCACTTTTTAATATCAAAAATGCGATCAGACGAAAATACATATTGCCACAATCGATCACAATTTGACAGAAAGCGGTAGAGTGCAGGGTGGGATGCTGTTTGTTTACACGAACGGTTTGCTTCATGTAACTCTAAAAACGAAAGGAATTTTCGTTTGCACGAAAACAAAAAAAAAAAAAAAACGAAAGTCGTCTATTTCGCTTTATGTAACTCTAAAAACGAATGACAATTTCGTTCCGTGCGAAAAGAAAACAACGACAGATTATTCATTGCCGTTTCTAATTTTCTTTGATTGCTAAATTGGTGGTTATGTTATTTATTCCATGCATAATAATAATGATGGCGATTGGCGAATTATTTGGTAATAGCAAGTGATAGTGATGATAGCGATGTAGAAGATCAAATTCTACGAAATATCGGATTATTTAAATCCTTCTATACGCTGCCCGATGAAAGGTTTTTCATTGATGTGTATTGAATTGTAAGTTTAGATGTTCTTAATATTTAATTTAAGTTTTTTTTTTAAGTTTTCGGTTGAATAAAAGCGCTTTTAGGTAAGTGCTGGACAACATTTGCCTGCGTACAGAAAAGCGAAACACAATATACATCCCTTGTGCTCCTATTTAAAGGCTATGTTCCACGCTTGAGGTACTGACTATAGGTGGTTACTAGTGGATGTTTGGCTACGATTTTGCTTCTCATCTCGCACAGAGTACTTTGTCGAAAATAAAAACGAAACTCTTAGTGAAATGGAAAACGTTTTGTGTCCTCAGTGGATAAAATAAATAAAATGGATAACTGGATGAAAATGTTACTAAGAGTTACTTTTTCCAAAAATTTAAAATACCCGGTGGTAAGTGACAGCTTTTCGATTGTATGTAGGTATAGTTTCTGTAAAACGATGTTTAATGCTTTAGTCTGATTTCTTTCGTTTTTTTGAAATGCGAAAGTGGTTTTCGTTTCGTTTTTTTTTACAGAATCCCACCCCAGAACGTGTGCTGTGAACGTGGCACTCCATTCAATAACGTGTAGCTATCATAATATTTTAGACGTTTGGTGTTTCAACTTGAAACACTCTAGGGCTTCTGGTAACAAACAACTTTTTTTTGATGAAGAAGTTCTGCAAAATTTTAGCAGAAATACCTAATGAAGATAGTAAGGAAAGCGACGAATATGAAGGCGATTATCCTTGGAAGATTGTGGCATATTATTAACAAATTTGGCGCAAGTAAAACACCATTTGAAACAGTAGTTAATTACCGCTTAAGCCTCATAAAGGGGAATACAAGCTTTTTGTCTAATGTATGGTTTCTGGTTTCGCATATAATTTTAAAATTCAGATAGGTACCTAATTACATAAATTGTACGATTATTCCGAAAAAAAAACTTCGGTGGTCAATTTTCCAACTATATTTTGATAGCTAGGTACTAAACTTTCCTTCAACTCCAGCATTAATTAGCAAAACTTGGCATCTATTCATTAGGGACGGTAAGACGAAACGGAATTCCAAATTGAAAGCCCCATAGAATAAAATTGCCGAGTTAATTAATGCTGCGAGTGGTGTGACCGCAAGAACTTCAAAAACTTTAAAGTTAAGGTACCTATGAAAACATTTTCAAAAAATGCAAAAACCTTTCTTTTTGTGTACGATTTTGGTTCTGGTCATGGAAAGTAGGTACATACATACGTACTGCCAAGTATCTCTTTGGAGCCTGAATCTTCGTTTGAAATCTGCGTTTTCTCAATGTACATAATGGTTAAGTCTATTTCTCGCTACTCATTGTTTCCTTGTTGGGTTGAAGTAATTCTTCTTCTTCAATAATGCCGAACAATTCCATTTCTAGAATATAAAAATATATCCCCAAACAAAACTTTGTAAAATAAAATTTTTTAATTTGAAAGTTCGCCTACTTTAACTAAAGATTTATATTTTATCACTCTCAGAGACGGACATATAACTTGATGAGACGGTTAGATGTTATATTCTTCGAACAGCTGATTTATGACTTATCTGTCGAAAATGTGGTGTCACCTGTCTTTGCCGAAATTTAAAATACACTCAAAATTTTTAGAAAAACTTGCCATTGATGCGAACCTTAACAATCCTTTTCGATTAGGTACATATTTTACAATCCATAGGTACCAATTTACTTCTTTTCTTATAGCGAAATTTACCTACAAGATAATATTCCAGAATCCGTTGGCTAGTATACTAACCTACACTCACTCCGCGATACTAAAAATCGTTTTTAGTGTCCTGGTTAAGTTTTTCGAGCTCACAATGGCGAAATTTTCCATACAAAATTGCATATTGTGACCAAGGAAATATTTAGTCTGAAGTTTAAAATTGATTATTGGTAAGGCCCAATATCTCTGCTAACTAGTTATACAAACAACTTCAACAAGACTGTTTTAAGCAAACATTGAATACCAACTATCTCTGCTCTCTGGTCTTCGCCCATGAATGCAGCTGTCCAGCAAACACCAGATACACACATACTCGTATATTGATCCATAAAAAGAAATCATTTAAAAGAATTTGGATACATGGACTATGAATACGCTGTGACTTGTCGTTGCTGTCGGCTGCCTTTGCATTCAAAAATTCCACACTATGAAGTCAATTCCACGGAAATTATCTACAAAAAGAATATTTTGCAATTTACGATTTCTATATATACGTCAATTTACATGTGTTAAATTATTATAAGATTTTATTGATTTATCATTCAGTGGTGGTCATTCAAAAGCTAAATTTTTTAATTTTTTTTTGTAATTTGAGATTGTAAAGTAGTGTTTGAGAAATTAACCAATTGAAGTAGTAAATTGCGCCAAACAATATCGCAAATCACTACAAATAAAAGAAGCTCAAATTACTACTTTTACTCGTAAAATTCACAAAAACACAATTTTTTACTCTCCGCTGTTTTCAATGTAAAATTACGAAATTTTGTATCAATCCATAGAAAAATCATTGTGATTTGCGAAAAATGTATTTTTTGGTAAATTTCCATTGGCGATTTTCAATTCAGAAAATGTGCATATTATTTCATTAATTTCAAAGCGAATGCTTTAGAATTTAGATGCACATGTACCGAGCTATTAGGTGTGCGTTCTCCTTAGGCCCATTTTATTCACTCGAAGTTGAACATAACTTGGGGATTTTTATTTTCAACTTGAGAATTACTTTTATTCACTCAAAGTTAACTCGCTCAACTTTGGATATTCCGAAGTTGAGAAAACCGAAAGTTAATCAACTGTGGGTTTTCTCAACTCCCCGAAATAGTAGACGTTGTAGAGCAAACTTGGGATTTTTACGCCAAAAATGTCAGATTTTTGGTTCTCATTTGTACATCGGAGAGAGAGACCGCATGCGGGAGATAAGAGTCGACATTACATTACAATAACACATACACAATGCACAAGGTCAAGGAGATGTGTGGCTGCACGGCATTGTTAATGGAGAGTTAGGATAGTACAGACGTGAAGAGCATTCATAATTGTTGTTCTTTGTGTTTATTGCGTTAAACATTTCTGTGACTGTGCGAACTTCAAATCAAGTGGAAAAAATAAACAAATATTAATTTTTGAAACTTAAACGATGTATCGTTCACATTATTTTTGGGAAGATTGGCCATCGTCTGATTCGGGCAGCGAAGAAGACGAGCGCAATTTGTGTTTTCCGTTTTATAATACTTGCAATAACATCTGGAAATGTTTATGATCCTTTATATGGCTTTTTGTTTTGTCATTTGTATTCTTCCTTTTATGACCTTTGCAAAAAGATCTAGAAATATTTATGATCCTTTCTAACAACTTTTTCTTTTAGGTATATACTTTGTATTTTCTGTTTTATGATGCTTGTAAAAGTATCTGGAAACGTTTATGATCCTTTTTAGTTGCTTTTTGTCTTATTTTTATTGTTGTTCAGAAATTATTTTTAATATAAATATTCTGTAGAAAACATAAACTAAATTATAAAATATGCTGTCAGCGTAGAGTGGTACGATCATCGCCACATGCTTTCCATCCACTGATTCAATGCAGTTTCGAATTTCGTTCGTTAAATTTGGTAGCAACAGAATCCCAGGCCTCTGGTGTTCTCGGCGTCTAGAATTAAAAACCGTTTTCTGTGCATTGTGTACATTGAATCAGGTAAGGAAATGAATTTACCGAAAATTGTCCCATGCCACTCAACCCTTCGTCCAAACACGCCGAAGTTTGTGTGTCTATTCATCTTCTTCTCTGCTTTCAAATACGTACGCGGCCAAAATAATCGCAATTGCATCATTTTGTTCCATTTTTTGAATTTTTATTGTTTTATTATTACGTGCTTCTTAATCAAGACTTCACCACCGAATGAAAACAAAAAAACTATTAACTGAACATACCTAGCTTAAGATTTAAAAGTAAAAGAACAGACCTATTGTGTGTCATCTGTCACAAATATCCCAGGGATATTTTAGAAACTGCAAGTAGATCAACTTTTGAATTTCAACAGCGGAGTTGAGAATTAAAGTAGTGAATAAAAGCAATTTTCAACTTGCCGCTCAACTCTCTCTTTCAAATCAACTCCGAAGTTGATCAACCTCGGAGTCATCGGCAAGTTGAACGATAGTGAATAAAATGGGCCTTAGTCCTACATAGTATACACAACTACACCACCTATCTCTCCTACTCTTTCATGCTCACTTGTGCGTAGCAGACAAAGCATTCATAGAGAATTGCAATTTTTATCAGATTCTTCAAACTGCTATCGCGACAGCCTTAAGACAAGGGGATTTTGTTAGAGACGCCATCGTTTCTTGGTATATACCGGGGAAGTTATGGTATTTTTCTATGTAACCAGGCGATGGATAGGAGTTTATTCATTCTGCAGCTGGACTGTGAAAGAAGAATGTCTCTTTCTTTGGCAATAAAACTGAAATCAAAAGTCGATAGTGACTACTTTAGGATATCTGCAAGGTAGGTATACATAGTGGACTTATTAATAAATTATTCTATTGTAAGTAATAGGCCCTGTACAGACAATGCGACCATACAAGATCTATTGTGTTGGACTCTATTATTTAACGAGCTGTTGAGGCCCTTTATAAACCTCAGTACCCTTCCCTTCTTGGTTCCATGTTTCCTATATCTGCAGGACATAAAAACGCCCAATGCATGTGGATCGCATGTGTTCCGTTGTCTTCTTCTCTTCTCCGCAGAGTCGACAGGAGTCATCGTTGGAAAGTGACCAGTAACCAGTAAGATAACCCGTTAGGATAATTAGATCTTCTTTGCTTAGCTCAAGTAAATTGTTTGTTTTACTACGAGCTCGGCTTATGAATATTTTTGCCTGCCTCTGTCCTTTGGATTCCGTGCTGTATTCGGCATGGTGATCATCTTCCCATTTTCTGAATTTTGAGTGTACATAACTCAAAAGTAACCCGAAGTAGGGCTCAGGACCAGTGAGTGGGCGTGATGAGCCTCTTCTCGCCAGACAAGCAAAGATTGTGGGTTGCAATGAAAAAATATCCGTAATCCACTGGCACCAACTATAGCCAAGCAGAAAAGGAAATCATACGTTGAAAAACTAGATCTAAGGCCCTATTAAGATCTGTTGCGGGTCGTTTTATATGTTCATATCCGTTAGCGAAAGGGATATCTCAGAAATCCCGACTAGTGTCAACAGAAAATTGTATCTCACAACATTTTCTTAGTTTTCTGTTTATTTTTCTAATTTTCTGTGACAACTGACACAGGTCGGACCCTACGCGAATGCAACACCACAGCGAATATGTCAGGGTCAGCCCCTACTTGACAGAAAAATCGTTCAAAATAAAACTTTCTTGGACCAAGAATCCTTTGGCTCTTCTTTTTAACAACAAATTAAGTATATTTCTCTCGTAATTTCTCCAGTAGAAGTGTGTTTTTTTTAAGGATGTGTCCTAATAGTGTACCGGAAACCATATCATGGTACCTAGCGACATACTTAGACCCATTTCTGAAAATTTTCTCTAAAATTGTTTGCTATAAAATTTTCGCAGACGAAGCCGCCTCTTGGTAAGCCCTCGATCGAAAGGCACAAGTCTTTAAATTTTACATGTATGTCCTCACAGAAAGTAGGTATATCTAAAAATAACCAGGATCTATTATTTCACTGCACTCTTTTGACGCCTACAAATATCACGTAAATTATTTCGTTATTAATAAGCAATATTTGAACTCATCCACCTACCAGGTTCCCAGTTTTTACATCTCAAACTCAACAACACTCCTCCCTCTCAAACAACATTGTTATACTCAATTAAATATTTTTAACATCCATTAAAAAGATTTATATGTATTATTTAATAATTCATTAACTTATCACTTCAGTTCAACGGTTTAAATGAGTTTTCAAAACAAAAAGCTCACAAAGAACCACTTTGAATGCAGATGAATCTGTAATCATCAACCCTTTTAAGAGCAATTACAAATTAATGTGTCTGCATTAAATTTAAAAGGGATCTCCTTATGTCCGGCTATAGCATTTATATCCTTTGTCACATGTTCTGATTCACATGAGATTCAAAGCCTGATTGATTGATTAATGGATTATCATTTCAGTGGAAGTGCGATAAGTTTGTTCAGTGAAAAAAGAATAAGGATTTCTTTAAGCTTAAAGCCCAATAAAGGCATTTCATTTCATAAGAAACAAGTTCACTGCGAATTTCTGCATAAGGGTGACTGTGTGCAGCTTTTTCGCGCTTGCTGGTTTGCTTTGGTTGCTTTTAAAGTGAGTTGGCTTTAATAACGCATTAATTATACAAATGAGGAGGATGCTGACTGAAAAAAAATTAAAACTCAGAAGAAGATTGTAATAAATTGTTAAAAACAGCAATTATTCAAGAAATTTGGGTCAGTGTCAGTGCAAATATTGAACTGGAGGAGTGGTGTCTACAATGTAGCAAGAGCTGACAAGTGAAAACAGCATCTGGGAAAGACGACGTGCTAAAGAAAGGCAAATAGTAAACTCAGCCTTGAAACTGCCATAAGTCGTGCAGCTTCAAATATTCCCATCTGTGATCACATCAATGTCACAGCTCTTAAAACTAGAATGTGCCTACACTTGCAGAGGCTTAGTAGTTAGTGTGTTGGGCTACTAAGCCAGGGGTCCACAATCGATTCACGTAGAAGCACAAATTCCATCTTAAGGTTTTTGTCCACTACTGGCACCTCTGGCAAACGTCATACAAACACCTGAAAGTAAAACTGTAATGAAATAGCTTCTCAATTGACACGTTTGTAGATTCCTTCCATTCGTTATAAAAATTGAAAACTCACACAAAACGATGGCTGTGAGAAACGAGGCTTTGGGTTCTTACGAACTTGTTGCGCCATTTAATGTATTTTAAAATGATTATTTACAATAAGTAGGTACGATATAGTTTCAGAGACAGCTTTTGCTAGAGATGAAGCTCAATTTTCTATGCACAAGCGAAGTTTTTAAAAAAATATCACCAAATGTGGCAATATGTACAAGTACATGGTTCCATACATTCGTAACGTGTCTGCAGGGAGGTATCTTCAAATGAGGAAGGAACCGCTTATCAACTACGTTTATTTTATGTTTATGGCAATTCGGCTTTTATGGTCTATTTGTTTTTGATGCAATTAAAATACGTTCAATTCATCCTTGCACCCTACGTTTCGTCGGTTTCTTTCCAACTTCCTCAGGTTTATTTTATTTTGGTGAAGCAATGTTCTCAGTATAGTCATAATCACCAAGGAATGTCTGTTTAAATTGAAAATATCGTGCTGATATATGGGTACAGAACTGGATAAAAAAGCTTTGTCCCTACCATAAGAAAGCTGCACACTTTCCCTAACTGCTGGATGCTAAGCCAACCAACGATTTTATGTCCATTTCTCCATGAAAGAAGAGCTCACGACCAAAAGACATTAACATTTGACGATGAAAAAAATTTCAATGAATCTTATACACATTCACATTTCAATATACATATATTTATATAAATAAATAATAATATAATGAAACTTGTCAACTTAGTATAAAAGAAGACTGAGTCGATTGAAAAACACCTCGCGATACCTAAGCTAAGTTTGCGACAGCTTAGGTACAGAGTTGTGCGTTGTGCTACTTAGACTACATCATGTAGAATTGTAGACAACGAAATTATTGATACATCGTCAATTACGTACCGATCACAATTGGCGACATGACATGCCATCATCACCAATAGTTAATTAGTTATTATAGCAATAGACCATTGAAACTTTAAATTAGCATTTCAGCCGTTTGGACTTTATTATTTTATTTTTATTTTAGTCTTTATTTTTCACGTCAATTATTCAAAACCCTTTTCGCAAAACTGTTGTTTTGCACGTTTTGTTCTTTTAAACTGACAATCCAACTGACGACATTAACAAAACATTGACTTCTGTGACGACATCGGGATCACAGTGCTAAGGTATTATTGAAGAAACTGTACACAAATCATTGCCGAAAAAAGACTGTGTTTATCTCTCAGTCCTTACGAGGAATTTGCTAGTTTGGAACATCTTCCACTGTTTTTACGGGGCTTTGCTTAGTGCTTATTCCCCACAGAAATAAAAAAAAATCACAAAACTCTAGGTATCTGTATCTTGATTTCCCCAAAAAAAAAGCCCAACCGACTTTATAATCTGATTGTAAATTTTACATAAATCCCTAAAAGGATTGAACAGAAAAGCAAAAGAAGACTGATGATAATAAACCAGCACATTTACCAGTAAACCAACAAAGCAACCCATACCCGTATAATGTATATACATCTGAAGGTATAAATCCAGTTCAAGAATAATTCCAAAACATAAAGGTGATTATAATTGGGTTGCTTTGTCAACAAGTAAAAAATGTAAGGATTTGCCAAAAAGAGTCCCTACCACTAAGGTCTTTAAATGTTTTTAGTTCGTAAAATTGTTGGCTCATATCATTATCAATACAGTAAGTTAAGCGAAAAAGGTAAAAAGTTTTTAGCAGAAAGGTAGAGGTAACCATCACCCCCAACCCCACTGTTGGAGGACGCATTTTATAAATGTCATTATAATCTGGTGATTTTAATGAATTTTCAGCACACATGACTATGAGAGCAACGTATGTAATTATGTGACTTTCAGATTTTCCAGAAAACTAATGACCGTCAATATTTCAGCCTTCCATTCTGTTTCTATATATGGGCTTGTCTGCATAACTTATTGATAATAATTAATTTTAACTTTTACCTTGGCAGAGCGCAACACTCCGCACCAACCGTTGTGTAAGAAGCCGAGGAAACGGAGGAAACTTTCGGCGCATAATTACGGAAATTAATTGCCGCTCACATGAGAACAGGAACAGAACGTGAACTTAATATGGAAAACAGGAAGAAGTTCGCCCAGCTTAACCCTGTGTTTGCTCGTTAATCTTGCAAGATATACGAGTGTGTATATCTTTAGCAAATTGGTGGAATAATAAGATGTTTTAATTAGAATGGCGTTGGATTTATTACTTACCCTGGTATGTGTGTTGTATGTGATTACCTAGCCGCGGTGGTGCAGGTGGGACATCCTTCGGTGCAGTGTCCACTCGAGTACGTCGCCCTTTCATTGGCAAGTCTCAATGGAGTTTGTCTGCTACCTAAGTGTGATGTGATGTCGCATTAATTTAATATTAGAGAAACCTAGCAATGTGGGCACGTGTCCGCATCATTTAGCACCCGACATTTACGGAAAGTGAAAATTAAACTTTTCATCGGCAAACAAAGGATCACGTACAAACGTTTTTAAAAGCACACGAAAGCAGTGGGTTGTGGATATGTATGTAGGTACACTGTCATTAGAGCGTAAGCAATTCAGGCTACCAGGAAAGGGAACATTTTTGGGGATATGAGATTGGATTCCCCAGTATGAAGCTTCCAGAACCTAGCCGCCATTGTAATATTTTGACACACGGAAAAAATTTTAAGATCAAATCAAGAAAAATGAGCGCAGAATCACGAAAAGTTTGTCTAGTTTTAGAGCTTAGCTCAGGATTTACTGATTCACGACTTCTTATTCGCAATTTTAGAAATTGTAAGAAGTGAAGATATTGACCCCCAAAAATCGTGAATCAACACTTCTCGTTGTAAATAATGATCAAACGAGAAATACATATTGCCATAACCAATCGCAATTTTAAACAAATAGTTATAAATTTAATATTACTATGGTTGTGAATTGCAAAAACATTTCGCAATTTACCACTTCTCTGTAGTAAATTTGATTTCATCCCTTACCGAATTGCAAGCATTTAGTCTTGAATTGCAACTCATTAGTGCTGATTTGCTACTTCTGTATTTGCAATTTACAAATTCTTAATCGTAAATTACAACTTCTTTTTATCAATTTGCAATTCATATTTTGCAATTTGCAATTCATATTTTGCAATTTACGATTCTTGAGTAGTGATTTGAGGCATCACTGTCTTAAATTAAAAACGTTTTATCGTGAAATTAGAAATCTTTATTCTTAATTTACAACTTATATCTTGTGATTTACAATCAGAATTCATAGTCGTATTTTATATTTTTGTTTCCTCTTGATATCCTTGAGAATCATATGACGCCATATCGTCCGGAGACAACGGGATTTGTCTGGGTTGGATTTTCTGTCTATGCTGAAATTGTTAATACACGCAAATTGTTTAAAAGAACTTGTATTGATACGAACCTTAAAAAACCTTTTCGACTGCACACTTTAATATCCATACCAATTTACTTCTTTCCTAATAGCGAGACACATCTTCATTCTGAAAAAACTAAAAATACAGATTTATATACCTACTTTAGTTTAATTTTTTTCCATTATTAAATAAAGTACATGATATATATTCCAGATGCCTTTATAATGGTTAGTACACTCACTATCACTGAGAACTAGTTATACTTAAAAAACGACTGCCTTAAGCAAAGATTAAATACCGACTGTCTTTCGCTGTCGCTGCCCATGATTGCAGCTGTCCAGCAAGCAGCAACACCACAAACATATTATGTATCTATGTATATTGATCCATGTAAAGAAAGGATTTCGACCCATGGACTATATCGTTACTGTCGACTACCTGTGCATAAAAAAATTTCACACGTTATGTAGTTAGTTTCCATGGAAATTACAAAAAATATTTTGCAATTTACGACTTCTCTACGTCAATTTACGTTTTCGGTTTAAATGTGGTAAATTATTATAAGATTTTATTGATTCATCATTCAGTGGTGGTAAATCACTAAATATTTTTCGCAATTTGAGATAGCAAAGTGGTGTTTACGAAATTTGCCTATTGAAGTTGTAAATTGCTCCAAACAATCTCGCAAATCACTACAAATTAAAGAAGCTCGAATTAATACTTTTAATCGCAAAATGCAACAAACAAAATTTGATATTTTTCGCCGTTTTCACTGACAAATTACAAATTTTTATATCAATTCAAGAAAATATCGTTGTGATTTGCGAAAAATATACGATTCGTGAATTACAACTCAAAATGTTGCAATTGGTGATTTTCAATTCTTTCCGTGCAAATGTGCGGTAATGACACTAATGACGATGAAGCTGTTCCATGTCACTCGCAATTCGATTTTCAGAAAACGGACACCACCCTTAGCTAGTTGCATGACCTTTCAAAGGTCGAAGCACAGAATTTTAAAGGGAACAGAGTGTGAATTAAAGTTTGGGTACTGATAACGGTTGCAGTGTGCAAAAGTGTCCGTTGGTTACGACGTTTAGTAGTGTGGCAACTGGGACTTTTATTTTTAAGGTTTGGGTTTACCTTTATAAATGCATCAGAGTTGGTGAGGTATTTTGCAAACACTATTGGGGCAGTAATTTGGGGTGTGTTTTTAACTATTTGTACTGGATATGCTGTGGATGTCCAGGTCTCTTGAAAAGACACCAGCAACGACTAAACAATGTACATGTTGTGTTTAAATTTCAAAGGTGAATGTTGACAGCTGTCCGTTGTAAATGTGGGGTTTCAATGAAAATGATAAAATACAAGTTAACGCAGTAAAGTGAACCTTGAAGAAATAGAATCAGTTCGCCACATACTCTGCGAATACCCAATCCCTATAAACAGCAGACAGGGAATTCCCAACCGTTACTTTTTCGATGATCTAGAGGATCTGAAGAATATTGATCTCAAAGTACTCCTGAGATTTATAATCAAATCTATATGGGTGCGGTTCTAGCAGGTAAGCAGAGATCATGTCATTTGGTACTCGTAGCACGAACTAAAGGATCAGGTTACAAAGTAGCTTTAAGAACCCGAGATTCATACTAAATTCATATGTAGCTCCAATATGAATACGGTTTATTTTTTTGACTTTCAACAAGGAGTAATAGATGGTTCTCTTAACTGGACACAATGGACCCAACTGATGGTTTAAGAGAAGCCTTGGTAACCTCGAAAAGAGCACCCATTTACCTAGCTACCTATAAGTCCTCTGTTTTCAGTTATATGTTTTGGTTTCGTGGGTGCCACGTCCTTTTCCATACCCGCTCATATTGTGAGATGTACTTTCATCAGACAATGAATGTCAACGCTGTAGGTTTTAAGAATTTAGCTCCAATGAGTGCCAAGTCCTTTTTTTATGGGCCCTTAATTTTAGAAAAGGCATCGCACATCCAACGTACAAGAATGTTCCAATTTGTGCAACTATGCCTGCAGCAGGTGTATTATGTAGGTACACCTTTTTTGAAGTATGTTCCTATACAACGCCAAGTCCCCTATTAAGAAATCCCTTTTATTTGCAAAGAAGCCTCAGAAGACGAACGGTTGTTTTAGGGTTTAGGGATGTTACATCGGCTAACAATCCTTGAAACGTAGTAAAGTCAAAAATACAGGCAGACGTGTTCTCTTGCTTTGATTTTCATATCTTAGAGGAAGAAGAAGAAGATAGGAATTTTTAATAATTTTTATTTCACTTGCAAAGTAACACTTGTGCAAAAATATTGTTATCAGTTATACCTAGTTCTCTTGCGATATGTCCTCCTAGAAGTGAGTTCAAAAGTTTGCTTTCGTTGTAGACAGAAAAATGTATAACCATTGTTGTCCTCGCAGTTGTCAAATATACCGAAAAGTTTCTGTGCCTTGATTTTGTGCGGCTTTTTTCCGCAATGTCGGTTGCGGGAAGGGTTCGCGCATAGACGGATTCTATAAATGTATGAGTGATATCGTGAACTGACAACTTCCAATATTTCTTGTTCTAATTTAGCCTTGTTCCTGGAAATTCTAGGCGAACTTTCCCGTACGCAACCTATTTAGGTATAGGCGAAAAGGATGTCGGATGAGAACAAATGACAACATCGTGACCGTTGTGCGCCAATTTGGTACTTTTTTCCGTACCCAAAGGGGAAAAACGTAACCTTATTAGTGTCGCTCGGATGTCTCTCCGTCTGTCTGTCTGTCTGTCTGTCTGTCTGTCTGTCCGAACCCACTAAGCCAATTTTGTTACCAGGTCTATCTCAAGAACCGATTGACATAGGAGGCTAAAATTTACACACAACATCCGGTATAACCTCTAGTTAAACGACAAATACCAATGGAAGGAATACATCGATTGGTTTTGGATTAATTAGTAATCTGGTGAAAAAAATATTTTCATTCGCCCAAAAAACGGTTTATTTCTTGATTCACAAAAAAATACATAAATTCCTTTTTTGTAGATCATGTTCTTATCTATATATGTGCTGAATACTGTTTTGCCGAAAAGTTAATAGTTAACAAGATATTTTCAAAAAAGGTAATTATACCATGTAAAATACGTTGCTCTCATTTATGTTCTAATCTACTACGCAGTTGTGCACAATGACCCCATCAAAGACAGAAGAGAGTCACTGGTGGTATACCACCAGGGTTCAAGCTTGCTAATTTCGTTGGGGAGTATAATACATTTTTTTGGGGAGTACAGAACAAAATAAAAGTAATATATTTTTAGTCAATAGTTTTTAATTGGGACAGGTCGCATACAGAATGGAAAATTATCGTGGGTTGGGTACTAGGTAATAATTAGAAAATGAGATTCATCTGCGAGTAATTTTTGAGAGCAAAAATATTAAGTAATTAAATTAAACTAAATTGTGATGAATTCATGAAGAGGGGAAAGATTGACTGATATTATAGATTTCAAATAATATCTGATGTGTTGGACTTTAGCCAAATACGGAACCTTCGGTGCGCGAGGGACACTCGCACTTGGCCGGTTTTTTTTATAATTTCATCGAGTTTTAAGTGCATCTCGTCGGTTTGGTGAATAACGAGTCAACACATTCATTTAAGTCTAACTGCTTCTAGTACTTACATTATATCTAATTAGGAAAGAAGGTAATGCTATTTGCCTTCTACGGCCTTCACTAATTCCAAGGAATCCAAATATAATATTTTTTGTTTGGGTTTCAGGTCACCCCATACAAACAAATACAACCTTGGTATATGAGCCCAATTGAGATCCTCATCCACACATCCAGTACATAAAATCAATTCGCATGTTCCATTCTTCATATAATGCATGAACCACTTTACAGATAATACATTATACTCACGATTGTCATATACCAAGGCAATTACAGGAAGGAGCAGCATCTAATGCGAAATGAATAAAAAATTCATACAATATGATATTTGCTCGAAGACTATGCCACACACATAACAATGTCACCCGCCACAGTAATAAGGTACAAAAGATTCGAATGTCTAAAAATATCACCGATGGTTGTCTTGTTTGACTCAATTTGTTTTATATCAAATTAGGCTTTATTTCGTTAGACCGAGCTCCGTGCAAGAATTTCTTTCTACGATGCTGCCATGAGGAGAGCGCGGTCTCCAGTGACGTCTACTGTGATAATAATTGATCTGATCAAAAGTGGTACCTACATCTATTTTGTCCCGGTAATTGAATAAATTATTCGGTAATCCCCTAAGCAATTGTTTTTCTTACGTGTTCCTTTTTACAATTTGAGCTGCCTATGAATTATTCGGCATTTTGTGTATAGCTTTGGAGAAAAAGCAGCTTGTGGGTGTGAGTCCCACCGAACCGGGAGCATAGAAATCATTTGAAATTGTCTTTGTGACAGTGAAATCTACTGAATTTCGTAGAGTTCATCCAATCAACATGTTTTGGCAGTTGGCACACTCGATTTAGCATTGTCATTCGAAGGAAAATGTACTCTGAGAGACTAGTGCGGGTCAGAGGTCAGACATGTATTACTCAAGAATTAAAGTGGTTTTAAGACTTCAGTCCCGGTGCAGTGTATTGTAGGCAGAAGTTGCAAAAAGAAGACTGCAAAACTGCTTGGAATTACTGAAGTTTCCAATAAGATACTGGATTTGCTTCCAAATACTTATATAAGATAGCCGTCTTCTGGGCTGCACTTTAAAAATATCATCCACTCGAAGAACCTTAGTTGAGTGCAAGCAAATAACTTAATTAGTGAATCCCTGAGGAATAATGACCAAATTGTTTACGTTCTACCAAGTGTTAGCAAATCCGTTGGTTAACCAACGATCGAGAATGCATCTCAAGAGGCACACCCTTCCTAATCCTCACATTTATAAGCCCTGGGACTGACGAAACGAGTTATGTAGGATCAACTGAACTGATTCTAGCAGTCTTGTTTGGAAGGTGGACAGAAGTTTTGTATCTTGTCAGATTTAAATAATTCGATCTGCTTTCCACCAGGATGTTGTTCTTAGCCTTTAGAGCACCGATTGCAGGACTTTGGGTCGCCCATGACTACGTTTTTCTCTATATTCCATTTAATAACAATTGCTTTAAATTCTTTTAATGTTTTTTTTCATTATGTTTACTATTTAAAAATGGCAAATAGTCGATTGGTCCGAGTTTTTATTAGTTCTGGAATGGTTATTAGTCCCTAAATTTTTTTTAAGTTAAAGTCAATAGAATTGAAATGTTGCACTTGAAAAAATCCATATTATATTGCTAAAAAACGTTACAAGCAACTTTCATCACAAAACTACAACAGTCTTTTTTATGAATTTAAATAAAAATAAACTTTTTCAAAATTTTATTTCGTAATGCATTGCGGCTATTAACAATACTAAAATAAACTTGAATAAAGTTTTAACCTGACTTTAATTGGGGGGACCTATGATACCCCACTCCATCTCTTGGGTCTCAAAATTTATTCGGTGCTCTAAAGGTTAAAGGGTCTGCTCAAAATGTTTGACTTTATACGCAGATACCCATCAAACACTGCCTATGACAAAAATATCACATATATGACTAATTTTGCAAAAATATTAGCACATTCAACTTTTGACATGAAGTTCGCCTGATCTTGTGTAGTTGTCTTAGCTTTTTGTCAATTGCAAATCCATCCTTCATTGTCTAAACTGTCTAAACTTATTCAACAGGATTAGTTGAACTCTAAATTAAATGGCAGTACGGAGTCCATTGTAGCGGACTAGAAAATGACACTCACAAAGCCAAAGCGGCAAACTATCGGAGTTGAAAATATAATTATTTACATATAATTTCGAAAAGACTACAACTGCAATGGTGACTTTAATTAAATCCCTGCTGGCAAAAGTTGTAACTAAAAAGGATTTACCTTTTTGTCCATATACCCCCATTTAATTGTTGTGAATCTTTTACAACCATTTAATTTCAATTCATACGCTCGAGTTCAAAATGAAGCTCCTTCGTCAAGAGAAACGAGCTAACATCACTGTCATGACCTGGTGTGTTCGGGCAAACATAAAAAAATATTTGATTGCACTCAAATTTTTTAACGCCTCCTTTGAGCTCCTTAAAATAAATAAGATACCATAACTCGAACGATCAATTACTTTAAAATCTCTCGTGCGAGCAACACATTTCATATACGAGTATGTTTGTATGAATATTGTAAGCTTTGCAAACAGCGCACAAACAAATAAAATCAGACAATCGAGTTTCGGCGATAACGAAACGAAGCGGTGTACACAATCATTGTAAATGTTGTGTGTTCTTGAAGTGATTGGTTTCCTGCAGTTGAGATTGTGAACATCGATTTTATTTTCCCCTTTCGAACTCGATTTTTCATACATTTTTATTAATTTTAGGAAGGATGTTGTCTCCTTAACTAAGTATTGCAATTTACCAACTCCCGCATAACGAAAAATTTAACCATTAAGGAATGGTAATTTCATGAAATTCGGCTACTATATCTGCGTTCGAATTAATTACGAAACGTGATTAAAACAATCAATTAAATGGGGATATGGGTGCATGTCCGGAATGGCTTAGTGTAGTAGTTGGGAGAAATTTCGATTTTGCATATCTGACGCAGGGACAGCGGTGGTGGTGGGGTTGTTATTGGTGGACCTATGTTTGTTTTAATGGTGTAATTTCATCCTTTGCCTTTTAGTATAATTGAATACTTTGAAAGGGGATATGAATTGCAACTATTAGGTCTCCAGTGCATATAGTCATTATTTATTTGACATTTAGTAATATGTACTTGATAAGGATACCGTAAACGACTAATTTTAGTCTTTCGGTTCTTCAGTCTAAGCGTTCGTTCATATAATTTGATTAGGATTGTACAAATTAATAGGGAAGAAGTTGTACGACTTTTTACAGACAAAGTATGGTGTTTCCCGGTTGGTGGTCCTGGCAAAGTGGAAGAAGTAAAAGACGAGTAAAATCAATGCAAGAGCAGTTGCCAAATACGAGCCACAACATGAAACCGGTAACATACAATAGAACTAGATATACTCGAAGGTAGAAGGAAGTTTTTTTTCGTGTATGTCATGTATCAATACACTTTACAAGAAAAGTTAGATTTACAAATTAACCAAGAATAAAATAAGCAAAATAAGAATTAAGTTTCCATTTCCAATCATAACTATTGATAAACCCTCTTATTGCGAGGGTATGTGATATATGGTTTGTCTCTTTGTCTTTAATCGGTTTATAGTTTGTTTCAGTTGATAACTTATATACAGACAGACACATTCACCCGAGGTCATTGTGCTGTATGTACTTCCAAATGTTTTTTTTTTTTTTGCTTATATGCAGAGGCACAGGCTCATTTCTATTATCTACTTTTCAAAAATAATTCGTCAAGTAGACGCTGCCTTTTTAATGAATGACGATCAGTGCGGCATTTCTCATCTCACGGTTTTGGTGCGACCTTCAGGCTATAAGTTCGCCTCTACGGCCTGTAGCTTTTTGCCATAGACTATCGCTCAACCTTGCACTGGTCGAAAAGGTAGCCGAAAAGGAGACATTAAGCGACCTGGAAACGCATTCTTCGAAACGTCCATTGGGTCGTATGAATAAAACGTAGCAATTGCTTTTACTCAAGAGAAATGTCAAAATCGAAGCATTTGCTACGTTTCGTATGAATAAAAACCAATTTGAGTTAGTTCCAACTTTTGACATGTTCGAAAGGCGGCGGCACTGACCTTTTACTCAGATCGGTATGAATAAAACTTGTCAGACAAAGCAAATGCTATGCAAATTCTGAGTCTGCTATTTTGTTGACTCAGACCTTTTGCTAAATATTTTGTATGCTCATTTTTCAACATAAAACAATCTAAATATTATTAATAGTTAAGTTGAATTCTGTTTGTACAGGAAAACCAACGAAATACATACGGAAAAAGCAGCAGTTGTTTCGTCTCAAGCGAAGCTAATATTTCTTTCAGATGAAAATATTTAGGCAGAATCATTTGTAAGGTAGGTATATTATAGCGGAGATCTAGGTCGACTATTTGTAACTATTTGTCTAGTTTGTTAACAAATAAATATTTCCAACAATATCGGATACGATTCCCGGCACCTAAAGTAGAACGGAAGCATCAACAAGCTATTCGGCAAACAAAAATCATATTTTCAGGTGAAATTGAAGATAAAAATTGCATTTATATTTCTGTATTTATTTTTTTTAATTTCAATTTCCACAAAAGTCGTTAGAATCTTAAGAAAAATTCAAAAATTCAAATTTACTGGTCAGGTTTGACAGGAACTGCAAGGCAAGTACACGTACAGCGAAGTAAATGCTATGTTCGAATTTTCGACTTTACTTTAGCAAAGTATATTTTTATTCATACCGATTCAAGGCATTTGCTAAGGGCTTTTACTTTGCTACAACCTTTTGCTCAAAGCAAATGCTAGTTTTTATTCATACGACCCATTGTCGACCGAGTTGTTTATATATGCGGTTTGAAAAACATAATTCTTCAGTTCGAATTTATCAGTTTTGTCCCAATAAGAACTTACTGATCGTGGTCAAAGAAACTGTCTTATCCAGGGCATTCTCGAACAAATTGAGCCTGATGAGGTGACCAATGCGGCTTTAATTCCGTACAGTGCAGTCATTTCAGGTGGTTTTCTCTTTGTCTCAGAATTTTGTTATGTATATTCAATGCATCGTTAATGTTCAGGACTGAATGAGCATATAGGTTAGTTACGATTGGCGGTATTCAAGCAGCAGTTAATGAACACTTTATAAGGGAATATCAGCAAGCCTTGCACTAAAATCTAAAATGCGCTGCAGTGATCAGCGTGTATTAGACAATGGCATGACACTTCGTCTATGTCTATGACGGCTCATCCACAACCCACAAAAAATAGTCTTGAGTATTCTGCGATTTTGGGAAGTATAGCGTTCCATGATTTGTCGACGTCTATTCTGCATCTGTTTGCTTTAGAAACATCAAAACAATAGTGAAAGTTGCCACCATATGAAAGGGTTTTTGCTCAGTAACAGTAATTTTTTATTTTACTATCGTCAACAGTCATCTCTTATTAGACAACTGTGAAAATTTGAGTAACCGGCGTCATTTACGTCTGAGAGCTATTTAAAGCAATTAACTTGTACAATTTTAATAAAAAATGAAAAAAGTGAAAGCACTATTTTTTACCATCACCGAAACCAAGGAAAGGCTAGATAAATACCATGGGGTATCTGCACTATCAATTTCAATGGTTAAAATGTGGTTTACTGAGTGGCGTGGTGGTCGTACCAGCACAAATGACGCCGAACGTTCAGGACGCCCCAAAGAAGTCGTTACGCCAGAAATCGTCAATAAAATCCATGGAATGATATTGGACGATATGGGAAATGGGAGTATTAAAATTCGTGAGATGGCTGATGTATCAGGCGATGGGTGCCGCGATTGCTCACAATCGACCATAAACGCAACTGAGTGTTCATTTCAAAGGATTGGCAGCATGGCAAAATTCGACAAATTAAGCTATGAACTGCCACCCCATCCAGCGTGTTCTCCAGATTTGGCTCCTGTCCTGTTTTCAAACCTAAAATAAAGTGCACGAATGGGTCGCACGAAACTTTCTCGTTTGGTGCGAGTCTGACATTCTGACTTTTGAGGACACAATAGTTTTGCAAACATCAATTTAACTCTAAGTTTGCATTTTGGTCAAAATCGTGTACGCCGTTTTCCGGTAAACTGAAAAAAACTAAATTTAAAAAAATTACTTTTTTCAAAAATCCATTGTACGATAATAGAGAAAAGCTAAGTTTGCTATTAAGTTATAAATGACCACATAAACTAAGAAATTAATTTTTGTTACAATCGAATAGACCGTTTTCGAGATATGTCGAAATTTCAAAAGTAGGTACCGTTGTTTGAATATTTTTAGTCAAAAACTGGGTACGCAGTCACGGTAACCTCACGTACTTAAGCTTAACTATCAATTTTGGTTGAAATCGTTAGAGCCGTTTCCGATCAAATCAAACTGGCACAAAAATTTTATATGGGAAGTACCATTACTTTGAAAAAAAAAAACGCCTCCCGAACTGTAAGCCCAAAAACTCCAAATCCGAGGCTTGAACGTAATCCGGGAAGCCGTTTAGGCTGTAGGCCCGTGGAAGCACGGACAGGCGGACAGACCGGACAGAATTTTGCGACCCACTTTTTTGAGTTCCTCTATCATCGTAATCATCAGAATTGATTAAAATCTCGAGTTCGAAATTTTGTACGAAAACAAGAGATTTATGTCCAATGACGATTTCATCATCGAAATAAATGCATATTTGGAGAGTTTTGAGAAAACCTATTATTCGGAGGGAATAAAAGGAGATTATGTTGAGAAATAAAAAACATTTTGGCCAACAAAAATATTATGTATTATCCAAAAAGTCACTGACTTATCCGACAACGCTCGTACATACCTATTGAGGAACAACGTTTTTGGGGTGACGAGTTCATAGAAATCGTACACTCGTTTAGAAACTTCCAAGTAATCTCTGTCCATCGTTGACAGGCTCGCCCATTTCCTTTGTCGATTACAATATACATTTTTCTTTTCTTTCGTTAACGGCCAGAGCCATCTTTATACCGTAACCGCTTTAATAGGTTCGTTCGGATACTTCTTTGCAAACGTAAAATTATTTAAAATAGACTAAGACACTGTGCGAATGCAACCACGTACTGAGAAAATTAAAAAAAAAATATGAGAGAAATCCATTTCCCCTCTTTTCGTTTTTTCGCAATTTTCTACACGCCCAATTTCGACTTACTGAAAAATGAAAACTTCCAAATAAGTTACAGCTCAAAAGTTTGACAGGTAAAACTCTATTTATTTCCGTCTTCAACTATGTCAACAAGTTATAATTGAATGCTCTCCTAGAACATATCAGCGCATTCAAAATGGAAAGTTTAATAGGTATTTAGCTTATTAAAAAATCAGTTCCAACTTACTTTGTATTGCTGCATTTAAAGATAATGTCAAAATGACATTCCTTAAACTTTTTATACGAAAACCGTTCAGGTACTTCTCTTGAAATTGGGATATTTCTCTATCTCTCAATATTAGAGATTTGACATTTTTTCTCATTTTTCTATACTGAAAATACACGAACGAACCAAATATTAAATTATTGCGTAAATGCTAAATTGACAGCTACCTGCGGAGTCCAGCTAATTTTAACCCCCAGATGTAAGTTAACCGAGTTTTTTTTTTAAATTTCGATTACGATTTCAAGATCGATGTTAAAAAAGTTTCAGATTTCTAGTCCCACTTGGACTTGAATGCCGACTCTTGACTACAATACGATACGTTAGGGGATTTTATGTATATTCGAAAAAAAAAAATGATGTTTATCGATTTGGATTTCCCGAAATTTTTCATTGTTTAGGTTTAAGTTGAACCAATTATTCTGCGCGATAACGGATTGTTCTTTAACAGGCTGCAGAAGATTTGTTTTTAAATGCACTCTTCTCTTTGGAGTTGGTATATCTTTTGGTTCAAACAAACATTTCTAGCTCTTGGTATCCGTTGTTCAGGTCCCATGTTCACTGCTGTTGTGGTGTTTTAGAGTAGAGAAGTTACTTTAATATTTTAAAGCCGCACGTCATGCTCAGGGGCATTGACTAACATAACGTGAGGCCTTATCGCACTCGTAAGAAACATTGCCAAGAAAAGTTCAATCGAAATCTGTCCAATTGTTATGACGCCACCCACAAATACCTATAGACATAATTTGTTGATAGAGTTGCCCGGCGTGCAAGAACTCTTGTAGTAAGATTCTAATTTTTCAGTAAATAATTTAGTAAATGAAAAAGCTTATATAACATGCTACAGGAAATTGGCAGGAATAATATTTAAAGATAGTTATTAAGCACCAGCGTAAATCCATTCAAACGAAATAGATTTTTCATTGTTCCATAATAATATCGCTCTGATATTAAAAATAGCTTTCTGTCCATCAACGGCAAGTGACTATAAAAATAAACCGGCTATAAAATATTACTTCCCAACAACTACAACTCAAAATAATGAATCCCCAAATTGGACACTGAAAGACAAGAAACGAGAATATCCCCGCAGTGAAAGTATTAATAAACACCTTAAAGTGTCCTCTGGGGTTTGGCGACCCTTTCAGTCCGCAATTTACAATCTCATGGGTCCGATTTCAACTCGTCGGAGCATAAAGCAGGTTATTTGCATGAGCGTCACGAACAAACAAGAAAGCAACAACCCTTTTGGTTAATCGTCCGTTTCACAAAGTGAACGAACACTACCCCCTAACTTGCTACATAACGTAGTTATGCAATATGTTGGTGGAAAAATAAAAAAAAAATAGGAAAAAATAACCGACAGCTATAACAGGTAATCCTCTTAATAAGGTGGACACTGGCTAATGGAAGTGTTATGTAAATTTAATTGACTTTTGCATTCTTAAATTTCTTAACACCGACACGATGGGCATTTTTAACATTATTTTAAATTTTCACCACTATTTCAAGGGTGGACACAGAAATTGCTCCTGCCACATTATATGTCTGTCCTAGATAATAATTGTACAGCAACTTTGTGTAAAACTATTAACAGTGCAACTGCAGCAGAAAAACTTTTACCCTTCAAAATGTAGAACTTGTAACATTTTTGAAAACTTTATGCCCGAACAAAACCGAGTACATAAGTGTCTACTATATTTGCGGAATGATTGTGTGGCAAAACACAAGCTCATCCTCATTTGTTGGAAAGCCGGAGAAAGTTTTCGCAAAAAAGAAGAACAATTTAAAACACAACATTTTCAAGCGGGTAGGAGAGCTTTTCATGTGTATGATTAAAATATACCTACGCTCGTGTGTCAACTAATGACAATGAGTTGAAGGCGGCATACCTATACACAAGTCAGCACATAAATACCCATGGCTGTTGTACTATCGACATTTGGTCAGGCTTTAGAGCTATGATTACGCAGTCTTCTGCTGTGGTTCCACTTTGCTGTAATTAATTTTTTGTTTTTAGTTGGGCTGGTGATTTTCTCAAAGGTTGATTTCAGGTTGTCGGATCCTGGATTGCCTTTAGCGAAGCCCTTAACACTTTACCGCCAGAAAAGCTATTTAGACCAAGCGAAAGTTTAGTATTCGGCAAAGAATCGAACCCTCGATAGAAAAGACCAAGAACTTGTTGGGCAAAATATTATTTATTTTTTATATGCCATGGCGCTAGTCGGAAAACTGACCGACGCAGTCGGAGCAGTATTGGTGAATGGAGAGTGTTTGACCACTTCGGATCGGAGTCCGACCGAAGAAAAAAAATTGAGCGTAGATAGTTGCCGGAACAAATTGTAATACGTCGGCACGTTCAACACCGGACAACATCGACGCTAACTATTATAGCTGTCACCCACTTAGAGCACAGCTTATCATTTTTGAATTGATGGAAGTTCGCATTATGGTTTCAGAAAATGATTAAGAACTATCACAAGTGTCGACGGTTATGACCAAAAATTCTAGCTGCCTTTTGGAACCTGTTAACTTAGTTGACGATCACCAACACTGAGATCATAATATTTCACTAAGGTACATCTTCGTTTCCAAGCATGCTCAACGGGATGTTGGTTAAGTATTATCAACGCGTCCATCAAATCGTTGTTTGTTCACAATGTAAGAGCTTACATAATTGAAAGACTTGAACAAACCGATGGACAAAACTGATTAATGAGTTGGGTACAAAGTGAACGACGGGCATAAGCCAAATGAAAATGTTTCTTTCATAAATCGAAATCAGAATATAAAGTAAGAAGTACTTAGCTAATGGAGTTCAAACTCGTTTGAATTTTTTCAAATATCCTGCTTTCTGCAGGCTTCAAATCAAAGCGATCAAATTCAGCTACGGAGTGGAGTACGACTGATTCAATTTTTGAGTGTTCGTAGCACATGGAGAGCACTGTGTATAGTGTGTATGTCGCTATCTTTATTGATGCGGAACGAAGAGTACGCGCAGATGGCTGTTGAGCATGACAAGCAGTTGGATGGCTGATGTTATGAATGCAAGAGGCTTTTAAAAGAAGATTATTATTTACTACTATTATTTAAATAGACAATCACTTTTTCACGCCTCGAATAAAGTTGCGTACTAAGGCGCAGTTGATTCTCAATTTAACGTTTGGACTCGGCATAAAATTATATATATTTATCTTCTATTCGCCCCAACAACTAGAAAGTAACACAAAACAATGGTTGTGAGGAGATGGGAGTAGGTTCCCAACGAACCTGTTGCTCCAACTATATGTATAAATATTATGTAAACCCTTTTGGTTTTGCCTGTACCTACGCGTTCGTTGCTTGATTGAACGGTTGATGTACGTGTGATTGCCTGAACGAAGAAAACTACAAGATGGAAACTGTGAATGATATTAACATTTTGCCGGTCACTATATGTTTTTTTTTAACAATCAGACAACTTTTTTTGGATAGGAAATTTATATGTACCTGTACATTCGATTAAAGATATCATATTATAATGTTGTTTTTTTTCACTGCACCACCTCTCGCGAACGTCTGACAAACATCCGAGATTATAACTGTCATAAAAGAGCTTCTCAATCGGCCCGTTTGGAACCGGCATAAAATTGTAGATCGCTTCCATTCGTTCCAAAAATTAAAAACACACACAAAACGAATGGTTGCGAGAAGCTAGGCCCTTGGTCCCTACAGACCTGTTGCGCCAACTATTGTTTATTATTATTTATTATTATTATTATTACAATGTTGTAAGTCCAAATTAATAATAATTATAAAGAAACTTTATTTTTTTTTTAGTTTTTATTTAATAAAGTTGCGGGGTCAACACATAGGTCTAGGCACATCATATCGAATGCACTCTGCAAAACAATAACGAAAGCGAGGGAAATATGCCAATAAACGTCAGATCGATATCAACATTGAACGTAAGTATATCTACAACAGCGGTGACAATCTCTTGGAGTGAATTGTGCAATATAATTACGTTATCTGCCCATTCTCGGTGCACTGACACAGTCGTTTTTTTTTTTTACAAAACTTGTGGAGTGGTAATTTTTGGTCTATGACACAGCAAGGATATGCAGCGTAAATCGAGGTACACATAATAGTACCTTAAACAAAAAAACCCAACGTAGTATGACAACGCTTAAGATTCATGCTCTTCTGCCTCACTCAACATCTCAATAAAGCTTTTGCAAACGTTCCGTTGCCTCTTTGTATCATTTTAACTGTTGAACTCATAAAGTTGTGGGCGCCGACAAATTTAATTTATGACATTCATAGGTATACCTATGTCTAGTTGTCTGTCGGTGATGTCATTCTTAAGTGTCTACACTTGAATATTCTTCTTTTGCTTTGTTTGTTTTCATTGTAAAAACAGTCTGTGGCAAGAGACCTTTTGAATTCGAGAACGGACTTTGTACCGACACATCTAACACTGTAATGTTCCTGCTGATGGATGAAATGAAGTTCATTCCCAAGAGCATGCTATATACACCTTTTACATTCTAGTGTCTCTAAAAAGTGAAAAATGTAATTATAAAAAATTCTTTCTTCCTCGTCTGCTGACGGGAATTCCATGATTTGCAAAATTTGTGTTTACCTTGTGTGGGCTGAATTGAGAAATAATCAAAACAATGCCACAAGGATGCATAATTTCTACAACTTGAAAGAATAATTAATTCAAACGTGTTTATTTGATGCAGCTACAAACAGGTTGTCTCTTGTGAGATAACACAACTTTTTAACTGGAAGCATTTGCTGCGCTTTGTAAGAAGAAGGGGTGCCACCCACCTAAAGGCTATTACGAAAGTACAAAGACTTGCGTGTATTGGTACCAACAGTGCGATGAGGACAACTCCAACCGCAGGTCCTGAGGCTATCCTCAATCTGCTGTCGCTAGACATCTTTATACAAATTTCAGCCGCCATAAGCCAAGTAGTAAACTGGAAACTGCATGAAACGGTTCATTCGTCGATCCTATAGAAATATTTTGGCTATACCCTACTTAGAGTTCACAAAACGATTATCGAGCTCCTATAGCCTATCCCAACAGGGAAAACTGGACAGACTGACTAGTGCCTAGTATTCAATCCATAGCCGTTTTTACGAACGGATCGAAAATAGAAACCGTGGTGAGGTCAGGCGTCTTCTACGAATCGTTTGGTACTTAAAAATCCGTACGCCTCCTTACCATCATAGCAAGTACGAGCTCCCTCAGGTGCCCAGGCGAAGACCTGAAGGTATTGTAATGCCTTACCCCGGTATGGCGGCGCTGCCGGGGCTGACCATATTTTCCGGCCATACTCGTGGGAACAAAATAGAAACCTTACACAAAAAAACAAAGGAGGAAGGAGGTGAGAGTACGATGAGTACCCTCAGGGAGACGGTGGCCGACACAATAACGGTGGAGCCATACGATCTCACCAAAATCCAAGAGGCTCTAGAAGCTGGCTCGACAGAGGAAGAAATCTCAAAGGAGGAAGAAGAGAAGCTCTTGGCTGAACCCTCGAATGAGACAACTGGAGAAAAGGCGAAGAAGAAGAAGGTGCCCCCTGGTCTGCTAAGGAAACGGGAATACCTTAAGGCCAAACATATTTTTGGTATTCTCGTCGCCAAAAACCAAGACTCCCTCACAGAGAAGGAGCGAGCCTCCTTGGAATGGGCCAAGGAAACAATCGCGAAAGATGCTCTTACGAGGCCTGAGCCTAAAAGACCATCCACCGCGGTAGTTTCGACAAGCAAGTCAGGCCCAAACACAACACATGGCGCAAAACGGCCAAGGGACGATGTCGCTAAGACAGACCCCAAAGCCCACCGTAGCTCCTCAGCGAAAAAGGTGCCAAAGACGGAACACCGGGAGACCGACAATAAGCCGGGCCCGAGTGGACTCCAGAGGAAGCCTATTGCTGAGAGGCTTGGTAAGAAGGAGCTAGCCTCGAAGAGGTTGAGGTCGCCAGAGGACGCACCCAACATTCCGAAGAAGGCGAAGCGGAATGACCAATCAACAGGCAGCCCCAAAAGGCCACACATGTCTGGAACAGGCCTAAGCGGGAGGTATAGCGAGGTGACAAGGAACCCGCTGCAGCTAGCTGTGGTGGATTCCAAGAAACCAAGTGGGCAGTACTCCGCGGAATGTGGGAAGATGATCGAGAACGCACTAGGCGTAGCGATAATCTCCCATATCCGGGCGAAGACTGGAGCAAAGGCCCCCGCTTACGGCAAGATGAGATGGTCCAAAGGCATCACATATATAGACTGCAAAGACCAGGCATCAAACGAGTTTGCCAAGACCTGTTTAAACGGCGCACAACTATGGGAGGGGGCAATGCTTAAGGCCGTACCCATAGAAGAAGTCCCCGTAAAAACAAAAGGCAGAGTTTCTATCCCAGAGATTGGGGTAAAACGGGAAGAGATCCTCAGCGTGCTGCAGGCACAAAACCCCCAGATCCCGATGAGGGATTGGGAAATAGTGTCTGAGGAGGAGCCTAAGAATGGTGCAAGAGGGTACATCATCATATTTGATGACCCACCTGCACCATTAAAGAAGAACATGCAGATGCCGCTATCATTTGCAGCGAGCGAGGTCACCCTCAAGCTCTTAAAGCGGACTGCAGGAAATGCAAAAGCGCCTGAGACTGTGAAGGAGGCGACTACATCAAATGATGAAGGTAGTCCAAATCAACCTCCATCACAGTAAGGTAGCTTCAGGCAACCTGAGGCTGTTCCTCGAGGAGGAGCAGCTGGACCTGGCCCTAATCCAAGAACCATGGATCAATAAAGATCAGGTGATGGGACTAGGGTCAAAAAAATACGACATACTTTATGTCAAAAACAAAGGTAAAGTAAGATCGTGTGTTATGGCAAAAAAAGAACTTCATGCACTAATATTGCTTCATTTCAGTACAGGTGATCTGACGGTGGTGGAGATCAGAGGCAAGGGTGAGAGCTGCAGGGTGGCGTCGGTGTACATGCCAAACGACGACGACACATCAGTCCCCCCCGAACCGGTAAAGGCGCTAGTAGCGGCGTCAGAACAAGGTAAGAAAAACTTAGTCTTAGGCTGTGATGCTAACGCCCATCATACTATTTGGGGTAGCTCAAACATTAATGCTAGAGGTGAGGCTTTGTTTGACTATCTTCTTTGCTCCAATCTACTCATATGTAATCGGGGTAATGATCCCACTTTCATTACGGTGAATAGAAAGGAAGTTTTAGATGTAACCTTCGCATCCCATAACAATTCTGTCCAAATTGCAAATTGGAGAGTGTCCAGCAAGGCATCACTATCGGATCACTGCTGGATACTCTATGACTTGCAAATGGTTTCGCAGGGTAGGAAACAGTTCAGAAATCCTAAAAGGACGAACTGGGAGGTATTTGGCGAGACGGTGCAGAGTTACAGGAACCTCTGCCCGGTAAAAGACTTCACATCGGTTGAGGAAGTAGACGATGCAGTCGAATCTTTAACGGATGTGCTCTCTCGATCATTTGAAAAATCCTGTCCGAAAAGTGGAGCGAGTGGGAAGAAACGCCCACCCTGGTGGAGCCCCAAGATCGCGGAACTCATACGTAGCTCAAGATCTAGGTGGAACCTCGCCAAAGAGGGACATATTGAGTGGTCAACGTATAAGGAGAGCGTTAGGATCCTGAAAAGGGAGATCAGATTCGCAAAGAAAACCTCATGGAGAACTTTCTGCGAATCTATTGAATCCACAACCGAAGCATCTAGGCTGAGGAAAGTCCTCTCAAAGGCACCGATGCCGATATCTTCGCTAAGAAGGGGCGATGGTAGCTGGACCGAATCACACATAGAGACGCTGGAAATACTGACAGAAACTCATTTCCCAGGATGCACAGACGTGTCGGAGAGTTACGATACTGTAACACCAGGCGCGAGGGAGGGAATGGGACAGGAAACAATCGCCGAAATTATAGACGAGAAGAAAATAGCCTGGGCAATCAACACATTTGCCCCGTTCAAGGCACCAGGAATAGATAATATTCGACCAATAATGCTACAGAAGTCAGGGGAAGCTATTATTCCATGGCTAAAAAGCATTTATACGGGCTGTCTAAGGCTATGCTATGTTCCTAGGGCATGGCGTGAGGTAAGAGTGATTTTCATTCCAAAGGCAGGGAAAGCTAGTCACACCACAGCCAAGGACTACAGACCTATCAGTCTGTCGTCATTCATGCTGAAAACAATGGAACGACTAATTGATCTGAATGTACGGCAAGCGATCGGCGATAACTACCTATCAAAATCGCAACATGCGTACATGAAAAGCAGATCTGTCGACACGGCGCTACATAGAGTAGTATCGGTAGTGGAGGAATCTCTACACCACAAAGAATACACACTGAGTGCGTTCCTAGACATTGAGGGGGCCTTCAACAACATCGAAGCAGACGCAATTTTAAGCAGCTTGCGTAGAGCCCACATAAATAGCAGCCTATGTGACTGGATTGGACTCATGCTAGGCACACGCAGTATCAAGTCACAGCTAGGAGATGTGAGCATTGAACGGAAGGTCAGTAGAGGAACACCTCAAGGTGGAGTCCTCTCACCGCTCATATGGCTCCTCGTAGTTGATGAATTACTAAAAATACTGGAAGCGGAAGGCTTCATTGTGAGCGCATACGCAGACGATGTCGTTATTCTGGTTCCAGGTAAATTCATTCCAGTTCTTAGCGAAAGACTTAGTTACGCACTTCTACTAGTCAATAACTGGGTCACGGGCCGCGGACTCGGAGTGAACCCATCGAAAACGGAAATCCTCCTGTTTACGAGGAAAAGGGCGATCCCCACCTTCAATCCCCCAAAGATGGGCGGGGTAGACCTTGAAATTTCTAAAACAGCAAGATATCTGGGAGTAATCTTAGATTCCAAGCTCAGCTGGAAGGAAAACATAGAGGATCGCGTCAAAAAGGCATACGTGGCACTATATGCCTGCAGAAGAGCATTCGGCAACACATGGGGATTCAGGCCGCACGTGGTGCACTGGCTATACACAGCTATAGTGCGGCCCATCCTAACATACGGTACAGCAGTGTGGTGGAAGGCTATTGAGAAGAAATACAATCTTTCAAGCCTAACCAAAATACAAAGGGCAGCATGCATTGGGATAACGGGTTCCTTACGAACCACCCCCACCGCAGCTATGGAGGTGATGCTAAACCTCATCCCTCTGGATATTTACTGCAGCAACAAGGCGGTGAAAACCGCAATGAGACTAAGAGAGTCTGGACTATGGTCATCTAAACCCTACGGGCACGCATCCATCGAATCCCAATGGAGCGCGGCGAAAGAGAAGGTGTCCACAGACTATCTACCCCCCACTCTCGTTTTTGACAGGAGATTCAATACTAGAATTCCAAACAGAAGCGAATGGGTGAACAAAGAGGTAACAGTGGAAGATGAGCTAGCCATATACACTGACGGTTCTAAGATGGATATCGGTACAGGCGCGGGCATCTTCAGCGCAGCACTGGGCCTACGAGAATCATTCAGAATTAGCGATGATTGCAGTGTCTTTCAAGCAGAGGTAGCCGCTATCTCCCAAGCGGCAAAAGACCTTAAACGAAGACACATTGTCGGTAAACAAATCACTATCTACTCTGACAGTCAAGCGGCAATAAAAGCCATGGAGTCAGTAGTGGTGAAGTCAAGAGCAGTATGTCACTGCAAGAAAAATCTGGACGTAATATCACAAGCCAATGCGGTGACCTTATGCTGGGTGCCGGGGCATATGGATATTCCAGGTAACGAACAGGCGGACGAGCTTGCAAGAAACGGGTCGGAAATGCATGCATCTCTGGCCCTAAAATCAGTAAGAACTCCGCTCAGCACGCTTGCAAGGAAGATTGACATTGAATCCTGGAGTAGAACTAACCTACGCTGGACAAATCTCATTACCTGCAGGCACACAAAACAACTGTGGCCAGAGTTAAGTGAAAAGAGATCTAAATGCATGATCGGACTAAGCCGCAAAGACATTCGCATACTCACGGGGGTCATTACTGGACACTGTGCGATAGGCGTACATGCGGAACGGCTGGGGATACTGCATAATGACTTTTGCAGAAGCTGCAGGGACGTCGAAGAAATAGAATCTGTTCGTCACCTACTCTGCGAATGCCCAGCCCTTAAAAACAGCAGACAGAGGATTCTCAAAAGTTACTTCTTCGATGACCTAGATGATTTGAAGAATGTTGATCTCAATGCACTCCTGAGATTCATACTCAAATCTGGGTGGTTCTAGCAGACACACAAACTTCATATCATTGGTTAATCGTAGGACATACTTTAGGATCATGATACAACGGAGCTTTAGGAACCCATGAGATTCATACCAATCTATGTGGCTCAATATAAAAAGCGGTTTCTTTTTCTCTTTGGACAGGTCACACTGGATGGTTCCCGTAACTGGACACAATGGACCCAACTGATGGTCTAAGTGAAGCTGTGGCAAACTGCCACAAGAGCACCCATTTACCTACCTACCTACCTACCATCATAGCAGTGTCTTCCAAGCAGATGTCCTGGCAGTGACAACAGCAGCTCCAGCTCGTGAGTCTGTGCCAAGGGCCTGAAGGTATATTATCTTCTTTATCGACAGCCAGACAGCAATAAAATCATTAACTGCAATAGAAATAAAATCAAAGGTTGTGAAATCCTGTCGCGATGAACTCATGGTTCTTGGCACTCAGCATAAGGTATTGCTCTGCTGGGTTGCGGGACATGAAGGCATTCCAGGCAACGAGAAAGCGGACGAATTATCCAGACTAGGTTCGGCAGCTGTATCAGAACAAGCTGTTCCCTCGCTGTGATTATCCCGTCTTGCTCACTCAAGCTTGAAGCAGGAATAAAGGCCACAAGAGAGGCGAACGCTAGATGGACTACACTATAGAAACTTGTCATACCACAGGAATTCTATGGCCAACCTTCAATGAAGCAGGAACCGAGAGTCTCATAAGAAAGGATAAGAAATCTCTTTCCATCCTCATATTTTAACGAGACACAACATTCTGCGCTATCACATGAAGAAATCACGCTTGACGTAAGGAGAACTTTGTAGAGGCTGCGGTGATGGGGAAGCTCTTGAGGACACAACCCACTTCCTATGCCACTGCCCAAGCCTCCAACACAACAGGCAATACAGGCATAGATTCCAAGGGAGACACTTCTTCCACTACCTAGACGAGCTTTCCAGCATATCAGTAGACAAGATAATGTGCTTTGTCAAATCCACAGGATGGTTTGTAAAAAGTGAGTAATTAATTGAAAATTTTGTAGACAATGTTCTAATGGGTAAGGGACAACCTTTTCCTCCATGGGCATCACAATGGGTCAGTGTTGACCTGTCCTTGTTACCTAACCTAACGTAAGAAGATTTCGCTTGAATAAGTGTTGTCTGGGTTAAAAACAATCTCTGTTCTTACGATTCTCTTTAACACCTATATTGTGTTAAATGCGCCGACGATATACAATAAATCTTATCCCCAAATGTGAGAGAAAAAAAGGAAACCAACAATTCCCCTAAATGCACTGCAGTTAATATCACACTGCAACGACACTGAAGAACGTCTATATCCTCTCAGCTATTTATCTAGCATTTGGTCAGCCATTGACTCATTCGTATCGTCGGTCGGCGGCGTCGGTATAATGTCGCTTCGCATTAGGTATTCTCTTCAAATTCATGATTGCTAAGTATCATTTATCCCCAGCACGAACAGGCAAACAAGGAAAGTGCACCACGGTGATGGACGGAAATCACGGATCAACGAATGATATCCCATTCCACGAGTTGGTTATATACGTATGGTAACGGCTTGTTAGAATGAGTTCGCCTTCTGCTCTCAAGTTCCAGCAATACCATTTAATTTTTCCACTCGACAGAAGGATAATGACGACGTAGCGCAAAGGGGAACATTTTGAAATGAAAATGATGGCTGTGCAAGAGCATTCAATTAGAGCACAAAAATGCTGGTGATATTCCATTGACGTTGTATTAACGAGAGCAATTTTCATTTACTTACTTCAAACGCAGTAATGCGCGAAGTAAAGGACTTTCATCAGGTTGACGATGTATTTTGAGAGAGCACCCGGTATGGAGTGTGATTTAACGAGGTTAGTCAAATACTAATAGGTGCTGATTATTTTCAATATATCAATTTCGGTTGGTTCAACTTGAAATTGAAATAAAATATTCTGGCAGTGGCAGGAATATGTGACAGCGAGTCGCTTTTGGAATTGTATCGTATTTGTGAGCTACCTTATAATAAAGGGTTGTAACTTAGCTACGGAATGTCTGTTGTTTGGAGATGGTGTGGACAAAGATGGTCTTTCTGTGAACGCAAAAAGGCTACTATTTTGCCATTTACCAAACGGAGAAAACTTGACCTCGTTATTCGTCCTACTTTGTATGGCGAAACCATTGAATCCTCACTGGAAGTTCGGTTACCCGGTAGTAATCCTTGACAATAATCCAGCCTATAGAACGTATCGTTAACAGGAGCACAAAATCCTTATGAGTCATTGTCGAGCCTGCGGTAATAATTGAGGTCTTAGATTCAGGATGATACGTATATACTGGTCGGTGGTTGAACCCACGATTGGTTATGCCGCTGTTGTCTCATGAACAAAGACTAACGAAGTCAGCACAGTCAAAAATCTACAGCGAGCTCAACGTATAGCCGGAAACTGTGTGACGTGCTACCCTGACTACAATAATGTCATCCTAGGTTTATCATCTATACAAAAATATATTCAAATGGAGGCAAAACTGAGTATTCATGGAATGTTCCACTCGAACAACATTGACAACATATTCTTATCAAGGAGGTCATTAATCCTCATGCCTCTGGATGACATTCTACCTGAATATGGCTTCCATAAAAACATTTTCGTACACTCACTATTCAAAGATAACGTCAGGGACTGGATCAAGAATCTATTGACTCATCTGCTAAGAAAAAAATAGTTACTGTTCACTGGATCCCAGCGCACAGGGGTTTTGATGGTTATGGAACAGCAGACTCACAAGCCAAGGACGGCGCAAAAACACAACTCATAGGACCTAAACCATTGTGTGATGGTGTCTGCAAAAACTTTTTTCGAAATTTCTCCATGAGCCTGGCTCGCTGCGAATCCAACGATGTCTGGCTTAGTTAACATGGTCGGAACTGCGTTAAGCAATTCTTTATCAAGGCAAATATATCTTTCTAACTAACCTGGATAAAAATATGGCCTGAGAATCCCAATAGAAGTATTTAAGTACTTAAAAAAAATTCTTCACCGCCTTGGCCATTTACCGGACATTCAGACTTTGTCCATAAAGAGTGACGAATTCTCTCATCACATACTAGTGGATTGTTCGGCCCTCTTTCGTTCCAGGAAAAATATTCTAGGCGTGGAAGTCGTTATATTGGCAAACCTTGCAGAGAAGATCCTGGTTTTCCTGACTCCCTCTTGAGTGAAAATCAGGCTCTAAGACCTCATAAAGCGCAATAGACTGATTTTAAAGAAGCCGTAATCCGCGAGCCACAGAAAGGCATTTCCGTTTTAATAACTATCTGTCTATCTTAGGTATTGAACCAAGAAAGAGTCTTAGATGCTACCCTTTGTCGCTGCCAACATCTATAGCTGATTAACAACTCGAAAGTGTGGAATACCGACTGATTCATATCCGAGTGGTGAAATTTTAATTGCGATCCCTTCCTAGTAAGGTTAGGGACAGCTTCATTCAATTATTTCTAGGGTTTCGTCAGAAATGATTCCACAAGATACCTTGAACTGTGCTAGTTAAAGAACCATTCTAACTTATTGTGTAAGCTCATAAAGCCCTTCGTAAATGACCTTATAGGTCACTAGAAGTACGGTTTTAGGTCAGAATTAAACCATTTTTCAACTCGTTAAACTTCATCTATTAAATATCTAAGCCATAGAGAGCCATTCCTGTATCTCGCGACAGTGAAAGTTCGATGGTGTATCACCAAAATCATACGTCAGAAAAGTTTTCAGAGATTCTGCCATTGGTACTTATTTTTAATGCGTGCTAAGAGTTCTAAACTTACCGGCTAACATAGAAAACATGACCGTTCAAAAGTATGTTTAATTTACCTACTCAAAAACTCTAACGCATCGCCTTTTCACTGGTGCGTTTCTTGTATTGAAACGGAGGCGAATAGTATTAATTTAAAGCCCAACGAAGGCTGAACTCAATAGAATTCATTCAACATCGACGGATAGCGCACCAGGTCACAGTTCAAAGTTCATAGACCGCTATACACTCAAAAAATAGTTAGTATAAAAATACAAATGAAATCTTTGTAGAAATACGAACAGAGAGAATTTGTAGAATGCACGAATGTTTGGTACATAATACAAATTTTCGTTGTTTTGGAAAAATTCAAAAAATTATTGGATTCGTTGACTTTGTACATTCAACGAATGCACCTTTGTAATATTGTACAAAGCCGCAATTGTTGAAGGTGCGAACATCGTTCGTAGACTGTACTAAGGCTTGTTAAAAAGTACGAACGGCGTTCGTGAATTTACGAATTACGTCAAAATTGTTAATATGGTAATTTTAACAACGCAAATAATATATTCGTAAAAATACGAACATACAGCCATTCGTCGATTGTACAAAGGCTTGTTAAAAAGTACGAATGGCGTTCGTAAATTTACGAATGACGTCAAAATTGTTAAGATGGTAATTTTAACAACGCAAATAATATATTCGTAAAAATACGAACATACAGCCATTCGTCGATTGTACAAAGGCTTGTTAAAAAGTACGAATGGCGTTATAGCTATATATATATAGCTATGTATAGTAGGATCATGGCGTTAGTATTATATATATTATTTGGAACGACTAAAATTAACCTAATCGCCAAGTCCGGTCGTTCACATGTTGATAAAGAAGATAAAAGTAAACTTAATCCATTATCCAACAAATAATAATAATAAACATTATAATGTAATCATAATTAATTATATGTAGACGCGATGCAGAAAATGGGTGCTACATTAAAGACGTCTATTGAAGCTCAAGCTCAAGCTTTGGTAGAAACAGAAATAAATTTGAAAAAATGTATAAATAGGTACAAATCTAACAATTATGGTTATTACAGATGTTTTACTGTGTTTTGCGTTTCATCTTTTCTCTTTCAGAAAACACAAAAAGTTCTTTTGAGAACTAGTCCGATCGTTACCCAGGACAAACATTTTTAAAGTCGCCCACATAAATTTATAAATTTTGTGGATTGTCACAAGCCAAACAAAAGACTGAGTGGAAATGTTTAGCTGCAAATATAAAATCTCGCATCGATTAACGAAAGCATTCGTAATATTTACAAATATATATTGGTACATAGCACAAATATATTTGTCCAATAAAATAAATGGATTCGTAAATATTTCACGAACGAATTTTGACATTTTACGAATGCATTCGTAATATTTACAAATATATATTGGTACATAGCACAAATATATTTGTCCAATAAACAAATGGATTCGTAAATATTTCACGAACGAATTTTTACATTTAACGAATGCATTCGTAATATTTACAAATATATATTGGTACATAGCACAAATATATTTGTCCAATAAACAAATGGATTCGTAAATATTTCACGAACGAATTTTTACATTTAACGAATGCATTCGTAATATTTACAAATATATATTGGTACATAGCACAAATATATTTGTCCAATAAACAAATGGATTCGTAAATATTTCATAAATATTTCCTACATATTACGAATGCATTCTTCGTATTTATTAATGTTTGTTTGTAGATTAGACGAATTTGTTTGTAAAATATATTTTTTTTGTCGTTCGTACATTGAACAAACAGTCACATGTAATTTGTACAAAGGCGTTCGTCTGCTGAAAACTACAAACGGTTTCGTAAAATGTAATAACTATTTCGTGCATATAACGAATTTTTTTTTTGGGTGTAGCTCAATAGAGGCAAACGTTTTTTTCTTCCTCGGATCTGTTAGTCCTAGTACCTACATGGTCCCCAACATAGAGCACTAGGAATAGATTCTAACCATAATTCGGTTGCATGAGTTTTATTTTTTAAAATGAAAGGCTAGAAGCATGCTTAGAGCAGTATAGGGTTCAAGACCCGCTGACCCTTGTCAGACGATAATGACAACGTATTTTTCCTGATATAATTTATTGCTCAGTATAGTGGACTAGCAACCACTCTAAAGACTCGCAAAATATGAGTTTTTGGCGATAACCACAAACCAAATATTTTCCTATCCAATGTTAATTTCCGCTCACAAATAGAGTCAATTTGCAAAACTCCTCCTCCCACTACCTAGCGATTTGCTTCCCATTTACGGTTGGTTTTTCAAATTGATTTATTATTCATCGTTAAACTAACAATGCATTCGTATTTCACTGTCAGAGCGAAAGCGAAAAATTGCTGCCCATTCCATTTAAAAATGTCCTCCAGTACGTGTTACGTGATACATTAGAGCAATTTAGTTGCAATACAATTGGAGTGCTCATTATACCGATTCGCAAATGCGGAGGTGGTGACAATAGAAGTAATACGTTTCCATCCAAAAACCATTTGATCGGCCAAAAAAATCCCAAAAAAAAAAAGGTAGAAACTTTTTACGTTTCGTTGCTGGCCATCTATAAGCCAGACCCTAAGTGGGAAGCTCTGTAATCCTTTTGCCCGAGTACAGAACGCACAGAGAGAGATTGCGTAGACAGTAGGTGGGTAGATAAAAACTTGAAACTACAAAATGGAATTAGGACTCTTGCGTTACGGTCGACATTCGGTCCTTTGGTAATCCATCATACTTTGAAATTCTCTATGGAGTGCTGCAGTTGCAAATGAATTGTCAAAGATTACTTGCGTCACGCTCTTGTGTGCGGTATATGCGATGTAGAGTTTAATCCAAAAACAAATAGTGGGTTTGATTAAGCTGACTAGCGAAGGTAGGTTGGACACTCTGAAAAGAGGTGATAATCTCTTGTAAAGTGCACTTGTATTGGTAGAGCTTATTTTTTCGCTAGGCATGTGTGAGACTTGAACTAGGTATACCTACATCCTTGATCATGTTAACCGAGTTACTTCGCCTGAGGTCTTAGTCAAAGTGCCATAATGGATGAAACGCTAGTCGGGATGTTGATAGTTTAGTGAATTGAGTTGTGAATAATTTCCAATTATAGCCCTTTGGAAGGATGAATACGTTGGAAACAAAACCATTTGAATGGAAACGACTTACAAAGTACCCACAACCATTGTGATAATTATTTCAATAATCAAGTTGCTCCTTAAGACGGAGTATACTGGAAGAACAATTACCAATGATTAACTGGAGTTTCTTATGTAGGTAGTATAAAATAAAAACAATTGCACCTTCGCCGAAATATATACTGAAGGACTTCAACAAATTGCAGGCAATAAATTGACGGCTGTAGCGGTTGCCATTGTTGGTTACACTTTATCTTGCGCAGAACAATAAACAAATGCTTAGTGTTTGCTTTGACAAAGAAATGTAATTATTTTCGGGCTTACCGCGCACTCCCTTTAATAAGGAGTGTACACAATATTATTCTGAATGATTGCGGGCTAACAGTGCACCTTGCCAAAGAATTAGCGAAAAGTACCCATTTTAATTAATTGCAGTGGCAGGTGCAGTTGCAGTTGCAATGGAGAAGCAATTTATTAGACTTATTATTGTGCTTAGAAAGGTTGAACACAAGGGAAATACTTGCGCGAGCATAACTAAGTAAGCAACTACTTGCAACTACTTGAAACTACTTGAAAAATGAACTCATTGTCATTAGTTAAAGCTCTTCATATCGTAGACATTAGTTGCTCAGTTGACAAGTTTTTACACAAGTGCATCCATGAGTAAGACCTATCATAAGTAAATTGTGGGAACACTTTCATAATTCTTCTTGGAAATTAATTACATTGCTTTCGCTTGAGAGTGTTTCTCTTCAAGAAATATTCAACCGATGTTAATTTAGTAAGAAAGAAAAAAGAATAGAGTTTTGCATAGTTTCGATATATTTAAGCTCAAAGTTTTTGAACTGTGACTTTGATTGCACTATTAACAACTCAGACTAGTACCTGAGAGGCAAAAAAGACCTTAGGTATAGCAATTTATCTTATACTTTGCACTTACAGAAGATATCATTGAATAATATCCCAAGAAAACATAAACTGAATTTAAGCCTAAGTTGAAATACTATTTACATGATCATTTATCATTTGTCACCATTTTTACAGCCCACCACTCAAATCAATAACAATCGTTTCTACTCCTGCCTGGTCGTTGTTTTTAAGTGATTCTAAAATGCATAGGTGGTTGTTTTAGGGTAAGGCTATGGACACAATGGACCTAACTGATGGTCTAAGTGAAGCTGTGGCAAAATGCCACAGAGCACCCATTTACCTACCTACCTAGGGTAAGGCTAACCTTACACAATGATAATGAATCCAAAGTGTTTCGCATAATTGAGTATAATTCAGTCACAGCCCCCAACAAGTGTTTTCTGCTTTTCAAAAGGTTCTTCACCGTCGATTTTAGTTTTTCCACAATCAGATCCCATGTTGATACTTCGTTTCAGGCAATGATTTCAATACAAATTAAATACTTTTTTTTTAAATTGGAAAACTACTTATAAATATACCTACCAAATAAAAACAAAAATTCTATGGTGTTTGGTTTATTCAAAATGCATGTGCCAAGCTGGAAACGTGGATGAAGCGCTGTCCGTTACATTGAAAATTCGCCAAAAACAGTAAGGAAAAAAATTCTTCTTAATTTTGATATTTTTGATATTGTTGCCCTACGCCAAGTAGTCGATTTTGTGGTGGACCAAGCTTATCGATGAAGTTGGATCATCTACACAGACTTTCTTATCCTGCATGGCTATCACCGACATAAGTCCTCTGGAAATAATAAAAATTTTTTCAATCGCCAAACACAAAAAATTAAAAAAATCATTAATCCGTTGCAAAATTACTACGCCAAATTTCTTAAAAGAAACGTATGTATTTGTAGGCCATTACTCAATTACCGAATATCTTGTCCCTCTTTTTCAAATGCGCCGTAAATGGGAAGGCAAAGGTAAACCTCCAAGAAAAAAATTGGAAGTAGATACCTATTAAAAAATAAGTATATTATTCGTTTAAATTTTACCAAGCCAAATAACTCAAGATAAGCGAAGAGAAGCTTAGATGTTTGTGTTTTGTCCAGATATGTTATTGTAATGAAAGAGAAACTCGAAAAAGATTATTCTCGCAATTCTGTCGTTCTACCTTGTAAGCACTTGCAATGAACTAGGAAGTTTTGAAAATGATTTTAAATTAGTAACCGATCGAAACTACATTGGCGCAAAATTATAGACATCGTGAATTAGGAGATAATAGTAGATACCTACTAACTAGCACCACTCTAACTTCAAAGCCCATGCCTAACTTTCTAGAAAATTATAAACGCTTTGTAACCTGCCTACAACTAGTTCCAACTCGCGGGCGCGACGCAAATTTTTGTCAATCAGACCGAAAAATGTACAGTTTGAGAAACTAAACACAGTTTGGGGAAACCAAAAAATTTAAAATGCAGGAATGGAATGAAAAGTTTTTTATTGAATCTGTAGCTAGAAGGCAATCTTCCTAATCAAAATCTTAAAAATGATTTGCTCGGGTTTTATTTTGCTTTTCTTAGAAACAAAAAATATTTAAACATTTCGATATCTTAAAAAGTATAAATATCCTGGGAACATTTCTTTCAAAATTTTGCAAAAAAATGGGAGAGGATTGAGAGTCTATACTAAAGCTTATTACGCTGCTCGAGGTAAACTAAATTTTATCTGGTCTCCAACTTTTCTCTCGAAACATCAGCTAAAGTCGTAGCTAAATTTTGACATAGAGAGAGCTGTGAATAGATGTCACAAAAAACAGCTGATCTTTGAAAATAAGTTTCTTCAACAATTCAATACAGCTATAATAATAATAATAATAGTTGGCGCAACAGGTCTGTAGGGACCCTGGGCCTAGCTTCTCGCAACCATTCGTTTTGTGTGAGTTTTTCATTTTTTTTGGAACGAATGGAAAGGGATCTACAATTTTATGCCGAATCCAAACGGCTAATTGAGAAGCTCTTTCATGACAGTTATACTCTCGGATGTTTGTCAGACGTTCGCGAGAGGTGGCGCAGTGAAAAAAACCCTGAGTTGGAATTTGGGTTTTTGCGGGATTCGAACCTGGACCCCTCGCTTAGTAGTCCAACACACTAACCACTAAGCCACTGCGACCACCAATTCAATACAGCTGAAATGGTAAAAATATCCAATGAATTCAATGCTCAGTGGAATCTTCCGAATTGCGTAGGGGCAATTGATGGGAAGCATGTTGCCCTAAAATGTCAACATGTTCTACAATTATAAAGTGAGTCCTTTGAAAATGTCATTAAATACGTAATTTTAAAGCTTCTTGTGTTCCTTTTATAGGGATTCCAGCATCGCCAATTTGTTTTTCTCCTTCACGCTAAAAATTGTTTTATTTGTTCGTCTTCTTTTTTTCTCTTCCAATTCGATTAATGACTCCAGCTGCAGATACTCTTCGCCCATATATATATATATAATAACACAACAAACGACAGAGTACAGCGATCTGTCAAAATTTAGCTCGAAAAAATGTCCCGACCCATTAAATAGGCGCGCTAAATTTTGACCGATACATAAAGTACATTCTGAAGCAAAAGTTTGATTATTTAGCTCGAGCAGCGTACCACTCAGCTAAATGGGTTCGCTACAATTTAGCTGAGCTAAATTTTGGAGAGAATTTTGTAAGGCAGTGAAAATTTAGCTCGAGCAGCGTACTAAGCTTAAGGGATAAAATGTACTTTTGTTGGTTTTAAACGTAATACCAGGTTATAAATATAAAGTGGGTATTTAGTCGACTATAATTAGCAAAATACTAATACGGACATTGTCACGTACTAAAATAATCATAAAGTGGGCTTTATCCGACTATAATTTTGCGCCATTGTTTTTTAAACTTTTGCGAATATGGAAAATAATTCAAATGGAGTTACATCTTACATGAAACATATGTTCGCTCGTGCACTATTTTTCGATACGATTTTGAAAACCCAAACGTCTTCGTTAATTTTCTAATATATTTTCCTCTTTTATGTCGACAATGGGCAGTTTAAATTTAATAGAAAAATGAACATTTTACTTGTCGGAGCCTCGGGATAGTCCTAAGACTACACACGAAAGAACAAAAAAATGCGATTATAAGGAGAAGCTTATACGGTTTATACAACTTAGCAGGAGTAGTTCTGGTGACAAAGAAGAATATGTGACACAGTTTAATATTTTTTGTAGTATTCTTAACAATTTTTTATTATCGCATATAAATTTCGGTCGATACTTTAACTTATTGACACACATCTCATATAACTTCGATTTCTAATAGTGTCATTTTGGGCAGGTCCAATGAACATGATTAAGTACTTGTTGAATATCTCTTGTTTCCTGTTGTCCCTATTCCAAGTCGTTCTAAAATGGGTAATGCTCGAATGGTTTCTTTCTGTATCATAATATTAGGCACCTACAAAGTCCGCTTTGTGTCTGTTTATAATTTCATATGAAATCTAACAAAGTTCTCGATACATTCGTCGAGAAAAACGCCACTATCCCAGTGGTTAATATAACTTTATCTATTCGAAGCTGTTAAAAATTAATGCCTTCTTTTCACTGCCTATTCTATTTACGTTTTAGTTCGAGGATTTACTGCATTCCTTTTTTTAGCTTCTCTTTCGGATAAGGCAAATGCATACCTATGCCTTCCCATTTTCCACCAGATTTAAAAAAAAAAATACTGTAGCCCGCCTGTAAATGCTATCCCTCATCATAATTTAAATAAATTTAACAAAATCTGAAGAACACTTGATGAGGTTTTCCACAAATTTGCACCTGCGATACCCGAATAAATTGAAGCCTTCATTGGACGTGAAAACCAAAAGCCATTCCCGGGTAAGACCAAGACATGAATTAATGTATTATCTTAGTAGGGGATTTCAGGGAAAACAGATTCTACCCGAAAAATTCCCACCAATATCCCTAGAGATTAATTCGATTTTAAATTTAGAAAAATGTCTAGACGATGAAAGGAGATTATGCTTTCTGTTCCCATTTTAATCCTTGAACATTCGTCAGACTAACATAATGGAAGGGTGGGTGTATTTTCTTCAGCACGCGTTTCTCGGCTTCGTTAAATGAATTCGGCGATTCGTATGCAAATTTATGTACTTCACCTGTGTGTTCTGAATCGTGTACAGCTTGGCGTCAAAAGTGTGGATACATGCCTTCCAGTCTGCCCCGAATGAAATTTTCACCCTGCATATAGTTGAAGGATAAAACACAAAGTGTTCGGTGTGGATAGTGGCTATGTTATTACCAAGGAAAATGGTGTTGCTAATAAGCCGACCAAATGCAACCTTTAGCTGTGGAAGGCGGATAATTGATCCTACGGAATTTCCTGACCACGAACGTCTATGTATAGTCCATTTATCATAGCAATTTGGAGTGTTCACTCAGGAGTAGTAAAATTGATTTAAATTGGTCTAGCGCCAGAACTATTTATGACACATGCATGTCGAAATCACGAAGGGGTTAGCGCTGTTGGTTTGCAACGATGTCAAATGGAGGTAAACATTGTTTGCGGAAAGGAAGCAGTATAGCAGTATAGGGGCCGACTATGGTGGCAGTAAAAACTATAATAAGTTTTCAGAACTAGCCGGGAAATATTTTGAGTTTCATTTTTTTAGATCTTTGGATGTTAGAGGCTTACCGCTTCACAATTTGTGAATGAAAGTCGACCCAGTTATAATTTTGTTGTGTACCTGTATGCATCGAAATTTTCCAACGAAACGCGTTTGATTTGATTGTGAAGAATCTCAAATCAAATGTTATGCAAGCGACAATTTTGAAGGACAAAATTTAAAGACAAACATTCTCATTCCGCGGATTTCGCATATTCAGAAGGGTTTACCATTGATGTTTGAGCGTCTTTAATTTTACGTGCACCTCGCTATCGCTATTTCTCTCGCTAGAAATTTGTGGCATCAATCTTGAATTCCCTTGTTTCTCAAATCGTCAATTGTATATGTAAGTGTCTGTTCGCAAATTCTCAAAAACTAAATTTAAAAAATTTCTTTTATCAAAATTGAAATAACTAGAATCTTAACTTTCTTTCCTCAAATTACTTTTTGTTTTCTTTATTAAGAAAAAATAAAACAAAATAAGATAAAACATACATAAATATATTACTTACATATTTCATTATTTATTTTTATATTTTTCATTTTAAGGTATATCCCTTTCTCTACTCGCTAATGAGTAGGAAGTCAGAAGAAATGTATGTACATAATGTTTCAATTCATTGAAGCTGACTTGCTCAATTTCAATCCGTTTTCGTTTACAACGGATTTTGCGCAGAGCCTTCGCAATCGACTTCAAAAAGTGTATCCAAATGCCGAAGTTAGAGGCTGCTGGTTCCATTACATTAGAGAACTAAAGAGGAAAGCATCAAAAAAAAAATATTTTTTGTCCAATATAAGAGGATAAGGAAAGCCGTGAACTTTTTAGCAAGATTTTTGTTCTGCCCTTACTAAAACCATCTTTGATTTAAGAGGCGTTCAGTATATTGGAAAGTTCAGCTTTGAAATATAAATATTTTGAAGATTTCGTCAAGCACTTCAAAAAACAGTGGATGTCTAAGGTACGTCATCTCATACAAAATAAAATTATAATATTTTAAAATCTATTATATTCGTTTAGGATCCATCAAAACAGTTCTGGGTGTATAAAAAACATATGCGAACTACAAGTTTACTGGAGCCAAAAATTGAGTCAGGTTTTACCGAAACATGGCGATTTTTTTTAATTTTTGCGAGACTCTGTTAGAGGAAGAATTCAAAGCCAATGTTGACTTTAATTCGTCATTGGATGGGGAAACATGGAATATGTTTGAGCGCCCCAAAGCGAAATTTGAGAAAAGGAATGAATTTATCAATATTTTAACTAAGGATAATAATATCCGAATTTATAAATCAAACGTGGTCCGAATTCTATATATATACGGTTTTTCTAACCGTAGTGTTGATATGTCTTCCGAACAATCAGATTTATCTACAGACAACGAAGATGATATTTTCGACGTCACTTGGCAACATCATCGCTATGAAACTTTAAACTGCTGCATTTGTTTTGAGAATCCGCATCGAAATATATAGCTCTTACCATGCAACCATTTTTAAATGTGCAATAGCTGTTTCTAATGGGTGATTTTTTAGCTGGTTTGGTTTTGGCAACACTGGTTTTGACAGCTGACGTGTGTTTAGTACCTTGTGTTACTGTCAAACAGCTTCAGTTTGGTTTGAAATTTAACCATGGATCGTCTTACAAATGAACAACGCTTGCAAATTATTGAATTTTACTATCAAAATTCGTGCTCGGTTCGAAATGTTCATCGCGCGCTTTTTTCGAAAAATTGTGTTCAGCGATTTGACACCATTAGATTATTTTTTGTGGGGGTATGTCAAGGCTAATGTGTATAGGGACAAGCCCGCTTCGATTGACGCACTGGAAGCCAACATCCATGCATTCATTCGTGAGATACCGGCCGATATGTGTGAAAGAGTATGCCAAAATTGGACTCAGCGGATGGGCTACCTGAGACGCAGCCGCGGTCAACATTTGCATGAAATTATCTTTAAACATTTAATTGCAAGGTTCAAACTATTGATTCAAATAAATATTTCATTCATTTTTTCGAACTTTTTGTGTTTTTTTTTTTTTTAAAGTTCTAAACCTCTTAAAAAATCACCCGTTATAAGCCGCTATACAACTCAAAAAAATAAAAAAATAAGTAATTGACGCAACAGGCCCGTAGGCACCTAGGCCTAGCAACCATTCATTTTGTGTGAGTTTATAATATTTGAAACGAATGGAAATGATCTACAATTTTATGTCGAGTCCAAACAGCTGATTGAGAAGCTCTTTCAAGACAACTATACTCTTGGATGTTTGTCAGACGATAGGATGGGCTTCGATTTGAATTTCTTAATTTTTTTAGAAACCGATGTAGTTGGAATATTTGATCGGCTTATGACTCATGGCCTAAGATCGCTCTGGTAGAGGCTAATCATTTCGTTCGCAAATGGTAAACCCCATCAACTTTACCAAGTCGAGCTGCCTATGCACCTTCTCCGAATAGGAAAGACAAAATTTAAAACATAAGTGCGGTAGAGTAGGGATATGACACTGACATTATTCGCAATTTCCAATGCCACCAAGTGCTTGTAGTTAGTGTATTCACAAACCCAAGCTCAGACACCCCAGTATAACTTTCATAGGTTTTGTTAGAAGTGTCAAATGGCAAGCTCGTAGATAAGTAGCAGCGTTTCGATCTAATGAATCAGAAATTGGTTTCATTCAATATTCTGAAAACTAAGGAGTGGGTCCCCTGACAATTTATGTTGGGAATTTTTTGCATTTTCGATACGTATTCGGATTCGTTTTCGGCCGGATATTTTCTTCCTAGAAATTGGCCTCATTTTACAGCGTCAACTTATATTCCAGTTGACGGAACCGAGCTTGTGGGAACGCCACTTTCTAGGTATTTACGATGCTTTGACCCTTGGAAACATGCTTCTTCTTGGACCGCTTTAGAATAAATAAGCTTACATATATAGTGCAGCAGGTAGTCCCAAGTATTTGCAATCCTTTTTCAAAAGCTTATTTCTATATGGAAATAAATAGTTTTTTGAATAAGCCAATTTCTCACATAAAAGGTTATTCCTTCTTTTGCAAGAGTCCAGTCCCCACCAGCTACCTCAGTCAATTCATATAAGTCTCTCAAAACTTTTGATTAATTATTTAAAAAAAAAAACCTTTAGACCGTTAAAGTAGGTATTCAAAGTTCTCGGAAGCAACAAGAAAACCGACTGAAAATGAGTTACCTCTTTATTACTAAGCTCCCCCTTCTCACGTCCTCCTCAATATTAAAAAGGAATTCATGAATCAAACCGATTCCTGGGTATATACCAACTACAAAGGGAAAATATCCGCACAATTTCAAGGCATTTTACTGCATTTGATGGCGCAATTTATGCGCGACTGGTCAGGAAATGAATGAGAAAAAAAAAACTTCTGAAAAGTGGTCACGAAACAAGTTTTTCTTAAGAAAAACAAAAATGACAAAATCCAACCCCAGAAGGATGTGTACGAACAAAAAAAAAAAAACCCTCATGCAAATTGTCAGCAACAAAAGTTGTACCCTCCGATGCGAGCTTTTCAATCGAAAACTTTATCCTTTAAAAGGCTTTTTATTATGCAATCTGCTAATCTGTCTTGCTTTAAGTACTACATCGTTTTAGAACCCCAGATATTGTTGGTTGTTCCTAGTTGTCAATATTTGCATTTTGAATACATTTACGTACTGCATTCACGATGGTGAGCTATACAGTAGGTATCTGCTGTGGACAGCCGTCTATGAGATTGACCGTTCTTGGAGTCACTGCCCCTTTATCCATCTCCCATCTGCCAAGGATTTGGAGAACTTTTGCTGTTGCAAATAATAGAATTAGCTAGACATTGATTCAATTGAGCTGTAGTGAGAAAGTGCTTAGAACTTTCACTCCGATAATGAGTTCCTAATACAATTATACACAATATCTAGGTATACCCTCCAAATACGCACTGCATTCGAAGTAGAGTCATTCGAAAGTTTTTTACCCTTGTAAATGTATGAAACACCCTTCACGCCTTGTTATGCTTTCATGTTTCCGCTTCGTTTAAACTGCAAATTGTTTCTGCCAAATCTGATTAAATTAACCATAATACCTGTTTTGGGATAATGCAGCTAGTCAAAGCCGAAACGAGTTTCAGGTTCAAAAACATTTCCTCTTAGTGAATCAATTCGTTTTGTGCGGTATTAAGTTGGCAAGGCAACGTGCATTTGTGTTTCGAATACGAATACAAGAACGAGTACGAGTATACGATACGAGCATTGCACTCTAATTCTCATGGGCGAAATCCTGTTTCGAACCTCACAAACACATTGTTGTTCAATTTACTGTAGGTATACGTTTTACGTTACCCACCTATTTTATTTAGTTAACACGATTGTGTAATGTGTATATGGTTGCACTGACGCGGTTTGTGGATTATAGTTGAGGGAGAGCTAGAGCTTAAATGCGAATTACTAGGATAGCTACGCGTTGTTGGGAAATTAAGTTTCATTTTTGGTTTTAATGCGAAACTCGAATGAGTGGGTTCCATTTTGTTTGCAGATACCTACCTAATTAGAAAAAGCCTTTATACATTGAAAAGAGTAAAATCCACTTTTTATTTATGACCTTTAACGCTTCACAGACAAGTCTTTCCTTTGCGAGTACGTAAGTGTATGGGGTCATCACAAAGCAAGAGAGCTACAGCCAAATTGATGGTAATAAATTCACTGCTGTGATATATACGTAACGAACGACTATTTTACGGTCTGTGGAATGGATTCGATTTTTATCACTTACCCAAACTCAGATACTTGCGGTCGAATGTCGCAGACTAACGCCAATTATTTTCCAATTTCTATCCCATCCTTAGAGAGCAAGAGTCGGTACTTGCAGACAACATAAACAAAGGACTTTAACAAAGTTCTTTCTTTATCTGCGAACCATAAAGAAGCCAAAGTTGTCCGACTGAAAAACAAAACTAAAATAATAGAAACCACGTGCGACATAGGTAGCTATGCTACAATGTAAGGAATTAGTAACAACTCTTTGGAAGGTATACCTACTTGCGCATTGGGGTATGAGATATGATTTTTTTAAGGTGCAGTCACGGTGGCTGATATCGAAGAAGATACTTTAAATAATGTAATTCTCTTTGACATTATGTAGCGGGGGAGTTGGTGCTACAGGGCTTAATTGTGCAGGCAGTTTTGGTAAATTAAAGCGGCCGAAAATGTTTTTGTCAGAAGAGTAGTGGTTGCCCCATGTGTTTTTTAATGGCACATTTATTGGGCTTGGTTTTCATATTTTTTTAATGCTTTTTCGATGCCTTTTCCACAACGGTTCTTGAGGATTTTTAACTTTCTACATTACGTAGTAAGGGAAAGATATTGTTTTCGTACAAAATTTCGAACTCGAGATTTTAATCAATTCTTATATTACGATGATAGAGGAACTAAAAAAAGTGGGTCGCAAAATTCTGTCGGGTCTGTCCGTCCTTCCACAGGTCTCCAGCCTAAACGGCTTGCCGGATTACGCTCAAACCTCGGATTTGGAGTTTTTGGGCTTACAGTTCGGTAGGGGGGTTTTTTTTTTTTGCAAGGTAACCTCAATATTAATTGTACTTCCCATATAAAATGTTCGTACCAGTTTGATTTGATCGAAAAACGGCTCTAACGATTTCAACCAAAATTGATGTTTAAGCTTAAGTAGGTCAGGTAACCAGAACTGTGTACCCAGTTTTTGGCTAAAATTTCGATCACCGGTATTTTTGAAATTTCGACATATCTCGAAAACGGTCTACTTATACGTAACAAACAATTTTTTTTATAATAACCACGCGCTAAAGAGGTTATGACTGCTCTTATGGTGTAGTTTGAAGTACACAGCGCGGGCGTTAAGGAAATTGGTATAGAGAACATAGGAGATTCCGATTCACATTGGTTTTAAATGTCTGCAAATTGCACCGATGGGGAAAGATCGAGCTGGGCAGGGCATTCCACATTCGTGTTGTACGGCTTATGAAAGAATCTCTGTATTTCAGAGTACGACCGCAAATAGGCTGAAGGGTAAACTGATGGGCATTCCTGGCTTGGCGAGTATTGCGGTTGAATTGTTGAAGGGGTGGAATGCAGCTGGCAATTTCATTTGAGCACTATTTGTAGAAATAGCGATAAAACAATGAGAGACTTGTTACATTTCTGCGATGTTCGAGCGAATTTATAGAATTCGCTAAATTTATGTCTCCAATGAGTTTTAAGGCACGATTCCGTATCCTATCCAGCAGGTGTAGTGAGGTCTTAGGCGCACCAGACCAGATATGAGAGTTGTACTCAAGTTTGGGGCAAATGAACGCCTTGTATATGGTAGCCAGATCAGAAGGGGTAAAATATTTCTTGCACCGTTTAAGGAAACCTAGACATTTCGCAGCGTTCTTGGCGACTTCGTGAACGGAGTTTGTCATGGACACACATACCGGGAATGGAAAGTCTTTCGGTTTCGGCGATGCAAGTGCCATTCATGGATAATGGCTGAGGATTCTGGTTTCGCTTTAATGACAACAGACAGCATTGGGCCTTAGCAATAAACATTTTTAGTCTCGACTTTAAATTTAGCTCACAATTGTGAAATTTGTATAGAAAATATAGCCACTGTAAAGTACTTAAATTTAGAGTCGAAACTAAAAATTTTTATTGCAAAGGCCCATTGTGTTTTGGAAGCATTAAACTCCACTCTATTGGCTGAACCCCATTCTAAGGTAATGTGGTCATTTATAACTTAGTAGCAAACTTAACTTAGTAGTACAATGGATTTTTGATAAAAGTTTCGAGAAAGTTTCGTTCGACCCAGTCGTGCTCTTTATTTTTTTTTTTTTTTTTCTTTGTGGAGTCTCGTTAGAGAGTTTTTCTGATTTTTTTAGGCCCATTTTATTCACTCGAAGTTGAACACAACTTGGGGATTTTTATATGGGAAACTTCCCAAGTTATGTTCAACTTCGAGTGAATAAAATGGGCCTTAGGGTATTTGTGGCGTATATCTTATTGCATTTCGAATCAATTTTGGTTCCTTTTTTGACTTCACATTAACTCTTTTTTTTATGCACCATTAACACGTTTTTCAAAGTTTTTTTGGACGATTTTTCCACGCAGTTTTGTATATGTTTTGAATCGTTTTTGGAGATGCTAATCTCTTACATGACGTCTTGGGACGCGTTTTGACTATTTATGGGATTTTAGATGGTTCCTATGACGCATTTCTTGATGGGATCTTATAAAATTTTGGACGTGTTTTTTGACCAGTTTATGAGCCAATTTTTTGAATGGCCTTTGTGGAACACTTTAAAATACATTTTTCTAGTACGATTTTTATGAGTTTTTGTTATTTTTTTACTGGAGTCTAATGTGTTTTTTTAAAAGAAATTCTATAGCTCTTTGGTGAGTTTATGGAAGCGTTTTTGTAGACATATTTTTAATAGATATATTTCTTCGTGTTTTTGACTAGATTCTTAACGCCTTTATGACGTATTTTTGACGCATAAATGAACTCGATTTCGATACCATTTTAGACGAGTTAGGTTCAGACTCGTTTTTGGATGCTATTTTGACGGGCTGTTGACTGGTTTGTGAACTCCTTTTCGACGCGTTTTTGAAGCGTTTCTTGATGGATTTTTGACGGGCCGGTTGCTTAGATGTGTCTTTGATGACCTTTTTAATGGGTTTTCTGCGTTTTTTTTTTTGTTGCATTCCTTGAATTGTTTTCTCACGCAAAATATCAATTACGACTCACTGTAGTGAGCAACAGCACAACTAAAGAATTATTCCCAATTTCCTACCACAACTTAAGTGGAGCCCATCAAATTTGACTTCTTAATTACAATATGCCTGCTCATGTTTAATGATCTGACCTACAACAGCAGCTATATCCAATCATGTTAACAACACTGTTATTGATTGGAGAACATTGCCAGTTTTGCATGCGATACATAACATTATATCGAGGTCAATATGATAATAATTCCAATTATACTGTCATATGCCTTAACATGGCAAATGAATTGCTCTCGACGACGGTTTTACAATTTTCGAAGTCGACATCGACATCGACATCGACATCTCAATCAGGGCGGTCGGTGGGGACGTCATCAACTAAATGGCACGTCAATCAATAATGTCAGGTCAGGTCGCAGAAATATTTTTTATTTTTTTTTTTATTGTCAATTGCCAGTCGAAGCGCCATGAGCAGAGCATGTTCGTCCAAATAAAAATTATGCAAATCAATGGTAATTTAATTTCCTTTTTTCTCCCTGCAGCCCGCACGTTTGGTAATTGGCTTTTGATATTGCATGAGCTGCATGTTGTGGGGCAATTGTCTCTGCAATTTTAATTGGAAGCAAGTTGCATGCCAACCATGTCAAAACAGTTTTCAACACATTTTGATTGCCATGATGTTGTATGGGCTATTTGATGGCAAAATGAAACATTGCAAGCACTTGTATTAGCAGAGCTAGGAGAGTCAACATTATTCAGAGACGACTACGATGATGAGAAAGGTGATGCATTGGAAAGATTTTCGATGGCGTTGTAATGAACCATTACTTTAGAACTTCGAAGGCATCCAAAGTGGCAACCGAGAATCAATATCTATATACCTAAGGATCTAAAGCAATTCTATGACTACCAGGTGAATCTTTATTAGGAAAGCATTTTGGAAACGCATTTCATCACGTCAGTGTTAACGTGGACTTGAACCAATGACAGCAAAAAACATGTGGACTACTGGGGACGAGGGTCCTTAGCCAACATGTTCTCCCAGACATTAAAGACTGTTTTCCCCTTTTTTTGTTTTATCTGCGAGCTTTAGTTTTACCCTAAATTGCGCAAAAAAAAAAATGTTTTCCCGTGCAATTTGCATTTGTTTTCATAAGAAAAGCTTAAAAGCTGTAACTATTTTTATTAAACAAGTTTAAAATAAGGATATCACATAAAAATAACTTCGCTTCAACTGAATAGGCATAGGCACAAACATTTTCTAAGCTTCGCTGTCAAAACCTTGTGCCGTAATATATCATTTGATGATGCTAATTGTTTGCTTATGATGTTGAGAAAATAAATCTGAAAGAATAACTGAAAAATCACCGCTATTTTTGCTCTGGCTCTCTTGCAAAGCATTCAATACCTATGGAAAAATGCAGTTTTATTTTGCGTCGACTGAATAGACAAGGTCATTATATTCCGTATTCTGTGGAGATTGACACATTAGATCAAGTTATTCTTATATTTTTAGACACAAATTTAAACGATGTGTCATTCAACCAACACCAACTTTAATAGTTTAAGAATGAACACTCCTATTCTTTTCAAAATATGATCATTGTATATAATATCACACACTGCTAACATTTGTTAATGCTTGAAATGCATAAAATTATGAAATGAAATGAGTTGAGGTGCGTTAAGTGAATTTTATTTGATTAATAGTAGTTATTTCAAAGAAAAATAGATATCTAGATTAAAATCTCTAAATAGTTTTGAAAGAGCTAAAATCGGCGTTCTATAGCTGACAAAATTGGACGAAGTTTTAGTGTGGTCTATTCTTATTTAAGAAGCAAAGATTCGTACGAAAAAAAAAGGTGAAAGGAGGTAAAAAAAACGGCAACAACAGCAGTTGATCGAAGAACAACGAAGATGTGCTTCCAATTCCTGCCACTCTACGGCAAAAATAAAGCAGAAATCCGATGTTACTGCAAGTGTTTCAACAGTGCGAAGGGTTATCAATAGTGCCAAACATCTAAAACGGATGGAAATTGAAAAGAAACCACCACTTAACGAGGAACGGAAGTGTATTCGCTTAGAATAATTCTCTGGACTCCATATGAATTGGAAAAATTAATGGCGTCACGCACCTAGTTTTTTCGGATGAGAAAAAGTTTAATTTTGATGGCCCTGATGGATTGAATTATTACTTCCACGATGTGAGGAAAGAAGAAAGATTTTTAGCACGGCATCATAGTCGAGAAGGTGGTGTTATGGTATGGGGAGCATTTAGCTACTATGGCACTATTGAGCTTGAGTTCCAAACCTCGAAATTACTGCCTTAAGTTTCCCAAAATTTGCAGGCATTTTTGGAACTATAAACTGGACTTTTCAGTAGGACAACACCCCCATAAACACGGCGCATATAGTAAAAAATTGCATAGAGGGACAGAATGTGAAATTGCTTCAACGGCCACCATACTCACCGGACCTGAACCTTATAGAAAACGTTTCGGGATCGCCTGGAGGGATATTGTTGAGGCTTCGTTACATACCTACTCCCTGCTCGCGGACAAACAGGAAAATATGTTCTCTTTTATAGAGATACAGATAGAGGCTAAGGAAGCTGCTCAGATTTTTAACTTTTCTGTTTCCACAAAAAAATTTTGGAAAATCAAGTTCCAGTCCAGGTTCAATTTATTAAAGAGAGTCTACTGGATTATTTTCAGGAGATATTCGGTAAAAATTTTCAGAAAATGATGCTGAAAATCATATTAATTTTTAGAATTATATAAAAAACAATTCGGCATACTGTCACGTTTATCAACATAAATTTAACGAAATGAAGAGTTGATGGGAAAATACAACTTCTCCACTTTCCACATATATAAATATCCCATTTCAAATCAACTTGCACCTCCTAAAGGAACTCCGACTCTACCCACGAAACCGATAAGTGAAAAGGGATGTGTATATTGTATAATAAACACCTTAACGTCTTCAATAGGGCGCAGAGAAGAGGAGAAAAATGCACATACCTTTTGTGTGCCATATACTTATTTCCTGTGGAAAGGATAATACTTTGATTATAATATTTCCAACGACATATAACACATAATTTGCATGGACATCACGAATAAAGATAACAATCTCTATACTAAATGGCCTCAAAGTGCGAGGTGTGTCTCGTTTATAAATTGGCCTCATTGTTACCTTCGAATGCAATGATGTGAAGAAGATATGTTTTACTCATTTTTTTTTTTGTGAATAGGACAAGGGATGATACTCGAAGTAAACAAAACTGGCAAACTAGGAGGGATTATTTATTAAGAATAGCAATTGAAAGTCTTCGGTTTATCAGAAGGCTTCATTTAGACTTATGCCAAACTGGACTGTGACAGTCTTTCCTCACAAGTATCACAACTGCTATATTGTTTTAATCCCTTCTAAATACTAACTGTTCCAATATCGATTGGCAGCTTATTTACGGAAATATCTGCCTATCCAAGTACCAAGTAAGTACGTTTATGTTTCGTAAATATCTTATTCAAAATGCAATTTTAGTTGCATAACTTCCATGTAGTCGACATCCGATTAATTACTTAATCAGCAGTCCCTTTAATCAGCTTACGGATGCCAACAATTGGTCTCACATGTATTTGGGCATGACAGAGGACTTTCCGTATAACACAATAATACCTGACATCAGAGGAGAACGTGTCGATCTTAGTTGAGTTGGGGGCTATCGACTATTTGGTTTAATTGGACTGGACGTACGGCCGTAATAATAAGAGCTCGCTCTTTCTCTCGGCACAAATACATAGAAAATATACGACTATCGGACGAACAACATCTACAACAAAATAGTCGAATAGGTACACATACTTTCATCGGGTACCCTATTCAGGTCAGTCATGATTGTTAATGTACCTGTCACTTCAACCTACTTATGATTAAATACAACAGTTAAGGTATCTACCTATTTCCCTATTGCTTTTTGGTTTTGAGGTGTCTGTTTTGTTAGAATACATAGACAATATGCAACATCAAGTTGGACAAAAAGGTATTACCCAAGCTTACATACCTAAATGGTTAAGGTGTTAAATTTTAATAAGGCAAACTTTGGCAGACAATAGCCACAAGACTAAATAAACGGATAAACAGCTTAAGAAAAGCAAGACATTCAGAACCACATAAAGCCGTAGTGTAGTATTTATATTCGACCCTGAATAAATAGGTTATCGAATTGTTGGTGCCACAGGTCCGTATAAAATGGAGTATATAAATATTTCTCAAGACAGTTATGAATATTTATAATAAGGTCTAAATGACTTCGTTATTATTTTTAAATGACACATTTATTAACCAGAAGGGTTGCGGGTGTATGATGCATTTTAAGTGACTTACTGGAGTTTCCTCAGGTTCATTGTCAATGCTTCGTCCCCAAAAAAAAAGTGCTTAGCTGAAGGTGAGGCTGCTAAGCACCGGCACTAACAAGCATCTCGTGCCAGCACGAAAGTGCACACATGATTAGAATGGCCGTTGCTATTAGTCACTACATATTTCATTATAATTATTTTCAATAACTTCCTTTAATGTAATGAAACTCACAATAACAAATCAGACAACACTGTCCGTTGGTTAAATTTAATGACCCTTTATTACGACAATTACAATGATCAATATTCATTAAATTAAACCCACGGACAGTGTCCGTTGTATTGGACAAGTAGCATGGCATTCCAATAAATTTTAATGCTGTAGGTACATATCAATAACTCTAGATATGAATTTTGTTTCGTTTGATACATTAATTATATTATTTAAGGATGCTTACAAAAATACTGCTACCTTCCACAACTGCATTGAAGTGAGCTCATATTAATATAAATAAAGTTCACGATTGGGTCGAACGAAACTTTGGTTGGTTGTTTTCTTATTTTATTAGGTAGTAATTTTCACGTAAAAATTTGAAAACCGATGGTAGATAAGGAAAACAGTTCATGAATTATAGGTAGGTACACGTAATATTTTAGAACTTATACACTTTACAAGATTTTTGAGTAAAAAGCAAAGTTAAGAGTTCCTATTTTCTCATCTGTTAACATGTTTTTATTTTTGACTGAAATTATTAGTTACGCAGACTTAAGGTGTCTATAAATGGGAGCATCTATGGTTCGTATTATTATATTTATAATGATGTATACGTATAATATGTAAGATTTTAGAAAATTATTTTAAAATTTGCACCAGCAGTTATAACAAAAATAATGAAGTGGGATTTTCTGATTATGTAAGGCTCCAAGCGGTTGCAATGATTTTAAGGTGCTTATTGAATAGGTTTGAAAAAAAAGAATTGGGTAATATTTTTTTTGCTATCTTTTTTTCTACATATTTGCTAAAAAAAAAAGTTTTAAAAGTTTTGCGTAGCTGCTATTGCGCTTCTATTGAAAGTGGGGCGTTGATATCGGTATAAAAATATAATTACCGTAGATATGTGAAAATAAATCTGGACATAGAAATAATTAAAAAAAAAAAAACTGATTTGTTCGAACATTTTGAAGAAACGATTTTATTTAGAATACGTATAGGTACCTACTACATTTGGTATGTCTTTTGAACAAAATCGTTAGAGCGGTTTTTGTAAAACTATTCAGACAAAACAGGTCTTAGTTTGAAAAATACGATTGCTTAACTATTTAGCTAAAAACTGAATAAAAGCTATTGTTCGGGATGAAAGCATTATTTGGTTTTTCAAGTCTTATCGAAATCGAAACTGCGGTTTTCGAGATATGAGCAGTTTCTAAAATTAGTGTTTTCGGAGATTAGAATGTAAAATTAAGGACGTAACGCTTTAGAGCACAGCCATTTCGCTATAGTTATGCATTTTGCTCAAAATCGTTAGTGCCGTTTTCAAGTAGGTAAACTACAGAAAGCACAATTTTTTTCATCTACGTACGTGATGATATTGCCTACCAAACTCCAGGTTCTTATGGCCAATGTTCCAATTCGGAATTTAATTTCATATGGCTGAAATTCCACATCCGTAGGCAAATCATTCACTATTGTTTTATCTACAGAAGCCCTAATCTAGATAGCAACTCGACTTTTAACGAGTTTGATGCGCTGTCTGACTCCATTACAAGAATTGTCTCCCTGTATCCTAATACTGAAATTGTCATTGCGGGCGATTTCAATATTCACAATTCTAACTGGCTTCGACATACTGGACAGACAACACCCGAAGGAATTTATGTTCAGATCTTCGCTGAGGTAAATCAATTAACCCAGCTTGTAAATGAGCCAACACGCGTACCTGATATTGACGGTCAGAATGCCAACACTCTGGACTTGTTTCTTACCTCCCACCCTGATAAATACTCTTTAGAAGTATTATCGCCTTTAGGCTCGTCGGACCACTGCATCATATCAGCTAATTTCTCGTACTCCAACCACACAGTTAAAGAAAAATCTCCGAAAAGAACCGTATGGCAATACGAGAAAGCCAACTGGAGCGGACTTAACAACTTCTTTAAGAGTTTTAACTGGTCGTTATGCTTCCTCGATAACGACGTGGATGCCGCCGCTGATATGGTGTCTAGTATTATCACCTTAGGTATGAAATCCTTTATCCCTAACAGGATAAAAAGTATCATACCGAAAGAAAATGCGTGGTACGACTCGAGCTGTAAAGAGGCTATCAGACAAAAGGAGTTAAGTTTTCGGTCATATAAGGCCAACCCATCTGAGGAAAACCGAAAAAAGTTCAAGCGAGCCAGAAATGTCTGCAATACAATTATCAAGCGTGCTAAATTCTCGTATGACCAAAAGTTGAGGCAAAAAATACTACAATGTCCCAAGGGTAGTAAAAACTTTTGGTCTTTTGTAAAAAATATAAAGAATTCGGTCTCATCTTCGATCCCAACGCTCATTTACAATGACATTCCAGCTGTCAACTCTTTAGACAAAGCGAATCTGCTTGCTGCACATTTTGCAGCCAGCTCAATGCTCCCAGATTGCGCTTTGCCTCTACCTGTACTTGAGAGCGTCGAATACACCATGGGACAAATCCATTTTCGCACTCGTACAGTGGCAAGAGTACTTAATGATCTCAACATAAATAAATCCGCTGGTCCAGATTGTATTTCCCCAATTGTTCTGAAGAGGTGTTCTTCCACGCTGGCAAAACCACTGCGTAAGCTTTTCCATCTTTCCTATTCTTCTGGACTCTTCCCGAGAAGGTGGAAAACAGCATTTGTCCAGCCCGTCCCCAAAAAAGGCGAATCTTCTTCTCCCACCAACTACCGACCCATAGCACTTACATCCATTCTTTCTAAGGTCATGGAAACACTGATAAATCGTCAGCTCATGAAATATCTTGAATCACGAAAACTCATTAATGACCGGCAGTACGGTTTTCGTGGCAACAGATCCACTGGTGATTTGACTTTCCATTCTCGGTATGTGTGTCCATGACAAACTCCGTTGGAATGACCACATACACGAAGTCGCCAAGAACGCTGCGAAATGTCTAGGTTTCCTCAAACGGTGCAAGAAATATTTTACCCCTTCTGATCTGGCTGCCATATACAAGGCGTTCATTCGCCCCAAACTTGAGTATAACTCTCATATCTGGTCTGGTGCGCCCAAAACCTCATTGCACCTGCTGGATAGGATACAGAATCGTGCTTTAAAACTCATTGGAGACACAAATATAGCGAATTCTATAAATTCGCTCGAACATCGCAGAAATGTAACATGTCTTTCATTGTTTTATCGCTATTTCTACAAACAGTGCTCAAGTGAAATCGCCAGCTGCATTCCACCCCTTCAACAATTCAACCGCAATACTCGCCAAGCCAGGAATGCCCATCAGTTTACCCTTCAGCCTATTTTCGGTCGTACTATGAAATATAGGGATTCCTTCATAAGCCGTACCACGCGAATGTGGAACGCCTTGCCCGGCTCTGTCTTTCCCCCTCGGTTCAATTTGCAGACATTTAAAACCAATGTGCATCGGAATCTCCTATCTTCTCTATCCCCGCGCTGTGTACTTCAAACTACACCATAAGAGTAGTCATAACCTCTTTAGTGCGTGTTAATTATAAAAAAAAAAAAAAAAAAAAAATTTTTAAAAACCCTTTTTCAAAAATCTATTGTACGATCATATATATATGATCTGATTTTGCTATTTAGTTATGTGATTGTTACAATCGTATGGACCGTTTTCCAGATATGTCCAAATTTAAAAAGTTCCCTTATTAAATTTTTTAGTAAAAAACTGAGCATGCAGTTAGTTAGCTCAAATATTAATTCTGGTGTGTAAATCGTTAGAGCCGTTTTCGAACAAATTAAATTGGCATTTAAATTTTTTATGGGAAGTATGTTAAACTAAAAAATAAATAATTAGCGCAACGGGCCCATAGATACCCAGGCCCCAGCTTCTCACAACCTTTCGTTTTGTGTGAGTTTTTAATTTTTGGAACGAATGGAAGGGAAATATACAATTTCATGCCGACTCCAAACGGCTAATTGATAAGCTCTTTTAAGGCAGCTATACGCTCGGATGTTTGTCAGACATTCGCTAGAGGTGGCGCAGTGAAAGAAAATCTTAAGTTGGAATTTGGTTTTTTTCGGGATTCGAACCTAGACGGTGGACCCTCGCTTAGTAGTCCAACACGCTTACCACTAAACCACTGCGCCGAAGTATTTACCTTCCATATATATTGATGTAACCTTCCAATAGCCGATCTGTAAGCCCCCAAACTCCAAATCCGAAGTCTGAACGAAATTCGGGCAGCCCTTTTGGCTGTAGGCCTCGGGATATACGGACAGAGTTTCGAGGCTCACTTTTTTCAGTTCATCTATCACCGTTATGTCAGAATTGAAATATGTCGATTTCGCAATTTTGTTCGAGTACAATATCTTTCTCTTGCTACGTAATTGAGAAAGTTCAAAAGGCTGCGCAACTACCACAAGTAATCATCATATTTTGTTTAATGTAATTCATTGAATATTCGAGGGATATCGACAACAGTACGCTCATAGCAGTCCCAAAGGAAACATAGCAATCAAGCGAACATTTCGTGTGATATGGAAATGTAATTCAATCATCGAACCGCCTCGATGAGCACTTACTCATTATATGTTCTTTTCCTGCTGTTGAGTGTGATGGAATAATATACCTACATAAGTCCTTTGGAGCCACTATACTATACCCAAATGAACTTGGATGATAATACCTATATATCATTCGAAGTTCTATCAGAGACTTGCTGAATGGTTGAATGGCTTGTTGAAATGAGATTTAATCAATAGTGGTTTGTGCTTAAAAATTGGAGCAAGTGAACAAGCCTAAGTAGATATACATAAGGAAGGCATTGTATTGTATTGTAATGAGTCCTTGAACATCTCATAATACTTCAGGATATTGTGTTTGAGCCGCAATTACTGGCTATCGAGAACTGCCGTCCAATCAAACTATCTGAAACCATAGTTATCAGGCAAAATATAGACAAATATTCATTGACAGTCAAGCTGCTATAAAGGCTAATCAGACAATTTAAACTCAAAATGTGTATTAGAATATTGAAAGGAAGCAAGCTAAGAAACCCTTCTTCATCTTCTTTGTGCATGCCAAGCTCTTGCAAAAGTTGCGAAAAACCAACTTCGGGAAATACTTCGTCGAAGACTTCAATAGCTTGCCTCACCTAGACTTTCCCTGTATCAGCAAATTCATTACAAAGACCAAATGGATTCAATGATCTTCCATATAAACTCAGCGGCAGTTGCTCCACCTATCGACTACTGCCCGCAACACTCGAATCTCTTAGACGGGCTGTTTGTAGATTTCAACCGAAAGGTAGACTGCTTCGGTCACCCTTCGCATATCCGAAACATATCGTCAAATGGTCAAACTCACCTTTTGACCAAGTTCAGGCACCTTGCAATACGCGTATTAATCAGGACGATGGCTTCGATCACCACTATTACTACGCTTTTTGCACTATCGGCCCTATTTTGATAAGTTGCAAGAGGATACAAGCGGGGGTCTAGCCGATACGGTCACCATCCATCTATTCAAACTTAATTAAACCTTAAGCAATGTATGCAACGAAAGGGCCGATCTACTAATCACCGATTCAGGCGCAAACCGTTTTGCGTCTTATTTTTGGACGAAATGTCGGAGGGGCACACTGTTGTCTGATGATTACAGCCGAGGGGAGGACTGTTTCGGTCACTCTTCCCCCATCCGAGGGTAAACCGCTCCTATTCTCTCGACGAGAGGCAGGATAAAGCATAAAGACAGCAATAATAGATAACACTGGCCTTCTCTATATATCTATAGGTAGAAGATCACAATAACAATCTGTACTAGAAACGGGTATCGACATAAAAAAAAAATACATGCAATATTAACAGTGGTTTTTAAAGTAAGTACAGTTCAAAGTTATATTCCTCTTACTTATTTATAATAAGTTCTAGAAAGCCTTTTATTTTGCATTCAAGTGGCACAGATAATTTAATTAAACCAGTGACATTATAACGCCTTCAAGACTTAACATACAGACGGACTACATTTTGGCAAAAAATTAACCCTCTAATGCCTCCGGCCGCCTTTAAGCAAGGTATTCCTTATGAGCCATAGCTCGTGTAGATACATTTATTTTTTTAAATCTGCACAGCTTACTTTTAGTGAAAATATTTTTGGAATAAAAATAAAGGACAATAATAATTGTACCTCAAAACTTTCTGTTTTTATTATGTGTCTATTAACAAAAACCATAAGATAACAAAAAACTTTAACATTAGGTATTAAAAGTAGGTTTCGTCACCGAACAGTCAAAACCTCATATCTACATTTTTATCAGTTTGGAATTAAAGTTGTCATAAATATGAGATTTTTATTCTGCATCAAATGAAAACACTTTTACCTGAATCAAAATGAAAATAAAACCGTGACAAGCAAATACAAGAAGTTTGTATCATAATGTGAAACATTTTCATTTTTATTAAGAAAAACCTCTTGGGGCAAGTTTTTCGGAAAACATTCGAAAGCTTCATCGAAAACTGTGAATGCTGACGTGTCTTCGACCAAAACACGGTTTTCGGTGTGAATAGGGTATTAAGTATTAACAGTATGTATTTAGACTCATTTGTGGTTTGCCACTACTGCAAACGTTATTGATGATTGAAGAAACTCTTTCAGTTGGTGCATTAGAACATGGTAGGCGCAATACTGAAACTTAGGCTGAGCATGTACAGAAGCACTGAGGGTGTAAACACAATTTCAAGTATTTCACATTGGTATTTTCTTTTCTTTTCATACAGAGATGAGAGATGACTACTTATTACTACTTATGCGTAAGCTAGGTTAGGTTAGTAATGGCATTTTTTTTTTGTGCACATATTCGCGTCCTTCCTGATTCAAGTGTTGTCAGGGCTGTTAACAACTTGCCCAAGATGATAGATGACGAAATTGCTGGTTTTATAGATTCAGTTTCATTTGACTGAAATGCGATTGGTGAGTTCAAGTGATCTAAATTCAGCTTCATCAGAACTACCAACGCCGTTCTCAGTAACCGACGCGACGCTACGAGCCAAAAGATGTAGTTTCACGGTAGGTTTATTATTTTTTCAATATTTTTTTAAATAAACTATTAATTTTGTATACCTACCACCCTGTCCGACTTGTATTGCTCTGACGACCCAAGTCCGCCCCAAAGCGGTATGCACAATTTAACATGTGCAGAGGGTGTTAGACCAAATTAAAAATTGGACTTTAAATTCGTTCTTCTCGTATTATATTAGTCTATACTGATTTACGGGCTAAAGACAAAAAATTAGGTGTAAGAGGGTTAATAGCAAAATTTGCCTACCGCCTAAATGCTATTCAACCTAAGGAAATTTGCCGGAAGATTAAAGAACCGATTCGTGATTGTGGTAGGATAGAAACTGCAAAAGAGCTTAAATCTATTTGCTTTTCCCAATTATGGTCAATCTTTGTATTTACATATATAGTAGGCAACATCATCCCATGTAATTACAAATTCTAATTACAGATAAAAGTATTCCTATTTGAAATACCAAATTCAGTAACTTTTAACTAACTAATTGCCAACACTAATTGTAATGCATAATTATTGAATATGTTTTCGCAACACTGATTCAATTATACCTTTCCAATTAAGATAACAATTTCACGAAATAAGTATTCCCCGCGCCTATAGCTTTCGAAGAAGACAATCCATTGTCCGAACTACATTAATAAATCACAAAAATAATCAATTTGTAAATCTCTCAATTTCGGGTCGAACCGACACGCAATTAGATTGGTGAATTTTAAATTGAAACCCACCGACCAATCCGTTGGTCAGCAGAAGCCCAACATCAGCCAACGAAATCTTACTATCCACTCTGACCGGTACTCAAAACACCGGCTCGCGACCACTTTTTGAAACGTTTTGTGACCACAACATTATTATGCGCATTTTAATTGAGAATTTTAATCACGTTTTGCAATTAATTTGAGCCCATTATTAGCAGTCCGTGCTTAATAAATGGCACATCTATGCAAATCAAAAATGCATTCGCGTTAGCCCCCGTGACGATGAGCCACGGCAAGGTGCATACGCGGAAATCGCTCTCGAGCTGGTTTGCTGGTTGTTGGTGGCTGATTGGCTTGCATTAATTGTTCTGGTCTAATGATGAAGAACGAGCTGGAGCTGCGGGCCGACCGATATCGGATCTATTATTTTACATCGGCAGTGGGTGGTGGCCGGCGCTGCGAGGAGAGGATTGCCATCGCGGTTTTACCCATTCAGAATAATTGTACTCGAATGTCAACTGTGACAAGTGGTTATAATGAACATTTTGCGGCGGATACCTAACTAATAGCTAATTTGGACTTTAATCTAAAGTTATTATTATAAATTTGGAACTCTTTGATATGATACGGAAGTACATCACCTGTATAGGTATACGAATAGTATATGAGGGGGCATAATTTACTTTAAATAATTGCCAATGTGCTGCTATACCTTGCTAAGGAATTTTGTTTCCATTTTTCTATCGCAGAGCGAAGTCCGGCTTAAGACTTAACGAATCGTCAACCTCAAAAGCGAGCAGATTCAGGGTGCGTCAGGCATAGAATTAGAAGACGAAGAGCCGTTGGTTCGCGCAGCACCCTATAAAATACCTGGTTGTGCTTGTGCTTGCTAGAAAAACACCGTATTCGTGATATCGATACTTATAGGCGCCTTCGATCGACTCTCACCGTAGTAAATGAGGAAAGCTGACGTCGGATCTTCTTAGCCCAGAAAAAATTAAAATAATGTCATTCCCAAGAATGGCCTACGGTCCTACTAAACATTTTGGGATGGATTCAAATATTCCACTTGAACTAGGTATATGAAGTTCATTTCTTAATTTATATAATTTTATTTTATTATTTATATTATTTATTTATTTATTTATATATTATTATTTATAATCTGGATTTATTCAATCTAAAAAGGGCAATTATTTAATTATATATTATATATTATCCCCTTTCGCGCCAACTAAACAAACTATATTTTTGCATTTTGCTTGATATTAAACAGAAGTAAATTTTCTGGTTTTAAAAATGTCATAACGCCCAACAGCTCTGTCGTAACACCCAAACTTAATACGAAAAAATATTTTGGGCGTTATGAAATTTCTAGGTTTGGGCGTTATGACATTAGATAATTTCTTTTTGGCGATTTGTCATTCTACTTGGGCTTTGTGACGCTTTATTCCTTTAAATTTTGGGCGATGTCGTGTCTTTTGGGCGCTATGGCATTTTTCAATTTGGGCGTTATATGGTTTTGGGCGATAAGACATAACGCCAAGATTCACGAGTCAGAACTCCAAACGAAAAACCGTCGGTTAACAGTTACGCGGGGTAACTTAGACTGAAATTCTACCAACTCCGATTTAGTTTGGTATACTCGTAATCTACATGCGGTCAATGTAAGACTTAAGGCAGTGAAACTTTAACCACCCGGTTTTTCTAAAGTTTTTACCCTAAAATATGAATAATAAATAAAACTAATATCATACCATATGTTTAGCCGTAGGCCCAGGTAGCTAGCGCTGTAAGACCATTTAAATTGTAATTTATTTACCTTTTAAAATAATGATGATAATAATAATAATAATAATAAAATATATAATTAAAGACAGACCCTAGTATTGATTAAATAAATGTAGTTATAGTTACATATCATATACACAAAGTTTACAACTAACTGAACATCAAAATCTGTCACTGTTAGCCAAGTTTACGGTATACGCACAACTTTAACATCCTATTGAGCTACGAGTATGTTGCAAAATAAATTTGTTGTTTTTATTAGTAGGTAGGGGGGAAAGGTAATAATATGGAACCTGTTGTTAGAAACCCAAAATAGCACACATTGCGAAGTCTCATACCAAATACTCAAATAGGGCTAAGACTCAGCTTTGGCCACGATCACTTCGCCGCAAAATCATTTCCCCTAAAAGAACGACATGGAAATCGTTTCCTTACCGTTTTTGCTGTTATAAAACATTCACATCGCGTCGTGGCAAACTATTTGACGAACTATTTAAAATAAAAAATATATAAAATATATTCAACAACTTTTTTTTGTATGTCCTTAAGAAACCGCCGTGCTACAAAATAAAAAAAATACCGCCCAAACCACAAAGAGAAGAGACAAAACGACTGGTGCTATAAAGAGCGCCATTTTGACTCATTTACATTATTTAATGACTCCAGGAAATAACCCCAACGAAATAAACCCCCAAATGGAAAATCAAATAACCCCCCTGTGCATATGGAACCGGGAGTTACATAATTATAAACAATTTAAAAACGGAAAATGTAAAAGTGTTTTTCTTTTTTTTTTCAATAATGTAAATTAACTATTCAATAAGAAGAGCATTCAGAAAATGTTTTTGCGTTACGCCGAATATTATTGAATATTTTTTATGGCTTTAGCAAACAGGGATGACAAAAAAAATGTATTATTTTGTAACACGTATTTCTACTCCGATGATCGTGAAAGTTGTATGCGACTCAATCGTGCAAATTAATTTGTGTTAAAGGACCTTAGTTTTTAACGTTTTGAGTAAGCTTTATAGTTATAAACTAGGTAGGTAGGTACATGAGCCCTCCTCAAAGCTTCGGCTTAATAACATGCGAAGGGTCAAACCTTCGTCTTGAATTTTCCAACTGCGTATAATAATAGGCGGTAAATGCAAAAGCACATTTTAATATTAGTTTCTTACAAATTTAAAAGTTGTAGGGGTACGATTCGCTATTCACTATAAATAAATAAAATTTAGTTTAAGTTTTTAAAACTAAGTTACAAAAATTACCAAATTGTTCGCACTTCTGCACTCATTTCAATTCATCGTACATAAAATTCCTTTTGGTTTCGGGTTTCCCTGTCACCGCACTACTCTATTCAATGTAGGTATTCGACAGATTTTCCCAATATGCAAATTCGCATGCCCTACTCACACGTTCCTGGTTAAATGGTAACCAAATCCTGCTGCACTAATCCACGAAAGTTTTTTTTTCCCATTTCTTTTTTGGCTCCGTCTGCAAAATTCGCCTTCTTTGTTGTGGTAGAATCGGAAAACAATTCTACAGACATATGCATTTTCCATGTCTGCCCAGTTACCTATTGTTAGAAATAACTTTTCTCCTGGGTATACTGCATGTATACGTCAAGTTAGTCTGGCTTTTTCGAAAAAAAAAGAAAAGAAGAAGAGTGATTTAAGTTTAATACAGTCGAACAGACGATGATATTTACGATTTGACTGCGGACAATAGTCGTACGTTCATTGTTTTGACTGCACTGGATGTGGGACTGTGAGCTTTATGCTCTCGAGTGGGTGTGCACTGTTCCTATACAAAGTCCAGACTGCATATAGAAAGTTACAAGGGCCAATTTATGATTCGGTTTGATTTTATGTATTTTACGATGCATTCGTACAGTGAACTTCATTGGTCTGTTTCGGATGTCGTAAACTGAGCGTCTATGTAATATACCCTTTGTTTGAATGAATTTTGCGGGAATCCCTATAAACTGTTTGAAGAGCACGAGATAAAGTATCTTTGCACGTTGTCCAATTTTGGATACGCCGTAGTGACCTCGTTGCTACAGTTTATAGTCATGAGACTTTGTCTCTTGAGATTTATTCCAGTATAAAATCTTGTAGACGAGCTAATAATTACATCTCACTGTACGAAGATTTATGGTAGTCTTAATTGCGCTTTAAAAAAGGTAATAAGAAGGGAAGGTAGCTCAAAAATATTCATTAATTAGAACCGCCGCGCCGATTCCAATTCAGCTTTTAACTTAACAAAATTAATCTGGCGTCTGCCACACATAACATAGGAAAAGGACTTCCCGATGTAGGCGTTTTTTACATCTTAAACTACATAAAAAGCGACTGACATGACCAATGATTTCAACTTTCGTCACACAAAACTAAAAGCAAAGTGAGCTCCCCACCTTTCGTGAAACTCTGTAGCAAATATTTACAAAGGGATTATCTGAAGATATCCGTAGTGTTTAACCACTGGAGATGCCGAATTATGGTAAACAACCAACAAAATGGTACGCAACATTTATAGGTACGTGCCAAATTATGAATATAGTAATGTACTGCTTCATTGGAACCCGGACGATGGTGTCCAGAAATTATGTCTATCCCGAGGGTAGGCGCTAATGTCGTATTGACCATCTAAGGTAGTTAACATGCATTATGCATTATAGTAGGGAGAATAACATTTACCATCGATAAATCCATTGGGCATTGGAGTCGCTAAATGCGTCTTCAATTAGCATTGCTGTGCTAATATGGTTACATTAGTAAGACCCAAGTGTGGCCCCTCCTGTTGCGCCATCAAAGGTAATACAAATATGAACCCAAATACATTAGACATTTGAATCTCGTTCAAAAATTAAGAAATTCTTCGCAGCTAAGGTGACCTATTTCCATTTCAATATGTACATACTATATGTACATAATACAATGGAAATGAATTGGATTGAATTAGATGGTGACCGGCTACTAGTATGTACTATATGTTTTTGAGGTATTCTAGTGACCGGGTGCTGGAACTTGGGCTAAAATAAATATGTTTTTTTTTTTTGTTCAACTGTAACCAAATACTTTTCTCTTTCAGTCGATATAAATAACAGGTGTTTAATATGAAATTAATTAATTAATATTTGCCTAGGAAAAAACCCATTTAAAAATGATCGGTAAGAAATGGGGCCTGTGTTGACACAATAATGAAATCCTTAAAAAGTGCTAAAATGGCGTATAATCCAAAGCCAGCACCAGAACCTATCGACCTTTTTTCAATTCCGATCAACATCATTCTTGAAGAAGATGGGAACGCTTGAAATTACTGATGAAAATCGAAACATTAATACGATTTCTGATCTTAATGTCATAATAAATAAAATATTGGATGGCACATCATCGCCAGTGAACTATCTGCCCAGACCTACTTCATCAAAAAGATCTGCACTTGCCCCCATAACCTTAACCGAACCGAATATTTTTGAAAATCCAGGTTCCGCTCTCAGTTTCGCTGATTTGAAATTAACTGAAAATCAATCAACTATGACAACATCTTCAATAGCTCTGGTTAATGTTAATAACCCAGAAAGAGAATAAAATATATTATATCAATCATTGATTTCACCAAATGGCAGATCAGAATTCTGTTCACCATGCAGATCTCGGTCTCCTTTGGCTTTGTCGAGGCATTTTTTTATCCAGATCCTTTTAAGAAAAATAATAAGCGCCCTAAAGAGCCCTCCAGGTCTCCAAGAGCAATTTCTTAACAGGCTTAGAGGGATAGATACGAGTGAAAAGAACGATAGCTAAGTAAGAAAAAATCGATGCGCTCGAAAAGATGAAAGGCTATACGAAAAAGAAAAGAATAAGAAGCTAGAAAGTCAAAGCAAAGGAAAAAAATCAGCTTTAATTGTCTAGATTTAGGAGACTCTTAAGTTTTTTAGTATGTTTAAGCGTTATTTTTCATTTATTTATGTATTTAAAAAAATAATTTATACCTGAATTCTAATTATTTTACTAAATATTATGTTAATTTTCTTTGACAAGTCTTAAACATTGACCTGTACTAGTCTTGTTTTTTATTTATATACCTGTATCAGTAAGTACCTTTTTAAAAAAGTATAACTGATTTTTTTATTTTTTACTACATACCCAAATTTTACTTTTGTTGAAAAGTCTACAAAATTGAATTTTCCTCAACTATATTAGTGTACATTTATGTATATAATATCTATATATGATACCAAAATAAAAATGTATTTTTATTAAATAATGGATTAAAAGCGAGTTTAAATGTTTAATTTATTTTGTAATTGCAATTTTTAAAAGTAAAAATAACCTGACCGGATACTGGTGAAAATTAACTTCTTTTAAAAAAATTAATTTTAATTTTAGATGCAAGAATCCAATTATATTGAACTATTTTTTTATCAAACAAAAATTGCCTATCAAAGGCAAAAAAGAAAACCAAACCTTGTTAGATGGTCAGGTGAATTAGTTATCATGGATCAAACTAAGAAAAAGTGTTAGTGTTGTTAAGTGTTAGTGGAACATCTACCCTACATAACCCATGTATCAGTAAACTGGTGAATTTATAAATAGGTCACTCACAAAGAAACTTTGTTAATTGGAGACATATCTTCAGATGCCTACAACTTAACATAATTTAGATATGTAGCAGCTATCACAAGGATCTCCGGACACTGTTGAAGTGAAACTTTGCCCTTCCAGATAAGGGTATATAACAAAAATGTCTTTCAGACGGCTGCATATCCGCACATCAGTTCTCATTATTCAAATCATACACCTCCCTCTATGCGGATGGCTTCAGCAACGCCATCATTACTCATCCTTCATTTAATGATGCATATCATCGGCCCTTGTCCTCAGCCACTTAGGTGAGTAAATGATGACGAATTGCGAGACAACTGATGATTGAATGCGATGCAATCCTTTTAGTTGATATCCACCTTGAAGTAACAACGACGGGTTGGACGGAAGTACATCTATACATCTACAAACAACGTGCCGAGATTAATTAAACCCACGATAATATGACTGATCGTATTTGGTTATCTTGTTAGACAGCAGACACACAATCGACTCCAAACATAATTCTGCACTTTACTAAGTGCACTGTCGTCGAATTTCGTAAGATATTGCACAAGTCACTTGTGACGTTTGATGACGCAGCCAGGATAAGTACCATCTAGCTCATCATATCAATGTTTCACGAGTTAGCTCGTAAAAAATTTAACCAAATAGACCGCAAACCAAACATAGTGGGAACCCAGTTTCGACAAAAGCCATCGGTAACAAACATTTTTCACTTTAACCAAGCAGGACATCCTATTTGCATACAAATTGGCTTTTTAATTGCATTTCGAGTTAAACATATTGATTTGCATGCGAGTGTATACGAGAGCCGGTGCCCTCTACAAGGATAGCATGGTACCTACTCGTCTTTGTAATGCTTCATGAGTGTACGTATCGGGGAAGTAGACAAACTGAAGTCTATCATGGCCACTTGAACACTTAAAAAGTTGTGAAAACTGGCGCTGCATAATAGTCTATGCAAATTATCAGAGAATCGTAATTTATTTTTTCGTCAGAATGATGAAGTGGCTTTGTCAGCCTGTTGTAATTCGTTTGGATGTAGCTACAGTACAGACATATATGTATGATTGCATGAGATAAGGATAATGCAGCTAAATGCAATGTATTCCATATAACTATCAGTCCCTATAGACTGGCATCTGCTCATTTTAGCGATTGGAACAATTCATACAGTTGAATACATTGCAATTGGGAATGTATCAGTGCCGACTCTAGCATTATCAATCACACTGCTAAAGGCTTCTTTTCGCGTTGTCATTACAAGACTCCAACTCGATCATAGCCACATCAATCACTCCCATTGCTGGAGTATTATGGAATCTCAATCAAGTGCAAAAGCATAAACTAATTACAAAAATATTAACCGTCACTCGTTGGGTCCCGCCTCCAACCATTTCTGACAGCGTCCTAAAGTATACGAGTACGTCAATCATTTCTCACCAACACGAAAAAAAATGCCAACCCAAATGAAATATACCACCTATTTAGATCTACCCAAGTCTCCGATGATAGGTATTGGTGTGATTATGACTGTGCAATAAATATCTGTATTCTTGATCAAAGATTAGGAGGGCATTTTTTTCCACCGTTTTTGTTGTCCCGTCCCGACCAGAACCATAAAATACTTTAATTACAGAATTCGAAAAATTATTACACCAGAGACGATAAATACGTGACTTGTGACTTTGGGGGTAGTTTCGAGAAAATTTCTTCATTTTTTTTTGTCGGTGTAATAGCAGACCATAGATACAACTCAAACGCACACATAAGTACAGGAATAATGTGGTGGTTCCGTGGAACATTATTTCCATACGATGTCCTTGGCCAAATGTACAACGAAGAGGGGTGACTTCTTTTTATGAGTTTTTAATGGCGAAGCTATGGTTTTTTTTCCGGTGGGTATATTGGATGGTGACTTTTGAAGGATATTTGTTTTTCGTCCATCACCTGGTGGTAGTAAATGTAATTGTTATGTGGCTGGGTGGTCTCTGGGATGAGGATTTTGATTTGAGGGAAAAAAAGGTTACTGCAAGTGAATGGAAATTTTGTTGGAAACTGCTTGAAACCGCATGTGTGCGCGGTCGTTTAAGCAGATGATTTTGTCTAATGCAGATCAAACGACTTAAGTAGGGAGTACACGAGGTTTCTTGTGATGACGATGAGTGTGGTTGCATTTTTAAAGTCCCGTGCAATTGACTGGTAAATTTATTTTTATTAGCATACTGCAGAAAAAGATAACATAATTGAATATGAATTAGCTACCATTGAGTTGATAGCGTTGATAAATGGAACAGTCACCAGGAGTGCTGCATATAAAGGGCAAAGTGTTTTATTCAGTCAAAATTTTCCTCAGAAGCCAAATATAGTGCGCGCCATCTGTTGGGGAATTTTTTGAAACTCCCAAGTAGAAATTTGTGACTATTATCCAAATTTACTTTAAATTATAGTCACCACACGGTACCTTTATTTGACTCAGTTTTGTGTTGACAGATTCCATTCCAATCAGATGCTAATTTGACATTTTTGTTACCAGTACCAAATCTGCAACTATGCCTAGCTATATTCAAAAAACCGATAGGGAATGGGCGTCGTCAAACGAGGAGACTCTGGATTTTCTCATAAATACCCACTTTCCGGGTAGTACAATAGATGTTATATCATCAACATTACCTCACCCGGGAATAGGGTTGCCAGATTTTTTCCGAAGCTTAGCGGGACAATTGACAAAAATATTGAAAAACCCCGGGATTTCAAAATTTTATCCGGGACAAATTAAAAACTCAATAAATCAAAAAAACTGTATATTATTTCATTAACAAGTAAATAGTTAGTTGTTTTTTTAATCAGTCCACATTGTCATAGCAAGCTTTTTTTTAATGTTTATAAAAACAAGTATACATGTGTAGGTAAAAATACTATTTTTATTTTAAAAGAAAACAGACAGTCTATTCGTGACAAAATGAATGTAACTATTAAATAAATAATAATATTTAACATTTTAAATATAAAAATGAGAAAACAAAAACAGTCTTTCTGTGACTAAGTTTATGAACAATGAAATAAGAAAATGAACAGTCTTTTCGTAACTTCGTGTATCAAAAATCTTGTTTTTGATATTAAAATTATTTTGTATATTTAGTGGAACTCTTGGCTAATTTAATTAAATCAGAATTATTTTTAACAAAATTGTAAAATTCTGAACAAGTTAAGTCGTAATTAAAAGATGTTTGCAGTTCGGCTTTAATTAAATCCGGTTGGCATTTATTTCGGACATCCGTCCATTTTAACGCCATTTGCGAAAAAACTCTCTCTGAAAAACAATTAGAACTTGGAATACTAAAGATAAATGAAATTAACTTAAAAATATTGGGTATTTCCTCAATTGAGATACTTCCTAATATCTTATTCCATTTAGTTAAGGAGCTTATGTTCTTATCATTTAAATTGATAATTACTTCCAAAGGCTTACGATTTTTTTGGTATTCTTCATAGAGAGAATCAAGTTCTATTTCATTTATTTGGAGCAAGTCTACAGCATTTTCAAAATGTTCAAATCCTAAATGGAAGCTTAAATTTAAAAAAGAAAGTTTAGATAAAATATTGCTATCCGAAAAATCATAACGTTTTTCTATATAATCAATAAAATTCGAATAAAATTTTTATAAATCAGCTTGTGTATGATCTTTGCCTTCAGCCGTCAAATTTGAAAGAAACTATTTTGCTCTGCTTCCGAAAAATACATCCTTTAGTCTTTCCTTAAAATTATTATAAATGCCATGCATTTTTAGTGAGTGAATCTGATTCAATTTGTTTCATCGTTGTTTCGACTGAAAACATCACATTATGAATAAAAGATAAATAAGTAAGAGTTCTGTTTTCTTCATATTCTGTTTCAATTGCTCTTTCAATAAGACGAGGACATTCGTTATTAGATTCTTGAAAGTGAGATTTGAGAGCAGGCCATATTTTAAGTATTCTTTCGACAGCTGGACCTAGGGATAAAAATCTCGTAGTAACGTGTTTTATAATTTCTTCCCACTTCATTTGATTAGTTTCAAAGTGTTGTTTCAAATCGTCTCTTCTCTTAGCCGAACGGCTAAAGTAACTGCATATTTTAAGCAACAGACTTTCTACATCATATTCTAATTTATCGATAGCATATTTTGCAGCATTGTGTAGTATGTGAACTGGACAGCCTGCCTTTATAATTTTCTCATTTTTCGATTTAAGAATAGTGTAAATAGAGTGGTTTTTGCCGAAATTCACATTTGTGTTGTCTGCAGAAAATGCAGATACTTTAGCTAGAGAAAGACCGTTTTTTTCTAAACTTTCCTCTTAAATCTTCGATACCTGATTTGCAGATTCATCGTTATTTTCAACAAAATCAAGGAGCCTATTCTCTACACCTGTATCAGAGAAATATCGAATACAAATTGGAAACATTTTCCGGTTCTTCCTGTTGCTAGCGTCGGTAGCGATTGAGAAGTATAAATTCTGGTCTTTAATTTTTTTTAAAATGATCTTAACAGATTCTTTAGCAATCACTTGTTTCACTAATATTTCAGCTTTGGTTCTGCCACATTTTAGTTTTTGGGCAATTTTTGAGTCATTTAAAATATATGGCAATAATTTGTGTTCACAATCCATACTGTTGTAACTTAAACAATGCTTAACAGTGTGAAATACAGATGTTAATTCAGCAACAATAACCTTGTCTTCCAAATCAGCCGTTGACTTATCCGGTTTCGAAAGATAATTCAATAGAGTTGAAGATGCTAAGTTCTTTACAACTTCGAGGTGGGATTTTGTGGACGCATGTGTTTTCAAATCATTTTGTCCTCCGTGACCACAGGAGAAATCTTTTTTGCACAAACGACAAAATACCTTGTAATGGTTTTCCCTTACTTCTCTAGACCAGGTAAATTTGTTTTCCCACTGGCTGTTATAAAGGGTAAGCTGTTTTTTCTTTGTTTTAGGCACACTACCGCTCGAAACAGCAGGAGAACAAAACTCACTTTCGCTTGATGATAAATCACTCATTTTGGCTACAATTACCTGCATATTAAAAAAATTTCTAGGTGTAAGCACGCACAGTTAAAAGAGAACCCTTACCTACGTATCTACTTCCAAAGTCCAATGTCACGGCTCCAAGAAAACAAATTTGTAGTTGATTAGTTGTTATTTTGGGTTAGGTTAAACCACAATGCAGTAGTTGTTTTGCGAATATTAAAGAAATGTTTTCACTGAATATTTTTCTCTGAGTTTCGTTGAAAAACCGGGAAATAAGCTGTCCCGGCGGGACAGTTGAATTTATGTCTGGAATCCGGGACGTCCCGGGTAAACCGGGTAAACCGGGACGTCTGGCAACGCTACCCGGGAAATACCGGTCGGGATTGTCAAAAGCCATAATATCTATTGGGCCGTTGACAGTTTCCTTCCGTATAAATCTCCTGGCCCAGATTAAATAATACCATCAGTAAAGATACAGAAAGATCTAGATTTATTTACCCCCTGGCTCGAAGTGATCTTCCGCACATGTCTAGAACTTGGATACACTCCTGCATCATGGAAAAGGGTGAAGGTAGTCTTCATACCAAAAAGTGGCAAGACCTCACATGTTTCCCCTAAGGATCTCAGGCCAATCAGTCTCTCCTCTAGCTTCCTAAAGACCTTGGAAAGACTCATTGATACATATATTCGAAAGAACTTAATGGCTAACTCCCTGTCCGACTCCCAACACGCTTGTCGTAAAGGTTTTTCAGTGGAGACATCTCTACACTCACTAGTAGGTACCATTGAAAAATCGCTCTCAATCAAAGAGTATGGGATGACTGATGGTATCCTTTCTAGACATTGTTCACAAACAGATACAAAATTCTCAATATAGCTCCTCCAAGACTCAAGAACAAGGAGCTAAGATTTAGTAATCATGCCAAATAATTAGGTATAATATTAAATAGTGAGCTTAATTGGAAGCTAAATATTCAGGACCGGACAAGAAAGGCCGCGGTAGCTATCCATACCTGAAAAAAGGCCCTAGGTCCCACATGGGGCCTTCAGCTTAAAGTAACAAACTGGCTCTATAATGCGGTGGTCAGACCTATTCTGTTTTACGGAATCCTGGTTTGGTGACCCGCACTAGAGAACAAAAAATGCAATTCTAGATCTATGGAACGTATACAAAGATCAGCCAGTATATGCATCACAGGGGCGCTCAGGTCCACTCCTTCGGCTGCTTTAGACACAATACTATATCTTCTTCCTGTCGACATATAAGGGAAATAGTTGCGTTTATGGCAGCCTTAAGACTAAGAGAACCTCAGAAATGTACCAACTATCAGACAGGCCATATGAGCATCCTCCCTGGCTCAATCCTGGATAAAACGGATTATACTATTCCCTTCGAGGATTTTAATATCAAATACAAAGCAATAATCCCAGAATGTTCCGAATGGGAGAATGACACAATATAAAATAGAATCCCAGACCACTGTAGCGTTTTCCAGGGTAAAATGATGGCTATAAGAGAGGCAGCCTGCAGACTTGCCTTGTTTGCGATAGGTGGGAAAGCTATTGACTTTTACATAGACAGTCAGGCAGCCATAAAAGCCCTGAATACACCAACCACCATCAGATCAAAGTTGATAAAACAATGCCGGGAATCTCTTAACGACATTGCGGACAGATGTTCAGTAACCCTGTGCTGGGTTCCAGGTCACAGCGACATTAAGGTGGACGAACTAGCCAGACAAGGAAGCGGCCTTCACTCAACCAACAACAGTCAACCGTATGCTCCTAGCCCATCTATCCAATTCACCTTATTCAAAGAGGTAATAAGGGTCGCAAACATTAGGTAGAACAGCACAAATACCTGCGTCACAACCAGGCAATTCTGGCCAAAATTAGATGCTAAAAGGACTAGGAGACTTCTCTCTATAAGTAGAAACAGAATCAGCTCCGTAGTGGGTGCATTCGGGACACTGTTTGATAGGTATACACGCTCGCAGATTGGTAACACCCTACAATGATTTTTGCAGAAACTGCATGGATAAGGAGAAAGAAGAAACCATTCTTCATCTACTTAGTACATGCCCAGCTTTTGCAAAGTTGCGAAAAACCAACTTAGGGGAATAATTCTTCCAGGACCTCAGTGACTTGTCTCGCAAAGACATACGCTGTATCTGCAAATTCATAACAAAGACCAAATGGATTGAATCATCTTCAATAAATACTCAGCGTCAGCTGACCACTGGCCGCACCACCCGCAACTCTTAGGCAGGCTGTTTTGTAAATTATAATCGAGGGGTAGACTGTTTCGGTCACTCTTCTTATATACAAAACAAACCGTCACTCGGTCAAACTCACCTTTTTTGACCAAGTTGAAACACCAGCAATTATGCATAGTAAACAGGTCGATTGTTCCAATCAACACTACTACTATGCTTTTTGCTATATCCGCCCTATTTATTTTTCTTGGCAAATTGCCAGAGGACAAAAGCGAGGGCCTTTAGGGGAAAGAGGTGAAGGTTCACGTTTTGCATTACCATAGACTCAATAAGCATCGGTTTGATACAGAGACTCAAGTAAAGTGGTTTCGGATGTTTCCAAGCCTTATCAATTGTTTTCTTCTTCTCAAATCAGATCAGATCAAATCCGCATCCCGTGGAGTTGAGGTACCTATTCTGTTATGACACCAAGTGCGTAAAGTATTCATGTACCTAAGTCAAGGCAATACATCTACCTCAATTTTCTTCAGCCTCTTAAACTTTTTCATACCCTCTTTAGCAATTATGGAATGGAATTTCTAATGTGGAGTCGTTTAGCTGTTATGGTATGGTTTGTATTATTTAGGTGTTTGTTTTTGAAAACATGTTCATGGGTATTATGCAGTTCTCTACCTTTCAGAAGCAACTTAGTGCAAAGAGATTTGCACGATTTTGAACCACTTAACATCGATGGAGAAACATTGAGAATGACATAACTCTGAGGCCTTTGGGTGTTTTTATTTTTGATATTGTTATACAAGTTCTCTACTAGCCTTCGAGGGCATTTTGACAATAATCTTTTGTAACGTAGGTTCGTGAACGCAAAATATTCCATCCCTGTCAAAATTAGCTTGGAACAAAAAAGTGTCAATCATCACCACAATATTTCTTATGGATGCATAAAACCTATGTATCGATATTGTTCATAAGATAGGCGTTGAAACTCTCTGCTCTCGATAGTAACCCACCATTCGATGGAAGGTCCTTGTTTCCGATGTCACCCTCAAATTGCCCACCTTGAAAGCATATATTTATTTATAAGCACCCACTGCCTACCTCATGCACATGCACAATGTTGCGTATAATTGCAAACCAGATTCCATGCCACTCACTATACGGCTAAAAGCCTTATTATGTGCTACCATAATTAAGCTCTGCGTTAATTGAAACTTTCAATATTAACAGTGTAGGAAACATGCCACAAAATACTCTCTATCATGCCACATAAACTACTGCTAATAACATGAACTAATGCAATCTGTGAAATTGATCCTGCCCGCGATGGCGAATGTTGAACTCTATGCCCGGACACTACAAGTAGGTAACTCTAACGGGCACATTGTAGACATTTATCATAGCAAACTGAAATTATTCCGTCAGGCGTTTGCAAATTGTTTTAAACTGCATTGTTGCACCTATATGTTACCTGGGCACGGAATACCTGAGTGTATACCTACACAATTTGTGGATTGAATGGCGCCATGAATGTTGACATCAAGGCTTAGGGTGATTCCATTCAGGTTTATGCCGTATAATGAAGTGGTAAATGGTTATTGTGTGCAATATTCAAATAAAATATGCACAGGAGCACTCGGAGTAAATTTAGAATATTTTCAAGGACAAGTAGTGATTAAATAACGATAATGGTTGGTGGTTGACAATTTATTGATTTTCATATCATGTTGTGTGCTATAGTTTTTGAGAAGTTAAAGTTGCACAGTTTATTTGGGCGTATTTCTGATTTACACGATATCAGGACGAATTTATTTAAAGGATTATGCAACCACAACTGCCTGGAAAAATAGTTATCTGCTGAATTTATTTTTTAAACACATATACCCACACATGGTGATATCTGTTTGAACTATTGTGGTTGCACTGCTCTTTTCAGTGTCAAACTATTTAAACATTCAGTTTCGTGTGAACAGTAGCAGTGGGAGATTAAATCCATTTGAATGGAAATCTGTTGGCGGTTTTTACTCAACAAACGTTGCATTGCAATCGGGTTTTAAAATTTTCAAAGAGTTACCTACCTATATTTTTACATTGAATTCTATTCTGTTAAATAAAATATGTAGCCGCTAAGTTTTATCCATACGGGTCTATAATGGGTTTAGTGGCTAACCTGGGTAGCAGGGGCGAAAACAGGTAGGGGTTATGGGGGTGGAAACCCCACCCGAAATATCTGGAATAAAAATATATAAATAATGTTTTCTTCCTTAGATAGAAGTAATAAAAGTATTATTTTTTTTTTAAATCGATGAAAAGAGATTGAGTGCCGACTTGTAATTCGTTCGTTTTTTCCAGGACTGGCTTCAGTGTGAAACTTCGGTCTTTATTCGATCTGTCGGGCCAAATTGTGTGTGGTCGATTAATGTGTTGCAGAACGGCTTGAGACGTTCATACAAATAGAATCTCTATACACAATTCAGCAGGGAGGCTCTTTCCTTGTTGTTCTTAAGCTTTTAAATAGCTAAGCCAACTATGCCTTACGCCAACAATTTCCTTACAATCTGGGATCACTGATTTGCACTCGCCACCGACGACAATGCTGTGTTGAAATCTTCCCAAGCTAGGGGCAATTAATTTTTTTTTTTGCTTAATTTGTTTTTGTGAGACTCTTTTGTGTGTCGCAGAGAATGTAAAATATTTAATGTAAAGAGACCTGTGAGTGAAAACTTTCATACTCCAATTTAATGTACCACGAGAGTGGTACTGGCTTTATCCCGCCTGAGGCATTTCTTCATGTAGACATGAAAGGGTTAGCCCAGACAAAGGATGGGTAAAGGGATAAGGGACGATACGGTAAAGCAGTTCACCGAAATTTGGTGGCTTGATGAACAGGTGAGGGTTGATACGCTCTCCCGGGCCGGTGCGCTACTTACGTAGTATCCTCCCTAGTTTTAAGCTGGATATTAAGTCAGTAGGTTTAGGTTAGAGTAATTGGTCCTTGGGATGGACCAGACTAGCCAACGTGTAATATAGTGCTGCCGAGACTTGACCGACACTTATGGCCTTGTTGGCGGCTGTCAGCCGCCCAGGGACGCGATCAGGATGGTGAACAATCGATGAGATTGCTCAACACCCTGATTATAGGTAATCTAGGTTAAGTGGCTTAGGTAGTTTTAAGTAGTTGTAAGCAAAACGAATAATAAAGCATTCGAGGTTTGTAAAGACTCTTGAAAATTAAAATACAAAACAAATCATAGATATAGATAGATTTAAGGCCGAAAGGCAATAATTATATGGATATTGATAAGTTTAGAGCGCTCGCTGAGAGCCAGTAAGCTAGAATTAAGACTGTTAGCTTTAAATTAGATTTAATCGTTTTTGTCTAGTATAAGTATAATAAATAACATAAATAAAAATGAATTTAAAAGTAAAAAGCAAAGTGCAACACCTGAATTGATCTGCTTATAGAAAGCAGGAGGATTTATCAACAGAGGTCTTGTGGCAGTCCGAAAGAGGCTACTAATTCCTTAGTAATGATCTATGGGTAGGCCTTTCCAGGCCTTTCCAGTTTTTCTGGCTTCAGACTCTGGAGCTGACGGAACTTTGATAGGTACGAATGTGGTGAGTTTTTTAAAACAATTTTCCACATATGTCTGTCTAAAGCTCATTTTACAAAAAAAAATATTTGTTATAGAAAAGATGAATTTGTTTGTTCAAGTGGTTCATGTGGATAGAAGATACTAACGTGATTTGTACTCAAAAAAAAAAACTCCCTTCAGTAACCGCGGTCTTGGCTAAATATCTACAGTGAACTACATTTCTAGGCCATTCCTAGCATTTACATTCATTTTCAATGCCATTCATCTAATTTTCTATGTCTCTGCGTTGGATGTTTTTCTCCTTCAATGTATTTTTCATTTTTCGTTGAAAGGGAAAGGTCATATCATTGAAATCTTTTAATGATCTTGCACTTATTTAGTGCATTCAATCCTAAATTGCAAATGAATTTTGATAATTTTTTTATAGATGATCTTTCCACCCTTTCTATTCCATATAGTTCCAACTGTGATAATGTATTTACCGACAGTCTCTACTGCCGTAACAAACTTTTTATTGTGCACCAGAACATCAGAAGTCTGAGAACTAATTTTTCTGCTCTTGTTGCTCACATTAATGCCTTTGCGTGTGTTCCAGATATTGTTTTTGTGTCTGAAATTTGGATATACAACTTTGAAATTAATGACTACTTTATTCCCGGTTTTAAATTTGTTCCTAATACGAATGAAAATTACGCTGCAGGTGGAGTTGGGTGTTTCGTGAAAGAGAACTGTAAGATTCTTGATATTTTATGTGTTCATTTCGTTAGTGCAGATGTTCTGAGGGTCTCTATTGAAATTAATAATGAAGTGTTTGTTTTTATGTGTGTCTATAGACTGCAAATGTTCAATGTCTCGATGTTTTTAAAAGAATTTTCAGATCTTTTGTCGAAGGAAAAATCGAAAAACTTAATTTTTGTAGGTGATTTTAATATAAACATTATGGATGATAATGAAACCGTTTCTGGTTACCTGTCATTACTAGCATCTCATGGTCTAACTAGCTTTATTAATGAACCCACCAGGACTTTTTCGAATAGCTGTTTAGATCATATCTATGGGCGCTTCAAGAACATTGGTTTTATTAAGTGCGAAAAATGTGTCTTTGATTTAATGATAACTGATCACTCTATGACTGGACTCATAGTTAATGTTTCAAAGGTTTGTAATAATCCAAACACATCCCAAAGAAAAACGATAATTAACTTTTTTAAACTTAAACGCAATCTGTTTTATGAATTCTGGAATGAAGTATATGCTTCTTATGATGCATCTACTGCTTATACTTTATTTATCGACTCTCTTAAGAATCACATTTTAAGTTGTTCCTCGTCTCTGCCCTCCAAAAAATTTGTAAAAAGACTAAAACCTTGGTTATCTAGTTTCTTACTAAACAAAGTTGTAGGTAAAAATAAACTCGGATTAAAATGCAAAAAGTATCCTGATAATTTGGACTTAAGAAGGAAATATAAAAATCTATGCGCTGAGCTTAAGAAAGAGATTCCTATTTGCCGCGATAACTTTTACCAATCACAATTTAGATCTGCAAATGGAAATTTAAAGAATGAATGGAGAGTAGTTAACAACATTCTTAACAAAGAGAATCTTTCGAAAATACCTTCTATTATACGTGTTGGTGACTCCGAGGTGTCTGACAAACTTGCAATTGCAGATGCATTTAATTGCTATTTTGCAAACATAGGCTGCAATTTACAACCTTGTCCAGTCCAATCAATCTGTTCTCTCTGTCCGGCTATTTGCGAATGCACTGAACCGTTTCAATGTAATAGTTTTGTTTATCAGCCCATAACTCCTCTTGAAATCTTAAAAGTTATTGGAACTTTGACTTCTTCGAATTCTGCTGGAGATGATGGCATCTCGAATTTTATCCTAAAGCAAATTGCTTGTCTCCTTGTGGATGTATTGGCAGATGTTTATAATCGTTGCGTATTTGCAGGTGTTTTCCCTGATGATCTCAAATGTGCAGATGTCATTCCTTTACTTAAAAAGGGTTCTTCCGCTGAAATCAGTAACTATAGGCCCATTTCTCTTCTTCCAGTTTTTAGCAAAATATTTGAAAAATTAATGAAAAATAGGATAGTGAGTTTTTTATCTAATACCAAGTACTTTAATCCAGTTCAGTTTGGTTTTCAAAAAGGAAAGTCGACGGAAGAAGCGTTGTTACAGTTTTGTTCGCAAATAATGTCACACCTAGACGAAAAAAAATACACGGCGGGCTTATTTATTGATATAACTAAAGCTTTTGATATGGTTAACCATAATATTCTGTTAAGAAAACTGGAAAAATGCGGATTCCGTGGCTTCATCCTAAATTGGTTCAGGTCGTATCTTAAAAATAGGTCGCAACAAGTAAGAATTGCTGGAGTTAGGAGCGAAGTCAAGTTCTTTAATCTCGGTGTACCACAAGGCTCTGTTCTGGGTCCCATTTTGTTTTTAGTCTATATTAATTCAGTGTTTGCTCTTAATTTCAAAGGATCACCTACTGCCTTTGCGGATGACATTGGCTTCTCTTATGGTTCAAACAGTCCCTTAGACTTGGTGTCTGATTTAAACTGGGATCTTAATCTCTTGAGACACTGGTTTGCTGAACATCATTTAGTTATTAGCTCTAAAACTAAAATAATGTTTTTCAATTTATCCCAATCGTCTAAGTTTGAAGCCAACGTATACTTTCATGCACCTGAATGCCTAAGATACAAACTCACCAACTGCAATTGCACCTCCGGTCAAACTTACTGTAGTACTCTGAACTGCAGTGACAAATGCTTTCTAATTGAAACAGTAGATAACTTTAAGTACTTGGGACTCTGCCTTGACTCTAGAATGAGTTTTGCGTATCATACTGTATCATTGAAAAAGTATTTACGGTGTACACTTAGATATTTTTATTACTTGCGTAATATATGCTCAACTAAGCTTCTGAAGGTAATATATTATGGAATTTTCCATTCCAAGCTACAATATGGAATTGCTTGTTGGGGCGGTGTGTACCAGAATAAAATTCATCCGCTGCTGATCTTGCAGAAATACATCTTAAGAATAATTTGTCGTAAACCTCGCAGACATCCTAGCTATCCTTTGTTCTGTTACCTGAATATTCTTCCTGTTCGTCATTTATATTGTTTCAAGGTGTTAAAAATGTTTTTCATGATGTCTGGTCATCGCAATTTTCGTGTAATTTCAAATTATGGTTTACGTGTTAACTCCTCTCATATGTTCACTGTTCCCAATTTCCGTACCACTGCATTTCGTAATTTTTTCTCTATTTTGTCTTATCGTTTGTTTAATAAACTCCCGTTGTCTATCAGAGCAATATCAATTCCTGGAACATTTATAAAGCAAGCAAAAATTTGGCTTTTTCGATTCAATTATGCCAGCTTAGAATCAATTATTGTCTGATTTTCTGGTTTTCCTTTTAGTTTTATTATTATTTAATTTTGTGCTCTGTTGAAGTTTCTACTTTTTTCTATTTATTTATTTATTTATTTATTTTGTATCTTTGTATTAATGCTATAGATCTTATATTATGCCTCTGTATGTAGTAGAACCATTAAGTATATATAAGCTTTACAACTCATCCAATTCATCTAGATTTATCTATAGGGTCACCCCACCCATAAAATGAATTTCTTCTGTATACGCCAATTTAAGGGGCATTCAACACTATTTTTATTACTTTTGTATGTAAAAATAAAAATGTCATTAACTTTTTCTTATATTTTTCCCAGCTATTAAGTATGTAATTGTATAAACTATTAAATTGTTGTTGTACCTTCGAGGATCATAAGAAAATAAATATTATATCTATCTATCTATTATATCTATCTATCTATCTATTTCAAAATCACAGTTGCTTTTCAATCAACTTTCAGCATTCATTATCGACCCAAAATAACGTGACAAACCCGACAAAAATACAAAATTGTACATTATCATATTTAAATGTCACATCTCAATTCACAAGGCTTGTGAATGATGTTGGAATAAATTTGAGTTATCCAGACCGCGCAATTGTTTTAACTGACATTTGCAAGCACTCCAGATGCTTGGTCTTTTAATCTATAAATTATTCGCACAAGTCCCAGTACCGCAAGAGAAAAGCGGAAAGAAACTGACAAATTATTCGAAGATTCATCTAAACAGCTACTATAGAGAAAAACAAATCACGAATGTAAATGTGTCAGTAATTGTACGAATTACCTAGGTAATTGTGAACATATAGGTACGAGTTGAGTACATCTGAAATTAAATTAGACTATATTAAGCTCTCCTAGGTAGAATGGGATTTTGACACTTCAGTGAGACGTGTGCGGGAGCTCCCTTGTTTTTTTTTATCTTATCTTTTATATTCGTAGGTATTTATTGATTTAAAGTGCAATTAACCTTTTGCCATTTTGTACATCATCTTTTAAAACTGGTAGCGTTAACTTCGAGACGCTTTAGAGTCATTTCGACTAATTTTTGAAAGTTCGGACTCCCTACTCATCTTTTGAGAATGAGTGAAAATGGACTCTTTTTTCAAATGTAGGATGCTTTTTCTGCAAATTAATCTATAGCTTTTGAAACTCATTTAATGGACTTAATCCGTAGAATCTTTTAAGTAGCTAGTTCTGTTACTTTTGTTTTTAAGATGAACCTGGTATGATTATTGGTTAATAAATAATAATAATAACTTGTAAAAAACCTACGTTCTGCTTCTGTGTTAAGTTGAATTATTAACTCTTTCTCAAAATTTTCTGATGTAACACTGGTTGGTGGTTGGGCGTGAGAACCAAAAAATATATAAATCACAACTCACCGTCACCAGTCACCCCTTTTTAATAATGCACTTAGCCAGGCCCACAACAATAATGTTCGTTTACCTCGCGAAGCACGCACTAAACTTATAAATAGGATCGTACGTACAACAAGGTTTGCGACCTAAGAAACGAGACAAATTGTGGTATTTACCAAATTACTGGGGAACACCTTAGAGCATTAGAAACAAAATGATTTGTTAACAGTATTCATACTTTAACGGTTGTTAATGTGTAATTTATTCTTTCTTGTAGTCATAATGAATACCTTTGTCTTGTGGCGAGGCAAAGGCAATTGTGTTACCTAATCGTGTAAACATGACAGAAGTTGTTTTGATTAATGCATCAGCCAGCATGAGCAACAACAGCTACTGTGGGTAGGTCAACATTTTTTGGACACACAATGTAAGTAAGCTGTGTTATTACGAAATTTGTAAATTAAGGTTAGGATTCAAACAATTTATAAATAGCTAGGTTGTTCGATACTTAGAACTTTTCAGGTGTTTCAGTCTATTCATATACGAATATTACGTGGGCGTCATGTGTGTATTTATTGTATTTAAATATACTGGGTCAATGTTTGACACTGTGAGATCGGGTATTTCGATTTAAAAAGAAACTATTAACCTTTAGCTAAGTTGTTATTTTGGAAACAAGAAGATGCCATCTCACTCAAACAAATTTGGTTTCAACAAATTGTCAATACTTTTCGAAAATCAAGCACGTTGGAACTTTTATTTTGTTCACTGTTTGATGCGTTTGTAAAGAGTTTTTACAAACCATTGAATGTGGAAGTGGATCGATTTTTTCTGTTCTGATGGGTTTTGTATGGTAAGAAATTATATTCTGTTTGTGTCCCATTAAAAAATTAACTTTAGACAAAGTCTCACTTTGACAACAGAAAGCGGTTTAAATTTTTAATAAAGAGTTATGTATTTTAAAATTTATCGATTTTCTCAACTGCCTGATAAAAAGATTGGCCATTGTTATTTTGCCAAGCGACAGACTAATAATGAATGATAAATAATAGCTGACAGACTTGAAATAACACTAAAATGGTTACGTTCAAATATAACATTTAACCTTAGGATAGCAACATGCTTTTCCCATACGCGAATAACATAACAGAGGTGAGCTGTCACACTAACGTATTCGACTTTAATAAATAATACGTTATTAACTCAAATTTAAACTTTTAGTTTTTAAAACATTTTATTCAATTCATAAGAAAAATTAATTTAATTACATTTTTGGGAAAATTTACGAAAAATGATTACCAGATATTGACGGTCAGAATGCCAACACTCTGGACTTGTTTCTTACCTCCCACCCTGATAAATACTCTTTAGAAGTATTATCGCCTTTAGGCTCGTCGGACCACTGCATCATATCAGCTAATTTCTCGTACTCCAACCACACAGTTAAAGAAAAATCTCCGAAAAGAACCGTATGGCAATACGAGAAAGCCAACTGGAGCGGACTTAACAACTTCTTTAAGAGTTTTAACTGGTCGTTATGCTTCCTCGATAACGACGTGGATGCCGCCGCTGATATGGTGTCCAGTATTATCACCTTAGGTATTAAATCCTCTATTCCTAACACGATAAAAAGTATAATACCGAAAGAAAATGCGTGGTACGACTCGAGCTGTAAAGAGGCTATCAGACAAAAGGAGTTAAGTTTTCGGTCATAACTATAAGGCGAACCCATCTGAGGAAAACCGAAAAAGTTCAAGCGAGCCAGAAATGACTGCAATACAATTATCAAGCGTGTTAAATTCTCGTATGACCAAAAGTTGAGGCAAAAAATACTACATTGTCCCAAGGGTAGTAAAAACTTTTGGTCTTTTGTAAAAAATATAAAGAATTCGGTCTCATCTTCGATCCCAACGCTCATTTACAATGACATTCCAGCTGTCAACTCTTTAGACAAAGCGAATCTGCTTGCTGCACATTTTGCAGCCAGCTCAATGCTCCCAGATTGCGCTTTGCCTCTACCTGTATACTTGAGAGCGTCGTATGCACCATGGGACAAATCCATTTTCGCACTCGTACAGTGGCAAGAGTACTTAATGATCTCAACATAAATAAATCCGCTGGTCCAGATTGTATTTCCCCAATTGTTCTGAAGAGGTGTTCTTCCACGCTGGCAAAACCACTGCGTAAGCTTTTCCATCTGTCCTATTCTTCTGGACTCTTCCCGAGAAGGTGGAAAACAGCATTTGTCCAGCCCGTCCCCAAAAAAGGCGAATCTTCTTCTCCCACCAACTACCGACCCATAGCACTTACATCCATTCTTTCTAAGGTCATGGAAACGCTGATAAATCGTCAGCTCATGAAATATCTTGAATCACGAAAACTCATTAATGACCGGCAGTACGGTTTTCGTGGCAACAGATCCACTGGTGATTTGATGGCTTATCTCACCGAAAAGTGGAACCAATCTCTACATCACTCTGGTGAAACGAAGATTGTTGCGCTTGATATTTCAAAGGCATTTGACAGAGTTTGGCACCAAGCTCTTTTATCGAAAATGCGTGCATATGGGATCGATGCGTCTCTTCTTCAATGGGTTAGAAACTACCTCTCTGGCCGTTCAATTCAAGTTGTATTGGATGGCTTCAAGTCTGAAATTCACCATATAAATGCTGGTGTTCCCCAAGGCTCCGTTTTGTCTCCGACTCTCTTTCTCATTTTTATAAATGATCTCCTGTCTGTAACTTCTAATCCAATTCACTCCTTCGCCGATGACAGCACCCTCAGCTTCTCATATTCATTCCAAGACTCACGTCTCTGCTCTTCGGCCGTAGATCTGGAACGGCAACGTATGTTAAGCTCATTAAATTCCGATCTCGACAGCATTATAAAATGGGGTTCAGCCAATAGAGTGGAATTTAATGCTTCTAAAACACAATGCTGTCTGCTGTCATTAAAGCGAAACCAGAATCCTCAGCCATTATCCATGAATGGCACTTGCATCGCCGAAACCGAAAGACTTTCCATTCTCGGTATGTGTGTCCATGACAAACTACGTTGGAATGACCACATACACGATGTCGCCAAGAACGCTGCGAAATGTCTAGGTTTCCTCAAACGGTGCAAGAAATATTTTACCCCTTCTGATCTGGCTGCCATATACAAGGCGTTCATTCGCCCCAAACTTGAGTATAACTCTCATATCTGGTCTGGTGCGCCCAAAACCTTCTTTGCATACTTGCAGATTCTAACTTAGCTCATTCTTTTATTTTTTATACTATGGTTTTCACGTAAAATTTTTAGGACGTGTTGTTTGTTCAACTTAATGGTCCTAAAATTTAATCCCCACGAAATTTCATCGATTTTCACGTACACAGTTGCTCTGCAACTTTGTAGTAGCTTACCTCCATTCACCAGTATACCCGGATATTTGTCCCAGAACCGGGCCGTAAGGACACGATTCACGAGAATCTCCCCAAATTGAGATAAAAAGCAAAACAGAGAGAGAGAGAGACAACTTGATCAAGCTGCCATAATGTCAGACTGACTCGGAGGAGGTTGACATTAGTCGTTGCACGTTACTTTCGCTGATCCAGTTTGTTTTAAGTCCAAAAACAAACAAAAATGGACCATATTCGGAATTTTATATTTCTGTCGGTTTAGCGGTTGGAATCGTTATTTTTGCATGGATCGAAGTGGAACAAACCGGGGGCCTCCAATAAAAATAAAAAATAAAAAAAGAATAAAAAAACTCCGGGTAAGTTTTAAAAAAATCACCAGGAATATGGTAAAATCCCTGGCGAATCGGGCCTAAAAATCAGTTTATTTATAGTTTAAGAGCCTATGGGTGGAAAACATTGCCGATTCGCAACACTTCTTTATCATTTTCGAACTTTCTTATGCTGTCAGTTTTTGACTGAAGGGCCCAGCCCATAGAATCCGTCGCGTCCGTTGCGTCGACGGATTGCCGTATTTGACGGAACGAACTGTCCCATAGAATCCGTCGCATACGCTAAGTGACAGTGTTTTAGTACTCTATACCTATTTGTCCCAAGAAACGTGGGAATTTTTCCCTTTCCAACGTAGTCAAATTCCCTTTCAAATAATTCCCTTGATAGGTATATTTTTGTGAAAAAAATTAACTTTTAAAAGTAAAAGTTATATTATACGGATAAATAATCACATTAAATAACCTTTGGTATAAAAATCTCATTTTTTTAATATCATAATGACTTCTTTTTGGTAATAGAAAATTTTGATATTAAAAATCTTGCTGAAAGGTGATTTAAAAAGTTATTTTTTATGTACATACATGTGTTGATTATCATGGTGAAATCTAGATACTTATTTTGATGAAATTTAGAAAAAAAAAAATTTTTTTTTTCAATGTTTTTTTTAAGATTTTTCTTTTTCCCACTTAAGGCTTTTCGGACATCGAAATTCCCCAAAAAAGGAAGAAATCCCACAATATAAGAGCACTAGTGAGAGCCGATGACAGCCTCTCTCAAGCGCTCAATATCTCCACCAATGAAAAGGAATCTTCTCACGATGTGCCAATTGTCAACGGAGGCGACGGACAGAAAAGTAGAAAGTAAACTTACTTTATCCGTCGCTCCGGCACGTGCGCTGCTTATGGGACACCCTCCATAAGAGAGTGTGTATTCTATCAACCTGTCAGTCGAAAACTTTGCCGCAACGGACGCGACGGATTCTATGGGTTGGGCCCTTGAGAATCAGGTATGGACACTAAATATCCTGGTTCGAGTCACGACTCACTTGTTTGAAATTAGTGGACATAAGCGATAATGGCGACAGAAATTCCTGCATGGCGATTTTTTGGTCAAATTTTTCGCAATCCGACTCTCTTTGCCTCACCATCTTCTCAAATTGTGCACGAGTTGTTATTATTTTTCCGCTTAAAAATGAAAAATATATTCAAAAACTTCAATGATGAATTAATTATGAATTTTCATTTTTGTTTACGTTGGCGTCCGCAAGTACTTTGGTGCGGATTTAAAACGTTATAGGAGTGCGGATGGTCTGCGTACTTCATAATCCCAAAAAAATCAAACAGCGTTTACACATTCATAGCAAAAAGTGCAAAAGGCGGGCGGAAGGGGACTCGGGGTTTTTTTTTCAATTTTCTTTCCAAAATCTGAAATGAACAAACAGTTTGAGAGCAGCTGTCGAGTATAAAAAATAATATTGAAAGCTATAAAGTTTGTATTTCTGTCGATAATACAGCTCATCGGTTTGTTTTAATAGCAAGCTCGTATATACAAAAAGCTGTTGCCTTTGTCAACTGAAAGCACGGAATGCAGTCGATAACGTAGTATTAATCGCTTTTTATACCTACTTTTCAAAAGCTTTGCTACTGCAAACAGTTAAGCTTTCGTTCAGGTTTATGTTCTGAATACAATTGTTACAATATTTTCTATGTTCGATCACAGATGGAGATATGTAATTTGTTTTAAGTTGAAGGAGGTTTTTTTCCTGTTGCCCATAAAAGGATTCTGACAGTATGGACTAAAAAGGTATACAAAATATTAGTTGATATAATTTTTTATATTCAAACACTCATGTCATCATAACGATATTATTATTTATGTCTACGTAGCTATACCTAATATGTAAATCACTTCAATAGGTTAACGGCTTGAGAATAACATTTTTTTAAGGACGAGTTTAAAACCGATTCTCGCTTAGAATAGTTACAAAGGGTTTTCAAATAAGGATAGATCCATGTTTGAAAGAAATATAGAATAAGCTTTGTGTGAGGTATTAACAACATATTTATTTATTTGAAATGTCCATGTTTGTCATTATATTGTATCGAGTATAACATCGTTCAAAATAATGTCCGATTGGTCCAATTTTTAATGACTTTGGCGCATAGATCCGGAATCGATCGATTGCGGCATATTGGCATGGCATACAACTTCGACTCCAAGAAAAAGTCTAGTGGCGTAAAATCGCCACGGCGTTAGGTTAGGTCATTAACCCGGGTCATTTGGGTATTGTACGGGTGTATGTTCAAGTCCCGATGCAAAGTTCGCCGAAAGTAGAAGCCTTCGAAATTTCGACATAGGCCAGACGCCATTAAAACATTTTGGCCGCCATATGCTGCCAACTTCGCCCCCTTCCCGTTGCATTATATTTAATTATATATCTGTGGATTGGGAATATATTCTTAAATTTTCTAGCAAACTCACAGATTACACGCCCTGAATAAAACCAAAAGTATACCTAGACCTACTTCTAAGGCGACTTTGCTTTCGATCTTTTACACCAGGGTCTCTGTCTAGGTTACTACACAACTTACCCGAGATAAGTCAGTATTGCGTTTTCGAAAAGTGTTTTCCCCACTTCCTTCAGCGCATTTTTTTAGCGCATTTCATTCAAGTTTCTATGAGTTTTCAAATCAAACCTCATAGTGAATCACAAGGTATACAAGTACGACATTCCCTAAACAGCATTTTGCACAACAGAAACTGATAAAATTACACTCTTAACTTCCAAAGACGTAGTATTTATACATATTTATCAGCACTGACCATTATGTTTTAATGAATGATAAGCTTCAGCAGTTGGGTTAATGTTTTTGTTATTGTTTTGGTTTAGATAGGTACTTTACGTTTGTTTGGATATGGGAAACTATTTAAATATTCCTTAACCCGAGGGGACTTTTTTGGATTGTGGAATAAAAGGAACTCCCATTCTCAAACCAATACAATATTATTTCTTTACGAGTTTATTGTTTGTATTTGCTTTTAAGACTGATGATGAAATTAGAATCACTTTATTTATTAATGAATTAAATTAAGAATTTCTAATATGCCTGTACTAGCTACACAGCTTTTAGAAAACTAAACTTGTCATTACTTAAATTGTTAATCATATGAGAATTCTCTATATATAGTTTTTTTTTTTTGTGGAGTCCAAGCTTGTATCTTTGTCAAACAAAAGAACAAATAAACATAGAATCTTTCTTTTGATCAGAAAACTCCTGCCGAACAGTTGACTTCTTAGTTTTAAATTCAAGCTCAAAAAATGCTATGAATAAGAAGCCTAAAGGATGTTACCTATAAGGAGACCTACAAGAGGTTTGAAATTCTACTTCTCTATAGAACAATCATATGCACAGCTAAAGAACACACCCACATCCAAAACCAGAAATTCAAATCAACTGAACTGCTACTTGCAAAATTGTTCTTTCTTTCAAGATAGCCACACGCAAGCTCCCATTTATAATAGCTTTAACAGTGCTTTTTTTTTTCGTTACCATTTCAAGGCTGAAAGAGGAGATAAAAAGAAAAAAGAACCCGTTTATACTCAATGCCATGGTAGGCACCAACATAAGAGCGCCCATACATTTTGTAATATTTTTATCACTTCAAGGCGAATACGCATATCCCACTGTTACGGTGCGGTAATATCTGCAGCCCTAACATTGACAAGAATAACTCTTGACATACATTATGCGCGCCGTAAAGATTTGCAGAGGACAATTACGAACTGATATAGCTTTATGCAAAAAAAAAAAAAAAAAAAAATAAAGAAGTGTAGTCCACAGGAAATCATCTTGAGTTGTTTGTTTTTTTTTCGATATCAGTTACTGTGCGATTATGTTGCGGTCACTGTTTGTGTATGAGAGTTAGCTAAGAGCTAGATCTCTGGGTACAGTAACAGTGAGTGGTAAAAGTCTTCAACCTTCCAAGCAATAAAGTGCAGGTAGCCCATAAACACGACAGAGTAAAACCAGGTGGGTCGTGCTATAATCTTTTGCCGGAAACGTTCTTCTCCCAAAATCGCCTAAGAAAGTTGACTTGGTAGAAGACTTCAATGAAACGTCCTTCACAAATATTCTGCTCACATTTTTTATTGATAGCGCGAAATCACAGCTTTTCAAAAACGCCGTAATATTGGCTGTCAAAACAGTCCAGAAAAATCTAAAGTCCAACAAAAAAATGTTTCTTACATCCGCTGTGGACTGCTGCAGTACATTATGAGGTAAATTGTCATTTTATGTATCGCCAATCCAGCTGCCAAATGATTCCCAATATCCAGCCCAATAATTGAGGTGACTGATGAATATTTATACATTAAGTAACTCAAATAGCTTTTTTCAGTGTATGGAATTCATTTTTATTTCATTCAATTTTATTAAATAGAGCTTAATTAGTTTTAAAAATAATGCAATTTAAATGCCCCCCTGCTCGTTGATGCATGTGCGGCATCTTCCCAAAAATGTGTTCATTACTGCTTAGGGAGTTGAGACAGGAATAGCCGCAACTGTTTTTCGAATGGATTGCCTTAGTTCATTCAAATTTGTTGGTTTTGCTTTGTAGACTTCCTGTTTGCAATAACCCCACAAGAAAAAAGAAAAGAAAAGACCAACTTAATGTGGAGTTTCTGGATAACATCTTATTGGGAAATTTTCGTCGCAGTTCTATCATAACAGGCTGGGCTATTCGAGGTGTTGCACCATCTTGCTGACACCACACAGAGTTGAAAGTAATTCTCATTCAGCGTAATTCTGGATAGAAAAACTCTCTCAACATGCTCAAATAACGGTCTCCAGTAAACGTAACGGTGTGACCGTCTTCTTCGAAGAAGTAGGGTCCGACTGTGACACGAAGATACAATGGATGCAATTCCGTCTCATGGAGTATATGTGGGTTGGAAGCACTCCATACACGACCATTTTGTTTGTCTACGTTGCCGTTTAAATCCAAATGGGCCTCGACATTAAAAGGCAGTTCAACATGTTTCGGTCCTCTTCCACCATTCGAAGCATCTTCTGGCAAAATTCCAAGCGAATCGGCAAGTTGGCTGCGTTCAGTTTGTTGGCCATTACAATTTTGTATCCAAATCATTGTGCATAATTGACAATAATTGCAATGACTGTCTGCTTATACCTATTTGAGCAGATCAACTTCTTGTCAAAACTCTTGGATTGTTTTGTATAGCAACAGCTACAGCAGCGATTGTTACCCCGCGTCTGAACTAAAGGGATTCTATGGTAAGGTCTTCTATCGACTGTCCCATGCTCGGAAAATTTTTTAAAAAGTTTCATTATCCATCGGCTCGGAGGATTGCCGCCAAACGTGCGCCTATATTGTCTTTGAACCGAAACTGTCCCCGTTATCCAATTTTGTTAAATCTAAAAATCAATCTGCAAAATAAAAAAAAAAATTAAACGGATTTATTAAATAGAAAAAAATATAACATTTTTTTTGGTAGCGGCTTTCACCAGCCACCCTGTATCTACATCAGTAAATTCTGCAGTTGACGTCACCAATTTATAAGGATACATTTAATATAGTGCGACACCGATTTATTTAATCCGTGTTGACCTGACTACATTATACATGAAAAATTGCTCTTACAAAAGCAAAAAATTAAATTATTGCAGAAAACTGACCAATGAATAGTTTGCCTGTCAATCAGGAATCAGGCAAATGTGTGGCGAGTAGATTCGACTATCACATCAGAATACATACATGGGTGGGTACAATACGTTTGAAACCATGTGTCGCATGTCCTTCTACATCTGTCCATCTTTAGGCTGCCTTATTTTAGGTCTTATGATGAACAATCCTCTTAGCCACGGCCAATGGTTATCCAACACCATCAATTGCTACATTTAGTATGAGAGCTCCGCTCCTTCTTTTATTGATCTAGAACGTGGGTGTTTTCGTTGCCCGTAACCAACATTTACTGTCAGAACCTCTGGAACACATTAGGTACATCAATGCCTCCTCTGAAGGTCCAATTCGAAGATCTCGTTCCAATTTGCTGATCTGCTTTAGAGTGGTGGCCGCACCTAAACCACACATTATAGGTACAGTGCTTCGTATATTTTGTCATGTTTTGGAAAATGTTTTGCAAAACTGATCGTTCGGCACATTCTTTCTTTCCCATTCGGATTCTTTGGTGTCAAATTAAGTTGTATATCTAACGAAAACCAGGAGCTCAAACGTGATGAGTTTATAAAATCTAAGTTTGCTTATATCTCATTTGTGCTTTTGAGAAAATATAAACATTAAACACGGCTTGAACAAAGTTACATTTTCATAATATAATTACCAGAAGTGCAATCACCCCAAAAGTTGATAAATTTGATTTTGTAGTATAATGGCCTCAGCCACAAGACTCCTGAAAAGTCACAAAAAATATTAATCGGTTTATAAGAACTCAGCTGTCACACCCACCCTTATCTGTGCGTTGCTCACAAAACCTACCAAAATATGCGACCTCATTTCATATTTTGCAAAGTTGCCTTTATTTTTTTTTTCAAATAACCACCATCTCTACTGTAGAGCACTACTACACAAAACCAAATCTACTTTCATACATTCAAATGTAGGTGGAATTTAGTTTGTTGATAAGAAATATTAAGCCCGTCTCACTAATGAAGCGATATCAACTCAGGGCCAATCGTCTTAAATTTTGCTATAAAAGGAAGTGCACAGGGTCACGGAAATCTAGTTACTAGTTAGCCATTCGGCATTCGTGGTCTTTTATCGTGTATCGGGCTGTAAAATGTGTTAAATATATTTTAAATAGAAATAATAATCTTGAACTGCAGAATGTGTTTTCGTGAAATATTAATATTAGCGTTATCCTTGCACTTAGTGCGAGGAGGTAGTGAAGTTTTTTCAAGCAATGAAGAAGTGTAAGTGGTTTGAAAATATTTTAAAATCAATGGATATCCTTCTGTTCCTTAAATTTATTAATGCGTTGAATAAATGTTCGATTGGATTTTGTGACTGTGAGGAGATTCTATTCTGTTTAACATTGTCCTGGAGAAATATTAATTTGCAAGATTTAGTAAATGAAGAGTGTTTGCCGCATTTCCAGAATCGGAAATTAAAGTTACTACAGTTTTACCGTGCTAAGTGAAAGTAAAATCCATTATAAGTAAAAATGAAAAATTGTTTCTTATTTGACACATATTTAATAAAAACAAGGATCTCGTTCAGCTTTAAAAAAAAATCTCGAATAAAAATCCGACTTCTCATTTTACGAAAATATATTAAGCAAATTAAAAAATAATAAAAAATTAACTAAAATCGTCCGAAAGACCCCACCCTTTTTAAAATCGCAACTAACAACTTTTCGGATTAAAATAGATGATTGATGGAGTTTTAGTAAACAGATTTGAGAAATAAGAACAGTAAATATCGAAAAATGAAAAATAGATCTTTTAAACTCCTCTTAAACCGAAGAATTTGAATTTTCGTTAAAAATGTACGACCACGTAGAGTTTTATTTTATGACATTTTGTAATTAGTATAAGAATATTGTGAACGTTGGCATATCAATACATGAGTTTACTCCGGAGAAATGTTCTTATACAACTTTTTTTTTTTATTGCGGACGAGTTAAGCAATTTAGAGAAATGTAACCCTAGAGTTTGCAGAAAATCGCCACCGGGTGAAAATATCTATAAACGAAAACATTTTTTTTTAATTTTACTGACTCCTTAAATCGGAATATGTTTTAATCAGCATAATAGACCAAGCTACGGGCAAATCAGTCATTTTTATTTTACGTTTTAATGGTTTTGGAAAATCTCTTTACACAAACTGTTTTTGGAAGATCTTCGCAATTTCACAATAAAAAAATCTAATATTTAACCATGTCTATACCGTCGGTCGGTCGATGTGAAAATTTAAATCTAATCTAATTTCGAATAAGCTAGTGGGATGAAACAGAGAGCATTTAGTTACATAAACGGACGGTTGCTAAGACGTCTTAAATATATGTTCCTCTTTTTCTCTAATGGAATACCAAAGTCAAAGTGCAATTAAACATAGCTAGCCCCACAAACAGGAAACAGTACATTTAACATCATGCTTAAAATAAAAGCCAACGCCTGGCAGAAGGTACTAACTTAAAACCATACCAGTCTTGCTTCGATAATTGACGGTCGTATCCTTTTCGCGCAGATCCATGAAACAACACCTAAGATAAATTGTTACCCCTTTTATCGAGCTGAAACTCGTAGTTTGCTTAATATTCCATTCAAAAATTTTGGTTTCCATATAATAAATTTTATCGTGCTTTCTCTATATGCTCTGTGTAAAGAGACAACAAAAATCTGCTAAAAAAAATAACTCAAATTACTCATCGTCATATTTCATTAAGAATGCAGTAATTCTTTAAACATTATAAATTCCGGCAGTCAAATCGTTTTAAAAAAGTGATTCGGTCTTACCAATAATCAACCTTAGTCTGGCAGTTTACGCAAGGACTCCACACTTTCCAAAATCTCTTTACCAATAAATAAATTAATATAGTTGCCAGAATATCGCTAATTGTAGGGTCAAATGTTATCGTTTTGTTTATTAGCTAAATACATAAATCTTTTCTTAATGTCATTTTGAAGACATAGTGTTACCCAACCGTCCAAAATCACGGTAGGTATAAAATTTCGTAACAGGAGCGAATTTAAATATGCTGTTGTTCAGCCTGAGCGTTTACAATAATAAATTAATTTTAGTTATTTGTAAATGTTTTCTAATTTATTCATTGCAATACAACAATGCAAATGGTTTTTAAGTCTAACAAACATAAATTTGTACAAAATGTATGCAAAATATGTAAAAATATAGCATTTTTGTTTTATTTCTGTGTTTTCTCTGTTTTATTTTGTTTAACCGCTGGTTCTTGCTTTTTGATTGGTTTTCCTTTATAATAAACTAGCTGGCCCGGCGAACTTCGTTTCGCAAAAATTCGTTAATGTAGTTAATGAAATTAATAATTCCTAGCTTTCGCTTCCGGTCAATTTAAATTCTTTATTCAAAATTTATATTAAAATAAATACCATTGCAATAACCGCAGCGATTTACTTGTCGGCCAACCTACCGCTTTTTCACTGAAGTGCTTTATGGTACATAGCATTTTTCGTTCCATTTACGGGTGCGTAAACGTACAAAGCGAGAGGTTTGCCGACACGTGAGCTCGCCACATACAACTGACCATGTGAGAAACATGGAACGCTATGCTGATGACGATTGTGGTGTTGTCAATCTCGGTCTCCAGTATGGATGACTGCATGATATTCTTTCCCGAAGTTCCGACATATTCTCTTGATTGTTAATATTCCGATATGACTGTTCGTCCTGATTTTCTGCGGCGTGAAACGTTTGACCTTCTCACTGGCGGCATTATCAAATTTGTCTTTGAATCGCCGAATACCGCACAAACTTTCATTACCTATATCATCCTGTCAAAGTTTTGTTTTCGAGACATAAAGTAGCCTATGGCCTTCCTTGGGTCCAATCGAAACCATAAAGCTCAAAATCTTTAAAAAACTACCCATCGTGTCTCGAGTTATGCGCGCAAAAACTCAAAACGCTCAACAACTCCTGTGTTGCCTATCATCATCGTCATCTCAAACATTAACTTACTCTACTCCATTTCAAAAAGCTACTTAATGTAACAATACATAGCAAACATAAGCAAACTTATTAGGTGTATTTAAAAAAAAGAAATTTCAAAATTGTTTGCAACAACAATTTGCTTGCAAAATAATTAAAATATAATTGACAACAACAATTGGCATTAAAATTAAAAATATTTCCCCATACAAACTTTCATAACCTTTTTCATCCCCTCAAAGTTTTGTTTTCGCGACAAAAATTAGCCTATAACCTTCCTTGGTCCAAAACGAAACCGTCAAGCCGAAAATCGTTGAAATCCAACAATCCTTTATCGAGTTATGCGCGCACACACGGACTTCATTGCCTTTTATATATATAGATAGTTTGCACGCAAAAAATGGATGCTTACTAAAAAAAATAATTTAGTATAAGCTTGGGATATTTTCAAGATTTTCTTGACAGTCGTCGCAAACAGAATAAAATAACTTCTTACTTAAGTATAAACTGCTCATATCGTTATAATTTTTTTTAAAAGTTCTAAGTCCTTAGGCGACTCAGGTAGATATTTGGCTGCAACCAAACCCTTATCAAAATCTTTGCAAATGGAGTTTGTTTACCGAGAACGAGGATCTCTAATGAAACAATGGTTGGTGTGAAAAGGTCCACTTCACGAAAAATATTGTTTTAAAAATTAGAACTATCAGAACTCAACAAAATACCTGCAAAATAACAAATTTATTTACTTCTCGAGGAGTTACAGGTAATAGGAGAATATGTATGTATGTGTGAATTCATAGAAGAGTAAAAATGACAGCTTCCTGCGCTTTATATTTTTCAGCGAAAATTTAAACTTTTACCGGGTGCTGAATTTCCCGAACACAACCCATGCAATTTTTAATAGATCAAATTGTACTTATTTTCAAAACCGGAAGCGATAAGTTCTTAACACGCTTCCTAGTTTCCTTCGTGAGATTTAAATATATTCTGAAATTAATTACTAGGCTATTATTTCTATTTTCAAAAATATTCACTTACCAACGATTCAACTGCGATTTTTAGTCCACCAATAAGTTTCGATTTGCATCATTGGCCTACGAATAATTCAAGACATTCTAATAAATAATTGTGTTCCGTATATTAAATAATTTGAAAGAAATAATATTACGACGACCCAAACGTATTTATAAAACAATCTTGAAGTATGAGAAAACAATGGAGAGCGTAGAAAAAAAAATAAAAAAAAAATAATATGCTTTGTTTTTGGTTTAAAATTTAATTTATTTTATTTCAATTTGTTTATTTATTTGATTAAGATAATATCTTTAATAGTACTTAGAACTTTAGAATATTTTGAATATACCTACAATCAAATTAAAGTGACTTAAAACTAAATTAAAAAAAAGACGTGCAGATGGCTTGAGGAGTGAAAGTTTGGGAAAGATTAGAGGAAGTTAGAAAGGATAACGAAAAAAGAATTGCCCTTTTGAATTTCTTTTAATCCGCATATGTACCTAGCGAGTTCCATAGTGGATGAAGAATAGACGTGAGGAATTGAGGTGGACGTAACGAAATGGAATAATATTCATAATCCTATTGGAACGAGAAAAGTTGAGCCTATAGTGAACAAATACGTTGGTAACTGGTTGTATATGATTTTGTGAAGAAATATGCAATTCCTGGCGATGATGTAATCATGTAGAGAGCATCCAAGTAGGTCCCGAGCGTAAATGGAGATGCGGTCGCTTCTATGAAGGCCATACACATATCTCACCGCATCATTGAAAGTAACTTGCAATTTACGTTGTGATAAAGAGTCGAGTGTGCTATATACAGCATCAGCATATGTAATAAGAGGTAGTACTAAGGCAATTACCAGCTTTCGTCGAGTTTCAGTAGGGGTAAAATAAGCAGACAGCCACAATTTACGAAGGCATCCATAGATTCGTCCAACGACGATGTTTATATGATTGTAGATAGATAGGCTACGGTTTATAACGAACCCTCGACTACTGACTGTTTCCACTACTCTGATTTTATTGCCATTTAGCCAAACATCCGGTAACAACTCAAGGTTAAACTTTTTGTAACTTATTGGGATAACTTGTGACTTATTCGGACTCCATTCTCTACACCTACAGACCATTTGTGAATTCGCTCTAAATCTTCATTGACATGTGCTGTGAGTTCATCAATATTTTGGAGCGACTTTGCAGCATGAAGTTGCACATCATTTTCATCAGCATATAAGTGAACTGATGTATGTTTACAAACATGTGGAAGGTCATTTATAAAAATGCAGAATAAGATCGGTCCCAATATTGAAAAAGAATTTGCAAGATATCTGTTGGGCAAATTTAATTGCAATAAATAATGTGTAATAGTTTCTAGGAAAGTTGTCGCACTAGTAAATGTGGATGTCTAATGGTTTATTGGTACCGTTTCACAAATTCTGTATATTTTTCTACTAAAGCTGGCATCCAACTAATTGTCGACATTAGTGCTTGATTTATTAGTAAGGCCGAATGTGATGTTGAAAGAGAGATCTTAAATTCCGACCAAAGTGTCGCTTACAAAACTTATTGCTTGACTCTCGAAAAGTCGAAAAGTAAAAATTTAAAAAAAATTCCGCTGAAGCAATTACAGTCCTATTCTTTTTTAGGTCAACAAAAAATTCTTCTATCATGCAAACTGATAACAAATATAAGGATATACTTGTGTAGGGTGTTTTCTTTAGATGTAGGTACAGAGCTATAAAATGATACAATATATTGTATGTCTACTCGTGGTAAAATTGAAAGCAAAAGTCTAGTCGCATTTAATGGCAATCAAAACTAGACACCAATATGCGTTCAATGTTCAAATTAATTTAAAAAAAAATAATCTTAAAACAAGCAAACATAAAGTAAAAACTGTTTTTTTTTATAGTTTTTTTTTCAAAGACTGGTTTTGAGTTTGGAATTTGTGTGAACATATATGCTTGTGCTAATCGCAATTCTCCGTGTAATTATCATTAAATTACATAAACGAAAACTTATCTACTTAACCAGGAAATGTAAAGCGTGATATCAACGAAAAAAAAGTAAAGATCTTTTAGAGCTTTGTCGATAAGGGCATTCTTGTTCATGTTGCTGTATAAATCTTTTTATAGACATCATTTATCGTATACAATAAGTGTAAAGTGTTCGTTATGCTCCTCGTTACTTATTTTGTAAGTTTAAAATTGAGATGTATATTATGTGTGCCTAAAAACATTTAACTTTTGACATTTTTTAAGAATTAAGTCGTGGATGCTAAGAAAATATCAAAAGATGCACAAATTTAGTAAGTATTAAGAAAATATTACTTCATAAATGCAAAATGTCTCACATGTGTGATGTTATAATTATAACAATCAATACTTTGTTTTTTTTTCGACAATGCTGACGAGATGTCTTACCCAATTCTAAGAAGCTGATAAGCTACTACTTATTTAGAATGGAATAATTGTCTATAGACACGCGCTTTGCAATGCCAAACAAATGTGTCCTCCTTTTCATGAAACGGAGTCCCAAGTATTTAAACTTATTTCTAAAAACTTGTACCTTTCCATTTCTCTCTCTATCCATTTTAAAATTAAAAAAAAAACAAAATAAATAAAAAGCAGACATTGGACAAGTTGATTATTGGTAAATCTATGATATATCGACATCGTTTAGTATGTAAGGAATGTTTGGTTATGGTAATCAAGTTGATGTCTTTAAGCCAGCCCCTGACAGTATTGTTTCTTTTGTAGAGCTCTTCAAATGCATCTCAATAAGTCTTCAAGAAATAACGAGCACAACGTGGGCGATGTCTTCGAAAGCATCAACACTTTTGGCCGCGGTCCTAAAAAGTGATTTCCGTAAAACCGTAATACTTTGACCGATTTTAAAATATAAAGCTTTACAGGGACTTCAAAACTGACCATAAAAACCTTTTTTGCCAAAATATTGGCAGACATTTTTAACTTTCATTATTTTTGCCAGAAAATTAATAAGTAAACAGAAATAAATTAGCAGGTTCAAAAAATAATTTTAAGTTCAGTCCATATTAATTAAAAAGGCTGCCTCGGTTGGAATCTATATACCTACGAAGAAAACCCTTATGAGTTTTGTCCAAAAGAAACAGATATCGGTACCTACCAACTTTTACTTTGTACTTAGAACCGCGTTTACTAAGTCTTCCAATGATGAAGAAGGACCTAGACGCTCTTCTAAGTGCCCATCAATTTCCTCTTCATTCTCTACCTCTGACAAAGGATCTGCCCGGGGATGAGACAGAATAGTAACAGGAGTTTCTGCCAAATTTTGCATCGACCACCCTTGTAGCTTCTACGCTTACTCCTTTACCCGGTGTCACTTGAACTTTTGTCCTTTTTTTTCTTACGGACGTACTATCTTTGCCATGACGTATTTCCCTCAGCATGTTAATGACACATGAGGAAACGTTGTCAGAGGCCTCCTCCATACTTGCTTCATTCGGAATCTTATTCAAAACCTGCTGAGGATCGAACGGCACAATTCCACATTTTTTGAATCCAGCAATTAGATTCACAGATTCGTTGTCTTCTCCTTGTGACTTTTCAACTAGCTCTTTGAGCAACTTGGGAAATTTATCTTTTGCTAAGATTTGCGAAGTTTTTGATCTACCTTCCTTCCAGTTTTTCAGGATTCCTCTCCATGTTTTTTTAGAGGCCCATAAAAAGCCACATCAAGTGGCTGCAATAAATGCGTCGAGTTCGGTAAAAAAAAGTAAATCGGATGCTATTAGCCTGTGCAGCTTCTATTACCTCAACAGAGAAATGGCTGGAGAGGTTATCGCCCAGCAAAACAACTTCACAGTCATATTTCCTCGTATACAGTACAAAATGGTTAAGGAACCAGTCCTTAAATATGGCTGCATCAAACCAGCCGACTTACTTCTGTTATATTTTGTGTTCCTTGGTCCACCTTTCATCCATTGCTCCCACAGTTGCTCAGACTTGTATACAACAGAAGGGGGCAGCATTTCGCCGGTGGCTGAACCAAAAAACATTACAGATATGCTGCTCTTTGAACTGTCAATAATACTCTTTGGGTTCTAGCAACCTTTTTTAAAAATGCATTTTTGAGACCCGGGATCGTCGGACAAGTTCGTCTCGTCATAATTAAAAATATATTGCGGCAACATATTGCCCGCTATCCAAAGACAATGTATTTTTCAAATGAGTAAAAAACATGATGACATCATTTGTAGTCACCTTTGCCTTAGATGGTTTCAAGTTTTGACACATCCTCTTACTAATAAGGTCATTATTTCTTTTAAGGAAACCTGACAACCAGTCCTTACTAAGCAAAGTGAATTTTTTGTTTTCTCGCTTTTCTAAGTAGCTGGTTGCTAATTTTTGCACATCGAACATGGTGAGTGGAAAGCCCCATTCGCTTGTGGTAATAATAACCTTCGCAAGTATTTTTTTCTTCAGCAATAGAAAAGATAGGCGGTCTTCCAAAGTTCTTAGAATGTCTTGAATGAATTTTGTTAATTAATGTGCCCGGAAAAGTCGGATGAAGGTCTTGGTACACTAGATTTTGACACACCGTACGATGTGTTGTACCCTGACAGAGAGGATTGGTATAGGAACTTGGTGTCGAGGGTAAATGAGACCTCGATATATACTGACAGCTCCAAAACCAGTGAGGGCACAGGGTCTGGTGTATTCTCCAATGAACTGGACTTACATCTGGGCCCTGAGACTTCCGGACACATGCAGTGTGTTCCAGGCGGAGATTCTGGCAGTACTCAAAGCTGCGGAGGTACTTGAGATGAGATCGATATCCAATAAGAATATCGCCATCTACATTGATAGTCAGGCTGCGCTTAAAGCGCTAGAGTCACATACCACTAAATCTGAACTAGTAAGGAATTGCCGCACAATGCTCAAGGCATTATGTTCGCAGAACCGTGTCAGATTATGTTGGGTACCTGGGCATCGTAATATTGAAGGTAATGAAAAGGCCGACGCTCTGGTAAAGAAAGGAGCGGAGCTCCCACCTAACACCATGATTGAGGGCAGGTGAGAAGGGTTGTATTGGAAAAAACTTTCCATTTAGCAGCCACAAGATGGTCACAGCTAGATGGTCACAGGGTCTCAAAGGCACTGTGGCCCATTTTAAACTGGAGAAAGTCTGAAGAATTAATCAACTTCAGTAGAACCAAACTAAGTTTAACGGTAGGAATACTCTCTGGACATTGCCTTCTAAGGAAGCATGCCATGAGACTAGGACTAGCTAGCTCGGACATATGCAGGTATTGTGAGGACCTACAAGTCACGGAAGACATCTTCCACATTTTATGTGAGTGTCAAGCAATCGCTCGGAGTAGAAGGAAGCACCTTGGCAGGTACTTCTTTAATCACTTAGAGGAGGTTGGTTCCTCAAACAATATTGGGACCATTATTAAATTCTGCAGGGCAATCGATTGTTTGGGCGATTTGGTTTAGGTTTTTAACCGTGATGGTTCCCTGGGGATGGCGATGGGCCCACTATGGTGCCTGGTCTTTTTGTGATGAACTCACAACCCCACTCAACCTAACCTAACCTAACCTACATCCGTTTGAATATTTTCACCCCAAAAGCTTTACCACACCTCAAGGGGTGAGTCTAAGTTTTGAATTATAGTGATTGCACTACATTATTTCAAACCTAGATGGTGTTAGAACTAACCAAAAAGTTTTATAGATTTCGGTCAAAGTTATCATCACTGGTCAAAGTATTACTGTTTTACGGTTACTAATTAGCCTGATTGTATGCGAAAAAATATTCAGTTTAACGCGGCCCTTATCAGTTTACTTACCGAACAAATCCTTAGATTTCGTTTCTGCAATCGACCGCACAAAAGAAGTTATGAATTCTCTCAAGAACATCAGATAAAATGCCGACTATTTCTTCAGAGATGCTTTTCAATCCGCATCCCAACTTGCCGAGGGCCTATTTGAAGTTTAATTAAGAGCTCCACAAACCTCTTCTACTGAAGCATATTTCTGAGTGACTATACTGAGTCCATGCATAGATTCGTTAATACGAAATTTTACGGACAGATTTATGGTCAACGAAGACGTTCTACCATCGTTTCAAGTTCTGCTCCCAAGTTTTGCTGTAGTTGAGCGAGTGAAAGAAATGGAAAAGCTAATATATTAATCATATAAATAAATAAATAAAGTATTTTTCGACACTTTTGGTGAAATTGACTCATCTACTAAATTTAACAAATATTTTCATGAATTTTAGAAATGACGATCCCAATGTCGGACCAACAGTTGATGAAGAATCTGATAGGCTAGCCAGACATACTGATGGATTGTAAGTTCAGTCTGCAACAATCATATACTCCCTAACCCATGAAAATATTTTAGCTTCAATTTCGGCTTTAAATCCGGACCACCACATGGACATGGCCCACATCATGGCCCACATCATGGTCCACATCATGGACCACATCATGGGCCACCTGGATATGGCTTGTTCACCCACGGCCATGGAGATGGGCCCCAGCCTCAACCGCAAGAATTTGCCCCCATGTATGATCTTTAAAAAAAAATTCTCACAATTCTTTGCAACTTCGATGATTCTCTTCAATTCTAGAAAACAAATAAAAAACTGGTTCGGCTTCAAGAAAACCAGCAATCCAATAGAAGCGACTCAAAATTTCATCATAAACGCGAAGCTTCAACTACCAGCCACAGGATCCTGTCGTCAGCCTCAACAGTTGCCTCAAAATGTGGTCTACGAATGCAGGGACAGCAACTGTAAGCTGTCGTGTAAGAAAAACTTCATCTTCCCCGGCGGCTTGAGTCAATTGAATGTGATTTGTATCTCTGGCAAGTGGATAGTACGTGACTCTCGATTTGGCGACACCATACCGCCATGCGAACGTAAGTCCTAACAAACTTAATTCCATTACCACACGAAACATGCATATCCATGTACTTTCCTAACAGCTGCCTGTGTGCCGCCATGCCAGAACAATGGCATCTGCCTTGAGCCTGGCCTCTGTAAGTGTCCCGAGAATTTCTACGGACCCTTTTGCCAGAATCGCAACCTACAGTGCGCTTCAAAACCGACAATTCCAAAGAACTCAAAAGTATCCTGCCGGAGCAAGTAAGTTCTTCATTTTTTGGTATTGGTCCCAGTCGAATTTGGGAGGCGATTTTGTTACAATTTTGATTTTGTATCGCAGTCCCATAATATGATAAGGATAATAAATCAAATTCCGTTTTATAGCAAATGCAATGTGGAATGTATAAAGGGATACCAATTCCCCGACGGCACGGACATCACAAACCTCGAATGTTTGAACGGTGAATGGAATCATCCGAAGAGCGGAGAGTCTACCGCTTCCGACTGCCAACGTAAGTTGATTTGGGAAATAAACTAAAAATAATTCACGAAATGTATTTTTTTTGTATTTTTTTTGTAGCAATTTGTGACCCACCATGCGCCAATGGCGGCAGTTGTATAGCATTCAATATGTGCCAGTGCACGAAGCAGTTTAAAGGACCGCAGTGTCAATATGGTACTTAATGTGTTGAATATTTTTTATCACGAGTTCCTAATTTGTGTGGACAAAATTTTAGATTTGCAAGTTTGCAATGTGACCAACTCTGGATTCAATGGGAACTATCGATGTTCGTTTGACGTAACAGAGACGACGTGTACACTAACCTGTCCGGCGGGAATTAAAATCAGTGGGGTTCAGTCATCGGCCTACAAATGCAAGTATAGTACGGGAAAGTTTTCGCCACCGATACCGAGCTGTATTTATCGTAAGTGGATTTTTTTTGCATGCAAATTGGTAAACAATTATTGACTGAGTTGGGTTTGGCATACCTACCAATTTGAGACAGTAGCTGTGCAGCTTTTACATCAAAATCCAATTTGTTGTGAAGTGTTGTGAACGTTTTCTGTCATAAGCTATTGAAAGTATCAAATGAGACAGGGGAGAGAATTTTTTTATATTCAATTAGAATAAAAGTGGATCAGAGCTCTGAGGAAGAAATGTATGTAATCGGTAGCTTCACGAAAGCTCAGTTTTGTTTAACACTGGTACACAGTAGTTTTATTGCATGAAGTCTTATGGGACAAAAGTAAGCTGTCCGGCTCTCAATAAAGACCAAACCAAACAAGGCTCAAAGGACTGAATGTATAGGCACCATAGGCGCTCGACCGTCAGACGCTTTCAGAGTCGTACTTCATATTTTTCCTCTCGACCTTTGGTATAGAAATGTCACAGCATATGAAGCGAGCCGGGGTTGCTGGACTTCGAGAACCGTTTTCGAAAATCAAGGATAATGACCGAAGAGCCAATAGCTTTTTTCGTCTTTTAAGTTTAAAATGTTCATGCCACTATACGGAAGGGTTTGGATATACATAGGTTCAAGAGCTACCACTATACCTAAACAAGCTGTCAGTGAACAAAGACCTCTCGTTTAACTTTCCCAACGGAATATTCTCACATTTCGAAGCTTTATTTATTTATTTATTATCACCAAAGAACAAAATCTTTCATAGATATAAGGCCACAAAATTAAAAATTTAAAGTTGATAAAATATGATACAAAGAAAACGTAAAGCAAACAACTATTACTGTACATTCTCAAGTAATTTTCTTTTTATAGAGGAGACTGTTAGGTTAAAATCGATTAAATGGCATTTGCATTATATGCTGACGTTAAACCGTTAATTGATGAAGATAGACCATATTGTGCTCGGGAGTGGCCTACTCTAAAAAATCGTGAGTTTCGTAGGTCGAATGAAGGAACATTAATATTTAGAAGACTTAGGATGTCCGATGGATCAATTTCTCCTATGAGAACCCTATGAATAAAGACTACTATGGCTACTGTTCTTCTAACTTCCAGTGGTTCTAAATTAATTAATTTTAACCTAAATAGATAAGGGGGTAAGTTTCTAAGATCAAGCCAAGGAAGTCCTCGTAGAGCGAATCTTAAAAATCTTTTTTGTATAGGTAGATTCAATTCTAGTTATATGAACTCTATAACACGGACACCATACAATAGAGGCATATTCTAATATAGACCGCACAAAAGCGATATACAAGGTCTTGAGAACATAAGTAATTTTCTTTTTATAGAGGAGACTGTTAGGTTAAAATCGATTAAATGACATTTGCATTATATGCTGATGACGTTAAACCATTAATTGATGAAGATAGACCATATTGTGCTCAGGAGTGGCCTACTCTAAAAAATCGTGAGTTTCGTAGGTCGAATGAAGGAACATTAATATTTAGAAGACTTAGGATGTCCGATGGATCAATTTCTCCTATGAGAACCCTATGAATAAAGACTACTCTGGCTACTGTTCTTCTAACTTCCAGTGGTTCTAAATTAATTAATTTTAACCTAAATAGATAAGGGGGTAAGTTTCTAAGATCAAGCCACGGAAGTCCTCGACCTTGGCAGCTCTTTCAATGATGAGAACACGAAGCTAGTAACGATTCTTTTGAGTGATAAATAAACAATCACTGGGGTCTAGGAGATAAGCGAAGTGGAAATCTTTTTTATTTTCGTTCGCATTTGATCTTACTTTTATGGTAAGCAATCCAACTGTAATATTTTAACTATGTAGCTTTTGAAATTGAGAGTGCACTGTAGTGCACATTCATTCGTTTTAAAATCACTAATAAATAATCGTTTATCCTGACCACCAGCACAAACGTTTTTATTTGTAGTAGTCGCAAAAGTTATCAAAAAGGAGGATTTGACATTTGTGCTGAAGGAGGAATTGACAGAGTGTCCAAACCTAATTTATGAGTCAAAATAAAAATTTTATGGTAAAACAACTTCTTACAATTTGTTAGAATGCAAAAATGCCAAATATTTACAAGAACAAAAATCCCCACCGCAACATCGATGAAACAATTGTTGAGAATGCCATTTAAGACATTCAAAAACAAAACAGAGTCGATAAGCAGTGCTGCCCCAAAAATTGTTTATTAAACGTACCACTTAAATATTCAAACTAAAAAAAACACGAAGTTCAACAAATTAATGCTCAATTCAGTTCAAAATATACCTCTTTAGGCAAATGGCAAATCCTCCTTCATGGTAGGAGGAATTGACACTTTGTAAAGTTCTGGAAAAAACCTCACAACCCTGTTAAAAAGTATTTATATCTATTAATCAATAAAGCTTTTATATTGCTAAAAGTATGTTGTACCTTTTGTAAATGTTGAAAATTTTAAATTGTATTTGAATTTTAAGATATCTCCAAATGTTGGTTAACGTGTCAAAACCTCCCGACCTTACCCTACTACCCTTTTTAATAATATGGAATTTTCTGAAGACACTGTTTTCAGAACTTTAGCTTCTTCGGATTCTAGCCTTAACCCTGGCCCAGATGGAGTTCCTCCTATTTTTCTAAAAAACTGTGCGTTTCCTTTACATAAAATTCTTTGTCATATTTTTAATTTGTCTTTACGTACAAGCACATTCCCATCTGCTTGGAAAACTTCTTTTATAGTCCCCATTTTTAAGTCTGGTAGGAGAAGTAAAATTGAAAACTATAGAGGTATACGTAAGCAATCTTCTTTACCTAAATTGTTTGATTCTCTAGTTAGGGAAAGGTTAAATTTTTACTGAAAATCCCTTGTTTGCAGTAATAAGCATGGCTTTGTTAAAAAGAGGTCAACTGTAGGTAACAAATCTTTTAGTATACACGAATTTCGTTGCTTCTGAAATCAGTAAAGGTAACCAGATTGATGCTATCTATACTGATTTTAGCAAAGCTTTTGATCGATTTGACCATAAATTGCTGATATATAAACTTACAAGACTGCGTTTTCCAGTCATATTGGACCACAACTCTTTATTCTGTTTGTAAATGATATCGTTCAATATTTACCTGAATTCTCTTTGTTGATGTTTGCGGGTGACTTTAAGATTTATATGTCTGGTAATGATAATCGTCCTTTTCGCCTCTTAAATTTACATCTTCAGAATTTTCATCTGTGGTGCTCAAAAAGCAACCTCTCTCTAAACATTTCGAAGTGTTCTGTCATAACATTTTCTTGCTGTAAATCTCCAATCATGTACACGTATTCCTTTAATTGTAGTATCATTCCCCGTGTTTATCTACCTAATCAAATATTTGGGTGTTTTTTTTAGACACCACAAACAAGGCAAACAGAACATGGGGAATGTTAAGGCGATATGCTTCTGAGTTTACGGATGTTTATGTTCTCAAGACCTTGTATATCGCTTTTGTGCGGTCTATATTAGAATATGCCTCTATTGTATGGTGTCCGTATTATAGAGTTCATATAACTAGAATTGAATCTACCTATACAAAAAAGATTTTTAAGATTCGCTCTACGTTTTTCCGAAAAGTGCTGATGTTAACTCCTCCCTACCTTACCCTATGTGAGCCATTAATATAATCAAAAAATTGCTCATCAATCAACGAGTCATGGTTCGAATATACTGATTCGAAAAAATTTGCAAAGTTATTACAAATAGTATCAGAAGAATAAGCAAGATGTCCCTCAAAAGAGAGTGCGGCTGGAAAACCATAATTTTTGTTTTTTGAATTGATAAATTTCCAAAATTTGTCGGGCCTAGAACTAATACTATTCCGTATATCATATACATATAAATAAGGTATGCACGGTAAAGAGACGTTGTTAACTCAGAATTAAGCCTTCGAAACATAGTGTAGTCCTCATTAGCCTGACTAAGACGCCATTTACTATATGCACGATTTTTTAATGTTTTTAGGTTGCGAGTAATTTCGTTGTCCCAAGGACATGAATTAATATTATTTTTTATGCCAACAACAGGCACATATTTGAAAATAACTGAATTAATAACATCACATAATTTGGAGCAGATGTCATTAATATCTAATAACAGATAAGGATCCCAGTCATAGTTGTTGAGCTCTGCACAAATATCACTATAATTTGCATTTTTGAAATCAAAAATTAAAGTTTAATTTACAAATAAATTTTAAAGAAGGATGATATGAGTCTTCCGGAACTAGAGGAGTGAGACTCCTGGACACAATAGTTTCGTCACTGTTGTTAGTAAAGATGAGATCCAAAGTACGATTCATCATATTTTGGATGTGATTCACCTGCAGTAGACCAAGTGAGTGGAGCCCATCAACAATCAAAGCACCAATTGTTGATAAAGAGTTGACAGGGCTGAGATATGTGCAATCCGAATCACCTGATGTCCATTGAATATTTGGTTGATTAAAATCACCAAAGATGTAAATAATATCGGTTGATGATAAAAGGTTCACAATGAAGCGGATACCGTCCATATATCTAGTAAAAACATATAATTTCGTACTAGGTGGAATATAGATACAGACGATGTATATTTTAGCGGTGATTGTCAGATCGAAACGGCTGCAACAAATGTCGATGTCATTTAAGTCGCTGAGGTCAACTTCTGTTGCCTTATAGTCTTTGAAAGGCTATAAGCGCACCACCAAGCCGCTTGTAAACACTATTTGCTGATGAACGATCACAACGGTTTACATCAAAGTATGAGGGGAAAATGGTTGAGTTACTGAATTCATCGTATAAGCCAGTCTCCGTAATTATAACAATGTCATATGAGCATTGAGCAACTATACAAACATTTATGAGGAACTTTGGGCACTTTGTCCGTAAGCCCCTTACGTTCTGATAGAAGAAGGCAATTTCCTTAAGTTTTTTTAAGAGGAGGATAGATCGTTATTCCTGCTAATCCTATTATTCCTGTTAGTGAACTCCTTAACAAGAATGTCTCTTGGCCAAAAACTTGGATTTAAGAGAGCTATGGCACATAATCGCTAGATTCAATCAATAAATAAAAACAACAGCGATCAATGCTAACTGAGTACGTAGCAAACCTATAACAACTCTACCACATGATCCGAGTAAGTTAGGGAAGAATGGTAGTCAAACTCACTCACCCAGGTCAATATAGGTCTCAAACTCTTCCTAATTGATATTTTCAACAAACTCTACCTAATGCAAATCCATACCTATCTCTCAAAGCCAAAGGCTTCAAAGTGGTCTCCAGCAAGACATCGAGCAGCAAGCAAACGATACCCGGCGGTGGATACTTCAAATACGATGGCGGACAACGAGAAAGTAGCGAAAACAGCCTAGAGTTCGTTACCAAATGGAAAGTGCGGACTAAGAACAGGGTAAGTCCAAAGCCTACATAAGCCTCAAATGGAATCGCAATCAGTCTTCTCCTCATCTCAATTGCAGGAGTGGTTCTCCTCATCCGAAGAGTACGTCGAAGCACCCACCGTCTACTCATTGTACTTCGAAGAGTACATCGATGTCACTGTTAATAGGTCACCTAAGCCAGCACTATGTGCCACCTGGTCGGGGATCAACATGAAAACCTTTGATGGAACCATTTTCAAGTAAGATTACCTTTAGCGTTGAAACGATTTGCCATTACGCAACCCTCCCATCTCGCAGGGCTCCATTATCCTGTTCGCATACTTTGGTATCGGATAAAATTGACGGCACATTCGATGTCATCCTGAAAGCATGTCCCTTCGGATCGGGCTACAACTGTCCGCATTCGTTGCAAATCTTTTGGCAGTCAATCGTGTACAAGTTTGAGAACACCAGTGAGTATCCTGCCCATATGAGTGAGAGATTAAAATTTACTTGATTAACCCGCTCAGATGGCACCATCAAATTGTCGACTCCGCAAAAGAACCTGCCGATACCGGTGCAGGTGAAAGGAATGAAAGTACTGCCAGTGGCCCAACATCTGCGCATTGATTTGGATTCGGTTGGCCTGTCACTGCTGTGGGACAAGAATCAATATATTGCTATCCACGGGGCACCAGGTCTCTGGAATCGTACAGGTGGAATTTGCGGTTCATTAGATGGGGATTATCAGAATGATTTCATATCGAAGGATGGTGTTCTGTTGAAGACGGGCAAGGCGTTTGTTGACTCGTGGAAAGTGCCAGACGATTCGGCTCTTTGTTTCATGGACAACAGTGGTCAAGTTGACTTGTCCAAGCAGTGCGAACCCAAGCAGCAGGAGAAGGCCATCGATATATGTGAGCAGCTCCTGACGAATGCCAAACTGACAGATTGTCTTAAGGTGAGTTACAGGGGCGAGAATTATATTGGGGGATACAAATTTTAATGTCTTTCTTTGTAGCCATTCAATATGAACGCCCTGATGAAGGCATGCGTCAATGACTACTGCAACTGTGCGAACAAGGACCAACCAGAGCTGTGCAATTGTGATGCTATCGCAATGCTGGCCAAGGAGTGCGAGTTCCGTGGGATAAAGCTGGAGCACGGATGGAGGAATTTGCAAATTTGTCGTAAGTTAGAAATTTTTTATCTTATTCAGGTTAGGTGGTCGATGTTGCTGTGTTTTTTGAAATGTTGCGGAGTTCCCCTTAGGTTGCGGGGACAAGTAGACCTCTTTTCGATTATGATTTCCTAAGTTACTTCTACCAATGTGAAGCTGTGTTGGGCTAGGTACAAAAACTTGTTGTAGTCATTCAACCATCGATAGGCGGCTCTGCTTAAAAACGTGTGCTTCCATTTGCTAAGGATTCGGTTCGTTCAATTATCGAACAAATTTCTAACAACATCGGGATGGCTTAACAACCCATAGGGTTTTCAAAGATTTCCAAAGTGTGGGGATCATAAAACCTGCCTCCCCAACCCATTTTCATAGCCTAACCGAGGCACAGTAAAACAAATAGCATGGAAGTAAGCCGCCTTTAAGGGATTAAGCGATTACTGTATGTACAGGGGTGGAATCCCGTAAGGCGATAGTTGATAGTCGCTTTTGTGATAGTCAAATACGACAGTCACATCATTCTACTTCTACGTAAGGTGATCGCAAAATAACTATAAAAATTTGGCATCACTTCATCATAGTGAAACAAACTATTTGCTGTCAGTTATTATTTGAATGATAACTGACAATTTCCTGGGAAAATATTATTATTTACTTTGAAAAAAAAACCTACAACCATACAGTGTATGCTATGCCTGCCTTTTAGGACTACACAAATATTGTATCTACAAGTAACGGGTGATTTTTTAAGAGGTTTAGAACTTTAAAAAAAAAAAAAAACACAAAAAATTCGAAAAAATTAATGAAATATTTATTTGAATCGATAGTTTGAACCTTGCAATTTAATGTTTAAAGATAATTTCATGCAAATGTTGACCGCGGCTGCGTCTCAGGTAGCCCATCCGCTGAGTCCAATTTTGGTATACTCTTTCACACATATCGGCCGGTATCTCACGAATGAATGCATGGATGTTGGCTTCCAGTGCGTCAATCGAAGCGGGCTTGTCCCTATACACATTAGCCTTGACATACCCCCACAAAAAATAATCTAATGGTGTCAAATCGCACGATCTAGGCGGCCAATTGACCGGCCCGACACGTGAAATTAACTGTTCACCAAACTCGCCTCGCAATTGCGCCATTGTTTCGCGTGCTGTGTGGCATGTGGCACCGTCTTGTTGAAACCACATATCATGCAAGTCAAGAACTTCCATTTCGGGCAAAAAAAAGTTGGTTATCATCGCTCGGTAGCGTTCACCATTGACAGTAACGCTGCGATTCGCATCATCTTTGAAGAAATATAGCCCAATAATGCCGCCGGCCCATAAACCGCACCAAACAGTGGCTTTTTCGGGATGCATTGGTAGCTGTTGCAATGCTTCTGGCTGATCTTCACTCCAAATGCGGCAATTTTGCTTATTTACGTACCCATTCAACCAAAAATGAGCCTCATCGCTGAACACAATTTTTCGATAAAAAAGCGGATGAACATTTCGAACCGAGCACGAATTTTGATAGTAAAATTCAATAATTTGCAAGCGTTGTTCATTTGTAAGACGATCCATGGTTAAATTGCAAACCAAACTGAAGCTGTTTGACAGTGACACAAGGTACTAAACACACGTCAGCTGTCAAAACCAGTGTTGCCAAAACCAAACCAGCTAAAAAATCACCCGTTATAAACACATTACCTGTAATGTTCATAATATTACCTCAAGGTATTTTGTACTCTAGGAAGAAAAATTCTTTGGTTGATTCCAAAGGTACAAATTTTATCGTAGTTGGGCCTAGTTGCAATCGCATTTTTCTAATGACTCGGGCTGTTATTTCAGCTACAGTACTTTGACCCATTGGTGCAGCCCAGTCAGCTGGCTACTTGCTTTTGGTAACCGCCGCCCCCGAGAAGGTTTAACGTTACAGCTAGTTGCAGAATTTGCGATAGGTATATGCGTTGGTTAAGACCATCTGGCAAGTCAAGCAATCTCACTACATTTAGAAAACCGTAACGAAAATATGATGAAACTCATATTTTCTTAGGAGGCGCAGATTGGAATAATTTCTATCTTCTTCATTATCTCTCGAATGAATAAATAATTGTAACGAAGTAAACATTTTCACTATTCGTGAAACCGAAATCAACAAAAATGTGTGTAATTTATCTGAAAATGATACATAAATAGTTGTCACACGAAAACGATCGCAAAAAACGATAGTCACAGTGATAATCACCTTACGTAGAGCAAAAAATGTGATTGCGACTATCAACTATCGCAAATCGCCTTACAGAATTCCACCCCAGGATTTTGTTACCTTATTTAATTATTTTTGTTCATATCTGACATATGCTTGAGCTCACATAATCAATCGTAAGTATAAGTAATCTAAAATGTTTCAAACTTGATTGTGTCAATTGATTCTCCCGCTTACGCTGACGACATGAATTCCGTGATGGAAAGTCGACAGCCATTGAAGGGAACTTTTAAATTATATATATTGATCATTTTGATCTACAATTTGGTTTTGAAGTCAGACTTCTTACGACTTCTTAGGCAATAATTTCGAACGAAAAAGCCACAGATAACAGAAAGGGAGCGGCACAAGTGGTGAGACACTAATTCGAATGGATAGAGCCATGAGCCATACAGATACACAATTCAAATATTCAAAAAGGGGGTACGAAAATTCGTTAAAATATCTGATATAGGTACTTGAGGACTTAGCTAATTTACTAAGAAAATTAGTTAAATAAGTTACATCACCTAAGTAGCGATGAAAGTGATCTGAAACTAATAGAACTTCTTCTTGATGAATCCGAGTATGTGGAAGAGTTTGACTGATTGAACTACAAGCATTCGAGAAGAGGTAAAGCTACACTGCATTAAGAATTAAATGGTGGAGTTTTCTCCTTACTGCAGATAGGGAGGATTTCGTTGCCATTTTCGAAATGAATCTTAAATATTTCCCGCCTGTTAATATCATTTTAATATGAAAAAAATCAAAACAAATGCACGCATATGCCAAATGGGATAACAAACCTCAAATCAGCTGTTAATTGTAAGGTGACTGACAGCTTTGCCATTTCTTACACCAAGCAATTTGTTGAGTAAAAATTCGTAAGATTCTCATTGGAGGGGTATAATATCTTGCTCTCTCGAAGCCGCTGTCTTTACGAATTTTTCGAGTTAGGGAACGGCAATGAGTAAAAACTCGTAAGATTTAAAAGTAAAGAAACAGACCTTTTTTTTCCAATTCGCTGAAGCAATCGGGTTCTTACGTCCTTAGTTATAAAGGGTTTTCGGATAAGAGGTATTATTGTGAATGACCCGCTATTTCGGTAGCTGCCACTTTTGAAGCTTTTATTCTTTGACATTTGACAAGTAGAAACTACGCCATTACCAAAAATGGCCGATCGGCCGATCATCAACAACGTCGTGTCTTTGCTGATTGGGTCCTTGAAATGCATGAAAATGATCCGGAATTCCATCGAAAAATCATCTTGACTGATGAGGCCCATTTCCACCTCGTCAACAAGCAAAATTGTCGCATAATGGCGAACCTAACTTATAATGTTGCGAGCCTACTTTCCACCGCCTAATCTATGAACCGCGTCAGTCTTCCATTATTACCATTATAATTTATAGATCTTGTCTTTTCAAAACCACCTTGATCTTTCTTAGGGCCTTCTGCTTTTGCACTCGCTGATTGTTGAAGCCTTTCAGTAATGGTAGGAACAAAGGTCTATCCGAAACTGTGTTTGGATTTTTCTTTTCGGTAGGAGGAGAATACGCTTCCAAGACTCTGAAAAGCGGCTTCATGGTGTCAGGCATTTTTCACTTAATAGGGATCTTCACAGCTCCATTTAGTCACACAGATTTACTGGTACACCAAAACCCCTTTTTGCGTCGTTAATGCGCGTAGGGATCAGAAAAACACAACACAAATCGAAGTAATGATTCTTTAAACATAATGGGGTAGATTCATAAATCTTTGCTAAGCCATTTCTATGCTATAACTAAACTTAACCGGAGATTCTGTTATTCATAGACAATTTAAACCCATGTCCAAACGAAAAACTCGAGTCTAATATTGCGCACGACAGTACTATGTTTATGATGCGATATTGAGTTTGCAATAAATAAAATAACGTAGGGCGTAAATAATTAACTAAAATAAATATAGGTAGGTACCTAACGTTAAGTTTATTTCCGCAAGGTGATGTGATAACTATTATTTCGTCATTTATGTATAAGCGACCTTCATATTATGTTAAATAAAAGGCGATGGAATAAAACACGTCCGATTAAGTTGAAGGTTATTAAGTGAAGAAGAAATTTATTGGGCTAAGTATGGAGTATGAGAACAAAATTGCAAGAAAGGAAGTGAAAGAGATAGATGATAACTTGCTTAGTTTGACATAATATGTAATTACTTAGTTAACAGATGTCGCTAGATAACAATAGTAATACAGTGTGTTAACAAATTAAAATAGAGTACGTTTGATTATTGCTTTAACAATATAATTTCCCAATCACGAAAACTGGCTCAGCAAATTCTAAACTTTGTTGCATTTCCATCAAAGGCAGCTCTACCACTGAGGCAACAAGCTACAAGCAACTGGCAAAAGGAAACAGGAAACATGCGATATTATCGCTAACAGTTATTTTACATTGATTACATTAGACGTCTCACATTAAAGCAACTCAATGTCAATATCGATCGAACGAAAAATGTTGCTGATTGCAGCAACATTATTGCTGGCGATAAGCAGCGCATGTTGAAAAGCGATATAGTTATATCGCGTCGTAGTAACAACATTTGCGAGTATTGAAGTGACAGGCCGCTAGAAACTTCTGCGCATGGTAACGAGGTTTCAATTAATCTTGGAAAATATGTCGATCCAATTTTTAATACAAAATTCGTACAAATATTGGAAAAATATCCCTGTATTTACGATTTCACTCGAAAAGACCACAGCAGAAGGGATGTTATTGAAAAGGCATGGAAAGCAAAAATGTTGCTTAAATAGATGTTAAATAGGTCCAAATAAAAACTGCTTATTGCTTATTGCTTTTTGCCTTAGTGGAAGAGCCGCTTAAAAGTCGGGAATTACAACAAGTAATATCAGATAAAATCTATAAAATCTTAGTCATCATTTATCTCTTATGATAAATACGTCTTTTGTGGGTTCCTTTATAACAACTAGATTTCCTTGCTCTTTGTGATACTCTCATTTGACTTACACTTTTCCGTGCTGAGTTCTTCATCCGATGCCGCTGGTCTTTTAGCTTCGGGATTCCCCTGATATATTTGAATATCCATCAATGGAGCTTTTTTTTTAAATCATTTTGACATTGTTTCTCTTATCGCTCACAATATTTAAATGCCTTCGGACGAACTCACGTAGCATATCTTCTTCTGCTTGCGACCAGTTTGGTTCTCTTGCTCTTTTAATATTTTCTTTGCCGCTCATCTGCAATTTTATAATTTTTGTTCATATCGCAAACGCAAAACATAATTATGTTTGCACTAAAATGCATACGTTATTTCTGTTTAAAAATAAAACCCAAGAACCAAACAGCACCACAATAAAACGCAGATTACAAGTTTTAAATTCTTTTAATTTTTTGTTGTCAGAAAGTATTTATGTAATAGATTTGTAGTAGAATACACGTTAGACTCGGATCTAATTAAACAGAGCTGCCAAGTTCTTTATGAATAGCATTTGTGTTTTACCTGTGGGTTAAATTTAGACTCGAGTTTAGTTAGACCCAGGTTTAAAGCATAACAATGAATATGTCCCAATCTAAACTTCACTGGCTTAATCTTGGGAAATCCCCTTTTTACCAAAAAAATAAAAATAAAAGGAATAACAAAAACGCAAACTGAAATAATATCGACGCAACTTTGAAACCACGATAATATTTTAATGACCCAACTTCGAAAAGAAGCAAATCGGAATGACGCAAAGCGAGGTTTTGTGATTGATTGATAATTATCGGCGTACCTTTGTTTAGGAACGCTGGCAAGTTGACTTTTGATGCCAAACAGATCTAATTGCGGCTTATCAGTTGTTAGCATCTTGTAATATTCTCCTACAAACACCTTTATGACCCGGATCTTGCTGCTCTTGGAATGTAAGTATACTGCCGCTGTTAGCTTAAATAATGTCTACACCCTTCTTGTGACAAGGGTCATAAAAAAAACTAATAGAACAATATATAGTTTTATACCGACTTCAATGAAGCTACCAATTAGCATCTCATCTCAAGCATCAAACCACATTTTTTGATACACCAATCCTTGTGCCTATAAGTGCATAATCGCAACTTGGCAGCATCCCAGCACTCACGTTTACCATAAACATGGCTGTAGATTTAAAAAAAAAAAACTATAAACGACCTCCTCACTTACAGCCATCCAATGCAATTACGGTCGTGTCTACCTGCCATGCGGTCCAACTCTTGAACCAACATGCGGATCAGCGGTAATGCCAAGCAAGGACAAATGCAATGAAGGTTGCTTCTGCCCGGAGGGTACTGTCCAATATAAGGACTCGTGCATTTCACCGGAACTTTGTCCCTGCACTATGCGCCACAAGGAGTTCAAAGCCGGCAGTACTATCAAAAAAGACTGCAATACCTGGTAAGTTGCATTAAGACTCAAATCCTTTTTTCCTTTAAAATACGCTACCTCTCTAGCTCGTGTAAAAATGGAATCTGGAAGTGCACAGATGAGAACTGCGGTGCACGGTGTGCTGCGATTGGTGATCCCCATTACACTACCTTCGACGGAAAGAAGTACGACTTCATGGGTAAATGTTCCTACTACCTCCTCAAGACTGACAACATGACAGTGGAAGCCGAAAATGTGCCCTGTTCTGGTGCGATTTCCGAGTCCATGGACTACGCTCCGGCGAATACGTTGGAGACACCGTCCTGCACCAGGTCGATTACTATCAATGCGGTCATCAACGGAGCCGAGACTTCGATAAAGCTCGGCCAAAACCTGGTCACCCATGTGAATGACAAAGAGGTACTGAAGTTTCCCAAGATTCTTGGAAACGGTCAGGTTCTAATTAGGCAGGCTAGTTCGACGTTCGTAACGGCCGACTTTGCCGATGGAATTCGTATTTGGTGGGACGGCCAGACGCGGGCATACATTGACGCGCCGCCGTCCTACCGGGAGAAGACCACGGGTCTATGCGGCACCTTCAATTCGAAGACACAGGACGACTTTTTGACTCCGGAAGGTGACGTTGAAACAGCCGTCGAACCGTTCGCCAATAAATGGAGAACGAAGGACACCTGCGATGATTTATCCAACACCGATACCGGACCACATCCCTGTACGGCAAATCCACAGATGCGTGCAGTTGCTGAGAAGCACTGCGCCTGGTTGACGGATGATATTTTCCTGGACTGCCAGTGGTCTGTCGAGCCGGAGACTTACTACGAGAACTGCATCTATGATGTGTGCGCGTGTAAGGACGACCCGTCGAAGTGTTTCTGCCCAATTTTAGCAGCATATGGTGCTGAGTGCACAAGGCAAGGCATAAAGACGGGTTGGAGGTACACTGTCAAAGAGTGTGGCGTTCAGTGTCCAGTCGGACAGGTGTACCACGAATGTGGTGACAGTTGTACGCGCACGTGCGATGATGTCGCCACGAAGAACACTTGCACAGGGCAGTGCGTTGAGGGCTGTCGCTGCCCAAAGGGTGAGTACTTAAACGACAAGAACGAGTGTGTTCCATCGAAGGAGTGCCCCTGTACGTTTGACGGAACCACCTTCAACACGGGCTACAAGGAGGTGCGTCCCGGCAGAAAGTTCCTGGAACTATGGTAGGTAGGACACCTTGTCCGTTGGTATAAACAGTAAAATTGTTTTCTCTTAGCAACTGTGAAGGAGGTGTTTGGGACTGTGACATGGCGGAACCTGGTGATGAGGAAAAGTATCCACCGTCATCTGAACTTCGAACAAAGTGCGCAAACAAGCCGTACGCGGAGTTCTCAAAGTGCGTTCCTACTGAGCCGAAGACTTGCAAGAATATGCATGCCTATGTCGAGAATCTGGACGACTGTGCTCCAGGATGTGTCTGCAAGGAGGGTCATGTATACGATACAACCGTGAAAGAGTGTGTCAAGCCAGAAGACTGCTCCTGCCACCATGGTGGTAAGAGCTACTCCGATGGCGACCAGATAACTGAGGACTGCAATGTTTGGTAGGACACCTTATCCCTGAATCGTAAAACATCAAATTACGTTTTTTTTTTCAGCCTCTGCAAGTCGGGCAACTGGAAGTGTACCACAAATGAATGCGAAGCCACCTGCACCGTTTGGGGTGACTCGCACTTCACGACTTTCGACAACCACGACTTCGACTTCCAGGGCGCATGTGACTACATCCTGTCTAAGGGTGTCGCAGCAAATGGCGACTCATTCTCGATTACAATTCAAAATGTCCTCTGCGGTACCCTCGGAGTTACTTGTTCCAAATCGCTGCAGGTTGCACTGAGTGGAAGCATCACAGATACGATTAACTTGTCCTCTGATTCATCATACCTGGAGGACTCAGGCAAGCCAGCAATCAACAGTAAGTGTCCTACCTCGAAGCCAAAATTCTCACACTCTCACTTTCACTCGTCTCCTCGGCAGAATTACGTGAGGAACTCGGCGACAAAGGACAGTCGTACAACATTTACAAGGCCGGCCTCTTCATCGTCATCGAAATAATCCCATTAAAAATTCAAATCAAATGGGACGAAGGTACCCGCGTCTATGTTAAACTTGGCAAGGATTGGAAGGGCAAAGTTAACGGCCTGTGCGGCAATTACAATGACAATGCCAACGATGACATGAAAACGCCATCACAAGGACTCGAAACGAGTCCGTTCCTCTTTGGCCACTCATGGAAATTGCAGGATTTCTGTGCGGCACCAACTCAACAAATCGACGCATGCAAGGAACATCCCGAGAGAGAGACCTGGGCCCAACTCAAGTGTGGCATCCTCAAGTCATCATTGTTCAAGGTATGCATGTGGCCCTGTGTATGTGTGTTTGTGTAATTAAATATTTCACTTGACTTTCCAAATGTGTAGGAGTGCCACTCTGAGGTGCCTGTCGAAAAGTATCTGAAGCGTTGCATCTTTGATACGTGCGCCTGTGACCAGGGTGGCGATTGTGAGTGTCTGTGCACAGCAATCGCTGCTTACACTCACTCGTGTTCGGTGAAGGGAATCAACGTTCGTTGGCGTACACCACATTTGTGTCGTAAGTATACTTAGGGATGATGATCCTGTTTGTCCTCCGCCCTACATAGCAATTTATCGCTGTAGCTATGCAATGTGACCCCCACTGTTCGGAGTACAAGCCATGCACGCCGGCCTGTGCCATTGAGACTTGTGACAATTTCCTGGACCAGGGCATCACCGACCGTATGTGCTTGAACGAGCATTGCGTCGAAGGCTGTCAGATAAAGCCGTGCGACGAGGGTATGATCTACTTGAATGACACCTTCACTCAATGCGTGCCAAAATCGGAGTGTAAGCCGCTGTGTATGCTTAAGGACGGCAAGTCTTTCTATGAAGGTGATGTTACATTCACTGACGAGTGTCAGACGTGTAGGTGTACAAAGAAGAAGGAGGTTTGCAGCGGGGTGCCGTGCATCAAGCAGCTAACGACCACGGTATCGCCAAGTCTCGAGGCGAGTTCGACAGCCCGTCCGCAGCAGACGGAAACGCAGCCAAAGTGTGTGTCCGGATGGACTAGATGGTTCAACCAGGACCAAGATTCCACGGAACGCGATCAGAAGCTCAAGTTGAACGACGAGGAGAAGCTTCCTAAGTTTGATAGGTTTGAAAGCATCTACGGTACTTGTGAGAAGCAGTTCATGCAGAAAATTGACTGCCGCGTAGTGGACAGCCACGAGAAAGCGGATCTTATGGACGAGAACGTTTTCTGTACGATAGAGAATGGTCTGGTGTGCCGTGGTAATTGCCACGACTACGAAATAAGAGTGTTCTGTCGATGCGGGTCTGAGGAAGACGTGGAGGTGGAGACTGAGCCGCCAGCGAAATTGATTGACCTCGGAAAGTCGTGCGATGCTGCTCTGGAGGAGTACAAAGAGTTCCCGGATGACTGCTACAAGTTCCTGCACTGCCAGCCACAAACTGACGGCACGTGGGAATATGTGGAGAAGACGTGCGGACCGACAATGATGTTCAACCCAATGTGGCATGTGTGTGACCACGTGGCGAGTGTACAAGCACTGAAACCGATCTGTGGTGGGGAGGTCGAAACTACAGAGCCGCCGAAGCAGCCGCTATGCCCACCTGGTAAGGTGTGGTCGGAGTGCGCCAATCATTGCGAGCACACTTGTCACTACTACGGGCATGTGAGTTTGTTGAATCTTTCAATTGCGACCGAAGTCACATTCAATGAAAACTTCTTTCACAGGTCCTTAAGAAGCGCGGTCTTTGCAACAAAGGAGACCTATGCAAAACGGGTTGTGTTGATGAATCGGAGCCCAACTGTCTGGCACTCAATAAGTTCTGGCGCGATAAGAACACGTGCGTTGAGATTGATGAGTGTCCCTGCATGAGCAACGACGAGGAGTATGTGAAGGTAGCTTAATAATATTTACAGCGGGTAAAGGGTGACACATACTTATGATCAACTTAACCACCAATTTCAGCCCCACTCGATTTTGAAACAAGTGGTATTTGGCGAACCACAAACATGTCAGTGCATCGACAATACCCTCCTTTGTAAGGGCTATGCCGAACCGAAGGAAATTACCACCCCAACTCCAGGTAGAACGAGACTTTCAACTTGTCTGACTTATTTCTATCAAAGCTTTACTTTTCTAGACTATACCATCATCAATCTGGGAACTTCGACGGAGAAGCCTTTCATTGTTCCAGCGACCACGACCCCACCACTCAAGTGCGATCCCAAGGAGTAAGTGTTACACATTACCGACCCAAATGCGCGTACTTACCAATCGATGCCCTTTTCAGGCTTGTACCCATGATCAACGGTGCCGTACCACTGCCAGATACGGTATTCGGTGCCAGCAGTATACTCAGCAACTCTTATCTGCCACGCTATGGGCGATTGCATTCGAAGGCGATCGGGGAATCAAAGGGCAGTTGGTCGCCGCTGATCAATGATCAGATGCAGTATTTGGAGGTCGCCTTTGAAGAGCCGCAACCGCTGTTCGGTGTCATCGTGCAGGGCAGTCCGATATCGGATCAGTATGTGACTTTGTTTAAGGTACGTCGGGGGCTTGTAGAGCTTGAACTTGCTTTCAAAAAGCTTGTGTCTAAAAAAGTATGATCATAGAGGTTTACATGATGATTGGATGAAAACCATTTTTTTTTTTGTAAAAAAGCTTAAAGCCCGGCGGTTCTATTGGTTTGCTGTTTTTAATAGCAATTACATTAAAGCAAAATTTTAAAACAAAAATGGGACGTCACCAACACAAAGCTCTTTTAATGGCAGAATTTTTTTAAAGGATTTTTTATTCCAAATTAGTATTTTAAGTCTATAATGTCCGGATATTGCTGCTATTTATTTTGTTCTATGGCGGAGCTTACAGTTGTCGAAAAGCTTTTGGGGCAAGCTTTGGCAAAATATAAAGACCCTGGCTTTTAGTAGCGATGTTACTTAAGCAAAGTTTAAAAAAAAAATCGCAAAGCTTTTTACAAAGGCTTTCGTAATAAAGCTTCAACGTAATCTTTCAGAAATTGTATTTGCAAGCCCGACTTGCTTTTTATCATGCAAGTTCACTCAATCACGAATTTTGATTACTTCAACAAATTCATTTATAATTTTCATGCACATCTTCTGCCCATTTAGATCCTCTACAGTCACGATGGCGTGGGCTTCCATTACCTCGTGGACGAAACAGATAAACCTCAGATGTTCAACGGTCCAATCGATCCTCGAACTCCCGTCGAATCGCTCTTTAAGATACCGATCGAAGCGAAGACGGTACGTATATACCCATTGAAATGGCATGGATCGATAGCCATACGGGCTGAATTGTTGGGATGCGACAAGAAGCCAGTAGATGTCACTACCGAAACACCAACTGAGGTAAGAATGTGCCTCTGTTTTCAGTGATGCCCTATTTGCTCATTTTACTCTCTCAGATCACAACAGAACCACCGGCGTTCGTTACAACTCTAAGCAGTTGGGAAGAGAAGCCAGAGTGCACAGATCCAATGGGTGTCGCAAGTGGCGCCATGCACCCGACTCAGGTGAAAGCAAGTAGTACTTGGCCACGACCAATTAAAGCAAGAAAACTGCATCTCTTCGACATGCTTAAGTTGTCGTCCAAGTCCAGTTGGAAGCCTGTGCTCAATTCACCAAGCGAATATGTTGAGGTATGTTTTGCACTACACTCCTCCCGATCTGACAACTGAACGGCCCTTATTTTAGTTTGACTTCTTGGAACCAAGAAACATATCTGGCCTCACGACCAAGGGCGGCGACGATGGGTGGGTTACTGGCTACAAGGTTATGTACTCGAATAGCCCCTTTGTTTGGAATAATATCCTCGGACCCGATGGCAACCCCAAACTTTTCATAGCCAATAACGATGAGGATACACCCCAAACGAATTACTTCAAGTACCCCATTCAGACACAAATGCTCAAGGTAGTGCCGGTCAAATGGGAAAAGGACATCAATATGAGGATTGAGCCGCTGGGATGCTTCCAGCCATATCGTAAGTTAGCGTTTAAACAAAGTCTGCCTTTTAGAAAGACACCCAACCTCTTTCATACAACTTTCAGCTGAAGTCAAAGAAAACATAGAAGTTGTGGAAAGCAAGCCAACCAAGTGTCCACTGTGTGACAATGTCGTCGCCAATCCAGATGACAAAGAATGCAAATGCAAGGAACCGCTTTTATGGGATGGTTCCGAATGCGTTGACCGAAATGTCTGTCCATGCGTTGAGAACTACATAAGGTTGGTTATATTTTATTTCACCTGCTTGGACCTTCTAGATCTCACTCTCTTCGCAGTTACCCAATCGGCTCGAAATTCGAGAACAAAGACTGCCAGGAGTGCGTTTGTGTCCTGGGTGGTGTCAAACAATGTAAGCCCAAGAAATGTCCAACTTGTGATACCGGACTGCGAGTAATTCAGACAGCGACGTGCACATGCAAATGTGAACCATGTCCGGATGAGCAAAAATTGTGTCCATCTAGTGGGGATTGTATACCCGCAGCATTATGGTGCAACGGCGTTAAGGACTGTGAAGATGATGAGCCACCAGAATGCACAAAGACGATCGAAGAAGAGGGAAAACCCGTCACCGAAACGAATACTAGTAAGTTGTTAAAAAAAAATTGATAAAGTTAATTTGTTGAAGAAGCTCGAACGTGGGGGAATATTCGTGATTGTGTATAATGTAGGGGTACTTTTGATGGCACGTGCTGAAATCCGAGATAGGGCCATGCGGATGTAGGGATAGGCATTGAACATAGCATAAACCATTCCGTTCGAAGAAGTAGTTGCCTGACATTGGCTACATCACCTATCCGCGATCTTATTCTCGCAGTTATTAATCAAATATTATGACCATAGGTAAGAGTTAAAGCAAACAAATTCTGGACCGATAGACTGATAGCAGATTGACCTAATTGCCTTAAAGCTGTCCCTGCCTGACCAATCTTACACGAAAACTCAGCATTGCTGCTTCCACTACTCGAGATGAATAAACCTCTCCGCCTGTTTCAATGGGACTCCGCACTAACACGCGTTTCGGAGACTGACATCACTTCAGATTGGTTCACGTTTACCTATAGGTAGGTACCCGTAGATATATGAAGACTTATTTTTAGGTCTCCCTGCACTGCAAAAAGTAGCGATAGGAGAGAAGACTAAATAATCTTGACAAAGTCCACAGAAGTTCACTCCAGAGCTTATCTCAAGGGAGTCGGTCGTATGCCTTAAGCCTGAACTACATCGAAACAAAAGTGGTGAAAACTAAGGAAGCTCAGAGCTTTTTGTGTTTACATTTCAAATTTCCCTAGCAATTATAAACAAATTTAGCCGAGTGAAGTGCAAAAAGAGTTTTTGCCTTCGAAACTGACAGGAATTACATGATGGGAACGTGATCTACCGGCAAATCGATAATGAATTCCTTGAGTGTATTTGTTTGCAGAACTTTAGAAAAGTGAAAGCTGGAACATGCTCGAGCTTTCCACAAAGTGCAAATTTTAAATTGAGACAAAAGTATACAGAGTGTACTATGGGATGAAGTAGGGCATCCGATTTTTCCACTTTTTTGTACTTTTTCCCACTTTTGTTTCGATGTAGTTCAGGCTTTATACTCTTAATGCCTTCCCAAGTGTAAACACCCTATTTTGTCAATCCTTGCATTCCCAGACCACATTTATAATACAACCTATAGACATAGAGCCTTGAATTCATCTACTTCTCTGCTCAAATCGATGGTGAGAACCCCCGTGGCCGTGGTAAAGCAGGAGCACAAGATGAGCTTTCCATTTAATTTTCTCGGCCTTATACTTTCTCAAAGCGCGAAACCGAACTAAATACTAAGGTTTTTTCGAATCCCGCAAAAACCCAATTTCCAACTCAGGGTTTTTTCACTGCGCCACCTCTCGCGAACGTCTGACAAACATCCGAGAGTATAACTGTCATGAAAGAGCTTCTCAATTAGCCGTTTGGAATCGGCATAAAATTGTAGATCCCTTCCATTCGTTCCAAAAATGAAAACTCACACAAAACGAATGGTTGCGAGAAGCTAGGCCTAGGGTCCCTACGGGACCTGTTGCGCCAAAAATTATTATTATTTATTACTTTTAAATAATTCCTATTGTGATATTGGCAATCAAACTTGGGAGCCAATAAGTAAATGTCGTTTACCTAACTCAACTAGGTTAAATGCTGTGAAGTGCGGTTTTGTAAGGTATTGTACTTAAAGTTATTTTTTCTGTAATAAGCACGGTTGCCAACTTTAAGCATAACTTCGGACAAATATACCAAAAGAATGGAACGGCGAACGTTCGGACAAAGATATAATTTTCCAACTCGTTGAACCAATTGAAGCCTCTTTCTTATAAGGATCGCGCAAATCACTATAGTAGATCGTCCCCAAATGAAGTTTTCGTCCTTGTGAGAGAGCCGGACAATTACAGAGGAGATGGAACATGGTTTCTTCCTCCTCCTCGTCAAGAAAGCTTCTGCAAAAATCATTTGAAAATACGCCAAGCCTTATTGCATGCCTGCCTATGATACAGTTTCCTGGTGATGACACCTATTGATAGATAGATAGATAAATAAATTATTTATTTCTAAATTCAAAACAAATTCAAATTTGAACAGTATTAAATACATGATCAGTTACTTACCCCCGTATTAATAAACGACGAGCAGCGGCGAGTTAGCACTAACACACATGTTAGCTTCAAATTCCTATTAATAAACGTGTGTTTGGTTTCACTGACATTTAAAAACGAGCGGATAACTTAACTCACCGAATTCGGCGTATAGAGAGCGGATAACTTTTTAACTCAGAGAGGGTGAGGGACTTTACAAAATCTCGAATCCTTTTCGGTGATGCGAATACCAAAAGTTAAGGTTTTGGTTTATATTGGGTTTGCAAATTTGTGTAGATAAATTTGGGTCCACATTTTGAATAATAATTATATATAAAATATATCCTGGGAACATAAATAATTTTCAAATGACAAGACATCAATATTTGAATGACGCTTGACATCTGAGCATTCTACAAGAGAGAATCTGAGAGAGAATCGGTGAATTTCTGAGCGCAACAACCGATTGAAAAACGAAATATGACAGATGTACTAGAATGTTTAGTACAATTCCACGTAGCGCTGCCGTGCGTTAGGTGATAAAGAGCGAATAGCTAATATGTAGATGGAATATATTTATTAATAAGAAAAGTTAACAAACGGATAGGGTCACTATCCGTCTGCCAGCTAAAACACGTGCTAGAGAGCGGATAGCGTTTTTTTATTAATACGGGGGTTAGAGTATCGAATTTTTATTGTAACACTGATATGCTACCTATATCAAAGGATATAAAGAATCTAGAGCGTTTTACATCCAGATTTGGCCAAATCTGTTTTGTCGCTAGACATGCCGAGCCGTTTGTCCACCTAAGATTTGTTCTATTGATGGCGTCCAGCTTTATTATGAGTTTACAAGTAGCGATCGGAATACCTATGAAATTCGTAAATCGAAACATAGGTAGTGTAGTTCTGTAATTACATGGGATGTCTCTGTACCCGGGGCTGTTATGGAATTTGTGGAGACTGACTACTGATTTTCACTAATTCTTACGAATTTCAACTCAATGCTGTTCCTTAACTCAAAAAATTCGTGAAAGACATCATCGCCGAGAGAGCAAGATATTAACCCTCCACGGAGAATCTTAAGAATTCTTATTCAGCAAATTTCTTGGTGTAAAGCGCCAACCCATAGAATCCGTCGCGTCCATTGCTCGTTCCTTCAAATGCGTGAAAAAAAAACTGTCAGTCACCTTACAAATTACAGCTGATTTCAAATGTGTATTTGGCATATGTATTAAAATGGTATCAAGAGGCGGCAAAATGAAAATGAATGTTCGCTTCAAGATTATTTTCGACAGTAGCAACGAAATTCTTCAATCTGATCCATGTAATTTTTAATGCAGTGCGATTTTTCTTCTTCTTGAATGCTGTATCTGACATTTTCATAGATTACTACAAAAGCGTTCCCTAGCTTTATCGTAAGTGTCTCTCTCTGTTCGTGAATTTATCCGCACCACAGCAATTTTGACAGTCTTTTCAACTCCTATTACAAAAGTCAAGGAACAAACCTATTATTTGGTTTAAGAACTAGTTTTCTATAAACAACAACAAAAAAGGAATAACAAATTGCAAAATCAATTCGTTTTTTAGTAGGTACACCTAAAAGTAACTTCAAAAATATTTTCTCGTATTATCTTGTATTATCGATTTCCACAAGTCTTAAAAAACCGAAACAAGCCTGTCGCCTATTGGTATACAACTGTAGCTTTCTTTTGTTACATTCTTCTGTGCAGAAATATTCAATAAATTCATCCTCGAATACACCTACGCAAATCCGAATTTATTTTTGGTCCTTTTGGTCATGACATTTGGTGTTGAAATAGAGCCAGTACGTCTTGTAGCCAAAAAAAATAAGGTTGAGAAAAATGGAATAGAATCGACTAAAAAGCTAGAGTGTTTAGTTGCACAGAACTATTTTGCAGTTCAAATGATTAATGAGTGTAAAATATTTTTTTTTTTTTTTATCCGAGGGTAGGTGAAAATCTTCCAAAGACACTATGAGAATATCAAGCTTGTTCTCATAGTAGTGTCAGATTTTTACTGACTAAAAACACCACCCTTCTAAAGATTGTTAGATACTGCAACTAAGATATAACTTATCAAGCAATTTTTCTATCATTAAATAACAACTTTTAACAGGTTACTTTCCAATGAAAGATCCTGCGTGTTCCGGAAATTAAACGCGGTTAATCTTATCTTGCCAAGTCGAACGGTTTCGTTCTTTGTAGTCGGCGCAATAAATTGCTCTCGTCCAAGATTTGTCGGACTTTATTGTTGATATGTCCGATTAGTCGGTTTCTATGCTTTCTCGCGAAGCTTCTAGTTTCAGCTTTGATTGTTGGAATTCCGAGATCCCTATGGATATCGTCGTTTCTAATTACCATGGTGCTTGTACAATTTCTCTAAGCACTTTATTTTGAAAAGTTTGTAGAATATTTGCATTTGTTTTCTTGGTACAACCCCAAAGTTGTATACCGTACGTCCAAACCGGCTTTAGCACTTGCTTGTATAAAAGCAGTTTGTTCTCAGTACTGAGCTGGGAATGTTTTCCGAGTAACCAGTACATTTCTCTATATTTGATATCGAGTTCTTTACGTTTCATTTTCACGCTCGAACTCCATTTCAGCTTTGCGTCGAGTGTCATTCCCAGGTATTTGGCCTCGTTTGCAAAGGGTATTCGGGCCAAGTTTAGAAAAATTGGCAAGTCATTAGTTTTCTTAAAAGTGAAATTCACGTGAACAGATTTACAGTGTAAAATATTGAACTTTTTTTAAACAACTTGGTAAGAAAACTTTCAAGTCGATAGGTAAATTTGTGGTACTTACTTATGGCGTTCGTTTCCTTCAAGTACATAGGTTAACTGATTGATGCTTGGAAAATACTGAAATTGAAGTGGTGAATTAAATGCACTATTGTTGAAATAGTTTGGGACCACAAAGTACAGATTTATTCAGAAGAACGTTTCATGACGAAGCAAACTATTTTTTTTCCAGCTACCGTCAAGACCTGTCCGGAGCCTGAGTGTCCACCTGGCATGAAAATGAAAATCATCGAGCTCTCAGCGACTAGGGAGATGTCGAATATCTTCAAATCGACGTAAGTTGGGCCACAATATTTATAAAAAGAAACCCACCTAACTGTAAAATCCTCTCACACAGGGTGACAAAGAAGTTCTCCACCTTCAATGACGGCCATAAGATCACACGCGTCAAATCTTTCCTCAAAATCGAAGAGTACCTTCCAACTCCGGAACTGGAAATCGGCTACAACGACATCGAAGAATGTGCAGAATTCGTTTGCACCCCCGAAGCACCGACCAACACCGTCAAGAATGTGTCCTTCTCTTGCACCCTGCCAAAGTGTCCAGACGACTATGAAGTTGAAGTTGACAACTCGCGCATGAAACCGGGTGAGTGTCAGAAATACAGATGCACCCTGCGACCGCAGAAGGATCATGTCTGTGAGTTAAGTGGCAAGTCGTTTGTAACCTTTGACGAAACGGAGTTCAAGTACGACACTTGCAGTCATATTCTGGCCAGGAATCTTGTCAACTCGTCGTGGTTCATTTCAGGTGAGTAGAAAGGCTCTATATCACACCATATCAGTTGATTAAGTCCCTTTTTCCTTGCAGTCCACTTAAATTGCACTGAGGATCGCAAGATATGCCGCAAGGTGCTTACCATCAAGGATGTCACTTCGGGTGCGGTGCTTACGATAATGCCGAATTTGAAACTAAAATTCAACGGCTTCATCTATACGCCACAACAGTTGGAAAAATCCCCCCTGGCCAAGTCCGTGTTTATCATCTCGCAGCCGGGCAACACCATCTTGGTGGTGTCGCGTCTACATGGCTTCTGGGCGTCGTACGATGAAATCGGCGGCATTCGGATCGGTGTCTCCGAGAAGTTCATAAAAACCGTCGATGGTCTGTGTGGATACTTCAATGGCAACCCAACCGATGATAAGCGCCTTCCCGATGGCAGTACAGCAAGTAGCACCAAACAATTTGGTGACAGTTGGTACGATAAGGAGACGCCCAAGGATGAGTGCTATCCGCAAGTGTGTCCAAGGGATATTCAAATGAAAGCATTGACTCTGTGCAATTCCATTAAGTGAGTACGAGTATTTTTATGTGACTGTGTTGTGGTAGCTAACTGTCTTTCATCCCTATTAGACATCCTTCTTTCCTTAAGTGCGGTAAGGCCGTTAATTACAAGCAATTCGTCTCGAAGTGCATTGAAACAACTTGCGAGTGCCTGAAGGCGAACAAGGGTGACACAAAGTCGTGCAAGTGTTCGATACTGCAAGGATTCGTCAAGCAGTGCTTAGCTGCCAATCCCCAGATTCAGTTGGACACATGGCGGGCGGTTCATCAGTGCGGTAAGTTGCTGTGATGTTCAATCGGCGGCAGATGTCTTACTCTGTGTATATCCGTGTAGAGATGTCCTGCCCAGCCCCACTGGTACATTCGGACTGCTATAAACGGCGTTGTGAACCATCGTGCGACAATATGAATGGAGATGATTGTCCTGTGCTACCGGATGCCTGTTTCAGTGGATGCTATTGCCCGGAGGGTACACTGCGCAAGGGAAACACTTGTATACCAATCCACGAGTGCAAGGATTGTATCTGTGACTCGTTCGGCACATGCAAATATCTAACCTATGACAGGAAGAATTTCACCTTTAACGGCAATTGTACGTATCTTCTGTCGAGGGATATTGTCCTGCCCGGCGTGCATACGTTCCAGGTGAGTTTCTTTTTGTTCGGCCCAGCATTCCGTTTGTTTTCCCAATATGGCTGTGAGCAGAAATATTTACAAATTCTGTTTTTTTCTCACCCCCACCCTGCCCCCAGGTCTATGTAACGATGGATGACTGCAAGAAACTGGGACACCCCTCCAAGGCGGCCAATACCAGCTGTGCCAAAGCGCTTCACATTCTGCACGGCGACCATATAATTCATATTCAACGTGTCGTACCAACCAAATCCGTGCAGGTACTAATTGACGGTATCGAACTAAAGAAGCTGCCCTTCAAAGCGCCATGGCTTGGCCTAACAGAGACCAACAGCAACGAGTTGAAGCTCAATTTGCCCGACTCGCATATTGAAGTGACCAGCTCGTTTGACGACATGGCCTTTTCGGTAAGTACTTAGTCGACGTCCCAGCTCCAATCGTAGCCTCAATGAACTCCTTTTAGATACGCGTGCCTAGCATCAAGTACGGCAGCAAAATGGAGGGTCTTTGCGGCGACTGCAATGGCGATGTCAGCAACGATCTGCAGATGAATCCGGCCAAGAAGAAGAAGGGTTTGAAGTCATCGCCATCCACACCAGTCGACATAATGGATGTTGTGGAGAGCTGGCGCGCCGATGAGCCCAAACTGGGACTGGACCAGGACGAGTGTTTAAGCGAAGAGGTTCCAGTGGACAGTTGCATCCCCCTGCCGCCAGAGAGGGATCCGTGCTTCAAGTTCTTTGACGATAAGCTATTTGGAAAGTGCAGCATGATTGTCAGTCCCTTGATCTATGTTTCCGCGTGTCAACAGGATATGTGCAAGCCCGGCAACGACCAGAAGGGAGCGTGCAACGCTCTGGCAGCATACGCCAGGGAGTGTGCTCGAAATGGAATCTGCCTCAACTGGAGAAGTGATGACCTGTGTCCATATGACTGCCCCGGTGATTTGGAATACGAGCCGTGCGGATGTGTAAAGACCTGCGAATCGGTTACCACCGCTAATATGTTTGAGGTGGTCAACATGAAGACCAACTCAGTAGTCAATCCGAAGAAGGAGCTCGAGTGTAGCGCCGGTACGAGTGAGGGCTGCTTCTGTCCACCCGGCAAGGTGTTGGACAATGAAAGGTGTGTACTCGAAGAGCAATGTACAAAATGCGATGACGGAGACCATGCAGTCGGCGACATCTGGAAGAAGGACAAGTGCACCGAATGCAAGTGCAATAAGGACGGCAAAACTGAGTGCATCGAACAGCAGTGCCCGGTGCAGGAGAGCATATGTTCGGAGGGCTTCATGCCTTCGAAGATCAGCTCGTCCGAGGAGTGCTGTCCGAAGTATATTTGTGGTAGGTTATCTCTCATCGTGCTTATAAGGAACTTTACAAGGTAACTCATTGTTTCAGTTCCTGAGCCGAAGGTGCCAACCCCGGTCACGTGCCCCGATGCTCCGTTCCCCAAGTGCGGTCATGGCCAGTTCAAGAAACAGAAAGTTGGAGCCGATGGCTGTCCGCAGTTTATTTGCGGTAGGCAAGCTTATCACTGTTCACCTAAACAAATGTAAATTTTATCCTACACCTTTCAGAGTGCAAGCCTGTGTCTGAATGCGAACCCTTCCGGGAGTCTATCCCGCTGAAGCCTGGTGAGAAAATTGTCGTCGATAACTCAGGTTGCTGTCCGATCCAGAACGTTGTTTGTGATACAAAGACCTGTCCAGAATTGGTCACCCAGTGCAAACAGAAGTTCTACGATTTCAAGGCCGTCACTCATATTGGCGACTGCTGTCCAACTGTAGTTTGCAGTAATTCCACTTAATACCAATTGCATTTACCGACACTATATCAGTTTTATGTATACTTAGCTCCACCTAAAGACGCCTGCATTGTCGAAGTAAATGGCATTGAAAGCCTCAAGCCCCTTGGCGATAAATGGAAGATGCCCGAGGACCCCTGCGTTCAAAAGCTGTGTGCCTATGGTCCCGATGACACAACAGAGGTCAATGTGATCACCGAGCAATGCATCACCAACTGTCCAAAGGGATTCGAATATCAAAACCTCGATACAGCCAAATGCTGCGGAAGCTGCATCCAAACTAAGTGCGTCTTCGAGGAACGCCTCTATGCACCGGGAGATGAATGGTATAGCTCCGACAACTGCACCACATTCTCTTGCGTCGACGCTCTGGGCCAGATCCTAATCAGCTCATCGAAGGAGGTGTGTACAGACGTCAGCAGTTGTCCACCAGAACAGCTGCAAGACAAGGGCTGCTGTAAGGTCTGCAAACCGGTCGCCGAGAGCCAAAGTAAGCAGCTTCAGGTCGTTCTGTGAGTGTTGTTGTCTATACCTATTTTTTTTTTACAGAGAACTGCCTGCCCACATCACTGTCGGAAAGTGAAACCGCCAAGCTAGTCAGGCTAGTCAAGCCCGGCCATGGTGTGTGCGTCAACAAGGAACCAATTCAAGGATTCACCGAATGCTATGGCTCCTGCCAGTCTGGGTCTAAGTACAACGTCGAATCTTTTGGTCAGGACAAGATGTGCTTCTGCTGTTCCATTGAGGGATACAAGAAGATCTCTGTTTCCCTCACCTGCGAAGACGGTCTTAAGATTGTCAAGGAGGTAAGCTTTTGTGGCTGCTGATACTAGACTTTATTCGAATAACCTTGTATCTCTCATTTAGATCGAAATTCCATCATCATGCGGTTGCAATGCGTGCTCCGATGCGACAACGATTGATTTTGTGCCACTGATTGATGTTCGCTCGAATGTTGCCAAACCAATTAAGCGCCTAAACTAAGTTGGATGGCTATTTTTTGTAAATAATAGTATGAACTCGATAGAGGGTGTAAATAAAGATAGATCTGCGTAATTTTCTTCAAGGAGATAGATGCTGTGTGGTTTCTATAGATACTATCCTCTTTCATATCTCTAGGAAGCTTTAGCGGCATGCAGGTCGATATGAGGATTTCTTTCCACAATTTAAGGCCTGAAAAATCGTTTAAAAGAAGCTCTCTGTGGTAACTAATTTCTAAGAAGCCGAAAAGGACCAATACCGCGATATTATCGGATTTCTTATCACTAGTGAAGCTTACTTCGAAGGCTACCTACCCTTTCGAAATTAATTTGAGCCGCGTTCTAAGTTCGATGGTTCCTTAGTTACAACTTCCCAGCAACAGATCTCCCACCAATGCAGTCGACCAACGCCATTTGATATCAGCCAAACACTGCTTCGTTTCTTTGTTTCGCCAGCTGAATACTATCAAATGTCAACATGTATCCCGTTCCCGTTTACCGAAATCCCTTCTTCGAGTGAAAATAAGTCACAAGAGGTAATTCTCATTTCGGATGAAGGTAGTCCTTGAAATGTTGATACACTTTATGCTGAGCCCACCGCCACCGGCGACAAAGAATACACAACGAGAAGATATAAAAAAGACAATTTTTTTACAGGACACAAATTGTCCCGATTCAATGGAGAAAAGTTCAATAAATGACAACCGTAGACCGAAACTTTTACTATGCATACCTATACCCATATAGGCAAGCCATACTAAGCCCAATGTCTTCTCCCGCACAAGTGAAGGCGCGCACACAAAACACCACATAAAGCATTGAGGCAAATGACATGACAGTTTGGAAATCCTTTTGTATCCTCGGTATCCCCTTCGAGATCCAGTATCTAACTGCTTTGTCTGGCTGGGGCTATATCTCGTTCGTCGCTGTCTGCCTCTGGTATATGTGTGTTGCCGTGTAGGTATATGCCTGCATAATAATGTGCATCTCAAAGAAAATAAACTACTGAAATGGAAATTGCCTCAAAAGCATAACCGGATGCGCTAAAAGGAAATATGGAGATATGCCGCCCCGTGGTTCTCTGTATTCCATGCACTGCCTTCATCTTCTCTCAGATGTGAGAAAGTGTAACTCCAAAAAAAAAAACACACCCACACACACAGCAACCATATCTTCAGTTTGAAACCGGGAAATTCTGCTTACATTTCTTCACAGGATGTGGAAGAAATTATACGATGTCGCCTCGGTGCTTTCATTTTCCATCGCTGAGGCACGACGACTACTACTGCTGAGAGAGGGATAGCTCCTTCATGCAGATGTACATTTTGGGAACTTTCCCATCTTTAAAATCTTTCACGTGAAATACGATGTTGCAGTTTGTAAAATGTCCTCTCGAATGCAAAGTTTATGTACATAAATAAGTACGGGTATAGTTCCGGTTATATGTAGGTATATAGCCCAGGAGGCAGCGCACACCACACAGATGTGTCAAAGTTGAAGGGACCATGGTTTATTTGGTTTGCATAGGTTTATAGTTGGAAATGGTTTTATTTTGAATTGCAGATGGACATCAAAAGGTCTTGTCTGACTGTTTAGTTAAGAGAGCTGAGTAGTAATGTTCTCCGCGCTGCATTTGTGTGTATAATTCAAAGGAAATATCAAAGCATAATATCCTGGAATGGAAATAATGAAATTGAGTGCTCGAAGAGATGACAAGATACAAGAGGTGAAGGTGCTTCCGAATATAGTGGTTGTCATACCTACCTATATAGGCATATCAATGAGGCCTTCATCAAGGAGTACCTAAATTTGGAAAATTGCTGCTTCCTCTAAATCCTGATGAAAAATTTTTAAGACAAAGTGACGCACTAACATCTAACTTCGTACTAACAATTGTACGAAGGTCGAAGGAGTAGCTAATTCTGACGATATTGAAATTATCGAGAGAACGAAGACAGCTGTTAGTATAGGGCGTTTGCGAGTACTTAAACGGAGAAGGCGATGATGGTATACTAATACTATCTATTGGGTAACCATAGCAGGTAGAATATGCTGTCATCGAGGAATGACTCTCAGCATAGTGTCACTGGGTGCAGATTTTACCTCAAAGTCGGGCCAAAACTCACAGTGGAGAGAGATACATAATTTTGAACCATTACACCTTTTTTCAAAATTAAAAAGAAAAATACTCCGCAACGCGCGCAGCCGCCTGACGTGTCGGATCAAATTTGGAAATTATGCCAAAAGAATAAAATTTTTCTGCCGTAATTTCCATTTTATTTTTTGGCTATTAAACATACCATTCTGGCGAATTTTCATTTTTATTTTTTTGGCGTTTTAGCCAAAATTATTACGACCCAATTATTTTGGTCTTTTTTCCAAAACATTTTTTGGCGTAATTTCAGGGAGCCACAATTGAGGTTTCTTCGCGTTAATAAGGAGCAAAGAGCTCTCTCATAGAACAAACGAGAATACTCCTTAATCATATCGATCCTGCTGTATGGTGCTGAAAAACTGACCTCGTCGAAAGTGGAAACCTTTTCGTATCGATCGATTGTGTCATATCCCTTGGAGACAACAAAGCAGAGGAAGAGGAAGACCCCATCTGAGGTGGTGTAAACATTGGGAGAGTGACGAACTTACATCATGGTGTGCATAACTGAAAGCTAGTTAGGGATCAAACCCGGAACTTATTGTTGGCTCAGGCCGAGGTCCGCCCCTATGAAACTAAACGGCATCTTAATTAAAGTAAGCAGGCATCTTCATCTACGCGGCCTTCTTATGGCACTGATAGCCTTTCTCCGAAAATTTTATTTTGTAAAATTTGGTGGAAACTTCGTACAGTCGGAACCGCAAATGTCACATCAAACGGTCCAAAAAATTAATGCGACTTTAAGAGGGTTGTGAGTTGTGACTTAAAGCGACAAACGATAAAAAGGCAACTACTGGTTTAGTACGTTTATGGAGGTGGAGGGGTATTCAAGAATTTCGTAACTGAGTACATGAAAGTAAAATATTAAACTAGGCATTACCGACAAATCTAGACCTTGCTTCCAAGCTACATCCACTCAACTAATACCTGGAACCCTTGCAATTTTGGCCATGCACAAATTCTAGAGAAAAACGTTGGGAACGTTGTCACTTCTGACTACATGTCTACCTATCTGACCTTTGATATACCATTCTCCTACTCTTACCCGAGTAGAGATGAATGGACTACAGATGAACCCACAAAGCGGAAATCGGTATCCATCTACATTCTACATAGATGGATCAAAGACGGACTGTGGAACCGGTGCCGGTATGTTCTGTGGGCAACTGAATATACACTGCTCCATCAGGCATTCAGGCTTCCTGATAGCAGTAGTGTCTTCGAAGCAGAGATTATGACAATCGCGGAAGCGGCCCGAATGGTGTCACCATTTTCATTGATAGCCAGGCTATTGAAATAACTAAAATCCAAGCTAGTATACCGCTGTCGCGAAGAGTTTGGTTTATGGAGAGCAAGATGCGTATGAAAACAGGTGGAAAGCATTAACTAGCTGTGAAGTAGTATATCGGAAGCTATGACCAGTATATGACAGAGGCCGAACTATCAAACTTCTACAGTTTGACAGGTCTGGTTGTCTAAGCTGGTAGGGGCTCTAGAACAGCGTTTCCCAAATGGTGTTCCGCGGAACCCTGGGGTTCCGTAGAAAAAATATAATCGTGCCGTCGCGGCGCACCGAAATTCATCATCAAACAAATTCATACATCTAGTCATCCGCGAAAAAAATATTTAGAATTTTTTGTGTCGGTGTCACAATGTGTTGTGGATTGGGAAGAATGCCATGTGGGTACACACACTTGTGTATGTACAATGTACATTATGTAGGTAGATGCTGTTTTATCTATTCAAATTCAAACAAAACTGCATGTCAATTGGTTACAACGGATATGTAACGGGAGTTTTTCTTATTTGTTCCAAACCGCACATTAAGGAACGATGTTTTCTTTTAATATCAATATGGGGGTCCGCCAAAAAAAGTTTGATCATTTAGGGTTCCGTGGCCGAAAAAAATTGGGAACCCTTGCTCTAGAAGGTCATAACTTCTTAAGAAGCCACATGATGAAACTAAATCTCAAAGATGACGATTTATGAAGAGGCTGCGGAGGCGAAGAGGTCCATGAGGACACACCTCACTTCCTCTGTCATTGCCCGAGCCTCTGTCACTTGAGGAGCAGAACACTTGGAAGCTATTACATCCATGACTTGCGAGAGCTTTCTGATGATGTTACACTTTCTGATTTTTACAGGTTTTTGAGGACATCGGGATGGCTGGACGGCGTCGGGTAAACACAAGAAGGAAAGACACGAACTAACCATCAACGCCACCAACGGTTAACCCTGTTAGCGTATATTTTAAATTAAGATTTTCGACCTCTGTGAAATTTTCGTTTCACCCGTTCTCTGTTACATTTTTCAGTTCTCAAAGGCGATTTTCGTATAGTTTTTAAGTGGCATTTTTAGCGTTTTTAAAAGGCTTTGTCTTTGCAGTCTTTTTTTAAGTTATACGAACTGCTTTTTTGGGTCGCGTTTGGTCTACCTATAGGTAGGTACTTACATATACCAGTTATAGTCTCCTTTGGCATATCGATAAATGATTCCTTGGTGCGACGCTTATCACTAATAAATTGATCTGGAGATCTTACTCAGATTTAATTTTTGAGTGATGAAGTATGATCTTCAACTGCACTTTTTTTGATTGCGACTATTTTTTTTTTTAATTCAATTCTCTGTGTAGGACTAAACCAACAAATGAACATATTTGTAGATCAAAAAATGTCGATTTCGGACATACATTTTCTTGCATAATTTTTCTAAAGGTCTGCTTTTGCGCACTGTATTAATGCTGCAATTCGTTACGTGCTTCTTAAATTTTCTACTAGCTAGAGAAATTAGGAAATCTTGGTGAATCAATAGGATCTTATCTTCGTAAATTTTAGAACGAATACAGTCTTGCAAATTCTAGTCCTAGCGTCAATAAGCAACACAATAATTGACTGAGTTCATAAAAGTAAAGTATGCGGCAGTGCTGAAATTTTTGCGTTGATTAATGTAAAAAACCTGCATTATCTTTGCATGACGGCAGTTTTATTTGCGTTCATAATTATAAGTAAAATGACAGTCAAATTGCGATCAACTCTGCATTGAATTTTATTTTGTTGCCGAGTTGCAGGAAGATGACAGAAACAAATATGTAAGTAAAATAAATGAAAATTAAATAAAAATGTATATCCAAAATAAATGAGGTTTTTTTTATTAAAAAGTTAAAATATATTATTTGTATTTTATAGAAATGAAAGTGAACAAAAATTGTGGTCGGATGTTGACACCAAACTGCTGATTTCGATCCGTTTAGGCATCGAGTCCGAATTTATAGCAGGACGAAAAAAATCTGTTCTTTGGGGAAAAAGTGTTTACGGAAATGAAAACTCTTTTGCCCTTGACGCCTTACAATAGAGAAGAGAGACTTAGACTTTTTCCAAAGTGGACAAATTTCCTTTTCAATAAACTGTTAATAAATTGTAATAAAGTTTAAGGTCTTAATAACAAAGCATCGTAGAAATAGAAAATGAACCTGAAATGTGGCCTTTTTCAAACGGAAATGGTTTCTGAAAACATCATCTGAAAATTGTCCTAAGGTTTTAAGAATGTTTTTGGAATTTTGCTTAATCCTGTTCACTTTTATCAAAAGAATCTTATTTTTTCTTTGAATTTTTGCCTGAACACTCAAAATTAGATCCACTTAAGTGATTAAGAATCACTTCTTCTAATTGACATTATTACAGTTTACATAAATATGTAACAATCATCTGTCACTGAAAGAAGAAAGATAAATAAAAAATTTCTACTGCATACTGCATAAAAGAACTCTTTTTTGGAAACGCAAAACTGCTGCAAACTTGCAGCAGTGTTTCTGTTCATTATTGCATTGAATCAATATTTTTTGCATGGCATGTGCAACAATGCTGCAATTATGAACTCGCCCTTTACTTCATAAAAAGTACAACCAAGTGTTCCTGAGTTTAAAAACAGGGACACTTCTATTCTATGAGATCGTATAAGAAACGGCGAGACATCTGCAGGAGGTAATCCCTGTCGAGCAGCTTTTTGGGTGGGTTTACTTAAGCAGCCAAAAATGAGTGGCACATGGAAAATGAATTAATGAATAAACGAGTCACATCTAAACTGTTTCAACTATATTCTTTCTACTCAGCAAGAGCTCACAGGCTACAACTGTTCAAAATCGTTACAGACACACCTCAATAATGCCTACAGGAAATCGGTAGTTAGGTATGTGCTGACATTAATAATCCTTAAGATAAAGAGTTACCGATAGTTTTTTGTCTTTAGGTTGCAGCAGATTTTGAGGCTTTTAAAGAAGATATTCATAATTTATGGAGATGTACATAAGGTCAGTACCTGCAAAATAAAGTCTTGGCTACGTGATAGTTCTACTTTAGCTCCCAAATGAACAAGGCTCTTTCCTCAAAAATAGTAACATGAGCGAAGACTTGAGAACACAGACGATAGATTGTGTTCATGTAGGTACGTAACTATTGCACTAGACTAGGTTCTATAGCAGTTGGAGGTCAAGACGTACATTTTTTTCTCCAGCTAAAGATTTGGATGCATTTCAATAAAAATGTTCTGTAACGATATTTTGGATGTGCGAAGTTGGAAAGTATAATAACCAAAGATAAATATTCTATCGGCCGAAAAACTTACTAATAAGTAGGTACAAGAACCACGTTAAAATATTTTAATTAATAAGGACGACCCTATACCCACTTCGCGACAAAGTATTGCCCATTACCTATCCCATTTTCAAAAACAGGCCCTAAGTGGAAGCACAATTTATTTCAATCAGGGCGCATCTCATGCCCCGCCATTTTCGTAAAAAAATTACAGTCGCGTTTAATTGTCTTGCGATATTTCGAAAAACCAAAAAAAAAAAAAAAAAAAACATCAACAGCACAAACCATGCATACAGTTTTATCTGCGTTTTGCCAACGCATTACGAATCGCACACTCTATGAGCTACGACTATTAGTAGGTCCTCCCGCGCTCCCACACACACTCATTTGCATATGCATGCTAATTAATTTATGCATAGCATTTTGCTCGACTTTCTTACTATAATTTAATTTATTCTGTGCAATTGTACGCCAGCAACATCATATATAAAATCTGCCATAAAGCTAGTCAACAGTAAAAAAAACAATACAGCAAACCAACAAGCCGACTAACCGCCAACATCATCAGTTGCAGGAGCAACAACAGCTCAACCCGGCCCGACCTGACCTTCCTTCTAAACTTCTCGTCAGGGGGACAGGGGGATGAATGACTTTATGCATAAACAGTACTAGTGCCTACACTCATGCGATGTGAGTGGTGCCGGTGCGGAGGTGAAAGGAAACAGTGCTACTTGCTGTAAAGATAACACACATTCATAAATTATAATAAAATATGAATTAATGCACTCAGATAGTGCGCGCGGGATAACGCGGGCGCTGGCGTTCGTCGTCGAGCGTCGACTGCATGCCTTTTTGTGCTGTGGCCCGCTGTGTGTTATCCTGGACTGGCTTACTCACTCATACCAAGGGCTGCAAATAAAAATAATGACGACATAAAGGCTGACGACGTACGAACAAAAACAAACTAGAGAAATGCATAATGCTTTCAGGTTATATGATTCGCACTTCCCCTGCATTTTGTTGTGCGAGTCATTGACCCAATATAGGAAATTGCTTAGTAATAGCACTTCCTATTTTAAATTGAGGGTAGTCTGAGCCCTAAGACTCTTAGGCTTAGCGCACATTGAATGCTAATTTTGTCGACATAAATTGCATACATGTAAAAAGTGATTGTTCATTTTTGTATGATGGTTTTCTTCATCTGTTATTGAACTGTACCAGGCTTGTTGGGATTCACTTGTGCAACAAGTCCTTGCTGTATTGTGGTATACGTTCCGGATGAGTATACTGTAGACAGTATACCCCAGGAATGATAAAAGCCGAAGTTGACAATCTAAGTTTGCAAAACTTGTGGGATGTAGGTGGCTTTCTTGCCAAACTAAGCTCTGTATGTAAACTCTGGACCTCTCGGCACAAGGCGTATGAAAGGCCTGTTTAGCTGGTAATTAGCGAATTTACAATAATGCGACATGTGAGTCCTGCAAGTGAAGTGTAGGTACTAGAACCGATCGCATCCAGATGACAACTACTCTCTTTGCAATTTTCACACTGGGATCGAATTGGCTTCATGATCGATCAGATAGATTCAAGAAAAGTGAAGTGTGATTCAGTTTATTGTTTAGAAATGTGAGACTGGACTTATACATGAAAGAGTGTAAAATATTTTTTAAATATTTTTTTTGGAAGTAGATTTGAGGTTTTTTTTATTAAAATTGAAGCAGATTAAATAAGGGATTTCGCAAGTGAAGTAGATATAATAAATTTACCAATAGTGCGAAGTAGGGAGCAGATTTAAATTAATTTTTTTTTTCCAAAATTGAAGTAAAAGTAGATCTACTTCAATTGTAGAAAAGTGGTATCACTGTTCATGATGCGTTCACGTGACTTACAATTCCGACAATAAATGGAATCTAGTGTACACCTGGCCTTAGGTTATATTTTGTTGTGTTTAAATGTGCTCGCAGTGCTGAGTGATGGCTGACGCCGACAGGTACAGCTCATAGTTCCACTTGCAAGATTGATTGAAAAGATTATTACAGTTCTCCTCCGGTAGCGGTAGGTATATTCTTGTATTTTCGATTGCACATTAATATAGTTTCGTAGGAAAAATCTTGTCCTATAGCTGCATAAAAATAAATAAACATTATGAGATTATGTTAACGGACAAGTGTGCTTATAGTTTCCAAGTTTCTGATTCCAGATAATGGCCTGCTCAACTCCTAGAGGATTTAAACTCAAACGAATTTTAAATAATTCAAATACTTAGGCGGAGCTAAAGGGCAAAACCATCAGGGCTAGCAGCTTTTTTAATCCTTAGCTTCTGTATTGCAGTCCTTAGCTCGTCATCAGGTTGATGGTAGATTTATCAACTGCCAGCTTTATTGAATGGTGCTTCCTGCTTGTTCTACAAAAATAGGTTTTCAACCTTCTAATGACTTGTGTTAAAGGTTTTTGTACGAGATTTGCTGAACCGCACGTTCTATTTATCTTCTGGTAAGATGTCCGTAAATTTTTTCTAGTGTGTCTGTTAATTTCTTCGATCACTTTCTTCCAATGAACTTCTTCTTTTTTTCCTGATAAGACGAAACTGCTACGGTCTATTTGTAGGGCCCGTGACCAGGATTATTCGTATTTAACACGCTTCTCGATTTGATGCGTTTGCTAGTCGACACTTTTCATTAAACTAAAGGTTTCGTGCTGTTAGTTGAGTGAAACAGAATATTACTGTCGCCTCAGAATGCAAACTCACAGAGTTGTGATTCTTTGAAAAGTTGACTAACCCTGAAACGCTGTTCAGCCGTCTTTGAACCATGTCGGCTGAATGCTATCTGGTTCAATGTCCATTTTTCAAAATGTTGGCAAATCGATTTTTAAAGTTCAGATTGAAAATTTTTGTTTATATCAGAAAATTTTTGATTGGTATTGATTTTTTTCTGAAAGCCTTGACAATTTTGTTTTTAAAACAAGTCGCATAATTTGTTTTTCTTTTATTTTGAAATAGTTATAAAATAAAATCAACAAGGAAGTCATTTTGAATATTGAACAAAGTTATATGGAATAACAATAAGTTGGTAAAATTGTCGGATATTGAACAGAAAAACTCAATATTGAACAACATAGAAAAAAACAAAAAGTTTTTTGAAGTTGAAGTTGATTATATTATATAGAACAAAAAATAGTCCTATTGTTTGAAAATTTTAAAGAAACAAGCAAGACACATAATGTACCTACCAATGTTTTCTTTTGGAGCGAATCAAAATCACGTGTAAGTAAAAAGACTTATTTGTTTCTTAATTCAAATCTTTATTTTATGAAAAAGTTAGAAAGATATGCATTCTTCTATGCCCATTGGAGGCTGGAGTGCGCGGGAAATACGGAAGGCTCAAAGGTAAGATCCGGTAATCGAACCGATTATCGCCTGGAAGGAGCATGAGGGAAAACCAGACTTGCAGGAGATATCCAATAGGAGCCCCGAGCTGAAGGCATACTGGGCGCAGTGGGACTCCCTTCATGTGAAAGATGGCATTCTAAAAAGAAGATAGGAAAGCCCGGGTGGAAAGTCGTTCGTAATGCAGCTTGTTGTACCCAGGTCAAAAGTCATGGAAGTGCTGAGGGAATTACATGATGGAGTGTCTGGGGGCCACTTGGGAATCAATAAAACGCTCGAAAAAGTGCGAGAACGCTTTAACTGGATCCATTCAAGGGAGGATGTTAAGTGGCAAAATGCATCAATACAATGTTGGAGCCTCTTTTAAAAGGATAGCAGTTGATATTGAGGGACCGTTTCCTGAAACAAACAATGGAAATCGTTACATCCTCGTTGTTATGGACTATTTCAGTAAGTGGCCTGAAGCATTTGCTATCCCAAATCAAGAAGCTAAAACCGTGGTGGAGCAAATCGTCTACAACTGAGTAAGCAGATTCGGTGTACCGATGGAACTGCATTCGGACCAAAGACGAAACTTTGAGTCGAACATTTTCCATGGAGTTTGCCAGTTACTCGGGATTCACAAGACAAGGACAACACCGCTTCATCCACAATCAGATGGAATGGTGGAGCGCTTCAACAGAACACTGAATGAACACCTCTCTAAGGTCGTTGAAGAGGACCAGAGAGACTTGGATAAGCAGATTCCCATGTTTTTATTGGCTTATCGAGGTGCAGTGCATACCACCACAGGACATACTCCATCTAAAATCTTATTTGGTCGAACAGTCCGCCTACCTAGCGAGTTGATGTTTGGATATCCTTGCGAAGAGCCCAAGAATGAGGAGGAATATGTTGAATAACTCAGGGATATCATCAGGGACGTGCATCGAGACACTAGGGATAAGATTAAGATAGCCAGTGACCGCATGAAAACGAGGTACGATACTAAAACGACAAATACAGGATTCCAGGAAAGAGATCTGGAATCTGGTATGGCTATATAACCCTCATCATAGAAAAGGTTTATCGCCTAAGTTGCAACAAGACTGGGAAGGGCCCTGATTGGTTGGTTGGTTTAGGTGGCTGTATTTCCCGACGAGGGAAAAACACAAGTAGCGCATTGAGCGCCGTTTTGAAACCACAACTAGCGGAACCTGAAATGAAAGGGGGTGAAGGAAGTTAAGAGAGCTCAAAACCAGCCTGTGGAGTTGAGAAATTTGATGATCTTGTAAAAATGGATGCTTTGGATGGCCGAAAGGTCATCAAAAAAGGGATGACCTAGTGCACTTTGTCTGGTTTTGGCTAGGGCCGGACACTCACAAAAAAGATGGAACACTGTTTCACTCTTGTTTGTGTCAGCACAGCTACGGCAATGGGTATTGTGGGGGATACCAAGCTAGGCTGCGTGAGTTCCTATAGGCCAATGACCCGTACTGATTGCCTTTAGTCTGTCAATATCTATACGCTTGTTCTGGCATCATCGTAGGTTGGCCAGATCTTCCTTGAAATGACGCAGTTCGTCAGGTTCAACCACCTAGTCTCAGCCCATGAGGTGAAGTGCAGGAGGATTTCTCTCTTAACATATCCCAACGGAGGGAAGACTTGCTCCGCATGAGACACGCACAGAGCTGAGCCAAATCTGGCAAGTTCATCGGCTTTCTCATTCCCTTCGATGTTCCTATGGCCGGGAACCCAGACGAGAGTGATATCAAACCGATGACAAGCCCTGGACAGTGTCTCCCTGCATTCCAAAACGACCTTGGACGTTGACTTAGTTCAACCGACAGCCTTAATCGCGGTGTGACTGTCGACGAAGATGCCTATTTTTCTTTTGGGAGTCGCAATATTGTGGAGCAGTCTACACGCCTCCTTAATTGCAAGTACTTCCGCTTGAAATACACTGGCTACGTTGAGTAGGCGAAGACTTTTAGAGATGTTTAATTCTGTTGAGAAAATGCCTGCTCCTACTCCACAGTCCATCTTGGAATCATCTGTGAAGATGGGTATGTCGAATTCATTAACGACCGCATTCTCCTCCCATTCTGATATTCTGATCTAGAGGAGAATCTAACAGAGTGTTTGGGTACTATGTAGTCTTGTGGGGGACTACTTGCTCGAAGAAAAAAAAATAATTAAAAGAAACATCACGACAGCTGAGTCCAATGAACACCCTGTTTTTTTTTAACAAAAATAAGTAAATAGCAAAAGTCAAATCCACACTGAATTCCAACTGCAATCAGCTGTGTCCTTTCGTCAACTATACATGAACGGAAGCGACACCCTTTTGCTGGCCTATTTTCAATGATAAGCTACCTACCATTTTGGAAGAAAAACTTCCTGTTTTCTTTCTTTTCTTTTTGAAGCACCGAGGACAGTGGTTCGCTCGCGCCAAGTTACAAAACAAAAAAAAAACAATTTTTTGTTTGTTTTTTTTATAAACACGTTGGACCGGCAGGTTGCCCAAATTTTGATGATGGTTTATCCCCAAAAATACCACTAAATCTTTCATCAGCCGGCACTGTCCCAGCGATTTTTATTGCACCAGCACAATTATACGTAGGTATGTATATATCAAATACGAAACAAAAATCGAAAAATACCAGAGCAACAGTGTCTCCTCCGAAACAGATAAAACAAAAAAAAAGCAAAAAAAGGCCTGCGAATCATTTGTCCTCCACCGCCACCTCCGCCCCGGTGCATCAGCTTCGCTCTTCGAGCGTTTCAGCAGAACGCAAACTTCGATCGTACAAGCCACCAAAATTTGAGCACGTGAAGTCAAGGCTAGTAAATATTCGAGTACATTTCATTGTACGAGCACGGCTGAAGGCGAGACCGAACCACTCATCCAGTCACCAGCGTGATTAGAGTCATCCACGCTCCCGCTCTTCAGTGCTTTTCTCGTCTACTGAGTCCATCAACTTCTAGCTAAGACTCCGCTCACGTAATCAATTAGCCAGTGTAGCCGCAAAGTCCACGAGCGTTAGCACTGAGCTGAACTATCGACTCTGCAACCCACTGCCCGCTAATCGAAATACATGCAGTACAGGAAAAAACACATAAACTAGTGAAGATCAGCAGCAGCAAGCACAGGCTGCCCCACCCACCATCCCCTCGGGTGCCATACACGCGACGCTGAGGTAGCAGGTAGCTGTAGCAGCTAAATTGATCGAGACCCCATCAACTAGCTTCGTCACTATCTCTTGTTTTTGTTTTGTGTTGGCTCTCACGTCATATATATGTATGATATCAAAGGCTGTAAATTAAATGTGCCCTTGAAGGAGAAACAAAAAAAAGAAAGGGGATGAGAAAAGGAGATTTAGCTAAGTATCAAAAATATATTTTTGTGAAGTTCGTTCGATGGAAAAAGGATAACATTTTTTTTATATAAATATCCCTTTAGATAATCTTCAATCCCTTCTATGAATGCTGTGCACACCATCCATCGGAGAGATATCCAGTAAACACCAGTCAATACGAATCGTATATAAATGTACGCAAAGAAAGTACATACATGAGTATCGGTGAGTCCAAGTATTTTTCTTTTCTATTGAACGATCTATTGTAGGGCTAGTATATATACGCATGTATTTAATTGCGTAAGTGTATATTTCAAGGGTTCTGACATTAGCTGATGTCTTTAAAGCGAATTAAAATTTTATCGTAAATTCAGTGCACCTAAAAGTATACAATTTAAAGTCTAGTTTCGTGGGGAATTACCTTTTATTTGTTGACATCTTAGTCACAACCTAAAGACAAAAAATTGTAATTTTTTTATTACAAGTAGGTACATAAGTGAATGAAGTTTTGATATGATATCCCCTGCAGTATATTAAAAGCACAATTACCCTACATTTGAGAGCCATTTTGAATAAAATTAAACAAAATAGTTGTTTTGAATCGATCGAATCCATTTAATGAATTTAACATTTACAGTCTGTGCCACAAGATTTCAAACAATTTTTTTTTATTTACTGATTATACCTCGATGAAATAAATTATATTATTTTATACGCAATGGAAACCAACTACTCCTTAGGTTTCCCAGAAATAATTAGTTTTTTTTTTCAAGTTCTGTACCAAAGCGGAGTTTTACCTGAACTCATTTCATTATACGTATTCATAAGATACGGATAGATTCGGTGATTTTTTTTTTTTTTTGTGTTTCCTAACTTTTAGTTTATATCGCTCGTGTGCTCCTATATTTCAAATTCAAAAATAACTAATGGCATGAAGAAAAAGTAACGATAATCCGGTAGTTAGTGAAAAGATCCCACGCCTCCGTCGAGCTTCAGCTGCGCGTAAGCAAGCATGCCTACTCTCACTACACTGCCAGGATAACCCACCTTATGCCCGCTTACTTCAAAGCGAGTTCCTGTATTTCCTTAAAGAAGTGGGAATTGCAGAACATCGCAATTCCATAAGGTGGGACCATCTTTTGTTACAGTCTGTAGACATACGACCTATGCCGTTAGGAAGGGCCCTACACAATCGTAAAGCGCATCAACGACGTTGTCTATCGCATCCAACGAGGAAGAGGCAAGCTGAAAGTCGGAAATCTAATGCAACAACGGTGATCTCGTTTGATATTGAACAAAAGAGAATGAAAGTATACGGTTGGATATTGAACAAAAACTAAAATTAATTGGATATTGAACAAAATAGAAATGAAGGAAGTACATACGCATATTGAACAAAACATCCAAAATAATGGATATCGAACAAGAAAGAAATTACAAAATATTTTTTTAAAAATGTACCAACAATTGTTCAATATAATACAAAAAAGATGAAAAGAAGTTTATTGAACAAAAATGTCGTGGCAAATCGTTAAAAAAGTCACCTATTGAACAAAACAGTTCTCTGTAGCTTGAAAACTAAAAGAGATAGAACAAAATGGTTTGCGCCAAACGAAAGAGCATCCCAAAATTATGAAGACTGCATACCTAACTCAATTTCGTAAAAAATGGCCTTTAGAACAAGATAGCATTCAGCCGACGCATTGTAACGCAGCGGATGCATCACATGGTAGGGGAAGAAGTCATCATTTAGATCAAAAACAGAATGAACCAACAAGTACCTACACGTACAAATCCTATGACAAACTAAATGTAGGTATACTCGTAAGCCCCTCCCGCCCCATTCAATAATCACATTAGATTTCAATTTGCTTGGCCAAACGCCAACAGGATAAAAAGAGAATAATTTTTGCAAAATAAACTCATTCACCTCTAAGGACAGCTAACACCGTCCAAAAAAGCCTGCCATTCATTCGCCATCCAACAGTAGAAGAACCCAGACCCATATGCTTATCTCTACCTATCCTGTGACTGCTCTTGCATTTCACACGACACCAGCCATATCGTTAAGCAAACGCCAAATTATTTATGCTTCGTTCTCATGGTACAATCATCAGACATAAGGGATGATGCATGCAAACGGCTAATCTATCTACAAAACAGAAAGAGTATCCTTCTACTTTTATTGCTCTAAAAATGCACACGAGACAGATTGAAAGTTAAAAAAAAAAAACGGAAAACTGTCCACACACTTAACCACAGATATGCAGGATATAATGGCGGCGGCAGGAATAGCACAACGGCACCCCAGAGAAAGAAGGCGCACTTCAAATGACAGGAAATTCGCAACAGGTGCACTAAGTGTAAACATTTATTCCCAACGATATACGAACAAAGAGGACGAGTCGTTGAAACCCTGTATGGAGCTACGTGATATGGGAAGGGAGTTGAAGTTATTCACACTTGTCTACAGGTGATTATTATCCTCTGTATCTCAAAATTGCTTTATTATAGGGATTAGGATTTTGTGTGCAATGGGAAAGTGATTTTCAAATGGATAGCAAGGTGTTTTGCAGAAATTTGTAGGTAGGATACATTTAATTGAAAAGTGCTACCGACTAGTTTCTCCTGCTTTACTATTTTTATTTGGCAGCGACTTAGTCGTAAGTGTGTTGGACTACTACCCCCAGCCCTGACAAAAATCCGAGAGTATGCTTTTATGAAAGAGCAAAGAGCTTCTCAATTGGCCGTTTGGAATCGTCATAAAATTGTAGATCACTTCTATTCGTCCCAAAAATTAAAAACTCAGACAACGAGTGGTTATGAATAGCTAGGCCTAGGGTCTCTACGAACCTGTGCTCCAAATTTATTTTTTTATTATAATATGTTGGTTTGCTTCACTTGAATTTGAATCGTACTGGCAGCTAACCATATTGAGACTCACTAGTCTTACTTCCAATATTGCATTGCTGCGTGAGAAAAAAATTACGTTGAATAGCGTTTCACATTTCGTTACGAACTGATTTGCCAACTTACGATCAGCGACATTAAAGTTGCACGGCATTAGACATATTGAAACTTTGTAAACTGGATTGTCTAGGTTGCTGCTTGAGGTTGGAGGTGCTTATTCCTCTACGTTCATATTCCGTAAAATGCGGTAAGGTTAAAACATCGGAGCCTACACATTTCAAAGCCTAACAAGTAGTAAATCCGGGTAAACTCACTTTACTGTTGGGTTGCTGCATTATGCGAATTCGTTTCATATTTCGGTACGCTCATATTTTAAATTATGTCAACTTCCCCTCGGGAACAAAATATGAAGCTTTTCACTATGTAACTAATTTACGTTAAAATTACATCACTATTGCACTGTTGCATACGATGCTACGTTTCTGTTTCACATTTCGTTACGTTTCTATTTTTGAACTCGCCAAAATGCCTTTCCATGACGTTAGACGTTCAATGGACATTTATCTGTTGGGGTGAACCGTGAGGGCAATCAATAATTTTTCACTTTCCGGTTAGTTTTATCACATTGGTCATTTGTGACCAAAGTTGGTCATTAATTTTTCTCTTGGTCACATGGTAATTTTTTATTCCATTTGGTCATTTTTTTACGAAATGAACTATTATAAATAATTAAAAAAATAATATGTGATCTGTGTATAATGAATAATTGTTGAAATAATTATAATGAATTGATTGGTGTGTGGTTACAAATATTTTGGACTTTTTTGGTCATTTTTAGCTACAGTTGGTCATTTTTATTTCCAACTAGCTGACCTGGTGAACTTCGTACCACCTAATTTTTTATCTATTTGAAGCTTTTTTTTTTTTTGATTTAAACTTATGTCGTTTTCGATTTGACAAAAAATCAATTTTTTGCTTTTCATGTTCTATTTGCCACAAAAATCAATTTTTTTTTTTTATCTCAGATCACTTTTGAGAAATCTCAATTTTTCCTCAGATTTTACACATACTTTCACTAACACCAATGTTTATGACACACAGCGTCGGTTACGAATTGTTTATCGTTGGAAGGATTGCTTTTCTAACTGAATTATTTATTTAACGCGTATAGGATCGAGTTTTTATATTAAATGATTTCGAAATGCAGTACTATAAATGTGTTAAAATCAATTGAAATGGATTTCGAGTGCAAGTGCAAATATGTTTTTTTTTTTTGCCGCCAACTCAATACACACACATACCAATATAATTCAGATTTTATGTTCGATTTGCCAGCAGAAATCTGAAATCTCAGATCAAAATCTGAAAAGCCAAATCGAAAACGACATTAGTTTGGTGATACAAAAAATGTTGTTAGTAATTCAAATTAATTCAATGCCTTTTATTTTCCTGTAAAATAGATGATATTAACATTCAATGCAAAGATTTGTAGTAAAAAATTGCAGTCGTTTGAATTCGAATGGTAAGTCCGTTGGAATCATCGGGATCTTCTCCTCTATATTCTGCGGTATGCCCGGAGAAACACGTCGAATGAGCTCTTCCTTAGAATCGGCCATGTGGCAGAAATCAGTGGGCAAAGTGATAAGTCCGGTCGAGATATTAACTGCAATATTTCCATTACCAATGTCCAACAATTGCTTCGAAAACACATCTGCAGTTTGATCTCGTCAATCGGAGTGTCTTGACATGAAGCCACAAATTTGATGCTTTCAAGCACGCATTTAGTTCGTCAGCTGTAATTGATCGTGGGAATAACTGGAAGAGTCTCCCGAAAATCACCGGATAATACAACCATGGCTATTCGAAAAATGTTTTGATTGACATGAAGATCTTTCAACGTCCTGTCCACCGACACCATTGAACATTGACCTTTTGTGGGCCATCGTGCATTCGACCCAATCGATCAATTTGCATCATTGTAAAATCTTCGCATTTTTTTTTTCGATTTTTCAAGATGGTGTCTGGTTGATTTGCATGTTCAGTGGCAATATCAATGCTGAATGTGCAGTTCGGTAGCCTTCTAACAAAGTTGCTGTTATTCCGGATGAAGCCAATGCCAGGGCAACTCATGCTGAGATCCGTGCCAAAAGCAATGAAATTAAGAACGTTTTGGCAGTACCTGCGGGAGCACCCAGAAAGTAAATGCTACCAGTTCTTTTGTTCACAGCTTCCATCAAAGTCATACGCAATCATTTGTTGTCGATTCAATTGCAGAACATTTTTACGAACTGCTTCGGCTAATGCTTCAGTATCGTATTGTTTTGTTGTTCTCTTTGCAATTCGTGGTTGAATGCATCGTGTATTGGACGATTAGGTGATATCATGCCCAATTGCGCACTTTATTCGTCATCAATAAACACACGTCTTCGATCATGATCATAGACTCATAGTGTATTTCTGCTTTCAGAAGTTTGAACTACATAATGTAAGGATCCTGAAAATACTTGACAAACAAATATGATGGATTCAAACACCATCAAGCAAATCAAAGTGTCTACTCCATTTCAAAAAGTTACTTAATGTAACATAGTAAACATAAACAAAGTTATTATTAGGTACCTATATTTAAAAAAAAAAGAAATTTTAAAATTTTTGACAACAACAATTTGCTAGGAAAATAATTAAAATAATTGACAACAACAATTGCTTTTAAAATTTAAAATATTTTTTTTTGTATTTGAAACTATTCGATTTCTATCCAGTTTATATTTTTTTCAAAGTGCATTTCCCCATGAAAAACGAAATATGTGCCTACAACACCAACTGTTGAGAATTTTCCGACTTTTCTTTTTTCATAAACCATCCCTGATTTAAGACGAACAAAACAAAACAAAAATCATTCAAATCGGTTGAGCCGTTCTGGAGTTATAGCGTCAGGAAGGAAAACCCGACTTATTTTTATATAGTAGATTTTGGACACAGATTATATTTTCAAGTGGCAACCGTGATGTTTTACACTGAAACATGCTCCGCTCTCTTCTCTGTTATTTGTGTGGAGAATGAGGCCATCATAAGCGTTTAACGTTTCGTTACACTATTTGTTAAATTAAAATACAGAATTTTAGCCGTGGCCTTTATTCGTTAATGGCCGATATCGATGTTATCAGGGTTAAAATTTCCTAAAAATACTCATTACAATTTTATGAAATTCAAATTATAAAAAATGCTTACAACTGTATTGTTTGATTTAACAACTCTATGTTAATTTACGTTTATATGTTAATATGAATTAAAATCAAAAGTAGTTTTTGTCTCAAATTAAAAGTAGTTCTTGTTCTTAAAACGTGACCGAAGAAAAAGCAAAAAGCCCAGATACCAGGGCACCATTTTGGTTCTGACTTCCCTTGCCGGCCTGTCGTTTGAAGTTCAGTGCACCTCAAACCTCTTTCGTTCAGTCTTCAGCTTGCTGCGTTGAAGACAGTTGGCTGGAATTGCCAGGTTCGTCAACACTATTATTTCATAACCTTGTAATTAATAAAGAAGTTGGACTTCATAGCGACTATTGGAACACACACAGTGTCACCGCAGTTGCGTTGGTATGTAAGAAGAGGGACATTTCTGCTGTTTCTCAGTAGGTATTCCAACCTAATTACTGTATCGCAGCTTGATGTTTCGCCGATTGGCACATACTCATAGTCGGTTAAATAAATCCACACAGTTATATTAGCGCGTTGGGGGGTGAATTTATTTGCGTTTCACATTTTGTTAAGCTGGTTTTTCAAACAGTTGCACTATTGGAAACATCACGTCACGGTGGGTTTCAAGTAGGACATTCAAATGCGTTTCACAATTCGTTACGCTGCTACGAAGTAAAATGTTTTTTTTAACAACTAAGTTTAAGTCAAAAACATTTTTAAATATTCTGCTTTATCATCTTCTATTTAAAGCCAATCTGATGATCCCACCAATTGCTACTAACCATTACCTTCCATCTCGCAATGGGATGAAGTACCTGCTATAAAAATGTCTTCCACAGGCATTCCCAGATAAAATTTGCTTATTTTCCACAGAAAAAAAAAAAAACAAATCAACAACAATTTTTTATAGCCACCTCATAGCAGTGCCGCTGCCGATGACTTTTCGGCCCACTTACTCCGTTCAATCGTCCAAAAGTGCATTTTGGCTGCTAGTTTCTTTCATATCAGTTTCCCATGGAATCCATTGGGCCATTCCGTTCCTAGCCTTCTCAGGTCCTATCCGTTTTTTGCAGGCATCAACGTTTTTCGTATTGCATTCACGTTTCAATTTAAATTGTACATGTGTACTTATGTGCTTCGGAACCAAATACCCAATAAGCCAAAAAGGAACGGTTCTCTGTTTGTTGACTTTATCTTTTCGATTTGGGTGTACTACGAGTATAGAGTCCTTTTCGCAATAGGGGCCCCCGACGATGAGTGTCCTTTATGTGCTGTGTGTGAAGGTTTCCTTCTTTTAGTTTTTTTTTTTGCTCTCCAATGTTTTTCTTCCGATCAATGGTGTATAGAGTAGGGCTTATTTTCGATATCATTTCCAACGGAGTGAGGTGAAACAGATATTCGCTGTGTGCACTTACTACTAAAGTAGCTGAAAGAAAAGGGATATCCATTGCAAGTCGAGAGTGAGTGAATTTCGGCTGTTTTCTCTACAGCTGCTGATGCATTAGATTGCTCTTATCTGTGTTATTCATATATGAGGAGCAGAGGGTGCATTTTAAGGATGTTCATCGCAGTTGGATCCTGTTTCCATTTTAAGTTGATTTTATTTAAACTTGTGTAATTGAAATGGGCAAAAGTCCTGCCATCATTTAGCCAGGTATGGAGTTTTCTTTTTTCATTCATTCATTCGAACTCTGTTTGGACGGGGCCATTCGTTATAGGCCGACTTGAATGCATGGTAAGTGTTTGGGTATAGCCCAGTGTGCAGACGGTTTTGTATTCTATTAGAATGAGTTCGATTTGAATCTTTATTGGGGGAGGTTCCTACTTATAAAGTAGGTACCTGATTAATGGAGCCGTTTGACTGCTTTTAGGTGAGTTGAAAAGATATTGTCTTGTGTTTCGGGCAGAACTGTCTAGGATCATATGCAATCGCTGTTCTGAAACCGATTTAAGAATAAGTTGATAAAATTGTTTCTTGATTTTGGTTTTATCTTAAAACATTATTTGTGTCTAATGTACTTTGCGTACGAACATTTTTAAGGGTTCTTTGCTCAGACTTTGATGTGAAAAAGCTTTTTTTTGTCGGAGGTTGTTACTATCCGATGGAGCACTCAGACACAACTACTGGTCCATTGTAATGCCAAACAGACAACTTACATTACTGTACTTAGGTGGCGCAGGGTCATAAGTCCACAGGCCAAAAGTCCACAATGGACTTTTAACCCACCCAGGTGAGCCAAAAGTTCACACAAAATTCTTGTGAATTTTTGACTCACTGATTGTGGTCTTATGGCTCAAGGGTGAAGAAGGTGAAGAAGAGGATAACAAGCTTGAAAGCGAAGCTAAAAATTCTAGTAATGACCTCATTTGTGGTGTTTGCCTCCAAAACCCACAAGACACACTTCTCCAGCATTGCAATCATTTTAAGATTGCGCTTTCAAACTATGAATTCTGTATGGGGGGGCATGCTGCCCCCCTGCAACCCCCCTGCTTAAGTTTACTGATGGATTACGGGGTGGGTGCAAGGTTCTTCTTATTACTCAAATTTTGTTGGCGTTATTGCACTTTGTGGGAGCTAAATAAGACCAACTGTTGGAAGTTATCCTTATTACACTATTTAAGAGCGAAATAAGGTACATTTTAGAAGTTGGTCTTATTTCACGGCATCTATCAAACATTCCCATACTTTTTGAGTTGTTAAAACAACTCTTTTTGTCATAATGGATAATTGTGGACTTATGGCCTACTTCCATTTTAAAATTGTGAACCTATGGCCCAAATTATTGTGAACTTTTGGCTCATCAATTGTGGACTTATAACCCACATAGATAGGTCAAAAGTCCATTGTGGACTTATGACCCTGCGCCTACTTAGGTTACCTAAGGGTTAGTGCAGTGCAATGTTCTCGCTTTCCACAAAGACTCCAGAACCAGACCCCTGTTCGGTTCACGGACAGTGTCCCCTTCCTCCTGCATAGAAGTGTCCCAATCATCCTGTAGGGCACTTCAAGGAGATAAAACATGATATCACTTAAAAAACGGCATACAGACTAAACAAAATTAGATATAATTCACTTCTTAATATATGATAATATCTATATAATTCCATTTTTGAACAATAAGTTGACTCATTAGCTATTTTTTTCACTCAAATTTTACCCAATGATTTTACTTTTTAGGCACAAATTACCTTTTTTGCTTTCCACTGCGTAATTTCAACTGTGCACAAGACCTGCTTCGTTTACCGGTGGATACAGACTTAAACTATATTCCCACCATTGTGATTTAGCTCATGTGATTTATAAATCATGAAAGGCGTCACCACCGAACTTTACGTGTTTTAGTTTGACATGGAGGAGAAAGAATTCATCCCCTTCGGACCAGGTAGTTTTTTTTGTGCTGTTTTTGTATTGTTCCCATACCTGCCCACAAATAAAACAATTTATGATTGTACGTACTTAATGAAAATACCAAAACTCACCGAAACACGAAAAAAATTTAATTTTAAATAATTTTTCTGACATTTGTTTTGCTTTTTTTTTTTGATTGTTGAATAAAATTGATTTCAATTGAATTGGGTTGAATAACAGGTATGTCCGATTTTATTTTGTGTGGATTTGCGATGACAGATACGTAGGCAATTAAAATTTAAACATGTATAAATCATGTAATTAGTAATCACGAAAATGTATGGTAAATCACGTAATTTATGAGATGATTTAGCAAAATCAAGTGGATTTACATAAATCACGTTGGTGGGAACATGGTATTGAGAGCAAATCTGTAATACGACGTTGAGGATAGTGCTTGTGTCCCGTACATACCCACTCTTCCCTACCATTAATATTGCGGTTACCTCGCAAAAAAAACCCGCTCCGAACTGTAAACCCGCAAACTCCAATTCCGAAGTTTGGACTAAATCCGGGCAGCCGTTTAGGCTGTAGGCCTGTGGAAGGACGGACAAACCGGACAGAATTTTGCAATCCACTTTTTTGAGTTCCACTATCATCGTAATGTCAGAATTGATTAACATCTCGAGTTCGAAAATTTGTACGAAAATAATATCTTTCTCTTACTAAGTACAAATGGAGCAAGTCAATAAGAAGTGTTTAAGAGATTTCTAGGTTTTCAGAAATGGTCTCTTATTTAGGTGTTCCTCAAGATCACTTCCACAGATATGAGGTCAGCATTAGTGCTGTAAAAATTATGATGACTCTGGGCGACTGCTATTGGTTACCTTATCAAAAAGTTCGATAATCTGGTACTTATAGTCACCATCATAGTGATTTTATCACTGTGTGCTAGCAGTGAGGCCATATGCAAGAGGTGACACATTCGGATCTGAGGTCCTACTTCAAGGACATTAAAACCACACCAACTAAACTAATAAGGCGCAGTGGCTTAGTGGTTAGTGTGTTGGACTACTAAGCGAGGGGTCCCAGATTCCCAGGTTCCAATCCCGCAAAAACCCAAATTCCAACTCAGCGTTTTTTCACTGTGCCACCTCTCGCGAACGTCTGACAAACATCCGAGGGTATAACTGTCTTGAAAGAGCCTCTCAATCGGCCGTTTGGAATCGGCATAAAATTTTAATGAGGCCATCATAAGCGTTTCAAAAAATTAAAAACTCACACAAAACGAATGGTTGCGAGAAGCTAGGCCCAGGGTACCTGCAGAAATGTTTTTTTTTTTTATTTTTTTTAAATTTTGACTCGCCATTGCGATAAGAGGCACGTCGACCTGAGTAGATCTATTGTGCCATAGGATCAGAAAAGTTGGTTTAGGCTATTAGAGTTTCTACCTTCCTAATGTAGCTGATGATGTTCTCAGCGGAAGATGTCTTTACTTCTTCTGGGCTTGTATTTTCCCTGAAGAAGAAGTTCCTTCTAATACCACAAAGGGCTGGGCATTCGCATAAGATATGCTTAGTAGTTTCGTCTTCTTCAAGACATAGGCGGCACTCCGAGGAGTCGGCTACATGTATTTTGTTTAGGTGATATCGTAAACCATGGTGCCCTGTTAGGTAGCCAAATAGGTTTTTGATATCGTGCCTACGTAGATTTAGAATCTTTTTGGCATTGTTTTCGAAAGGTTTAATAATTTTTTTGGCCTGTCTTAGGCCTGGAATTCTCTCCCAATGTGAAATACAGTTATTGTGTTCCTAGCTTTTTATAGCAAGATTTACCGTTGATTTAGAGATTGCACAGTAGGGTTCAGGTCCTGGTGAAAGGTGTTTCCGAACCTTTTCTGGCTAATTCGTCTGCTTTTTCGTTTCCTTCAATTCCCTCATGGCCAGTAACCCACCATATTTTGGTTTTGTTTCTGGAGCATAGTGTTTGGAGGGTATTGAAGCAGTGTAAGACTGATTTGGAGTCAATGGTAGGTGAGCTAAGGGCATAGCTGCTTGACTATCCGTGAATATATGGATGTTTGCGCCTTTGATGCCTGAGTTGTAGATTAGGCTTCCGCATTCCTTAATGGCATGGAGCTCTGCTTGAAATACGCTTGGGCCTTTTCCCATTGGTATTGAGATATTTTAGTTTGGTCCGAAAATGCCGGCTCCGACCCCTGAGTCCATTTTGGAACCATCAGTATACCAATTTATGCCTTTTTGACAGTTTGGTGGGCTATTGCTAACCCACGCCTCTCTATTTGTGATCTCCGTGGAGAATCTTCTATTAAAACATAGTGTTTTTGGGAGGCGGTCTGTGATCGCGCAGATCACGTCAAGTTCTGTAATTTCTGAAAGGTCCGAGTGATCACCGATGTCCATCTCCTTCGTTTGTGACGGATTCGCTGAGCTGCGTATTGCCACTTTTTTGATGTAAATGTGGAGGGGTGTTAATCCTATTAGAGCTTCTGCGCTGTAGAACAGGTTCGCATAGCTCAGGAAATGCCTAGACATGCTAGACGCTATATCTTGTTGAGCTTTGCGATGGCGTTTTTTGTGTGACTTTGTTCCACCATACAATCGAAGCGTAAGTAATGATGGGTCTAACCATCATTGTATAGATCCAATAAGTGATCTTTGGAGAGATTCCCCATGTTTTACCATACATGCAACGACAAGCCCAGAACGCACTGGTTGCTGTTGCAGACCTGTTGCGCCAACTATTATTATTATTAACTAATCCAATTATCTTCGAATCCATAACCGAAGGAAGGCGCAGTAGAGGAATACCGCGACTCAGGTGGCGCACGCAAGTGGAAGGGGACCTTAACCAACTTAGCGTGCGAAACTGGAGACAGCTAGCTAAAGATAGCGCTGGATGGAGACGCTTGTTGGTTGAGGCCCAGGTCCACCCCGGATTGTAGCGCCACCTTAAGTAAGTAAGTAAGTAAGTAAACCAATTATAATGAATCAACTTAACATTTTTCAAACGTCAGTGTTTGCAGCCCAACCGTCGTATAATGAATATCATTAGTAAAAATTTTACTCGCAAACATTCCGGCAATTTACTGCAAACCATACACCCAAATGTAGGCAAAATATAGGCACGAGGTACACTTATGGCCATGTTTAGAATTTCAATCAAATTTATTCAAAACAAAGTTGTTATATCAAAATGTCAACTCTGCCTCTGCCGGCTAGTTGTGCGGAAACATACATTTTCTAAAACTTGCTGTACGTGACAACAAGGACAAAAAATATTTTTCTATCCATCGTTGCATCGTTTGTATAAACGAACCTTTAAATAAAATCAAAATGCCAATAAATGCATTTGAAATGAATTGATTATGTAAGGCGAAAGACCTAGTCAGCCCCAGCACCGCTGCTGTATGACAACAACGATTGCATGGAAGGATGATGAGACATGACGGCACCACTTGTATGTTCGTTAGGTATACGTTGTTTGCTTTTTTGATGTTTGACAAAATTTGAATCGTGCTTGCGGTTTAATCAAATTTAGAACGAACTATTTATTTCGGTACATTATACACGCCGCCATTCACATCAGTGGAATCTGGAATGGAGTCAGGAGGAGTGTGCAAATATGTTTGCTTTGTGAAAAACTTCCTAAGCGCACTTTCCGTTTGACAATTTGACAGTCATGCATAATTTTCATGTGCGACACAGAAGTTGTTTTGACATAAATGCGAATGGTTTTTATTTTAGTTAAGGCCTTGGGTTGTATAGGTATAAATTTGAAATCCGAAATAGCTAGACTTGCGGTCTTAATAATGATCAAACCATGTAATGTCGACGATTAGTTGGCTTTCGGCTTTAGTTAAAATGTACAGCATTATTGAAACTGTACAATTGAGCTCTATTATGCTAGCTATGTGGCAAAACTGTCAGGTGTACCAATGAAAAAGTTGTCCCAAATGTCTGACAACGATGCAATTTTGTTCTCAAATATTTGCAGAAAAGTCAGTGTCAGCCGCCATCTGACAATGAATTTGTCAGGTATCTGCCAAATGTTTGAACACGCAATTTTATCATTGTCAGACCATTGCCAGACGTTTATGACATTTGCAGATTCATTTGCTTTTATCAGTTGTGCTATGGTTTCGACATCTGACAATTTTTCAATTGCAGACAAATATTTTTCATATTTGATCGAATAAAACAAAGATTCGGTGTTATTCTTTAGATTTTTCTGTAGATCGTTGCAAAATGTGTGAATTAAATAATTTAAAATAAACGTGAACGAAGAAGTCCATACAGCAACGAAAAGGATCTAGGAAAGTTTATAACCGTTTCCATTTTTAATGATACTCCAAAAGGATATAGAAATGTTTACAGTTCTTTAAGACTTTTTGTCATTTGTATTATTTGTATTGTAAGGCAGTTCGCTATTAGGCCTTTTTTGTTAGGTATGCTGCGATGATGTACAATAGATTAATAGATTGATTATACAGATCATTTGCAGACCTGACAGTATTGTCAGATCTGGTAGTCGACTGAACAAGTGAACATAGCCTTAGACCTACACATTTTGTAGTGCGACAACTTCTTTAGAATCTATTGCATTTGTTGCCACCACAGAATTCAATATTTGATAGTATGTTTTCGTCGAACACAATATCCAGGGTTTATATGCATGCTGAGCTGACCCAATGAAACCCACCAGTTTTGGATCACTGTTTGGAGATTGGACTAGGTGCTAGGTTGAGTGTATTAAAATTATTTCTCATCTCCGAACAGTGACCCAAGCATTGGGCTGGGGTTGTATATTCAAAAATGAAAACGAAATAATGGCAAATTGTTCTCATTTCGTTTTTAGTAACGGAAAAAGAGAAGAACGAAATGCTTGTACTCACTTCGAGTACCATGCAAATCGGAGATAAGTAACCAGAGCTGGTAACGCTGCTGCTTGTGTAGCAGCTGATGGAACTCTGCACAAACATTTTTCCGCTGCCTTTTTGCAGACGTTTTGCTGTCCATTTGGAGACCACCGGAAAATTTAGTTCTTGAAAGGATCCTATTATCGTTTGCGAAGCGAAAATTCGTCTCGAGACGAACGCTTTAGCGAATGTTCTGTGATTTGTGCTAAGTGGATAAAAACTGATATGACTAAGCCTGAAAAGCAGGAGGCAAGAAACTTTTTTCTGGAGTTATCGGATGTGTCGATGGAACCCATAGAAGTATAATTGCTCCTGTTCTGTTCAAGTACCATTTCTTAAAAAGAAAAGGTTACTTCAGTCTAAATGCTATAATATTAAGTTGCTATTCTTAGAAATCAGGTTCAATTTGTTTAATAAATTTCTGTTGTACCTCTAGGCTTGCGATCACAATATGATGATTAGATACATCGATACTAGATACCAAGGATACTCGTGATGCTTTTGTCTGGAACTGCTGTGTTGGAATCGTGGTACTAAAACGGTGAACGATGTGCCATTTTAGGTAATTTATTATCTACTAATTTGTTTCGTTACATTTCCAAAGTAAAAAATAAATAAACACATTTAAGATGAATCCGGATATATTTGTTACCCTTCTTACTGACACCGTATAGATATGCCGATCCTGGCAGCTGAGAGGATTGGAAGAAACATTATTGAAATGACAATCCGCGGTACTAATAATCATTTTTAGTGTCCATGCTAAATTTTTCGAACTCACAATGGCGAAATTTTCCATACAAAATTGCATATTGTGACCTAGAAAATATTTAGTGTGAAGGTTAAAAATGATTATTAGTAAGGCCCAGTAAGTGTAAGACACTGTTTTTCGATGCCTTTTAAATGAAGGAAAACTATTTATTCTCCAAAAAAAAGCTGAGAAAATCGTTAACGTGTGTTGTGCCTTGTATAACTTTCGAAATGACTTTTAAATACCAAATCCAGAGAGATTGCAAATCGAAGAAAGAAATATGACTGAAAGAGTTTCGGAAAATGAAGCAATGGCACTTTAAAACGGCGAAGGACAAAGGCTGAGAAATAAAATAAAAGATTCTCTTTAAATAGTTACAAAACTTATTGTTATTATTATTAATTTAACGGAGAAACATACGCATATATCTATAAATCTATAATCTTCTATAAATATAATAAAACTGTAGCCGTTTTCATATGTTCGCGGTTGGCGTGAAAACTACTGTACAGATTTTGATGAAACTTTTTTTGAAATGTTAGTTAAGATTTTGAGAAACACATAGGCTATTCCTTTCATTGTCAAGCCTATTTTTTGGGAGCGTTTTTGACCAAAATGTGTTTTTTTTCCTGACTTTACTACCTTTAAGTCACCATTACTCAAACAATTCTTAATCAATGCAAACAAAATAAAATTCTTAGTAGAGCCAACACTTTCACAGTTATTTCAAGCCATCAATCAGCTTTCTATGTCCTCTAGAAGCTGAGCTACAACCTAAAATCTAACACGAAAAAAATAAATTTATTTTCTCAAATCGAACTTTATCAGCAGCCGCGGTTCTTGATCGTTGTTCTGCTTTGGGGTGGTTGGGTGGCGCACATCGCACAAGCACGTTCATGTAAAAAAAAAACTGCGTGGTGTTTTCTCCGAATTAAGTGAAACGAAAGAGAAGTATGCGACATGAATGGGTATGTAAAATGTAATCAACAACGACAATGTGTTTCTGAGGAAATGCGCAGGTGGCTGATGACGTGCGCTGATGGACGTACAATCGTACATATGGTGGTGGTGGTGTATATAGAAATTGAGTTTTTTAAGTTATTACTTCTTTAGGCGCGTTGGACACTTTTAGATGGGAAGAAATCAATGAATTTGGGTTACTTCTAAAACGACACCGCGTCATCGACACCGAGAAACCGACACCCGATAGGTGGCGCTGTTGTCCATTTCTGAGAAACTCAGCCGATCTCAATGAAACTTTGTATGTGTGCATGGTTGTATGCAGCTAGAAAGATAAAATAGTTTTGGACCCGGTAGGTGGAGCTGTTGTCGATTTTTTGAGAAACTCAATCGATCTCAATGAAACTTTGTTTGTATGCATGGTTTAATGCAGCTAGAAAGATAGGATATTTTTGGATCCGATAGGTGGCGCTGTTGTCGATTTTTTTGTTAGCTGTTTTTACTCCCAAAACAGTTTTAAAGATTTCCTGTGCAGTAAAATTCCTGACAATTCGAAAAATACACACGTAAATGTTCAAGTAATAACTTCTGTCTGCACTCCCGGAGTGCCTAATATTTTTTATTTTTTTTTTTTTTGTTTTAACGGTTGTTATAGTACCTACGGTGAAGGTGATACCTACCTTACAGTAAAGAATTGAAGAATTCAAGAAGTAAAGACGATATAGGTGAATTATGTTGTTTGATTTATTGTTGGTGTGGGTACAAATTTGTGTATGATCCAGGCAACAGAACTTCAAATACATATTGAATTTCAAGAAGCTTTGTAAAAAAATTATCATAAAAAGTATAATTATCTCATGTAGGTATTGAAACTTAACTATTAGTATCTCTTTTATTGGAAATTACACAGTCTTACATCTTACGAAGTTGCGGGCACAGCTAGTTTATAAATAAAATTAAAATGTTAAAGGAACAGACAATTGGTTCAACAAATATCATATTCGTATTTAAATTAATTTTCCTAATTTTAATCTCCATTATTCTCCTGGTGGTGTTTATTTTTGGCACCGTTTTCTTGTAGCTTCCATTTTTCTTTTGCTCCTTCTTAGGTTCGTAAGTTTTTGTTGACAATCTTGAAATATAATTTAATCATTTTTCCAAACCCAGGCCAAGAAGAGCATCTACTGCCTGTTCTAATGGCAAATTTGACAGTGGGACTTGGGGCCCACCTCCCGTGAGTTTTATGTCTTCTTTATGTATTGCAATTTTAGCTTTCAATTTTGACTCGCAGTCCAACCAAACCTACAATAATTAAGTACAAATCTTAAAAAAAAAACGGTTCTCATTTGCATTGAAATACCTTGTTCCACTCAATGACTTTTCGATAAGGCGGTCGCAAACTATTAATTTCAACTCCCAAGGTTTCCCAAATACACATATGTAGTTTCTCCTTTCGATGGGCCGAATTTTGCAAAACCCCTTCGAAAGGTCCTGTTTACCTACATTCCATCAATTCAACCAGCTTTTTGAATTGATTGGCTTTGTCTGTTTCATACTAAATACAAATTTCTCATGTCATATTTAAAATGTATGCATAAATTGTCAATAATATTACGTTTTTTAACCTTTTGCGTAGCCATATTGTTTTTAACAAAATAAATTGATAAATAAAAGCAAAATAAACGAATATTCGCGCGATAGGCACAGTTTTATCATTCGGCTTTTGTTTTTACTTTTAAAGCGAAGGAAATTATTTTATTCGCGCAGTAATTCGTTATTGGTTTACATTCGCTAGTACTTTGTTATTTAAGGCGAAGTACGCGATTTGTAATACCGATTGGAAATATTCGCATACTTTTGTGTTCGCTTCGTAAACGATAATAGGGGCCTTAAGGGGGGATAAATGCAGCAGGTGACTGAGATCAACATGACATTTTCAAGATAAACATATTATTGTGATCCTAAAGGTAGGGATATTCTGCTTATTGGTATAGATTTTGGAGGCTTTGCGTTAGGTGCCAGACAAAAGTTGAAGCATATCTCTTGGGTAACAGATGGGAAAATTCCTTAAATGTTTTCTATTCTGCTTCTTTAAAAGCTGAAATCGCTTGCATTCAAGGAGAATATGGATCCATCCAAGCCCACTAACCTAGGTTCCGCTGCCTTAGTAGCCTCTTGGTTGTACATTTGATAGGTCTATTCGATTAGGATGTTAGAATCAAACCACCCAATTTATCCACCTTAAAGTCCTATAAGGGCCAGAGCCGCGGAACTAGCTTTTCCGCTCGGTGTTTGCTTAGATAATGCTTGGGAGCAAAAAGTGATGAGTTTTACATAACTAGACAAAAGAGCCGTCATATTTCTCAGCAGCAGGCTCCCGCCAAGTCAAGTGACGAATGTCGTGCTCGGATTTATGGCCAAACTCTTATGCTTTCGTTTCGTTTCGTTTTATAGTCACTGTTAAAGCCAGCAATTGAGTTATATTATCTAGAAGTGCTCTAAATAAAGGGTACTTCTGGCACCTCAGCTAAATTCATTGAACTCAAACATTTGTGAGAATCTTTCGTACCGTAGGCTAACCTTATCCAACACTAAAAGAACTCGCCTATCAGAAAACCCATGCCTAGATGATCAAAATAACGTTCTTGAAGAATTTTTCTTTTTCTTCAGTTTTTTAATATAACAGAGCTTACAAAAATGTTTCGTGAGTTTGTTTGTACATATTTTAGTTCCGCCTGTAAAGGTTTATGAACTTTGTTAAGGAATTTCTGAGTCTCGTTGGTACTAGGTAAAATGACGCGCAATTCTACAGCCATCATATTGCAACAACAATCACAAGCAGATCAACACAACTCAATTGCAGAGTCGCAACTTGCAGCAAGTTTTAAAACATTTTTATCTCTGCAACATAGCGAGCCAATGTAATGAAACCCGTTCGTGTCTAACACTCAACATTTAGAAAATCACTTGGTTCGCATTAGGAATTCCCGTCTTCACACATTCATGCATTTTTTATTACTTTAATAAACAAATACCCCTCCCACCGCCAGTTGTGTAAGCCTTCCAAAGCCCAAAGGCGATGTTAGTAAAGGAAAAAAAATCCAATAAATCCCACCAAACATAAAAATGTGTCTAAGTCACACACATGAATTCATTGATTTGTATTGAATTGTTCCCGACATAGGAGCAGGGACATCGACATGGAGGATAGCAAAAAAGGGGACACGTCCCACAGACAAAGAACTGGCAGCACATCACTTGCCTAGCAGTCGTAAATCTGCTAGCTCAACTCGACAGCATCCCAAAAGCACTGTCACCGCAACCTACATAAGGATATCCTCCACCATATCTCGGAGGGGTGGATTCTTTTGAATTCACAAAACATAATAATTCTTCCTTCCATCGAAATTCAATCAATTTATATGTCTAGTGAGTGGAATGTGGGTGTGGGTGTTAGTGTGAGTCCTTTCCGCACCGTCCTACTTAACATAGATGGTGTAATTTGAATGGGTAACTTCTAGTTTTTTTTTTGTTATTGCCTTGCGTTGGGTAATTTTCTGTGAAACCAGTCTGAGATGAGGAACCGAAAGACTGACTGGATGGTAAACAAAGGACGGCTGGCAAACTTGCAAGGCTCAATTTATTCACTACATGTCACCTACTAAAGAATTCCGAGAATGCACATAAATTGTTGAATGCATGATTCTGTGGTGTAGAGATGCATTCATGAATCCTGAGCAAGGATCTATCATTCAGAGGCTGCCACAGGAACATGTAGCATTCGAGTGAGTTTTGCTGCTCCGAATGTAGAGTGTATTTAACATTTGCCAAACATTTAAAATATATGAGAGGTGGATTCGCTCTATATGGGTTTTTGGAAAATTCAATACGGAGTGCATCCGTTCTCACTTGTTTCTGTTATTTATGAAAGTTTACAAGGAATGCCGATTGCACATGGATGGAGGAAGATTCTTGTGGTTTGATGTGTGTTATGTGCCTGGGATTATAAATCATTTCAGATCGATTATGAGGAACTTTTACTTTTTGGCGGTGGAGTTGAGTTTTTAGGTCAGGTTTTTGTTTTACACGACCAACGGATTGACCTCAGTAATTTTGCATGAATAATGATGGAGGTATGGTCTATGATGCGTAGGCTCAGTGGCGTAGTGGTTAGTATGTTGGACTACTAAGCGAGGGCACAGGTTCGAATCCCGCAAAAATCCCACTTCCAACTTAGGTTTTTTTCACTGGGGCCACCTCTAGAGAACGTCTGACAAACATCCGAGAGTATAACTGTCTTGAAAGAGCCTCTCAATCGGCCGTTTGGAATTGGCATAAAATTGTAGATCCCTTCCATTCGTTCCAAAAATGAAATCTCACACAAAACGAATGGTTGGGAGATGCTAGGCCTAGGGTCCCTACGGACCTGTTGCGCCAAATTATAAATACTATATATGGTCTATGATGCTCACAATTGACATATTTTTGGAAGCAACACCATAATAAAATTAAAGTAGAGTGGTAAACTTTGAAGAATGTCATTAGACGACATTCAAAACGAAAAAGTCCGGATATTGTGTTACATTCCGGCTGGGATTCGTAAAGATAAAACACTATTCAGTTAAATTTCTCTAATAAAATTCACTTTTATTACACTTTTATCGACTATTCTCATATTTTACTTATTAAGTACCAGAACAATATTACTTAAACAATTCTTCAACGTTTCAAACCAATCACTTAATTTACTCTATTACTTTTCACTTATTTATCTTCACAAACTATTACTATCTCGAACTTTAACCATTTACTGTTATAAATCAACTGTCTCGCCCTCTTCTAAAAGCTGTCCTTTTATACCCGCTCCGCCATCTGACGAGAACTTTCTAGCTAATTCTAATTGGTTCTAGAATAAGCTTCAGTGGTGACAGATTCCAGTCTCCAATTGGAAGTGACACTTGAGTGGAACTTTTTTTGTGACTAAGGGCTGGTTTCACCAAACACCATTTAGGTTACACGTTACCTTCCACGCCACAATTGCAAAAAAAATTTGATCCTCTAAATAAATTCCTTTATATTCAGTATTTATAATCTGTTGAATATGATTTAAAATCGAATAGTAAATATTTTTGGAAATTATTAATGCTAAAAAACAATAAAATGTCATTTCTAATCTAAAGCATCACGATGGCATATTATCAGCCGATCTCTTAGTTGTTTGTAACTTATTTGCTAAATATTTTCAATCATGTTAATCAATTTGACTCTGATAGCGGTTTGAGCATTGGAAGTGTTCGGTTTCGACGTCAGTGAATACGTGAACGGCTTGAAAAAAAAAAACCCAAGTTGCAACTCACAAAATGCGGGAGCCAAAAAAAACCAATGACCAAATTTGTTGGGATTGAAAATGTAACAGGCTTTATTTTCTTCTTCATTAGCTTGTAAGGCTCTCGTTCGGATATTAATTTTGCATGTACATAAATATATAATGGAAAGAGAGAAAGAAAACTGTACAATGGTTGATGGCTTAGTGCATGCGTGAAATACATAATAGTCTGGGAATGTATACGTATTACATAACTCTGGGTACTTGTAGGGTAAATTACGATACAGAAGCTTAAGACTCTCGATTTCAGAAATTGAACAAGTTTTAATTGAGATTAAGGCTGACTCACGTATAGATATGGATGGAACCTATTATTTTACCTAGGTGTGCGAAAGTATTTGCTGTTCCTTAAACAATATTTTTAATAGTTCCCTTTGTTCTTAATTCAATCTTAAATAATAACAAATAATATAATTTACCTACCTACTTATTCATGAATTGAAATTTATACAATTGTCTTACATAACTAAATTATTTGAAATTGCTCAAAACTCTTAACCACTACTGTTTCCTCTTTGAATTATATAAAACCATTGAATTATATAAAACCCGTTTATAGCTGATAACTAACAATCATACGTTCTCCTCAAAATCGCCTCATCTAACGCTATTGCTATTTAATCATACATACTCGTACCATTGTCACCCATCAGCTCTGCGCTGCTTGCTATCTGTTCTTTCGAGTCAGTCGCATATAGAGCAACCAACAAACACGCTGTACAAATAAATTCTTAAACATTGATTCGTGGTTGTAGTCTATTTTTTCTTCTTTGTTTTTACTTTAAACATTCAATTTAAAAAATATTAAATTGACAAAACACCCTTGATTGTGGTGAGTTTCTAAATAATTATTTATTTATTTATTATCATCTATCAAGTACATTAACTTTCTTAGATTAAAATTTAGAGTTTAATATATATAAATAATATGTACAAACTAAAAAAAAAAAAAAAAAAAATATCTTGAAAACAAGTTTAAAAATGCCATGAGATAAAAAAAATAGCTTTTAATATTTAAGAATAATATACATTTTACATGCTATTCAAAATCATATTCTTACAAACGTTTCTACTCATATTAAAATCGATTACGTGGTCTTAGTTATTGTAATGAATAGAAGCCATGGTAATTGGGTCATTTAGGCCGTAATTTGTCCTACGTAAGGGAATGAAAAAAAAATCGCCTCCTCTAGGCCTTAAATGTCTGACAGGAACATACAAATTAAACATAGAAAGCAATTGTGAACATTGAATATGCCCACATAAAACATCACGTGCAAAAAGAGCAGAAAAATATTCACGTCTTACGAAAAGTGGCTTGATATCTAACGGGTGATTTTTTAAGAGGTTTAGAACTTTTTTAAAAAAAAAAAACACAAAAAACCTTGCAATTTAATGTTTAAAGATAATTTCATGCAAATGTTGACCGCGGCTGCGTCTCAGGTAGCCCATCCGCTGAGTCCAATTTTGGCATACTCTTTCACACCTATCGGCCGGTATCTCACGAATGAATGCATGGATGTTGGCTTCCAGTGCGTCAATCGAAGCGGGCTTGTCCCTATACACAATAGCCTTGACATACCCCCACAAAAAATAATCTAATGGTGTCAAATCGCACGATCTAGGCGGCCAATTGACCGGCCCGAAACGTGAAATTAACTGTTCACCAAACTCGCCTCGCAATTGCGCCATTGTCTCGCGTGCTGTGTGGCATGTGGCACCGTCTTGTTGAAACCACATATCATGCAAGTCAAGAACTTCCATTTCGGGCAAAAAAAAAGTTTGTTATCATCGCTGTAACAAAGGCCTAACTGCTGGGAACGGCGCCGAATCGACATTTCGCGGTCTTCTGTCACACTAGCTGATACGGCCGCAATATTTTCTTCACTACGCACAGTACGTAAACGTGTTGGTGGTTTAATGTCCAGCAAAGTAAATTTGGTGCGAAATTTGGTCACAATCTTCCGAATAGACTGCTCAGAAGGTCGAGAATGTCGATCATAAAATGGAAGCAGCGCGCGATGAACATTTCGAAACGAGCACGAATTTTGATAGTAAAATTCAATAATTTGCAAGCGTTGTTCATTTGTAAGACGATCCATGGTTAAATTGCAAACCAAACTGAAGCTGTTTGACAGTGACACAAGGTACTAAACACACGTCAGCTGTCAAAACCAGTGTTGCCAAAACCAAACCAGCTAAAAAATCACCCGTTATTAAAGCACATCTAGCATCATATGGCGGCATATAAGACCAATTAAATTTTCTTATAGCAAACTTTGGAAAACGCCTTTGGATTTCTTCGATACGCAAATGGGCATTGGCATAGTATTGGTTCCATACAACACAACAATACTCAAGAGACGAACGTGTTAACGAAATATATAGCGCCTTAAGAGTATATGGATCTTGGAAATCATTTGAATTTCGGAACAAAAAACCTAACATTAGCTTAAGATATCATATAGTCATAGTGCCAGGTGAACTTTAATTGTTCATCGAAGATTACACTCAGATCTTTCTGACAAGATACTCGTTTTAGAGTCATATTACCAATATTGTAATCGTATACAACAGGATTTAAACTTTTGGATACGGTTAACACCGAACACTTACTTACTTACTTACTTACTTTAGGTGGCGCTACAGTCCGGGGTGGACCTGGGCCTCAACCAACAAGCTTCGCCAGCCAGCTCTGTCCGTAGCTAGCCGTCTCCAGTTTTGCACGCGAAGTTGGCTGATGAGGTCCCCTTCCACTTGCGTGCGCCACCTGAGTCTCGGTGCACCTCTACTGCGCCGTCCCTGCGGGGTGGATTCAGAGATTTTCCGGGCCGGAGCATTGGTGTCCATCCGCTCTAGATGACCCAGCCATCGCAGTCGTTGTATTCTGACTCTTCTGGCTAGATCGGTGTCGCTGTACAGCCCGTACAGTTCGATGTTATACCTCCTCCTCCACTCTCCATTTATGCAGGCGGGACCAAAAATCACCCGAAGGATTTTCCTCTCGAAGCGGCCTAAAGCGTCCTCATCCGCCTTTGACAAGGTCCATGCTTCTGCACCGTAAAGCAGGACTGGGATGATGAGGGTCTTATAAATGGACACTTTAGTTGCTCGAGAGAGGGCTTTGCTACTCAATTGCCTTCTTAGCCCAAAGAAACAGCGATTGGCAAGAGTTATTCTTCGTTTGATCTCAGCGCTGGTGTCGTTGTCTGAATTTATAGCGGAGCCTAGGTAGACTAAGTCCTTAACTACTTCAACACCGAACACTTACTGATGTTAAAATACAATCCATTGCGATCACACCAATCAGTTATATTATTTAAGTCCGTTTGTAAGTCAAACGCATCGTTATAAGACTGAACTTCTTTGAATATTTTGAGGTCATCAGCATATAAAAGGCATTGCGAATGCGCGATATGTGTGGGTAAATCATTTATAAATAATAGAAATAAATAAGTGGAAATGTTCTCTAATAAATCCAATTTATAAATCAGGAAGTAGACAGGCCTATTTGTAAGATGACTACAATTCCTAAAATTTTTGAAAAACCTGTTTATGTAAGATTACTTCAAATTCTTAAGGGAACTATTTCTCCCTGTGAGCATGGTTTTGTTGCTGGTAGATCCACCGCTGCCCCCTGCAACCCCCCTGCTTGGGTTTACTGTTGGATTACGGGGTGAGTGCGAGGTTGGTCTCATCGAATTTTGTTGGCGTTATTACGCTTAGTCGGAGTGAAAATAATCCAATAAAATAATCATGAGTTTGTTGTCCAATTTAGTTTTGAAGTAAGTTTCCCCTTCTTTTTTTTGAATGTGAATACTAAGTTCCCATAAGAAAGTGGACTTAGTTCCCACCCTACATGGGAACTAAGTCCACTTCACGAAAGTGGTTTTATTTCCCACTAGGTGGGAACTTAGTCCCTCAGTGGACTTAGTTCCCGGGGACTTATTTCCCTGCACCAGAGATAACATATTTGACATTACAGCACGTGTATTCAGACAAAAGTTCAAATCTTTAATAAGTTTCATGACGAAATTACATGCATTTGGTCCTACGCGTTGCTGGATGCATTCGGTTGAATGGCAAAAGCTGGGGTTACCTCAGGCACACATTATAATGATCAACAAAATACGTCCTGAAGAAATCGATAGTGTAATTTCTGCGGAAATTCCAAATCCGTCTACTGATCAATAATTGCTGTTTGATATTGTTACAGCTAACATGATTTATGGCGCATGCGGTAATCTCAATCGTTTATCGCCGTGTCTGGCAGATCGAAAATGTAAAAAGGGTTTGCTAAACATTTCACTAGCGATATCCTATATATCGTTGAAGAAATTCCGATAATAGCGGTCAATCATTTTTCTTACTGTGAGAGGTTGAATAAATACTCAAAGAACAAATACGTCATTATCGGCATACCGTTTTTCACCAACAACAATTTGGTCTATTTGGGCGAGTGTTAAAGTGAACAATGCCAGCTATGACGATCAATTTTGCGTTGCAAACCAATCGTGAAAAGTTGAAAGAGGTGTTTGTCCTTCTTAGCAAATTTTCCAAAAAAAAAAAAAAAAAAACAAATACTTAAATACAAAAATCACCTTAAACTAAATAAACATTTTATTGTCTGTATAAAATTCTATGTTGTAGTTCAACAACTGTTTTGAAACGTGACTTAAGACTGCAATTGTCACTGTAACTTATTCATATATCAATCAGACCGTTGTCATCAGGGTTTGGAGCATTCGCACACTTAGTGCAACCGCATGAAGCCGGAATCTCGATCTAGAAAGAGAAAAACAGTTTTGCTTCAAAAAACCATATAGCAAGCTGGTAAGGGGTCATACTTTTTTACGGAACTCAAAACCATCATTGCAGACAAAGGGTACGACTTCATGTTTGTATTCAATGATCCCACAATAGGAGCACGCGGTATCATACCTCTCACGCTCTGTAAGTAATAAAATAAAATCCATAAACATACAAGAACTGCACACCAACCTTCATTGTATATGGATCCAGATTGGCAAGAGCCAGAACATTCCATCAGTTCCAGAATTGTACCCTTGCATAAACCATGGGGTGGTACATTGAATTGAATGAATTCATTTGTATCCTTTACGGATGGTGTAGTTAACTGACATTTCTCTGCGAAGGACAACATCTTTGCGATTAGAGGGTCAACGGAACTTAGATTTGCTTACCATGTACAGGGGACTTGCAGATCCTACAGCAACCGGCATCCTCCAACTGTTCCGTTGGGCAGTTACTGACATCCGAACAAGCCACCTTCGATGAGCTAATTACACTATGACCCAGCAAGTCATTACAAGAGTATGTGATACAGAGGTCGGTGCTATGCCAGATGTCACCGGGTGCATAAAGGCGATCTTCGAAGATACACTTTGTTTGGACACAGCTTCCACAGCATTTGGATGGGTCTTGGCTCTTATATTCAAAGCCTTTTATACAGTCTTTGTGGCAGTGCTCAGTCAATTTATTGACTTCAGCTACGCCCCTGCTACCGTAGGCACAAACATGTTGATCGCAGGGAGTCTCAGGTGCAAACCACTTATCCCCCAATAGCTTGAGGGTTGGAATGCCGTTTATCGTAACGACACAAGCGTCCGTTGGTGGAGCTATAGATTACATTGGAAGCTGAAAACAGTATTTCAAGGAGGAACGCCCTAAGCCACTTACAACAAACAGCAGTTGGACAGCAGTCTCCAGGTTGAGTGACGACCTTCAGTTTGTAGAACTCTTGCTCGCATTGAGTGCGCAGTGCCGGACAGGATGCTGTGTCACAAACGATGCTCTGTACTGGACAGCAGCCGGAGTTGTCAAGAACAATGAACTGGCCGGGTTTGAGAGGTATAGCTACTCGAGCACTTTCACACAGAGAGGATGGCTTGCATTCTGGAAGAAAGAACACACTTTTAAAGTCACACCCCTCTGTCAACATTATAGATTGCTCACCACAAGTGATCTGCGTACAGCCATTGTCATCGATCCTTTGCTTCCTCAACTGATTATCACCGCATTTGGGGAACACAGGAGGTTGGCACGCGGCTGGTGTTGGAACGTTGGGCTCAGAAACTGAAACGACTTAAGAACTTTTCCACTGTTTTTGAAACAATTTTGAGGAAGACTCACCACATATATACTTCGGACAGCAGTCTCCTGCGGAAGCAGTCTTCGAGGGCTTGAAGCCATCTGGACAAATAATATCCGCCGCCTGACACTGTTGTTCCACACACTCGGTCTTGCCGTCCTTGTTGCAACTGCACTTCGTACATTTGTCCTTCACCCAGACGTCTCCAACAAAGTGGTTGCCGTCGTCGCACCGCGAGCACTCTTCGTCCAAAATGCACTCATCGTTGTGCGATACACTGCCTTTCGGGCAGAAGCACCCTTCCGCTAGGTCAGAGTTATATTCCTTTTCCCTGTTTCGATTGACTTTGGCGCCGATTCGTACGTCTATCGCTTGAAGTACATCACCGAACTCAAGTGAGGCACAGGTCATGACACATCCACAGGGATTATATACTAAGTCAGCTGGACAGCTATATGGACAGAGGTCTGAGCTTCTCCAGTTGATGCAGATTCCATTCTTGGCACACTCCCTTGCATAAGCAGCCAGGGAGTTGCACGCCGCGTTCTTATTTCCACCGCACGTATCCTGCTCGCATTGTGAAACATAACTCAAAGGACTCACAACAGCTCTGCACTTTCCAAACAGATTTTCATCTGAAAACCTAAGGCAAAGATCCTCCTCCTTCGCTGGCTGATTACACCCATCAACTGGAACCTCCTGAGTTAAACATTCAAACGGACCCTGCCGCCATGGGTCGTCTGTTTCCCAGCTGCTTACGATATCCACAATACTCACTGGTACAGGCAGTTGGGGTGACTGCTTGGCCGGATTAATTTTCAGATCATTCTCGCCGTCTCCATCGCAATCGCCACACAGACCCTCCATGTGTCTGGCGTACCTACTGCTGGGCACACGTATCTGGAAGTGATTGAGACGTTTCAAAATTTCATTCAAAACCATCATGTGTGCACACCTCCTATATGCACATGTCTTACCGAGAACGCCATATCGTCGAACGAGCTAGTCACTTCGACATGCGACTCAGGTAACGCCAGTTTCAATTCGTTGCTATTGGTTTTCGTAATATGCAGTCGGGTATCCCTGAATGGCAGCTTCTTCACTTCGATGCCATCGATTAGCACCAGAACCGATTTATTGGGTACAACACGTTGAATATGAATTATGTGTTCGCCGTGTTGAATATGAAGTGATTTGGTACAGCTTCTATTCGGCCCCATGGAAGGGTGTCCCAATTTCTGGCAGTCTTGCACTGTTACATAGATCTGGAAGAGGGGGAACCACCCAACATGCGAGTGTTTGGTTAGTGGATGAAGGTGTGAAATGAAGACACAATATTGGGGTGTGATGGAGCGCAATGAAAGGGATTTTCGATTTAGCCAGAAGGTGTGAAAGTTATTGGGGATTAGAAAGGATGATTCAAATATGAGAGGTTGTAGACCGGCGTTATGAGTAGTTGCCTAACAATGGACCTATGTGGTTCCTGCGTCTCGAGTGCCACATGATGATGTTAGATCATTGGATTATTGCCACTGTTGACATTTGATTTTGGTTTGGTCAGTGTGTCATTTCGAGGTCCAAATTTAAAGATTGACGGGAGCATTCTTATGTGTACAATGGGAAAATTAAAATAGCCGAAGTGGCCTGAAGGTGCTTAAACAGCTATAACAGCTAAGGGAGCATAATGTAGGTATTATCTGGCTTCCAAGAGGATAGGTCCCTAAGTCTCCGAAGACAATGCACATTGTACAAGAGTGCTCTGGAACTTCTACGAGCAAATTATATCCATTTAGCTTTTAGACTCACAACCTCTCTGATGATCTTCTTAAGGTCGGTTCATACGATTGCCAGATCTGACAACATCGTCAGGCCTAAAAATTATAAAAATTTTCCAAATGCCTGCAATCGGTGTGAACAATCAATTTCGTATACAAATATTTGCAGCAAAGTCATTTTTGGATAATTGCCAGACCGTCATCTGACAATGAATTTGTCAGATATCTTCCAATCGTTTGAACACACAATTTTATCATTGTCAAACCATTGTCAGACGCTTAGGACATTTGCAAACTCATTTGCTATTGGCAGATGCGCTGTTGTTGCGACATCTGCAAATTTTTCATTTGTAGACAAGTATTTTTCAAAACGAAGTTTGCGTCTTATTTTTTTTGCATTTTCGGAAAAGTGTGTGAATTATATTATTTGAAATATATGTTCGTGGACTAAAAAGTCAACATAACACCGAAAAGGATCTGTTAACTGTGAAAGTTTATAACCCTTTCCTTTCCTAATGATACCTACATCTAAAGGATCTAGAAATATTTATGAACCTTTGTCCAATGCAGTTTGGAAATTGACACAGTTCGTAAATTTGGTAGCAAAAGAATTCCAGGCATCTGGTGTTCTAGACATCTAGAACTCAAATTGTGCTTTGCGTACATTGAATTAAGTAATGAAATAATTTTCCTTATATTTATCCACGAGCACTTTGTAGATTGCATCCAGATCATCTGGAACGATGGACAAGATCGTTGACGCAGGAATGCGGAAAAGATATGGTGGTGAGATGGTGAGTAGGTTATATAGTAGAGTAGGATTTTCAGTAGGCAATTACAACAACTCCGCTCTACTTGACAATATGACGACTCACATTAGTTGTTAATAGCGTGCTGAAAATTCAACTCTACTTTGTTTTGCTGAGACCTGAGATGGAAGCTCAAAAAAACATTTATTTATATCGATTCTAATAATAATTCTAACCAATGCTAAAGAGGGTCCATATGCGTTAAAGAGTGTCTTAAAGTTTCGTAAATGGGTCCGATTTGAACTATTTTGGAAAAGACGGGTTCTGGGGTTGCAGTTTGGAAGACTAAGGGGTGACAAAAATAACACTGGCTCTAAGTCGCAATAGAAATGATGTTGCCTATGAAGACAGTTCGTTTCTATTTTGGAAACAGTTCACACATTTTAAAGAGTTACTGAAGCAAACGAATAGGAAGCAAGCAAAAAAGAAAGGTAAACAAAATCTCACCTCGAATGTATGCTCATCGGTTAGACCTACATCTCTCGACAGCAAATACATGCAATTGCCGTTAAAGGAAAAATTCCTCCTATCGAATGTAAGATATTGGGACGCACCGAATGCTTCGCAAACACAATCCTTGCACTCGTTAATTGATATGCAGGTATCACCCTTGCGCAATGTACCTTCCGGACAAAAGCATCCACCGAAACAGGCATCCGGCAGCAGCGGACAATCATCTCCGTTCCGATTATCGCACGATGGTTCACAACGTCGCTTGTAGCAATCCAGGTGTACCAATGGCGCCGCACAGGATATCTCTACGCGGAAGATAAACACGAAAACAAGAAAAAATCAACAAGGACATTCTAAAATTTGTCATATGACAGCAACAACTCACCACACTGATGCACCGATCGCCATGTACCCAACTGGATGTGAGGACTCGCTGCCAAACACTTTTTAACGAATCCCTACAAAGCCAAACATTTGCATGACTGTGGGTCTGCCTTATTGACTTTTAGACACTCACAAGTGTCCTCAATGCATTTCGAGAGGAATTGTTTCAAATTAACCGATTTGCCGCACTTTCCGAATGAAGGATGTCTAGGGGGATATCTCGGTATTTTATGGAAAAAATTAACGAGGTCTTTCAACTGTCATACTTACTCTATTGACTTGCACAGGGCCAATGCTTGTGCATGGTCGTCGCTGGTGCACACTTGGGAAGGGCACTCTTCGTTGGGCATGTCCTTGTCGAGCCAACTGTCTCCGAATTGGTTTGTAGTACTTGCGGTGCTGCCGTCAGGAATGCGCTTATCATCGGCTGGATAGCCAGTGAAGTATCCGCACAAGCCATCGACGGTTTTAATGAACTTCTCGGAGACACCGATGTGAATGCCACCCGTCTCGTGGTATGACACCCAGAATCCATGCAAATTAGACACCACCAATACGGAGTCACCTAGCTGAGAGACAACGAACAGGGGTTTAATGAGGTGAGATTTTTCCAACTGTCGAGGGGTGTAGTCAAAGCCGTTGAATTGAAGTTGAAGATTCGGCATAATGACGAGTTTGTCATCCGAAGTTTTGTCCCTAATGGTGAGCACCTTGCGGCAGATATCGCTGTTCGCCACGCGGACCACATGTGCTGTCATAAATGGCAGAGAAACAAATTCAAATATTTTTTACAATTGGATGGAATGTGAGTTTACCCGATATGGACCATGAGTTGCCCATGTTCCTGGCTAGGATATGTCTGCGTGCGGTATACTTGAGATCCGTGCCGTCGAACGTCACCAAGGACTTGCTAGTTATCTCACAGATGTGATCCTTATGGGGACTTAGAACGCAGGTGTATTTTGAACATTCTCCAGGTCGAGTTTTTGAATTGTCAGTTCTCACTTCATAAACATCTGGGCATTTTGGTGTTGGGCATCGATGGTTCTGAACTACGATTGTCGGTGTTTTTGGCGTGCAGGTGAATACTGCACTATTCTGGTCATCATTGTCATCCGATTTAGGATGAATGGTAGTTAAGATACTGCGGTGGGGTATGTTATTAAATAGGTAAGAGTAAGATTGATTTAACATACGTCGGCGCAAAGACCTCTGACATCTGCCGTGTCGCCGACTTCTCTGCGATATTCAAAATCATTCCCTTGGGACACGCTGGGGGCGGGCAGGTTTCCACAGCAGCAGCTGCTAAAATAAAATGATTTTTTAATCGTTTTTCATAAACTCTGATAGTTGGGAGAAAAATGATTCAGAGGAATATATTTTTCCCTATACTTGGGATGGGACGAGTTGAATAGCTATTTTCCTCAGATATTTGCTTAAGACTCGGTTAGGAGGGGCACACTTAACTACTACTACTGCTGAAAAAGCAATAATTCTCAGAACATATTGACTGTGATTCTTTTTATATGGAAATCCAAATCAGCTCATTACTGAAAGGTTAAAGTACGTCCATGAGTCTTGATTTACAAAATACAGCTACAGAGGAAGTGTTCCGCTGTATCGTCATCCTCTCCACAAGCAGGAGAGATGGTGGTGTCGCTCAAGCCCAACACATTCAAATTGTTCAAGTAAGCTTGACCGCTTGTGAGCGTCGGCCACTCGCCCCTAGATGGCGCGAACAAAACTATGTGGCTTCTCCACACTCACTACCCGGTTTTGTTCCACACGGCAAAAAAAAACGGCGATGCGAGCGATCAACGTCACCCAACATGACCAAAACTACCCAACCCAAGGCAGCCATCTTTTTTCTTGTCACGTAGGCATAGGCACATATACCTAAAGATGGCTGGTTCGGGCGGGCAGCTTGTCATTGTTGTTTGATTCTTTTTTCGGCTCGTACATAAATTTAACGTAAAATTAACTTAGAATTTTTCTTCTCTGTGGCGGCACTACCGCAGGCACCATTTTTCTTTGTATCAGTAGCAAAATTAGCTTCTCAAGAAATAAAACTTTTTCCATGGCGGCACCACCGCCAGCACCATCTTAACATCAGTTTTTTCTTTTTTTGAAGTTCATAAACACATATGTTTGGCGAAAGCTTGGTGGCCCGAAAGCACGCCCACAAGCAGTCTGCAGTCGATTTTCTTGAGAGACAGAAGGAAAGACGCGGACACAAATGTCCGGACGCAGTCGTTTGGTCTGTCTACACTCAGCACAGTCACGCCACCGACGCTCGTGTTCACGAGAAACCCAAGTGTCCATGGATGACCTAACCGCAGATGGAGACATGCCCAACGCTGGTTCAAGTCCTGGGAGAGCTTCTTCCGACCCCAGCCTGGCAAGCTCATCAGCGATCTCATTTCTCTGGATACCAGTGTAACCTGGGACCCAAACAAGATTCAAGATTCTTAGCCTACCGACTAAGTTAAGAAATAGCTTGAGTTCAGTGCTTTTAATGAAGCTTGGCTATCGCTGCAAACGCATATGTTTCTAGCCCTTCACCTGTTTGTCACAATATAGCGCATAGCCATAAGGATAGCGAAAATCTCCGCTTGGAAGACAGATGCATAGTCACCTAATGGGAAGTGGAGTCTAATGTTCTCTTGTTCGGTTCTGAAGCCGTCTATCAAGAGGAGGGAGGTTCATCATAGCATATAGAGCAGAGCCCGGACTGCTAGGGAAGGCCCCTGTGCATCCAAGACAGACCGTTCTTTGAAGTTTGGCAAAAGAGGCAGTAATACGTTTCTGCGAAAGCCTGTTAGACTATACAACCGATGCAGATGAGAGAAGTGGTCTTACCATTGCCGTATAGATCCAAAAGACCCTTTCAGGAGATAATCCCCATGACTTGCCAAAAGCGCCTTTGCACTGCCAGAAAGTTGACGGTTTTCGATTCAACATGCTTGGACCAAAGAAGCTTTCTATAGAGGATTACTCCCAGATAATTGACTTCATCGGAGATCGGGATAGTGACGCCTTTTAGCACAAGCTGAGTCGGACCAGTGACATTCCTCCTTCTAGAATAATCGTAGTTGTAAGAGGATTCACTGAAAGCCCATTTCTTGCGCACCAATCATCGATAAAGCCCAAGGATCTCTGCGCCTGAGAGCAGACAGTCCTTAGGTCTGAACCGACAGACAAAATGGCGACATCGTCCACGTAGGCCTGTGTGTTGGTTCCAGGAAGATTGATATTTTAGGTTAGATTTAGATTTGGATTTAGATTTATTGAGTATATGCTAGCACGGTAAGAGTACACCACTTATAATTCTGTGATAGTTAAACAGTATAATTACATTAATATTTCCATATCTTGGCAAAGTCTAAAAGGATCAGGAAGGCAATACAGTCTTTATCCAATTTTTCCCCTATGTCTTCTAACTCTAGTTTAAGCAGCTATACAACTGTTTTTGGCACGAAATCCAGATTGAACTGAAACAATCAGGTTTTTATCTACCCATTCACAAACTTTAGAAAAGAAAAGGTAGGATTGATGCGGGTCTGAATTCATCACCTGCTGAGTTATTTGGAATTGGAATAATTTTAGTCATTTTCCACTGACGAGGAAAGGTACCTACCAGTATTATTGAAATAGTATTAATTACATGCGTTGACGAAAACCGGATGATCTCCATCAAGACCCATTGCATTCGATTTTGCAGACAAAAAGCATTGAAGCTCACTCCTGTAAAAACAAAAGATGGATTTGTAGGGATAATGGGGCCATCGTAGGAATTTTCGCCATAGGTATATCTCTGAGGTTCCAGCTTGGGGAATTGATAAGAACTTACTATTAAGTTCATCGCGATCGACGTTGTTTGAACAACTTAGTTTTTGCTTACCAATCCCTAGCTCACGGAGATTACTCTTTAATTTGCGACAATCCGTGTTAACATTCAGTCGACTTGAATAAAAATATGTCCTTGAAACTCTAATTTCACGTACAACACTGTTCCGCAATTTTTTTTCAATTCAATCGGAAAACGTTTCCACCGACGATATGCCTGGTCGCGCTGCATCATTAGCGCTCGAATATCGTTTGTTAACCAAGCTTTTGCCTTTTCTCTTTTAGTTTAGTTTTGATTAGAACGTACATATCAAATAGGTGATTTTTGTTTCTATAAATGTTGTAAATGGCATTTGGCCTTGAAGCTTGGTTTAACAGTCTTTCACCATCATCTCTCTACAATGACTTCCTCAATAGATTACTCACTTACTACAGAATGTTTGCATTTAATAGAAATTAATACTTCTTGCCATTTATATGGGGTAATTCTTCCCAAAAGATCTTGATCTACTTATCGAGTTCAATCGTCAGTTTTTCGATTACTGCCATAGTTGTATCGAGACGTTATTTTGAACTTCCTCTTTTTTTAGTACGTCACCGTACCGTACTCGAATTCACCGTTCTCAATTCTCTTTTAAAGGGAAAAACTAGTATTCAAATACTGCTCGTTCCTTCAAATATGTCAATATTGACGGATCCGTTGACGTGACGGATGCAACGGATTCTATGGGCTGGGTCCTGAACTGCAAAATTTGCTTCTCAGTTCCAGCAGATAGCAGACAGCAGCTGCACTGAATTATCCCTTACTATTCACCTCAAAGATTTACTTGTCTTTTGCGACGGTTCTGCCCGATTCGTTTAAGTCTTCTTGGTCTGGTTCTCCTGTTAATCCTCTTTTTTTCTGTTAATAACGTCAGCCATAGCAACTAATTATAGAGACTTTTAGGGGATTGTTGGCCTGAAAGTTCTTAGCAAAGTAGGTATGATGAGAAAAAATTCGCAGGGATCGAAGTCCTTTTTATATTAAAAAATAATATCCTTGAACCTTGATGCAGCACCGGCAAACTTGCTTGTGAGAAGAATTCTGAGTGCTATGGTCAGTATTACGATAACGATGACGAACTCAAACAAATGAAACGACACCCAGTGTTAAAAAAGTAGTTGTGGCAATGATTGACATAAGGACATAACATAATTGTTCTTACAACCACTTCGTTTGAATAGATTTTTAGTTTAGGGACGAATTCAGTCACACCCAAACCAGTCTACCATTTTTTGTTTGGTTTAAAAGAACTGCAGCTATTTCTGTTTAAGAAATAAGTAAAACAGAAGTCGGATAGCCGTCAAAGGCTGGCGCATAAAGGTGCCCAAGCCTTTGAGTATACAAATTTTTGCAATAAACAGTCTAAACCTTTTGGAAAAGTCATAACAAATGCCAAACTCACCTGTATTCGTCTCCTCAATCAGTTTCGGACACTCTGCTGGTTCGTCGTCTTCACAGTCCTTTACTCCATTGCACCAGCGCTCCTCGGGAATGCAATCACCACTGGATGGACACAACGTATGCTTATCTGGGCAAGGTTCACATCTGCATGAACAAGTTTCTGTTCTCGTGATGCGCTGTCCCGGCTTACAAGCCGCACATTTCATCGGACTACATCGCATCAAACCGCCTACAACGCAAACACATTCCTGGCAAGTCTTGCTCTCGAACTTCGAGCCAACCTTATGCCTGTGAAAATGTAATGTTAAGTCCATCGGATAAGTCGATGATATGACCTTACTTTAGTTCGTTGTCAACGCAAGGACACAAGTGCTTCTCAATGCATTCCTGGCCATCCCAAAACAGGGGATCCTTGCACTTGCAATCGTCACCATCGTTGGAAATACTGTCACATACCGCACACTTCTGTGGCTTGGCTTCGACAACCTCGTTCTTTATTTTAGCTAAAACGAGAAGGGCTGAAGGAGACAGGCCTTTGTAACATATTTCCACTTACGATACGGAACAAAACAGCCAAGGACTTCTATCCTAAGGTTGATATTGCTCAGCCACTTGGTTGGCATAATCCTCAGTAATCGAGCTTGGATTGGAAACTTGAAGTAGTTCACCTGTGGTGTACCTCGGTCGTGATTGGCAATAAACACTTTTGGTTTGCCATCAGGGGCTAGTATTCTGTTCCAAGCAAAACCGTCATTCGAGTACACAACTTGAAAGGCAGTAGTCCAGCTGTCGCTTCCACCTTTGGTAGTTACTCCGGTGAGCTCCCTTGCCTCCAAGAAGTCAAACTAGAGAATGGACCGAATCAGAATCGGAAATCAGGACGAGTTGTACAAACCCACCTCGACATACTCCTTTAGCGAGTTAACAGCCGCCTTCCAGCTCGCATCGGATGACAACTTGAGCACATCCAAGACGCGTAGTTGCTCAGCCCCTAATCGACGCGGCCTAATGCTACTTGCCCTTACTTGGCTAAAATGGATCAGGCCGCTTTCAACTCCCATCGGATCTGTACACTTTGGTATATCTTCCCAGCTGCCCGAAGTTAACTATATATTGTTCGAGAAAATAGTACAGAGCATATCCTTCAATAGAGAACAAAATCCACAAACTTACCCCCTCAGGTCTGCCAGGTTGCACGAGCTCCTGGCTGCATCCCAACAACTCAACACGCATCGCAATCGATCGACGCCATTCCACTGGATAAATACGCACCAGCTTTGCTTCGATTGGTAATTTAAAAAGGGACTCCACGGGTGTTCGCGGATCAATCGGTCCACTGAAAAGCTGCGGTTTATCTGTCTCATCGACTAGGTCGTGCAGCCCCACGCCATCAATGCTGTATAGTATCTGATTACAGCGGTCAATGGAAATACTGTCGAAAGCCGTCCGTGCATATACATACCTTGAATAGGGTCACATATTGATCTGATGCCGGGCTGCCCTGCACGATGACACCGAATAGGGGCTGTGGCTCGTCGAATGCAACTTCCAAGTATTGGGCTTTGTCATTGATGTGTGGTGACCAACTACCTTTCGAATGCAATCGACCGAAATGCGGCCGATAGGAGTCGTTTAGCGTACTACTAGCATTGAACGCTGTATCCGGCAAGGGTGTGGCACCGTTAATCATTACAATAAGCCTGTCAATATACAAAAATAACAAATTGACTCAATTGGGTGAGGGTTGATGATGCACACTCACTGTTTGACAGCACATTTGAGTGGCGGTGTGGTTGCTGTTGGAACAGTAAATGGCTTGTTGAACAGTTCATCGGTCGAGTCAGTGCTCGTTGTGTCTGAAAGATTTATGCGGTGAACAGAATTTGAGGGAGCAACGACAATTATACCTGGAATTTGTGTAGTAACTTCTTCGGGATGGTCATCGCCCGAGCAGAGGACAGTGTTGTCGATGCATTGACAGGTTTGTGAATCGTTGTGTGTAAAGAGTGACACAGGCTAGGGCGGGGATCGAAAATCTCGTGTTAAATCATAATAAATCATGAATATTCCTTTTCTCACCTTCACGTATTGCTCATCATGAGTCATGCAAGGACATTCATCGATTTCAACGCAGGTACCTCTGTCGCGCCACACTTTGTTGATGGCTGGACAATTGGGCAGAGATTCGTCAACACATCCTCCCTTGCACAGATCTCCGATTTTACAGCGACCACGTTTTATAAGGTCCTAGATGGAAATTGTAATGAGTTCCAGCGTATAGGATAATGGTTTGAGAAAGCATTCTTTGGAAGCAAGCGGCATGGTGGCAGATAGCGAGGAGACTACCTCAATTGTTTTTCCAGCCTCAGGATAATCGCCTTAGAAAGCCTAAAATACGCAAGGCAGTTCTAGACATAACACACTAACGATTTAGCGATAGAAAGCTTCAAAATGAGAAGAGAGTGTAACTGTAAATTAAGGGGCTTCGAACCCTACACACCTACAAACAGGTTCCTGAGAGTACAAGGTACTTTGTCGGAGAACCTCATACAACGTCTTGAGAAAAATAAGTTTGTACAAGTTTAGATCGGTGCATTGTAGGGGAAAACAATTAAACAGCGAACTTTGTGGGCTAACCGCTTTCGCTGATATGTTTGAGCAAGAAAGGTATAGCGGTCGAGTTGGCTAATCAACATGGACAATAATGCACCATCACGACGATTCTTTGAATTCTCATCTGATTGATTAGCTTAAAAGAGGAAAACGCAATAGGAGAACGAGCTCAATAAATTTTATGTGCACATTAGCTGGCAGATTTTTAAGGAACAAGCTGCCTGCCGTGACTCGGCTTGACGTTGGCCTATTTGTACATTGTAAACGAGAAAAATGTAGGTGTGGGTGGAGTGTTCAGTTAAGTTGTCTTTGTTGTTCAAACAATTTTCATCCTGTCAGCAACAACAACGGCTGAATATGGGGCCATTTTAAGCCCATGGTTCGAGCTTTGACTGAGGAAAAGATAACTCAATTTTCTGTGGCAGTTCACTTGTTAACGAAAGTAACTACAGTGGACGTCCATTTTAACGAATATCCGATAAAGTGATACGCATTAGCTTCTATGTATAGCGAATGGTGCCCACGATTTGCTTTCCGATATAAGGAACGTATACAAAAGTGGGTTTAAAAACCCTGAAAGTAGGTATATTTAAATGGCATCATAAGATTCAATTCTAAATCAAATAAAACCTTTTAAATAAACATATTTTCCAATGACTTGTTTTTAAAAAAAAACACTTTAAAAAGTCTATGGAGTTTATAGGGACTTTTAGAAACGAATCCAATTTGGTTCATTGTATACAAAGGATGCCAAAACTCACCACCTGCAGGTATGTGGGGTTGTTGGGTGCATGCAGAGCGGTTGCACCATAATCAGAGAAAGAGCTAGATAACTCTTAAAGAGATGCAGGATCCAAGGTGGCAAATCATTGTTTTAACTGGATTAACTCTAAAAATGGTAAGAGAGTCGGAAACTTCTAGTTTGCGAAAATCTACTCAACTTAGCGATTGAAACGTATAGGCTCCAAAAACAATTTCAGATTTACCCTGAGGCGTTACCACAAGTCACTGCGGTTTGTGTGTAAACATCGTAGAATTAAACTTTTTCAAAGACCTCCCTTACCTTCTCGTAATAGTGACAGGCATGTTCACAATGATTGGCGCACTCGGACCACTGCTCACCAATGGGACATTGCATGTCAACATTTAAATCTTCTCCACATTCACAGAACGATCTTATCTCACTGTCATAACAACTATCACACTCCTGATTCCTGAACTTCTTCGATGGTACAAGAATAACTGTCATTTTTGGCGTTTTGCTTTCGACACTCATTCTTCGCTATGAACTGTTGATCACAAGTATCATATATAGCTTTAAATAGATCGAGCTTTATATGTTCCACTGCGTCATAATTATAATAGTCATCAACTGCTTCCGAATTATATGCTATGAACCAACTTGTCCATCCCGGTACACAGTTCTTTTCTTTTGGCAAGGCTTTTGCCTCAGCACACGGTTCTCCACTGCACAGTTCCTTTTGGTTCGAGCACCAACACGTCTGGCACTTGCCTGTAAGTGTCACATCGCCTTCACGGAACTCCTTACCATTCTTTACCATGCAAATTGGTTTGCATTCAGATTTGTGGACACATTGCAACAGAGAGTCTTTTAAAAATATCATACCCTCTTCACAGGGCTGCTTCATGCGACAGCCCTCGATGCAGTTCTCCTTCAAGCACATGCGGTCAGTAATGGCCTGACTTAGCATATTGTCGCAGGTGTCAATGCCGCAGGCAGGTGTGCATGAATTGTACTCCGCATCCTTTGAGTCGCAATGCATCGCTGAAGGTAATGAAAATATTTATTAAGGAAGGTTCAACAAAATATCTGTGGCCGCGAATAAGGGAAATGGGTGAGTAGGAAAACTGCATATAGATACAGCTATTCCGTAGATGTCCACAGTAAAAGCATAGTGACGCGATTTCAATACAAAATAGCGTCACTCTGCAGTTTTGAGGAAAATACTCTTCTCTCTTGCCCGAACAGAGGTACATATCCAATACTTACGACACAGATCTGGTGTACGCCATTGAATTTCGATCCCTTTCTGTGAGCACGAGTCTGCATACGCAGCGACTGCTGTGCAGAGGAACTCGCAGCCACCATCCTGGTCGCTACAGCCACACGCATCTTCAATACAGCGTTGCATGTACGTATCTGCAGCTATTTCTGAGTGACACTCCTAGATTTTGCATTTAAAATGTATCAACTATCATTTTGTCAGATTCAGATTGTACATACCTTGAACAACTTTGACTGAATAATGCCGCACTTGATCTGCGCCCATTCCCTCCTCTCGGGTTGGCCTTCGCATGCGTTGGTCTCTGCTGCCGGCGCCTCACAGCTGCTTTGCATTCGCCATGAATGGCCGAACTCTAGTGGACTCATTTCAAAGCCTTGTGCCGATGCTTTCATATCATCGTCTGAAATGGTATTGTAGTTGCCACAAAGCCCATTAACTTTTCCAATCCAATTTGTGCCGAGCCGCACATATACGCGAGCTCCCTGGTCCCATTTGATCTGGATCTTAAATGGAACCACTTCAAGAACGCTGAAGAGACCACTCTTATAGACAATGAAAGACTGCCCGTTGTTGCCAAGTTGCTCTCGGATTTCTAGTGGATGTATGCAAGTTATGTTGAATATAAGAAATTTATCAAACGCATACTACTCAAGGACGAGGAATCCGTTGAAAACATAATAGTTTGGTCTATGCTTCCACTCAACCCGATCTCTAGCGACTTAGAGCACACTCCCTCAAAACTGATGCACATCACATTCTGGATTTGAATATGGAACGAGTCACCCTTCGAATCGCCTCTAGACAGGACATAGTCACACTCTCCCGCAAAATCAAAGTCACGCTTGTCAAAAGTGGTGTAATGTGAACCACCCCAAGTGCTGCAAGTAGCTTCGCATACGTTACTCGTACACGTCCAATGGCCAGTCTGACATGTGCTGTAAGAAATAATCATTTGCACCTCTGAAAGTCCTTACAAAAAAATGCCATACCATTCATTACAGTCCATTGTCCACTTGTAGCCATTCGGATACGTCACACCATACTTGCTGCAGGAGCAGTCATCCGGTTTGACGCACGCTTCAACCAACATATTGTAGACATAGCCTGGCTTACATATACAACCCGGAGTGCAGTCCTTTAGGCACTCGATGTAGTTGTGCATATTTTTGCAAGTCCTTCGCTTTCTGGGGACACATTTTGAGAATTCAGCGTTCGGTAATGTTTCACAGTGCGCTTGAGCCTCAGCCGAGAGTGGATACTTTGATATGTCCTCAGGTGTGGCTATATGACAGTCCCACGAGGCTCCTTTGCAAGTGCTGACAGTAGATGTTTTAAAATGAAAATGAATGAATAAATAAAAAAAGGTTCCAAAATCAACAGACTTCTCCTACCAAAGTTTAAGGGTGTTTTCTCTCGATTCAACTTGCTTGTACCCAACGTCGAATGTTGTTCCGTCATAACTGCACGGACACTCGGCTTTAGGTACACAGACATTTTTATCGTTGAAGTACTGGCCATCCGGGCAACGACATCCTTCGGTGCACTCCCCTTTACAGGATTTTTTCGTTGAGACATCATCACACGATCGAGCGCAAATATCCAAACAGTTGTCAAACACCTGCCCCTTCGGACAATTCACTGCACACTCCTTGACAGTACTACGCCAAGTTGTCTTTATACCCTGCTTCAAACACTGATTGCCATAGGCAGCCAAAATAATGCAAAAGCACTGCGTAAGGTCCCCGCTACAGGTGCATACGTCAAACATACAACTCTCGTAGTACGGTTCTGGGGCGACACTCCAATGGCAGTCCTTAAAAATATCGCCAGTCAACAGTAAGCAATGCTCCTTAGCGAATGACTGCTTGGCAGGGCTGTTCTTACAGGGGTTCGAATGGAGGGCGACGTCCTCCTGAGACAGATCTTTCATTGTGTCCATTATTTTCCACGAATTGCCAAACACTACAACGTCTGCAACGACGTTACCATCTTCAGACAGAAAGTCATCTTCGACTTGCGAGGTGAATGTTCCACAAAGACCAGCGGTCTTTCCGCGGTAGGACCATGGCACGTCAATGTACCAGTTCTCGAGTCCATTCCACGAGACACGAACACCATCAGCAAAGTCAATAAGAACGCCTGTGGTGCCGTCCTGCCTTATGATGACTTTGCCGTTGTCAAGACTATGAGGGAACTTGTCTATTTTGTTGCCGTTTACAGAAGTGAGCAGTTGCCTATCCAACCGAATGGTTGTATCGACTCTGTTAAGTTCGATGTTTACTGTAATAGACTTGGTACAGGTCGGATAACTCCCATAGCAGCCGACATTTTCTGCTTCAATGCTCAGGTTGTCCGACTGCAGGAGGTAGTAGGAGAATCTTCCCATGAAATCGTATCGTTTGCCATCGAATGTTGTGTAGTGGGGATCACCCCAAGCCGAGCATCGGGCTCCGCAGTTCTTCTTAGAGCAAGTCCAAACCCCACTTTCACATGTACTAAAAAATTAACGGATGAGTTACATTGAACTGTTTTGTATGGTGTTGATGTGATTTACCATGTGTTGCAGTCTTTTTGGACAGTACTGCCAGCTTCGAAGACTTTGCGACGTAAGGTGCACGGACATAGCTTTGGTGATATGCATGAGTCCTTGTGCTCAACAGTGCCATCGGGACAGAAACAACCTTCAATACATTTGGCTTTTCCCGGTACTACCTGCGATCCACAGGATGGTTCTACATTCGGACCACACGGCCGGTATACACGGTTGTTATTGCACTGGATCGCTGGAAGTAGGGAGAGTTAGGTTTTGATTTAGGTCCGTTTGCTGATACTACTCATACTCATAGCGATTTAATTTCTACTTAAAAACTTATGCCACAGTTTATGACATAGGAAAAGTCAACCATAAGGTATAGAACTTAAATCGCTTTGAGTATTATCAGCAAACGGGCCTTAGAGTTTCAAATCTAAAGAGATAAACTTTTTAACGATTGAAAGGGGGTGTGGTGTGACATAAGACCAAGCTCCAAGCGACATAATTCTACCGAAAAAATCCTTTTTTACTGCTATTGGAAAATATTTAAGAAAGACTCCAAAGCCAAACTTTCATATTTGGCATAATGTCACTTGGCCCTATGTAACGGTAGGTACCTTCAAAGTGACCTACATTTTTAAACTACGTGTTGGTATGCGGCCGTTTGAGAACCTTTTTCGTGCACTTGTACCCCGGATGTTTTTTTACACATTCGCGAGCGAAAAAAACTGCAAGATCCCAATTTTACTACTTTTCTGGAGATCAAGCCTGAGAACTCTCACACAGAAGTTAAGTGCATACTACACACTAAGCCAAGGCTTCTAACACGATGCTGTCGTCAGCCTTTGCAAATGAAGTGGAACACACAAGCGAATGGAACACCTATCTAAGTCAACAACAAGTTGAATCTTAAATTTATCTGCGTGCTGTGCACAGAGGATATTCACAAAACCTCGAAGAGAGAAAGGAATATATCTCTGGCATTGAAAAATTGCACAGATTACCCCAATACCCCAATTACCCCAATTTAAAAAAAAAACTACAACCAAACTATTGTACCTGCGTCACGTCCAGACAAATCTGGCCGAAATTAAATGCTTAAAGGACTCCGAGACTTCTCTCTATATAAGTAGAAACAGAATCAGCTCAGTAGTGGGTGCATTAGCAGGACACTGTTTGATAGGTAGGCACGCTCGCAGATTGGGAACACCCTACAATTATTTTTCCAGGAGCTGCACGGATGAGGAGGAAGGAGAAACCGTTCTTCGTCTACTTTCTATAAGCCCAGCTCTTGCAAAGTTGCGAAAAACCAACTTAGGGGAATACTTCTTCGAGGACCTCAGTGACTTGTGTCGCACAGACATAGGTACGCTGTATCAGCAAATTCATAACAAAGACCAAATGGCTTGAATGATCTTCAATAAATACTCATCGTCAGCTGACCACTGGCCGCACCACCATCTCTTAGACGGGCTGTTTTGTAAATTATATATATCCACCCTATTTTTTTTACTTGATAAGTTGCCAGAGGATAAAAGTGAGGGTCTAACCGATACGCTCACCACCCGCATATCCGAGGGCATACTGTCCGGTCATCCCCTTGACCAACCTTATTAAGACTCTAGTAAGGTACATATTATTACCACCGATGGCGTATATCGGTTCACGTCATTTCGACGAGATGTCGGAGGATTTTAAGCGACGGACACAATGTTTCGGTCACCCGTCGTACCTACATCCGAAGACATATGGTCCCATAGTCATACCCAGTCTCACTTCTTCAAGGAGTTGTCTGGATATTACAGGCGGAGGGAAGACTTTTTCGGTCACCCTTCGCTTATCCGAGGATAAACTGCCCCCAATTCCCTCTACGAGACGTAGGAGGACAGACGAAGGCAAAAGTCACATGCACAAGGCAGCAATATAATGCCCACTAACATGTCCGGCCTAGATAGCATTCTGTCCCAAAAATGAAAATCTCACACAAAACGAATGTTTCAATTTGAAAGCAAACATCTGAAAAAAAAAAACTTACGACAAATTTGCAAGTCCCTCCAGCCATTCTCCATCGCTATTCCGCGAAGTTCACATTCTTTGACCAACATGGCTACGCTATCACATATGCACGACTCGGGTTGATCCAACTTTCCACAGTTGCAATAGTCATTAATGCACATCTTTAAAAGTGTCTGCGTATCAAATGGCTGCAAAAAAAAAGACAATCAAAACCTACATCTTCCATTAAAATAATTCAAAGCCTCACCTTAAGGCACAATGCTAACTTTGAGTTCCTGAGCATCTGCTGACAGCTTTCATAGGCTTTTGCTTGTTGGATTTCGTCGCATTTTTTAAACAAGTCCACCTTCTCCATGACAGTACCATCTGGCAGTTTCCAGGAGTTTACAAACTCTTCTGGCGTCTTTAGCGCAACACCATCCTTGGAGATGAAATCATTTGCCGCATCTCCGTCGAATGAACCGCACAGTCCGCCTACACTGTTCAACAGTGTTGGCTTTGCCTCAATGGCGACATACTGATCTTTATTCCATTCAATCACCAAGCCAGCTTGATACAAAATAATTCGTAGTTGTTGAGCCACCAACTGAACTTTCATTCCCTTAGTTTGAACAGAGATTGGTAACTGGTTCTTTCCATTGGATAACTTTACAGTGCCATCTGTTGGGGGATCAGGGAAGCACTTTATAATTTGCGGTTTATGTTTTCGAAATCAGATACTTGCCTATGTTTTCAAATGTGTAGACATTTGATTGCCACAAAACTATCAGCGAACTGTGACACTCATTGTTCTGCGGCTTAAAAGGACATACTTTTAAAGTAACACTGAATGCCGCATTTGTTTTGTCAGAGATCAGAGTGTGGGATCCAGTTAACTGCGATCTTGAAAACATAATATTTGAAAAGGTGAATATTTGGTATTTAATGAGAACGTGATATTGTTTTACTTTAGAATGCTACCGTCCAAGGTTTTCAAGTTGGTACCTGACCAGGTGATACAGGCTGCCTTAGTGGAAGGAATGCCTTTAGGCTTTTCGTACAGTTGGAAGTTGGCGGGCGCTTCGATTTCTATGAACATAAGAACCATTGTGCTGTCATTAAACTAGTAAGCTTCAAGTTCACTAGTACAGTACTGTATCTATGCCAAGAACTGATGCATTTCTACATGTGTGTAGCACATTTCGGTAACAAAGGGTTGCATCTCGAATGCAGGCCCTAAAACCACATTTTGAGACTATAAATAAATTAGCCACATCTTACCATAATAGCAGGTTGGAAGCTGCGGTTGAAACTCCCCAACACTATATTTGCACTTGTAGTTTTCCGATATCGGCCCGGTAAGTGTGGCCTTATCAGGACAAATCATGTAACATGTCTGCTCTTCTTCGCCGGGTAAACAATAAGCCATCGGATGTAAGGGAAAATCACTGTCATCTGATTTTTTTGTCCTACACACATCTTTTATATCTAAAATCAAGAGTTTGACTATAGTCTCTTGTTCTTCTCCTTGTACCTGCATAAAATAGATACCATATTGACATTGCGGTCCTTTAAAATCTCCAGCACATTTGCATTCATCGACCGATATGCAGATACCTCCGTTGGCACACGGCGGATCACAAGTTGCTGATTGTAGATATTATTTTAAATACATTTAGTTTCTAATTTGAGGTCATTACTTACGTTGGCAATCGGGGACAAGCGCTTTTCCTATCTCTGTATCAATCCATTCGCTGTTCAAACATTGAAGGCTAATGACCTTCCTGCCGTCGGGGAACTGATACCTACTACGGCACTCCAACTTGCATATGCTAAATTATACGAAGGAGATTAGCAAGATGTTGTAGGTTGAGGTATGCGAATACTATATAAGCGAAGGCCTTATAAACATCTTATTTGCGTTATCTCATTCAAATCTTGAGGGCTAATATGAATCTTGTATCCCAAAACTTTCAATAAAGCACTTGAACATGGTATTGTGATACCTATTTCTAAAAATGGTACTAGGAAAGACAAAAGCCGGTAAATGCCGCTTCATAGCAGCCCTTAACCTCAAAGGTTTTGGATAAAATAGTTAATAGTAGGATTTTGACATATCTTAAGAAAATATTATACTGCAGCCCATTGTGCATTTCGTCTGAAGTTTTACTGCTTGTTTTTGAATAGACCTTCCCTATGTTCAAAGTCTAATTTGACTAGGGCTCAATGTACAGAATATATGTACGACTCATGTCCCTTCGAATATAAACCAAATTGCAGGGGATTTGTTGACTGAAGTTTTTGACCTGTCACAAGCCTTACCAAGCCTTATCAACTTCCTTAATTGTAATGCTCGCAAAAAAATGGCTTCCAGTCTATTTGGTTAACCAACAATGATGGGCTCGACTTGACTTCCCTACTGCAGTGAGCGATGAAATCGCAGCCACTCAAGCTTGAACTATGTATTATTTAGAAATAGGCCCTGGCACTCTGCAGTCTGCACACGCAGCTCGACTGGGTGAAGTTGGTGGATCGAGTAGATTTATTCAGTCATTCCATATCGACGGTTATAGGAGTTCGGTCAAGTTCACGAAGAGTGCGGTTAATAAAACTTACTCACTGCCGCAGAATACGTTGGTGTTTAGAGAAACTCTCGGTCTGTCGCACTGACAAATAGACCCGTAGTAATTTTCCGGGCATTTACAAAGTCCTGGCTTCAAGCAAACGCCGTTATTATAACAAGGTGGCACACAACCAGCTGAATAAAAAAATAATTTGGTTGTGACTTTAATGAAACAGAAGATCAACCATTTAACTTACGTGTACATTGGGGTATTTTAGTACCAAATGGTGAACCATTTCCTATCAGTTTTCCAGTTTGACAACTCAAAAGCAATTGCTGAAGTCCACCCAGAAAGAAAAAGTCATTTGGACATCGGAGTAGGCAGTAGTTTTTATACGGGCATTCATACTTGATGTTCTCTGGTAAGAGTTTTAAACGAGCACGACACAATCTGTTGGCCAAATTATTGTTGTCAAGCCTCGATTGGGCCCTTGTTTTCTGGACTTTTGGGGAACTATTTTAAAAATGTAATTAATACAATTATATCACTGTTTGTAATGCGCTTGAGTACGTTACACTTACAAGATGGTAGCTGACCTGATCACTCTTGCGTGGGTCCTTCTTGTTCCAATATTGGGACTGTTTTTACTGAAAAAAAGATAAGCAGCTTAATTATTGAGAATGTGACATTTGAATAGGATGCCCTAAATTAAAAAAAAATTTTCAGAAGTTTTAAAGGATATAACTAATAACCTACTGATGGCCGTAAACCTTAAACAGAATGATAGACTAATATTATAACTAAGTTGTCACTGTCAGTCTGAGCTGGTAGAAAACTTTCGCAAGATGACGAAACAACTCAGTATATTCTTGGAGTATGTGAAGCAAAAGCCATTCCTGAAGACCTACACAAAACTTCACCAAAAACTCATATATATAATTATTGAACTCGGAATAACACAAAATATGTTTTAGGTCGCAATGTCCTCTTCAACGAAAGCTCCTTCCAAAGCAACATTTTGACGTACTAAATACATATAGGTACATATACTACTTCTGCACAAAGAACATCCAGCAAAACTACCCAAATCAACAAAATAGTAGGTACTGAGCTACCATCGCGGCACTTAGCTTTCTCGAGCGATATGGATTTTTTATTTAAACCAGCTGTGGTGCCATTAAGCTCTCAGCAAATTCATAAAAGCACTTATCATCATTTTTGGAAAACGTCTCTACTTGAAAGTAAAGCGCAATAGCTTCAATGGCACTTTGAATTTTCGTTCCCCAAGTCTGGCTATATTATCAAGCGGATGTGTTTCAAAGCTACATGAGTGAATCATAAAAAATCCAGTTTTTAAACTTATCACGTATTTGGGGGAGATTCTAGATTATTCTGATTGCATTTTGTAATGGTCATCGAAAGTTTTTGTTCAGGCCGCCTGACTCACTGATATTCGTATTGTAATACTGAGCGATCGGTCTGAGATTTAAACACATTTTAATGTTTTTTTCCACTGTCACGAATATCTGATTAACATCAGAGACTATACGAGTATATAGCAAGTGTCCTAAGAAAGCTTCAACTCCTCGTTTTCAGCATACTTCGCAAAAACACTCGGGCCAATAGGCAAGAATTGGAAGAAACTGTGAGCTTAATCGACTCTATTGTTTCGAGAATGTTTTTTTGTTTTTATGGAATGTGTCAGTCCCCTTTGTCGAAATTTGACCTATCTATGACTTTCTTTCAAGTGACAGCTTTTTTTTGACTGCAATCGTTTCAAGGGTTCAGTCGGGAAAAGGTACCTACCTCTACCTACTAGAAAGACTTAAAAATGTGATGTGACGAAAAAAATACTTAATTTTTAAGAAACAATTTTTTCTTAAATATTTTCCACTCTGAGAAAGCTATACGCTGTATCATTCATTCATTTCAATGCTCATACTCGCCATTATTCAAAATACCAAGTACCAGGTACTCCAAGTAGAAATGAAGGGCGTGGCTATTCTTCTGAAAAATTTAATATGATGCGCACATTAAATGAAATACACTGCGCTTCAACTGAACAATAATTATGTGCTCTGCTCATGAGATCGTAAATAGCCGATATCTCAAATTTCCGTCGAATGGAATTCATCTTAGATTAGAGCCTATTTTTGAAAGAATGCGATTACCTCCCTAAGCATAGGCAATTGTGTACATATATAATTTTAATTCAAGGACATTATACTGTGAGGGTTTCCGACGGTTGTTTTCAATGATGTTACTATTGCAAGGAGCATTTGTCACCTACGTGAAGTTAGCCCGCACTTTATCTAGAATGAAAAACGTGAATTGCAATTCGATAGACATTCGTTTGTAGTTGTTTGTAGTGAAAAGCCAGTTGCATTCGAAATCCCTTTAGAATTGCATCCATATATGGGCTTCCCAACAACAACAAAACAACGGCAAACACATTTTACCTCTTATCAATATAGATAATGATTTATTGAAAATGGTTGGTATCGTTCTCGCTGACTGATTTAAGGGGACGGATATTTCAAATGCTTGACAACTACAAACGACAAAAACTAATTTGTTGTTAGAAGACATGTATGCTCTATCTCTATCTAATAAAAACCTTAAACGCCGAAATTGACCAAACCAAAAAGAATTTGCATGCAATTTATTCTAGCGACATTTTATATTCGTTATCTTCGAAGTGGTACAATGCCGAGGGATGAAATGGTGACGTGAAATAAAGCCAAACGAAATAATGCCAACTCGCGTGCGCCAACGTCTCGTGGACTTATGTCCCTGCGCCTAACGAAATAATGCCAAATTGGTGTTGTTTCGTTTTCAGTAACGAAATAAAGCCAATCTACAAATTTGGTTTAATTTCGCTTTGGAAAACGAAATAAAGCCAAATTTTGTAAGTTCGGCCTTATTTCGTTTGGCTTTATTTCACGTCACCGATGAAATTTTCTATTTCAACAGTTTTCCACCTCACCTAATAAAACAAAAATTGTATCAATCCACTTAACGGTTTGTGATTTATATGAATTTTAAGCAACATTTTGGCTTCTAACTTCCGGTCCAAATAACTCAAAAACTGTTGAACTATAAACGATGAAACGATGAGGCTGTATTTCTATTCTCTGCACCCTTTTCTACCTGAATAGAAATTTAAGGGTAGCCTAAAAGGGTCTAAATTTGCCCACTCTAAAGCGATCCGATATTTCCATTGCAGTGCAGTCGAAATGGATTTTTATGACTTTGTTAGAAGGGGCTGTTGTATTAGAAAATGTCGTATTCCACACACAGTAATTACTTAAGTATAACATTGTCGACGAGTTTCAATCAAACTGCAATGATTAACGTTTCGGCGAACTTTCCGCTTTTTCACTCAACCTAGCGATTGTCCTTGCGACTTATTAATTGTCACAGCGAAACAGAGACGCACAGGAAATTTCAAATCGTAGCGAGTAAGCGGAATTTGTGGAATTGTGAGAACATCGTCGCCTTAAATTTTCCCCTCAAAATTCAATTGGAATGACGAAACGAAACGGACACCTGTCATATTGTGTAATGGTAAGTTTTTCGAAGTTGTGACATTTTCGCTCGATTGTTTTCCAATCGTCGTGCATCACGACTGCGATTTGAAACCTTTCACCTTCTCACTGGTGGCATGATCAAATTAGACTGGGAACAGCCGAAATCGATCAAAAACATAATTAAACATTTTTTTTTGTAGCCAGTTAATTTTTTTTCAAAGTGCGGTTTTCCATACAAATTTGCATCCCCTATTCCCATCCCCTTAAAATTTTATTTTCACGAAAAAAGGTAGCCTATGTCCATGTTGTTAGGACTCTCTCTTCATTTATCCACCTACGTGAAGTTAGCCCGCACTTTTTCTAGAATGAAAAACGTGAAATGCAGTTCGATAGACATTCGTTTGTAGTTGTTTGTAGTGAAATTTTTTTCGTTTGTAGTTCAACCGTTAGAAAGTTAGAAGCATTAGAAAAAAATTTCAGCCCGCACTTTTGGCTTTTTGAAATAAAAACTAGCCAGTTGCATTCGAAATCGTTTGTAGTTGTTTGTAGTGAAATTCTTTTTTAACAGAAATGTCTTATTTCCGAGATATAAGGACATTTGTGTTTGCACCTGTAACTCCGAATTTACAAAAAAGAGAAATAATTTAAAACCACTGGTGCATAAAGCATATCCTAACTTAAATAACTGCATTTAAAATTTCTGAATTCACTTAAGCGTTACTTAATAAAAAGCAATCAAAGTCAAAAAACGCATCCCTTTAGAGTTGCATCCATATATGGGCTTCCCAACAACAACAAAACAACGGTAAACACATTTTCGCAAAGCACTCATCTGTACCCATCGACATGAGTCACTACTTGTCAATAAGCAACAACAACCAATCAATAAACCCCGATTTTATCCAACAATTTTTTCTATTCCTTCGAATAACATTAAAACCTAACACCTTTGAAACAATTTATAACAACAAAAATGCAATTTCTGCAAAGCCTGTATTCCTGACTATCTAATCCAATTCAAATTTTGTGATTTTATCACAAAGAAAAAAAATTAGATGAAACTTAAGCGAACACTACTTCGTCATATAAACTCATATCCATATTTCAGTTATTAAGCAAATCAAAATAGTGAAATCTATTTTTTTCTAATGCTTTCCATTAGATGTATCTAACGGAGCAAAAAAAATTACCTCTTATAAATAGATAACGATTTATTGAACATTTAAGAAAATTGTTGAAATCGTCGTTGCAGACTGATTTAAGGGGACGGATATTTCAAATGCTGGACAACTACAAACGACAAAAACTAGTTGGTTGTTAGAAAGCATGTGTGGTCTATCTAATAAAACCTTAAATGTCGAAATTGACCAAGCCAAAAAGAATTTATAACCAATTTAAGCAGGCGATATAAGACAGCGCTATCTTCGAAACGGTACATTGCCGAGTGGTGAAATTTCCTATTTCAACAGTTTTCCACCTCACCAATCTAATAAAGAAAAATTTGTATCAATCGGCCTAACGGTTTGGGATTTATATGGAATTTAAGCGAAATTGCAGCTTAATTTTTTTTGTGAAGTTAGCCCGCACTTTTTCTAGAATGAAAAACTGAGTTTGCAGTTCGATAGGCATTCGTTTGTAGTTGTTTGTAGTGAAATTTTTTTCGTTTGTAGTTCAACCGTTAGAAAGTTAGAACCATTAGAAAAAAAAATTTGCAATCCCTTAAAACCTCGTTATCTCCGAAACCGTGGCAAGCAGAACGATGAAATTTTCTGTGTCGAAAGTGTTTGCCATTACTAATCTAATAGAATTCAAATTATACCAGTCGACCTAACGGTTTATGATTTATTTGAAATTTAAGCAAAATTTGGGCTTCTAATTTAAGGTCCCCATAACTCAAAAACTGTTGAACTACAAACGATGAAACTTTGCATTTCTATTCTCTGAACCCTTTGCTAACTACGATATCAAATAGAAGACAGCCCGCATTACTGGACACTTTTTATTCGCAATTTAAGCGGAGCCTATAATGGTCTAAATTGACCCCTTTTTAAGCGATCCTCTATTTCCATTGCTAATGAGTTATGAAGGGTGGAATGATTTTGTTTTAATCCAACAACCCACCCCCTTCTAACAAAATCATAAAAAATTCATTTCCACTGCACTCCAGTGCAAAATATCGAATTGGGTAAAAATGGGTCAGTTTAGACCATTATAGGCTCCGCTTAAATTGCGAATAAAAAGTGTCCAGTAATGCGGGCTGTCTTCTATTTGATATCGTAGTTAGCAAAGGGTTCAGAGAATAGAAATGCAAAGTTTCATCGTTTGTAGTTCAACAGTTTTTGAGTTATGGGGACCTTAAATTAGAAGCCCAAATTTTGCTTAAATTTCAAATAAATCATAAACCGTTAGGTCGACTGGTATAATTTGAATTCTATTAGATTAGTAATGGCAAACACTTTCGACACAGAAAATTTCATCGTTCTGCTTGCCACGGTTTCGGAGATAACGAGGTTTTAAGGGATTGCAAATTTTTTTTTCTAATGGTTCTAACTTTCTAACGGTTGAACTACAAACGAAAAAAATTTCACTACAAACAACTACAAACGAATGCCTATCGAACTGCAAACTCAGTTTTTCATTCTAGAAAAAGTGCGGGCTAACTTCACAAAAAAAATTAAGCTGCAATTTCGCTTAAATTCCATATAAATCCCAAACCGTTAGGCCGATTGATACAAATTTTTCTTTATTAGATTGGTGAGGTGGAAAACTGTTGAAATAGGAAATTTCACCACTCGGCAATGTACCGTTTCGAAGATAGCGCTGTCTTATATCGCCTGCTTAAATTGGTTATAAATTCTTTTTGGCTTGGTCAATTTCGACATTTAAGGTTTTATTAGATAGACCACACATGCTTTCTAACAACCAACTAGTTTTTGTCGTTTGTAGTTGTCCAGCATTTGAAATATCCGTCCCCTTAAATCAGTCTGCAACGACGATTTCAACAATTTTCTTAAATGTTCAATAAATCGTTATCTATTTATAAGAGGTAATTTTTTTTGCTCCGTTAGATACATCTAATGGAAAGCATTAGAAAAAAATAGATTTCACTATTTTGATTTGCTTAATAACTGAAATATGGATATGAGTTTATATGACGAAGTAGTGTTCGCTTAAGTTTCATCTAATTTTTTTTCTTTGTGATAAAATCACAAAATTTGAATTGGATTAGATAGTCAGGAATACAGGCTTTGCAGAAATTGCATTTTTGTTGTTATAAATTGTTTCAAAGGTGTTAGGTTTTAATGTTATTCGAAGGAATAGAAAAAATTGTTGGATAAAATCGGGGTTTATTGATTGGTTGTTGTTGCTTATTGACAAGTAGTGACTCATGTCGATGGGTACAGATGAGTGCTTTGCGAAAATGTGTTTACCGTTGTTTTGTTGTTGTTGGGAAGCCCATATATGGATGCAACTCTAAAGGGATGCGTTTTTTGACTTTGATTGCTTTTTATTAAGTAACGCTTAAGTGAATTCAGAAATTTTAAATGCAGTTATTTAAGTTAGGATATGCTTTATGCACCAGTGGTTTTAAATTATTTCTCTTTTTTGTAAATTCGGAGTTACAGGTGCAAACACAAATGTCCTTATATCTCGGAAATAAGACATTTCTGTTAAAAAAGAATTTCACTACAAACAACTACAAACGATTTCGAATGCAACTGGCTAGTTTTTATTTCAAAAAGCCAAAAGTGCGGGCTGAAATTTTTTTCTAATGCTTCTAACTTTCTAACGGTTGAACTACAAACGAAAAAAATTTCACTACAAACAACTACAAACGAATGTCTATCGAACTGCATTTCACGTTTTTCATTCTAGAAAAAGTGCGGGCTAACTTCACGTAGGTCATTTATCCCACCTTAAAAATCCCTCTATCCTTTTTTGCGAAAAATGCCAATTTTTTAATTACAATTTTTACTACACGAAAAAAATAGTAATATTATAGGTATTAACCTTTAGTAATAAAATCATAGATTGTTAACATTACTATGACTATTTTTTGTGGTACTAGAAAATATTTATAAAAGACAATTTACGTGAGCAATTTTTAATGGAGACTTTTTCATGGTGAAAAGTAGATGTTATAGTTTGAATGCTTTATGTTAGATTTCTGAAATTCGCACGAAGTCTTATTAGACATCGAAAATCCCACAAAAGGGATAAATCCCCGATACAACAACACTGGCCTATGTCCTTCCAAAATCGTGAAAATCGAGCGATCCGTTCTCGAGTTATGTGCGCACACACGGACTTCATTCTCTTTTGTATAGATGTTTAAAATTATATTATTGACAATTTTAGCCTTGAAATTTGGTAAATCATTATACTTATACACAATGTGGCAGTGTCGAAAAACTTACGTGGTAAAACTAATTATTGATGCGGGATTGAAAATAAGTCACGGGCAAAGCCGTGCGAGTACAGCTACAGTTAATCAAAAATATTTTATAGAAACAAACAATAGATCTCTTGTATTTAAAAAGCTATCAGTATGAGAATAGTAATTTGTACTCACAATCCATTTCCAGTTTTAGAAACTAATCCTGCATACCCCTGAACCGAATGCAACAACAAAGCCAACACTAATATTTTACAAAATAACGCCATAACCAGGCGACGCAACATACTATCGACTAATGCAAAGTAAACTTTCTAACTTGCAAGAACACGCCTAAAATTATTTGGCATTATATATCTCTATACCTATATAGTTCGGAATTCATTCTTAGATAAGCTCCCATACTTTATATTTTTTAGATAAAGACATGTTGCTAAAATTATCCATGACCTTGCTGCACATACCATTCAGGGTCTTATCATAATCGTAATACATAATAAATACATAATGCCATTCAACCCGCATTCATGATACTATACGTCTGTGGAACGCTTTGCTTATGCCTTACAAACCGTCCAACTCTCGACATATTTTATGTGAAAAATGATATATTTTGTCGACAAATTAAACTGTCAGAAAAGAATCATTATATTAATACGTGAACATCCGAGCTTTCCGTACGCTTTTTTGGTATTTAATATGACATGGGGAGAATGAAACTTATGTTATTTGAAAGGTGCTGTGCCATAGATGTGCACAACCACAAATAGTGGGTATATGTCCCCAAAGACTGGTAAAATAATGTTAAGACTTCTCCATACAAAACAGGTACAAAAAGGAGTTTGGTGACAATCAATTTGTCGCTGTAATGTTTCCATAGTAACGTATTTAATCATCTTAGATTAGAAGCTGTTGGAGAGAATCATTTACCCATAAAGGTATGCAATTTGCCTGCCCCTAAAAATAAGCAATATTTGTAAGAAATTTCATATTACCATAGTAGGTAACGTTTGTTTCTGTTGGAGTTGGAGCAGCTCATTTACGTATTTTTTCCGATATGTCGCTCTTTTCGTTTAGTTTATAAAAAAACATAGATAAATAATGAAAATAATTGTAGTACGTTTTTTAGTACACATACTCATAAAAGGTATGGTCGATTTTCGACCACAAGCGATACTAGTCATTATTATTATATATAGAGACGGAGTATGTTGTGTACATATATTTTTTTGTTGCTGAGTATAAAAGTAGCTGTTGCTCATACTCGCATTTTGCATATCAACCTTTGACAATCATAATGTTTTTATGATAATTTCAGAACCACTCAAAGGCTTAATTGTAGACCACACTACAACTTATCATGAGCATACCGTCCAATTATGCCAAACTGAAAAGTAATGAAAATTAGCTGCTTATGTAAATGATAGATACTAGTTAAAGAATTATGCACTGAATCCATAGGTACTAAAGATATTGTAGAAAGCTGAAATTGTTTTGAGGAAGCTGCAAACTAACCGTTCGCCATAGATTCGATACAATAAAGATGCGGAGTAATACCTACAATATGCTAGATATTGTTCACCATCATTGTGATTTACGAACAATCATTGGATAAATTTGGTTTAGTTGCTAGGGTTTTTCTCAAGAATTTACAATAAAAGGTTTGGTATACGAAAATTATATTTGTTCCAAATATATTTGGACCAATGTGTTGTGTATGATTGCGAAGAAGGTAAACTATGGCTAATTTTATTCACTCGAAGTTGAACACAACTTGGGGAGTTTTCCATATAACACTTCAACTTCGAGTGAATAAAATGGGCCTATAACTACGTCGCCTGAGAATTGTTTTGTTCCATACGCCATTGGCACTTTTCCGAGAAAAACGCATTTAAAGGTTTGCTTACGTGGTACTCTGAAACCGTGTGATATATATATATTTTTTTATTTTTTTAACTAAGTTAAGTCTTGAAGTTAGTCTTATAAAGAGTTTACCTAATAATTTTCAAAGCGTTTTGAAGAACCGTTTACACGCTACGTTAATTTACGTAAAAGTCTACATTTTTGACTTGTGTCATGGCACAGACCAATTCTCATCCCAAATAACTGAAAGGCAAGAAAGCATGGAGTTGGATGAAGAATCATTAAAATCGGATGGCAAGATTCGTTAATTTTTGTTAACCACTTCTGTTTCATAAAGTAAGTTTTGTTGACTGCTTTGATGTGTATTTGAAACTGTCAGCTGAATAATTGGGATCATTTCTTGGATCGTCATCTTTCGGAAAAATAATAGTTAGCATAGAACGCGTTATAAATAAAATAAATGTGTTAGTTGTAATTACCTGAAAAATCTCCCGACGATAGAGAGGAAAAACTAAGACCCTTGGGCAATAATTCGTCATCAAAAAAGCTTTATTTGAAGAAAAAAGAAAATATAGTCATGTAGGAACTCAAAGATGCCACTGGCCACAGAACCAGGTTCAAATGAAGCAGAATCTGTAACAAAAAAAAAAAAAATAAACATCCGCGATCGCACGTCCTTTCGCTTTTTGGCAGTCAAGAGTAAAGCCACGACTGAGGAGTGAGGCTTAGGACTAAGGCCCCAGTTATAGCTTTCATTGAAATGCATCATTGAAAATTTTGATTTACGATTTTAAGACGATTAATCAAACAATATTGGCTTTAGTTGGTATCAAATCAAAGCTAATCAATTGTGGAATATTTTTACGAAAAAAATAACTTAATTCTGATTAAAACTTTTCTTCAAATCGTTCAATGATCAGTGAAATAATAAAAGTGGATTTAAAGAAAAGTTTTAATCAGAGTTCCTAACTCAAAAAGGACAAAAGTGGCGTATGGAACAAAAAAATTCTCAGGCGACGAGTATATTATATCAAAAAAGAGTTATAATAGGTATACGAAACAATCTTTTTTTTTAGTTTTTCAAATTTAATCAAATATGATTTGTTTTTAACTTATTGGGTCGTATGAATAAAACTAGCATTTGCTTTGAGCCAAAAGTAAGTTCGAAAATTCGAACATAACATTTACTTCGCTGTACCTGCATGGCAGTTCCTGTCAAACCTGAAACTTTTCTTAAGATTCGAAAGACTTTTGTGGAAATTGAAATTAAAGATTTAAAATTCCAAAACATAAATGCATTTTATAGCTTCAATTGCACCTGGAAGTATGATTTTTGTTTTGCCAAATAGCTTGTTGGTTGATTTTTTATTTCTTCTTCATGTGCCGGGAATTGTTTCCACTGATGCCAACAAAGGCTTTTTTATAATAAAACAATTAACACAATTCTTAGATTGTTTTACGTTAAAAATGTGCGAACAAAATATTAAGCAAAAGGTCTCAGTAAACTAAATAGCAGACTCAGAATTTGCATACAGGGTTGCCAGAATTTAGTTCGCTTTAAGCGCCCAAACCTTAAAAAAATGTAGCCCAATATCGTTGCCCAGAAAGAAGCCCAAAAATCGTTGAAAATATGTGCGCGTTTTGTCGATCTTCTGCAATTGACATTCTGTTGCTTGTGTCGTTGTGTCAAATCAAAAGGCCAGTTGGATGTTACTTGACTGCAAGACTGCTGCCAAGTTTTAAATGTACGGGTTTGTTCGAACATATTTCTTTTTTTAGTTGTGTGAAAGAATAAAACAAACAAAAAAACACACAATTTTTAAAACGATATGTAGCCCAAAATTGTGTTGGGCGCTCATGAAAGAAATTTCTATCGTTTTTTAAGTCAAAAGATAGCCCAAAATACGACAAAGCGCCCAATCTGGCAACACTGTTTGCATAGCATTTGCTTTGCCTGAAATGTTTTATTCATGCCAAGCACAGTAAAAGGTCAGTCCCGCCTCTTTTCGAACATGTCAAAAGTTGGAACTAACTCAATTTTTTTTTTCATACGAAACGTAGTAAATGCTTCGATTTGGACATTTCTCTTGGGTAAAAGCAATTGCTACGTTTTGTTCATACGACCCTTTTTAGCTCATCCTCTGTACCGAACAGAGAGATGAATACTACGAAATATTAACTCATAAATTATTTATTTTAAAATGGTTTCGAACATTTTGTGCAACTTTAATTTATATTTTTAAATGGCACGTGCAATGAAGTAAATTCGAGTTAAAAAATAATTTAATAGGAAAGCAAAAGCACGAAATTTTTGACAGCTTCATAAAAAATTGTTTCCGATATCCTCCGACAACAATCAGTATAGCTGAATTTATTCACGAATAGCAGTGAAGTGTTTATAAATGCGAACAATTAAGTTAAGAAACAATATTGCAACGCATTTTAAATTAATTCATTAGTTAAATTTTTGTTTCCCAGAGAAATCAAGAGAAAAAACAATGACCAAACAATTGGAGAACGTGATATCAATGCGTGATCCCATTTCAATTCTCTTATTCTGAAAACGGATACATACTTAGAAAATAATGTGGGGTTCCCACAGAGTATGCGCTCAGGAGAATTTTTCGTTCCGAGGGATAAATCGCGAGGGCCGCTAGAAGTTCGTTACAAGATAAACCTGAGCGTAATATTGTGAAACGAAAGTCGTCGAAAACCCGATTGCACAAAACGATATCGTTTTTAGTTTGCTTCATATAACATCGTCGGCGGATCGTTCAATCGAATCGTTGATCGTTTTCATTTTTAACAGTTTGAACATGACTGTAAATAAACTCTGACACATAAAAAATCAAAAAATTTAGGTATGAAAATATAATATATATCTACATCTTTTAATTTGTTTATTTTTCTTCGTTGTCATTGATTGAAACGAAAATGGTCATTTAATACAAAAATAGATAATAAATAGTAACGATTAGAGCCCTGGGCTTACACCAGTGGCGATTCCTGGTCTTAAGCATTGGGTTAGCTACGCTTAAAAAAAATTTAAGGATTTTGTTTGGGCAGTTATTGTTGCAGATATCATTTATTTCCTACCAAAATAAAAATCCTGTTATTTATCCTGTCCCTACTCAAATAACATGAATCAAGCAAATAAAAACTTAGCATTTGTTTAGAAGTATGAAAAAGCAGCCTTTTTTATCGACGAAAAGTGTTTATGTAACGAAACAAAACGAATTCCTATTTTACAATAACTGTAGGAAGCTTTCCACACAAAGATTCCAGCAATCTGAGGATGAAAGACTCAGAGAGTTCAATTAACAATTAAAAAAAATAGATTCACGTTAGACGATGCTACCGACACGGGTTTTTGCACAAAATAAAGTTATGAAAATTTCACTATGATCTATTCAACATTGTTTTTAGCCCAGCATTACTTCCATCTCACTTCTCGCAAAAAAAAGAAAACAAAACAAGAGCGCACTCTCATATACTAAAGCACCACCCACCACGTCCACAACCCATAATCCACAAAAATATTATTTACTCACATTTATAATCCACGAAAATATAAAACAATAAATTAACAAATTTTACAATGACTTTTGGTATTAAATAACACTTAATCAAATAACGAAACAAGTAAGCCTAAGTAAGCAGTAAGCACACGAATTCTCTTACTGCAATAATTTCACTAGTAGGTAAGAGAAACATACGAAAGTACAAAAATAAGAGAACGCACATTCAAGATTCAACCAACCCCATTTTTAAGTTTTAGCGCATTTGTTTGCGCTAACATTGCTGGTTCATTTAACAGGGCTTTGCTTACGAGTTACGTACGACACTCTTATATAGATTGTATGAAATTTGGTAGCGCAATATTTTACGCTAAATGCGGAACGAAGGAGACTTTTTTTTATGAGAGTTTTGGATTGCGTGTGTGCTGTGCACTGTGCAGGCAATGAATTTGGTATCGCCAATTTTAACGCTAAAGAATATTTCAGGGGAAACTTTTTCTATGGGATGATTGTGTTGTGTGTTCGTGCATGATTTGTAAATAGGTAATTTTGTTATTATTTAGTAAGTCATTGATTATTGCAATTATTAACCTCGTCATTTTTTTAAAGAATTTTTCTTGGTTTTGCGCCGCTAAACTAGCTAACTGAGAGGAATCGCCCCTGGCTTACACGTCAAAGAGTCCTGCTGACTTGAAGAGTGGTTTTCAAGTTTCAAATCAACAAAAAACAATCTAAAAACTAACTTTCAAATTTGTCGACTTCAAATTAACAAGAAATGTCTACTATAATAAATTAACAAGAAGTTTCAACGATTTTCGAGCGGCTTGCCAGCTCGTTAGATCAAACAGGACGTCTCATATTAACAAACATTAGTGCTGTAACCAGGGAAATCTACATATTCGGCGTACGAAGCTTTTCCGAACTGGTATCATGACATTGAACGATAGATATGAGAGAACTGAGCTCGGTTATCGACAGCTATGCGAATACCGACCAAGAACAGAACTGATTACACTTAATTCCCATTGCCCACCACCTCACTCTACACAGCAGATACCGTATCCAATCCTGAAATGACAGCCTTAAAACTGCTCTACCATCGACGAAGATGACCACTTAAGCCAACTTTGCCTATTTTCCACTTCAAGGGACACACAAACACCTTAAGAGCAAAGCCTTAATTCATTTTCAAAACTGCCTTATGAAATATGTGTAGCGTATTTAAAATAAATAAAACTCCAAAGTATTCTAAACCATTATCCGCAAAAATATTCCCAACCATACGCCAGGCATTTTTGTGACTTAAGTCGGGGTCCGCACACCAAGTTCCAGCTAGCTCCCAATTTGTCTCAAAAGTCCTTATGTCATTTATAAAAATTTTTCCAACCATAAATATCAGGTTAAACCCTGTTTTGCCACAACTCAAAAACAAATAAAAGGATTTTAGCTCGAAAAACCTCAGAATAGGCAAAAAAAAAAAAAAAAAAAACACCCACACAAGAGGACCGAAACAAAATCCTCCCAAAAAAAAGGGAGGAAGAGAACTAAAAACTTTTCGAAGCCTATAACAACCGCAAAAAGTGAACAAACAGCGAAAATCCTTTATAACAACTTTTCACAAGGGTTATACATCTATATGCTCACATTCCTAGCTAGCTATGCTCACAGAGGAGGGCAGTACCAGTAAAAAAAAAATAGCACAAAATATTATTGTATTAGGGTATCCCTATTCACACACTTCCTATCCGCACCCCTCAACATGCTTCCCTGCTATAGGATTCCTTTTACACTGAATAAAGACAAGCCGCCAGAATCAAATTGTATGCCGTATATCCTTATAGCATGTATAGTGTTGCAGAGTGGGGGACAGTGTAGGCGCCTTAGCCGAAGATGAAGGAGGATATTTTCCAGGGACACAACGGCGGGGGTGATGTGATCAGACGCTGCAATATGTATATTGTAGTAACGCAAGCTGTTTTGAATTTAAGAAATATTTTGGGTCCTTGCCAAGAACCAACACGAACCGACACCACCATCATCATCATCACAAGTACTACTATTGCTCTGGTGGATGTCGGCGGCAAGGAGCATAGGTCTCAGCCACAGCCTTCGACAAATATAAAAGCATCACAACTAAAATATACGGAGTGGGCCTACAAAAAGAGGCCAAAAATCAAGTTGAAGGAAAAGCACATCGCATGTCAGTCCTCCCGTCTTTTGCCACTTACAACAGAAGCGCAATCCTTATAGCAAAAGGATTTAGACCAAAGTGTCGGTGATGATGATCATCATCGTAGCTGCCACCAGCCCAGCGTATATCTGTAATGAAGACTGATTCCCTGCAGGCCTAAATCCGAAAACCCACAACAACAAGGACCCAATCTGTCAGGCACGAGCAGAGAGTGTGTACGCTTATAAAATTGTCTCTCAAAGTTTTAAATTATTTATTACAATGGTCGCTTAAATAAATGTCTTTATTTCGCAAAGGTATAGAGGAGTTGGGCGCGATTACGTGGAAAGGACAACCTCCCAGCTCCCACCTTTCGTGTTGTTCCGAAACTGTCCGTTTTCATAAACAGTCTATCCTCACAGTGTAGGTGTATACAGTATACCTATGCGAAATTATGATAATGTAGGCTAGGGAAAGAAGCTTCGGCTTTTGGATGTGGGCTCACTTTTCATCGGCAAGTTAATTTTGGGGTTAAGTTGCTGTTGGTTGTTGTGTCGGGCATTGTTGGAATTTGGGATGCCGGACTTTGTATACTGTGGAATATAAATGTACGTCATTGCTAATGGAGGATTAACTAATTTGAAAGGATTGCCACCACGTATGACATGGTTTATCGAGGAAGAATGAAGGATTTTCTAACCTTTTTTTGCTGATACTGGGGCAAAAATGAATGGCAAATGTGGGTGAGTGTTGGAAGCTTTTGGGTATATCTAGGGAAGAAAGACGACTACGGAACTGACCTTTTTAACGAGGGTGTTTCTTTGTTTGCAGCATTTCAGGAAACTTGTAAAGCTTTGCACTTGTGGTTGATGGAGATTAGTACGAAATGGACATAATAGCATTTGTAAATAACTGGTAACTTAGTACCTTCGATAGCGTATAGAAAAGTTAACTACAAGTTGCGACAGAAACTGTGTCAGATACGAAAAGAGCGCTCATACACACACTTGCATACCTATTTACAGTATGTGGTTGACCTGGCTCTAAATAGGCACGGCTCTCCTATTAGCGCGATTGCTGTACTGCTCGAAGAGTTCGCTCTGAACTACGATGTCAGTCTTCTTAACATTGCCTACAAGATCCTGTTTTCAGCAAAAGGAAAGTCCACGATTGACAAAATATTCACACTGCTACAGATCTTGGAGAAAACCCAGGACCTTCAAATCGATACCCACCACTTTCTCATCGATTTTAAGGCCGCATATGACAGCATTTATAGAGACGAACTGTACAGACCAAAATCGTCCATTTGTGCAGGATGGCCATGGAGTATCCATACGCTGCTCCATCAACAAAGTTGGAAAAGAGCTGACCGAGACCTTCGATGTTAATGGATTTAGGCAAGGCGATGAGCTGTCACGTTACTTCTTCAACACCGTTCTTCCAAGAAAAGTGCAAAACTTATACGCAAAACCAGAGACACGATCTTTCAAAAGTCCGTCCAATTACTCGTGTACGCCGCACGAAATTGAATGAATGAATTGTTAAATTTAGCAGAACGCAGCGCGTTGTCAATGGCGCGCTTGTCTGTATTGTGATTGTGACTTAGGCGGTGAAGATTGATTTGGCGGTAAATGAGCGCAAGACAAAGTATAATATGCTGTCAACTAAAAAGGACACCCAACACCGACGTCTCGGGCGGAACGTCGCCATGGAATGGACAGATATGTATCTTTTAGGTGATTGAGGACTTTGTATATCTGGACTCCGCAATGAACTCTGAAAATGACACAAGCGCTGAGATAATAATAATAACTAGTATCGCTTGTGGTCGAAAATCGACCATACCTTTTATAAGAATGTATACTAAAAAACGTACTTCTGTTATTCTCGTTATTCTCGTTATTTATTTATGTTTTTTATAAACGAAAAGAAAAGAGCGACATCTATAATAGGTACATGGAAAAATAAAGTGCACGACTGGGTCGAACGAAGCTTTCTTGTTAAGAGTGTCCATATGGACATAGAATCCCTTATTTCTGAGTATGTTTAGCAGTTCATTTACTACGATGCACCATAGCAGGGCGATAGAACACCACTCTTGCCCCCAGAGTTTTAACAGAATCATATTAAGAATGCTTATTATCTTTTAAATGTATTTTGGTCAAAATAGTTATAGCGGTTTTTTGTAAAATTTGCCAGACAAAACAGTACCAAATATTGCAATGTTTTGTTTGAAAAATACTATTGCGTCACTATTTAGTTGAAAACCGATTATAAGTAATTGTTCGGGATGTAAGCATTGCTTCGTTTTTTAAGTTTTATCGAAATCAAGATGGGATTTTCGATATATAAGTTTTGAAAACATCCATTTGACTCTAAGTTTGCATTTTGGTCAAAATCGTTATCGCCGTTTTATGGTACCTAAACATAAAAAAAACCAAATTAAAAAAAAAGACAGGCACTCCGGGAGTGCCGACAGAAGTTATTACTTGAACAACTACATGTGCATTTTTCGAATCGTCAGGAAATACTTTCAAATGAAGTGTTTCTTTATTGATTATTATAAACTACTACTACAAATCTTATATTACAATTTTCACTTTTATTTAAAGCGCCATTGTACATAAAAAATAATGCATATTATTTTACAAAAAATATAGCAATCTTTTGCTTAAAACGTACCTACATTTACAAATACATACATGAAATATTGAATTTAATAATTAATTGGTATTCTTTGAAATGAATACCAATGAAATTTATGAATTTTCATCTGCAAAAATTATACATACATATTACAATTTCCATTTAATTTGTAAATGAGATATCCTATCTTTCTAGCTGCAACCAACCATGCTCACATACAAAGTTTCATTGAGATCGGTTGAGTTTCTCAGAAAATGGACAACAGCGCCATCGGGTGTCGGTACCGTTGTTCGAATTTTTAGCCAAAAACGCAGTCATGGTGACCACGCCTACTTAAGCTTAAATATCAATTTTGGTTGAAATCGTTAGAGCCGTTTTCGATCAAATCAAACTGGTACGAAAATTGTATATAGGAAGTACCATTAATATTGAGTTTACCTTGCAAAAAAAAAAAAATACCTCCCGAACTGTAAGCCCAAAAACTCCAAATCCGAGGTTTGAACGTAATCCGGGAAGCCGTTTAGGCTGTAAGCCTGTGGAAGGACGGACAGACCGGACAGAATTTTGCAATCCACTTTTTTGATTTCCTCTATCATCGTTATATCAGAATTGATTAATATCTCGAGTCCGAAATTTTGCAGAAAAATAATTGATATCTTTCTCTTACTAACTACGTAATGGAGAAAATTAAAAAATACGTAAATGAGCTGCTCCATCGGAAACAGATTCTAATCTAAAATGATTTATGTTTTTAATAGGTACGTTACTATGGTAATATAGTGGCGACAAATAATAAATAATTCCCCTTAATAAATTTCTTACAATTATTGCTTATTTTTAGGGGCAGGTAAATTGCATACCTTTATGGGTTAATGATTTTCTTCAACAGGTTCTAATCTTAGATGATTAAATACGTTACTATGGAAACATGACAGCGAAAGCTTGATTGTCACCAAAATCCTTTTAGTACCTGTTTTGTATGGGGGAGTCTTAACTTAATTTTACCAGTCTTAATGGCGACATATACCCACGATTTTGTGTTTGTGCACATCTATGGCACAGCACGTTTCAAATAAGATAAGTTTCATTCTCCTCATTTCATATTAAATGCCAAAAAAGCGTACGGAAAGCTTGGATGTTCACGTATTAATATAATGATAATAGTAGTTGGCGCAACAGTTCTATAGGGACCCTGGGCCTAGCTTCTCGCAACCATTCGTTTTGTGTGAGTTTTTAACTTTTTTGAACGAATGGAAGGGATCTAAAATTTTATGCCGATTCCAAACGGCTAATTGAGAAGCTCTTTCAAGACAGTTATACTCTCGGATGTTTGTCAGACGTTCGCGAGAGGTGGTGCAGTGAAAAAAAACCCTGAGTTGGGATTTGGGTTTTTGCGGGATTCGAACATGGGAACCCTCGCTTAGTAGTATAACACACTAACCACTAAGCCACTGCGCCTACCAGTGCAGAATAACTATTGCCATTCGCTGTTCCTTTGGGCAATTTAGTAGCATAGCAATTAAAGTTATACTTTATAAGACACTCATCGTCCTGTGTTTCGTCTACAACTGTGATGAGCCCACTTAACACTTGTTTTGAATAATACAAATATTTCGTAGCTACGACTCAATTTGTTGTAGCTATGAAACTCTTTTTGGTTAATTAATTTGATTATACCTGTCCTATAGTCAGGGCCCGATCCAGAATCTATGCCGCCCTGGGCAAAATATAATTTGACGCCTTTTTCAATGTGAACAAACATAAGCACAAATTTCACGAGAAACCTACTAAGTTCAGAGATAGCTTGAGTTCGAGCACTAATTTAGACGAGGTAAGAGTGTTAAGCAGTGCTTTTAATGCAACTTGGCTATCGCTGCAAACGCATAGACTTCTAGCCCTCAACCTGTTTGTCAGAATATAGCGCATAGCCATACGGATAGCGAAAAGCTCCGCTTGGAAGACAGACGCATGGTTACCTAAGGGGTATAGTGTAGTCTAATATTCTCACTTTCCGTAAAGACTCCAGAACCAAAATCATGTTCGATGACATTATTTCCCGGCTCAGAGTCTGGCCGAAGCCTTTCCATTGCCTGAGGAAAGTTAACTTGGTAGTTTTGTCGCAGTAGGGTTCCTGGTGTCATTGTGTCAGACGGCATATCCATAAGACAGGGGTCAAAGGATAATTCTCGCACAAGTTCTTCAAAAATGTGTGTGGTACCAAAAACCACCTCTCTTTAATCGAGAGATGGTTTTCAGCGTACACCCCATGATACAAATATCAAGAGGGTAGGTTCATCATAGCATCTAGAGCAGAGGCCGGAGTGCTAGGGAAGGCCCCTGTGCATCCCAGACAGACCGTTCTTTGAAGTTTCGCAAAAGAGGCAACACGTTTCCGCGAGAGGCTGTTCCAACATACAACCGATGCATATATGTGAGATGCCGTATAGATCCAAAGGAACCTTTTAGGAGATAGGCCCCATGTCTTGCCATAAGCGCCTTTTGTACTGGCAGAAAGTTGACAGCGATTTATCGGTTTTCGATTCAACATATGCTTGGGCCAAAGAAGCTTTCTATCGAGAATTACTTCCAGTTATTTGACTTCATCGGAGATCGTCGTTGTGACGCCTTTTAGCACAAGCTGAGTCAGACAAGTGACATTCCTACTTCTCTTGAAGAGAACAACCGTAGTTTTAAGATTATTCACTGAAAGCCCATTTTTGCGCACCAATCATCGATAAGGCCCAAGGATCTCTGCGCCTGAGAGCAGACAGTCCTTAGGTCTGAACCGACAGACAGAAGAGCATTTAGGCTTAATATAAGAAATCATTATAAGGAACATTAAATTTAATTTTTCGTTGCACTTTTTGTTTTACTGTCTTTGTTGTTTTTTGGTTATTTTTGTGTTGCTTTTCGGCAACACTGGTTGGGTCACGTTGGCGCGTTTAATAAGCACTGCTCTATAGTGTACGTGTATCGATGTCGCAGCGCTTCGTTTTTAGCTATACGCCGCGCGTAGTTGCAGTTGATACATCACTGATAGCCAAAGCTTATGCATACGAACAAAAAACACTCTCTTGCTCTCAAAAAATTATCATAGCTATAACTACTCAAATATACATAAATACATGTAGTATAGCGAAGTAGCGACAAGTTGTCGCCGACAATCAATCAAGCAAGCAACGAAATTGCAATGGTAATAATGCCGGCAACAATGCCGTTGCAATTTCGTTGCTCGATTTGTTGTTGAATCAAAAGAAAAGAGTGAGAACAATAGCAAATAAAACAAACATAGTCCACATTTTAGATGAAAAGAAGTTTCAAACTTCGTTTTTTTGCCGCCCCTAAAATTTGCCGCTCTGGGCAATTGCCCGGCTTGCCCACCCCTAGATCGGGCCCTGCCTATAGTTACACGGATGACAGATGACTTTATTTCATGCAGGAATTTAAAGTTAAATTTTTCAGTAAAATTCTTAAAATAAATGTGAATGCGCCCTTAGATTTAATCATGTTAAGGCTTAATTATGATAGGGGTCAAAGTAAAATTAGAATCGGCCTTATCAATAATCAACCTTAGTCTGGCAGTTTAGTCAAGGACTCCACACTTTCCAAAATCCCTTTACCAATAAAAAAATATAGTTTGCAGAATATCGCTAACTGTACGGTCAAATGTTAATGTAGAGAAAGCCATGTTTATTTCGGGCATTATAGCTGAATAAATCCTCTCTTAATGTCATTTTGAAGACAAGTATACCTAATAGGAGCAAATTGGAATTAATTTGAGTAAATTGTAAATGTTTTCTAATTTTATTCGTTTCAATACATCAATGCAAATTGTTCGGTAATGAACAAAGGAAAAAAACTGTTCGCACTGCAACTGTTCTAAGAAACAAAAACGCTTTGAAAATTCCGTACGAAAATAAAAGTAAAAACTACTGCTCTTCACAACGTTATAAAATTAGTGTTTTATTGCAAGAGTTCAATGCTCTTTTTATAGTTATAATTATTTGTTTACAATTTTGACATTTGACGTTTTGTGGATGAAATTTCCCTTGGGGAAATTTCGACTGCAGTGGGTGTGTTTAGTGTAGTCATCTTTGTTGAAGTCGTCAACACAAATAGTTTTTGTACAAATGTATGAAAATAATTATTCTTTTATTTCTAAGCACTTTAAGCATAATTTCTGTGTTTTCTTATTTTACTAGGCAGGTTGCAGGTAGGTTATGTTAACCGGTAGGTAGAGCAGGGTGAACCCTGCTGATGGGTTGGTAAGGATCTGAAAGCAACGCTAGATAAAAGTAAAGGTTCATAAAATACATAAAAAGGAATAATGTTAAATAAAATTCACGTTTGCGTTATTCATCAATTATTGAGAACGGCTGGGCCGATTTGACTCAAATATTTGTTCAGCTCGTCGGAATTATTGTCAGGAGAAGGTTTTTACCAAAGCAAAGTTTGGAAAAGTCGGAAAATTGATTTTTTTTTGTAAAATTTTCTGTGAAATTGTTCCAGAATGGCTTTTCGAATGAGTAAATACAGAATTCCGGAAAAATGCGAAAAATTGAAATTTTTTTGTCGACGAAATTTAGCTGTAAAGGTGGAAATTTCGCGTGAAGCTTGGAAAATTTCGAATAATTGTGAATTTCATTGTGATAAAAGTCGTTTTGCGTCCATACACATTTATCGAAGCTCCTCGACTAAAAGACACAAAATATGTAGTTGTGAAAAATAAGAGGAACCTAGATATGGAAAACGAGCAAGTGAAACTTCTTTAAAGTTCTTTATTCGAAAAAAGGAAATGTTGCGGTTATGTTTAGTTATAGTTACTAACTCTAGTTCACATGTTCAATGAGCTTTTTATAGTAAATTGATAGAGAAATTAACGAATGAAAAGAGATGAATATATTAATATAACATTAATTAACAGGGTGTCCACCTATTTTTTAACAGTAGTTTGACAAAATTAAGATTTTAACAGCTAGAAAAGCAGGCTGGGGTCTGCTAGTTCAGCTATTATAAAAGACGTACAATTTTTAATAAGTAGGTCAAATTGTATTTATTTCCAAAACCGTAATCGGTAAGTTCTTAACACGCTGAAATGAATGAACCAGCTAATATTTCTATTTTCAAAAATATTCACTTTTTTTTTTATTTATTATAACTACTATACATAATGTCACAGTTAATCAATAATGAAACAGATTTAAATTAAAAAGCTTATTATTATTTTACATTTCTTTCAATATTTTTTTTAAATTTAATTGTGATAGATTGAAATCAATCACATGATTGTACTCATTAAAATCCCTCGTCAGGTTATTGATGTGGCCATTACTCCCATAGTTACATCGAGATGTCCTTTGATATAAAAAATTAGGGTTCCTTGTTGTCCTCGGTCTGGTATTGATGTTAATGGAGTTGAGAACATATGTTGAGTTGACATTAAGAGTCAGAACGCAAAAAAGGAATATAACATTGGATGTCTCTCTTCGTTTTTCCAAAGTCTGAAGATTCAGCAACTTCACTGAAAAAAAAAGGTACACCATAGCAATGAAAAAATTCATCAATAGAATGAAAAAATCATCAATTTTAGTCCAGTGAAATTTTTCGTTGCTATGATGAAACCGATTTCATCAATATGAAGAAATTTGGAAATTATAAAATGTGTTCATCATTCATCAACTTTGTTCATCAATGTTATGAAAAATTCATCAATGTGATGAGCCCAAACTGCCGTCCAATTTCATCAATGTGGTGAATGTGTCCATCATATTGACAATTTTGTTCATCAATATGATGCGCACTTTTTGTGTTATCACTTTTGTTTTTATGTGTTTGTAAGTTGGTTCACACGAAAAAGAAAATGTGAAAGAGAAAAACTTATACCAAATAAAACGTAAACTCATAACCTTCCTTCTTTACTGAGAATGGTAAAATACCTAAACGAACATAATGTCATGGAAATGGTAATGGAGGCAATATTATGTGATTTTAATAATTGAATTTCTTCGTATCCGAAAGGAAAATATTCCAACGACAATCACTTTTACCACGAATGTCAATAAGTTGTAGTGGCAAAAACTCACGCGCTCAAGAAATATTGAGGATTTATAATATTTAATTTCATTTCAGAGCTAGTTACTTTTATTTTTCCAGGAAGTTTTTTTTTTTTTTTTTGATAATGGATCCCAATTAGAGTCAGAAAGCGGCCATTTGCCTGCCATATGCATTTCTTGAGGTATGGGCACAGGGTGCAGGTATGTACATTTGTGTTTGAAAAGTGTTTTGCGATTTTTGTTATTTATGTGGTATTCGATTGGGCGCTCTCAGAGCACTTTTTTTGCTCTCAGAGCAATGTTCATGTTCGTTTGGCAAAGGAAAAAGCAATCTTTTTCAGATTTCAGAGCACTTTTGCGAATCTAGATATTTTCTCAGATATACCAATACAAGTGCGTTTGAGTTTGACAACTGATGGAGTTTGTTTACATTTTTAGTCTATTTTTTCTCCAGCAAAGAAAGGCATTGCGTCGGGTGAATCTATTTTTGTGAATTATTTATATATAAATATTTAGAAATCAATCGGGACGGATGTTTCTAATGTTTTAATACAAAATTTAGCTAGTGAATGGAAATCGCTTAGAAAAGTGTCCAAGACTACACATATTCAAATCGCACAAATATCAACACAAAAGAGAGCAAGTGACGTTTTTATGTTCGATTAGGCACACGAAATATGAAATCTGAGGGCAAATCTGAAGAAGCCCAAACGAATACCACATTAATCATAATCAATATTTAATTGATACATTTTCTTAAATTTTATATTTTCAAGCATCAAAGAGCATCTACCTAAAAAAAATGGTTAAAAATAATCTTAAATTGATTTTGAAAATATTCAAATATGCTCCTATACATACTTTCTTAAAAGAGGCAAACATAACATTGTAAACATAACATTGTTGTTCATTGGCCATACTTTTTACCAAAGGAAAATCGGTGAAAAAAATTAATGACAATTCTAGCTCTATTTCCATTTATTTAATGCTTCCCTTCCTACCTACCTTTTATAAGTATGCATACTAAAAACACCTACAACACTTTTCGATATTTACGTCTATTTTTATAAATTAAAAAGCGTCTTCGATAAAATACGCAATTTTGAAAATAACTTTTAAGTGGAAAAAATGTATGTCGTAAAACGTTCGTTTACATAACATAGTATCATTTAAACGAAAGTTTTGTGTGTGCACATCTATGAGACAGTAGGTACCTACTTTTCGAATAATATAACTTTCTTTCAACAGATAACATACTAAATACTTTAAATATATACATATATGATAACATTTTATATAATGGGAAAATCGGGATTACCTTTTTAAATTTCCACCGTTTTTATTGAATTTTTCACACTTCATTATCAGTCGCCCGTAGTAAAAGCTAATTAAAATGTTTATTCAACGGCAAGCAATTTTCAACACAATGTTTAAGATATAAATGAATACTTTTGTGGGAACATTAATTAAAAAATAAACATATAACTATCTATACGATGAAATTTCTAAATCACTCTTCGAAATGTTGACTCTTTTAAGATACTCATTGTTCATCGTTAAACCATTCAAAATTTTTTTTTGCCACCCTGTGTAGATACTTTACGCTTGATTAATGTCATATGTCGTGTTTGAGTATAAATGGCGTACCAACTTCGTGTGTGTATACCTACAGCATACATCATATTAACAATCTGTACGCATCACATAGAAGAAAACGATAAAAGAAATTCATCAATATGGTGATTCAATTCATCAATATGATGATTTTAATTTAATTTGATATTTTTCATCAATATAACGAATTCAGTTCATCTATAAGAAGAAAGCTTCACCATCAACATCAACATTCTCGTTAATATAAACTAAAGTCTGTTTTTTTGATGAAAGCCGTCATCAATACGATGAGCGCCTTTATCAATATGATGAAAATTCAAAATTTGGCAATCGTACTTGTATACGATGATTCCATACATCAACGAGACGCATAAATCATCAACTGGATGAACAAATAACTGAATTCATCGAAAGAAGTGTTTTCGTCATATTGATGAAATGTTTTGATGAAATGATGAACGTAGCTCACGAAAAAATACGCCAAATTCTTGTCAGAACTCTGCCAAAAAAATTAATGAATGTACTTTCTTCATATTGAAAAATGGTTCATCAATTGTCGAAAAGTTTTCATGAATTTATTCATCATATTGATAAAAAATACGTCATATCAATGAATAGCATGTTTATGAACGCCATTCGTCAATATGACGACGTCTTTTTTTTTCAGTGTTTAATAGGCTTATGTAGGGTGGAAGACGACTCTCGGGGTTCCAAGGCAAATCACGTAAAGCGAAGAGAAGAAACTGCTTTTGAATACTTTCAATTCTTGATATTCCAGTTTCATAAGACTTGCTAAAGATATATTTGTGACATTTAGACTACCAATAATTTTTGGCTTGCATCATCAGCACTCAATTTGAATTCTGCAATGATAACAAATGTAGTAGCTTCTAAGAAAGTTTTTTTTTTGTTTTTTAGTTGAGGTTTATTATTGGTATTGTTTCAAAAATTCTGTACATTTTTACTAAAGCTGACATCCAATTAATTGTCCAACATTAGTGCTGGATTATTAGTAAGGCTGAATATGTATAGTAAAAAGAAAGTTTTAGGTTGCACTGCACGAAACCGTCAAGCGCCCCTGAAAGTCAGATACGAACTGCGACCTTCTGAACACGACAGACTCATTTGACAAGTTGCATTGTGCTGTCCTATACTATTACTATTCTACCTTTGACTCATAGGCTTTGAGCAGTAGCCATTTCCCTATTCAATAAAGCTGTACCTGCCTACTTTACAGAATTATTTACAAATATTTGAAATGAAAAAGAATAATAACAAACCGTCCAAAATAGGCCTTTCCATACTAATAATGCAAACAAAATGGTAAAAGCGTTTAAACAAGATAAATGCTCATACAACTAAATGCACATACTTATTAAAGTTCACTTATAATTATCGCAAGAACTAAGTGATCTGCCTGTCTAACAGAATATTTAATTCAAAAGCACCTACTTGTTTATGCTCTTTATCTAAGGAATATTTACAGCAAAAGTTCCACATTTACACATAGCCACACGCAAACCTAACATGATTGCTGCCCCCAGAGCCAGACTGTGGCAACAGGTGCAAATGTTATTCTAAACTATAAAAATTGTTCACTTTGTTGGAGCATGCACATGTGCATGTCCCAAGAGGATTGAGCTCACAGTGTTGCTATTGCTGGTTGCTGTTTGTTATATTCTTTATTCTGTCTCTCTTGATTCGCCTTGTGCTCGCTGTGTCTCCTTTCCTTATTGTAAAAGTTAAGAAACTGTTAAGCAAAGGCTATTAAGTAGAGCTACCCCAACTTAACACACACCTGGGCGCTCATTTGAACGCATAGAGTAAAACTAACCCAATCCGAAGCGAACACACCTATGGCCATAAAATTGCACACACAGGACAAGCCTTTGCATTGTGATTCAGATTGAAATTGTTACTCTGTTCTTTTCTATATGTTACGAATGTTAACAAAAAAATAATTATTGATATCCGACCCTTCCACCTTACCAACATAACTAGTTCTATGTTTTGAGCACGCTGTATTATCTTGTACTAAAAAGAAAAAAATGGCCTAAGGCGGTGCTAAACATAGTGCTAAACATTATGCGGAAACGAATATGAAGAAACAAAGAGACAATAATGAGTAGGTAGCTAGCCACAAAGTTGTCGCTCGATAAGTCTTTTGTATTGTGACGATCACCGAGACGAGTTCCAGTCAGTGCTAAAAATCTTTAACAAAGATTCCAGCAACCATACCAATATAGTTTTTTTTTTGTTTTTATAACCTACTTAAGTTAACCAGACCAAAGTGGTTTAATTTTTGAAAAAGGAGAAGGAAAATACAAAAAAAGAGGTTAAAAATAGGAACTTAAGGCATTTAGGTGCAGGTAAGTCCATTTAAATAATTCCCTGCCATGTGACGTGAAATAATAAGTCAATTTAGGTGCAGCCGGCTTTGTGCTTGCTTATTGATTTGAGCAGCGATAATTTTGTTTGTCGCCTCCTCCCCCTCCAGACGGTTCCACTGTACGAAACACTGGATTTAATCGGTCAGTGCCACTGACTAAGTGCGGCCACGTGTCATACCGACACACATTGGGTATCATATTGAGAGAGTCCAAAAAACTTACACCACTCTCAAGGCCAGCATCATCATCCAGCTCGGCATCCAATTTCTCAACCAACACCTTCAGCGGAAAACAATTGTCTCTCGATAACCACCCACACAATCAAAAAAAAAAAAAATCAGCAACAGGCGAAGCCAATTTCGGTTATTGAAACCCAACGTCACCTCACCAGCAACATATTGCAGAGCAATACACTGGCCAATTGCTATCAGCATCCAGTCATCGAAACTTCCACCTCAACCCACCAGCAGCTGCAGCACGGAGCACAAAGCCAAGTCGCAACTTTCTAGCGGTTTGAAGTCGAGCCCCCTCAGCCCAGTATCAGCATCATCTCCATATCGTGCATACAGTCGTTCTTTGCTTCTCCATCAATTGACAAGCTAAGAAGCGAAAACAAACAGAATACGGTTTGGTCTAAGTGAGCCGCAGTTGAGCGCGTAATCAGCACTCGGCCGCTTTGGTATGGTAGAATAGTGTAAATTGTAGTTTCAACAGGTTAAATTTTAATTATTATAAACTATTTGTTTGTTTGATTTCATTTGTGAGAACATCTAAACATGATCTTGTAACTTGCTCAGTATTTAGAGATTGAAGCGTAAAGTATTGCTAACTAGGTACTATTTAAATTTGCATGCACAATAATTAGGTAATGAAAAAATTGCTATACACATACACTAAACTATTTCTAATTTCCGTTCAAACAGATTCCAACGAAGGATTGTGCGCACAACACTTCAACAAAACAAACAGATTTGGAATACACATTTACACGATTATTGACATCACTTACATACAAATTAATGAGTTTAAAATTTTCAACAAGCAACATCCTTAAAGAGGATCAAAAGAAGTAAGTCTTTCGTTACCCAATTATTTAATTTACATAAACTATACATGAAAGGAACATAGACACGTACATACATATCATGCAACAAAATTCAATATATTAATAAATTATAGTAAGTCTCTAAATACCTGAATTCTCACAACATTAAAGTAAATTTTGCTAAAGTTTAAATACAAAATCATTCACGCATCCACACTCATTTGTTGCATTACTTAAGAATAATAGATTAGATACTTGAAGTGAATTAATTTATTAGACTATTCATGGAAATAGTTCGACCTTTACAATTTACCATACTTGTAACTGAATTTATGTGACATACACATCTGATAAAACTATCATTAGATTTTTTTTTTGAAATGGAATGAATACTTTTAGTATAAGAATCGAAGTGAATAAATTTGGATTGTTAAATTAAATTGATATGATGGCCTAAGTTTTAAATTCTTTGGGGCTGGAAACATGCTGACTTTCTTGACTATTTGTTAGATTCTATTCGTGTCACATTAGGGGCAGCTAAGTCAAATTGTGGGTATTTTAGTTGCCAATGGTGAGTCACATTGAGTGATTTTGGGAGGGTAAAAGTATACCCAATATGGCATATCATCAGCCGTGCATAAACGCTAGTATGATTGAGTGGCTCGTATCTGTTTAGTACGTCGTAGGTACGGTAGATTCGAATCTTGGCATGAAAATTTTGTTCTTTAAGTTGCATTGGGTATTAGCAGCATTAAGAATCCCCCCATATCCGGCGAGTTAGACCGAGCCTTGCCGCAAGCATGCCAAGTACAATGCTTTGTTAATATCTTAGGAAATTTTTATCTGGTATCCTTGTCATCCTTCAGATACGCAACAAGAAGAAATGGCGCCCAATAACGTGATGGCTCTTTGCTTTCAGCAATTAGCTATAACAAGAATTTTACTTTGATTTAGAGAAGATAGCTAAGCAGGATAGTCCCGGCATTTTCCATTTAAGTTGAAATCCGCGTTGCGCTTGTTTTGTTATCTGATTAGAATCAACAACTAGTACAGTAGCATTTGTCCAGATGTGTGATTCAAGTTCGACATACTGTTGCATGTTACAAATAACATCTTTTATTTCAAATAATCATTTTTCAGTTCATCTAGTAAGTCCAAGCCTGATCTATTTAGTGATCGGCCCTGTAGTTGCTACTTTAGATTCATTGTGGGGAGTTTGTCCTTTCATTCTATGAAAGTTGCACTTCCTCTTACAGTTATTGAGTCAGTCAATCATTTAGTGTAGTCAATGCGTTTAGTAATCTGAATAGACGATAGAAGTCAGCTTTGTTGTACCAGCCCCAGCCACCATATGAAGATAGTAAAACAGCAAGTTAAAACATTTTAGAAGACAATTTTAAGTATAAGTAGAAGTTATATATAGTATGGATAGATCTCTAAGGAGTATTCGCGGAAGACCAAAACATTTGAAACCCATAAAAACTACCACATTCGAAAGATCAAGTTCACTATCGCAATTAAACCATTCGTTAGAAACAGAAACCCCATTAGTAACTAGACCCCGAATTCAAAGAACACCTGATAGACCAACTACATCATCTATCATTACCAGATCGAAACAAGGCAGAACGCATCAGCCTATTAGCGACTTTAATAGTTCTCAATCCCAATTTAACATTTCACAAAGGGAAATTATGGAGCAAAACAATCCTGTTCTAACATCAGAAGCTGGTCCAGCTCCTGCGTCTGTGACTATTTCTGAAGCTAGATCAGCCAACGTCTCTGTTCCAATTCCTAGTTCCAGCCACAGTAGGCCCATTGAAAATGCAAATGGAATTTCAACCTTACCCCAAACTAGCAATCTAAGCGCAGAATCAATTGCTGCTGCATTTCAGAGAATTCAGGAGGCTAATCAAAGAGTTTACCTAAATGAACTAAAATCTATTAGGGACACCCTTATTGAAAGACTAGACGGTTTAAATCTAAATAATAGAGCGCCTATACCAACCGAAGATCGTGTGCTAAACCAAGCCCCGTTAACTGAGTTCGAACAATTTTTGAATGCGTCAGCCTCAAGTCATAATCGACAACCGGAAAATCCACCTACGTACAGTATTAATTCGAATCCCAACTCATCATCCTCTAGCCAAATAGTTAAAATAGATAAATGGCAAATATCATTTGATGGGAGTGCTAACGTTAATGATTTCTTATTTAAAGTGGAAACACTAAAAGTAAAGTCGCAGTGCTCATGGAATGATGTCTTAGCTAATTTTCACGTACTTTTGAAAGGAAAGGCCGAGACGTGGTTTTGGTTCTTTCTTAGAAAGAATCCCACAGCTTCCTTTGAATCCCTTAAACATGCGTTAATAAAAGAATTTGGTAAGACTGAAAATGACCACGATACAATAATTAAAATGTTAGGTCGTCGACAAGCTTATAAGGAGTCATTCGATGATTATTATACGGCATTAATAACTTTAAATTCAAGGTTGCATGAACCTATGAATGACTTCAAAATGATTGACTTGATAAAGAAAAATGCGAAAGAGAGTCTAGGTCCTTTACTCTTTCCTTACCAAATCAATAGTTTGGAACATTTGCGTGATGTTGCACGTAAAGCTGAAACATTCCTACAGCATCAAGCATCGCAAAGATACCAACCTCCGAAGCGATTGATTTCTGAAATGGAAGATTTGAATTTGATTGACAAAAATGGCAATGAGAACTGTGATGAGCAGGACATTTCAGCTCTGACACAAACTCGCAGATCGTTTAATTCCAGGTATCCCATGGATACATCCAGATTCAGATGCTGGAATTGCGATCAGATTGGCCATTCATTCTACGATTGCCCATCAGATAAAAGAAATCTTTTCTGCTTTCGCTGCGGCGAAAAAGAGATTGCAACACCAAACTGCAAGAAGCATCCGGAAAACAAGGATGTGAGCGAGATGGCTACCGGGGAATCTCGTTCGTTTGCACAACTCCCGAGTCAATAGAACCAATACAGTCATTAGAAAGGCATAGCCAGTCTAATGACTTAAATACCCCTGACAGACCTAAAACCAGTAATACTGAATTATCACGCGTAGTTGTTGCTCAAAGAGTTACTGATAAAACTAACACCTCTATCCAGACAGATTCTCCGAATTCTCCGAATCTGTCACTACATCAGAGAATGCTCAACTACCAAAAGGTCAGAGCAAATATTTTTGGGACGAATACTAAACCTGTTCCTTCTAGTAAAATTTTAAAATGTAGAAACAGATATATTTGCCGGCAGAAACACAGAAAAAACTTAGAAAGTACATTCCTAAATGACAATCAAGACCTTAGACCTTTTGTTAACATCAAACTAGGATCAGAAATGGTATATGCTCTGCTAGATTCTGGAGCTTCCGTAAGTGCGCTTGGCAAGGATTGTTTAGAATTTTTGAAACGTAATGCAATCCCTATAAAGCCCATAAAATCGCATCTAAGAACTGCCGATGGAACAAAGCAAGATATCCATGGATTTTGTAAGATACCGATCTCATTTAATAATCTAACGAAAACCATAGATTTTTACGTGGTACCTAGCCTTCAGCAAAAAGCTTACTTAGGTATAAATTTTTGGAAGGAGTTTAATGTAGCTCCTCAAATCGTTTCTGAACTAAGCGTAGTAGACAATGCCCTTAAGCTAACAGAAAATCTTCATAACTTAAACCCATTTCAATTATACGAACTCGAGAAAGTTATATCTCTTTTTCCATCATTTGCGAAGCTTGGATTAGGAAAAACTGATGTAGAAACACACTTTATAGATACAGGTGATGCTGTTCCGATTAAGGCTAAACATTTTCCTCTCTCACCCCCGAGACAAGCCGAGGCTTTCATTGAGCTGGATAGGATGCTTTCACTTGGCGTTATTGAGGAAAGTAACAGTCCTTGGTGCTCACCTATAGTCCTCGTTAGAAAGCCAGGAAAAATTCGTTTGTGCTTAGATTCACGCAAGCTCAACAACGTGACAAAGAAAGATGCTTATCCGTTGCCACACATAGGTGGATTGTTGAGTAGGTTAAAGGATACGCATTTCATAACAGGGATTGACTTAAAGGATGCATTTTGGCAAATCCCACTTGAAACGTCATCTAAAGAAAAAACGGCATTTGCTGTGCCTGGAAGGTCACTGTACCATTTTACAGTTATGCCTTTCGGGCTATGCAACGCCGCACAAAGAATGAGCCGCCTCATGGATCGTGTGATTCCTTCACGAATCCGTGAGAACGTGTTTATATATTTAGATGATCTACTTGTGTGTTCGGCAACATATGATGAGCATCTCGATTTGTTGAAAGAGGTAGCAAAATGTCTGCGTGATGCAAAACTTACAATAAATGTAGAAAAAAGTAAATTTTGCCAGAAGGAAATTAAGTACCTTGGCTACATTGTTGGTCAGGGTTGCTTAAAGACGGACCCTTCCAAAGTCGAGGCGATAACACAGTTCCCAGTACCAAAAACTGCTAGGCAAATACGTCGCTTTATAGGAATGACTGGCTGGTATCGTCAGTTCATTCCTAACTTTTCTGATCTTTCCGCTCCACTGACAGATTGCCTTCGAAAGTCAATAAACTTCACGTTAACTAACGAAGCCATTGTTGCTTTCGAAAAACTTAAAGAGGCTTTGACATCTGCTCCTGTGCTTGCTCAACCTGACTTCACAAAAGAATTCACGATTCAATGTGATGCGTCATCTACCGGAGTGGGTGGAGTTTTATACCAGGTGGACAATGATGGTCACGAGCGGCCGATAGCTTATGTCTCGCAGAAGTTAAACAATGCGCAGAAGAATTACACGGTTTCCGAATTGGAATGCTTAGCTGCTATAGTTTGTGTTAGAAAATTCAGACCATATGTTGAGGGGCTACCATTTAAGATCGTAACTGATCACTCTAGTTTAAAGTGGCTCATGTCACAAAAAGACTTAACAGGTAGGCTTGCCAGATGGAGCCTTAAATTGCAATGTTACGATTTTAAAATGGAACATCGTAAAGGATCCCTCAATATTGTCCCTGATGCCTTATCCCGTGTCAATATGGACGAACTAATAGTAGCAAAAGAACCCTTTGAAATCGATTTGAAATCAAGTCATTTTACTTCCGGAAATTACGAAAAGTTGATAAAAGATGTATCTGAAAATAAAGACAATCTTCCTGATATTTGTGTATCGGAAAATTACGTCTATAAACGCGTGAAATTTAGAAATGGTTCTGAAGATGAAGAGACAGATTTGTGGCGACTATGGTTACCAGACGAATTAGCGGCGGAAGTTATTCAGAAAGCACACAATTCAGTAGGTTGTCACGGTGGATTCACCAAGACCCTTTTCAGAATCAGGCAAAAATATTTCTGGCCAGGAATGGCTAAACAAGTCAAGGAATATGTAAGCGATTGCGACGTGTGCAAAGGTATAAAAGCCCCTAATACAACTCTTCGTCCTAAAATGGGTAATCGATTTGTAACAGAAAAACCGATGCAGCGTTTATACATAGATTTCCTTGGGCCATATCCTCGGACGAAACAAGGAAATTCTGTGATTTTTATCGTCATTGACCACCTAAGTAAGTTCATATTCCTCAAGCCTATGAAGAAAGCTAATTCGTTTGAAGTCGTAAAGTATTTAGAATCCGATATTTTCCATCTCTTCGGTACCCCCCAATTTATACATAGTGATAACGGCAAGCAATTCACGTCCAAAGAATTTGCAAAGCTGCTAAGTGCCTATGAGATAAAACATATTAGAACTGGTAGATACAGCCCACAATCTAACGCTTCTGAAAGGGCTAACAGGGAAATATTGGCTAAGTTAAGAGTATTAATAAAAGACGAACATATTGAATGGGATCGACATCTTTCACTGATTGCATCTATTCTCCGAAGCGATTATCATTCCGCAATTAAGTGTTCCCCTTATTTTGCGATGTTTGGCCAAAATATGATTCAGAATGGCTCGGAGTATAGAATTTTGGAAATGCTCAACTGTCTGGATGAATCCGATGTAAATATCCTACCTAAGCCTGATCGATTGAACCAGATCAGAGATAGAATCAAAACCAATCTTGTAAAGGCACACGAGAAGGGTGAACGAATTTATAATTTACGAGCAAAAGAAATACAATTTTCTGAAGGTCAAGAAGTCTATAGGCGAAATTTTGCACACAGCTCTTTCGCTCATGCTAAAAATGCGAAATTTCTTCCCAAATTTTTGAAATGCCGAGTGAGGAAGAAAGTTGGCAACTGCCTCTATCAGCTGGAAGATTTGAAGGGAAAAGTGATAGGGATATACCACGCGAAAGACATTCGTCAATGACAAGCCAAGCGGTTCACATTTCGTTTTCCTTTTTGTTTCCTTCAGGATCCGCCGTAAACAAAAAAGGTTTGTTACGAATGTTAACAAAAAAATAATTATTGATATCCGACCCTTCCACCTTACCAACATAACTAGTTCTATGTTTTGAGCACGCTGTATTATCTTGTGCTAAAAAGAAAAAAATGGCCTAAGGCGGTGCTAAACATAGTGCTAAACATTATGCGGAAACGAATATGAAGAAACAAAGAGACAATAATGAGTAGGTAGCTAGCCACAAAGTTGTCGCTCGATAAGTCTTTTGTATTGTGACGATCACCGAGACGAGTTCCAGTCAGTGCTAAAAATCTTTAACAAAGATTCCAGCAACCATACCAATATAGTTTTTTTTTTGTTTTTATAACCTACTTAAGTTAACCAGACCAAAGTGGTTTAATTTTTGAAAAAGGAGAAGGAAAATACAAAAAAAGAGGTTAAAAATAGGAACTTAAGGCATTTAGGTGCAGGTAAGTCCATTTAAATAATTCCCTGCCATGTGACGTGAAATAATAAGTCAATTTAGGTGCAGCCGGCTTTGTGCTTGCTTATTGATTTGAGCAGCGATAATTTTGTTTGTCGCCTCCTCCCCCTCCAGACGGTTCCACTGTACGAAACACTGGATTTAATCGGTCAGTGCCACTGACTAAGTGCGGCCACGTGTCATACCGACACACATTGGGTATCATATTGAGAGAGTCCAAAAAACTTACACCACTCTCAAGGCCAGCATCATCATCCAGCTCGGCATCCAATTTCTCAACCAACACCTTCAGCGGAAAACAATTGTCTCTCGATAACCACCCACACAATCAAAAAAAAAAAAAATCAGCAACAGGCGAAGCCAATTTCGGTTATTGAAACCCAACGTCACCTCACCAGCAACATATTGCAGAGCAATACACTGGCCAATTGCTATCAGCATCCAGTCATCGAAACTTCCACCTCAACCCACCAGCAGCTGCAGCACGGAGCACAAAGCCAAGTCGCAACTTTCTAGCGGTTTGAAGTCGAGCCCCCTCAGCCCAGTATCAGCATCATCTCCATATCGTGCATACAGTCGTTCTTTGCTTCTCCATCAATTGACAAGCTAAGAAGCGAAAACAAACAGAATACGGTTTGGTCTAAGTGAGCCGCAGTTGAGCGCGTAATCAGCACTCGGCCGCTTTGGTATGGTAGAATAGTGTAAATTGTAGTTTCAACAGGTTAAATTTTAATTATTATAAACTATTTGTTTGTTTGATTTCATTTGTGAGAACATCTAAACATGATCTTGTAACTTGCTCAGTATTTAGAGATTGAAGCGTAAAGTATTGCTAACTAGGTACTATTTAAATTTGCATGCACAATAATTAGGTAATGAAAAAATTGCTATACACATACACTAAACTATTTCTAATTTCCGTTCAAACAGATTCCAACGAAGGATTGTGCGCACAACACTTCAACAAAACAAACAGATTTGGAATACACATTTACACGATTATTGACATCACTTACATACAAATTAATGAGTTTAAAATTTTCAACAAGCAACATCCTTAAAGAGGATCAAAAGAAGTAAGTCTTTCGTTACCCAATTATTTAATTTACATAAACTATACATGAAAGGAACATAGACACGTACATACATATCATGCAACAAAATTCAATATATTAATAAATTATAGTAAGTCTCTAAATACCTGAATTCTCACAACATTAAAGTAAATTTTGCTAAAGTTTAAATACAAAATCATTCACGCATCCACACTCATTTGTTGCATTACTTAAGAATAATAGATTAGATACTTGAAGTGAATTAATTTATTAGACTATTCATGGAAATAGTTCGACCTTTACAATTTACCATACTTGTAACTGAATTTATGTGACATACACATCTGATAAAACTATCATTAGATTTTTTTTTTGAAATGGAATGAATACTTTTAGTATAAGAATCGAAGTGAATAAATTTGGATTGTTAAATTAAATTGATATGATGGCCTAAGTTTTAAATTCTTTGGGGCTGGAAACATGCTGACTTTCTTGACTATTTGTTAGATTCTATTCGTGTCACATTAGGGGCAGCTAAGTCAAATTGTGGGTATTTTAGTTGCCAATGGTGAGTCACATTGAGTGATTTTGGGAGGGTAAAAGTATACCCAATATGGCATATCATCAGCCGTGCATAAACGCTAGTATGATTGAGTGGCTCGTATCTGTTTAGTACGTCGTAGGTACGGTAGATTCGAATCTTGGCATGAAAATTTTGTTCTTTAAGTTGCATTGGGTATTAGCAGCATTAAGAATCCCCCCATATCCGGCGAGTTAGACCGAGCCTTGCCGCAAGCATGCCAAGTACAATGCTTTGTTAATATCTTAGGAAATTTTTATCTGGTATCCTTGTCATCCTTCAGATACGCAACATATATGCCAAACTGAATCCTTAAGCGAAGGCAAAGCAGTAAAAGAAATTTGCAAAATGAAAAGAAACCGCACTAAAGAAATTATCAAGGAATTAAAGGTTCACCGGCCCTGTACGATGGTACCATCCTATATAGCATGGCATAACTATCAACCAGCAATAGTGCAGCACAGAGGGCGGCAAACAAATTGAGCCCCTTAAACAAGTGCCCTGGGAGATAGGTAGGTAGGTACTTCAAATAAACAGTTTTCGTGTTGAAAAACCATAACATGGTCATCGTATCAAAGACCTAAATAAGTCTAGTCCTGGATGAGGGGGGCCAACACAATGAAAACGTGAGTGTGGCCACGAATCCGGATGTGAGTTTGTAAATTTACTCGTATATCTCTTGTCGAGGCGTTCGGTTAAGGAAGTGCAATAAAGCTTTTTTTTTTATATCCTCGTTGCATGCACGATTTTTCACTACAAGTGTGTTTCGAGTAATTTTGTATGAGTAAATTGTGTAATCAATTTTGTTAGAAGTATGGAGAGACAAACTATGTGCAGGGATACAGTGGTAGGGGATCACACCGCATGGGAAGGGAGCTATATATACAAAGGGCATTCTAAGAGGAAATCTTATGCCCATGCCCATGTTCTGTAATTATTACATCGATAAGAGGCATTGAAAAAATATGCTTCTTTGTTTTTGATTCGAAAATATATCCCATGAATTACAGAAGATGGCTAATGGAAGCTGTTTTGTAAGCCGATTGCAGATATGTAACTATTAGATTCCGTAAAATGATGGCCAAAAAATCAGTACCTATATCTAGTAACTAGCTTTAATAAAAAATCTGAAAACAGAGTATTTAAGACGTTTTAGAATCACTATAGTCCTAGACAATGAGCCCATTGTGGAACATAGCCCTATGGAAATTCTTCAGGCATGCTTGACCCTGACCGACCGCATACAATGCGTTACGTCCCAAGAACTTTCTTTGAAATATGAGATGGGCGTTATGTTTTTAAGCTTATTTTTGGGTATCTGGACATTGTGATATTCTGGGCTATCACAGAATCCGTCGTATTCGGAATTATGCTACGAACCCCGAAAGAACTATCATAGAATCCGTAGTAGGGGAATATTTTTGCTAAGAATTTAGTCGTAGGGGAAATTGATGGACATGAATTTCGAAATTCCAGCAAACATTTACTTTACGATGGATTCTATGATAGTTCTGTCGGGGTTCGTAGCAAAATACCGAATACGACGGATTCTGTGATAGACGTGATTGTGATCTGACGTTTTGGCAAACAAAAGAACGGAAGTCCCACGAAATATAGCTGCTAAGGGTTTAAGACCACCAATACCCTTTGCTGAGAGGATTATTGTCTATAAAACCTTCAGTAGGGCCGACTGAAGATGATCTCACCTATAGATGAGCACAGTATTTAAAAGGTCGCATGGATCGTTTCTCAGACAAAATTGAGAGTTAAGTTTCTGCCAGGGATGTGAAGTGTATGGACCATAAAGGTCCATCTATAGTGTGTATTCTTTTATAGAATAAAATCACAATCAAACGGAATCTAACCTAACCAATGGAGATGTTTGAACTCTAAAAGCGTATGTGTTTCACTATGGGTGATACCAGAAAATTTTCGGCTACAACAGCTACTTCAACGTTGAGCTTTTCCAGGTAGAAATTCGTCTTTATGGATTTCAATTAAAAATAGACGTTTATCAATCTACACTTCTGAGTATTTTTGTTGCCATATCCTCTTAACCCTACATATAAAAATCTTTCTATTCAATTTCTACAAAGTTTTAAACAATTAATAGATTAAAATTTACAGCAAATATGTTGTTTGTCAGTTTTCACTTAACGAGCAACCGCCCGCTGTTGCTTTTGTTTCTTTTGATTTAATTGATTGTGCGGTGTACCTAAAATATGACAAGAAGTGAATAAATAGAAAATGCTGCCAACATTCCAGCGATAAAACCAGCACTCTGAACAGCTGCTATGAACCGTTAACTTGCACATTTTCTTCGTTCATTTTGCTTTACTAATCGAAGCTTGAAAAACATACCTAATGCTACAACTACTTTGATATAATCTATATTCAGTTGATTGTATCGAGTGTGTCTTTAGAACACTGCAGCCCGTTTACGTCCCAAAAATGTGTTTGCAATTTGTATTTTTTTATCCCTCTATTTCTGTAATATCTGTAGTGTGTTTCTACCTCTTGCAGTTCACACCCTCATCGAATCTTAACAAATGAAGTTTAAAAAAAAATATATCTTCCGGATTCTTATCTTTGCATTTTTACTTTTTTTTTTAAATATTAACAATTATTGAAAAAGTTGAATTTTACAACATTAAATTCGAACTACGCAGTTGTATATATACATACTATGATTCCGGGAAATACTTTTCTTTCGTTCTGGATGCCCGTACAAACTACAAACGAGAAACGACGCGACGTCACGAAAGAGAGTTACAGACTTACAGTTGAGTCAACACTCAAGACTCAACGTCAACAACGGTCTATCCGATAGGTGGAGCTGTTGTCGATCTCCGAAACCACTTAACCGATTTCAATGAAATTTTGTGGATAAGTATGGTTGGTTCCAAATATAAGGATTGGATAGTTTTGGACCCGATAGTTCCAAAATGAAGGGCACGGACAAACCGGGTGGGTACCCCTATATATGAAAGAGACTGACGCCTGTGTGTGTGTGTGCACTCATAACTCGAGAATGGATAGTTAGATTTTTACGATTTTGGGCTTGGTGGATTCGCATGGGGAGGACATAGGTATGCTACTTTTGTCGTGAAAGTAAAAATTTAAGGGGATGAGATTATTGGGAATAGAACTTAGTATGGGAACCGCACTTTGAAAAAATTAACGGGTAATGCTACTTCAAGACTATACAACAAAACCTATTTGAAATGTTTAGTTTTCAAATTATTTTCGTGTTCCGGGCTCACCTCTACACAATTCGAAATCGAAAGTTTGTTTCGATTGTGAAGAATCTCAAATCAAATGTCATGGAAACGATGATTTGGACTTAAAAATTCCAGGCAAACATTATAAATAATTCCGCGGATCCCGATGATTTGCCATTGGTTTTCATGCGCCTTCAATTTCCCATGCGTATCGCTTTCACTGGTTTTTTTGTGACATTAATTCTAGAATTTCCATGTTTTTCACATGGTGAACCGTGTGTGGCGTGCTCAACGTGTGATCAAAATCTTCTCCTTTGTACGTCGTGTACCGTAAAGCACTTTAGTGAAAAAGTGGATAGTTTGTTGACAGTTCAATCATTGCGACTTTATTTAAACACATCGAAAATGCTATTTAGTTATTTCTATTGTTTTTAATATAACTTACATTATCCAAATTGGGCGGAACGAAGTTCGCCGGGTCAGCTAGTCATATCTAGTTTTCTTACCGGAAAAACTTTCATTACATAACCAAAAAAAATCGGCAAGTCAAAGAATTTTTAAAATATCATAAAAAAATCTTAGCAATGTCCATTAGACACACCTTGCCCAGACAAGAGTGCTAAAGCAACTATATCCATTTCAGACGACTTTGCTATTACCTATTGCACTTGCTATGATATTGTTTGCTTTTGTATCGACACAACGACTTAAGTCAGTAAAATCCGTGAAATAAAAAAAGAATAATATTTATTCGAAGCTATGTGCCAGAAATCAGGAGCCTTAAAGGTCCTTACCAATAACAAAACATGCACAAGCAAAGCAGGAAATTTTATGTTATTCGTTGCTCTGACCTCTGATCTTAAGCTTGAACATTGTCGTTCGCTGGCAGGGATCTAGCCGACGTCGATCGGATTACAAGAACATCTGTTCGCCAATGTAGCTAGACCATGGCTTATGGTTTTTCAAAAAGAGCGCTACATCAATCGTCACTGGCTTGTTGGCATAGACCATAGACTTGACGTAGCCCCACAGGAAATAGTCTAACGGTGTCAAATCGCACGACCGAGGCGGCCAAGCGACTGGACCATTTCGTGAGTTAACACGTTCTCCTAACTTGGTTTCCAATAAATTGATTGTGAAATTCGCTGTGTGGCTTGTGGCGCCGTCCTGTTGGAACCACATATCCTCCAAGTCCATATCATCCAATTGGAGCCAAAAATATTCGGTTATCATTGGACGATAGCGATTCCCATTCACAGTAACGTGCCGGTCTTGATCATCACGGAAGTAGTACGGCCCAATGACGCCGCCGGCCCATAAACCATACCAAACCGTAATTTTTTCGGGATGTAATGATGACTCATGGAGTACGTGTAGATTGCTGCCTGACCAATACCGCACATTTTGTTTGTTGACGAAGCCATTCAGCCAGAAATGAGCCTCTACGCTGAAGATGATTTTTCTATAAAATTCCGAATCATTTTCAAGTTGTTGCTCAGCCCAATTCACGAATATACGACGCTTCTGGTGGTCAAGCGGCTTCAGTTACTGCGTCAATTTAATCTTGTAAGGATGTAGGCCAAGATCTTTTCGCAAAATTCGCCACAACGACGTCACAGAGATGACCAACGCTTGAGAACGACGTGTGAGAGACCCATTTGGGCCCTCTTTAACTGAAGCCTAAGCGGCAGCAATATTCTCGACACTTTTTGTACTGTGCCTGTGGATTCAAATTTTTTCACTAGACGCTCAATTGTTGATCTGCTAGGACGATTATGATGACCATAAATTGGACGTAGTGCTCTTAACGTTGAGGCCACTGACTCCGAATTTCGGTAGTAAATTTTAATAATTTCGACTCGTTGTTGGCTCGTGTTAACCTGTAAAGTAGGTACAGCTTCATTGAACAGGGAAATCCCTCCTGCTCAAAGGTGTCGTAGTATTAGTATAGGACTGCACAATGCAGCTCGTCAAGTGAGTTAGACGTATTGAGTTAAGATCGCAGTTCGTATCTGACTTTCAAGGGCGCTTGACGAGTTCGCGCAGTGCTACATAAATGTTGTTCATATTTTCAGAAGTGGGATTGCCCTTTGGTCCTTCTTTTGTGTAGTAAAAAAAAAAAAATGTGTAAAGTGTACAATGTCTAGTGTAGTGGAATGATAGTGAAAGACAAAAAAAAAAAAAAGGGTATGAAAGATACCCAGTAGAGAAAAAACATCTTCCGCGAGTTGAGATGCCTAAGGTCTGTTGCCGACCGATTGGCAATAAAACAGGAAGAACGTGTGTGTAAACAGGATGAACGTGTGTGTATGAGAAATTTTGGGAAAACCGTACATAGGTATAGGTATCTGAGTGAGCTAAACCTCGGATTGGGTAAGCAATAATTTAAGTTACTAAAATCACAGCTGACGAAAGATACCAGCGAAAGATTTTCTTCTATGGAGTACGGTATGCATTATACACGGGGTACCTAGTTTGGGATATGTGAACGCATAAAAAAACTAGCAGACGGCGGCAAAACGGGATTGTTCTGTTTTTTTTTTGTTTTCCGTGCACACTGCATGCACAATGCACATGTCGTGCTGAGCTGGGGGTTGATTTTCGTTTCAGTGAAAAAACAGGTATAATACGTAGATAGATCTTTTTACCAAATTTTCTGTCAGGCTTGGTGGGCGTAGATATCCATTTCGTTACGTATTTTGAAAATGTGCACTGATTTTTTTCTGTGAATAACGCTCGTTCGGGTAAATTCATTCATTCAATGCCGTCGAGTATATATGAAGAATACGTGAACATTCAATGTTTCCGTACATTTTACGGTATCTAGTATGAAATGAGGAGAATGAGACTTGTATCATTCGAAGGGTGATGTGCAATAGAGGTATACAACCAAATAAAAAGCAAGACTGGCTCGAACGAAACTTTCTCGTTAAGAGTATCCATATGGACATAGAACCCCTTATTTCTGAGTATATTTAGCAGTTAATTTAATACGCTGGACAATAGCAGGGCCATAGAACACCCCTCTGGGGGCAACTTTCGAGTTTTAACAGATCATATTAAGAATACTTATATGTATATAGTTCGGATGTTAGGTATATTTTACATGTGTTTTGGTCAAAATCGTTAGAGCGGTTTTTGCAAAATTTGCCAGGCAGGCGGAACGGTGCCAGGTATTGCAGTGTTTGCTTTGAAAGGTGCTATTGCGTGGCTGTTTAGTTGAGGACCGTTGTAAGTTTTTGTTCGGGATGTAAGCATTGCTTAGTTTTTGAGGTTTTGTCGAAGTCGGAAATGGAGCTTTCGAGATGTGAGTAGTTTTTGGAATTGGCGTTTTCGGTGCTTCGAGTTGAAAATTGAGGACTCAATCGTTTTGGAAACATTCATTTGACTTTGGGTTTGCATTTTGGTAAAAACGTTAACGAAGAAAGTTGAAAAAAATTGGGAGCCTATGTCGCCATTGGAGCTGGTACAATTGGGTTAGGAATTTCCTGTACGCTCAGTGTTTATTGCAGGCCCTTTTGGTGGCGTTCATTTTGCCGCCACCATTGCCATAGTAACGTATTCAAATATGAAAGTATGTACATGTAAATCATCTTATATTATAACCTATTTTCGATGCGTCTTATTCAGTCCTATGAGGCAAATTCTTTTATAAATTTTTTCTGTTGTTCTGTTGTGCGGGCTCTAAAATTGGTATTCTGTGTGGAAGGGTCTTTTGTGAATTCTATTAATAACAGAATAAAAGATGGAATTTTGTGACTATTGTTTAGTTTAGTTTAGTTTGGTTAGTTATTTAGCTCATTTAAGCCATTATAATAATTTTAACATAGTCATTTAGTTCATATATACAACTCCAAATGTTACAATTAAATTTTGTTATTGACAATTATATCTAGCGTGTTCAATTAAATTTCTCTTAAATTCATTAAAATTATGTATGTTCTTTAGACTGCTTGGTAGGTTATTAAATTCTTGAAAACCCATAAAAAAAATGTGTCGCTGCCCTCTGATCGTTCGCATCCTCTGAATTTGTGGATTGCCCGTGCTCCTTAGTTGATATGAATCGTCATCGTCACCCGTGGTATGTGCGTTATTACATAAATAACCAGGAAGCATATTGTTTTTAATTTTGTATACAAATAACGTAGTCATGACATATAGCCTCTGATTTACACCATCTTAAGGTGTTGAGCATAAATCTAATTGGTGTGTATCTGTTACATTTATTACATATAAAAGATTTTTGTTAAGTGTGAGGTCTTGGATTGAAATGTTTCTCTTTATAATGCCTAGTCAACGAAATGCTTGAAAATGGAGACAAAGTGTAGTGGATGTGTGTAAAAGGGTAATACCTATAGTTGAAAGTTGTTTCAACATTTGTATTTTTGTTTAGCCGAAAACTGTTGCAGAATTATCGACGCAGCAAAAGAAAAGTACTTTTAGGAACGAAATGTGGAGAGAAAAAAATAAAACCACGACTTTCTTGGAGCTTAGATAGAATTAGACAGTTTATTATTTCATGAATAGTGTGATAATTCAAGGCGGTGCTAAATAGAGCTAATTGATAGACAAAATGGAATTCAGTAGTGTGCTATCATATAAATTTACAATGTGAATAACAATCTTATTTCAACAAAAACACCCATCACTTTTGCTGAAGATTTGAGGGTAACCCATTTAATCTTCCTGATGTGAGTGATAGTTCGGAACTTGCTCCTTTCACCGACAGTTTTATGTTATTTTGCAAAAAAAAAAAAAAAAATGTTGTCAGGTGCCACTTAGTATAAAAAAAAAAAAAAAAAAAAAAAAAAAACTGCTTTCAATTTCCGAAGTTCTTTAACGGAGTTTCATAAGAGTTCGGAATGTGATTTATAAAAGATCTTTTGTGGTCAAGAACTTTTATGGTTTGTGGCAGGGATTTCATAGCGGAATAAACGATTTCGCAGAATAGGCCCAATTAACCCATAATGGAATGAAATTTGCTTACGCATAAAAGTAAGCAAATAATGTTTGAATTTTATACCTTTTTGGAAATTTTGCTTAATGTTCTTATTGTTTCTGATGCAATTAAAAACACTTTTAATTCATTCTTCCACCCTACTTTTCGTCGGTTTTTTTTGTCACATACTCAGCGGTATTCTTTATTGAGTTCATCATATTTTTTAATATATTCTTAATTTGTTTTTATATTTCAACTTTGCCCATGACACAACAAAACATAAACATAATAAAAAAATAAATTGGAATAAATGATTGTAGACATCACTTATGTCAAATAACGCAGTCGAAGTACAATTCCGTGTAGTGCTGTCGTGCGTTAGGTGATAAACAGCGAATAGCTAATAATATGTAGATGGAATATGTTTATTAATAAGAAAAGTTAACAAACGGATAGGGTCACTATCCGTCTGCCAGCTAAAACACGTGTTAGAGAGCGGATAGCGTTTTTTTATTAATGCGGGGGAATACCGACTACCGCCTACGAGTAAAAGTACCGATACCAACATCGATTTTAAGGAAAAGTGAAAGGTTGCGTTCTGTTTAAGATACCAAAGTACTTGGTTCCGTTGTTCAAACAGGGATGGAGTTGTTCCGTGAGTAAACATGATCATTTAAATGAATTCACAAGGGGACTTGTTGCACATCATGTGCGCAGTCGAAATAGATTGTGTGGTTAAGTTGAGTTGTACTGATATGAGTTGAGCAAATCTAAAAGAAACGAGAACATTGGAAGTTGCCAGTCCTGTTTCACTACAAAAGCAGGTTTTCAAGCGACGTATTAATAACGTTTAACGCTTATTGTCAAAGGGTTTTTTATATTACATATATACCTATATGTTGTTTTTCCGTTATTTTCAATTAACTTATATTCGATCAAGAGAAAATAACGTGAACAAGAAATGACATTTGCGACACGAAATTAAGTTCACGGAACGAAATAAAAGGTCTCAATTTCAAGAGAGGTACGTGACCGCTTTTCTTGCAAAAGGGTTGAGAAATGTCATTTTAGTTGCCATTTCTTCGTCCGACTTCGTTGAGGGCGAGATTGAATAGAGTTTGCTTGTCAAACGTCTGAGCTGTCACTTAGTTGTCAGTTTTCGTTTTCATTTTTCAGTAAGTCGAAGTTCGGCGGGTGGAAAGTTGCGAAGGAATGAGGAGAGGGTAAATGGATTTCTTCTCATATTTTTTGCGATTTTCTCAGTACGTGTTCGCATTTGTACAATTTCTTAGCAAACTTTAAATATTAACGTTGCCAAAAAGTAAAAACAAAAAAAAAAAAAAAAAAAAGGCTAATTGCCACGGCTGTGTGCGAAAAAAAAAAGGCTGAGTGCCACGGCTGAGTGCGAAAAAAAAAAAAAAGGCTAATTGCCACGGCTGTGTGCGAAAAAAAAAAAAGGCTAATTGCCACGGCTGTGTGCGAAAAAAAAAAGGCTAATTGCCACGGCTGTGTGCGAAAAAAAAAAGGCTAATTGCCACGGCTGAGTGCGAAAAAAAAAAGGGCTGAGTGCCACGGCTGAGTGCGAAACAAAGGCTAATTGCCACGGCTGAGTGCGAAAAAAAAGGGCTGTGTGCCACGGCTGAGTGCGAAAAAAAAGGCTAATTGCCACGGCTGTGTGCGAAAAAAAAAGGCTAATTGCCACGGCTGTGTGCGAAAAAAAAAGGCTGAGTGCCACGGCTGAGTGCGAAACAAAGGCTAATTGCCACGGCTGAGTGCGAAAAAAAAAAAGGCTAATTGCCACGGCTGTGTGCGAAAAAAAAAGGCTGAGTGCCACGGCTGAGTGCGAAACAAAGGCTAATTGCCACGGCTGAGTGCGAAAAAAAAAAGGCTAATTGCCACGGCTGAGTGCGAAAAAAAAAAAAAAAGGCTAATTGCCACGGCTGTGTGCGAAAAAAAAAAAGGCTAATTGCCACGGCTGAGTGCGAAAAAAAAAAAAAAAAAAAAAAAAAAGAATAGTTAGCTAGGTGCACTGAGGACAGTGCAATACAGGATGGCCGAGTTGTTAACCTGTAAAGTAGGTACAGCTTCATTGAACAGGGAAATCCCTCCTGCTCAAAGGTGTCGTAGTATTAGTATAGGACTGCACAATGCAGCTCGTCAAGTGAGTTAGACGTATTGAGTTAAGATCGCAGTTCGTATCTGACTTTCAAGGGCGCTTGACGAGTTCGCGCAGTGCTACATAAATGTTGTTCATACTCGTATATCTTTCCATCATGAAATGGCAAACCTTGAGGAGAAATGTCAAAAGAGTGGCAAGAAATTCGGCGTCGTTTGCTGACCCTGTCACTCTACCTACTTTTGTAGCGTCCCTGTTGAAAAAACCCTTTAGTAAAAACAGTCTACCAAAACTAGCTGTTTCTGAAAGGTGTAGCAAAAATTCAAACATATCTATCACAATGGCAACTGTTAAACACAGCCCCTTCCACCTCTTCGGTCGCAGTTTAAAGCCATATTTTTCACCTGAGCAATAAATAGGTCAACCACTTACACTTTTACGTCCACAATATCGGCTTGAATTTACAGCTCCCTTGGTTGAATTTTTTCATGGCTTACAAAATCAAAGGGAACGCTTTCCCATCGTTAACAGTGGTGACACTTGTCACCATCAATGCCACCATTTGAATTTCAACTCAAAAAAAGCGCTGTTGTTGTCAGTAGCAGAGAGCAAAACGCGTCCGTCTTCAGTTGACTTAACCACTGTGTGCATCTGTCGTGTGTGTGTGCGCTTCTGTTACTATGTTCTGAAGAGATTGTAAACTGTAATTCATGCAAGCACAATGCTTTACAACAAACTGTGTATTTATGATGTATGCACTCGGGCCTGGACTGCAACTGACGACTGTTTGCCTGCTGCTACTATTCCGTATCCGTGTATGTATTCACTTTGTCCTCTTTTCTCTACCAGTTAACATCATCAACGTTATACGGCAAATGGATACCTTCAACTGCACAATGTCATTGCCTGCCTGTGCCTAGCCTACTTTGAATATTTACAACAATAAATTTCTAAAACGTTCCTGTGTACAGCAAAAGTGCAATTGTTTTGCATACATTTTTTTTGTGTTGTTGTGCATATCGAGGACAATCATAGACCTGTATCGTATCTGCTTTGGCCAGCAGCAACAGCAGGAGATGTATATGTGAAATCTCATAAAGACTCACCAGATGCACAGTCATAATTCCGATACATATGCAATATGTATGCATATTAATGTCCTTTGGCAGTTTGATATGTGCGTGATAGAGTTGATGGTTTCGGTGATTTGATGCATGCCGGTGGTTGGAATGCTACTGCGGATGAGTTTTTGCTGAACTATACAGATCTACATGGGGAGGTTAAGGTAAGCCAACTTTGATGGATGTTATTATTATTTGCACGGTGTCTCCACCTGCAATTTTCTTAGCATGAAAATTTTCATGAAATGACAGATTGCACGTGGAGACCACAAATTTCATGAAAAAACCAATTTCATGAAAAGTATTTCACAGCTCCTTTCATGGTATTGATTTCATGAAAGGGACTGAAATTTCTGTGCAGTTTGACACTTGTTTTTCATTTTCACGATGGCTGAGTGGCGAATGGTCGCTTGTAGGTTGTAGCGCTGAAACTAGATATTTGAATACAAACGAGACAAGTATAGTCATTACAAGGATATGGTAAATGGGAACAGAGAATGGATGTAGGTAGGATCTAGGATGTAGTCACGTGGGCATTATAGTTTTGCATGTCGATCAAGACAGATCTTATTTGCTCTTGGAATAGTTGGTTATTATTTCTTGTTTTTTTCCCGCGATTGCTGAGTGGCGAGTAGAAGAAGTGCTCAAATTTATAAACAATTATGAAAAATTCGAGTGTTTATGAAACTATAAAAGTAGAGACTAGGTACAAAAGGTTGGACCTTAAAAGAAATGCATGTTTGCAATTGTCCAAGGAAAGTGGCAAGGACCACCGAAAAGCTAAAAAAAATTAGAAACCTTCAGCCTACGTTGTGGAGAAAAAATTGCGAAACTCGTAATCTTCCCACAAAACATCTTTCAATAAATGTTCCTCTAAATTGTGCATTTCCCTTTTTTCCAGAATTGGATTTACCCAAAACCTACGTTTTCCTTTCTCAGCTCGTTTCCGCAATTCTTCTACTTCCTTCATGGCCTTTAATGCGAGAACGCAACGATGTGCTCTGCTCAAAGACATTTCAACGAATGAAATTTCATGATACGAAATGCCCACCCTACATTTCATTTCATATTGTCGTTCTTTCAACGCGACCAAACTTGACAGATTTCATGAAAGAAAATTTGCAGGTGGAGACACCGTGTAAGCTGTGTTGGGCTTGAAATTTTACCTACCTTTTTACTGACAGGTTAGGTTAGGTTAGGTAGGCGGGTGGGGTGGAGTACTCCGTGCCACACTCAGGTCAATGTTGACAGATTGTGATGCCCATTGGGGGAAAGGGTTGTCCCTTACCCATGTTGACCCTATATATAAATATTTGTGATCAATTACTCACTGTGCCGTTGGATACAAACCATCCTGTGGATTTGATGAAGCTCATTATCTTGTCTACACTTCGTGAAAGAAGTGTCTCCCTAGGAATCTGTGCCTATTGTTGTGGTTGTGTCCTCAAGAGCTTCCTCATCACCGCAGCCTCTTCAAAGTTCTTCTTCCGTCAAGCGTAGTTTCTTTATGTGATACCGCAGAGTGTTGTGCCCCGTTAGGTTTCCTACGAGGATGGAGAGAGATTTCCTATCCTTTCGTATTAGACTCTCGGTTCTTGCTTTATCGAAGCTTGGCCATAGCATTCTTGTAGTGTGGCAAGTTTCTAGTGTGGTCCACCTAGCGTTCGCCTCCCTTGTGGCTTTTCTCCCTGCTTCAAGTTTGAGTGAGCAAGGCGAGATATTCACAGAGGGATCGGCTTGTTCTAATACAACTGCTGAGCCTAGTCTAGCTATTTCGTCCGCTTTCTCGTTGCCTGGAATACCTTCATGTCCCGGAACCCAGCAGAGCAATACCTTATGCTGAGTGCCAAGAGCCCTGAGTTCTTCGCGACAGCATTTCATAAGCTTTGATCTAATTTCTGTTGCAGTTAATGCTTTTATAGCTGCCTGGCTATCGATAAAGAAGGTAATACCTTCAGGTGGTATTGCCTTTATCGCAGACTCACGGGCTGCCGTTGTCACTGCCCGGACCTCTGCTTGGAAAACACTGCTGTGGTCGGGGAGGCGTATCGATTTAGAAATACCCAGCGACTCGGAGAAGACGCCTGACCCCACTCCGGTTTCCATTTTAGATAACCGTCTGTAAAAACGGCTATGGATTGTGCACAAATCCGTCTTTCCATTCCTCTCTGCTGGGATAGGCGCACGAAAATGGTCTTGTGAACTCCAGATATGGTGTAATAAATCTGTGTTTGGTACATAACCAAAATATTTCTGTAGGATCAACGAATGTCCCTTTTCATTCAGTTTCCAGTTTACTGATTGAGATCGTTGCAAGTTGCAAGGTTGCAACATCAAATCGCTTTTTAAAAACGCGAATCGAATTTTTGTATAATTTGAACTACGACACTTAACAGTTACGTCGGCCTCATAAGAATACCTCGTAACTCACAAATTTCAAATTTTAGAGGAGGAATGAAAATGTATTTTTTCATTCATATTTCTCAAAAATTATAATTTTAATCTTAAAAGACAGTTTTCGAAATAAAAACATTAACTTTTGTTATATTGGAGTTACGAAGTTTTCTACTAAGCTATTTAGAATATATTAAAAACTGCCTGCTTCTTGTTTATTATGTGGATTTAACACAACATAAATGCATAGTGAATAATGTGTTACTTTTTATGGTGAGGTATGTTAACATAAAAATCATGAAAATCCTTTGCCAATGATTTCTTTAAATCTTGCCTTCTTTTTGTGGTTTTTATTCTTTCTTGATATGTAGAGTTGAGGAAGGGTGCTCGCTCATGCTCACATGCATGCATGTTTTTGCTATTTCTCGACTTGATGGTAAGAGATTCCAAGGTTCACTATATTTCAATTTATAAAAAAAATGTCACCAGCTTCATATTAAAGGGCTACTGGCCACTGGGTATGTCAGTGACACAAGGATTCCCATTTTTTTTGCCTAGCCTTATTGACTTGAAGAAAGCAAATGGAATGAAACAGCGAAAATATGTGTGATCCAAATACTGAACATTAAAAGGATTCCCCTTTCTTGCTTTCGAACATATAGTAAAAGTCAGCTGGAACGTTTATATCGGCTTTGATATAAATCCGTTCAATACATAAATGCATAGAGTCTGCCTCCATTTGAGTATGTGTATGACCTTTGGCCTTGCATAGAAATTTTTGTTCCGTCGTAATTTTATGTGTAAGTGATAAATTAAGCAATGAATTAGCTAAAGTCGAGTTTCTGTGTTGGGCATTGCAACCATCGCTGTAAAAAAACAAAGTACTGATAATTATAACGTTGTGGAAAGCGGTTGTTTCATTTAATATTGCGGAATTTCTAAAACGTTCTTTTTTTACAAACAGTAATCGCAACAGTTTTCAGCAATTCTTTTGTTCAACGCCCGAACATTTGGTGCCACTTGTGCCGATATAAAATTGCTTAAATGGTAGCAAACTCCTGAGCTGTCACCTCCCGTTTCATTCCATAAAAAAAAACGGTAACCCTTTTTAGATTGCATATTGAAGATGGTACAATTTTAAACGACTAACTTGGTTTTTTAGTATATTGTTGAGGTATTTGATTTAGGGCTTAAGAGAACCATTTGCAGATCTTTAGTGAAAATACATTGCTCGACGTTCTCTTTATAAAACTGCAGAAATAATCTAGTATTGAAATCGTCGGGGATTCCCCAAAATTTTGACTTTATTCAACTATTTTCAATCGCAAACGACTTTATGATACCAAGGGTGATCAGAATTTATAGGAAATCAAATTTTATATAAACAATTAGTTGTAAATTCTCAATTTAGTTATATAATACAAAATAATAATTTAAAAGTTTATTTACGAGGTTTGCTTAGTAGTATTTTCGATGGAGTTACGAGGTCTGCCAGAGACCTGAATTGCATAAGCTCGTTGCGTTTCAAATTTTAGTTTCACAATATATATTTGCTCTCCATGTTTCTTCGACTAGAAAGTAAAAAGGGGCGCCGGCCTCGCCGAAAGTTATTCACAAAAATACAAATTTATTTGAGCTTCGTGCTGCTTGTAAACTGAATTTTTAAAGATACCTCGCTTTGCACTTTCATTTCATTTGGCCCGTTGTAACATTTAACTGCAATTGAGGTAAATTTTTTGCCAAAATAAGTCGACTAAAGTAGGTGACCCAAATAAGGCCCACCTTATGGTTTTTCGTTAATAACTTTCAAACGCCTAAAAGAATTTTACTAAATTGATATTAGCATAAGCCTTAGTTCAGTTATCTATATAAAAACGCAACGTTTATCTATTAAAACCCTATTTAAAATATATTTTTAGACCATTTTTAAAAACCTTACCTTGTGCCTTATTATGAACACCTGTTCCGAATAAGGCCCATACATAATTTTGTTCAGTTACATTGGTTACATTGCTGAAATAATTTGAAAATTTTGTCATGAAAGAAATAAAACAACGTAGTTTATTATTGATTTAATATTATAGTTGTATTATTTATTAATACAAAACCATTTTGACAAGAATGGAAAAAAATTCAAATTAAAAAAAAAAAAATAAAAAAATAACTTCAAGGCCCTTTTCATATCACTTGTAGACCATTCTGCCCACTTTCTGTTCCCTAATTTGCTCGCCTTTGACATTTTATCTAAAAACAACCAAAAGAAAAAAATTTACTTTAATATTCCTAACAATATTTTCGGTGGGCCTTTTTAGGAACATGAAAAACTTTTCTTTACAAAAATTTTAGCGAAAATCTACTGAATGATTTAAAATAATACTTAAACCACACTAAACCTTGGTTTTATATGTGGTATTTTTAGTGTAAGAACTTGACTTAGCCGAATTATTATTTGCAATAAAATCAATTATACAAAATCCTGTTTCTTATAAAAAGGGCGTGCGTTCACATTCACTAAATTGTATCGACTGTAAAATAAAACACGATTGCGTAAAACGGAAAATTCATTCGATTTTAGTGTAGCCATAGGTGGCCACAAGCACATTTAAAATATAATTCCTGTAGCTTGTCGGTTGTGCCGACTTTTGCACACTGGGCCTTATTAGGTTATGGGCCTTATTTGGACCACCTACCTTACGCATTTTTTTTTTTGTTTAACCTTTCTTTTGACACATCCAGCAAAAACGAGGAGTTTTGGTTATCGATTCAAAATGAATATCCAAATTTAACTTCAAAAGCTTTAGTTACTTTCATCCCATTTAAAAATAAATTTTATATTGTGGATGTTTTAATTTGTGTGCCTATATTTCTATTATTTCATTCGACTGTTTATTTTTCAAATAGATGGGAATGGCGGCGTGATAAAATACTAAACTTGTAGGTGCGCCGCGGGCTGAAAAAGATTGGGAGCCACTGGACTAGACACATATTTAAAAAAAAGAAAAAAAGAACTACACCAATTTCTTTATAAGATTATCAATTTTAATTTATAAAAACTCAAAAAATCGCAATGAAGAAATCCAAATCTGTAATGCGCAATGGCCGGCAAACGATCGCATAAAACACGAATTCGCAAAGTGCAATATGGACGCTGAAACAGCAACGAATGAAGAAACTGCGCAACTGAATCAAATGGCACAGTCAACGTGGACAGCGCCACCACACATGAAACAAAATTGGGTTCTCGAATCGCGATTGATCGATAATAGATGGCGTTACGTTGCGTGTCTATCTGACAGTTCAATTGTGATACGATATGTTACATTCAAATCTGATTCTTTTTCTGGTTGTTGCCAAAATAAATAAATACAAAATGCAAAAAAAACATCAGGCACTCCGGGAGTGCCGACAGAAGTTATTACTTGAACAATTATACGTGTGTATTTTTCGAATCGTCAGTAAATATTTTATTGCGCAGGAAATATTTAAAACTGTTTTGGGAGTAAAAACAGCGAACAAAAAAGTCGACAACAGCGCCACCTATCGGTTCCAAAACTATCCTATCTTTCTAGCTGCATACAACCATGCACACAAACAAAGTTTCAGTGAGATCGGTTGAGTTTCTCAAAAAAATCGGCAACAGCGCCACCTATCGGGTCCAAAACTATCCTATCTTTCTAGCTGCCTACAACCATGCACAAAAACAAAGTTTCCTATCGGGTGTCGGTTTCTCGGTGACGATGACGCGGTGTCGTTTTCAAGGTAACGCGAATTCATCAATTTCTTCCCATCTAAAAGTGTCCAACCCTAAAGAAGTAATAACTTCAAAAAAATAATTAAGCGGCAAGAGCTCTCAAATTATTGGAAACCAAATTACACATAGCTTTACATCTCTACACAGCCTTCATCTAAAAAAAAAAAACAAATCAAGCGAATATGTTGAGTTTAAAACAGTGAAAGTAATTGTCTTCGAATATTTATATAAAAGACAAGAAAAGTGCTACCCTGGTACTCCCACCAAAGCAAGTCAATCTTACCCACCGTTTCAAAATATAAACATAAAATATAATTATCACTCATAATCCTGGCACCTCAAGCATCAACTTACATCGTCCGTACCATGATTCCCATCGGTAAACTAAACAAATCCAAAACTTGGAAAATCCCTCCCGCATACGCAGTCCAACTTTATGACTTCATTACAGCTGAAGGTCGACAATAATCCAGATTTCGTTGGAATTTCCTTCGTCTCCCCGTAGGCCTAAACGTCTGCACAATTCTAAATATTTCTGGGCAGATCCCCTCAAATGTCCTTTGGAATATTTACCATACCAAAAGTAAATATTCACCCCGAGCACAAGCACCCCTCGATGTGATTTGCACTTCGCAGTCCACGAGAAGAATCAAATATTTCAAATACCTACTAAGAGTCTGCATCACATTTCCAGTTCGCACCCCAGTTAAGAGCCTGAAGAAGGAAGGTGCAATATGAGCATCATCTAAACAGAACAGCACTTGAGACATGAAATGGGGCAAAAAGTTTACCGTCAATATAAACATTAGGAACTCACTGTGCGGATGCCTCCTTCGGCTATTGGTGTGAATATAGAAGCCATTCCCAACCAGCTCATCATCGATAAATAAGCACCTACGTCCACACACACATAGGCATAGAGAAAATGGAATGTTGATGGTGAGGGAGGACTACCGCATAACTTGCGCCATATATCAAGGATTTTACGAACGTAACATCGGTTCGAAATAGGCTGAGAATAATAATATTTGATCCCCCGAAACAGTTTTTGGCCAAGTGCCAAGATTTCATCCTGCTGCTGCTGCTGAGCGAGCCAGAAACAAACCCCGCAACGGCAGGAGAAAAAAGGAAACCGGTAAAAATCGAAACGAAAAATGCCACATAGTAGGTACCAAAGCCGAGTTGAATTTTCCTATGGCCTATCCGACGAGAATATGCGAAAGCGAGTCCACCCGCCCATCGTGTGACGTACCACACACAGATCCTTTTGGTCCTCCATACAACGACTGAAAGCGAGGCCACTTCTAGCCTATGCCCGAGAACTATTGCAGGGCTTGGTTTGGTTTGGTTTGGTTTTGTGTGGACATACATTTGGGTATACATACAGATCTATCGTTTGGTTTTCGGGGATTGGCCCGAGAGTTAGGCGGCCTACCTAACCTATGGTACCTCTGGCAAAATTGGGACCGATTTATCCATTTCTGTTGGAAATGTGCATTTGCAGAGTCGAGCGGCGACGTTTATTGCACTTGACGTCTCGTAATCGTCCTCGTCCTCGTCTTTGCAGCGACATGCTACAACTGGACGAGATGGAGTGGAACATTTTCTACGATTTCCACAACGTTGCCTCTGTTCTCTGAGTTTGGAAATTTCTGTTGAAAAATCCTTTTAATTTTCCCACACAGCTTCGGCGAGGAAAAAGGAAATTGTTTTAGGTTTTGTAACTGACACTGAAATCGGAAAAGAAATAATGTGGCACGAGAATGTTACATGGACCGTTGGACAATTGCCTTAAAGCATACTTCCATGTGTAAGTAAATAATTTAGTTTCGGTGACTAATTAAATATGAAGAAATGGGATTAGGAAAGTATTCGGCTTATCTTGTGACAGTTGTTGTTTAATAAATGATATATGCGGTGACAGTGCTATGGAGGATGACCTTTATTAGGTCTTGCGTTGGCACTGGGTGGGCATCTGGGCATGAATGGGAATTTATTTATTTTTTCGTACGAATGAAGGAAGGGCGGTGATTCACTGTCGATTCACCTTTGCGAATCTGATTTAGAAAAAATTCGGCTTAAGATCTCAAAGTTGGCTCTCAATTTTTGGACTTTGACAGACCAACACTTTGTTCATATAGATATGGAGATAAGAGATCTCGTTCAGGTCGCTAATGGTACTTTTCAAGAAACAGTGCCAGTCCAAATGACTTTGTCAAAGGGTTTCAACTGGATGTGGTAGTCGATACATTTGCTATCGTCATTGGGAAGTGCATTTTGACAGCGCACTAGATGTACTTTGGCTATAATTTAGATTTTTTCTTATATCTGATGTTCAAAAAATTAATTTTGAAGATCTAACGAATAATGTCAGTTTCGCTTAAGAATAATAATACCCGTGCATGTTTTTAAGGTTGAGAACAAAAATATTGTAGATTTTAGCCATATTATTAATAGAAAAACAGTTTTAAGCATTCCTAAAGACAGCCGTATACACTCGGATACCGAGGGATATATTATCCCAAACTCGCTTTGTCATCGCATAAGCAAACTTTTCAGTTTGGAGCTAGGTAGACTTACAAATAAATTACTGAAATTACAACTGCTTGTATCCTGCTCGCTCCCATACAAAAATGTCTAAAAACATAAAATTAAGGCCCTAGTTATAGGCAAAAGTAAAACGAAACCGTACAAATTTTCCTTTGTATTTTACGAGCACTTAATCCTAAAAGTTGATCTCAATCTTTTAAAATGTTGCTTATACGTATAAAGTTATTTAGTTTATCAAAAAAAAAAAGTTTACTATTTTAAAAACTAAAAAAAAACCCGACTGACTGTAAAAAAGATTCAAAAAGATTAAAACAAGACACTTTCAAGGATAACTAATTGGCAGTCGGAGGCTGCGCATATGTTTGTCAGATTGTGTAGGTAGTCGTACAAGGCCGGTTATATTTACCTTTTATGTATGAACTGCAATGTTGATTGTACGGCACAATAAGGTCTTACGAATTTGATGAGTTCGTATTCCATAAGTGACTTCTTTAAGAAATACGAAAGTGAACTAGGAGGTCAGACCTTGGGTGTATGTGTTTATTGCGAGTTCAGGTCCAATATTTCAGATTATGTCTTGCTTTTCTTTTGCAAAACTAAGGCTAAGACTAAATGGCAAAGCTATAATGAAGTTGGAAAGCGAAAGCTAACCTGTCATGAACTAACTGAAGTAAGAGATTGGCCAGACCAATCTCAATTGTTAAAATTCGTAGTTACGTTCGGTGACTAGATTGGCTAGTCGTACAATCTGACAAAAATATGCGCAGCCTCCGACTGTCAATTAGTTATACTTGTGTCTTGTTTTAATTGTTTTAAATATTTTTTACAGTCAGTCGGGTTTTTTGGTTTTTTAAATTAACTTTTTTATTGAAATAAGTTTTTGGAGAAAACATATTTCCATACAAATTCCGCTATTGTGAGCTTCCGTAAGATTTAAAGTTTAAAATTTCTTATTAGTAAGAACGACGCAAATTACAATTTTTTTCAAATGATTAAAAGTATTTACAAGGTTAAATTTCCATAAAACAATTAAAAATTGTATGGAATGTGTAAAATGTATGTAGATCTACAAAAAAAAGTTTTAAACCGTTTCTTTTGTGAATGGTGTGCATTATATTTATTTGTCAGCGCTTTAGGAGTGTGGCTGGAGCACTTTACCAACATATTTAAAGCACTTCTATTTCATGTCGATCGCAAATGTAGTGTTCGGTATGCTTGTGTAGTAAAAATAATAATATTTAATTGAAAATAAATGAATTCATGGCTAAATGCAACCACAAGACCGCAATTGTGAATACATCAGAAAGTAATTTAATTCACAGTTCAGTGTATTGCATATCTTGACATTTCTCTCAGTAATTTTTGCGTGAACATATTTTTTTTTTGTTTTAGTTTTTAATTAATATTTTTATAATATGCTTAGCCTATGACACTCCGGGGAAGAATACCAATTTAATGACACCTCAATCTTCAAAATCGGTTAAGCCGTTTGGGCTACAGGGCGTCCCGTTGGAACGTACATAGGATACGCGCGAAACACATAACCCTCCCTGTGTCCAGTCGGCTAAAAAAAATAAACAAATACAGCCTTATTCATAAAATGTTATTTAAGCTGAATTAGAGCTAATTTTGGTTTAATTGCAGAAAACCTTATTCATAAACATTTTTTAAAGATAATTCACACTTAATCAACTGTTAAAGAATTAAATGCCTCAGTTCGCATTTAGCGCTGAATTAACTTTTGTTTTAGCTGTTTATTTCATACATTTGGGAAAATGTTTAATAAGTTAAGCAATAATATTGGCTACATATTATGATACGAAAGTGAAAGGAGAAATGGCCAAAAAGACAAAAAGACTTTGCAAAATTTATTATTAAACGCATCGTTTTCAATATTTTTTTTTTGTACTTTGATAAGTCCTTTTCACACAATCGGGCACTAGCTATCTGAAATATAATTTGCCATTATATATTTACTCAGTTTCTCGTTAATAATTTTGATGCTGTTCATACCTTTTCCATATTTTTTAATTAATGTCAGATGACTATACCCAAAAATAGCCAGTAGTAGACAGTTTTTCAGGGTAGTTTTGCTTAATCAATAGATTAGCTACACCATGGCAAAATTATTTATATGAATAATCATTTTCGGCAATAAGATTAAAGCCAAATTAACTCACTTGACGTGAGTTAGTGGAGACACTGTTAATCTATTGATTGGGAATCTAATGAATAAGGCTGATAATCTTTAAATTTTTCAGAAAAATAATTTATTAATTTTCCAGTAGGTACGAATAACTTTTTTTTTCTGATGGAATCCAATCAATGGTGGATGACTTGTTGTAATTGTTTTCGTAGGGAAATGACCGCCTAAACCAAATTCATACTTTTCAAACTTTTTCTGTTGCATTTTTCGTATGGCTCTAACTGGGGCCTAAACTATATCGAGCGTCTTCTTCACTTAGACATAATTGAGAGCAAATCTAATACTACTCATCGTAATTGAGAGCAAATCTAGTACTACCCATCGTAATGAAGTGTCCCGTCAAAGACCTTAGACCTGGCGACCAAGCTCAATGAGTTCTTGCAATTTTGAGTTATGTTTAAATAGGTTAAAGAGTTATGTATCGAATCACCCATACAGGGGTATATAATATAATACACTCGTGTACGAGTCTCGCCTTCTTTGAATAAAATATGTGTAAAGCAAGCGAGCGACTCTTTCTCTGTTACAAGAGAAAGAGCAGCACTCAGTCACTGTCTAACTGCAGAGGCGTACAGGCGTACGTATAGAACAATAATAAAGAATATCAATAGTCGGGTTTTTATATATTTTCCCGACTTTAAACAAGTCATGTGTTTTATTTCCGAGATATACAAGTTAAGCAAAGTTCTTAAACACAGACTTTCTTTCCATTGCCAGCCAATAGTACAGATAGATGCCTTCGCTTGGAAAACAAAGGTATATAAGTCTAGTGTTGTCGAATTCCACAGAGACACCGACAGCAACATTCAGTCTCATAGTATAACAGAAGCCAGTCATGAACGCATGGAAAAGTATTTTACTCTAAATTTGTAAAGCAGGTATTTCGGTGTCATTCCATCAGACCATTAGGGTCGTATAGCACAAGGTCGTAGAGAGTCCTAGGCAGATACATAATACCAACAGTCACCTCAACACATAACTTATACAACTTTGATAGGAAAACCCTTGACAAAAGTATCAAGTTAATTTAATCAATCAGGGCAATTAAGGTAGACCCAAGTAGCTTACTTAAATAATTATTTGAAAGCGCATTCCTATCATTCATCTAGCATGCCCAGGGCCATCTGCACGTTAGAACAGACACCATATATCTGACAGAAAGTAGGACAACGACAACCACGTATGCTAGATCGTAGGTGCATGAGGTATGGTTGCCAGAGCTTAACTTAGACCATCAGTTGGGTTAATTTTATGCTACGATGAGGTATGCAGAAGAAAGATTTCAGATTTTAGATTTCTATGCAAACCCCTGCCGTAAATATTCATTTCATCAGCAACAGCTTTCTCTTGATCTCCTATTCCAATGTCACAGAATTACGCACATCAATCTTGATCAGTCTCTCCAAGCTTTTCTCTGAGCTAGATTGTAGTCATATTTTTCAATTTTTGGTTTAAAAGACAATCCAACTGCCACAGGCAGACAACAAATGAATATACTTTTAAGAGTTGGTAACAACCGGTTTTTGACAGGTAGAAATATGTCCCAAAAAGGTAGAGCTTTTCCAAAAGTATATCTAACCTTTCGAATTTATTCAAATATTGAAAACCGGCCTAATATCAATATGAAAACAGGTATTTTTTTACAACCCTCTATTCTTAAAACACTACTTTCTACTCATATAATTTATGCAATCTTAACAGAACTAACCGCGTCAACATTTTCAAAGCCCCAATTTAGCAGACCCTTACATTGTCCTATCCAACCATTCCCTAAAACAATACTACCCCATCACCGTAAGTAGAATTATCTCATAATCAGGTATACAATTAAATAAAATTACCCAAAATATCCTGCCGACTCAGTGGTATCTAATGACTGCACACAAGCACATTCAGCCAACCTCACCCCGACGACATGTTAAATCTCTATGGTCGGCTGAGCGTTTTATCAAACATTTTTAATTCCTTAATTATATCTCGCATTTGCACCGGTTGCACAATAAAATAATAACAGGATAACACATCTCTCGCAACCGCATTATCCGCATGTGAAAGGATACGAGATAATTTTGTTAAGAGGATTCAGCACAGTCCTTACTCGCCTGTGCATTTGTATGTCCGCAGGACCGGACTATTTTCCGGAATTAAATAGCATACATTATGATAAAAGTCTATATGCCCAACCGGGGACGAGGCGAATTCAATTTGTCTGCACTACCCTCAAAGGACATGCCATTAGCCAAGCAATCTTTTAATTTAGGTCATTCGCTGCGCTTCAATTAATCGTCGCGTGAAATCTATTAATTTCATTAAACCTTCCGCACACTCTCTGCCCGAATAGAAAATAAAGGAACAACTTTAGATATGCGTCCCCACCTTTTTGTTCCAACTCACCTTTCATTACTTTTACCCATAGAAACTTTGCGCCCTTGGATTGCTTTTCCGTAAGAATAAGAAAAAGTTTCCCCTTTCGAACAAATAAAGTTTTTAACGGAAAACTTTCCACGTGATAGGCACATTGTGTTCCCTCTTGAACTAGTCCTCGCAAGGGTGCAAGGAATGTGTGTATCATCTCTAGCGTCGCGAATTATTTTCCGCGCAAGTAAAAATGTAAAAAAAAACTTCCATATCCTTTCTATACAATTGCATCGTAAAGTCAACCGAATTTTTGTTGTTTTTTATTAATATTTATATAGGCGGAGGTTGAATCTTGGATGTGTCTAAGGACACAGAGAAACAAAAATAATATTACCCGTCCGTTGAATAACAAAGATGAACACTACTATGAGGAGAGAGAATACGAGGTCCTGTTTTATGCCCCCTTTTTCAACAGTTTGGTCAAAATTAGAGACGAAAGTTTTTCCATATATTTCCAGCGGATCCATATATTCCTTGGCTGGCGCGAGCGTTCGCCGCCCCTCGCAAACAAATTGAAAACCTTTGTCCTTTTTCGGGTTGCGTTGTGAAAAGAAAAACTTTTATAATTTTATTCAAAGTAACGCGAACACTTCCTTTTTCAGGTTTGTCTTTTTGTTTTTGTTTTTTACATTTCTGTATAAGTGTAGGACTGTAGGTATGGTAATGGAACTGAGGTCGGTCTCCGTGCGAATAGTTGAGCATTGTTATTAGAATGTAATAAGTTATCCTATGGTGGTAGATGGGTCGTTTCTTTGTGGTTAGTTAAAAAGTTGATTGCTGTTGGTACGAGGCTGAGCCGCAGCACGTTGTCGTTGAAAAAATTTAGATGAAAACTATTTCAACAAGAGAGAGTAGGTAATAATTTTTTTGAATGTCCTTGGAGTTCTAGAGATGTGTGGTGAAGCTTAATACAGATTATTGATTTTGTCTGTAATGAGGGCGGCGAATGGAGGAATAAAACTGTAATGTCTGTATGAGTGGAAAAAGCCAAAAGGACTTGCGATAAGTATATAGCCCATACCGAGCCTATATATTAATAATATAATTGTAGCCAAGAGGATCATCGAATCCCAGCCCACAACTCAGATTTCCGAGATACCCACTTAGACATTCTTCATTCGGCAGGTGCGGCTAATTTTAAACAATTCCTTTCCAAATGCATTGAGGACACTTGTGAGTGTCTAAAAGTCAATAAGGCAGATGGCAGACCCACAGCCATGCAAATGTTTGGCTTTTTCAGGGATTCGTTAAAAAGTGTTTGGCAGCGAGTCCTCACATCCAGTTGGGTACATGGCGATCGGTGCATCAGTGTGGTGAGTTGTTGCTGTCATATGACAATTTTTAGAATGTCCTTGTTGATTTTTTCTTGTTTTCGTGTTTATCTTCCGCGTAGAGATATCCTGTGCGGCGCCATTGGTACACATGGATTGCTACAAGCGACGCTGTGAACCATCGTGCGATAATCGGAACGGAGATGATTGTCCGCTGCTGCCGGATGCCTGTTTCGGTGGATGCTTTTGTCCGGAAGGTACATTGCGCAAGGGTGATACGTGCATATCAATTAACGAGTGCAAGGATTGTGTTTGCGAAGCATTCGGTGCGTCCCAATATCTTACATTCGATAGGAGGAATTTTTCCTTTAACGGCAATTGCATGTATTTGCTGTCGAGAGATGTTGGTCTAACCGATGGGCATACATTCGAGGTGAGATTTTGTTTATCTTTCTTTTTTGTACGCATGGAGGTTGCTCCCTAAAAAAAGTAGAGCAAACGGTAGACCGTCTTTAGGGAACTCCTAAGCAGCAATGTCCAGGACATAGTACATAGGTATGAAGCCAAGGGAAGAATTTTTTGACAGAGCAATCGCCTCCAATGCCTCAATAAGGCTAACTTGTTTGTAAGACACTCAACTTCGGTAAAAACATTGTCGCTTGCTTCCTATTCCTTTGCTTCAGTAACTCTTTAAAAAGTGCGAACTGTTTCCAAAATATAAACGAACTATCTTCACAGACAACAACGTTTCTATTGCAGCCTAGAGCAAGGCTTACTTTTGTCACCCCTTAGGGTCCGATTAAACCTTTCTTCCAAACTGTGACGCCTGGACACGTCTTTCCAAAATAGTTCAAATCGGACCCATTTACGAAAATTCAGGTCACTCTTTAACGCATATGGACCCTTATTCAGAATTGGTTATTTACAAGACGCAATCGACTCTCGACATAGAATCGACATAAATAAATGATTTTTTGAGCTTCCATCTCAGCAAAACGAAGTAGAGTAGAATTTTCAGCACGCAATTACTAACTACAACTCCGCTCTACTTGACACTACGAGGACTCACATTAGTTGAAATCCTACTCCTCGATATACCCTACTCACCATCTCACCACCATATGCTGTTTCGATACTGTTGTTTTACTTTAATTTCATATAAGGGACTATTTTCGGAAGCCAGGCCCTTTCCGAAAATTTGCGAAAGTAGCACTGCTTAGAGCTGTTTGCGGTTCAGGGCTGAGAAATAAAAATAAAAACATGGAAGACCATCGACTGAAAAGTTTAAGACAAGCTGCCTATGAAACTTGACAAATGTCGAGTTTCCAGTCAGGACAGAGCTGGTGATGGATACAGCATAGCAATTTAGAACGACGCCAAAAGTTTGCCATTGTGGCGGTGCAGTATGTCTCTCTTCATAAAGCTAATGAACACACATCAATGAACACACACAAAAGCTGTCAGATTCTCCTAATAGATTTATAGTTCCTACTTATGCACAAGGCTATAGAGCTATGTTCAGACGATTACCAGATCTGCAAATATTGTCAGGTCTACAAATGATCTGACAATGAGCTGCAAATGATCTTATAATAGCGAACTACCCTACCATACTAAATTGCCAGTTCACACGGTTTCCAGGTTTTGTCCCAAACTCTGACAATTTCACTTGCAGATGGTTTGCCTAGAAATAATTTGTCTGACAACGTTGTCAGTTAGAAAATTGCCGGTTGGCAGAAGTCAAATTAAAAATTTGGTTTTTTCGTTCGGTGGTGAAGTTTTGGTTCTTGATTGAGAATCACGTCAAAAAAATTGGAAAGGAGCAAAAGATACAATTGCGATATTTTTGGCCATGTATGTGGAGAGCAGAGATTAGGATAGGGTGGACCGACCAACAGCAGGAGTTACTTTACGCAAAATTGCTCATGGAATTGTTTCAGTTTGGGTTCCAACAATTCGATGATAGTTTTACTTTTGTGATTCCGCAGATAAAACAAATATGTGTGTGAGAATTTCAGGCTTATGTTGACTCTACGATAGGTACCTAGCTACCGGGGAACATTTTCGGTCCCTGCAAAATATCTGTTCCGCATTCCTTCTGATGGATGCAATCTACAAAGTGCTCGTGGATAAATATATTCAGGAAAATTATTTCATTACTTAATTCAATGTACGCAAAGCACAATTTGAGTTCTTGATGTCCAGAACACCAGAGGCCTGGAATTCTGTTGCTACCAAATTTTCGAACTGTGTCAATTTCCAAACTGCATTTGACAAAGGTTCATAAATATTTCTAGATCCTTTTGCAAGGGTCGTAAAGAAAGGACAAAAAATGACAAAACAAAAAGTAATTAAGAAGGAAACATCATAAAACGGAAAATATAAAATAAACCTAAAACAAAAAGTGAAAAAAAAAGGATCATAAATATTTCTAGATCCTTTTAGAAATAGGTATCATTAGGAAAGGAAAGGGTTATAAACTTTCACAGATCCTTTTCGGTGTTATATTGACTTTTTCGTCCACGAACATATTTAAAATTGTTTAATTCACACATTTTGCCGAAAAATGCAACGAAAATAACACGCAAACTTCGTTCTGAAAAATGTTTGTCTACAAATTAAAAATTTGCAGATGTCGCAACAACAGCGCATCTGCCAATAGCAAATGAGTTTGCAAATGTCCTAAGCATCTGACAATGGTTTGACAATGATAAAATTGTGTGTTCAAACGATTGGAAGATACCTGAAAAATTCATTGTCAGATGACGGTCTGTCAATTATCCGACAGTGACTTTTCTGCAAATATTTGTATACAAAATTGACTGTTCACACCGATTGCAGGCATTTGGGAAATTTTTATCATTTGTAGGCCTGACGATGTTGTCAGATCTGGCAATCGTATGAACCGAGCTTAAGAAGATCATCAGAGAGGTTGTGAGTCTAAAAGCTAAATGGATATAATTTGCTCTTAGAAGTTCCAGAGCACTCTTGTACAATGTACATTGTACAATGTACATAGCTTCGGAGACTTAGGGACCTATCCTCTTGGAAGCCAGATCATACCTACATTATGTTCACTTAGCTGTTATAGCTGTTTAACCATCTTCAGGCCATTTTGGCTATATTAATTTTCCCATTGTACACATAAGAATGCTCCCTTCGATCTTTATTGTTGGACCTCGAAATGACATACTGACGAAACTAAAGTCAAATATTAACAGAGGCAATAATCCAATGAACTAACATCATCATTTGGCCCTTAAGACGCAGGAGGCAGGAACCACATCGGTCCATTGTTAGGCATCTCCCCATAACGCCAGTCTACAACCTCCTACATTTGAGTCAAACCCTCTAATCCCCAATAACTTCCACACCTTCTGGCTAAATCAAAAATCCCTTTCATTTCCATCACACCCCAATATTGTGTCTTCATTTCACACCTTCATCCACTAACCAAACACTCGCATGTTGGGTGGTTCACCCTCTTCCAGATCTATGTAACAGTGGAAGACTGCCAGAAATTGGGACACCCTTCCATGGAGCCAAACAGAAGCTGTACCAAATCACTTCATATTCAACACGGCGAACACATAATTCATATTCAACGTGTTGTACCCAACAAATCGGTTCAGGTGCTAATCGATGGCAGCGAAGTGAAGAAGCTGCCATTCAGGGATACCCGACTGCATATTACGAAAACCAATAGCAACGAATTGAAACTGGCGTTACCTGAGTCGCATGTCGAAGTGACTAGCTCGTTCGACGAAATGGCGTTCTCGGTAAGACATGTGCATATTGGAGGTGTGCACGCACCAATATTCCCATCCAATGATGGTTTTGAATGAAATTTTGAAACGTCTCAATCACTTCCAGATACGTGTGCCCAGCAGTAGGTACGCCAGACACATGGAGGGTCTGTGTGGCGATTGCGATGGAGACGGCGACAATGATCTGAAAATTAATCCGGCCAAGCAGTCACCCCAACTGCCTGTACCAGTGAGTATTGTGGATATCGTAAGCAGCTGGGAAACAGACGACCCATGGCGGCAGGGTCCGTTTGAATGTTTAACTCAGGAGGTTCCAGCTGATGGGTGTAATCAGCCAGCGAAGGAGGAGGATCTTTGCCTTAGGTTTTCAGATGAAAATCTGTTTGGAAAGTGCAGAGCTGTTGTGAGTCCTTTGAGTTATGTTTCGCAATGCAAGCAGGATACGTGCGGTGGTAATAAGAACGCGGCGTGCAACTCCCTGGCTGCTTATGCAAGGGAGTGTGTGTAGGAAACGCTGCACTCATGTGCAGAAGAAAATTATAGGAACACCTCGTTTGAGAAGCGCTGCAACTTTCGCAAACGCTTACGTGTAAACGCACCCGCACTACCAGTGGCAGCCATATTTTTTCGTCCACTTTTCGCCTAGTTTATGGTTTTTTCTTTAACACCCTATGCTCGGTTGAATCTAATTCAAACCTCTATCTTTATCTACATATAACACGTAGAAAAATCGCCCCTGTGCTTTAACATCGTTTTCAGATTTTTCTGAACATACCATTCGTCACAATATCGTTTTGAAAATTTACGCCATAGTCGAGCGCATAAGTGCGAGCGAGACGACAACACCACCCCACACGAAAAACTCTTAGATGTAAACCACGTACAGCGTTGGTTCGCTGGGATTTTTAGTCAGTCAGTATCGAGAGTCAGGTTCGGTTGGTTGGTAGGGCACTAGCGCATGGTCGCATTTTTTTTTTCGGCATTTTGCCACGTTTTCATTGTTCGCGCATCCTAAGTAGGCGGCCATTGTGTCGACCGAAAAAAAAAACTAAATCGCAAATTAAAAGTTAAATATCGCGATTGTGATTCGCCGGCGAGGGAATTTTGAGTTCGGTGAAGCCGATCAAATACCCGCAAATCGTTTCGCGCATTGTTTTAAGAAAAGCGAATAAAAGGAAAAAAAAAAACCCACGATATATATATATATCGCGAGGAAAAACTTCTCGACCGCGTGTGTGGAACCATACCTCGTGGATACATAAAACCACCCCCACAAAAAGGGAAAGAAACAAAATCGAGAGTCGGTAGTGTGCATTACGCCATTCCACTCGGCAAAAATAATTCCGCGAAATCCAACCCCGCGCAAAGAAATAAAATTCCTGACGCGCCAAAACATAAGATAACCTCATCGACACCCAGTTAAGGGCGCTGAAATCGTGAAACATAAAAGAAAAGAATAGTTAAAACGTATAGAACATTGAAAGGGAAAAATTCCCCAACGTCCCACGAAATAATATAAATTGCGCAGCACATAGCACAGTCGTTGCACTAGCGAAGCACCACACCTCAGAGCTAAGACGCAGTCGTGCATCCATCCTCCAGTAGGTGGAGCGAGCATCACCACAGACCATCACCCCATCGAATACACCAACCTTCGGACTTCGTTTGAGACGAGACACCAACCTCAACGATAGTCACCTCATCGAAATTCACCTCTTCGTCAACACTGCGCCTACCGATATGCTTTAAGTTAAGTAGTTTGGGTCCAATAAAATTTCTTGTTGTAAACATTTATACTTCTCCAAATGATTTTATCTTCCACTAAGGTATAGATCCGCGAATTAAAGCATATCAAAGAGCTTATGCATAACATCCTGGAAGGAAAGGCGGTGCACTGCAGTCCCTCACCACGGATCGCGTTCAGGTAGTTATCCCCTGAATAAAGAACGGGGTAAGTTTGGAATAAATTAATCTCATTTGGAAGAAACAAAGTGTATTAAAAGTAGTATTGGCCCAGTTGTGATAGGCTATAGAGTTAGAGAGTGGACGTGCGATTGACCCAGTTTAGTCTTGTCGTCGTTTATACATGGTAAAGTAAAGCTAAATAACGTAAGGTTAGGTTCGGATCGGTGCGCCAGTGAATTAGTCGGTAGCATTTGTGACACTCTGTGAGGAATCTCACCAATGAGAGCGTGAGCGTATAATCTTCGTCGTGGAAGCATCAACTTGATTTTCTTTTATTATACACGCGGACGCAAAAACGAGTCACGTCCCACAACGCTGCATTACGCGAGTAGATAGTCCACGGGCACATGCTCTGGTCTCTACGTCTAACATCGAAGGGTTATTGTTTTTCGTTAATTTTGTTCTGGCTGTAAATGATAACGTAATCGAGCGGCAACAGTAAGATTTGTATGTCCGCACTTGTACTGACTTGTGTTGTAACGTCCACCCCCTTAATTAAGTACTAGTTTTAAGATCTTTTGGTTTTGAATAAAAATAAGCTTGTGAACTTCACGAAGAAGAACAATCATGTGTGTTCATTGGCTTTGGAATTTAGTTTAGGTTTCGGAAGCAGCCGCCAGATGTGCGGATAAGGAAGTATTGAAGGGAATGTCGGCCATGGGGGCGAACACGATCCGAGGTGGTTTTACGCAGTTCGGTTCATGGTTGTAGTTTAGTAGTTAGTAGGATATTCGGACTCTAGGGGTCGTCGTTCAATAGGAGCGTGACGACGACCATGGTAGCTTGGCCTTGGTGCTAAGTAGGGGTGGGTCAGCTCAGGGGAAGATTACTTCCACCTATTTCTTCCCCCACTTTCTTCTTTTTCACTGTGGATGTAAATATTTCAACGGATCGCACTACTCGGGCCTCGCAATCTTTATTGTTAGGGATAGTGGTTTAATCCGGTCGTGTCCAACATCTTTTACGATCTATCTTTTTTTGAATTAACAGGCATGTAAAACTAGAGGTAACCCCAGTCCAGGGCCTGCAACAAGATCCCCACCCACCGAGGGCTAGCGCGGGAGGAAGCGGTCATGCCTGGTTGCAGGAGGCTTGGACAACCCCATCCGTCATGCTGCCCGGACTGCCGTAGGGGTCCTGTGACCTTGCGGTATATGGGTAGTTTAAGTGATGGATGGGGTATGGTTCGCGTAGCGGGACGTAGGAATTTCGACCTTCCTTTTTGTTCTTGTTTGGTTGTTGGTCAACTCAGTTGCGCGTAGGTATAGGTTAATACTTGCCTGCGTGCTTGCTGACATGGCAGAAGGGGTCGCTTGCGTTCCGTAACGTGAACGTACGTTACAGGTGGCGCCCAACGTGGGGCCCGAAGTAGTGATATGATTCAGAAGTATTTACAAAAAATTTACACAAAAAATTTTGTTTTTCACCATTTTCGACTTTACTCTTTTTCGTTTCACGTAACCGGTGTTTGGGTGTATTTTCATCCCCATTCATGTCTGTTGTACGCTGAAGTCTGAGATCTAGTTTTGCGGAAATAGGTGTAGGAGTTTGTAATCCTTTAGTGTTCTTTAAGTCCCTTGTCCGGTAGATGGGCAGACTTTGTTCCCCATTTACGTCCGTTGCTCGGGCTTATAAGTTCTTCACATTTCCATCTTCAGCATTTGAGCCTTCGAGTTCATGTCCGGTAAGTGGGTGAAGTTGTTCCTCACTTACGTCCGTTGCTTGCACTCAGGGCTGGTGTGTAGTTCGCTTTTCTTTGGTAAGTTAGTTCTGTTAAGTCCGGTATTTGGATCGACCTTTGTCTCCATTTACGTCCGTTGCTTCAGGCTGTCTTCACCATGTTCCATAGCAAAGCACAGAAATTTAGCAACTCTAATGTCACTTGCGATTCTGCAGTGATTGTAAAGCATTAATCCATCTAGAGGCGTTGTCGCTTCAGTAGCCACAGTGGAATAGAAAGTGTGAATCTATCCTCGTTGTTCTCGTGTTTGTCCTCTATGTGTTCGACATTCCTTCAGGTTGATGTTAAGTTTAGTTTTGGTTTAGTTTTGATTTAGTTTTGAGTTTAGTTTTGAGAAGTTTCGTTTTGAAGTGTAGTCATTGAACGTACTCCAACGTTTAGATTTGAGTAAGATTTAGTCGGAAGTTCAGTGCTAGCGATTGCTAAGCCAGCCTTCCACACATTCACTTTAGTTTTAGTATTGAGTTTAGTCATATATTACCCGATACGACTCAACAGTATAGCGATAGTATAGTTAGTTGTTACATTAGGATATAAGTCCCTGAATTCGCATAGAATTCACCACCTTTATTTTTGGTATTTTTATTATTATTGTTTTCAAGTCAGCTGTGTGGTAAAAATGTCCAATCTCGGCCAAAGTAGTCGAAGGGAAGTTCAGAGTGATTACACACTGCGCAGTGGGCGCAAGCACATCCCGGCCACCACGGAAGAACCGACTCTTCTTCCGAACATGGTTGGAACCAGCGAAGAGGTTGACCGAACAACAGTCACGGGAAATCCCCAAGATAACCCATCAGTCACGAACCCGTCTGCACCTCGAACAGCACCGGGAACGCAGGACGCTAACGAAAGCGCACAATTCGAACAATATGTTCAGGATGTCGTAACGGCAACCGTCGGTCTCAATCGGACAGACGAGCGTCGGTTCATGCGAGAAGAGCTCGACCGAAGTCGTGCTGCTCTCCAACGCGAACTCGCTTCGTTGGTTCAGTCAGCCGTATCTGCGGCTATGCGACCTCCAGCTTCCGCAGCGAACAACGGTCACCAAGAACCTAACGCAGATCGTAACTCCCAACCTGCTCACGCAGAATACGACGTAAATCGGCGACCCGAGGTAGCTCCACTTCAGGCGAGTGAGCCCCCGAATATTCCCCCGACAGGTAATCCTGTGGTATACCCCGTGAACATGCCACGAAGTAGCAACGTGGAAAACTTTTTAGAGCAAATTAGCAGAATGAATCTGTGCGGACCAACTCCATCTCCGGAACCGCCGGCTCAGACGTCTTCACCCTCGTCTTCCTTCAACCGATTTCCCAACTATCACAAGTGGGGAATCAGGTTCGATAACACCCATATGTCAGTGGATGATTTCCTCTTTCGGCTTGGAAGATTAAAGGAATCCCATAACGTGACTTGGTGTGACGTCGTCGCCAATTTCCATCATTTTGTCGCTGGTCAAGTTGAGACATGGTATTGGATGTACCTTAAGAGTAATCCCGGCGTGAATTGGTCCACACTTCGTCTCGCCTTGATAGAACAGTATCGCAGCTTGGAGACTGACTTCGAATTATCGCGAAGAATGTCCGATCGGAGGCAGGGTTTGTACGAACCGTTCGACGCGTTTTTCACTGACCTTATGCGCCTCAACGCAAAACTGCGAGTCCCTAAGTCCAATCGTGAGATAATTGAATTTCTGAAACAGAACGCCAACCGTAGGATAGGAGAACACCTCATAACTTTCAGCACACACAACATCCCTGAAATGGTTCATGTGTGTCGTACGATTGAGAAGTTCGTAAAGGAACACAATCCACCGCGGCAGCGGATACCTCAAACGTATTTGCCCCGTCGGAATATCAGTGAAGTAGAACAGGTCGAGGAAGGTTACGATACACCCGTCTCTTCCGCACAACTTGAGGAAGTTGCTTTCCGGCGAAGGAGCCCTAGTGTTCTGAAATGCTGGAACTGCAAGGAACTCGGTCACACATTCTTCGTTTGTGCCATTCCTCAAAGAGCTCTGTTCTGTTACAAATGCGGTTGTGAGAACACGACGACACCTCGTTGTCCTACATGCGCGGGAAACGCCCAACCGAGCAATCCGCCGACCGGGGAGATTCGCTCGAGGGATGTCAACCCGGCAAACCTCTCAGCCTAAATCCAAACCCACCAACCATTCTAAAGCGTCCGGAAGTCCATAGGGTTGAAGGAGCCGCTAGCACACCCTCAACAGCCAAGAAACCCAGTGAGCCCAAGTTGACCTTCCACCAACGTCTAACGTATTACCGTCAAGCGAGAGAACGTATCTTCGGATCACCAATCCTGTCTCCGAAAATAGCTAAAGTCAGGAAACGCTTTGCGGGAAAGAAACGGCAATACCGCGCAATTGCGGCAACAACTTTGCTAGGATCCTCAGGGGACCCAAGACCTTTTGTCACGGTCAAACTTTTCGACCGAGAGTGGCTAGGCTTGTTGGACAGCGGTGCGTGCATTAGTTGTATAGGAGCAGGAGGCATTTCGTTCTTGCAGAACAACGGAATCCCTCCCAGAAAGTTTTCGTCAGCTGTTACCACTGCAGACGGAACCAAACAAGACATCATCGGCGTGGTAAACACCCAAATACACTTTAGAAACCAGATTGAGGATATCACCCTCTATGTTGTTCCTTCGTTAACCAAAGATTTGTACCTTGGAGTCGATTTTTGGAAGTTATTTCAGATAGCACCCAATGTAATCTCGGAAGTGTCTCCATTTCCCTCGAGAGGTGAACTTCCATCCGTTATGGGAACACGCTAGCGACTACCGCTTGTTAAGGAAGCTAGGTGGTCTGAATAATTCTGAAGTAGACATCCTGCCGAAAGCTGCGAGGATGAACATTCTGCATTCTTATATTAAGCAATCTCTAGAGAAAGCACACCTCGGGCATGAACGTGCCTATAACACCCGTAGTTCATCGGTGAAATACAAGGTGGGCGACGTTGTGTACCGGCGTAATTTCGTGCTTAGCAATGCCTCGAAGTCTCGAAACGCAAAGCTTTGTCCGAAGTTTATACGGGCAAAAGTTCGCAAGGTCATCGGAAGTAACTTATATGAGATAGTAGACGCAACCGGACATAGTCTAGGGGTAACCCACAGCAAAGATCTTCGTCGATAAGACATAGCAGTAGGACATATTTGAGTGTTAGTTACAGGAAGGTAGTTCAGACGTTTCGAATTCTCAGTAGGATAGTGAAGTAGTAAGGAAGCTGTTGACCGCTCAGAGTCGGTAGAACATGAGATTCTTTGTCTCGGGCGTGGGTCGTTTGGTAGGATTTAGCAGGTTTCATTTTCTTGACCTTTTGCAGTCGCAAGTCTCTGAAAATGTCAAGTTGTGTAGGAAACGCTGCACTCATGTGCAGAAGAAAATTATAGGAACACCTCGTTTGAGAAGCGCTGCAACTTTCGCAAACGCTTACGTGTAAACGCACCCGCACTACCAGTGGCAGCCATATTTTTTCGTCCACTTTTCGCCTAGTTTATGGTTTTTTCTTTAACACCCTATGCTCGGTTGAATCTAATTCAAACCTCTATCTTTATCTACATATAACACGTAGAAAAATCGCCCCTGTGCTTTAACATCGTTTTCAGATTTTTCTGAACATACCATTCGTCACAATATCGTTTTGAAAATTTACGCCATAGTCGAGCGCATAAGTGCGAGCGAGACGACAACACCACCCCACACGAAAAACTCTTAGATGTAAACCACGTACAGCGTTGGTTCGCTGGGATTTTTAGTCAGTCAGTATCGAGAGTCAGGTTCGGTTGGTTGGTAGGGCACTAGCGCATGGTCGCATTTTTTTTTTCGGCATTTTGCCACGTTTTCATTGTTCGCGCATCCTAAGTAGGCGGCCATTGTGTCGACCGAAAAAAAAAACTAAATCGCAAATTAAAAGTTAAATATCGCGATTGTGATTCGCCGGCGAGGGAATTTTGAGTTCGGTGAAGCCGATCAAATACCCGCAAATCGTTTCGCGCATTGTTTTAAGAAAAGCGAATAAAAGGAAAAAAAAAACCCACGATATATATATATATCGCGAGGAAAAACTTCTCGACCGCGTGTGTGGAACCATACCTCGTGGATACATAAAACCACCCCCACAAAAAGGGAAAGAAACAAAATCGAGAGTCGGTAGTGTGCATTACGCCATTCCACTCGGCAAAAATAATTCCGCGAAATCCAACCCCGCGCAAAGAAATAAAATTCCTGACGCCAAAACATAAAATTAACCTCATCGACACCCAGTTAAGGGCGCTGAAATCGTGAAACATAAAAGAAAAGAATAGTTAAAACGTTTAGAACATTGAAAGGGAAAAATTCCCCAACGTCCCACGAAAATAATATAAATTGCGCAGCACATAGCACAGTCGTTGCACTAGCGAAGCACCACACCTCAGAGCTAAGACGCAGTCGTGCATCCATCCTCCAGTAGGTGGAGCGAGCATCACCACAGACCATCACCCCATCGAATACACCAACCTTCGGACTTCGTTTGAGACGAGACACCAACCTCAACGATAGTCACCTCGTCGAAATTCACCTCTTCGTCAACACTGCGCCTACCGATATACTTTAAGTTAAGTAGTTTGGGTCCAATAAAATTTCTTGTTGTAAACATTTATACTTCTCCAAATGATTTTATCTTCCACTAAGGTATAGATCCGCGAATTAAAGCATATCAAAGAGCTTATGCATAACATCCTGGAAGGAAAGGCGGTGCACTGCAGTCCCTCACCACGGATCGCGTTCAGGTAGTTATCCCCTGAATAAAGAACGGGGTAAGTTTGGAATAAATTAATCTCATTTGGAAGAAACAAAGTGTATTAAAAGTAGTATTGGCCCAGTTGTGATAGGCTATAGAGTTAGAGAGTGGACGTGCGATTGACCCAGTTTAGTCTTGTCGTCGTTTATACATGGTAAAGTAAAGCTAAATAACGTAAGGTTAGGTTCGGATCGGTGCGCCAGTGAATTAGTCGGTAGCATTTGTGACACTCTGTGAGGAATCTCACCAATGAGAGCGTGAGCGTATAATCTTCGTCGTGGAAGCATCAACTTGATTTTCTTTTATTATACACGCGGACGCAAAAACGAGTCACGTCCCACAACGCTGCATTACGCGAGTAGATAGTCCACGGGCACATGCTCTGGTCTCTACGTCTAACATCGAAGGGTTATTGTTTTTCGTTAATTTTGTTCTGGCTGTAAATGATAACGTAATCGAGCGGCAACAGTAAGATTTGTATGTCCGCACTTGTACTGACTTGTGTTGTAACGTCCACCCCCTTAATTAAGTACTAGTTTTAAGATCTTTTGGTTTTGAATAAAAATAAGCTTGTGAACTTCACGAAGAAGAACAATCATGTGTGTTCATTGGCTTTGGAATTTAGTTTAGGTTTCGGAAGCAGCCGCCAGATGTGCGGATAAGGAAGTATTGAAGGGAATGTCGGCCATGGGGGCGAACACGATCCGAGGTGGTTTTACGCAGTTCGGTTCATGGTTGTAGTTTAGTAGTTAGTAGGATATTCGGACTCTAGGGGTCGTCGTTCAATAGGAGCGTGACGACGACCATGGTAGCTTGGCCTTGGTGCTAAGTAGGGGTGGGTCAGCTCAGGGGAAGATTACTTCCACCTATTTCTTCCCCCACTTTCTTCTTTTTCACTGTGGATGTAAATATTTCAACGGATCGCACTACTCGGGCCTCGCAATCTTTATTGTTAGGGATAGTGGTTTAATCCGGTCGTGTCCAACATCTTTTACGATCTATCTTTTTTTGAATTAACAGGCATGTAAAACTAGAGGTAACCCCAGTCCAGGGCCTGCAACAAGATCCCCACCCACCGAGGGCTAGCGCGGGAGGAAGCGGTCATGCCTGGTTGCAGGAGGCTTGGACAACCCCATCCGTCATGCTGCCCGGACTGCCGTAGGGGTCCTGTGACCTTGCGGTATATGGGTAGTTTAAGTGATGGATGGGGTATGGTTCGCGTAGCGGGACGTAGGAATTTCGACCTTCCTTTTTGTTCTTGTTTGGTTGTTGGTCAACTCAGTTGCGCGTAGGTATAGGTTAATACTTGCCTGCGTGCTTGCTGACATGGCAGAAGGGGTCGCTTGCGTTCCGTAACGTGAACGTACGTTACATGTGTCAAGAATGGAATCTGCATCAACTGGAGAAGTTCAGACCTTTGTCCATATAGCTGTCCAGCTGACTTAGTATATAATCCCTGTGGATGTGCCATGACCTGTGCCTCACTTGAGTTCGGTGATATACTTCTAGCGATAGACGTACGATTGGGCGCCAAAGTCAATCGAAACAGGGAAGAGGAATGTAACTCTGACCTAGCGGTCAGAAAGCGGCCCAAAAGGCAGTGTATCCCACAATGATGGGTGCATTTTGGAGGAAGAGCGCTCGCGGTGCGACGACGGCAACCACTTTGTTGGAGACGTCTGGGTGAAGGACAAATGCACGAAGTGCAGTTGCAACAAGGACGGCAAGACCGAGTGTGTGGAACAACAGTGTCAGGCGACGGAGATTATTTGTCCAGATGGCTTCAAGCCCTCGAAGACTGCTTCCGCAGGAGACGTCTGTCCGAAGTATATATGTGGTGAGCCAAAATGATTTCAAAAACAGTGGAAAAGTTCTTAAGTCGTTTCAGTTTCTGAGCCCAACATTCCAACACCAAACGCGTGCCAACCTCCTGTGTTCCCCTAATGCGGTGATGATCAGTTGAGGAAACAAAGGATCGGTGACAATGGATGTACGGAGATCACTTGTGGTGAGCAATCTATAATGTTGATAGGAGTGTGACTTTAAAAGTGTGTTCTTTCTTCCAGAATGCAAGCATTCCTCTCTGTGTGAAAGTGCTCGAGTAGCTATACCTCTCAAACCCGGCCAGTCCATTGTTCTTGACAACTCCGGCTGCTGTCCAGTACAGAGCATCGTTTGTGACACAGCATCCTGCCCGGCACTGCGCACTCAATGCGAGCAAGAGTTCTACAAACTGAAGGTCGTCACTCAACCTGGAGACTGCTGTCCAACTGCTGTTTGTTGTAAGTCGCTTAGGGAGTTCCTAATTGAAACACTGTTTTCAGCTTCCAATTGTGAATCTCTATAGATATACCAACGGACGCTTGTGTCGTTACGATAAACGGCAATCAACCCGTCAAGCTATTGGGTGATAAGTGAGACCCCTTGCGTCCTTGCGATCAACATGTTTGGGCCTTCGGTAGCAGGGGCGTAGATGAAGTCAACAAATAGACGGAGCACTGCTACAAAGACTGTATAAAGGCTTTGAATTTAAGAGCCAAGACCCATCCAAATGCTGTGGAAGCTGTGTCCGAACGAAGCGTGTCTTCGAAGATCGAATTTGTGCACCCGGTGACATTTGGCATATCACCGACCTCTGTATCGCATCGTAATAGAAGAGCTGCAATCTCCATCCGGAAAGAGGAGAGGTATCAACCACAATTCAGTCCTACTAACACCAACACCTCTATCGTGTGAGTCCACAATATCCTTCCTCTCGCCTCCTAATGGCGTAATAAATAAAAAACATTATTTCTACAAATTTATGAATAGCATACTTGCTGGACGCTGCTCACTCAAAGAAGCACGGATATGAATTACATGCGATTAACCCGCCAGCCGCATATCATCAGATCCTAAGTGCCGAATAATTAAATCCGGAAGAGTATCTGCTGTAAGGATAGGCCTCATATTTGTTGCACACACAGAACCAGAACCAACTCGATGGACTTGAGCCAAGACTCTCGACTCTCGACTCTCGACTGTGCTTCCCCAAAAAACGAATACACTGTACACATTCAATTTACACCCTGCAAACACCAATAAGTAGCGCATGCATGTTGAATGAGAATGGCGTGCAGCAAGTGAACTTTTTTGCGTTTAGTCCTGTGGATGGTGCTTCTTCGGGTGTAGCTCTCCATCCCCAGTACTGGGTTTTGTTCTGTTGCCAACCATTTGGCTAACCAAAAATGGTTTATTTCCTCCCCAGCAGTTGTGTTGTTTGTGGGCAAATATTGAAATAAATTGAAGGAAGCATTATCAGGCTATTTACGGTCTGTTTAAATCTATTCATGACAACTTTTTCGCATCGGCTGGCTGGGTGTTGTGATGAGGTCCCCTTTTATCTGTCGTATGGTCTAAATGTTTCATGTGTAGATATTGAAAATTTGCCTGCCAAAACGATGCCACATACATACGTAGAGAACCTCTGGGTTGCTGAGAGTTCTCACAATTGTTACCATTGGATGGTAGCCAGATTTAGCTGCCCATCGTTCGTACAGTGAAAGATATTTGTTCGCAAAATGTAAAGTTTATGTTTATGTTTAAATAATGATCTGAGATGTTTGGCTCGTATGTTTTCGTGAGTTGAGGCAGTGTGCCAAGTTGAGGAGGCGACCGATTGTTTATGGCTTTTAAATTGTGAACGCTTGGGTTTGAAGGGCGATTTAAGTGACGTGACTATTTAGTTGGTCACTGTGTCATAGAGAAAAATGGGTTGTGGTAGGTTAAAGGAACATTTGGTCATACTTAGAGCAAGGTCTAGTACACGATTATCGCGTTGTACATCTGTCAGTGGAGCTTATGATCTAAGAAATTCTAAGTCGCATAAGAGATCAGCAAGTCTTCTTAGGCAGAAAGTTCGTAGGCATTAGGCCTTTTATTTATAACCTCGCAGAGTGCTGGCCAGCGACAAAGAAAGTGTGGATGCACATCTCCGTCACCGCATCCTCTGTACTATTGTAGCAATTATTTAACAAGCTACAAGTTCTGGAAATGAAATTAAGTAGGTAAAGGGTTTTCCAATAAGAGGTGTTATTTTGGTATTCAAAGAAAAATGCCATTTTGTTTGCAAAGTAGGCAAAACAGGCGGTGTGCAGCGGCAGCGTTTAAAAAGCACAAAAATATTTTTTTAAGCGCTATAAAAACGCCCAAGTGTTTGTCTACTTTGTCGGAACTAAAATGAAATTTTGGGTACTGAAACTAACGCTGAATGCGACTTGGTAACGCTGCTTATTATGGACTGCTAGTTACCAACTTCGCGTTGGTTCCAACATTATCGCGAGCGCTCTTGGTTCAGGGCGAAATAAATTATAAGAAACAGAAATAAAGTAGGTTTTATGGGCTTCATTAGTAGTGTAAGGAAATTATTTTTTTTTTTTAAATACATTGTAGACATAAAATGTTAAGAATAAATTTCGTCTTAAAAGTTAAACAAGGGAGTAAGTTTTTCAATCGCACCTTGTCCTATATTTGTAAAATTCGGAGGGAGTTCCATCCAATCCTGTAGCCTTTTAATCGTTCAAAAATGATTTGGAGCCTTCAGTACACCTTCCACAGTTATGAATCTATATCAAAAATATCATTCGAAAATTTGTAAAATTGTCCAGAAAACGTTGTTGAATGAAATATATTGAAAAATGGTGTTGTATAATATTTCCTTAAAAAAATGTAATAGAAAAAACTTATTCTTCATCAATTTACGAAAATTGAAATGAAATGAATTACAATACGTCGATTCCATCTACTATTAAAAAATTCAACTAGACACATTTTCAAGGCGACATCTTCTGTAAAACAAAAAATGCCAAATGATCGGATGTTTATTTCATAATAAAGAGGAAGGTATGCCGTTAATAGTGAAAAACAACATCAGTCAAATGGCCACCACGATCGAGCACTCATAACTTTTCATGAAATTTTCCATAACCAAATCGCAAAGTGGCTGCCCTATGTCCTCGATAACCCCACGAATTTTATCTTTGAGGTCTTGAATCGACGCTGGGCTGTTGGCGTAGACCTTATCTTTCATGTGGCTCCAACGGAAGGAGTCGCAAGGTGTTAAATCACAAGATCTCGGTGGCCAACTGTGATCACCTCTTCGAGAGATAACACGGTCCGGAAACTTTTCCCGTAAAAGATCAATGGTTTCGTTGCTTGTGTGGCACGTAAAAGTAAACATTGTGAAGACCAATACATCCAACTCTGACCATAAAAAATCATTAATCATCTCTCGATAGCGTAATCCATTTACCGCAACTGTTGATCCAACCTCATTTTCGAAAAAGTAAGGTCCAATGACCCCGCCGGACCATAAACCGCACCAAACAGTCGTACGTTGAGGATGGAGAGGCTTCTCAATGATAACTCTTGGGTTTTCCGAGCCCCAGATGCGACAATTTTGCTTGTTGACGTAGCCACCGATGTGGAAATGGGCCTCATCAGTCAAGATCAAAAAGCGCTTTAGTTTTGCAAACTAACTGCAAGATTTTCACCATTTTTGTAGTGAATTTTAATAATTTCAATGCGTTGTTGAAGCGTGTAATGTTCCATTTTTAGTAATGGCGTAGTTTCTACTTGTCAAATGTCAAAGAATAAAAGCTTCAAAAGTGACAGCTACCGAAATCCAGTTAATTGAGGTCGCTCAGTTCATATGAGCCTCATCTCAGGTGTGGTCTTCCACCGCATTGTGGACTAAAAACTCTAATGGCTTATAGTAGTTTTCCATAAACTAGCTACTTCAGTTGTTCTATTTTAAGCTTTGACTAATTCATCATGCCAAAGAAGACGAGCCCAAATAAACAGAGATTGCCAAGCGCGATTCTTCTCTTGATCCCTGAGCCTTATTATCATGCAAAGTGATTGTAAAATTGCTTAGGTATATACGAAGTCATTCAAAAGAAACAAGTAATTCTTTCCACTGTAAGTCGCCGATGTTGGAGATCTTTCACGAAGACAGCTGTCAATATCAGCAGCATGCAGTGTTCAACTGCTTTTGAAAAATTGGTCAACAGACTGATTAGTTGGTGTTAAAAAAGGCTTCATGATAGCGCGTCTCCTTGCCTTAAACCCTTTTTGGCGTCATAGGATGGTGTTCTTTCAAACGAGATTTCTCCATCATCATTATTCACAGATGAACGAGGTCGGCAGGGATGCCGAAACTTGCTTTGTATTGCCCCTCCATCAAAACCACTAAATAACGTAAGTGAATTTTAATTTAATAGATGGTGTGTGTCGATCTTTAGTTCCTGGGTTTTTGCCAAGGTTTAATGGATTAATACCGCAATGTGACATGACTTCAACTTGTCCTGGCAGATTGCTTAAGTTATATCTACTAATAGTTAAGAAACCTAAAGAACTGTAACAATACACAACGATTATCGACTGATCAGTATTTTACCCGGTTTACCTAATTCGTTCGAAAGAGTTTACGAGAGGCAAATACGAAATCATCTCTCCATGAATACCCTCCTAAGCGCACAAGAATCGCGGATTATAGCAGTTCATAGCTGTTCGTCTGCAATGGTATACATGTCTTAGGTGACAAACGACAAGAGTTTGATAAGGGTATATAATATAAATAATAAATAAAAATAGTACCGATAAGGCGACAATGACTGATACTGAAGAAGAATTCTGCTCACAGTTGATCCACAGCTTACAGGTAAAATATTATTTATTTCTTTTAGCCTTAGAACCGTGTACGGCTCATAATGGCCGGTGATCCGCTTCTTACAAAATACAAAACACTAATTATAAAAACACTTTCCTAATACACAGCATAGATGGCTGGGGAATTCAAAAGTTTTTATGAAAAAAAAAAAAAAATAGAAAAGTTGTCATAATCCTGAAAGCTGAAAGTCGTTAAGGGAGCAGTTTAAAGTGAAGCCAAATCGATATAATATAAGTAATAAATAAAAATATCCCTCCAAAAAAGTGGAATGGTGATAAATTGGAACTCCGAAGCGGCCACTTGACATCACCAAGGCGGCATACAGTTACCCTACTTAGCACGCAAATATCCTGAATATTTTCATATCAATAGAATAGGCTGCGAAAGCTCGATAGCGTGTGGTGTTGTAGGCATTGATGCCAGATTTCAAGATATCTTCTTTTCAAGATTTTTGAGCTAAGTACCTACAAGTACTAGACTTTTTACCTTAAATTAATCAAATTTTAAGATTATTGGTTTTCCAAATCTAACAAATTAAAACAAATGTTTCTATTGAAGAATAACAAAAAAAAATAATTTTTTATGTAGAATGCGAATCGCACAGGGCCCATGCACAAGTTCTGTTACGAACGTTTCCATCAGCTCTAAAGTAAGAAAATTATTTGATGAAAAAACTGATGCAGGTAACAACTGTCTTTAGAAAATGATTTTGGGAATAAAAACAGCTGACAGGAACTTCATTTCAATATTTTATTGCTTCCACAATCCTCTGCAAATGTCGATATTTTCTGCTGTAAATTGAAATAAAACAAAAATTCGTTATCGTTTGAGTATATCTACTGAAACAGTTGTTATTTTAATCCTTGCAAAAGAATGTGTGGCGCTTTCATGAAGCGCATTATAAATAGGTTACAAATTCCAAAAAGCAATTACATTCATTTATCGATATTTATGATAGTATATTGGTTTTCGTGCAGTGGTAGTTTGGCACTTTTTAATTAAAATTAAAATTTAGACAATCGTGAGTTGTTTTACTCTTACGTTCTTTATTTAACTTTTTGTAATAATCCGTGCTCATAATATTCTCTTTTATTGTTCTCGTTACAATGATTTTTTTTTCTTATCCTAACCTAACCTTACCTCTTCTTCCGTCGAAAATTGAAAGGTCCATCTATCTTGTGATAGATTTAATTGGGCCCATCTGACCTGTGGTTAAATGCAACATGGCCATCTATTACTCGATCGCTACAAGTATATAGTTATCCTATCTACTATAATTTTGTCGAAAAAAGAAATATGTATAAGTTTTATTTAAAGTACTTTCAAAAATTGTTTTTTATGTTTCCTTATTTTTATATTTTGAGAAAAACTTGAAAAAACATACTCTATTTCAGAAAACCCAAGATTTTGAAATTTTTTATCTGGGAACACTGCGTTGTGGGCAGATCCAGCTCGTATTTTGAATGGCGTCTTTCCGAGGTCGTGCCATTATTGAGTTAAGCAATTTGATTTGACTTTTGTTTGGCGTCTTTATAAATATCTAACAAGGAACAGGCTTTAGTTTATCTCGTTAAAAACATCAATCCACTATTAAATCGTTACACAAAATATGATTCTATACCCTTTAACTAAAACTCTTAGAACATTTGTAATAAATAATACAATTTGGCTATAATAATCCACAACTCATACCAACACGACCACAGTTCAATCACAGCAATGCAAACATTTCCTGGATTTCACACTTCCTACTCATAGGTACCTATAAAAGAGAAATTTTCAATATTGCCGTTGCCGACCTGTAGCTATAAATAATATTATCCCTTCCGATACCACTTTGGTAACAGCAGCGTACATACCTACTCAAATATATCATATAGCAAATAATTATTTATGGGCTCACATTTCCGACAGCGGATATTATTTGTTTGTCACTTACCCGACGTGCCCCTGATGGATTGCATTTGCCAGAGAAATATAATCGCGGCTGTTAATTTCGGCTGCACATCTATAGATTTAAATTAATTTCGCAACTCTTGCGAAATGTATAATAAATCCGTGAAGAAGATGTCTTGGATTGCGATCGATGATATTATAAATCGCGTTCGGAGGAGAATACAATTTATGCTGACGATGGAATGACATTCTGGTCGCATGCATGTGCTGCACAATTGCACAATTAATCATTGTGCCATTGTAATCCAATCATAGATTTGCGGTTTCTATTTGAGATTACCAATAGTCGATGAGATCCATCAATCAACTGCAATCGACGTACACATTTGATGGCAGCGATATAAATTGTTTATGTGCATGCATACCATATACCGCATACGAGATGGATTGATCTGGTTTTAAGGTGAAGCACATTAAGTCGTGATTTTGAAGTCTGAGAATAACCACGTTTTCCCCTGGTAAAAACCCATCCAAGTGGAAGTCCTTCATACAGAAGAAAGACAGATGAAAACAATCTCCATAGTTATCCAACCATATTGGGGACAAAGTGATAACAGTTTTTGTTTCCTTCATTTTTTTGGTCGTTAGAAAGGACTCCTCGTATCGATATTAAATTCAGTCAGTTGTACGAGTATGAAAATAAAATTCACGCTCCTAAAAATCGTGAACTGGAATTACTTTCTCATGCGAGTTTTTGTTATTTACAAAAAATACGAGTAAATGGCAATCCCTTCGTGTAAGCATAAGGATCCTCTTATGGTTCTCTTTTTATAAACACAAACATGTTACCTAAAAACATATGCATAGCTACTTAAATCTGTCTTTCGCAAAGTACCCACAATTGCGTGGAGGTGCAAATGCAGGAACCAGGAAAAATAATAAAATCCATCTCGGTGGTAAATACTGGGATACAAATGCATACTGATATAACAGCGAACAGTATACGCGCGGTAATAATGTGGTAAATGTAAAATCGATAAGGGATATAAAACACAGACGAATATGAATACGAGTGCAAAAACAAATTCGACAGTACTGAAATTCAGTATGTTTTTATTTTTTGTTGTACATATATCTAACATCGATTTGGGTGAATTAAGGTTGGCATTGTAAAGGAATCGACTCCTTCCCAATTGAAGCTAAAGTGCCTACCACGAATGGCTTTAAATGATATCATATTTTTAGGTCGTCATTTAAGGTGACAATTAAAAACGAATTAGCACAGCAATATGTACGCTAAATGTTTACCTACATACTGCCTTTTGATGAACGCTATTTTTTGGCGCTAACGTTTTTTGCTGACTAAGAATAACAAAATGCGTTCATATAAAGAAATTGTCTCTTGTGAATAGTGTTACCATATGGCCAATATTTTCCGTATCGTCCCGTAATACAGTTATAATTTTGAATGTATTTTGAAAAGTTTTTCGATATTTTTACGCGATTTTGAACGTTTTGGTCATGCTTTTCACCCCGCGATTTTTTCATGTGTTTTCTTACGCATTTTTTTGCAAGTTTTTGGACTGTTTCTGGACGCGTTTTTGGAAGCGTTGTTTTAAAGTTGTTTTTTTTTTGCACGTTGTTGTTCCCGTTCTTGGAGTCGCTTTTTTCGACTCTTTTTTTCTCATTAAATGAATGCACTGGAGAATGCAGCTTTCAAAATAATTACAAAATTCTGCTCTTCCAATTTAAAGCAACAAAATTCAGCTTATTCTACTTTTTCCAACTAACAAAAAATATAAAATTAAAATTTAATGTTTAAAAAAAATGATAAATAAAAATTAAAAACAAATAACAAAAATTAGATCAAATATAGAATATAAAATTAAAAAAAAAAAAAAAAACAATAGGGGAAGGTCGTGTACCTTGGTCCGATTGTAACTTGGTCCGAGAGCCAATTTTCAGAAAAGTACAAACCACACAAGAACCGGTTCTTCTGTGAAAGGTTACTCTTCTGTTCATAGCTATCTCTTCTCAGTTTCTTTTTGAACTTATACAGCTGTAATAGTCAGCAAAAAAAAAAAAAAAAAATAAACATAGTTTTCAGTGAAAAAAGTATTTTTTTTATCTATTTCCTGAAGTTGTGTAGTGCTTAATTTTATGTCTATTTTCCGATACTTTTATCGGTTTCGGTAAGTATATTGATTATCTTTTGGTAGGAACAAATTGTTGTACGCATGTGCTTTAAATTATATGTCAAAATTATTATTTTTTGGTTAAAGTTGTGTTCGTGTACCTTGGACCTATTATAGCGCTTGTACCTTGGTCCGGTCAAAGTTACACGTTATTAGATTTTTTTAAACAAAATTGGTTTTGTGTGTTTCAGGAAGATATGCCAAGAAACAAATTAGGTAAAGAATATTAAAGTCCTTTGTTAGGCATTTTTGTATATAACGAGAGTATTTTTTATTTAAAACTATTATTTGAAATAAAAAAAAATTGTCAAGCACACAAACCTTAAGACATTGGTTTGTTTTCTTACTGCTTTCTCGAAAAAAATAAGAATGGTACCATTTTTACTATTTATTGAAAGAAAATAAAGTTTTCACCTTTAAACTATAGAAAAACCTTTATAAATATTTTCGGTCCAAGGTACAATACTCTGTGGACCAAGGTACAATCACGTCTTGTACCTTGGACCGTTTGAGGCTAGCATATAAAAGATAAGTTTTCTTTGGAATGGTAAGCAATATCCTTTTGGTAGTTTCGCATTATCATAGATATGACTTCAGGTAATAACTAAAAAAAACTAATGAAAAAACGTTACCTAAAATATCGGCAAAAAACTGAAATCCGGACCATGCTACATGACCTTCCCCTAACTATTACACAAAAAATGTGAAATTAAAGTTAAACAACCAAAAATTAAGAAAAAAAAAATATAAATACAAATTAAAAAAAAAACCGGCCAAGTGCAAGTGTCACTAGCGCACCGAAGGTTCCGTATTTGGCTAAAGTCCAACACATATTATTTGAAATCTATATCATTCAATCTTTCCCCTCGTCATGAATTCATCACAATTTAGTTTAATTTAATTACTTAATATTTTTACTCTCAAAAATTACTCGCACATGAATCTCATTTTCTAATTATTACCTAGTACCCAACCCACGCTAATTTTCCATTCTGTATGCGACCTGTCCCAATTAAAAACTATTGACTAAAAATATATTACTTTTATTTTTTTCTGTATTCCCCAAAAAAATGTATTATACTCCCCAACGAAATTAGCAAGCGGGAACCCTGGTGGTCTTCTGTCTTTGATGGGGTCAATTGTGCACAACTGCGTAGTAGAGATTAAAACTTATGAGAGCAACGTATTTTACATGGTAAAATTATCTTTTTTGAAAATATCTTATAAACTATTAACTTTTCGGCAAAACAGTATTCAGCCCATATATAGATAAGAACATGATCTACAAAAAAGGAATTCATGTATTTTTTTGTGAATCAAGAAATAAACCGTTTTTTGGGCTAATGAAAATATTTTTTTCACCAGATTACTAATTAATCGAAAACCAATCGATGTATTCCTTCCATTGGTACCTATTTGTCGTTTAACTAGAGGTTATACCGGATGTTGTGTGTAAATTTTAGCCTCCTATGTCAATCGGTTCTTGAGATAGACCTGGTAACAAAATTGGCTTAGTGGGTTCGGACAGACAGACAGACAGACGGAGAGAAATCCGAGCGAGACTAATAAGGTTACGTTTTTTCCCTTTGGGTACGGAACCTTAAAAAGAAAATGTTCTCTCCATGTCGGCTTTTCAAAATTGTGCAAAGAATACAAACATTTTTTGAAAAGATAAGATACTCGATTTTAGACATTTTTAAAATCTTTTCTTAATTTTTTGCAGAATTTTGAAAAGTAGGATTTTGTAAAGCTGCATTTTTAAAACTGAACTAATAGTTCATAATTTTGTATAAATTATTTCGACCCATCCAAAATTTTAACCCCAACCCTGAATGCACATTTCTTTGGCGCCACGAAAAGTAAGTTCAATCTGTGCTAAAGCAGCCAATCTCGTTCTATGGGTGCGAAAGTTAAAGTGAAACAACTTTATTATAGAAAGAATCCGTCAAACTTTGATATATTTTGGAGGCAGGTTCAATCACCGGAATACTAGTTCCTTAATTCAGAAGCTTTTTATATGTTTTTATTTTTATGTACTAGCGTAACTGACGGCATGTTTTTTTTAGCTCTATTACCTCGCAACCAAATCGACCTTTTGAAAGAGGAAATTCCTCCAGGTGATTAAAATAAATTGAAAAACTCATCAAATGAAAGCGAGAGTCATCACACTATCACCCACCACCAACCGCCTCACTGTCTCCAACGGTATGCAAACACAATTAAAACGCAGACGTGTCATAATAAAAGCAACAAAATAAAGTGATTAACCGAAATTGTAAGCACAATGAAATAAAAACTGAACTTAATTCCAAGCGTTGTGTGGCTGCTCCTTTTCATATCCAAGATCACAAATCATTAAAAAAGGGACAAAGCAAATTTCGTGCAGCCCCTTCAATCCTTTTTCCCAAAATTACACTTACATTCCGCTTCGAACAATGAAAAAGGTACATCCCAACATAAAAATCGAAAGGTGTGATACCATTAACACAGTAACAAAGCACGACACAGAATATAAACAAAAATAAACAAAATTATTCAATACTTCGGTGAGAAGGAAAATGAAATGTATGTCTGTGTTGCAAATTTCCACCGCCGTCTGCTTTAGTATTTTTATTAAAAACATCCAAAAACTTTCTATACATCTGTTTGTAATCCAGTTGGATTGAAAGGAGGAGGTGGGCTCCTATACCAGCAGAGCTTTTCATGCAGTTTCGTGCACTTTCATTCGAAAAATTCCAAAAACAACCGAAAAAGAATGCAAAAAGTAGGAAGTGCAACAAATTCTATATTGACCCATTCATAGACATACCTATAGGCAGAGGGGAGATAAAAAAAGGACATAAAAAAACGCAAGAAACACAAAGCCTATGCGCTTTCTCACAGCCAACGCAAGCGCTCTCCTTTTTATTTTGTTCCCCCTATAGTCAATGGCCTGCCCAAAATAAAAGCGCACAGTAGGTGGTGCGGTAGGTTACAAAAGAGCTTTTTTGAATTAGGTTTTTTTTTTCTTGCTTGTCCAAAAATCCTTGTCGGCTTTTAGCTCTTCTTCATTTCGTACATGAGCAAGTAGCAACTGTAACACTTGGAGAGAATAAAATCCTTTGCACGTGGACACTGCGATTTCCCTTTCCGGCTCGGCTATACCACACAGACACAAACACGCTCTATTGAGAGGATTCTATTTTCGAAAAGTTCACAGTAAAGCTGTGACAGAAAGAGAAGGACACAAATTTCAAAATATACGCCAAAATAAAAGCTCACAATTAATGACGTCACCCCTTAGAATTCTCTTTTCAGCTGTTATCCTTACTCGGCGCAAGAAGGATGCAAAGGAACAGAAGGAGCAAAAAAAAAACTCCATTTCTGAGTTGAGTCACACATGAAAGATACGAAACGATTGGGTCAGTACTGTGGCAAAAGCCGCTGAATCAAGTTTTCCGTGTTTGTTATTCTGTACTAAATTTTGTGAATTTTCGTCGTGAGAATTTTCAAAAAAAAAAAAAAAATCAGTTCGGTTTTCATTTTTCTGATCAAAATTATTTTGGATTGTTCGTTATCTGGTTTTTGTTTAAAAATAATAATTCGGTAATCTCCCTTCGACATTAGGTCCTTTAAGTGTTCTCCTACTTTGAGTCAGCGGTGAAAAAATACCTTTTTTAAATTTAGCCCTAATCTCCGTTTGTATATAGAAAAATAGAAATTGTTATCACAATAAATGTGTCGTGTATACTTTACGTTCGCGAGCGTCCTTTAAATAATCGGTTATATTTTTTGTGTTCTTTAGTTGCTCAATTTGAGTGTGAAAAACTTATTGAAATGATTTAAATATAAATAAGCAAATTAATTGTTAGTCCGTGTCCAGTACACACGAGCAGCCAACAAATTAATGTAGACGAACGTGCAGGCGTGCCCAGTTTTAAGTTCACAATTTAGGTGTACTATTTATTTGTAATTCGATAGAATAATATTTAAATTATTAAATATAAACATAAATATAAATAATCCCCGCGCACATATTTATATATGAAAACGACCTTATATCATTAAATCTCTATATATATATATATATATTAAACCTGTTGTTATCATCGATTTCATGCTGACGGCAGCTTACCACATGTCTTCGAAAATCGCACTCAAAATATCCCCCGAAAAGAAGTCTCCTTGATAAGCACATGCTGACACATTTAAATCGAAACGTATATGAGAAATGTTTCCAATAACGGTGTGATCAGAATTCGTTAAAAAAATAACAGAAACACACATTTTAGGACGCGAAAATTGTTCCATAAACCCAACGCTTAGCTGCCGTTTTTTTTATGAAGATATAAAAAATTAAAACGCACCCCTGCCCACATGTATGCGTACTGAGAGAACACAAAAAAAAAAATATTAAACAACCCGACGAACAGCTGCTTATTGTTGTGGAACTAACAAAGAAAAAACTTCCCATTGTCTCTGTTTTGTTTCCTCTCCGTGATTAAGGACATCTTCAACCGAATTTCCTTAGTTGAAGGATATCAAAATTACTTTCATTATACCTAAGATGAATTACTTTATCATCACTCGGTATACACGTCCTCGTTCCGGGTGTATTTAAAGCACAAACAAAAAAAAAATCTCCCCAACCAGCTGTTTTACGTTGGTGGGTTCAAGGACTCGTATCTAGTTCGCCGGTACATTATATTACACTCGACGTAGATTATAAGTGCGCGTGAAAAAAATCGTTTTTTTTCTGTTCGAAAAAGTAATGTTATTTAAAAATTATACATAAATAAATAAAATATATACATAAATAATATATCGTTCAGGATTTTGAAGTGCCTCTTTGAATGCTTCAAAAATTAGCCTTTAAATTATTATCGAATATATATAAAAATCCATTTAAGTCGTTTTAACAAAAAAAAAATAAATAAATAAATAAATAAATAAATTCAAAAGTGAGCTCCTAATATAACCCAGTGCGGTGCAGTGAAATTCAATTATCATCTCCATGGTCTTTAAGTGTTATGAAAATAGTGAAAGTGAGTTGGTTTAAAGTTTAATAAATTTCAAGTGCCATTTCAGTGTCACAATAACCCAGAAGGATACACAAAAGAACGAAATTCACCTCCAAAACAATTTATGTAAGTATACCACATGTTACTATATATTTTGTGTCAACATAAATAGGAGGTATGTACTTTTCCATTATTATCTTTCTCAGGATAACCACCCATTTTTTAACTTACACATGACTTGTATACCTCAAACATCGTTTCCCTCTCGTTACAAATGAGCCACATTAGGAGCTTTTTACATTTTGTATCTTACCTCATACCCTCAATCGCTTTGTTCTTCTTTGAGCCACGAGATGATGATTATGATAATAATAATAATATCCCTATCCAAGAGGAGTCGCAGAGTGTGCTTCCTTCGCTCGAAAAAAAAAAACAACAAAAAAGTGGCCTTAAAGAATTGCGTGCCACATTTGCACAGACATCGTTTTATTTTGTACTCCTTACCCAGTCCCACCCAGGATAAAGCCATCCCACAGCAAAATTTGACGCGCCGCGCGAAAATGCAAGTTTGTGCACAGAATACAAATACTCAGTCACCCACTCACAAATACCAAGTCAAGTTATCTTTCTCTCTCACTTTGCACAATAGAACAAACGGTGAGTTCTACTTTGAGAGGGGGTGAACAAAAAAAAGAAGAAAAATCCCACCGAAGATAGGAGATGAGAGAGAGAAAGAGCGAGAGTGATATAGAAGGAAAATGGATAACTTGTTGATTCCCTTCGTATATTCTCGTACATGTGTTGGTATACTCCAAAAGGGGGTTTGCACATTTCCCAGAGTTGCTGCAAATTAAAGTATCTACAGGTAAACTCAAAATTTAAGCTTTCCAACTGTATAAGAAACACAGAACACACTTGGACCTAATGAACTATTTAGTGCAAATTGTACATTTAAAGTATTTTTTTTTTGCTCATCCTTTTTACTGAATCCAAGAGGATTTGGAGCCAGTTCATCCACCTCTAGGAATTTACACGACCATTATCTTGCTTTATGCAGGGTGATAATGTGCATTTTGTTTTAAGGTTTTCTCTCTCGTCTGTTGTTGGTGCCGCGGACTTAGAATGGCTATTACGGTTTACGGGTAATACGAAGACGTTATTATGTCTGCGGGTTATAGTACCCCGTGACCTTGTCATTATCTTCCTTTTTATTATGTTTTGTCGGGGATATGATTTCTGTTATTTGGAATTATATGCAGAATGAGTTTATTATCTATCTATGCTTTTGCTTACCTAATGTTCTTTGCAAAAATGCAAAGCCTACTCACAAGCCTTAATCTAATCTATGAAGGGTTGCATTGATTTGAGTTTCTTGCATGTATTAAGAAAGTGATGGATTTATTACATCTTCCGCAGGATACTTTTTAAAACACTGTTAGAAATAACAAGTCTACTGGAATTGGTATTATAACTATTGAATTAAAAAAATGTGGCATTGTAGCTAGCTTATAATGTGCTATGACTGTTTTTCGAGTTATCTGGGATATGTAAAAGACAGGAGAGAAAGTCTAAAAAAAATTAAGAGAGTTATTTGTGTTTTTCCGGGGATATAACTTGAAATTAGTAATTTCTCGGTAATCTAGCTTTATTTCCACGATGCCAATGCCTTGACTGTCCAGTCGAAAATAAATCTTATCCTCAACGTCGTGGCAGTTTCGGTAAAAAAATCAGCCAAGCTAGCGCCAATTTGTATGGCTCACAATCAACATAGCGAAATGAGTTGAAAGCCTCATTTGAGAATTATTCAAAAAACGTTAAGGAATAAAACCAAGTGATGAGATGAAGCCACTTCTAACTTACGTCTATAATTTTTCATTAGGTCGATTGGACCAACCGTATTTTACATAGAAAATTCCCTGTGGTAAATGATATAAGAAGTATATAAAGTGTCAATGGAAGAGTTAAGCTAACAGTGAAACTTTAAAAGAATTTTCACTACCTATGATTTTGTATTTATATGAGGCCCCTGATATAGTCATCAGGTACCTGTACATGTACACGTGGAAGGCTATTACGAGGTTCTCGACGGAAGTCAGACAAAGCCCCTAATTTAGGAGATTATGTGCTTCAAAGTGAATATTCATGCACAAAATAATTACATTAATATAGGCTGCACGTTTTTATCGTTCGAATCACTTTGATTTTTTAAAACCTATCTTCTAATATATAAAAATCTCGTGTCACAGTTTTAGTGTTTATACTCCTCCGAAACGGCTCTACCGATTTTGATGAAATGTTATATGTAAATTCAGTAGGTATGAGAATAGGTTTACAACTAATTTTTATAGCCCTAAGTGTTTAGGGTGACTCACCCCAAAAAATGTTTGTTCAAACGAAGTATAAATTACTGTAGTTTTTTATAGTAAGTATATCAACTCTGCCGATAAATATGTTTTCCAAATTATTTTTTTGTTTACTCTCAATTGAAAGGGCGACTACTCTGTTATTCCAAAAGAGAAATATTGTGAAAGGAATGTTAAATAAAATAAAGTGCACGACTGGGTCGAACGAAACTTTCTCGATACTATGAAGACAAAAGAACACAAAATTCTCTTTTGGATATTCATCTCATATGGCAGTTATATAAAATAACAATATAAGTTTTTAAAGGTTAAAGCTCTCAGTAACTGGCAATGTCGCAAGCGTCTACTGTACTATTTTATAAGGTCTTACTCCTCACTTGATTTTTAAGTACAGGACAAGCGTACCTAGTAGCAGTTTCTGTTTTTGACCTAAGGATATGATTTTGATTGGAATATGATTTAAGTTTTCAATTATTGGAAGTATTGCTCGTGATAGACCGATATCTTTAGATAGATTATGTTATAATTCAGGCATTTGTGAATTTGCATTAGTAGTTATAAATTGAATATCCCGATGCTCGTGTGTGCGGTGCAAATGAAGTTTTTGTTTTTGTAAAACTATTCAGACATACATAACAGTTGCAAATATTGCAATGTTTGTTTGGAAAAATACAACTGACTGTATGATATTGTTCCGGATTATAGAAACACTTCGTTTTTGACATTTTATCGAAATCGAAGATGGGGTTTTCGAGATATGAGCAGTTTCTAAAATTAGCGTTTTCGGTGCTTCGAATTGAAAATTAAGGACACAATAGTTTTGAAAACATCAATTTGACTCTGTGTTTGCATTTTGGCCACAATCGTTATTGCCGTTTTAAGTTAACTAGACAAAACTATATTTTTAAAAAAATACTCTTTTCATAAATCCGTTGTACGATAATATAGAGAAAAACTTGGGTTGCTAATAAGTTGTAAATGACCACAGAGCCTTAGAAATTAATTATTGCTACAATCGTATAGACCGTTTTCGAGATATGTCGAAATTTCAAAAGTTCCGTTGTTCGAATTTTTAGCCAAAAACTGGGTACGCAGTCATGGTAACCTCACCTACTTAAGCTTAAATATCGATTTTGGTTGAAATCGTTAGAGCCGTTTTCGATCAAATCGAACTGGTACGAAAATGTTGCATGGGAAGTACCATTAATATTGAGGTTATATTGAAAAAAAAAAACACCTCCCGAACTGTAAGCCCAAAAACTCCAAATCCGAGGTTTGAACGTAATCCGGGAAGCCGTTTAGGCTGTAGGCCTGTGGAAGGACGGACAGACGGACAGACCGGACAGAATTTTGTGACCCACTTTTTTGAGTTTCTCTATCATCGTAATATCAGAATTGATTAAAATCTCGAGTTCGAAATTTTGTACGAAACCAATATCTTTCTCTTACTACGTAATGGAGAAAGTTAAAAAAAAAATGTACGGATATCCAATATATTGTCAAAGAAATTCCGATAAGGTGGTGCCATATTCACCTTTACTGAGCAAAACATTACAAGCTCATATTAATGTAGGGAAAGGCATCAAATATATTTGCAAGTATGTGAATAAAGTGCTATGGCGGTATTTGGAGTTGAAAATACCAATGTGACTGCTCCTTCAGTGAATAACAACGATGAAATAACGCTGTACCAACTTGGAAGGTATACATCAGCTCCATTGAAGCTGTTTGGCGTGTCTTTGGTTTTCCAGTTAATGAACGGGATTTGGGCTTAGTGGATTCGTAAGGACTATGCTGCTTTTTGTCCTAAAAAATTAAGGAATTAGATTGGGGATAGAACCAAAATTTAAAACCTATAGACTGAATAGAAAAACGTTTAGTATCACCAGTACAACAAATATAATTTAAAACGTTAAATTTTTTAATTCTTTGTTGTATGTTCCGGGTAAAATTGGAAGTCCAACAGTTTGCAACGAAACGCGTTTGATTTGATTGTGAAGGATCTCAAATCAAATGTGATGCAAGCAAAAGATTTTGAGGGAAAAATTCAAAACAAACAGTGTCATTCTGCGAAAGTGAGAATTCCGCCGTGCTCACATGTGTGCAAACCTTCCGCTCTGTATGTCGTGTACCATAAAGCGCTTTAGTGAAAAAGTGAGGTTTTATTGAAATACATCGACATTGCTATATATGTTTCGACTTTAGTTATTTCTATTGTTCTATAGAGCAGCATGTGCATTGTGCATTATTATTTTCATTATATTAACGAATTTGGTCGGTATGAAGTTCGCCGGGTCAGCTAGTATTTTTATAAAAATAGACCAACTGAAAGTTTTCTGTATTTTAGTTTCCGCGTGTATTTTTTGTTACAACTTTTCTCTAGAGTGCGGTAACATATTAACTACCAACATTTTCGTCTGCGAGAATCAAATTATCGTAGACAACTTATAACCAGATCACCGTCACCAAATGTCAATCCATTACCCTATCACGCAAGCCCAACAAGTCCCCAAGCCGACGTAACGTTCTCCACTGTCAACCAATTTCTCCTGTTCATTCTCTTCGCGCCCTTGCTATATTGTATGAGAGGGAGCTAAATTTTCGTTTGCTTGCATATTGACGAAAAAATTTGTAAGGTCAATTTGTAAGCTTTGTTAAACGATGGTCTAAAGAATTCTCCAACCCTTACGTGACTAGATCCCTCTATATTGACTTAGTTTGCTCCATCTTTGAACACGATAGTCAAGTGTGGTTTCCCCTTAATTGAGTTTATGCTTATAGAATTGAGAACGTTGCTTTCTTCAATTTGGCCTTCAAAGTCTGTATTGGGACGATCTTGCCACCCTACATAGACCGGCTCAATCGTATTAACCTGAATACCCTTGAGAAACGCAGACATTCTATGCATTTATCGTCTTCTCTCAGGCTCCGTCTATTGCGAGTCTCGCTAAAGCTCTATTTTCTTGAACACAAACCTCCGTAGTTTACGTTGTCATCGGCTCTTTTACCCATCAAAATCGTACCTGATATGTCTCCAAAGAACCAATCTCCCGTTGATTCTAACCTTTAAGTTTTCGATTCCAACCGCAACACTGCCCACCTCAAGCTCGATCTCCTTCACTCCTTATCTTTACAACTTAGTTTTGAGGCTTTTCATAAGTTGTTGCTTTAAGCCTCAATGTTGTTTTAGCTTGTATTAAGCCAAATATATAGGGTTATTGCCCCCGAAAATTGAAACGAAGCGGCAGCAACTATAACTTTTTTTAGGACATATTCGACGAACACGGAAGGCACACACCAGAATATGTATAGGAAAAAAAAGAACATAATTAAGAAATTATTTCAATTGTGATTCTAGAAATTATTTAGTGACATTTTGTATTTGTATACATATGTACGATACGTATACTAAAATAGTGTCAAATGAAACTTCAATTGTGTTTTAGCAATCGTTTAACTACCTATTGGTGGGGTAACAATTAAATATTAATATACTATACACATTGAATTAAAGGATGGAAGTACAAATACATTTAAAGTACATATAATTCAAGTTAAATATAAAATTAAAATTATTAGTTAGAACGAAGAAAAAGAAAAGATTCAATAATCAAATTTTTGAGGCACTTTTCAACACATTTCTCAAACCTACCAGGAACGGTTAATGGTGTCATTGGTGCGGGTATTTTAATAATAAGGCGACACGATGAAACAAAATAAGACTTACGAAAAGCGATGGTACCCGCTACAAAAATACATCGTTCATATTACTGCGTAATTTATGATCAAGAATTAATTAATTAAAATTAAGTTCTGTTTCCTGATCTCATAATTATTATAAAACCTTTTCAATGCCTTAAAACAATACAGATGAAAGAAAGAAAGAATTTTCATAAAACTGAAGAATGCATTTTATGTCAAGTGTGTTTCGGCAGTTTTTTTCTTATACATTTTTTTTTTTTTTTTTTGTAAAATTAAAAGAGACTGAATTTTATTCCTTTATGCCTCTTCCCAGCACGATATACCGTATTGGAACTTAGAATTAAAAGTTCTTTAATAAATAATTGAATAGTTTGAAGAAATAAGCATTTTTTGGAAAGAAGATATGTCAGAGTGTGCAAATAAAATAGTTTTCAGAAGACTGTGGATGGTTTGCAAAATAAATTTTAAAGTCAGTATTGATTTTTAAGTAGGTAGGTACTTAGATTATTCAACATTTTCAACTGAAAAATACTCACCACTGCAATGTAGCGTGTTACTAAAGGTGGGAAAAGATGAAGCAAAAAGAATTTTTTTTGCAGTCCGTATAGGATTCAAGTAAAATACCGCATTAGAGCCGGTTGAGGTCGATAAGTTAAAAAATATTAACTTAGTTTGGAGCTAATCATTAATCACTTTTTGGCGAATTAGATCCTTAATAAGTTCAGATCCGATTTTAAAATCAGAAACCAAGTCCTAAGCACCGATCTCAACCGTAGGAACATCCAATATCATCAGCTAAAGCAGCAAATGAACCTTTAAAATACATCCCAAAGAGTGAGTTAATGTAGATATATGGAGTAAAATACGTCCGAATTCAGAGCTTGTATTTTCTCATATGCACTCCTCGAGAGCCAGCATTCGAATGTATGTACAACTTTCCGCAGCATCCGATTTTTAGCATGCACCAAATTGGTTATTAAAATCTTTAGGTCCTCCGATAGTGCTGTTCAAACTAGAAGAATCCACAAATAAGTTTAAAGCCTTTGCAGCTGTGGGTGTACTTTTAGACGCCGATGGGTGATTTAAAACGGAATAAAACACCTATGAGTCATGGTAATGTTTTTTTTTTCGATTTAACTTGACATATTGCATGAAAAAAAAAAAATACAGTTACAAATTAGATGACTTCGAAGTGTTACTAACAGAAAGACTGCACGAAATAGAAAAGTATAAGGTAAGTAAAACAGTGTAGCCCGCCATATTATATTGAAGCATATCGTCGGCTGGATGCTATCGTGTTCAATGTGCATTTTTTAAAATATTGGAAAATCGATTTGTAAAGTTCAGATTGAAAATTTTTGTTTGTATCCGAAAATGTTTGATTGGTATTGATTTTTTTCTGAAAGCCTTGACAATTTTATTTACAAAACAAGTCACGAAATTGTCTTTATTTTATTTTGAATTAGTTATAAATTAAAATCAACGGGGAGGTCATTTTAGATATTGAACAAAGTTGTATGGAGTGACAACAAGTTCGTAAAATGTTTAGATTTTTAACAGAAAAGTAGAAAAGTAGAGCAGATGAAAGATGAGACAGAGCTACATTTTGATAACAGCGTTTTTATAAATTAATGATTCTGTAGCGCGCAAGAGTTGCGGTGGTAACTTCCCTTTCAATTTAAAATACATTTATCAATCGACTTAACCCCTTAACCGACCTAACCGAAAGTATAACATGCCAATTAAGTGTCGCTATACCCCTACACTTTACACAATGCTTATGTGAAATTATAAAAAAAATGTTGCGGTAATATTTTTTTACTAATTTATTATTTATCACGAAACAAGTTTTTTTTTCGAAAATAAACCCTAATCCACAACTGAGCCTGCACATGTACACTAAAGCAGTAGCTTCCTGCTATACCCACAGTCACAATCATCTTCATGTCATGTTGAATTCCCCAATGAACAATTTGTAAATTAATGCTGCGAGCATTGACAAAGTCAAATCTCCAATGGCTGTCGCAAAATTCTATTGTTATACGACCCGTACACACAATCATTTGCGCCTGTTGAACACTGAGATACATAATGTTGTATTGTATAATAGGATATCCGGTAAAACCAATACTTTGAACATTCTGACAATCTGACAATATGTTGTTAGCTGAATCATATCTGCTTACGGGTAGTACCTACTTCGATACTCTATGTTATTGGTGTTGCATTGTTTGGCAACGCATAAAAGTCAACTGGGATATGTCAACATAAATTTGTGGACTCCCCCGCCTGCCTTTACATTGCGTAGGGTTGTTATTGTCCACCAAAAGCATTAGCATAACCTGGTTGAAGTGGGTGGGTAGACAGGTACATAATAAGTTTATGAGCTAGTTGTGTTCACCTTTCCAGTAGTAATTACGTGAGTTACTATAAGCTGGTCGGGTATGGAAAGTAATTTCGCGGTGTATTCGAAATTCGCTAATGACGGGGGGTAGTTAAACAGTTGATTTATTGGACTGGTTATAGTATTTATTGTTAAATTTGTGTTGCGAAATTTTATTTGTTGCCCGGTGCTTTTTGAACTGGAAGATTGAAAATGCTAATATAAAAAATAGAAACAACATAAGAAGGGAATTAAAACAAAAATCGATTAATTTTCAAATAAACCTCCTGGTACTAAGCTGCTTAAATTGAATATTGTCATGTTTTACTCACGTCAGCAGGAAATATTTCATAGCACTCAAATCAACCCACGTCAACAAGAGATTAATAAGGTTTATTGAACCCTTGAAAAGACAATGTTCCTGACCAGACTATTATTCATTTATTGCCGCCGCAAGAAATATTTTGTATCTCTCTCTTAACTTAACCTAGACTCTGTTTTGAAATCGATGCATGATGTGATATGCAACTGCCATGTTCGACAAGAGCGCGCCATTTGAATGTCAATAAGGGAAGGAAAACACAACTTCCATGTATCTATTTACTAATATGTAAGATAGTTTCTTAGATGTCGTACTAACGCTTTTTTCAGCAAGTTGTAGGCACTTCAAAATATTTTTTGTACGGCGACAAATTTGGAACCTTTTTGAATGCCAGACATGAAGGATTCATGTAGAATTCAGCTGTTTTTATCTATGTCTGGTTTTCCTACTAAGACAGTAGGAGCTGGAACGACCTTAACGTGCAACAAGATGTATGAACTGGAAGATGACTGCTTAAAATAGGACGGAACAGAGGTGTTGGGTGATAAAATCATAACATAGCAGTCCAAGATCATGGCACTTAATGCATAAAAATATTTTTTTTTAATGATCTAGTAAGCGGATGAAGGATCCAGATAGAAAATGAGCAAATAAAACTTCTTAAAGATCCCTTATCATATGTAAACAAAAATTCAGGATATAAATAAATGTTGAGATTACATAAAGAAAAAGCGACTGACTTTAAGTTCTGTTCAGACGATTGCAATACATAGCTTAATTCACATGTTCAATGCAATGTTGAAAAAGTTATAATTTTAGCATCTCAAAAAATAGAGAAATTTCTCACGATCCTTTATAGCTGTTTAGAAGCTAATACTGTCCGCCTTTTTTGCTTCGAATGCATTGCTAAGCATTTAAATGCGTGAAAACATGATTTTTTTATTAAAGATTGTTGTATTTTTAAAACAAAAGTAGCCTAAAACGTCTACATATTGAAGTCATACACTTTTAAAAATAAATTTGTTAATCCTCCCACCGATTTTTCCCGATATACAATTTTTGAATTCCGTTTTATGTGGATATGATCCCAACTATTTTGAAGTTTAAGACTGAACAATTTTACTGGCAATTTAACTGTCAAAAAACTAAGTACCTGTTATTTCATAATTTTGCTAAACATCATTTTAATTGTGATAACTTTGTGAGAGGTATATTAAGCTATAAGAGCAGAAGCTTGGAATCACTGCTCCCTTATGAACATTTTTATTTTTATGAGGAGTTTGAACTCTAAATTTGATAGTATAGAAGACAGCTTCTATCTAAAGATTTTCTTTATTTACAAAAGGCCCGTCTGCGGCCCGCTTATATGGTTGACTTTTTAAAGATCAATTCTGCCTTTGCTTCTCATCCCACAGACTTAAAGCGACACAATATTTTTGTATTACATTTTCCGCACATACTTAGCTGATTCTTATCTTTATGTCTTAATAAGTCCAGCGGTTTTTCGGTCGTTCGTTCATTTCATCGTGCAGTCGGCACAAGCCAACAAATAGTCCTTAGACGCTATTTTCAAAAAAGTTAACTTCCTCCAATATTTATAACCCATTTTAATAACGACTTTTCCAATAACTCACAAATTCTAAAAATGATGACACATCAACTAACGGGTGCTTTTTAGCTGGTTTGGTTTTGGCAACACTGGTTTTGACAGCTGACGTGTGTTTAGTACCTTGTGTCACTGTCAAACAGCTTCAGTTTGGTTTGCAATTTAACCATGGATCGTCTTACAAATGAACAACGCTTGCAAATTATTGAATTTTACTATCAAAATTCGTGCTCGGTTCGAAATGTTCATCGCGCGCTGCTTCCATTTTATGATCGGCATTCTCGACTTTCTGAGCAGTCTATTCGGAAGATTGTGACCAAATTTCGCACCAAATTTACTTTGTTGGACATTAAACCACCAACACGTTTACGTACTGTGCGTAGTGAAGAAAATATTGCGGCCGTATCAGCTAGTGTGACAGAAGACCGCGAAATGTCGATTCGGCGCCGTTCCCAGCAGTTAGGCCTTTGTTACAGCACTACGTGGAAAATTTTGCGGAAGGATTTGGGCGTAAAGCCTTTTAAGATACAGCTGGTGCAAGAACTAAAGCCAGCCGACCTACCACAACGCCGAATTTTTGGTGAATGGGCTCTTGGAAAGCTGGCCGAGGATCCGTTTTTTATCGAAAAATTGTGTTCAGCGATGAGGCTCATTTTTGGTTGAATGGGTACGTAAATAAGCAAAATTGCCGCATTTGGAGTGAAGATCAGCCAGAAGCATTGCAACAGCTACCAATGCATCCCGAAAAAGCCACTGTTTGGTGCGGTTTATGGGCCGGCGGCATTATTGGGCCATATTTCTTCAAAGATGATGCGAATCGCAGCGTTACTGTCAATGGTGAACGCTACCGAGCGATGATAACAAACTTTTTTTTGCCCGAAATGGAAGTTCTTGACTTGCATGATATGTGGTTTCAACAAGACGGTGCCACATGCCACACAGCACGCGAAACAATGGCGCAATTGCGAGGCGAGTTTGGTGAACAGTTAATTTCACGTTTCGGGCCGGTCAATTGGCCGCCTAGATCGTGCGATTTGACACCATTAGATTATTTTTTGTGGGGGTATGTCAAGGCTAATGTGTATAGGGACAAGCCCGCTTCGATTGACGCACTGGAAGCCAACATCCATGCATTCATTCGTGAGATACCGGCCGATATGTGTGAAAGAGTATGCCAAAATTGGACTCAGCGGATGGGCTACCTGAGACGCATTAAATTTAAATTGCAAGGTTCAAACTATCCATTCAAATAAATATTTCATTCATTTTTTCGAATTTTTTGTGTTTTTTTTTTTTTAAATTTCTAAACCTCTTAAAAAATCACCCGTTAGTTGCTTACCGAAAGCTGAAAATTCTGTTTATATTTGAACGATGATCCAGAAGGACAGCTAAGTAAACAGTTTATTATTCTAAATACCGCCGAATTTTTAAATTCCTATTTTCTGCTGATACGGTAATAATCGTTAAAATAAATTCGTAGAACGCAACCAAAATTTGCAGAGTCGCTATAATTTTATTTTATTTGACTCGATTTTCCCAGACAGACCCATATACGTATAACTGGAAAAATTAAACGCTTCCATCCATAAAACTTTATTACACCGTTCTTCTTTCATCCCTACAATTAACTTAAGTCTTATCCAGCAGCGAAATAAAAATAATTGTCATAAGTACGCAAGTCAACATCAAAATTATCATGGACACGAAACTTGTGCCTTCGAAAATATTATTAAAGCAAACTCTAAGATTCATGAGTGTGTATCTTCTATGAAACTATTAAATCAAAAACCCCCACATATGCGGAGAAAATTCATTCAACTTAATACTCAAGTGAATCCAATCGGATCAAAAATAAAAATCAATATAAAGCAACCAACCCATGGGTTGTACCCTACATCTCTGAATGTATGCGTATCCTTGGGGTGCATACAGAACGATGAAACATTTTAGATAGTGACAGAGAAAGGATGAAAACTATTTTCAATTCGTAAGACGTAATCAGACGTAGCACATTACGTATTTATTTAGTATAAGCAACACGTTCCTGGCATTTTGCTGTTACGCAAACACATTATTAGATTTTGTGACAAAGGTGAATTTGTCATAACTACGACGTTCGCTTGCATACAATTTACGAATCACCTGTAAGGACGTGTACATGTATATATATGATCTTGGTAATATAAATGGAAATGTAGACAGCTATACAACAACATAGAGATGGGCAGCAATGATAAGGATAGATTATTATTATTAATGGCAACTATAGAGCTCGGAGGCGTATACGTACTATTTTGAAAGCAATACTAATTCGGTAACGGGGAGATTGTTTATGCTGCAATAAATACTCGGATTATTTATGTGTTTTTAGATTCGAGTAATTACGCACATAGATCAGCTGGATAGTAGAAAAAAAATGTCATCACCATTGGGAGGCGGGGTAGCGCGCCGACTATTTGCAAATGCGGTGACAATGAATTTGTAATGAGTTTAATTGTTGCGAAGAGTACAAAAGTGGTTTTAATGCGTTTAACTGCAGTTTAATTGAATTTACTTAAACACTTTGAATGCGATGGTGATTTTGAAATTGAAAATTCACATGTAATGCTAATGATTCAGTGCGATATCGGTTGTGCGAACTGACAGAGTTAAACTGTTTGGTAGGTGGAGTTATTTATGGGTATATCATTTTTTTTATGTGTCTATATATATATGATATGTCTAAATTATTAAAATTAAAAGAGGAGACGACTATTAGGCGTTGTATGGCTTTATCAAATTGAATGCGTATATTACCATTGGGGTGTATGGAATTGCTTGGTCGATAAGCGTTTGGTAGGGCTCAGCAATTTTGCCATTTTATTTCGAACTGGTAAATTGCATGTACTTTAAATAATCTCCTCATCTAATTTGGAATTATGTTTACTTATATCTAGTGGAGGGATTTCCTTACATACTGTCATGTACACATAATTTTATATTTGGGCAGAAATATAACCCGATGCTATATTTTATTTAGCTCTACTGCCTTCGGTCGCTGACTGAACTGCAGTTTAGGACGTTATATATGTCATTCATCGGTCATAACTTGGAACATAATGTTTTTCACATATTATGTACTCTAAAGATATATAACTTAAGTGTCTGATAATAGTCTGTATAGGGTTAGCATTTAGGGAGGCGAATGTGGTGTATGTGTCCGGACCAGTAAAAAAGTTTTACACCGAGGAAAGTACCTTCAGACCGATCAACCTAACATTATATTTGTTTAAAATAATCAAAAGGACTGTAAAGTGTATACAGAGTGCCGTGCTTAAGATGTGTCCACTGTATAGTAGATAGGACGACTACAAAGCAGGTACATTTACGGTGCCAGAGGGAAGAGATACATAATGGGGTATAATGGATATAGAGGGTGTAGGGTGACTTTGAAAAGATATGATTTAAAATAAGTGTAAGAAAAGTAAGTCTAGGAGTAACGATCCACTATCCCAACAGGATAGACAGTAAGATATGGGGCAATCAATATCGAGACGGATTTTTTAATACTTTTAGCTTACTTTAGCCTTCACTGTGTAAATCCACCGTATATACTCTCTCCTCGAAAGTCTTGACACAGTGAGATATGCCGAAGGCATAGCAAAAATATCCAGGCGAAAGTTCAGGACGTCGCTGCAGATATAACTACCATAAGAAATGCACTTAAAATTGTTGCGAGGTGGTGTCCGAATCAAATGGTCTCCATAAGGAAGCTTGATCTTATAACATTCAATGGAAGCTGTTATAAAATGTCAGCCCTCTTACGCCTTTTGAATCAGAATAAACAGTGACCCAGAATGGTAATTATTTGGGGGGAGCATCTTTACAGTGGACTTACTTGGAATTACGATTCCGAGGAAAACATTCACTGGGCGAAAAGGGTGCCACACCAATGCTAACGTCTACCTAGACAAAGGTGCGGGTACTCTCGTCATGGTAAGCATTACGGATGGGTACAATGGTATATTGGAATAGATTATTTAGGGAAAGTATAAGCGGGATACCAAATCAATGCGACCAAAAATACGACTTGGTGATGAATTCTAGTAGATCTATAAGTCCGGTATTAGTATTTCCAAAAACCAGTCAATACACTGAATAAAAATATGTCATTCACGTTTCTCATTTGTAAACATTTTTAAGCTTCAGCATAGTCAATCGACCTATGTGTGCGGGAAGACGACTTTCGATTTCGCAAATATTAAATGCAAAATTAATATTTTGATTGTATGGAGAATGTAGATCGGACACCAAACATCAGGACTGTGTTATAGCAAGAGAAGCTGCAGAGACGTTACTCGCATATCACTTTTTTCATTAGTAATCAAGTTATTTCTTCTTCGACAATCTTGGTGGTCTGCTGGTCACACTTAAGTAGATTCAACCATCTGCTGGCACAAATATGATCGCTTTTAAGCATTTTCTCTGACAGAAACTCATATTTCTCACAAACTGTTTACAACTTGTTTACCTTGTACTGTTGCATGAAAATATTAAATATTAAAACAAACATTCAGTTGGTACAGTTTTCCCTCCCCATGACATAATTAATAGGTCACACCGAAATTCGAAACCACACCTACCTTTTATCACAACAAGTACACCTGACATCAGCACACCCATTGAATATTTTAACAATCACCCTTTGTACCATACCACCATCGCACAGCGCACCATCCATACCATAGACTTCCATTAACTTTCACCTATACTGTCCTCAATTCAAGTGTAATGAAATGAAATGAATATTTGAGGCCACAGTATAAAAAAAACCCCACCAAAGTGTTGCATAAAGAGAATTCATGATTTCTGTTTGGACTGCATTTAAAAATTAAACAAGAACATTCATCGTGCACTTGCCTACCCGACGACGATCGATTCAACATCCTTTTAACGCTCCACAGCCCCATCATAAGGGCTACTGCAAAAGCAGTTTAAACGATTACTGCTTGCGAGAGCGCGAATTAATGACTTTGCATGGTAAACATGAGTATGCAACTAATTGCATGAGGATTTTAATTTTCCATAATTTATTACCTAGTAATACTTAATCCTTCACAGAGAGATGCCCAGATAAGAAAAGAGTGGAAAAAAAATAGTAACAAATACTCACATAATCCGTACGAACAATGGCCATAAGGATAGTCTACTATCCGAAAGGACTTTGCATGAATTATGCGATAAGATGCGATAGAGGCGAATTTCCCTCCAACAACCCATCAAGTTGCACACAAAGACCTTCGCTCGAGAAATGTGCTTATGTGCACATTATGACGACAACGGTGTACGCGAACCTCTCCAGCCCGCCCGCCTACCTACCTAGTACCTACTACATAAGGGCTTTGGAAAATATTCTTAAAATTCAATTAAGGATATTCCATTGTTCATCAATCCCTGGGTTTGGCGTTTTCTATACTATATATGAGAGATAAAGAAGAACTCACTGTCCCAGGTCCCTCTCCTTGGCCACACTTTTAAATTCATCGTTATTTCGTTTGCTGGTAGTAGTCTCAGTTCTTGGTATCGCCTTTGTCGTCGCTGTCAAGAGGATCTGAATATCTATATAAGTAGTGGTGGCATACAACCTTTAAGGAGTTGCAAGTACTTAATAATAATAATCCAAAGCAATTCCGCAAGTGAGCGGAGTGAAAGAGATGGCAAATAGGTGCGAGCAGAACAACATATATACACAGCCACGCACAAAGTGGGGGTAGATAAAATACGTAGATATTAAATTTTCTAATTAGATATTCTGTTATTATCCTTTCAGTATAGTCGTTATAAATTTGCAATTTGTGCACACAGCTATGTATGGCAATGGGAAACTGATCAAAAGGAATATTCTAAGGATGCCTTGTTGACTTGCATCATTACGACGATGAATACGTGTGCGGAGTATAGTTTTGTTTGCAAGAGGAGCATCTATGTGACATATTTTTTTATGACGTTATAGCCACAAGATCTTGGAGGGGTGTAGGTTCAAGTAATAGAAGCTAATGAGTGTCACGATGGGAGTGGGTATTGTTCTCTGACTTCTAGGAAGCTAATGTACTCGTCGTAGTGATTGGTTGGGCAAACATATCTCTAGGGTGAAAGGCATTTTTATGGGGTCTGGTAAGATAGGGCTTTTGAGAGAGCTGTCTGTGACATAGCCTAAGGCTTCATTTGTCGGTAGTTGTTTAGAGGTCTAAAACACAAGCTGTTGCATGTAGTGACAAAAAATTATGTGCTAACTACATCTCCTACAGTAATCAGAGACACAACATAATTCGCGCATATCAAAAACGTTGTAGAGCGCTTTTAGAAGAGTCAGCTTCGGAGATTTAAATGTGGCCACCGCTGAACTGCTAGCTATAGACCGACAAAAGGAGAACAGAATTATGGAAAACTTTTTTGTGAAAAACGAAGCCTAACGATGGAGTTTGTTTATTGATTATGATGATGATGATTATAATCGTTATTTCCTATCTATGTGAGGCTTGAACAATGTTAAAATATCTAAAGTATTTTATATACAGCTTGTCTTATCAGCCGTCTGCCATTTAAAAACTTTGAAATAATGAAAAAAGAGAGAATAGATGATAGTGTGACAGAAAGTGAATTATAGGCGAACAGTTTAAATATGAGTTAAATTTTGCTAGAAAAAGGCTTTTAAGTCAAATAATTATAAAAAGGAGAAAAAATAAGTTAAGCTGAGGATAAATAGTTAACTGAAAAGAATTGCAATTGAAACTAACCGATTGAGATGAGATCAAATGATTTTTATCAAAAAGCATTATGGGTTTTTAGTTTAGCTAAAACAAAAGTTTCAAAAACAAAACAATTTTTTTTAAATAGAACTGAGTTTGATAAAAAAAAAACTGGGCTTTTAGTTTAGAGAAAACAAAAGATAAAAGTTTATTTACAAAGATGCAAAAGAGTGTCGGTAATTCATGGCATGTACCATAAATCGGAAGCGATCTCCACCCACTATCTCCATTAAGAATCTGAGTACATTCTTCGTTAAGAAGCTTTAGTCAAAGTACAGTCTACGAATTTCCTAAATAATGGGGCATAACGCAAGGAAATGGAAAACATTCTCATTCTGGTCAAGGTTACATCGTGGACACCTGGGGTTTATATCACTCCTATGCGGTCTGCAATTCAATTCATGCATTTCGAAATTTAAAAATTAAACACATCTCCTGAACTGTTAGTTCATTATTAAAATAGTTATTGGATCCCAAAGAAAGATTGAGCTCCATATATACTGACCTCCTTGTTGACTCCTTTGCTCTGTCCAAGCAAAGCTTTAGCAGATTGTAATCAACAACAGAGATGTAATCGTGGAGAATTTTCCTCCATTTTCATTTAACTTTCATTTAACTCAATAGAAGTGTGGTTGGCGTCGGCTAACTCGTGCCAGTCTTTGATTGGAGAGCAGTTGCGTCTTATAGCTATAGTAAGTACTTTCTTTTGTAAGTTATTCATATTTATCTTATCATAACTTTGCTAATGTAGTCTGCGCTAGCTTTTAGATTTTTTTGGAAAAATATAGGGTAGGCCTGATTCTACATGAATTGCGTAGCTGGGTGTAGTTTGAGGAAGCCTTAAAATCCTCTAAAAGAAATACCTTTGTATGTTTTCAATCTTACTACTCTGCCGTACATTGCCATAGCAAAAAAAACTATTAATTGTGGCATTAAAAATTCCAAATTTGGAAGCCGGATCCACGCATTTATTTAAAAAAAAACTTAGACCACAAGGTGTTGATTGCGGTTTTATCTGGAAGAGTTCTTTCTTCGAAATGCGGTTTTAAATTGCGATTGTATGTAAGTAAAAACCCTAAATACTTGAACTGATTTACAACCTCAATTTGAGTACCATCCAGATACAAAGCATGCTCCTGCTCCCTACTAACGCGGTTTTTGAACTCTGAAAACAAAGATTTTTGATTTGCCAGTGTTGATTTTTAGATCCCAATTATAACAAAACTGCTTTAATTTGTTTATCAGATCATCCGCGTAAAGCAAAACTTTAACATCGACATCATCTCCTGGGATACTGTCATAAACATCATCTATAAAAAGAGAAAACATTAAAGGTCTCAGGGCACAACCCTGTTGAGCACCAGTTTCTGTAGGGAAAGTGGATGATTTCAGTTTACCTAGATCGGAATCCAGCCTGGTGGAAAATGCTGAGGATACTATTCCGCTCAACCCAGCTCACTAGCCTATGGTAGAGAACTTGGATGAACAGTTTTCTTAGTGAGCTAAGCATTGAGATTCCTCTATAGTTTTCGGGCAGAAAAGCATCACCATTTTAAATATGGCACATACCTATGTTAAAGGTCTTAAAACATATCGGGAAAGTCTCGTCAAAAAAAGTTTATTAAAAAGCTCATACTAGAAACGTCTGCGTTGATTTTATATAGAACTCTGCTGGAATACCATCAGGTCCTGCAGCTTTATTATTGTTCATCTTATGCTACCATCAGTTCTAACATCACTATAGTGGAGTCCAGTTCCTCTATACAGACTAGGGGGAGGGCAAAGATATGGAGTTTTGGCTCGGGTCTGGACGTAGAAGATCTCGGAAGTGATTGGTAAGCAAATCAACACTGGTCGCAGTCGACATTTTTTTGCGACATTCGCTCAACAAACGGACATTTCGCGAAAAAGCATTAGAATCTCTACACACTGATAAAATAGATGCCGACTTTGCTTTTTTGAACTTGCAGTCTTTGTAGTTTCTATTGGCTTCTAAATATATGGACTTGAAAAAGGTATTGTTAGTTCTTTTAAAAAGCTTTAGAAATGTAAACGATTTCTCTCTTAGTCTCGATAGAAAACATGGATGATTGTATTTCCCGGTGACAGACAGTGGCACACGTCGGAGATTTGCTTAAATTAAGAATACTTGCGCGTTCTTTCAGGTGTTCTTAAATCTGCATGAGACTACAGCGGTTTTGGAGTAATTCCACCAAATTTTCGAGTGCTAGGTTTATATAATTCGATAAATGTGTGAATAGAATCTTAAAGGATGAATATTGATTTTTAAAGATATTGTGCGGATGCAATATAGGCGGTCTATAATTTTTTAACCTACTTCTGTTTGAAAATATCAGGTACTGTCATTTGAATTCCATTTCACCAATCACATATCTAGTTAATCACCAAACTTGAAAACTATTCTCGAATTGTGTTGAGTACTTAGCAAATTTAAAAATTTTATTGTAGTTAGAAATAATGCTCAGACATATTCTCATTAAATAATGTTCGTTACGAAAACCATGGAAATAATTTTCAAACCCACTTCATGAATGCAGTAATATTTTTCCCAACAATGGTAGGTATTCGAAAGCCACAAGTCTCTTAATTACACAAAAATGTTACCCCTTCCTACATTTAAGTTATGTCAATACTGAATTTCCGTCAACGGCAGCTCCTCACAAATTCAGGTCAGCCAAGCACCGACCAACTGAAGCCAAAGCATCTAAAAACTCACAGCCCGCGTTGTACTCATTTATGAGCTACGTACTCAAAAAAGCGCCCTCAGTGACCAGCTAATATTTGCCCAAAGCAAAGGTAAATAAATTTAGTAAATGAAATGATTGTCATTATGACGGCAAAATAGTGGCACCCAAACAAAACTGTGTACCCAACCCGAATGCAATGTTGCAACTAAATGAAAACAGCAGATGCCACACATTCGCACTGTTTCAGCTGAGTATGTCAGTATTGTGTTTTTTGATGACCCACGGAGCTAACAGCCAAACCCATCCCCCAACCAGAAACTTATTTCTATTTTTAAAACATTTATTCCAAAAAGCGAACCAGGTCCAACGAATTACACAGCTCACTAGTCGCTACCACAAATAGCATCGAATGTGCTCACGTATAATGCATGTGTGTGTGGGCATGTTTTGCAGTACAGTTTGTCTGAGATTGCACATAGGCCAGGGCATTAATTAATTTTCATCACTCCAAAACTTGTTGGCCATAAAAAGCCAAACGTAGCTACCCCTCACCAGTCTTTCCTAGTTGGCCCAAAAAAACCACCCATAGCCACCCTCTTAAGCTCAAGCTAAGGGTTTTCTATATAAATAATATTATGCTGTGCGCGCTTTGCAAAATGACACACATGTGTGCAATGATGGTGGGGGTTTGCTGTATTGCACATCGCTGGAGACCGGTTAAGCTCGTATTTTGTATCCCGATTGCTGGTACCCCGACCGACGAGGAAATGGCCTTGCATGGTCCTTTTTGTACTTATTTTCATTTTGATAATTTTGCATTCAGAGGAAAGAACAAAAAAACAACGCAAAAAAGTACGTTCTGCAGTTACGAGTGTTTGCACTCATTAAGGACTTTTCATATTTTCCTGACCCGGCATTTAATTCATATGACCATTTTGAATCGTGGAAATATTTTTTTTCGTTTTTTTTTCTGTTGGTATTTGCGTTTACTTTTATATTTTTGCGGGTACATTTTACTTTCGTTTTGCGGTTGAAAGTTTCCATTAAGTGTAGGCAGTTGCCAAAGTCAAGTGTGTTGGCTAGGCGGTTTTTTTTTGTATCTAAAGGTGAGTATTTTTAAAGTAGATATAAATTGCCCTTATGTAAACGAACTTTGTTTTTTTTTTAATTCTACGAGTTGAGGTTTTTATTCTTTTTGGGAATGGAAGGAATTATTTTTCAGTGGATATTTTCATTTAGGAATTGCAGAACGAAGATAAATAAAAGTTGCAGAAAGGATAAGGATGCAGATATGAGTGTTATATGGCGTTGAAGTGTCCAAAGACCCATGACAGTTATATAGAATTTTGTTTTCATTTATTTATTTGCTATATGAAAAGAAAGAAATTATATAGGGTATCCCAAAATGTACCCTGTGTACCCTATGTAGATACCACCGAAAACACCGTTTTTTTTTTTAGTAATTTAGCATTTTTTTTAAATATAAATAGGAGGATTTAATCGTTCCTATGACACAGCATAGTTGCCGTTTAGAACCTTTTATAGCTCCAGGACCCTTGGCCTCCACTATTTGAAAAATTACCAAAATCGACCGGTCCACTATTTTCCGGCTCGGACTTTTAGCTCTCTATTGTGATTCATGAGCTTGTTGACAAAGACCTTGGACCTGAACTAACCCCATAAAAATAAATCACATGATCACAGGAATTTTTTACTATGGCAGGTTGGGGGTCTATCCCAGGACAATAAAAGTCAGTTAATTATTTAATTACACAATTTGAAAAAAGAACAGTTTTCGTAATTCTCAATTTTCACAAAAACTAGAATAAATATACATAAAACAAATCGGTTTTAAGTGTGCGATTAAAAATTGATAGGGACAGCAATAGGAACGAGTTTAGTGGCTACTTTCACAATACATATTGAAAAAATCAGCATACAACATTTTCCTTCAATTTCAAGGTTGAAAGTTTTTGCTTACCACAAACAAATTATTTATTGCTCTACAAATTATATAAAAAACGGATTACCGGCTTTCAAAAATGCTATAGTCCTCTATTGTAAGTGGTGCCTGTTTTTTAATATTTTTTTATAATTTTAAGTACTTCTTGTTAACTAAACATACGACTTACAGACTACCGTACCCCATGCACATTCGGTAGTACGATACGACGGGGTTGCAACAGCGTGTTCCCACTCCCAGTACCTTCCTTATTGGATACGTCAGTTGCTCGTAGGTGTTCTTCTTGGTAGTGCGGACGGTAGTTGAGAAGATTTTGCGAACGTAGTCAAATAGTCGAGTGTTTAGTAGGTTCTTTAGCTGCTTCCTTTTATCAAGGTTTGTTATTAAATTTTTCAGTTATTTGTTTTATTTTTTCTGCGTAAAATAGTAAATTAAAATTTCGCCTTAAAAAGAGAGTATTAAACGAAAAATTTGCTCTTTTTGCCCATCCAGGATACACAGGATGACAAAGAGCCAATGCCGGCACAGAATCAATTCCATTTGTGGAGAACACACAATACACATTTGTAAAAAATGTTCAAATAAATTCTTCGTTCTATGTACTTATTTAACAATTAATCTTTATTAAAAATTTTAGTGTTTCAATGCGTAGTCTGGAAGGCGAATGATTTGCTACAACGCGGGGCTTCGAATTAAGTTTAGTTAAGTTACACCTCCCTTCCATAGTAAATAATGCTTATATTTATCCACTCTACAAAGAAACCGTTAAACTTTTTTTGACGCCTAATTTATCTATCTCTCCCCGAATTGTTCAATTACTCTTCGTTGATGAAGATAAATAACTTGTTAACTTTGATACAGTAAGGGTTCACTTACAACAAGTTAATGGATAACTGAATAGCTAACCCAAGATAAACAAATACATAAATAGTTACTCACCCGCTTTGCGCTGCACCAATTCAAAAATCCGTGTGGATAATTAACCTTAAATTATATTAATTTGACAACACTACCAGCGCAAAATTGTATAATTGTTAAATAAATTCGAATTCTACGCAATGGTAACAAAATTGGTAAAATGAATATTTATAAGACCGATAGCGATTATGCGATGAAGCGATTCAGAACTCCTAACATTGTTGCTTTCCTTAATAAAAAAGAAAGTACAGTAATATATAAAAAAAACGATGGAGCAACCGTCCAAGAAAAAAACGAAAATTGTATAAAAATCCTTCAAGAATTCAACGCGATTTTTAAAGTTATGTTTTTAATTTTAGTACCGCTCTAACTTATCAGTGGCAGTCCATAGTTCCACTCTTCCACTGTCCTTTGGAAGTTCGTCTGCTCATTGGTTGCATGGTATATTTCTATGGCCAGAAAGGAACTTAGCGTTAGCATACACCTATCCGAGACCTCTTTTAAAAACTTACGGCAGAGCATATGACTTATATCCGATAAGCTCATAATATTTTTGATTCCAATGACAGTCAGTTAGTGAACTTAGGTTCAGAACTCAGCGGTTTCAATTCAGCGTGAAAAACCTAACTGTTAAGTTGTCGAAAAGATTGATTTACGGACAATTGCTCTAACAATAATGGCTAATAGAGTAGTGTAAAATATGTTCAAAGTAGGTAGGTATTCTGTTCTTAAAATATGTGTCCCCAAAATGTATGGACAAACTATGACAGCTCCCTTCAAACAACAAATTGCTCACAGTCCCATTTAATAGGGCTCCGCTGTTAATTTTTGCATTTAAAATTAATTTCTTTTCCAAGACCGCACTTGACGCCAAATCCCTGTTGACCCATAAACACACATTAGTTACGTTAAAAAAAATACCCCCAAAAACAAACCACCCAAACCAATTTAAAATTCCCAATAAATAGGCTGGCTGTCAATTTTCCTCTCAATTAGCCAATAATTCCAACCTTCACAGTTGTATATGTATATCCCTCCCTACACTCCCATCTTGAACGCTTATTATCAGAGTTGGAAGTCCATGCCATGTCTCGCGTGGCTGCTATATTTTTTGCCGTCATTTCTCCGCCTCCCACTCAATGATTACGAATGAATGGAATGTCTGTGTGTTTATAAATTTTGCAAATGTGCTATTTGCATTCAAATAATTTCGCTTAAAGAAGAGAGCAAACACCAAAGTTGAAAACTGGCTCACGCCTAGACGCGCCCATTATACCTACACATTCCGCTTTTATTCCTCTTTTTTTTTTCCTTCTCTTGTTTTTCTGCTTTTCTGTTTAGGAAGGGTATAGCCAGCGTATCCTTTCACTATAACTTAGCCCCCCTTCCCCAAACAGTCCTATAGGCACGGCAGTCTTGTGCATCTCTGTATCTGTAAGTGGTAAGATGGGTTGGGTGATTTCAGTTTCAGCCTACCGAAGAGAGATAGAGAACAACAAAAAAAAAATCCGTTCTCCTTTTATTTTTCGTTTTGCTTTGGCTCTGTTTGTTTTGAAATGCTCCACTAGGCCCTGCTATTCTATTATTACCCTGACAACTGTATACTGTGTACAGTTTGTTTGGTGATTTCCCTTTCCCTCATATTCTATCCGACGAATGTAGTTGGTTCCCGTTTTGCATCATCACAGCTTCTCGTAGTCGTAACACCTCACTTTACCGGTTCCAGTTGGAAATCATTGCTGGTGTGCTGTGCTACTAGAACTGGATGTCTCGCACATCATTCCATGTGTCCAGGCTTAAAAGCGAATGTGAATGTAGTATATAATATGGATAGGGATATGTATATGTATGTGTGGGTTTATTCTTTTTTTTTCTGTTTCGTTGCGAACTATAGTTGAAGAGACGAGAAGCAAGGAAAGCACAGAGAGGACAATCTAATGGAATAATGTCTAGTTAGTAAACATGCTATATATTTTCATTTCAATAGAATCACGATGAGAATCCTTGCAGAAGGATCTGCTACTGAGGTTGATTTTGATGCTGCTGCTGATGATGACTATCAACTTGATGAGCTGAATGCTGATGACTTAGAATACGAGGGAAAAGAAAAAACACATATCTATGAATTGAGTGAACGGACTCGATTGCAATTTTGTTTGCTCGGTACATCGATAGAAAATTTGTTACTGCATGTTAAATTGGACTTTGCATTAAATTTCGCCTTGAGGTGAGGTCTTATTAATTTAAGGAGAGGACATAGGCACGAAAAAGTTTAACTTCAATCGTCTTAACTCGACTAAATATAAATATTGGATACTTATCGTATTCAATGATTAGAAACGAGCTCTACCTTCAGGGAATTTGATTATAGGTACATTTAAAAAAAAAAAACAGTTCCGCGCTGTAGCGTTTGTTTATGAAGACGCGCCTCGATCCCAGATTCGCCTTTTAAGTCGTTAATTATGTGGAAAGCTGGAAAGCATATAAATTGGAAATTGAACTGGCGCTTACTCCTCCATACATGTCAACAAAAATAATAGGTAGTTTACATTTTCAATTTTGACACTCATAAATTTAGTGCCAAACTTGGAAATCGGGTGATTTAAAGTAGCACTAATTAGGTTAAACGGTTACGGGTCAATCTTATTTCCATCATTTGCCTGTCAAAGTTGGTCGGTAAAATTTTTTAAATATTATTTCTCTATGACTCTATTATTAGGTACCTTCGTACCTAATATATTAATCTATAAGCTGAAGCCCGTATATCACAAGGTAAATTTTTCTCTCATTTTTATCACATTAATCATATTGAAAAGATAGCTTCGTGACTAACGGCCTGATTTTTGCACACTCACAACACAACTTTTGAGGCTCACAAAAACAATCGGATTTGTGATCTCCTATGGAGCAGGTCACAAAATTCAGAAGCAGTCATAACGGCTCACAAATGACAATAATTTGATGGTCCTGGTTCAATTCTTTATATCTTGAACATGGCTTTTTATGCTATATTTATAACCATTTCGTAAAAATACATATCTGTGCAAAAAAAAAAAAAAAAACACTGAGGAAGGTGGGGAATTTGATTTGTGACAAGTTGTTAATTTGTTTATCCTTCAGTTTTAAAACATTTCTGTGTTCATATTCCACGTATTTTACCCCAAAAAATTTTATTTTATATATTTTCACTTACTTGATGTACGAGTGCTGACTTCCATATGGAACATTTTCTGCCCATTTTAAAATAACCACGCTGAGGTGAGTTTTTTGTGATATTGTTATGAGGTTTATCGTAGAATTTGGAAACTCAAAAGAAATCAACCAAACAAGAGCTTGTGACTTCTGAGGGCTAACAACGGCAGAATCGGTTTGTAAAAGTTTATAAAGAAAGGGAAACACAAATTTTCATAATCTTAAAATAAAAAAAAAAAAAAATTTCAAGCAGCTGAAAAATGTAATTTGAATATATTTTTAATGCAATTTTTTTATATCTCTATGGTAGTAGGTGTACGCACTCATTCCTATCAAGATTTTTTGTTCTAATTTTTAATACAGCGTTTCATTTTAAAAGTCTTTAAAATGCAACAAAAATATGTAGTGCCATACGGACTTGAGCTTAAAACTCATAAAAGGATGAGTTTCTAATGAAAAGTAGAATCCAGTCAACGCTTTGTGTAAAACTTAAGAAAAAAAAATAGTTAATTGTCTATTTTTGAAAAATATGAATTGCAAGACAAAATGAATCGAATTAAGACAAATTGTACTTTTGTGCACGAGCAAACTCATTTGTATCGACTTTTCCATCCCTGGTACCTACTGTTTGTCACTGGCTTGTATTATCCCATACCTAGGTTAGGTATCAAAAAGCTACCAAAGCAAGCGGGACCTTTTCCCAGAGCGAGAAATGAGCCTCATGGTTGAGAAAGATTTAGTTGAAAGAATCAACTAGATGTACGAGCATACAATTGATTCATCCTTCGGTCATGAGTTAATCCTTATACCCTTTTCACACCGAGCCGAAAACCGTGTTTTCGCCGAAAACTCGTCGATCCATTCACACAAGTCCAACTAGTTTGCGTTTGAAGTTTCAATCAGCTGTGAGACAGTAGTCATTAAACTTCGGTGCATTATTACCAAATAAAAAAGTCTATTAGTGCACTTAGGTAAAAATAATATAACCCATCAATTAATTGTGGAAAATGATTTAAAGTTGTGACATTTTTTGTTCGGTCAGCTATTCTGCTGAAAACTGCAAAACTTGTGTTTGTTTCAACAACCCAACGATCGGAAGTCATTTTGTTGGTGTTTTCGTGGAAAACCAATCTTTGTGTACAAAGATTTTAACTTATCACTGAAAAACACAACAAAACGTATTAATTTCTTGTCACACATACTCTACAACCCTCTCGTTTGGTACTCGTACAACTCTATAGGTCATGATGATTTGCATCGAGAGGAATTAGATGTGCAAACGTTAAAATTTCAAAAACTTTCAATTAATGTTGAGTTGTAAAACAAAACGAACCATCAACTCGTTACAGAGGAGGGTCTCCATAAAGAAGAAAAGGCGAGCTCACCCTTCCAACAGTATAGATATACATACATGGTTGTTGCCAGACCATATCGGCCACTCCACTCCCCTTGTCTTTATTCTGCAATCAAATTCTGGCCACCTCCTATGTACAAGTAGGCAGGCACTAAAAAAAAATATAAAACCACATAGGTCCTGTGGATTGTTTTTTTTTTTTTTCGTTCGGCCTTTAGCCCGAGAGTTACATTGTAATAACAACCAAATGGAATGTACGAACAAGAAATTACAAGAGGAAAATAGGAAAACAAAGAAAAAAGCAACCGAAAATCGATTGAAACATGAATGAACAATGTAGCAGCAAAGCAAGATTGTGCGGTTTTCATTGTTCTGCTTTTACTGATGATGTTTCCCTTTTTCTAAAAAAAAAAAAATCGATTTCATTTTAATAATATAAACGCGCAATCGAAGGCAATTTATCTGCGCGCCCACTAGTAGGTCCTTCCAAATGAATTTATGGAATTCAATTTTAGATCCCCGGTTCTCGTTCCCATCTACCGTTTTGAATTAATTAATGGACAGCAGAGGAATCGTAACGATGCACAAGTAGGTACAGCCATATTGTGGTACGAAACAGAATAAATAAAAAATAACTTTCCTATACTGTAACTGTAGTTATTATAATTGATGATGATTTCATGCGCACATAGGGGTTATGTTACACATTGTTCGCGTCGAGGTACACATTGTGCACCGACGGCGGCGGCGGAAAACCTGGCCGACACCAAATCTCAAACAATTTGTATCCAGGAAAGCATATTAGAGGAGAAAAAAAAACGGAAACAAAAAGCCATGCAAATAATGTAAAAAAAAAGAACAATTGGTATGGAGGATATCAAAGGAGAAAAACAGGAGTGGAAAATATTCATGGAATAGCAGGCACTTGTGGACGGACCACCACCACATGGGCGAGACGAGAAAATGAAAATTTAATGTTTTGACAAATGGATATATACGTACCCACCAACTGGTTCCACTTGTATAGGGACTAGCGAGCGACTGAATACCGTAAAGGCAACCGATTACAATGGGTATATCCTTAAAGGGATATTTTGTTAGCACAATCATTGGCAGTAGGCTTATAAATAAACTCCGTTGACTTGGGTGCTGATGAATTCCTGGTAATGCACTTTATAGAATACTCGTGCTGAGACCTATTTCCAATTTTTTATTTAGGGGTTTATGTCATTATAAAATGTATTTGCTTTCAAAAATTCAAATAAAATAACAGTCGTATTTAAGATATTTGGAGTTGTATACGGCAACATTACATATTTCGTTTCAATATCTTGTCAAATGAATCATGAATCGCATGTTATATCGGAACATAATTCTCCCCATTCCCTCTATACTAATAAAACCAGCTTGTCCCCTGTAAGCAATCGATTGAAATAATTCGAAGACTATTATTCTTGGAGGTTAAAATGTGGACCACACGTCATTAGCTAACTACTCTATTCATATAAAATTTCATGTTGATAACTTCATTAGTTTGTTTGCGACCTCCAGTTAAATACGACGAAAATGACTGACGCGACGATGTAAAAGAGAATGTCGAGCATCGATTAAATCCCTCACTTAACAAAGAAAATCTCAAAAAAACTATCCATGAAGAAATGGTAGCCGTTTATCGACTCTGTTCCTTCATTATCAATCTTCCAGAAGTGGTCAATTTGAATTCAAAAGACGGAGGGAATGTATCGAAGATGTTCCCTGCCCAAATGGGCCAATCACGGCGGCTACCAAAGGAAATGTGAAAACTATCGAAAAACTTGTATCAGAAGATGCACGTGTAAAAATCAAGATGTTGGCAGAAATAACTAAGCTTTCCGTTGGTATACACACACTTATACTACATAATTATGTCAACCTTACAAAAGAAGAAGAAAGCTGACAGTGAAAGTGCTGCTCCTTCCCGACAACGCACCGGTACACACTGCGCGGCTCTCCAAGCCTGTTATATCTACGAGAGTGCGGGTTCGAGGAAATTAACCAAGCTCCCAAAAGCCCAGACCTGGCATCTTTTTATTCCCAAATTTGAAAAAAGACCTCCGGGGAAAGCGATTCGATGACGATAATGAGCTCAAGATTGCTATAAATGAGCATTTTTCGGGAATAGAAGAAATTTATTTTTTTAAGGGAATACAAAAACTTATTTCGCGGTCAAACAAATGTATTGATATCATGGGAGACTGTTTTGACAATATTTTTTTTTTAAACGTTTTATCTTTTTTTCTAACATACCCACACCGAGAATACCTACATTGAACGCCCCTCGTAAGTTTTGCGTAGCTATGGGACATTACGCCCATTACAAAAATATTACGTAGGTAGATTATGTGAAAATACATAGATCGTGATTTTTGTAGTATTTTGTTAAGAAAAAATTAAAAAAAAACTGACGTCTTCGAATTTTTTGAGGAAAACTAAGGACGGGATTGTATTTTGGTCGTTAGAGCAGTATTTGTAAGATTATGCAGACAAAACAGTACCAAATATTGCAATGTTTAGTTTGCAAAAATACTATTGCGTAACTATTAAGACGAAAACTGAGTGTATGATATTGTTCGGGATAAGAGCAATACTTTGTTTTTATTGAAACCGAGTATGGGGTTTTTGAGATATGAGCAGTTTTTAAAAGTTGAGTTTTCGGTGATTCTAATAGAAAATTGAAAACTGAAAACACCATAAAGTACCATAAATATTGAGGTTATACCTTCCACAAAAAAAAAAAACGGTCCCGAGCTGTAAGCCCACAAACATCCGAAGTTTGAACTAAATCCGTGCAGTTGCTTAGGCTGTAGGCGGACAGACAGACGGACAGAATTTTGCAACCCACTTTTTTGAGTTCCTCTATCATCGTAACGTCAGAATTGATTAACATCTCGAGCTCGAAATTTTGTACGGAAACTATTATCTTTCTCTTACTATGTACGTAATGGAGAAAGTTCAAAATGATATTACATAATAATGTTCACCCGTCAGGGCCCTCTAAATTAAATTTTTTTTCATCTGAAAAAATCACTTTTTGCCATTCCGACTTCCACGACATGTATTTTTTACAAAATTGGAGACGGATTTCTTTTCTCGATTCATTTAGTGGTGGTTTTTTTTTTAATATTTTTTAGCACTTTTAATTACCCGTTTTGCTGTCGTCAAACTCCATTTTACACCTGTTTTTGTCTTTAGTTTTGACGCGGAATCATAAGAATTGTATGCTGCTCTGATGATTGACGTCTATCGGCACTTGATGTGGCGCTATAACTTCCACCTTTCATTTTTTTTGCGTACTGTTCAACATTCCGCAAATAACCGCTTACTACATTTTGACTTCTGTTAATTTTTATTTTTTTCGCGATGCATCGTTGGATTAGGCCAAATTCTCGAAATGCCTCTATTTTGCCCTTTTCTTCCTCGCTTAAAGATTTTCCGCTACCACTTTTCGTCGTTAACAGATGAACACAATAAGGTTTATAGGCCGAAAAAAATTTAGTTCAATCCACCGACGCAACTACACGGAAACTTAATTTTTTGCTGTTGAAGCTATTCAGATGAGCCAAAAAATGTGTTTGCTTTTATGAATGCATTTGGTTAAGCCACCGTTTGAGAAAAACGGTAAGCTTTAAGACAACATTTTTTCCCTCAAACTAAACGCATAATGATGCTCTTTCATTACATGTATAAAAAATAGGTGTCATTGCAATATATATTAAGAGAGGCTAGCAGTTAGGTGAACAACAAGTTGAACCTGTTCAGATGAGCGGGAGTGTAGGTACATAAATGAAAGGCATAAAGATTTCGTTGAATTTGCTTTTAAATGAGAAATCAATACTGTATCCAAGAAAACGACTCATTACTCTTGAGCAATTATGATATGTTCAAAAGGCTAAGGAATTTCTGAGTAAATCCGATCTTCCGCAAGATAAATACCAAATGTGTCAAATGGCGGGATATGAATTTCAAATTCAACTTTTCGAAATGCTTAACTTTTCGTGGAAGTTAATTACGGTATGTTTCAGGCTCTTCTTCTATATTGACGATTTTTTTTCGCTTCCAATGAGTAACTTGTATCAGTGAAAAAAGAAAATCAATTTTGTACACAACAGAACAGTATTATTTTCAACTTCTTTCTCTCTCCTAATACGACTGTATAATGTATATAAGCTATCGAAGGAGCATTCCCTACACCCAGAAAAATACTCACTAATGACTTTGGCTCAGCTTCATGTAGGTACAATACAACGAAAAAAAATCCTTTGGCACATATCTTTCGAAGTGACGAATAGTCAAATATCAAGGATCTGTAAGTGAAGCCCGCTTATATTGTATTATTAATGATTCTCGAAAGGCAATCCATTAGATATCAAATGTCTAACCGAGTAAAAACAAAAACACATTCAAACACACGCAAATCCGAGAGAATGCATTTAGATGAACGATTTTTCTTGCCATTGTTGTCGGATCCTCATTAGAGACGGGGTAAGTTTGATGCCAAAGATACTTTTAATGGAGATTGATTTTCCTATTGTAGATGAAGAAGAAAGGTGGTTTATTTTGTTTTTATTTTTTTATTTTTAAAGC